>CM061557.1:202367960-205228182 GCA_030864225.1 Capsicum baccatum var. pendulum | reverse complement strand
TTTATCTACTTTGCAGCTGGTCCCAGCTTCTTGAGAGCCTTCCACTTCCTAATGTAAAGATGTATTCAGTCTATGCAGGGTTATTTTAGATGGGTGATTTCTCTAAAATAAGAGAAATTTATTTGTTGTGACTTGTTGGTATCTTTCCTTCTTAAATGATGTGCAGGTCAAATGGATTTGCCCAACTGCTCCTACTCGTCCAATTGCTGCCTTTGGTGGATTTCCCTGCACTGCTTGTAAGCGTTATTTTCAGAACCAATGTGGTTTTCCGTTTGTTCATAAGCATATATTCTATATTGTTGTATGCTTGAATCTTGATTAGCAATGTTTTACTCTCACTGTTCAGTATCTTTTGCTTATCTACCAATAAAGATAAACCATAGAGGATCTATTAACTTGAATTATTATAGGGTTTGATGTAGGGGATATTTCAGAAAATGCTCCTGATGATTTGGAGGGCTTAGATTTTTCTGCAGCACATGTTGCAAATCTCTTATCAACAGAGCCAGCTGATGGTATGTTTCTTTTTTCAACTTTTTAGAATCAATATGTGCCATAAAATCTTATGCAGGATGAAGCTGCTGCTTCAAACATCATATATGTAGAAAATAATTTCATCAGCATATGTTGTATACTGTTTGAATTCACTGTAAGTTGATATCTGACGTGGCAGTTAATCATAGAATATCTGTCTGTAACTCTTTTTCATCTTCAGTAAAACTATGTGTTGGAGGATTCAGCATGGGAGCTGCAACTGCTCTTTATTCAGCCACATGCCATGCATTCAGGCAGTATGGTAATGGAAGCCCTTATCGAGTGAACCTGAGTGCAGTTGTTGGCCTTAGTGGCTGGCTTCCTTGTGCAAGGTAGAACTTTATTGCTTAGAGATACCTGCCGCTTTTGTTCCGATGGAATATGTTCCCCTTATAGTTTGTTTTTCCAGGACATTAAGGCACCGAATGGAAGGAGTGGATGATGCTGGAAGGCGTGCAGCATCTTTGCCAATTTTGCTCTGTCATGGAACTGGTACTTCCATTGCATGCTTTCCAACTTTTGGAGTCTTAAAAACCGCCTAACCTTCAGTTTTTTAGTATATATTAGCTTTTCACAATGCAAATATATGAAGGACCTGCTAGGTTGTTACTCATGTGAATTCCCGCCATTTGTTGGTTGTCTACCTGAGATTCCGATACCTTTTGATGTCCTAATGGGTCTAGTTCTTGGCCTCCTAAGTCTTTTTTTTTTTTTGAGAAAAATAAAAGCCACATAATGTTGGGTATCAGCATATTTTCCATTATTCTTACATTGAGCTCTCTGTGCCTAGATAATTAGGGTTAGGATCACCTTTCTGGGGTGACCCTTGATAGGAAGGTGTGGAGGATGCGGATTAGGGTAGAGGGTTAAGGGGTGGGAGTGCGTTTGTAACAGTAGGGAAGAGTACTTTGGTTTGCATCTGGAGTTCCTTGTTCGTGGCCTTTTGGTGATATCTATGAGTTCGAATAGATAGTTTATAGTATTATCTTGTGGTTGTATTGTTTCTTGTATTAGCTAGCAGTGTTAGTTTATTTTGCATACTGAATTAGTTTATATGCTTTTATGTTGTGTTCGCTATACAGTTATTTGTCCTGAGTCGGGGGTCTATTGGAAACAACCTCTCTACTTCTCCGGAGGTAGTGGCATGGTTTGCGTACACTTTAAACCCTCCCCAGACCCCACTATGTGGGAATAAACTGGGTATGTTGTTGTTGTAGATAATATGGGTTAGTGGAGTGTCTTGCTCTGAGCTTTGTATGAGAAAATGCTATTACAGGACCTCCTCTGGATACTTATACTGTGATTAACATCTTGATAAATATAATAGTTTTTCCTCTTTTGATAAATCTCAGCCGGTGGAAAGGTTGGTTGAGAGGACATAGAAGTGACCTAAATTTGTTTTTATATCACAATGTTTTGCCCCTGTTTCACTAGCTAGTAGCTTGTAAGTTTAAGGGACACACTGGCTATTTGTAGAGGTTTACAGTTTGGAAGAAATTTTTGTAATTCTTAAGACATGAATTAATTGAAGCAACTGTGAAGTGGTTTGAACTACAAGTATATCTTGAGATAGGTTGTAGTACAATCATAACTTGTTTTCTACGTTTTTTTTTCCCCTTACCCATGAATATTTTCAACAAATAACTTTTAGATTAATCATATTGCTAGGATGTCATGTCTGTCCAGATTTTTCCCTGCAAAGATTGAGGAAGCCCTTAGTTCCTAGCTTCTGAGCTAGTTAACATGTCTGACTTGTCAAAAAAAAAAAAAAGAAGCACTGTCTAAAAGGCTTGGAGATCATTAATTTACATTCTAAATAATTTCCAAATCTCTCTAGATATAGCATCAGTCATTTGGGAAGTTCTATGCAACATCTCCTGTAGTTTCCATGTCTCTAATGTGGAGCCTTCTGTTGTTACCATACAAAGAGGAGGTCTCAAAGATGAGTGTCATTTTTGTCAAACTCTACAAAAAACAAAGAAAAATCCCCTACTATTCTTGTGTGTTGGACTGTTAGTTGCCATGGATTTGGAATTTTAGGAAAAAGGAGATATCAAGTCCCTGATATTCCACATGACTGATTTTGGTTGGTCATAGTTGTCGACCGGAAGACTTGCACTCTTGCTGTTGTACTCCTCTTTATGCCACAGAGTTATGCCATTGAATATGAAGTTAGATCTGAACCTTAACGGAATACATAATGGTTCTTGTTTTAGGTGATGACGTCATTGCATATCAACATGGCGAAAAATCTGCAAGAATTTTAAGCTCATCCGGTTTTCGGAATCTAACCTTGAGGACTTATGAGGGGTATCTATACATTTCGGCCTTTTTTGTTCAGTATATATGGTAACCTTCAGATGTTTCTCAAGATTCATGGCAAGTCTTCTTTTTGTTCCTTCAATAGGCTTGGTCACTACACAATTCCTGAAGAGACTGATGAAATTTGTCGCTGGCTGTCTGCAAATTTGTGTCTTGGGGGGACATGAAAAGAATTGCTGAAACTCTGGTATATGTGATATACACGAAGAAGAAAAAGAATAAAAGCGATAGTGTATGAACAGCTAGCCTAGGGATGGTGGTTCATGGTATAATTGCATTATGCATCCTATAATATAATTGTCTATTAGTATGTGTTGTATAAGTAAAAAAAAAATCAGGTGTGGCGCTGCAATTTTTTACAAAATTGATTTTCCTCTTGAGAGGCAAAGAAATCAGTTTACCCTTGTTTAGTAACTTGAATGTAATTTTGCGAAACCCTACTTGTTTGGATTATTGGCCACTTGGTTGAATGTATGAGGAATCAGATCTTTGCAGGAAGTCCAGCTGTTCATCAATTGCTTTACAAAAAAATACAATGGCGGTATTAAACTGTTTCACGTTCGGAAAGGGAAATCTTTTGTATCTCTGCTATTTTAGTGCACCAACACGATTCAAGAGGGGTGAACTTGGTTCTACATACGTATATAGTTAAAGATACATTGTAAAACATGGAAGTTAAGAATGCGGAATTTAGTGTGGAATGCCATCTTATTCAAAAGGTGTAAAAATCATGATATACACCAATAGGATTTCATTAAATAAAACAAGCTAAAACTTTGATTATAGCTTTTGTTCTATAAGTTCCCTGAAAGACCTGACCTTATCATCATGTGCTTTCATTCGAGATTGAGCAACTGCCAAATGGTGCTGAAGTAGCCGAATAGTACTTTGTCTAGCCTTCTCAACCAGTGAAGTATAGGTAATATAAGGTATATGAGTAGGTGGTTTCTGACCATATAGGATCTCAAACAGAGTGAACTGAGTAGCAGAGTGATAAGTGATGTTATACCACCACTCAGCCGAAGGTAGCTAGTGCACCCAATCTTTAGATCTGTCAATACGCATGCACATCAAGTAACTTTCAGTACACTTATTAACCACTTCAAACTTGTCCATCAGACTGAGGATGGTAGACAGTGGGGGTGATGCAACTGAACCCACTGCATTTAAAAAGTGACTGCCGGAACTTGTTGAGGAAGACCACATCTCTATAACTAACAATTGTTTGAGGCAACTCATGTAATTTATAGACACTATCCAATTATAATTGAGCCACTGCAGCAACACTGTAAGGGGTCGTTTGGTAGAGTGTATTAAAAAGAATAATGCATGCATTAGTCTTGTGTATTACTAGTACCTTATTTGATATATTTTTTAGCCTATGTATCACTAATGTAAGACGTTAGTAATACACTTTATTGTGTATTGAGGTGTGTATCACTAATACCTCAAAATTCATGACACTAGTAATGTAATGGATCTAATGCATGCATTAGCATGATTAAAGAAACAATTATCCCTCAAAAATTTTCCGGCATCCTTTCTAAAATATATAGAGGGTATTTTTGTAAAAAAATTACTTTTTTAGAGACTATGTAATTCATATTATTTTTAATACATCAAACCAAATATTGCATAAGAAAAATATAAGCATAACTAATGCAAGCATAATTAACACAAACATTACTAATACAAGCATTACTAACACACCATATTTTACATTATTCTTGTTGGTTTTTAGCTTTGAAGTTAAAAAAATAACAGAGAAAGATGGACAAAAATACTACAATTGTATTGTCAAAGAAAATTGTTTTATTAATAACTCAAAAACATGTATTTATAGCTAAATTTTTAATTAGAAAATATAAAATAAGCAACTAAATTTAAATTCAAATAACAAAGAGATAATTAAGTCCTAAGCTTAAGCCACACAGAATTCTAATAATTTAAAACTGTTAATCGTTATCTACCTTATTTTTGAGACATATTTTAAACACTCCTTCTTGGATCAGAAATTGAGCTTGTAGTCTTGGGTGATCAATTTGTCCTCTTGAATAAATCTGTCAATTCATCATTAGTCTTGGAAGGATTGTATGCATCTACTATTGGATTAGATAAGAAACTTTTACCTCTCATTTTGAAACACCTCGAATTTTGGTCCTTGAAAAATTTCTAAGTTTTTTAAACTCACTTCCTAGACTGCGACTCTCTTTACGAGTCGTAACGTGTCATTGCCAGTCTTAAGGACACAATTGTAGACAGACCAGTGTGCTAGCCTTATGTTACTGCCTTGACTACGACTGGTGGTTACGAGTCGTAAAGACTCAAAACGAGTTGTATGGTCCTATCCGTAGCCAAACCAGTGTGTGCTCCAAGTGTTTCTGTCTTGACTAAAACTTGGACCTTACGAGTCATAGGGTCACCTGACTGGTTATATTGAGGGTTTATGGATATTAGTGTGGATGGGTTTCAATTATTGATATTTATAGACTTTTGAGTCACTATTTACTCTATCTTGTTATATATTTGGAATTCAACAGCTGCTAGGTGTGTTACATTCTGATTGTCTAGGCAAAAGAGGTGGTCTCCGATTCACGGTGGACTTGAGATACGCGTCACAGCCAGACTCGGGTTTGGATTATAACAAAGTTGGTATCAAAGCCTAGGTTTAGTGTCATTGGGCGTCCATAAAGCCATGTCATGTAGAGTCTCTTTTATGCATGTGTAAAGCGCCATACTTATAACAGAGAGGCTATGAGACATTTTGGAATATTTCCCTTTCGTGTTGTTCTATTTCGGGCTATAGAGTCTAAGGTCTTGAATCTCCTCTAATCCCCATTTGTTCGCATTTTAGATCATGCCTCCAAGATGATCTGATGCTCATGGAAATTCTTCAGTCTCCCTTGGGGATAATGTGGACACAAATCATCTTATTTATAGAGTTCATACCCAGTTTGAGGGTCCAACTCATGATTTCTCTCGTGGAGTTCCACCGATTCCACCTAGCCCTCCTCGGACACCTCAGGATGATGTGTCAAATGTTGAGTTTCGCTATTCGATCCATTTGTTTACCCAATTAGTGTCCTCTCATACTGAACGTGCTGTTTCTATAGCTCCATCTTCTGAGGTCACTAGAGTTGGCCAATTTATGAGGTTGAGTTCTCTGATTTTCACTGGTTCGAAGGTCAAAGAGGATTCTCAAAATTTCATTGATGAGATAGAAATTTTTTTTATGTGATGCATGCTTCTGACTCTGACAGTATTAATTTTACCGCATACCAGTTGAAGGATGTGTCATATCAGTTGTATGAGGAGTGGGATCAATCTAGGGGTGATGACGTAGAGTTGGCACTATGGGATGAGTTTTTGGGGGACTTTCTAGATTATTTCTTTTTTCAAAAGTTCAGGGAGGCTAAAGCTGGGGAGTTTGTGAATTTAAAATAGGGTAGGATGATTGTGAAAGAGTATGCCTTGAAATTTCACTAGTTATCCCTTTATGCTTCTGAGCTAGTGTCTAGCATGAGGGCTAGAATGAGGAAATTTTCTTTAAGGTTGTCCTACGATCTAATTTTGGAGAGCAAGGCTACCTTGTTGAAAAAAATATGGATATATCTTAACTTGTGGTGTATATGCAACAGGTTAAGAAGGAAAAAAAGAAGCAATCAGAGATAGGGGAAAGGCAGAGTAAGAAATTTCTGTATTCAAATCAAGATGGAGGTTATCAGAATAGTGGTAGAGATGGTGGAAACTATTCTAAGAAAAAGTAGGGCAATTATGGTTCTTATTCTACATTTAGTGCTCTATATCCTAAGCTGTTTAATGATCATCTTTTCCAGAACATTGATAGTCCTAGCGAACTAGGTGCCTAGTCTCAAGCTAGTGGAGCTCAGTCAGCCCCATCTTATCCCCCTTGCTGATTTTGTGAGAAGGTGCATCGTGGATTTTGTGAGGAAGAGAGAAACAAGTGCTTTAAGTATGGCCACCTACAACATGATTATTCCTCAGTCAAGGTTGCTACTGGGGCTAATAAGGCTCTAGTTGCCACATCCTCGGCTCCTACACCAAAGGGTGCTACTTCTGGCTCTAGCATTTGTCGGAATCGTCTTTATGCTCTTACCACTCGCTAGGAATCCGAGGCATCTCCAGATGTTGGTTTTGGTATGTTACAGCTCTTTTCCCATGATGTGTATTGTCTTCTTGATTTGGGGTCTTTATTTTCTTATGTGACCCTGTATGTGGTTGTTCATTTTGATTTTAAACCTGAGAGTATTTCAGACCTCTTTTTTGTGTCCACCCAGTGGGTGATTCTATGCTTTCTAGAAGGGTTTATATGGATTACGTGATATCTATCTATGATCGAGAGACCTTAGTAGAATTGATAGAATTGGATATGATCGATTTAAACATTATTTTGGGGATGGATTAGCTCCATTTGTGTTATGTCTCTCTAGATTGTCGGACTCAAAGGGTCATTTCCCATTCCCGAATGAACCGACAATTGAGTGGGAAGGCAGTTTCTTAAGGCCTAATGGAAAGTTCATTTCTTATCTCAGAGCCTAAAAGTTGATTTTCAAGGGATGTCTCTATCACTTTGTCTGAGTTAAAGATTCTAATTCGTAGGATCCTTCATTATAATCTGTCCCCATGGTCTGTGAGTTTCCTAAAGTGTTCCTCAATGATCTTCCTGGTGTTTCTCCTGATAGGGAAAATGATTTTGGGATTGATCTTCTTCCGAACACTCTTCCTATATCTATCCCTCCCTATAGAATATCTCCAACTGAGTTGAAAGAACTTAAGGAGTAGTTGAAAGATATTTTAGATAAGGGATTTATTCATCCTAGTATATCCCCGTGGGGTAACCCTATGTTTTTCGTGCGTAAGAAGGATTGATTCCTTTAAATATGTATAGATTACCACTAGTTGAATAAGGTAACAGTGAAGAATAAGTATCCTCTTCCTAGAATTTATGACCTATTTGATCAGCTTCAGGGTTTTAAGTACTTCTCTAAGATTGACCTTCGGTTGAGTTATCATTAGTTGAAGATTAGGGAGGTGGATATATCTAAAACTACTTTTCATACTAGATAAGGTTATTTTGAGTTTTGATGATATCCTTCGGTTTGACTAATGCTCCGACAACATTTATGGATCTTATGAATCATGTATTCTATCATTTCTTGGATTTTTTGTGATAGTGCTTATAGATTATATTCTAGAGTACGCAAAGAGTGAGTTGGATTATGTAGATCATCTTCGTAAAGTATTGCAGACCCTTAAGGATCAACGGTTGTATGCTAAGTTTTCAAAGTGTGAGTTTTGGTTGAATGTTGTTACTTTTCTGGGTTATGTTGTTTCTAGTGAAGGGATCATGGTGGATCCACAGAAATTTATGGTGGTTAAGAAGTGGCCTAGACCCACGACTCTAATTAATATTCGAAGCTTCTTGGGTTTAGTCAGTTATTATAGGAGGTTTATGGAGAGCTTTTCTTCGATTACTGCTCCATTGACTAAGTTGACCCCAAAAAAGGTAAAGTTCTTGTAGTCGGATGCTTGTGAGGGTATTCTTGAGAATTTGAAGGATAAGCTAACTTTGGCTCCTATTTTGGCCCTGCCCGAGGGTACTGATATCTTTGTGATTTATTGTGATACATCCCGTGTAGGATTATGTTGTGTTTTGATATAGCATGGTAAGGTGGTGGTGTATTCTTCTAGACAGTTAAAGGTCCATGATAAAAATTATTCGACCTATGATTTGGAGTTATCGATTGTGGTGTTTGCTTTAAAGTTCTGTTGCCACTACTTGTATGGAGTTCATGTTGACATTTATTCTGATCATAAGATCTTGCAGTATGTGTTCACCCAGAAGGAGTTGAATCTTAGGAAGAGGAGATGGTTTGAGTTGCTCAAGAATTATGACATGAGTCTGCACTATCACCCAGGTAAAGCTAACGTGGTTACTAATGCTCTTAGAAGGTTGTCCATCAGTATCTTATATCATGTTGATAAGGAGAAATCAGGTTTTGTGAAGGATATTCACCATTTGACAAATCTTGGGGTTCTACTTTTAGACTCTGAGGATAGAAGTGTGATTCTGCAAGAGGTAGTAAAGTCATCTCTTGGTACTAAGGTGAAAGAGAAACAAGTTTTGGATCCTATCTTGATGTGGATCAAGGATGATGTGGGTCAGTAGAAAGTGATGGCTTTTGAGATTGGTGGTGATGGTATCCTGATATATTAAAGTAGGTTATGTGTTCCTAATGTTGATGGCCTGAGAAAGAAGATCTTGGATGAGGCTCATGAGTCGAGATATACGGTTCATCTCTGTTCGATAAAGATGTACTATAAATTGAAAGAGATCTACTGGTGGAATAACATAAAATGAGATATGGCTGATTATGTGGCTAAGTGCATGGTGTGTCAGCAAGTGAATGTGGAGCACTTGAGGACTGGTGGATTATTTTAAGAAATTGAGTTGCCTGTGTGGAAATGGGAGATGATTAATATAGATTTCATTACCGTTCTTCCGCAGTCTCGCAGTCAGTTCAATTCGATTTGGGTCACTGTGGATAGGATGACTTAGTATTCTCATTTCTTACCATGAGGACTTATTACTTTGTTGAGGATTATGCAAATTATTCATTCAAGAAATTTTTAAGTTGCATGGTGCGCCTGTTTCTATTATATTTGATCGTGGTACTTAGTTCTCCTCACACTTCTGGCATTCTTTTCAAAGAGGTTTGGGAACTAAGGTGAGCCTTAGCACCACCTTCCAACCTAAAGCAGGTGGACCAACAAAGAGGACCATTCAGACATTGGAGGATATGTTTCAGGCTTGTGTGATTGATTTTGGTTGTAGTTGGGTTGATCATTTTCCTCTCATTGAGTTCGCTTATAAGAATTGTTATTACTCTAGCATTGGGATGGCTCCATTTGAGGCTTTGTACGAAAGGAGATGTTGTTCTCCTATTAGGTGGTTTGAGGTTGGCGAGGCTGTGTTGTTTGGTCCTGATTTGGTTCATCAGTCTATAAAGAAGGTGAAGGTGATTAGGATAGACTTAATACCGTCTAAATTTTCCAAAAGTCCTTTGCAGATGTGAGGCAAAAGGAGTTGGAAGTCAAAGTTAGCGATTGGGTGTTCTTGAAGGTATCTCCTGTAAAGCGAGTGATGCGATTTGAAAGTAAAGGGAAACTTAGTCCTCGTTATGTAGGTCCATATGTGATTTTGAAGAGAGTGGGTAATATTAATAATGAGTTAGAGTTTTCTCCCTGTTTGGGTTTCTTTCACCCAGTTTTTCATGTTTGATATTAGGAAGTGCATGGGTGATCCTTCCTTGGTGTTTCTATTGGAAAGTGTTGGTGTTTCTGAATCCTTGTCATATAAGGAGGTCCTGATTGAGATCTTGGATTGGAAAGTCCTTTGGATGTGGACAAAGGAGGTGGCTTCAGTGAAGGTTCTATGGAGGAACCAAATGTTTGAAGAAGCTACTTGGGAAGCTGAAGAGAACATGAAGTCCAAATACCCATTTTTGTTCCCTATTCCATATAATTGTGCTTAAGGTATGTGTTAATCTTAGAATCTTTGTTTTCTGACTTTGTTAAAGGAAATTAGGATTTCCGTGACATCTTTGTTTTCTGTTATTGTTAAAGGTAAGTGTGGTTGTATTTTGTGTTAAATCGTTCTAAGGGATGCCTTGTCTCATCATTTGAGGATGAATAATCCTAAGGGGGAGAATGAAGCACCCCAAATTTTGGTCCTTGAAAAATTTATGAGTTCTTAAAACTCACGCCCAGACTATGACTCTCCTTACAAGTCATAATGTGTCATTGCGGGTCTTAAGGACCCAACCGTAGATAGACCAGTGTGCTATCCTGATGTTACTTCCTTGACTACGACTGGTGGTTACGAGTCGTAAAGACTCAAAACGAGTCGTATGGTACTATCCATAGCCAAACCAATGTATGCTCCAAGTGTTTCTATCTTGACTACGATTTGGACCCTACGAGTTGTAGGGTCACCAGATGAGTCGTATGGTGTAAATCATAGGGTCACTAGAGAAGGGCTCTTCAGCAACTGTCTTGACTACAACACGTGGTGACAAGCCATAACGTGTTCTTACGAGTCATATAGTGACTCGTAGTCACTGATGATAATTTTTCAGCTTTTAATTAAGGAAATTCTGAACATTTTCCTTGACACGACCCGAACCGAGGCCTTGTCATAATGGGCATCTTAAGTCCAACAAGGACCGGAGACCACCCCCGATACCCAATCTAACCAACCAACATATGTCCTTAGTTGAATAAATTCTGAACATATAACAAGATAGATCAAATCAAAATGTAATAACTTTGGGATAGGTCTATAACCAAGACCGACCAAAATAAGTCAAATCAACCTCGAGCATGCCTAACCTAACAATATACAAAACCATATCGATCCCATAACCTAGTGCACAATTGTCCATACAAATTCTCTAAAAGAGAATCCAAGAAATATTTGGTCAGGACATGCCCCCGACCATAGCAAAAACTAATATCCAAATCTGAACCAATAATGACATAAGAAAACTCAAAGCAAGAAATAGAGCCTTCCAGAATATAAAAGCTCACCACTTCAAGTCAACACAAGCTGATCCCGAGTCCAGTCACTAAGTAGAAGGTGTATTATGACCAACACCTGCATCGCGTGGGGATACAACGTTGAAGACAGTTAGTGGTTGGAGTGCTAACATGTAACTTAAGGATAAGGATAAAATAGTGCCAACAGTTCAAAATAAATCAACCAATGCATATATCATTGCAACACATACATATACATATATACCATGCCGGGGTATGGAATAAGATTAGCATGAACCTTTAAAACATTTAACCTGGGCTATGAAGCGTTACCATCATAATTCACCCATGGGATATATGGGTGCAGTGTTACCCCTGAACGGGACCCAGTGTGTGTAGCCACATGAACTAGAGATACCTTAGGTGGCCGGTGATTATCTTGTTCCCTTCGCCCTCTATGATACATATGTACGTGTATATACTTGGGGGATTCCGTTGTACCCCATAAGTACGTGGTCATCAAGATCAATCTTCATGTCGGCAAACATGAGTTTCCAGTGTCAACCTTTCGGACTCATACCTTCACGATTATCTATCACAACCCACCAACATTGCCCAATCAAAACATTTAACACACAACCAAACCACCGATTCCAATATTCAATTACTAAGGCATTAATTAGTGGTAACTTCATACCGACTATAGCTTGTAAGCAACGTCTTTAGCCAATACTTAGGGGATTCCTTCGTACCCCACAGACTCTATTATTAAAATCACTTAGGGAATTTTTGTGTACCCTACAAGGTTTTCATTAAAAGTTCACTTGGGGGGATTTCTGTGTACCCCACAAGGTTTTAAATCAAATCCATGGCCACCAAGTCCTTACCATTTAGCCATTTAAACCATTTAACCAATTTGGGTTCCATTGTCGTATTATACCATTAAAAGTTTTCAATGAAAGTCCAACTATATAATAAAAGCATTCTCATAGGCATTTTAACAAACATGTTTAGGCCATATAGTTACCAAAACCAAGTACCAATTGACCATTCCCATGCAACCACAAGTTCAAACCATCATTATAATATGAAAACCATAAGTAAAAATATGGGAAAACATAAATCAATCATTAATAACCAAAACCCCCAACATATAATTCAAAACCCAAAACCATATCACAATTATTCCATGAAGACCACTCATAAACATGCCTTTAGTTGAACTAACTATGAGGAAGAGTCACATGCCTTATTCACAAAGATTCACGGAAAGAACCTGACTCTTGATCCCATGGATGAACACTATGTAGAAAACCTAGCCCAATCTTCAAGAGAGAGTTTAAAGCAGGTTTTGAGAGTGTTTTGATCTTTATAAGTGAGTAATAAAAGGTCAAAAGCTGTTATAAACTATGAGAACTCAAGGGTTTTAGTATGGGAAATGTCCAGACTACCCTCAGCTTAAAACCTATAAACATATGCACAAGGAGGGTAGACCACCCCCTCCCACACAGTACCCTAAGATACGAGTGGTATCCAACCCTCATAACCTAGGTATCAAGTTGGAATCAAATACTGACCAACATACTACCACACAAGGACCAACTCGTATCTTAACATAGGAAAAGTTCCTTTTAAACCGTATCTTGTTCAGAACCATCTAGGCTAGACAAAATTATCTTACGATTTGGCATGATACTCCTCATACCTTAACATACTACTAGTATGATTCCTACTTGTATCTTGGACAAAAACAAACCAAAACATACTGATTCACATATAAGTGGAAAGACATAAATTGTACCTGAGCATACGACTTGTACCCTTAAGTCATATGATAATCAAAATGTCCAAGACTCAGGAAATTTTGTAAGGGCTAATGTTTGGGGTGTTTTATTTTACCCCCTTAGGATCATTCATCCTCGAATGATGGAAAGAGGTTATACAAGCACGATTAAACCCCACAACATCTCTACTCTCACCTTTAACTAAGTTAAAACACAAAGATGCAAGGAGCTCACAATTCACTTTTATCAAGGTTATAAACTAAGGGTGTCAAAACAACATATACCTCAAGTGCGATTTTTTTGGAACCAGAAATAGGAATGGGTACTTGGACTTCATGTCCTCCTGGGGCTTCCAAATGGATTCCTTAAACTTTTGGTTCCACCATAGAACTTTTACCAAAACCATGTATTTTGTTTGCAACCGGCGAACTTGCCGACCGAAGATCCTCACCAGAACCTCCTTACAGAACAAAGAGTCTGAGATGCCAATATCCTCCAAGGGAAGCAAACAATGAAGGATCACCCACGCCTTTGCGCAACATGGACACAAGGAATGCCAAATGAACAGAACTCATGCTACAGGGCAAATGCAATTCAACTAACAATTTCCCATAGACACATTACTATGAGAGCCTGAGTCTAGCTATATACTACTTCTATGTTCAAGACTATTCAAAGCTAATGAATTTAACTTCAGCCACGGGGCTCTATTCCTTACATCCACCCAAAAATACTACCCTGCTCCCATCACTGTAGTCAAGCATCATTCCTTATCAATATCCTTAATTACCCAACCCAACGATTGGTATATCCATAAATAATCACATTCGAGCCTACCTCTACTATACCTATGGTACAGTCTATCCTTCCAAAGATTTGGTAACCTCTATCATTTTCACCAAGATTTTTCACCACCTACTTCTCTCCTAACCATCCATCATGATAATAATTTTAACTCACCCTTCCCTTTTTCTCCATAACCTTAGTTCTGCTAGCCACCCCAGAATCTCTCCCACAAGGGACTTCTACTCTACCTTGTCTCAAATCATCACTTCACTTCCATGTCACTACCACCATAACATAAGAGGGTTACTCAAGGGACTAGACCACAAACATCAAGAATGAGGAGGGGGTTACTTCCCAATTACAACTCCTGTTTACTGTACTACCGAAGGCAAGAGCTGAAAAATATGGTACGACACAATATACATGAGGTAGTTCATAGCACCCACTGAGGTCATAAATGAAAAATCACCCTGACATAACATACCATAGTAGGAGTCCTTAGGATTGGACACCAAAAAAAGCACGATTTTATATTTTATGGGTAATATAACATAAAGTCAATATTCATATTGAGGGAAATTATTGCCTTTGATCCAGGGCTGGAGTATGGACATACGCGGTATGCAGAATACTAACCTCAAGCATGAGCACTATTAGAATGTGCACCACACTAGTAGAGTACCCACTTAAACAAAATAAGAGGGAATCGCTAATATAGGAGTAAATTCATCCAACTTTCCCCTTGAAGTTCTCTACTAGAAGAAAATTTTAAGGCTAACCCTCGATTTTCATATTATTACACTTATAAGCACAATAGTCTGCTCTAATGGGTACCACCAAGGGCGTACACTAGTGACACTTGGTTCTCCATTACCTAAAACCTCATCTATCCAAATTCTACCTACAGTCTCACATAATCTTGCAAACTCCGTGCCCAAACCCATTGATGTTGGGCGTATTTATACCCCTAAGAACAATAATTTACCCATATTTTAGGCTACGTTTGGAGGATAAAATATATAATTCCTGCACTTTTAGTCCATTTTCCTGTAAGTGAGCTAACCTATGTGATTAGCATGTTTTCAGGTATTAATGATGAAGATTTCAGCACTTTGTGGACCTTTGGGCAGTAAAGGAAAACTTCACATAAGAGGGAAGGCAGCTTTTGGAAGCATGTGGACTAAATGTGACGCATGGAGAATTTGTCCCGGGCAAAAACAGTATTTTTAAATACTTAGGGGTGCAACAGTAACTTAGTAGCACAAGGATGTTATAAAAACCTGGATGTTATAAAAACCTTATTTGCTGAATTTTTCAGCATTCATTCAAGCATTATTGATTCAATCATTATTCAGTTTACAGATTCTGTAAGTTTGGACAGAGAAAAATGGCTTTCTTGAGCAACGGATAGAGGGAAAAAGTCAACCCCTAGTTGATGCCTAAACCATCTCCATCGCCAAGTTTATTCTAGGTTGTGGTATGATGATTATATCTATTGTGATTTCCGTTGTAATCATGAGTAGCTAAACTTCTCTGTTAGGGTTATGGAAACCTTGTGAGATACTATCTATTGCTATGAGTTTGTGAATTCTTGATGTGTATGCTACTTATATCATTACTCTCTTCGTTTTAATTTAATTCTCATGGTGGCAAACATGGAGAACATGCCATTATAGCATTAACTTGTTCGAGAGAAAAGTTATATGTTTGGAAAAGAGAGTATGACAAGGAAATAGTGCTACCAACCCCTATTTACACATTAATGCCTTAACCGGATTAATTTCTTGGAGAGTTAGTACCATTAGTTATACGCTTTAGGCTCGAGAGAGTTAAAGTAAAATAATCCTGGATGGTTGAGAAACACTAGGATTTACCATTAGAATACGAATCTCTATAAGTGCATGCATGTCTAAATTCCGCATTACTCATAGTTAGTAGATACGTAGAACTCATAAGGTGGACATAACCCTAACTTATTATTCTTTGTGATTAAATCTTACTACAAAAATCATTCATTCGTTACTTTGTAATCATTAGTTCACGCATAATCAAATCCCCCTTTTCCATGGAATTTTCGACCAACAGTCTACTAATAATTGCAACACTTAGTGACCAAGTATTCCCTGTGGGATTCGACACCCAACCCAATTGGGTTCTATATTTGACAGCGACCGCTTACACTTTCTAACGAGAGTTGTAGTTTGGGCGTTATCAAATTTTGGTGCCGTTGCCAGGGAATAGGTTGTCTACTAAGTTTGTGATAGTTAATAGACCCTTTGGTCAAAGATTCTCATATTTTACATTTAGTTGTTGTTTTTGTTTTATTCAGGTTTGTTTGAGTGCATGCCAAACACTCAAAGTTCAGGCCAACCGTTATTACCTATCAATCCTGAACCACATCTTATTGGCAGAATGGAGGCACAACGTGACATTGAAAGAAGGGATGCTCAACAGGAAAAGGCTAGATTAGCTGCATTGGCAGCTGCTCATGTGTGTCAAAATAATATTGATAACCCAGGTCGAGCAACAAATCTTGATGATGAGGACCTGGGTGATGATGAGTTACTAAATCCAAGGCGTGCAGATGAGGTGGCAGCGCCTGTGAATAGGAGAGATCGTCAAGCTAGAATGAGACATGAACGCCGAGCTGTGCTGGTTGCTTTTTGATGATGATGATGACGATTTGGATGGAGCTGGTTCCACAGGATCTATTATTCCTTCGCTCGTGGCACTCGGAGCCAAGTTTAATATCACTAGCACCATGATTCAGCTATTGCAGCTCAAGGGGTTATTTGGTGGACTTGCAGGCGATGATCCGAATATGCATCTGATTAATTTTATCTCAACATGCAAAGCGTTTGACAATCCAGGAGTTTGATAGAAAGCAATTCGGCTGCACTTATTCCCATTGTCTCTATCTAGAGAGGCAACTCTATGGTTGAATGGGCTAACTCCTGACTCCATTACTAACTGGAGGCAACTGAAAGATGCTTTCCTAGAAAGATTCTTTCTGCCATCCAAGAGAGCATAATTAAGAGATGAGATAAGCAATTTTCGACAGCTTCCAACTGAAGCTCTTCACGAAACATGGGAGAGGTTCAAGAAGAAGCTTATGAGGTGCCCAAATCATCAGATTACCAACATCCACTTGATGGAAATATTATGCAGGGCTTTGAACTCGGTGACTAAGCTAGTGGTTGATAATGCTGTAGGTGGGTCATTCATGGATCTTACTTTTATTGAGGCAAGTGATATGCTGGATCGTATGACAAAGTAGAGTAGAGCTTGGCATACCAGGGATTCTGAGGTAGCAAGCTCTACTGTATCTATTGGCATGACAGCAGAACAGAAGCGAAGACAAGAGGAACGTGACCAAGATATGGCTCATATAAAGACGTAGATGGATCTTCTTACCAAGCATTTATTATTAGGGAAGACCAAAAAGCTTAAGGCCATTGTATCACAGGGAAGAGATGAATAATCGGGGGGGGGGGGGGGTTTCGAGGCAATGTCCAAGGAAACTAAGGTCGGAACTATTATGATAAATCAGGATACAAGGACCGTGATCAAGGTAGTTGGAAGAATAAGATAGACAGGAGTGGTTTGTATGTTCCTCCTAGAAACCGTGAGGCTATGGCGTCTGGCTCTGGGAAGATGGCCATGGAAGATATGATGACTAAGCTGTTGAAAGGAGTAGAGGCAACCAACACGGGAGTAACGGAGGTGAAGAATGATTTTTCCTCAATAAACCAATTGGTTGACTCGTATTCCATTATAATAAAATAGCTGGAACAACAAATGAGTCAATTATTAGCAGCATTAAATCAGTGAAAGGCCGACACCTTACTTGGCGACACCATGCAAAATCCAAGGAATGATGGATCATGTATGGATATTACTACCAGGAGTGTTAAAGTGTTGGAAAATCTATCCAAAGGCAAGCAGGTAGTTGATAATACAGAGGAGAATGTTATTGCTGCAGATTTTGATGATTCTGTAAAAGCTGAAAATCAAAATGAGAGCGTTCATGAGAAAACTATTCCCCTTCCACCACCACCTTTTCCTCAGAGACTGAAGAAGAAGGCTGATGACACTCCTGAAAAGGTTGATAATCGGAAGCAAGATAAAAAAGAAGTGGTGGAGAAAACTATCCCTCTTCGACCACCACCTTTTCCTCAGAGACTGAAGAAGAAAGCTGATGACACCAGGTTCAGTAAATTCATGACTATATTAAAGTAGCTGACTATTAATGTTCCTTTGGTGGAGGCGCTAGAACAGATGCCTGGGTATGCTAAATTCATGAAGGACCTTTTGACAAAGAAGCGGGCAGTAAGCTATGAGCTGGCAGATAATGTTCACCATTGCAGTGCAATTGCCACGAGGTCTTTAGTACAGAAGAAGGCAGATCCTGATGCTTTCACTATTCCTTGCACGGTGGGATCTATGAATTTCGCTAAAGCATTGTACGATTTGGGAGCTAGCATCAATTTGATGCCGCTATCTATTTACAGAAAGTTGGGGTTGGGTGATCCTACACCAACCAATATGCGGCTCGTGATGGCAGATAGGTCGGTAAAACGACCTGTTGGTATCTTATATGATGTATTGGTGATGGTTTCCACCTTCATTTTTCCTGCAGACTTTGTTATTTTGGATTGCGAGGTGGATTCGTAAGTTCCCATAATCTTGGGGCGTCCTTTCCTCGCAACCGGAAGTGTGCTTATTGATTTAAGAGCTAATGAGCTTTTATTTCGGATGAATGACGAAGTGGTTCGTTTTGATGCGTGCAAATCGATGAAGCAGCCTAGAGATATGGATGTGTTCTCTGTAACTGATGTTAATTATGAGGATGAGAAAGAATTATCTTTAGAGAAGCAGCTTACTGTTGAGCCATTGTCTGCTGTGCTTTTAAATTATGAGCATGGGGATGTTGAAGAATATGAAGAAACCGTCTGTGCTCTAACAGGAATAGGGTCCTATTCTCATGCCCCTAATATGCTGGACCTTGATCTTAAGAATCGACCTTCACCAGCAGCAAAACCGTCCATTGAAGAGTCACCAGTACTAGAATTGAAAGAGCTCCCCAGTCACCTGAAGTATGAATTTTTGGGAAGTGGTGATACACTTCCAGTTATTGTTGCGACTGATTTAGGTGAACAACATGTAGAGGCTCTCATCTCTCCTCTGAAGAGGTACAAGAGAGCTATTGGTTGGACTATTGATGATATAATTGGTATCCCTCCTGGGATATGGATGCACAAGATTCATCTCCAAGAAGATTGTGTACCCACAATTAAGCATCAGCGTCGTCTGAATCCATTCAGAAAATGGTGCACCACATATCTCGATGAAGTCTAAGTAATCGAGATAGCTATGTCGTGCCGCAATAATAAATCTAGCGCTACATGGGAGATAACCCATTGTTTTTAATTGTTTTATTTTACTAGGAGTTTGTTTTTGTTAAATAAAAATTTAAAAAGAAGAGTCGAGCCACGACCAAAACTAAGGCGCTTGGTGGGAGGAAACCCATCCTTCTAATCGTTTTTGTTGTTTTTGATTAAGTGTAGGTGCAAGACGTACAAAGGAGGGGATTAATCCAAAAATTTTGATTTGAAAGTAAGCCATGTTAAAGATGGTAAGTTAGGAATGAAGGAGCAAAGGCTATTGGTTAGGCATTGCCTATGCTAATCTAGGCAATGGACAAGACAATGCCTATACAAATCTAGGCAATGGACAAGGCAAAGCCTATACCATTGCCTATGCTCACTGCCTCAACTAGGCAACGGACAAGACAAGGCCTATGTAAATCTAGGCAATAACATAAGTGCCGCCTATGCAAATCTAGGCAAAGCTAAAGGCGCCGCCTATGCCATTGCCTATGCTCACTGTTTCAACAAGGCAATAGCATAGGCGCCGCCTATGCTCAACTAGGCGATAGCATAGGTGCCGCCTATGCCCAGCTAGGCAAAGCAAAAGGCACCGCCTATGCTAAGCATAGGAAAAGCATTAGGCGCTGCCTACTTATTATTTTTGTCTCCTAACCCGATTTTTCAAGGATCAAAATCGACCCAAGCCTTGGTCTATAAATAGATCTTCAACCTTAGAACAAAATACACTTGTTTGCTCAACCTAGACGCCGCCTAAGCTTCCCAAATCTCTCAAAGTTTTTCTTTTTGCTCATCTAGTCTAGCAAGATCATTGTCCTGAACTATCACCAAGTAGAATGGCCCCAAAAGGACGACCAGGAAAACAAAAAGTGTCTACCTCACAAAAAGGACAAAAAAGGGCAAGAAAAGACTAAGCTGAGTCCTCCTCTCTGCAAGTGCCTCGACTCACCTTTCGATAAAGTGCCAGACTCAGATGTGGAGGAAAATTCTGATGACGATGACTCTGATGATGATTCCGACGCAGGGGGTATAACCCCAGACATAGAAGAGGAGTCCGACTAATCAGGTTTTCCTTATTTATTTTCACTGAGGGCAGTGTGTCCCGTCTAAGTGTGGGGTGCTGGTATTTGTATTCTGTACTTCTTTGCCTATATTTATTCTTATTCTTGTTTTTTAGTCGTAATTAGTTAGTTCAATTTTAGTTTTTTTTTAGATTTTGCATGAAATTGTTCTGATAGGCGGCATGGTATCATGGCAAGAGTTTGTGCTAAATCATTTCTATTGAGACATTTAGGCTCTAGGTGTGACTCACTGTGTGATAATTGTGTGGTTTTAATTCATTCATCTGTTGGGTCAAGAGTCTATACTGCTCCCAATAAAGTGGACCATGTGCCTTGTGTGAGTGAGGTTATAGTATATTCTGTGTTGTGACTGATGCTAGAACTTTCCTGGTGTGTGTGTAAAGCAAAATAAAGAGTGTGAGTTTAGGAGATGATTTAGACATTTCTTTGGCAGCCTGTAATTATTTACCTTCTTTTTACCTACCCTTGTACATTATCCTAGTTAACCCCCTTTGAGCCTTTAGCTATTTTCTTTAACAGACTCATATGTAGCCTAATCAATTTTTTTAAGACCATAATTTGATCCAAATTCCTAAGCGCTTTAAATTGTAGAGTCATGTGACAAAATAAGAGGAAATTGGGTGAGAATGATGCCTCAGAGTGTATCGGTACTTGAAATTGTTGTGAAAAAGAGTGGCTATCATAGAGGTGTTTTATAAAAAAAATAAAAATAAAAATAAAAATAAATAAATAAATAAATAAATAAATAAAAAAGAAAAATAAAAAGATAGTTGTGTTTATAATTGAATAACAAAATAGGTGAAAAGGGGTGGTAGATGAAAGGAAAGTAGAGGGGTTATTTAAAAGAGAGTGTTAATGGCATAATGTGATGTATTAAAGCGCTTAGGGAACATAGTCACTATTTCTGGCCAAAATAGTCCTACCTGTCCCTTAGCCTACATTACAGCCTATAAAGACCTAGTTGATCCTAAGCTTAGCATTCTGATTAAGTGGAGCATTACACTAAGGGCAAGCCTATGGTCATCAGTTGCAACATAAGAATTCTTTGTGAGAGTGAGAGCAAGGAGAATCTTGTACCCATGTTTTGAAAAATGCAAAACTTGTGAGTGATTATGGGTGATATCTTGTGTGAGACACACATGGTTGATGAGTTTTGGGTAGTTTTGTATGATTCTTTGTTCCTTAACTTGTGGATATGAATTAACCATTATCACGAGTCTATGTTGGAGGTTGAATTGTTTCTAGTAGTGATCAAGAAAACTACTCTTTGTTAATAATTGCCATGCATGTCTTGTTGAACATTTTGTGTTGCTACTGTGATATCCTAGTTAGATGTTTGCATGGACGTAATATTTTGTTCGAGGACGAACAAAGCTTTAAGTGTGGGGTGGTGATGTTGGGCGTATTTATATCCCTAAGAACCATAATTTACCCATATTTTAGGCTACGTTTGGAGGATAAAATATATAATTTCTGCACTTTTAGTCCATTTTCCTGTAAGTGAGCTAAACTATGTGATTAGCATGTTTTCAGGTATTAATGATGAAGATTTCAGCACTTTGTGGACCTTTCGGCAGCAAAGGAAAACTTCACATTAGAGGGAAGGCAGCTTTTGGAAGCATGTGGACTGAATGTGACGCATGGAGAATTTGTCCCGGGCAAAAGCAGTATTTTTAAATACTTAGGGGTGCAGCAGTAACTTAGTAGGACAAGGATGTTATAAAAACCTGGATGTTATAAAAACCTTATTTGCTGAATTTTTCAGCATTCATTCAAGCATTATTGATTCAATCATTATTCAGTTTACAGATTCTGTAAGTTTGGACAGAGAAAAACGGCTTTCTTGAGCAACGGATAGAGGGAAAACGTCAACCCCTAGTTGACGCCTAAACCATCTCCATCGCCAAGTTTATTCTAGGTTGTGGTATGATGATTATATCTATTGTGATTTCCGTTGTAATCATGAGTAGCTAAACTTCTCTGTTAGGGTTATGGAAACCTTGTGAGATACTATCTATTGCTATGAGTTTCTGAATTCTTGATTGTATGCTACTTATATCATTACTCTCTTCGTTTTAATTTAATTCTCATGGTTGAAAACATGGAGAATATGCCATTATAGCATTAACTTGTTTGAGAGAATAGTTACATGTTTGGTAAAGAGAGAATGACAAGGAAATAGGGCTACCAACCCCTATTTACACGTTAATATCTTAATCAGATTAATTTCTTGGAGAGTTCGTACCATTAGTTATACGCTTTAGGCTCGAGAGAGTTAAAGTAAAATAATCCTGGATGGTTGAGAAACACTAGGATTTACCATTAGAATACGAATCTCTATAAGTGCATGCATGTCTAAATTCCGCATTACTCAAAGTTAATAGATACGTAGAACTCATAAGGTGGACATAACCCTAACTTATTATTCTTTGTGATTAAATCTTATTAAACAAATCATTCATTCGTTACTTTGTAATCATTAGTTCACGCATAATCAAATCCCCTCTTTTCGACCAACAGTCTACTAATAATTGCAACACTTAGTGACCAAGTATTCCCTGTGGGATTCGACACCCAACCCAGTTGGGTTCTATATTTGACAATGACCGCTTACACTTTCTAACGAGAGCTGTAGTTTGGGCGTTATCACCCATCCAATAAATTGGCCCCCAACCTATCTGTTAAACCTGAACCTCCGGCCTATATGTCATAACTTTCCTACTCCTGTATCCCCCAAGTCATTAACCTTACCCCTTCTGTACACCTCATCCAACCTACCAATCTACCCAATAACTCTCGCTCTGGTATCCCAAACTAATATACTCTTTTCACCACAATCAACATCTAAAGTTCACACTTAGTGTCTTTCACCCATCCCGCACTACTAACAAAATACTCCTTAGAACATATATATATATATATATATATATATATATGGATATGGTCCACCAATAAGGAGGACACCATAAAGTCCTTATTCACCTATCGACAACCTATACATTTCTAGGGGGAACCATCCCCCTATGCATAACAGAATGGAAGCACCCCATGGAGAAACACCAGGATGGATGAACCCTTAGCTAAGAGATCCTTTAATTGCTCCTTAAGCCCTTTAAATCAACTAAAGCCATTCTATATAGGGGAATAGAATTGGATGAGTGTTTTAAATAAGATCAATCCCAACTAATATCCCTACCAGGAGGAGCACCAAAAAAGCCATCCGGAAATTAATTCACCACCCGGACTGAATACAAAGAAGGACCCTTTGAGTTAGAATCTTTAACCTAGACCAAATAGTAGACACACCCCTTTGCGAACCAATCGTTGAGGTCTAAGATAAGATATAAACCTCCCCTTAAGAGATAGGGAACCACCTTCTCATTCAATTATCGACTCACCAGGGAACATAAAGACAACCTTATGGGTCCGATAATCTAAGAATGCATAGCATGAGTGCAACCAATCCATCCTCAGAATAAGATCAAAATCCATCATATTTAATTCAAACAAATCCACCAAATTCTCTTTACTACCAACAGATACCACACCCCCTTGTAGACTCTTTTGATAATCACAGAGTTATATACTAAGGTAGAAATAAAAAAAGATTCAAAATAAAGTCGGGACCAAACCAAAATACATAGCCTCTAATGTGGTCATATAAGAGAGAGTGGACCCCAGATCAAGTAAATAATACATATCTCAGGAGGAAAAGTTTCAATATACCAAGAACAATATCAGGAGATACCTCAAACTCCTAAAGGATGGTGAGAGTATTTATTCAGTCCCAACCAGTACTTGAGCAAGAAGCAGCACCCTTTGGTGCGGGAGCTAGAGAAGTGGAAACCGATATCCTATTTACTCCAGTGGCAATACTTGTAGGACACTTCCGCAGTATGTGACACAACTGTCCATAATTAAAATATTGATTCCTTTCTTAATGGAAATAAGCATGGTGCAATATACCATAAAACCTATAGAAAGGATAGGATGGGGTTGACCGAGCTCCACCAGCCATATAATAACATTAGCCAGAAGTCTGAGGATAAGGGACACTGGAAACTAGATAGGGACTTTCTAAATTTCCTTTTCTAGACTACTGTCCACCATATCTTCCACTATTTCTCTAACTTCTCCACAGTCTGAATATCGGGACTTCTTGCTCTGCCTATTTCCCTACTTTGCCTTATTCTTTCCCATACATATAGGACCAGACTGGTGTGATATAGATGGCATTATATGGGTCAATAGATGAATAAAATATCAAAACTCGGCATTGGTAACATGCTCTTGAGGTAACCAAGAATGAGTATCACCTTGCATAGTAGGGTCAGTGGAGACCGGTGGAACTCTATGGGGGAAATTGGAAACTGCGATCCCTGATTGAGTTTGTGCCTATGAGTTGGACGAGATCTGTCCATATTGTCCCCAAGTAGAACCGGTGATTTTCCATGGGCTTTAGATCGTCCAGAGGGAAAGATCTGAAAGGTGAACAAAAGAATATTTAGGGGAGAGTTCAAGATATTAGACTCTATATCCTAAAAAATAGAACTATAAGAAAGTGAAATATTCCTAAATGCCCCGTAGCCTCCTAATTAGAAGTGTGGTGCACAACATACCCCTAAGCAAGACTCAACTTAACACGGATTTGTAGACACCCCATGACACTGAAAATTAGGCTATAATACCAACTTGACATGACCTAAATCGGGGTCTTGTCGTAATAGGAATCTTAAGTCTAGCAAGGATGGAGACCACCCATGATACCCAATCCAACCAACCAACTTATGTCCTTAGTTAGATAAATTTCGAACATATAACACTATAGAGCATATAAAAATGTAACAACTTTGGGAAAGGTCTATCATCGAGATTGACTCAAATAATTCAAATCAACCCCTAGCAAGTCAAACCCAACAATATACAAAACCATATAGATTCTATACCCAAGTCCACAGTTGTCCATATAATGCCTTTAAAATAGAATCCAAGAAATATCCAGTTGGAACATGACCCCAACCATAGCCAAAACTAATATCCAAATATGAACCAATAATGACATACGAAAACTCAAAGAAAGAAATAGAGCCACCTATAGTATGAAAGCTCACCACTTCAAGTCAACACAAGCTGATCTCAAGTCCAGTCAGTGAGTAGGAGGTGTATTATGACTAACACCTACATTGTGTAGGGATATAACGTCAAGGATGATTAACGGTTGGAGCACTAGCATGTAACTCAAGGATAATGATAAAATAGTGCCAACAGTTCAAAAAAAAAAATTAACCAATGCATATACCAATGCAAACATACATATATATGTATACCATGCTGGGGTAAAGAACAAGATTAGCATGAAACTGTAAAACATCTAGCCTTGGTTGTGAAGAATACCATCATAATCAACCCATGGGCTATATGGGTCTAGTGTTACCTCCTGAATGGGCCCCAACATATAGCCGCATGAACTGGAGATATCATAGGTGGCCAAGGATTTCCTTATAACCTTTGCCCTCTATGATACATATGTATGTGTATATTCTTTAGGGTTTTTTTTTGTGCCACATAAGTACATGGTAATCAAGACTATTCACACCTTCACGGCTAGCTATCATAACCAGCCATTATTTCCCAATTAAAATATTTAACACAATATTAAATCACCAATTCCAAGAGTCAGTTATTAAGACATTAATTAGTGGTATCGTCATACTGACTATAGCTTGAAGGCAATGTCATTAGCCAATACTTAGGGGATTCCTTTGTACCCCTTAAATTTTATTATTAAAATCAGTTGGGGAATTCCTATGTACCCCAAAAGGTTTTCATTATAAGTTTACTTGGGCGATTCCCGTGTACCCCACAAGGTTTTAAATAAAAAAAATGGCCACCAAGGCGTTACCATGTAGCCATTAAAAACATTTAACCAATTTGGGTTCCATTACCATATTATACCATGTATAGTTTTCAATGAAAGTCCAACTATGTAATAAAAGCATGCTCAAAGGTATTTTAACAAACATGTTAAGGGTATATAGTTTCCAAAACCAAAACCCAGTACCAATTGACCATTCCCATTCCCATATAACCACAATTTCAAACCATTATTATAATATGAAAACCATAAGTAAAAACATAGGAAAACATAAATCAATCACTAATAACCAAAACCCCCAACATATAATTCAAAACCCAAAACCATATCATAATTATGCCATGAAAACCATTCATAAAATATGTCTTTAGCTGAACTAAGAATGAAGAAAGAGTCACATGCCATGTTCATGAAGATTCACGGAAAGAACTTGACTCTTGAGCCTCTAGATGAATACCTCGTAGAAACCCTAGCCCAATCTTCAAGAGAGAGTTTAGAGAGGATTTTGAGAGTGTTTTGATCTTTTCAAGTGATTTATGAGAAGCCAAAAAGTATTATATAATGTGGGGACTTAAGGGTTTTGGTGTGGGAAATGTCCGAATTACCCTCGGCTTAAAATCTGAAAATATGTGCGTAAGAGGGTACGACCACCCGCTCCCAAATTGTACGCTTAGATACGATTGGTACTCACTACTCATACCCTAGGTATCAAGTTGGACTCCAATACAGACCAACATATGACCAAAAAAGGTTAAACTCGTATCTTAACATAGGATAAGTACTTTTTGAACCGTACCTTGGTCAGAATCATCTTGACTAGACATAGGTATTATACGGTTTGACAAGATACCACTCGTACCCTAACATACTACTAGTATGATGCCTACTCGTATCTTGGACATAAGCCAACCAAAACACACTAATTCACATACAAGTGGAAATCCCTAAACCATACTTGATTATAAACTTGTTCCCTTAAATCGTATGATGATCATAATATCCAAAATACAGGAAATTTTGCAAGGGCAAAGTTTGGGATGTGTCATCCCTCTATCCCTAAAACATAACCCACATCTTAAAAACCCTTTAAGGTGTCATTATCACTCTAAAATAAATCAAAATAACTCCTAAAACACTCTTAATTCTCTAAGGTCAAGATACTTAGGATTTTCAAGAAATTGATCAATTAGATCTTCCAAGGGAAAATTCTCTCTATTACTCTTGCTATTTCAGGCATGTGACTCTACTCCTAAATTTGTACTACTCTAAGCATGCAATGATATAGTTTTATTTATGTGTATTTGAACATAGGTTTTGATATGGGTTGAGGGTTTTGGATGAATGTTTCCTAAATTATTTTTTCATGATTTATTATGCATTGTTCATGCTTTATATACTGTTTTATACTAGTGGGGTTCATAGACATAGTGAATAAACTAGAGGATTGTGATTTCCCTAATTTTATGAATATGGAAAATTAAATTGGTGGTAACCCCAACCCAATTTTGTAAAATGGTTTTGAGTATGAGTAAAAATTGCATTTAACTACTCTCAAAATAATTGTATGATGTAAAACGGTCATTGAAACATGATAGTTTGATTTAATGAACAAAAGAAGTCGGTGTTTCTCCCACCTTATATTAATAAACAAAGGGAGTTGTTTTCCCGAGTTAATGGAATTGAAATGTCATGATGATGTTACCTTGCAAGTGTAGTTGGTATGATGATATCAATAATGTAATTGGTATGACGATCTCAATAATGTATGCCTAAATGTGTATTATAGTTCAATGAATGGGAATGTGATAAATTTTTTAAAGGGGCTTAAAATAGGGTTGTATAACTAAGTTGTGACAGTGGAAGTTCCGAGAGACCAATACTGGAAATTGCATTTACCATCGTAGGAGTCTAAATAGCATGGGGTTCGAGTACTCTCACTGATGACTGAGTGGTTTGAGTCCCCCTTACTATATGATTGGGAGGTTTGAGTACCCTATATTACATTACATAATTGCGTGCTTAAGTCACCTTAGTGTATGATTGGGAGGTTCGAGGCCCTCGTGCATAAATATAAGATTATTCTCTAGTTTGTGGGGCTACACATACTAGGGCCCGACCAGAAAGTGAGAGCTGGGGCCCATTAGCCCGTAGGTACTGTTATATGATAGTTAAGCTACACAATCTAGGCTAAAGTTTTAAAGTGCATGTTAAGCTTTGTTCCCCATCCTAGTATTTAATATAAGTATATATGTATGCATATATGTATGTGAACATGAACATTGAGTTGAACTGGATTTTTAAATTGTCATTACTTATCCTTATCTCTGAGTTACATACTAGTTCTCAACCCACTAACTATCTCCGGACACTGTATCCCCATGGGATATAGGGTCCTAGGGCAATCCAACTATTCCTGCAAAGTATTAGGTGGATCGACTCAATTCATCAATCATTTTTAGTGAAGTGGTGAGGTTTTATTCTCCGAAAGACTTGATCATTCCATCGGTTTCCCTTCCCTAAATTAGAAGTGAATACTTCACATTAATATTATCATTATCATTGTCAGAGTCGGGGGCATGTCCCGACATAGGTTGCTTTTATGGTATAGAGGCTTTGTGGATATTACTATGGATGTGTTTTATTTGTTGACATTTATAGACATTGGAGTCACTATTTACTCTATCTTGTAATATGTTATGAATTCATCCGTTGCTAGGTGTGTTACATTCTGATTGGCTAGGAAAAGAGGTTGGTCTCTGATCCATTGAGGACTTGAGATACCCATCACAGCTAGGCCTTGGTTAGAGTCGTGACACATTTGAACTTGTAAAATCTCATGATTAGTGAAATCAAATATTCAACAATTCTTGTCTTCAAATAATAATTTAAATCCTTCTTCCATTAGTTGTCCAACACTTAACAAACTTTTATCAATATCGTGTATGTAAAGGACATTTGAAATTATCCTTGTACCTGAAATTGCTTTGCTTGCAATATTCCCTTTTCTTTCTGTAGGAATATAGTCACCATTTTCAATTCTGACTTTCTTATTTTTCAAAGGCGAAAGTTCTTTAAAAAGAGTTTTTTCATATGTCATGTGGGTTGTACAACCACTGTCAATTATCCAAAAATCTAATTTCTTGGTTGAAAAACATGTTTTCAAAAATAAGTGATCTTTTTCTTCTTCTTTCGTAACTTAGGCATCTGCATCATATTTTTTAGACTTATTTTTGAAAATCACAGCTATATGACCTAGCTGATTGCGGATCTTGCATTATGCATCTGGTCTCTTCCACCATTTAAATATCGGATGACCTATTTTGCCACTGTGATGGAAGGGTAGTAGTTTTTTCTTGAATTATTATCCTTACTTTGAGCCTTATAGTTGGCCGCCAAATCTCCTTCAACCATACCATCTTGCCTCATAAGTCTCCTTTGCTCTTTTGCCTCCAATGCATTTAATAATTCTGCCAAGGTAATCTTAGAAAGGTCTTTTGTATTTTCCACGGTAGTTATTGGTACTTTGTATCTTTTAGGCACTGTAATAATAATTTTTCAATAATTCTTAAATCTTTAAATTTTGTGCCAAGCAATCTTACCTTGTTAACAATGCCAAGACGTTGATCTGAATACTCTTTGACGGTCTCAGATTTCTTCATCTTTTCCAATTCCAATTTCCTTATTAGATTCAACATCTTCATGCATCATATTTTTTCATTTCCTATATGTTCTTTCTTTAGATAATCCCAAGCTTCTTTTTCTAGATTTAAGGGAAATAATTCTCGTGAAAATTATTAGAGACATACTAGCAAACAATGTTGCTTTTGTCCTTGATTTTATGATTTTCTTTTTCTTTTGAATTTTGATCTGCACCACCGTGGGATTATTGGGCAGTGGAAGAACATTATAACCCTCCTCCACGGCCTCTTAAATATTTAAATCCTTAAGATAAGTCTCCATTCTTACTGTCCAAAGATAGTAATTCTTACCGTCAAAGATATGAGGAGTTATTTGGGAAAGTTGTTTTCATAATTCATCTCACTCATAGATCCCTCAAGAAAATAGCTCTAGATACCAATTGTTGGTTTTTAGATTTGAAATTAAAGAAATAATAGAGAATGACTTGTAGAGAGAAAATACTGCAATTGTATTGTCATAGAAAATTGTTATATTAATAACTCAAAGACATATATTTATAGCTAAATTTATAACTAGAAAATATAAAAATAAGCAACTAAATCTAAATTCAAATTTAAATTCAAATACCAAAGAGATAACTAATTCCTAAGTTTAAGCCATACATAACTCTAATAATTTAAAATTACTAATAGTTATCTACTTTATTTCAGAGACATATTTTCAACAATTACTATATAGTCAACCAAACCACCCCTAAGGGTACTTCAGGATAATCAAATGAGCATACTTACTTAGTCTATATTAGTCTTCTGAAAAAAGAGGGGAAGGCCCTCAATAAAGTCCACATTGATGTCTTCCAGACCTTGTCAGGTATAGGTGGGAGATGTAGTAACCACAGTCTACTCACATTCTCACCCTTGCACTTTTGATAGACCTTACATTGCTTGATATGATTGCATATATCAACCTCAGCTTCTTCCAGTAATACAAGTGAATTAACCTCTGGTAAGTTTCAACCATTCCAGAGTGACCTCCAATAACACTGTCATGTACAAATTCAAGTATGTGTTTCCTAAGATCCTTGTCTGCCCAACCATGATCTTGTCTTTACTCTGAAGCACTCCGTTTTTCTGCATGTACAGGGGAGTAGACAAAGAGTTATTCTATAACCGAGAGAGCTATTACGGGATATGAGGATTAATGGAGTATGGAGCTTTGACCCTATCCAAAATCTTAGATCTTACATACGATATCATCTACAAGTAACAAGATTAAAGAAATCTAAAGAGAGCATTAACAACTATATTTTCTTGCTCATTTATATGAGTTATAGAGTAGTCATATTCCAACAACTCAGTGAACTATTTTTCCTAGCGAGCTGCAGAAATTCTTTGCTCTATTAGGTATTTATGCTTTGATGATCTGTTATAATAGTGAAATTTTGGCCAATTTAGTGTGGTCTCCACTTCTGAACAACAACCATTACGGCCATCATTTTCATATCATACACAACTAACAAATGATGGTCAAAACTTAATGGTTTGCTCATGAAATCCAAGGGATGGACCTCTTGCATCAACATAACTTCAAATCCCCACTCCACATAAATTAATCTCAATCACAAATTCTATTATAAAGGTAGAAAAAGTTAAAACAGGTATTACAGTCATGACAACCTTCGGGTTCTCAAAAGCAACTATTTTTTTTCAAAATAACTTTTCCTTTATAAGGAGAACATGCTAGACCTGTTAAGGGCCTGGGTCGTGCTTAGCTGTCCCTAAATTTTTTGGAACCAACCTGTTCGGACTAAAGATGGTTGCTGGGTTTTACAATTCAGGGTCAGTCCTAAAATGGTTCAAACATACTCATTCAGTTTGGACCTAATCGGGTTGGGTAAGTCGGGTTCAAATAAAACAATATATTTTTAAAATCTTTTATCGTATAAACAACATAAAATCTACCACTTTTGGAGTTAATTACTCCCTATCGCAACTCTTTCAATATTACTAAAAATTTCAAAAAATCTAAAATCATGGATACATTACTGAAATCTCGAATGCATTTTGTCTGTTTCAATACATTGTGCTGCCTAAGAATCTAAAATTTTCGACATATTACTAAATCTTGGATACATTGCATTGGTCTCGACACATAAAGTTTTATGCATGATACATACTGTCTCGAATGCATTACTTAATTTTGTTTAGATACATACTGTCTTTAGATACATTACTATCTCGCACACATTACTTAAAATACCGAATAATCATAATTAAATAAAAGATATGAGTATTATGTTGATACGGTAAGATAATTAGTGTTGTGATTTAATTTTTTCTCTTTTTTAATCTACTAATAAAATACAAATATAAACTTCAGACTTTTTATTATTCAATTCTCAATCTTATATAAATAAAAAATGAATTGACATGGATGGACTTAGGGCCTGTTTAGATTGACCTATTTGAAGTTCTTTTAAGTTAAAATATTGTTAAATCACTTTTGTAGTATTTAGATAAAATAAAGAAATGCTTTTAGACATTTATTTTCAGGCTAAAAAGGTAAAAATAAATTAAAAACCATAAGTTAGAATTCCTAACTTATGACTTTTGACTTATAAGTCAAAAATTATAAGTCCATTCAAACACCCACTTAACAGTGAAAAATTGAGATGAAAAAGAAAAACATTGTGTTGAAGGACCTATTATTCATGTAAAAGTGAAAGAGGAAGATAATTGTAAACAGAGCAATAAATGTGATATCAAGCAGATGTGTGTCTCTATGTAGAAGTTATGTACAGTTCATAATAGTTATTAATACTAAGATATTTTGAATTCTTCCGGATGCAATGATTATTAGGCAACAACAAAAAAAATTTGGCTGATTGCATAATTAGTACTGCATGTTTCATAACGTCATTTTTAATTAGCAAACGGCAAGAAATTTTAATTATCTCTTATTTGTTCTTTTCATTTGGAATTAAGCTCAATCTACCCTACCTCATTTGCTTTGTTTATTTTTCAATTATGCAAGAGAGTGCATGGCAGTCCGGTAGCATATAACAATTAGTTCGGAAATCAAAATTTTAGAAAAATTAAATCAAAATAAAAAAATCAAAAAATTAAAACCAAAAAACCAAATTAATTTGAATCGATCTATTTTTTGATGTTTTTATCTACCCCTAATTGATGAAGTGTTTTGATGTCTCAAAAGTGTTTTTTATGCTATATTTATCCAATTTATATTTTATAATTTGGCCTATAAGTTTATGTAGTTATTTCTTAATTTGATATTTCTATGCGAAAATCTTTTTGATGTTATTTTGATTGAGAACCAGATAATTGCTTTATGTCAGTCTATTATCATTAGAAACCTCTAAATAGTTTATTATGTCTCTGCTGTCACATGTTAGAGATGGCTCATCTAGCATTTTTAGATCACATCAGAAACTTTACACCAGTAGAAATATGGTACTATACAGATCATTTACAAGATTATATCAGGAAGGCAGGTGACTGAAAAGTATATGTTGGAAGATATAATGGAGAACCTATATGATAAAATGGAGCCTAATTAGCCTATAGGGAAATGAGCCAATTAATGAAACTAGACTTCTAGCATGCCTCAAATAGCTCAACATCATTAACATCAATGGTATTTGCTTAAGACCCGACTAAGACTTTTACTTAGTAATTTCCAAATACAGTCTTTTTCTACCCAAGTTAGAGGTAAAAATAGTTTTTCAAATATTTTACTTTTTTTTTGGAGAACGGACCTTACCTGTGTCTCTCACCTCCCGTGGCGGTCAGGGGTTGAGACGCATACCCCCAAGCCTTATCATAAATAAAAAACAAAAAAAATAAAAGGAGGGGGCATAAATCTTACCTCCGATCCTATGGCGTTTCAAAATCAACTAGCCTACTAAGATCGGTTGACTCATTCCTGATACTAAAAAGGAAACCTATATCTAAGCACCTAGAAGAGAGGACTCCTCTCAATACAATATAATCTAGGAGAACATAAATAAGGGAAACTCTCCCCTTACAAAGTAGAGGAAAAAGAACTCGTACAAAAGGTTTGTAAAATAACCTATCATAATGAAGCCTAGATAAAGAATGAAGGATCGATGGTGAAACCAGTAAAGAAGCACTACAAAGGAGTAACCAAGTGCTCTATAACAATTCACCAAACTTCACGGCGGCTCTGTGATTCTCTTTATCTTTCTTCTTCTAAAATTGATCATACCAAGTATGTCAAGTATAAAATGTCCTCTAGCTTTTTCTGATAACTGCTGGAAATTGAAGTAATGTTGAGAAATATTATAGTTATGACTGATTTTAGATAGAGAATCGGCTACAAAATTCACCTCTCGGTAAGTATGCCTGCAAGTAACCTTCTCCAGCTTTGTCATGATTCCTTTGATGTTATCAAGATAAGTTTGAAGTTTCCAAGGAGATGTAGCATGTTGCTTGATCCACTTAAGAATGAATTCCAAATCGACCTCCAAAATAACCTTCGTATAACCATTTTGTAAATACCAATTTAGACCAATGCTAGCAGCTTCAATTTCGGCTTGATTGTTAGTTCCGAACCCAAGAGGGCTGGTATATGCAAAAACAAGATCTCCCTTATAATCTGTCACTACACCTCCGACTCCAATCCTGCCAGATTTGTCTAGCGCACTACCATCTGTATTCAACTTCATGACATAATTAGTAGGTTTGACTCAACCAACCTTTTTCACCTTAGTCATCTGGTAGCACCCTTACTAAATTATCACCATGTCTTTCCAGTTTTGAGGCTAAAAGATGTAGGCAAAATTAATGATTAAAAGCATGGAAATAGTTTTGAATATCAGAAGTTTTACTCTAGCCAAGTTTGACGTCTTGCCTCCATATTTTGCCGCATATCTATTCTTCCATAAGTTCCAACAAATGAAAATAGGGATAGCATGAAGAACTTGCTTATGAGCTTCATTTTTATGTCCAAGGATTCACCACTGCTTAAATTGAAGAGCAACACAAATATTTTTGAGATGTCTGGTACCAATAATCCCTTCTTCTGTAGGATAACTAAGATTTCTCCATGAAGACCAATGGTATTTCTTCTTTTTATCATTCCACCCCCCAAAAAAGTCAGCAAATAAGCTCAAAATTTGGGAAAGAGTAGTCCTAGTAGGAACAACCGTCGGTAGAATGTAAATAGGAAAGGACTGAAGCACATACTTAATAAGAGTTGATCTACCTCTGTAACTGAGGAATTTAGTCTGCCAACCACTAATTCTTGCCGCTAGTTTAGAAACCAAACCTGAGTAAAAGATGATTCTTTGCCTGCCTGTGTAAATGGGGCAACCAAATTAAGTAATAGGACTCATCTTCTTCTTGAAAATAGTTTCTTGCTTGATTCTATTAATAAGCTGATCGGACACCTGCTCATAATCATTAAGAATCTGTATAATAAGTCTCAGAGTATGTCTTTTCCCAGATGTGAAGATTATCACATTATCAGCAAAACTCAGATGATTAACTTAAGGACCCTTCTACTAATGATAGGCGAAATTACGCGCCTATATCAATATATTTTGCGCATATTTTAGCCTAGTTTTGAGAACAAATTTTATATTTCATGCACTTTTAGTCCTTTTTCCTATAAATGAGCTAACTAACATGATTAGTAAAGTTTCAGGTATAAATGATGCAAAATACAACATTTTATGGCTTACTTGAGGCAAAAGAAAGCTCACAAAGGAAGGGAAGAAAGTCTACACGCCTAAGGACCAAAACTGCTGCATGGAAAATCTGTCCCGGGCTAAAACAACATTTCTGAAGACTTTGGGGACTTACAGACACAAAGCTGGATTTTGACAATGATACATTAACCTAGTACAATTGGGTTATGTATTTCATTAGTTTATTTGGATTAGGAGAATGTTACATTCACCTAGTACAAATGGGTTAAGTATTTCCTTAGTTTAGTAGGATTCGGTTATTTATTTCATTAGCATAGTAGGAGTAGGATAAGAGTATTATAAATACCCTATCATGCTAGAGATTTTTAATTAAGTCCTCCCTTAGTGGAGAGACACATTCTACTTCTCAATTACAACTCTTCTAATCTTTCCATTAATTCTATTTTTTTTCTTCTACTCTTCTATCCTTAAATTCCACAACAAGAGAATCGTTACCAAGCCAAGGAAACATGCCACACGCCTATCACTTGACCTACACGCCATTACGCCATATTGTGATATAATAACAATGTCAATCGTGATCTCCTTCGCATTCATGGGTAACTAAACTTCTCTGTTGGGGTTATGGAAGCCGAATGAGTTACTATCTATTGCTGTGAGTTTGTGAGTTGAAGACACGTATATTGCTTATATCATTATTCTCTTCATCTTAATCCACATTCTTTGCGGTTGCAAACGCAAGAATACGCCAGTCTAACATTTAACTTGTTCGAGAGAAAGGTTATTTGTCTGGAAAAGAGATAATGTCAAGGTAGTAGGACACCCTTTCCTATTAAAAAGCTAGTGCCGTAATTGGACTAACCTCTTGGAGAATTCGTACCGTTAGACACGCTTTAAGCTCGAGAGAGTTAAAGTGAGATAGTCCTTGTTTAGGTCGAGAGACGCTTGGATTTACCATCGAATACAATTCTCTATAAGCAATTGTATGTCAGAATTCTACACACTCATAGCCAATAGAGACGTATACCTCAGAAGGTGGACATAACCCCAACGCTTCAATTCTCATTGTTTACAACTCACGTAACATTCTTTCTTTTTATTTTCAGCTTTTATTTTGATACTTTATTTAATTACTTGCACGACAAGAATTCCCCCCTTCATACGAGACTTGCACCAAAAGTTTAGTAATTTTACTTACTTGTTGGCCAAGCTATTCCCTGTGGGATCGATACCCAACCCAGGTTGGGTTCTATATTTGCTAACGACCGCTTTACACTCCTACGAGAGCTGTACATTGAGCGTTATCAAAAATTGGCGCCGTCGCCGGGGAATACGAGTGTCAATCAAGTTCGTGATAATTACTAGACCCTTTGGTCAAAGATTCTCGTACTTTTACTTTTAGTTTTTGTTTTTGTTTATTGCAGGTTTTTACTTTAGTGCATGCCCCATACTAGAAGTTCTGGTCAACCGTTATTACCAATTAATCCTGAACCACAACGAATTAGAAGAATGGAAGCACAAGCTGAAATCGACAGGATGGCTGCTCAACACGAGCAAGCAAGATTAGCTGCTCTTGCCGCTGCTCATGTCCAACAACAAAACATTGATAATCCTAGGCGAGCAACAAATCCTGACGATGAAGATTTAGGTGATGATGAGTTACTAAACCCTAGGCGTGATGCTGAAATTATAACACCTTCCACCGAAGAGGTCGACAAGCTCGGTATAGGTATGATCGCCAACCTTTGCAACCAGCTTTTGACGATGATGATGATGTCTTGATGGTGCCGGAGCCACTGGAGCTATAATTCCACTACCATTAGCGCCCGGAGCCAAGTTCAACATCACAAGCACCATGATTCAGTTATTGCAACTCAAGGGATTATTTGGTGGACTAGCAGGCGATGATCCGAATATGCATCTCATCAACTTTATTTCTACATGCAAGTCTTTTGACAATCCTGGTATTGGTCAGAATGCTATTCAATTACGTCTATTTCCATTGTCTCTGTCTGGGGAGGCAACACTATGGTTGAATGGGCTGACTCCTGATTCAATTACAAATTGGAGGCAATTGAGAGACGCTTTCCTAGAAAGATTCTTTCCACAATCAAAAAGGGCATAATTGAGAGATGAAATCAGCAACTTTCGTCAGCTTCCCTCTGAAGCTCTTCATGAAACATGGGAAAGGTTCAAGACAAAGCTAGCGAGATGCCCAAACCATCACATGACTAATGTTCACCTTATGGAGATCTTGTATAGAGCCTTGAATTCAATAACTAAACCAGTGGTGGACAACACAGCTGGAGGTTCTTTCATGGACCTCACCTTTGGTCAAGCATGCAATATGCTAGATCGTATGACGAAACAAAGTAGAGCTTGGCATACCAGGGATTCTGTGGTAGCAAGCCCCACTTTATCTATTGGCATGACTGTAGACCAAAGAAGAAGAGAAGAAGAACGTGATCAAGACATGGAGAACATGAAAACACAAGTGGATCTTCTGACAAAGCATTTATTATCAGGGAAGACCGAAAAAGTGAAAGCTGTAGCGCTAAAAGGAAGAGACGAATCTGATTCTGAAGAGGAGGCCAACTACTTGAATAATCAGGGGGGTTTCCGCGGGAATGCCCAAGGAAACCAAGGTCGGAACTATTATGATAAATCTGGAAGCAAGGACCAAGGTAGTTGGAAGAAAAAAAATGAAAAGAGTGGTTTGTACGTTCCCCCTGGTAGACGTGACACCACCACATCTAATTCTGGAAGTATGGAAGACATGATGGCTAAGTTATTGAAAGGAGTGGAAGCAACGAGCGCGGGAGTTACGGAGGTGATTAATGATTTGTCCTCCATGAAGCAATTATTTAATTCTCATTCCACTTCTATCAAGCAAATAGAGCAGCAATTAAGCCAACTTTCACTAGCATTCAATCAAAGAAAGGCTGGCACCTTACCGAGCGATACGGTGCAAAACCCAAGGAATGATGGGTCATGCATGGCCATCACTACCAGAAGTGATAAGGTGCTGGAAACTTCAGCAACAGGCAAGCAAGTGGTTGACGAAATTGCGGACATGGACGTTACACCTAGTGACAATGCAAAAGGATATGATGCCGCAACAACTACTTCCAACGTCAAGGACGTTACACCTAGTGACGTGCAGCCTGAAAAAAGGGAAAAATGGAAGCAAGAGGAGAAGAAAGCCACGGAGAGAACACTTCCATACCCACCACCACCTTTTCCCCAAAGATTGAAGAAGGTGGCGGATGACACTAAGTTCAGCAAATTTATGACTATGTTAAAGTAGGTGACCATTAATGTTCCACTGGTAGAGGCACTTGAACAAATGCCTGGGTATGCGAAGTTTATGAAAGATCTTTTGACTAAGAAGAGGGCAGCAAGTTATGAGCTGAACGATGATGTGCATCATTGTAGTGCAATTGCTACCCGATCGATAGTTCAGAAGAAGGCCGACCCCGGAGCTTTCACTATTCCTTGCACCATCGGATCTTTGAACTTTGCCAAAGCATTATGTGATTTAGGAGCCAACATCAACTTGATGCCATTATCGATCTACAAGAAGTTGGGGTTAGGAGATCCTACACCAACCAATATGAGGCTTGTCATGGCGGATAGGTCGGTAAAATGACCTGTTGGTATTTTATGCAATGTCTTGGTAAAGGTTTCTTCATTTATCTTCCCAGCAGACTTTGTCATCTTGGATTGTGAAGCAGATTCTGAGGTTCCCATAATCTTGGGGCGCCCTTTCCTTGCTACAGGAAGTGTGCTCATTGATTTGAGAGCTAATGAGCTTTCATTCCGAATAAATGACGAAGTGATTCATTTTGATGTTTGCAAATCAATGAACCAACCCAAAGATCTGAGTGTATTTTCTGTGGCTGATGTTGTCCTTGATGATGAGAAAGAACAACTTGAAGAAGAGCAAAATCTTGATGATCCTTTGGAGGTTTTGCTCATGAAAGGAGAGATTGAGGATGCTAAAATTTCTGAAGAAGCTATTTGTGCTCTATCGGGATTAGGGACCTATCGCTATACTCCCAAGAAGCTGGATCTTGATCTCAAGAATCAACCCACACCACCAGCTAAGCCATCTATTGAAGAACCACCCACGTTAGAATTGAAGGAGCTGCCAAGTCATTTAAAGTACGCATTCCTAGGAAGCAAAAACACTCTTCCAGTCATAGTGGCAGCCGATTTGGGTGAGCAACAAGTTGCAGCTCTTATTTCAATCTTACGCAAGCATATTAGAGCCATTGGATGGACCATTGCGGATATTATTGGTATTACACCTGGGATTTGCACACATAAAATTCAGCTTCAAGAAAAGTGCACACCCACTATTGAACATCAAAGGCGTTTAAACCCACCTATGCAAGAAGTGGTGAAGAAGGAGATTATCAAGTGGTTAGACACAGAAGTTGTATATCCTATCTCTGATAGCACATGGGTAAGTCCTGTACAATGTGTTCCCAAGAAAGGAGGTATGACGGTGGTCGCAAATGCAAAGAATGAGCTTATTCCACTCAGGCCCATTACTGGATGGAGAGTATGCATGGACTACCGCAAGCTGAATTCTTGGACACTCAAGGATCACTTCCCCATGCCATTTATGGACCAAATGCTAGATCGATTAGCGGGGAAAGGATGGTTTTGATTCTTGGATGGTTATTCAGGTTATAATCAGATTTGTATTGCTCCCGAAGACCAAGAGAAGACAACGTTTACATTCCCATATGGTACGTTTGCCTTCAAACGTATGCCATTCGGGTTATGTAATGCACCAGCCACCTTTCAACGTTGTATGATGTCTATTTTCTCTGATATGGTTGAAGACACTTTGGAGGTATTTATGGACGACTTTTCAGTTGTTGGTGAGTCCTTTGAAGCGTGTTTGGCAAACTTGAGCATGACATTACAAAGATGTGTAGAGTTCAACCTTGTGCTGAATTGGGAGAAGTGCCACTTCATGGTAAAAGAAGGAATCGTTCTTGGGCACAAGATCTCCGAAAGAGGAATAGAGGTTGATCGAGCAAAAATTGAGGTTATTGAGAAGCTACCACCTCCAATTTCGGTGAAGGGAGTTCGTAGTTTTCTTGGCCATGCTGGGTTCTATCGTAGATTCATCAAAGACTTTTCCAAATTTTGAGTCCATTGTGCAAACTACTAGAGAAAGATGCAAAGTTTGACTTTAATGAATATTGCTTGAAGGCATTCGAATGCCTTAAAGGAAAACTCATTAAAGCCCCTATCATGGTAGCACCAGATTGGACGCTCCCATTCGAAGTCATGTGTGATGATAGTGGTGTAGCCGTTGGTGCTGTTCTTGGACAGAGATAGGAGAAACTATTTCATCCTATCTGCTATGCGAGTAAGGTCCTAAATAAAGCCCAAAGGAACTACACTGTTACTGAACAAGAGCTCCTAGCGGTTGTGTATGCATTTGAGAAGTTTCGTGCCTACCTATTGGGTACTAAGGTTATCGTCCATACAGACCATGCAGCTCTTAGGTATCTAATGACGAAGAAGGATGCAAAACCAAGGTTGATTCGATGGGTATTGCTGCTGCAAGAGTTCGATTTTGAGGTCAAAGATAGAAGAGATTGCGAGAACCAAGTGGCCGATCATCTATCTCGACTTGAGAATGAACATGTGGCGCAACCTGAAATTCAGATTGATGATGCATTCCCTGACGAGGAGATATTAGCAATAACAGTGGAGAAATTACCATGGTATGCTGATTTTGCAAATTTCGTGGTGAGTAATATGCTACCTGCCAATTTATCCTACCATCAAAGAAGGAAGTTTATGCATGACGTTCAGCACTACTATTGGGATGAACCTTATTTGTTTCAAAGATGCGTGGATGGTATCATTCGACGATGTATATCCCATGAAGAAGTGCCCACTATATTAGAAGCATGCCACACTTCGCAAGTTGGAGGACATCATGCAGGCAATCGAACGGCAAGAAAAGTATTGCAGAGTGGTTATTATTGGCCTTCGATATTCAGAGATGCATACGACTATGTTAGAAGGTGTGACCAATGCCAACGTCAAGGTGCTATTTTAAAACACCATGAAATGCCCTTGTCCAAAATTCTGGAGGTAGAACTCTTTGATGTGTGGGGTATTGATTTCATAGGTCCATTCGTGAATTCGTTTGGAATGAAATACATCTTGGTTGTGGTGGATTATGTTTCGAAATGGGTTGAATCTGTAGCATTGGCCGACAATGAAGGAAAGCGTGTTGTAGCGTTTTTAAAGAAGAATATTTTCTCTCGCTTTGGAGTACCTCGTACTATCATAAGTGAAGGAGGATCTCACTTTTGCAACAAGCTATTCAAATCTGTATTGGCTAAGTATGGTGTCAAGTAACATAAGGTGGCTACGCCTTATCATCCCCAAACTAGTGGACAAGTAGAGGTTTCCAATCGTGAGATCAAGCAAATCTTTGCAAAGACGGTTAATGCTAATAGGAAGGATTGGTCTAGGAAGCTAGATGATGCACTATGGGCGTATAGGACTGCTTTCAAGACACCCATTGGTATGTCACCTTATCAGCTAGTTTATGGGAAGGCTTGTCATCTACCCATTGAGCTCGAGCACAAGGCATTGTGGGCATTGAAGCAATTGAACTTGAATTGGGATGATGTGAAGAATCTGAGGTTGGAGCAGCTAAACGAACTAGATGAATTCCGTCTCCATGCATATGAACGATAGCATTTATATAAAGAGCGGATGAAGAAGTATCATGATCAGCGGATTGTTCGACAAAACTTCCAAAAAGGTGACATGGTACTACTCTTTAACTCCAGATTTAAGATCTTCCCAGGTAAGTTAAAATCGAAGTGGTCTGGTCCATTTAAAGTCATCCAAGTCTACTCGTCTGGAGTAGTCGAATTGGAAGGTGATAAGGGTGTTGTTTTCAAAGTGAATGGCCAACGTGTTAAGCCTTATATCGGTCCTCTTAACTCGATGAATGACATGGACATCACTTATTTCGATGAAGTCTAAGTAATCGAGATTATTACGTCGAGCCACGACAATAAAAAAGGCGCTAGATGGGAGACAACCCATCATTTTATCGTTTTATCGTTTTATCGTTTTGTCGTTTTGGTACTTGTTTCGTTTTTGATAAATGAAAATCCAAAAATAAGAGTCGTGCCACGACCAAAACTAAGGCGCTTGGTGGGAGGCAACCCATCGTACTAATCGTTTTCATTTGTTTTGAGAAAAAATAGGTGCAAGAAGTATTCAATGAGGAGATTGATTTCAATTGACGATTTGGACGCATTGTATGGTAAAGTTGGTAAGTTAGGAATGGTGATGCACAAGGCTATGGATTGAGCATTTCTCACACCAAAATAGGCTTCGAGGAAGGCTAGGCCTTGGTAAAACCAGGCCACGAACGATGCACAACCTATCCTATAGCCTAAGGTCTCGGAATCTAGTGTGCTATACACTATGTGCCGCCTATTCCTATGTTGCTTTTGACTATGCGCCGCCTATGCTATGGCATTTGGTTTCAGTATCTCATATGCCATAAACTATGCGGCGCATATGTCTACAAATGCCATAGACTATGTGGCGCATATGTCCTATTATGCTATAGACAATGCGCCGCATATGTCATTGATATGCCGAGCATTATGCGCCGCATATGTGGTATTTTTGTCTCCAAAACCGATTGTAAATGGGTCAAAACCCGACCCATACTCTTCCTATATAAAGGGGACTTAGTTTTATAACACAACCACACTAGAATATACCCTAAAGGCGCCGCATACTCTTCTAAATCTTCTCAAAATTTTCTTCTTTTGCTCTTCCAATTCACAAAACCATCTCCACAAGCTTCAAGCAAGTAAGTACTCTCTTATTCTTCATTTATTTCTCGTAAGTACTACGTTGCTATGTCTATTATGAATTGCTAAATCGTATAAGATTGTTGGTGATGTTCATGTGTTTGGATTGTTGATACAAAATCATGTGAGTGAACATGTACGTAGGAAAATCTTGACTTGTTTCTGACTTGAAATTGGTTTTAATAGCATTGTTATACTATTTACGGAATTACTATGGCTATGAATAGTGCTTAAGATTGTTGTTTGTATACTTACATGTTAGACTATCCCGGCCATCGGGATAAGACTTATAGTGCCTACCGACATAAGATGTTGTGATTGTTGTAAGAATAACTATTCCATGTGGTAACCCCTATGTAGTAGTGTTGCTATATCTACCATGAAAGTAGTCCAATAGCTGCAAGTAAGTGATGCATTGCTTATTTTCTTGTCGAAATACAATCCTAAAACGTATGTCAACGAAATCTGAGTAACTCGACTACTTTCACCTCACTGATTTGTGTTAACAAAACTAAGTGTGGGGTGGTACCCCTATTGCTTGCTTATAGATTGTATCAAGTGAGATTGTACTGCAACTAACACTAATTCTAGTCTCAGGTACAATGGCACCTAAAGCAAGGCAAGGCAAGGAGAAGGCTACCACTTCCCAAAAGGGCAAAAAGAGAGGTCGAAAGGACCAAGGAGAATCATCCTCAGCACAACTACCCCGCAGAATGTTTGGAATAAAATGGGTTCTTGAGGAAGAAGCCAAAGCATGGTACAGCAACAACAAAGAAAGAAAATATGTGCACGTCGACTTGATCAACAAGGAGACCTTATCAAAGAAGGAGCCGCGTATGTTGGAAAAAATAATGGCATTGAAGTTGGATTTCATCTTCCCCGACATGGGAGAATGCAACCTTGATTTAACAAGAGAATTTTATGCCAACTGGTCGCCGAACACAACAGGCAATGAAGTCAAAATTCGGGGCCAAGTGTTACAGCTCACGCGGATTGGATCAACTCTTTTCTTGGCTTACCTTCGGTCGACACAGCACCATTCAAAGAGCTGTACAACAGGCCTCCTTATAGAATAATACGACACACACTTTGTGGAAGCAGATCGATGGCAAGGTGGGGCAGACATAAAGAAACAGGCCGACACAACACCTTCCCCTATGTTCCACTAAATAGGGAAGCAAGAATCTGGATGCGCATTGTCAACTCATGTCTTATTCCTGGGACTCAATACACCAAGATATCAAGAGATAGAGTGTGTTTGGTCTATGCTTTGATGACTAATGTCCCTATCAACCTTGGGGCAATCATTCGCTCTACCATGAGGAAGGCCAGACTCCACAAAAGGTCCCACTTCACATTTGGAAATTTGTTGACAGTAATCTTGCGGAAGGAGGATATTGAAGAGGAACCAGCTGACCACATACTCCCACATAACCCAAAGAAGGTTTACCTCACCAAGGTCAAAGATGCTGAAACAACTCATGGTGTCAACCTTACTACTGCGGAGAGACATGCTCGTGATGAGAGTTTCTTCCGTCATCTCTATGGAATGACACGATTTACTATGATGAGTGGTGGACGTATTCCAACTGCTGAAGAGCTCCAACAGCTGGACCACAACTACCTAATGAACATGCATGCACGGGAGATGTGTGAAGTGGGCGTATACTTTGAGGAACATCTAGATGAGGATGTGCCGACTGATGACGATCGACGCTTGCCTGATTCTGACGAGGAGGAGAACTCTGACGATGACTCTTATGATGATTCAGACGAAGGGGGTATAACCCCCGACATTGAAGAAGAGTCTGACTAACCAGGTTCTTCGTATTTATTTTCCACTGAGGGCAGTGTCCCGTTTAAGTGTGGGGTGGCGGTATCGCATGCTATACTTCTCTATTTGCATCTCTATTTGCATCTATGTTTGTTTACTTTTTTTTTTTGTGCGTTTTCAATTTTTTTAAGTTAAGTTAAGTTTTTTTTAGTAGTTAAAATTTTTTTTAGCTTCGCATGAAATTATTTTGATAGGAAGCATGAGATTATAACAAGAGTATGTGCTACAATTGTGACTATTGAGACGTTTAGGCTCCAGTTGTGACTCATTATGTGATATTGTGTGGTTCAATTCCTTCACTTGTTGGGTCAAGAGTCTATATTACCTCCATTTAAGTCGACCATGTGCTTTGTGTGTGTGAGATTAATAGTATCTTCTATGTTTGTGGCTGATGCTAGAACTTGCCTGGTATGTATGCAAAGCGAAAATAAGGAGTGTAAGTTTAGGATATGATTTAGGCATTTCTTTGGCAACCTATATTTGTTTACTTTCAGTTTTACCTACCCATGGACATCATTCCTAGTTAAACCCTTTTGAGCCTTTAGCCTATTTCTTTGACAACCTTGTATGTAAGCCTAATCCATTTTTTTCAAGACCGTAATTTGATCCAAATTCCTAAGTGCTTTAAATTAAAAAAGTCATGTGACAACATAAGAGGAAATTGGGTAAGTGTGATGCTTTAAATTGTAAATGGTGCTTGAATGTGTTATGGAAAAGAAAGTGCTATCATAAGAAAGCTACTCTTTGTTGATAATTGTTGTGCTTATCTTGATAAATGTTTTGTGTTGTTGTTGTAAAAACCCTAAGTTGATGTTTAGAAGGATATGATATGTTTTTCGAGGATGAACAAAGCTGCAATTGTGGGGTGTTGATGATATGCGAAATTACGCGCCTATATCAATATATTTTGCCCATATTTTAGCCTAGTTTTGAGAACAAATTATATATTTCATGCACTTTTAGTCCTTTTTCCTATAAATGAGCTAACGAACATGATTAGTAAAGTTTCAGGTATAAATGATACAAAATACAGCATTTTATGGCTTACTTGACGCAAAAGAAAGCTCACAAAGGAAGGGAAGAAAGTCTACACGCCTAAGGACCAAAACTGCTGCATGAAAAATCTGTCCCGGGCTAAAACAGCATTTCTGAAGACTTTGGGGACTTACAGACACAAAGCTGGATTTTGACAATGATACATTAACCTAGTACAATTGGGTTATGTATTTCATTAGTTTATTTGGATTAGGAGAATGTTACATTCACCTAGTACAAATGGGTTAAGTATTTCCTTAGTTTAGTAGGATTTGGTTATTTATTTCATTAGCATAGTAGTAGGATAGGAGTATTATAAATACCCTATCATGCTAGAGATTTTTAATTAAGTCCTCCCTTAGTGGAGAGACACATTCTACTTCTCAATTACAACTCTTCTAATCTTTCCATTAATTCTATTTTTCTTCTTCTACTCTTCTATCCTTAAATTCCACAACAAGAGAATCGTTACCAAGCCAAGGAAACACGCCACACGCCTATCACTTGACCTACACGCCATTACGCCATATTGTGATATAATAACAATATCAATCGTGATCTCCTTCGCATTCATGGGTAACTAAACTTCTCTGTTGGGGTTATGGAAGCCGAATGAGTTACTATCTATTGCTGTGAGTTTGTGAGTTGAAGACACGTATATTGCTTATATCATTATTCTCTTCATCTTAATCCACATTCTTTGCGGTTGCAAACGCAAGAATACGCCAGTCTAACATTTAACTTGTTCGAGAGAAAGGTTATTTGTCTGGAAAAGAGATAATGTCAAGGTAGTAGGACACCCTTTCCTATTAAAAAGCTAGTGCCGTAACTGGACTAACCTCTTGGAGAATTCGTACCGTTAGACACGCTTTAAGCTCGAGAGAGTTAAAGTGAAATAGTCCTTATTTAGGTCGAGAGACGCTTGGATTTACCATCGAATACAATTCTCTATAAGAAATTGCATGTCAGAATTCTACACACTCATAGCCAATAGAGACGTATACCTCAGAAGGTGGACATAACCCCAACGCTTCAATTCTCATTGTTTACAACTCACGTAACATTCTTTCTTTTTATTTTCAGCTTTTATTTTGATACTTTATTTAATTACTTGCACGACAAGAATTCCCCCCTTCATACGAGACTTGCACCAAAAGTTTAGTAATTTTACTTACTTGTTGGCCAAGCTATTCCCTGTGGGATCGATACCCAACCCAGGTTGGGTTCTATATTTGCTAACGACCGCTTTACACTCCTACGAGAGCTGTACATTGAGCGTTATCAAAAATTGGCGCCGTCGCCGGGGAATACGAGTGTCAATCAAGTTCGTGATAATTACTAGACCCTTTGGTCAAAGATTCTCGTACTTTTACTTTTAGTTTTTGTTTTTGTTTATTGCAGGTTTTTACTTTAGTGCATGCCCCATACTAGAAGTTCTGGTCAACCGTTATTACCAATTAATCCTAAACCACAACGAATTAGAAGAATGGAAGCACAAGCTGAAATCGACAGGATGGCTGCTCAACACGAGCAAGCAAGATTAGCTGCTCTTGCCGCTGCTCATGTCCAACAACAAAACATTGATAATCCTAGGCGAGCAACAAATCCTAACGACCGCTTTACACTCCTACGAGAGCTGTAGATTGAGCGTTATCATCTACTCTATAGTAAAGCCATGATACAAATGATGGTGATGCAAATTATTCAGCATTCTTGAAAGAACCTCAACACCCAAGATGAAATAATCTAGAAAAAGGGGATCCCCTTGCTTTAAGCCTCTAGTAGAATGGAAAAAACCATGTCTAGACCCATTAATAATCACGAAATACCAATTCTCCATATCGTATCAATAATACCTTCTCTGAATCCCATTTTCCTGAGAACTAGACAAGTAAAGGTCCATGAAACCCTGTCGTAAGCCTTTGGAATGTCTAATTTAATCACAACATTCCCACCTTCATTAGGCTTCTTGATATTATGGATGATTTCTTGAGCAAGCATAATATTTTTTGAAATATTTCTGCCTTTCACAAATCCTAACTGGTTGGGAGAAATCAAATTGGGAAGAATTGGTGCTAGTATGAGACTAATCAGCTCAGAGATAATTTTATTAGTGAAATTACTCAAGCTTATGGGTCTATATTTTGAAAGTTTATTAGGATGATCCACTTTTGGGAGTAAGACCAAACAAGCATGGGAAAATTATTTAGGCATAATGTGACCACAAAAGAAAGCTTGAACCACTTTTAGGAGGTTATGTTTAATAATATGCCAACTGGTTTGAAAAAAATTGCCATTTATGCCATCTGGACCAGTTACAGAATGAGTACTCATTGAGAAAACTACTTTTTTAAGCTCACCAAGAGTAGGATCTTCATATAGAATGTTGTTCTATTCAGCAAGGACCATTCTGGGAATGCAATTGAGGTAATCTTCAGGAATCCATTCCTCTTTACCGATGAAAATCTCTGGAAAATATTCATAGGCAGCTGCAGCAATTTCACCTTCACCTTGTACCCACTTGCATTCATCATTTTTGATTTTGTGGATAAATAACTTCCTTCTCCTACCTCTGATGAAAGCATGAAAATATCTAGAATTAGTATCTCCATCCTTGAACCAATGTAATTAAGTTGTTTTCTTGAGAATTGACTCTTTTAGTTTCAAAAATCTAATATATTCAACATTAAAATGGTGCAAATTAATCCTATTCTCATCAGTGCTGTTATGAATTAGCTCTTCTTCCACAGTTCTAACCTTATATTCGTACTCTTTTACTTTAGCATAAATATCACCAAATTCCTTCTTGGACCAGTGACTAAGAGTGTGTGTTAGTCTTTTTATTTTTTGATGAAAAACCCACATAGGATCACCCTTAGTAGTTCTGCTCCAGCCTTTATCAACAGTTTTCAGGAAAGATTTGTTATCAACCTAGCAGTTTAAGAACTAAATTTATTTTATATGATTGTCATGTCTTTCTTGTATTTGTAAGAAAATAGGTCAATGATCAGAACCCACAGAAGAAAGATGAGTATTGGTAGTAAGAGGCATTTGCTCTAGCTAAGAATCAGTGACCAAAGCTCTATCTAACCTCTTCCAGATTCTGAAATTGATCCCTTTTAAGTTGGACTAGGTGAACCTCTGACCACTAAAATCGATATCAATCAGACCACAAGCTGCAATAACCCCAATAAAATCAAAATTCTTTCTCATATTATAAGGAACACCCTAACTTTTCATTAATAGAAGTAATCATGTTAAAGTCACCTATAACACACCAAGGCATGTTCAGAGAGGAAAAATGTAACATCCTATCCCAAAGGTGTCTTCTCAAATTGTCCTGGCATTTGTCAAACACAAAGGTCATCATATATGATTGGCTCAACCCTACATGATTGATAACACAAGTGATTTATTGCTCATCAGATTCTACAATATCACAGTTGATGTCATGAGTCCAAAACATCCATATCTTGACGTTAGAATTGCAGGCTGCCTTGTCCATGTTTAATTGAATTATGAAATTATGGAGCTGAGAATTATTAGAAAAGGGTTCAAGAATAGTAATAAGAGTGAAATGATGGATATTAGTAAGAGGTTTGAGTCTTTACATTTCACTTGGGTATTAATACCCCTGGAATTCCAAATGAGCTTCCTAATTATAATAAACCTTTGGCTTGAGACCTAGTGAGAACCCCCCTCCCACTATTAGTAGACTTGCTTGTAAAAGTAGTTCTAGAGAATCTAGCTTTGTGTTTATGTCCTCTTGGGGATAATCCTTGCTTTTCAGTGACTTGCTGAATTTCCTCATGAATACCTATAGCCACATTAGGATCAAAAGCTTTGATAGTGTTCACTGTTCTTTTCTTTCCCCTCATCTCCATTAAAAGATACATTATCATAATCAACCTTTTCTTCTGAATTAATAACCCTATACTTATCTTACATATCAGTAGGCAAATCAGGAACAACATGCAAAGTAAACATCATTTTGGAATTTGCTGTAGATTGAAAACTTTGTGAAGGTTTTTCTGAACTTTAAGGCTCTGAGTAGTTGCCCCTCTGTGTATCTTTTATTATCTCTTGCTACCAGTTTTTTCGTAATAGCAGCTCTTCTCTTTTTGCTCAACTTGGCAGAAGATTTATTCTTAGGAGGTTTATGTACCCCTCCAATAGCATAAGTTATAGGACTTTTTGCACCCTTCTGAGGTACTTCACTACCATAATTTGTAGTTTCATCATTCATATGAGCCATACCATCCCTCTAATTTCTTGTTAATAAGAAAACCTTGGCCATCCATCTGACTATCGTGAATATTATCAGCAGGGTCCACATGAATTTTATATAAGTCTTGTTCAGGAATATTACCAACAGTACTATTTCCAAAATTTTTATCAGGGGCATCAAGAATTTTATCGTCAAAATCATCAGCAAAAGTAGTGGCAGAAGTTTTGGAGTTTACATCCCCCTCCCTGGATGCCCCTTCCTGCATGTTCGTGATCTTTTCCTGATTATTATCCTCACCCCATCAACTATAGCAGCAGTCCCAGCAAAAGTATTAAAATTATTGGGGTGGGTATTTGGAGCATTGAGTCAATACGTAATGTCTTATTAAGGATATTTCCAGTGCTTACAATATGTTGGTGTTGAGTTTGTTCCACCTTTACCTGATAAGCTGCTGGGCGTCTATTTTTTGAGATATCTTCAGCATGTAAAACATTTTGAGCAGCTATACTGGTATTATTCTCCATTGCTTGTTTCTCAGTAACTTTGGTGGTGTTGTTGGCCTGTTGAACTCTTGCCTTTTTGTTGGAGTTTTGGATGGTGGGATTACCAAAGTTAACCATAGAAATATAGGGTTGGGGGTGTTGATTTTGGACTCCAGAATTAACATTACAATTTTGGGGTTGTGGATTACCAAAGTTATTATTTTTACTTGTCAGTTGTTGTGCCTTAAGTTATTGGTTTATACCCTTGGGAGACTCTGGAGATATGGGTCTATACACTTGCTGCGTCTTACCATGATTTTTCTGTCGTAAAATGCCTTTATTTTGTTATTGTATTTGCTGATGCTGCTGTTGTTGTACCAGGTGTTGTTGCTGTTGTTGTATCTTCTGTTGGTGTTATTGCTGGATCAGCTGTTATTGATGATTTTGTCATTGCTATTGTAGCTGTTGTTGTACATGCTGTTGTTGTTGATTATTTTTCCTATTCTTTCTTCTCTAAGTTTGCCATTGATCTTGTTCTAGGGTAATTTCAACATCTATGTTGTAATAAGAATTTGACTGCTTGTTATGAACTTTCTGATCTTGCATCTGTTTTTCTTTCTTACTTTCAGTAGTATCCTGCATTTCACCTTGTTTTTCAACATTTTCCAGCTCCCTTTTTCTTTTTGTTTCATCATTTTTTCTCTTCACAGTGCATGATACTTGTGTGTGGCCTTGGTGTTTACAATATGAACAATAATCAGGAACAATAATCCTAAGAAATCCTAATTTTTTTAACCAATTCTAAAGTGTAGCAATATTCTAAAAGTATTGACCGGTGTAGCATTAGGTTTGCAATATTTGCAAAGTCAAGAAGAATCATTGATCCACAGAGATATCAGGCCTGCCAACATCCTCTTGGATGGGGTTAATTTCATTAAAAATATTGCAACTTTCTGTTAAATCTTTTTTCATCAAATTTATTATTAAAATAATTACATGCAGAATATAAATGATATCTTCTATGACTTTGGGGTGGTGGAAGCAGAAACACAGGGGGTTATGCGGTACATACCTGGATTCGTCGACCTTGAAAGTAATGCACATAAATGTATTTAAGAACATATAAATGTTATATTTTTATGTACTAACAACACCTTTATTTTCTATAACAGACGAGTTAACTATGATTTCTCACAAAATATATATTTTTGGAGTAGTAATTCTCCAGGTTATCACTCAAAGTGATTCCCAACTTGAGATCCATAGGGTTGAATTTTGCAAATGAATTGAACGGAGTACAAATGAAAGAGACGTGTTGTGAGAAAAATGTTGACAGGGAAAGTGGATTGCAAAAGATAGCTGACCCAACCAGACCCGAGGCCTTGTCATAATGGGTGTCCTAAGTCCGACCGGGGCCATAGACCACCCCTGCTACCCAACCCAACCTCCAACCGCCTGCCCTGAGTTGGCTGAATTTTGAGCATATAACAAAATAACACAACAACTCACATGAAGACTTTGGAATAGTATCACAACCGTGAGCGACCCAACCGAGTTCAACCATCTCGTACCTACCGTCTAACCATACCATATCAAACCAAAATAATAAAACCGATCGTAACCAAAGAAGTTCCATAAAAGATTAAATATATAATCACAAAATAAAAGAGGATGGAACAAGCAACAATCGTCAACCAGTATCAATCCCAATACCAATACCAATGATAAGGCTAACACCAATACCGATCCCGCCCATTCTAACCCATAATAGTTTCACAAAATCCTCTAACCAAAAGAATACAAAAATTCGGTTGGGACATGCCCCCAACCATAGCCAAAACCAATATTCATAATAATCCAAAGTATGAAATAATATCCATGAAATGGAGCCTTCTGAAAAAATAAATGATCTTCACTTCAATCAATAGCTAACCCCCCGAATGTACGAAAGCTAAGCAGGAGGAGAAGAACGGCTGGTTCCTGCATCGAATGGGGATACAACTGCTCGAAGATGAGTTGGTAGGTGAATGCTAGCATCGACTCAAGATAAGGATAAAATAATTCCATTTAAGAAAACCAATTAAAACCATCCATATGCACACAAACCATACATATATACCTATATATATATATATATATTAACCATGCTGAAAAAAGGGAATCGGATTTAGTATGTAGTTAAAACCTTTAACCTCGTTATGTGAAGCTTAACCGACCTAGAACCACCCATGGGCTATATGGGTCTAGTGTAACCCTATGAACGAGCCCTGATGCGTGTAGTCGAATGAACCAGAGAGACGATAAAAATTGGGAATTCCCATGCATACTTCACTCTCCATGATACATATGTACAGTGTACCTAGAGGATTCTCGTGTACCTCATAAGTATCATATAAGGTCGCCATGACCTACCCCTCATATTGGCAAACATAAGTTTCCGTTGTTTATCCATTGGATTGCCACCTTCACAGTTAGCTTTCACACCCCCCATTGTTGCCCAACTAAACCAATTTCCAGCAAAACCATTATTCCATTGTTATTAACCATGGCTATTAGTAGTGTTATCGCCATACCAACAATAACTTGCTAGTATTGTCCTAAGCCAGACCTTTTAGTGGTCAAGGGAATCCCATGTACCCATAGACCCTTTTATCTAATTAACTTGAGAAATTCCTATGTACCCCACAAATATCCATTACTACATCAGCTTGGGGGATTCCCTTGCACCCTACAAGTATGTTTATTAAGAAAAATCATTCCAAAACTATTTAAACCATTCAGATCATTTAGGGTTCCATTACCAAGTTTAAGACCATGCATAAGTTCCAATGAAAACCCAATAATATGGTGAAAACATTGTTATAGGCATTTTATCGAAGACATTGGGTGCATAGTACCTCCAAAGCAAAAGCCAAATTACCAAACAACCATTATTATCCAAAACCTCCATTAATGCATATAAAAGAATAATTAAAACATGGGAACACCAAAACTAAGCATTTGTAGTCAAAACCCCCAAATCATTTTTGAAAACCCAAAATCATACAACATTCAAATCATAAAAATATTGTATAAAATCCATGAATTTAGTTGGAACTAACAATGAGGGAAAAGAACATGCCTTAAACCATGATGATGATGGAGAGAAATCACCAAGACAAGCCCAAATTTACTCCTTTGGATCAAACCCTAGCTTCCTCTACCCAAGAACTCTAAAGGAGATTTAAGAGTGTTGTCTAAGTGTTTAAGAATAGAATAGTAGGGTAAATAACTTCCCAAGTGCAATATAAGTCGTGGGACCTCATTAGGATAAGTGAAAATATATCTAGATTGTCCTCACTTAAACTGCACTTAATTCCCTTCTTAGGGTACGACTGACCCTTACGAGTCGTACCCATCCTGTATGAGTGGTACCCATCTCTAGTACCCTAGGCCTTCCTCCCTAGGCCTAATACTGTCCAGGGTACGACACACCCAATACCAAGTCATATCCAAGTGTATGACTAGTACCCATAAATCGTATCCCTTGATGAATAGAATTTTAGGAGGTTTAAACGTTGACCATATACGAGTCTATGGTATGACTCCTATCCTGGCTTACGGCTCATGGTGAGCCACTTGTACTTAGATCCAACTTAAGTTACTAAATCTAAGGTTAAATGAAGTAACCAAACAACCCGTATACACTGATACAACTTGTACCACCTAAATCAAACCCATTCCAGTAACTAAATCCATTCCACCAACCAACACTAGTCAACATACGACTAGACCATACCACTCGTAAGCGTATGAATTGTTCCTCTTAGTAATATCTTGCCCAGAAACTAGAAATCAAGGAAATTTTCTAAGACCCAAAAACTAGGGTGTTTCAGTCTCTCCCACTAGGAACATCCATCCTCAAATAACGGACAAGAAAGGGGAAACCACATGCACAAGTCATTTGTATTATCAAATATATTTAAAATATTTAACAAAATTTGAAAATAAAGATGCGAATATATTAATCTTTCCTTTAACAAACACAAAAAATAAAGATATGTTGAAGAACATATACCTTTCGCACGAATTCGAGGAGTAGAAAACAACTACAGATACTAGGACTTCATGTCCTCTTCCGCTTCCCATGTAGCTTTTTCCACCATATGGTTACACCAAAGAACATTAACAGAAGCCACATCCTTGGTCTGCAATCGACAAACCTGTCTATCTAAGATCTCAACTGGGACCTCTTTATAAGATAGTGAGTCTGAGATACCCAACCCTTCCAAAGGAACAATCGAATAAGGATCACCAATGCACTTTATTAACATTGAAATATGAAATACCGGATGAATAGAGCTCAAACCAGAAAGAAACTCCAATTGATAAGCGACATTACCAACCCTTCACAGAACCGCATAAGGACTAACATACCGGTAAATGATCTTTTCCTTTTTACCAAACCACATTACTTCCTTCGTGGGAGATACCTTTAGGAACACCCTATCCCCAACCTCAAATTCCAAGTCTCTATGACTTATATCTACATAGGACTTTTAGCGACTTTGGGTAGCCTTAAGCCTATCCTGAATCACTTTCACCTTTTCCATTGCTTGATAGACCAAATTTGGATCAAACATATTTGCCTCACCAAGCTCGAACCAGCCAATAGGATGTCACGCCCCAAATCCTATTAAGGCGGACTGGCACCCGCTGCCGGTAAGGCTCGGGAGAACCAACCTGTAGCAATGCATTACCTATGAACATTATAAGTTACTTTTATACTAAACATGCCCTCAAAAGATAAATGGGACTAGCAAGCCAAAAGATGTTGTATGATTAGGCCGTTGGAGCCACAATGTCAATGATACGATACATGGCCATACTATACTTTACATAGTCTACGAAGCCTCTAGACAAGAAACATTATCTTATAAGGGTCGGGACAGGCCCCGCCTCATGATAAGATACTATACAATGGAAAAAGATATGATAAGACTCAAAGCCCCGAAGCAACCTGGAGCTCAGTGACTGCAGTTGATATCCTGTACTCTTACTGGGGAGGTTTATTAGCTTCTGCACCTGCAACATGGAATGCAGGTCCCCCAACAGGGACGTCAGTACGAAATAATGTACTGAATATGTAAGGCAACATGTACTATATATGAGATAAAAGCTCAAATGAAACCATACACTGCTGTAGGGTAAAAGACCACTTTTATGAATATTGTGGAGTCATGCATCTTATAACAATTATGTTACTTTACTCTTATCACTTGTATAATCTGTGCACATCATGTAATACAAATGACCAGCTGATCAGTGGTAAATCTATATCAGGATCGACCCATGCTAGGCTTTCCTTTCACCCCTGGGATACCCCCTGTAATACTGGGATTGACCCAAGCTAGGTGATTCTTTCACCCCTGGGATACCACCCAACAAAAGCAACTATATACATATATCTTCTTATTACTTTTGAGATGAATCTTTGGTGATCGTAACATTTGAGCTATAAGACTATAAGCATGACAAATGACAAGTATGTGACCATGTAACATCATATCACAATGAAAAGAGTGGGTTATACAATTAGTGAAACATGTAGGACATAAACAACGTATGAACTTTATTTAGCTAAAAAGAAGACTCATATGTCATGGTATCCAATGTATGTATGCAGCAGTGCCAATGCTCAAATCTGGACACACAAATACATGTGAAAGAGTGGAGTGGTTATATCGAAGTTTGTAAAGATCTCTATGTGCCAATAAAGACTTTGGATTCCATGCCAAATAATAAGAGATCGAATAGCCTTACATACCCCGACATATCAACTTGTTTTTACCTCGAAATGACTTCTTTTCTTCCAACTATTTATCTACAATATCATGTTTTAAAGCTAGTATTAGCAGCTAATCAATGCATCTGGACAGCCCAATCTCACAAAACACAACACTTTGGCAACAAACGTATAACCATCGACTCAATGGTGTTATTCCGACTTTCTCAATTCTAACTGTCTTCAACCAGTACACATTACCATATACATGATGTACACAGCCTATATAAGCTCTATAACATGCTGGAAACAGTCCATAACTACAACACAGAACCATTTTACAAAACGCTCAACTAAGAAGCACAACATCTCGTCGTCTCCCTACATTTTGTCGTTAACAATTCATACTTGTCCCAACTTTGAACCAGATGCTCCCAACATATATATACATCAAATAAACCTTAACATAGTCACAAAATATCTCAAAACACAGGGGGGAAACGTGAAACATCAGTCCCCTCATCAAAACAGTCCAATACCATTTTGGAAGCACATAAGATCATATAAGGATACTTGTTTCCAAAGAACTAGCAAAACAGTCCAGCAACCTTGGCAACCATATACACACTATAACATATTAATAACCTCAACTTTATATCATATCAAAGTCAAAAATCAGGGTAAGAATCGTTCCAAAGCCAAGAAATCAAACAACAACTTTCAGGACACAAGCTGTCCAGAAATTCCTGCACAGTACACCAGCCAACTTATCTTGTTTTCCATGGAAAATTCATATCAAGTATATGGTTATTTTTACATACCTTAACTCCCAAGGTGTAGGTCTAATTCAAGAACTCAAAAAGTAGCCTTTGGTTGCCTTCCAAGGTGAAGAAATGTCAAGAGAAACTTAGAGAGAAAAACTGAAATTTTTGGTCTTCTACTAGTTAACCTAAGGAGCTCGGTTTTGGTCCCTTTTTAAGGAGGCCTTAGACCGACTTTCTCCTGATATTTGCAACTGATTAACTCAAGTTGGTCAATGAATAATTTTCCCCTTTCACTTGGGCCTTTTGGATCTCTAAATCAATGGGCTTTAGTGGCCCATTTTCCTTAATCTTTCTTGCACTTTGTTTGGGCCCAATTTTGTTAGTAGTGAATGAATGTAGTTGGGCATATTATATAAAATCTTGGGCTGAACATCTTGGCCCAATATAATGCTAAACCATTGGCTTTAATAGCCTCCCTAACTTGGGCTTCGTTTGTCACAAGACTTGGAAAGTTTCGGCGTTAAGCCTTGTCTTCGTTCCCCTTTCTTTTTACTAACGTCTAGACTTCAAGTGAGTTCACTTATGAATGAATTATTCTCCCTCATGTATATATACATTTTTTTTAAGCCAACCACACAGGTGACTCACCTGCTAGCTTCCTAAGTTCCATAAGCACGTCAATGATTTTCTCCGTTTAAGGCCACAATCTCTAAATAGACTTCCATATAGTGCCCCAATCTAACACTTGAACACTTGAAAAAAAACTTTTGGTAGTAATTAAATCAAGTCGTATGTCATTTTATGTGAACATTACTAGTACATGTAAAATGTGGGGTGTTACATCCTCCCCCCCTTAGGAACATTCGTCCCGAATGTTAACATAACTGTATCTCTTTGAGGTATAATTTGGCATATTCTTCAGCTGTATAATCACTTCTAACTGGCAGGAAGTGCGCTGACTTCGTGAGTCTATCAACTATCACCCATATGGAGTCAAACTTATTAACTGAACGAGGCAAACCAGTTACAAAATCCATATTAGTCATATCCCACTTCCAAGTTGGAATCTCTATACATTGCATGTAACCACCTGGCTTTTGGTGCTCTACTTTGACTTGTTGACAAGTAGGACATTGAGCCACAAACTCTGCAAGGTCCTTTTTCATGCCTCCCCACCAAAACACTCCCTTTAGGTCATGATACATCTTAGTAGATCCTGGGTGGATGGAATATCTTGAATGATGGGCTTCTTCCATTATTCTCCTTCTGAGTCTGTTAACATCAGGAACACACAATCTATTTTGGCAATAAAGTACTCCATCTTGTGTAAGCCTAAACTCCTTCATTATACCTTGACTTACTTTCTCCTTAAGGCATTGTAGAATAGGATTATAATACTGTTTTTCTTTCACTTCCCTTATCAATGAAGAATCGGTAGCATTATGTACAATAATGTCCTTTCTTGGAGTTTCGAGTAGACGAACACCCAGATTGGCTAGTTGACGCAGATCCTTAGCCATGCCTTGCTTTACCCCATTCTGATCACTGGTACCCATGAGTGTCTTACGACTTAGAGCATCAGCCACCATATTTGCTTTCCCTGGATGGTATAATATATCAATATCATAATCCTTTATTAACTCTAGCCACCTCCGCTGCCTCAAATTTAGATCTTTCTGCTTGAAAATATACTGTAAACTCTTATGATCTGTATATATGTCCACGTGCACCCCATACAAATAGTGGCGCCATATCTTTAAAGCAAATACAACCGCTGCTAGCTCAAGATCATGTGTTGGGTAGTTTTTCTCGTGTGGTCTCAATTGTCTCGAGGCATAAGCAATCACCTTACCATGTTGTGTTAGTACACACCCCAAACCAACTCCGGAAGCATCACAATACACTGCATATCCCTCTGAGCCTTCTGGAAGCACTAGCACAGGTGCTGAGGTTAGCCTGCTTTTCAACTCTTGAAAGCTTCTTTCACATACATCATTCCATTGGAATTTGGTTTCCTTGTGAGTTAGCTTAGTAAGAGGTGTAGACATAGAAGAAAAACCTTCAACAAACCTTCTATAATAACCTGCCAATCCAAGGAAGCTTCGAACTTCTGTAGGTGTCGTTGGCCTTGGCCAATCTTTCACAGCCTCTATCTTTTGTGAATCCACCCTTATTCCTTCATCCGATACAATATGGCCCAAAAATGCCACTGATTTTAACCAAAATTCACATTTGGAAAACTTAGCATACAACCGGCGATCACGGAGAACTTGTAGTACTAGTCGTAAATGATTTGCGTGGTCCTTTTCTGACCTTGAATACACCAGAATATCATCTATAAATACTATCACGAACACATCAGGGAAAGGCTTGAATACCCTATTCATCAAATCCATAAAAACTGTTGGTGCATTCGTTAACCCAAACGACATAACAAGAAATTCAAAGTGACCATATCTGGTTCGGAAAGCTGTCTTAGGTATATCTTTTTCCTGCACTCTCACCTGATGATAACCTGATCTCAAATCGATCTTTGAAAAGTATTTGGCACCCTGTAACTGATCAAACAAGTCATTAATTCTGGTGAGGGGATATTTATTCTTAATTGTCACCCTATTCAGTTGTCGGTAGTCAATACACATCCTCAATGTGCCATCATTTTTACGCACAAATAAAACTGGTGCACCCCAAGTGGACACACTAGGTCTTATAAAATCCTTTTCTAACAAGTCTTTCAGTTGCTCCTTTAATTCACATAATTCTGCCGGGGCCATTCTATATGGAGGAATAGAGATAGGCTCGGTGCCTGGTAATAAGCCAATACCAAAATCTATTTCTCGTTCTGGAGGCAAACCAGGGAGTTCCTCAGGAAAGACATCAATAAATTCATTCACTATTGGAACAGACTGGATAGTTGGTGATTCTTCCTCCATGTCTCTCACTCTAACGAGATGACATATATATCCTTTCGATATCATTTTTCTGGCTTTAAAATAAGAGATAAACCTCCCTTTTGGTGCCCCAATATTGCCTTCCCATTCAAGGACTGCTTCATTTGGAAAGTGAAAGTACATCCTCTTGGTTTGGCAGTCAACGGTGGCATAGCAAGAAGCCAGCCAATCCATACCCATTATAACATCAAATTCTACCATTTCTAACTCGATAAGATCAGCTAATGTATCTCAGTCGCAGACAGTCACTATGCAGTCACAATAGACTCTTCTAACTATAATTGACTCCCCAGTTGGTGTAGACACCGCAGGTGGTTTATTCAATAATTTAGGTGTTCTACCAAGCTTCCCTGCAACTAATGGAGTAATATATGGCAATGTAGAACCAGGGTCAATTAATGCATACACTTTATGTGAGAAGATGGACAATGTACCTATAACCACATCGGGTGAAGCTTCCAGGTTCTGTCGAGTCCCTAGAGCATATGTGCGATTTTGGGCCACGCTGGAACTAGCTGCCCCTCTAATACCTCTGCCGCGACCTATGGGAAATTGCTCACCTCTACCTGATGGAAGCACTGATGATGATGATACAACAGCTGATCCAGTAGGTTGTGCCATATCACCCCTGCGTCTTCTTGGGCAATCTTTTATTACATGCCCTGGCATACCACACCAATAACAAACATCCGTTCCCCTGCGACACGCACCTATATGATATCTCCCACATTGTCTGCAAGGCTGCCTAGGAGGCATTTGCTGGCTTCCCGAATATCCTGTTGTCCGTGTACCTTGGACCTCACTTCTCTGCCCAAATTGATCATTTCTAGACCCTTGAAGGGGTGGTGGAGCACTAGCTGTAGAGTAAGAGGATGATGGCCTGGGTGGCCTATGAGAAAATCGTGGCCTAAACTCACCCTGGGGTGGTGTATACTGTCCTGTAGATCTGGCCCTCTTGAATTGCCCCTTTTCTATTTCTTGTGCCCTCCTTCTTTGTCTCTGATCCTCCAGTTTCTGTGCAAAAGCTTGCATCCTCGCTATATCCATGTCTTTATTCAAAGAAGCAATGGTACAATCTCTAACCAAATATGAATCCAACCTATCCACATACCGATGAACTCTATCTGCCATTGTAGCAACAACATTAGGAGCGTACCTGGCCAGAGAATTAAATTTAAGACTATATTCCCTCACGCTCATATTCCCCTGATGGAGGTTCAGGAACTGATCTGCACGGGCCTCTCGGATCTCTAATGGCAAGTAATGATCAAGAAAGGCCATTTTGAACTCCTCCCAAGTAGTTGGAGGTGTATCTATGCCTTTGGAATGCTTCCAGGCTTCGTACCACAGTATAGCCACACCCTTCAATCTATATATTGCCAACTCAACAGCTTCCAAACCACTTACATGCATAACATCTAAGGTGCGTTGGATCTGATCAATAAAATCCTGTGGATCTTCATTTGGATCTGTCCCAGTGAATGATGGAGGGTCTAAGTTGAGGAAATCATGTATTCTCGTACTGGCTGCCCTACCTGCACCAACTGCACCTGCAACTGGGCCTTCTTGTCTTTGACCTTGGCCAGCAACTATACAAGTCAACAGTTGAACTGCATTTCTCAAATCCTGCACAGAAGCATCAACAGGTGGTTCTCGGGGATTTTCATTACTTCCTGGTACATCAACAGATGGAGGGGTTGGAGATGTCTGTGATAGAGACTCATCTAGAGCCTCACTCTGTCGTCTCGCCCGATTGGGTATACCAACTACCACTTCTACTTCCTTTCCTTTACCTTTACTCTTCCTTGTCTCTGGCATACTTACTGTACAAAATAATTTAGGGATTAGACATGGTACACTTATAATATTTGGCTCTATGGCATGATCTAAAGAATGAAAAGAAGTGATAACTCCTAAATGCCACGTAGCCTCTTATTTATAAATGTGGTGCACAACACATCGATAAACATGATTCTACATAGACACGGCTTTGTAGACTCCCTAGGACAACCCGCTCTGATACCACTTCTGTCACGCCCCAAATCCTATTAAGGCGGACTGGCACCCATTGCCGGTAAGGCTCGGGAGAACCAACCTGTAGCAATGCATTACCTATGAACATTATAAGTTACTTTTATACTAAACATGCCCTCAAAAGATAAATGGGACTAGCAAGCCAAAAGATGTTGTATGACTAGGCCGTTGGAGCCACAATGTCTACGATACGATACATGACCATACTATACTTTACATAGTCTACGAAGCCTCTAGACAAGAAACATTATCTTATAAGGGTCGGGACAGGCCCCGCCTCATGATAAGATACTATACAATGCAAAAAGATATGATAAGACTCAAAGCCCCGAAGCAACCTGGAGCTCAGTGACTGCAGTTGATATCATGTACTCTTACTGGGGAGGTTTATTAGCTTCTGCACCTGCAGCATGGAATGCAGGTCCCCCAACAGGGACGTCAGTACAAAATAATGTACTGAATATGTAAGGCAACATGTACTATATATGAGATAAAAGCTCAAATGAAACCATACACTGCTGTAGGGTAAAAGACCACCTTTATGAATATTGTGGAGTCATGCATCTTATAACAATTATGTTACTTTACTCTTATCACTTGTATAATCTGTACACATCATGTAATACAAATGACCAGCTGATCAGTGGTAAATCTATATCAGGATCGACCCATGCTAGGCTTTCCTTTCACCCCTGGGATACCCCCTGTAATACTGGGATTGACCCATGCTAGGTGATTCTTTCACCCCTGGGATACCACCCAACAGAAGCAACTGTATACATATATCTTCTTATTACTTTTGAGATGAATCTTTGGTGATCGTAACATTTGAGCTATAAGACTATAAGCATGACAAATGACAAGTATGTGACCATGTAACATCATATCACAATGAAAAGAGTGGGTTATACAATTAGTGAAACATGTAGGACATAAACAACGTATGAACTTTATTTAGCTAAAAAGAAGACTCATATGTCATGGTATCCAATGTATGTATGCAGCAGTGCCAATGATCGAATCTGGACACACAAATACATGTGAAAGAGTGGAGTGGTTATATCGAAGTTTGTAAAGATCTCTATGTGCCAATAAAGACTTTGGATTCCATGCCAAATAATAAGAGATCGAATAGCCTTACATACCTCGACATATCAACTTGTTTTTACCTCGAAATGACTTCTTTTCTTCCAACTATTTATCTACAATATCATGTTTTAAAGCTAGTATTAGCAGCTAATCAATGCATCTGGACAGCCCAATCTCACAAAACACAACACTTTGGCAACAAACGTATAACCATCGACTCAATGGTGTTATTCCGACTTTCTCAATTCTAACTGTCTTCAACCAGTACACATTATAATATACATGATTTAAACAGCCTATATCAGCTCTATAACATGCTGGCAACAGTCCATAACTACAACACAGAACCATTTTACAAAACGCTCAACTAAGAAGCACAACATCTCGTCGTCTCCCTACATTTCGTCGTTAACAATTCATACTTGTCCCAACTTTGAACCAGATGCTCCCAACATATATATACATCAAATAAACCTTAACATAGTCACAAAATATCTCAAAAAACAGGGGGGAAACGTGAAACATCAGTCCCCTCATCAAAACAGTCCAATACCATTTTGGAAGCACATAAGATCATATAAGGATACTTGTTTCCAAAGAACTAGCAAAACAGTCCAGCAACCTTGGAAACCATATACACACTATAACATATTAATAACCTCAACTTTATATCATATCAAAGTAAAAAATCAGGGTAAGAATCGTTCCAAAGCCAAGAAAATCAAACAACAACTTTCAGGACACAAGCTGTCCAGAAATTCCTGCACAGTACACCAGCCAACTTATCTTGTTTTCCATGGAAAATTCATATCAAGTATATGGTTATTTTTACATACCATAACTCCCAAGGTGTAGGTATAATTCAAGAACTCAAAAAGTAGCCTTTGGTTGCCTTCCAAGGTGAAGAAATGCCAAGAGAAACTTAGAGAGAAAAGCTGAAATTTTTGGTCTTCTACTAGTTAACCTAAGGAGCTCGGTTTTGGTCCCTTTTTAAGGAGGCCTTAGACCGAATTTCTCCTGATATTTGCAACTGATTAACTCAAGTTGGTCAATGACTGATTTTCCCCTTTCACTTGGGCCTTTTGGATCTCTAAATCAATGGGCATTAGTGGCCCATTTTCCTTAATCTTTCTTGCACTTTGTTTGGGCCCAATTTTGTTAGTAGTGAATGAATGTAGTTGGGCATATTATATAAAAATCTTGGACTGAACATCTTGGCCCAATATAATGCTAAACCATTGGCTTTAATAGCCTCCCTAACTTGGGCTTCGTTTGTCACAAGACTTGGAAAGTTTCGGCGTTAAGCCTTGTCTTCGTTCCCCTTTCTTTTTACTAACGTCTAGACTTCAAGTGAGTTCACTTATGAATGAATTATTCTCCCTCATGTATATATACATTTTTTTAAGCCAACCACACAGGTGACTCACCTGCTAGCTTCCTAAGTTCCATAAGCACGTCAATGATTTTCTCCGTTTAAGGCCACAATCTCTAAATAGACTTCCATATAGTGCCCCAATCTAACACTTGAACACTTGAAAAAAAACTTTTGGTAGTAATTAAATCAAGTCGTATGTCATTTTATGTGAACATTACTAGTACATGTAAAATGTGGGGTGTTACATAGGAGATCTACACCTCCTACCATATAATGCCTCAAAAAGTGCAATACTAATACTAGAATGATAGCTGTTTTTGTAAGGAAACTCTACCAAAGGTAGATGCTCAATCCTACTGCCACCATATCAATCACACATGCTCGAAGCATATCCTTTAATGTCTGAATAGTACTTTCTACTTACCCATCCGTCTGAGGATGAAAAGCTGTACTTAGACTCATTTTAGTACCCAATCCCTTCTAAAAAGACCACAAAAAATGAGATGAAAATTGCGTACCATTATTAGAGATAATAGAAATAGGTACCCCATATAGCTTTACAATCTCTCTAAGATATAACTTCACATAGTCCTCAGCCAAAAAGTTAGTCCTCACTGGAAAGAAGTGACCAGACTTTGTCATCTTATCCACGATGACCCAAATTGAATCCAATTGGTTTTGAGATTGAGGAATACTGATAACAAAATCTATATTGATTACCTCCTATTTTCACTCGGGGAAATCAATCTCTTGAAACAACCCACTAGGTCTCATGTGCTCAATTTTAACTCATTAACACACTATGCATTTGGCTACAAAATAAACTACGTCTCTGTTTATACCATTCCACTAATACATCTCCTTGAGATCATGATACATCTTCCTTGAGAGGGAATGTACAATGTAGCGTGATTCATGATCCTCAGACAAGATCTTTTTTTGCAAAACGTTGACATCAAGAATGCAAAACCTCCCCTTGTACCTTAAAGTACCATCACCATAGATATCAATCACCATTACCTTTTGTATACCCACATTACTTTTGATTTTTATGAAGATAGGATATAGAACTTGCTTCTCTTTAATCTCTTCACTAAAAGAAGACCGAACCATTTCCTGTATCATCATAACACAATCTTTGAACTCTAAAAGATGAACTCCATGATTAGCTAAGCGGTGAATGTCTTTCACCAATTTCTGCTTTCATTTCTCTACACGGGCCAAACTCTCCATGGACAACTTGCTAAGATCATTAACAACTACCTTAGCTTTACCTGGGTGATAATGAAGACTCATATCATAGTCCTTGAGAAGATCCAACCACCTCCTCTACCTGAGAATCATCTCTTTCTGAGTGAACACATACTATAGACTCTTATAATTACAAAAGATGTCTACGTGCATTCCATAAATATAATGCAACCAGATTTTCAAAGCAAAAACCACCACCAACAGCTCCAAATCATGAGTAGGAGAATTCTTCTCATACACCTTCAACTGCCTAGAAGCGTAGGCAATCATCTTCCAATGCTGCATCAAGACACAACCAAGTCCCACCCTTGATACATCACAATAAACCACAAACCCCTTAGTGCCCTCAGGTAATGTCAAAATTGGAGACAAAGTTTGCTTATCTTTGAACTCCTCAAAACTCTCCTCACAACCATCCGACAAAGAAACCTTCACTTTTTTCTGAATCAACTTAGTAAAAGGAGCAACTATCATCAAAAAGCTTTCCACAAACCACCGATAGTACCCATCCAAATCCACGAAGCTCTAAATATCGATTGGAGTCGTGGGTCTAGGCCACCTTCTAACTATTGCCACCTATTAAGGGTCCACCATGATCCCTTCGCTAGAAATAATATGACCAAGAAAAGTCATAACTTTAACCAAAAATCACACTTAGAGTACTTGGCATACAACTTTTATTCCTTCAAGGTCTGTAATACCACACGGAGGTAATTAGCATGATCCACCTCACTCTTGTAATAAACAAAAATATCATTAAAACACAATGACAAAGAGATCCAAGAACTGCCTGAAAACCCTATTCATCAAGTCCATAAATACTGCCGGGGTATTAATCAAACCAAATGACATCACCAAGAATTCGAAGTTCCCATATCGAGTACGAAAATCCATCTTAGGGATATCGTCCTCCCTAATCTTAAGATGATGATACGCAAACCTAAGGTCTAACTTAGAGAACTTGACACGTTAAAATTGATCAAATAAGACATCTATCCTTGAAAAAGGATACTTGTTCTTGATAGTCACCTTATTCAACAGCCGATAGTTAATGCACATCCGAAGGAAACCATTCTTCTTGCGCATGAACGACACCGGTGCACCCCACGGGGATAAACTAGGATGAATAAATCCCTTATCCAAAAAATTCTTAAGTTGCTCCTTAAGTTCCCTCAACTCAGTCGGATCTATCCTATAAGGAGGAATAGATATTGTACGAGTGTTCGAAATCAAATCAATACCAAAATCTATTTCCCTATTTAGAGGAACACCAGTAAGATCATCAAGAAAGACCTTAGAAAACTCATTTATCACCAAAACTGAATGTAGAAAAGAACCTTTTGAGTCAGAATCTTGATGACGCCTAAACTACAGCTCTCGTTAGAAAGTGTAAGCGGTCACTGTCAAATATAGAACCTAACTGGGTTGGGTGTCGAATCCCACTGGGAATACTTGGTCACTAAGTGTTGCAATTATCAGTAGACTTTTGGTAAAAAATTCCAAGGAAAAGGGGGGTTTGATTTATGCGTGAACTAATAACATCTAAGTAACGTTGGAATGCTAAGTGTAGTAAGATTTAATCATAGAGAATAATAAGTTAGGGTTATGTCTACCTTGTAATTTCTACGTATCTATTAACTATGAGTAATGTGGAATTTAGACATGCATGCACTTATAGAGAGTCGTATTCTAATGGTAAATCCTAGTGTTTGTCAACCATCAAGGATTATTTTGCTTTAGCTCTCTCGAGCCTAAAGTGTATAACGAATGGTACAAACTCTCCAAGAAAGTTAATCCGGTTAAGGCATTAACGTGTAAACAGGGGTTGGAAACCCCATTTTCTTGTCACTCTCTTTTCCAAACATGTAACTTTTCTCTCAAATAAGATAATGATATACTGGCATATTCCTACGTTTGCAACCATAAGAATTCAATTTAAATGAAGAGAGTAATGATGTAAGTAACATACACATCAAGAATTCACAAACTCATAGCAATAGATAGTATCTTACAAGGTTTCCACAACCCTAACAGAGAAGTTTAGCTACTCATGATTACAACGGAAATCAACGAATACATCATCATCATACCAAAGTTAGAATAATCTCACGATGGGGATGAGTTTGGCGTCAAACAAGAGGTTGACGTTTTGCCCTCTAGCCGTTCGTGTTGCCTTACCATTTTTCTCTGTCTTGACTTACAGAATCTGTAAACTGAATAATGAAAATAACTTGCTGAAAAATTCAGCAATAGGGTTTTTATAATGTCCTTGTCTACTAAATTACTGCTGCATCCTTAAGTCGTTAAAAATGCCGGGTTTGCCCAGGAAAAAGTTCCCATGCATCACTATCAGTCCAAAAGCTGCCTTCCCTCTAATGTGAAGTTTTCCTTTGCTGCTCAAAAGTCCATAAAGTGCTGAAATCTTCATCATTAATACCTGAAAAACATGCTAATCACGTAGGTCATCTCACTTAAAGTAAAATGGACTAAAAGTGCAAGAATTATATATTTTATCCTCAAAACTTGGCTAAAACATGTGTAAATTTTGGTGCTTAGGTGTGTAAATACGCCCAACATCAACACCCCACACTTAAAGATTTGTTCATCCTCTAACAAAATATAACATCCATGCAAACACCTAACTAGAATTTCACAACAGCAACACAAAATTTATCCCTAACCAGAATTTCACAATAGTAACACAAAATTTATCCTCAAGACATGCACGACAATTATTAACAAAGAGTAGGTTTATTGATCACTACTAGAAACAATTCAACCTCCAACATAGACTCGTGATGATGGTTAATTCATATCCACAAGTTAAGCCACAAAGAATCATATAACACTACCCAAAAATCATCAACCATGTGTGTCTCACACAAGATATCACCCATAATCGCTCATAGTTTTGCATTTTTTGAAACATGGGTATAAGACTCGCCTTGCTCTCACTCTCACAAAGAATTCTTATATTGCAACTGATGACCATAGGCTTTCCCTTAGTGTAATGCTCCACTAATATCGGAATGCTAAGCTTAGGATCAAATAGGTCTTTACAGGGTTGTAATGTAGGCTAAGGGACAGGTAGGACTATTTTGGCTAGAAATAGTGACTATTTTCCCTAAGCACTTTAATACACTACAATATGTCATTAACACTCTATTTTAACAACCTCTCTTCCTTCTTTTCATCTACCAACCCCTTTTCTTCCAATTAGTTATTCACTTAGAAACACAAAAATGAATACAACTCTCTTATTTATATTTTTTTTTCTTTTCTATTATTTTTTTTATAAGCATCCCTATGATAGCCACTCTTTTTCACCTTATTTTCAAGTACCAATACACTCTGTGGCATTACTTTTACCATTTTTCTCTTATTTTGCCACACTCCTTACTCACTTGGTTCTACAATTTAATGCGCTTAGGAGTTTGGATCAAATTATGGTCTTAAAAAATGGATTAGGCTACATATGAGGCTATCAAAGAAAATAGCTAAAGGATCAAAGAGGGTTTACTAGGATAATGTACAAGGGTAGGTAAAAAGAGGCTAAATAATTACAGGCTGCCAAAGAAATGCCTAAATCATCTCCTAAACTCACATTCTTTATTTCACTTTACACCCACACCAGGAACGTTCTAGCATCAGTCACAACAAATAATATACTATAACCTCACCCACACAAGGCACATGGTCTACTTAATTGGGAGCATTATAGACTCTTGACCCAACAGATGAATGAATTAAACCACACAATTATCACACAGTGAGTCACTCTTAGATCCTAAATGTCTCAATAGTAATGATTTAGCACAAACTCTTGCTATACTACCATGCCATCTATCAGAACAATTTCATGGACAATCTAAAAAATCTAAATCCAATTACGACTAATTAACACAAACAAGAATAAATGTAGGCAAAGAAGTACAATATAGCGTACAAATACCAGCACCCCACACTTAGATGGGACACACTACCCTTAGTAGAAAATAAATAAGGAAAACCTGATTAGTCGGACTCCTCCTCTATGTCTGGGGTCATACCCCTTCGTCGGAATCATTATCAGAGTCGTCGTCATCAGAGTTGTTCTCCACATATGAGTTTGGCAGTTGGCGATCATCATCAGTTGGGAATTCATCATCGAGAGGCTCCTCAAAATGTACTCCCACTCCATATATGGCCCGTGCATGCTCATTCATCGGGTAGTCATAATCCAACTGCTGGAGCTCTGCATCAGTCGAAATACAACCCCCACTCATCATGGTAAACCGAGTCATGCCATATAGATGGCAAAAGAAACTTTCATCTCGAGCATCTCTTTCTACAGTGGTAAGGTTGATGCCATGACCAGTTTCAGGATCTTTAACTTTCGTGAGATCAACTTTCTTTGGGTTGTGTGGAAGCTTATGATCTGCAGGTTCCTCTTCAATGTGTTCCTTTCTTAATATCGCAGTCAACAAATTACCAAAGCTGAAATGGGACCTTTTGTACAGCCTAGCCTTACGCATTGACGATCGTATAATCACACCAATGTTTATGGGAATATTAGTCATCAGAGAGTACACCAAGCATACTCTATCACGTGTGATCTTTGTGTACTGTGTCCCAGGAATCAGGCAAGAGTTGACTATCCTCAACCATATATGAGCTTCTCTGTTCAAGGAAGCATACGGGAAGGTATTGTGCCAACCGTTATCCTTGTGATGAATCCATCGTGCCATTGACCTTGTTCCGCACAGTGTGTGTCTGATTACCCTGTAGGGAGGTCTGTGATAAAGCTCCTTGAGCGGTGATGGATCCACAAATGGAAGGCCCAGAAAAAAGTTGAAGAACTCCGCATTCAGTTACAAGACTTGGCCCCGAATCTTCACTTCACTTTCGGTAGTCTTTGGGGACTAATTGGCATAAAACTCGCGTGTTAGATCAAGATTGCATTACCCCATATCTCAGAAAATGAAATCAAGGTTTAGTGCCATGATTTTAGCCAAAATGCGGGGTTCTCTCTTTGCTAGACTCTCTTTCTGCATCAAATCCACATGAACATATTTCTTTACTTTGTTGTTCTTGTACCACTCCTTTCCTTCCTCCTCTAGGACCCACTTTATCCCGAAAGTGCATCGAGGTATTTGCAAAGAGGATGACTCAGCTTGCTCTTTTCTGACCTTTCTGCGAGGTGGATGCTTTTTATTTTCCTTGTCGTCCTTTTGGGGCCATTCTTCCTGAGATCACAATAGAGTCATGTTAGCTTCATCTCGGAAGATTCAATCGAAAAATACAAACAGTAATGGCACCACCCCACACTTAATTTGTTGGCACAGACTAATTAAGTGAGTGATGTCGATTACTTAGACTTCATCGACATACATTTAGGCGATATATTCAAATAACATGTTTAGCACAGTCATACTTTCATGTCATCTTAACTATCCTTTCCAACTCTATTTCATGTAATCTTGACTATACTTTCATGTTTGGATTAATGCACCTTTTGAACAAGACTACCACATAGGGATCATATCAAGTTATTGCATAGAAATAATCATAACATCTTATGCTTGTGTTCAATCATGATCTTTATCTCGATGAACGAGTCATTCAAACATTCAAGCTTTCAACTCTGAAGATTATGCATTAACTTCACCATTTCGATTCCGCAAAAAGATGACAGTGTATAACAATCAAATACAAGTTGGAACAAAGTCAAGAACACCCACACGTATTCTTTCACTCAACTAGATGTATCATAACAAACCAACCATATTCTATTCACCAACATCACTTCAAAATCTAACAGATCATTATAAACGTAGAATTTCAACAACTACGGAATATAAAGGAATAACTTACTTGGTGATGGATCCTAAAGATGAGTTTGCAAGATTAGATGAGGATAAATAAAAATTTTGAGAGAAATTGGAAGGTTGGGCGGCGCCTATATTGAGCAAACAATAGGATTGTGTTATGAGATTGGGGATCTATTTATAGATTAAGCCATGGGTCGGGTTTGATCCATGTAAAATAGGGTTAGGAGACAAAAAGTGATAAGTAGGCGGTGCCTTTCCTATCGCCTAGTTGGGCATAGGCGGCGCCTTGCCTATCGCCTTGTTGAGACAGTGTGCATAGGCAATGGCATAGGCGGCGCCTATGGTATTGCCTAGATTTTCATAGGCGGCGCCAATGTTGTTGCCTAGATTTTCATAGGCAATGCCTTGTCCGTTGCCTAGTTAAGGCCGTGAGTATAGGCAATGGTATAGGCCTTGCTTTGTCCATTGCCTAGATTTGTATAGGCCTTGCCTTGTCCATTGCCTTGTTGAGGCAGTGACCATAGGCAATGACATAGGCCTTTCCTTGTTCATTGCCTAGATTCGCATAGGCATTACCTTTTTCATTGCCTAGATTAGCATAGGCAATGCCTAACCTATAGCCTTTACTCCTTCATTACTAACTTACCACCTTTAATATGGCTCACTTTCAAATCAAAATTTTGGGATTAATCCCCTCCTTTGTATGTCTTGCACCTACACTTAATCAAAAACAACAAAAATAATTAGAAAGATGGGTTGCCTCCCACTAAGCGCCTTAGTTTTGGTCGTGGCTCGACTCTTCTTTTTGGATTTTTATTTAACAAAAATAAACTCCTAGTAAAACAAAACGATTAAAAATGTTGGGTTGCCTCCCACGTAGCGCTTGATTTATTGTTGCGGCACGACATAGTTACCTCAATTACTTAGACTTCATTGAGATAGATGGTGGCCATGCCCTTTATCGAATTAGGTGGACCGATATATGGATTCACTAGTTGGCCATTCACCTTAAAGATACCACCATCATTGTTTTCTTAATCCATTACTCCAGACGAGTAGACTTGGCTAATTTTGAATGGACCGGACCATTTAGACTTCAACTTACCTGGAAATAGTTTCAGTCTGGAGTTGAAAAGAAGTACCAAATCACTCTTCTGAAAGTTTCGTTGGATAATCCTCCGATCATGGTACTTTTTCATCCTTTCCTTGAAGAGGTCTGCTCTTTCATATGCATGTAGATGGAATTCCTCCATCTCATTTAGCTGTTCCAATCTCAGATTAATAGCATCATCCCAATTCAGGTTAAGCCACTTCAACGCCCATAGTGCTTTATGTTCGAGCTCGATTGGCAAGTGACAAGCCTTCCCATAAACTAGTTGGTAAGGTGACTTGCCAATTGGTGTCTTGAACGCAGTCCTATAGGCCCATAAGGCATCGTCCAGCTTTCGGGACTAATCTTTCCTACTAGCATTTACAGTCTTAGCAAGGATCAGCTTGATCTCCCGATTAGAAACCTCTACCTGCCCACTAGTTTGTGGGTGGTAAGGTGTGGCTACCTTATATTGCTTGACTTCATATTTCACCAACACGGCTCTGAGCAGCTTGTTGCAAAAGTGTGATCCTCAATCGCTTATAATGGTACGTGGTACCCCAAAACGAGAGAAGATATTTCTCTTTAAGAATGCTACAACACGCTTACCTTCATTATCAGCCAGCGCTACTGCTTTGACCCATTTGGATACATAATCCACAGTAACAAGGATATATTTCATCCCAAACGAACTCACAAATGGTCCCATGAAATCAATACCCCACACGTCAAAGAGCTCTACTTCAAGAAATTTAGACATGGGCATCTCATGGTGCTTTGAAATCGCGCCTTGCCTCTGACACTGATCACAGCTTCTCACAAATCATAGGCATCCTTGAATAATGAAGGCCAATAATAGCTGCTTTGCAATACCTTCCTGACTGTTCGACCACCTGCATGGTGACCCCCAACTTGGGAAGTATGACTTGCTTCCAATATGCTAGGCACTTCCTCATCTGATATGCATCGCCTAATAACACCATCAGCACATCTTCAAAAAAGATACGACTCATACCAGAAATAGTGTTTCATATCATGCATGAACTTTCTCTTTTGATGAAAGGAGAGATGCTCAGGAATCACTTTACTTACCACGAAGTTTGCAAAGTCTGCATACCACGGTAAGTCTTTCACCATAGTAACTAAGATCTCTTCGTCGGGAAATGCATCATCAATCTCAAGGTCGGGATGCGCTATGTTCTCACTCTCAAGTATAGATAGATGATCAGCTACTTGGTTTTCAGAACCTTTTCTATCCTTTACCTCGAAATGAAATTCTTGAAGCAATAACACCCACCGAATTAGCCTTGGCTTAGCGTCCTTCTTTGCCATTAAATATCTCAGAGCTGCATGATCTGTATGAACCACCAATTTGGTTCCTAACAAGTAAGCACACAACTTTTCAAAAGCTTACACAACTGCTAGAAGCTCTTGTTCCGTGATGGTATAGTTTTTCTGGGCTCCATTTAAGGCCTTGCTTGCATAGTAGATTGGATGAAATAGCCTTTCTCTTTTCTGACCAAGTACAACACCCAAAGCTACTGCGCTTGCATCACACATCACTTCAAAAGGTAGAGACCAATCTGGCGCTACAATAATAGGAGCTTCAACTAGCTTCCCTTTGAGGCATTCAAATGCCTTCAAGCAATCTTTACCGAAGTCGAACTTTGCATCCTTCTTCAAAAGTTTGTATAATGGACTAGAAATATTTAATAAACCTCCGATAAAAACCTGTATGACCGAGAAAACTACGAACTCCCTTTACAGAAATTGGAGGTGGTAGTTTCTCGATAACTTCAATTTTGGCTCGATCAACCTCAATCCCCCTTTCAGAGACTTTATGTCCAAGGACAGTGCCTTTCTTAACCATAAAGTGGCACTTCTCCCAATTTAGCACCAAGTCGAATTCAATACATCTCTGCAAAGCCCTACTCAGATTTGCCAAGCATTATTCAAACCACTCACCTACAACTGAAAAATCATCCATGAACACCTCCAAGGTGTCTTCAACCATATCAAAAAACATGGACATCATAAATCGCTGAAACGTAGTAGGTGCGTTAAATAACCTAAATGGAATTCGTTTGAAGGAAAACGTACCATATAGATATGTAAAAGTGGTCTTCTCCTGATCTTCAGGAGCAATGCAAATCTGTTTATAGCCGGAATAACCGTCTAAGAAACAAAACCATCCCTTCCCTGCCAATCGATCAAGCATTTGGTCCATGAATGACATTGGGAAGTGATCCTTTAGTGTCCACGAATTCATCTTCCAGTATTCCATGCACACTCTCCACCCTGTGACAGTTCTAAGTGGAATTAGCTCATTCTTTTCATTTGCGACTACCGTCATGCCCCCTTTCTTGGGCACACACTATACCGGGCTCACCCATTTACTGTCTGAGATTGGGTATACCACCCCTGTATCTAACCACTTAATAATTTCCTTCTTCACCACCTCTTGCATAGGTGGATTCAAACGACGTTGATGCTTAATGGTGGGCACACAATCTTCCTCAAGATGAATCTTGTGCATACATATCCCAAGAGGGATACCAATTATATCAGCAATAGTCCAACCGATGGCTCTCTTGTACATCTTCAGAACAGAGATGAGAGCCGCTACTTGCTGCTCACCCAAATCAGCCGCAACAATAACCGGAAGTGTATTCACACTTCCCTAGAATGCATACTTTAGATGACTGGGCAACTCCTTCAATTCTAGCATTGGTGGCTCTTCAATGGATGGTTTCGCTGGTGGTGAATGTTGATTCTTAAGATCAAGGTCCAGCTTTTTAGGAGCATGAGAATATGACCCTATTCCTGTTAGAGCACAAATAGTTTCTTCATACTCTTCAACATCTTCACGCTCAAAATTCATAAGCACAATAGCCAATGGCTCAACAATAAACTGCTTCTCTACAGATACTTCTTTCTCATCCTCATAATAAACATCAGTTACAAAGAAAATGTTCATATCCTTGGGGTGCTTCATTGATTTGCATACATCAAAACAGACCACTTCGTTATTCATCCGGAATAAAAGCTCATTAGCTCTTAAATCAATAAGCACATTTCCTGTTGCGAGAAAAAGGCATCCCAAGATTATGGGAACTTCAGAATCCACCTCGCAATCCAAAATAACAAAGTCTGCAGGAAAAATGAAGGTAGAAACCTTTACCAATACATCGTATAAGATACCAACAGGTTGTTTTACCGACCTATCTGCCATCACGAGCCGCATATTGGTTGGTGTAGCGGCATCAAATTGATGCTAGCACCCAAATCGCACAATGCCTTAGAAAAATCCAAAGATCTAACCGTGCAAGGAATAGTGAAAGCACCGGGATCTACTTTCTTCTATACTAAAGATCTCATGGCAATTGCACTGCAATGATGAACATTATCTGCCAGCTCATAGCTCACTGCCCGCTTCTTTGTCAAAAGGTCCTTCATGAATTTTGCGTACCCAGGAATCTATTCCAGCGCCTCCACCAAAGGAACATTAATATTCAGCTGCTTCAACATAGTCATAAATTTACTGAACCTGGTGTCATCGGCTTTCTTCTTCAGTCTCTGAGGAAAAGGTAGTGGTGGAAGGGGAATAGTTTTCTCCACCACTTCTTTTTTATCTTGCTTCCGATTATCAATCTTTCCAGGCTGGTGACGTCTAGGTGTAGTGTCGTGAACATTCTTACTCTGATTTTCAGCTTCTATAGAATCATCACAATCTGCTTCAATCACATTCTCTTCTGTATTATCAACCACCTTCTTGCCTTTAGATGGATTTCCCAACACCTTACCGCTCCTGGTAGTAATAGCCATACATGATCCATCATTTCTTGGATTTTGCACAGTGTCGCTAGGTAAGGTGCTAGCTTTTCTTTGGTTGAATTCCGCTGATAATTGACTCAATTGTTGTTCCAGCTGCTTTATTGAAGTGGAATGCGAAACAACTAATTGATTTATTGATGACAAATGATTCTTTACCTCAGTTACTCCTGTGTTGGTTGCCTCCACTCCTTTCAACAGCTTAGCCATCATATCTTCCACAGACATCTTCCCAGAGCCAGATACCGCAACCTCACGGTTTCTAGGAGAAACGTACAAACCACTCCTATCAGTCTTATTCTTCCAACTACCTTGATCGCGGTCCTTGTATCCAGATTTATCATAATAGTTCCGACCTTGGTTTCCTTGGGCATTGCCTCGAAAACCCCCCTGATTATTCAAGTAATTTGCTTCCTCCTCAGAATCGGAGTCATCTCTTCCCTGTGATACGACAGCCTTGACTTTTTCGGTCTTTTATGATAATAAATGCTTGGTAAGAAGATCCATCTGCGTTTTTATGTGCGCCATATCCTGGTCACGTTCCTCTTCTCTTCGCCTTTTTTCTGCGGTCATGCCAATAGATACAGTAGAGTTTGCTACCTCAGAATCCCTGGTATGCCAAGATCTACTCTGCTTTGTCATATGATCTAGCATATCACTTGCCTCAATAAAAGTAAGGTCCATGAATAACCCTCCTGCAGCATTATCAACCACTGGCTTAGTCACCAAATTCAAAGACCTGTATAATATCTCCATCAAGTGGACATTGGTCATATGATGATTTGGGCACTGCATAAGCTTCTTCTTGAACCTCTCCCATGTTTCGTGGAGAGCTTCAGTTGGAAGCTGTCGAAAATTGTTTATCTCGTCTCTTAATTGAGCTCTCTTGGATGGCGGAAAGAATATTTCTAGGAAAGCGTCTTTCAGTTGCCTCCAATTAGTAATAGAGTCAGGAGTTAGCCCATTCAACCATAGAGTTGCCTCTCCAGATAGAGACAATGGAAATAAGCGCAGCCGAATTGCATTTTGTCCAACTCCTGGATTGTCAAATGACTTGCATATTGAGATAAAATTGATCAGATGCATATCTGGATCATCGCCTGCAAGTCCACCAAATAATCCCTTGAGCTGCAATAGTTTAATCATGGTGCTAGTGATATTGAACTTGGCTCCGGGTGCCAAGGGTGGAGGAATAAAAGCCCCTGTGGCACCAGCTCCATCAAGATCGTCATCATCGTCATCAAAAGGAGCCTGCACAGCTCAACGTTCAGGTCTCATTGTAGCTTGACGATTTCTCCTATGTACAGGTGCTGCCACCTCATCTGTACGCCTAGGATTTAGTAACTCATCCTAACCCAGGTCCTCATCATCAGGATTTGTTGCACGACCTGGGTTATCAATATTCTATTGATGCACTTGAGCGGCTGCCAATGCAGCTAATCTAGCCTGCTCCTTTTGAGAAACCCTTCTTTCAATGTCTCGTTGTGGATCCATTCTGCCAATAAGTTGTGGTTCAGGATTTATGGGTAATAATGGATGACCAGAACTTCGAGTATTTGGCATGCACTCAACAGAACCTGACTAAAACAAAAACAACAATCTAAAAGTAAAATTCGAGAATCTTTGACCAAAGGGTCTATTAACTATCACAAACATAGTTGACAACCGTATTCCCCGGCAACGGCGCCAAAATTTGATAACGCCCAAACTACAGCTCTCGTTAGAAAGTGTAAGCGGTCGCTGTCAAACATAGAACCCAACTGGGTTGGGTATCGAATCCCACAGGGAATACTTGGTCACTAAGTGTTGCAATTTTCAGTAGACTTTTGGTCGAAAATTCCAAGGAAAAGGGGGATTTAATTTATACGTGAACTAACAATATCAAAGTAACATTGGAATGCTAAGTGTAGTAAGATTTAATCACAGAGAATAATATGTTAGAGTTATGTCCACCTCGTAATTTCTACGTATCTATTAGCTATTAGTAATGCGGAATTTAGACATGCATGCACTTATAGAAAGTCGTATTCTAATGGTAAATCCTAGTGTTTCTAAACCATCAAGGATTATTTCGCTTTAGCTCTCTCGAGCCTAAAGTGTATAACGAATGGTACAAACTCTCCAAGAAAGTTAATCTGGTTAAGGCATTAACGTGTAAACAGGGGTTGGAAACCCTATTTTCTTGTCACACTCTCTTTTCCAAACATGTAACTTTTCTCTCGAACAATTTAATGATATACTGGCATATTCCTACGTTTGCAACCATAAGAATTCAATTTAAATGAAGAGAGTAATGATGTAAGTAGAATACACATCAAGAATTCACAAACTCATAGCAATAGATAGTATCTTACAAGGTTTCCATAACCCTAACAGCGAAGTTTAGCTACTCATGATTACAACGGAAATCAACGAATACATCATCATCATACCAAAGTTAGAATAATCTCACGATGGGGATGAGTTTGGCGTCAAACAAGAGGTTGACGTTTTGCCCTCTAGCCGTTCGTGTTGCCTTCGCGTTTTTCTCTGCCTTGACTTACAGAATCTGTAAACTGAATAATGAAAACAACTTACTGAAAAATTCAGCAATAGGGTTTTTATAATGTCCTTGTCTACTAAATTACTACTGCATCCTTAAGTCTTTAAAAATGCTGGGTTTGCCCGGGAAAAAGTTTCCATGCATCACTTTCAGTCCAAAAGCTGCCTTCCCTCTAATGTGAAGTTTTCCTTTGCTGCTCAAAAGTTCATAAAGTGCTCAAATCTTCATCATTAATACCTGAAAAACATGCTAATCATGTAGGTCAGCTCACTTAAAGAAAAATGGATTAAAGTCCAAGAATTATATATTTTATCCTCAAAACTTGGCTAAAACATGGGTAAATTTTGGTGCTTAGGTGTGTAAATACGCCCAACATCAAATCTTTAACCCAGATCAAGTGGTAAAGACAACCTTTAGAGATTAACCTCTGATATCTAAGATAAGAAATAAACCTCTCCTTAGGATCTAGGGAACCACCCTCCTACTCTATATCCGATTCACCAAGGAACCTAAAGGGAACCTTATGGCTTCAACAATTAAAGGACACATAACAAGAATGTAACCAATCCATCCCCAAAATAACGTCAGAATCCACCATATTCAGATTAAGCAGATCTACCAAGGTTTGCTAGCAACCAACAGATACCACACACCCCCTATAGACTCTCTTCATAATAATCGAGTCACCTACCAAGGTAGAAATAAAAAAAGGATCCAAAACAACATTAGGATCAAAACCAAAATACACCGCCACATATGGGGTCACATAGGAAAGAGTGGATCCCAGGTCAAGCAGATAATACACATCATAAAAAAAGAGTTGTAACGTACCAATAATGACACCAGGTGATGCCTTAAATTCCTATCGAGATGCCAGAGCATACAACCTATTTTGTCCTATGCCTATACCAAAAGTAGAAGCAGACACCGAAGTCACACCACTAGGTGAAAGAGCAGAAGACAAATCAATCGGAGCTTTAACCACTCTTGATGCACCTTTTTTGATTGAATAATTTGTGAGCATGGACTATCTGGCCACATATAAAACACTTGTCCCTACCTTCATAGCTTCATCACTATAGCCTCGATGAAGATGACCACAGAACCGCCTATCACCTAACTGCATCGAGTAAGAAGTGCTAGTAGTAAAGAAGGAACCAAAACTCCTCCGCTTATTCTTCGGCCATTTACCTCCATCCTGACCATCCCGATGCTGCGTACCACTCCACTCAGAGAACCAGCTCCTTTTTCCTTGCCTTTTTCTAAACTCTGCCTATTTTCAAATTTCATACTCCACTTACTGCATGTGGACAACCAACCTCAAAATGTCCATATCCTTTATCAGTAAAGTAATTTGGCTTTCAAGAATTAGATCTTGAGATATCCCAGAAGTGAACTTTCTCATCCTCACCCTAATGTCATCTACCAAATCAGGAGCTTACCTTGACAGTTGATGAAACTTCAAGGAATATTCCTTGACAAATATTTTTCCTTTTTTGAGATTCACAAACTCCTCCATATTTATTTCCCTCAGCCTTTAAGGAAAGAAATGATCTAGAAAAGCATTAGAAAAAGCATCTCATAAGGACAACTACTCAACATCACCTCTATCCTTATCATACTCCTCGTATCATTGGTACGCGACATCCTTGAGATGATAAGCTATAAAATTTACACCTTCCATATTTGTGGCATGCATCACCCTAAATATTTTCTCCCTTTTATCCAAGAAACTCTGAGGATCCTACTCCATCTTTACACCAGTAAAAGTAGGAGGATTAAGTTTCGTAAATTGGCCAACCCTTATGGCCTTAGTAGAAAACTCACCAGATGCATCTCACACAGTCTGAGCAGAAACCAACTGAGTAATAGTATGAATAGACTACCAAATTCCACATTAGCTACCTCACTCTGAGGAGGACTAGTAGCAATCGAGGGAACTTCAGAATAATCAGGGACAAAGCCTTGAGATTAAATTCGAACTCTAGGTTTAGGGTATACCCCATCAACATCATTCCTTGATGAGACAGAATACCAAGAAAGTGAAAATTCCTAAATGCCAGATAGCCTCTCTTTTAAGAGTGTGGCGTGTTACATACACCTAAAAGAGACTCTAATAGACACGACTTTGTGTAATCCAAATTGATCATGAACCTAAAGCTCTAATACCAACTTAACACGACCCGACCCTGGGCCTTGTCGTAATGGACATTCTAAGTCCAATCAAGACCGGAGACTACCCTCACTACCCAACCCAACCTCCAGCTACCTGCCTTGAGTTGGCTAAATTTTGAGCACATAAAAAGATATTGTAACAGCTCACATGAAGGCTTTGGGATAGAATCACATTCATGACCGACCCAATCATGTCCAACTATCCCATACAAACCATCCAACCATACCAAACCAAACCAAAAACAAAAAACTGACCATAACCAAATAAGTTCCATAAATAATTAAATAGATAATCCTAAAATCAAAAAAAGATTGAACAAACAACAATATCGTCAAACGTTATCAGTCCCAATACTAATACTAATTCTAAGGCTAACACCAATACTGATCCCGCCCATTCCAAGCCATATTAGTTCCATAAAAGCCTCTAACCAAAAGAATACAAAAATCTACTGTGGACATGCCCCCAACTATAGCGAAAACCAATATCCATAAATAATCTAAAGTATGAAATAACAACCATAAGATGAAGCCTTTCAGAAAAATAAAAGCTTACCACTTCAATCCAAAAACAACCCTCGAATATCTGAATGCTAAGGAGGAGAAGAATGGTGAATTCCTATATCGCGTGGGGATACAGCTACCCAAAGATGGGTTAATGAGTGAAATCCAGCATAAACTCAGGATAAGGAAAAAATAATGCCATTTAAGAAAACCAAGTAAAACTATTCATATGCACACAACACATACAAACACATATATATATATATATAACTATGACCGGAAAAGAGAACCGGGTTTAGCATAAAGTTAAAACCTTTAACCAGGGCATGTGAAGCCTAACCGTCCTAGAACTACCCATGGGCTATATAGGTCAAGTGTAACCTTTTGAACAGGCCCAATTGCATATAGCCGCATGAATTGAAGAGACCATAAGAGTTGGGGATTCCTATGCACCCTTCGCTCTCCATGATACATATGTACATTTTACCTAGAGCATTCTTGTGCACCTCATAAGCATCATATAAGGTTTCCATGACATACCGCTCATGTCAGTAAACATGATTTTTCGGTGTTCATCTATTGGACTCCTACCTTCATGGTTAGCTTTCACACCCCGACATTATTACCCAATTAAAACTAATTTCCAACCAAATAATTATTCTACTATTATTAACCAAGGCTATTAGTAGTGGTATCATCATACTGATTATAACTTGCAAGTATTATTCTTAGCAAAACCTTTTAGTGATCAAGGGATTCCCATGTACTCATAGATCTTATTATCCAATTAACGTGGGGGGTTCCCATGTAGCCCCCAAGTATCTATTACCATATTAGCTTGGCAGATTTGCTTATACCCCAGAAGTATGTTTATTAAGCCAACTCATTCCAAAACTATTTAAACCATTCATATTATTTAGGGTTCCATTACAAAGTTTAAAACCATGCATAAGTTCCATTAAAAACCCAATAATATGGTGAAAACATTGTTATAGACATTTTATCAAACACATTAGGTACATAGTACTTCCCAAGCCAAAGCCAAATTAGCAAACAACCATTCTCATGCAACCAATTATCCAAAACCACCATTAATGTATATAAAAGAATAATTAAAATATGGTAAAACCATAACCAAGCATTTATAATCAAAACCCCAATTCATATTTGAAAACCCAAAATCATACAACATTTAAATCATGAAAAACATTGTATAAAATCCATGCCTTTAGTTAGAACTAACAATGAGGGAAGAGAACATGTCTTAAGCTAAGATGATGGTGGAGAGAAATCACCAAGACAAGCCCCAATTTACTCCTTTGGATGAAACCCTAGCTTCCTTTGCCCAAGAACTCTAAAGGAGATTTAAGAGTGTTTTCTAAGTCTTTAAGAATAGAATAGTAGAGCAAATAATCTTCCAAGTACAATATAAGTTGTGGGACCTCATTAGGATAAGTGGAAAAATATCCAGATTGCTCTTACTTAAACTGTACTTAATTCCTTTCATAGTGTATGACTGACCCTTATGAGTCATAACCATCTAGTACGACTGGTACTTACCTCTTGTATCCTAAGCATTCCCCTTTATATCCAACACTGTCCAATGTACGACACACTTAAATCCAAGTCGTAAACAAGTGTATGACTAGTACCCCTAAACTGTACCCTGGCAGAATAGAATTTCAAGAGGTTTGAACATTAACCATAATACGAGTCCATGGAATGAATTGTACCATGGCATATGAATCATGGTAAGCCACTTGTACTTAAAGTTACCAAATCTAGGGTTAAGTGAAGTAACTAAATAACCCATATACACCGATATGACTCATACCACCCAAATCATACCCATTCCAGTAACTAAATCCATCTCACGACCCAACATTGTTCAACATACGATTGGACCATACCGCCTGTACCCAAGCATATGACTCATTCCCCTAAGTTGAATCTTGCACAGAAACTAAAAATCACAAAAATTTTCTAAGGTCCAGAAACTAGGATATTGCAATAGCATGCCACAATCATTACAAAATTACGATTGAGATGCATGACTAATATAATATAAAAGATGTCAAGCATAGATGAAATCATTGAAGAGTTGCATACGATGAATATGGCACAGTCATTATTTTAGGTTTGAGATTTTAGGCTAAAACAGCTTACACTATTGGGATTTTGTTAACTTTTGTATTTTTCGCCTAAAGATTTTATTTCTTATTAATCGGTTTACAAAGTCTGTATACACCTAACAAAAAGCTACTTCTTTGAACAGTAATGAAATAAATAAAAATAGGTCTGTCCCTCCTCAGTATCCCCTTGTAAGAGGCCATTGATTGAACTAGAAAATTTATAAAGAATTAGGTTCAAATAAATTTCCTGGGATCCTCTTACTTTTGAAATACAAAGATGGGAATTGTTGAAATAGCTCTTTTATTGAAAGAGAATGATTCATATGATACATCACTCTAGCCGAGTCCAATAAAATTTCAAAACAAAGATATTTTTATTTTGTTTCAAATGTGTTGCAGAACGATCTAGAAACAAATTGATATTGATACAGCTAGCTTTCTTAACTTAATTAGTAGGACCAACTCAATTAATTTTTAGACAAATAAAGAACTGAATTGGTATTGATTCATCTCATCTTTTTGATGTTTCTATCTTGATTTTCATAGATTAAGTTCCATTTTGATTTCCATAGATGAATTTAGTCGATTTCTATCTTGATGAAACTTTCAATCTTGATTAACACAAAGATGTCATTGGGGATTTATGATGGTTAGATTTAATAGATCTGACAGAAAAAAGATATAAATATTAATGTTGTCATTATTATGGATGGGCAAGGGATATGTAATAGAGACATGTAAGATCTTTCTAAATCGGCATGTTTGACACCTGAATTAGTTATTGGGTTTTAATATTATAGGCCAAATAAGATCGGACCTACAGGGTTCAAATGAACCTATTCAATTCGGAGCCTAACCAAATTAGGTTAGGTTGGGTTTGAATAATATATATATATATATATATATATTTATTTATTTTTTAAGCTGCTAATAAAATTCAAACATAGACTACATACTATTTATTATTCAAAGCTCTATCTTATATAAACAAACATTTCTAGTTATGTACTTGTTAAATATAATTTTAGTTATTTTAAATACAAAAAAGTAACTTGTGAGTTATAAGTATATTTTAATGTTTCAATACAAAACTTAAAGACTCAAAATACATATACGAAAATTTTTAAATGTAGTTTTAGTTATCTTAAGAAATAAAGTTCTAAAAAAATTGACAAAAATTGGGCTAATTGATTTGGGTCGGTCCAAGTTGATTATTTGGTACTGTTTCATGATGTGAATATATAGGGATGAATAGATTTGGGATATGATTTGACATTTTAAATCGGCCAATTTCGTTTACTCTTGTTGACACAACAAAAACCAACCCCTTTATTAGGGGTCATGTCAGATTAATTTTATATCGAGTTGGACTGGTTAAGTTCTAGGTCAACCCAACTTGATAGATAGGTCTATATCATGCAGTAGCCTAAACATAATTCCATACTCCTTCAGAAATCTCCTATAGTATCCAGTTACTCCTAGAAAACCCCTAATTGCTTTAACTATTGTTGGAACTTGCCAGTTCACCATACTTGAATTTTACTAAGATCACTTGTCACTCCCCTTCTGTACAATAATGTGTCCCAAGTATTCAATCTCATTTTGACTAAATTTACATTTGCTCAGTTTGGAAAATAGGCAATACAATTTCGGCAATTTAAAAGATTGTGTTGAGTATGACAAGTGATCATCCCAAGATTGGTTGTACACATCATCAAAAAATTCCAAGATAAAATTTTTACAGTAAGGTTGAAACACCTTATTCATCACACTATCAAATGTGGAAGGTGCATTGGTTAGGCCAAATGACATAACCATAAATTCATAATAACCATTACGGGATCTAAATGTAGCTTTCTTAATATCCCTCTCATACATCCTCAAATCCAACTTAGAGAAATATTAGGAACCACCAAGTTCATCTAGTAATTATTCTATTATATGAATGTGGAAATTATCTTTAATATTATAGGTATTTAATTATCTATAGTCAATGCAAATTCTCTAAGTCCCATCTTTCTTCTTAACTAAGACTATAGGTGAAGAGTAAGGGCTTACACTTGGTCTAATGACTCCAGATGATAGTAGTTCTTGGATCATCGTTTCAATCTTATACTTTAGGATCATCGAATATTTGTAGGGTCTTACATTGATTGCTGGGGTACCTTCTTGAAGTATAATATTGTGGCCATCATCCCCTTTTGGAGATAATTCACTAGGCATTTCAAATAGTGTGGAATATTATCATAATAAACTCTGCAAATTATCAGACATTGCTAATTATTCTGAATTCAATTATTTTTCCTATTGCTCCCTTGGTTGAATTTGAGCCACCATCATCATACTTAAGTGGTAAGACTTTTGAGTAATAACTACTCCATCTATTGATTACCAATCAATTTTGATCCCCTGGGTTGACTAACTCTTAATTACACCTCTTTTCCCAATTTGGAAGTCCATCTTTATTTGTTTGAATTCCACTTAATGTCCCCTAGTATTACCAACCACCAGATGCCTAACTGTTATGACCCGAGCTTAGGTCTTGAATATAAACAGGTACTCAAAACCATTAATGGTCTAGGAGATTCACTTATCTTGCATCATGAGTATTCAATTAAAAATTTTGGAAGAAACACTTAAGTCCATCGAAATATAACAAGAGAAGTTCAACTTTTAAAATTGGAACTTCAAAGATATAAGTATGAAAATCCAACAACATAGGAAATTAAATTGAATATCTTTATCTAACATCTATGTTTTTTTATGAAGCCTATAAAAATGAATCAATCTTTACTGGAACATGATGAGTGGTGAATTTAGGCTCAATTTCACTTATCACTCATGAACACTACTATGATTTAAAGACATAAATTAGACAACATTATGATTAAATTCACTAATTTCAACATTTGCAGGCATACAGGTAATGATATAGAAGGATGTGGAATTGAGCTAAAAAGGAATAAAGAGGAGAAAAAAAGTGCATAACTGAAGGACCATGTATAGAACGATGCTCAGTTACCTCAATCATGGTCTGAGGGCTGCAATCGTGTCCAGTCAAGAAGGTCAGCAACCGCAATTATGTGGATCTACCCACAATCGTGGTAGCCACAATCATAGCAAATCTGGTGCAATCACAGTAACGTGGGATTAGGCCCAGGGGCAGTTTTGTAATTTTTAGTAGTCGACCCCAAATCCCTTAAAAGCCTCAAACCCTTTCCCATTTTGGGCATTTTTGATACTAAAAATATTTTGAATTTGAAGTTGAAACCCTAAATTGGTCAAGAATTGTTATTTGATTTGCATACTATGAATTTACTAATTTCTTAAAGGATGGATGCTTTGAACTACCCTTATGGTATATTTTTCTCTCCTTTCATAATGAGTAGCTAAATTTCATTGTCTTGGGATTATGTTGAACTAAGGTGCAATTAATTGTGGGTTGTGATGTATTTAAGCATATACTAGTTTGTTGATGATGGGTTTTACTATTGCTTGATTAAATTGGTTTGAATTTGTAGGTGAAAGCCCCAAATACCCAAAATGGGTTTGCGGGTGAAAACCCCAAACTCTTGAAAACTCAAACCATCCTTGAAAAAGGGGTTTGGGTAAATTTTTGGCACACATTATCCTTGAAAGAGGTATGTGGGAACCAAGGCAATAGTAGGAAATTATTGGGATTAGTTTGCTAACTTTCACTATCTTAGACATAAGGGTAATTATGAGGTTTAATATACCGTGGGTATCATCCTAGAAATAGGGATACCCGATTGAGGTGTTGGGTGGATTTAATTGACACACTCGTTAGGTACTCGAAAGGGTCAATGAGTGATATCTTTAGGACTTTGTTGACAAACTAGTCTCAAGGACCCTAGACCTAGCCTACCCTAATATTTAAAACTAGCATGCACATCAAATCTTCATAAACCCATACCTAATTTGCCCTTAGGTAGACATAATCCCAAGATTCTCTCTATACCAAAAATAATTTACAATTGTTGTGTAGTTTGTAAAATTGAGTTACTATTGACAAAAACCCTCCCAAAACCAAAACCCTCCATGTTAAATCATGCTTTTTACCTTATTTGCACTTCAGGTGTTTTCTTAGTAAGTGTTGAGACCCATAAAATAGAATTCTAATTGCACTCCCTATGGATTCGACCTTAACAAAAGTTAGGATATTGACAACAACCGTCCTCTACTAAATTACATGATATAGGTGGGTATTATCAAAACAAGGTCCCTAACATAACTTAAAACTGAATGAACTAAACATAATAAACTAAGCCTCCAAGAGCAGTGGGGGATTACAATAACTGATCTGGATGAATTTAATGACGATGATGTACTGAACTACAAGTGTTCAAGTCTAAATTTAGATCATTATAAGATACAATGATAGAGATAGTCAATATATGGAATGTATTAATATGTAAAACTGGGAAGGAGGAATATAATATAGTGTGCAAATATGAAACTAAAATAAGAGACTCAACACACCTAGACACCAATAAGGAATATTAATTCATTATTGAACTGGATGGTATAATTGACATCAATACATAATATACTATATGCTATGTGGGTCAGGTCAACACCCGATTAGCTGAGATCCAATCCATATGTGTCGCATAAATTAATATCTCTGCATATAACATCATCCATGCATACCAATCATCCTTATAGAGGGGCTATTATTTTTTTTTGGATTTATGAAATCAACCATACCTATATTGATAAATACAATTTTGAGTAGTGAATTCCTTTTTAAGTCACACCTTTTTGATGAACCATCTAATCCCCTTAAGTCCATGTTTTAGTCATCAACCCAACAACAATGAAATAACTTGTAAAGGTTCTTATAAGATTTATATAATTGGATCATAGGTAAGTGACCAAGTCTCTTAAGTGATTGATGGTTTAAAACAGATTTGAAGGTACTATGATATCCCATACATTTCAACATGTGTATTGCTAAGTTAATCTCGATGAAAGTGATTAAGCTTGAGATAGTATGTCATGACACAAAATACACGCATGATGGCTGTTGCAATAACCCCAGACAAGTCAATTTAGGCTATCCCAAAAGAATGATAATTAAATAAATAGAAATGGAAGCAAAACAATAACACAATCCCAAATATATAAATGAGAAACAAACCTCAAAAATACACCCCAGATCAGGTTGTTGATGTCACCCAAATTACACCTCTTAAAAAGTATAATGCGGTCTCTTATCAAATATAGAAACCAACAAGGTTGGGGTTGATCCTACAAGGAATAGGATAAAAATTAGTTGGATGATTCTTGATGTAGCTGAAAAGTGCAGAAAGAAAATGGGGGTCTTTTAAGAATAGTAGTAATAGTAATAATGGTGGCAAATAGGGTTGTATGAGACGATCACTATGATTATGTACCCCCTGACTCCTTAACTCGCAGACTTTTCCCTTTTGAATCACAAAACATGCAAGAAAATCACAAATCATGCAAGAACACAAATTAAGAATGAATTTTCCCTTTTCTACTTCATTGATCCATCAGGGTTCCCACAACCCCAATTATGGGATTTAGCTGCTCATGATCGTATGAACAAACACATAATTCATAACTAAAAGTATATGAATGATCTCACAAATAATTAAGAATGAAAACTGAAATCCCAACTTTACATCAAACCTAAAAAACCAAGAACAAGAATTCTAAGATCAAAAGTGTATCTCATAACTCAACACAATGTAATAAGTGTATAAAGTGCGTAACTCTAAATATAGATACATAAATAAACCTTGAAAACATATCCAAAATATAGTTGGAACTAACCTACGTCCCCACTTACGGGCCATAGGTAGTACCTACAAGCCGTAGGTGGGTTTGTAGGAATCAGGATGTTCTTTAAGTCTTCATAACCCTATCTATGAAGGGTACCTACAGGGCCATAGGTACCACCTACTCCTCATAGGTTGGCCTTCATAAGAATCAGAATACTTTTCAACTTTGAAAACTTCAGGAGTCCAAGCTACTGACCTAATCTACAGGCCCGAAAGTACTACCTATGGCTTATAGGTAGGGCTTGTAGGTAGCCTTCTTGCTACAATCCATAACCTTTTGCTCCATATCTTCTCCATAACCCATTTTTCTATAATAACAACATAAAAACACATCACATCTAATAAAAATGACCTAAGTATTTTCTTATTTTCTATATTTTAAGCATAAAAAGTTCCATGAAATCATGACATATCAACACCCTCAACTTAGAACATTTGCATGTTCCCGAGAAACTAACAGATAACATACAAATATGATGCTTAACTAAAAGGAGCGTAAGGCACTTATGACAGTCAACTCAATTTTGCTCTAATTACTTACCCCCTCTTATTCACATCTTTTGAAACCACTATATGGACTCATGTAGAACAATAGTATGACATACAGGAATCAAGTGATGCCATTACATTAGCAACAAACAACTAAGAATATATGCAATATACACTACCCGAACAAATAAGCAGTTAACACAACAACACAAGTACCCTCACAACAAAAATGTCCCAACTATCATAGTATAATAATGTATGTTAATGAAGGGACGATATCAAGCAACTCACACTCTCAAAAGATGTTCCAACAATGTGTATAAAATACCATAAGCTTGCCGTTATTTTCCATACCTTAGTTTTTTAGGGAGTTGAACTAGGATCACTATAGGACTTTTTTGGGCTTGTAATATTGGCTTGGGGGTAGGTATGGTACATTTGTGATATAGTGACTCATCTTCCTTGACACAACATTTACATTATTAGCTCCACTTCTCAACCATACTTCTTTTATTTCTCCCCTTTTATCCTTTATTGCTAATTTAGATTGGGTGTGGTTTTCTTCTTACTTTGCATTTAATCACTTCTCTTTTTTTTTTTATCATTTTCATTTTTTCCTCTATTTTTATTTTCCTTTTCACACTTTTCTACCACACCCAACCTTACTTTGTTTTTCTTATTTATTCAACACCTTTCTTCTACCCATTCTCAACTACGCACCCCTATGATAGCCGCCATTAACTTAGGTAATTTTCCTGAGTAGAGTGTATAGTGTCCAAAAAGTGACTAGGGACAAAGTAGGTTCATTGTAATTAAGAAGGAATGTGAATAGGGTTAAACAAGAAAATAGGTCAACTTAGACATAAATCAAGGATCAAGGGATACTTATTTCTATTTCAGCAGTCTTTTAGGCTAAGAGTGGACTAATATAAGAATGACCTATAATTATGTCCCAACCAATTATCTTACAACCTAGTCAAGAATAACTTGGACAATTCTAGATTAAATGCACAAAGTGAACTAGGTAAATCCTCACACACATATGGTAAATGCTTATATTATCAACTACTACCTATCTAGTTCACGCAACTCTAAGATTTGATTATTTGTCCCTAATACTAATGCAATAAAAAGATTCACACAATGGTTACACATATATTTACACACACAGTTCAAATTTTTTTAAGAGGTATCATATTTTTGAAATGTAAAATAGAACATGTCACCACACTTGGGTTCCTTATTTTTCTTCTAATTAAATATAAACAATACATTACTTATATTATGATACAAAAAATACCTAAACATGTTGGTTCTAACTAAGATAAAGAAACCGACAGAAAAAGAAACATGAAAACAAAAACCCTCGACTGTGGTACACCCTACCCCCAGCTGAAAGATGATGCACGATCCCCAATGCATACTAGAAACTAGATAAAAAAGTGTTTTAGTGTATACCTGTGATGATCTAAGCATCAGAATCTGGCTCATCCCTATCTGAGGCATGACATAACTCATCGCCAGGAGGAGGTAGTGGTCGTGACTAGGAAAGGAATCCAATCAACATAACCCAAACCAGGTGCTAGTTGTGTCGGGTGCCTCAAGCCCAGCCAGGATCGAAGACCATCCCTGTTACCCAATCATAACTGCCTTACACCTTTTAATGGATAAACTTTTAATTATGTATAACATAACCATATGGAACAATCACAAATCAAATACAGTCAAATGGCGTCAGCCCCAATACCAATACCAATAGGATAAAGGCTCAATAGAGCTAGCTAGGATTATGTACTAAGGTAGATAAAAGAGGGTATGAAATAGGGCTATCAATAAAATTCCTATATCATCTCCTAAACCAATACCGACACCGCCCATACAAACCCAAACTAGTCCTATAAAGCCATTGTCCAAAAGTAAAACACTATCAGGTCGGAACATTCCCCCAACCATAGCCCAAATAAAAGTCTATGACATGAAAAAAGTATTTAGAGAAATCTATAACATGAAGTGGAGCCATCCAGAGTATAGAAGCTCACCACTTCAATCCAGCACAAGCTGTCCTCTAATTCAATCACTAAGAAAGAGAAGTAGTATGGCTGGTTCCTGCATTGCATGGGGAAATAACGCCCGAAGATAGGTTAGTAGGTGATTGTTAGCAAGCTCTCTGGATAAGGATAAAATAATGCCAATATTTGAAACAAAGTAAATAACCATATGCAAGAACAACCATACATATACTTATATAGTCTATGCCGGGAAAGAAAATAGGATTTAACATGAATTTTAAAGCATTAACCTGGGTATGTGTGGCTTAACTGTCCTAGAACCACATGTACCCCATAAGTATATGGTCGCCATGACCCATACTCATGCCCAAAATTAGTTTCTAGTGTCCGTCCATTGGACTCACACCTTCATGGATAGCTAGCACAACCCACCATTATTGCCCAATTAAAATCATTAGCGCACAACCAAACCACCGATTCTATGTATTATTAGCCAAGCCTATAAAAAGTGGTATCATCATACCGAGTATAGCTCGCAATCAATGTCCTTAGACAATCACTAAGGGGATTCCCATGTACGTTGTAGGTTCCATTATTAGATTCACTTGGGGGGTTATCATGTACCCCACAAGGTTTTAAATCAAAGCCATGGTAAAAATCCCCGAAATCTCATCCCGAAGCATAACACGGTGCTTAAGGCTACAAGTATCCCTAAGCTAACCCTTTGAGCCTATTACTACATATAATAACTTATTTGGAGATAAAATAAACAAAACACTGGTACTGTCTTATCAAATGATTGGAAATACGAAGAAAATAAACTGTCCAAACGACCACAATACTGGAAATCTCAACATACTAATAATATGATAACTAGTCTGACAAAGACTCTACTACTCCATGACTAGAGAGCCATTGGGACAGGCCCCCAACTGACTCTAACTAAACTGAAAGTAATAATATATCTACTAAAATAATAAAATATATAAAGATAGATCCTCAAACCATGAGGACTCACCACTGTGGAGATGTAGACAAAGGTACTCGAAAATCACTGATGAGGCTGGAACTGAGCACCTAAACATACATTATAAGACAATGTAGCACATAGACGTATATATGGATCAACACTAGGGAATGTACTGAGTATATGAGGGTGTATGTATTTAAATAAACATTATCATTAATCTTTATAAAATCATGCATGCAAATATGTATGACTCATATGGCTTGAATAAATACGAAATATAATTCTCATGAATCGTGAATAGCAAAACATGAAATACAAATCTCGTGAGTCATTATACTTAACTTTAAAATCTCTACTCTCTTCTTACCCTGAATACTTGATGGCTAAAGGAAATTTAAACAATACTTTTAGACTCCTACTTTTATCTCATAGAGAGTAAAACTTCTTTAAAACTTAAGGAATCAGAACTTTTAGGAACTGTCAACACTTGGGAACTCTAGAACTCTTTTAGAGTTGGGACACTTAGAACTCAGGATTATATAACTTTGGACACTCAGGAGTTTCTTCTAACCGACATAAACCATGTGAGATACATGGAGTCCAACGTCTTGTCCTCCTAAGAAAGAAACCTCACATTGGGGAGAGACGTCATACTCTTGCCAATGAGTATAACCTCAACTCAGTGATTACTATCTTGGCCTCGGGCCCATAAATCTCAGTCCTACGATGGCACGTAGTTTTGGAGTATGAGACCTCGGAATCATACCCAACTCGATGCTAAATACTACTCGCATACTCAGCTCAGAACTATTAGGAAATCCACCTCAAATAACTCAAGGGTCTATACTGAAGACCAAATTGTATTACTATTTGTTTTAATAGAACAACATTGTGGATTCCAACTCAATTAGGATCAATAAGGTCAAATATTTCTCAATAATCTCAATGTACTCAAATCATAGGTGGTTAGAGCACATAAGTTCATAAAATTGCAATTCTCAAGTAGGGCTTAGTGGCCCACAGTTCAATCTTAAGTTAAGACTCATCAAAATGCATACTAGAGATCATAAGGATTAATAAATCATATAGAAATTTGGAATTTCAGCATTATGCATTAAAACTCAACATACTCATGTATCTCAATTTATAAAACATGAAAATTATCATAATCTCTAGAACAACAACAAAGGCTACAAACCTATACTTCAATTTTCTTAAGAAAACATGTGAAACCATATATTCTTGTAATTTGAAACAACTTCTGAGAACAAGGCCGAAAGGAGTGTCCTTGTTCAAACCCCAGATACTTTAAATTAGATTCTTTGTATGAACTCTCGCCTTTGGGACTCTATTCGTACTCTTGAAGCCCTTGACTTGGGAACCTTGAATCTTGACTCAATTTAGAAAATCTATAGTAGATTCTTGAGATTCTTGGAAGAGGTTTTGGATATTTAGGGTTTTTGTTGAGGGAAAATTTGAGAAAAACTTCATAGAATAGTTGTAAATGACTTTAATTTGGTATTTGTACGTTTAAGAGGCTTGGGAAAAGTCCAAAGTGCCCTTTTTAACTTCTGTACGAAGTTGGAAAAATTGAACTGGGAACCTAATTTTATGGGCCACCGTGATGTGCCACTATCGCGGTGGCTCACTGGAAATTGACCAATGGGAATCTGGAAGTCACCGTGAAGAGGAGCCATTGCATTGTCCAACTGGTTGGGACCTGAAACTTCAGTGTGACACATCATAATTACGCAAGGCCACTAGAAATTGACTATTGGGAAATTGGGGTCCTCCGCAATGCGCCACTATCGTGGAGTTCCACTGGAATTTGACAATTGTCAAATAGACCCTCTCCGCAATGCTCCAAGTACTAAAATGATGCTGTTTTATGACTAGGACTTAAATTATCCATAACTTCTTTCCCGGGCATCAGATTTGGGTGAATCTTATATCGATAGAAAGCTTATCAAATTGCCCATGTGATAAAAATTCAAAATTAGGGAAATTCTATATGGTTAAAACAATAATCACTTAGGAAATCACTCCTTAACCTTCTCGAGGAGAAATTCAGCTTAGTAAAAATTTGAGGTATTACACATGGACACCAAAGCCTTACCATTTATCCATTAAAACCATTTAACCACTTGAATTTCCATTACCATATCATGCTATGCAAAGTTTTCGATGAAAGTCAAACTAAGTAATAAAAGAATTCTCATAGGCATTTTAACAAACATGTTAACGACATATAGTTTCCAAAACCAAAAACAAGTGCCAATTGACCATTCCCATGCAACCACATGTTCAAATTACCATTATAATATGAAAACAATAAGCCGAAACATTGGAAAACATCAATCAACCATTAATAATGAAACCCCCCAACATATAATTGAAAACCCAAAACCATATCACCATTATGCCATGAAAACCATTTATAAAATATGCCTTTAGTTGAACTAGCAATGAGGGAGGAGTAACATGCCTTAGATATCAATAATGATGGAAAGAAACCACCTTTGAAAGCCTTAATTGACCACCTTTAAGGAAACTCTCTCCTTTGCTTTTTCCCAAGCCTTTGTTTAACCCAAGCCTTTTCTTGAACTATATAAATTCCCACAGGAAGGTACGACTTCACCACCCAAACCGTACCCTAATATACAAGTGGTACCCACCATTTGTACCCTAGCTAGAAACTTGGTTTCTAACACTGACTAACATACTACCACAAAGGCCAACTCGTACCCAAGAATACAATAAGTTCCCTAGAATTATACCTTATGCAGGATAGAATTATCTGGGTTAAACATAGGACATCATACTATTTTAACTATACTTTTATTACTCTAACATATGACTAGTATGATGTCTATTTGTACCTTGGAAAGAAACCAACCAAACATCACTGATCAACATATGAGTTGAGGGCCCTAAACCATAACCTATCATATGATAAATACCCCCTATCATATGATGTCCAAAAGCTCAAACTCAAGAAATTTTATAGGGATAAAAACCCTAGTTATTTCAATTCTCCCTCAGTTGGATCATTCATCCCCGAATGATGTAACAAGGTAGCACAATCATGATTTACAACCCACCATTCAAACTCTAACCCTTAACAAAGTTAGAAAACAAAGATACAAGTACATCAATCTTTCCTTTAACTAAGTTAGAAAATAAAAGGAAGATGAAGAACACATACCTTTCTTATGAATTTTTGAAGAAGAAAATAGGAACAAATACTTGGAATTTATGTCCTCTTCCTCTTCCCAAGTAGCCTCTTCAACCTTTTGGTTCTTTCATAGATATAACGCCCCGAAAAATAGGTCCCAGAGCATCACATAGTACTTGAGGCTACGAGTAGCCCCAAGCTAACACTTTGAGCCATTTTCATTCAGTTCAACACAAATTAATGGATTTTTCATAAATAACCCTCAAATATCAATAGAGTAATCATCATCCAAGAATAAAATAATTTCAGAAAGATAACAAAATAAAACTTATTAGTCAACTCCCAACATCAATACTAGTCTGACAAGCCTCTAAGAAAATCAATAAAACCAGCGAGCCATTGAGATATGCCCCAACTGATTCATACTTAGTTATCAAATGTAAACAATTCCATGAAACCAACATTAGACATCACGTCCTCGGAACTTGAGGACTCACAACAACAGAGCATGTAGAACAACGTGCCAGAAGAATCACTGTCGAACCTGGAAATGAGCACCTAAACCTAAATTCTGAGAAAATACAGCCCACATCCAAAGATGTTGGTCAGTACCATGGAAAGGAACTGAGTATATGGGGGTGCATGCAGTTGTATAAACATCATTATCATAAATATTTATAATAAATATACAGGATGTATGAAAGACTCACATAGTCTAAAGAAAATCATCATAATCATAAGAGGATGATAAGTGCAATAACACATGTGAGTAATCATATAATTTTTTAATCACTTTCAGTTAATCAAGAATATCAATTCTCATAATGTAAATATCATTTAAATCTTTTGAAAGAATAACTTTCACAATTCCACTCTCAAATCACTTCACCATTCACCATACATACAAGGAAACACACACACACTGGGAGATCCTATAACTGACATAAATCATGTGAGCTACATGGAGTCCAACGTACAACCCACATTCGGGAGAGCCATCCTATCCTTTCCATCGGAGTAGGACTATCGATATCAAATCCATACAAACTAGTGATCACTATCTAAATAAGCCTCAGGGTCATGATGTTGGGCGTATTTATACCCCTAAGAACCATAATTTACCCATATTTTAGGCTAAGTTTGGAGGATAAAATATATAATTCCTGCACTTTTAGTCCAATTTCCTGTAAGTGAGCTAACCTATGTGATTAGCATGTTTTCAGGTATTAATGATGAAGATTTCAGCACTTTGTGGACCTTTGGGCAGCAAAGGAAAACTTCACATTTGAGGGAAGGCAGCTTTTGGAAGCATGTGGACTGAATGTGACGCATGGAGAATTTATCCCGGGCAAAATCAGTATTTCTAAATACTTAGGGATGCAACAGTAATTTAGTAGACAAGGACATTTTAAAAACCCTATTGCTGAATTTTTCAGCAACATTCCATTCATTATTCAGTGTTCAATTTTGTAAGAGTGTAGAGAGAGAAACACCGCTTTCTTGAGCAACGGATAGAGAAAAAATGTCAATCCCTTTTGACGTCAAAAATCATCCACATCGCCAAGATTATTCTAGTTGTGGTATGATGATTATGTCTATTGTGATTTCCGTTGTTATCATGAGTAGCTAAACTTCTCTGTTAGGGTTATGAAAACCTTGTGAGATACTATCTATTACTATGAGTTTGTGAATTCTTGATGTGTATGCTACTTATATCATTACTCTCTTTGTTTTAACTTAATTCTCATGGTTGCAAACATAGAGAACATGCCATTATAGCATTAAATTGTTCGAGAGAAAAGTTACATGTTTGGAAAAGAGAGTGTGACAAGGAAATAGGGCTACCAACCCCTATTTACACGTTAATGCCTTAACCGGATTAATTTCTTGGAGAGTTTGTACCATTAGTTATACACTTTAGGCTCGAGAGAGTTAACGTGAAATAATCCTTGATGGTTGAGAAACAATAGGGTTTACCATTAGAATACGAATCTCTATAAGTGCATGCATGTCTAAATTCTGCATTCCTCATAGTTAATAGATACGTAGAACTCATAAGGTCGACATAACCCTAAATTATTATTCTCTGTTATTAAATCTTACTAAATATATCATCTCATTCATTGCTTTGATATTAGTAGTTCACGCATAGTCAAATCCCCCCTTTCCTGTAGAATTTCCGACCAACAGTCTACTAATAATTGCAACACTTAGTGACTAAGTATTCCTTATGGGATTCAACACCCAACCCAGTTGGGTTCTATATTTGACAGCGACCGCTTACACTTTCTAACGAGAGCTGTAGTTTGGGCATTATCAGCTCACTCCTACGGGAGCACATAGTTATAGGGAAGTAAGGTCGCTTTATACCTCCCACTCGGTGTTAAAAATTTCTCCCAGACTTAGCTCAGATCATTTCAAAGACAATCAACAACAAAACAATTTCAGTAATAGATAAATATACATCGGGAGCCATCATGCTTCCCATCTGTCAAAATCAACCACGTTGTTGATTTCTTTCACACTCAAGTTCAAAACAACTCCATTAAGACCAAAAGGTCAAATCATTCAAAATATCTCAAATATTAAACATCAACGTGCTTATAACACACACTTTCTCAACAAAAATATAATTTCCAATGGGGATTCATGACCCAAATATTAAAAAATTGATAAATATCATTCATGATCGATACTTTATATCTCCACACATGTAAATTCATCTTTCAAAATCATAAACATCAAGATTTCATAATAATCATCATAAGATATGGGCTCACACTTCAAATTCATAAAAAACAATAAAAATCATGCCTTTATAAAGAAAATTACTTTTGGGCACAAGAACGAAAGAAAGTTCTTGTTGAAAAATTCCACATATCTTGAATGATGAACTTTAGATTGATACTCATTTTTGAGATGTTAATCGTGCCTTTGAATGATGGTTCTTGGAGTTCTTAAACTAGGAACTTGGAATCCTGAATAAATTTACATGATAGATAAGGGAACTCCATGCAGTCTGACTAGCTCTCGAATATACAATCTAGCGTAATCCTCAATAGTATATGAAGTATGAACAGGCAAAAACTGAGAAGACTTAGTCAACCTATCAACCACAACCCAAATGGAATCATGATGGCGTCGGGAAGGAGGTAAACCAATCACAAAGCCCATATTTATCTCTTCCCACTTTTAGATGGGAATACTAAACTTTTGCATCATACCACCAGGTATTTAATGTTCAACCTTAACCTGTTGGCATGTTGCACACTTAGCTAAAAATGCTACTATATCTTTCTTCATGCCACTCCACCAATAGATTCCACACAAGTCTCGGTACATCTTGGTGGCACCAAGATGAATAGAATATCGCACCCCATGTGCTTCAGCCATAATCCTCTGTCTTAGATCATCCACATTCGGGACACACAATCTACCCTGTAATCTCAACACACCATCTCCCCCTTGGGAGAAAACCTCTACTTTTTTATCCTTGACTGACTCCTTCAGTCTGACCAAACTAGCATCTAAGTATTGCTTTTCCTTCACTTTCGAAACCAAGGAGGATTCGAAACTACTCTGAACCCCTATACTACCTTCAGCAGAGTCAAACAACCTAACCCCCAATCTAGCCAAATGATGTACATCATGAGCCAACTCTTTCTTACCTTCTACCACATGCGAAACACTACCCATGGACACTCTACTGAGGGCATCCGCCATAATATTGGCCTTGCCTTGATGGTACAACACACTCATGTCATAGTCCTTTAATAATTCTAACCATCGTCTCTGCCTAAGATTCAATTCTCTCTGGGTAAACACATACTGCAGACTCTTATGCTTAGTGAAAACATCAACATGGAAACCATACAAATGGTGTCTCCAGATTTTCAAAGCAAGCACAACAACAACCAACTCAAGGTCATGGGTGGGATAATTTTTCTCATGGGGTTTCAACTGTCTAGAAGCATAAGCTATCACCTTACCCTTTTGCATCAATACACAACCCAACCCAACTCTCGAAGCATCATAGTACACCACAAAACCATCAACATTATCAGGCAAAGTCAAAACAGGGGCTGAAGTGAGTCGAGTCTTCAACTCCTAAAAACTCTTCTCACAAGATTCGGACCACAAGAACTTCACTTTCTTTTGGGTCAAACGAGTCATAGGAGATGCTATAGAGGAGAAACCCTCAACAAAACGATGGTAATATCCAGCTAAACCCAAGAAACTTTGGATATCAGTTGGAGAAATAGGTCTAGGATAATTTTTAATAGCTTCGGTCTTTTAGGGATCAACTCTAATACCATCAAAAGAAATGATATGACCCAGAAAAGCAGCTGACCTTAGCCAAAGCTCACACTTACTGAACTTGGCAAACAACTTGTGATCTCTAAGGGTTTGCAAGACAGTTCTGAGATGATTAGAATAGTCATCCTCACTACGGGAGTACACTAGTATATCATCGATGAACACTATGACAAACATATCCAGATATGGTCTGAATACTCGATTTATGAGTTCCATGAAAGCTGCTGGGGCATTAGTTAACCTAAAAGACATAACAAGAAATTCAAAATGGTCATAACGAGTTCGAAAAGTGGTTTTCAAGATGTCACACTCCCTAACTTTGAGTTAATGATAGTAGGAACGAAGGTCTATCTTTGAGAAATAACTTGCACCTTGCAATTGGTCAAACAAATCATCTATTCTCGGAAGGAGGTACTTATTTTTTACGGTGACTTTATTCAGTTGGCGGTAATCAAAGCACATACATAAAGAGCCATCTTTCTTTCTCACAAACAACACAGGAGCACCCCAAGAAGAAACACTAGGCCTTATTAAACCCTTATCTAGTAGATCTTTGAGTTGCTCTTTCAACTCCTTAAGTTCTGTAGGGGCTATATGGTAAGGAGGAATAGAAATGGGATGATTATCGAGAAGAAGATCAATCTCGAACACTATCTCTCTATCAGGAGGTATCCCTGGGAGATCATCCGAAAAGACATCAGAAAACTTATTGACGATGTTAACCGATTGAAGAGTTGGAGTCTCAGACTTAGTGTCTTTGACTCTAACCAAATGGTAAATACACCCCTTGGAAATAAGCTTTCTAGTTTTGAGGTAAGAGATAAAATGACTCTTGGGTGACACAGAATTCCCAGACCACTCAAACACGGATGCACCTGGAAACTGAAAGTTGACCACTCGGGTCCGACAATCAATTAAGGCATAAGAAGATTATAGCCAGTCCATACTTAGAATCACATCAAAATATACCATGTCTAACTCAATCAGATCAGCCAATAAGACTCTATGAAGAACAATAATAGGAAACTTTTTATACACTTTCTAGGCAACAATCGAATCAACCAGTAAGGTAGAAACTACGATAGGCTCAGGAATAATCTCAGGACTCATTTAAAAAATCACAGCAATCAAAGGTGTAACATATGACAAACTGGATCCTGGATCCAACAAAGCATACACATCAAACTGAAATATACAAAGCATACCAGTAATAACATAGGGAGAGTCCTCCTATTCCTGGAGGGACGGTAAAGCATAGAATCTATTCTGGCCCTGCTCACCAGCATTGATAGAAGAGGTACCCTGAGCCGGGGCTGAGCGAGTTGCTGGAACTGGAGCACTAACAGTCTGAGGGAGATAGTCACGACGCCCTTGTCCATCCTGTGGACAATCTCTTACTCTGTGACCCATGTCATCACACAGTAAACAACCCCTCTTCTCACCCCAACACTTACCCAATTGAGCCCTACCACACTTAGGACACAGGGGATGATTTGGCTTACTACCAGCACTGTACTGGGACCTGGATGCATATGACCTGCTACCTTGCTCCTTCCTACCTCTAGGCATAGGAGTACTAGCAGATGACGGTGCTGGCGTAGATAAAAAATCTTCATACTGAGGGAAACTTCCTCCATATGATCTAGTCTGACCCTATCCGAGTTGCCCGGACCTAGCTCTTTTATTCCCTCTTATTCTATCTCTCTTCTTATTCTTGTCTGCCTCAATCTGTTGGGCATTAGTTATCAGCCTAGAAAGATTCATCTCATTATTCAGCATAGCAGACCACACTCCTTAACCACATAACTAGACACTCGAGTCACAAACTTACTCATACTAGCCCGATTATTAGCCATTAAGTCAGGAGCATACTTGGAAAACTGATTGAACTTTAGACATTACTCCTTAACAGTCATAAAGCCCTGTTGCAGGTTCATAAACTCTTCCACCTTCGCCTCCCTCATCTCCAAAGGGAAAAACTTATCCAGGAATGTATCCTGGAACTCTTGCCAAGTTATAGGGACAACTCCCTCACCTCTACCTTTCCTCCAAGCAACAACCCAGTCATAAGCAAGGTATTTAAACCTACACGCAACCAACTCTACATTATGTTCCTCAAATACATACATCACCTGAGTAATTTTCCGCACCTCTTCTAAAAACAACCTTGGATCCTCAGCAGACTTGGACCCATAAAATTTCGGCGGATTCATCTGCATGAAGTCACAGATCCTAAAAGCAGCTGAATCACCTCCGTACTGCTATGGAGCCAGGGTCGGGTTGGCCTGAACATTTGCAGTAACAGCTAAGGCCAGCGCCTAAAAGGCTCCCAAAATTCAGTATGAGACACGTTTTCATTCAATGGGTCAGCAGGTTGAGGTTGCTGACCATCATTATTTCTTCTCGCTCGATGTGGAGGCATATTTTTGAAAGAAGAGAGCACAAATCAATAGCAAAGAGAGATACTTTAAGCATAATAGACTTCTGAAAGAAAGAATCACACTTTTTCCTAAAGTGTCTTGTAACCTCGTGCTCATAGATGTGGCGTGCTACACTACGATGATCAACACTCTGCTTAACGCGGCTTGTCAGATTCCCTAGGACGCCTTAAAACCTTAGGCTCTGATACCAAGTTTGTAACGCCCCGAAAAATGGGTCTCTGAGCATCACACGGTGCTTGAGGCTACGAGCAACCCCAAGCTAACCCTTTGAGCCATTTTCATTCAGTTCAACACAAATCAACGGGGTTTCCACATATAACCCTTAAATATCAATAGAGTAATCATCATCCAAGAATAAAAGAATTTCAGAAAGATAACAAAATACGACTTATTAGTCAACTCCTAACATCTATACTAGTCTGACAAGCCTCTAAGAAAATCAATAGAACCAGCAATCTATTGAGACATGCCCCAACTGACTCATACTCAGTTATCAAATATAAACAATTTTGTGAAACCAACATCAGACATCACATCCTCGAAACATGAGGACTCACCACAACAGATGATGTAGAACAGCGTGCCCGAAGAATCATTGTCGAACCTAGAACTGAGCACTTAAACCTATATTTCGAGAAAATACAGCCCACATCCAAAGATGTGGATCAGTACCATGGAAAGGAACCGAGTACATGCGGGTGTATATAGTTGTATAAACATCATTATCATAAATATTTATAAGAAATATGCAGTATATATGAAAGATTCACATAGGCCGAAGAAAATCATCATAATCATGAGAGGATGAAATAAGTACAATAACATATGTGAGTGATCATATAATTTGTCAATTGCTTTCAGTTCATCAAGCATATCAATTCTCATAATGTAAATATTATTTAAATCTTTCGAAAGAATAACTTTCACAATTCCACTCTCAAATCACTTCACTATTTGCCATAGACACAAGAAAACACACACACACACTGGGAGATCCTATAACTGACATAAACCATGTGAGCTACATGGAGTCCAACGTACAACCCACCTTGAGGAGAGCCGTCCTATCCTTGCCATTGGAGTAGGACTATCGATATCAAATCCACACAAACTAGTGATCACTATATAAATCAGCCTCAGGCTCACTCCTACGGGGGCACGTAATTCTAGGGAAGTAAGGTCGCTTTATACCTCCCACTCTATGCTAAAGATTTCTTCCAGACTTAGCTCAGATCATTTCAAAAATAATCCATAACAAAACAATTTCAGTAATATATAAATATACATAAGGAGCCATCATGCTTCCCATCTATCAAAATCAATTACGTTCTGGATTTCTTTCACACTCGAGTTCAAAAAAACTACATTAAGACAAAAATGTCAAATCATTCAAAATATCTCAAATATTCAACATCAACGTGCTTATAAAACACACTTTCTCAAAAAAACGCAATTTCTAATAGGGATTCATGACCCAAATATCAAAATCATGATAAATATCGTTCAAGATTCATGCTTTATATCTCCACACATATAAATTCATATTTCAAAATCATAAACATCAAGATTTCATAATAATCATCATAAGATATGGGTTAATGCTTCAAATTCGTAAAAATCAAATAAAAATTATGCCTTTATAAAGAAAATTACTTTTGGGCACAAGAACGAAAGAGAGTTCTTGTTAAAAAAACCCACATACCTTGAATGATGAACTTTAGATTGATACTCATTTTTGAGATGTTAATCATTCCTTTGAATGATAGTTCTTGGAGTTCTTGAACTAGGAACTTGGAATCTTGAATAAATTTGCAGAATTAATGGTGAACTTTGGAGGTTCTTGAAGTTGGATATAGGAGCTTAGGGTTTTCTTTTTGAGGGAATTTGATGAAATACAACATATAATGCTTCTAATAGGCTTTACTATAGGGTTTGGATGGATTTTGGTTGAGGGGGAATGACAAAAATGCCCCTAAAAATAAAAAAATTCTCGAATCTGTCCTTTGGTGGATGTTTTGATAGTCTGAAGTAGATCAACCATAACGTTTTACTCCGATATCCAAATTGGATGAAACCAATTTCATTAGAAAGAGGACTCGCAGAGCTTTCCATTGATATATAGTAGATCACCCAGACCATTATGTACAAGGAGTTATGATCATTTAAATTTGGAGCAAAAATACACCAGGCCTCAGTACTTTTTCCTGCATGTTTTACTGTTCACTATTATTCACAGTTCGATCGGAATGTTCATAACTCGTAGCTCGGGTGTCCGTTTTGAATGATCCACATATCATTGGAAAGCTTATTCGATACTCTACGTAATGTTAGGTCATAGTCTAAGACATTCCGCACAAAAAATTTATAATTCATTCTAGAAGATAGAACCCAACATGTTTACGCAAAAAATTTCAACGAAAAATTTCCCGGGGTATTACAATAGAACCTTGATCGAAGCTACATCCTTGGCCCATAACTGACAAACCTATAAATGCAAGATCTCAATTGGGACCTCCTTATAAGACAAAGAATCCAAAATACCAATATCCTTGGTAGGAACTATTTGAGATGGATCACCCATACACTTTCTCAACTTGGAAACATGGAATACAAGATGAATGGAGCTCAAACTAGAAGGCAGCTCCAACTCATATGCAACATTATCAACCCTTGTCAAAATTTAGTATGGACCAACATACTGAGGACTGAGCTTCCCCTTCTTACAAAAATGCAGCAATCCCTTCATGGGATACACCTTAAAAACACCCTATCCCTAACCTTAAACTCTAACTCTTTTCACCTTACATCTGCATAGGACTTTTGGCGACTTTGATCAGCCTTAAGATTATCCCAAATAACCTTTTCCTTTTCTATGGCTTGGTGAACCAAATACGGGTCAAACATATCTGCCTTACCAAGCTTGAAACACCCAATGGTAGAGCTATATCTCCTACCATACAATGCTTCAAGTGGAGCCATCCTAATGCTAGAGTAGTAGTTGTTATTGTAAGTAAACTCTATAAGAGGTATATGCTCAATCCAACTACCACCATAGTCAATCACATATGCACAAAACATATTCTCTAATATCTGAATAGTTCTCTTTGCTTGCCCATCCTTCGACAAGTGGAAAGCAATACTCAGACTAACCTTAGTCACCATCCCTTTTTGAAATAACTACCATAAGAGAGATGAAAACTGTATACCATGATCACCGATGATAGAAATAGGTACCCCATGCAATTTCACAATCTCTTAGAGGTACAAACTTGTATAATCCTCAATAAAAAAGTTTCTCCTCACTGTAAAGAAGTGAGAAGACTTTGTCATCCTATCAATAAAGCCCTAAACTAAATCAAATTGGTTCTGAGACCAAGGAAGATCGATAATGAAATCCATGTTGATCACTTCCCACTTCCATTTAGGAAGCTTAATTTCCTGATACAATCCTTCGGGCTACATGTGCTCAACTTTTACTTGTTGATATACCATACACTTGGCCACAAAATCTATCAGATCCTTCTTCATACCATTCCACCAATACATCTCCTTGAAGTCATAATACATTTTCATAAAGCTAGGATGAAGAATAAAGCATAAATCATATGCCTCAACAAATATCCGTTCTTGGAAACCATTGATGTTGGGAACACATAATCTCTCTTGGTACCATAAGGTACCATCACCATTAATCTCTAAGGCCATCACCTTATGCCCACCTACATCACCCTTGATCCTCAACAAGAAAGGATCTAACATTTTCTCTTCATTAAACTCAATACCAAGAGATGACTACGCCACCTTCTAAATGAACACACCACCATCCTTAGATAAACTATGAATGTCCTTCATTAACTCCCACTTCTCCTTAAACATACGAGCTAGACTCCCTATGGATAACCTTTTAAGAGAATCAACAATTATGTTAGCTTTACCTAGGTGGTAGTGAAGACTCATTTCATAGTCTTTGAGAAGCTCAACCCACCTCCTCTGCCTGAAGTTAATTTCATTCTCGTGAACACATTCTGCAGACTCTTATGATCCGAGAATATATACACATGTACCTCATACAAATAGTGACACCATATTTTCAATGCAAATACCATAGCTAATAATACCAAATCATGAGTTGAATGATTCCTCTCATGCACCTTCAATTGTCTAGAGGCATAAGATATCACCCTACCATACTGTATCAGAATATAACAAAGCACCATAAGTGACGCATCATAGTAAACCAAAAACCCATCCATGCCTCCAGGCAAAGTCAAAACCAGAGCTGAAGTTAGCTTATCCTTCAGCATCTCAAAACTATCCTCACAAGCATCAGACCATAAGAACTTTATGTTATTCTGAGTTAACTTAGTGCACGGGTCAGCAATAGAAGAAAAAACTTTCCATAAACCTCCTATAATAACCTGCTCAACCCAAGAAGCTCTAAATATCAGTTGGAGTCGTGGGTCTAGGACACTTCTTAAATATCGCAACCTTCTATGGATCTACCATGATCCCCTCACTAGAGATAATATGACCTAGAAAAGTGACAGCGTTCAACAAAATTTCATATTTCGAGAATTTGGCATACAACTACTATTCTTTCAGAGTCTGCGACATAATATAGAGGTGATTGGCATAATTCACCTTACTCTTAGAGTACACCAAAATGTCATCTATGAACACAATGACAAATAGATCAAGAAATTAATAGAAGAACCTATTCCTCAAATCCATAAATGCTGCCAGGGCATTGGTCAACTAAAAAAACATAACTAGAAACACAAAGTGACCATCCCAGGTATGAAAAGCCATCTTAGGGATATCCACTACCCTAATCTTTAACTGATGATACCCAAATCGAACAATAATTTTGGATACAAACTTAGCACACTATAATGGATCAAACAAATTATCTATCCTTGGAAGAGGATACTTGTTCTTTACTATCACCTTATTCAACTTCTTATAGTCAATGCATATCCAAAGTGATCCATCCTTCTAATGCATAAAAAACACCATCGCACCCCATGGGGACACACTAATATGGATGAAACCTTTATATGTGAAATCCTTTAATTGCTCCTTAAGCTACTTCAACTCATCTAGAGCCATTCTAGATGGAGAAGTAGTAATCGGATAAGTTTCTGAAATAAGATCAATCCCAAACTCAATTTCCCTATTAGGAGGAACACCAGGAAGGTCATTAGGGAACACCTTAGGAAATTTATTCACCACTGAGATAATTATATAGAAGGACCCTCTAAGTTAAAATCTTTAACCCAAACCAAGTAATAGAGACATCCCTTAGAGATCAATCTTTGAGTATTAAGATATGATACAAACCTCCCCTTAGGAGCTAGGGAACCACTGTCCTACTTAATAACTGGCTTACCAGGAAATTTGAAGACAACCTTATAGGTTCGATAATTTAATAACGTATAGCACGAGTGCAACCAATCAATCCATAGAATAACATTAAAATCCACCATAACTATTTAAAACAGATGCACTAAAGTCTCTTTACTACTAACAAATACTACATCCCCCTGCTAGACTCTTTTCGCAATCATAGAGTCACCTTCTAGGGTAGAAACAAAACAAGGGTTCAAAATACACTCGGGACCAAAACCAAAATGCACAGCCACAAATAGGTTCACAAAAGAGAGAGTGAACCCTGGATGAAATAAATATTACACAACAAAAGAAAAGAGTTACAATATACCAATCATGACATCAGGTGATAACTCAAGCTCCTATTGGGTAGTGAGAGCATAAAGAAGATTTTGATTAGTGTCGAAACTAGATGGTGTACCCTTTGGTGCTGGATATAAAGACGAAGTAGCTGAAACCTTATTTTTCTCAGAGGAAACCTTACCAACAGAACAGTTCCTATATATATGGTCTAGCTAACCACAGTTAAAGCACTTATCCCTTCCTTCTACACAAAAACCCTATTACAAATGACCATAAAACCTACATAGAGGATATGATAAAGATAATTTAGCCCTACTAGCTTGAGATTAGGAATCCTATGCCCTAAAGTTATCACCACCTTAGAATCACCAATTGACCAATGACATTGGGTAAGGATCACAAGCCATCGAGTAAGACCCAGAATTGCCCCACTTCTTTATGGGCCACTTAACACCATCCCTGCCACCCTGATATTAACCACCACCCTGCTTAGAAAAACTAAACTTCTTTTCCCATCTCTCACTTAACTCAGCCTACTTCTTCTTTCCCTCTTCCACCTATTGCATGTAAACAACCAACCTAGAGATATCTATGTCCTTAATTAGCAAGGTGGCCTTACTTTTAAGGATCAACTCATGAGATAGTCCCTGTAACTCTATAATTTTTTAAACCAGAATGATACATGGTGCTCATGACCCCAAAGGACCACAAGCTAATCCATGACTGATATTTGTACCTGTATACTGCATAATATACAAAAATATAGAAATATGAACATGAAAGGTCATAAGGTTCAAATTGAATAAACATTTGATAACAAAATATCTGAAAAAGGTATAACAATACCAAAACAAGTCATAAATACTAAAAATAATGAGATCTGAATATTTAATCTGACATCTAGTCTGAAAGTCTCTAACTAAACTAAATAAGGAGTTAAAGGAACATGTCTCCAACTAACTCTATCTAGAAACTAAATAATAAATGTAGCAATAATAATATCATCCTCAAATAAGAAGAACTCACTGCAAACTCTAAACACCGGAATGCTACTGATGAACTGAAGCTCTTACCTCTGAACCTATGGTGTAATATAATAGAAAGTACCATAGCTTAAATGCTTCAGTACGTTTGAATGAACTGAGTATACAAGTGAGGTAGGCTAAATGCAAAGGGTTATATACATGAACAATTCTAACTAATATGAATGTGAGAATTCATACATGTATAAAAAACTATAACTGAACTCATAATGATGCTGACTACTAAGTCTGAATGCTGACAACATGACTTTATTATTACTGAGGTACTGAATTAATTATTGACTATTTCTAACAGTTCAAATTATGAAGAACTGGTTTGAATGACTGTGACTAACAGTCCTAAAACTGAATACTGGAAATGTGAGCTATGATAACTGATATAGTTGTAATGATCAAACTAATCGATATAAGAAATACTGAGTGACTATATCTGATAGTCTAAGTTTTGATAGAACTATCTGAGTCCCATTCTAATTGGAGTAACTAAATCTGAGATCAGTCTTATCTAGCAGGTGATCATGAGTATACTAATAATAAGGATGATTTGACTTAGTCTGAGATCAATCCTATCTAGTATGTGATCTTTAAATCTAATAATTCTGATACTGATTAATCATAGTTAAGATCAGTCCTACCTAATGGGTGATCTTGAAGTCTATTTATAATGATAAGTATTGACTGTATCTAACAGTACTAAATCTATACTACTAAGCTGAGTTGACTGTGTCTGAAAGCCCTGATTCTGTAACTGAAACTGTCGGAAGTGTTCATCTAACCAACATGCCCCAAGCTAAGCTAACTGGGGTCCAATTTCTACCCTAACTGAAAAGGTATCATTACCATGCCACCAGTAAGGAAATTCGCTGTAGAGTCAGTCGTAATTTAGCGGGTGACTCCTGGGATCAGTCCTATACATATAAATGTGCTAATAAGTGACCCCTAAGTATGTCAGTCCTATATAACGGGTGACATCTCATACCTATGCTGGAAATATAGTTCTGAAACTTAGGGATTGCTGATAGGGATCTCAGCCCTATTCTAGCGGGTAAGCCCCCATCTCCAGGTTCGCTCGGTGCTGAATCATACTCCTATTTGAAAGACACTAAACTGAATAACTGGGCTAAACTAAATAACTTAACTAAACTAATTTGCTGAACTGATACTGATTAACTAAACTGATACTAGTGGTATTATTTAGCGGAGCTAAAACTGAGTTTACTGGTTTCCGATGATGGATGGAATATAATGATTTTTGAGAACTGATTAAGAGTACTTAAGTTACTGAGATTTACTATAATTACTGAGGTTACTGAGCATTGAGAGTACTGAGAATACTGAACTACTGATATTACTGAGTTTTCCTGAGTCACATAACTGATTGATTTCTATAGATCATGGGTTGACTGATGATAGGCGAATTTACGCGCCTATAGTGCTATATTTTACCCATATTTTAGCCTAGTTTTGAGAACAAATTATATATTTCATGCACTTTTAGTCCTTTTTCCTGTAAGTGAGCTAACGAACATGATTAGCAAAGTTTCAGGTATAAATGATGCAGAATTCAGCATTTTATGGATTACTTGACGCCAAAGAAAGCTTCACAAAAGGAGAAAAGGAAGCTTGGATGCCTAAGGGCCAAAAGTGATGCATGGAAAATCTGTCCCGGGCTAAAACAACATTTCTGAAGACTTTGGGGACTTGCAGTAACTTATTTGGATTAGGATAATAATACATTAACCTAGTACAATTGGGTTAAGTATTTCACTAGTTTATTTGGATTTGGACAATGATACATTAACCTAGTACAATTGGGTTAAGTATTTCATTAGCTTAGTAGGATTTGGTTAAGTATTTCATTAGCTTAGTAGGAATAGGATATGGGTATTATAAATACCCTATCTTGCTAGAGATTTTTATTCATTCACTTACTATTCCAACAATTCTAATTCTTCCATTAATTCTATTTTTATTCTTCTTCTATTCTTCTATTAAATTCCACAACAAGAGAGACGTTACTTTGCAAAGGACTTCACGCCATCCTCACCCTTACACCTAACGTGCAAATCTTTATTGGGGTACAATGATCATGTTTATTGTGACTTCCTTTGCACTCATGGGTAACTAAACCTCTCTGTTGGGGTTATGGAAGCCGAATGAGATACTATCTATTGCTGTGAGTTTGTGAGTTCGTGACACGTATGCTGCTTATATCATTATTCTCTTCATCTTAATGCAAATTCTTGTGGATGCAGACGCATAGAATAACGCCAGTATAACATTTAACTTGTTCGAAGGAAAGGTTATCTGTCTGGAAAAGAGATAATGTCAAGGTAGTAGGGTCCCATCCCCTATTAAAAAGTTAGTGCCGTAACTGGATTAACCTCTTGGAGAATTTGTACCGTTAGACACGCTTTAGGCTCAAAAGTGTTAAAGTGAAATAATCCTCGAATAGGTTGAAAGACGCCTGGATTTACCATCGAATACAATTCTCTATAAGCACATGCATGTCTGAATTCAACACACTCATAGCCAATAGAGACGTATAACTCAGAAGGTGGACATAACCCCAACTCCTCAATTCTCATTGTTTCACAACCTATGAAACATTCTTTCCTTTTTACTTTAATATTTTCAGTTTTTACTTTAATATTTTGGTTACACATTACAATCCTTCCTTTTTATGAGACTTGCACTAAAAGTCTAGTAATCGTTGCTTACTTGTTGACCAAGCTATTCCCTGTGGGATCGATACCCAACCCAGTTGGGTTCTATATTTGACGGTGACCGCTTTACACTCCTACGAGAGCTGTAGATTGAGCGTTATAAAAAATTGGCGCCGTTGTCGGGGAATACAAGTGTTAATTAAGTTTGTGATAATTACTAGACCCTTTGGTCAAAGATTATCGTACTTTTACTTTTAGTTTTTGTTTTTGTTTTATTCAGGTTTGTTCAGTGCACCAATGGACGCACAACGTGAAATTGAAAGGATAACTGCTCAAGCACATCAACAGAATATTGAAAATCCAGGCCGTGCAATAAATCCTGATGATGAGGACCTGGGTGATGAGGAGCTACTGAACCCACGGCGTACTGCTGAGATGGCGACACCCATGCATAGAAAAGATCGTCAAGCTAGGTTTAGGCCTAAAAGCCGAGATATACAAATACCATTCGATGATGATGATGATGATCTTGATTGAGCTGGTGCCACAGGAGCCATTATTCTTCCGCCAATAGTGCCCGGAGCCAAGTTCAACATCACTAGCACCATGATTCAACTTTTGCAACTCAAGGTATTATTTGGTGGACTAGCAGGCGATGATCCGAATATTCATCTGATCAACTTTATTTCTACATGCAAGTCATTCAACAATCCTGGCGTTGGACAGAATGCAATTCGACTGCGCTTATTTCCATTCTCTATCTGGGGAGGCAACTCTATGGTTAAATAGGCTGACTCCTGATTCTATTACTAATTGGAGGCAATTGAAAGATGCTTTCCTAGAAAGATTCTTTCCGCCATCCAAGAAAGCACAGTTGAGAGATGAGATCAGCAATTTTTGACAACTTCCAACTGAAGCTCTCCACAAAACATGGGAGAGGTTCAAGACGAAGCTTATGCGGTGCCCAAATCATCATATGACCAATGTCTACTTGATGGAGATACTATACAGAGCCTTGAATTCAATAACTAAACTAGTGGTGGATAATGCGGCCGGAGGATCATTTATGGACCTCACCTTTGGTCAAGCAAGCGATATGCTAGAGCGGATGACAAAGCAAAGTAGAGCCTGACATACCAGGGATTCTGAGGTAGCAAGCTCTACTGTATGTTTTGGCATGACTATAGAGCAGAGGCGAAGACAAGAGAATCGTGACCAAGACATGGCTTATATGAAAATGCAGATGGATCTTCTTACAAAGCCTCTATTATTAGGGAAGACCAAAAAAATCAAAGCTGTTGCATCAAAAGGAAGAGAGGAATCTGATTTCGAGAAAGAAGCCAACTACTTGAACAATCAGGGGGTTTCCGAGGCAATGCTCAAGGAAACCAAGGTCGGAACTATTATGATAATTCAGAATATAAGGACCGTGATCAAGGTAGTTGGAAGGATAAGACTGACAGGAGTGGTTTGTATGTTCCTACTGGAAGACGTGACGCCACTGCATTTGGTTCTGGAAATATGTCAATGGAAGATATGATGGCTAAACTATTGAAAGGAGTAGAGGCAACTAATACGGGAGTGAATGGGGTGAAGAATGACTTGTCCTCAATGAAGCAATGGGTTGACTCGCATTCCACTTCAATAAAACAGCTGGAGCAACAATTGAGTCAATTATCTGCAGCATTCAATCAAAGAAAGGCTGGTACTTTACCTAGCAACACTGTGCAAAATCCAAGGAACGATGGATCATGCATGTCTATTACTACCAGGAGTGGTAAGGTGCTGGAAAATTCATCCCAAAGCAAGCAAGTGGCCGAAAATAAAGAAGATAAGGATGCCATAGATAATGAACAAGATGTCCATGACGTCAACCCTAGTGGTTTGCAGCCTGAAAAGACCAAAATTCAAAAGCAAGAGGAGAAGAAAGCTGTGGAGAGAACAATTCCATACCCACCACCACCTTTTCCTCAAAGACTAAAAAAGATTGCGGATGATTCAAAGTTCAGCAAATTCATGACGATGTTAAACCAGTTGACCATTAATGTTCCGTTGGTAGAGGCACTAGAGCAAATGCCTGGGTACGCAAAATTCATGAAGGACCTTTTAACAAAGAAGCGGGCGGTAAGATATGAGCCGGCAGATAATGTTCACCATTGCAGTGCAATCGCTACAAGATCGCTAGTTCAGAAAAAGGCCGACCCTGGTGCCTTCACTATTCCTTGCACTATCGGCTCTTTGAACTTTGCCAAGGCATTGTGCGATCTGGGTGCTAGCATCAATTTGATGCCACTATCCGTCTACAAGAAGTTGGGGTTAGGCGATCCGACACCAACCAATATGAGGCTCGTGATGGCTGATAGGTCGGTAAAATGACCTGTGGGTATCTTGAATGATGTGTTGGTGAAGGTTTCTTCATTCATCTTTGCTGCAGACTTTGTCATTCTGGATTGTGAGGCCGATTCTGAAGTCCCCATAATCTTGGGACGTCCTTTCCTCGCAACTTGAAGTGTGCTTATTGACATGAGAGCTAATGAGCTTTTATTTCGGGTGAATGATGAAGTGGTACGTTTTGATATATGCAAAACAATGAAGCAGCCCAGCGATATGAATGTGTTCTCTGTAGCTGATGTTCATTATGAGGATAAGAAAGCATTATCTGTAGTAAAATAGCTTACTGTTGAGCCATTGTCTGCTGCACTGCTGAATGTTGAGCATGAGGATGATAAAGATCATGAAGAAACTATATGTGCTCTAACAGGAATAGGGTCCTATTCTCATACTCCTAAACAGCCGGACCTTGATCTTACGAATCAACCGTCACCAACAGCAAAGACTTCCATCGAAGAGCCACCAATGCTAGAATCGAAAGACCTCCCCGATTATCTAAGGTATGTGTTCTTGGAAAGTGGAAGTATACTTCCGGTAAGTGTGGCAGATGATTTAAGTGAACAACACGTGGAGGCTCTCATCTCTGCTCTGATGAGGTAAAAGAGAGCTGTGGGTAGAAAGATTGATGATATAATTGGTATCCCTCTTGGGATATGTATGCACAAGAGTCATCTCGAAGAAGATTGCATGCCTACAAGTAAGTATCAACGTCGTCTGAATCCATTCAGAAAATGATGCCCCATCTATCTCGATGAAGTCTAAGTAATCGAGGTAACTATGTCGTGCCGCGACAATAAATAACGTGCTAGATGGGAGGCAACCCATCATTTATCATTTATCATTTTACATTTTTTGTCTTTCTTTCATTTTAGTATGTGTTTTGCTTTTGATAAATGAAAATCCAAAAATAAGAGTCGTGCCACGACCAAAACTAAGGCACTTGATGGGAGGCAACCCATCGTTCTAATAGTTTTTGTTGTCTCTGAGCAAATGTAGGTGCAAGAGGTATAGAATGAGAAGATCGGTTTCAATTTTCGATTTGGACGTATTGCATGGTAAAGGTGGTAAGTTGTGCATGAAGATGCAAAAGGCTATGGATTGAGCATTTCTCATGAAAATATAGGAATCGATCAAGGCTAGGCCTAGGTAAAAAAAGGCCATGAACTAGGCAAAACCTATACTATAGCCCAAGGTCTCAGAATCTAGTGAGCTGTAGCATAGGCGCCGCCCATGCTCAAGTATGCCATAGCATAGGCGCCGCCTATGCTAAAGCATTTGGTCTCTGAATCACATATGCAAAGTGAAATGCGCCGTATATGGTCACCAAATTCTAAGCTAAAGGCCCCGCCTATGGTCACTAAATGCTTTTCAAAATGCATGGCATATGCTATGGCATTCTGCTCAACTAGGCAAAGCATTAGGCACCGCCTATTGTCACTTTTGGTCTCCAAATTCGATTTTAATGGGTCAAAACTCGACCCAACCTTTTCTTATAAATATGAGACTTAGTCTTGAACCAAAAACACATTGGAAACCTAGCTTATGCACCACCTATAGTCTCCAAAACCTATCAAAAAGTTCCTTTTGCTCTTTTTCGTCACAAGAACATCATCCAAAGGCTTCAACCAAGTAATTACTACTTTGTTCTTCATTTATATTTTGTAAGTACTACGTTACTACACCTATTATGAATTTCTAAATCTTGAAAAAGTATAGGTGATGTGAATGTGCTTGAATTAATGTGATATAACTAAGTGAGTGAATGAATACGTAAGGATGATCTTCACTTACTTCCGACTTGAATCTGATTTTAATGCATTGTTATACTACTTGCAAAATTGCTATAGTCATGAACATTGCATAATCTTGTCACTTGAATACTTGCATGTTAGAAGATCCCGTTCATCGGAATAAGACTTATAAGTGCCTACCGACATAGGAGGTTCAGATTATTGATAGAAACTATACCATGATATAATCCCTATGTAGTAGTCTTGTTATACCTAACATGAAAGTATTGCAAAGGTTCCAAGAAGTGATACATCTCTGATTTTCTTGTTGGAATTTAGCCCCTAAAACGTATGTCGATGAAGTCTAAGTAATCGACCCCTTTCACTTCACTAGTTTGTGCCAACAACCTAAGTGTGGGGTGGTACCCCTAATACTTGTTCATAGATTGTATCCATTGAGATGATGCTAACATGACTCTATTGAGATCTCAGGTACAATGGCACCAAAATACAAGGCAAAGATAAGGCTACCACTTCACAAAAAGGCAAGAAAAGAGGCCAAAAAAGAGCAAGGAGAACCCTCCTCGATGCAAACACCTCGATTCACTCTTGGAATTAAGTGGGATACTTATGAGGAACTTCTAAGGATGACGACTCTGATGATGATTTCGATGCAAAGGGGTATGACCCCAGACATAGAGAATGAGTCCGACTAACCAGGTTCTTCTTATTTATTTTCCACTGAGGACAGTGTGTCCCGTTTAAGTGTGGGGTGATGGTATTTGCATGCTATACTTCTCTATCCGCATTTGCATTTATTCATGTTTGTTTGCTTAGTTTTCTCATTTTGTTTTTTTTAGTAGTAAATTTTTTTTTTAACGTAGCTTCGCATGAAATTATTCTAATAGGCAGCATGAGATTATAACAAGAGTATGTGCTGAAATCATGACTATTGAGACGTTTAGGCTCTAATTGTGACTCATTATGTGATATTGTCTGGTTCAATTCCTTCACTTGTTGGGTCGAGAGTCTATACTACTTCCAATAAAGTCGACCATATGCCTTGTGTGTGTGAGATAATAGTATATTCTATGTTTGTGGCTGATGCTAGAATTTGCCTAGTATGTATTCAAAGCAAAAATAAGGAGTGTAAGTTTAGGAGATGATTTAGGCATTTCTTTGGCAACCTATACATGTTTACCTTCGTTTTACCTACCCATGGACATCATCCTAGTTAAACCCTTTTGAGTCTTTAGCCTATTTCTTTGACAACCTCATATGTAAGCCTAATCCATTCTTTTCAAGACCGTAATTTGATCTAAAATCCTAAGTGCTTTAAAGTGAAAAAGTCATGTGACGAAATAAGAGGAAATTGGGTGAGTATGATGCTCTAAATTGTAGTGGTGCTTGAATGAGTGATGAAAAAGAAAGTGCTATCATAAGAGGTATGTTATGAAAAGAAAAAGGAAAAAGAAAGCTGAAAAGTGAGTTATGCTTAAAATTGAAAAACAAAAGAGGAGAACAAGGGTGGTAGAATAAAAGAAAGAAGAAAGGTTGAAAGAAACAAATGTCAATGATACAATGAGATGTATTAAAGTTCTTAGGAACTTAGTCACTACTTCTGGCCAAAATAGTCCTACCCGTTCCGTAGCCTACATTATAACCATCAAAAGACCTATTTGATCCTAATCTTAGCATTCTGACATTTAGTGGAGTATTACACTAAGGGCAAGCCTATGGTCATCAGTTGCTGCATACGAATTCTTTGTGAGAGCGAGAGCAAGGATATTTTGATACCCATGTTTGAAAAATATGCTATACTTGTGAGTGACTATGGGTAATATATTGTGAGACACACATGGTTGATGAGTTTTGGGTAGTTGTGTATGATTCTCTGTGCCTTAACTTTTGAATACGAATTATCCATCATCACGAGTCTATGTTGGAGGTTGAATTGTTTCTACTAATGAGCAGAAAACTACTCTTTGTTAATGATGCCTATGCTTGTCTTGACGAATATTTTGTGTTGTTACTGTGAAACCCTAAGTTGATGTTTAGATGGACATGATAGTTTGCTCGAGGACGAACAAAGCTTTAAGTGTGGGGTGTTGATGATAGGCGAATTTACGCACCTATAGTGCTATATTTTACCCATATTTTAGCCTAGTTTTGAGAACAAATTATATATTTCATGCACTTTTTGTCCTTTTTCCTGTAAGTGAGCTAACGAACATGATTAGCAAAGTTTCAGGTATAAATGATGCAGAATTCAGCATTTTATGGATTACTTGACGCCAAAGAAATCTTCACGAAAGGAGAAAAGGAAGCTTGGACGCCTAAGGACCAAAAGTGATGCATAGAAAATCTGTCCCGGGCTAAAACAGCATTTCTGAAGACTTTGGGGACTTGCAGTAACTTATTTGGACTAGGATTATAATACATTAACCTAGTACAATTGGGTTAAGTATTTCACTAGTTTATTTGGATTTGGACAATGATACATTAACCTAGTACAATTGGGTTAAGTATTTCATTAGCTTAGTAGGATTTGGTTAAGTATTTCATTAGCTTAGTAGGAATAGGATATGGGTATTATAAATACCCTATCTTGCTAGAGATTTTTATTCATTCACTTACTATTCAAACAATTCTAATTCTGCCATTAATTCTATTTTTCTTCTTCTTCTATTCTTCTATTAAATTCCACAACAAGAGAGACGTTACTTTGCAAAGGACTTCACGCCATCCTCACCCTTACACGTAACGTGCAAATCTTTATTGGGGTACAATGATCATGTTTATTGTGACTTACTTCGCACTCATGGGTAACTAAACCTCTCTGTTGGGGTTATGGAAGCCGAATGAGATACTATCTATTGCTGTGAGTTTGTGAGTTCGTGACACGTATGCTGCTTATATCATTATTCTCTTCATCTTAATGCAAATTCTTGTGGCTGCAGACGCATAGAATAACGCCAGTATAACATTTAACTTGTTCGAAAGAAAGGTTATCTGTCTGGAAAAGAGATAATGTCAAGGTAGTAGGGTCCCATCCCCTATTAAAAAGTTAGTGCCGTAACTGGATTAACCTCTTGGAGAATTCATACCATTAGACATGCTTTAAGCTCGAAAGAGTTAAAGTGAAATATTCCTCGAATAGGTCGAAAGACGCCTGGATTTACCATCGAATACAATTCTCTATAAGCACATACATGTCTGAATTCAACACACTCATAGCCAATAGAGACGTATAACTCAGAAGGTGGACATAACCCCAAATCCTCAATTCTCATTGTTTCACAACCTACGAAACATTCCTTCCTTTTTACTTTGCTATTTTCAGTTTTTACTTTAATATTTTGGTTACACATTACAATCCCCCCTTTTTACGAGACTTGCACTAAAAGTCTAGTAATCGTTGCTTACTTGTTGACCAAGCTATTCCCTGTGGGATCGATACCCAACCCAGTTGGGTTCTATATTTTACAGCGACCGCTTTACACTCCTACGAGAGATGTAGATTGAGAGTTATCATTGACTTAGAGTATCGTGAAAACATGACATGACTCTAGGTAGACAACTATATTTTTCGGGTACTAGTACCCTCAGGAATCGATCGAAGGAAACTGACACGTCTGACTGACTTGATCATAAGAATAGAGTCCATAATCCTCAATATTATAAATAAGATATTTCATACTAAGCATGGTTCTCAACAATCTATTTCATGGAAGGGAATTTCATACATGTATATACTTGCTTAGCTTTCACTATCATGCTCATTACATATTACAACCACAATCCATAATATCATAACTTGGGGAGTTTCATGAAGTACATGGGTATTCTACATCTTGTACATGAGTGGGTTTTGCAAGTAAACATAGCATAATTCCATAATACTAGTTCATGAGTAATCCAACAGTGTTCACAAGACACATTATCAGCATGGATGACATTGAATCATAGAGGCCTATCATGAATCCTTCACTTAGTCACAATTTATCTATAATACATGATATCTAGTCTCTTAGGTATTTTATCAAACACCTTACATGCACTCCTTAAGGCATAGGTGTATTCACAAACTTACACCACTTTAATCCGCCCAAATTCATGGGTTCCAACTATATGATCACAATCTTCCTGGAAGTTTATCAAATTCCCACTCTATAACTCAAACCATAAACAACAACATGAATACAACCATATCACCACAAAATATTCATGAATTTATTATCAAAGATTGATTCTTGAAATCCACGAGAAAAAGGGATCCGTGGATGAACACTACGCAGACCTCAATGGCGATGAAATTGTTGAAAGATTGGACCTTCAAGCTTGATTATGCAGCCCTAGTAGTTTTTCTCCTTCTTGTACTCTTGGATAATGAACTTAAGATGTTAATAGGGTTGTAATGCGATTAGAATATATAAATTTTGTGAGGTTAAGTATTGGGACGTGTAAGGAGTGTCAAAAGATTTAATTATCCTCAAAATAACTCAAAAACAAAGTGTTTTTTGTGGCTGAAATCATAAGTGTGCGTCGCACACCTCATCGCACATGATAAGTTGTACGCCGCACATCCTATCGCATAAGCTAAGGTGTGAGTCTCACATTCTATCACACACTCGAGGGTGCGTGCAGCACAACCTGTCGCACACTTGTTCCAGTAGCCATGTGCGATTGTTTATGCGCCGCACTCCAACTTTGCAGGGCCATTACTTCTTGCTCGGGTGTTAGAGTTTTATAAATTTAGAATTGTTGGAAAGATAATTCGATTATCTACAATTTGGGGGGTCTAAATCTGGCAAAATGTCATGTATAAACCATGTTATTCTTGTTCAAAGGTCACTCTTGCGGAATCACACACTAAAACTTGATGGATCCAAAAGCTATTAGCTGGCCTTACTCTGAGTGACTCACATGGGCATACTTAATACATCATAAGCTATCTTACCGCTAGGATACTCATTGTAAATCATGTACTCAAATATGAATCACAGGATGTGAGGTTTCATACGTCGGAGAACTGATTCATTTCCTAGCTTGGAAACATACGGGGTATTACAGTCCCAAAGTAAACTTTCTCAACTGGGCCCTTATATGAGACACCATTTCCGGAGTATACCAAGACAAAAAGTAAAAATTCAAGGCATATTCCTTAACCGACATTTTTCCTTGCTTCAAATTAACAAACTCCTCCACTTTACTTCCCTCAACTCCTGAAGAAATAAGCAGTCCAAAAATACATTAGAGGCAAAGATGACTCATTGTCATCACCCTTTGACTGATCCCACTCCTCGTACCATTGGTACTCCATATCCTTTAGCTAGCAGGCAGGAAACTCCACCTCTTCTATATTTGTGGCATACTTAACCCTAAAAATATTTTCCATCTTATCTAGAAAACCCTGAGGATTCTCTTCCACCTTAACACCTATAAAGGTAGGCAGTTCAACCTCATGAAATAGCTAACTCTTATGGCCTCAAATGATTCAGTAACAGATGTACCGCGTTTAGCCTACAAAGCTACTAACTGAGCAATCATATGAATCGACTGATGAAACTCAACATTCATCGTGTCAGCCCAAGGAGGAATAGAGAGAATTGGTAGAATTCTAGAACAATCAGGAACTAGACCTCTAGACTGAGTATGAATCCTATGAGTAGCGTGCATCCCATCAACATTATCACCAGTTAGGACAAAGAATTTTCTGTGAACTTTAGATTATTGAGGAATGATTTAAAAAGTGAAAAAACATGAATTAGAGAAGATTCTAGGACTTAGACTCCATGATTAAAAATAGAACACAAAAAAAATTAACATTCCAAAATGTCTTGTAGCCTATCCCTTATGAGTGTGGCGCTATACATCCTTAAGAGAGACTCTACTCGACACGTCTTTGGGGACTTCCAAGTGACCATGAACCTAGGGCTCTGATACTAATCCAACAAAACCATAACTAGGGACTAGTCGAGTCGGGTTCCTCAAGCCCATCCAGCACCAGATACCGCCCCGTTACCCAGTCATAACTGCCCCATACCTTTTAATTTATAATATTCCAAATATATATAACAAAACCAAATGGAATGATTACAAATCAAATACAGTCAAATGGTGTTAGCCCTAATACCAATACCAATGCTAAGGATGACACTAATACCAACACCGCCCATACAAACCTAAAGTAGTCCCATAAAGCCTCTATCCAAAAGTAAAACAATATCCGGTCGAGACATGCCTTCGACTATAGCCAAAATCAAAGTCTATGACATGACAAAGGTATGTAGAGAAATTTATAACATGAAATGGAGCCTTCTAAGTATGGAAGCTCACCACTTCAATCCGACATAAGCGTTCCTAAAATCTAATCATTGAGAAGAAGAAGTAGTATGGCCGATTCCTACATCACATTGGGATACAATGCCCAATGATGGGTTAGTGGGTGAATGCTAGCATGCTCTTAAGATAAGTAGAACATAATACCAACTTTTGAAACCAAGTAAATAACTATGTGCAAGCACAACCATACATATACATATATAATCCATACCAGGAAAGGGAATCGGGTTTAGCATACCTTTAAAACCATTAACTTGGGTATGTGTATCTTAACCGTTCTAGAACTATCCACGAGATATATGGGTCCAGTGTTACCCCCTGAACATGCCCCAGTTTGTGTAGTCGCACAAACTAGAGACATCATAGGGGTCGGGTATTCCCATGTAACCCTCACCCTCCATAATACATATATACAAGTATAACTTAGGGGATTCTTATATACCCCACAAGTATATGGTCACCATGACCCATCCTTATGTTGGCAAATATGAGTTTCCAATGTCCATCCATTGGACTCACACCTTCACGGTTAGCTAGCATAACCCGCTATTATTTCCTGATTAAAACCATTAGCACACAACCAAACCACTAATTTAATATATTATTAACCAAGTCTATAAGAAATGGTATCGTCATACCAACTATAGCTTGCAATAAATGTCCTTATCCAATCACATAGGGGATTCCCATGTACTTTGTAGGTTTAGATTCACTTGGGGTATTCCGATATACCCCACAAGGTTTTAAATCAAAGATATGCCAACGAAGGCTTTACAATTTACTAATTAAAATCATTTAACCACTTTAAGTTCCATTACACTATTATACCATGCAAATTTTTCAATGAAAGTCAAACTATGTAATAAAAACATTCTCGTAGGCATTTTAACAAACATGTTGAGGGCATATATATTCCAAAACCAAAACCAAGTTGCAATAGACCATTCCCATGCAAACACATGTTCAAACCACTATTATAATATAAAAACCATAAGTAGAAACATGGGAAAACATAAATCAACCATTAATAACCAAAACCCCAACATATAATTCAAAACCCAAAACCATATCACTATTATGCCATGAAAACCATTCATAAAACATACCTTTAGTTGAGCTAACAATGAGGGAGGAGTAACATGCCTTAGATACCAATGAAGATAGAGAGAGACCAACCTTGAAAGCCTTAATTGACTACCTTGAAGGAAGCCCTAGAATTTTGTTAACCCAAGAGCTTGAGAGAGATTTGAGAGTGTTTCTAGTGTTTTTGATTTAGAATAACAGGGTAAATGATGTCCCAAAATTTTTTAAGTCATGGGGTCATAAGGTGTTAAGAAGGGAAATGTCCAAAGTACCCCTAACTTAAATCATATAAATTCCCGCAGAAGGGTAAGACTCTACCACCCAAACTGGACCCTTACATACAATTGGTACCCGTCACTCGTACTCTAGGTAACAACTTGGTCTCTAATACTAACTAACATACAACCAGATAGGCTAACGTATACCCAAACACATGACAAATACCCAAGAACCATACCTTAGGTAGAATAGAATTATCTAGGCAAGACATAGGACATCATATGATTGAAACTATACTTCTAGTACCCTTACATATAACTAGTATAATGTCCATTATTACCTTAGACAGAAACAAACCAAACCTCACTGATCAACATAAGAGTTAAGGGCCCTAAACCATACCCTATCATATGAAAAACACCCCTTATCATATGATGGCTAGAAGCTCAAACTCAAGAAATTTTCTATGGGTCAAAACCCAGGGTGTTTTACCAATGCCATAGGGGATGCCTATTAGAATGACCTTTTTTAAGGTTTGCTGAAATACCACATTAGGGTTTCCTAATTCCTGTTCCTTACGACCTCTCTTGTACCTAATAGGTAGGGCCTTATCATCCTTAGTGAATAAATCAATGATCATAGTGGTGGTCTAGGCAGTGGCTGCATAGAATAAGGAAACAACAAAGAGGTGACTTAATTGTGGTTATCAACTAAATAGTGCACCTAATCAGGTACCTACACATCATGAATCCATGCTCCTATTCGAAACACAAAATTTTCAATCCACCCATGCATCTTTCTCATGAATCACTCTATGAAGCCTATTATTCTACCCTCAACTCTAGCCTCGAAAGCCTATAATATTTTCCAAAATCATGCTTGATCTATCCATTTAATATGGTGAACTAGGTATCTATCTATGCTTTCTAATCAGACAACTCCTACTACAATTCTACTAGTTGCTATAAAAACCCTAGGAAAACTCACAAAACTAAAAAACAACAGTCGAGGGGGAAAAGTAGAAGTAGAAGCTGGTACCGTTGTGCCCACAGCCCCCTCACGCCTGTAGTTCAGTAGGCTCCACCCAATGACTGATCATATTACTATCTCCAATTGGTTTCATACTCTCAACCAGCTTAATCGATATAAATGTACCCTTAAAGTGGGCCGTACCCAAAATAAGTGAATGGATATGCTCTCTATAGTGAAATTGGGTTAGACGCATCCTAAATCAGTCTAATGTATGGCATGTGGGTAACCTCTACCCTCTAATAAATCTCTAGAATACTTGGTACCACTTTCGCATTACATAACTTCTATATCAAGCATGAGAAGGGGATAGTAGTGAACCCCTAGAAGACCCTTTCATGAATTTGATTACGGATCTACCTCACAAAATCAATATCATAGCCATCTATGATGCTGGCAATAAGTAAAAATCTATCCTAAGTGAGTATGTTGTCCACCGATATTAGACTCAAATGATAACTTACTATAGTACACTAGAATAATGCTGCAAAGTGCAATAATGCATTTTTAATCTCCCTTTTCTCTAAACCTAAGGGGAATCAGTACCTAACTCTGCAATTTTCTCGGCTACCCCTCTAGATAAGTGTACTCTCTATGCCTTCTACTCAATATTTTGCATCGTGTACCGACATAATCAAACTCCCTCATTGTAGACAGTCTTATAAATTCTATCCCAAATAAGAAATAATGAATGGTCTCCTCTGAAACATCAACCCTAACCCCTCTGACTAGTTTGTGAGTCAGTGGGGGATGGTTCGCTCTTCCCCCTTAGCTAGAGTAACTAAATAAACTAATGTCGTATATGAAGCATAAAAATCCTGGCCTATTTTCAAGAAGTAAGAACCTAAAGGTTAAGTCATCCACCCAAGTTTATATATATTAAATATAACTTATATGTCTGGAGTACCTTTCAAAGTGGCTAACTCTCTAGGGGTCTCCTCCATAATATTTCACTATGGTTTACCTTGGTCAGTAATCATGATGTCTCTATCATAAATACTTTTCATCCCCTCCATACATCATCTTAGGATAACCTATGCAAGTAGGATTGTAGAGACGTGTGTGGAATCTAAATCCTGAGCTATAAGTACTAAAGCTATAGCATCCTGAGTACCCTGAGATGAATAAGAACCCTCTTGAGGAACCTGAGATACATTGTTATCATATTTATACTGGAGTGCCTTTGAACTAGATGCAGATTCATTGTCACTTAAATACGATGTAGACTTCGACCCCTCTTCATACTAGTGGATGATTGAATCCTCCATAATACTTGAACCAAAGCCTCCCATCCTCTCCCTTATCATACTGGGAGAGTATGGTGGTGATATAATGGATGACTTTATCCAAGGCCCAATCCAGACAAAATAAATTAGTGAAGTCTGGGGTCGTGACTGTGATGCCTATAGTGGTGCAGGATGAAGTCTTGATTGAATAGTAGCTAGTGTCAGCTAAGACCCCATCAGAATAGCTACCCTGGCTACAACATGCCTCTATGCCTGGCCTCAAGTTTGGCATAGGACCAAGATGTGATGTCCGTACTCGTCGGATAGTCCACAATGAATCCATTCCACTCAAGAGACTCATAACTTAACTTGGACTATAATTCTTTTTCCTGTGTATCCTTGGATTCCATAGTACCTATAAAAGAAGTTTTTGGTAATTGAAACACAATATAGAAACAATAACTAAAAAGAAAATTGACTTTTCGACCTAGAGGCTACCTACGATCCCTACCTACGGGGCCTTAGGTAGCCTTTATAGGTTGTATACAAAGACTTGAACCTTCAGGGATTATATTATGACACCTATATTACCACCTGCGGTCTCATAGGTACTACTCATATGCTCGTAGGTAAGTTTTACGGGTTCCAACTGAGGGCATGTCAAAGTTTTCCCAAATTTGCATCCAACACATATAAATTTCCAAATTTTGACCAAATTCAATCATTACAACATGAATTACTTCAATTACATAGGTACTTCCACATTATCTGAGTTAATCATTTTCTAGTTCCATTTTTCTACTAAGATCACAGGCTTTCCATACCTAAAATCATGTAACAATTTAGCCTTTACCATTTTTAGGCTCTCAATATTTCATGAACTATTAGAATTTTGCAATTTCACATTTATTCCAAGTACAATATCAAGTTCAATGTTCAAGAAATTTTTTTTAAACATTGAAGCAAAGAATTTTTACCTTAAAGAAAGATTTTAGAATAAGATGATGAAAACTTGATTTATCCTTAACTTCTCTAAATAATAGTTCAAGTGGGGTGATGTGGAGTGGGTTTTTTCATTTATATTGATGGATAGAAGTTAAAGAGTTCATATTAAAGTGGGAGCTTTTAATTTGAAGAATTGGGGGTTGAGAAGGTCATATCTAGGGTTAAATTGGCTAATGCATGTGATATTAGGCCGGGTAACTTGGGCCCGACCCTAAATTTAAAAAAAATATCCTAAAAATACTAATCCTACCTATGGAACCTACATATAGTCCACAGGTAGTACCTATGCCCTAATAGGTAAGGGTCGTTGATTGGTCCTGCAGCATTACATTGGCTCTGATTCCTACGACTCAACCTATAGGCCCATAGGTCGTTACATTGCCTCTTATTCCTATGGCCCTACCTATGAGGATATAGGTATTACCTATAGGCCCTTTTTGGGTCCATAGGTTGAAGTTCAAAGACCTACATTAGTTTCTAATTCCTAGTAATTCAACTTACATGTCATGAGTTGGACCTATGACCCTGTAAGTACGGTCGTAGGTCCATTTACCTAGACTTGTCTGAAATTTTGCAATATTTTACCATTATATATGTGTTTCTCAAATTGTTTAACCTACAAAAAGAAAAATATGAACAGTAAAACCTTAGGTTTACTCCCAAGTAATTCTAGACTTAGCGTCGCAGCACGAAGTGGATATGTTAGTACTCAGATTTCTCCAACAAGCCCATGAGTTTCCCTTCCATGCAACATCTTATTTAATTTTGTAGCATGATGTTCCATGGGTTCATGTCACTTTTTATACTTAAAATAGGAAAATAGGCAAGTACTTAAGTTCGATTTGGTATATATCATGTGTTTTTGTGTTTATTTTGCATTAAACTAGGTTTTGGAGCTTAAAATGAACAAAAATAGTACAGAATACAGAAAGGACAACTTATGATACAATCTATGTGGTGTAGGTTGCACTTACATGGTGTAAGTGGGGTTTGTAGGTCTTAAATTTTATGACTTCCGAGAACCAGAAAGCTAAAGTTTTTTTGACACTTATGATGGGTTACTTTCATCCCATAAGTACTACTTACGGCTCCCTAAGTTCCATCACGAGTTGTAGAGATTGAAGGATAAAAGAAACTGAGTTTGCAGAAGTTTCTAACACTTATGACTTGTTACTTACGGGACATAAGTACCACTTACACCCCGTAAGTAACCTCATAAATTGTGCTCTGGAAGATTTCAACCTTTAAGGAGTTTGGTCACTTATGATACCTACTTATGGGGTGTAAGTGCAACAAACGACCCACAAATGACATCATAAGTGGTCGTCGACCCAAGTTTCCTAGTTCATGTTGGTTTGGATTCTTAGGATTTTTATGTAATCTATTAATAGTCTTTTGATTCTTTTTAGTTAGTTTATACACTTCTACATACTTTTTTAATTCAAAAACATATATTTAATTCAAGATTGACTTTTGATCTTGGAATCTCTTTGTTCTTGTTTTTCGTTGATTATTAGTTTGAGACTTTAGGTTTTATACTTCAATAGTTGTGAGATTATTTCTATGCTTAATTTTATGAATCCAAGGAGTTTCTTGCAACTATGAAAGGCTAAATCCCTTAGAGAGTGTTGTGGGAACCCTGGTTGCATAACAGAGTAGAGGAACTGCAACATTGTTCTTGATCAATATTCTTGCATGTATTGTGATTGTCTTTGATTTAATAGTTTTCTTAGTAGTGGACAATATTGAGAACCTTCCTATTCACTACTTACTTCAAAAGAAAAGTAGAGATTAGGAAAAGAAGATCATGATAGTAATTTGAGGCTATCAACTCTCACCTAATTAACTTGACACTCAAAAGGTAATAGTTAATCTGGGATCTAGGATAATGGTTAGTTGGGAAGAACTCTAAGACTCAAAAGGTAAGGATTAAAATTCACTAAAGGTATTCACAAAATGTTTAGTGATATATAACTTATCAGATTCTGCATGTAATATATTATGACAGTTCAACAGATCTCGACAAATCTATGGAGTTAAGAAACTAGGGAAAACATAGTTCTAGTGTTTATCTTAGAATTATTACAACCTAAAGCAATTAAGAGTTGTTACTCTTAGCTGGTTACTACAAATTCCCCCTATTTACTTTTATGCACTTTTGGCTACTTCAACAAGTTTGTGAGCCAGATTTGACTTTTTCCATATAGTATCGACCTAAACCTAGTTGGTTTACTATAATTTTATAACAACCATATTGTATATACTTGGAGGATATAGATTGGGCAATATCAAATGTTGGTGCCATTTCCTGAAATACATTTGCCTATATATTCATTGATGTTGTTAAGCTTGTTGGGTTTACTTTTCTATTCTTCTGGGGGCATACATTAGTGTAAGCCCAGTACTAGGAGTTAAGGAAATCCCTTGATCCTATTTGATCCAGAACCAAATTGAATCCTATAACAGAATCATAGGATGTCAAACCATGACTATGAAGCTTATCAAGAGGGGTGGCAAGATGATTCACATGAATTGTCTCCACCCCAGATGATTTTAAGGAGACTACCGAGAAAACTATTGCCTGGTTATTCACAGAAGCTAATGTAAGGAGGGATAATAAGGCTATTCAACATGCATCTGTAGAGGCTAGATAGAGATAAAATGCTAATTATCCAGTGGAATTCATTAGAGAAAGAAGTTATAGAGCTCCACTATCCCTGGATTTTTAGTATTTGCTAGCATAAGAAGGTCAAAATGAAGACATGAGCTATGTAGAGTATATAAGCCCTTAGGCGTTGTGCCACACAGTCAGGGACCAGGTCCCTCAAAGTCAACCATAGGAAATAGAACAGTAAATGCACAAAAATTATAAAAGAGTGCAAGAAATGTAAAGAACAGAGGATTTAATGTGGAAGCCCCCTTGCTAAAGGGAGAAAGAACCACGACTTCCCCTCACAAGCTTAAAATAGTCCACTATAACCAACCTCTTGATTATATACTCGACTGTGAACCTAACTCTAGGTTGGTTCCTCCTGCTTGCAATACCTCTATTACAAGCCCACCTTGACACGTTTGCCAAGATTCCTTAACAAACTAGTTAACTCTTACCAGCAACGAGCTTAGACAACTCTAACAAAAAACTTCTCTCAATAAACGAAAACGCTACTCTTACATCACAATCAATACTTACTCAAGATACTTTCTAAATTAGTACACAAATATGGTAAAAGATCTTGAGCAATATCAGATTTGGAGTTTGTCCCTTTCTCTCTTTTTAGCATTCTATTTGTATTTGAAAAACTATGTGATGAAGAAATCTTTTTTCCTTTTATAGATGAGGGATGATTAGTGCTGAAATTTCATTGGACCAGGTGCACTATTAAGTACAAGTAGCACCTGTAAATTTATTACATAAGAGGACAAAAATGTCCAGACACGCGTGCCAGCTATAGTATACCTTGAACATCCTTGGACCTGGTCCCTTGCAGTTATCTGCTCATCATTAAAACTACATATAAAAATTTCCCCCCTTCTGGATAGAAAACTAACAAAATATTTTTGAGCACATCCATCATATTTAATCAGTGTTATTACTACTATAAAGATGAATGTTCCCCCTATCATCATGCTTCCACCACCATGCAACACAGGGACCTTATCCCTTATTGTCATTTGCATCAAAAAATCTAATCACATGAGCACACTTGCTTTACTAATTCCCCCAATCATGATGCACCATAATACATCTATTGCATTTGCGCCACATGAGCACACAACACACACACACACCTGGTCCTTACATATAAAGTCAGTATTCTCTCTTTTGGCATCATTGAAAAAGATTAATAGTAAACCAACAGTAGAGATAAGTAAAAGATAATTTACTCATGGACACTAGGGCAACAATAACAAATAGAACAACTTTAAATTTAAGGATACAAATAAGGGACACAACAAAACTCGTTCATTCATAAAAGTTAGAACTAGTGTATCAAGCTAAAATAATCAACATAAAACAATTATATTTAAAGGAAAATGTTAGAATCAAGACAAGAAAATAACAGAGTTGTTGAGAGGGAAGGGATAACAAGTCTTGGGTAGAGAGAGGTTTGGGGAAAAGGACTTAAGTGGCATCTCCATTCTTGCATTTTCAGTAATGTTGAATCTAACAATTGTTTGTTGAGAATCTTCACTTTATTATTCAGTTCTTCAACTTTTCTAACAGTTCAATCTCTTTTGCCTTCAGTTTAGCATTTTTAGTGGTAAGATCATTAGACGTACCTGGTCCCTCTCAAAAGACAACTTATGATTTTGTAACTTTAGGGGCACTATTTTATCTTCTTTGGCACTCAAATTTATCGTTAAATCCTTCAATTCCATTCTCAACTTCTCTTGAATAGTTGTATATTTCTGCCTTATTCCAGTATAGGTACCACTGTTTGACTTAAAGGACTTGGTTCTCTCATCACCCTCAATTTTTATTCGTCTTTCTTTAGTAGCAGTAACAACTACTGAACTCATGTCCTACTCTCTCTCAATCTCAACAACTTTAATATCTTCAATCTCTTCTATTGCACTAGCTTTTATAAGCTTTTTTCTTGTTATAATATAAGTCTTACTCTCCTTTATTGCATCTTCCAGTAATTTCATCTCAAACCCTCTAGTGGAGTATGTTCTACACACTTTCACCTTAAAGTCCACTACTTTCTCATTTCCTGTACTACTCCTTAGCTTTTTCACAGACCATCACAGAGACAATTCATCCTTATTTTTCTTAACCTTATCACTTACTTCCTGTTTTTTTATTGCTAAAGCTTTCCTTAGTATCATATGCAAGCAAAAACAAATTTTCAGCCACCTAGTTCTCATTGTAGGAAAGATCAACTCTCTTTACAAGTATTTATTCACCAGATAATTGAGTAAAGACAAGTTTTGAATATGGGGGTGTAGGAGAGCCTTGTTCTTGTAATTTTTAAGACGTATCAGCCTTTCTGAGTTCTTTACACAACTCAAGGTTTTGAGGATTTTTAGGCACTTTTTAGCTTTATGAGGTGTGAGAAATCTCAATTTGAGAGTTTTCCTGTCCAATTGGTGTCCCAAAGTTTGACTGGAATCCTCTACCATGATTGGTTGAAACCAACTTTCTAGGTTTGAGGAAATTTCAAGGGAACTAACTCATTTAGTGTTTTCATATCTTGTAAAGATGACTTGGTGGGTGAAGTAAACCTAGTTTGGTTGGAGACTCAATTTGGTGCTTTGTATGTCTTTTAACATTGAAGGGTCAGAGTATTTGGCTTGATATAGTAGAGTGTTGTCTACCTTAACCTTTAACTAGGTTTTAGGAGGTAGAATCATTATCTATTTGATTTTGTGGGTGAGAGAGATAAAATAGGACTAATTTAGTTGGAGAGGAAAGTCAATTTTGAATGATAAGTCAAAATTATTTAAATAATACGTGTAAAGATCTAATATGGTGGTTTAGTGAGGTGTCAATTGTTTAAAAATAGGCCACTTCTTAAATGACATATCTGAACTTACAAAGTGTAACCCTTAATTTTGTAGAATAGAATTGATTACTTTTGCAGAGGAGAAAATATCACAAGGCCTATTTAGACGAAGTTTATGATTATTATTTGAGCATCCTGTATAGTTACTAACCTGAGAGATTGGACCAATTCCCTCTTCTTTGGGTGATTTTTAAATTTATTCTTATCACATTTGTCTAATTCCAAAGCTTTTCCCTTGGAGGCATACCTACAAAGGTATAATATTGAGTTAGACCAACATGTACCTATTTTACCAAGGATACCTTTCTCTTAAACATAGCCAAATTTTTGGAATGACATTAATGCAAAATTTTAAGAATGAAACTAATTCCCATGTTATTCATTCTGCTAAAGCTTTTTCTTTTGAGATAGATTTCCTAGGGATCAAGTCCATTGAAATCATCTATTTCAAAATAAGACACCTCCATCTTGAAGTGTCTTGAGAGAGAGAACATAATCAGAACTTCCATCATCAAGCGTTAAACCCTTTCATTAAACAAGCTATTCTTTACTACAATCCTCTTCCCATGGCTGGAATCATAACTACAAGTTAGATTTGGGAAGCCACTTAAGTTTGAGTTCCCAGTAGAAGGATAATGGTGTGATCAAATTCTTCTTAGCCCATCCAAGAAGTGATAGCTTCCTCTTCACCCTTTTTAGAGACTTGAAGACCTTATGATGTGCATTCTCCTACTGAATGTATTCAGTATTCTCCAGTTTATCGTTAAGCCAGTGCTAACATCTTTCTTTCAAATATCAATCTTTTCCATAGTGAGTGCACAAGAGTTTGTGCCCTTTGCTTCTATCATTATGATTAGCCTTTCCTTTAGACTCAACAGGTTGGAATTCTCCTTGATAGCCTAGACCTCTACCATCATTAACACCTTGACTAGTCAAGTCATAAAGGATCAGTGAAGAAGTAGTCCACTTAAGAGACTTGTTCAACTACTAGAATAAAAACATATCCTATATTTTTATCTTCACCTGAATCACTGGAAGAGTATCTCCATGATTCTAGAGCATGATTTATAGCGTACTCAGCTACTGGCTTCCTTCTTAAATTTTCAAGGACCTGGTACCTGTTCCTCCCCATGTCACCTTTTATCTTGAGATACTCTGATAATCAAATTTATGCATTAGACTGTCTTTGATAAAGTATTCAGGGCTCCTACATTTGTGACATACCTCAACATTGTTTCATATTTTATTAGTGATTACTTTTCTTTGGAACTGATCACTCTTTTTCATGGATCTAACAATCCTATTTTCCAAAGAGTAAACATTAGTTCCCTTTTCTGCTGAATCAAGTTTGGAAGCCTTTAATGCCAGGGATTTTTCCCTTTTTTCATTATTCTTCTCTATACCTTGCTACTTCTTGAGCTTATGGGTTTATAAATTTCCAATCAGTTCATCCATGGTGAGGGTCTTTAGGTTTGTGGCTTTAGTTATGGAATCTACTTTAATTTCCCAGGATTTAGGAAGAAATCTAAGAACTTTTATCACTTTCTTATACAATGGAATCACTTCTCCCATGAAGTAAATCTCATTAGTGATAGAAGTGAATCTTGTATGCATTTCTTGGACTGTTTCTCCTTTTGTTTTGCAGAAGTTTTCATACTAAGTAGTAAATATGTCTACTTTGGAATCCTTCATATCGATAGTACCTTCATATCTAGTTGTTAAGCAATCCCAGAAATCTTTGGCATTTTCATAAGCATAGATCCTATTATATTAATTAGTCCATATACCACAGACTAATAATTTTATGGCCATGAAGTTTTTATCAACCTTCATTTTTGTAAGACCCCACAAAATTACTAGCTTAATTTAGTCCTTTAAGCTTGTTAAGGGGTCCCAAAGTTAGAAAATTCTTGATAAGTATTCAGACTTAGTTTATTTTTAGTCCTTCAAAAGTTGGCAATCTCATTTTGCAACCTTAAATTCCTTTAAATGCCTATATTTTAGTTAATCCATGATCAAGAAGGTCAATAGGTGTTCCTGGAAGAGTTTCGGATTTTTTGGACTTAGTTTGAAGCTCTTTTGGAATCCCAAAACAGTGTACCAATGTGATATTGGGGCGCCCCATCACCTATCGCGTTGGTTAATATTTTCTCTAGCTACCAGCGTCAAATTCTAGTGAGTCGACGTGATCTTGGAATGATGCATTGGATATCGCATCGGTTCCATCGACGCTCTACATCGACCTACGCATCGACAATCTAGTTTTCACTCATTAAAAGACTGCATTCTTGGGGGTATTTGGGTCTTTTTACCCTTACTCTCAGCCCCCAAAACACGAAATTTAATACCCTAGGAAGAAAATAAACTCATTCTTTCTCAATTTCTCACAAGAACAAGCCTTAGGGTTTTAAAATTTCAAATCAAGAACTCAAGATTCCACCATTAATTTCCAGAAATGCTTCAACAAGGTATGTAAAGTGTTCATCCAAGGTCCCTTCCACCCCTGGAGTTCAAGAAACTTCTTTCAAAAACATGAATTGTGATTTCTTTGTTGTGTGTTTGAATGTTATCATGTTGATGTTGTGGAATAGGTTCCAAGTTGAAATCCTTATGTGTTTCTTGATATTATGATAGTATGCAAGTTGAAATTTGATTCTCTTATATTGAAACCGTTGAATTATGAAGTCATGATGCATTAGCATTGATGATCATGACCAAGTATAAAGCTACGCCTACTATGTGTTTGATAAAATATTAAATTGACACTATGGTGCTTTTGTGATCCTTTGGTGGTCTAGTGTTGAACTTACGCTACACCCACATGTTCACAATGTCTTCAATGTTAAAGCTATACCTTGTATATGTTTGATAAAATGGCTTATAAGATCGTATTGTAAGTTGTTGATTATTGTCAAGTATCCAAGAATTATCATGTCTTATTATTTTCATGCTATCGAGTCTTGAGGGTATTTAATACTCGATAATTTAGCAGTGTGCCTAGAGCCAGTGTAAGTTATAGAATAGTCTCGATTATGTCACAATCAGTAGTACTCTAGTTTAGTTACAAAACTCAGGAAAAATTAGTAAACTTAGTATCAATCCAGTCACATTCAGTATTTAGTTTAGTCCTCAGTAAACTCAATCAGATATTAGAACTCAGTAGTATTCGATCAGTAAATGAAACGCAGTTAACTCAACTCAATTCAGTTAATCAGTATAATCAGTAATAGATTAGTCCAACCTAGTATGAACTAGAAAATCAGTTAGTGTCTATTTAATTTGGAGTAGGATTCAGCATCGAGTAAACCAAAGGATGGGGACTCACCTTCCAGTAGAGGGTGTGATCCTTAGAAGCAGTCTTTGTGTTCCAAAAATACGTAGCCAGTGTAGGTTGAGACATCAAAATCTTCTAGTTAAGGGTTGATGAGGTGGATTAACCTGATAGTTTAGGGTCCCACCATTATCATTTGAGAAGCTACCAAATAAGGGTATCTTTTTAGTGTCTTTACCCATGGCATGATACTGATACCCTTCCAAATGGGGTTACAGGTTGGACCCAAAATCTATTTAGAAAATGGGCATGCCAGTTAGATGATTATCTCCCACAGTCTCAGTCTTCATAAAGAACTCAGAAAGTTCTATAGATTTTAGGACAATCAAATACAGTCACTCAGCTCAGCACAGAACTCAGCTAGTTCCATCAGAAATAGGACTGTCATGCATAGTCACTCGACAAATAGTACATCAATTATCAGTTATACCAGTTATCAGTAATCTATGTTATTAGTAAACTCCATTTTCTGAATTCTTATGACTTCAGTTACAGTTATGTATTCATGAATGTATTCTTATGCAGTCATGTTCATGTTATTCAGTCAGTTATAGTTCATGTATATGAACCCTTGCATTCAACCTTATCTCACTTTGCGTACTAGTGCATTCACACGTACTAACAAATACTTTTCTTTTGCGTTATTATGTTTTATACCATAGGTTCAGACGTACGGCCCCAAAGAATACTTACCAGTTCAGACATTCAACGAGCAGAAGTATACTAGCAGTGAGTCCTCACCATTCGAGGATATTTTCTTATTTCATTATCTTATTAGATTCAGCATTTAAGTAGATGGAGTTAGTTGGGGAATTATCCCATCAACTTCTTATTCAGACAGTTCAGTTTAGAGACTTTTCAGCCTAGATGTTTAGATAGTATTCAGTATTTTAGATTCTGATGTTTTATCAAACTTTATTATTTTTTTTTCATCAGCATTACAGTTTTGAACCTTATAGCATTTCAGCCTATTATTCCGCATTATACCATGTTATTACTGAGTTATTGAAGCAGGTACTAGTCATGGGTTACCTTGTGGTCCTTCGGGATTATGAGCACCATGTAGCATCTGGGGTACAAGACTCAGGGTATTACAATTTTATCTTCAACATCATATTCTCTCCTGTGTTTTACAACAATTCTAGTTCTTTCTCCTTCTTTGATTTCTTTAACAGGAACATGAGGACCATCAATAATTATATTCATAAGTTCAGTATCTTCAGTCATAATGAAGTCAAACATCCTGGTTTTCCATTAGCGATAATACTTCCCATTGAATCTTAGTGGTCTAGTGGTAGATTTTCGTTTTTCCAGATTAGGTAGAGTAGCCGTGATAACCAAATAACTCTAGGTGTTAACCTTTGAGAGTGTTCTAGTGCTAATACCAATTGTAGAAACCCTTGGGAGTTGTGCCACATAGTCAGGGATAGGGTCCCTCAAATTCAATAGAATAGTAAATGACCAAGAATTACAAAGGAGTGTAGGAAATGTAAAAAAACATATGATTTAATGTTGAAATCCCTTGCTTAAGGGAGGAAAAACCACGACTTGCCCTCATAAGCTCAAAACAGTCTACTATAACCAACCTCTTGATTACTGACTCGATAGTGAATCTAACTCTACGTTCCTCCTGCTTGTAATGCCTCTATTAAAAGCCCACATTGACATCTCTTCCAAGATTTCCTCAAAAACTGGTTAACTCTAACTAGCAACTAACTTAGGCAACTCTACCTAAGCACTTTTTTCAACAAAAGAAAACACTACTCTTATACCATGAGTAGTCTAATTACAAATAATCACCCACTCAAGACACTTTCTATATCAGTGCACTTATGGCAAAAGAGCTTGAGCAATATCTAATATCAAGTTTTTGCGTTTCTTTCTATTTAGCACTCTTTTTGTATTTGCAAAAACCATTTAATGATGAATTATATTTTTTCTTTTATAAATGAGTGATGATTAGGGTTGAAATATCATTGGATCAGGTGTCCTATTTAGTACAAGAAGAATCTGCAAGTTTGTTACACAACAGGATAAAACTGTGTAGACATACGTGCCAACTATACTATACCATGAACATCTAGAGAACTGGTCCCTTGAAGTTATATTCTCATCATCAAAACTACATATAACATAGATCCTATCGAGACAAAAGACATCATTCTTCTTAATCTTCACCAGGGGGTAAAGTTTAACATTACTAGTGTTATGATCTAGTTGCTGAATCTAAAAGATGCGCTTATTGGCCATCTAACTAATGACACAAACATGCACCTCATTAATTTTTTTTGAATTTTCACTTTATACAACATACCTGGGGTGGATCAAGAAGCATTGAGACTCAGGTTGTTACCATTCTCTCAAACTAATGAAGCGATCTTATAGTTAAGATAACTAACTTGTGGGACCATTACTACTTTGAACAAGTTATGGTAGCAGTTTTCAAAATGTTTTTTGTCTCCTACCATAATGCAACAATTAAAGTACAAGATCTATAACTTTAGGAAGATGCATTCTAAACTAATGTATGAGGCATGGTTTCGGTTTAAGGAAACTTTAATGATGGTTCCTAATCAAAAAATTTTAGGGAAAAATTTGCTGGATATTTTCTATCATTCCGAAATACCAGTTCCAAATATATAGATGATACTATTACTGGAAGAGTGTTCATGAATTGTATTGTGATGTAGCATAAAAATCTTAAATTGATTTTCTCCTATCAATAGAGGGTGGCCTATTCAGATGGTAGAGAGAGGTGTCGACACTTATGCCACTAGCTCTTTTGATGAGCATATAACTGTAGATAATTAAATAGCTCAATAGGTTTAATAGCTGAGGACAAAGATTGGGTTACTAATGAAGTAGTTTGCAACTATGAATTCTGAGAAGGTGAATGTTGTGGGTGCACAAGGCAAACTTGAGGCAAAGTTTCTAGATAGAGAGTTAGTAGGTTTATAAGCTAAAGGCCAATCGTCTTCTGAAGAAAATTGGAACTTGCGGCAATGGAACTAAGGTTGAAATAACTATGAGGGATATATATAAGGATCAGAGTAGAGAGAGAGAGAAATATTATGACTCGAGTTGCAAGGATGATTGTAAGGAGAAGAATAGTACATAGGTTCCGCCGAGGAGCTTTGACATTAAGTCAAGGATAAAGTCATTCCTCATTTAGATGGTTAAGGGTTCAAAAAGTTAATAAATCTTCCTTAAGAAGATTAAGACAAACATTTCAAGTTTGACCCATAATGTGGAATCACATGCTACTGTGATCAAGCAACATGATAGAATTTGGTCAGATATTTTTGCGACCTTTAATTAGCTTCAATTGGGCACTCTTCCAAGTAATACTATGAAAATTCCTAAGAATGACATTCATTGTCTATCAATTACCACTCGCAGTGGTATGGCAAAAATTTATCCTCCCATGGTTGTAGTTGTAAAGCTAGGGATGATTTTGTTAATGTTGATAAGGCACCTAAAGCAAAATCTGAAAAATTGGTGACTAGTGGTGATTCATCATAAAAGTTCATAGGTATTGATAAATGAGTTTAGTGGTACAAATATAAGGGTAAGGAAGTTGAGCCTATACTGAAGACCATTCTGCGACCTCCTTCGCCTTTTCCTTAGAGATTGAAGAAGAAACAAGAGAAAGGTAAGTATAAAAAGTTCTTGTCTATGTTAAAAGAACTATCTACTAATATTCCTTTTGTATAAGCATTGGATTAGATGTCTATCTACATCAAGTTTATGAAATATTTCATTATTAGATGGTGAGTTTTGAGCTCGCTGATACTATGCATCATTGTAGTGCCATTGATTCCTAATTATTGGTTGCTTATAAGAAGTAAACCAGATCATTTACTATTTTACTTACCATTAGGTCCTTCTTACTTTTCTTCAGCCTTATGTGATTTAGGAGCTAGTATTAATCTGATGTCGTTGGTAGTGTACTAGTAGTTGGGCTTGGAAGCACGCAGACCTATTCTATGTGGTTCTTAATGGATGACTGGACTGTGAATAAATTTATTTGTATTCAGTGTAATGTTTTGGTAAAGGTGTCATCCTTTATATTTCAAGTTCATTTCATGATCCTTGACTATGAGGTGGACTTCGAAGTGCCTATTATCTTGGGAAGGACCTTCCTTGCAACTTGTAGGGTCTTGGTTTACTAGGTGATAGGGTAAATTAAGTTCAAACTAAATGATGAGAAAGTTACTTTTAATGCGTGTTAGTATATGCGTTAACCAAAGGATATGATTAGGGTGTCCATGATTTATACTGTTGATGATGATGTACTGACTATGCCCATTAAAGAGAGACTTGGAGTTGAGGCATTAGTAGTGATTATCATAAACTTTGATAAAGATGGAATTGATGAGTATAATAAGATGGTGAGTGCATTGTATGGTAGAGGTTCTTATAATCATGCTACAAAGAAGTTAGATCTTGATCTAAAGAATATAACCACTCCTTCAGCTCAACCATTAATTGAGGAGCCACTGATCTTAGAATTAAAGGCCCTCCCATCTCACTTACATTATACATTTTTGGGGGCGAACAATAACTTTTTGTTCATTATTGCTACTGATTTATTAGAGACATAGGTTGAAGCATTGATCTTAGTGTTATAGACATTCAAAAGGGTCATCAAATAAACTATTGCAGGCATTGGGGGAATTTTATCCGATATTTGCACTCATAAGATACATCTTAAATTGGATTGTGTACCCAACATTAAGCACCATCATTGGTTGAATCCTCCTATAAAGGAGGTGGCGAATAAAGTGATCCTTAAGTGGTTAGATGCTTTAGTGGTTTACCCCAGCGTGGATAGCAAGTAGTTCAGCTAAATTCAATATGTACCTAATAAGGGTGGGATTATTGTTGTCCCAAACAAGAAGAATGAATTAGTTCCTATGAGATCGTTTACTGGATGGAGAGTATGCATGGATTATAGAAAGTTTAATACTTGGACTCAAAAGGACCATTTTCTTATGCCGTTCATGGATCATATGCTTGAAGGACTACTAGGCAGGGGTTGGTACTATTTTCTTGGTGGGTTCTCGGGATACAATCAGATTTATATTACTTCTGAGGACTAGGGATATATGACTTTCACTTTCATATATAGGACTCTTGCATTTAACAGGATGCCGTTCAAACTATGAAATACTCCTGCCACCTTTCAACGGTGTATGATGTCTATATTTTTTGATATGGTGGAGAAAATATAGAAGTTTTCATCGATGACTTTTTGATCATTGGGGACTTTTTTGATGATTGTTTGACCAATTTGGCCAACACACTTTAGAGATGTAAGAAATGCAATATGGTGTTGAATTAGGACAAGTGACATTTTATGGTGAAAGAAGGTATTATTCTAGATCACAAAATCTCAAAGTAGGATATTGAGATGGATAGAGCAAAGATTGAGGTGATTGAAAAATTACGTCCTCCAATTTTAAATAAAGGTATCCAAAGCTTTTTAGGTCATGCTTGATTTTATAGGAGGTTCACCAAGGTTTTCTCTAAACTTGCTAATCCTCTAGGCAAACTCTTAGAGAAGGAGGTGAAATTTGTATTTGATAATGTATGTCTTAATGATTTTTAGTGTCTTAAAAGAGTAGATAATCTCAGATCCCATTATTGTGTCCCTTGATTTGTCTTTACCATTTAAGGTTATGTATGATGCTAGCGAAGTGTCCTCAGATGCTTTCCTAGGACAAAAATGTGAGAAATTCCTTCACCTAATCTATAATGCCAGCAGGGCATTAAACCCCGCATAGAAAAACTATATAGTCACTGAGTAGGAGTTACTTGTGGTGGTTTCTTCCTTTGATAATTTTGGTCCTCTTTTATATAGATCAAGGTCATAGTTCACACAAATCATGCAGTTTTGAGGTATCAAAATTCAATGAAAGATGCAAAATTGAGGTTGAAACGTTGGGTCATCTTATTGCAAGAATTTGACTTTGAGGTGAAAGATAAGAAAATCATTGAGAACTAGGTTGCTGATCACTTTTCTCACCTTGAGGAGGAGGCAATGTAGAAGTTGGGGGATGAGCTTAACATAGATGATACTTTTCTAGATAAGAAGCATGATGGGGAAATAACCATAAATATCAAGCTTATCCAACTCAAATCTCATAAATCATACATAAAGAAATTTGGTGTAAACCCACTTGCAAAATCAAGTAAATCAATAATAGAAAGTAAATCTTTAGGCACAAGAATGAAAGAAGTGTTCTTATTCAAACCCCACATACCTTGGATTTTGATTTGAATATGTAGAAACTTGTTCCGAACTCTTCTCACTCTTTTTGGCCAAGATTCTTGATGCCTTTGACTTGAGAAACTTAGTTCTTGATCAACTTGGAGAAAGTTATGGAAGTTTCTTTGAATTTCTTGGAAGAGGATTTGGATTTTGGATCTTGTAAAAACCCTAGTTTCTAGGAGATTTTTGGAAGATTGGAAGAGAAAGGAAAAGGAAAATGAGTGGATCTTCTCCACTTTGATATAATATATAAGACAACATGGGGAGGAAATGACCAAAATACCCTTTTTGAAAATGCTAAAATTTACTGTTCAGGGCCAGTGACAGTCGACCTGATGGTCCATCAGAAGGATTAACGGTCCACCAACTCGTCCGTCACTCAAACGCCAAAACTCGAATGTTCTGGCTCAACGTGATAGTTGAAGTGATGGTTCTTTAGGAAATTTATGGTCCACCAAGTCGTGCATCACTCAAGGGCCATAAATGAGACATTCTATCTTGACCTGACGAACCCCTTGACGGTCCGTCAACATTTTGATGGTCCACCAACTTAAACATTGCATGATGCGCTGAAAAAGAAGTCACTGCCTCGGCTTGACAGGGCACTTGACGGTCCACCAGGGACCTAACGATCCACCAGGGACCTAACGGTCCACCAGGTCGATCGTCAAACTTGGGCGATCTGACACCATTCAGTAAAATGGCTATAACTCCCTCGTCTGATGTCGGATCTCAATGAAATTGGTATCGATGAAAATCTTATTCAATTATCTACATGAAAAAAGTATAAATTAGAGAAATACAACTTGGTTTAAACATCAATCACTTTATAAGTCATATATATCTACTAAAAAGAAGAATTTAGACTTAGGAAACAATTCGAGTATTATAGTTCCCTTACTACACCATAAGTTCCATTATAAGTAACATAGATTGAAGAATCAGATAAACTAATAATATAGAAGTTTTTGATACTTATGATGGGTCACTTACAGGACAGAAGTACCACTTACCCCCCGCAAGTCCCCTCGTAAGTGGTACTCTTGAAGATTCCAGACTTCCAGACTTTTGGTAACTTATGACACCTACTTATGGGGCATAAGTTTCACTTATGTCCCATAGGTGGAATCATAATTAGACATCGACCCAAGTTTCTCGATTAATTTTGGTTTGGATTTTAGGCTTTTTATGTAATCTATAAATACTCTTTTGATTTTTTTAGTTAGTCTATGCACTTTTGCGCACTCATATTATTTAAAAACACATATTGATTTTAAGATTGAGTTTTGATCTTGGAATCTCTTTGTTCTTTGTTTTTGGTTGATTATTAATTTGAGACTTTTGGTTTTATTGTTCAATTATTTTGAGATTATTGCTATGCTTTCTTTTATGAATTCCATGGATTTTATTGCAACTATGAGAGGATAAATCCCTTGTCTAGGGTTGTGGAAATCCTATTGGAATAACGAAGTAGAGGAAGGGTCATGTTGTTGTTGATTAATATTCTTGCATATATTGTGATCGTCTTTGATTTAATAATTTTCTTTGTAGTGGCGAATGTTGAGAACCTACCTGTATTCACTACTTACTTCATAATAGAAGTAGAGATTTGGAAAAGAAGATCACAACAGTAATTTGAGGCTATTAACCCTCATTTAATTTACTTGACGCTCAAAAGGTCATAGTAAATGTGGGATCTAGGATAAGGGTTAGTAAGGAAACACTTTGAGTCTCAAAAGGTAAAAAGTTAAATTTACTAAAGGCATTCACAAGATTGTTAGTGATACATAACTTTTAATATTCTGCATGCAAGATATTATCGTAGTTCAACATAGTATGACAAATTGATGAAGGTAAGAAACTAGGGGAAGAATAATCTTAGGGTTCATCTCAGATTGATTACAACAAATGAGGGGAAAGCAATAAAGACTTGTTACTCTTTACTGGTTGCAACAAATTCCTCTCACTTATTGTTTTGCATTCCCGGATACTACAAATCAAGACTTGTTACTCTTTACTAGTTACTACAAATCCCCCTATTTACTTTTCTGAGTCAGATTCGACCTATTCCTAGTGGAATTGAGCCCAACCTTGTTGGGTTAATATAATTTGACAGCGACCAGATTGTATCTTCTTGGAGGGTATACTTTAGGCGATAAAATGGAATGACTCATCTCCGTTGGTTACTCAGACTTCACCAAGGCTAACATTTTCACACTTTAACTTCTCTATGTTTCCCATGTAATTCTTTTCAAGATGCCCGTTCACCATAAATAAGGCATCACCACCATATTTTAACTTAATTGTACCATGTGGAAATACTCTAATCATGGGAATGGTCTAGACGACCTAGAGTTTAGCTTGCTAAGAAATAAGTAAAGTCTCAAATTATACAACAAGACCACATCATTGGGTTGGAATACTTTTTTCTCAATCTTTTTATTGTGGTACAACTATATCTCCACCTTGTACAAGGCTAAACTTTTATAAGCATGAAGCAGAATTCATCTAACTTATTTATCTGATTGATGTGCCATGGTTTCATGGCACTTTCAATAATTAAAATAAGAGAATTATGCAAGTAATTAGGTATTTTTGTTAGATGTGATGTGTTTTTATGTCGATTTTATTAAATATGATATGTGCTTTATGTTGGTTTTGTAGGAAAATAGGTGTGTAAGTGAGTAGAATGGGAAAAGGAAGAAAATATACCAAAATAGTAGTCTTCTTCTTTGACAACGACTTGTTGGGTGACACTTTGTCCAAGTCATTTCCTAACAAATGAATGCTTAGATAAAAACGAAGAACACACTCACCATGACTCGTAGGGTCAAACAACGAGTCGTACTGATAGTCTTTCTGAGCAAAAAAAAAAAAAAATTCCTGAAGGATGCATTTTGATAGTAGTAGAAATGGAAGTTGGTGATGAGTAGTAGGGTCAGGGTACGACTCGTAGAGGTCATCATTCTGAGTATACAGAGGAAATGTTTTGAAGATTGAAAATTTAGTTTGGGACCCTACAAGTTAGTCAACAACTTGTCTAGTGACCTGATGAGTCATCACCAATCGAATAGAGCCTAAGATACAAAGCTAAGAATAAGTCATCGTCAGTTCAAACAACTCGTTGTCTAACACTTGCCACTACTGACCTTTGGTAGTCTATTTTGTTTAGGAAAGCTGTGATGTAACTAAAAATAACCTTTTGATGTCTTATTATTGAGTTACGCACTCTATACATACATTTTTTATCTTGGAATTCTTGTTCTTGGTTTTTTGGGTCTAATCTAAAATTTAGATTTCAGTTTTTATTCTTAAGTAGTTGTGAGATAATTTATATTATTTCAATTATAATTATATGTGTGTTCTTACAATCATGTGTAGCTAAATGCAATAACTAGGGTTGTGGGAACCTTAATGGATTTATGTAGTAGAGAAAGTGCAAAGTCATTCTTAATTAGAGTTCTTGCATGTATTGTGGTTTTCTTTTCTTTAATGCTTTCTTAATGGTTGGAAATGTTAGGAAACTGGCAGTATTTGATACTAACTTTAGAGAGAGGTTGAAATTAGGAAAAAAGATCACAATAATAATTTAAATATACCAACCTTTATCTAAATAACTTAAGATCGAGATGAGAAAGTTAAACTGGGATTCAGAACAAGGGTTAGTACTGCAACACTCTAAAACCAAAAGAATTTGAGTGAAATTTACCCAAACCAAGGTCGAGAGAAGGGCAGGTGATACATAGCCTGTTAGATTCTACATACAAGATACCAAGATAATTTGAGGTGCACGATAAATCTATGGAGTTAAGAAGTTAAGGGGAACACAATTCTATTGATATTTCATACTGATAACAACCCTATTTTCCAATAATTTTTACCATTAATACTGTTCTTGCAACCCCCCCCATTTACTTTGTACACTTCCAGCTACTTTAACAATATTCTGATTGAATTCTATCTTATTTAATGTATGTTTGACCCCAACTTTGCTGGGCTCTATATTTGACAAGAAAGCACATTATACTTTTTTGGAGGTGTAATTTGGGCGACATCACTTATCCATTCTCAAATGTGTGACATCACTCTAGTCAAAATTCAGCGTTTTAATTCCCATAGTGCCTTATGCTCAAGTTCGCCAACATGTATCATGCCTTGCTGTACATAATAAAATAAGGAGAGGCACCTATTGGAGTTTTGTAAGCTTTTCGGTAGACATAAAGTGCATTATCTAACTTTCTCGCCCAATTAGTTTGGCTGAAATTCATAGTCTTCACCAAAATGGACTTGATTTCACAATTGGAGACCTCAACCTACCCACTTATTTGCGAATGGTAAGGTGTTTCCACCATATATTTCACACCATATTTATCAAGTAGGTCCTTGAGTAGATATGGAAAAATGGGACCCACCATCATTAATGATAACATAGAAAGTACCAAATCAAGAAAAAATGTTCTTCTTCAAAAAGGTTGACACCTTGAACCTAATTATTCGGAAGTGCAACTTCTTCCACCCACTTTGATACATAGTCGACTACAACAAAAATGTACTTCATGAAATGATAACTCATAAATGGACCTATGAAAGAAATACTCCGCACATCAAACAACTCAAGCTTAAGAGTAGGTGTCATGGGGAGGTCATGCTTCTTTGATATATTTCCTTGCCACTGGAATTGGTCATAGGCCCGAGCACAGTCATATGTATATTCATAAATAATCAGCTAATAGTAACAATAACAAAGAATTTTTATGGCTGTGCGAGCACCTCCATGGTGACCCCCAATTAGAGTTGAATAACAAGCATCAAGAATGCTCATCATCTCAACTTTGGGAATACACCTACGAATCACACCATCTGTACACACCCAAAATAAGTAAGTATCATCTTAAGAGAACTTATGCATATATCATTTTGTTACTGAGATGATATCTCTTTTGGGATGAGATCACTTTTCAATTAATTAGCAAAATCAGCAAATTAGTGGATTAAGTCTTGTGATGCTGCCAAGAGACACTCACTTGGAAAAGTATGATCTATCTCAAGTTCATCCGCTAATTTAAGCATCGCCTCCTATTGTAGGTGGGATAGATTGATTACAACTTGGGTTTCTGTACCCTTCTGGTCCTTAACCTTGAAGTTAAATTCTAGCACAAATGGTACCCATCAAATTAATCTAGGCTTTGTATATTTATTTTCCATAAGGTACCTAAGAGTTTTATGGTCATTATGAACAATGACTTTTTTCACAATCAAATAGGACCAAAACTTCTCAAAAGTAGACACCACTATAAGAAACTCCTATTCAGTAACCGTGCAATTTCTCTATGCGGGGTTGAGTGCTTTACTGGAATTATAGAAGGGGAAAAGTATATTCTCTCATCTTTAGCCTAGGATAGCTCCTAGGGCCACACCATTGGCATCACACATAACATTAAATAGAAGTTTTCAATCTGGGGATATGATAGGAGCAGAAATCAACCTCTTTTTTAGGAAATCAAAGGCCTTGAGACAAGCATCATTAAACACAAACTTCATATCCTTCTTTAGTAACTTACACAATGGATTTTCAATTTTCGAGATGTCCTTGATGAATTTCCTATAGAACCCTGCATGAACCATGCAACTTTGAATACTTTTCACTAAAATTGATGGGGGAAATTTTTTAGTTACCTCAATTTTAGCCCAGTCAACTTCTATCCCCTTCTTTAAAATCTTATGCTCGAGAACTACCACATTCATAACCACGAATGACACTTCCACTAATTTAGAACTAAGTTGCATTCCTAACAAATCTGAAGTGCATTATATAAATGAGCTAGACAATCATCAAATGAATCACCCACAATTGAGAAATCATACATAAAAAACCTCTATAGTATCATCTACTATATAAGAAAAGATAGACATCATATAAAACTAGAAGGTGACAGGAGCATTACAAAGTCCCAAAGGCATCCTCTTGAATACAAATATACCATATGGACATGTGAAAGTGGTTTTCTCTTGGTATTCGATGGCAGTAAAAATCTGATTATATCTTGAATAACCATCAAAAGAATAATTCCATCCTCTACCAGTAAGACAATTAAACTTTTAGTCCATTAATGGAATAGTAAATTGGTCCTTTTGCCTCAAAGTATTCAATTTCTAATAATCTATACAAACACTTCATCTCATGACTTGTCTTATGGGAACTAACTCGTTATTCTTATTAGGGACCATAATGATCCCTCATTTTTTGGTACATACTCAATCAAGCTCACCTATATGCTGTTAGCAATAGAGTAAACTACATATGTATCTAACTACTTGATGATATCATTTTTCACTACCTCTTTTGTAGGTGGATTAAGATAACATTGATGCTCAATGCTGGTATACATTCTATTTTAAGATAAATCTTATGTGTGAATTCTAGGTGGAATCTCGATAATTTCAGCAACAGTCCAACCAATAGCCCATTTAAACCTGCATAAAATTGAAGTCAAGGCCTCAACTTGTGTATCTACTAAATCTACAACAATGATAATGAAACACCCTAGATTTTGGTGGTTAAAATTTTTTGGAGCTTTCGGCACGCTGCCTTGGCTATGACTGGACCCACAGATTCATAAGGTGTCTTGATAACTCATTGGGATGATTCATAACCAAACCTGTAAGTTTGAGGCTTAATTCTAATCTGAGTATGACCGGCTCACTAAGAGAAGTAAAGATATATGATGAGTCATAGGTTCAAATCATAGGATGTCTAGTGTTTAAATCATTAGGGTCATGTGTTTCTCCTGATTAGACCTTATGAGTCGTACAATCTCAATACAAGTTGGATGGTGGAGTCATAAGATAGTAAATATATGGGGGTCTTAGTCACTTTCTTGGTTACGACTCATGGTCACGAGTCATAAGGTATAGGTACGAGTTGAGTCATAACCAAAGGTAACTTTTTCTAGCTTTTAAGTTGAGGGCATTCTGGACATTTTCCTCTTGTCAAACTTAAAACCCACATCTTATAACTTCCTTATAGCATCATTAGCTATCATAAACATATCAAATAACTTCTCAGAACACTCCAAAATTCTCAAGGTCAAGAATACTTAGGGTTTTCAAAAGGTTAATTAATAGGGCTCTCAAGGGTGATTTATCTCTATACTTCTTGGTGATTAATGCATTTTACTCTTCCCTCATTGTTAATTTTGTAAAAAAGGTTATTTAAAGTATTGTTCATTAAATTATTGTGTTGGTTTTGAAATATGATTTGGGGTCTTTGAATATTTATGAATTGTGCAATATTTCTCATGGTTTATGTACAATTTTAATGATTTAAATATGGTTTTCAACTTTTCGGTGCATGGGGTTGGTGAATGAAATAGGGAATTGGGATTTTCCCATGCTTGTGACTTTTGAAGAGGTTATGTCCCCAACCCTAAAATGTGAAATTAGTTTTAGTTATGCGAGCTGTGGGAATTTATAAAATTGAGCTAGTCTTAAACTACTGTATGACATAAATAATAGCTTTCAATACAATGGTATGTTTTAATGAACAAAGAGAGTCGGTGTTATCCAATGTGGATTGATAAACAAAGGGAGATATTGTCCCCAAGTTAATGGAAATCATTTTGGCATGATGTGCTACCTTGCAAGTATAGTTGGCATAACGATAACAACATTGTAGGCCTAAAAGTGTATTATGGTTCATTGAATAAGAATGTTTGACAATTGTTTTAATAGGGCTCTAATAGTAGTTGTGTAGCTGTGTTATAAAAGTGGTGGTCTGATTGATCGATACTGAAAACTACATTTATGATGTGAGGGTCAAAGTGACCATGTATGTTCAAGTCCTCATTATTGTTATTTCATAATTATGGAGGTTCAAGTACCCCGTAAATCATTATGTAACAGGTACTTAAGTACTTTGGTATATATTGGAGGCTTTGAGTCCCTCATGTACATATATTTGAGATTATTCTATGGTTCGTGCAACTATATACAATGGGGACCGACCAGGTGGTGAGAGTTAGGGCCTATATATCTTATAGGCATTAGTATATGATGGTTGAGCTTCATAATCCAGGCTAAAGTTTTGAATAATATGATAAGCCTTATTCCATATCCCGACAAATGATATATCTATTTTTGTATATGAATTTGATTATGTGAGTTGTCTTTGGAATGATTTTAAACTATTGATCATATCATTATGTTATATTTATCCCCAAGTTACATGATAGCATTCACTTTGCTAACTAGCTCTGAACATTGTATCCCTATGTGTTATTGGAATTGGCCATACTTTCACTCCTTTTACTCAGTGACTAGGTGGTTCGGGAATAACTTTTGAGTCATATTGAGGTGGTAGCTTCTATACTTTGGAGGACTCCATTTCACTATATGAATTTTTTTATGAGTTTAATATTCCTTTAGTCTTGGTTGTGGATATGGTCAGGGGAATGCCCCAACTAGATATTATTAGTTTTTTATTAATGGCTTTATCGAACTACTTTGGGCATTTATGGTGATGGTATTGGTACTGGTGTTGATACTGGTATTGGTTAGTTGCTTGGTTATGGAAGGTTGGTTTTTGTTATATACTTTTTATAATGTATTTAAATTGATAATCTCTTAGCTTGTTATATGTTTGGAATTTATCCAACCTTAGGGTGTGGACAATTTTGTTTGGTTGGGTGAGGGGCTAATCTCTGGTCCATATAGGACTTGAGATACCCATCACGGCTGGGCCTTAGTTTAGGTCATGAAAAATATGGTATCAGAGCCTAGGTTTGGTGTCATTGGGTGTCCAACAAAGCCGTGTCGAGTACTGTATCTTTTATGGGTGTGTAATATGCCATACTTATAAGGGATAAGCTATGAGACTTTTAGGATTGTTTCCCTTTCTTGTTGTTTTGTTTCAAGCTATAGAGTTTAAGGTTTTGAGTTTCTCTGATTCTCGATTGTTTACTTTTTAGATCATGCCTCCCAGATGATCTGAAGTTCGTGGAAAATCCTCCGTCCCACTTGCAGACAATGTTGATGGGACACAACCTACTTTTAGGGTACAAACTCGATCTAGGGGTCTAGTTCATGATTGTTCTCTTGGCTTTCCACCGATCCCCTCTAGTCCTTCTTGAGCCCATTAGGCTGATATGTTGAATGTGGAATTGCATTAGTCCATTCATATGTTGTCTCAATTGTTAGATTCTTAGTTTCATTGTGTAATTTCTATTGCTCTATTTTTTGAGGCCACAAGGGTTGGCTAATTTATGGGGTTGAGCCATCTTGTGTTCACTAGTGTTAGTTTGAGGAAGATCCTTATGGTTTCTTTAATGAGATAGATAAGATCTTCTGTATGATGCATGCTGCTAATATGGAGGGTATAGAATTCGCTGCCTTTTAACTAAAGTATTTAACATATCAATGGTATAAAGAATAAGAATAGTATAGGGGAGATGATCCCAAATTCAAATTGTGGGATAATTTCTATAGTGCTTTTCTGGATAGTTTCTTTTCTTTGGAGATTAGGAAGGTGATAGCAGAAGATTTTGTTAGTCTTAAGCATGGTAGGATGATAGTTAAGGAGTATGACTTGAAATTCAATCGATTGTCCCGATATGTTCCCGAGTTAGTGTCTAGCATGAGGACTAGAATGAGGAAATTTGCCTATGGATTGTCCTGTGATTTGATTCTAGAGAGTAAGGCTGCCTTTTTGAACAAGGATATGGATATCTCCAAATTGGTTATATATATGTAGCAGGTTCAAAAAGAGAAGAATAAGAATGGAAAGATAGGGGAAAGAAAAAATAACAAGTTTAGATTTTTAGATCAGGGAAGAGGTCAATAATAAAGTGGTAGAGATGGTGGAATATGGTGCAAGAAGAAATGAGGGAGTTATGATTCCTACCCTATGGCTAATGCTCCTAATCCAAAGCCCTAGAGTGATTATTGTTCTCAGCATGATAGTGGATTTAGGGTGTAGGGTGACTCATCTCAGGCTGGTGAGGCTTATTTTATTCCATCATATCTTTATTATTGATTCTAAAGGCAGGTGCATCATGGGTTTTATGAAGAGGGAGGAACAAGTATTTGAAATATGATTAGATTAGTCACTTGTAAGGGGATTGTCCTTCCAAGGATGCTTTAGGGGCAAACAAAATTCCTATTTCCACTTCATCAACTCCTGCACCAAGGGGTGTTACTTTTGCATATAGTACCGGCACTGGCCGAAATAACTTGTATACTCTTGCTACCCCTAGGACTCTAAGGCATCTGCCGATGTTGTCATTAGTATATTATGACTCTTTTCTCATCATGTGAATTATTTGCTTGATTCGGGGTCTACTTTTTCATATGTGACCCTATTTGTGACTGTGCATTTTCATTTTGGACCCAAGTGTATCCCTGATCCCTTTTCTTTTTCTCCCTTTCTTAGTGATTTGGTGGTTGCTATAAAAGTCTATAGGGGTTGTGTGGTCTATTAGCGGTAGGGAAACTCTAGTAGCTCTGATAGAATTTGACATGGTTTATTTTGATGTCATATTGGGGATGCATTGGTTGCATTCATCCTATGCCTCCTTGGATTGTTGAACCCGTAAGGTTATGTTTAATTACCCTAATGAGTTGGTCATTGGATTGGAATGGGGTTCTCTAGTGACTAAGGGAAGGTCCATATCATATCTTAGAGCCCGAAAGTTGATTTCTAAGTGATATCTTTATAATTTGGTTTGGGTTAAGGATCCAAACTCAGAGGGTCCTTCATTGACATCCGTTCTCTTGGTCAATAAATTTGCTAAGTTTTTTCTAGATGTGCTTCCTAGTATCATTCCTAGTAGGGAGATTGTTTTTAGGATTGACTATGTTTAAGGAACTCATCCTTTCTTTATCCCTCCTTATAGAATGACTTTGGCTGAGTTAAAAAAGATTGAGAAGGAGTTTAAAGACTTCCCCAACAAGGGTTTTATCCATCCTAGTGTATCTCTATGTGGTGCTCCTATTCTATTAGTGTGTAAGAAGGATTGTTACTTTTGAATGTGAATCGATTACTGTTATTTGAGTAAGGTTACGATAAAGTGTAAGTAACCTCTTCCTCAGATTGATGATTTGTTTGACCAGCTTTTGTATGGGAGGTGTTTCTTTAAGATTGATCTTAGGTTCAGTTATCATCAATTAAAGATTAGGGAAATGGATATCACTAAGACTACCTTCGAAACATGGTAGGTCATTATGCATTCTTTGTTATGTCTTTTACTTTGACTAATACCACAATGACATTCATGGGCTTAATGAATAGGATCTTTTGTTAATTTTTAGATTTTTCATTATCGTGTTTGTTGATGATATTATGGTGTATTCTAAGAGCTAGGTGGATCATGCCGATCACCACCATATCCTATTGTAAACATTAAAAAACCAATATTTGTATGCTAAGTTTTCAAAGTGTAAGTTATGGTTGGAAATTGTTATTTTTTTGGGTCATGTCATTTCTAGTGAAGGTATCATGGTGGATTCCCAGAAAGTTGCAGTGGTTAAGAAGTGTCCTAGGCCCACAACTCCAATTGATATTTGGAGCTTCTTAGGTTTAACTGATTATCATTGGAGATTTGTGGAGTGTTTCTTAACTATAGCTGAACCGTTGTCTAAGTTGTCCCAAAAAAAGGTGAAGTTTTTGTGGACTGATCTTGTAAGGGTAGTTTTGAGAGGCTGAAACATAAGTTGACTTCAGCTCCAGTTTTGACTCAGCCTGAAAGTATTGATGGTTTTATTGTCTACTGTGATACGTCGTGTGTAGGACTTGGTTATGTGTTGATGCAGCATGGTAGGGTGTTGGCCTATTCTTTGGCAATTGAAAGTTTATGAGAAGAATTTCTCGACTCATGACTTGTAGTTGTTGGCTGTGGTGTTCGCAATGAAGATTTGGTGTCACAATTTGTATGGAGCCCATATAGATATCTTTTTTGATGAAAAAAGCTTGCAATATGTGTTTACCCAGAAGGAGTTAAATCTCAAGTAGAGGAGCTGGCTTGAGTTGCTGAAAGATTATGACAGGAGTCTTCACTATCAGTAAGGTAAATCTAATATGGTTACTAATTCTCCTAGAAGGTTATTCATGTGGAGTCTAGCTCATGTGGATGAGGATAAGCGGGAAGCGGTCAAAGATATTCACTGTTTGGATAACCTTGGAGTTTGTCTTTTAGAATCCGAGGATGGTGGTATGTTTGTGCAAGGGGTGGCAAAGTCATCCCTTGTTGTTGAAATAAAGGAGAAGGATGTACTAGATCCTTTCTTAATGAAGATCAAGAAAGATGTAGGTCAGCAAAAAGTTATAGCTTTTGAGATTGGTGGGGATGGTATCTTGAGCACAAGGTAGGTTATGTGTCCCCGATGTAGATGGTTTAAGATAGAGGATCTTGGCTGAAGCTCATGAGTTATGTTATGTCATTCATCCCAGTTCGACGAAGATGTATCATGATCTTAAGGAGATTTACTGGTGGAACAATATACAGTGAGATGTAGCTAGTTTTATGGCTAAGTGCATGGTGTGTGAACAAGTGAAGGTTGAGTACTTAAGGCCCAGTGGGTTGACTAAAGAGATTGAGTTTCCTATGTCGAAGTGGAAAGTGATTAATATAGATTTCAATACTGGTCTTCCTCGATATCAAAATCAGTTTCAGTTGATTTGGGTCATAGTGGATAGGATGACTAAGTCTGCTCACTTCTTGCTAGTAAGGACTAATTATTCGGTAGAGGATTATGCAAAGTTGTACGTCAATATTTTGCAAAGTTGTATGGGACACCTATTTCTATCATGTAAGATTGCGATACTCAATTATCATCGTATTTTTGGCATTTTTTCAGAGAGGTTTGGGAACTAAGGTGAGCCTTAGTACAGCATTCCACCCGCAGTCAGACGGCCAAGCAGAAAAGACTATTTAGAGATTGGAAGATATGCTTTGGGATTGTGTGTTTATATATGGTGTTAGTTGGGTTAATCATTTTCCTCTTATAGAGTTCGCATATTATAATAGCTACTACTCTAGTATTGGGATGGCTCTATTTGAGGCATTGTATGGTAGGAGGTGTAGGTCTCTTATTGGGTGGTTCGAGGTTTGTGAGACAGAGATATTTGGCTCTAATTTGGTTCACAAAGCGATAGAGAAGGTTGAGGTGATTTGGGATATAATTAAAACTGGCTAAAGTTGCTAAAAGTGCTATAGAGATGTAAGGCGTAGGGAGTTAAAGTTCGAGGTTAGTCATTGGGTGTTCTTGAAGGTATCTCCCATGAAGAAAGTAATGTAGTTTGAAAAGAAGGAGAAACTAAATCCCCGATATGTCAGCTCGTACTTGGTCTTGAAAAGGGTTGGTAATGTTGTCAATGAGTTGGAGTTTCTTCCTAGTTTGAGCTTCATTCACCAGTTTTCTATATGTGAATATTGAGAAAGTACGTGGGTGATCCTTCGATGATTGTTCCTTAGGAGGAGGTGGGCATTTCAGATTTCTTATTATATGAAGAAGTTCTTGTTGAAATTTTGGATTGGCAAGTTTATCAGTTGCGGATTAAGAACGTAGATTCGGTAAAGGTTCTATGGAGGAACCACAAGGATGAAAAGGCTACTTGAGAACCTGAAGAGGCAACTTAGAATGCCGAAGTGGATATGAAGTCCAAGCATCCATTCTTGTTTCCTGCTCCGAACAATCATGCATAAGGTGCATGTTATTCTTAGCATCTTTATTTTCTGAGTTTGATAAAGATTAGTGTAAGGGAATATAGAGTCAAATTGTGCTAGCAATTGCCTTGTTCCATCATTCTAGGATGAATTATCCAAGTGGGGGAGAATTGAAACACCCTAAATTTTGGCCCTTGAATGTTTTTTATCTTTGGGCTTACTGCCTTGGTGATGACTGGACCCCCCTGAGTTGTAGGGTATCTTCACGACTCATTGAGATAAGTCATAACCAAACCATTATGTTTGAGGTTTAACTCTTCTTTGAATATGAATGGCACAATAAAAGCCATAAGGATATGTCACGAGTCATAGGTTCAAATCTTAGGATGTCTAGTGTTTAAATAATTAGGGTTATGTGTTGCTCACGGCACATCCTTACGAGTCGTAAGATGTCATTATGAGTGTGTTGGTGGAGTCATAAGGTGGGCAGTGTATGGGGGGGTCCTAGTCACTATCTTGGTTACAACTTGTGTCATGGGTTGTAGGTGTGGGTACGTATCTTGAGGTTGACTCGTAACCAAATGGGGCTTTTTCTAGTTATTAAGTTGAGGGCATTTTGGACATTTTACCTCTTGTCCAACTTAAAATCCTTGTCTTATAACTTTCTTAGGGCATCATTACCTATCATAAACACATCGAATAACCTCTAAGAAAACTCCCAACTCATCAAGGTCAAGAACATTTGGGTTTTTTAAAAGGTTTATCAATTAGGGCTCTCAAGGGTGATTTCTCTCCGTACTTCTTGGTGATTAAGTCATTTTACTCTTCTCTCATTGTTAATTTTGTAAAAACATGTGATTTAAATTATTGTTCATGAAATTATTGTGATGGTTTCGAAACATAGCTTTGGGTTTTTGAATGTTTATGAATTGAACAATGTTTCGCATGATTTATGTATGATTTTAATACTTTAAATGTGGTTTTTAACTTATGGGTTCATGGGGATAGTGAATGAACTAGGGAATTGTGATTTTCCCAAACTTGTGACTTTTGGAGTGGTTATGTCCCCAACCCCAAAATGTGAAATTGGTTTTAGTTATAAGAACTGTGGGAATTTGTAAAACTAAGCTAGTCTTAAACTACTGCATGACATAAATAAGCACTTTAGATACAACAGAATGATTTAATGAAAAAAGGGAGTCGGTGTTCCATAATGTGTATTAATTAACAAAGGGAGATGTTCTCCCTAAGTTAATGGAAATTGTTTTGGTATGATGTGTTACCTTGGAAGTGTAGTTGGAATGACGATACAAACAATGTAGGCCTAAAAGTATATTGTGGTTCATTGACGGGAATGTGTGACAGTTCTTTTAATTGGGCTCTAATAAAAGTTGTGTAACTGAGTCGTGAAAGTGGAGGTCCGAGTGACTGATACTAGAAACTGCATTTGCTGATGCGGGGGACAAAGTGACTTAGGTGGTTTGAGTCCCCCTTATTATTATTTCATGATAAGGGAGGTTCAAGTCCTCTGTAAATCATTATGTAATCGGGTGCTTAAGTCACCTCGGTATATGTTTGAGGGTTTAAGTCCCCCATGTGCATATATTTGAGATTATTCTTTGGTTTATGTGGATACACGAACTGCGGTTACCAGACGGTGAGAGCTGAGGGACATATAGCCCGTGGGTACTATTATATGATGGTTAAGTTAAACAATCTTGGATAAGGTTTTGAACATCATGTTTAGCCTTGTTCCCTATCCCAGCATGTGATATATTTATGTATGTGCATTTGATTATGTGTGTTGGATTTTAATGATTTTAACCTATTGATCATAGCATTGTATTATATTTATCCTCGAGATACATGCTAGTGTTCATCCTACTAACCATCTTCGGACGCTGTATCCCCATGCGATGTAGGAATTGTTCACACTTCTACTCCTCCTGCTTAGTGACTATGTGATTTAGGGACAACTTTTGAGTCACACTGAGGCGGTGAGCTTCCATACTTTGTAGGATTCCATTTCATGCTATGAATTTCTTTATGACTTACTATTCTTTTGGTCTTGGTTGTGGCTATGGTCGTGGGTATGTCCCAACTGGATATCCTTTAGTTTTGATTGGAGACTTTGTCAGACTACTGTGGGCATAGGCGATGTCAGTATTGCTACTGGTATTGGTTGTTTGCTTTGTTGTGGGTGGTTGGTTTTGCTTATAGACTTATTATAATGAATTTAAATTGATAATCTCTTATCTTGTTATATGTTCGGAATTCAACTGACCTTGGTGTGTTTTTTATTTGGTTTGGTTATGTGGAAGGGGTGATATCCAGTCCACATAGGACATCATATGCTCATAATGGCTAGGCCTCGATTTGGGTCATAATGGATAACCGAAAAGGTATTGTTGGGTCCAAAGAATGCATAACACAGATGAGAGAGGAGGGCCTTCAATTCCAAAATTGATGGCTCCTCAATAGATAGATGGGCTGGTGGGGTTCCTCAATTCTTCAAATCAAGATCCAACTTCTTTGGAACATAAGAAAAGAACCTATGCTAGAAAGAGCGCTCACCATCTCATTTTACTCATTGATACCATCTCTATAAAAGTTTATGGTCACCGTCACCAATACCTCTACACCAAGTCTCTCCTTAATGTGTGCAATCAATGATCTTCATCTATAGTATCTATCATAGATGCCACCCACATATCTTATGTATACCGCATAGACTGACATACATTGAAAGTATCCTATTCATCATTGAGCCCGAATTTCATCTATCCCATCTCCATATCAATCAATGCCCTACCCATGGCTAGGAAGGGCCTTCCCAAGATGATGGAGATGTCAAAATCTACCTCACAGTCGAGAATCATAAAATTAGCTGGGAATATAAAATAAGCTAACTTCACCAACACATCATCCAATATACCAATCGGCTTTTTCACAGTACGATTAACCATCAATAGTCTCATAGAGGTCTTCTTAGATGACCCAAACCCAAGCAGTTGTAAGAAGCCAGTGGCATCAAATTAATACTTTCTCCTAACTCACATAATTCTCCTGCAAAATTTAAGGGCCTAATAGTGCAAGGAATAGTGAAAGAAATGAGATCCTCTTTCTTCTCGACCAAAGATCAAGAAGCAATAGAATTGTAGTGGTGCATATTATCGTGGGCTCAAAAATTAATGTCCTCTTCTTTATCACTAAATCCTTCATGAACTTTTTATAACTGAGGATCTATTCCAAAGCTTTAACAAGAGGGATATTCATACATAATTCCTTAAATATTGACATAAATTTCTAATATTTGTCCTCTTCAACTTTTTCTTTAACCTTTAAGGACAAGGAGGGGGAGGTTGTTGAATAGGCTTTAAGACAGGTTTGACCTCATTACCTTTTTATCATTCACATCTTGATTTTCAACACCCATCAATTTCTATGATGTCTCACCATTTGTAACCAACTTCTCAGGTTTAACTTTGGGTTCATCAGCAATATTAATTGTATCATCACATACCTCATCAAGAATAGTCATAGTGATGGATAGGCAGTGACTATCATTTTTTGAATTCTTAATGTTATTGCTCGAACGAGTTCCCAGTTAACACTAATTAAAGGTTTCCGACATTTGACCAAACTTTTGTCAAGATGCTTAATTCCGGTAGCATGTGATTCTATATGATAGCTCAATCCCGATATGTCTGCCTTAATATCTTTAAGGCAAATCTCTTGACCCTCTAAACCCTTAACTAGATTAGCAAGCAACACTTCAATTCTAGAGTTAGCATCATGGTTTGCTGGTGGAACAAACAAACCACTTTTCTCCTTATAATTATCCTTCTTGTCCAGCCACTCATTCTCTGATCTTGTCCCTATACCTATTCCTATAATAGTTTTGACTTTATTTTCCTTGCCTTGAGTTCCAAGTACTCTTATTGGATGCTTGGCCCTTGGATTGGAAACCCTCCATCTCTCTGGCCAAGTATTTTGCTTCCTCCTCAAAGTCATACTTGTCATGTCTAACAGATTTACCTTGTGTACCTATTGAATTCACCTTTTTTGCTCCTATTATTGCAAAATACTTGGTAAGTAACCCAATCTCCATCTTCAACTATTCTACCTCTTGAGCCACTATGTGATATAGGGCTCTATGCTTAATGGAAGCACCAAAAACATAAGTATCGATTCCCTTATTTATGTCCCAAGTATTCTATCCTCAATTGTTTTTAGTGATATGGTCTAATATTTATGCTACCTACACCCAATGAAGACTCATGAAATCCCACTAGTAATAATGTCAGCCATAACCTTTGTGTTTGCATTCAAGTCTCCATATACTATCTCAAGAAAATTCCTCACTCAAATTTTGTTATTCGGCACATTCATCAGATTCTTCTTGAACCTCAATAATGTCTCATACAGTGCCTTTGACTAAAATTGTCTAAATTATAATCTTATCCTTAAAATGAAACATTCTACAAGGCGAGAAAAATCTATCCAAATATTGTTCACAACTCATTCCAAGTGGTAGTGGACCCATGAGTTAGTTCCCTTAACTATAACATTTCTTCACCTGTAAGAGAAAATGGGAACAACCTAAGTTGTAAGGCTTCCTGACTCACCCTTGGTAGATAATACGATGAGCAAATTCCAATGAAGTTCATAATAGGCATGTTTGTATCATCAGTAGGTAGACAACAAACATACCCTTCAAATTAAGCAACTGAATCATTGCTCTCGTAATGTCGAATTTTGTTCCTTAGGGAAACTCTGGAGTAATGAAAACTCCTTTCTCCATCGATTCAAAATACCCAAAATCTTTTTCCAGATAATCATAAACTTGCAAGTAATGATAAACGGGTGGTTGAACTTAATCCTCTTAAAGTCTGTACCTGTCGAGTGCTGCTCAGCGACCTACTTCCTCCTATATAACCCTTTCCATAATATATGAGGAAAGTGATAACCTCATATTCTCCTCGGCTATCAACCAGTTGATAGTTTTCTCAGTATTTTTATGAATACCATCCAAAGGTTATCAATTCAATGCATTTGGATCATCTTGAAGCCATTTGTGCTAGGCTCCATGCTCATACACTTGCATGTTATGATTCTGTTGTAAGATCTATTCAAGATCAATATCAAAAGGAATATGGGAATCACATTAACTCCTAGTATTAGGCATTCACTGGTGTATACCCCTAAAATAAAAGAAAATAGGAAACTAAGAAACTCAAAGAAAAAAACCCATAACTGTATTCCCAACAATGATGCCAAAATTTATTGTCACTAAAATTACACATCCTAAAAAGTATAATGCATTCAACTATCAAATAAAGAATCGAATAAGGATGGGGTCGGTACCATAAGGACTAGGATGAAAATTAGTAAAAAGGTTGTGGATGTAGCTGGAAAGTGTAGACAGTAAATGCGGGGGGGGGGGGGGGGGGTTTGTAAGAACTGTAGTAATAGAAATAATGCTAGAAAATAAGGTTATAATCAGTATGAGACGAGTACTGGGATTGTGTTCCCCCTACCTTTTAAACTCCATAAACTTATTGTGCTCGTCAAACTATCTCAGTTTCATGCATGTAGAATCTAACAAGTTATATATCACCTAACCATCTCTCAACCTTTTTTTGATAAATTTCACTTATCTCCTCTCGGTATTTAAGTGTCACATTGCTAACCCTAATCCTTGATCCTAGATTATGTATCTCCTCTATGTCTCAAGTTAATTAGATGAAGTTTAGTAGCCTCAACTTACTATTGTAATCTCATTTGCCTAATCTCAAACTCTTTCTCGAGTTATTATCGAATACATGTAGGTTACTAATATTTGCAATCATTAAGAAATCAATTAATAGTTAAGGAAACAACAATAAATGTAGTATCACCAATCAAGAATGACTTTGCCCTTTATCTACTTCATTAATCGATCAGGGTTCCCACAACCCTGTTTATGGGGTTTAGTTGCTCATAATCATAAAAACATACATATAATTCATAACTGAAAGAATATGTAAATTTCCATAAATAATTAAAAATGAAAATTGAAATCTCAACTTTATATCAAACCTAAAAAACCAAGAACAAGAATTCAAAGATCAAAAGTATATCTCAAAACTCAAAACAATGTATTAAGTTTATAAAGTGTGTAAACTAAATAATGAATATCCCATGGGCATCGTCAGGACCCGAGAATACCCCCTAGTAATAACACGATGTTTAAAACCACAAGTGATCCCAAGCTTACTTATGAACTGGCATACTGTTGAGCAACTGATTTAATATGTATACAACAAAATATAATTTGATGAGTAGAAGCATAATAATGGAATAATCTGGATAAATATAATACTGATAAAGTTTACATCCTGATAAAACTGAAGAGAGAACTAGTATTTACATTTCACAACTTTGACTAACTATCTATGAAGCCTCTACTATATTGACTGTAAATAGATGGGACATGTCTCCAACTACCACATCTTAATACATATGAATAATAAAAGAAAAGTACATGAACTACTATTGACTAGAGTCCCCGAAACAAGAGAACTCATCGCCTTCTAGCTGGAAGCTGCAAACTATCTAATTATGTCGTATAGGGTACAACTAGTACCTACAGTATGATACAATATAGCACATAGACATATATATAGATCAACACTTTGGAATGTATAGAGTAATTTCAAGTAGACTCACCAAGAGACTGAAATAAACTGAATGGTAAAGTATCTTAAAGCATTAGTAACAAATGTAATATGATAAGCTGGTGAATCACTACACTTAGTTACTTAAATCTTTACTTTTGTAGAATAAGCAAAACTGAAGCTGGAAATTGGTAAAACATGAATACTGAATGCAAATATCATGTAAAAATTCATAGACTATAAAACTAAACTAATGATCATGCATGGGTCCTAAACGTGAAAAATAACATGAACATGTAAAACTGACAATGCAAGACCAAGCATAAATATGTTTCTAAGATAATCTATAATCTAAAAGAGTGAAATCTATACAACTGAATAAGTAAAAATCTGTATGCTTTGGTCAAGAAAACCTAAGCTGAGACATATTGGATACTGATTGAAATTGTGGGAGGTATCATGTAACCGACATGCCCCACTTTAAGCTAATTGGGGTCAAACCTGTAACTTCTGTTGGAAGGGTGTTAGTACTATGGTACGGGTACTAACACTGGCTGCATGGATGCACTAAATCGGTGTCCCGAAGGACTAAAGAGTCACCCTCTATTGGTAGGTGCTCTCATGAGATATGTGTCAACCCTCAACTGAGAGAAAGATATCTCAATCTTATTCTGGCTACGTAGTTCTGCAACTCAGGGACTACTACTAAAGGTAACACCCATACTTAGCAGGTGATCCCCCATCCCTTGGTTCACTTGGTGCTTAATCCTACTCCCAACTGAACTAATACTAGAACTGAACTGAAATAAGTTTAATTAAATATTATTACATAACTGATAGTTCTTATCATGATCATAAATATCTAAGTAAATAACAAGACTCATGGTTTCACTAAATTATTACTTGAAAGACCAGAGGCCATTTAAAACACATAGTTATCAGGTGATCATAACCAGCCAAAACTAAATAATAAAATGCAGTATTAAGGCTTAGAATTGTAATATAAAATCATTGTTCAAAAATCCCAAAACATAGACATTTCATCATACTTGTCAAATCATGTACTTGAACATGGGAATATAGCATAGTTATGTGGCTGAGATCATAACTTAATAATCTAACATGATATTCACTTTAATATAACATGGGAGATTGAAACTTAAAGCATGGGTTAATGATGTGTGAGCAATTGCTATCACATTTAATACCTTTAACCAAGAATAATTGCAAAGTCTTAAGCAACTTTTGTCGTTTTTGATTTGTTTATGTCTGATTTTATAGTTTAAGCTGATGGTATAGAGAACCAACAAGAATGAAAGAAAAGAAGTTTAAATCTGGAGGAATCTGAAGCAAAGTATGGCTGGCGACATTTGTGATAAGTCATCAGCCCTGTGATAGGCTATCATAATTATCGTCAAACTTAAGCATGAGTTGAAGCCTGTGATGACATCTAGTCATATGACATTAAAAGTGTGATACACTATCATGAATGTCATCATGCTTAAATAGAGAATGGGAGTTGAAGACATTTTTGTGATGACGTTCATGAGAAACTGTCAATTTGGTGATAAGGTGTCAATGTCATCGTCAGCCTTAGAGAGTAGAAGCCAAATCTGCAGGGGAGATGACGACATCCACGATAAGCCATCAAACTCCTGATAGCTATCACAGATGTCGTCGTCAGTTCTGAGAAGAAGCTACAACTTTTATTTTATTTCCTTCTTTAGGATTAACTATAAAAAGCATTGTTTATGTTTTTCAAAGGGGGTTTGCACTTGAGTTTTAAGAGACGTATTTTGATATTTTCTTTCTGGAGTTTGTAGGGTTGAAAAAGCAAATACTTTGAAAAGATTATTATCAGTATTTTGGGATTTTCCTTTGTGATCTAATCTACGGCTCACTAATTATTATTTATCTCTGTAAATTAATCTTCTCAATTATGAATTCAATTATGTGTTTCATTCTTTGCATCATAAGTGGATAAACTCCATTAACTTGAATTATGGGATCTAGGTTTAGGTCATGATGATGTGCTAAACACTCAAGATTTAATAGGTTTTTGGATTTCTTGATAATTTTGAGATTTTAATTAACGCCTGTTGGTTGCAAACAGTAGATACACCTACTCCGATTTACTTGAGAAAAAAATCATATACAGTAGGAAGTGAGTTATCTATAGGGACTCAAAAATACTTCATTTGATAATCAGTGTTGTAACAAGGTTGATTAACCTGAGTTAAAATTTAGGCAATGAATAGCGGTTTCCTAGGTCCGAGGGGATTAGGAAATTTGATGCTTAAATAAGTCGAGAGATATTTAAGTATATCATCTATAAAGATATCTTGTTATCCTAACCAACGTAAGAATCTTGAGTCACCTTTAGCATCGATCATGTTCCATAAGCCCTAGTGAACATAATTCTGGTTATCTTATAAACTCTTGATGTACAAACATTGAAACTAAAGTGACCAACAATTATTTGCTGATCATCAAAAAACCCCCATTTTATCTTTTCGTATCATCTGTTTGAATTCAACTTCTAGCTATAGTCTCAAATTAATTTAATCTCCACTCACATTGTTCTCTGTGGATTCGACCCCGCCTCCAAAAGTTGGGTAAATATATTAACGACGACTGCCTTGCACTAAATTGATGCGTAAGTTGAGCGTTATCAAAAAATGGCACCATTGCTGGGGACCAATTTGGCATATTGAGTTAGTTTGAAATTTTAGCCTACTTGCTTAAATTAAAACTTGTAAATATTTTTTTTAGTTTTCTTTTATATCTGGTGTTACGTAGATATTTATTTTTGTTTACTTATTACTATGGCGCCTTGGAATGAATATGAGCTTGGTGGTTGGAATTCGTATCTTGATGATCCATGTCCATATTGTGATGGACCTCACATTTGGAAAGATTATAGATATGCTCCCCGGGGAGAGATGTGTGCACCATCTCCATCCTACTGGAAGTATGATTGTTCTTTATGTGGTGGTCAAGATGGACATTGGAGTGATTGCCCAAATTCCCTCTCCCCTTGGTATGCTAACCTAAATTCTAGTTTTTTTATGATTTTGATAGGTCTTATGGTCAAGAACAGGAAGAACGAAGCATCGGAAAAAGTGGCATTAAAGCTATGCTTCAACTAATGTTGGAGTGTGTGGACACAATGAATGATATCATATATGATATACATCAAGACGTAAGGGTAAATAACAAGAAAAGAAGAATGATAGAGGATATGAATATAGAGGTCAAGCATTCAATGGACTTTTCCATATTATGTTTAAATGATATCTTGTCTGCAGAATCATTTAACATAATGTATGTGTGTGAAGATAAAAAGTAAGAATTTGACATTGATGATGAGCTTGATGTTAAGCAACCCTCAGTGATTTCCCAACCAACCAAACTATTTATGAATGAAGATGCCAAAGATGAGGAGATGGTACTAGAGTCAAAAAAAGAAATCAAGCACAATCCTTGTGAAGACTCTAGTCTATTTTAGGGTAAAAATACTAATAGGGATGCTACTCCAAAATTGAGAGTTTGTCCTCATTTGAAACACTTTTTAACATTATGCTTGGTGGATGTGATGAAAGTTTAATCACTCAAGAAAATAATGAGGAGGAAGATTATTACATTTTGGAGTTTGTCCTTCCAAAAGGGTATACTACAACCCCAATCTTAAAGGCTAAGAAGCTTAAAGATTGATGTCCATTTAGTGGCTGTTTTAGATTCTCACCGTTGCCAAATGTGCCCACACAAAAGTTTGATGCAAAATTGGGAAATCAGTTCAAGTCTTTGAAGTAGCATGATAGAACATTCCTTATCATGCCCTCACATTTACCCAACATACCACGAAGATGTATTGATCAAAAGTTGGGTCTACGTTTCAAGTCCTGCAAGTGGAGACATAAATAATTGTCAACATGGTATCTTGATGAAGTCTGAGTAGTCAATATAACCGAGTTATGCTGCGACACTAAATTAGGTGCTTTTTGGGAGGAAACCCAAGGTATTTTGTTATTTGTATTCGTATTATGTGATAGACATCTGATCATCGCACCCGTGGTGCCACAGGTATGTTTCTAACTCTCTTATTTTGGTTTGATGCATTGGGGACGTTGCATGATTTATGTTGAAGGTGGATCTACTTGTGGGTGTTGATGTCCTCCGTGGGTTTTTGTTGTCGTGCCTCTTTTCCCCGAAGTCTTGTTCCAAGTAGAGCCGGCATATTTAGGCGTATTATGTTTTATTTTGTGATATGTTGTAGTTAACTGGGAGAAAAATAAGTATCTATTCCATTTGACATATTTTCGTTGATTTTTGAACACCTCTCCAAAGGTTTGTTTTATAACTGTGAAATATACATTTATGTGTGACCACTTTGCATCTTATTATGACATTAGTTCTAGTAACATGATAACCATTGCTAAAAACTTTCATGAACCAAATAGGTAGTAGCTTGTGATATACCTTTGTGCCATAGTTCCAATTGTATGTTGAAATCCAGAACTTATCTGGCTAGTCTTACCTTGGTTGAAGGATAGGGGTTAGAAAAAGTTCATAGGCCATTTTGATATTTGCTCACTTTTAGCCTTAATAACCTTTCCTGTATGTAGAATATCCCTTGATCCCTACTTTAAGCCTGATTAGCCTATTTCTTTTATGACACCTGTCACTTTTCCAGTTTATATTATAATGAACCTGTTTTGGCCGGGGTCCTCCTTGGACACTGTGCACCTTAACTTAGGCAAATGGTCTTAGTTGAGGGTGGCTATCATAGGGGTGCTTGATGTAAAATGAGTATGAAGAAAGGTAGAGTAAAAGAAAAGAATAAAAAGATGGGTGCGGTGGAAAAGAGCAAGAAAAGGAAAAGTTGTTAAAAAAATGTGATTGTAGAAAAGAACCGCACTTATCCTAAATAAATGTGCTCAAGATAAGAGAAGAATAGAAAAAGGCTAATTAGTGAAACCCCAAAAAGCTAGTGTAGTGTCAGGGAGTCTTAGTCACTTTAAATATCATCGAGTATCATACCATCCCCTAGCCTACATTACAAGCCTCAGACAAGACCTATAGTAATCCTAGCTGACCTGTCTGAAAGTCTTGGTAATGAAAATAAGGGAAAGCCTATGGTATTCGACATACATTGCTTGGAACGTCATTTTGAGAGCGAGTGTCTGGTGATTGTCCCTATGGTTACATATGTAAAGTCTGATATAAGTAATGTGGGACTTCTTTGTAGTGAGGGAACACTGGTTACATTGCTAGTTGCTAACTTTTTTGGGTAGTGTAATTTGTATATATGCATTGTTATTATTGCTAAGTTGATGCCATATCTTGATTACTTTATCTCACATGTTGATCTTCATGGATATACACCGATGGGTTTAAAGAGATTGAAAATGGAGAGAGTAATGTGTTTTAAAATAAAATTGATGATCAACTGTCTTAGGTATCTTATGTATCTCTTGGTTAAGCATCGTAGTGTTGTGTTTTAGTTGCTTGAGGACAAGAAATTATTTTAAGTTGAGGGTGTTGATGTGTGAAGAATCGCTAACACTTTTAAGACCTTTAACTAAGAATAATCGCAAAGTCATAAGCAACTTTTGTTGTTTTTGATTTGTTTATGTCTGATTTTACAGTTTAAGCTGTGGGATGAGAACCAACAAGAATGGAAGCAAAGAAGTTGAAATCTGGAGGAATCTGAAGAGAAGTATGGACGACGACATCTGTTAAATGTCATCATCCCTATGATAGACTATCACAGTTGTCGCCATACTTCAGCATGAGTTGAAGCCTGTGACGACATCTGGTGATATAAAGTCAAAAGTGTGATACTCCATCATGAATGTCATCATCCTTAAATAGAGAATGGGATTTGAAGAAATTTTTGTGACGACGTTCGTGATAAGCTGTCAGGTTGGTGATAAGGCATCAACATCGTCGTTAGCCTTACACAACAAAATTCAAAGTGCAGAGGAGGTGACAACATCCGTGATAAGTCGTCAGACTCCTGATAAGCTGTTACGGATATCGTCGTCTATTTCGAGAAAAAGCTACAACTTTAATTTTCTTTTCTTATTTAGGATTAGCTATAAAAAACATTGTTTAGGGTTTTTCTAAGGGGGTTGGCACTTGAGTTTTAAGAGACGTATTTTGATATCTTCTCTCTAGAGTTTCTTTGCTTGAAAAGGCAAATACTTTGAAGAGATTATTATCAGTATTTTGGGATTTTTATTTGTGATCTAATCTACGATTCACTAATTTTTATTCATCTATGTAAGTTAATCTTCTCATTTATGAATTCAATTATGTATTTCATTCTTTGCATCATGAGTGGCTAAAATCTGTTAACCTGAATTATGGGATGTAGGGTTAGGTCATGATGATGTGCTAAACACTCAAGATTTAATAGGTGTGTTAGGATTTCATGATAATTCTGAGATTTTAATTAACGTCTGTTGGTTGCAAATAGAAGACACACCTACTATGATTTGCTTGAGAAAGAAATCATATATATTAGGAAGTGAATTATCAATAGGAACTCGGAAATACTTCGTTTAATAATCAGCGCTGTAATAAGGTTGATTAACCTGGGGTAAAATCTGGATAGTGAATAGCGATTTCCTATATCCGAGAGGATTAGGAAATTAGACGCTTAAGTAGGTTGAGAGACATTAGAGCATATCATTGATAAATATAGCTTGTTATCCTGACCACCGTGAGAATCTTGAGTGACCTTTAGCATCTGTCATGTACCGTAATCCGTAGTGAGCATAATTTTGGTTATCTCATAAACTTTTGATTTACAAACACTGAAACTAAAGTGACCAACAATTATTTGCTGATCATCAAAAATCCCCTATTTTATATTTTCGTATAATCTATTTGAATTAAACTTGTAGCTATAGTCTCAAATTAATTTAATCCCCACTTACATTTTTCCCAATGGATTCGACCCCGACTCCAAAAGTTGGGTAAATATATTGACGACGACCGCCTTGCACTAAATTTACGTGTATGTTAAGCGTTATCAATTAACCTAAATTTTCATGGAATCATTGTTGAACATGAATTGAGTCAAACTTTTAAGGAAACACATAAATTTAATCCATCTTGAACTTTAAAAACTCTACAGTAAGAGAAAAGTTCATTCTTTAGTCAAAAAGAGTGTTTTTGGGTTCGATGGGTAAAACAGACCCATGGATGAACACCCCGCATACCTTAATTTAACAAATTCTTGAAGAAACTGGAAATTGGAACTTGAACCCTTGAATTCTTGAGGAAGAAATCTTGAATCTTGGGACTTAAATGATGAACTTGAGAGAGAAACACTATTCTTGATATTTTCTTGAAGATTCTTTAACTTGGAAGCATAATCTGTTGATTTCTTGTGGAAAAATTTTGTGTTTTGTTCTTGGGACGGAGGAGGATTTGCATAACGGTTTGATGATGAAAAGTGGGCAAATAATGCCCTTTTAGTGTTTCAATCCGTCACTTGGGTGATTGGGGGCAAGGGGAAATGACTAAAACATCCTTTGACCATGTATTTACGGATGCAGCAAAACATTACTCCGCGTCGTAGAGCTAGATACGGTAATTTAGTCCCGCATCGCAACACTATTACGACAGCTTACTAGTTCTGATGAAAATGATCATAACTTTTTGCTCGGGTATCAGATTAAGTGGAAATTAGTATTGTTGGAAAAATAATTCAATTATCTAAAATTTTGTGGGTCTTGAGCTGAAAAATTCCACATATATAAAAAGTTATACATGTTGAAACTTGACCATTGTAGAATCGAATAGCAAAATTTTACCGAATCAAAGGATCATAGCTCAACTTCACTCTATGTGATATCTATGACATTTTTCACCTAGAAAACACTCAACCACTAGGATAAAGATCATGATACATGCATTTAAAGATAAATCAAAGGATTAGAATTTACAAATATAGAAATAACGATTCGATTTCTAGCTCAAGAATGTAGGGTGTTACATTAACTGTATTATGAAATTATGGTTAAAAAATCCCAAAACATAGATAATTCCTAAAATATGTGAAAATCATGAAATTGAACATGGGAATATAGCATGGTTACATGACTGAGATCATAACTTAATAATATAACATGAAATTCACTTAAATATAACATGGGAAATTGAAACTTAAAGCATGGGTTAACCTAACTCTTCATAAAATCATTCTTGAACATGAATTGAGTCAAACTTCAGTGGAAACACATAAATTTAATCCATCTTGAACTTAAAAAACTCCATAATAAGAGAAAATTCCATCCTTCAGTTGAAAAGAGGGTTTTTTGGCTCCATGGGTGAAAGGGACCCATGGATTAACATCCCACATAGCTTAATTGAACGAATTCTTCAAGAAACTTGAAATTAGAACTTAAAACCTTGAATTATTGAGGAAGAAAGTTTAAATCTTGGTACTTGAATGATGAAATTGAGAGAGAAACCCTATTCTTGATGTTTTCTTGAAGATACTTTAAATTGGAAGCTTAAACTTTTGATTTCTTTGGGAAAAAGTTTGGATTTTATTCTTAGGGAGGAGGAGGATTTACACAAGGGTTTGACGATGAAAACTGAGCAAATAATGTCCGTTTAGTGCTTTAATACATCACTTGGGTGCTTGGGGGAAATGGAAAATGACTAAAAGGCCCTTTGGGCTTGTATTTATGAATGCAGGAAAATGTTACTCCTCATCACGGAGCTGGATGTGCTAACTTAGTCCCGCATCGTGGAACTATCGTGAAAACTTACTGGTTATAATGAAGATTATCATAACCTTTCACTCGGTTATTGAATTAAGGCAAAATTGATATCTGATAACACTCAACGTTTACGTCAAATTTAGTACAAGGCAGTCGTCGTCAATATAATTACCCAACTTTGGAGTCTGGGTCGAATCCACGAGGAACAATGTGAGTGGAAATTCTATTAATTTGAAACTATAGCCACAAGTTAAATTCAAACAAATGATACAAAAATATTATATTGGGGGTTTTATCAATCGAATGATGATTAAAGTTTCGACTTGCTTCAGAACTCAAACCTAAAAATTTAATGGTTCAAATCAATGATAGAGAGAAATTGGGGTTATGATCACTATGATTATAAACCCCTTATTGAATAATACTTGTAGTACTAGATACTCATGGCTTGTGGGAATCACCAAATTATCAGTATCGATAGTCCAACTAAGTGTTTCTCAACTGACCTAGATATTGTGCTCCCTAATTCTCTCGAACTTAGGAAAACCTTCCATTTATGCTGATTTTATCTCGAGTTGATTAATCTTGTTACAACATTAATCATTAGATGGAAAATTAACCTTCCCAAATCCTCGTTGATAATTGACTACCTTTAGTTTATTTCTCAATTCGAGCAAACAAACATAAGTCTAGATCTATTGTTTGCAACCAATAGAAAACAATCATTACAAAGGAATTATCAAGATGTTCCCACAATCACTCAAACCCTAACCAACTATTAAATCCATGAAGGAATAATCATAGATCCCACAACCCTAGTTATAGGTTTTAGTTCCACACGAGAAAGAAAAAGATAACAATAAATGTATTAATCATTCAGAGCAATTAAACTTACAAAAGATGAAGTCTGAGGTTGATGCTCTTCCAAGTTTATGAAGAATACCCTATAACTCAATCAAAGAATTGAAAAATTTAATTCAAAGTTAAGAGACCCCGAAAAGAAGTAAACTAGCCTTTGGAATATGTTCGAGTTACTAAATTCGCAAAAATATAGAGAAAAGCAAGTCAGAGTTGTTGTGTTTCATGAGTTTCCTCCCCTTTTAACAAAAACCTAGAACTTGTACTTAAATACCTAGGCTTATTTTCGAATCAAATTACAGATCACAAAAATTCTCTCGCATATGTGACGCCAAATGTGATGGTTTATCAGGAGTCTGACGACTTATCAGACAATGTCGTCAACTCCTCTTCAAATTCCATGTTTACTAACTTTGGCTGACGACAAGGCTTGATGGCTTATCACGATTTTGATGGCTTATCAAAAAATGTTGTCACTTCTCCACTCTAACTCCCATGCATTATCTTTGGCTAACGATATTCCTAATAGCTATTCACAAAGTTGACGACCTATCAAACAAGTTGTCAACTGTACTCTTCATTGCTGCTTACTCAAAATCTATCTCTTTTGACTCAGTTTTCATTGGTTTTCATACATCTTAGCTCACTTACACTATCACAGAGAAAACAATCAAAAACAACAAAAGTTGCATAAGAATTTTACAATTATTCTAAATTAAAAGCCTTAAATGTGCTAGCATCAAGTGCTCACATCAACACCCTCAACTTAAAACAATTGCTTGTCCTCAAGAATTTAACACATTTTAGTACCATGGTGTTTAACCAAGAGAATATAAAGCCAGTATAGCAGTCAATTTAGAGGATATTGTGTTTAACCATACTACGATATTTAATCAAGAGAAACATAACATACCTACGACAGTTAATTATCAATTTTTGCTCAAAAAACACTACCCTCTCTAATTTCAATCACCTTTAAACCCAACTGTGTATCTCAATGAAAATCAATAATGTGACACAAAGGAATCAAGATATGGAATAAAATTAGCGACAATAACTATGCATATGTACAAGTTACACTACCCAAACAAGTAAGCAGCTAGAAAAACAACCAATGTGTCCTTACAAGAAAGAAGTCCCTCTTCACTCATATATGAAATCAAGCACGTAAATGCAGGGATGGTCAAGAGAGACTCACTCTCAGAAATAAGTGCCAGTCAATGTATGCCAAATACCATAAACTGGCCCTTATTTTCATCACCTGAACTTTCAGACAGTTAAGCTAGGATCATTATAGGACTTTTCTTTAGCTTGTAATGTAGGCTTGGGGATGGTTTGATATGCAAGGATATTTAAAGTGACTAAGCCTCCTTGGCAGTACACTATTTTTGGGGTCTCACTTATCAACCTTTAAGTTATTTTTCCCTTTCTTTATTGAAGCAAATTCAGGCTGTATGCGGTCCTTTAGACTTTCATTTTTTTTTTTCATAATTTTTTTGTTATTATTATTTTTTCTACCACACCCAGCCTTGCATTTTTTTATTTTATTTTACGTTCTTCATACCCACTTTACATCAAACACCCCTATGATAGCCACCCTCAACTTAGGTGACTTGCCTAAGTCAAAATGCACAATGCCCAAGGAGGATCAGGGTCAAAATAGGTTCATTGTGATATAAGTGGGAAGGTGATAGGTATAAAAAAATATATAGGCATTCAGGCTCAAAATCAGGATCAAGGGATATTATTCAAACATGGAAGGTGATTTAGGCTAAAAGTGGACTAACATAAAAAATGACCTATGATCTTTTCCTAAACACTCTCCTACAACCAAGGTAAGACCAAGCGGGGCAAGTTCTGAATTTAATGCACAACAGAAACTAGGTAGTTTCTCACAAACACGTGGCACAAAGGTACATCACAAGCTACTAACTATCTGATTCACGCAATTATTAGTAATAATTATCATGTCCCTAATACCAATGATATAAAAAGATTCACAGTAGTTGCATATAGATGCACATCACACAGTTACAAAATAGATAATTGGAGAAGTATTTATCATTCCTAAAAATCAACAAAAAAAACTGTCAACTGCTCTAGATACTTATTTTTCTCCCAATTAACCACAACACATCACAAAATAAAAAACAGTATGCCTAAACCTAACCGCTCTACTAGGAACAAGACTCTGGGGAAAAGAGGCATGACAACAAAAACTCCAAGAGGACATTAACACCCACAAGCAGTCTCACCCTTAACTTAAAACCATGCATTATCCCTAATGCATCAAACTAAAACAAGAGAGTTAGAAACATACTTGTGGCACCATAGGTGCAGAGATATAATGTCAATCAGATTATACAAATACAAAAAATAAAATGCCTTGGGTTACCTCCTAAGCAGTGCCTGATGTAATGTAGCGGCACGACTAGGATATCTTGACTACTCAGAATTCATCAAGATACCTTAAAGGTGTTTATCCTTTATCCCTCCACTTAGACGATTTGAATCATTGGCCCATCTTTTGATATTTACATCTTTTATATACGTTGGGCAAATGTGAGAGCATGATAAGGAAAGTTCTATCACGTCACTTCGAAGACTTGAACCGCTTGCCCAAATTTACAATGAAATTTCTTGTGGGCTCATTTGGAAAAGGTGAGAATCTTAAAAAGACACTAAATGGACATCAATATTTAAGATTATTGGCCTTCAAGATTGGGGTTGTATTTTATCCTTTCGGAAAGACAAACTCCAAAATGAAGGAATTTTCCACCTTATTTCCAAAATTCAACATTTGCTTGGGTGATTCGACTTTCATCACATCCACCAAGCATAATATTGAAAAGTGATTCAAGTGAGGTCTTCTCCCTAATTTTAGAGTTGCGTCCTTCTCGTCCTCTTAACCCCGAATTGGGCTAGAGTTTTTATAATAGATTGTTTTGGTTACTTTTTTTTGCCTCTAGCACCATTTCCTCAATCTCACCATCATTTCTCATGGTTGGTTTGGTTGGTTGGAAAATCACTAAGGGTTTCTCATCATCAAGATCAACATCAATATAGGATTCTTGCTTCTTATCTTCACACTCTTCCATTATTTTAAATGATTCCACAAATAAGATATAATCTAAACATAATGTTGAAAAGTGTTTTGAATGATTGACCTCTATATCTATCTCCTCTATCCATTTTCTTTCCTCTTTCCGTTCCCTCATGTCTTGAAGCATTTGTTCTTAGATATCCAAAAGTTGTTGAAACATAGCTTTAATGCGACCCCTTTCGGTGCTTCATTCTTCCTGTTCTTGACCATAAGACCTATCAAAATCATGAGAAGAACAAGAATTTGGGTTAGCATAACGAGGGGAGGTTGTATTGGAGTAATCAATCCAATATCCATCTTGACCACCACACAAAGAACAATCATCCTCCCAGTAGGATGGAGATGATGCACACATCTCTCTCCAGGGAGCATATCTATAATCTTGGCAAAAGTGAGGTCCATCACAATATGGACATGGATCATCAAGATTCAATTTCTAACCATAAAACTCACATTCATTCCAAGATTCCATAATAATAAATAAACTAAAATAAAAATATACCTAGTCCAAAAAATAAAAGAAAATTACAAACAAATATTTACAAATTTAATTTCAAGCAAGTAAGCTAAAATTCCAAACCAACTCAATACGCCAAATTTTTCCCCATCAACGGTGCCATTTTTTATAACGCTCAACTAACACGTCAAATTTAGTGCAAAGTAGTCATCGTCAATATACTTACAGAACTTTAGAGTCGGGGTCGAATCCACAAGGAACAATATGAGTGGCGATTAAACTAATTTAAAACTATAGCTACAAGTTAACTTCAAATAAATGATCGAAAAGATAAAACAGGGGGTTTTATCAATCGAATGATGATTAAAGTTTTGACTTACTTCAGAATTCAAAGATAAAATTTCAATTGTACAAATCAATGATAGAGAGAAACTAGGGTTATGTTCACTATGATTATTAACCCCTCATTGAATAATAGTTGTAGTAATGGATTCTCATGACTTGTGGGAAATACCAAATCATTAGTATTGACAGTTAATCTAAGTGTTTCTCAACCTACCTAGATGTTGTGCTCCGTAATTCTCTTGAACGTAGGAAAACCTTCTATTCATACCGATTTTATCTCGAGTTGATTAATATTCTTACAACATTAATCATTGGATGGAAAATTAACCTTCCCAAATCCTCGTTAATAATTCACTACCTTTATTTTATTCCTCAATTTGAGCAAACAAACATAAGGCTAGATCTATTATTTGAAACCAATTGAAAACAATCATTACAAAGGAATTCCAAACTTCCCACAATCACTCAAACCCTAAAAAACTACTAAATCCATAAAGGAATAATCATAGATCCTGTAACCCTAGCTATGGGTTTTAGTTCCACACGAGAAAGAAAAGATAGCAACAATTGTATTCATTATTCAGAGCAATTAAACTTAGAAAAGATGAAGTCTGAGGTTGATGCTCTTCCAAGATCAAGAATAATACCCCACAACTCAATCAATGAATTCAAAAATTGAATTCAAAGTTAACAGAGCCCAAAAAGAAGTAAACTAGCCTTTGGAATAAGTTTCAGATACTTGATTTGCAAAAATACAAAGAAAAGCTAGTCAAAGCTGTTGTGTTTCATGAGTTTCCTCCCCTTTTAATAAAAACCTAGAACTTATACTTAAATACCTTAGCTAATTTTGGAATCAAATTACAGATCACAAAAAATCTCTTGCACATGTGATGCAAAATGTGACGGCATTTCAGGAGTCTGACTACTTATCAGACAATGTCGTCAACTCCTCTTCAAATTCCATGTTTGTTGCCTTCAGTTGATGACAAGGCTTGATGTTTTATCAATATTTTGATGGATTATCATAAAATATTGTCACTTCTCCACTCTAACTCTCATGCACTATCTTTGGCTAACGATATTCCTGACGGCTATTCACTAAGTTGATGACCTATCAGACAAGTCATCAACTGTACTCTTCATGGCTGCTTACTCAAAATCTATCTCTTTTGACTCAATTGTCATTGGTTTTCATACATGTTAGTTCAACTGCACTATGATAGAGAAAGTAATCAAAAACAACAAAAGTTGCTTAAGAATTTTCAATTATTCGGAGTTAAAAGCCTTAAATGTGCTAGCATCAAGCTAGCACATTGAATATCCTTGGAAAGCTAATTCAATTATCTAAAATTTGGTGTATCTCGAGTATAAAAAATCCACATATGCAAACATTTATACACGTTTAAAGTTATCCCTTATAAAAATCAAATACCAAAATTTGTCCAAATCAAAGGCTCTTAGATCTACTTTGCTCTTAGTGATTCCTATGACATTTTTCACCTCGAAAGCACATAACACACTAGGGTAAAGATCATGACACATGTATTCAAAGATAAATCATGGGATTAAAGTTTACATATGTAAAATTGATGGTTTGATTTCTAGCTTAAGAATGTGGGGTATTACATTATATCCCCCTTGGAATCATTCATCGTCGAATGATACTGGTTAGACTAAGAATACTATGGTAACTGGGACCATATATAGAAATTTTATTACTTGGAACATGATTTCATAACTGAGTCTGAGCATGATACATATTGAATTGATTTCATGAACGCATGCAATGACATGAGAATGGTTGTGAGGATGAGATAGAAATGAGAGAGTCAACTTATGATTAACCATTACCTCAAGCGGTTTCGTGAAGAAAGATAAGATGTTAAGGAAATAAAAAATTGGGGTATTACAAAAATCTTACCCTTGGGATCATTCATCCGCCGAATGATACTGACTAGGCTGAAATATTAAGAAAAGTCTGAGATGATGCACTCGACACTTATGAACTGAATCATGACTGAATATCTGAATCTGAAAAATAATGCATGAACTGAATTGAATTCATAATTTATATGGATGCAAAAAAATTTCCTCTTGGAATGTCCATACTCATAAAACTTCAGATAGTAAGTCTAGAACGAAAGATGGAAAAAAATATAGGACCATGTCTGTCTGATAACTAAACTGAATTGCTGGCTATACAGACTAAATTATATTGAAAGCTTATACTTAGCTAGAGTATTTATCCAACACTTTTCTACAAAGCCTGATAACATTAGGGAGCGAAGAATTCTTGGGCATGATCTGAGTGAAATATCTGAGTAAGGAACCTAAAGATGGCTATAACTGTGTAATTAGGAACATAGGCCTATGAAACATAAACTTGGATAGAATTACTAGGCCTTAGGCAATGCAACTGCCCAATTCAAGCTTAGCTCCTCTCCTTAAATACTCGCATGGGTACATATAATTACTCCAGCCAAAGTCTTAGTTGAACTACCTGCTCTCACCTTGTTCAAGACTAACTCAAAATTACAAGGTACTACACATAACACCATAATGCTAGTCTGAACTATGAATTCAATACCCCATGCATTTTCACAACTTCTTATCTCAACAATAATTATTCCTACCCCTTCAATAACTAAATTCTACCTCTTACTAGACAAGTGAGGCTTGCTCAAGTGGTTGAGCACCTCCACCTTCAACCGGTAGGTTGAGGGTTTGAGTCACGCTGGAGGGGAAGTGTCGAAACACTATTGATCCTCCTGGGGGGGGGGGAAAGAAAAAAAAAAACCTCTTACTAGGAATTCACTAAAGCACAACGCACCTATCCACTTATATATCAACATGACATTTCAGCCTATCATGATATCCACAAATGAACTTCTAGGAGACGAACCCATAAAAGAATTTTTGTCATATTCTCTACACATTTATTAATAACAACTTTCTTTCAGTATTAATAAGAAGAAACACATGAAATTCTCAACTAACCATGATATATAGCAAAAGCTCTATCTTAATTATCCTCATAAATATAACCTAAGATACAACCAACATGTAATAATCTTTCCCCCACATAAAACATTACTCTCTCCCATCTAAAAAATTACTCATCATCACTATCATTATATAAGGAGAGGTGACTGAAAGGTTAGATCATGAGTACCTGAAACATCAAAGAATACTATTCGTAACTTGGGAACTTAAACTGAGGCCTGAGGAATGGAGTATCAAAAAAATAAATTCATTAATGATATTAAAACTGAGGACATACATGACATGATCTGAGTTTCACTGGTCATTAAGAGTGTACCATGAGTACCTAGAACTGAACATTAGTCATGAGCTGTATGGCCTGAGTTTGGATATTATAAATTGATGGAGTATGATTCGTACTGCTGAGTGAACTGGAACTCCTTATACTAGAAACTGGAAGCATACATGATTCTATGGAAAGTGCATGAATATGAGCTACGAGCATGGAGATGGCATGTATGGCATGAGTAAATGTCATGATGACTGAAGTACAAATACTGAAATAAGAATAGGTGGGCATTTTTCTCCCTTACTAATGTTCTACAATACACTAGAATTACTACTGGAATCTAAGAGCCTTACTCAGTTACTTGTTCTATCATCTCCCCCTTAACTTTAAGCTATCATTCTAAGTTTGTGGACCCCTGTAATAAACTCTAAACTGAACTGCAATTATTTTACTCTAGGGTCCGAGACATAACAATACACAAAAATAATAAACTTACCCTGAAAGACTATATATTAAATTGTAAAACCCACTGCTAATACTTCATTCTGAGATATAACTATTAACTTTCTATAGATCTAATAGTCATTATATAAGTAAAACACTAACTTAGAATCTTAATGAGTATCACCATACCCTAAGTTCATGCCATTGAGAATTTTAACTCTTCTTTCCATTAGCTAAACCATTCATAATTCAAACTTAGATTATAACTCTTAATATGGATATTCCCAAACCTTTAATGAACCATATTAACATCTTTCATGGCCTACTAATATCACATATCTAAACTCATATTATTTTCTAAACCATGAGAATTATCATTACACCAACATACCCAACATCATCAATCTATAACCCATAAGTTAGCTGATAAAAACATCATGTACTACATAGACTCATTCACACTTATCAACTCAAGGATACTATCTAAGTCCAAACACTATTAAAACTTAGAAATGAAAAAATCCTATATCGCCTTGGGTACACCTCTAGATCATACAAACGTTATCATACTTAATTTTGAATCAAAGACTTAAATTCTTGCATAACTATTCCAATTCTACTGATTCACATTTCATACAACTAGCCCTACGGATACATAATCTACTAAAGATAAACACTATCCCCACTTTGCTACTGCTAAACTTCTCGGTTCATGCTTCTAAATCTAGATTATATACTATCATAGGATTCTAAGAAAGGATCTGAGGGAACACATACTTTAGGTTGGTACATGATTTTCATGAACATGAATGAAATATTTCAAACCTCAAAACTTAAAAGCACTGATGGGATAATTTTGAGCCTGCGTGCAATCCCATAACTGTCTGTGAGAATTGTCGGAGAAAACTCTATCTGTAAGAATTTAAGCTAGCTATTTCTATTGCCTTACGTATAAACCAAAGTGGCATAAATGGATTAATGTAAGAATCTGTATAAGTTCCTTAGATATCTACTACATAAAAGAAGGGAAACATTTCATAATGCCCTGTAGCCTCCTAAAGAAAAGTACAGACATCTCTGTACTGTTCCACAAGACTCTACTAGACAAAGTTTCATAGAAACCATAGGAAACTTGAACTCTGGCCTATGATACAAAGTTTTTGATGACTTGAGACTACCCTCTAGTCATAACACGGTGCTTGGAATAACAAGTGATCCTAAGCGAATCCATGAACTGGCAAATGTTGAGCAATTGATTTAATATGTCTAGAACAAAATATAATTTGCTGTGTAGAAAAAATATATGGCATAATCTGGATGAATATAATACCGATAAAATTTACATCCTAATAAAACTAAAAAGAGAACTGGAATTTACATTTCATGACTCTGACTGACTATCTATGAAGCCTCTACTATACTAATTGTAAATAGTTATGACATACCTCCAACTACCACAAATCAATACATATAAATAATCAAAGTAAATTACATGAACTAATATTGACTGGAGTCCCCAAAATAAGAGAACTCATCACCTACTGGCTGGAAGTTGTAAACTATCTAATTATGTTGTATAGGCTATAATTGGTACCTACATTATGAGACAATGTAGCACATAGACATATATATGGATCAGTACTTTATAATGTATTGAGTAAGTAGGGGTGAATGCAACAAGTAAAACTGATTTCATGTATAACCTTAAAACAAGCATGCTAAGTACAAACAGACTCACCAAGAGACTTGAATAAATAAAAAACTAAAGTATCTTAAAGCATGAGTAAAAAACATAATCTAATAAGATGGTGAATCCCTACACTTAGTTACTTAAATTTTTCCTTATGTATAATAAGCAGAATTGAAGCTAGGAAGCGGTAAAATATGAATATTATATGTAAATCTTATGTAAGACTGAATAGAAAATATAACTGAACTGAGCATCATGATTGGGTACTGAATGTGAACAATAACATGAACATGTAAAACTAAGAATGGAAGAGCAAACATAAACATATTTTTGAGATAATCTGTAATATGAAAGACTAAAATCTATACAACTGAATAATTGAAAATCTATATGCTTTGGTCAAGCAAACCTGAGCTCAGACATACTGAATACTTACTAAACTATGTAAGGTATCATGTAATTGACATACCCAAAGCTAAGCTAATCAGGGTCTAACTTGTAATCCCAGTTGGAAGGGTGTCTGTACCATACCACGGGTACTAACACTAGCTATGTGGATCCACTAAACTGGTGTCCCAAAGGACTAAAGAGTCACTCTCTACTAGCAAGTGCTCTCATGAGATATATTTCAAGCCTTAAATAACAGAAGATATATAAAATGTACACAATCTATATAGTTCTGGAACTCAAGGACTTCTACTAAATGTCACACCCGTAACTGGAAGGTGAGCCCCCATCCCTGGGTTTGCTCAGTGCTAAATCCTACTCCCAACTGAACTGACACTTAAACTGAACTGAAATAACTTTAACTGAACATTATTATATAACTGATAGTGCTCATCATGATCATAAATATTTGAGTAAGTAACAACACTCATGTTTTCACTGGATTATTACTTAAAAGATCTGAGGTTATATAAAATACAAAGGTATCGGGTGTTCATAACCAGCCAACACTGAATGATCAAAATACAGTTTTAAGGCTTAGAAATATAATATGAAATCATGGTTCAAAAATTCCAAAACATAGACATTTCATCAAACATGTGAAAATCATGAACTTGAACAAGGGAATATAACATGATTACGTGACTGATATTGTAGCTTAACAAAATAACATAAAATTCACTTGAATATAACATAGGAGATAGAAACTTAATGCATGAGTTGACCTAAATTTTCATTAAATCATTCTTGAACATGAATTGAGTCAAACTTCTAAGGAAACACATAAATTTAATCCATCTTGAACTCTTAAAACTCCATAATAAGAGAAAAATCCATTCTATAGTTGAAAAGAGGGTTTTTGGGATCCATGGATGAAAGGGACCCATGATTGAACATCCCACATACCTTCATTGAATAAATTCTTGAAGAAACTTGAAATTGGAACTTGAACCCTTGAATTCTTGAGGAACAAAGATTGAATCTTTGGACTTGATTGATGAAGTTGAGAGAGAAACCCTATTCTAGATGTTTTCTTGAAGATTATTGAACTTGGAATCTTAAGCTCTTGATTTCTAGGGGAAAAAGTTTGGATTTTGTTCTTGGGTAGGAGGAGGGTTTACATAAGGTTTTGATGATGAAAAGTGGGAAAATAATGCCCTTTTGGTGTTTTAATCCGCCACTTGGGTGCTATGGGGAAAGGGAAAATGAATAAAATTACCTTTGGCCTTTTATTTACCAATGCAGGAAAACATTACTCCACGTCGTGGAGCTAGACGCGATAACTTAATCCCGTGTCATGGCGCTATCGTGGTAACTTACTAGTTCTGACGAAAATGATCATAACCTTTTGCTCAGGTATTGGATTAAGGAAAAATTTGTATCATTGAAAAGATAATTCAATTATCTACAATTTGGTCTATCTTGAGCGGGAAAAATATACATATATAAAAAGTTTTACATGTTTAAAGTTGACACTTATAGAATAAAATACAAAAACTTGGCCGAATCAAAGGCTCTTAGCTCAACATTGCTCTACGTGATTCCTATGACATTTTTCACCTTGAAATCACTTCATACATTAGGATAAAGATCATGAAACATGAATTCAAAAATAAATCATGAGATTAGAGTTTACACACGTAGATATGAAAGTTCTATTTCAAGGTCAGGAATGTGGGGTGTTACATGTATTTATCAATAAATCAGAAAACCTTGAAAATAACTCCTAAACAAAGTAGGAAAATATAGTCATCACCAACCTAAGATGCCACTTTTGTGTCGTAGGTAGTATCTATGTGTTGTAGATACATTCATAGGAATCAGAGTGCCCTATAGGACTTTAGAACCCCACCTACAATGGGTACCTATATAATGCCCTAAATCTGGTACACGAAATGCTACACGATGCTTATGATCCCAAGTGACCGAAAGCTAACCCATGATTGATAGCTATACCTTTCTACTGTATAATATACTTGTAGAATGCGGAAAACATGAAAAATAGGCTATAAGGTTTAACTAAATAGAATATCTGATAAATAATATCATCCATATAGGGTAACAAATACCCAAAACAAATGAAAGCTGAATCTAAAATTTGAACTAAATATTAAAGCCTCCAAATATTATTTGAAATAAGGAGTTGAAGAAACATGTCTCCAACTAACTCTGCCTAGCAAAACTGAACTGAAATAATGAATGAAATAAAATAATATCATCTTCAAATGGATGAGGACTCACTACAACTCTGCGACTGGAGTGCTACTGCTAATCTGGAACTTATGTCTCTAACTTATGGTGTAACATCAAAAAAAACACCATAGTACAAATGCGTCAGTACGACTGGGAGTACTGAGTAGATGAGTGAGGTAGGCTAAATGCAAAAGGGTTTACATGCATGAACAATGTTAACTGACTGATTGATATGAACGTAAGAGTACAAACATACATACATAGTAACTAAAATTATGAATACATGATATCTGGATCTGTACGCTGATACATGGTTTACTATTATGTAACATGACTGATACTGAAATTTTGATAACATGGATGGCTATGTATGACAGGCCTAAATCTGATTGAACTACTTGAGTTCCGTACTATAACTAAATTGATTGTAACTGACAGTTTTGGAATACTGAAATCTGAAGAACTATTTGAGTTCTTTTACTAAGACTCTGACTGAAATTGTGGGAGTTAGTTGCTTAATTGACATTCCCCAATAACGTATATAACTTGGTTGGGGTCTAATCTCTACCCCGACAAGAAGGGTGTGAATACCGCATCACTAGTAAGGACAACTGTGAGTGACCCTTAGCTTGCAGGTACTCAAATGAGAATTGTGGGAACACTAAACTGACAGGTTAAGCCACCTCATCAACCCTAATTTGGCAGGTTATGATGTCTCAACCTATGCTGACTATGTAGTTCTAGAATACAAGGATGACCACTAAGAATCACACCCGAAACTGGTAGGTGAGTTTCCATCCTTGGGTTCACTCGGTGTTAACTTTTACTCTCATCTGAAGATACTTAACATGATTTAATTGGTTGTACATAGACTGAGTAACTGACTTCTATTGACTGATGGAATAGTAGTATTATCTGAGAATTTACTGGGATCATTAGATTTCTGACATTTTCTGAGTCACATGACTGACTGAGTTCTATAAATCATGGATTGACTAAGATTATTGTGATAATGTGACATGGATCTTGGAACACAACTATATTTTTAGGGTACTAGTACCCCTAGGACTTGATGGATGGAAACTAACACACATAACTGACTTGATCATAAAATGGAGTCCACAATTCACCATACATAGGTAGGGGATTACACACTAAGCATAGTTATCAACATCTTACGTATGGAAGGGGAATTCATACAATATGTGTATACTTGCATAGCTTCAATATCATGCTCAATCCATATCACAACAATGACTCATATCAATCATGTCGAATTCATGTGAAATGATAAAGCATAGAGCATGGACTTGTCATTCAAACACTATTAAATCATGGGAAATGAATTCTATCATGCTAGGTTTTTTATCAAACACTTTCCGTGCATTCTTTTAGCTTAGGTGTGTTTTCATGAATTTCCCCCTTTTAAACCAGATAAAGTTCATGGATTTCAAATAACGAACACATATACTTCATGAAAACACCTTTAGATATCATGTTGAAACTTAAATAACAATCATCAACATGTACATGGTCATATCACAATAAGACAATCACAATATAATATTTAAAACATGATTCTTGAGCTCTATGAATGAAATAGATCCATAGATGAACACAAGCATACCTTAGATAGAAGATTCTTGATGATTGATGGAGAAATTTTCTTGAACTAGAATCCCTAATTGAAAACCCAAATGTGTTCTTGAGAGGATTTTGAGAGAAAGAGTATATTTATGTGAAATAAGGTCTTCATTCCATGTTTATGGAATATATATAGGGGTGAAAATATTACCCAATTACCCCTCTAGATGTGTCATTTAATTTTTGTGAAAATTACCCGATTAAGGCCCCCGGCGTGACACGGAGATATAACGTTACCCCCGTTTGTGACTTGGAAACTCACCGTGACTTGGTGGAATCACAGAGGGACACTGTAAATTGACAAACATCATTTTGGCTTATGGCGCGACGCGCCACTGACTGAAATGACGCTGTTGAAATTTTAAATAGCCATAACTTCTTTACCGGGTGTCCGTTTTTGGCGAATTTGGTGTTGACGGAAAAGTTATTCAATTCTATACAATTTGGATGGTATAAACCTGAGAAAATACAACCTATAAACCAAGTTATTCTCATTCAAAGATGACATATATGAAATCACACATAAAAACATGGTGGATTTAAAAGTTCTTAGCTTGGCTTACTCTAAGTAACTCTTATGAACATGCTTAACACATCATAAGCTCTATTATCACTAGGATACTCATCGTTATTCATGTACTCCAATATGAATCATAGGATAAGAGGTTTAATATGTAGGAACAATGGTTTATTTTCTAGCTTAGAAATATATGGGGTATTACAACCTATGGGTCGTAGGTTCCACCTATGCCTTACAGGTTGGCCTCCGTAGGTATCAAAAAACTTTTCAACTTTCAAAACTTTAGGAGTCCTACCTATAGACCTAAACTGCTGGCCCTTACGTGCTTCCTACAACCCATAGGTAGGGCTCGTAGGTTGGCTTCCTCTACGTTTCATTACTTTTTATTCCTTCTCTTCTCCAAACTCTATTTTCCTAAAAAACCAACATCAAAACACATTATATCTAATAAACAAAACTTAATTACTTGCATAATTTCCTTATCTTAAGCATCAAAAATTATATAAACCATGGCACATTATTTGTCACTAGTACAAGCCTCTAATATTGATTAAAAGTAATGATAGAAATCATTTAAAATATCTTATTTGTGAATAAGGCTTATGACATAAATAGAGAGATCTGAGAAGTCTAGAAGTCTAGCAACCATAACCCTAATCTTCATAATTCCAATATAGAATAAATGTAATCTATGATGTACTACTTAAACCAATACCTGCACCGGGTATAGAAAAACAAAAAAATGAAAGAAAAGCAAGGCTGAGTGCAAAAAACATGTTTACTTAGTTAGCATCATTGATAATCGACTCTAATCCAAAGAGATGGCTAGAACCACCACCTTAATCTCCCAAGGTACACCAATAAATTACAACTATAATCCAATACAAAGGTCAATATATTTACCAAGTATTGAATAGGAACATCAATCTAGGTAAGTTAGTACTATTTATTTTATGATAAACAATAAAGAAAGCCATTTATGAAAAAGACTCACTAACAGTATATATATTATTTAATCAATAAGACTCAACTATATAATATGGAATAAAATTAGCATGAGTGTACATTTATAAGAGAAACTCAAACTACCAAAAGGTGCTAGACAACAATCTCTCCAATCAAGCCACACCATACCCATATCTTATAATACCTCAATCTTCCAGTCAATACAAGACAATGTAAGTTAATGTAATGAATTGAAATTAATGCTCAGTTATAATATCACAGACAAGGTTCTATGACAGTAATATAGTACAAGAGTAAATAATAACATAGAATCAAACCCTACCAAAATGGATAATCTAATACAATGTAGTGATAATGATGGGATAAACATAATTCTTTGAAAGTTATTACATAACTTTTTGTATACACTATCGAGCCTTACTACTTCTAATATAGGATCCATAGAAGGTAGGGGTTTTGAAACATCCTGGTTTCTGGACATTAGAAAATTTTCTTAATTTCTGGTTTCTAGGTAAGATACGAATTAGGGGAACGAGTCATATAGTTGGGTATGAATAGTTTGGTTTAGTCATATGCTAACTAGTATTAGTTGGTTGGATAGATTTTAGTCACTGGAAAGGGTACGGTCGAATGGTACGAGTCATATTATTTGATACTAATCATTTGGTTTGGGTTTTCTTAGCTTAATCTTAGACTTGTAACTTAATATGGTTCTAAGTATGAGTGGATAAACATGAGATGTAAGATAGTTCATGAGTCATACCCAACATTTATATGGAGGTCAATATTCAAATCTCCTAGATTCTATTTTGTTAGGGGTACAGTTTATGGATACCAATCATACACTTGAATATGACTTGGGTCTAGGTATGTCATACTTTACAAAGCATTATGTCCAAGGGGGAAAACCTAGGGTAGGAGAGATAGGTACCATTCATATAGGTTGGGTATGACTCGTAAGGGTAAAAAATACCCTATGACAGGAATTTAATATAGTTTAACAGAGGGTAATATAGATATTTCCCCACTTGTCCTAATAAATTCCCATTACTTATATTGCATTTGGGGGTCATTTGCTCTATTATTTTATTCTTAAGAACTTGGAAAACACTCTTAAATCCTCTTAAGAGTTCTTGGGAAAGGAAAGCTCAAGTTTCATCTTAAGGAGTAAATTGGGGCTTGTTTTGGTGATTTGTCTCCATTATCATCTTTGTTTAAGGCGTGTTCTCTTCCCTCATTGTTAGTTCCAACTAAAGGCAAGGGTTTATATATTATTTTTATGATTTTATTATTGTATGATTTAGCATTTTTAAATATGATTTGGGGGTTTTCATTATAGATTCTTTGTTATGACTTCCTATGTTTTATTATTTTTATATGAATTAATGGTGTTTTTGGATAATTGGTTTCACGAGATTGGTTTATTAGTAATGGACGTTGGTTTTGTAAATACTGTGCCCCCAATGTGTTTTACAAAATGCATATACCAATTTTTTCACTATGATATTGGCTTTTCAATTGAACTTATGCATGGTTTAAACTTGGTAATGGAACCCTAAATGATATGGATAGTTTAAATAGTATTAAATGGATTGGAAAGGCCTTGGTGGCCATGGTGTTTTATGGATATGATCTATGGATACCTGGAAATCCCTTGATCTTAAAAAGGTTTGGCTAGGTACAATAATTGCAAGTTATTGTTGGTATGATGATTCTACTATTGATATCCTTGGTTAATAATAATATAATAGTTTTTTAGAAAAGTGGTTTTAATTGGACTTAAAGAAGGGATATGTAGCAAAGCCATGGAAGACGGAGGTCCTGGGGGGATCTAAACTGGAAACTCATATTTTTTGATGCGAGGTTTGGTCCTAGTGATCATGTGCATGATATCATACTATATATTTTGGGGGATGCAATAGTAATCCAAGGTTTTCTTCCCTGGTCATGCTGCTTTACATATTAGGGCCCTTTCAACAGGGGGAGCTAAACCTATATAGCCTATGGGCAGTTTAGGACAATAGAGCTACACAACCTAGGTAAAGGTTTTACTGGCATGCTAACTCGATCTCCTTTCTCGGTATGGATATATATATGTATGTTTGTATGGTGTGTGCATATGGATGATTTTCACTTGGTTTTGTAAATGCCATTATTTTATGCTTATCCTGATTTCATGCTAGCATTCACCCTCTAACCCATCTTTGGTAGCTGTATGTCCATGCGATGCAGGAATCAGATATTCCACTCCTGTTACTTAGGAATGTGGACTTTGGGGTCAGTATTTAGATTGAAGTTGTAAGCTTTCATATATTCGAAAGGCTCTATTTCATGGATGTTATTTCGTACTCTTACTTATTTATAGAAATTGGTTTTGGTTATGGTTAGGGGTATATCCTAATTGGATTTTGGTATTCTCTTGGCTAAAGGCTTTGCGGTATTACTGTAAGTTGGTATGGGAGGGATCAGTATTGGTGTCGGCCTTAATATTAGAATTGGTATTAGGGCTGACATCATTGGAATTAATTTCTTACTATTCCATCGTATTTAATTTTGGGATTAATGTTATTATGTTTTGGATTTAATTTGGTTATGGCCTAGTTTATAACCATTAGTTTTGTATTGGATTAGCTTGGTGGTTTTGTTGGTACGATTTGGTAGCAAGGATTACTTTGTAGGGTTTGTGTAGTAATAGACCTATCCTAAATTCAATCCTTGCATAGTTACACCATCTTGTTATATGTTTGAAATTTATCCAACTTAGGGTAGGAAGATAGAGGTTGGGTTGGCTAATGGGGATGGTCTCTAATCCTGATCAGACTTGAGACCCTTATTACGACAAAGCCCTGGGTCAGGTCGTGTCAAGTTGGTATCGAATCTTTAGGTTCATGGTCAATTTTTAGTTTACAAAGTCGTGTTTGGTAGAGTCTCTTTTAAGGGTATGTAGAGCACCACACTCATAAGAGAGAGGCTACAAGGCATTTAGGATTATTTTACATTCTTGGTATTCTATTTTTATGCTTGGAGTCTTAGTACTGAAATTCTTCTCTAATCCTTGGTTATTCACGTTTTAGATAATGACTCGATGATCTAGAACACAAGAAAACTCTTCAGTCCTATTTGGGAGTAATATTAAAGGGGTACGTCCTACATCTGGAGTTCGTCATCAATCTCAGAGTCTTATCCCTGATATTTCTGGAGTTCCTCCAGTTGCTACTAGTCATTCTCAGAGTGAGGTAACTGATGCAGAATTTCTCTAGTCTATTCATACTATTTCTTAGTTGGTTAGGCTGAGTGAGATATATCTGTTGGGTTGTCTACTGAGGCCATAAGGGTTTGTCGATTTTTGAAATTGAATCCTTCTACTTTTACTGGTGTGAAGTTAGACAAGGATCCTCAGGGTTTCTTTGATAAAATATAGAAGATATTCAATATGGTACATACTACTAATGTGGAAGGTATAAACTTTGTAGCTTATCAGCTCAAAGATGTTACGTACCAATGGTACGAGGAGTGGGATTGGGATAACGGTGATGTGGAGGAGTCATCCTTATGGGATTCTTTTTTTGTTGATTTTCTGGATCATTTATTTTCTCAAGAAATAAGAAAAGTAAATATGAAAGAGTTTATGAATCTTAAGTAAGGGAGAATGTCTGTCAAGGAATATACCTTGAAATTTTATCAATTGTCAAGGTATGCTCCCAATTTTCTGGATGTCATAAGGGTGAGGATTAGAAAGTTTGCTATTAGGATATCTGGGGATTTGATCTAGGAAACCAAGAATACTTTGCTGATCAAGGATACAGATATTTTAAGGTTAGATGTCCACATGCAGTCTGTGTAGGATGAGAAAAAGAAACAACAAGGGTTCAGAGTTAGGCAAGGTAAGAGGGGCAGGTTTTTTATCATGGAGGTTCTCAATCATAAGGTGGTCGGGATAGAGATAAATAGTTGAAAAATAAGTAAGGGAGTTTTGTTTCCTTCTGCATAGGTAGCATTCCTTACCCGTGGCAGTTGAGTGATAGGCATTAGCAAGGTGGTGATAAATTTTAGGCATAAGATGACCAATCTTAGGAGAGTGGAGGTTAGTTAGCTTTTTCATTCCCTCCTTACAGGTTTTGTAGTCGTCCTTATTAGGATTATTATGGTAAAGGGAGGTATAAGTGTTTTAAAAGTGGCCAGCTAGGCTATATATTGAAAAATTGTCCAGTTAGTAAGGGAGTTTCGGGAGAGGTCAAAGATCTGGTTGCTTTATCTTCTACTCTTGTGCCTAGTAGTGGGGCTTCATTGTCTGCTCCTGCTTTTGATATCTGCACTGGCTGGAATAGATTGTATTCTCTTGTATCTTGATAGGAATCTATGGCATCATCTAATGTTGTTATTGGTACATTACAACTCTTTTCTCATGACATGTATTATCTGCTTGATCCGTGGTCCACTCTTTCCTATGTGAACCCATATGTGGTTGTGAGTTTTGGTTTTTATCCTGAGGTTGTTTTGGATCCTTTTTCTATTTCTACCCTGATAGATGACTTAGTTATTGCTAAGAGAGTCTATAAGGGGTGTGTGGCATCTGTTTGTGGTAGCAAAATCTTGATGGATTTGTTTGAACTTGATATGGTGGATTTTGATGTTATTTTGGGGATGGATTAGTTACACTCTTGTTACGCCTCCTTAGATTATCAGACCTGTAAGGTCGTCTTTAGTGTCCTTGGTAAAGCAATTATAGATTGGGAGGGTGGTTCCTTAACTCCTAAGGGGAGGTTAATTTCTTATCTTAGAGATCAGAGGTTAATATCTAAATGTGTTCTTTATCACTTGGTCTGGGTTAAAGGTTCTAACTTAAAAGATCCTTCTTGTCATTTGCTTCTGATGGTAAATAAGTTTCTTGAGGTCTTTACGGATGATCTTCGTAGTGTTCTCAGGATAGATAAATCAAATTTGGTATTGATTTGTTTCTGGACACTTGTCCAATATCTATTCCTCTATATAGAATGGCTTCAGCTGCGTTAAGGAAACTCAAGAAACAACTTAAGGATCTTCTGGACAAGGGGTTTATTAGTCATAGTGTATCCCTATAGTGTGCATCGGTGTTTTTTATGTTCAAGAAGGATGGTTCTCTTTGGATGTGCATTGGCTGTCGGCAGTTGAATAAGGTAATAGTCAAGAAAAAGTATCCTCTTCCAAGGATAGATAACTTGTCTAATTAGTTGCAAGGTGCCAAGTTCTTTTCTAAGATAAATCTTCGGTTTGGGTATCATCAGTTTAAGATTAGGGAGGAGGATATCCCTGAGACAACTTTTTGTACTTGGTATGGGCACTTTGAATTCTTGGTTATGTCATTTGGTTTTACTAATGCCTAGGTGGAATTTATGGATCTGATGAATAGGGTTTTCATGCAGTTCTTTGATCTCTTTGTCATTGTATTTATTGATGATATTCTGGTTTATTCCAAAAGTGAAGTGGATAATGTTAATTATATCCGTGTTGTATTATAGACCTTGAAGGAACAATACTTGTATACAAAGTTCACTAAATATGACTTTTGACTAAACATTATTATTTTTCTTGGTCATATTATTTCTAGCGAGGGGATCATGATGGATCCGTAAAAGGTGGTTGTGGTTAAAGGTATCCTAGAACCACGATTCCAAATGATATTCGGAGCTTCTTGGGTTTGGCTAAGTATTATCGATGGTTTGTGGAAAGCTATTTGACGATAGCTACTCTATTGATGAAGTTGACTCAACAAAAGGTAAAGTTTTCTTGGTCGGATGCTTGTGAGGGAAGTTTTAAGATATTGAAAGATAAGATAACTTTGATTCTGATTTTGACGTTGCCTGAAGACAGTGTGGGACTTTGTTGTGTCTTAATGCAGCATGGAAAGTTGATTGCCTATGCTTCTAGGCAATTGAAAGTGCATGAAAGAAATTATCCTACTCATGATTTGGAGTTGTTGATGGTGGTTTTTGCATAGGAAATCTCACGGTATTACTTATATGGAGTGCACATAGACATATTTTCTGATCGTAAGAGTCTACAATATGTGTTCACACAGATGGAGCTTAATCCCATGTAAACGAAATAGTTGGACCTTCTCAAACACTATGACACGAGTCTTCACTATAACCCAGGTAAGGCTAACATGGTTGCTAATGCTCTTAGAAGTTTATCCATGGGGAGTGTGGCTCATGTAGAGAAAGGAAAGTGAGAACTGGTGAAAGATATTCATTGCTGGGCTAATCTTGGAAATTGTCTTTAAGAATCCAAAGATGGAGGAGGGATGGTACAGTAAGTGGTTTGATCGTCTCTTGGTGCAGATATTAAGGAGAAGAAAGTGCTAAATCCTATATTAATGAAAATCAAGAGTAATATGGGTATGCAAAAGATAATGGTGTTTGAGATTAGTCGCAATGATACTTTATAGTACCAAGAGAGGTTATGTATTCCTAATGTCGACGGGTTGCGACAAAGGATATTGGACGAATTGCATGAATTGCTATATTGTACATCCCCTCTAGACGAGGATATATTATTAACTTAAAGAGATATAATGGTGGAATGGTATAAAAAGGGATGTGGCTGATTTTGTAGCGAAGTTCTTGGTGTGTCAACAAGCTAAATTTGAACACATGAGGCCTGGTTGGTTGTATTAAGAGATTGTTTTTCCCTAATGGAAATGGGAGGTAATAAATATTGATTTTGTTACTGATCTTCCTTGTTCTATGAATCAATATGATTTGATTTGGGTCATCGTGGATAGGATGACAAAGTCTGCTCACTTCTTGCCAGTAAGGACTACTTTTTCAGTGGAGTGTTATGCAAAGTTATATCTTCAGGAGATTGTGAAGCTTCATGGGGTACTTGGTTTAGTTATCTCTGATAATGGTATGCAGTTTTCATCTCATAGTTGGCAGTCTATTCAGTAGCGATTGGGTAATAAAGTGAGTCTGAGTACTGCTTTTCATCCTCAGACGGATGGGCAAGTGAAAAGAACTATTCAGGCATTGGGGGATATGCTTCAGGCATGTGTTGTTTATTATGATGGAAGTTGGGTGGAGCATCTACCTTCGGTAGAACTTGCTTACAACAATAGCGATCATTCTAGTATTGGTATGGCCCCTTTTGAGGAATTATATGGTTAAAGGTGTAGATATTTTTCTTTGTTTGAGCTTGTGAGTCAGATATGTTTGGTTTGTATTTGGTCTATCAGGCAATGGAAAAGGTGAAGGTGATTTGGGATTAGGTTAAGTTGGCCCAACATCGCCAAAAGTCCAATGCAGATGAAAGACATAGAGACTTGTAGTTTGATGTTGGGGATAAGGTGTTCCTCAATGTATCCCCTAAGAAGGGAGTAATGTGGTAAGGCAAAATAGGAAAGCTCAGTCCCTGGTATATTGGTCCTTATGTGGTTTTGTAGAGGGTTAGAAATGTTACATATGAATTGGAGCTGCCTTCTAGTCTGAACTCCATTAATCCGATAATTTATGTTTCCATGTTGGGGAAGTGTCTTGGTGATCCTTCTTCAATTGTTCTTTTAGAGGGGTTGGTTATCTTTGACTCTCAGTATAATGAAGAGGTCCTATTTGAGATCTTTGATAGGCAGGTTCATCAATTGTAAACCAAGGATGTGGCTTCGGTTATGGTCCTATGACGGAACCATAAGGTGGAAGAAGCTACATAAGAAGAAGAGGAGGACATGATGTCTAAGTATCCATATATTTTTTCTGCTCTTTGGATTCGTGCAGAAGGTATGTATCTTTAACACATCTTTATTTTCAGAGTTTGTTAAATGAAATATTAATATCTTTGCCTCTTTGTTTTTACACTTTGTTAAGGATTGGAAATATATTTGATGATTCAAGTGACTTGCCAATGTGGTTACCCCTACCTTGTCTGTCATTCTGGGATGAATATTCCTAGTGGGGTAGACTGAAACACCTTGGTTTTTGGACCTTAGAAAATTTCCATAATTTCTAGTTTCTGGAAAAGATACGACTTAGGGAATGAATCGTATACTTGAGTACAAATGGTATGGTTCAGTCGTATGCTTACTAGTGTTGGTTGGCCAGATGGATTTTGGTCAGTAGAAAGGGTACGACTCAAATTATGTGAGTCATATGGTTGGATATAGATCATTTTTTTGAGTTTTCCTTAGATTAATCATAGACTTAGTAAACTAAGTTTTATATAAGTACGAGTGGCTCACCATGAGCCATAATCTAGGGCACGATTCGTACCCAGCACTCGTATGGTGGTCAGTGTTCAAACCTCTAAGATTCTATTACGTCAGGGGTACAGTTTATAGGTACAAGTCATACACTTGAATATGACTTGGGTTTATGTGTGTTGTACCTTGAATAGTGTTGAGATGAAAGGCGAAAGCCTAGGGTACGAGAGGTGGGTACCACTCGTACAGGTTGGGTAAGACTTTAATGCAGTTTAAGTGAGGGCAATCTGGACATTTTCCCACTTATCCTAATAAGTTCCCATGACTTATATTGCACTTGGGAGGTTATTTTCCATATTACTCTATTCTTAAACACTTGGAAAACACTCTTAAATCCTCTCCAGAGTTCTTGGGGAAGGGAAGCTAGGGTTTTATCTTAAGGAGTAAATTGGGGCTTGTCTAGGTGATTTCTCTCCTTCATCATCTTGGTTTAAGGCATGTTTTCTACCCTCATTGTTAGTTCCAACTAATGGAATGGATTTATACAATGTTTTTATGTTGTATGATTTTGGGTTTTCAAATATGATTTGGGGTTTTTGGTTGTAAATGCTTGGTTATGGTCTTCCCATGTTTAATTATGTTTTTATATGCATTAATGGCAGTTTTCGATAGTTGATTGCATGGGAATGGTTCTTTTGTAATGGATTTTGTTTTTGGAAATACTATGCCCCTAATATTTTTTTGATAAAATGCCTATAACAATGTTTTCACTATAATACTGGTTTTTCAATAGAACTTATGCATGGTTTAAACTTGGTAATAGAACCCGAAATGATATGAACAGTTTAAATGGTTTTAAATGTATTGGAAAGGCCTTGGTGGCTATGGTAGTTTGATGTGATTACTGAGTACATTTAAATCCCTTGATCCGAAAAATGATTTGGCTAGGGACAATACTTGCAAGTTATTGTTGGTATGACGATAGCACTACTATTAGCCTTGGTTAATAATAATGGATAATGGTTTGGTTGGAAAATGGTTTTAATTGGGCTTAGAGGAGGGATGTTTAGCAAAGCCGTGGAAGGTGAAGGTACCTGGGGGATCTATACTGGAAACTCATATTTGCCAATGTAAATTTAGGTCCTAGTGACCGTGTGCATGATGTCAAACTATATATTTTGAGGGATGTACTAGTCATCCCAGGTTTTCTTCCCTGGTCATGCAAATTCACGCACTAAGGCCCTTTCAGTAGAGGGAGCTTAACCCATATAGGCTGTGGGTGGATTAGGATGGCAGAGTTACACAACGCAGGTTAAGGTTTTAATGGCATGATAACTTGGTCCCCCTTCTCGGCATGGATATATATATATATATATATAAGTATGGTTTGTGCATATGGATGGTTTTTACTTGTTTTTGTAAATGGAATTATTTTATCTTTATCCTGAGTTCATGCTAGAGTTCAGCCGCTATCCCATCTTTGGGTGTTGTATCCCTCCTGTGATGCAAAAACTGACCATTCCACTCCTTCTGCTAAACAATTCGGACTTCGGGGTCAGTATTTTGATTGAGGTGGTGAGCTTCCATCTATTTAGAAGGCTCCCCTTCATGGATGTTATTTCATACTCTGGCTTATTTATGGATATTGGTTTTGGCGATGGTTGGCGGCATGTCCCAACTAGATTTTGTATTCTTTTGGTTAGAGGCTTTGTGGTACTACTGTGGATTGGTATGCATGGGATTAGAATTGATATCTGCCATAATATTGGAATTTGTATTATGGATGACATCATTGGACATAATTTCTCACTGTTCCATCATATTTTATTTTTGGATTAATCATATTATGTTTTGGATCTCATTTGGTTATGGCCTGGTTTATGGCTCTTGGTTCTGTATTGGTTTGTCTTGGTTGTTTGGTTAGTACGGGTTGGTAGATGGGATGACTTGGTAGGATTGGTCTATAAATAGACTTATACCAAAGTAAGTCCTTGTCCAGTTATGCTGCCTTGTTATATTTTTGAAATTTAGCCAACCCAGGGCAGCCGACTGGACGTTGGGTTAGGTAACGGGGGTAGTCTACGGTCCCAATCAGACTTGGGACACCCTTTACGACAAGGCCCTGGGTTGGGTCTTGTCAAGTTTTAAACCATATAACTTTTGTAATCTCAATTCATCTCTCCAACTAATGATTACAGATTAAGATTACCATAATATCTCAATCAACCTTGCCAACAAATGATCTCGGCCAAGGGTTTTATAAAAATACCATTTTCTTTTGAATGGGGAAAATCTTAGTGGTATCATTATCATCAACATGTATGAATGGTATAAGTATATATTGCTCACAACCAAATCAGTATAAAGTTATGAATCAATTTAATACAAGTATAAAAGAGCTTATATCAGTTGGTGTCGTGGGTCTAGGCCGCATCTTAACCACAACAACTTTCTGCGGATCTGCCATGATCCCTTCACTAGAAATGGTATGACCAAAATAAGCGACAACATTCAACCAAAACTCACACTTTCAGAAGTTGGCACTGCAACACTATATAGAGATGATTAGCATGATCCACATCTCTCTTCAAGTACACTAGAACATCGTCTATGAACACAATAATGAAAAAATCTAAAAATTGTCAAAAGACCTTATTAATCAAATTCATGAATTCCACCGGGACACTGGTCAACCCAAAATACATAACCAGAAACTAAAAATGCCCATACCTAGTACGGAAGACAGTCTTAGGGGATATCCACCTCCCTAATCTTTTACTGATGATACCCAGACTGAAGATCAATCTTGGAGAAAAACTTAGCACCTTTAAGATGATCAAACAAATCATCTATCCTTGGAAGAGGGAACCTATTCATTACTATCACCTTATAAAACTATCGATAATCAATACACATCCAAAGGGAACCATCCTTATTATGCCCGAACAAAACCGGTGCACCCCACTGGGACACACTAGGATGGATGAAACCCTTATCTAAAAGGTTTTCTAATTTCTCCTTATACTTCTTCAACTCAGCTGGAGACATCATGAATGGGGGAATAGAAATAGAACGAGTGATCATAAAAAGATCTATCCCAAAATCAATCTCCCTATCTAGGGGAACATCAGGAAGGTATCAGGGAAGAACTGAGTAAATGCATTCACCATCGGGATGAAATTCAAAGAAGGACCCTCTAAGTTAAAATCCTTAAGCTAAACCAGATGATAGATCCACCCCTTGAAAATCAATCTACAAGCTCTAAGGTACTATATGAACTTCCCCTTAGGATCTAGGAAACCACCCTCCCATTCAATTATCGGATTAGTAAGGAATTTAAAGACAACCTTAAGGGTCCAATAGTCTAGAAAAGCATAGAACGAGTGCAACCAATCCATCCCTAATATGACATCTAAATCAATCATATTGAATTTAAATAGATCTACCAGTCTCTCGACCACCCATAAATACCACAAAATCCCTATAGACTCTTCTATCCACCACAGAGTCACCCACTAGGGTAGAAATAGAAAAAGGGTTTGAATACATTTAACACCAAAACTAAAATTCATAGCCACAAATGGGGTTACATAATAAAGAGTGGACCCTAGATCAAGTAAACAGTACACATCAAGGGAAAAGAGTTTCAACCTACTGTTAACTACATCAGGCGATGCCTCAGAATCTTGGCGAGTAGTGAGAGTAGATAGATTGTTCCGACCAGTGTCGGAACTAGATGGTGCACACTTTGGTGTTGGAGCTGAAACAAAGTCAACATAATCTTGTTTTCCCCAGAAGTAGCCTTGCTAATAGGGAAACTTCTAATATATGCCCTAGATGAGCACAGTTGAAGTGCTTGTCCTTTCCCTCATCACAATACCACCAATGTAATTTACCGTAGAATTTGCAAGGAGGATAGATGGAGCTGACAGGGCCCTATTAGTTAGAGATTTGGCAGCATATGCCCTATAATTATTGCCACTCTGAAAGCGCCTGTAATCCAACGGCTTTGGGTAGGGACCACTAACCATCGATTAAGACCTAAAATTTCTCAATTTCTTCTTGAGCCACTTCCCACTATCCCTGCCACTCTGTTTTGGCTGCCACCCTACTTAGAGAATCTTAACTTCTTACCTTGCCTCTTCCTAATCTTCACCTACATCTTTTTCTCTTTCTATACTTACTACATATACATAACAAGTTGGAGATATCCATGTCTTTATTCAGCAAAGCAGTCTTACTTTTGAAAATGAAGTCTCGAGACAACCCCAAAGTGAATGTCCTCAATCTAGCCCTCAGCTAGAAACCAATTTTGGAGCAGACCAAGATAATTGGTGATACTTCAAGGCATACTCCTTGACTGACATCTTTCTTTGCTTCAGGATAACAAAATCTTTCATCTTTTCTTCCCTTAACTCCTGAGGAAAGAAGTGGTATAAAAAAGCACTAAAGAAATCATCCCACAGGGCTGACTCAGCATCGTCACCCCTTGATTGCTCCTATAACTCATACCATTAGTATGCTACATATTTTAGTTGGTAGGAAACAAATCCCATACCCTCCATGTTAGTATCACGTATAACACAAAAGATTTTTTCCATCTCATCAACAAAAGCTTAAGGATCCTCTTCAACCTTAACACCAGTTAACATAGGAGGGTTCAATCACATGAACTGACCAACCCTTATGGCCTCATAATATGGAGTAACAAAAGCAACATACTCAGCCTGAGAAGCTACCAACTGCTCCAACATATGAGTAGACTAATGAAACTCAACATTCGTTACATCAGCTCGAGGAGCTCAAGAAGGGATAGAGGGCATAAGTGGAACTCCAGGAGTACAATCAGGAGTTGGACCCCTAGAGCAGCTTGGGACCTCTAGAACAGGTTCCACTAACATTGTCCTCGGGGGTGGGACAGAAGAATTTCTATGAGCTTCAGATTATCGAGGAGGCATGACCTAAAAAGTGAACAAATATGGATTAGAGAAGATTTCAGGACCTTAAACTCTACAGCTTAAAAATAGAACATAATAAAGAGAAACAATCCTAAATGCCTTGTAGCCTCTCCATCATGAGTGTGGTGCACTACACACCCTTAAAAGAGATTCTACTCGATAAGGCTTTGTCGTAAACCTAATTAACCATGAATCTAAGGCACTGATACCAATCTGACATGACCTGAACCAGGGCCTAGTCATGTTGGGCATCTCAAGTCTAACAAGGATTGGAGACCAACCACAATACCCAATATCAAATGAATTTAAAACATATAACAAGAATAAAACAAGAATAATCTAAAGACATTAAATAAAGTCTTAATCAAAATACAACAACCATAATAAAATATCTAACCAGTGCCAACCCTAATGCCAAAACCGATACTAAGGCTAAGACCAATAATGACACTACCCATGCCCATAGTCATCTGATAAAGACTCTAACCTGAATCAAGTAACATCCAATCGGTACATGCCCCCGACCATATCCAAAACCAACCCAAAGAAATGAAAAATAAAAGAAATGGAGACTTTCGGAGTATGGAAGCTCAACGCTTCTATCTTACTCAAAGCTATCCCTAAATCTAAGTCACTGAGCAGGAGTAATGGTAGTATGGTTGATTTTTGCATCACATGAGGATACAACGCCAAAAGATAGTTAGTGGAGTGAAATGCATATATATATATATCATGCTAAGAAAAGGAACTGGGTTTAGCATGCATTTAAATCATTAACCTAGGCTAAATAACTTTTCCATCCTCAAACCACCCATAGGCTATATGAGTTTAGTTGCCCTTGCTAAAACGTCCCCAGTTTGTGTTAGCATTATGACCAAAAAAAAGAAATTGAGATGAGTAGTATATCTCCTAAATGTAAAGCGTGACATCATGCACAAAGTCACCAAGACCACCCTCATATCGGAAAAAGTAAGTTTCCAGTATCGGTCCCCCCGGGACCCCCACCTTCCATGATTTGCTACTTGACCCCTTTTAAGCCCATATTAAAACCATTTAATCATTCCAACTATTAACCAAGTAGACTTTTGTATAAGCATTAACCGTTGGTATCATCTAGCCAAAATCAGAGCTTGGAAGTGTATCCTTTAATGCCATACCAAAACCATTAAACCAAGTTGACTCCAAAGTTTCCAATTTAACTAAAACTATGGACATCCATGCCTTTCCAAACCAATTTAAGTTCCATTTCCATTTATGCAATACAAGGATATCAAGAGTAGTCAAACAATATGACAAAATCATTCTCATTGGTATTTTAATAAATAGGTTAAGGGAACGTATGTTTGTAGACCATAACCAAGTAATTTGGGGGAATACTAAGTACCCTTAAATCCATTTACCATAACATGCATTCCACAATGTAAAAAATCATATTAAAAGTATGAAAAAAACATTAGTAAACCATGTGAAACATTATTCTACCATAAACATCAAAAAACCCCATCCATTATTTCAAACCATAACAGTATCATGGAAATTATACATTAAAACACAAACACTTTGTAAAATAACAAAGAGAGAGGAGTAAGATACCTTAGACACCAAGGTAGATGAAGAAAAACCACTCATGAAAGCCTTAATCAATTATCTTAAAGAATCCCAAGCCCTTTGCTTGAGAAAGTGTTTGAAAGAGATTTTTAAGAGTGTTTGATTGAGAATAATAGGTTAATGAAGCCCCAAAAGGTGTTTTATGTCGTGGTAGCAAAGGGAGTTACAAAGGGGAAATGTCCAAAAAGCCCCTAACTTAAAATAGTAAAATTTCCGCAGGTTGTTACGAGTCAACCCCTTAACTCATGACCACAACATATGACTTGTACCATGGAGTCATCACCAAGACTGTGAGTTGGAACCCCAATGACTGTCCACCATATGACTCCCTAACCCCCACTTATGACCAGAACATACTACTGGTATGGTCCAACCATACCCAAGATAGAAACCAAAGCGATTCGACACCAGACAACATACGAGTCAAGATTACCACTTGTACCCTATCCTCACGGCTCTAAGTGAGACACTCATACTTAAAGCCAAGTAAAGTCACTAAGTTACTGATTTGATTAAGAGGCCGATAAAATGAAACATCACTACCCCTAATGACTCACACCCACCAAATCGTAACCATAACAGAAACCCAACGACTAATAATGGGACACCTTATGAGTTGGGCTACAGGACCCATACACACACCATACAACGTATATGGTGAGTCATTAGTAAAAAAACAAGTCCAAACCTTAGGAAATATCCTAGGACAAAACCCAGGGTATTTCAATTCTCCCCTACTTGGATCATCCATCCTCGAATAATGGGACAAGGAAGTGACAATAACGATTAAACCCCCAAACACCTGAACACTTACCTTGAAGACATCAAAGAGATTACCAAGGTACTCCCAATTCACTTCTACCTTTAACTAAGTTATAAAACAAAGAAACCAACAAAATCAATCTTTTATTTAACAAAGTCAAAAAACAAATAGGGTAAGATCAACACATACCTTGCGCAAGAATTTTTGGAGAAGAAAATATGAATGGATACTTGAACTTCATGTCCTCTTCAACATCACATATAGCCTCTTCCACCTTGTATTTCCTTTATAGAACTTTTATTAAAGCTATGCCTTTTGTTCGCAATCGACGAACCTGCCGATCCAAGATTTTAATAGGCCCCTCCTGATAAGATAGGGAATCCGAAATACCAATATCCTTGATAGGTACAATCTTCAATGGATCACCCAAACACTTTCTCAACATGGAAACATATAATACCTAGCGAATGGAACTTAAACTAGAAGGCAACTCCAACTCTTATGCAACATTACCTATGCTTCTCAAAAGGAAGTATGGACCAACATAACGGGTTCCCTTCATCGTAAAATTCATCACTCTCTTCATTGGAGACACCTTTAAGAGCACCCTATATGTAGCCTCAAACTCTAACTTCCTATGCCTTATATTCGTATAGAACTTTTGGTGATTTTAGGGGGCTGTAAGCTTATTTTTCCATAGCTTGGTAAACCAAATATGGGCCAAACATCTCTGCCTCACCAACCTCGGACCACCTAATAAGAGACCTACACCTCCTACCATACTAAGCCTTAAATAGAACTATCCCAATGCTAGATCGGTAGCTATTGTTTTATGAAAACACTATAAGAGGAAAAATCTTAGCTCAACTACCACTATAGTTAATCACAAAATCCTTAAGCATATCCTACAATGTTGAAATAGTCCTTTCCGCCTTCCCATATGACTGTAGGTAGATAACAGTACTAAGACTCACCTTGGTTCCCAAACCTTTCTAAAATAATTTCCAAAAGTTTTATAAAAATTGTGTACCATGATCCATGATGATAGAAATAGGTACCCCAAGAAACTTCACAATCTTTTGGAGATACAACCTTGCATAATCTTTAGCCGAGAAATTTGTCCTTACTGGAAAAAATAAGTAGACTTAGTTATCCTATCCACGATGACCCAAATTAAATCAAACTACTTTCAAGACCAAGGAAGACCAGTAACAAAATCCATATTGATCACTTCCTAGTTCAACATAAGCAACTAAATTTCTTGATACAATCCGTCGGGCCTCATTTGCTAGATCTTCGCATGTTGGCACACCATGTACTTAGCCACAAAACTAGCTACATCCCATTTCATATTTTTCCGCTAATACATCTCCTTAAGGTTATGATGCATTTTTGTCGAACCAAGATTGATAACATAGCGTGACTCATGTGCCTCATCCAACATCATTTTCTGTAAACCATCAATATCGGTAACACATAAACTCCCTTGGTACCGTAAGGTACCATCACTACTAATCTCAAAGGCCATCGCCTTCTGCCCACCTATATCACCTTTAATCAAGACAGGATCTAACACTTACTTCTCCTTGACTTCAGCACAAAGAGACGACTGTGCCACATCCTATACAACCACACCACCATCATTAAATTCCAAGAGATGAACTCCAAGGTTAGCGAAATGATGAATAACTTTCACCAACTCCCGCTTCCCTTCACCCATATGAGCTAGATTTTCCATGGATAACCTACTAAGAGCATTAGAAACCACATTATCTTAACCTGGATGGTTGCGAATACTTATGTCACTATACTTGAGTATCTCAAGCCATCTTCTTTGTGATACACCCAAATTACAACACTCGTTAGAAAGCGTAAGCAGTCGTTGTCAAATATAGAACCCAACTAGGTTGGGTGTGAATCCCACAGGGAATACTGTGCTTACTAAGTATTGTAATTATTAGTGGACTATTGATCAGAGGTTCCTGAATAAGGGGGTTTTGATTTGTAACTTATAAAGTAATTAATTGTTACAAGAATATTTCAACGAATGATTCTCTTTGCAATTAGTAATTTAATGAGATTAAATAAATCAGGGCAATGGTTACCAAAATGCTAAGACAATTAGGGTTGTGAATCACTTAAGAGTTCCAATTAGCAAATTCAATTGCAAGAAGGGTTAAATCCTATTCTTTATCCCTTAGTTTCTCAACCTAAATGGATAGATTATCCTCTAATTCTCTCAAACTCAAAGGATACATTGTTCTTTCAACCATTTTCACATGTAAGCTTATTCTGTTAGGGCATTTGCCATTAATCCAAAGGTTAAAGCCCTTAGATTTCATGTAAACACTTTTTTTCCGAACAAACACTTTCCTTTTACACAAGTATTGTTCTTTGGATCACTTTTCAAGTTTGTAACCAATAAAAGCCATTAAATTGAAGAAAGGTTTATACAATATTAGTTGTTCATGGAACTCAATTTGATTACAACCCATAGATTCTTTTCATATTAAGGATCCCATAACCCTATTTATGTGAACTTAGCCAGAAAATTCCATAAAAGAAGAAGAAATAATTCTTGTATTATTCATAAATAGATTTAGAATTCATTTACAAGAATCTCAAAAATCATTTTTTGAATCTTCAATAAAGAATTGAATGATTAAATTCCCCAAAGATATGATTCAATCTCCAAAGTACTAGGTTACAAAAAGTTTCGATTGACTAAAAACATGTAAAAGATAAAAACTGCTCTTACTAACCCTAAAATTTAGTATTTATATGTTCCCAGGTAAAATGGCATTTAAAATTTAAAATAAAAAAAAACCACGTCCAAGTCGACGACCAAAGTGGTGGTCCATCGAAGTTCTGACAGTCCACCATTTGGTTTGTCACTGAGTCCTTCAGAAGAGTGGTTTCTATATAAAGTCTAACAGTATACCTGGTGGTCTGTCAAAAGTCTAATGGTCCGTCACTGAGTCCTTCAGAAGAGTCGTTTCTTGATAAAGCCTGATGGTACACCTGGTGCACTAAGTTCTTCGGGAGGCCATGTTCTGGATAAACCCTAATGGTACACCTTGTGGTCCGTCGCAAGACTGACAGTCCACTATTTTGACCGTCAAAATCCTTTTGTGCTACTTTTTCCAAGTTTCTTCTGTGGTTCACTCATTTCCCTGAAACACTACAAAAAACTCATTAAATACCACTTTGGTTAATTGAAAAAATGCAATTTTCCCAAGAAGATGATGCTAAATGTTTCATCAGAAATCGAAACATCAACACCCTCAACTTAAGATAATTGCTTGTCCTCAAGCAACTCAATACCTAATTGCGCACATGAACAATATAATGACCTGCAACTAACCACTGTAACATTTCAATGCAACTATTTACTCATCATTTCACCTACATGAATTTAATAAATTAGGCTCTACACCCGACATTGATCATAATTCAGCACACCAACATGGATGTTACATCCCACAGAGAACAACAAAACTTAGTGAAACTCTAGTTGCCCTCACAAGAATGAAGTCCACCACTTATCACATGATGTGGACGCAACCTAAACTCTCACACTCATCAAATAAGTTACAAGTATAGTCTAAAATACCCATAGTCTTGCCATAGCCATACGACACCTCCTCAAGGTCGACTCGCTAGTAGCAAACTAGTTTTTTAAAGGCTTGTAATGAGGGTTCAGGTTATGTAAGAATATGTTTTTGGATAAAGTCACTCATTAGATCTGAACTCTCCTGGCTTTGTCATCGTTGTAGCCCAGATCTCCTCATTTACTACTTCCAATAACAAGCTCTTCTTCAGACATAACCCCCCCTTTTTTAATTAGAAAGAAGAAGACTAGAATCAACCACCCTCAACTTATGTTGATGCAGTCAGTTAAGGTGCACAATATCTTTTAACTAATCAGGGCCAAAAGCTTTTAGATTAAAATGTACACTCACTTTCCATTTGGCATTTGCACCTTGACAAAAGTTACCCTCAACTTAGGTGTTTTGCCTAAGTTAAAGTGCACAATACCCAAATATTGGGCCAAGCCAGAGTGGGATGTTAACACCCTACAGAGAGTAACTGAAAGTTATTGGAATTAAAAAAGGGTCCTAAAGGCACAAGATTTATTCAAATGAGATAAAATTATTTTTGGTGGGGTTATTTATTTAGGCTAAGTGGGCTAAAAGTACAAGGAGGCCTGTTATCCTATCCTATTGAATCCACTAGAAGACCATATTAATGACTCAAGAAAGTTCTAGGAATTAAACTATTCAAGAACTAAAGGTAAATCCTCACACCCACAGGCAACTTAGCTAAACTTCTTATTCAACTCTTATAATGTTCATCGCCTGATTTATGCACCTCTTATAGAATAATGCCAAATACAAATTTATTGAAGGTTATGTACTCATGTTTGCATGAATAAAGTAAATAATTACATACACATGCTCATAGTCTTATGCTAACATAATCCACTATCCATATTTACAATGAAGTACTAAAACAGAAACATTTTATAGATAATCATTAAACGCATATATTTATATCACAAGCTGCAGAATTTGAAATGCAATAATAAGCACACCCTAGACATGCCACTTCTACTAAATAGCACATGACTAGATTAAAAATATTGGAAACAACATCTAACCATGATGTAAATACACCCGCCCACACACAAAAAAACATGCATTGTCCTTAAAATAATAAATTATTGTACATGGTTGGGTTGCAATATTTACTTCACCTGTTATTCCTTTGAGGTATCTTCTAGGTAGGGTGATGTCCCTGCGTCCTCACCCAATGCAATGTTGGCCCCTATAGTGGTAGGAGCACTCATAACATCACCCTCTAAAATTTGAAGGATCATCTCCTGAACTGGGGCAGCAGTAGTAAAGACTCCTGCTGCTTTATTTTCTGCGTCTATTTGCTTCCTTTTAACTTTTTTCTTTCACTTATTTGTAGTTCTTTTCAGGGTAAGCTTGTGTAACTCCTCAAGTTACATTACTTCTTTCTTCGTCCATTTTTTCTTTCCTTGCTGCTTTTTCATCCATCTGTTGCTTTCCTTTGTCCTTCACAGGTCTACCAATCAGATCCTGAATTCCTTTATCATCATTACTTACTACTAAAGTCTGGTAAAATATAGGCGACTGTGATTGCTTCCCCTTTAACTTTGCTATGTCAGCCTTTGCTTGCTCAAACTCTGCCATAATCTTGGAAAGATTAGGGAGAGACAGTGAATCTATCCTTTTATTGATATATGCTTCCATGTTATCCATCCTAACTTGAAGAGTTTGAAATGTCCTGACTACTTCAGCTACAATTCCATCCATAAAAGGTTTGAAATATCCAGCCCACTTTACTAACTGCTTCTGAAATTGCTTTTGATTCTTCACAATCTTAACAAAATTTTTCGGGTTGAACCTGTATTCAGGAAACTCCGCTCTACCAGTAGAGTGTGTAGAACCTAATGCTATAGACGTAACTTGGGGCACATAATTAGGTGTTACATATATGGTGATGGGTAAACGCATACGTTTAGGCATTTCTGTGGCCTCGAGAGCTGGTGCAGACTGAGGCTGATATGCTAGAGGCTTGGTCATATAAATTTTGAAATTTAATTTTTCTTTCAACTTCTGAATGTTCTAGCTATGTGTATGCTATACTTCATTGTTAACTCCATCGATCAGTGACACACCGGCTCGTTTGCATAACTTAGTGATCAAACATAAGAAGGGTACATAAGTGGTCACTTTATGTGCCTGCATGAACATCTCATCTACAATTAGCTGGCCAAAATCAATTGGTAGCCTTGAAACTAACCTAGCTACTGCTACTGCTCTGTGATGAACCAGGTTCCCATCTCATTTTGTTGGCATTAACCTCAATCAAACAATAGCCCACCAAAACCTAGCTTAAAGCTAAGAGTGAACTTTGCAATGTGCTCTTTGGAGTTAGTCAACCAGGAAGGATTTCCATCATCAGTCAATAAAGAAGCTGCCCAACGTCTCTGAATGAAAGCATTTCTCATTCTATACTAAAAATTTGGGATAGGGAGTAGAGCCTCATATCCTGGCCTAAATAGTATCTTGTTAATTGTTCAGGCTAATATATTAACGGTGATCCCTCGGACCAGGATAGACTCCCTATTTGGTCTATTTAGGATTTGAGTCCCATTTGGGCATTCTGCTTTAACCAAACACAGATAATTTGTGAAGAATTCCCTTACCCAGTTCGGTTGGTATTCACCTGGTGGTTTGCTCATTCATGCCAGTCCATATTCATTGAACCGACACTCTAACTCAGAATATTCATAAAGCTCTGTTGTCATAATCTAATGTTCTTCTATGAATGATCTTCTGATCCCTCGAGTTGTGGGTGTCAACCCGTCATAGAACTCTTTTTGTGCTCCTTCTATCTGCCACCTAATTGCCTTTGAAATCTGTGGATCCTTCCGCCTGATAACATTATCACTCTCTGGATCAGCTTCAGCATTAGGAACTTCCATTTGATCCTCTATGTTAACAATTTCAGTTTAACCCTCTATAGGCAATGGTTGAGTTGCAACAACTGTTGCCTCATCGGAGCTTGAACTTGTACTGCTAAGGGTACTCTCACTCTCTTTCTCAGACTAGGAGAGTATGTGAGCTTCTTTTTTATTTTGTCTGGTATTGTAAGACGGTTTGGACACATTCCTACCTTGATGATATCTTTCTCCTCTGGTTTGTGGAAGTTTATGGGCCATAACACCTAAAAAATAAGTCATGAATTAGTTCAAATTTCAAAAACAGTCACACTGTTTAATTTTGCCTTGCGATGGTCAAGTTGCTGGTCTATCAAAAAGTTGATGGTCTACTAATTCAATCATCGCAGATTATCCAGAAAGTGCTATCTCAGAGTGCTTTGTCACGATCAATTGGTGGTTTGTCAAAAAGTTGATGGTCCACTAATTCAACCATCACAGCTTATCCAAAAAGTGCCATCTCAGAGTGCTTTGTGATGGTCAAGTTGGTGGTCCGTCATAAAGTTGATGGTCTACCAATTCAACCATCGCACCTTCGTCTTCAGCTATAATTTAAGGTTTAACCCTTTTGTCGAGCAATTGCATATCAGATCAATTTCCAGCTCTCAACATAGCACTAAACTCATATTTTAAGAACATTCATCGAATTTTACAACTTATGCTACTCATATTTCACACAAATTGGAACATTGATGTCCAACTCAATTCATTCAAACTCAACACAATAGGAACAGAACAACAAAAACAAATCATGCACTTACACTTAATATGGACAACCAGAAAAGAAGGGTATGCACATACCTTAATTTTGAAGGTACGCATACGTGCTTGAAACTTCAGAGACAAAGCTAACTTTCAAATTCTAGCTCTTGTGTTACCCCTTATTTGTGATAAAGAAAGGGGAGAAGTGAGCTATTTTAAATAAGGTAAAAATAGGGGAGATAGGGAGTCTCATATGGGATAACTCCATTTACGTTCTTCGAATCTTAAGGAAGTGGAATAGCTAAATGTCATGGAACGGTTACAATAAATGTACCCGCTTAATTTTATCCTTAAAATCTCACTTTGGGTCAAATACGGAGTACATATAAAGAGTACCGATTTAACCCGAACTATTTAGAATTAGGGTTAAAGTGACAGTGATACCAACAGTGTATCATAAGTATAGAGGACCACTACTTTGAACGTCACTCATCACCAGATTTTGGGTATTTCTATTTCAGTGTGGCGGTTAATGGGACGATCCACCAACAATGTGACGGTCCACCAGTATGACCGTCACTTCTTACTAGAATATAGATCACTGATCTTACTTTTGATGGCATTTATAATCGCCCACAAGGTTTGTGACGGTTTGCCACTTAGTCCGTCATGGCTTATCTAGTGAATGAACTTTCTTGCTATTTCCTGATGGGTGAAAGTGGTGGTTTGTTAGGGGACTGGTGGTATGCCAATTCATCCGTCACCTTGTTCCAGTAGCTCACTTGTATCCCTTTTTTCCCTTTTTACTACAATTTTGGTCCTACAGACTTCACAAATATACCGAAATTGCATAAAAACATGAAATGGATTCTAACTATGGTTACAACAATATGCTATGGGTTGCCTCCTACTAGCGCCTGATTTATCATCGCGGCATGACTCAGTTATGTTAATTACATAGACTTTATCGAGATAAAAGATATTAACACTTCTTATCGAGTCTTTTGGACTGATATAAAGTTTGATTCGTTGCCCGTTCACATTGAAGACGCTGTCGTCTTCATTTTCAAGCTCAACCACTCTAGATGAGTAGAATTGACTAACTTTAAACAGTCCTGACCACTTATATATGGGTTTACCTGGAAACAATTTGAGCCTAAAATTTAACAGAAGTACCAAATCACCTATCTGGAAGACTCTACTTTCAAGTCTTTGATCGTGATACTTTTTCATCTTCTCTTTGTAAAGGTCTGCTCTTTCGTAAGCCCTGAGATGGAATTCATCTATCTCATTTAGTTTCCTTAATCTTAGATCTACTGCCTCCTTCCAATTCAAATTTACCCTTTTTAGTGCCCACAAAGCCTTGTTTTCCAGCTCAACTAGTAAATGGCATTCTTTTCCATAGACTAACAGATACGGTGACATGCCAATTGGAGTCTTAAAAACAGTCTGATATGCCACAAAGAATCATTTATCTTTCAAGCCCAATCTTTCCTATTAGTATTCACTATTTTGTCTAGGATGGTTTTAATCTCCTAATTCGACACCTCCACTTTCCCACTAGTTTGTGGGTGATATGGAGTTGCTACTCTATGATGTTTCATCCCATATTTCACTAAAGTTGCCTGGAACACTTTGTTGCTAAAATGGGATCCTCCATCGCTTATAATAGTTCGTGGTACTCCAGAGGGAGAGAAGATATTCTTCTTAAGAAATGCAACAACTCTTTTCCCTTTATTATCAGAGAAGAAAACAACTTCGACCCATTTGTATACATAGTCTACAACAACTAAAATGTACTTCATTCTATATGAGCTTTCAAAAGGGCCCATGAAATCGATGTCCCAGACATCAAAAAATTCCACTTCAAGCATGTTAGTTAAAGGAATTTCAAGTCTCTTGTAGATCCACCCCTTTCTCTAACATTGGTCACATTTCAGCACAAACTCGTGAGCGTCCTTGAATAATGATGGCCAATTGTAGCCACTTGGCAACACCTTTCTTGCAGTTTAATCACCTGCATGGTGACCCCTGACTGGGGAAGTATGACATGCTTCCAATATGCTCAATACATCCACCTATGGAACTCATCTCCTTATTATATTATCAGCACATTACCAAAAAAGATATGGCTCAACCTAAAAGTAGTGTGTCACATCATGAAGAAATTTCTTTCTCTAATGAAAAGAAAGATTTTTTGGAATCACATCGCTCACCACATAATTTGCAAAATCAGTGTACTAAGGTAGTTTCTCCAGAGTAGGGAGCTAAGATCTACTAATTTGGAAATGCATTATTGATCTCCATCTCATCTCTAATTGCTCGCTCACCTTCTATCCTAGACAGATGATCCGCTACTTGGTTTTCGCAACCCTTTATTTCTTTGACTTCAAAGTCAAATTCTTGGAGTAGTAACACCCATCTAATCAACCTTGATTTTACATCTTTTTATCCATCAAATATCATAAGGATTCATGGTCAATGTGGACACCACCTTGGTTCCAGGAAGATAAGATCTAAATTTCTCAAAAGCATACACTACAGCAAGGAGTTCTTGTTCGGTGACAGTGTAGTTATTTTGATCTCCATTCATAGCTTTACTGGCATAATAGATTGGATGAAATAATTTGTCCCTCTTTTGCCCCAAAGTATCTCCAAGGGAAACACTGCTTGCATCATACATAATCTCCAATGCGTTGGACCAATCCGGTGCTACAATGATAGGGGATTTAACCATCTTCCCTTTAAGGCCTTTAAATTCCTTCAAGCAATCTTCATCAAAGGAAAACTTCACTTCCTTCTCCAAAATTTTATAGAGTGGGCTTGAAATCTTGGAGAAGTCTTTAATAGACCTTCGATAAAAACCAGCATGGCCGAGAAAACTACGAAACCCCATCACAGAAATTGGAGGTGGTAGTCTCTCAATAACTTCAACCTTGGATCAATCAACTTCAATTCATTCTGCTGAAATTTTATGCCCGATAACAATTCCCTCCTTCACCATAAAGTGGCACTTCTCCAAATTAAGTACAAGATTGAATTCCACACATCGTTGCAAGGACATACTTAGGTTTTCCAAACACAACACAAATGAATATCCTACAATCAAAAAATCATCCATAAACACCTCCAAGGTGTCTTTAACAATATCAGAGAAAATAGACATCAATCACCGTTGGAAGGTGGTAGGTGCATTACGTAACCTAAATGGCATCCTCTTGAATGCAAAAGTTCCATACGGGCATGTAAAAGTGGTCTTATCTTGATCTTTAGAAGCAATGCAAATCTGGTTATATCCAAAATAATCATCCAAAAAGAAATATAATCCCTTTCCTACCAATCAATCCAAAAAGCTCCATCAGTTGAGCTTTCGGTAGTCCATCCATACCCTCCGCCCAGTAACAGGCCTGAGTGGGATCAATTCGTTCTTCTCATTGGCTACCACTGTTATGCACCCTTTCTTGGGAACACATTGCACAAGGCTTGCCCACTTACTATCTGATATAGGATATACCACCCATACATCTAACGAATTGATGATTTCTTTCTTTACCACCTCTTGCATAGGTGGGTTCAAGCAACGCTGATGCGCAATAGTAGGCACACAATCCTCCTCTAGCTGAATTTTATGTATACATATTCCAGGAGAAATATCAATGATATCTGCAATAATCCAACTAATAGCTCTCTTATATCTCATAAGAATAGAGATGAGAGCTTCCACCTATTGCTCGCCCAGATCAGCAACACTAATGATGGGTAGTGAATTACCACTACCAGGAACATGTACCTTAAATAACTGGGTAACTCTTTCAATTCTAACACTGGTTGCTTTTCGATTGATGGCTTTGCTGGTGGTGTTGGTCGATTCATAAGATCAAGGTCAAGCTTCTTAGGAGCATAAGAGTATGATCCCATTCCTATCAAAGAACCAATGGCCTCTTCATAATCCTTAATATGTTTATGATCAAAATTAATAGTACTGCGGCTAATGGCTCAACAAAAAGCTGATCCTCTATTGTTACTTCCTGCTCGTCCTTATAATACACATCAACAATTGAGAACACACTTATCCCTTTATGTTGTTTCATTGATTTGCACACATTAAAATGCACCACTTCATCATTTATCCTAAATAAGAGCTCATTAGCATACATCCAGTTGCGAGGAAAGGTCAAACTAAGATTATTAGCACCTCAAAGTCCACCTCACATCCAGAATTATGAAGTCTTCAGGAACTAAAAAGGTAGCCACCTTCACCAGCACATCATACAAAATACTAGCAGGTTATTTAATGACCTATCCGCTATCACAAGTCGCATGTTGGTGGGTATGGGGTTTCCCAAACCCAACTTTTAATATATAGATAGTAGCATCAGATTAATGCTAGCTACTAGATCAGATAAGGCCTTAGCAAATTCCAAAGACCCTACCGTACAAGGAATAGTGAACGCTCCTGGATCTGCCTTCTTCTACATCAAAGACATTGTAAAAATAGCGCTGCAATGATGGAGATTATCCACTGTTTCGTAGCTCACTGCTTTTTTATTTGTCAAAAGGTCCTTCATAAATTTGGCATACCCTGGCATTTTCACAAGAGCTTCAACCAAAGGAACATTTACCATTAACTACTTCAATATAGCCATGAATTTACTAAACTTCATATCCTCAGCATTTTTCTTTAATCTTTGAGGAAAGAGAGGTGGTGGTTTTGGGGGAGTGTTTACCACTACTTCCTTTTCCTTAACTTCTTCTTTTTCCAACTCATTAGCCTGTCGACAGTTGGATACAACATCATGAATAACCTTACCTGGTTTTTAAGACTCTGTCGGATGATCAATATCTGATTCATCAACACTTTCTTCCATAATATCAACCACAGGCTTACCCACAGATGGGCTTATCAGTACTATACCACTCCTAGTGGTAATTACCATGCATGAACCATTCTTTCGTTGATTTTGAACTGTGTCACTTGGTAGATTACCAGCCATTCTCTTATTAAACGCAGTAGAAAGTTGGTTTATTTGCTGCTCCAACTATTTTATTGAAGTAGAGTGTGAGTCAACCAATTTATTCATCATGGATAAATCATTTTTTATCTCTGTTACTCCAGTTTTTGTTGTTTCCACCCCCTTCAATAATTTTTCCATTATATCTTCCATGGACATCTTCCCAGAGCTAGCTGGTGTAGCTCTACGATTTCTAGGAGGCTGATACAACCCACTACTGTCATTCTTGTTTTTACAATTTCCTTGGTATTGGTCCTAGTATTCAAATTTATCATAGTAGTTCCGACCTTAGTTTCCTTGTCCACTGCCTCGAAAACCCCCAGATTGTTCAAATAATTGGCTTCCTCCTTACAATTGGAGTCAGCTCTTCCATGTGATGCAACAAATTTAACCTTCTCTGTCTTTCCTGATAATAAATGATTAGTAAGAAGGTCCATTTGCATATTTATGTGAGCCATATCTTGGTCACGTTCTTTTTACCTTCGCCATAGTTCTACAGTCATGCCAATAGGTACAGTAGACCTTGATATCTCAGAATACCTGGTATGTCAAGCTCTACTCTAGTTTTTCATACGATCCAGCATCTCAGATGCCTAAGGAAAAGTAAGGTCCATAAATGACCCACCTGCAGTATTATCCAGCACTGGCTTAGTCATAGAATTCAAGGCCCTATATAATATCTCATTCAGGTGGATATTGGTGATTTGGGCACTGTGTGAGCTTTTTTTTGAACCTCTCCCAAGTTTCATGGAGAGCTTCAGTTGGAAGATGTCTAAAGTTACTAATTTCATGTCTTAACTGTGCCCTTTTGGACGACAGAAAGAACCTTTCTATGAAAGCCTGTTTCAATTGCCTCCAATTTTTAATAGAATCAGGGGATAGCCCATTCAACAATAAAGTTGCTTCTCCAGAGACAATAGGAATAGTCATAGCCAAATAGCATTTCTTCTACTCCTAGATTGTTGAATTATTTGCATGTCGAGATAAAGTTAATCAAATGCAAATTCGAGTCATCACCCACAAGTCCATCGAACAGTCACTTAAGATGCAATAATTGGATCATGGTACTCATGATATTAAAATTTTCTCTGGGTGCTAAGGTGAGAGGAATAATAGCCCCTATAGCACCAGCACCATCTAAGTCATCATCAATATCATAATCATCATCGTCGTTATCTAGAGCAAACTGGATAGCTCGGTGTTCAGGTCTCATCCTAGCCTGGTAATTTCTGTTGATATTCCTGTTCACTGGTGCGGTTACATAATCTGCATGCCTTGGGTTTAATAACTCATCATCGCCCAGGTCTTAATTATTTGGGTTTACTTCTCGACCATCATTGTCTGCATTCTGCTGGTTTACTTGTGCAGCTGCCAAGGCTGCTAATCTAGCCTGCTTCTACTGAGCAACTATTCTTTCCAGGTCCTGTTGACCGTCCATTCTACCAATGAGCTGCGGTTTTGGATGAATAAGTAAGAATGGTTCACCTGATCTCCGCATACTTGTCATACAAGACACTCAACCAGTTCAAAACAAAAACAATAAATAAAAAGTAAAATTTTTGAATCTTTGACCAAAGGGTCGATTAACAATCATAAACTTAGTTGACAACCGTATTCCCCGGCAACGGCGCCAAAATTTGATACGCCCAAATTACAACTCTAGTTAGAAAGCATAAGAGGTCGCTGTCAAATATAGAACTCAACTAGGTTAGGTATCGAATCCCACAGGGAATACTGTGCTCACTAAGTATTGTACTAATTATTGGACAGTTGATCCGAGGTTCCTGAATAAGGGCGGTTTTGATTTGTAACTTATAAAGTAATTAATTGTAACAAGAGTATTTCAACAAATGATTCTCTTTGAAATTAGTAATTTAATGAGATTAAACAAACTAGGGCTTTGGTTACCAAAATTCTAACACAACTTGGGTTGGGAATCACTTAAGAGTTCCAATTACAAATTCAATTGCAAGAAGGGTTGAATCCTATTCTTTATCCCTTAGTTTCTCAACCTATGTTGATAGATTATCCTTTAATTCTCTCAAACTCAAAGGATACATTGCTCTTTCAACCATTTTCTCATGTAAGCTAATCCTGTTAGGGTATTTTCCATTAATCCAAAGGTTAAAGACTTTAGATTTCATGTAAACACATCCTTTTTCCCAACAAACACTTTCTTTTCTGACAAGTGATGTTCTTGGGCTCACTTTTTTAGTTTGCAACAAAGAAAAACCATTAAATTGAAGAAAGGTTTATACAATATCAGTTATTCATGGAACTCAATTTGATTCACAACCCATAGATGATTTTCACATTAAGGATCCCATAACCCTAGTTATGGGAACTTAGCCACAAAATTCCATAAAAGAAGAAGATATTCTTGTATTATTCATATATAGATTTAGAATTCACTTACAATAATCTTAAGAGTTAGTTCTTGAATCTTTAATAAAGAATTGAATGATTAACTTCCCCAAAGATATGCTGCAATTCCCAAAGTACTAGGTTACAACAAGTTTCTATAGATGAAAAACTTGTAAAAGATAAAAATTTCTCTTACTAACCCTAAAATGTAGTACTTATATGATCCCAAGTAAAAAGGAAGTTAAAATTTAAAATTAAAAAACCACATCCAAATCGATAGCCAAAGTGGTGGTCCATTAAAAGTCTGACGGTCCACCATTTGGTCCGTCACTAAGTTCTTCAGAGGAGTGGTTTCTGGGTAAAGTTTGACGGTACACCTGCTGGTCCGTCAAAAGTCTGACGGTCCACCATTTGGTCTGTCACTGAGTCCTTTAGAAGAGTGGTTTCTTGATAAAGCCTGACGGTACAGCTGGTGGTCCGTCGCAAGACTGACGGTCCACCATATGGTCTATCATTGTGCCCTTCTGGAGGCCATGTTCTGGATAAAGCCTAATGGTACACCTGATGGTTCGTCGCAAGACTGACGGTCCACCATTTTGACCGTCATATTCCTTTTCTTCTACTTTTTCAAAATTTCTTCTATGGTTCACTCTTTTCCCTAAATCACTAAAAAAACTTATTAAATACCACTTTGGGTTCTTGGAAATATACAATTTTCACAAGAAGATGATGGTAAATGTTTCGTCAGAAACTAGACCATCACTTCACCTAAGGTTTACCTCTTTCTGAGTAAAAATATAATGCAAGCTCTTATGATCAGAAAAGATACCACATGCATTCCATATAGATAGTGACGTTACATTTTCTACGCAAATACCACATCCAACAATTCAAAGTCATGGTTCAGATAATTCTTCTCATGAACCATCAACTGTCTAGAGGAATAAGCTATAACCTTGCCATGCTGCATTAAGATACAACCAAGCCCAACACAAGGCACATCACAATAGACTACAAAACCATCAGTGCCTACAAGAAAGGTCAAGATTGGAGTGAAAGTTAGCTTATACTTCAGTTTCTCAAAACTACCCTCACAAGCCTCGGACCATAAAAACCTTACATTTTTTTAGTCAACTTAGTCAACCGGGAAGCTATAGAAGCGAAACTCTCCATAAACCACCTATAGTACCCAACTAAACCTAAAAAGCTCCAAATATCTATTGGAGTTATGGGTATAGGCCGCCTCTTAACCACTGCAACTTTTTGTGGATCCATCGTGATCCCTTTACTAGAATTGACATGACCTAGAAAAGTGACAATGTTCGACCAAAACTCGTTCTTCTAGATTTTGGCATACAATTACTGCTCTTTCAGGGTCTGCAACACTATACAGAGATGATTAGCATGATCCACCTCACTCTTCGAGTGCACCAAAATTTAGTAAATGACCATAATAATGAACAAATCCTAAAATTGCCAGAAAACCCTAATTATCAATCTTAGTGAAAAACTTAGCACCCTGAAGATAATCAAACCAGTCATCTATCCTTGGAAGCAGGTACTTATTCTTTTTGTCACCTTATTTAACTACTGATAAACAATACGCATCCTAAGGGAAACATCCTTCTTAATCATGAATAAAACTGGTGCACCCTATGGGGACACACTAGGACAAATGAAACCCTTCCTTGTTTATAAGATGCTTTAATTGCTCCTCAAGATCCTTCAACTCAGCTGGAGCCATTCTATATGGGGGAATATAAAAAGAATGACTTTTTGAAACTAGATCTATCCCAAAATCAATCACTCTATAAAGAGAGACACCAAGAGTACCATTAGGGAAGACCTCAGGAAATTCATTCAATGTAAAGATGGAATGCCAAAAAGGATCTTCCGAGTTTGAATCTTTAACTCGTACCAGATGATAGAGCCACCCCGTGGATATCAATATCCAAGCTCTAAGGTATGTTATAAACTTCCCCGTAGGAGCTAGGGAGCCACCCTCCTATTCAATAACCTACTAAATAAGGAATTTAAAGTTAACCTTACCAATCAACCCCTGATATGATATCAAAATCAATCATATCGAATTCAAAAAGATCCACCAGAGCATCCCGACCACCCAAAGATACCACACAACCCCTATAGACTTTCTAGCGACGAAAAAGTCACCCACCTAGGTAGAAATAGAAAAAGGGTCTGAAACTTACTCAGGACCAAAACCAAAATGCACAGCAACAAATAGGGTTACATTAGAAAGAGTGGACCTTAGATCATGTAAATAGTAAACATCACGATAAAAAGAGTTTTAACATGCCAGTAATGACATTAGCGATGCCTCTAATTTCTGACTAGTAGTGAGAGAATATAGACAGTTTCGACCATTGCCAGACTTAGATGGTGCACCCTTTGGTAATGGAGATAAAGAAGAGGTAATAGGAACCTTGTTTTCCTCAGAATCTACCTTGCCAATAGGAAAACTTCTAATTATATGCCCTAGCTAAATGCAGTTGAAACATTTTTCCTTTCCTTTATCATAGTAACCCTGATGCAATCTACCACAAAAGCTATAGAGAGGATAGGATATATCTGACTGGGCCCTACATGCCTTATGTATAATATTTCCCTCATCATTATTTCTACTCTAAAAAATACTATCACTCGATGGATTTGGGTAAGGAGCACTATCTATCGAGTAAGACCTAGAATTTACAAACTTTTCTTAAGCCACTTCCCGCCTTCCCTGCCAGTATGCTGTTCGTCACCACCCAGTTCAGAGAATCTGTACTTCTTACTCTGTCTCTCCCCAATATCCACCTACTTTTTTGTATTCTCTTACTTGACCTACTATCTATACATAACCAGTCTGAAGATATCTTTGTCCTTATTCAACAAAGTACCCTTACTTTCAAAAATTAATTCTCGAGATAACCGGAAAGCAAACTTCCTCTTTCTAACCCTTAAGCTAGAAACAAACTCCGGAGCATACCAAGATAACTGGTGAAACATCAAGGCATACTCCTTGACTGACATCTTACCTTTCTTTAGGTTAACAAATTCTTCTGTCTTTGCTTTCCTTAAATCTCGAGGAAAGAAGCGCTATAGAAATGTACTAGAGAAATCATCCCATAGGGATGACTCAATATCATCACCCCTGGACTTCTCCCATTTCTCATATCAATTCTATGCTACATCTCTAATTTGGTAGGCAGTAAGTTCCACACCCTCCACATTGGTAGTATGCATAGCACGAGAGATCTTTTCCATCTCATTTACAGAATCTTAAGGATCTCCTCCACCTTAACACCAGTGAACACGAGAAGGTTCAACCTCATGAACCAGACAACCCTTGTAGACTTAGAAGATAGAGTAACAGAAGCACCACACTTGAACTAAGAAGGTACTAATTGTGGCAACATATGAATAGACTAACAAAACTCAACATATACCATATTAACCTAAAGAGCTCGAGAAGGGATGAAGGAAACCGGTGGTACTCCAAGAGGACAATCATGAATTGGACCCCTAGACTGGGTCATGATCTCATAAGTAGAACAAGTTCTATTCCCATTATCCTCAGGTAGGACAGAGGAATTTTCTAGAGCTTCAGATCCTCGAGGAGGCATGATCTGAAATGCTAACATACAGGGATTACAAAAGATTTTAGGAGCTTAGACTCTATAGCTTGAAAACTGAACTCAAGAAAGAAAAACATTCCTAAATTCAATATAGCGTCTCCTTTATAAGTGTCGTTCACTACACCCTTAAAAAAGACTCTACTTGACATGGATTTTTTAGACACCCAATTAAACATGAACCTAGGGATCTAATACAAATCTGACATGGCCCAAACTAGGGCATAGTTGTGTAGGGCATCTAAAGTCCAACCAGGACCAAAGGCCACCACCAATACCCAACCATTAATGCCCTACACCATATGTCAAATGAATTTCGAAAATATAACAAGAATAAAATAAGAATAATCTAAAGACATTAAACAAAGTCTATAATAAAAATCCAACAACCTCAATGAAATATTCAACCAATGCCAATCCTAATGCCAATACAAATACAAGGCCAGACACTAATACCGCCATCTCCTATGCCTATAGTTGTCTAATGAATCCCCTAACATAATCAAGTAACATGCGGTTAGGACATGCCCTCGACCATAAGAAAAAAAAAAAAAAGAAATATAAAAAATTAAAGAAGTCCATAGCATGCAATGGAGCCTTTTCGAGTATGGAAGATTAGCACTTCAGTCTAACTCAAAGATGGCCCAAGTCCAAGTCACTAAGCAGGGGGAATGGTGGTATGGCCGATTCCTGCTTCGCATGAGAATAAAACACCCAAAGACAGTTAGCGGAGTGAACTCTAATAGGTACCTAGGGATGAGAAAAAATAATTCCAGTAATTTAATACCAAGGTAAATAACTATATGCAATCACATAGATACATATATATATATATCATGCGGAGAAAGGGAACCGGGTTTAGCATACATTTAAATCCTTAACTTAGGCTAAGTAGCTTGACTATCCTAAAATAACCTGTGGGCTATATGGGTTCAGCTACCCGTACTTAAGATGCCCCAGTGTGTGTTAGCCGAATGGTAAGAGAAAAGAACATAAGATGACTAGTACATCTCCCTAAATGTATAGTGTGACGTCATGCTCATGGTCACCAAGACGAGTCGCACAACAACAAAGATGAGTTTCCAATGTCTTTCCCCCCAGTACCCCCACCTTTCACGACTTTGCTACTTGACCCTCTTTAAGACCATATTAAACTATTTATACATTCCAACTATTTACCAAGTAAACTTTTGTATTGGCATTAACTGTTGGTATCGTCATACCCAAATAAAAGCTAGCGATTCTGTCCTTTAATGCCATACAAAAACCATTAAACAAAGTTGACTCCAATGTTTCCAATTAAAATAAAACAATGACCATCCATGCCTTTCCAAACTATTTAAAACAAACTAAACCAATTTAAGTTCCATTACCATTTATGCAATGCAAGGCTATTAAGAGTAGTCAAACAATATGACAAAATCATTCTCATTGGCATTTTAACAAACAGGTTGAGGTCCCATATGTTTCCAAACCATAACCAAGTAATTTTGGGGAATCCAATGTACCCATATATCCATTTACTATAACCATGCATTCAACAATGTCAAAATAATATTAAAAGCATAAAAGAAACATCATTAAACCCTAAGAAACATTACTCAACCATAAACATTGAAACCCCCAACCATTATTTCAAACAATAATAATATCATGAAATCATACATGAAAACACATGCTCTTTATAATATAACAATGAAGGAGAAGTAACATGCCTTAGACACTAAAAAGGTAAAGAGAAACACCTTTGAAAGCCTTAATTGATTATTTTGAAGAAACCTTAGCCTTTTTATTGAGAGAGGGTTTGTGAGAGATTATTAAGAGTCTTTGATTGAGAATAATAGGTTAATGAATCCCCAAACGATGGTTTATATCATGGTATCAAAGAAAGTTATAAAGGGAAAATGTCCATAATGCCCCAACTTAAAATTGTAAAATTATCACTGGTGGTTACGAGTCGACCCTTTGACTCGTGACCATAACATACGACTCATACCATGGAGTCATCAACAGGAAAGTGAGTTGGAACCCAATACATTATTCGCCATATGATTCCCTAACCCTCACTCATGATCAGACCATACGACTTGTATGGTCTAGTCACACCCAAGATATAAACCATAGGGATTGGATACTAGACAACATATGATTCATGCTTCCCACTCGTACCCTAACCTCACAACTCTTAGTGATCCATTCATACTCATAGACAAGTAAAGTACTATGTTACTGATTTAATTAAGGAATAAAACAAACAAACCGTCACCACCCCTAACGAACTATACCCACCAAATCGTAACCATAACTGACACCCAACTACCATTCACTGGATACCTTATGAGTTAGGCCACCTAACCCGTACCCACACCATACGAATAATATAGTGAGTCATTACTAACATAGTAAGTCCAAAACTCAAGAAATTTCCAAGGACAAAACCTAGGTTCTTTCACCTAGCTCGCCCTATATGATAAGTCTCACATACTATTACAACTCCATTTATACTAAAGTATTCTTTAAAGCTCAATTATTCCATCACTAAAAATAATATGATAATTATTCCATAAATTTCACTTAGCCTGGATGATCACAATAAATCCTACTAAACAAGATTAAAGCTCTAAAATAGGTATCCAATAGCAATTATTCAGGATGACTAAGTTATCTATCTTTATTTTACTCTTAAGGAAATTTATAAGTAGTAATACTAACTAAGAAAGACAATAATCTACCTAGAATCAACCAAAATACTCTGGTACCAACGAAGATGCTCGTTATTTCATCTAAATAGGACCCCTAAACATAATTCACAATAGTGAATAAATAAACATAAAACATATAAATACTTTAAAGAAAGTCAAGTTACATTTCAACTTACCTAAAAAGAAGATCTACAAGCTCAAACACTATTACGAGCCTCAATCAGAAGCTCAACCTCCTTGAATCAACACCAAACACATTCAATCTAACCAAATATGAAATCTACAAGTCAAAAGAAGTCCAATAATATTTTTATCAACTATATTTACTTGGGTTCAAAATCTACGTCAAAAATTATTTTAAAAAACACACGAGTAAAACAAAAATTTTATTTTAGAAAGATGCTTCCCAAGGTCATAGGAGTCCATAGTTGAAAACCAATATGAGATTGATTTAAAATGAGGTTCAAATGTAAGTAAAAATACTTTAAAGATTTTTCGGCAAAACCCCCCCAACCAAAGTTTAAAATCAAGTATTTGAATTTGTTTTGAAGATGAAATGAATAGAAATAGTGGAACGATGAGTTTAGAGTTTACCAACACAAAAATGATGTAAACATCCTAGAGTAGCCATCTTTCCTGAAGCTTGAAGTTTCAAAATTGGAGGAAAATTATGAAATTGTACTATATATATACTATTCTAATGATGGCCGCTTATGCGAATAAATAATTTCTTAAGTGAGCACTGTTTAAGTGGCTAGGGAATCACTAAAGCAACCAAGTCCAATAGGTTGATCTTTACATAAAAGATCTATTTTCTCTTAAATGACCCCTACTAAACAAGTGAGAGGTCTGCTTAAGCAACCAAGGTTGACATCGACTAGCTGCTAAATGAGTAAGGGGTTTGCTTAAGCTACTAAGGCTGACATCAGGTAGATACTAAAGAAGCTTTAGATCTAGTGACCAATTTATTGCTTAAGTGGTTGCACTAGCTGTTGTCTAGTACCAGCAACTTAGCAAAAATGCAAAATTTCAGATTAAACCCTCCACATTTATTTAGGATCCCGTGAATCCAAATAAGCTATGCTACTAGGCTTATTTCATTGTTTTGGACTCAATGACAATGTTAGAATTTTGAAAAAGGATTATTTTTGATAAATTAGCCCTTAGGACCCCTTTAGGCTAAATTTAACTAGTTTTCAAATAAAGGGTTGAAATGAAAAATAAAGGCTCAAGACCCAAATAAACTATCCTACTAACTAAAAATAAACATTTTGCAAATAATAGTACTATTAGATAATATGATGCTCAGATCACAAAACATTGACCAAAATAAACTAATCTCTTAAAGAAGTTCAAACCACAATTTAATATATAATTTTTCCATATGCATCAAGGACTATGCCAGCTATTCCCATAACTTGTAAATGAGATAAAGCAATCACTAGGAAGACAATTTTTGAGTTTGAAACATCAATTTTTGAGTTAAATTGTACTTGGGTATGTTAAAGGGGTGTCCCAAAATTGTTTCAAAATATTTTGATGGGGTTTGGTGTGTTTTGGGTCACGGAGGCAGTAAGCCTCTACGATTTCAACATGCCACAAAGGTTGGGTTCCGCAATAGCCTATGTGATAGGAAGGCTTGTCTTTGCGTTATGGTCTGCAATACGAAGGTTAGTCTTCATGATAAGTTCCGTGCTACAAAACTATATAAAAATCTAGCTATTTTGTTGTATTTTATTTAAGATGGGGGTAATAAGGTCCTATCACTTATAAATGACCTTTAAGTACTATCTGAGCCAATTCTCATAATCTTTCACCACATCAAGGGCTGTTACTTTACTTCCAAAAATCCTCTCTCAAATTTCCCCTTTCAATCCAAGGATAGAGTTTTAATAAGGTGATCATCTAGGGTTCTATGGGTATTATCTTCTTCAAAATTCTTTGTAATTAAGGCATGTACCTCTTTCCCTATACTTGTAGTTTTTTAATGGCATAAAAATTAGTTTATTCATGGTTTTTATGTTGGACTTTTGAACTATGGGTTGAGGGTTTTGAATGTTTTTGGTTTAAATGTTTTTCAAGGATTATTACTGAATTGTTATGCATTAAATTGATAATTTCTGAAATCTTGGGTTCATAGGGATGGTGAATGAATTTAGGGGTACAACAGATTCCACAAATACATTATTTTGGCATATAAATTGATAATAACCTTGACTCACTTGCATAATTGGCTTCGGAATATGGTTTATCCCTTGGTTTGGCTACTCTTTTTGTAACCTTTAATTTTATTAATGGTAAATAGAACATGAATTGGTTTGGTTAGGATCGTGAATGGTTTTTGAAAGGCCTTGGTGGCCATGGCATTGTTTTCAAAATTGCAAACTGTGCAGTTAACTAGGTTTAATGGTTTTGTATGGAAAAATGGAATAGACTTGCAAGCTCTAAATTTTGGTATGATGATACCAACAATTAATACCTAAATAAAAGACTCATTTATTAATGGGTGGAAATATGTAAATGACTTTTAATTAGGCTCAAAAGGGGTTGTGTAGCTAACCATAGAAGGTGGAGGTCCCGGGGAGACCGATACTGGAAACTCACATTTGCCGATGTGAGGGTTGGTCTTAATAACTATGCTCTTATGTCACACTATCTACATATATGTATCAAGGATAGATAAGGGTAAGGATTCCCCAATTTTTTACGATACCTTTGGTTGTGCGACTAACAGTCACTAGGGCCCTTTTAGCCGGGTAGTTGAACCCATATAGCCCATGGGTTTAGGAACAAGATGGTCAATCTACATAGTCCATGTTATAAGGATTTACTTTGATGTAAAACCTTGTTCCCTTTTCCATTATATGGTATAGATATATTTGTGTGTGTACGCATTTCTTATGGTGTTATGTACTGGTTTTAATAGTTTTTGTATTATGAATCATGGCAATATTTTATCCAGCATCCTGAAGTTACATGCTAGCTCTCCAACCTTTAATTGTCTTCAGAAGGTGCATCCCCACATGATGCAAGAACTAGCCATACTTAAACTCTTCCTGCACAGTGATTTCATATTCATGGGACAGCTCAGGTGTTAGACCGAGTGGTGAGATTTCATCCTCCAGAAGACCCCATTTTATGCTTTGGATTTCCTTATGTTTGACATTTGATTTGGACTTGTTTTTGGAAATTGTCGGGGGCATGTCTAGACCAAACTATCTTTGCTTTTGTTAAAGGCTTTGTTGGACATTACTACGGGCATAAGTATTGTTGTTGGTTTTTGGTGCTGATACTTTATAGATTCATTAAGCATTCCTTGCATATTTAGTTTATATTGGTATTCATCCGCTTGTAGGTGTACTTGGTTATATTAAATTAGGATAAAGGGGTGGTCTCCGGTCCTCAGTGGACTTGAGATGCCTATTATGAATATGCCCTAGTTTGGGTCATGACACCACCTCTAAGATTCACGTTCGACCATGAACGTACAAGAAAGAAAATGCCAAAATAGTTAAAGGATAGAAAATACCCTCGAGAAACATGAAAAAAGCTCTCCAACCCATAGTCATAACTATAGAACTACCACTCTCACCATAGATCCAAAAAAATATCACATAAGGACTTACTAGATCACAACAATAGAATCTAAAGACAAATTCTCAATGAGACCAAATATGTACATTTCCAAACTTCCCCAATACCTAAAATTTGAGTCAAATATAAAAATATTTTGCACATGCCCACTAGTCTAAACCTGACCAAGACACCACAAGATATTGGTATCAATAATCATCCTCAAACCCACCAAATACCAAGTACCTCCCAAATCACATAACTACTTATCAAAATAATGAATCAACCTATTTAAGGCTGATACTATGACTATCAAATCAAACCACACTGTAGCCCTAAGCTAAAGCTACTAGGCCAAAAACTAATATCAAAATCACCAAAAACCTTAAATTTCACACATAGCATAATAGATCACTTCCCAATAGTCAAATCCCACTGCTAACCCCTTTGAGGCAATTGAGAATCATCATAAAATCCAACATACTTGGACATAAAATCTCTAAACAGCATTGAATATTCAAGTAACTTATCACAATAATAAGTGCAACCCTCAATATCCAAAAGCCATCAAACAACCTAAAGTCCTCAATAATCAAGTAGAACAAGAACTCTTTCCTATCCCAGACAGAGAAGTAATCCATCATAACAAGGAAAAAATTAACCCACTGAAAAAGTGCAACAACCATTATATCTCACAAATAGTGCCCAAATCACAAATCAAAAACTAAAGAAAATAACCTTTAAATTCTTCATAAGCTACCGATGCACCAAACTATTCAGACTTCAAATTTCAATCTTAAGCCCATGGCCAAACCCTGAATATAAATAATATCCTTATGCACAAAAATACTTATCTTGTTCCTTAAGTCTTATCCTATTTGATATTCTTTAGTTGAATGGTCATGGACGAATAATGTACAACCTAGATTAGCTCAATTCTCATTCAATTTTCTTAACACAAAGTCCATGGGAATGGAACGTACTATAGTCAAAGCTTATGAGCAAGGATGTTCCACTAATCCACTTAGCTACAAAGGAGAAACTTTATAACAAAGTTTTACTTTCCTAACAAAAATCATACCTAATAAAAGAAAGGATTCCTTATAAGCTAAGGTTCTTTAAATCTGACCATCCATACCCCTAAGTCTTTTTATGTAACCATAACTAACCACTTAGAGAGTAACAATCACAATGTACAAACACTTAAAAATTTTCCACATCCAACTAAATCCTTCACTTGCAATCCTTTTAAACCTGTAACATTACAAGTCCAGGCTATCATAGGGTATACCATAGATAAGTATCTCTAGACCTGCTAAATTACAAAATGGCAAAATCACAATCGATATACCTCTACTCTATAACATAACCATTCAAAAATATCAAATCCATAATGCACTAAAATTTACAATAACCATAAAATAAATTTTAATTCGCCAATATACTCCAAGTGAGTAAATAATTTAAAATATTCATGTGCCCTATGTGTCTATCTCCCACACTAAACCTAACCTAGATCTTTATGTCTATTTTAGGTATTAACCAGCCTAATATAGAGGTTGATCAGTTCTCTTTAACCTCCTCTCTCAATTGCATTCCCTTTACCTCGTAAAAAACAACTCTCAACACCTCTAGGTCGGCCATAAAGTATTTTCTCTTAACATTTAAGCTAGCACAAACAATGAGAATTTGCCTCATTTTTTTCAAGTAGGAAATCTTGTTTAATAGACATGGTTTATCAAAACTCTTTAATCATAGAAAAAATGAGCATAGTAAATAGTCAATATATGTTTAGATGGACCGAAGCTAGAGTAACTCATATGGAGATGATCAAAAAATTGAATTATACCTTCATCCGTATATTTTCTCTTAGTTGGCCATCATTGGATGAAATTAGAAGATTTACCCCCCTACATTGTGGTACAAAAAGTGACTATATAGTAGGATACTTTTGTCATAGAAAAATACTTATCAGATATGAAACTAAAGAATATTTTGTTAATATAGGGTCAAAACTCTTACTATCTAAAAGAAAACGATAGGAATTCATATTTTATGAGGCCTCTAATATATGGTTCGAAATTAAAGATTGATGCCGAGACTACCTAAGATATTGCTTGGATATCTTTTACCAACCTTATGCCAATGTTCTTTATCAAAGAAGCACTTTTCTCTTCAGATAGTTCAACAGGGAAACCATACAACTTTACACAGCTACTATCATCAAAATTCGGACAAGTTGTGCTTGAGTGAATGTTCAAGTATTGGGTGCAGAATTGACCAAACATGTTATAATAGAGATTTTTTAGGAAGATTTGGGGTGTACTAGGCAGGACAGTAAAAATCAAATATCTTTTTTTGCCTAGATATTTAAATAAATATAGGATACAAGGGCATAGAATGGAGAACTATAGATATTTACAACATGTTGTGAGTGAAAATAATATAATGGTATAGACATGGAATAATTAGTAAAAAGAGGTAAGGAATGGGAAAAAGACTTATAAATATGATAGCAAGGATAAGAATAATAATATAAAGAACAATTTTGGTTCTTAGATGAGGAGGTTGTTAAGGAGTGAATGATTAGGTAAAAAAGGATAACATTGGTAATGACAAGAGCAAGGAGGTACCATTGGTGCATTAGAATAGGCCCCTAAAAATGGGCATCCAAAACATTTGGAAAGTAATCACCATCCAAATCTTGAGGAGAAATAATAAAGGAAAAAGAATATGAAGAGTTTAAATTGAGGGTAATGTAATAATGGAAAAATCCATTATTTGATTGAGCAAAATAAATTGATGGAGAAAACTAAAACTACTTCAGTCCTGGAAGCTGATAGTCAGAAGCAAATGGTTTTGATGATACAACAAAAAATGAAAGAGTAGTTCACTATTGCAATAATGATATCGGATGTGGAAAAGACAGAGACCAATGATCAACTAGTTGATTTTTAGGTGTTGAAGAAGTAATTACCATTGGAAAAATTACAGCAGATTGTTTCCCACAACATTGATGGGGCTAGATAGATTTGCAAGACAAGAAATATGAAGTCCCTAAAGAGATAGATTATGGTGATAGTATGTAATAGAATAAAGAGGTGGATAAACAAGAAGATGTTTCTCCTAGATCATGTTTTAAGTGGGGAAGGACAAAAAAGAAGAAAGCACCACATACTAAAAGAGTGACACCATAGAGGGTTGTTAATCAAACTAATATTAAAGAGTATTAAAAGCCATCATCTAAAACAAAAGGCCAGGTAGAACCCAAAAATACTTTCATAGGATTCAAATGTTAAACAAACATCATTATTTTTTCTTAGCAATATTGATTTAGAATTTTCATCTAGTGAGAGTATTCGTCAATATAGAAGGAAGATAGGTTTGTAAACTACTGGTGTAATTATAGAGAAAAGAGTTGAATTTTTTTAAAGGAAGATATTGATGTAGAAGTGATCAGTGACATAGAGTAGCAGATATTTTGAAGTTAAATCTGGTTAATAAAAATATTCCGACGATTGCTACTTTAGTGTATTGTAAGTATAGCACGACAAAAAGGTTGGAAGTCTGGGACAGTGTTTATCAACTAACTAATGGAATAAATCTACCATTTATTGTAGGTGGGGATTTTAATCAGGTGTTAAATAAGGAGGAAAAGTTAGATGAACTGCCAGTGCTCCACAAGATGTAGAATACTTAGAATTTTGCATTAACTCATCAGAGTTTATGGAAACAAACTTCAAAGGTATCCCTTTTACTTAAGGGTAAGGGTTTCATCTATCCTAGTGTGTCCTTGTGGGGTACACCGGTGCTATTCATGTATAAGAAGGATGGTTCCTTACTAATATGCATTGACTATTGTTAATTGAATAAAGTGATGGTTAAGAACCAGTATCCTCTTCTAAGGATAGATGATTTGTTTGATTAGTTGCAAGTTACCAAATTCTTTTCAAAGATAGATATTTGGTCTGGATATCATCAACTTAAGATTAGGGAGGTAGATATCACTAAGACTACTTTTCGTACTCGGTATAGGCACTTTGAATTCTTGGTTTTGTAATTTGGTTATACCAATTCCCCGATGACATTCATGGATTTGATGAATAGAGTATTTTGTAAGTTTTTGGATTTGTTTATTATTATGTTCATTGATGACATTTTGGTGTACTCTAAGCGTGAGGTAGATAATACCAATCACCTTCGTATGGTGTTGTAAATCTTAAAGTAGCCGCAGTTGTATGCCAAATTCTTAAAGTGTGAATATTTTTTGAATATCATCACTTTTTTGGGTCATATTATTTCTAGTATAGGGATCATAGTAGATCCACAAAAGGTGGCGACGGTTAAGAAGTGGCCTAAATCCATGACTACAACTAATATTTGAAGCTTCTTGGGTTTGGTCAGGTACTATAGGAGGTTTTTGGTAGGTTTTTCCATGATAGCTACCCCATTGACTAATTTGACTTAGAAGAAGGTAAAGTTCTCTTGGTCAGATTCTTATAAGGGTAGTCTTGAGAAGCTAAAAGATAAGCTAACTTTGGCTCTGGTCTTTACATTTCCTAAAGTTAATGAAGGGTTTCTGGTTTACTGTGATACTTCTCAGGTAGGACTTGGTTGTGGTCTGATGTAGCATGGTAAGGTGATTGCCTATTCTTCTAGGCAGTTAAAGCTACAATAGAGGAACTATCCAACTAATTATTTAGAGCTTTTAGAGGTGATGTTTGCTTTGAAAATCTGGCATCACAATTTATATGGAGTGCACATGAACATCTTTTTTGATTATAAGTATCTACAGTATGTGTTCACTTAGAAAAAGCTTAACCTCAGGTAGAGGAGATGTCTTGAGATTATCAAGGACTATGACATAAGTCTCCACTACCATTTAGGTAAGGCAATATTATTGATGATGCTCTTAGTAGGTTGTCCATGTGGAGTTTAGCTCATGTGGATAAGAAAAAAAAAGAGTTGGTGAAGGATATTCACTCCTTGGCTAATCTTGGGGTTCGCCTTTTGGACTCCCAGAATGGTGGCATATTGGTATACGAAGTGCTTTGGTCATCTCTTGGTGTACATATCAAAGAGAAGCAAATGCTAGATCCTGTCTTGATGAAAATCAAGAGTGATGTAGGTGGGAAAAAGGTAATGGTATTTGAGATAAGTAGTCATTGTACCTTGCGATACCAAGGGAGGTTATGTGTTCCTGATGTTGATGATTCACAAGAAAGGGTATTGGCTGAGGCATATAAATTGTGTTACGTTATTCTTCCTGACTGGATAAAAATGTATTATGATCTCAAGGAGATGTATTGGTGGAATAGTATGAAGAAGTATGTGGCTGATTTTATGGCCAAGTGTTTAGTATCAGGAAATTTAATTGCATTAATGGAAATAGGAAGTAATCAATATGGATTTCATTACTAGTATTTCTCGTTCTAGAAACTAATTTGATTTGGTTTCGGTTATTATGGATAGTAAGACAAAGTCGGTTCAGTTTTTGCCTGTATCATGCAACTTTTCAGCTGAGGATTATGCGAGGTTGTAAAGCTGAGGTTGTATCTTTATGATATTGTATCTTTTTGATTATCTAATATTGTGGTACACAATTTTCATCTCACTTTTGGTGGTCATTTTAGAAGAGGTTGGTTACTTAGGTTAGTCTAAGTATTGCTTTTCACCCGTAGATGGATGGGTAAGAAGAAAGGATAATTCAGCTGTTGGAGGATATACTTCGTATATGTGTGATTGATTATGGTGGTAATTGGGTTAAGAATCTACCTCTTGTAGAGTTTTCTTACAATAATATTTATCATTCTAGTATTAGTATGGGCCCTTTTAAGGCATTGTATGGTAGAAGAGGTAGATCTCCTTTCGTATGGTTTAAGCTTAATAAGGTGGATATGTTTGGCTTGTATTTGGTCTATCAGGCTATGGAGAAGGTAAAGGTGATTCGTGATAGGATTAAGGCTGTCCAAAGTCACCAAGAGTCCTATATGGATGTAAGGCATAGGGACTTGGAGTTTGTGGTTGGGTATAAGGTATTTCTGAAGATGTCTCCTATGAAAGGAGTAATGCAGTTTGTTAAAAAGGAGAAGCTCAATCCTCGATATACTTTTCCTTATGTGGTTTTGAAGAGGGTTGGTAATGTTTCATATGAATTAGAGTTGCCTTCTAGTTTGAGCTCCATTCATACTATATTCCACGTCTCTATATTGAGAAAGTGTATAGTTGATCCTACATCTGTTGTTCCATTGGAAATATTAGGTATCTCAGATTTTTTGTCTTATGAAGAGATCCCTATTGAGATGTTAGATCGACAGGTTTGTTTATTACAGACCAAGGTTGTAGATTCAGTTAAGGTTTTATGGTGGAACTACAAGTTTGAAAAAGCTACTTGGGAAGCGAAAGAGGACATATAGTCCAAGTATCCGTATTTGTTTTTTGTTCTGGATAATCATATGGAAGGTATGTATTCTTGATATCATCTTTGTTTTCTAACATAGTTAAAGAAAGGTTGATTTCCATGTATCTTTGTCTTCTAATGTAGTTAAAGGTTGGAATGCTCATGTTGGGGTATATTTCATACTTATACTACCTTGTATGTTATTCTGGAATGAATGATCCTAATGGGGGAGACTGAAATACCTTGGGTTCTGGTCCTTAGAAATATCCTAGGTCTTGGACTTTCTAGACATCATACAAATCACCATACTTTTCGTATGGTTAGGGTTTGAGTTAGGTGACCCAATTGTAGCTTATCTAGTATTTGGTGGTGTTGGGAGGTTAAGTTCCTGGAATGGGTACTACTTGGGTAGGTATGAGTCATAAGGTAGGTGATGGGTCGTAGGTTCGGTTTTCCATTACTTAATTTGAAACTTAGTAACTTAACATGAACCTGAGTACAAGTTGCTCACCATGAGTCATGAGATAGGGTATGAGTGGTATAGTCCAACTCGCAAGTTGGACAGTCTCAACCCCTCATGATTCTACCTAGAGTACTATTGCATGGTACTAGTCGTATGGTTGCTTATAGTTTTGTTAGGGTGGTTGTATGTTGGATAGTATTAAGGCTCCAAGGGATACTTAGGGTATGAGTAGGGGGTACCACTCGTATGATAGTGTACAGGTGGTATGGTGGAGTCGTACCTTCCAACGGGAAATTAATACAGTTTAAGTTGAGGGTATTCTCAATATTTCCCCTTATAACTCCTTGGGACGTTATGACTTAAAAAACTCTTTTGGGGTTTCATTAACCTATTTGAAATCAATCAAACACTCTAAACTCTCTCAAAATCATTCAAGTCTCTTGGGTTAAGAAAAAGCTAGGGTTTCCTTCAAGGTGGTCAATTGAGGCTCATACAAGTGATTGTTTCTCATCTAAGGCATATTACTCCTCCCTCATTGTTAGTTCAAACTAAAGGCATGTTTTATGAATTGTTTTCATGGCATAATTATTGTATAGTTTTGGATTTTCATATATATGTTGGTGTTTTTGGATATGAATGCTTGGTTATGATTTTTTCATATTTTAATTATGGATTTACATGTTTTAATGGTGGTTTGGAATTTGGTTATATGGAAATGGTTACGTGGTACCTGGTTTTGGTTTTGGAAACACTATGACCCCAATGTGTTTGATAAAATGCCTATGGGAATGTTTTTACTGTATTGTTGGACTTTTAATTGAACAATTGCATGGTATAACTTGGTAATGGAACCCTAAATAGTATAAATTATTTAAATGGTAAGGTCTTGGTAGTTTGGGTTAGCCTAATTGAAAGCCATGTGGGGAAAAGGGAATCCCCCAGGCAAACATAATAACAAACATCTTTCGGGGTACTTAGGATTCCCCCAAGTCAACTTAATAATGTGATGTATGGGTACATGGGAATCCCTTCTTCTTAAAAAAAGAAGGATAAGGACATTGCTTGTAAGCTATAGTTAGTATGACAATACCATTACTTATAGCCTTGGTTAATAATAAATTGAATGGTGGTTTGGTTGTACGGTAATGGTTTTAATTAGGAAATAATGACTGAGTGTGATAGCTATCTTTGAATGTGTAAGTCCGATGGACAAAACTGGAAACTCATTTTTTCCAACATAAGGATTAGTCATGACAACCATATATGATACTTAGGGGGTACATGGGAATACATTAAGTACACTTGTACATATGTATCATAGAGAGGAAAAGGTACTTGAGAATACCTTACTTCTATGGTATCTTTGATTCATGTGGCTACGCACATCAAGGCTCATTCAGGGGGTTACCCTAGACTTATATAGCCCATGGATGGTTCTAGGATGGTTAAGATACGCATACCTAGATTAGTGGTTTTAAAGGCATGCTAAACCTGATTTCCTTTCCCCGTATGGTTATATATATGTATTTATGGGTGTTAATGCATAGGGTTGGTTTACTTATTTTTAAAGGTTGGCATTGTTTTATCCTTATATTGAGTACTTGATATCATTCACCTGCTAACCCATCTTTGGGTAGTTGTATCCCCACGCAATGTCAGAACAAGCCATTCTACTCCTCCTACATAGTTCTTGGATTTGGGATCAACTCGGTTAGCTTGAAGTGGTGAGATTTCATATTTTAGAAGGCTTCATTTCATCTTATGGATGTTTTCACATACTTTGGTAATTTTATAGACTTGGTGTTAGCTATGGTTGGGGGCATGTCCAAACCCGATATTGTTTTACTTTCAGTTAAAGTCTTTCTAGAACTATTTTGGGTTGGTATGGCCTATGTCAGTATTGGTGTCTGCCTTAGTATTGGCATTGGTATTGGGGCTAATACCATTTGAATATATTTATAATTGTTCCATCCTATTATGTTATGGACACATACTTGGTTATTGATTTGGTATTGGTTAGGTATTGGAAGTTTTGACTTTTTTGGGTTGGTCACGGTCATAGACCTATGCCAGAGTCTAGATTGGCACAAATACGCTATATTAGCATATGTTTGAAATTCACCTGACACAAGGTATGCGTTTGGGTGGTTGGGTTAGGTGTTGGGGGTGGTCCCCAGTCTTGGTTGGGTTTGGGGTACCCATTACGAAAAGGCTGTGATTCGGGTTGTGTCACTGGTCTTTCATTGGGTTATCAAGTTATGTACACCATGTTGAGTTTATATTAGTTATCTCCTATCTCACATACTCAGTACATTCAAAGTGCTGATCCTATACTTTTTTGTGATATATTATTTCATAATATAGGCTTTGACACTCAACATTCAAATCCCGCCAAGTAGAATCTCTTACCGTATCAATAGAAACATTTTTTATGAGTCCTCATCATGCAAGAACTAGTGTCAATATTTTATGTCATCCCGTTTTTGTTGTTTATAGATTTCAGACAGTTAGAGTTAGGTGGGCGCTTATCCCAGCAACTCATCTTAGTAGAGGAGTTTTAGACTTATCGTTAGATGTTTCACATGTCATCTTAGATCTTGTTATTTTTGACTGGATTTTCTTCTAAATATTTATTTCATTAGTAAGTTAAAATTCTGCATAATTGTTTTATCAGTTATTTTTTATATTCATAATGTTTTGTTAGGCCATGGGTTAGCTGTGGGCCATTTGTGACTCTATTCACCGTGTTATTACTAGGGGTGGTCTCAGGTTGTAACACATGAAGTATCAGTACATCGACTTTAAAGTGTCTTAGTGCATCTAAAAGTGGTCTTGAATAGAGTCTTATTCATGAGTGTGAAGCACACAATACTTATGAGTGAGAGGCTAAGGGATGTTTTAGGAAGATTGTGTGAGATCTGCTATAACCTTCTTCTAAATTGTTCCCTACATAATTGAAGAATATGCGCGGTTGAGAATCAACAAGCACCACAACAATCTCCAAAAAAGCCTTATGAATGAAAAAGTCTAGCATGTTAAATTTTGGGTTGCTTTTACAACCATAGCCCAGTTCATTACCACCAAGAATATCCAGCCTGCTATTGAACTAACCAACTCAGTAGTGAATGCGGCAGCAGCTAGAGTCTGAGACTTTACTCGGATGAATACTCTAGTATTCTTTGGGTCCAAGACAGAGGAGGATCTATATGAGTTCATGGATAGTATAATAAAATTTACAAAAATATCATCGATATTGCCCCTTAATAAAAGTGAAGTCCTAGGTACCTATTAGCTATAGAGAGTAACTTACACCTGGTATAAGCAATGGAAGAAGAATAGCGGTGCAAACATTGAACTGGTAGAATGGGATAAGTTTGTTGCTACATTTCTGTGCAAGTTCTTCCTACTTGAGCTAAGGGAGACCAAGGTATATGATTTCATAAATATAAAGCAGGGAAGTATGAGTATGAAGAAGTATTCCCTCAAGTTTACTAAGTTAGAAAGATATACTCTAGCTATGCTTGTTGATTCCACGGTGTGTCTAAGCAAGTTATGTGTAGTGTTTTTTAGGATGTGGTCAAATAATGTAGGACTCCTTAGTTGGTGAAGGAAATGGACATCTACTGGTTGATTTTTCATGCGTAAATAGAGAAAGATAAAATTAATGATAAGGAAAAGGAGAATAAGAGGTCCAGAATAAGTATCTTTAATTTCACTTAGTAGAGGTCAGATGGTGAAAATCATTCTCAATGTTGTCAGAAATCTTCAACTCTAGCCTCGTCTTTTACTAATGCCCCCGTGCCCAAGTTTCGGTAAGATAATCAAGATAGGGAACAAAGATCTATGTCCCAAGGTAATGTGAGAAGCATTTTTACCAACCCAATATACAAGAAATATGGTAGGAACTATAAGGGTGAGTGTATGGCTGGTGGTAATGGTTGCTTTAGTTGTGGCAAGTTAGGCCTCATACTACAGATATGCTCAGTGGCTTCCTAGAGAGGTAGGGATTATCATCAGAAAAGTTAATCCAATTATTTAGTATCCCTAATACGTCACTTAACTCATAAGGTACCTCATCTAGTATAGTTGGCAGACAACACCATAACAGGTTTTATGCTCATTAGACTCGACTGGATTATGAGGGTTCTTCTGATGTATTCATGGGTACGTTATAGGCTTTCCTTTTTATTTTTATGCATTATTAGATCCTAGAGATATGTTTTTTTTTGTAGCTCCCTATATAGTAGTAGAGTTGGGTTTCAAACCAAAAATTCTTTCTAAACCTCTCACAATCTTTACTCAAGTTGGTGACTTAGTCGTAGCTAAATAGGCATACAGAAGTTGGCAGCTACGTTTTCCTAGAAAGCCACATCAGTTGATCTTATATAGTTAGACATGGTATATTATGATGTCATTCATGGTATGGTGATCCTATTGATTTTAGAAGGAGAGTAGTCTTATTCTATTTTCCAAATGAACCAGTTCTAGAGTGGAAGGGTAGTACCTCAATGTATATGTGTCATTTTATCTCTTAAGTAAGGCTAGAAAGTAGATCTCCAAAGAGTGTGTCTATGTTGATCAAGTACCCCCATCTATTTTCTATGAACTCGGACCCAACTTGAGCTAATAATTTTCCTTAATTAATTAATTCATTTTATTTTATGTCACCCACTAGTTGTCATGTCATATCTTACGTCCATAGGATTGATTCAATCCATGTTTTGTTTACCAACTTAGTACCTTTTTCAGTGTTCAGCTCTTAGAAACTCAGTGTAGGAATTTCACATATAGATAGTGTAAAAAAGGTTCCAATAATATCTGGATAAGTGGTGAAGAAAATGTGGTAGTTGTAGCTCTTTTTCCTCTGACCTACTAGCTCATTCAATTGTCATTCAGTGATGAATGGCCCCACGAGAGAGATATCATAACACCCAAGAAAATCTAAGCCAAGGTAGAACCATGATTCAACTACATGTAGGATTAAACATATAGTTTTAACAGTATCAACAAAAATTTATCCATGTACCAAGGCCACAAAAACCTCGTATCCCTTAACCGAGACAAAACCTCTCTTATGGATTGATTCCTTTTGATACAATAAACTTTAAATGAGCATAACTTCTAGATTCGAATGCATCTCAAAGCTCCTGACTAACCAAATTATCGATATTTTAATTGTGCTTCTAACAAATACAGTTTTGCCTTAAGCAAACATTGAACTAAAATGTTATGGCCTTTTTAGTGAAGCACTTCTGTGTAGTAAGACACCATGAGCCAAACCATGAGTGTGGTTACATTGTATGATCATACAATGGTCTCGTCTAATCGAGATGACCCAAACATCTTAAAGTTGACAAAGTGAACGTTAATAACACTAGAGGTAACCATGATCGTGCTTTGAAATATGTATCCTATAGATGCCCTTGATTAGATCTTCAAACCTACTAACCAAGGTACAACCGTAGGAGACCCCACGGTCGTACAAAGGATCTTCTAATCATATTCAAAAAGCATCATCCCGCTTAAACTATGTGTACAACCAACAAATATAGGTAGGTCCCATGATCATGGAAATGTCCTATACATTCCCATCAATAGTTTGTAGTAATGAATTTTGGAGGAGCATATTAGTTTTTATAAACTGAGTTAACATCAAAACTATATCATTTTGAATATTTTAAGGATGTTTATTGGGCTTAATATTGACCTAGTCCCTCTGTAATGACCCTTCTGGTCATTTCTTATCAGTTCACTAATTGTCACCATTAGAGCTTTTCTATAGCTTCCCCAAGTCATTTATGACTAGCTAGAACTGATTGTTTTGTTATGCAGCAACCCGTTTGGTTTTTTGAACCATTTCCTTGTTTAGAAGTCTTTGCTAGTTCAAAATGTCCATTGAGTAAAAACCTAAGTAAAAAAATATTGGATGCAAATTTTGACTGTGCTAGCAGATGTAAAATAACGATTTTAGATTGGGAAGACCTTTTGTTAGGGTCCCCCTGAACCCAACCCATTTCAACCTATTATTCAAGAAGTGGATAAATTAAAAATTTAGGTGTGGGGCCCATATTTGGTCACAACATCCTCGTATGGAAAATCCAATTTAGCCAATATGTTTGGAATATCGAAATCAGTGTGGTTGCATATTTTGATTGCTCGTATTGGATTCTGAATGCATCCCAGGGAATTGACCAATACTTGGAAGAAATTCTAAGTTTTATTTGTCATATGGTGCAGCAAGAATACCACAATTGCTGAGGCTATTTCGCAATTGTTATGCCGTGATCACAACACTCATATTTGTGATCACACAGACAGAGAGCCTGGGTAGGGGTATTTATATATTCTTTTAGTCGAGGATTGTCCATTTTCTCTTTGAGTTCTATAAACCCTAAAAGTGTGTGTAGTCCATAAATTAAGTCTTAGGTTTTGATTAGGTTCTTGAGTTACATACATATTTATGATTAACATCGAATCTAAGGTATGAATCTTTCATTATTAGTGTTGAATTCCTGATAATTTGATACAAAATCCCAAATGGTTTGAGGCTTCATGTTATCTCAAAGATGATTTATATGGACCAATTTCTTGAGGGATATAACTCCCCAATGGTATTTGAATAATAGGTTGGTCTCAAATACTCATTTCCCATATGTGGGATCCACTTGAAGGGTTTTTGGAATTGTTTTAGATCCAAAGCACAATGGTACAATATGGGTATTAGTTTTCTTGCAATAATGCATAGATTGTGTTTTTGATAGCTAGGCTCATTGAATAAGCTTCAAGGAAAGTTAAAGCGAAGATTGTCAGTTCATGAGCTATATTTGGATTCGATGTAGGTTAGGCTTACTTATTGTTAGATTGAGCTTCATTATAGTATGACTTTGATATCTTTATAAGATTGGGTGGGGTTTTAGGTGTTGGAATGGTAGATGGTAATGTTTGGGATTAGTTGCAGCACTTAGGCTATTGAACTTAAAAAGTGTGATATTTGACTTATAGTCTAGAAGCTTGGCTAGTTGGACTTGTTATCTCATGAATAGTATTAGAATGCTCTAATTGTTCTAGATAGATGGGAGTGACCTGGTTCATTATCTTAAGAGTAAGTTGACCTTAGTTATTCATTGTTGTGGAATTGGCCTTAGATCCTTTGGATGAATTAAGAGTAATATTATAGGATGAATTATACCATAGGACTAGTGTAGATTAGTAAAACTCTAAGACATGATTTAGATAACTTAGTCTAATTCTGGGTAGAAGTTAGACTTGAAGTGATAATTTAGGGTATTAGAAGCTGAACTTGCCCCGCCTTAAGCTTGAACTATATATCTTCATTAGAGACCTAGACACTTGTTAAATGCTTAGAATGTGCCGTTGGTAATATGATGGCTAACTCCGGTAAATATTTTATTCATGATGTTGGTATCAAAAATAGCATACATGATTGGTTTCTAGATTATTAATGATGTTTGGATAGCAATGAATTAGTTTTTAGATTGAACCAATGACTACTCAATACTTAACTCATTGACTAAATTACCAAGTGAACCTTGGATTATGTTATTAATTATATTATGATCAAGTATGGTGACTAATCTAATGGTTGTGCTAAAGATCTTCCTATGCTAATAATCTAAATCATGCTAATAAAGAGGGGCTCTAGAAGATAAACTATGGCTTGTATTTAAAAATGCTAATAATTATGTTGAGCTTGCTAAAGTATTGAGTGTTCATACCATATAAATATACTAGTTCATGCTCTTAGCAATATTTTGTGTTGATAATGAATGATGTGGTACAAAGATATGTCTTTCCTTATATCTTTTTCACTCTATCCTCTGTGGTGCTTGAAATAATTATTGATTTGATGGCACGCATGATGAATATGATGTAATGGTGAATATTGATGATATGATGATTCCTGGTAAGTTCGGAGGATATATTGATGATATAATAATACCTGGTAATTTTGGAGGATATCTTGACACACGATAATGCCCGGTCAGTCTGAAGGATATATTGATGTTATAATGATGCCCAGTGAGTCTAGAGTAAATATTAATGATATGATAATGCCCGATAAGTCCAGAGGATATAATGATGACATGTATGGTAACCATGTAAGTATATGTTATATGTGTGATTATCCTTTTATATCATTACCTCCATATGTGCTTGAGTGATGATGAAGCTGATTCAGGTTTTATTCTGTACCTTGACTTAGAGATATTATCTTGGTTTATATCATCTTTATATCATAATTTAGCTTAGTCGGCTGATGATTCCTATTGAGTGCCAGTTGTTTTAGTACTCATAATACACTTCTATATATTTTTGGAGTCGTCCAAAGTACTAGCTACCACCTCTAAGTTGAGATCATGTAGTGTTAATCTTCCTAAGATAGGGTAAGTTCTTAGAGTTTTATGTCGCTGTTTTCCCTTTATCCCTATTTTTTCTTTTGTATTCAAGATATAATTGTTGACCATTTTAAACTTCTGAGTTGTATTTCCTATTGTCAAACTTAGATGGTCTTTTACTAATATTACCAAGTCGTGGGATTGTTATCTGTATTTTGACTGTCTTCTTTTTGTGGAATACAGTTGATCATAATTGTATTCCTTTATTTGGGTATGGTTGGGCATTTCGATAAAAGTAACCCATTTCCTTAGCTTCGAGTTATAGTTTTGGCTTACTTACTGATGGGTTTTAGTAGGTACCATTATGAATTATAAATCGGGTCATGACAAATTGGTATCGAAACGTAGGTTTTATCGGTATTATTGGTACAAGAGCAAGTGTCTAATAGAGTCTGATGATTGGAATGTTAACATTTGTTTACTATATTGTGGAGGCTATGGGACATTCTTAGGATTCCTTCACTTCTTTCTCTCACATAGTGCTAAGAGTCTGAGTTGTTTGTAGGATATTTTCATGTCTTTACTCTTTCGTAGATACCTAGGACATGTGTTAAAACTACGTATGAAGAGAGTCCCATGTCTAAGCCCAAGGACCTTACTCCTATTTGAAGATAGAATCATGATGTGTCCCCATTTAGGGAAAAGGATGGGCTGCCTCTCCCAAACCCTATTCCATCACCTGAGCTAGAGATTTCTCTACCATGCCACAGCTAGCAGTAGGCCAAGGACCAGCACAGGCTCCACTAGGTTTTATTCCCTCTTCTTTTCTTAGAGATGCCTTGGTACTGCTATTAGGTATTGTTGATGGTGTGCAGATTGTTAGGGAAGGAAGGTAGCCTATAGCTCCAACTCCTAGAGTTGAGGTTCCTCCTATGCTGTTAGTTGTTCAGTCGATAGCCAATCAACCAGTTATGACCTAGCCTGTAATGTCTGTTGAGGAGTAGAAGATGCTAGGTAATGTTTTGAGGTTGGTTCTGTGTAGGTTTTTAGGTGCTCCTGGGGAGGATGCATTTGAGTTTCTTATTACTTGTAAGGATAGGCTCCGTGGATTGGGCCTTGTTGAGACTCATGGTGTCGATTACACTAATTTTCAATTAGATTTGTCTGCTCAAAACTGGTTAAGAGGTTTTATGAGTTCTAGGATAGTTGAATATTTTCCCCTGTCAGGGACTCAATTATCTGAGATATTCTTAGAGAAGTATATGTCGCGCAGACTTAGAGATCAACTAAAAGATTAGATTACCATATTTAAGAAGGTTTTTTATGATAGTTGTTGAGTATGAGGCCTATTTCCAATAGTTTCCCAAACATGTAACTTTTATTTTGGATACTATATATGAGAAAGTTTGTTGCTTTATGAGATGACTGAGACTCCCTATTCAAATGGCTACTCAGAGTCTAGTTGCTGTAGTTAGGACTTTTGCTGAGGTTTTAGATCCTGCAAGAGTGATGGAGGATATGCGTCGTGAGGGATATGATAAGAGGCCCAAGTACCAGATTGGTGGGAGCCATAGCATTTCTTAATTTAGGGGTGGTAGTTCTCATGTTAGGTATCCTCCTTGGTCACTTTTCAGCCTCTGAGTCAGAGTAGTTGACCAGTTTAGATAACTTTTCAAGCTACTGATGGAGGTCAGTTTGGTACTAGTGGTCACCTTGGTAAGGGCATTGATTAGTCTTTGAGAGATTTGTATATAGGCTGCACTAAATATGGTAGTTAATCCAGTTTACCTCAATCTATAAGATTTAGTTCTGCTCATGACTCTTGTTGTACTTTTGGGCTTCCTGGTCATTTTTTGTAAGATTTTCCTAATCGTGTTGCAATGGTTTTTTTAACCCAAGGTGCTACTCATATTAGGGAAGTTTATCCCTTCGGTAGAGGTGGTTTGCAAAGTTGCAATAGGGTTATCAAGGTGCTCGAGGTGGTACTTAAGAAGGCAGGACAGGAGCTTGGTCAGGTGCCCAACTAGGTAGTAGTCGTGGTCAGTTATATACAGTGCCTACTAGACCCGAGGCTGAGATATTACATGTTGTATTTACTGGTATGATTTTGGTGTACCGTAAGTTGGCACTTACTTTATTTGATCCAAGATCCACTTATTCTTATATAAATTCGTATTATTCACCACGGTTAGATTTTACTAGTGACTTATGATCTACGTCATTTTGTGTATCAATACCCATTGGTGATTCTATAGTTGTGGATCGAGTACTCAGATTATGAGTTATGATAGTTAGTGATGTTGATACTTATAATGATCTTACTATGCTGGATATGATGGATTTCAATGTGATTCTAGGCATGGATAGTTTATTCCACTATAAAAGAGTGAAGGATTATTTTTCCAAGACCATTACCTTACCCATGTTTGGTGTATCCCCCGTCATGTGGTTGGGAGCAATTAGCCGTGAGCTGATAGGGATTATTTATTATTTTTTATAGGAGACTTATATCAAGGGGTTTCCAGTCTTATCTTGCTTATATATGTGATACTAGTATAGAGATTTTATTGATTGACTCTGTTTCTATTGTTTTTGAGTTTCCTGATATGTTCCCAATCGACATACCTAGTATTCCCCCTGACCATAACATTGAATTTTCTATTAATCTTGAGCCTGGCACCCGATCTATTTCTATGGCATCTTACCAAATGGATCTTATTGATCTTAAGGAGATAAATTCTTAGCTTCAGGATTTACTTGGTAATGGATTTATTAGATCGAGTGTGTCCTCATGGGGGAGATCCTTTACTGTTTATAAAGAAGAAAGATGTCTCTATATGTATGTGTATCGATTATATATAGCTTAATAAGGTGACAGTAAGAAAACATTATCCTATTCCGCACATTGCTGACTTGTTTGACCATTTTCAAGGTGCAACCATGTTTTCAAAGATTTATTTGATGTCCAATTATCACAAGCTGAGGATTCGGGCTAAGAATGTTCCGAATTTAGCTTTTAGAGTCCGTTAAGATCATTATGAGTTTTTGGTGATGTCTTTCGGCAGACTAATTCCCCAGTTGCATTCATGGATTTGATGAATCGTGTATTTAGACCCTAGCTAGACTAATTTATCATTATGTTAATTAATGACATTCTTCTGTATTAGAGAAGTAGTGAGGAGCATGCATAATATTTGAGGATAGTGCTCCAGACCTTGCGAGATCATGTGTTTTTTTCAATATTCTCTAAGTGTGAGTTTTGGCTGGAGCAGTGTTATTCCTTGGTCATATGGTATCAAGATTCGGTGTCATAGTGGACTTGACTATGATTGTGATTATTCGAGATTGGGCTAGTCCTACGTCTCTATCTGAGGTTCACAGTTTCATTGGTTTGGCTGGTTATTATAAGCCCTTTGTTCAGAGATGTACTACTATTTCATCCCTTATGACTATATTAACTCAGAGTGAAGTTCCTTTTCAATGGTCTAAGGAGCATGAGTTGACCATTGGAATGCTCAAGGATTGTCTTATTTTATCTCCAGTGTTAGCCCATTCTATTGAGGATGAGAGATTTATAGTGTTCTATGACACATGGAGTGTTGGTATTAATTGTGTTTTGATGCAGCAAGATTGTGTCATTGCTTATTCTTCTAGACAGCTTAAGGTAGATAAGCATAACTACCCCGCTCATGATTTAGAGTTGGCAACGATAGTTTTTGTGATTATGATTTGGAGACAATATTTGTATAGAGTGCATTGTGAGATTTTCACCAATCACCGCATCCTTCAACAACTTTTGATCCAACAAGAGCTTAATTCTTGCCATCATACATAAATGGATTTACTAAAGGACTATGATGTTTTTATCTTATATCATTAATGTAAGGTAAATGTGGTAGCTGATGCCTTGAGTCACAAAGCAGTGATTTTGGGTAGTTTGGTATGCCTATTAGTTTCTTAGAGGTCTATGGCACGTGATATTCAATCCTTAGCCAATTATATGGCCCGCCTTGATATTTCTGATCTTGTGAGAATTTTGGCTTGTATGGAGGCGAGGTCCTCCCTATTTGAGCAAATTCATTATGGTTAGTATGAGGATAGAAAGTTGTGCTTCCTTTGTGATCAGGTGGTGAGTGGTGAGTCTAGAAATTATACCTTTTATTTTGAGGGTATTTTAAGATTTCAGGGTTGTATTTGTGTTCCCTGTCTTGATCACTTAATTTATTTGATTCTCCATGAGGCTCACAGCTCAAGATATTCTATTCATCCTTGGACAGCTAAGATGTATAGAGATTTGAGGCAGCATTACAGGAAGGGTATTATGAAGAGAGATATGGCAGACTTTTTAGATCATTCGTATGTTGTCAGTAGGTTAAGGCAAAACATTAGCATCCAATTGGATTAACTCAGAGGTACCCATTCCTGAGTGGAAATAGGAGCAAGTTACTAAGGACTTTATTAGAGGTTTCCTCGTACTTCCTATGGTCTTGATGGTATATGGGTTGTTGTTGACTGTTTGACAAAGTCAGCACATTCATTCCTATTTAGATGACCTTCAGTGCTGAGAGATTAGCCCAAATTTATGTTTGGGATATAATTCATTTGCACAGGGTGCCCGTTTTTATCATATCAGACTATTGTTTTGTGTTTACTTCACAATTTTGGAAAGCATTCCAGGTGGAGTTCGTTACTCAAGTGGATTTGAGTACAATTTTTCATCTATAGATTGTTAGCCCGAGTGGACTATTTAGGTTCTTAAGGATATGTTTTGAGCTTATGTGATGGATTTTGGAGGACAGTGGGATCTTCACTTAGCATTAGAAGAGTTTCCCAACAACAAAAACTATCATTTGAGTATTACGATGATGTCTTATGAGGCATTGTATGGAAGGAGATGTCATTCTCCGATAGGATGGTTTGAGACTTCAGAGGTGAGACCTTGTGGTATGGATTTTCTTTAGTACTTATTGGATAGAGTCAAGGTGATTGAAGATAGTCTAAGCGTAGCCTAGAGAAGGCAGAAGACCTATGCTGATCGTAAGCTTCGTGCCCTGAGATTCAGAGTTGGTGACTGTGTTCCTTTGTATTTTTCCCATGGGGGTGTGATGAGGTTTATACGGAAGGGTAAGCTCATCCCTCAATATATAGGTTCTTTTTATATTCTTCTCGCAGTTGGCGAGATAGCCTATGAGTTAAATTTTTCTCCATATTTTTCTGTTGTTCATCCGATTTTCCATGTCCCTATCTTGGAAAAGTATATTTTTGATCCATCTCATTTACTTAGGTGGGATCTAGTCTAGTTAGATGAGAAGTTGACCTTTGTGGAGGAGCTCATGTTTATTTTGGATTGTGATTTGAGACAGTTGCGTACAAAAGAGATTCCAGTTCTTAAGTTTTAGTAGAAGGACCACCTAGTGGAGGAGGCCACTTAGGATATCGAGAGTAAGATACAGGCCTAGTACACTCATCTGTTCAAGACATCTGGTATTTTCTTTATCTTAAACTTTTGGGGACGAAAGTCCCTTAGTAGTAGATATTGTAATGATCCTTCAGGTCATTTCTCATGAGTTCACTTATTTTTTCTATTTTAGATTTTCCATACCTGTCCCAAGTTATTTATGACCTACTAGAACTAATAGTTTGGTTACCGGATAGCCCTTTTGGTTTTTAGAGCCATTTCCTCATTTAGAAGTCTTTGCTGGTTCCAAATAACCACCGAGCAAAAACCTTATTTAAATGTTATCAGATGAAAATTCTGACTATGACAGCAGCTCTGGAATATAGATTTTAGATTATGAATACCTTTGGTTCAGGTCCCACTGCACCCAAACTTATATCGACCAATTGGTCAGAAAGTGGTTCAATTGGAAATTCGGGTATGGGTCCCATATTTGATAGAAATAGCCTCGGATGGAAAATCTTACTTCTCCAATGCATCTAGAATGTGGAAATTGGTGTAGTTTCATATTTTTGTTGCTCATATTAGACTCTAGATGTATCCCGAGGCATTAGCCAAAATTTGGAATAAATTCTAAGTTTCGTTTGTCATCTGGTGAACAAAAGTAATTCGTCTGTGGAGGTTGTATTGTGCTCATGATGTCGCAATTGTTGCACACGTGTTCACTATCGCGAGGATAGTGATCTTGGGAAGGGGTATTTAAATGCTATTTTTGTCGAGAATTGGTTATTTTCTCTCTTGCTTTGAGTTCTATAAACCCTAAAAGGGTGTATACTCCACAAATTAACTCTTGGGTGTTTATTGAGGCTTAAATAACATGCATATTCATGATGATCATTGAACGTAAGGTATGAATCCTTCATTATTAGTGTTGAATTCTTGATTATTTGACCAAAACCCTCAAACGGCTTAACGCTTGATTTTATCCCAAATCTGATTAATTTGCACCAATTTTTTGAGGGATATAACTCCCTAATGGTATTTGAACAATGGGTTGGTATCGGAAACTCATTTTCCATATGTGGGACCCACTTGGGAGTTTTAGGTATTGTTCTGTACCCGAAGAACAGTGGTTCAATATGAGTATTGATATTTCCATAATAATGCATAGATTGTGTTTTTGATAGCTTGGCTCGTTGAAGAAGCCTCGAGAAAAGGGTAAACAAAGATTGTTGGTTTGTGAGCTAAAATTGTATTCAAGGTAGGTTAGGCTTACTTATTGTTAGATTTAGCTTTATTATAGTATGACTTTTATCTATTGATAAGATTGGGTGGTGTTTTAGGTGTTGGAATGGTAGATGGTAATGTGTGGGACTAGTTGAAACACTTAGGCTATTGAACTCATAAAGTGTGATATTTGACTTATAGTCTAGAACCTTTGCTAGTTAGACTTGTTATCTCATGAATTGTATGAGAATCCTAAAATTGTTCTAGATAGATGGAGTGACCTTGTTCACTCATCTTAAGAGTGAGTTGACCTTAGATATGCATAGTTGGGGAATTGGCCTTAGATTATTTGGATGAATTAAGAGACCTTAGATATGCATAGTTGGGGAATTGGCCTTAGATTATTTGGATGAATTAAGAGTAATATTTGAGGAAGAATTGTACCATTGGACTATTGTGGATCGGTAAACCTCTAAGGCATGATATCGATAACTTAGTCTACATTCGAGTAAAATTTAGACTTGAAGAGATAATTAGGGGTATTAGAAGAGGAACTTTACCTACCTTAATATTGAACTATGTAGCTTCACTAGTGACCTAGACACTTGTTAAAATGCTTAGAATGTGTTTTTGGTAATATGATGGCTAACCCCGGTAAATGGTTTATTCATGATGTTGGTATTGGAAACGGTATGCATGATTGGTTTCTAGATTATTGATGATGTTTGTATAGGAATGAATTGTTTTATATATTGAACCCATGACTCTGTCATTACTTAACTCATTGACTACATTACGATGTGAGCCTTGGATTATGTTATTACTCATATTATGTTCAAGCATGGTGACTAAACTAATGGTTGTTCTAAATATCCACTTGTGCTAATAATGTAAATCATGATAATAAATAGGGACTTTAGAAGATAAAATATGTCTTGTATTTAAAAATGCTAATAATTATGTTGAGCCCGGTAAAGTATTGAGTGTTCGTACCATATGAAAAATCCTTGTTCATGCTCCTAAAAATAATTTTGTTGACAGTGAATGATGAGGTACGAAGGTATGTCTTTCCTTATATCTCTTTCACTCTATCTCTCATAGGGATTGCATTTATTTTGGATTTTATTGCACATATAATCAACATTGGTGATATGGTGATGCCCAGTAAGTCCAGAGAATATATTGAAGATATAATGGTGCTTGGTAAGTCTAGAGGATATATTGATGATATGATGATCCCGGTAAGTCCATAGGATATATTGATGATATGATGTTTCCCAGTGAGTTCAGAGTAAATATTAATGATATGATGATGCCCGATAATTTCGAAGGATATAATGATGATATGTATAGTAAGCATGTAAGTATATGCTATGTGTGTGATGATGCCTTTATATGGTTACCTCCGCATGTGCTTGAGGGTATAATGTTATTCTTGGTATTGTCGGTCATAGTTTGTTAGTGCTAATCACTTGTTAAGTGGTGTAGTTGTTGCTAGTGTTGAATAGTAAGTAGAAGTGGTATATGCCGAATAATGAACTAGGACAAGTTGGTAATCGGGATATTGTGTTGTATTTGAGGATCCACCTATTGAGTTTAGATAGCATTGAATAAATTGATTAAATATGGAATATTTCCTATAAAAATGGGTTATGTAGTAACTAGTTTACTACTAAGTGAATATCTTACTTGATAACTTGAGGTCTATAATTCTTGTTACTTAACCTTGTTTGTGTGAAATGTGTTAACTAACAATTGTGGTTGTTATGTGGTTAATGATTATAATAGGTTAACGTTGGTGACGATTAATGACAATGATGACTAGGTTATGATATCGATTAGCTATTAATTGATATTTTTAGTGATTCCTCATCGTGTGAGGACCAGTACAATTATTTTATTTCATTTTGTCTTTGTTGTTCCTAGTTTTTAGACAATTAGAGTTAGCTGGCGTCTTGTACCAATAGCTCGTCTTGGTAGAGTCCTTTTTGACTTATAGTTAGATTTTTAACTTGTGATCTTGGTTTTTGTTATTGTTAATCAGATTTTTTCTAAATATTTATTTTATTAGTCAGTTCAGCTTCCACACAAGTGTTTTATTAGTTATTTTTAACATTCGTAGTGGAGTCACTTGTTACTCTAAGCATCATGTTACGACTATGGGGTGGTATTGGGTTGTAATAGGTTGTCACTAGTACAAGCCTCTAACACAAAGTAAAAGTAATTAATAATAGGAATTGTCTAAAATATCTCAGTTCAAAATAAGGCATAAGATATAAATAAAGAGATCTGAGAAGTCCTGCAGTTTGCTGGCCATTACCTTAATCTCCATAATAACAATATAGAAGAAATGTAATCTATGATCTACTACTCAAACTAACACCTGCATGGGGTGCTATAAATATAATGAAAAAGGAAAATAGCAAGGGTGAGTACAAAACCATGTGTAATCAGCAAACATCATCAACAACTGACCCTAATTCAAAGTGATGGTGAGAACCATCACCTTAATATCCCAAGGTACCCCAAGCAAACTTAATCCATCAATTATAAAACTTTATCCTATTAGGGTAACCCAACACAACAGTCAATATATTTACCAAATATCAAGTAGGCACATCAATCAAGGAGTGTCAACACTATTTTATGATCAACAATAAGGAAAGTCATTTATGGAAAAGACTCACTAACAAGATAATCCAGATTAGTTAATTTAACTCGACCAATTAATATGAGATAAAAACAAGGTGAGTGTATGCATATAAGGAAGTAACTTACAATACCAATAGTGTTATGCAACTATCTTTCCTATCAATCCATAGTCATACCCCACATATCACAAAACCACAACCTCCCAATCAAATATAAAATGATGTAAGATAATGTAATGAACTGAAAATAATGGTCAAACACAATATCACAAAAAAGGTTCTATTATGATAATACAACTCAAGAGAAAATACTAACACAGCTTCACACCTGTAATGCCCCGAGTCTGTACCCCGGACACTACATGTTCCTAGCAGCCCCGATGGACTACCAGCGAACCCATGACTAATACCAGTTGTGAGAACTGTATAGTAATAATATTGTAATAGAAAACTGTCTAAAATAAATGTGGAAGTGAGGCTGTAAATGGAAAAAGGTTCATAACTAAAAACCAATACTGAGTACTGATAATTATACACTAAAACACATGTTTGAAATACTCTAGTCTGAAAGACTCTAACTGTCTGAATTATGGAGTTGATAAGAAAAGCCCCAAAAAAACTCCAACTACTAAAAACTACACTAAAATACTGAAATAATACTCTATCCTCAAACTATAAGGACTCACCACTAAGTTGCTGCTGATAGTCCGGGCTGCTAACTACGTCCGAATCCCGTGAGTCTGAACCTATGATATAAGACATCATAGATAAAAAAAAGGTATGTGTCAGCACTTTGAATGTACTAGTATGCTAAGAGAGGTGGGCTGATATGCATGGGTTCATGTGCATGAACAATAACTGATTGAGTAACATGAACATAACTGAATAAGAAAAAATACATGAATATAAAAATTTTAACCGAGATCATGGTAACACTAGTTAATGAGTTCTGAATACTTATTAATTTATATCTGAGTTTACTGATACTGTAATACAGGTAACTGAGTGACTCTTTCTGACAGTCCTGATTGATAATTGGGTGATTGTTTGGGATAGTCCAAATTCTTTAGAACTGAACGGAGTTTTAAACTAAGCTGAGGTGACTGTATCTGACAATCCTGATTTTGTAGAACTGAACTGAGTTCAATACTAAAACTAAAACTAAAACTTAAATAGTGGGAGGTAATTATCTAACCGACATGCCCCTCTCTGAATGGATTTGTGTCCAACTTGTAACCTCAGTTTGAAGGGTGTCGTCACCGTGCCACGAATAAAGGCAAGTTGTGAGTTAACCCTTTCTGACAGGAAGATTTTTTGTCAACCTTCGCTGGCAGGAAAACTCATATTAGATGTATTAACCCTAGTCTGGTAGGACGATATCTCAACCTATGCTTGCTACGTAGTTCTATAATGCAGGAATTGCTACAAAGGGTCAAATCCTATCCTGGCAGAAATGCCCCGATCCCTGGTTTGCTCGATGCTGAATCCTACTCCCAACTGAATAGACACTAAACTGATTTCTAGTCGATACTAATCTTGACTGAACTATTAATCATCGTACTTTCTAATCAAACATAACTAAGTTAACTGAGTTTTGCTAACTGATGCAATACTATTGAATCTGGTTAACTGACTGAGTTCACTGAGTTCTGAACTCAATACTGAACTGAGATTGTAACTGATTACTGCTTGTAATGCTACTGAGACTGTTCTGTAACTACTATAGCTCTAGGCAAATAGCTAATTTTTTAGGTATTGAATACCCCCAGGACTTGATAGCATGAAAATTAAAGCACAGAGTAAACATGAAAATCATAACACTATGCACTTGTTCATATCTCATCCATAGAGACATTTTATCAAACACTTGTAAGGCATAAGATTACACATATACTAGCATGTCATAATTTTTCACCATTTAGTTCACATGAGCACTTTAACAAACCCTTGGGGAGAACCAATATGCACATAATACTAAACAACATGTAGGAATCATAACATCAATTCCCAAATTTACAAATTCAATGGCTTCAACATAAATTCACATGATACTACACACATGATAATTAATTCCAAATGACACTTGTAATAAACCATGGGTTAGAAACCCAATTAACATTATAATCATGAATACACAAAAATCCATTCATGGAAATCATGAAATCAATCTACTTAAAGTCTAAAAAAAAGAGTCTAGGACTCCAAGGGTGAAAGGAATCCTTGGATAAACACTTCACATACCTGAGTACTTGAATTAATGAAAGTTGATGGTGAGTTCTTGAATCTTGAAACTCGAATTAGAAGCCCTAGGGTTTTTTCTTGAGTAATTTAAAGAATAGTGAAAGGATTTTGCCTCTAAAATGGCTAAATATCGTGTTTTGGGGATGATAGACATGGAAAAATGACACAAGTACCCTTGAGTATGCGGCTTTTTAATCACTAAAAATTGGTCTAGCAATGCGTAGACCGATGCAATAGATGATGCACCGCATCGAGTCCATATCGGTTCATTGAAAATTGTACTTAGAGTTCGGGGGAAATATTCATCGATGTGATAGGCGACATGGCGCATCGAGATCACATCGATACACTGGTTTAGATTCCCAAACATTCTTCATACGATGTTTAAAAAATCTGAAACTCATCCGAGAACACCTACAGACATTCTTGATCATGAAGTAACTTAAAGATCAATAATTAATGGTTGTACGGGTTGTGAATTATGATCGTCCGCTACGAAGGCTAAAATAATTCTAAATATGATTACTTCGCTTAAATTTTCTAATTTTGGGACCTGTTAACAAGCTTTAATGGGCTGAGTTAAGCTTAGGATTTTGCGAGGTCTTACAATATCTCCCCCTTAGGAACATTCGTCCTCGAATGAGACTGACTAAGATGGGAGACCTGATAGACTGAAAGAACATACTAGACATGCACAACTGAAGCATGATTTCATGGATGAGACTACTGATATACTAAATTATCATACTGAACATGCATAACTTATGCATGATTTCGTAACTGATATTATTGATAAGCTAATTTTGTATACTTAACATGCATATCTAATATATGAGGACATGACTGAACTGATTCATGAATGCATGACTGATTATGCAACGTTACTTGATACCAAGTTGGTAACTACATCTGAACATAAAACTAAAAATTTAAGGATAACTATTACCTTGAGCTGAGTCTGAGTTTACGGTGAAGAGGTGAGGATACTTGCTCCGCATATCTACTTTTGCTTCCCAAGTAGCTCACTCAATGGACTGATTCTGCAAAAGAACATTGACTATAGGGACTTTTTTCTTCCTCAGTCTGCGAATCTGAAAATCAAGGATTTCGACTAGTCTTTCCTTTTAAGAGAGGTTGTTCTGAACATATATACCCTTTATAGGGAGTACAACTGGTGGTCACCTATGCATTTCTTTAGCAAGGAGACATGAAACACTGGGTGTAGTGAAGCTAAGTCTGAAGGTTGCTCAAGGTCGTAAGCTACGTTTCTAAAATGACTGATAATTACATATCGAGGACTGAGCTTCCTCTTCTTGCCAAACATCTTCACTTCTTTCATAATAGAGGTTTCCAAATACACATATTCACCAATCTCAAACTTGAGATCCTTGTTGTGCATGTTGGCATACGATTTCTATCAGCTTTGAGCTGTCTTAAGCCTTTCCCTGATCAACTAAACTTTTTCTAAGGTATTAAATACCAAGTCAGGCCCTACCACTATATCCTAACACAATTCAAACCAACCAATGGGAGATCTACATCTCCTCCTATAAAGCACCTCAAATGGAGCCATCTGAATACTGGAATGGTAATTGTTATTATACGCAAAGTCAGTCAATGGAAAATGGTCATCCCAACTGCCTTTAAGGTCAATTACATATGATTTTAGAATATCTTCTAGAGTCTGGATAGTCCTTTCTGCTTAACCATCTGTCGGAGGGTGGAAGGTTGTACTGAGGTGAACCTGGGTACTAAGAATCTTTTGGAAAGCTTTCCCGAAATGAAAGGTAAACTAGGTTCCTCTATCTGAGATAACGGATAATGGAACTCCATTTAATCTGACCAATTCTCTGACATAGAGTTTGGTATAATCCTTAGCTGAATAAGAGGATGGACTTGTAAAAATTAAGCCAACTTGATCATCTTATCTTCGATAACACAAACTAAATCATGCCGATGACGAGTACGGGGCAAACCCATCCCAAAGCTATTGTTCAATTCGTCCCACTTCGATGTAGGTATACTGAACTCCTGCATAGGCTCACTAGGCATCTGATGTTAAATCGTAACCTGCTGATATCTTGAGTATTTAGTAACAAACCCTACAATATCTCTCTTTATCCCACTCCACCAATAGACTTTCTGCAAGTCGCGGTACAACCTAGTGGCCCCTGGATGAATAGTGTGGCACACAATATGCACTTCTGCAAGAATCTTCTGCCTCAAGCCATCTATACCTGTCACACGTAGCTGACCCTACCAATGAAATACACTATCTCTCTCTTGGGAGAAAACCTCTATTTTCTGATCTCTAACTGTCTCTTTCAACTTAGCTAGACTGGGATCTCTGTTTTGTTTTTTCTTTACCTTGGAAACCAGAGATAATTCTAAACTACTCTGCACCCATACACTACCTTCTACTGAATAGACTAAGCAGACACCTAGTCAGGCAAGCTGGTGAATATCCTGATCTAACTTCTTCTTATCATCTTCTAAATGAGCAACACTACCCATAGACATCCTACTGAGAGCATCAACCACTACATTGGCCTTGCTCGAATAATATAGGACACTTATGTCATAGTATTACAACAACTCCAACCTTCTTCTCTGATAGATGTTAACGTCTTTTTGAGAGAACACACAGTGGAGGCTCTTATGGTCTGCGAACACATCAATATGTACCCCATACAAATAGTTCCTCTAAATCTTTAAGGCAAATACTATAGCTGCTAACTCAAGATCATAAGTGGCATAGTTCTTATCATGAGGATTAAGCTGTCTAGAAGAATAGGCTATAACCTTACCTCTCTGTATCAAACAACACCCCAAACCAACTATAGAGGGATCATAATATACCACAAACCCGTCCAAACCATCTGGTAGAGTTTAAACTAGAGCTGTAGTGAGTTGAGTCTTCAACTCCTGAAAACTTTTCACATAAGAATTTGACCACTGGAATTTGACCTTTTTCTGAGTCAATCTAGACAAAGGGGATGCAATAGATAATAATCCCTCAATAAACCGTCAGTAATAGCAGGTCAAACCCAAGAAACTCCTGATATTTGATGGAGAGATGGGTCTGGGAATGTTTCTTACTGCTTTAGTATTTTAGGGATCAACTATAATTCCATTACCAAAAACGATATGGCCAAGGAAAGATATTGAACTTAGCCAAAATTCACACTTGATGAATTTGTTGAACAACTAATGCTTTCTAAGAGACTGTAACACTATTCTGAGATGGTTTGCATGATCATGTTCACTACATGAGTAGACAAGAATGTTATCAATGAAGACTATGACAAATATGTCTAAGTACTGCTTGAACACATGGTTCATCAAGTACATAAAAGATTCTAGGGCATTGGTGAAACCAAATGACATGACTAGGAATTCGAAGGGACCATACCGAGTTCTAAAAGATGTTTTTAGACAGTCACATTTACTAACTCTGTGCTAATTATAGCCTTATCTGAGGTCTATCTTAGAAAAGTTGCTGGAACCCTGAAGTTGGTCAAATAACTCATCGATTCTAGGAAGTGGATACTTCTTTTTGACCATGACTTTATTCAATTTATGGTATTGTATATACACTCTTAGAGAACCATCTTTCTTATGCACGAGTAGAAAAGGTACACCCTAAGGGGATATGCTGGGTGTGATGAATCCCTTCTCTAGGAGATTATTCCACTTTTCTTTTAATTCTTTGAGTTCTGTCGGAGCCATTTTGTATGGTAAAATAGATATGGGATGAGTATCTCGAAGAAAGTCTATTCCGAAGTCAATTTCCCTCTCTGGAGGAATTTTGGGAAGATCTTCACGAAACACATCTTGGAATCCACATGGAACTGGAATTGACTCAAGATTGGGAGTATCAGCACTAGAATCCTTAACTCAAACAAGATGATAGACAAACCCCTAGATATCATTTTCTCTCCCTGAGGTAAGAAACAAGATGACCACTAAGTGCTGAGGTACTACCCCTCTATTCTAGGATAAGTTCAATCAAAAATTAAAATTGGACAGTTCTATTTCTGCAATTAACTGAGGTATAGAATGAATAAAGCTAATCTATGCCAAGAATGACATAAAAATACGTCATCTTTAATTCTACTGTCTCCTGAAGTAACTTTTTGAGATACCATGACTGAATATTTCCTATATACCTATCGGGATATGAATGATTTACCCACTGGGGTAGAGAAACATAAATGCTCAGCTAGGAGTTTGGGACTGACTCTAAATTCAACAGTTATATAAGCAGTTACAAAGGATAAGGAAGCTCATGGATCTAGTAAAGCATAAATTTGTAATGTACCAGTGACCATATTAGGAGAACTTTCCTGATCATGTAGGGACTGAAGTACATCAAGTCTTTTTGGGTGTTCCCCACTGCTGGCACTGGAAGCGGTACCCTACTAATTTGGGCGATTAGACTGAGCGGGGGGACGACTATGCTGACTCTATTAACCATCTGAGGAAAATATCTGACCCTGTAGCCTGGCTTTCCATATCTAAATTTACATTGCTTCCAGCTATGGAGACACCTTGATGGTTTCTGCCACACTTTTGACAAAGAGGATCAGTTTGGGCACTACTAAAACTACCCTGGGGTTTATGATCTATTGGTCTATCTCTATTGTTGTCTCTGAATTTTTGAACTAGAGCACTATCTTAGGAAAAAGCTGGAACTAAAGATTTTTTATAGAACTGAGAATAATTCTAACCCTCTGGCTTAGGCTAACTAAGGTTAAAGCTACTTTTTTGAGCTTTCTTGTTCTCCCTCTCCTTCTTATTATTCTTAGCCTCCTCTATATGCAGAGCGTAGACCATGAGCCTGGATATATACATTTTACTAATCATCTTTACAATCCTACAATTAATGACCATACTATTAGACACACCTAAAACAAACTTACTCATCTTAGATCTGCTATCTGCTACCACATGAGGGGCATATTTGGCTAGCTGAGTAAACTTGAGAGAATATTCTTGTACTGTCATATTTCCCTGCTTCAGATTAATAAACTCTAAAAACTTTACTTCCCTTAAATCTAGATGGACGGAAATATCCAAAAAACCAATAGCAAACTCCTCCCATTCTATGGGACCTACATCTGCAACCCTCTCTACTTTCCACTAGTTGAACAATGAGTGAGCCATATTGTAATACCCCAAAAAAATCCAAAACAATATTAGTGCCATGCTTCAAGCTCATACATATTAAATCATGGTTCTTTTATAGTTTTATGAGTAATTTAGATGTACATTAATTCTTCAAATAACTCCCAGCTATCCGACGAATCTAAACATTCCTTACCGATTGAATTCTTGGGAAGGATATTGCTATAGTCAGCTTTAAATGAGAATATCTCTCTATATACTATGAATTTTTAAGTTCATTAACTACCAAAATATATATAATTGAATTGTCTTTCCAACGATACCAATTTCTCCAAAATCTGATATAGGAGTAAAACATTATAGCCATTTTACTCCGGCATGTCCCCCTGGCAAATGAGTGAAGACATTAGTTAACGACTTATCACAAGTCTGATGGATTATCATCCCATGTCGTCAAGATTAGATAGAAACCCATAAATTCAAGCTTCCAGGTGATGACCTGGGCTGACTGGCTATAACAGATTTGACGGCTTATCATCCTTAGTCATTAGCTGATAATTTCAGCAACTGGAAAGTAATTTTGTAGGGGTATTTTGTTTTTTTACCCTCACTCTAAACACGGTATTAGTGCCTTAAGAAGGCTATTATCCCATTATTTTATCATTATACTTAAGAACATGAATATTCTCTCCAAAAAGGGGTTAAACCCTAGTAAAGAAAAATCAAGAACAAGCCTAAGGATTTCTTCAAAAACCTTCAATAAATATTAGATCTATTTAAAGATCAATCTTTAAGGTATGCGTCGTGTTTATCCATGGATCCCTTTCATCCATGGAGCTAAAAAATCAAGTTTTAAATCATGAATTGTGATTATCTTTTTGTGGTATGATTATGTCCATGTTGATGGTTCTTATTTGGTTTTCGTGATGGTATTTTGATGTATTTTCATGAAGTATGTGAGCATGTTAGTTGAAATCCATGAACATGGGTGGCTTAAGATTGTTAAATTGATAAGTATACCTATTCCCAAAGTTGTGCATGTAAGGTGTTTGATAAAATACCTAGAACTATAGAAATCATGTAATATAGCTTATGGGTGAACTATATGATAAATTCATGCTAGTCTATTATGTTCAAAGGGCTCACATGTCATTGTTGTGCAATATATGGTTTAATGGAATGTACATGATGACTGGATAATGGATTCATAGTGTGTCTATATGCATTCCATGTTATGTACTACATCATGATTATGAAGTACCACATGAGTTATCCCTAATTATTATAGTATGAACTATTGATGTTGGCCATGTATTCAAGAATGTCAAGTATTGTCTTTTTCCTTCTATTGATGCCTGGGGTTACTTGTACCCGAAAAATATAGTTGTGTTCCTAGAGCCAACTCTTTTTTCCACGATATCCTCAGTCAAGCCATGATCCATAAAACTCAGTCAGTCAGGTGACTCAAGAAAAATTAGAAATAACAGAAATCTCAGTAATCTCAGTAGTTTAGTAATCTTAGTGATCTCAGTACTCAATAATCTATGTAACCTCAGTATTACCATTAATCACAGTAATCTAATAAACTCAATCAAGTTTTCAGATATCAGTTGTATTCCGTCAGTTACGGAACTCAGTAAACTCAGCCCCCATGTATAGTTCAGTTTCTCATGATCAGTCTATTCTGATGGGAGTAGGAGTTAGCACCGAGTGAGCCCAAGGATGGGAACTCACTTATTATTTTGAGGGTGTGATTCTTAAAAATCATCCTTGCATTCCTGAACTATGTATCTAGTGTAGATTGAAACATCATAGCCTATTTATGAGGGTAGATGAGGTGGCTTGACCTATTATATGAGGGTTCCCACATTGTTATTGGAGTAACCTGCTATACGAGGGTCATTCATAGCTGTCTATACTAGTGGCGCGGTATTAACACCCTTCCAGTCAGGGCAGAGATTGGACCCCAGCTTAGCTATAATGGCATATATGGGGCATGTCGGGTAAATAACTACTTCCCACAGTTTTAGTTTCCAAGTTCAGGAAAATCAGATACAGTCACCTAGTCTCTGTTAAGGAACTCAGATAATTCTTCAGATTTTAGGTCTGTCAGATATAGTCCACTCAAATACAGTTAGAGCTCAGATAGTTCCTTTAAATTTAGGGATATCAGATACAACCACCCATGTTATCAGTTATATATGTCATGTTAGCTATCACTACCCACATGTTATTAGTACTCATATTCAAGACTGACAGATACTGTCAATATGACTAGTTTTTCATAATTATAACTATCAAAAATAGTGATTCATGCATTAACAATATATATATTATCAGTCCCTCAGTATTTGGTAATACATTATCAATTCCTTACAATTCAGTAACTCAGTTCTCAGTGTCAGTAAACTCATGTTGTCGGTATTCAGACTTAATAGTCAATATCACCACGAGTTTAGTTACAGTTACTTATGCATGTATGTATTCTCACATTCATATCAGTCAGCATTGTTCATGCATATAACCCTTTGCATTTAGCCTACCTCACTCGTATTCTCAGTACATTCAGTCGTAGTAGTATATTCGCGCTATGGTGTTTTATTTTATGCCATAGGCTCAGAGGCAAGATTTTCAGAGTAGCAGTAGCATTGTAGATTTAAGCAATCAGAATTTGCAGTGAGACCTCATTCTCTGAGGACATGATTACTACTTAATTACTTCAGTATTTCAGTTTGGATTTTAGTAGTCGGTAGTTTGTTGGATACATGTTCCTTTCACTCCATACTTTAGACATTTAGAGGCTTTCAGACTAGATTACAGACTAGATTCAGACATCAGTATTTTAGTTTTTTTTTTGCATTATGATACCACTTTATTCAAACATTGTTATTATTCAGATTATGTTCAGTATTTAACCTTATGGCCTTTCAGTTCATGTTTTCACATTTATATACATATATTATGCAGTGTACAGGTATAGATATCAGTCATGATTTAGTTTGTGGTCTTTCGGGATTATGAACATCGTGTAGCATTTTGGGTACAAGATTTGGGGCATTACAAACTTGGTACCAGAGCCTAAGGTTAAACTGTGTCCTAGGAAGTCTGAAATCCACATCTAGTAGAGTCTTGTACGTGGGTGTATTGTGCAACACACTTGTATGATGCTATGAGATGTTTTAGGAATAGTTTCCCTTCTTTCATGTCTTAGATCATGTTAAAGAAAGGTCCTCTAAGAATATCATGTAGATTATCATCATTCTCCGCTCATGTCAACTGCACCTTACTTTTAAGGTATCAAAAATAGTGAAGCTCAAGTCCTAGAGATAGGGATTTCTCAGACAGTCCCTGCAGTCTGTTATGGGACTGATCACAAACTCAAAGTATCCCATTAGTGTATTTCTATCCCAAAGTTATACAAATTTCATTCATGAACATGAGAACTTATTCTTGAACCCAAATTTAGATATGCCATCAGATCCCTTCTCAAAATCCTATGATAGCATAGTCCTAGAGTTAGAAGCATAAACCCAGGAGTTTGGCAGTAGTAGAGTTGGGATAATATCATCCCGATTGAATAGATTATGTATTCATAGGGATAGTTTTACCAAAGTGAATCAGTAGGCTTGAACAGTGCAAGTAAGAAATTAAAACTATTGATTTGAAATTAAGTATGTAGAGATGGGTGTGAATTAGGAATGTAATATTAGTAGTATATAAGGAAATAGTAGCAGATAATGTGTTTAGTAAGGCAAACATGTGTTGAATAGAGTCTAAGTATGGGGTGATAATTGCAGTTTAGTCCATAGCTTAGTAAAGTGTTCACAAACTTAATATGATGGCTTAAAGTTAAGGGGAAGATGATAGATCAAGTAACCAAGTCAGGATCTCAGAATTCCAGTAGTAATGCTAGTATGAATAGAAAAAGCAGTAAGGGAAGATGATTCCTGATCCATCCTTATCTCAGTACAAGTTTTATACTTCAGTTAGCATAATTCCTACACATGTTTCATAACTCAGTTCCATGAACACAACTTATACTCACACACTTTTCATAGAATCATGTGTATTATGTTAAGATACGATTGACCATAGAAGGAAACAGTATAATAATTAACCCTACAGTGTAGTGATGAGCAGTTGCTTAGATCGAAAAGATTAAATATAGTATTTTAAGATATGATTAATGAATGCTTTTTGTACACGAGTGCGTCATTATGAAGGTAGGCTTGAATTTCCTATTAGTGTGCAAGTAAATGGCTAGTGTGAATGTATATTTGGATCCTTAACTTATGTCAGTCCCTATCATGTACTATGAAAACTCACTTGCTATCTCAGTTATAGTTTTAGTATTAAGTAACTGTAATCATGTTCAGTTCTAGAATTCAGTACCTTAGTATCCGTCTAAACCTCAGTTATCAGCATTCAGTTATCAGAACCTAGCATTCAGTTCCAATAAGAATCTCAGTTACAGTCTTAGTTATAGTGTCAACTTCAATTCCGTAATCAGATCAGAAAACTTAATTTAATTTCAAACTTGCTTGACCATAGCGTACAGTTATCAGTTACTCAGTTATAGTTATTTCAATACCTCAATCTATGGAATGTTTTCAAATTATGTAGTACGCTTGGTCTCATATTCATAAATAATACAAACTTCATGTATCCATGCTCAGTCACCAAATGTTACTTAGTTAGTCCTTACTTTCTATGTAAATACTCTTTAGTCTTAGTAAAGTTATTCAGACTAAGTACACACCATTCTTACATCCCTAGTATTTAGCTATCAATTATTCAATTAATCAGATAAGTTAGTGTGTTTATGCATTCGTGCTCAGCACCTCATAAATCTTTCAATAGTCTCAGTTGTAGGGCATGAAGCTTAGTTAATTCATCTTAGATGATGTTCATAAGCTTCAACTCATCTTACGAAATATCAATCAGGTTATGATTTCTTAATCAGCTGTCTTATACAGACATATTCGTGCAGTTTGGTTTCCATGTCCCCAGCTATGCGCCCTAACAAATATTTAATAAAATAATGCAACCATTATAAGATGAACCAACCAAATTGGTGCAAGATCAGCTCAGTTCATGTATCATGACTCAATTTTAAATCTCAAGCATTCAATCATGATTCAGTTCGTAGGTGCCTTGCACACCACCTCAGTTTTCCTCAGTATCTCAGACAAGTCAGCATTCTTCAAGGGACATAGCATCTTAAGGAAGAGATAAACTATGCACCCCTAAACTTTCATGACTTAAGCATCTCATTCTTTATACACATAATGAATCCAGTTTGGAGTAAGGGGTACTCATAAGTTGACCCTCAAGTTCAAATCTCAGTCGTGAGCCATATATTTAGGGGCTAAGTTCAATCCATGAAATTTAATTTATGTGTCATGTCTTAGTTATAGTCATGTTTTTAGGCTCAAATACATGCATACATCTATCATAATCATGGGGTCATCAATACATTTCAGTTCACGTAACAGTTTTTCTTGAACTTACTTAGTTCCATATTCAAATTACCATTACAGACTAGGTATTCAGTTCATGCTTAGATCCCTATTTCAGACTTGGTACTAATTACCCTTGCATATTCAGCCATGTATTGATATATCGGTTTAGGCATGTAATCATGCATCAGATATGCATTCTCGTTATTAGAAACTCAGTTCATCAGAACACTCAGTTATGCATCAGATATGTATGTTCAATATGTTATATTCAACTCCTCAATCTTGTTAGTCATGAAATCATGTTTTGGTAGTGTATGTCTTTTACATACTTCAGTTGATCTTTTCTTCCATCTCAGTCAGTCTCATTCGAGGATGAATGCCCCCAAGGGGGAGACATTGTAATACCCCATAAAATCAAAACCATTATTAGCGCCATGCTTCAAGATCATACATGTTTCATCATTGTACTTTAATATTTTTATGTGTAATTTAGATCTATATTAAGGCGTCAAATAAATCCCAGCTATCGAACAAATCAAAACATTCCTTATCGATTGAATTTATGTGAAGAATATTACTATATTCAAATTAAAATGAGTATATATCTCGTTACTACTATGAATTTTAGATCTAATGACCCAAAAAAATATAGAAAATTGAGTTATCTTTCCAACGATACCAATTTTGCCAAAATCTGATACCGGAGTAAAAAGTTATACATATTTTACTCCAGCATGTCCACCTGGCAAATGAGTGACGACATGAGCTGACGACTTATCACAAGTCTGATGGCTTATCAGCCCATGTCATCTAGATTATACAGAAACCCAAAAATTCTAGCTCCTAGGTAATGAACTGGTCTGACGGGCAATCATAGATCTGATGGCTTATTAATCTAGGTCATCAGTTGATAATTTCAGCAACTGGGAAGTGATTTTGTAGGGTTACTTTGGTCTTTTCCCCTCATTCCAAACATGGTATTAAATCCATGAGAAGTCTATTATCCCATTATTTTCTCATTCTACTGAAGAACAGGAACATTCTCTCCTAAAAGGGTTTAAACCCTAGTCAAGAAAAATCAAGAACAAGCCTAAGGATTTCTTCAAGAACCTCCAAGAAACATTAGATCTATTTCAAGATCAGTCTTTAAGGTATGCATAGTGTTTATCCATGGATCTATTTGATCCATGAAGCTTAAAAATCAGGTTTTAAATCTTGAATTATGATTATCTTTTGGTGGTATGATTATGTTCATGTTGATGGTTGTTATTTGGTTTCCACGAGGGTATTTTGATGTATTTTCATGAAGATTGTGAGCATGTTAATTAAAATCCATGATCTTATGTGGCTTAAGATTGTTAAATTGATAGGTCTACCTATGGCTAAAGTTGTGCATGTAAGGTGTTTGATAAAACACCTAGAATGATAGAAATCATGTAATATATCTTAGGGGTGAACTGTATGATAAATTCATGCTAGTCTATTATATTCAAAGGGCTTACATGTCATTGTTGTGCAATATATGTGTTAATGGAATGCACATGATGATTGTACAATGGATTCATCATGTGTCTATATGACTTCCATGTTATGTACAAGATCATGATTATGAAGTACCACATGAGTTATCGCTAATTATTTTTGTATGAACTATTGATATTGCTTATGTATTCACGAATGTCAAGTATTGTCAGTTTCCTTCTATCGAGTCCTGGGGGTACTTGTAACAAAAAAAATATAGTTGTGTGCCTAAAGCCAAGTTATGTTTTCACGATATCCTGAGTCAAGACATGATCCATAGAACTCAGTCAATCAGGTGACTCAAGAAAATTCAAAAATCTCAGTAATCTCTGTAGTTCAGTAATCTCAGTGATCTCAGTACTCAATAATCTCAGTAACCTTAATATTCCCATTAATTTTAGTAATCTCATGAACTCAGTCAAGTTGTCAGATATCAGTAGTATTGCGTTAGTCAAAAAACTCAGTAAAATCAGCCCATATACAGTTCAGTTAATCATGATCAGTATATTTAGATGGGAGTAGGAGTTAGCACCGAGTGAGCCCAAGGATTGGAACTCACCTATTATTTTGAGGGTGCGATTCTTAACAATCATCTTGCACTCCATAACTTCATAGCCAACGTAGGTTGAGACATCACAGCCAGTTTTATGTAGGTAGATGAGGTGGCTTGAACTTCTATATAAAGGTTCCCACCATTCTGATTATTGTAACCTATTATATGAGTGTCACTCACAGTTGTCTTTACCAGTGGTGAGGTATTGACACCCTTCTAGTCAGGGAAGAGATTGGACCCCAGCTTAGCTATAATGGCATATATGGGGCATGTCGGTTAAATAACTATTTCCCACAGTTTTAGTTACAGATTTTAGGACTGTCAGTTACAGTCACCCAGTCTCAGTAAAAGAACTCAAATAGTTCTTCAGATTGCAGGACTGTCAAATACAGTCAAAACTCAGATACAGTACGTAGCTCAGACAGTTCCATTAAATTTAGGGTTGTCAGATACAGTAACCCATGTTATTAGTTATATAAATCATGTTAGCAATCAGTACCCATATGTAATCAGTACTCAGATTCAGGACTGTCAAATAAAGTCAATCAGACTATTTTTTTATACTCAGAACTGATAGAAATAGTCATTTATGCATCAGCAATATATATATTATCAGTCCTATAGTATATTTGGTAATACAATATCAATTTCTCAATATTCAGTGACTTATTTCTCAGTGTTAGTAAACTCATGTTGTAAGTATTAAGACTCAGTAGTCAGTATCACCACGAGATCACTTACAGTTACTTATGCATGTATGTAGTCTCACGTTCATATCAGTCAGCATTGTTCATGCATATAACCCATTTCGTTTAGCCTACCTTACTAGTATACCAGTATATTAGGTCATACTGATGCTTTCGCGCTATAGTGTTTTATTTTTTGCCATAGGTTCAGAGGCACGAGTTTTAGAGCAGCAGTAGCATTTCAGAGTTTAACAGTCAGAATTAACAGTGAGTCCTCATTCTCTAAGGACTCGATTACTACTTAATTACTTTAATATTTTATGTTGTCTTTCAGTAGTCGTGAGTTAGTTGGAGACATATTAATTCCACTCCCTACTTCAGACAGTTAGAGGCTTTTAGACTAGATTACAGACTAGATTCAGACTTCAGTATTTCCGTTTTGTTTTGGTATTATGATACCACTTTATTCAAACATTGTTATTATTCATATTGTGTTCAGTAGTGAACCTTATGAACTTTCAATTCATGTTTCCATATTTGTATACATATATGTAGTGTATAGGTACAGATATCAGTCATGGGTTAGCTTGTGGTCCTTTGGGGTCATGATCACCATGTATCATTCTTCGTACTAGATTTAGGGCATTACATATATCCTGTAACTGATTTGCGGCTAACTCAACACTGTTACTAGCAATCAGTCCCATAATATCTATAACTTTCTGTACTTAATCAAGAAATTCTTGTGGGTTCTCACCTAACTTCGACTCGGTAAAAGAGGGAGGGTTAATTCCATTGAAGTATTGAGTATTGGATGTAGCAGTATTGGCCAATAGGTTGGCCGGAACGATAAATGAAAGTTCATTCCTAGATGCCACAGAATGAGCTTGGGTGGTGAAAGCTTTTCTAAATTCTGCATGGGGGACATGCTCATCTAGAGGATCTGGCTGGATAGGCTGAGGTGTTGGTTGATTTCCTTTTCTTCTTCAATTCATCTTTTGAGGAATTTTCTGAAAATAGAAAGGAGAAAAGGATTAGACTGAGAGTTTAATTTGAGCTTACGCTCACTCGTGCGACATAAATATTGAAAGAAGGGAAGCTTTTCCTAAAACATCTCGTAGCCTCCTGTCCATAAGTGTGGTGCACTACACACCCATGAACAAGACTACTAGATTCAACTTTCGTACTTTCTAGGAATCTATTGAACCTTAGGCTCTGATACAAAGTTTGTAACATCTCTAATCTTTTCCCTGAATGCTATATGGTACTAGTGACTCCAAAGTACCTCCAACTAACCCTTGACTGGTACCTGATCTGAGCACTGTATAATAATAATACTATAATAGCAACCTATCTGAAATAAATATAGATGTAAGGTTGTAAATGACATAAGGTTCATAACTGAAAACCAATACTGAATACTGAATACTGATAACTGAATATTGTAACACATGTCTAAAATACTCTATTCTGAAATCCTCCATTTTCTGAATTATGGAGTTGATGGGACAAGCCCTCAACTAACTCCGAATGCTGCAAAACTGCATTGAAATACTAAAATAATACTCTATCCTTGAACTATGAGGAATCACCACTACGTCTACTGCAGATAGGCTGGACTGCTAAGTACGGTCAGGAGCTCGTATGTGTAAACTAATAATATAAGATATTATAGCATAAAAAAAAGGTATGCGTCAACACTTTGAATGTACTGGTATGCTATGTGAGGTAGGCTGATATACATGGGTTTATGTGCATAAACAATAAATGACTAAGTAACATGAACATAACTAAATGAGATAACATGTATGAATACATAAACTATAATTAAGATCATGTTAACACTGGCTACTAAGTTCTGAATACTGATTAACTAATATCTTAGTTTACTGATACAGTAATATTGATAACTGAGTAACTATTTCTGACAGTCCTGATTGATAATTGGATGACTGTTTCAGAACGTCCTAATTCCTTAGAACTGAACTGAGTTATATATTGAGCTTGGGGATTGTATCTGACGGTCCTAATTATGTAGAACTGAACTGAGTTCTATACTAAGACTAAAACTAAAATTGAAACTGTGGGAGGTAATCATCTTACCGACATGCCCCTCTCAATATAGATTAGGGTCGAACATGTAATCCCAGTTGGAAGGGTGTCAGTACTGTGCCACAGGTAAGGATAATTTATGAGTTAACCTTCTCTGACAGGAAGCTTTTTCGTTAACCTTCGTTGTCAGGAGAACTCATCTGAGATGTATCAACCCTAGTCTGGTAGGAATATATCTCAACCTATACTCGATATATAGTTCTGTAATATAGGGATTGCTACTAAGGGTTTAACCCTATGCTGGTAGGAATGCCCCCATCCCTAGGTTCGCTCGGTGCTGAATCCTACTCTCAACTGAATAGACACTAAACATATATCTAGTCTATACTAAGATTGAATGAACTATTACTGATCGTACTGTCTAACTAAACTGAACTGAGTTTACCGAGTTTCGCTAACTGATGGAGTATTACTGAATTTTGTTAACTGACCGAGTTCACTAAGTTCTGAACTGAATACTGAACTTAGACTGTGACTGATTACTGAGTACTACTGTTTGCAACACTACTGAGATTGTTCTATAACTACTGTAGCTCTTGGTAAATAGCTAAATTTTTGGGTATTGAATACCCCCAGGACTCGATAGCATTAAAAGTAAAGCATATAGTAAACTTGAAAAGAATAACATTGTGCACCTATTCATAACGCATCCATAGAGACATTTTATCAAACACTTGTAAGGCATAAGTTTACACATATACTAGCATGTCATGATTTTTCCCCATTCAGTTCATATGAGAACTTTTACAAACACTTGGGGAGCACCAATATGCACATGATACTAAACAACATGTAAGTATCATAACATCAATTCTTAGATTCACAAATTCAATGGCTTCAACATAAATTCACATGATAATCAATTCCACTTGAAACTTGTAATAAACCATAGATTAGAAACCCAATTAACATTATAATTATGAATACAATTAAATTCAATCATGGAAATCATGAAATCAATCTACTTGAAGTTTAAAAAAAAGTTTCTTGGCCTCCAAGGGTGAAAACAACCATTGGATGAACACTTCACATACCTAGGTACTTGGATTAATGGCGGTTGATGGTGAGTTCTTGAATCTTGAACCTTAAATTAAAAGCCCTAGAGTTTTGTTCTTGAGTAATTGCGAGAATAGTGAATGGATTTTGCCTCTAAAGTGGCTAAATCCCATGTTTTAAGGGCTGATAGACATGAAAAAGTGACCCAAATACCCCTGAGGACGCGACTTTTAAATGAATGAAAACTGACTTAGCGATGCGCAAACCGACGCACCACGTTGAGTCTGCATCAATTCATTGGAAATTGTACTGAGAGCAGATAGGAAATATCATCGACACGATAGACGACACAGTGCGTTGAGATTGTATCGATACACTGGTTTGGACTCCCAAACGTGCTTTAAACATTGTTTAAAAAAATTTAAACTCGTTCGAGAACACCTACTGACATTCTTGATTATGAAGAAGCTTAAAGATTTATATTTAATGGTCATAATGGTCGCGAAATAAGATTGCCAATAAGCTTTAAAGGACTAAATTAATCTTAGGATTTTGTGGGGTCTTAAAAACCATACCAAGAAGGGTAAGGCAATGCAATGTAGTTATGATGATGATGAGATGTTGATGCATTTTTTAAAGTTATCGCTTAAATTTTTCTATACACCTACCTAGCCTTATTTCTCCCAATATAGGACCCATGGGGATCGTAACTCATATACATTCCATAATCTCAATCCATCTCTCTGGATAATGTTTATGTATAAAGGGTACCACAATATCTTATAAAATGTATTTATCAACCTTGCTGATAAATGATCTTGCCAAAGGTTCTATGGAAATATTATTTTCTTTTGAATAGAAAAAATCATAGTGGAATAAATCTCATGATAATGTATGAATGATATGAGGATATTGGAATACCTCAAAAAATCCAAACCAATATTAGCGCCACATTTCAAGATCATGCATAGTACATCATGGTTATTTTATAGTTTTATGAGTAAGTTACATGTATATTAAGTCTTCAACTAACTCCCAGCTATCAGATGAATCAAAACATTACTTATCGATTGAATTTTTGGAAAGGATATTGCTATAGTCAACTACGAATGTGCATATCTCTAGTTATACTACAAATTTTTGAGCTCATGACCTACCAAAAGATATATAACTGATTTAGCTTTCGAAAGATATAAATTTTTCCTAAATCCAATATCAGAGCAAGGAGTTATGCCTATTTTACTTCGGCATGTCAGGTTGGGAAACTGAGTGACGACATTCGTGATAAGCTGTCGTACCCGTGATGGCTTATCACCAATGTCGTCATCCCTGGGCAGATTTTCACCCCCAGTGACAACATTTTGTGACAATCCGTCACGCCCATGATGTCCTATCAATAATGTCATCAACCATATCCAGAAAACCAAGATTTCACCTTTTTGTGCCTACAATTCTTGAGAACCTATCACAAATATGACGGCTTGTCACGAATGTCATCAACTATTTTTTTCCATCATTTGAGAGACGTTTTTTCAAGGGTATTTTTATCTTTTCCTTCACTTTCCAGAACTTATAACCCTCAAGGAGCGTATTATCTTTCATTCTCTTTAGTTAAACATCTCAAAAATCTCTGTCATACACTTTCAACCACAAGATTAGGGTTTTCTCTCAAGATTATCTCCTCAACAATAAGAACATTCTCTCCTAAAGGGGTTAAGCCTTAGTCAAGAAAAATCAAGAACAAGCCTAATGATTTTTTCAAGAACCATCAAGAAATATTAGGTCTCTTTTAACATCAAGCTTTAAGGTATGCATAGTATTCATCCATGGAGCACAAGAATTATGTTATAAATTATACATTGTGATTTTCTGGTTTTGTTATGATTATATTCATGTTGATGATTGTTGTTTGTATTCAAGGTTGTATCTTGATGTGTTTTTCATGAAGCATGTGAGTAGGTTAGTTGAAACCCATGAATTTTGGATAGATTAAGATTGTCAAATTGATAAGTACACCTATGCCCAAAGTTGTGCATGTAAGGTATTTGATAAAATGCCAACAATGATAGAATCCATGTTTTTATGACCTAATAGTGCTTAAATGACAAGCCCATGTTCTATTATTTATGATTCCACATGAACTCCACGTTATTTTTGTGTGTTATTGTTGTGATATGGAATGAGCATGATATTAAAGCAACACGAGTATATAAATATTATGCGCATCCCCTTCCATGTATAAGATATTGAGAAACAAGTCTAGTATGAAATACCCTACTTAAGATATTGTGAATTGTGGACTCTGTTCTTTTGATCAAGTCAGTCATGTATGTCAGTTTCCTTCTATCGAATCCTGGGGATACTTGTACCCAAAATAATATAGCTATGTTCCTAGGGCCATATCATATTATCACGATACTCTTAGTAAAGCCATGACCTATAGAATTCAGTTAGTCATGTGACTCAGGTAAACTCAGAAATCTCAGAAATCTCAGTAGTTTAGTAACCTCAGTACTCAGTAATATCAGTGATCTCAGTAACAACAGTATTCCTAGAGATCCCTATAATTTCAGTATTCTCAGTCAGTCTTCAAAACTCAGTACGTTCCTTCAGTCAAGGGAACTTAGTAATCAGTATCAGTTTAGCTAATCAGTTCAGTTATTTAGTTTTGCTCAGTTATCTAGTTCAGTGTCTTTCAGATGGGAGTAGAATTTAGCACCGAGTGAGCCTAGGGATTGGGACTCAACCTCTAGAAAGGACGGAGATCATTTGAAGCAATCCCTAAGTTCCAAAACTACATAGCCAGTGTAGGTACGAGATGTCACCTGTTAGCTAGGACTGGCATACTCAAGGGTCACCCGTTAGCACATTTATATGTATAGGACTGATCCCAGGAGTCACTTGCTATATTAGGACTGACTCTACAGCTGTTGTCTTTACTGGTGGCGCAGTACTGACACCCTTCTAGTCAGGACAGAGATTAGACCCCAGTCAGCTTAGCATGGGGCATGTCAGTTAGATAAATACATCTTATAGTTTTAGTTATAGATTCAGGACTGTCAGATATAGTTAACTCAGTTCAGTAGTACAGATTCAGTAATGTTATAGACAATCAATCCTTATCATTATAGATAGACTTCGTGATCACCCATTAGACAGGACTGATCTCAACTGTAGTTAATCAGTATCAAAATTATTAAATATAAAGATCACCTGAAAGATAGAACTGATGTCAAATTCAATTACTCCATATAGAACGAAACTTAAATATGTCTATCAGAACTCAGACTATTAAATATAGTTGCTCAATATTAGTTACATCAGTCTTGTTGTTCATCACAGTAAATTAGTTATTCTGTTGTCATAGCTTATGTTATCTGTATTTAGTCTCAAGACTGTTTGACACAGTCAATCAGACCAGTTCTTCATAATTTGAACTATCAAAAATAGTCATTCATGTATTAAGTATCTCAGTATCCGTAAAGTCATGTCGTCAGTATTCAGACTCAGTAGTTAGTGTCACCATGAGTACTGTTATAGTTGCTTATGCATTTATGTATTCTCACATTTGTATTAGTCAGCATTGTTTATGCATATAACCCTCTTCATTTATCCTACCTCACTCAAATACTCAGTACATTCAGACATACTGACGCATTTTTGCTATGGTGATTTCTCTTATATTACACCATAGGTTCAGAGGTACGTTTTCCAGATCCGCAATAGCTTTTTAATTGTAGAGTTTCAGTGAGTCCTCATCCATTTAAGGATGATATTATTTTATTTTATAAATTATTTCAGTTCAGTTTTGCTAGATGGAGTTAGTTGGAGATATGTTCCTTCAACTCCTTACTCAAACAGTATTTAGAGGCATTCAGATTTAGTTCAGATTTGATTCAAACTTCAGTTTTTTTTTTGTATTTGCAACTCTAATGGATATTACGTTTATCAGATATTTTATTCAGTTGAACCTTATGGCCTATTGTTCATGTTTTTCTGTATTATTACGCCATATATTACAGTGTACAGGTAAAGATATCAGTCATGGGTTAGCTTATGATCCTTCGGGATTATAAGAATCGTGTAGCCTTCCGATTCAGAAAATCGGGCTGTTACAGATATAATGCTGTCAACCAAATATGTATAAAGATATGAATTCATTGAATACAAGTATAAATGATCATAAGATCAACTCCATATGAAAATGTTCCATGATTTAGGTCATCATACGACACCGCATGTATAAACAGTCATGCATGACATCACTAATATCATTCAAAGTCCCTCATTTGAGTATCATCAATATAATAAAGGCAATTCAATTCCCAAAAATAAATTTGGTAATTTAATGGAAAATCATAGCCATTAATATCAGCTCAAGCCCCCACTGTGGAATCACCATAATATATGCTTTAAAAATCAATAATAATAGGTACATAATCCCCCACTCTAGCACACAATGATAAATAATATTCAAAAAAACAAATATATCGTGCAACTACCCAAATCTAGCTTATCTCATATAATAAGTCTCATCCACTATTACAATTCCAGTATACTCTAAGTATTCTCTAAAACATAACTATTCCATCACTAAAATTAATAACATAATTATTTACTAAATATCACTAAGCCTGAATCATCACAATAAAGTCTACTAAACAAGATTAAATCTCTAAAATAGGTATATAATAGCAATTATTCAAGATCACTAAGTTATATATCTACATTTTACTATAAGGATATTTACAAGAAGTAATACTAACTACGAAAGTCAATAATCTTACTAAAATCCAACTAAGAACTTTGGTACACATAGAGATGATTGACATTTCACCTAATCAGGACATCCAAACCAAAGCAATTCAGAAATAACAAGTAAACAAATATACAACACATAAACACTTCAGAGAAAGTTAAGGTCCAACTCAATCATCCTTAAAAGAAGATCCACAATCCCAAACACCATCTAAAGCCTCAACTAAAAGCTTGAATCCCTCGTATCAATATCAAATGTGTCCATTCTAATCAAATTTGGCATCAACAAGTGTAAAAGAGTCCAACAATATCCATATAACCTATATTTATTTTGGGTCCAAAATTATTTTCAATAATACAAGGGTAAATTGTAATTTTTAATTTTAGAAACACATTTCCCAAGTCAGAGAAGTTTAAACTTGAAAACCCATATGAAATTGAGTTGAAAAGGAAGTTCAAATCAAACAAAAAACATTTTTAAACTTTACTAGAAAAACTCCTAAAACTCATATATAAAATTGAGGATTTGAAGTTTTTTTAAAGATAAAATAAATAGAAAATAATGAAACATTGAGTTTAGAGGTTACCTAGAAAAAAATGATGAACAAACCTTAGTGAAATCATCTTTCTTAAAGCTTGGATGTCAGAAAATGGAGGAAAACTACAAAATTAGACTATATATCTACTATTCCAGTGATGGCTGCTTAGGTGGCAAAATAATCGCTTAAGAGTCTAGGGCATCACTGAAGAGACCAAGACACATAAGGTTGGCCTTAACTAAAGAGATCTATTATCTCTTAAGTGACCTCCGCTAAAAAGATTAACTATCCAAACCCCTTTAAGCCTAATTTAATTAGTTTTCAAATAAAGTGTTAAAACATAAAATAAAATCCTGCAACCCGAACAAACTATGCCACTAACTCAAAATTCACATTCCGGAGCTAATGGAACTATCAGAATCATCATCCAATGCTCTAATAAAAATTTTTTTACCAAAGTCAAACTAATCTCTAAAAAGAAGTTCAAAACCTCAATTTCATACATAACACTTCCGAACTCATTAGGACCATGCCAACTATCTCCATAACTCTTAAATTAGATATAACAACCACGAAAAGGGTAAAATAGTCAACATGCAGAAAATTCTAAAATCCAATATAAGGGTCATTATATAGATAGTTTTCTACCTTAATTATTAAATTGTAAAATTATAAATACATGTTTACTTAAAGCAAAGGGGTTAAGATATTTGAAAATAAAATAAAACAAGAGTTGCTTGCTTGCCTTAAATTAAGCTTACAGGTGACAAGTAGGTGCATCACCTACTTTAACTTATTGACTATTATAAGAAACCAAGCATCTGCATCACCTAATAAGACTCTTTAACCAAGTTATAGGGTTAAATAGGATCATCACATACTTGAATTAATTCTGGGTGAAATTGGTTCGAAGAAAAGGTAAAGAATTGGCAGCTAAGGTCAAATAAGTTTAAGTCCACCAAAGCCATGTTAAATGGCATAGTACGTGGATCAAATACTTGAAAATTTATGACCATAAATGAACCAAGAAAGTAGGCCTAAAGGATTCACATTTAAAAGGTTAAAAACCAACTCATTTAGAACTTGAAAAAACTATCTGAATTCTCAAGTTTTCTCTTTTGTTCTCTATTAGCTTCATATAGCATACATCAAATACCTTTAATGTTCTTGAATATCATCCTTATATTAAATCTAAGTTGAAGTAGGGTTCATGTTTTTGAAGAAGTGCGGGTTAGGATGTAACACCCCGTAAAAGTCGTGCATGGATTAGCCTTTAATAGAGTGCTCTTAGACTTAAAAACTTGAAAAAAATTTTCTAAGTGTAACTTCGAGTCATTTTAGCTGGCAACCTTTGGGATACAACTTCTCGACCTTACCGACCTTCATTTTTAGTTTTTCAAGTTGCGTTACGATAGGGAAATCTCATAGTACATCTCGGATAAGTTTTGGAATTTTTTGGAATGCATAAGGCTGCGTTTGGATTTCAAAACAGTAGCAAAACGCAAAGCCTGTTGCCCAGTTTTTTTTTCAGCATTTCAGGGTCAACTTCAAACGATCATAACTCCCTGTATATAATGAACTGTGTGAGATATAATATATCAAACGAAAGATCTTTGAGTCTTCTTTCCAATGAAACTGGTTTCATCCAAATACAACATCTACGTAAGGAGTTATATCCGTTTTACTTCAGCCTGTCAGTTTGTCAACTGAGGGATAGTTTCGACTTTTCTTGTTTTCTTAGGGGCATTTTAGTCATTTCACCTCACCCCTAATTCGTCTATAACATCTGATTCAGCTCCAAATTCAGCAAAATATACCCCTTTTCTCTAATTTTCTCTCAAGAACACCTTTTAGGTTCCAAACAAAAATCCCAAATAACTCAAGATTCAACCGTAGAAAATTCAAATTGGTTCCGTAGTTGTGTTCACCATCTCGAAAGCTTCGAGAAGCACCCCATGGTTATGTAAGGAGGATTCTAAATACAAGAGTCCATTGTTAAGGTATGAATATTGTTTATTCTTGATTCTTATCCATGAATAAGTATTGATAAAGGATTATGAGTATTGTCTTGATGTTGGAAGATAACTAGAAACATAGTTATGAATTGTTGTGTATAAATTGTTAGTAGTAAATTATGGAAGTTGCTGTATTGGATTATGAAGGATGAATTGGGGTGATATATCATTATATTAGTGTTTATGTATGCCTAGTGATCATGTTGGTATTGGATGGTTTTAAGAAGGGAAATAAAGGCTAAGAGTGATGTTGAGGGATATTTCATGAAAATGCATGATATGTGAATGTAATAAGAGTATAAGAGGATATATGTAGTACTCTTATTGATGAGCTAAAGGATTACTTCCTAGACGTTAATTGGTGAAGTTAATACCTAAATGGTAAGGTTTGGTTGCTAATGCTAGTTTGCCACAAATGACTTATTGTAGATAAGTGTTCGAAGAGTACGGGAAGTCACTTGTATTGAAGTGGTTATATCAAGGTATGTAAGACATACTCTATCTACTCTTTGGCATGAATAATGACCCATGGCACTCTCAAGTAATCTTCCAACATTGTCCTACGACACATGACACATACTAACATCATATGATCTTCGACACTACCAATTGAACTTGTTTTCACTTTTAAGATGTCCGGCTAGTCAAAAAAATATCCATATACTATTGTTGACTCCGAAATGGTTTAATGAGGTATCCATGATTCTCTACTTCATTTTCATGATAATGATTACCTATTTACATGTTTTTCCTATTGAGGTATCATGGTTTCAAGTTCCATAAAGTGTGACCACAAAGTAACCAATCTCAAAGATTAATTGAATTAAGAAATGGAATGTCTATATTTTAAATTGATGATATGATGTATTATATTAGTACCACTGATCAGTTGGCCATTGTATTATAAAGATTATATATATATATGCTATTCCAGGGGTGGTCCCTGATGTATTGTATTAGTACCACTGATCAGTTGGCCATTGTATTATAAAGATTATGTATATATATGCTATTCCAGGGGTGGTCCCTGATGTATTGTATTAGTACCACTGATCAGTTGGCCATTGTATGACATATGTTATGTATTGATAAGGATTACGGGAAGTAATGATATGAAAGTAATGTGCAGGTATCCCATCAGTTCTTTTAAGTGTGGTCTACTCATACTGTTTATTCACTGGTATCTGGGTTCTGTTGATCTTTTGTATCTCATGTTGATACTCCCTCCCTTACATACTCAGTACATATTTCCGTACTGACGTCCCTCACGGGGGACCTGCACTCATGCCTGCAGGAACAGGTACTTCAGGTCGTACACCTCCGCAGTAAGAGCCAGGACATTCTGTTGTTAGTGGTGAGCTCCAGTTGTTTCGGGGCATCCCAAGTCGTCTCTATATGTACCTTTGGTATTTGTATAAAAGTCTTTTGTGGGCGGGAGTTCGTCCCGACCCCAACTCAGTTGTGTATCTATGTAGAGGCTTTTGTAGACATATTGTACAACCATAGGAGTGTTTGGTTGATAGACGTGATGGCTCTGACGGCCAATTACTGTTCATATATATATTTATGCGTGTCTGCTGGGTTGATACAGGTACTGTTTTCTTCTATTTACAATGAAGTGCTGCCCAAATTTCTAATTTTCATAAGTAATGTAAATGTGAAAGTATAGGTTATGAACGGGTTCTCCCGGGCCTCCTCGGCTACGGGTGCCAGTCCGCTCCAATGGGATTTGGGGTGTGACATAGGAGAAATACAAATGTCCACTAAGTAAGGTAAAGCTACTGCCATGGAAATTCTTTTTCATCCTTGAGTTACTAAGAGTGTGGTGTGTTGGTTTTAGTATCCTTTTTCTTGTTCTAAAGAACATTTTTAGAAGACAACCTAAACCTTGAATAACTAAAGTCTTATCAGGTGGTATTTCTATCTAACAAGGTAAGCTACTTAAAACTTTATCCGTTTCTTGTGCTTGAATTGATTATGGAATTTGGTGTGTGGTGATGAGTTGGGTTTTTTTTTCTCTTACATAGTGTAATATTGGAGAGTACATTATGGCAGTTTATGGATGCTGGGATATCCATGGAAGTTTTTCCCTTTTATTTTCAAACATGAGCTCATCAGATCATTTTAAGTATAATGTTAATCAAAACTCCTAAAATAGTGATAGCAAACCACGAGTTTATATTTCTCCAATCACATTGAATATTTAGGGATTTTTGGGTGTTTAGTATCATAAGGGGTGTGATTGGATGTTTATAAAACTTGTGTAGATATTAAAGGGCATAAAAATTATAGGTTGTGGTGATACACCACTTAATTATATGTTGTTGAGCTTTCTGCCTGCCACACTTTTGTATGTTTCTTTATATATGTTATGCATCTTCTTGAGTTTTAGGTAGGATTAGATGTGATTATAAGAAAAGGGAAGAAAATAACTACTTTATTTAATAGATTACGGGCTTACTATCGGGATACCATCTTGGTGAAGTCAAATAGCGTAAATTGTTTGATTAGCTATTATACTAGCTTTACCACTTATTTTATTTTGAATTAATAATTCAAAAGTGATGTAGTTAATTCATTATAACTGGGTGTTGGACAACAAGGTATGTGGTGTCATGGAAACATGGCACTTTAAATGCTTAAAACCATGAATTTTTGCATGTACTTATGTTATTTTAGTGCATATGATGCACTTTTTGTTTATTGCCGGTAAAATTGGTCTACAATAGTGTTGGGATAAAAATAGAAGAAAAAGAGCTAAAAAGACAAAGTCAGATCAAGCTACGAGTAACCTCACGAGTCATCAAAACATCATATGACCCATAGAATGACTCATAACTACACCAGAATCAAAGACCCATACAAAATACTAAGTGAAGAAAAGATACGACTTAGTTATATGAGTCGTAAGCTAATGGTATGGGTCGTGGCTGGTAGTCGTAAGCATAACAATTTCTAAATCTATAATCCAAAGTTGACGTCTTAGAAGTTATCAGTTAGAAGTGTAAGTATGACTCATATGATCAAAATGTAAGCAGACCAGTGTCCAAGCTTAGTAAGAAAAAAGTCCCAGGTGGATACGGGTAAAGGCCATAAGTTGTATGTTCAAGATACAACTCATAAGAAGAAGTCATTATATGAATAAATAGTTTAATCCTTAGGAGACTAGACACTGGAATGGATAGGAGAAGGCATGGTACGACAAATATTATGAGCATACAAATGGATGAGTGATTCATACTATGCGCCTACTTAACTTTTTCTTTTCCATTTTTATTAGGATTTTCTGAGAATCTTTTTAGATACTATAAATTCCCTAGGATTTATCTTTTATTTGATTTCAACTTTTGCATACTTTTTCATTACTTTACATTATTGATACTTTGTTCGTATGATTTTGGGTTTTATTCAATTGAAGACTTTAGATTTTATTCATCTCATTATTATGAAATTGATTACATGATTTCTTTATTAATAATCATGAATTATTGTACAAGCATGAGCGGCTAAATTCTAAGACTAGGGTTTTCAAAACCCTAGTGGATTAACCATTTAAGGGAAGTAGGAGATTCAGCTATTTTAAAGTAAAGTACATGTATCTTAATCTTCTTCCAATAAATTTACCTCAGAGATAAAGTAGAAGCTTTGGGATAGTCTGCATTCATAAAAATCTTCATAAGGGTGTTTATGATTAGGAAAAGAAGATTAAGACAGTAATTTGAGATTCACTTCTATTATTACTATTCTGCCATCTCATCTAATAAACTCAAGATTCAAAAGGTGAGAGTTAAACTAAAGTCATAGACAAGGAGCAATAAGGCGATTCCCTAAGACTCACGAGGTAAAGTGTGAGATTTATCAACACGTTCACAAGACGGTTGATAATACAAAGCTCATCGGCATTACATGCAGAGCAGCTGAATATGTGGGTAGAACATGAGAAACTTGCGAAGTTAAGAGATCATTGAGAAAATAGTCCTAGTGTTCGTCTTCTATTATTTACAACTAAAAAGCATTTATGTTTGATTACAATTTACTAATTACTTTCAAAAACCCCTACTTTTCTGCACTGCTTGTGAGCTAAATTAAGTTAAGTAACTATTCAGTAACTTCCCTATGGGATCAACCCCAACCTAATTGGGTTACTATATTTGTCATTGACCGCAGCATACTTCTTTGGAGGATAGTTTTGGGCGACATCATATTTTGGCATCATTGTCGCGGAAGACGGTGTAATTCGTTGATTAAATTTAGTTAGTTTTTTGGTTTTATTTTTTATTTTTGATATGACGTATGATGGTGTATGGCAAACACTAGGAGAAGAGTCAATCCCTTACTCTTTTTTGATCCAGAGTTAGAGAGAATTCTTTAAACATCCAAAAGAATGTTAGGACAAATTCATGAGAGGGTTCAATACCCTCCACCTATGGATCCCAATATGGCACTCCTGCGTGCTTTAAGTGATCCACATAATGTTGTAAATTTATAGATGGAATAACTAATAGCTATTTTTGAGGAAGAGAGATGAGCATTCGAAGAGACTAGATTAGCTTAAGAGGCTGGATTAGCTCACCAAGGAGGGCTAGCTAAGTCAAGATAAGTGCCTATACAATAAGGTAGAGTTTAGAGAGGCAAAGCTCCAGTGATCCATGCATATCAACCTCTGCAACCATATGAGGAAGACGATAAGGATATGGGATATATTGAACTAGCTGAGGCTGAAGTTATTATTCGTTCACCTCTATCCCCCAATGTGAAGTTTGACATTACTACTGCTATGATCCAATTAGTAAACCTAAGGGGTTGTGTTTTCTAGAGATGAAACAGATGATAAAAATCTGCATCTTGCTAGCTTTACTGGGATATGGACATTGTATACTATTCAAGGGGTAGACCAAGAAACTTTGAGATCGAGATTATTCCTATTTTTGCTGAATGAAGAAGAAGCATTATGGCTAGGGGAAGTTTCAAGAGGTTCAATCACTTCTTAGTATGAATTGCGCAAACAGTTTCTTAATAGGTTTTTTCCTCCTACAAGGATGCTACAGTTGAAATATGAAATTTTTAACTTTAGATAGTTACCTGGAGAATCCTCATATTAGGCATTGTTTAGATTAAAGATGAATCTGAGCATGGTACCTAATCATAGAATTAGAGGGTCAAATTTGTTGGAAATCTTCTATAGATCACTGAATCTCAGTTCAAGAGAAATGGTAGACACTATTTGATGAGGTTTATTTATGTGTCTTTTGTGAGATTATGTATAAAAGATACTAGATGATATTTCAGTAACCAATAGAGGATGGCATATGAGAGATGCAAAGTATGGTGATTATGCATATGCTATTAGAGTAAATGGTGATTACGGAATAAATAAGGATTGGTAGTGCAAAAGGTTTCTCAACTTCTGATAGATATTAGGCTTCTTACAAAATAATTCACAATATTAGGTTCTAAGAAAGTAAATGTAGTTGGGGCTTAGGCATCTACTGAGAAAATATCTTGATCATGGTTGGGGGATTTTTTATCCCAGAGGCAAGGGAATGAAGGTCAAAACTATTATAATGATAGATACAGAGATAAAAGTAGAGAGAAAGATGGTGATTAGCATCAGAAAGATGACTACAAAGATAAAAGTGACAAATATGTTCCACCAGGCAGCTGTGATTTGGAATTTAAAATGGATATAATCTTGTCAAAATTGGTCAAAGGAAAAGAAAGTCAAAAGATCTGTCACAAGGAGATTAAGGCAGATCTATTTGGGTTAAATTAGAAAATTGAGTCACATGCTACGACAATCAAACAGCTGAAGCGGTAGTATGGACAGATGTCAACCACAGTGAATCAAATATATCCTAGCACTCTTCCTAGTAAGACAGTCACAAATCCAAAGAATTATGGTCACTTCCATGCCATTACCATTCGGAATGGCAAAACCACCATAGACCTACTTGTATCGGTTGTAGATGAGTAAAAGAATAAAGATAACCGTGTTAATGTAGGAAGCAATAGCAAGCAAGATAAAGGATAAATTGAGGCTGAGGTGTCTGTTTTGAGACCCATTATAAAACCTCACCCTCTTTTTCCTCAAAGGATGAGAAAGAAACAGGAAGATAGTAAGTATTAAAAGTTTTTGTCGATGCTGAACAAACTGTCAATCAACATCCCACTTGTAAAGGCATAGAATCAAATGCCTGGATATGTAAAATTCATGAAGCATCTAATCACCAAGAAGAGGTTAGTTAGTTATGAGCCAATCAACGATATTTCTCATTGAATTGTTGTTGCTACTAGATCATTGGTGGAGAAAAAACGAGGATCCTAGTGCATTCACTATACTATGTATCATTAGATCTTTTGATTTTTCTCATGCATTATATGATTTGGGTTCTAGCATCAACCTCATGACATTCGGCGTGTTTAAATAATTGGTGTTGGGAGCACCTAAAACAACCACTATGAGATTAGTGATGGTAGGCAAGACGGTGGAAAAGCTAGTTGGTATGTTATATGATGTATTGGTGAAGGTTGATTTTTTCATTTTTCTTGTGATTTTATTATATTAGACTGTGAAGTCGACTTTCAAGTCCAGATTATTCTTGGAAGACCATTCTTGGCTACAGAAACGACATTGATTGATTTGGAGCTAGGTCATCTGATATTGAGACTCAATAATGATCATATAATATTTAATGAATGCAAGCCCATTAAGTAGCTTGATTAGTTAAGGGTGGTATCAATGATTAATATGTTTGACGATGAAGAAGATTCATTCCATGATGTCGATTCGATAACTTTTGGGGATGATAGTTCTGATATTGTTGTTCCTATTAAAGAAAGGTTCAGTGTTGAAGTGCTAATAGTAGTGATCATGTACTTTGATAGCGATGGTATTAAGGACTATGATGAGATGGTATGTGCATGCTATGGGAGTGGTTCTTATACTTATTCATCAAAGAAGATTGATTTTGATTTAAAGAATAGAACTACTCTACTTGCTCATCTATCCATTGAAAAGCCACCGGTCTTAAAATTTAAGCCTCTCTCTTCTTATCTGGGACATGCATTTTTGGATCCAACAATACTTTGCCGATTATTATTGATGCTAACTTGGGGGATACTGAAGTAGAGGCTTTCTTATTAGTTCTACAAAGGTTTAAGAGGGCCATTGGGTGGTCCATTACAAATATTGGTATTTCAACTCATAAAATTCAACTTGAGTCAGATTGTATTCCAAGTAGAGAGCATCAGCACTAACTTAATCCTCCTACACAGAAGGTGGTGGAGAAAGAGATAATCAAGTGGTTGGATATTGGTGTATTGTATCCTATTATCGATAGTAAGTAGGTCAGTCCCATAAAATGTGTTCCAAAGAAATGTGGTATTACTATTTTTCTAAATGAGAAGAATAAGATAGTGCCAATGAGGCTAGTCATAGGATGGAGAGTATGCATAGATATATATAATTGAATGCATGGACTCAGAAGGACCGTTGTCCTATGCCCTTCATGAACCAGATGTTAGACAGGTTAGCGGGCAGAAAATGGTACAATTTTCTTGATGGGTATTTACGATATAACAAATAACTATAACACCAAAAGCCCAAGAGAAGACCACCTTCACTTTTTGTTGGGGGACTTTTGCATTCAAATGCATGCCATTTGGTGTATGCAATGCTCCACCTATATTTCAGGGGAGTGTGATGTCAATCTTCTCTGACATGGTAGAACATACCATTGAAGTGTTTAATGCTGAATTTTTAGTTGTTGGTGATTCTTTTGATGACTGCTTATTACACTTGGCCAATGCTCTCAGAAGGTGTGAAGAATGAAACTTGGTACTTAATTAGGAAAAGTGCCATTTTATGGTCAAAGAAGCTATAGTGCTTGGACATAAAATTTCAAAAAGGGGTATTGAGGTAGATAGAGTGAATATTGAACTAATCAAGAAATTACCTTTGCCAATTTCTATGCAGGGTGTTCATAGATTTTTGGGACTTGATGTGTTTTATAGGCAATTCATTAAGGATTTTTATAAGATTTCCAATACTCTTTGTATAATTATTGAGAAAAAGGTGAAATTTAAGTTTAATGAAGCATGCCTGCAGGCGTTTGAATGTCTTTAAAAGAAGTTGATGACTACTCATCTTATTGTGTCTCCAGACTGGTCCTTGACTTTTGAGATTATGTGTTATGGGAGTGGTTAGGCCCTAGGGGTTGTACTAGGTTAACAAAAAGAAAATATCCTTCACCCCATCAACTTTTCAAGCAAGGTACTATATCTTGCTAAAAAAAAACTACACTGTGACAGAATAAGAGTTGTTGACAGTGGTTTTCCCTTTGAGAAGCGTAAATCTTATTTGATTGGGACAAAGGTGATTGTGCACACTGATCATGCAGCATTGTGGTACTTCATAGTGAAAAGCTATGCAAAATCTAGATTGATTATGGGGGTGCTATTTTTTAAAGAATTTAATTTCGAGGTCAAGGAAAGAAAAGGTAATGAGTATTAAGTTACTGATTATTTATCTAGGGTTGAGGAGGAAGCTATGCAAAATGTTGACAATGGGCTAGATATTGATGTTACTTTTCTAGATGAACAATGATTGGAAGCTTCCTAAGATATAATTCAGTGGTTTGCAGACTATGCAAATTATCTAGCAAGTGATCTAATGCCCAAAGATCTTTCCTTTCAATAGAGAAAGAAGTTTATGAATGACGTAAGGAAAAATTTCTAGGATAAACCTTATTTATTTAGAATTTGTGTGGATGGGATTATTCGTAGATTCATACCTGAGATGGAGATGACGAGTATACTTGAGGCTTGTCACTCTTCGCCAGTTGGGGGTCATCATTGTGGAACCCGTGCAACCTATAAAATCTTGCAATATGGGAATTATTGGCTAAAAATCTACAAAGATGCACATGATTTGGCTTCTTCTTGTGCTCAATGACAACATCAATATAATATATGTAGATGCCATGAACTTTCTATGACTCCTATTTTAGAATTGGAATTGTTAGATGTATTGTGTATATACTTCATGAGTCATTTTGTGAGTTTGTTTAACATGAAGTATACACTTGTGGCTATGGATTATGTATGAAAATGGGTGTATGTAGATTGTCTCCTCAATAATGAAGCATTTAGTGTCACTACATTCCTTAAAAAGGACATATTTTCTCAATTTGGCATCCCACGTGCTATTATTTGTAATGGTGGGTCATATTTTTGTAACTGTTAATTCAAAAGTCTGCTTGAGAAACATAGAGTGAAATACAAGGTGGCGACACCCTATTTATCTGCAGACTAGTGGACATGATGAGGTGTCAATTGTAAAATAAAGTCCATCTTTGTGAAGACAGTAAATGCCAATAGGATTGATTGGTCACGGAAATTAGATGATGTATTATGGGCTTATCGTAAAGCATTCAAGACCCCAATTGGTTCTTCTCCTTATCAGTTGGTGTATGGTAAGGCTTTCCACTTGACTATTGAACTTGAACAAAAAATTATGTGGGCTTTGACTAAGCTGAATTTTGAGTGGCAAGATGTAACCAATTCTAGGATGAATAGTATGAATGAGCTGGATGAATTCCGACTCAGGGCGTATGAAAGTTCTGCACTTTACAAGGAAAATTTTAAGCAGCATTATGATTGCAAAATTGGGAAAAGAATCTTCAAAAAAGGTGATCATGTATTTCTTCACAACACAAGGCTACATTTGATTCCAGGTAAGTTGAAGTCTAGATAGTATGGTCCCTTTACTATGCTAAGTGTGTTTCCATATGGTTTCTTTGGAATTGAAGAAGGATGGTGAAGCTCCATTCAAGGTTACTGGTCAAAGAGTCAAGCACTGTATGGGTAATACTACGGAAATAAATGTGATTTTTGAGATAGACCTAGGTGAAGGATAAGTAACCAATGTAATTACGTCATGTCGAGACATTAAATCAAGCGCTACATGGGCGGCAACCCACAGGATTGATGGTGAAATCTGAGTACCTAACTTAGCCAGGTCACGCTGCAATGATAAATCAACCACTATGTAGTAGGCAACCCATGTTTTTGTTCTTATATTTTTATAGGATAATATGTTTGTTCAATGTCCAGGACTAAAAGTTGTGAAAAGTTCAAGTAAATAGGTCATCGAACTCTTCACGAGTCGTATCTAGATGGTATGACTCATGAGTAAAAGTCATAAGGACCTAGAAGAAATTTAGAATCAGGTAATAGTTTTTGTAATGGATATGATTCTCAGAACCAGTGGTACCCTCAAGGTACAACCCATCACGTTGAGTCATATCCACTCCAGAACCCAAGTAAGGTTCAAGGTCTATACGAGTTGAAGAAATGACTCGTAAGCCTGGGTATGAGTCATACACATGACTTATACCCTAGCTTACCAGGTTGAAATTGAGGGTCAACCCGGCCCAACAATGAATTAAAAGATAAAAAGAGCACCCAGTAATGGGTACCCGATACTCAAATCAATTCTAAACCCATAATACCCTTATTTTTGATTAAATTTTTATCTCCCTAGGAATGAATTCACCTCGAATCACATACAAACTTTCTCAAATTCTTCACATTACATGTATTGGGCACAAATCTAGGGAAGGAAATCACAAACTCAAGAACCCAACACTTTTGACTACTCGAGTAAGTCATTAAACATGAATTATTTTTATTTGAAGTTGATATTGCTCGTATGTGCTATGGTAAACATGCTTTGAGTTCAATTTACATATGTGTTGAATTTTAGCACCCTAACTCTTAAGGTTAAGTTGAAAATAGGAATTGGGGGTGACATTGTTTTGGGTGTTAATATTTTGTGTTGTTTTGACCAAATTTGTATGATATTGCTACATACTATTCAGGTTAGATTAGGAAATTTTATTTAGAGTTAACTCTAAGGTTTAATCTCTATGTTGAAAGGGCTACGAAATATCTTATGACTCGTACCCATAAGTAATAAGTCATAACATGACACGTACCCACTGACAACATAGAAGTTTTACTAAGTTATAATTCTAGTACGGGTACGACTTACCTATACAAGTCGTACCCAACTTATATGACTCGTACACAGTAGTCGTACCAACCTAGGAGGATTTATATTTTTTAATTATGTTTGTAACTTGCTTACGAGTGTTGGTAACGAGTCGTACCTTAGGTTATGACTCATTAGTAGATCTCCTAATCAAGCCAGTGAACACCCATGAATACAAACAGTATCATATAATTCGGTCATATAAGTCGTACCTAGTCCATACAATTGGTACCCTTTACTCGTACCCTAAATAGTAGATGCACACTAACAACTTACTTTCTCTTTTGATTCCTTTTTTTTATTTACTTTCTAATAAATGTGTATTTGAAGGTACAATGCGTCCTAAAAATGCATCCTCCTCCAAAGAAGTGGCCTAAATGGGAAATAATAAAGCATAATTATCCAGTTCTAAGTCCAGTTAGTCTTCCACCAGTAGTGTTGAATTATACAACTACACATAGAAGGGCAAGGTTTACCCAAAGGAACAAAAGGGTGAAGGGTAAGAAGATAGAATCTCTAGAGGACAAACCTCCCTGGGGCTCAAGGAGAAAGAACCCGACTATTTCACTTTCTCATATACCTCTACCTTCACATGTCAACGATAATATTGAATCTAGTTCCAGGGAGGAAAGCTCGGAGTGGGTTGCTAAGGAAAAATTTGATGTGCCTCTAATAGCCAGGTAGGACCCCCCCACTAGCTATCACCACTACTTTAGTGCCCCTCATTGAATGATAGGGGTACCTCAGTATGCAGTAGATATATAATAATGGCTTGAGAAGACACTTTAATAGAAAGATCAAATAGGTGTTGTATTTGGAGAGGAAGTTGATGACTACTTTGATGATGGAGTTAGCCAGGTTAGAGGAGTGCTTCAAATAATATGGTTTTTAGTGGATAATGAGAGTGCTCAAAAAATACAGTGATGTTCTAGTAAGAAAATTGTATGTTTCATCCAAGGGGGAATTAAAAAGACAATATAAACAGAGTCAATTGTGGTAAAGTAGTGATCCTATCCCGGTACTAACTATTAGGGGAGTGCGAGTAGATATTTCTTCTCTCACTATTGGCAGATTCTTGTACGGACCACACTATCAGCTTTCGATTAGCATAAAGGAGATGGACTATCATCTAGAGGAGATGAGAAAAATTACCCAAAAATAGCTGCCTTTAGAGGATAAGATGGGTTTCCTTAGGTATATTTCTGAGAGAATAACATCGAACAATGAGAATGTAATGTGTGTTGTAAGAGGACCCAGAGTAGTCTCCTAAAAATATAAAAACAATATCCTTACGTTCAAGGCCAAGGCGTGGTGGATATTAGCTTGACACAAGCTTAGCCCCACCACAGGAGATAATATGTTAAACTTGGTTTGGGATGTTTTGATAGCCGACTTCATTGACAAATAAGAGTTTGTTGGGGGAAAATTTCTAGCTTAGGAGTTGAGAAACCGAGTTATAAGGGAGAGAAGTCATTGATGGAATACCCATGTATGATTACGAAGCTTTGTTTGGATGCAGTGGCATGGGATATCCCATGGTTGAGTTACATTATCGAGTCTACCAATACTACCGACCTTGGGTTGATCTGAGATGTAGCAAACCCGATGGCCATACAGTCTAGGAGAGTGGCCAATATGCTATATGATATATTCTGGCATAGCAGGAAGGTTGATACTGATGAGACTATGGAGACAGATGGATAGACAGAGACTACACAGACAAATACAGTGGGTACTTCTACTGCTTCTCCTCTAATACAGTGTGTACAACCCAGGCCATGCGGTAAGTTTTCTTTTTTTATTATGATTTCATAGTCTATGTAGACCAAGGCCATAACCAGGCTGAGTACATTGGATGTCAAGATCCATAACATGGAAGGAGGTGTGATGCCCTAGGTTGATGCACAAATAGCAAGCCAGGACAGACGGGTCCAAGGGAGACTTGATGATTTTGAGTCAAAGATTACTCAATATTTAGGTAGTGGGGAGATTCCTACTCTTTCTGAGATCAAAGAAAAGATGGATGAAATTAAGATGATGGTATCAGATTTGTATGATAGATCAGTGATGTTGGAGCTCGTGATTGAGAAAGTTGTGCCTTCAGTTCATGTGCCTAATATTTGGGCTATTTTAGACCTGGTGGAAGAGGCCCAATAGGAGAAAAAAGATAGGAAGAGAAGAACGCATGAGAAAAAAGGCAGAGAAAAGGCTAAGACAAGTAGTATGAGGGATGATATGGACTGGCAAATACGGATACATGAGATGGCTACTGGAACTGGTGGTTCTAGACCACTAGTTGATGACACTAAGGGAGGTGATGTAGCAGACTCACCCAGTGCCACTGTTTTTTATTATGTCCTAGTAGCTGATGGGATACATATCGATGATAACAAAACCTTATCTGAGGGCCCACGTGCTGATAATGTTGAGCCGATGCCATAAGCATCCAGGTATGACCTTTCACCCTTACTTTATAGTTTCTTAGCATAGGGGATAGTGCAAGTATTATCAGCTGGGGGTGGCGGTATATCTGAATCCAAATATCTAGGAGTAGCTGAAAATATGAGTAGCTAAAAGTCTGTTATGACATGCAGTTTTGGTGTTGGCAAAGGGATAAAATAGGGAGAAAATCAACACCTATGGTAGAAGACTATTTTTACTGAGTTTCTTGTGATTTTCTATTGATTTTTAATGAATTGCAATTCTTGAATTGACTTTAAATTGAATTGATTTGTGATTACAGAAACATGAATATTATGGATTTGAAATGATTATGCTAAAGTATTTGTGTTCCAATTGAATTGTGTTGAAAAGTTATCATACCTACTAAATTTTTGTTTACTATGTAATATGTGTATGTGTGTGTGACTATTGTGAATCTGATATGGCATTAGGATTAGGGATAGAACAATTAGGGTAACGGTTGTATAATTGGATAAGTAGTACGTAGCAATGTAACCTTGTGTGAATGTGTGTGAGGTATTACTAAGTTCTCGGTGTTAAGAAATCTAGAACTTGCCCAGTTGTTTTTACCTAGGTCGAGGATAGTCATGTAAGAGAGGATCATAGGCCCTTTTTGTTGTAAGTCCAATCAAGCCTTAATGTCCTAACCAAATGAGTAAATTTTTTTGATACAAATATTTAAGCCTCTCATTTCCCTTACAATGAACCTTTTTTGCCCTGGTCCTTTGTGGATAATATGCACTATAAATCAATCAAATCGCCTAAGTTAAGGGTGGATAGTATTAGGGTACATAGCAGGAAACAAGAATGAAGAAAAGTTGTGTAGAAGAAAAAAATTTGAAAATTGGATAGGTGTGTTAAAAATAAAAAATTTACAATGAAAAGAAAAAAACCAAAAATAAAGTCAGAAAAGTATACCTGGCCCAATCTGAATATGTCAAAATAAATAAGGAGACATAAGGGCGGAAATAAAATTAAAGAATAAGCTAACAGATAAGTGGACCCTAAAGAAAGCATAGTGTCAAGGAAGCATAGTCACTAAATAAATCCGAAAAGTATATTATACCAGCCTCAAGACAATGTTAGAATCCGAATAAATTCATATAGTTATCCTACCTTGACTTTTTAAAACTCAGGAAGAGAACATAGGGGAAAATCCTATGGTATTTTGTATACACCAGTGATACTCCTTTGTGAGCAAAAGAGTTATTTGTTATATCCCTGAATAAACTAATTGATCCATACTGAGAGTGAAAGGGATTTATTTGATTGTGAGCACCACTTAGGTTATGTTGCTAGGTCACTAGATTGTTTGGTGAATGTAATTCTTATAAATGCCCAATTTTTTAATGCTGATGTAATGCCATCATCAAATCCCCTTATGTTTCTCTGTGTGCTAAATTGTTATACACTGCTTGAGTCTTGAAAAGTTAAAATTGGGAGGGGAATAACACGGTTGAATATTTTGTTCAGAATCATTGCCATAGGTAGCTTATTATCTTCCTATTTAAGCATCATTTCTATATTTTGAGATAGAGTTTGATTTTTGTTTGCCTGAAGACATGCAAAAGTCTAAGTTGAAGGCGTTGATGTGTAGTGGAAACATGACACTTTCGATGCTTAAAACTATGAATTTATGCATGTACGTAGATTGTTTTAGTGGATATGATGCACTTTTGTATTTATTATAAGTAAAATAGATTTAAAATAGTGTTTGAATGAAAATAGAAGAAAAAGACCTAAAAAGACAAAGTTTGATGAAGATATGAGTCACCTCACAATTTATCAAAACATCATATGACTAGTAGGATGACTCGTCAACACAATAAAATTGAATACCCATATAAAATACTAAGTAAAGAAAAGATACAACTCAGTCATATGAGTCGTAAGTTGAAGGTTCTAAAGCTACAATCCAAAGTTATAGTCACAGTAGTATATGAGTCAAAAGTTTGAGTACAACTCGTATGATAGAACCATAAGCAGATCAGTGTACAAGCATAGAAAGAAAGAAGTACCATGTGGATATAAGTGAAGGCCCCAAGTGGTATGGTCAAGATACGACTCATAAGTAGAAGTCATAAGAAGAACAAAGAGAAAAATCCTTGGGAGACAAGACAATGGAATGGATACGAGAAGGCATGATATGACTCGTATGATAAGCATACGAGTGATTGAGCGAGTCGTACCATGCGCCAACTTAACATTTCCTTTTCCATTTTTATTAGGATTTCTAAGTATTTTTTAGATACTATAAATACCGTAGTGTTTATATTTTATTTTGTTTCTCAATTTTACATACTTTATCATTACATTAAATTATTGAAACTTTTTTCTTGAGATTTTGAGTTTTTATTCAAATGAAAACTTCAGATTTTATTCATCTCATTATTTTGCAACTGATTACATGCTTTCTTTATTGATTATCATGAATTATTGTGCAAGCATGAATAATTAATTTCCCTGACTAGGGTTATGGGAACCTTGGTTAATTAACTATGTAAAGAAAGTGTGAAATTTATCCATTCTAAAGTAAACTACATGTATCTCAATCCTCATTGTATAAATTGACCTCAGAGCTACTACAGAAGCTTTGGAATTGCTTGTATTTGTAAAAATCCTCACAAGGGAGTTTGTAATTGGGAAAAAAATATTAACATAGTAATTTAAGATTCACTTCCATTATTACTATTCTGCCATCTCATCTAATCAACTCGACACTCAAAAGGAGAGAGTAGAATTGAAGTCATAGAGAAGAAGTAATAAGGCAACACCTTAGGACTCACAAGGTAAAGGGTGACATTTATCAACACGTTCAAAAAACTTACTATAACAAAAAATTTTCAACGTTACATATAGTGCAGTCGAATAGGTTGGTTGAACAAAAGAAACTTGAAAAGTTAAGAAGCCAATGGGAACACTGTCCTAGTCTTCATCTTCTATTGTTTATAACTTAAAGCACAGTTACTATTTACTAATTACTTCTGAAACCCCCCATTTACTTTTGTGCACTACTCATAAACTACATCAAGTTAAGCAAATATTCAATATCTTTCCTGTGGGATTGATCCCAACCTAGTTTTGTTACTATATTTGTCATCAATTGCAACATAATTCTTTGGAGGATAGTTTTAGGTGACATCAGTATGTCTATTCTATTTCAAATTATTTGGCAAGAACTTTTGTAATTGCCTACCAACACAGTGAGCATTCTAGATAATTTTAATGGACAAAGATACTTTTCCATGGTGTATATTCTTACTTTAGTAAATGGGCCTTTTCCCCACTGCTTAGGGTCTTAAAAGTGTGATAAAGTGAAATATATTTCTCTTATCTGAGTCAATAAGATCCTACATTACATATATTAAAAGTGTTTGTATCCTGTATATGAGTCAATAAGACCATACATAATCAAATTGGTCTAGTTATCTATTTGGACATATACTTCATTAGATCACACGTTCCTATGTTACTTTTATTAGATATAACTTCTACCGTGTTAGGCTATAATGTTACCACAAAGCTCTTACTTGTTCAATAAAATACCCTAGTTTTTGGACCTTGGAAAATTTCCTAGAATTCTGAACACCGAACCTAATATGACTCATGGGTATGAGCTGTATGTTGGGGTAAGCGTAGTATGGTCCAACCATATACTGACAAGTATTGGTTGGTGTGATAGATTTTGGTTACTGGAATGGATATGCTTAGGGTTATGAGTTGTATAGGTGGTTACTGATTGTTTGGTTCCTTAATTTAATCTTAGACTTGGCTACTTAGGTTAAATTTGAGTATGAGTGACTCACTATGAGATGTATACCGGGGTATGAATCATACCTGGGACTCATGTAGTAGTTAGTGTTCAATCTTCCTGGTATTTTATTCTACCAGAGATATGGATCATATGATATGGTTACGACTTGGCTGGATGAGTTATATATTGGAAAGTTTTTGATCCAGGGGTTGAGGCCAGGTTACAAATGGTGGATACTAATTGTATTGGAGGGTATGACTCATGTGGGTCAGGGATTTTGGTACAACTTAAGTGGGGGTATTCTGGACATTTACCCACTTATCTTAATAAGGTCCCATAACTTCTAACCTACTCGGGAGGTTATTTACCCTATTATTCTACTGGGGCCTTTTCAGTAGGGGAGCTGAACTCATAAAGCCCGTGGATGGTTTAGGACAGCAAAGCTACACAACCTAGATAAAAGTATTAAAGGCATGCTAAACTCGGTTCCTTTCCATAGCATGGTTATATATATGTATGGTTGTGTTCATATGGATGATTTTACTTGGTTTTATAAATGGTATTATTTTATCCTTACCTTGGGATCATGCTAGTGGTCTCTCGCTAACACCGTCTACTGGCGGTTTTATACCCACGCTATATAGGAACTGATCATTCCAATACTCCTACATAGTAGTTGTCTTGGGATCAGCAATTGTACTAAAGTGGTGAGGTTCCATCTTTTAGAAAGGCATTATTTCATGTTGTGGAAATTTCTAGATATTTTGACTTTATTTTGGACGTTAGTTTTGGCTATGGTTGGGGGCATATCACAATTGAATTTTATTACTCTTTTGGTTAGTGGCTTTGTGGTACTTTTATGGGTTAGAATAGGTGGGATCAGTATAGGTTTCATCCTTATCATTGAAATTAGTTGGGAGAATGGCATCATCAGACATAATTTCTCACTATTCCATCATATTTCATTTTGGGATATATTATATTATGTTTTGCCCTTGTTTGGTATGGTTGGATTATTAGTATGGGATGGTTGGACTTGGTTGGGTTCCTCATGGTTGTGATCCATTCCTAGAGTCTTTATGTGAGATATTACACTATTTTGTTACATTCTCAAAAATTCAGCCAACTCAGGGCAAGCGGCTGAAGGTTGTGATGGGTAACGGGGGAGATATCCATCCATAGTTAGAGTTGGGATGCCCATTACGACAAGACCCCACGGTGGGTCATGTCAAGTTGGTATAAGAAGAGCCTATGTTTCTGGTTCGTTTCTTTCCCCAAGAGTTGAAGAAAACAAAGATGTAGGAGTTTGTGAACCTCAAGAAGGGGAGATTGTCTGTCAAGGAATTTTTCTTTAAGTTTCACTAATTGTCTAGGTATGCTCCTGATTAAGTGCCAGACATGCGGGAAAGGATGAGGAAGTTTGCTTCTAGGTTGAATCAAAATCTAATTTTTGAGAGCAAAACTGCTTGTCTGATTAAAGATATAGATATCTCTAGGTTGACTGTTCATATACAACAGGTAGAGGATGAGAAGAGGAAACAAATGGATTGTGGAGATAGGTAGGGTAAGAGAAGTATGTTTTTTGACTAGGGGTCACTCAATCTCAAGGTGGTCGAGATGGTGGAAAATGGCAGAAAAAGAAGTGGGGAAGTTCTTCTTCCTACTCTTCTGCTAGTGCTCCTTACCAGTCGAGTGACAAGCGTCATTATGGTGGTGACAATTTCTATGCATAGGGTGCCCAATCTTAAGCAAGTAAAGGTCAATTAGTTTCTCTATACCCTCCTTATTGGTTATATGGTCGTTCTTATTGGGGTTATTGTGATTAAGGAAAGTACCAATGCTTCAAGTATGGCTAGATAGGTCATCGGCTCAGAGATTGTATGACTAATAAGGTTTCTATGGGGGTGAATAAGATTCTTATGGCTTCATCTTCTACACCTACACTTGTGGTGTTGCATCTGCTTCTGTTATTGCTCCTGCTCCTGGTTCTAGTATTGGTAGGAATAGGTTGTATTCTTTGGCATCGCACCAAGAATTTACGGCCTCACATGATTTCATTACAGGTAAATTATAGCTTTTCTTTTGTGATGTATATTTCTTGCTTAATCTGGGGTTTACTCTCTCCTATGTGACTCCTTATATGGTTGTATCTTTTGGTTTGATCTGAAAGTTATTTAGGATTTCTTTTCTATTTCTACCCTAGTAGGTGACTCGTTTGTTTCTAAGAGAGTCTATATGGGGTGTATGGTATCTTTTGGTGGCAAGAAAACCTAGGTAGATCTGTTTGGGTTGGATATAGTGGATTTTCATGTATTCTAAGTATGGATTAGTTACAATCTTGTTACACGTCTATGGATTGTCAAACTGGTTGGGTTATCTTTAGGTTCCTTGGTAAGCCGGTTATAGAATGGGAGGGTGTTTCCTTAGCTCCTAGGGGGAGTTTTATTTCTTATCTTAGAGCTTGGAGGTTAATCTCTAAAGGTTGTCTTTATCAGATGGTCCGAGTTAAAGATTATAACTTGGAAGGTTCTTCTTTTCAGTCAGTTCATATGGTTAATGAGTTTCCAGAGGTCTTTTCAGATGATCTTCTTGGTGTTCCTCCGAATAAGGAAATAGAGTTTTTTATTAATCATTTCAGATGCTCATGCAATTTTTATTACTCTATATAGAATGGCTCCAGCTAAGTTAAGGGAACTCAAGGAGAAACGTAAGCATCTTCTGGATAAGTGGTTGATTTTTCCTAGTGAATCTCGGGGTGCATCAGTATTGTTTGTGTGTAATGATGGTTCCCTTTGGATGTGCATTGACTATAGGCAGCTGAACAAGGTGACAGTCATGAACAAGTATCCTCTACAAAGGATAGATGATCTATTTAACCAGTTGTAAGGTGCCAAGATATTTTCTAAGACAGATCTTTGGTCTGGGTACCATCAGCTAAAGATTAGGGAGGTAGTATCATTAAGGCGACTTTTCATACTTGGTATGGACACTGTGAGTTCTTTGTGATGTCATTTTGATTTACTAATTCTCCAACAACATTTATAGATCTAATGAACAAAGTTTTTCATTAGTATTTGGATCTCTTCATTATTGTGTTTATTAATGACATTCTGGTTTATTTGAAGAGTGAGGTTGATGATGCTAATCACCTCCGTATGGTGTTCAAGACCTTAAAGGAACAATGGTTGTAGGCCAAGTTCTCTAAGTGTGAGTTTTGGTTGAACACTATAACTTTCTTGGGTCATATTATTTCTAGTGAAGAGGTGTCCTAGACCTATAACTCCATCTGACATTTAGACTTTCTTGGGTTTAGTCGGGTATTACAGGTGGTTTGTGGAAAGCTTTTTATCGATAGATGCTTCTTTGACTAAGTGAACTCAGAAGAAGGTTAAGTTTTGTTAGTCAGATATTTATGAAGGGAGTTTCGGGAAGTTAAAGAAAAAGTTAACTTCGCCTCTAATTCTGACATTGCCGAAAGGAAATGTTAGGTTTGTTGTTTATTGTGATGCATCTTGGTTAGGGCTTGGTTGTGTGATTATCCAGTATAGGAATGTGATTGCCTATGCTTCCAAGAAGTTGAAGGCATATGAAAGGAATTTCCTACTCATGATTTAGAGGTGTTGGTGGTTGTGTTTGCTTTGAATATATGACAACATTATTTTTATGATGTTCACGTGGATATCTTTTCTAATCGTAAGAGCCTATAGTATGTATTCACTCAGAAAGAGCTTAATCTCAGGTAGAGGAGATAGTTTGAGCTTCTCAAGAATTATGATATGAGTCTTCACTATCACCCAAGTAAGCTAATATTGTTGCCAATGCTCTTATCAGGTTATCCATGGAAAGTTTGGCTGATGTGGAGAAAGGGAAGTGGAAATCGGTGAACGATATTGATATGTGAGCAGATGCTAACGCATTTAAGGCATTTAACTGAGAATATTTACAAAGTCACAAGAAACTTTTACCGTTTTTTATTATTTTATCTTTGATTTTGTAGTGGAAGTCAAGAGGCAAAAGAACCAACAATGATTGAAGTAAAAGAGTTGAAATCTAAAGAAAAAAAAAGAGAAGTGTGGCTGACGACATTCCTAATAAGTCGTCGGCACGCTGATAGGTTATCAGCTTTATTGTCAGCCTTAAATAAAGAATGGTATTTAGTTGGAAGAAGCGACGATGACATGTGATAAGCCATCAGAATCGCCGTCAGCCTTATACAGAACATGGGAGCTATGGTGGAGAACTGATGACATTGTCTGATATGTCGTCATAGTTTTGATAAAACATCAGGATTCACCGTCAGCCTTAAGCAGAAATTGTCAAAACTGAAGAGGAGCTGACGACATCTATAATAAGTCATCATCTTTATGATAAGGCTCCACGCATGTGGTCACCTAATCCGAGAAGAATATTGAACTCTGTGATTTTGTTTCCATAATTAAGTTGAAGTATTTAAAGCATAGTTTAGGATTTTCTAATAATTCTGAACCTATTTTTGAACGCACGTATTTTGTTATTTTCTCTCTATTTTCTTGTCTTGAACAAAATAAATAACTTTGAAAATATTATCATAAATATTTTGGGATTTCTACTTTGATCTAATCTGAGAAAAATTTGTTGCTATTCAGATTGTTGCAAGTTCATATTTGAAATTATGAATTCAACTTGCTGTATCGATTATTACATTATGAGTGTCTAAATCCCTTTAACCCAAAATATGGGATCTATGGTTTAGGTCTTGGTAAGTTGCTAAGTGTTAAAGATTCTAAAGGTAATAGGACTCCTTGACAATTCTGAGGTTTTAATTATTGTCTATGGGTTGCAAACAATAGATAGCACCTGCTTTGATTTGCTGGAGATAAGAAATCAACTATAGTAGGAAGTGAATTATTGACAGGGACTTAGAAGCTACCAACCTTCCATTTAATAATTGACGTTGTAGCAAGGTTAATTAACCTGAGGTGAAGTCTAGTCGGTGAATATAAATTCCCTAAGTCTATGAGGATTATGTAATTAAATGCTTAAGTAGGTTGAGAGACATTTAGGATTAACTTTGATAAAGACAATCTGTTGTTCCTACCTATCGTGATAATCTTGAGTCACTATTAGCATTTGTCAAGTACCAACTCTTGATTACAAACATAATTTTAGTTTTCCATAAACTCTTGGTTACAAACACTGAAACTAAAGTGACCGCCAATTATTTTCAAAATTCTCGTAACCCCAAATTTACTGAAAACTACTAACTATCAGGTGATTAACTCGCATACAAATCAGATTCACACCATATTCTCTGTAGGATTAGACCCCAACCTAGAAGGGTTATATATTGAAGATGATCGCTTACATTCTCCCATGAGAGGTGTAGTTTGAGCATTATCAAAAATAGCGCCATTGCTGGGGAATACAGTTGTAAATTAAAGTTTGTGTGCGCCAATTGACTGTTATTGAAATTTTCTAGTTTTATGTTTCTTTGTTGTTTTATTTATCACAGTATCTTTGTAGTATATGCCATGAACAAGAAGTTCTGGAGAACCATTATTACCAGTTAATCTGGAACCACAACAAATTGGAAGAATGGCTGACCAGCAAGAGGCTAACAAGTTAACAGCCTTAGCTAAAGCTTAGGTGAATGTGCAGAATATTGGTCAACAAGTATGGCATCAAAATCATGAGGATTTAGATTTGGGAAAGAAGGAGTTGCTAAACCCTGTTAACTAAAGGAGTGTAGAGTAAGTAGCTGCACCAATACAACTTTATGCTAATAGGAACCATCCATTCCGAGGAAGGAAAGATTACTAGCCGGACCATTATGACATTAATAATGATGATGATAGAATGGATGGAGAAGGTGAAATGGGTGCAATAATTCCTCCACCATTGGCACCTAGGAAAAAATTCAATATTACAAGTACTATGATTCAACTCCTCAATCTGAAACAGTTGTTTGGTGGCCTTCCTGGGGATAACCGGAACTTGCATCTGGTGACCTTTTTCACATCTGTAAATCTTTTAATAACCCAGTAGTGGGTTAGAATTATATCCATCTGGGATTGTTTTAGTTGACTCTGTTTAGGGAGGCAACATTGTTTCTTAAGGAGCAGACACCTAATTCTATAACCAACTGGAGATAGCTGAAAGGAGCTTTCCTAGAAAGGTTTTTTCCACCTTACAGGAGGGTATAGTTGAGGGACGAGATTAGTAACTTTGGAAAGCTCATAACTGAAGCGTTGCATTAAACCTGGGAGAGATTTAAAAAGAAACTGACGCAGTGTTCGAACCACAATATGATGGACATACACTTGATGGATACTTTGTAAGGGGTTCTTAACTCTATAACAAAACCAACTGTAGATAATGCTTTTTGTGATTTGTTTGTCAATGTTACATTCCAAGAGGCTTCATAAATGATTGAGAGGATGACCAAACAGAGTCTGGCATGGCATACCAGAGAATCTGTGGTAGCAAGCCCCACTATTCCTGTGGGTATAACTGTGGAACAATGCAGGAGAGATGAGGATCATGATCAAGACATGGTGCACCTAAAAATGCAGATGGACTTGCTAACCAAGAACTTGCTATCAGGCAAGATTGAGAAAGTGAAATTTCTGGGATCTCAAGATAGAGTTGATGCTGATCCAGAAGACGAGGTGAACTATGTTAATAATCAGGGGGGTTTCCGAGGCAATATCCAAGGAAATAAAGGTCTGCATTATTATGATAACCCTGTTTACAAAGATAAGGAGCAGGGAAATTGGAGGAGCAATAATGATAGGAGCGAGATATATGTCCCTTCTAGAAGTCATGAAGCTGCTACAACAAGTTCTGAAAAGATGTCCATGGAGGACATTATAGCTAAATTTCGAAAGGGAGTGGAGGCTACCAACTCACGAGTGAATACTATAAAGACTGATCTGTCGTCTATTAGTCAGTTAGTAAACTCGCACTCCACTTTAATCAAGCAGCTGGAATAGCGAATGAGCCAACTCTTCGCAGTGCTGAATCAGAGAAAGAGTGTAACATTACCTAGTGATACAATCCAAAATCCACAAAATAATGGCTCATGTATGGCGATTAACACTAGAAGTGGTAAGATATTAACTGGCCTTTCTGTGGGCAAAAATATAGTTGATGAGGTAGTTGATGATGAATTGGAAGAAGGTGTTCTAGTGGATTTTGAGAATCTAGATGGTTCTAATGATGCTGTAGAAAAAAGAATGCAGAAGGAGAAGGAGGTAGTGGTAAAAACTCTCCCAAGACCACCACCTCCCTTTCCTCAATGATTGCAGAAAAAGGCTGATAATAAAAAGTTTAGCAAGTTCATGTTAAGGTTGAAGCAGTTAACAATAAATGTGCCTTTGGTGGAGGCACTTTTGAAAATTCCAGGATATGCTAAGTTTATGAAATACGTTGTCACAACGAAATGGATGGTTAGATATGAGCTGGAGGAAAATATACATCATTGTGATGCTATCCCCACAAGGTCTTTAGTGCAGAAAAAGGCAGACCCGGGAGAATTTACCATCCTATGCACTATTGGATCCCTAAATTTTACAGAAGCTCTATATGATTTAGGAGCCAGTATAAACCTAATGCCACTTTCTATTTGAAAGAAGCTTGTTTTGGAGGATCCTACCCCGATAAACATGCGGTTGGTAATGGCGAATAGGTCTGTAAAGTTGCCAGTAGGAATATTACATGATGTATAGGTATTGGTGGCCGACTTTATACTGCCTGCTAATTTTGTAGTCCAAGGCAGTAAGGTGGACATCGAAGTAGCCATCATCTTAGGTAGACCATTCCTTAGAACTGGGTGAGTAATAGTGGACATGGAGATGAATGAGCAGAAATTTAAGCTCAATGACAAAGAAGCAAGATTAAAAATACACTCATCCATGACCTATAAAAAGAAGATGAGTGTTTGCTCAATCATGGATGTATTTTATGAAGATAGTAAAGAGATATCAACAGGTTGTCTTGACGAAGTCTGAGTAGTCAAGATAACCAAGTCATACCGCAACATTAAATCAGGTGCTATTGGTATGCAACATAAATTTTTTATGTTCTAGCAATGTGTTTATTTTTGTAGTTAGACTCTAGTTCAAAGAAGGTGGAATCGATGTATCTATCAAAGTATTCCTGACAACATATTTGATGGGCTGTCATAGTTGTGATATGCCATCAGATTCTTCATTAGAGAAATAAATCCCGAGGCATATTTTGTTATGGCTGAAGAAATTTGTGATAGGCTATCAAAAGTGCGATAAGCCGTCAGCCTTTGTCGTTAGAAAGTCTAAAAGAGTAGCTGAAATTTTGGGCCAAATTAAAAAGATTTGACCCAACCCACAGCTTTGTCTTTCCACTTTCCTGCGTATTTCCTTTCTTTTATTTAAGTTTTATTTCGTTCCATAATTACTTTATTTTCTTCCCTTTCTAAAGTATTTCCTATTAAAACAAAATAAAACTTCCTTCCTTGTGAGTGGGGGTTGAAGTCAAAATCAAGAATTCTTTTTTCATCTGCTTTCTCTTACTCGTGTAACTCAGTTGAAGGCACTTATCAGGTCTTATAATGGCACCCTAAGGAAAGGACCCAAAATCTACAAAGAAAGGGACCAAGAAAAGTGTACCTTGGAGACTCATCGATGAGGGCTCCAATTATGAAGAGGAGGAGCCACCGCTTAGGAAGCAAAAGAAAAAGAAAAGCCCAAAAAAACATTTAACACCTCCACTAGTTGAGCTGGAGGAGAGTGAAGAGAGTTATACTAATGCAACAACATCTAAACATACAGTTTCTGAGCAGACGAGCTCTAAGCAACAATAGTCTGAACATGCTGAATCTGAATAGATTGATTCAGATTATCTTGATTCTGAGAAACATGAGTCTAAGCAATATGAATCTGAGAGACCAATATGAGTCCTCTTTTGCAGAGTAACTGGATGATGCACAGTCTTTGATTCGGGGAACTATGATTAAATTCAAGAACCCCAGGTTTCAAGGCAGTGCTAGGTGGAAAATACCCAAGGCACAGAAAATCTTCTATGATGGGCTTCTCAGAACTAAAAAAGAATCGTTAAAAGGCGCATCTTTGAAAAAAATAGGATTATCACTACCAGGTTGAGAAAATACCCTAAAGTGGAGAAGAAAATTCAAGACTATGACTTGGGATGGACTATGAAAGGATGAAGCTCATTTTTCCCTACACTAGTTTGGCCGTTCTATGAAAACTATTAGGCTCGATTGGAGAACATGTGCAAAGAAAAAGAGAAATCACTGGATCAACCTTTGTTGGATAAAGTTCTAGTATGGGGTGTCATGGTGGATCTCTCAGAAACAACAATCAATAGATTTTTTCATGGCCTTGAATTCATTCCTCAAGCTACTTCACCTACATTATATGCTCGACTGAAGCATCAAAAAAATCAACGGTCTTGGATAGCCTCACTCATAGCTGAAGAGAAACCTGAATGGCTGACCAACACGAACAAAAAGATTATTAAGGCCTCACTAACTCAAGAGGAAAGGTTCTGGTGGGGTGTAGTACACACCCATTTGATGCCTACTGAGAGAGATAACATCATTGGTGATGATAGAGCAATATTGGTCGCAATTCTTGTGGCTAATCTCAAGTTGAACTTTTGGGAGACCATTGCTGAGAAGATGAAAATTCGAGTCTTAAGGCCTGACACGGCATATCCTTTTACTTGTATAATTATAAGGCTTTGTAAGGCAGCCAATGTATCTGAGGTTGTAGGGTTAGATGAAGAACCGCTTACCTAAAAGCCCCACAACCCCATTCGATATGATGAAAATAAGTCAAAACTGACACTTTACAGAGGAGTAGGGGGTGAAACAGACCCACTAGTTATAGGTAGAAACTCAGCACCTAATGTAGCAATGAAGGATTTTGAGGCGGTAGCACTGACCTACTCAGCAGTAGCAGATTCAGTGCCTAGAAATAAAACAAATCCTTCAGCTTTTATTTCTACCATAGAAGTTTCCTTCAACCTTATAAATTTCAGGAGAGTGGCAGAAAAAGCCAAGTGGTTTGAGGCTCAGCTATAAATTTTTGCCAAACAATTTGCCCCTGCAGTAGACAAGAAAATTAAGGTAGCACTGGAGCCCTTCCAAGCCTTGCTCGATCAAATTGATGAATTAGAAAATCATTTTAATACATGGGTAAAAGAAATGTCATGCTCAGACCTATTTAGAGCAACCCTGGACAAGGTAAAGAAAGATGTTGGAGTATTACAGTAACACCAACTTATGGTGTCAAAAGATCTGGCTATTGATGAGTCTAAGGGTAAAATCCCATTTCTTGATCTCATAGATGAACCAATAAAGAAAAAGAAAAGGAAGGGTGATAAAAAAGGAAAGGCTTAGAGAGAAAGTCCTAACAGTGATAAAAAATAAAAGAAGAGAAGAAGACAAGAAAGAAGGATAAAAAAGGAGACAAAGAAGGCTATGATTGAGTCCTTAGTTGACAATGAGAAATTGGAGGCATCCATTCGAGTGAGATTCTTAGATGACTGAACGAGTAAGCTCTCAAAAACTACTAGTCCAGATGTATTAGAAAGGAGGGTGAATATCGATGGAGAAAATGCAGTTGAGGATGCAGTAGCAGGGTCAGGGACCTATGATTCCCGTGCTTGATCTACTCCAGGTATACTGTAACCCTTAGTTCAGTTTTCCTTTAATTTTATGTTGAGGGTGTAGGGTGAGTTATTGTTGTAAAATTTTGTAGTTGACTAGGAGAAATACAAGTACTTAAGGCAGCTAACACGATTTTATTCTTCTGTGAACACCTCTTAAGTGGTCTAATTCTTTAACTATGTGATTTTCATCTAATTGTGGCCACTATTCATCTTTGTATGGTATTATTTCAAGTAACTTGATAACTATTGCTAAATAATTGCATGAACCAGCTAAGTAGAAACTTGTGATATACTTATGTGCCATGTGCGTGTGAGATTTTACTTAGTTCGCTTTGTATGTTGGATTCAAAACTTTCCTAGTTAGTCTTACTTAAGTTGAAGGATAGGGGTTAGGAAAGAATCATAGGCCATTATAATATTAGCCTACTTTAGCCTAAATTAACCTTCTGGTATGCATAATATACCTTAATCCCTATTTTGAGCCTGAATAGCCTATTTCTTTTTATGATACCTATCACTGCCCTATTTTTATATCATAATGAACCTGTTTTGGCACTAGTTCTCCTTGAACACTATGCACCTTGACTTAGGTAAATAGCCTAAGTGGAGGGTGGCTATCATAGGGGTGCATGATGTAAAATGAATATGAAGAAAGGTAGAGTAAAAAATAATAATAAAAAGCTGGGTGCAGTGGAAAAGAGCAAAAAAACAAAATTTGTGAAAAAAAGTGATTGTAGAAAAGAATCGCACCAATCCTAAATTAGTGTGATCAAGAAAAGAGAAGAGTAGAAAAGGCTAATGGGTGAAACCCTAATAGCTAGTGTAGTGTCAAGGAGGCTTAGTCACTTTAAATATCATCAAGTATTATATTATCCCCTAGCTTATATTACAAGCTAAAGAGAAGACCTATAGTGATCCTAGCTGACCTGTCTGAAGATCTTGGTAATGAAAATAAGGGCAATCTTATGTTATTCGGCATAAATTGATTGTAACTTCATTCTGAGAGTGAGTGTCTTATGATTTTCCTCATGGTTATATAGGTGATGTCTGATATAAGTGCAATGGGATTTCTTAATAGTGAGGGCACACTGGTTATGTTACTAGCTGCTAACTTATTTCGATAGTGTAAGCTTGATACATGCCTGGTTGTTATTGCTGATTTGATACCATATCTTGATTCCTGTAGACACATTGATTATTCTTCAGTAGCATACACAGTTGGTTTGGAATTGATTGACCATGGAAAAGGTAAAAATGGTTTTGAGATAATATAAATTATTAACAGCCAAATGTACTTTGTATTCTCTTGGTTGTGTATTAGTTGCTTGAGGACAAGAAATTGTTTTATGTTGAGGGTGTTGATATGTGAGCAGATGCTAACACATTTGATTCTTTTAAGTGAGAATAATTGCAAAGTCTTAAGCAACTTTTACTATTTTTGATTGTTTTATCTTTGATTTTGTAGTGGAATTAAAGAGGCAAGAAAACCAATAATAATGGAAGTAAGAGAGTATAAATCTAAAGCAATTAGAAGAGAAGTGTGGCTGACGACATTCCTGATAAGTTGTCAGCAATCTATTAGGTTATCAGCTTCATCGTCGGCCTTAAACAGAGAATAGGATTCAGTTAGAAAAATTGACGATGATATGTGATAAGCCATCAGACTTATGATAAGCAGTTAGAGTCATCGTCAGCCTTAGACAGAACATGAGAGATATGGCGGAGAAGTTATGACATTGTCTGATATGTCTTAAAAGTTTTGATAAGCAATCAAGATTCACTGTCAGCCTTAAGTAGAAATTGTCAGAATTGAAGAGGAGCTAATGACATCCGTGATAAGTCGTCAACTTTCTGATAAGGCATCACGCATGTCGTCACCAAATCCGTGAAGAACACTGAACTATGTGATTTTGTTTCCATAATTAGGATTAATTATTTAAAGCATAGTTTAGTGTTTTCTAAGGAATCTGAACCTATTTTGGAACACATGTATTTTGTTTTTTTCTCTCTAGTTTCTTGGCTTGAACAAAACAATTAACTTTAAAGAGATTATCATCAATATTTTGGTATTTCTACTTTGATGTAATCTGAGAAATACTGGTTGCTATTCAGCTTGCTGTAAGTTCATCTTTTAAATTATGAATTAAACTTGTTGTATGGATTATTACATTATGAGTGGCTAAATCCCTTTAATTCCAATTATGCGGTCTGTGGGTTAGGTCTTGGTAAGTTGCTAAGTGTTGAAGATTCTAAAGGTAATAGTACTCCATTGTTTTTGAGGTTTTTATTATTGTCTATTGGTTGCAAACACTAAATAGCACCTACTTTGATTTTCTTGAAATAAGAAATCATCTATAGTAGGAAGTGAATTATTGATAGGGACATGGAAGCTACCAAATTTCTATTTAATAATTGACGTTGTACCAAGGTTAATTAGCCTGAGGTAAAGTATGGTCAGTGAATATAAATTCCCTAAGTCCGAGAGGATTAGGTAATTAAATGCTTAAGTAGGTCAAGAGATATTTATGCATAACGTTGATAAAGACAATCTGTTGTTCCTACCTATCATGACAATCTTGAATCACTATTAGCATCTGTCAAGTACCGAAACCCATAGTGAACATAATTTTGGTGTTCCATAAGCTCTTGATTAGAAACACTGAAACTAAAGTGACCAACAATTATTTTCTAAATTCTTATAACCCCCAATTTACTGTAAACTACTATCTATCAGTTGATTAACTTGCATGCAACTCACATTCACACCATATTCTCTGTAGGATTTGACCCTAATCTAGTTGGGTTATATATTGACAACAATCACTTATATTCTCATATGAGAGGTGTAGTTTTAGCGTTATCAAATATTCACCACTTGTCTAATCTTAGAGTTCACCTCTTACACTCCAAGAATGGTAGCATGGTGGTAAATAAAGAGGTTTTATCATCCCTTAGTGCAGATATTAAGGAGAATAAAGTGCTATATCCTATCTTAATGAACATCAAGAGTGACGTTGATTGATAAAAGGAACTAGTGTTTATGATTTTAGGTGTTGGTACTTTATGGTAACAAGGGAGGTTGTGTGTTCTTCATAAAGATAGTTTGTGGCAATGGATTTTGGCTGACGTGCAGGAGTTGCACTCTGTTGTTCGTCCCGTATCAACAAAGATGTATCATGATCTTAAGGAGATTTATTGGTGGAATGGCATGAAGAGAGATGTGGCTGATTTTGTAGCCAAGTGTATGGTGTGTCAACAGGTTAAGGTTGAGCACATAAGGCCAAAAGGGTTGTATCAAGAAATTGATTCTCTTGAATAGAAGTGGGAAATGATCAATATAGACTTTGTTATCGATCTTACTCTGTTTTGATATTAATATGATTCTATTTGGGTCATCGTGGATAGGAAGACTATGTCTATGCACTTTACTTTTTGTCAGTGCAGATTACCTTCTCGGTGGAGGATTACTCAAACTATATCTTCAAAAGATTGTGAAGTTGAATAGGGTTTCTATTTTGATTATTTTTTTTCGTGGCATGCTATTTATGTCTCACTTCTGGCGGTCATTTTAGAGAGGGTCGGGGACCAAGGTTAGTCTGACTACTGCTTTTCACCCGCAGATGGTTAGGCAAGTAGAGACAACTATTTAGACATTAAAGGATATGCTTTGGCCTATGTGATTTATTATGGTGGCTATTGGGTTGAGAATCTACCTTTGTTGGAGTTTTCTCAAAAGAAATAGCTATCATTCTAGTATTTGTATGGCCCATATTAAGTCATTGTATGGTAGGAGGCGTTGATCTCCTACTGGTTGGTTTGAGCTTGGTAAGGCAAATATTTTTGGTCCCAATTTGGTCTAACTGGCTATGGAAAAGGTGAAGGTGATTTTGGATAGGCTTAGGGCTGCCCAAAGTTGCCAAAAGTCCTATGTGGATGTTAGGCACATAAACTTGGTGTTTGATGTTGGGGATAAGGTTTTCCTTAAGGTATCTTCCATGAAGGAAATAGTGTGGTGTGGCAAGAAGGCAGAGCTCAGTCCTGCTATATGTGTCCTTATGAGATTTTGCAAAAAGTTGATAATATTGAGTATAAGCTGGATTTGCCTTCTAGCTTGATCTTGGTTCATTCGATCTTTCATGTTTTCATGTTGAGGGAGTGCATTGTTCATCTTTTCTCAGTTGTTTCTTTGGAAGGATTGGGTCTCATAGATTCTTTATATGATAAAGAAGTTTCGATTGAGATCTTGGATAGGCAGGTTTGTTGGTTGTGTAACAAAGATGTGTCTTCGGTTAAGGTTCTTTGGAGGAACCATAAGGTAGAAAAAGTTACATAGGATTTGTGTCTTCAACACATCTTTGTTTTTAGAGTATGCTAAAGGAAATATTAATATATTTGCCTCTTCGTTTTCAACGTTTGTTAAAGATTAGGAATATATTTGATAATGAGAATGAATTATGTGAGTGCTTACCCTTACCTTGTCCATCATTTGGTGATCAATGTTCCTAATGGGGGAGAATGAAACACCACCTTAGAAAATTTCCCAAAATTCTGATCTCTGGACCCTGTACAACTCATGGACACAAGTCGTATGTTGGGGTACGAGTGGTATAATCCTGCCGTATACTAACCAATTTTGGTTTGTGGGATATATTTTGTTTGGTGGAATGGATAAGACTTAGGGGTACGGATCATTTGGTTCCTTAACTTAATCTTAGACTTGGTTACTTAGGTTGGATATAAATATGAGTGGCTTACCATGAGCAATGAGTCAGGGTATGAATCGTACCATGGACTCCTATGGTAGATAGTGTTCAATCATCCTAGTATTTTATTCTGCCAGGGTACGGTTTATTGATACGGATCATATATTAATGTCATAACTTGGTTGGATGAGTCGTATACTGGAAAAATGTTTGATCTAAGGGTTGAGGATAGGTTATGAGTGGTGGTTACCGATCGTATTGAAGGGTACAACTCGTGTGGGTCAGTCGTACCCGTGTGATGGGATTTTGGTGCAACTTAAATGGGGGTATTCTAGCTATTTGACCACTTATCCTAGCAGGGTCCCATGACTTCTAACCTACTTGGGAGGTTCTTTACCCTATTATTCTACTCATTAACCCTTAAAAACTTTTCATAGACACACCATAATTCTCTCAAAAGCTTTTGGGTAAGAAGAGCTAAGGTTTCAGCTAGCGGATTAATTTGGGGCTTGTCTTTGTGATTTCTTTCCATCATCATCTTGGTTTAAGGCATGTTCTCTTCCCGCATTGTTAATTCTAACTAAATTAATGATTTTTATGAATGTTTTCATGATTTCATTGATTGTATGATTTTTATTTTCAAATATGATTTGGGGGTTTTGAAGTTAAATGGTTGGTTATGGTTTCCCTTGGTTTTAATTATGCTTTTACATACATTAATGGTTGTTTTAGATAATTGTATTGCATGGGAATGATTTAATGATAATTAGAATTGGTTTTGGTCTTATTATATCCCCAATGTGTTAGACAAAATGATTATAAAGATATGTTCATTGCATTGACTATTTTTAATGGAACTCCTGCATGTTTTGAAACTTGGTAATAGAATTATACATGATTATTTTATTTGGAATGGTAAATGGCTAAATTGTTATGCTTGTGGTGAACATGTAAGTCAGCTAAGTGGTTTAATATGGTAAATAGAAGGGCACTTGAAAATCCCCTTAACCTATAAATAGTTGGTTATGGATGATACTTGCAAGTAAGGGTTGGTATGACAATACCAATATCAATGGCCTTTGTTAATAAATAGATAATGGTTGGGTAGGATATGTATCTAAGCCATGGAAGGTTGAGGTCCCGGGGTTACCAAAACTAGAAAATAATATTTTCCAATATGAGGTTGGTATTGGTGACCGTGTGCATGATGTCACACTTTATTTGGGGCATGTACTAGTCATCCCATGGTATACTTCCCTGGTCGTTCCACTACACTCACTAGGGCCCTCTTTGAAGGGGGAGCTTAACCTATATAGCCCGTGGGTATTTTAGGATGGCAAAGCTACACAACACAGGTAAAGGTTTTAAAGTCATGCTAAACCCGATCCCTTTTCCCGGTGTGGTTTTATAGATATATGTGTGGTTGTGTACATAAGAATAATTTTACTTGGTTTTATAAATGGCATTATTTTATCATCACCTTGAAATCATGCTAGTGGTCACTCGCTAACCCCATCGACAGGCGGCTGTATATCCATGCTATGCAGGAATCAACCATTTTACTCATCCTACATAGTGATTGTCTTGGGATCAGTATTTGGACTGATGTGGTGAACTTCCATCCTTTTATAAGGTATTATTTCATGTTATCGATATATCTAGATATTTTGACTTTATTTTAGACATTGGTTTTAGATATGATTGCAGGCATGTTCCAAACGGATTTCATTACTCTTTTGATTAAAGGCTTTATGGTACTTCTATTCATTGGAATGGGCGGGATCAGTCTATATGTCATCCTTGGCATTAGAATAGGCTGAGAGGTTGGCATCATCGAACATAATTTCTTACTCTTCCAGCATATTTTATTTTGAGATTAATTATATTATGTTTTGGAATATCCTTGGTTATGGCCTGGTTTATGGACCTTGTATGGTATGGTTGGATTATTGGTATGGGATAGTAGGACTCAGTTGGGATGGTCATGATTGTGATCTATTCAAGAGTCTTTATGTGAGCTGTTACACTATTTTGTTACATGCTCGAAAATTCAGCCAACTCAGGGCAGGCGGCTGGAGGTTGGGTTGGGTAATGGGGATGGTCTCAGGTCCTGGTCAGACTTGGAATGCCCATTATGACAAGTTTCCAGGGCAGGTCATGTCATTCAATTTTACAGTTTATATGACCTACTTGAAATGTGTTTTGTCCTAGAGTTGAATCTACTGCATGGTTAAAATATACCCTTTCATTTTTCATGACCTATGAAGTGGTTATTACACACTCATTACCTATTTTTTAAGGATTTATATGTCTCCACTTAATATTCACGTATTCCCCCATTTTAGGTGTCTAAATTTCTACACATTAATCTACCATAATTGTTATGTGCTATGCAAGATCATATGAATTTTCCACAATAGTTGTATACTATTTAAGATCACTTGCTAACTATTTATATACCTGAATGTTCCATTTACTACATTTCCTTATATCCTCACTTGTCATATCTTCATGGATTATTTATGAATATGTGTTATGCCTAATGAGGTTCACTAGGTCATAGAGTCCTATGTATCATATTGAAGATATATTTTTCTTCCTATGTCATTGTTATTGCCAAAAATATTTTATCCACTCATCTTCAATACGGGTCCATAGTACTAAAGATAAAAAAAGTCACGACCACCAGAAGAACAATCTCGAAAATTAAATTAATATGGCAAAGTGAATCTATATAATCATAGGTGGTAGATCAGGGGCCAAGAGTCTAGCATGGGTTAATCCCGCAAGTGAATTTACATAATATATATGGGCAGCATCATAAGGACAAAATCCTATCATGGGATGATCCTAATTTATTTATTTATTGGTGGCATCTCAGTGGTTAATACCTCGCATGGTAGATCCCAATTGATGTATTTATGGGTGACTTCTCAGGAGTTTATACCTAGCTTGGTCCAATCCCAATCTATCTATCTATATATATATATATGAGGATCGTATCCTAGGGGTTAAAATGAATAGCATGGGTCATACTCCCACCACTGGTCAGCGGACATTATATCACATTACATATAAATTTACAAAGACTATAAAAGCAAAGTCAAAAAATGTAATGTACATGATTCAACAAGTACAAGCAAAGATGGTCTTTTATCCTTTTCTACAAATTCATACCATATTTCATTTAAGATCTTGTTTTAATTTCTTGTGATTACTTTATGCATCATATATTTAGTACATTATTTTGTAGTGACATTTCTCATAGGGAACTCTATGTTTCAATCCATAGGCTTGGGTACTCCACCTAGTAGATCTCTTTGATAAAATACGGGATACTCAATGTTTTTTTGGAGTCTCGAAGTTGATATAGGGATTTGTTGAGTTTTCATCATATATTTTGGTATTGTATTTAAGTTAAGGGTATGGAGGGTTCTTGTTTAGACATAATATATGTTATCTTTCTTTTATAGTCTTTGTATACTTATGCCAAAGTAAAGTTGAGGTTACCCAAAATGCACGTCTAATTTAAGCATAAAGTGGTCATTGATTAAATATTGAATCTAGATAAGTTGGGTCAGTCCCTTAAGGAATAGCTCAAAATATCTGTCAACATATCTTTCTAAATAATTAGTAAGCAATTTTTTACAAATGGGGTAGTTAATAACCTCAAATAGTAATAATTCATTTATTTTGTTGTATTTGTAATCAATGTGAGAGAGGCACTAAGACAGTGTTTCTCATAACATTATAGATCTGTAAGCTCATTGTACTAGTATTATCGTGTGGTGCAGAATATGCAAAATTAATAGGTTATGTTCATATAAATAACTTTATGCCCCATTAGACTACAATCCTCAATCAGAAATTCGCATCCTATTAGTTTTAATTACTAATCCCTATCGTTGATCCCATATTAACTATCACATTTACTTTCTCAAGTTAATAGAACAGAGGTTGATAGCTCCAAGTCTCATGTTAATTCCCTTTTCCCATCCAACATATTTCGTTAAGTTTAATGATAATGTAAGTTCTATCATTGGCCACCATCAGAAAGTAATAATATCAAAGAGAATCACAATACATGCAAAACACCTTTTGAGAATTATGTAGTAATTTGAACACTACTTTACTAATTCTTCATGGTTCCCTCAACCCTAGTTATGGTTTTTAGCTACTCATAATTGCAAGCACACAATGATAATTCTAAGAAGAATACATAATGATAAAATTAAAAGAATAATATTAAAACCAAATATCTCACTTTGAATTAAAAACCTTTAAATTGATGTTCATACTGTAAATTAACAATAATATGCCTCACAAATACTAAGGGAATGTAAATTAAACAAAAGACCTAATAGAACTACTTATAAACACACATAAAACCTATCCTAAACACAATGAAACTTGTTGAGTCGGCATTTTGGATGAAGGAAGGTACGATTGTGGGTAGATCCTATGATCATCCTTAGTGCTCATAGGATGGTGGATGAATTTTTCCATCTTTCAGATCTTTCCTGGAATAATTCTCCGTATGACCTTATAGTTTCCTCCTATGATCAGAGCATCTTCTCATAGATTATACCTCTTATATTTTAATTATAGAATAACCTCCTACAATATTTATGATGAGTGTGTGGCATCATGGTATGGTCATGAGATCTCTCATATAATAGCCTTTATATTTCACCTTCTCAGGTTCTTCCATGATGGCAAGTTTTAACCGTTGTCAGATCCAGTGGTTGTGGTTAAGCTCGTCGGATGCCTTTTTAGTCTAAGATCTTGCACTTTGCTTCTCCATACCAGTTTGACTTTCAAATACCATAAATACACATCATACCCACAAAAACATGTCTTTAAACTAGTAATTTCTTTTAAATTTAAGCATCAAAAGTATCGTAAGTCCACAACACATCACACCAGTAACTTAGAATATTTTCATGTCCTCAAGAAAACAAAATAGAACTAAACTAAATCACAATCTAACTTGCATTTAACCAAGAGGAACCTAAGAGTCCTAGGGCAGTCGTACTTGTCAAAAACCAAATTTAACACATATGAATCAAAACATAAGTTCAACCCCCTTCAAATATTATCAAAACCAAAATTTGTTGGGTGCACACAAAACACTCACCATGTTTAAATTGGTCAAAGTAATGGAATTACACTAAACCTATCATGCAAACCAATGACAGTACCCCAAATAAGAAAAATTTATGATACAACCCTTATGCCCTAACATAAAAATAGTCCCTAAAACTTAAAATATATAATTGATACCATAAAAGGGGACTGAATCTAAGTACTCACTCTCACAAATAAGTTAAAATAATGTGTGTTATGTAGTATTGTCTTTCCCTTATTATCTACAGTCTACACCTTATTCAAGGGATATTCAAATTGGGATCACTATAGGACTTTGTTAGATTCTAATATAGGCTTGAGAATGGTTATGGTTCATATGGATCAAGTGACTATTCCTCATTGGAACTACACTACTTTGGGCTCCACTTTCCTTTTTCCTCTACTCTTCTCCCTTTTTGACTTTTTGGACTTGTTTCTTTTCTTTTAATTTTGTTTTTTTAATTTTTTGGTTCAAACATCCTTTGATAAACTTTTTTATTTTTTTATTTCTTTTTCATACAAGACCAAACCAGAATCCCTTTTTTATTTACAAACTCCTTCTACAATCCAAGTTTTATCACGCACCCCTATGATAGCCACCCGCAACTTAGATGATTTTTCTAAGTTGAGGTGCATAGTATCAAATGAGGAGCCAGGGCCAAAGAAGTTTTCTTAATTACTTGGTAAGATGAATAAGATAGTTCAAGGAAAAGGTGTATTTTGGCTCGAATTCGGGATCAGTGGATATTATATCATTTTTGTTGGCTTTTAGGCTTATATTAGGCTAATTCAAAAACAACATATGATCCTTTCCGAACAAATTATCCTCCAACATTGGCAAGACTAATCAAGCGAGTTCTAGGTTGCACACACACATGCTGACTAGGTAAGTACCTCACAACATACATGGCTTAGTAATATACAAATAATTATTGTCCATTTGGTTTATTCACAGCTAGACTATAGGTATCATGTTCACAATCCTAATTTCATTATGATATCCACATTGGTCACATTTCATAGTAAGCACGCAACACAGCAAAAAACCAAAAAATTTTATTGAGTGGTATAATTTTAATATATTAAAAATAGAGACTGCATGTTTTTATTTATTCAGACGATGCCATGTTCTCTAATTACTTTTTAAGCTATAGAAACAACAGAAAATAAAACAAAGAAAAAATTAAACTCCTACACATGTCATTTATAACTAGATACATCATCTAAGTGAAAAAAAATACTAAAACCAACCCCTCAAATATCAGTATACCTCCGCCCCCAACTTAAAAAATATGCAATATCCCTATGGCACAAAAATTAGTAAAACTAGGATAGAGACATATATATGGTGAATTAGATGCCTTTCATGGAGAGATCAGTCGGGGTCATAGGTACGAACCCTCCATGTTCTTCAACTTTAGTAGTCTTGGAACTTACACTCTAGTCGGTACTAATGGCAGTTGGTGCACCCAAACATAATCTTATGGGGACAATCTCTATACATCATCCATTCATAGTAATAGTATTAGTAGTATCAACATCATCAATATCATGTGGGATCGTACTCCTCTCTAAATATGCACCTCGGGAGTCCAATCACTCTTTAAGACTAATTTCATCTTGTTGTCGGTATTTTTTCCTTTCTTTCTTCCTTATCCTTTATCTTTTCTTCTAATGAGGTTATATATCAATGCTTGTCTCCTCTATTATCTCATCCACATCCCTACCCCCATTTGTGGGTACCTTGCTATAGAAGTAGTATTATAATATCAACCTTAAATCCCTCTATAACGAGTAAGAATAAAGGTTGTATGATCGGGAATTGCTGCTCAAAAATCTCCTTCACTGCTATTTTCAATGTAGTTAACTCAATTATAATTGAGCTCAAATTAAAAGTCTGGACCCTCTCTAACTTAGCGATTATCTGGCTCTCAAATGGTCTAAATGGATCCTCATACCCTGTAACACTACCTTAATCACAACCTCTACATAAGTTTTCACCTTTCCATATAATTTCCTAACCTTTGTACTAATAATAGCCTAATATTTAATCATCTTCTTTAGAAAGGCTATGGACATCAATGTATAGACTATATGTAAATTTAAGTGTAGTTGAAAGTGTTGTGGTCTACTATAATGATGAAGAATTGGCACCAGACTCAGAAGACAAAATCACTATAGTATGAGTAGCCTCATCTACAACATGTGGAAGCAAACTAAAAAAGGACCCAAAGCTCGAGTAGGCGAGTTCATGTAATCCTTGATCAATGTTATATTTATAGTCTTGCTCAATTGATTAAACCTATTAGTATCCAAAATTTTTGTCACATTAAACTTTCAGCACAATATAGTTATCCTGGGAATAGCAAAGTATGTAAAGTAGCAAAACTCACTCCCTCATCTCCTCTACAATTATCCACAGGATATTCAGCTCTAATTTTGCACTGCTACCATCCTCACTTTGTCAGCACTAATTGTGTTGTCATTACCAGTGGGTTTTAGGTGGTTCCTAAAAATAGACTACTAAGCATTGGTAGTGTAACTCATTGTCTGTTTGTAGATGAATGCATTATTTACCCATTCTTTCCTTTCTTTGATTCCACAATGTAGCCTGCTAGCAACTTATAATGCACCAGCTAATCATTATTATAGATTTTTTTATCTTCTTTAAATTAGATATCTAATAATCATAATTTTTTGTTGTCGATTCAAAGTCATCACCAAATACAGCTCGTGAGATAACCTTCTCTCAGATATCAATCTCTGCACTCCATATATATCTTTATCATTATCCAAAGGTGTCATGCTCTAAAAATTTGTATCATAATTGGTATAGAATTCATGCACCAACTTAGCCTCAATATTTCCCACTAGTTTGGTTATCTATCCCATCTTGTACTTTTCAAGTACCTAGTTTAATTATGGTGCTTACTATAGTGTCTCAAGTAGAATACAAGGTTCTTATTAGATACTTATCACTTTGTTCCCTTTTCCATTTAGGGACATCTCATAACATTCATGTAGACTTTAGGGCACCCACAACCTTATGTTTTCTTCCCTTTGAGGTAAATAAGAAGAAACAACTTCTTTGGAGGATTTTGAGGTAACACTGTAATACCTAAAGAATTTCAACTAGTAGTAGAATCCAGTTTCAAGCTCATTATAAATAAACTTAGTGATTTGGTAGCTACGTGATCTATCTTAATGAGTATTAGGGCCTCAGAAGTGTCCTAGCTATTAGACAAATCAAAACATTCCTTGCCGATTGAAATCTTGAGATGGATATTGGTATGGTCAACTTCAAATGAGCATATCTCTCGTTATACTATGAATTTCCGAGCTCATCACCAACCAAAAAATATATAATTGAATTAGCTTTCCAACTATACCAATTTCTACAAAAAATTTTATCGGAGCAAAGAGTTCTGCCCATTTTATTCCAACTTATCAGCCTAGAAATTTTGTGACGACATTTTGTGATAACTTGTCACAAGCATGAAGGCTTGTCAAAAAATGTCATCACATATGCAGAAGGTCACAAAATCCAACATTTTGTGATGACTTGTCACAAGTTTGAAGGATTGTCACAAAATATCATCAACCTTAAGCTAAAAATCATAAAATCCATCCTTTTGTCCCGACATTTTGTGATGACTGTCACGAATGTCATCAGTTATTTTTTTCAGCAATTTAATGAAATTTTTGCAAGGGTATTTTTCTCTTTTTCCTGCACTTCCCATGACTTATAACCCTCAGAGTACGTATTTTCTTCTATTTCTCTTTAGTTAAACATCTTAAAATTGTTTGTACACCTTCAACTACAAGGTTAGGGTTTTAACATAAAAACCCAATTATCTAGAGTTTCAGCTGTGAGAATTCAATAATTCTTGCATATTTGAATTCCCTATTAAGAGGGCTACGAGGGACACCCAATATTTTGTGAATAATCTTCCAAAATTTTTTGCAGTCATCTAAAAGCTCCAAGTTTTAGGTATGTCATTTTGAACAAGAATACCCTTTTGTTCTTGTGCCCGAAAGTTACATATTGTATAAATTATTTTGTAAATTCATGGAGAATTCCTATTACGTTATTATATTGTGAGTTTTTATGATACTATGTCTTACCCAAGCTTTGAGTTGTAAAATTTTTATGTATATTAATGGTTTAAATTGTCAATTTATGGTTTAAGTTGCATAATTCAATATCTATATCATTTTTTGAGAATTTCAAGTCCTATTTTTGTGAATTGAATCTTATGGTTAAAGTATGAGTTTGAGAATAAGATGTTAGCGATTTTTAAAGAATATCAAGAAGTGAGTTTTGATTGTAAGTTAAGATAGAAATCCACATTCTTGAGTTTGAAGTAAAGGGGATGCATTTTAGCTCCCATTATATATATATATATATCTATATATCTTTGAATTTTTTTAAGGTGGATTTTCTAAAGTTCTGAACTAAGTAAGGGATTAGTATTTAGTACCGAGTTGGGCTAGATTCCAAGGTCTCATACCCCAGAACATCATGCCGCCATAGGTTCTTCAAATACCCCAAGTGGGTTAAGATATTTAAGGGTTTATCCGATGGAAAGGATAGAACTGCTTTCCCCAACGTGGGTAAGACGTTGGACTCCTTGTAGCTCACATGGTTTATGTCGACTAAGAGAAAATCCTTAAGTTCCTAAAGTTCTCTAAGTCCTAAGGTCTTCCAAGTTTCAAAGATTTTTAATCTTAAAGTTACAAAGTTTTTAAAGTATAAGTGTTTTTGAAAGCTATGGTCCTAACAATTTCAGGTGTCATGATAATTCGCGGTTTTAAGTAAAAGCATAATGATTTATAAGTCTTGTGGAATATATTTATTTCAAGCTATGTGAGTATGTTTTACACCATGCAGGTTTTCTATAAAATCTTATGATATTGAGTATTTTAATTGCACACTCCCAAATATGCTCTGTACTGACCCACATAATTTGTCTGTGTGCCATATATTCTTATAATGTAGGTTCAGGTGCTCAGTCTAAGCCTCACCAGTGATCCTTTTGAGTACTCCTATCTACATATCAGCCATGGTGAGACCTCATGTTTCGGGGACCGGTTATTCTCAACTTCTAGTTTTATTTAGTAGCTATTTAATTTTTGTTATTAGAGTATGATTAAGTTGGAGACATGTCCTAATGGCTCTCTAGTTTGGATTAGTAGAGGTTTGTCAGACTAGTTATCAGATTATCAACACTTCAAGATTTTCATTGAGTTGTAGTTTGTTCAGACTGAGTATTTCATTCATATTTATTATTTTATATTATCACAGTGATGAGTTCATGTATTTTATGTTTAAGTAAGCTAATATATGAAGTAGAAGGCTCAAAGGGTTAGCTTGGGTCTATATGTAGCCTTAAGCACCATGTGATGTTCCCGGACCCGGTTACTTCAAATATGCCTCCCCACTAAGCATGAATAAATAACAACGATCAACAACCTCATCCCACTGATTCTTTAAATAAAAACGTGTCCCACGCCAAATTCAGGGTAGCTTTCCAGGCACTGGCCCAAGCTGTCACTGTCCAGGCCAATAAGTATGTAGCTCCTCAGTAGTAGGGAGGTGAATTAGCTACTATTAGAATTCGTGACTTTATACGAATGAGTCCGCTAGAGTTTTATGGGATAAAGGCAGGGGAAGACCCGCAGTTATATCTTAAGAAGATAAGAAAGATCACACAGGAAATACATATGTCTGAAGAAGAGTGTATGGATTTAGCATCTTAAAGGTTAAAGGACATTGCGTAAGACTGGGTGGTTTTTTAGAGGAAGGGTAGATGGGAAAATGATGTTTCCATTACCTGGCAGATGTTCCAACATGCCTTCTTGGATAGGTTCTTTTCTTTAGAGTTAAGAGAGGCGAAGATTGAAAAGTTTATGAATTTGAGATAGGGCTCTATGACTGTTAAGGAGTACTGCTTAAAGTTTAATTAGCTAGCAAAATATGCACCTAACTTGATCTCCGACGCTCGAACTGGTATGAGTAAGTTTGTGAAAGGGGTGTCAATCTTAATACTTAAAGAATGTCGCACTTCTATGTTGAACAAGGATATGGATTTGTCTAGACTGATGATCTATGTGTAGCAAAAGGAGGAGGATAAGATAAGGGAAATATATAAAGTGAGAGGTAATAAGGGGTAGGCTGAAGTAGGGAAATAGGTCTTCTAGATCCCAGGGAGGGAACTGCCCTCAGTTCCTGAGTCATTCCTCTTGCCAGCACCCTTATCCACTAATTCCCTAGTGCCTAGAGGTAGGCCAGAGTAGGGAAATAGGTGTTCTATGTCATGGCCTCAGCAGAGTGTGAGCAGCAAACCCAACTTTCCTCTTTATGCCAAATGTGGTAGAAACCATTCGAGTAAGTGTTTAGCTGAACAGCGTGGTTGTTTTGGTTTTGGAAAGATAGGCCATAGGCCTATAGAGTGCCCATAAGGCAGGCAGGGAAGCAGAGATACCCTATCCTAGACCTAGGCCACTAGTGCATCAGCTTTCGTAGCTCGTCCAGCTCTTCCTTAGGGCACTTCTTCTAGTATTGTTCACGATCAGCGCCAAAATAGGTTCTATGCCCTACCTTCCTATCATGAGTAGGAGGACTCTCCCAATGTTTTACTGGTATGCTCTGTGTATTTTATTTTGATGTATATGTTTTATTGGACCCCGGGTCAAGTTTTTCTTATGTGACGCCACTTGTTGCTGTGAAGTTTAAGAAGAATCCTGAAAGTATTTCTGTGCCTATTCTAGTTTCTACCCTTGTAAGGGAGTCTGTTGTTGCTTAGTAAGTATACAAGAATTGTCATGTTACAGTCCTTCATAAAGTCAAACTTGCTAATTTGATAGAGTTAGAGATGGTTAATTTTGATGTAATCCTAGGTAAAGACTGGCTTCACTCCTGCTATGAGTCTATAGATTTTCATACACGTGTAGTCACATTTTAGTTTCCTAATGAACCAATTTTAAAATGTTCAGGGAGTTCAGTACCTCCCAAGAGTCATTTTATTTGTTATCTCAAAGCCAGGAAGCTTATATCTAAGGGTTGTTTTTATCACTTGGTTAGAGTTAAGCACATTAAGTCTGAAACCCCAAGTATTTATTAAGTCAATATTGTCAAAGAGTTTCCTAATGTCTTTCCGAAAGATCTCCCAGGGGTACCTCCTGATAGAGAGATAGAATTTGAGATTGATCTCCTTCTCGACACTCAGCCTATTTCCATTCGTCCCTACCGTATGGCACCTGCAGATCTTAAGGATTTGAAAGAAAACCTCAAAGATCTCTTAGAAAAAGGTTTTATAAGACCCAGTGTATCTCCTTGGGGCACACCTATCCTTTTCGTGCAAAAAAATGGTTATTTACGTATGTGCATTGACTATCATCAGCTTAATAAGGTCACAGTCAAGAACAAGTACCCTTTTACGAGAATAGATGATTTGTATGATCAGTTGCAAGGTGCAAGTTATTTCTTCAAGATAGACCTTAGATCCGGCTATCACCAACTAAAAGTAAGGGGGTATGATATCCTTAAGACAGCTTTTCGAACCCACTCTGGTCACTTTCAATTTCTTATCATGTCTTTCAAGCTAACTAATTTCCCATCAACTTTCATAGAACTTATGAATCGGGTGTTTAAGCCATATCTGGATATGTTCATCATTGTGTTTATCGAAGACATCCTTGTGTATTTCCAAAGTGAGGGTGATCATGTCGACCATCTTAGAATTATCTTGCAAACTCTTAGAGATCATAAGTTATTCTCTAAATTCAGTAAGTGTAATCTTTGGCTAAGGTCCGTAGCAGTTTTGGGTCATATTATTTCAATTGAAGGTATTAGAGTTGATCCCCAAAAGATAGAGGCTATAAGAAATTGATCTAAGCCTATCTCTCCGTTTGGTATTAGAAGTTTCGTGAGTCTAGCTGGCTATTACCGTTGTTTATTGAAGGGTTCTCTTCCATTGCATCTCCCATGACTCGATTAACTAAAAAGAAAGTTAAGTTCCTCTAGTTGGATTCTTGTGACAAAAGTTATTAGGAGTTGAAGACTTGACTCACTTCTACCCCTATGTTGATGTTGCCTAATGTTGTAGATGGTTTTGTGGTATACTGTGATACTTTGAGAGTTGGTTTGGGTTTTGTGTTGATGTAGAGGGTTAAATTTATATCCTATGCTTCTAGATAGTTGAAACCTTATGACAAGAATTACCCAACCTATGACATAGAGTTGGCTGCTATAGTATTTTCTTTGAAAATCTAGAGACATTATTTATATGGTGTGCATGTTGATGTTTTTACTGACCAAAAAAGCATGCAGTATGTGTTGACTTAGAAGGAGTTGAATCTTAGGCAGCGGAGGTGGTTAAAATTATTAAAAGACTATGATATGAGCATTTTTGTATCATCTGGGAAAGGCAAATCATATGGGTAGTATTTCGCATGTAGAGGAAGGTTACAAAAATTTGGCTCGTGATGTGCATCGTCTGGCTACTCTGGGGTTAAGTTTCTTGATTCCACTAAGGGAAATATTTTGGTGTAGAGTAGTTCTGAATCCTCTTTGGTTTTGGAAGTGAAGGAGAAGCAAGACTTAGATTCTAGCTTGGTCAGACTGAAGGAGTCAGTTAAGGATCAAAAGGTAGAGGTTTTCTCTTAAGGGAGAGATAAGGTATTAGGGTTGCAGGGTAGATTATGTGTTCCTAATGTTGGTGATCTGAGGCAGAGAATTATGGTTGAAGCACATGTTGCGTGGTATTCTATTTATCCCGGCACTACCAAGATGTATCACGACTTGCGGGAAATCTATTGGTGGTATGGTATGAAGAAGGATATAGCTGATTTTGTGACGAAGTGTGCAACATGTCAATAGGTTAAGGTTGATCACCAAAGACCTTGTGGTGTGATGCAAGAGTTTAGTATCCTAACTTAGAAGTAGGAAGGGATAAATATTGATTTTATGGTTGGCTTATCTCTTTCCCGACGCCATCATGATTCCATCTGGGTTGTTGTCGATAGGCTGAATAAGTCAGCGCATTTCTTTCCTATGAACACATCTTATATAGCTGAGGACTATGCTAGATTGTATATTTGGGAGTTGGTCAGGTTGCATAGAATTCCCTTGTATATCATTTCGGATAGGGGTACTCAGTTCACTTCTCAGTTCTGGAGAGTGTTTTAGTAGGGTCTTGGTACCCAAGTTCATATGAGTTCCACTTTTTATCCGCAGCTAGATGGTCAGGCTAAGAGGACTATCCAAAAGTTAGAGCATATGTTGATGGCGTGTGCCCTTGATTTAAAGATAGTTGGGATGAGCATTTGTCGTTGATAGAGTTTGCTTACAATAATAGTTACCATACTAGTATCAAGATAGCACTATTCGAGGCATTATATGGTAGGAGATGTAGATCACACATAGGTTGGTTCAAAGTGGGTGAAGCTACTTTGGTTGGACCTGATACAGTATTTGAGGCAATGGATAAGTGAAGTTGATTAGAGAACGGTTAAACACAGCTCTGAGTTGTCAAAAGTCATATGCAAATGTGAGACGAAAAGACCTTTAGTTCAAAATTAACGATTTGGTGTATCTAAAAATTTTTCCCATGAAAGGGGTGAAAAGGTTTGGCAAGAAAGGGAAACTTAGTCCCCGTTATGTTGGTCCTTACATAATTCTCAGCCATTTTGGGAACGTAGACTATGAAGTTGAGTTGCCTGTAGAGTTGTCAGCTATTCATCCTATTTTCCATATTTCCATGCTTAGGAAGCATATTGGTGATTCTATCGTTGTTGATTCTTTAGATAGCTTAGATGTTCAAAATAACCTTTCGTTTGATGAGGTTCCAGTTGAGATCCTAGATTACTAAGTCCGTAGACTAAGGAACAAAGAAGTTCCATTGTTCAAGGTTTTATGGCGGAACCAATCAGTTGAGGATGCTACTTGGAAAACCGAAGCAGATATGCAATCCAAGTACCCACACCTCTTCTTAACAAGTTCAGAGCAAGCCAAAGGTATTACTTTTTCTTAATTCAGCCCCTATCTAACCAAAGATTCAGCTATATAGCTATTTTGTTGCAAATTTGTGCACTCTCAGAGATACTTGAAAGCTTAGAATGACATAGATTCAATTCAAAGAACTATTCGAACTGTGCATCCTCAATTTCCTTGCATTCCCAGCTTAACTAGTGACATTCGAGGATAAATGTTTTCAAGGGGTAGATATTATAATACCCCGAGAATTTCAACTAATAGTAGACCACTATTCAAGCACGTTAGAAATAAAGTTAGTGATTTGGGAGATACCTGATCTAGCTTGATGAGTATTAGGGACTCAAAAGTGTCCTAGCTATTAGGTGAATCAAACCATTTCTTGCCGATGAATTCTTAAGATGGATATTTGTATGGTTAACTTCAAATGAGCATATCTCTTGTTATACTGCTAATTTCTGAGCTCATAACTCACCTAAAGATAGATAATTGAATTATCTTTCCAATGATACCAATTTTTCCAAAATCCATTATCAGAGCAAAGAGTTATGCCCATTTAACTCCAGCTTATCAGCCTGGAAATTTTGTGACGACATTTTGTGAAGACTTTTCACAAGCCTGATGGCTTGTTACAAAATGTCATCACCATAAGCAGAAGGTCACAAAATCTAACATTTTGTGATGACTTGTCATAAGTTTGACGGCTTGTCATAAAATGTCATCAACCTTAAGCTGAAAATCATAAAATCCACCCTTTTTGTGATGACGACTTTTCATGAATGTCGTCAGCTATGTTTTGCTAGCAATTTAATGACGGTGAAAGGGTATTTTGGTTTTTTTCCTGCACTTCCCACGATTTATAACCCTCATAGAACGTATTTTCATCCATTTCTCTTTAGTTAAACATCTCAAAATTCTCTGCACACCATCACCCACAAGGTTAGGGTTTCAACATAAAAACCCAATTATCTAGAGATTCAACCGTGATAATTCAATAATTCTTGCATATTTGAATTCCCCTTTAAGAGGGATATGAGGGACACCCAATAGTTCGTGAATAACCTTCCTAAATTTTTGAAGTCATCCAAAAGCTCTAAGTTTAAGGTATTTGGTTTTATACAAGAACACCCTTTTGTTCTTGTCTCCGAAAGTTACATATTTTCATAAAGTATTTCGTAAATTCATGGAGAATTCCTATAATGTTATTATATTGTGAGTTTTTATGAAACTATGTCTTACCCAAGCTTTGAGTTGTAAAATTTTTATGTATATTAATGGTTTAAATTGTCAACTTATGGTTTAAGTTGCACAATTCAACATCTATATCATGTTTTAAGAATTTCAAGTTCTATTGTTGTGAATTGAACCTTATGGTTAAAGCATGAGTTTGAGAATAAGATGTTAGCAATTTTTAAAGAATATCAAGAAGTGAGTTTTGATTGTAAGTTAAGATAGAAATCCTCATTCTTGAGTTTGAAGTAAAGGGGATGTATTTTGGCTCCCATTATATATATATACATATATATATATATATATTGTTGAATTAATTTACAGTGGATTTTCTAAAGTTTTGAGCTATGGGAGTAGTATTTAGCACCGAGTTGGTCTTGATTCCGAGGTTTCAAGCCCCAGAACTACGTGCCCCCATAGGTTCTTGATATACCCCAAGTGGGTTAAGAAAGTGATAACTAAAGCTAAGGTTTTATCCGATGGCAAGGATAGAACAACTCTCCCCAACGTGGATAAGACGTTGGACTCCATGTAGCTCGCATGGTTTATGTCGATTATGAGAAACTCCCTAAGTTCCTAAAGTTCTCTAAGTCCTAAAGTATTCCAAGTTTCAAAGAGTTTTAGTCTTAAAGTTACAAAGTTTTGAAAGTATATGTGTTTTTGAAAGCTATGGTCCAAAAAATTTCAGGTGTCATGATAATTTGAGGTTTTAAGTAAAATCATGATGATTTATGAGTCTTGTGGCATATATTTATTTCAAGCTATGTGAGTATGTTTTACACCATAAAGGTTTTGTATAAAAGCTTAAGATATTGAGTATTTTAATTGCACACTCCCCCATATGCTCAGTACATTCCCCAAGTACTGACCTATATATTTTGTCTGTGTGCCATATTTTCTCGTAATTCAGGTGCAGGTGCTCAGTCTCAGGCTCACCAATGATCCTTTCGAGCACTCCTATCTACATATCAGTCGTGCTGAGTCCTCATGTTTTGGGGATCAGTTATTCTCATACTTTCAATTTTATTTAGTAGCCGTTTAATTCTTGTCAGTTGAGTATGAGTCATTTGGGGACGTGTCCCAATGGCTCTCTAGTTTGGAGTACTAGAGGTTTGTCAGACTAGTTGTCAGATTATCAGCACTTCATGATTTTCTTTGAGTTGTAGTTTGTTAAGAGCAAGTATTTCATTCATATTTCTAGTTTTATGATGTCAAAGTGTTAAGTTCATGCATTTTATCTCTAAGTAAGCTAATATATGAAGTAGAAGGCTCAAAGGGTTAGCTTGGGGATACTTGTAGCCTTAAGCACCATGTGACATTCTGGGACCCAGTTGAGGGGCGTTACAAATACTATTGAAACCATCCACATATGTTTCATTGATAGACGATCCTTCTTCACTAGCTTCTTTAGTTATGGTTCACCCTCATTCAGATTTACATCTTACCCTACCTCATCAAACTGAAGAGGATCAATAGAAGTCGCCAGGCACCAATACTATGGATACTATGCCATTGGCCTTAGAAGATATCGACTGGTGGTTTTGAGCTCGTGTTTTCTACCATTAATTCTTTTGAAGATTCAACCTCTGAACCATTGCTCATTTAATTTGTTCTTTGAATCCAAAGGCATGTCTTTTTGTGCTTGTTTTTTTGGCTATTTCTTTGTATGTGCCTTGTCAAACATTTTCTTATTCACTTTGGTATCATAGTACATGTAGGAAAGATAATTAGTCTTAAAATAAAACAATAATAATTACTCAATACTTCATACAGATGACACATGGAATGATCATATCGGGAATTAAATCATAGAAATTCCCTCACAAAAATTCCTAAGGGTTGTCACATCATACGACTACTACCATCGATCATACCAAGATACAACGATCATTGGATATCGTCATCCTATAAACTCCTACAACCTTAAGATCAAGAACCTATAATGACTAACCAATTATTGTACATATATACAATGATTCTTAGTAGTTTTGTGGAGTTTGTACTGACATTAAAGTTTTGAAAATTCAAGTCCTAGACCCTAATTGAACAAATGTCGTACTCAAACTTCCCTCCTGCTACTTATTAAGACCATAACTTCACACTTCACAAGTTTAGATTAATTTTTGTTGGTCTACTCCATCCAAAATAATTATGGAATATGCTTTAGCACTCATAAGGGTATGTATGATCCCATTTCCTTCTTAATGTAAAGCTTAATTGATAATAATAAATCATGAGATGGAAACTTACTTTTCAAATAATGTAAGTTCTTTGATCTGTTAGGTGTTTGAGAATTGAGGGAATATACACATAAATGTAGTTGAGATCACACCAAATTCAAAAGTAGAATAATGTGATTTTTCTCTTTGATCATGCTAGCATGTTGTAAGCTTGTGTTTTAATGGTAGTGTGGGTGTATCGGGTCTTGGGTGTAAGATTTAGGGCATTTAATTAGGTAAATTTAAAGTTAACAAGTAGACACAACAAATGACTTATACCTATGATTATGGATCATACACAACCGTTATATGTCCTTGTTCGAAGGGGGTGAAGAAAACTTACCTGTGAACCAGTGAAGCTTCAGGATGATCCTTGTATTTGACAATAATCATTCCTTAGAATCAGAGGTTCCATCACCTGAATGTTGGATTTTTGGAGTTTAATCAAATGATGGATACCAAAATTGGGCATTCTTGGTATGATCATTGGTTATTAATTGTAGGACCACCTCCTAAAAATCACTCCTCTGGACTTGATGTAGATAACACAACCCACGATAGTTTGAACTTCTAACGATCGTCTAATGTTTTCATAGGTTCTATTTTTTGTCTAATTTCTAATTTTTTTTTCCATTGTCCTTGTAGAGGTAGAACACGTTACCCTATAAGTAAAATAAGTACAAAATCCTTGGCTACTCAGAATTCGCCAAACTAACCTAGAGTTGTCTTCTATACGAAACCTAATTTAGCATCGTGTAACTCTTCTGTGCAAATAATTTCTCAAGAACTATTAAGATATACATCACATGCCACCTTGACTTCTTCAATACTGAGATAGTGTTTCACCCATGGTCATCACTTTAAAATTCTGACTATCAATATTTTAAAGCTCAATTGCACCATAGGGAAACACTATCACCACTCGATAAGACCCTATCCATCTTGACTTTAACTCACTAAGAAATAAGTGAATCTTAGATTTAAACAATAGAACGCTATCACTAGCTGTGAACTCTCTACTTTCTATCTTTTAGTCATGGAATGCTTTCATATTTTCTTTGTACAAAGCTAAACTTTCATAATCTCTAACATATAATTCATCTATCTTATTTTGTTTCTCATGTCTTTTCTACATCACTCCATACTAGATTTAACTACTTCAGTGCCCACAATGCCTTATGCTCAAATTTAACAAGCACGTGGCACACCTTACTATACATAAGTTGATATTGGTAAGCAATAATAGGGATCTTGAATGCTTTTTGATAGGCCCATAACCATAATATACTTCATTTCTATAAGATCACAAAGGGGCCCATGAAATTGACGCCCCATACATTAAATAGCTCAAGCTCTAGAATTATCGTCATTAAGAGCTCTTTCCTTTGTGATATATTTCCTTGTCTTTGGCATTGGTAACAAGCCCTTGCATAGTCATGCTCATTTATATTAATGGTGATCTAGTTTTACCAACATTGTAACATCTTATGCTCAGTCTATGCACCAGAATGATGACTCCCAACTAGTGAAGAATGACATTTTTAAAGAATACTCAATATCTCTATTTTAGGAACATGTCTCTGAATTAAACAACCTGCATAAATCTGGCCTAAATATTTATCATCCCAAAAGAACTTTCTCACACCATGCATAAACTTTTTATGCTACTAAAATAATATCTCCCCATGCACCACATCACTTACCAAATAGTTGGAAAATTGTGCAAACTATGAAATCAAGTATTATGATATAGCCAATACCCACTCATCTGGAAAGTATCATCAATCTCAAGATCATCCTTTTATTTTATTATTTACTTCCTCATCGAGATGAGATAAGTGGTCAGATAGTTTCTTTCAGTCCCCTTTTGATTCGTAACCTAAGAGTCAACTCATAGAATTGAAGTACCAGATGAATTAACCGTGTCTTTGCATCCTTCTTAACCATAAAGTATCTATGATTTGCACGATCAATAGTTACAATAACTTTTGTGCCAAGCAAATAAGATCAAAATTTCCTTAATGTAAACACCATAACAAAGAACTTTTGTTTAGTTAAAATGTAATTTTTTTAATCTGGGTTAAGTTCTTTGCTAGTATAATAGATAAGATGTAAAATCTTTTCTCACCTTAGACCTAGGACTACTCCTAGTGCCATGCCACTAACATAACATATAACCTCAAATGGATTGGACCAATCAGGTGACACAATAGTAGGTGTTGAACTCAATTTCTATCTTAGGTACTGAAATTCTTTGAGGAACTCATCATAAGAAATAAACTTCACCTCCTTCTCTAATAACTTGCATAAGGGATGTACTATTTTTGGCAAGTCCTTGATGAATCTATGATAAAACCCTGCATGCCCCAAGAAGCTCCAAATACCTTTAATAGAAATTAGTCGAAGCAATTTTTCAACCACCACAATTGTTGACCTCTATTTCGTTCTTTTAAATCTAACGATCAAGAACTATTTTTGTTTTGACTATGGAGTGGAACTTCTCCCAATTTATCACCAAGTTGCAATCTTTACATCTTCTTAGGACACCATCAAGATGGGCCAAACAATCCTTAGACAATTTAATAATAAGAGAAGTCATCTATAAATACCTCAATGGTGTCCTCCACCATGTAAAAAATGATGGGCATCATGAATTTTTGAAAGGTTGTTACCATATTACACACCAGAAAGATATTCTGTTGAATATAAACATCCCATATATACAAGTAAAAGTAGTCTCCTTTTGGTTTTCGAGAGCAATAGAAATCTGATTGTAAGCAGAGTAACCATCGAGGAAAGAATGTCATATTTTGTCAGTAAGACGATCAAAATTCCAATCCATAAAAGGCATTAGAAAGTGATCCTTCTCAGTCCATGCATTCAGCTTCCTATAGTCCATGCTGTAACTTCTGACTGTCCTCATAGGAATAAGCTCATTCTTTTTATTTAGAACTATAATGATTCCACCTTTCTTAAGTACATATTGGATCGAGCTCACCCATTTGTTGTCGATAATAGGATAAACTACACTAGCATCTAACCAATTAATAATATACTTCTTAACTACTTCTTGTATATGTGGATTAAGTCTTTGTTGATGCTCAATACTAGGAATACATTCTAGATCAAGTTGGATTTTATGTGTGAAAGGTCTAGGCGGAAACCCAATAATGATAGTAATGGACCATCCAATGACCTCTCAAACTTCTGGAAAATGGACATTAGAGCCTCAACTTCTGAATCTACCAAATCATCAATAATAATAATCAGCAAAGTGCTGTTGGATTTGAAGAAATCTTGGAAAAGATGGTATGCAAAAAGCCTTGATCTCTAAAATAGGAGGCGTCTCAATAAAAGGCCTAGCCGGCGGAGTCACTCTGTTCTATTGATTGAGAATTAGATCCATTGGTGCAAATGTATAGGAACCAAGCCAAAAGAGAGTTCACTTACCACCTCATCATACCCATCAATTTTGTCACCCTCAAAATTATAGACTCCAAGTCTATCCTTAATAGGAACCACCAATACACCCTCATTGACTGTATCAATAATTGAGATCATGCTATATCATTTATAAGTCAATCATATATCATTTGGATGCTTCATGGATTGGAAAAATTTAAACATCACATATTCATTATTCAACTAAAACCTTATCTTTCCAGTCACCATATCAACTAATACTCATCCAGTCATAAGGAATGGTCTCTCCAAGATAGTGGGAACCTTAAAGTCTAACTCACAATAAAGAATGTTGAAATTTTCCTAGAATATAAAATATGCAACGCTCACCAAAATATAACTTAAGATCCCCACATGTTTTTTCATAGTGTGATCCACTATAAAAAGTCTCATCAAAGACATTTTAGGAGAACCTATCACCAAATATTTTTATATTGTTAGGGGCACCAAATTGATGCTAGCACCCAAGTCACACAAAGCTTTAGTAAAATTTAAAGACCCAATGGTACATGAAACTATGAAATCTCCAAGTTCCTTTTTCTTCTCAACTAGACACTGGAAGTAATTCACTAAAATGATGCATATTATTAATGGGATCAAACATCATAATCGTCTTTTTCAACACCATATCCTTCATACACTTTGTATAACCCCACATTTGCTCAAGTTCCTCAACTAGAAGGATGTTTACCGATAATTCTTTTAATATAGAGATGAACTTGTGATAATTTTCCTCTTCAACTTTCTTTTTTATTATTTATGGATCCATAGAAGAGGGTCATTGAATAGGAGTTAATAATTTTTGGACATTTTTTTCCTTGCCCTTCTTATCTCCATCCTCATTGTTAGCACCTAAAGGGTTTTCAACTGCAATCAACTCATCGGCCTAATTTTTGGATTCGACATCCTTCACATCATTGATAATCATTAGTTATACATACTATACAATAATTGTGAGCATAGATGGATCAACAGTCATCTTACTCCAAGTAGTGATTTAAAAGAAATGACCATTATTTATTAGATTTTACAAAATCTAGTTGCTTGCAAGTGTACCTACTAACATTGGTTTATTGAGGTTGAAATTTGACCAAACTGCTACTCAAGTTTCTTATGGTGGTAGTACATGATTCAAATTTTTGGATAATCCTAGAAATATTTAATCTAAGCTCCTTGAGATAGTTGTAAGTCTTCTCTACCCTTTTTACCAATTGTACAAACTTGTATTCCATTCTTGAATTACTCGAATCAACATAATGGTTCCCTAATGGGACATAGACACCAGTTTTGTATATATATTTATTCTTTCTCCACTTCTGTATTTTTAATCATCCTTTGTTTTCAATAATCATATCTCCTATGACTCATGTCTCTTTACCCTGACATATTTTGGTTATTTTGTGTTTGATACATTCAACCTTGGTTCTCTTTACTAGACTGTCAATTGTCAGTGTTAGACACTTGACCTTTAGCTTAAAAAATTATCACTTGATCATTTAAATACTTAGCCTTCTATGCAGAATTAGAGTTATCATGTCTAGGTTCCTTGCCTTGTTAACCTACCACATTCACCTTTTCTACCCCTATTCCTAAAAATTATTTTGTGAATAAGCTATGCTTAGTCCTCAATTATGTTAACTCTTATGTGAAAAAATCATCAATCATTCACTATTTTAGGATTCTTCCATCCTGTATGTGTCTGTTGACACGTCTTCCTCGTATGTGTGCGAATATCAATTAGATTTAGTAATTCTATCTAGAATCTAAAAAGCCTTCTCCCAAGTTAAGATCATAATTTCTTCTCCCATTAGAGTGTCTACCACAACTTTATTGTTTCCATTTGAATCTCTTTAGAGGATTTCAAGAAATGTTCAGGTTGGTATTCTATGATATGGGATATTCTGCATATACTTCTTAAAACTCAACAAAGTTTCATACAATGCTTCTGAATATAGCTTTCTAAAGTTATAGATCTTGACTTTCAATTGTAATATTTTGGTAGGTCGGGAAACTACTCTAAAAATGTCTTTAGCTCTTTTTAAGTATTGATTAACACATAGTATCTCAATAAACAATAGAGTGACTTCTCCTATTAGAGAGGAGGAAAAAAACCACAGATAATAGCATCATGACTCACACCAGACAAATTATATGAAGTGAAAATCCCTACAAAGCGAATGTAGTTTGTAATGATGTAACCTTACACCAGGCAAATTAAGGACCTAATGGTACATGAAATCATGAAAGCTCTAAGGTTTTCTTTCTTCTGAACTAGAAATTAGAAGCAATTCACTACAATGATGCATATTATTAATGGACTCAAAAATTATAATCCTCTTATTCATCACCATATCCTTCATAAACTTTGTATAACCCAGTAATTAATGAAGTTCCTCATCTAGAGGGATGTTCACCGATTACTCTTTCAATATAGAGATAAACATGTGATACTTTCCCTCATTAGATTTATTTCTTATTCTTTATGGAAATAATGAAGGGGGTAATCGAATATGAGTTAACACTTTTGGGACCTCCTTATGCTTCCCCTTCTTAGGTCCAGCCTTCTTTCTAGAAATTATAGGCTATTCAACCGCAATCAACTCATCAACCAAATATTTGGATTCGACAACCCTCTCATCATTGAAAATCACTAGCTCTACATTTACCATAACCATTAAAATAGGTAGATCAATAGTTATCTTACAACTTCTAGTAGTGATTTCTAAGAAATGACCATCATTTATTAGATTTTAGACAATGTGGGTTGGAAGTGTACCCTACTCATGCTGATTCATTGCAATTAAAATATGACCAAACCGCTACTCAAGTTGATTAAGGGTGGTTGCATAAATTCAACCTTTTTAATGATCCTAGAAATATCTACTCTTTGCTCCTTGAGATAGTCTTAAGTCTTCTCTACCCTTTTTACTACTTTTGCAAGCATATCTTCTATTCTTGAAATACTTGAATCAATATAATCATTCCCTAATGGGACATAGAGACCAATTTTGTATTTATAATTATCCTTTCTCCATTTTTGTATTTATAATCATCCTTTCTTTATAAATCATCCTCTCCTATGACTCACGCTTCATACCCTGACATCTTGTAGTTATTGTCTATTTTTAGTTTCTACCTTGGTTTTCTTGACTAGACTGAAATTGTATTGGTTATACCCTTTCCATTAATCTTAAAAACTTGTCACTTGATCATCTAAATACTTAGCCTTCTTCTAAAAATTAGAGTCATCGTGTCTAGGTTCCTTACCTTGTGAACCTACCGCATTCACCTTTTCTACCCCTATTGATGTAAATTATTTTGTGAGCAAGCTAAAATTAGTCCTCAATTGTGCTAACTCATAAGCGGAAAAATCTTCTATCATCCACTATTTGGGGATGCTCCCATCATGTAAGTGTCTTCGGGCACTTTTTCCTTTTAACTGTACCAACATCGATTTGATTTAGAGATCCTACCTAGAATCTAAAATACCTACTCCCAAGTTAAGCTCATAAATTTCTCCTCCCTTCAGAGTGTCTACCACATCCTCACTTTTTGCATTCAAACCTATATAGAGGATTTAACGCATAGTTTATCTTAGTATTATGCGATATGCAATATTCTACATACAATGCTTCTGAAGCTCTTTAAATTATCCTTCTTAAAATTCAACCCAGTATCATACAATGCTTTTGAATATAGCTTTTTAAAATTATATATCTCAACTAACTGCAACATTTTGAAAGGTGGGAAAACTTCTCCCAAAATGTCTTTAGCTCTTTCCAAGTAATGATCGACACTTGTGGTCGCTCAATCAACTATAAAGTAGCTTATTTAGTTAAAGAGAAAGGAAATCAAGAGTCTAATAGAATTTTGACTCACAGCAGGCAAATTATAAGAAGTGAAAATCCCTATAAATTTCATTCGATAAAGATTTCCATTTGTAGTGTAAAGGCATTTAAATACTCTCTTTAAGTTCAACAAGTGAATCAAAGTTGGTGATGTCATACTTAGTTCCTGGTGGCAGTGGCAGTTGAACAATAGCAACTATTTTAGTCACCTAAATAAGTCTAGATCATCCTCTACATCATCAATCTAAGGAATATACAATTATGGAGGTTTTTACTCCCTATTATGTCTCTTCCTATTTTGTTCCTCAGGTGCATCCAAGTGGGCCCCTTCTATCTAGCTAGCATTTTCTTCTCGTGTCATTTGCTTAGTGGCTTCTTTTCTAGTATTCTCTTTCATAACCAAATGAGCAATGGTTTGTTCCGTATTTTTCTAAATCCCATGAAGATGCCTTGGATAATTTAAAACACTCTTATCAACTATTCCCCCGTTATGAACTCCTTAATTATGAACTCTTTCATTCACCATTCTTATTCTAGCTCTTAGAGTTCTCTCAATTTTTTGATAAAGTAAAATGAGAAGATTTCCTTGACTCCTAGTGTTGGGCATGAATTTGTTTGTGTCATAGCAACCATAGAAAATGTAAAATTAGTGAACAAAAACCAACAACTAGACAAATAGAAACAATAAACTCTGTAACCATATTCCCTAATAATTGCACCAAAATTTGATATCATACTTAAATTACACCTCAAATTAAAGTACAAAGTGGTAGCTGAACAAATATAGAACCTAACTAGGTTGAAGTCTTTCCCACAAGGAATAGGATATAATATCTATCATATGTCTATCTAATTAATTAGTAAGAATATTCTAATAAAAGGGAGATTTTAGAACTTCAAGTAGTAACATTTCCTTTGTTTCGATAGATTAGTAATCAATATGAGAGAGGCATAAGGCTCATCAAAGTTATTTTTGGTGAACCCAACTCCAAATATTTGTAAACTGCTAGCGGTATCAAATTGATTCTAGCATCCAAGTCACTCAAATTTTTATAAAAATTTAAAGACCCAATGGTACGTCAAATCATGGAAGCTCCAAGGTCCTCTTTCTTCTAAACTTGACATTGAAAGAAATTTACTATAATGATACATATTATTTATGGGATCAAAACTCATAATTGTTTTCTTCATCACCATATCCTTCATAAACTTTGTATAACCCCGCATTTGCTTAAGTTCATCGACTTGAGGGATGTCCACTGATAATTCTTTCAACATAGAGATGAACTTATGATACTTTCCGTATTTATCTTTCTTTGTTATTATTTATGGAAACAAAGATGGGGTCAGCGAATAGCTTTTAAAACTAATGGAACCTCTTTTATCTCCCCTTCTTAGCTCTAGCCTCCATTTTAGCAATTGGTGGCTTTTCAACGGCAATCAATTCATCAGCAAAATGTTTGGATTCAACAACCTTCTCATCATCAATAATCACTAGCTATACATAACATACAATAACACTGAGCATAGGTGGATCGACACTTATCTTACCACTCCTAGTTGTGATTACTAAGAAATGACCATTATTTTTATGATTTTAGACAATGTTGCATAGAAGTATACCAAACTACTACTGAAGTTGATTATGGTGATAGCATATGATTAAAAATTTTCACTCATCATAGATATATATACACTAAGATCCTTGAGATAGTCTTAAGTATTCTCCACCCTTTTTACCACTTTTCCAAGCATGTCTTTTATTCTTGAATTACTCGAATCAGTATTACGATTTAACAATGGTACATAGAGGACTTTTGTATTTATAATAATCCATTCTCCACTTTTGTATTTATAATTAGCCTTTATTTTCCAATTATAATCTCTTATATGACTCTTGTCTTTATACCCTAACATGTTGTAGTTATTATCTATTTAATAATTTCAGTAATAGTTTCCTTGATTAGCATATCAATTGCCTTAGTTAGACCCTTGGACTTTATCTTAAAAACATGTAACTTGATCATCTAAGTATTTATAATTCTTCTCAGAATTAAAGTAATCATGTCTAGGTTCCTTTCCTTGTGAACCTACCGCATTCACATTTTCTACCCATATTGGTGCAAATTATTTTGTGAACAAGCTAAACTCAGTCCTTAATTATCCTAACTCCTATGCAGAAAAATCGTCAATCATTCACTAGAGTTTTAAAAGCCTTCTCCCAATCATTCAATCGTCAATCTGTGGGCACTTCTGTCTCTTAAGTATGCCAACATTGATTGGCTTCAGTGATTCTATCTAGAGTTTTAAACGCCTTCTCCCAAGTTAATCTCATAATTTTTGCTCCCATCATTATTCTACATATCCTTATTAAAACTCAACCAAGTTTCATACAATGCTTCTGACTGTAGCTATCTAAAGTTATATATCTCGACTTTCAATAACAATATTTTGGAAATTGGGAAAAAACTCCTCCAAAATTGTCTTTAGCTCTTGACAAGTAGTGATCAACACTTGTGATAGCTCGATCAACCATAGAGTGACTTTTTCAATTGCAGAGAAGTGCAAAAACCATGGTCTAATATCTTGTTAACTCACACTAGAATATTATAAGAAGTTCAATTCCCTACAAAATTTATTAGATGAATATTTACATCAGTAGTGTCAATTCTTATAAACACTCTCTTAAATTTCAATAAGTGGATCATAGCTGGTGATGTCAATCTTAGTTCCTATCGCAATGGCGGTGTAACAATAGAACCTATTTTTGTCACGTCAATAATTCTAGATCATCCTTTGCATCATTAAGATAAGAAATATACCACTAAAGAGGATTTTACTCCCTATTTTGTCTTTTCTTAGTTTTCTCCTATGTGCGTCCAAGTTGGTTATTTTGCCTATCTAGCCCTTGCTTTTCGTGCTATTTGTTTAGCAGCTTCTTGTCTAACATTCTCTTCCATAACCAAATGAGCAGTGTTTTTTTTGTATTTTCTACCAAGAACATGCCCTGGCTGATTCAAAATATTCTCATCTACTACTCCCTCGTTTTAACTCTTTGATTATGAACTCTTTCATTCATCATTCTTCTTCTAGGTCTTAGAGTTCTCTCAATTTTTGGATTAAGACGAATGAGGATATTTCCTTACTTCTAGTGTTTGGTATGAATCGGTGTGTGTCATAGCAATAATAGAAAAATTAAAATCAGGAAACAGAAACCAACCGCTAGACATACACAAACAATTAATGCCATAACCATATTCCCCAATCACAACACAAAAATTTGATTTCTTGCTTAAATTACACCTCCAATTAAATTATAAAGTGGTAGTTGAACAAATATAGAACCTAACTAGGTTGGAGTCGGTCACATAAAGAATAGGTCAGAAAATCTATAAATATGTTTGTACAAATAATTAGTACGTAAATTCTAGTACAAGGGAGATTTGAGAACTTCAAATAGTAACATTTCATTTGTTCATTGGATTTGTAATCAATATGAGAGGCACTAGGACTATGTTCCCCATAACTTCATTGGTTTGCAGTACTAGTGATCTCTTGTGGTTCTTGTCATGCAGAGTTGATAGGTTATGTTTATCTAGACGACTTTACTCCCCTACTAGACGACTTTACCCAATTACTAATTAATATCTCATGAGTTTTACATTACTAACCTTTATCATTTATCCCATACTAACTATCCCATTTAGCGACCTAAGTTAATTAAATAGAAGTTGATAGCTCTAAGTCTCATTGTTAATTTTCTTTTCCCATCCATTGTACTATTGTAGATATATACCACGATCGTCCTTATTGCTCGTTAATGGTGGATGACTTTTTTATATCTTTTAGATCTTTCCTGGATTGATGATCAGTACGAGCTAGTACTTCACCCCTGCAATCTGACATGCATATTCTTATGGGTTATACCTCTTATTTTTACTTTGCAAAATATCCTTCAACGATCTTCAAGATAAGTTTATGGTATCATGGTACGATCATGGGATTTCTCATCTATTAGCATTCATTTTTCACCTTCTGAGGTTCTTTCATTGATGGCAAGGTATAACCGCTGTCAGGTCCAATGGTCGTGGTTAAGTTCATCTGATGCCTTTTTATCCAAAATCCTAAACTTTACTTCTTTGGACCTGTTTGATCTACCTTACATAGTAATTTTTTATCGAGTGTCCTGGATTGATTGGCACGCTCTTATTATGCATGTATAATATTTTGTGCCATCCAATTTTTGTCCATCTCCGTGACATACCATTATCAAGTGGATCAACTTCTATAGTTGTGTTTAAAACTCAAATTTCCCAATTTAGTGTAATCCTTCCAATTTCATTGAGTCCCATAGCTTTTAGTTACATTTAAACATCTTTGTAAGCTCTCTTTTCTTCTCGATATTGAGCATAATGCCTTCAATCATCCACAAACTCAATAATGACATCCAAATCAAGCCCAATCTTAACAATAGTCTACACCAGAAACACTAATTATATGCATTAGTTTATGCACACAAATTAAGCTTAATCAAATCAATGTATACACAATGCAGCTCATAATATGCCCAAGATCTCCACCACACACATAAGGAATTGTTCATCCTTGAACAACCATTTGCACTACTCCCAATTAAGAAAGACTCTAATATTAGGACTAAAACACTCAATCTATAACTACAACGACTTTATGAATAAGAAGTTTTGCATTAAGCATGTCATATTACAATTGAAAACTCATGAACACTACTTCAAAACTTCCTAACCTAAAGAATTGACTCTACTAAGTTGACAAACTAAAGAATATTACTCAACAAAGAGATCACATAAGTAACATAACCATCATCAAACACACTACCTCACCATAAGAGAGTTACTTATATTCACTCACTAATATGAAATTTATCTCAAGAATGGGTGTAAGCATCAAATTTTTCTAACTCTCACAAAGAATTTACATGTCACATAAGATGTACCATAATCTTTCCCTTAGATTAGTACTCGACTAATATTAGAAAATTAATGCTCGAAATCAAGTAGGATTTCAAGGGTTTCCTTGTAGGTGAAGGAATGGGTAGGAACTTCTCTGTCCAGTAATAATGACTATATTCCCTAATCACTTTAATATACTATATTCCCTAATCACTTTAATACATACACTTTATATTGGAATCCTCTCTAACCAACTAATAGTGTACACCATTTTTATCTTCCTACCTCTATTTTGTTTTGCCCCATTGCTTTAAGCTAGCTTACACATCTTTAGTAGGGTGTATTTGCTATCAGTGCGTGATTCACAAAAGATCAATTTTACCTTTCCATTACATTACTCTTAACCAAAACATGTAGCTATTTCAATAGATCAATAGCTATTATTTTCTTGGGCTTCACATTCACCTTTTCCTTCTTTAATTCAAGACTCCTTAAAATCTCAATGTCTCAACTAAAGTGCTTAGGAGTTTCTGATCAAAGTATGATTAATTGCAAGAAAGAAAATAATTTACATATGATGCAACAAAAGAATGGGATAAAGGCTCAATGGGGATAACTATGGTTATGCAAAAAGGGGTAGATAAAGAAGGGGTAACGCATGGCTATCAGAGAAATGCCTATATCATCTCCTAGACACAACAATATTTATTTAGTTTTGAAAACCCCCCAGGAAAGTTTTAGACATCAATATGCATTCTTAGAATATACGAAAACTCACTCACATATGGAACGTGCTCAAGTTAAGAAGGATCGTTATAGACTCCCAACCAAGTAACTGCAAGAATAAAAAATTAAGCTAACATCACATAACAATCATATAAATGAACCTAACTGTCTCAAAAATAATCATAGACTCGTAACACAAACTTCCACATTCAAAATCAACCTGCATTATGTAATAATGATGTAACACCCAACAATCCAATCCAATTTTAGAATCATGCTTGAAGTACATGCAGAAATAAAAAATAATGTTTTCGTAGTATTAGAATTAATTTAGACATATATTAAGTCCACAAATAACTCTTAGCTTATAGACAAGTAAAAATATCCTTTGCCAATTGAATTCTTGAGAAGAATATTTGTATAGTCAATTTCAAATTTGCATAACTTTTATATTACTTAGAGTTTTTGAGCTCAAAACCTACAAAAAGATGGATAATTGAATTATATTTCCAACGCCTCCATTTTTTCCTTAATTATACATTTGAGTAAATATTTATGTTAATTTACTAAAGCACTATAAAAGTTGCCATTATCGCCTGCTCGTTGTCAGGACACTATGAATTGTAAGGTGACTCATCATCATAGTAGTGGGGACCAAATTTTGAGTCCCAAATGATGAATATAGTCACGACTCATCCCCATACCCTATGGATCATCACTAAACTTATTGGTACTGATACTAGTAGCTTTTCAGATATTTTTAAGGGATTATTTGGTCTTTTCCCCTACTTTTAACCCCCAAAATACGTTGTTTCAGATGTTACAAGAGGTATAAACCTATTTAATCATCCCAAATCCCTCAATATATTCTCCAATCTCATTATGAGTAATAAATCAAGAAATTTAACTCTCAAGAAAGCCTAAGCCTAGGGTTTCAGTTATGATTTTTATGATTTCCATGAACTAGGATTTTTACCCAAACAAAATTCCAAGTTAAAATTAAATTCTCCTTTTAATATTTACAAACATGAGCATGTTTTCACAATTATTAGTTATTTCTTATAACTATATTATAGAATTCACAATATTCTCATATCCATGCATGATTTACATTATATTACTTCAAATTTAAAGCCTATGATTAAGCTTATGTATAATGCATCAGTTTTTAAGACTATCAAGCATTATTTGTGATGATTTTGTGAATTACAGTCCAGATTAGTTGACATACCATGTTTTTTCAAGAAAAATAGTATTTTTACATACATAGAATTATGAACTTTCATATGTTGGTAAATTTTAGATTATGGGCCTGTGCTATGAAATTTTTCTTTTATCCTTCCAAATATTAATTATTCATTAGAAGTTACATTATTCAGATAAATAACCAATGACCTAAGATAACATATATTGTTAGTCAAACACTCAATCTATTCATTTTTATGATTTAGAATGCATTCTAACAAAAATTTATCTTTCAACCTCAGGACATAAGGATTATTGAATTATTTAGTATATACATTTATATTTAGTTGGATGTAGTACTTAGCACCGAGTAGATGTAGGAATGGAGGCTCACTCGTCAATTAGGGTGAGACCTTCAGTAAAAGTTCCTAAGTCTCAGAACTACAGTTCCATCATAGGTTCTAATGGGTCACCCGTCAAATCAGGATTGACACCTTATTCATTTTTGAAAACAATTTAGTTGTACCATATCAGATTAGCATTTATACCATAGTAAGGTATATTAGGCCCTTTTCAATGGGTTTCATAGATCAAATTCATCTTTATCTCACATGGTTATAAGTCGGTTAACAATAGCTCCCACCGATCAAACACAGTTATTGCATGACCTCATAATCAATTTACTTAATACAATATTGATCAGATACATGTTTATATATATTGTGATTGCATCAGTTCATATATCGTACCTTCAGACATAGTATTTGCACATGATCCTTAATTTTTTTTTACTTTTTATTAAATTATGACATTTCATATTATCATTGCATATTAGTATTTGTGTATTTTATATAGGGTTATTGTACTTCATTTCATCCTATTTAAAATCAATTAGAATTTAGCATAATTTTATCTCATATTTATCATTATGATGATACTAAATATTATAATTATACTTCTTCTGCTTCCCAATTTATAGAAATATTTTTGTTCATGATGTAAATATCTCACAACGCCTTACTTCTATTGCATACTGCATGTATTAAAAATGTATTTTACCAAATGTGTTATGTCCTCAGTTTTAAAGCATGTTGAAGTTTTTTCATGACTACTGCATATCTCTGATACTCAGTAAATTACAAATTACTAATTATATACCTTTTCTGCCTATATTTTTTATGTGATATAGATTCAGGTGCTTACTATTATAATTGTAGTCAAGAAGATCATAACATTTAGCCAACAAATAATGATTTTTCTTATTTAAGGACTTAAGTCAGTTATAGTTGTATTCTTATTCATATGAATTGATTAGGGATAGTTGGGGTCATGTCCCAACAACCTACAACCATTATTAGTAGAGGCTACATAGATAGTTCGTCAAATTTATTGTATGTAGTTTCAGTTTCTGTTTTTTCAAGATTTCAGCGTTGTTAACTTTTAGTAGTAATGGTATGAAATAGATTATCTCATGATTATGCTTCCGCTCAATTAGTTTAGCTCTTATTCATGTTTGTATTTAGTTTCTTATGCCTTATCCTTGTACCATGGGTTAGCTTAGGATCACTTGGGGTTATAAGCACCGTGTTAACTAGGGGTAGTCTCGAATCGTGGAAAGATTGGTATTAGATAACAAGGTTCAGGTGTACTAGGTTGCCAATGAAGTCATGTCTAGTAGACTCTTACGGAATGGTATGAAAATGTCTGTACTTTTCTTCAAGTGGCTACAAGGCATTTAGAAAATATTTTTCTTCCTTCATATCTCAGATCATGCAGAGAGATGTTCTGTAAGAAACTTCTATAGATTTTAGCATTACTCCATTCCTGCTGACTATGCCTTATTTTTGAGGTAATAGAAATAGTCAAGCTTTTATTCCTATTAATAGAGTTCTCGCATAAAGTTATGAGATTGCACGTGGGCTTGAAAGGATCCCATCAGTGCCTTTATATTCCAAATTTGAAAGAGTTCGTTCTTGTTTATGCAAATCATGCACTGAGCCAATGTCAAATATGCCCTTAAATCCCTTCTCAAAATCATATAAAAGCATGACATAGAGTTATAATCATGAGCCTAGAAGTGTAGCCGCAGTAGAGTGGGGATAATGTTTATTTGAATTTAGTCAATTATGTACCCATAGAGCTAGAAAGATGTTGTGTAGATTGTATATATCACTTTGAGAGATATTTACTAGTTTAGTAGACTTAGAGTATGTTAGATATTTAGCAAGGATCGAGATTATGCAGCGACTAGAATGATACAGAAGCTTGTTAAGGTTGGGTATGTTCATAAAATTTTAAGCGGGCTAGTGTTTCATGATTCTTATCCAGTAGCAAAAAGTTAGTATAGTTCATAAAAAATATTGGGGATATACATCTTAAGTGGTAGAATATAAGATTGAATTATGGATAATTAATCTAATAGATGAGAGTTTTTCTAGAAGTAAAAAGTAGGAACTTAGGGTATTATGAAAATTCAGAAGGTTCAAAATTAATAAGGATTTATGTCATTTTGATGACTATTCAGGCTATAGATAGTTATGAGTTTTATCTCAGAAGGAAGTACTAGCTGTGAATTTTACACTTTAAGGTATAGACTTTCAAAAGGAGTTAAGTATTTATGTGTACAGTTATATCCCATACTCAAAATTAAAGTGATTGCAATTCAATTTAGAGATTATTACAGAGGTCTACAGACTTGGAATGATAGATTTAATCTAAGGGGGATATGATAGAACAAGGAACCAAGTAAAGTATTTAGATTCTAGTAGTGATGCTAGTGATCCCTAGAACAACACTATGGGAGGAAGATACCTGACCCATTCTTATCTCAATAAAATTTTTGTACTTCAGCCGTTATAACACTCAACTCATGCCTTACAAGTCATCTCCATGACCATAATTCATATTCATGCACTTTGTATAGGATTATGTCCACTCCTAGTTCCTAGTATAAGGAATAACAGTTCACTTAGAAGTAAGACTCATATTTCATGAATTTTTGAATTCCAATCTCAAGTCATGCATCTCAAGGTTCAATTAATCATGTCTTATTGTATGTTCAGTTCTAGGTACTTATGATAACTTTTTAATGACAAGTGATATCACACAACATCATGTATGCTCTTAGATCAGATCTATTGAATAAGTTTATTCCAATTATATTTTACTCATTAGGACTTATTTACTTGTCAAACTTATGAAAATCCTTTGGTCAATATTTCACATTATCCTTCTTATACCAGACCCTAATATTCTAGTTCTTCGTGTACCCTTCTTATACTTTGATGGTGATATTGCTAGAAATTGAGTGATAGGCTTGAATGAATTGTTGATATACCTTTAGATAATGGCTTATAATGGTTAGAGACGCTTTGATAAGTACTAAAGGTTGATTGTTTAAGGTGGCAAAAGGTAGTGTATTTTGAGCTTAATCACTTCTACTTGATATAGAATATTGATTCCAATAATTTAGACTATTGTTGTCATTTTATTAGTGGTTCTTTATATCTCCAAGTAAATATTGAACATGGTATGTTCATGCCACTAGACTTATCCTCTAGAATCTATTTATAGTTTCTTTCTCAGAATATTTGAAGTTTCATCTAGTTAAGTGTGTTTTATTTGTAGGAAAGAGCACAATTGAAGAATATTTCTAAGTTAGAAGCAATCATCTCCATTGACTAAAGAACATTAGTTTTATCCTTACTTTTTTCCTAGGATATTCTTGTTTTGTGATAGGAAACTTCAAACTAGAGGTGTCTCATGTTCATCTCTAAGTCATTCGTATCCTATAATCTCAAACAAGCAAACTTGGATTCATAAACTATGTTATAATTTTATTCAGATAACTCACTTAGATCATGCCTAAAGTTCTTCCCTTCCTAATGTTATCAGAACCTCTGGCAAGGAGTGTCGAAGGTAAAATATTGTCATGACCTAAACTAGGTCTTCGCCATGACGGGTATCCCAAGTCCTACGTGGGTCAGAAATCAGCCCCTTCACCTAACTGAGTCAGCACAATAACCTCAGAGTCAGATGAATTTTGATCATACAATAAAATATGAGTTTGATTATAAAAAGACATCAAAGTATAATCATAATCAACACTATTGGGTATCATCGTCAATGATAACACCAATAACAATTCAGACACCACTACCGACACCGCTTATACCGATAGCAGTCCAAGAAACCCTTTAATAAAATCCAAAGAGTATTTGGTCGGGACATGCCCCCGACCATAGCCAAAGCCAAGTCTAAATAAATTCCTAAACATAGGACATAAATACTATGAAATGAAGCCTTCCGAAGTATGAAAGCTCATCACTTTAATGCGAAATCACGAACCAACTTGAACACCTGATCACTGTGTAGAAAAGGTAGAATAAGCTCTGGTCCCTGTATCGCATACGGATACAAAGTCTAGTGATGGTTAGTGGTGGGAATGCTAGCATCTAACTTAGGTATAGAGAATAAAATAATTCCATCATTCAAAACCAAGTAAAAGCATCATATTCCATCACATGTGTATGTTTGTATATATATATATATAGTGTCGGTATAGACATCAAGGCTTAGCAAAAGCTCTTAAAAACTTAACCTAGGTTGTATAGAATAGATGTCAAATAACAAGGCACACACGAACTTATAGGCCTAGCTCTCCCCTAGATGAAAGGGCCCCAGTGCCTGTAGCTGCATGAATAACAGAATATCCATAACCGTAGATGCCATTATGGGGGACTAGAACCTCCCGGCATAATAAGGGTGACTTAAGCACCAATTTGTTCAACATGGGGGACTCGAGACTCCCATTCAAATATCCATTTGGAGGAATCGAACCTCCCAATTATATAGACACCCGCACCGGCTAGTGTAGTGTCCAGTGTTAGTCCTTCGGCCTCCACTTTCATGGCCCAGCTACACATCCCACTTTAAAGCACAGTTAAAACATTCATTACACATATGCATAACCATTAATCTAATTTCATACCAAAGACACCCAATTAGGATCATAATACCAAGATGACTTGCAAGCGTACAACATGCCATAATCATTATTAGTCAACTTTTGGACTCAAACCCATTGTCTAAACAAAGACTGCAATCCAATTAAGTATTTAGGGACTCGAACTCGTTTAGTTAATTAAACCACCAAGGTTATGATTTAAATAAATTTATGGTCATACCTTCATAAACCAACCAATCATCAACATTCATAAGACAATGTCATAGTTCAAAACATAATTCATATGTCACAAGATTCTTCTCATTGACATTTTCACAAATAGGTTGAGGGAATACTTTTATCAAATCACTATTCAAAGCCAAAAAACATCAAGTTAGGGTTAACCATGACCCCTTAGTTTAAATCACGATTTCCAAGCACCCACATGTGCAAAACAATTATCAAAATATGTGTAATCATAGTTTAAGACATAAGAACACAATAAATAACATAAGCACTCAAATCCTCAACCATGGCTTTCAAAATTACTATTTATGACTCATGAACAATGTTTAAAACACATGATTTTTGTGAACTAACATTGAAGGAAGAGTAACATGCCTAAGTAACGAAGATTAACATAGAGATTTCGATCCTTTAGACTCTAGATGACCACTTTGAAGAAACCGTAGCCCAATCTTCTAGAGAGATTTTTCGAGAGTGTTTTCAATCTTCTAAAGTGTATAATGAGGGACTGAATATTGTTATAAGATGTGGGGTCATAAGGTCTTAGTGTGGGAAATTTCCAAAATGTCCTCATCTTAAAAGTTGTGAAAAGAATGCAGGAGAGTGCGGTTGGACCTCTCAACTCGTATCCACAACATATGAGTGGTACCCTCATTTGTAACTTGATCAGAAAGTTGGACTCCACATTCTGTCAAATATACGACTCCTTTTCCTAACTCATACCATCACCATACACCTAGTGCCCTTCAGGTCGTACCATAAGAAAACATCAAAGGCTAGACACTGGACAACATACAGTTGTGCACTATACTTTTTGTATCATGAACATACGACTCGTATGGAGTCTTCTTGTACCAAGAGAATAGCTTGGCCAATATGACACTGACCAACATATGACTAGGGTCCTAGATCCACATCCATACCATACGAATCATGGTGCAAGTTGTATGATAATTAGAAGGTTCAAAACTGAAGAAACTTGGAAAGGGCCTAAGTTTGGGGTGTATCAGTCTTCTCCCTTAGGATCATTAATCCTCGAATCATCGGACAAGAAAATGCAAGAGTGATTAAACCTCAAACGTCTCTACTCTTACCTTTGAGATAGAAAACAAAATGCCAATGAATTCACAATCTATCACCCACAAAGATAGAAAACAAGATATTAAGTACAACACATACCTCAAGCATGATTTTCTGAAATTGAAAATAGGAATAGAAACTTGGACTTCATGTCCTCCTCGTCTTCCTAAGAAGCTTTCTCAGACTTTTGGTTCCACCATAGAACCTTTACCAAAGCCATGTCCTTTGTTCATAAACAACAAACTTGGCAATCCATGATTCTCACTGGGACCACCTCATAGAACAAAGAATCCAAAATTCCAATGTCCTACAAAGGGACAACCAATAAAGGATCACCCATATATTTTTGCAACATGCACACATGGAATACCAAATGAATGGAACTCATGTTAGAAGGCAATTCCAACTCATATGCAACATTACCAACACTCATCAAAACCACCTATGGATCAATATACCGGGAACTGATCTTTCCCTTCTTTCAAAACCTCATTACTCCATTCATAGGAGACACCTTCAAGAAAACCCAATCTCTAACCTCAAACTCCAAGTCCCTCCACCTCCTGTCAGCATAGGACTTTTTTGTAACTTAGGGCGGTCTGAAGCCTATCTCGAATTACTTTCACCTTCTTCATAGCTTGGTGAACAAAATTTGGGCCAAACATCTCATTTTTATCAACTTCAAACCACTCAATTAAAGATCTACACCTTCTACCATACAATGCCTCAAAACGGGGCCATATGAATGCTAAAATGGCAATTATTGTTTTAAGCAAATTAAATCAATGTCAAATGGTTGAATCAACTACCACCATAGTCAATCACACAGGCTCGCAGCATGTCTTCAAGAGTCTAAATAGTATTTTTGACTAGCCTATTTGACTGCAAGTGGACAGACATACTAAGACTCACTTTATCCCCAAACCACACTAAAAAGAATCCCAAAAATATGACAATAACTGAGTATCATGAACCAAAATAATTGAGATGGGTGCACTATACTACTTTACAACTTCCTGAAGGAACAACTTTGCATAATCCTTAGCAAAATAAGTAGTCCTCACTAGCAAGAAGTAACAGACATAGTCATCTTATCCATGATGACCCGAATGGAGTCACCGATTCCATGACTGCGGAAGTCTGGTAACAAAATTCATATTGAATAACTCCCATTTCTATATCGGTAGTTCAATCTCCTAAAGTATCCCACGAGGCTTCAGGTGCTCCACCTTCACTTGCTAACACACCATACACTTAATAACAAAATTGGCTATATATCATTTTATGTTATTCCATCAATACGTCTCCTTAAGATCATGAAACATCTTTATTTAATCAGGATGAACCATATACCGTGATTTATGATCCTAGGCCAAAATCCAACCTCGCAACCCATTCATATTGGAATACATAACCTCCCTTGGTACCTAAAGATGCCATCGACACCTATCTTAAAGGTCATCGCCTTCTGTTTATCCACATCATTCTTGATTTTCACCAAGAGATGATCTAATACCTGCTTCTTCTTTATTAGAAAACCAAGAGATGATTACATCGCTTGTTGCACCATTACACCACAATATTTAAGGTCTAAGAAATGAACTCCAAGGTTATCCAAATGGTAAATATCTCTCACCAATTCCCACTTATCCTTATCCACATTCAATAAGCTACCCATAGAGAACTTGCTAAGAGCATCAACAACCATATTAGCCTTACCTTGATGGTAGTAAAGGCTCATATCATAGTCCTTCATTAACTCAAGCTACATTCTTTGCCTTAGATTAAGCCTTTTCTGAGTGAACACATACTAAAGGCTCTTATGATAAGAAAAGATATCAGTGTCGACCCATACAGATAGTGATGCTAAATTTACCAAGCGAACACTATGGATAAGAACTCCAAGTCATGATTCAGATAGTTCTTCTCATGAACTTTAACTATCTAGAGGCATAAACAACCATCCTACTATACTGCATCAATAAATTTCCCAAACCAACATTGGATGCATCACAATATACCATAAAATCCTTGGTACCCTTAGGTATAGTCAAGACTAAAGCTGAAGTTAACTTATCTTCTAACTTATAAAAACTACCCTCACAAGTGTCAGACCATAAGAACTTTAACTTCTTCTAAGTTAACTTACTGAATAAAGAAGCATCAAAAGAAAATCTCTCCACAAACCTCCTATAATTCCTGGCTAAACCATAGAAGCTCAACATATTGATTGCAGTCGTGGGTTTAGGACATTTCTTAACCACAACAACTTTTTGAGGATCTACCATAATAACATCACTAGACACGACATTACTTAAAAAGTTATGGCATTCAACTAGAAGTCATATTTAGAGAACTTAGCATATAATTGTTCATCTTTCAAAGTCTATAACAAAGACGGAGGTAATTGGCATGATCCTCCTTACTCCTAGAGTACACTAAGATGTAATCAATGAAGGAAATCATAAATAGATCCAGAAAGTGACAGAAGACCCTATTCATCAAATCCATGAATGTCGCAGGTGCATTAGTAAAGCCAAACGAAATCACCAAGAACTCAAAGTGCCCATAGCGGATATAGAAAGTTGTCTTAGGGATATCTATGTCTATATTCTTTAAATGATGATACCTAGATCTAAGATTGATCTTAGAGAATAATTTGGAACCCTGAAGCTGATTAAAGAGATTAAAAATTCTTGGAAGAGGGTACTTATAATTTACCATAACCTTGCTCAACTAACGATAATTAATATACAAGAGACCCATTCTTCTTACACGCGAATAACACTGGTGCACCCCATGGGGACACACTAGGATACATGAAAAACTTGTCCAAAAGATCCATAGTTGCTCCTTGAGTTCTTTTAACTCAGTTAGAGCCATTCTACATGGGGGAATAGAAATTGGATGAGTGTTCGGAACAAGATCAATACCAAAATTAATCTCCGTATTGGGAGGAACACCAAAAATGTCATCAGGGAAGACCTCAGGAAATTCATTTACCATACGAACAAAAGGCATAGAAGGACCTTTAAAATTAAAATCTTTAGGCTAGACTAGATGGTAGAGACAACCTATAGAAATTAATCTCTTTTGCCTAAGATATGATATGAATTTTCCCTTAGGAAGTAGGGAACTACCCTCCCATTCAATAAATGGCTCATTTAGGAATTTAAACATGACTTAACGGGTCCTGCAAACTAAAAAAGCATAGCACAAGTATAACTAGTCCATCTCTAGAATAGCATCAAAGTCAACCATATCTATCTCTATCAAGTCTACCAGAGTTTCTCGATTACCAAAAGATACCATACACCCCCTATAGACTCTTCTAACAACCATAGAGTCTCTTATAAGGGTAGAAATAGAAAAAGGGTTCAACTGACTCTTAGGACATAAACAAAAATATATAGCCATAAATAAGGTCACATAAGAGAAAGTGGATCCAAGATCAACTAAACAGTACACATCATGGGAAAAGAGTTTCAACATACCAGTAATAATATCCAGAGATGCCTTGGACTCCTAAAGAGTAGCAAGTGCATTCAAATGACTCTATTCAGTATCAAATCCAAAAATAGAAGCAGAAGCAGAAATAGCATCCTTCTGTATAGAAACTGATGAGGTAGCAATATAGACCCTATTGGCCCCAAAAGCAACTCTAGAGGGATAATCCCACTATATATGCCCAATCTAACCATAGCTAAAACATTAATTCCTCACCTTCCAACACTAACTATGGTAGAGTTGACCACAAAATCTGCATAAATGGTAGAATGGTGTTGACTAGCCCTACTAGCTTGAGATTGGGCACCTTGTGCCCTAGAATCTTCATCACCCTAAAAATGTCGGTCTCTAAATGGATTTGGGTAGGGGGACTAGTCTTCGAATATAAGTTAGTACACCCCCATCTCTTCCTATTAGGCCTCTTCCCACTCTGCTGTTAGACCCTATTCTGTTCTGAAAACTAAGACCCCTTACTCTACCTCTCACTAATATCAGCCTATTTTTTCCCTTTTTTGACCTGCTACACACACACAACCAATTTGGAGATGTCCTCATCCTTAATCAACTAGGAGGATTTACTCTTAAGGATCATCTCTCATGATAATACCTGAGCAAACGTTCTCATCTGAGCCCTCATATTAGATACACATTCTGTAGCATACCGGGACAACTGATGGAATTTTAAAGCGGACTTCTTGACTATCAGTATTCCTTGATTCAAGTTAACAAATTTCTCCATTCTTACCTTATTAACTCTTAAGGAAATAAGCGATCCAAAAATATACTGAGAAATTACCCCAAAAGGCAGAACCAATATCCTTACCTCTCAACTGTTTCCACTTTTTATACCACTAGTATGCCAAATCTTTTAATTTGTAGGTAGAAAACTCCACACCTTCATCTTCTAAAGAAAGCATAACTCAAAATATCTTCTCCATATCATCAATGAATCTTTGAGGATCATTCTTATCCTTTGTACTAGTAAATATTAGAGAATGCAACCTCATAAATTTTTCTACTCTAGTGTCCTTAGACGAGCCCATAGCAGCAGTAGAACCTAATTATTGTTACTAAAATGTCACAAAATGAGTCACTAGGGTAATGGAGTGATGGAACTCGACATTAGTAACCTCCCTAGGAGGTGACTAAGTATCAGTTACACCCTCAAGAGTAGGATTAGTGGGGACATGTGAAACCATACAAGGACAATCAGATGCAGCGACCCTTGACCAGGTTTGGACCTTAAAAGTTGGATGGGATCCATACATATTGTCCTCCAATAGGACAGAAGAGTTTACATGAACATCAGATCTTCTTGGAGGTATCATCTAAAAAACGAGCAAACAAAAATCAGAAAAATCCAAGACGTTAGACTCTACAACTCAAAGTTAAGACAATAATAAACAGAAGCATTCCTAAATATCTCATAGCCTCTCTCTTATAAGTGTGGTGCGCTACACCCTGATAAATAAGACTCTACTTGATACTACTTCTTCAAACACAAAACCTAGGCTCTGATACCAACTTTGTTGAGACCCAAACTAGGGCATGGCCATGATAGCTATCCCAAGTCCCATATGGACCAGAGATCGCCTTCTTTACCTAACCTAGTCGGCACAACAACCTCAGAGTTGAATGAATTCTGATCATACATCAATACGGGTTTATTTATAAAAATGCATCAAAGTATAATCATAATCAACACTATTAGGTATCGATGTCAATACCAATACCAATACTAATTTTTACACCACTACCAACACCGCATATATAAGTCATAGTCTGACAAAACCTATAATCAAATCCAAAGAGTATCCGATCGAGACATACCCCTAACCATAGGCAAAACCAAGTATAAACATAGTTTGAAAAATAGTACATAAAGACTATAAAATGAAGCCTTTTGAAGTATGGAAGCTCACTTCAATGTCAACTCAAACACCTGATCACTTCATAGGAAAGGTAGAAGAAGCTCTGATCCCTATATTGTGTTGGGATACAGCATCAAAAGATGGTTAGCAGTTAAAACAATACATGTAACTCATGGATAGAGGAATAAAATAATGCCATCATCCAAAACCATGTTTAATCATCATAAGCAATCATATATATACATATATAGAGAGAGCCGGGGATAGGGAGCAAGGCTTAGCATGAACTTTTAAAACCTTAAACTGGGTTTTGAAACATAACCATCATATATAACAATGCACCCACGATCTATATGGGCTTATCTTACCCTTATTGGAAGGGCCTCAGATTTTATAGCCACACGGACCAGAGAATATCCATAACTGTATCTGTCATTATGGGGGCTCAAACCTCCCGTCATAATTAAGGTGACTTAAGAACCAATATATACAATATAAAGGACTCGAACATCTCATTCATATATCCATTTGGGGCACTCAAACCTCCTAGCCATATATACACTCGCCCCAGCTAGCGTGGTTTCCATTGTTAGTCCTTCGGACACCACTCTCATGACTTGGCTACATATCTTGCTTTAAATCCCAATTATAACTTTCATTACATATATGCACAACCATTAATTCAATTACATTCCAAAGGAACCCCATTGGTATCATCATACCAAGCCGACTTGCAAGCGTAAAACATGCCACAATCATTATTAGTCAACTTTGGGACTTGAACCCATTATCTAAACAAAGACCTCAATTTAGTTCAACATTTAGGGACTCAAACCTATTTAGTCAATTAAATCGCCAAGGTTATGATTTAATCAATTTATGGTAATAAATACCTTCATAAACCATTTGCTAATCATTAACATTCATAGGCCAATGCCATAGTTCAAAATACTATTCATATGTGATAAGATTTTTTTATTGACATTTTCAAATATAGGTTGAGGGCATTGTATTATCAAACAATCATTCAAAGCCAAAAACCATCAAGTTAGGGTTAACCATGACCCCTTAGTTTAAATCATAATTTCAAAGCATCCACATGTGTAAAACCTTTATCAAAACATGCATAATCATAATTTAAGACATGAGAAAACAATACTTAACACTATGTATTCAAACCCTCAACCATGGCTTTTAAAACCACCATTTATGACCAATGAACAAAGTTTAAAACATATGATTTTTGTGAAATAGCAATAAATGAAGAGTCGCATGACTAAATTATGAGTATTCACAAAGAGATTTTGATCCTTAAGCCTCTAGATAACTAACTTTAAGAAACCTAGCCTAATCTTCTAGAGAGTGTTTTCATTCTTCTAATGTATAGAATGAGGGACCAAATAGTGTCATAAGACATAGGGTCTTAAGGTATTGGATGGAAAATATCTAAAATACCCTCTTCTTAAAAGATATAAAAGTATTGTAAAAGAGTAAGGTTGGACCCCTAACTTGTATCCACAATGATGAGTGGTACCCTCACCCGAAACTTGATCAAAATAATTGACCACTGATTCTATTCAATATACGACTCCTTAGCCTAACTTGTACCATCACTATATGACAAGTACCCTTCAATTCTTACCCTAAGAAGAACATCAAAGGCTATACAATGGACAATATATGGTTGGGCACTATACTTCTCGCATTATGAACATACAACTCGTACAGAGTCTTTTGTACAAAGAACATAACTTGTCTAATATGATAGTGACTAACATATGACTAAGGTCCTAGAACTATATCCATACTGTATGAGTCATGGTGCAAGTCGTATGATGATCAAAAGGTTCAAGATTTAGGAATTTTGGCAAGGGCCAAAGTTTGGGGTGTTTTATATATATTTGTTTCTTAGTTACTCTTAGAAATTTCATGTAATAATCCATAACTTTACAGTTCTACATATATTTTCATTTTAGGAATAGTTTAGTTGAGTTATAAAACACTTAATATGAGTCATTCTATATAGCCAGTAATTCAGTTTAGCGACAAGGTCTTGCAGTTTCCCATTATTTCATCTAATCTTACTATCTTGATTTTCATGTATATGACTATTACATGAGGTGATTGATTTTTATTCACTCTATGGTTAATTTCAATTGAGTCCTTATACTCAATCTAAATCATTCCCAACCTTAAAAGAAATCAAAATTCAAAAATCAGTATCATGTTAAGTTATTCAACTTCAAAAATCAGTCAGATAGTACTCATAAGTGTTTTAATATTTTGAACAAACCAAGTTTTATTTAGAAATTTAGTCAATGTCCATAGTTAGCTCTCAGAATTCTTTGTCAGGGATTATAGCTCTTTCCCTATCCTTTCAGCCAAGTTAGTATACATTTGAGGACGAATGATCCCAAGAGAGAAATATTGTAAGACCCCAAAAATTCAAGCTTATTTTATAACCATGCTTAAAGTATATAAAGGAATTAAAAATACATGGTTTGTTAGTATTAGAATTTATTTAGAAATATATTAGAGGCAAAATAACTCCTAGCTTATAGACAAGTCAAAATAGCCTTTACCAATTAAATTCTTAGGAAGAATATTACCATAGTCAACTTCAAATTAGCATAAATTTGGTATTATTAAGATTTTTTTTATATTAAGACCCACCAAAATATAGAGAAATGAATTATCTTTCCAACTTCTCCAGTTTCACCTTAATACAAAATTTGAGTAAAATGTTATGGCCAATTTACTGAAGCACTATAAAAGATGCCAATGACTACGACTTGTAGACAAGACACTAGGAGTCATAGGGTGACTCATATTCTAAGAAATAGGGACAAAACTTTGAGTCCCAAATGATGAATCAGGCCACGACTCATCTCCATACCCTATAGATCATAACCAAACTAGTTGGGACTAATACTAACAACTTTTCAAATAATTTTAAGGGGTTGTTGATCTTTTCCCATTCTTTAAAACCCAAAGTACGTCATTTCAACTGTTATAAGAGGTATAAATCTATTCAATTACCCTAAATCCCTCATTGTTTTCCCCATTTACATTCTAATTAAGAAAATTAAGCATTTCAACTCTCAAACAAGCCTACGCCTAAGGTTTTCCTCAAAGCCAAATTTCCAAAACTTCAGTTCTAGATTTCATTAGTCTAGGTATGTGGGTTTTCACTAAGGTATCCCTTTCACCCTTGTTCCCAAAACCTAGTTCTAAAATCCAAATTTTAGTTATGATTTCTATGATTCCCCTGAACTAGGATATTTACACAAATAAAATGACAAACTTAAATTCAGTTCTCCTTGATATATTTGCATACATGAGTATGGTTTTACTATTATTCATGATTTCATATAATTATACTATAGCATTCACAATAATGTCATGTCCATGCATGATTTACAAGATATTACTTCTGATTTAAAGCATATGATCAAGGTATACTATGATGCATCAATTTTCAAGACTATCAAGCCTTATTTATCAAGATTTTGTGGCTTTTAGTCCATATTAGTTGACATACCTTGTTTTTCCATGAAAATTAATATTTTCACATACTTAGAATTAGGATCCTCGGTATGTTCATAAATCATGATTTTTGACTTGTTCTTTAAAATTTCCCTTTTTCCCTTCCAAATATTAAATATTCATTATTAGTTGTATTCTTCAGAGATGCCGAGTTATGAACACCCAATGACATTGGACATCATATACTATCGGTCAAACGCTCATCCTTCAATTTTCTTAATTTAGAATGATTTCAAAAAAAAAACTTATCATTAAACCTCAGGACTTAATTATTATTGAGTTATTCAGTATATCAATTTATATTCAGTTGGGAGTAGTACTTAGCACCGAGCGGATGCAGGGATGGAGGCTCACCCATCAGTTAAGCAGAGACCTTTATTAGAAGTCCCTAAGTCCCAAAACTATAATGCCATCATATGTTTTAAAGGTTCACCCGATAGACACCTTAGTACCTTCAGACATCAGTTTAGTGGTACTATGTTAGATCACCCTTTATACCATGGAAAGGTCTATTAGGCCCTTTTTTATGGGTTTTATACATCAAAATCCATGTTTAGCTCACATGGTTATATGTCAGTTAAAAGTAGCTCCCACACATCAAACTATGTTATTGGATGACCTCATAATCAAGTTACTCAGTACTGGATTGATTAGTTACATGTTTGTTTATATTATGATTGCATCAGTTCACATCCCATAGCTTCAGACCCAGTATTTGAACATGATTCTTAATTTCTTTTTACTTACTCTTAAACCATGAATTTTCAGACTATAATTACGTATTAGTAGTTTTGTATTTCATATAGGGTCATTGTACGTCAGTTCATTCTCTTTGAAATCAGTTAGCATTGAGTACAATTTTATCGCATATTTTGCATTAAGCTGAGATTAAATATTATAGTTATGCTTCTACCACTTTCCAGTTTACAAAAATATTTTGGCTCGTGATTTAAATATCTCTCTACACCTTACATCTATTGCATAGAGGCATGTTTTAAATTTGTATTTCAACACATGGCTTATGTCCCCATTTTTAAAGAATGTTGAAGTTTTTTTGTGACTATTAAATGTCTTACATACTCAGTACACTCCCAAGTACTGATCGCATACCTCTTTTGTCTATATTTTTCATATTATGTAGATTCAAGTACTTATGATCAGAATCATAGTCAAGCAAATCATAGCATTCAACCAGTAGGTGATGAGTTCTCTTATTTTGTGGAGTCAAGTCAGTTGTAGTTCTTGTATTTTATTCCCTTATTTATATTTATTGATTAGGGATAGTTCGGGTCATGTCTCAACTACATGCAGTTAATATTAGTAGAGGCTTTGTAGATAGCTGGTCAGAGTTATTATATATAGTTTCACTTCCTCTTTCTTTAAGATTATAGTGTTGTAAACTTCTAATAGTAATGTTTTGAAACAAATTATCTCATAATTATGCTTCGGCTCAGATATTTAAGCTCTTATTCATGTTTATATTTAGTTGTTCGTGCCTTATACTAGTACCATGGGTTATCTTAGGATCACTTGTGGTTTTAAGTACCATATTACGACTAGGGTTAGTGTCGAATTGTGACAAATATATAGCAGTTAGAAAGAACATCTCATTTATTACTAATAAAAAAAATTCCTCCGAAAAGTCAATGAGGAATACTAGGTTCAAAGGGCTCCCCTATAAAAAAATAACAAAAAAAAAGACCCAAGGGGTGGGAGAAGTATGCTTCTAGTAGGCAATCAACACAACAAACACTGAAAACTAAAAATATACAAAGACAAAACTTTTTCTAAATTTAAATTTTATCAACAACTAGAAAATATATTAAAATAAAAATCCTACAACAACTTTTCACCCTAATCAATTGAAAGATTCCCCACTCCCCACTTAAAATTACACTTTGTCCCCAAATTATAAATAAAAAGTAAGGATTTGGAATACTCTTTGAGACCTCTAGGCCTAGCTAGTAGAATCATGTTTATCAAAGTGGTTCGAAGGACCACTCACTCAGATTTTGCCATGATCCTTATATCAGATCTACGTTAGTCATACTTTAATTAAACCTGACAACAAAAAAAATAAGATCAAAGGTATTATTAAAGAAAACTAAATAAGAAAAAAAACATCCTTACCTTGGGTTGCCTCCCAAGCAGTGCCTAATTTATTAGAGGAGTACAACCCAACTCATAATCCTTAACTACAGTCTCTCATTCTATTCCTCCTACTTGAATCCCATATTTTATTATTTTATAACCTTCTGAGTTTTTACTCTCAAGGTCTACAGATCTTTCCACACTTAAATTTTCAAGATCCCTTTTAAGTTTCTCAACTTAAGGAATAATTATTAACTTGGGAAACTTCACAATAGAATCTAAAGAGGTAAATGGAAGTTTACAATCCCTTACCCTACGTTCATCCACTTTCATCTCTATGATCATGCACAAATATGTATAGTTTCAGGGTGTATTGAGTGTTTTGTACACTTTGAAAATAACTTCTTATCATTCAGTTTCATTTTTAGAGTTTTCTCTAACATAACTATCAATGCTCCTCCAGTATCCAAGAATGTACTCCCCATTATTATTTACGCCCGTTCATCTGCATCATAATCAACAATAATAAATTTTGCAGGAATAATGAACTTATCAATCTTTATGAGAACATCCTTTGTGTTTCCTTTAAGAACCACACTAGTTCTATCCGTCATTTGGATAACAACTAACTAGGGCCTTGGTTTTCCAAACTAAGAGTTCTAAACACTCCAAACTAAGAGTTCTAAACACTAAAAGAGGCATTAAGTAGATGCTTTCCCCAAATCACTCAAGCCATAGACTACATCACTTTCACTAATTTGTAGAGGCTAAAACTCTCAAGGTCCTTGATATTTTTAGGCATCTTTCTAATAAACATAGAACTGCACTCCTTAGTAAGTGCAACAATCTCAATGTCTCCTAGCTTCATATTATTTGTCACCATATCTTTCAAGTACATAGTACACTTAGTTATTTCCTGCAAAACATCTAATGATGGAAGGCTAATGTAAAGTTCTCAGAACGTGGAAAGAAGCTTCTTAAAATAAGCATCCTCTTTGGCTTTTTTAAGCTTTTGAGGGAAGGTTAGTGGTGGTCTCTCTTGTGATTGCTCCACTGCCTTTTCTTTTAGGTACTCAAACTTCCTTGAATTTTAAGCTTCTTTGGCAGCTAATAAACTCACATTTTCTTGTTGTGCAACCAACCATTCTTGTACATCCTAATTATTTATTGGAGATCTATTTATTAGGTCTCTACCACTCCCTTAAGTTACTGCCATCACTTGATTTGGATTTTCTATATAATTAGTTAAAACCCCTTGAGGTTTTGTGTTTGGTGCCTGAACTAACTGGCCCAACTATGTCTTGAAATCATTTTTGGCTAATTGTTGATTTCTAATTTACACAACCATTTGTTCTTGGTTGACCAAGATCTTTTTTAATGTCTCCCATATATTTTTAGCCTAAATGTTATTTTTATTACCCTTGTGCTGGTGAATAAATGGGCAGACTCTAATAATTTTGATTGTAGGCATTACCATAATTCTAAGTTCCCTTTTGTGTGTTTCCATAAAAGTCACATACTCTGGGTTTTATCCACACAAATCTGCAGAGTCACCAGTACCTCCACAAATTTTACACTTAGTATAACCCTACTAAATTGTATTATCTTGTGCTTGAGGTTGATTCAAACTCAATTTGTTGAACTGCATCATCATTTGGTTCTTAAAGACAGCCAACTCTTTGCTAATGTTGTGACACTATCCACCTCGATCATGCCTGCAAGCTTTTTTACCATATTTCTGTACACATCACCCTACCATTCAGAATTACCTTATGCAAATTGGTTAAGGAGAGTATATACATTATTAGAAAGTTTCTTCAAATCTTGACCACTTACAGTTAAATCTAGAAAAAATTTTGAATGATGCTTAAGACTTTCCACAAAATTATGAGCTAATACCTTATTGGTTTATTAGTGATTTGGAAAATCCCTGATAAGAGACTTGAGTCTCTCTCATGCGTGATAGAGATTCTCATTTGGTTTTTGTTTGAAACTTAGGATCTTATTCCTTAACTTTGCAGTTTTTACAGAAGGAAAGAATTAGGTAATGAACTTCTTTGCCAAATTATCCTAAGTTTTGATCGATTTTGAAGGTTCTACCTTTAACTATTTTTTTGCTTCCCCCAAAAGTGAGAAGGGGAAAAGTGTGAGCCTTACGTAGTTTGTGGACACTCTAGTGGGAATGAAAGTGTCACTGATCTGTAAAATATTCTATAAAACTCAAATCTACACCAAGGTTGCCTACGAATGTTGGAAGTCAAATTATGTAATAACCCTAGTTTTTAAGCTCTAGACCCCTCAAACAATAGGCCACTAAGTTGGCTTTCCAGCACTGCAAGTCTTATCTTGATCAAGTATTATGTAGAAAAGTCATGCAAATTTTCCCTGAAATATCAATTAGTTACTTCTGACTATTATTCATGTGTCGACCCATATTAAGATGTTAAGAGTTGTTTTAGGTAAATGTAGTCATAAATGAAAGGACATTCCGCATTAGCCCAGTACCTATGACCCCACTTAACAACTTATAATCAGTGGCTATGATTTGTTATAAAGGACCCATAATCATAATAGTGCATAATCAAGAATCCATGCCAGTGGTAACGTGTCTAGCAAACAACTTGTAATTAGATATTATAAGTAATTATATTAACCCGTAACCTGAACAGTAAGTGATCCAAAAGCCAAGCCTTAGACTATGACTCCACCTAATAACTCATTGTCAATCATTAGAAGTGGAGTCTTAGTCATGACAGTAAGGATCCCAGATCCTATGACCTCAGGTAACGACTTATAACTATTCTTAGGATGAGTAATAACAACTAGGAACCCAACTTTCTACACGTTTTAACAAGGGATCTTTTGTAATTTCCTACACTTTTTAACCCAAAACCACATTGTTTAAGCTTCCAAAACATTATTTTTTTACGGTAAGTACTACCCTAACCCTTCGTAAGTTCATAATCTAGTTTAAACATAGTAAGAGAAGTGATTCATTTCTCTCCAAAGCCAATTAGTGTTTATCAAACAAATCCAACTTTAAAGAAGATCTCTTCACGGGGTTGATTTTAGGTATGTGGTATTTCATCAATGGGTCATTCCACCCATTGATTCTCAAGAATTCCTGAAATTTACAAATAGAAATCCTTTTTCTCTTTTTATTAGGTTTTTAAGTTAAATATGATTTTTATCAACTCTCTCTCAATTTTTTTAGTTATGTACCATGAAAATATATTACCTCATGAGAATTGTGTTTCCATATGTTTGATAATCTCCATTGTTCATAACATAATCAGTTATTGGAATATTGAGTATTGTTTATGAATTTCCTACACTATGGTGAATTTTTACCATTTTCATAATCAATTTCATTAGTTTGTGCTGGTAGATTGTGAATACTCGATACCTAGGAACTCAAACAAATATCAGCTTACAAGTAATTGAGTATTTTAGATTGTACATGTATTTTATTTTTCTCAAAATTCCATGACTAGAGCATATCAGTAATTAGTTCATGTTTTATTTATACTTCAAAGTCATTCAGTTGGGAGTAAAACTTAGCGTTAAGTGAACGCAAGGCTGATGGCTCCCCCAATAGTTAGGCATGAGTATTTAGTAGCAGTCCCTAAATTCCAGAACTACTGTGCCACCATAGGTTATAAGGTGTCCCCAATCATTAGAGGTATGAGAACCTAGTCTTTTGAGACATCAGATTAGTGGATCCACGCCAGCCAATGTTACTACCTTTGTCAAGTTACTAGAACCCTTCAAACTGGGGGTTACAAGTTGGGCCTTGATTTTTCTTAGATTGGATAATGTTTAATGTAGTTATCTCCCACAGTTCTAGTTCAGTATTAAAATTATGCTCAATTTAGGTTTGCATGACCAAATGTTTAGTATTTAGTTATTCAATTATTCAGATACATATGATATATTTATACTTGGTATTTCATTCGATTTTTATGTTCATGCATTCATGCTAAGTAAATATCTATATTAGCTATCTTTTATCTTGCATACTAGTACATTTCAAGTACTGATTTCACACTCTCTTTTGCACTATATTGTCTTATAATATAGGTTCGGAGGCTCAGCTTCCATATCTCACTTATTTTGTTCTGGTTCATCTCAGTTGTAACATTAGTGAGTCCTAATTAGTCGAGGACATGTTATTTTATTAGTTATTTATCATAGTATTTGTATTTTATGCTATTTTAGTTAGTCAGAGTTAGTTGGGCACCTATCTAATAACTCATCATGTTTAGAGGTTTTCAGACAGTCCGACAGTTAGACATGTTTTTTATTGATGTTTTTTAGTTGCCTTTGATATTTATTTGATTATCACACACTTTTAAAAGATTTTTGCATTGTATTTTGTTACCCTTTTTTTTATTTATAGCTTGTGCCAAATAATGGGTTGGCTTTGGGTTACTTATGGCCTTAAGCACCGTGTCATGACTAGGGGGTAGTCTTGAGTCATGACAAACTTGGTATCATAGCACAAGGTTTAAAGTGTCCTAGGGTGTCAGAAAGACACATTAAATAGAATCTTTTTCATGGGTGTAAATCTCACCACATTTATGGGCGAGAGACTACGAAACATTTTAGGAAATTCTCCATTCTGTTAGTTCTCATGCCATCTGATGGAGTGCAAGCTCTATTAAACTTCTTCCTCTAATTCATTCTCTACCCTATACTAAAAATGCTTCCTAGAAAGGCTAATGAAAGGAGGAATGGGGACCAGCCATCACCACCACCTATTTCCGAAGACCCTCTGAATGAGAAAGTCTCTCATACTGAATTTAAGGTTGTCTTCACAGTACTAGCCCAATTTGTGGCTTCCCAAGATAACCCATAGGCTATTTCTCTTGCCAACCTTATAGTAAATATTTTCGTATCTAGGATCTGAGACTTCACCTGAATGAATCCTCTAATGTTCTTTGGATCTAAGTCTGAGGGATATCTATAGGAGTTTTTAGACTGTGTGTAGAAAATAATTGATATTATGGGTGTTAATCTAAGTGAGAGTGCTGACTTAGCCACTTACCAACTGTAAAAGATTGCTTACACTTGGGTTAAGCAGTCGAAAAAAATAGAGGAGTTCATGTCAGGCCTATAGAGTGGGATGAATTCTCTATTGCTTTCTTAGACAGGTTCTTTCCACTCGAGTTGGGGGGACAAGGTATAAGAGTTTATTAATTTGAATTGCAGAAATATAAGTGTAAAGAAGTATTCACTCAAGTTTACTCAGTTGAGTAGGTATTCTCCGAATATGGTGTAAGATTTAGGGCAAAGATGAGTAAATTCATATATGGTGTTTTAGAGGATGTTGTCAAAGAGTGCAGAATAGCTATATTGATTAAGGAGATGGACATCTCTAGGTTGATAGTTCATGATTAGTAGATTGAGGAAGAGAATCTCAAGGAAAGTGAAAGAGATAATAAGAGATCCAAAACTAGTAATTTTAACTTTTCTCAATAGAGTTCAGATAGTGAAAATTGTTCTCAACACCACAAGAAATCTTTAGCCCTAGTACTATCTTCTGCCAGTGCTCTAGTACCTAAGTTCAGACGGGATAATTGATATAGTGCACCAGGCTCTAAATCCCATGATATTATTATTAGTAGTCGCACCAACCTTGTTTGCAGGACATTGTAACACCCCGAGTCTGTACCTCAGACCCTACATGGTGCTAATAGTCCTAAAGGATCACAAGCTAACTCATGACTGGTACCTGCTGTGAGCACTAAATAATAGCAATATTGTAACAATAATATTACTGAGACAAATGCAGAAAACTCCCATAAGGTTTAGATCTAAAATTAAAATAAATACAGTATAACAATACAAAAATTGAAATATCTGTCTGAAAAAACTCTAGTCTAAAAAGCCTCTAAACTGTTTGAACTGTGGAGTTAATGGGATAAGTCCCCAACAAACTCTGGCTACTTAAAATGAACTAAAATTTGGAAAAAAACAATCATGCCCTCAAACTATAAGGACTCACCGCTACTCTGTCTACTGAGAATCTATATTTTCTAAAGGTGCTCGGGAGCCCGTGCATCTGAACCTATGATATAAGAAATCATAGCACAAAAGAAAAGCATGTGTCAGTACTTTGAATGTACTGTTATGCTCAGTAAGGTAGGCTATAATGCATGGGTTCGTATGCATGAACAATACTGACTAGATGACATGAGAATATCTGAATAAGCATATATGCATGAATCCATAAACTGTAACTGAGATCATAAGAACACTGTGTATTAAGTTCTGAATACTGATTAACTAAGATCTGAGTTTACTAATACTGTACTACTCATAACTGAGTGACTGTATCTGACAGTCCTAATTCTATGGAACTATGTTGAGTTTCATACTTAGCTTAGTGACTGTGTTTGACAGTCCTGAATCTGTTGAACTGACCTGAGTTCTATACTAAGACTGAATTTGAAATAGATACTGTGAGAGGTAATAATCTAACCCACATGCCCCAATTAAGATGACTGAGTTAGGGTCCAATCTGTAACCCCAATTGGAAGGGTGTTAGTACCATGCCACGGGTAAAGACAACTATTATGAAGTCAGTCCTAACTAATGGGTGACTTCTGAGATGAGTCCTAATCTAGCGGGTGATCCTTGAGTATGTCAGTCCTATCTAACGGGTGGCATCTCTAAACCTACACTAGCTACATAGTTCATGAACTTAGGGATTGCTTCTAGGGACCCAGTCCTATCTAACGGGTGCGCCCCCATCCTTAGGTTCTCTCAGTGCTGAATGTTACTCCTAACTTAATAGATACAGAACTAATTTTGTAGTTCATACTAGGCTTGAATAAACTGTTACTGAGTTTACTGAGTTCTGTTGATTAACTAAATACTATAGAATCCTGACTAAATACTACTGGGTTCTGTAACAGACTAAGAGTACTACTGGTTGTAACATGACTGATATCATTCTAAAACTGACACTGGCTCTATGTCAACAGCTAAATTGTCATGTATTAAATACCCCAGGACTCAATATCCTGAAAAGTAAATCATAGCATAGCCTTGAAAAGAATAATCATGTCCACTTGTTCATAACTCATTCATGGAGGCATTTTATCAAGCACTTTCATGATAGAACTTGCACCTAAGCTAACATGACATGATTTCTTTATCTTATTAGTTCATATGAGCAATTCATCAACCACATAGTAAGCATGATATATGTACATAACATTAACTACAAGTAGTCATCATAATTCAACTCCAACTTCACAATTTGAAGGGTTTTACCTGGATCCACATGATATTATATATATATATATCGGTTAACCTCATATGAAACGTATCATAACACGTGGATTAGAATCCAAATTAATCATTTTAAACATAAATATAATCAAACCCAACAAGGAATTCATGAAATCCATAAACTTAAAGTTTAAAAATTGTTTGTTGGACTCCAAGGGTGGAAGGGGCCCTTGGAAGAACACTTTACATACATTGATTATTACTTTCAAGGAGATTGAAGTGATAACTTGAGAATTGAATTCTTGAACTTGATGAGGCTTAGTCTTTCTATTGAGAGAGTTTATGAGTAAAGAATGAGATTTTACCCTATAAGCTAATTAATTTTGTTTTAAGGATGAATAAGGGTGAGGAAAATGGCCCATTTACCCCTACAACCCATATTAAAATAATGTTGAACAGGGTTTCCCTAGCGTTATAACCCCTACTTAGGTCAAGTAGTCATTGCGATACGACCCCTACTCGGGTTAAGCATCCATCGCGATGCGACCCTTACTTGGGTTGAGTGACCCTCGCGATGCGAGGATATCATAAACCCTCACTAGTTTGGGCAACCTAACTTGCCCATACGCTAGTTTAAAAAATCTAAAAATCGCTTGAGATGACCCACAAGTGACCTTGATCATGAATCAATTTAAAGATCAATAAACTAAGGTCAGAAAGGTCGTGAAATAAGATTGCCAACTTACGAAGGCTAAAAGGACTCTAAATTAGAATACTTAGCTAAAATTTTCTAAGTTTGTACCCCTTAACAAGCTTAAAGGACTAAATTAAGCTATGAATTTTGCGGGATCTTATAATATCTCACCCTTGGGAGAATTCATCATTGAATGAAACTGACTATGATGAGAGAACTGACAAACTAAACTTATGTACTGGACACACATAACTGTAACATGATTTTATAACTGACTCTACAGAAATACTAAATTACCATACTGAATGTGCATATCTGAGGAATAACTTTGTAACTGATATTACTAGTAAGCTGAGTTTGTATACTAAACATGCATATCTGATGCATGAGTACATGACTGAACTGATCTGTGAATGCATGACTGAATATGCAATGGTAATGGATTCCAAGTTCATAACTGTAATTGGACATGGAACTACGCCAATCTAACGAAGATTATTACCTTAAATTAAGAATACTGATAAACCTGAGATTATTTACTAGATATGAATGAATGGGCACATGAGAACATATTGAGCCTAAAACGTGATACATGAACTGAACTGATCCCCTGAATACATGGCTTACGGTTGGGATTGGAACTTAAGGGTCCACCTATGAGTACCCCCTACTCCAAATTAGATTCATTACGTGAAAAGAAGATGATAGGTTTAGGTCATAAAAGCTTGGGAAATTATAATGCATCCCCTCTAAGGGCATTATGTCCCTTGAAGAATGCTGACTTGGCCGAGATACTAAGGAAGAACTGAGACGATACACAGGGTACCTACAAACAGAATTGTGACTACCTATCAGGAATCTGAAATTGAGGCATGACACCTGAACTGAACTGAACTTGAAATTGCATGGTTGCTCAATCTTAGAATAGTTGTAATCATGATACTTTGGATAGGATAACTGGGTGGAAAGATGGGATACTACACGAATATATCCGCCTGACTGCTAAACTGAATTACTGACCCTACTGACTAGCTCATACTAAAAACTTATGCTCAAATAGAGCATTTCTATTACACTCTCTCTAAAAAGGTTTAGTGACCTTAGGGAGCAATAAAATCTTGACATAGGCTGAATAAAACATCTGAATAATAAATCGCACCCTGGCTAAAATTCTATAATATAGGGCAAGGACTATGGAACACTATCTAAGATAGAGTGACTAAGACTCCTGCACCAGAACTACTAACTCGTAACCTTATCCACATCTTCACACTATTTCCCTCAATTATAGTTTCTACTTTAGCACAACATTTTGCTTGAGGCTACCAAAAATATCTACATGGGCGCTGAGTACGAATTCTATAACATACTAGTTTATCTAATTAACTAACGGCTGCTAGCTGAATACTGGGCATGTAAGACTGAATTCTACTAGGTCTGAATAACTGAACTAAAACTGTAGAGTATTATACATATGATGTAAGCGCTGACTGAGTAACAGAAGATGATTGAGAATGAATTTGTGAAAACTACATTATTTTAGAATACAAGACCAAATGTATAACATGATTTTGAAATAGCCTATAAACTGAGGTACTGACATACTGATAACTAAATAACTAATAATTGTATGCTATAATCAAGCAAACCTAAAATTGAACTAAGCTACTTATATGATTACTGGACTAAGAATGTGACTGAGACTTTAATTAAGATGGTAACGGAGACTGTAACTAAGATTTTACTGAAGACGAATAATGAGTTTTGATAATTGAGTAACTGATATCTGAAACTGTAATTGAGCTTATACTGCAATAGAATACTGAGTGAATTGGAACTCTTTATAAAAGGAACTCTAAGCATGCATGATTTTTTTTGCTAATTTGCACGAATATGATCTATGATCATAGTGCTGACATGCAAGGCATGAGTAAATGTCGTAATAACTAAAGTATGAATCTTTACACTGAGTTAATGACGGGTTGAGTCTCATTCCTTCCCTCTACTTTTCCACACGTACTGACATTATTACTAGAATCTGAAATTCTAACTTGGTTACTTATCTGATCTGAGGTGATTGTATACACTTTTGTATCATTATTCTAGCTTATTTCATCTTGTTTTGAGAGCAATTCATGTTCTTAACATATCTATATTGATATAAATAAGAATTTATATGTCCAAGTATGCATTTACAATGTCCAAAGTATTTTTCAAACAAGTTTGTGCTTAATTGAGTTATTTAGAGTTCAACCCGAAAGAGTAGTTTTACTAGCTTGAGCTAGGCGTGTGTCTAGTTGATTTCAGTGGATTCTAATATGTTTAATTTATTCTAAATATTTTAATGGTGTAATTATGAGTGAAATAACTTGTTTTTAATGGACAAAGTGTAATTTTATTAAGTCAACAGTCGAAATAATAAGTGGACAATCATTGAGAATTTGTCTTATCTTAGCTTGTGTTTTGATTTGTTGTTGCGAATATTGTGTTATTTTGATATTTAATTTGTGGTGTATGATATTTAGAAGGCTTGGTGAACTAAATACAGTGATATGTTGATGATTTAAAGGCCGAAAATTCATTGAAAATATACTACAAAAGGCATGGACAAAGGATAGAACATTTTACATTTAACTAAATTTTTGAATAAAAATTTCAGTGGGTTGACACGAAGACGACGCGTCACATTGATATTTCAGTTTTAATCAGTCCAACGACGCGATTATTAACGTGTCGCGTGGCTGATCATTATAAACAATCAAATCAATGCGCAACGACAAAGTGGAGTGTATCCAATTTTAAGTCAAATTGTGGCGTGCAAATTAAAGGTTTGGTGGGAATCTTTTGGGACTTGTGCCAATTCCCAATTCCACCATAATAATAAATACATACATACATATATATATATATATATATATATATATATATGTATTAAGGGCTAGTCACAATTTTGGATTGGACAATCTTGAACTAAATAAATTTCACTAGACACGCTTGCAAGGAACGGAGCACTGTTTTGGAGAATTTATACGGAGGCGACTACACGATGTATTAGGTTTAAATTTTATTTTTATTATTTAATTTTTCATATCATGTATTCAATTATTTGGATCATGGTTATAAATATTAGTGGCTAAAAACCCTCCTTTCAGGGTTAAAGCCAAGAACATATTACTATTATTTTGGATTAAATTCGTTTAATTTTTGCATATCATATTTGGTTGTTTGTTTATTCTTGTTTTAATTATTTTCAGGATTCACGATCCTTAGAATACATATATTGTCAACCTTTTGATCTCAAGAGATAGATTAAAGAGATAGAACATGAGAATAAATAAAGTTTGGGTTTTTATTCTTTTATAAAATAAAGAATTAAACTTAGCATCTAGGACAGAGATGAACTTAGATGTCTTACTTGATTCATACGTAGGATAATAGCTTTAATTAACTTAATTGAATTATTACATCCCTGCTCAACAATGTACTTGAATGTACATATTAGGTAAAAGATTATAGGTTGGGAAACCATGATCATGCAATTAACCCTATGAATCAACAACCACGATAAGCAAGTTGACGAATGAAATTCAATAACATAGTATGATTGTTCGAAGAGCTTTTAGTCTGGGCTTTTCACTATTGATTGTCCCAAGATTTTTATTTTCCCACATTATTTAGTTTATTTTTAATTTACCAAATTACAAACTCTCTTTTTGTTTATTTTTCTCAATTAGTTAGACTAGAATTGGATTGGCGGCGAACGCAAGTCCCTGAGAGGTCGATACTTGGGCTTGTTTGAATCCACTATATTACTTGATAAGACCATGTACACTTGCGTGTGCGCTTGGGCGCTGTCAAGTTTTTGGTGCCATTGTCGGGGACTTGTTATTAGGCAACTATCTTATTTTTCGCTTTTCTATATTGAGTTGTAAATAGTGTTTGTTTAGTTTCTTTTTATTTTTCTCACACTCTTCTCGAGATGTTTGTCTGGGATAGATGGTTTTCGAATAATGGAAATTCTTGTTGTTTCTGTGGAGGACACCACCTTGTGGCCTATTGTCTAGATTTTTATGAAAGCGGATGGACAGAACCTTCATAATATGATGCGAATAATTTGAGGAAGTCTGAGTACTTGAAAACTGATATTGTGGAAATTATTAAGAAGAAACCACTACCATCATGTCTACAGTGTCTAAGCAAAGAAATATATGAGAAGGACATTAGCTAATTTGTGGAGAAAACACAAGAATCACAACCACTCGATTGTCATCTTTATCTTGAGACTGAAAGTGAGAAGGTGAATAAAAGTGAAGGTGTTGTTGATTGTGTAAATTTTGAAGTAGGATTAGTTGGGATGCGTTCGAAGAATTTTTCTACATTATCTTTAGATGACATCTTGTCTATGGAATCATTTAAAATAGTGCAAAAGTGTGAAGATGAGGAACAAGAATCCTATATTCTTGATTTTGCACTAGTTAACCAACCTAAAAACACACCTCACTTGAAGGCCGAGTGGTTTACAATGCACATTTCATTACTCGATTGCTTAATTTTTGTACCACCTCTATATGATCGAGGAAAGAAGATGGATATGATATTGGGGGTGAAATTAATATTCTCAAGGTGGAGGAAAAATTTCATAGGGGTCATGTCGCGACACTAAATTAGGCTCTTCTTGGGAAGCAACCCAAGCTAAGGTATGTTTTTTTATAATTTCTACTTTTTATTTTACGTTGTTTGTTTTTTTGGTTGAGTCACAGGTTAATGAAAAGTCTGAGTACCATAATCTTAAGCTTTAAGTATGAGAAAGATTGAATGTAGGGTCCCATGGATTCCATTTATGTATGAAGATGCTACAAGCTAGGACTAGAGGCCTCAGGGAGTATTTCTATCTCTTACCTTTAAATTCACTTTGGGAACAAAGTAGAGTTTTAAGTGTGAGTGGGGAAATTCCCAATTTTTTTCTCAATTTTAAAAAATTTAGGTTAGGAATAAGTGAGATATTATTGTTGGTGCTATTTTTTATTACATGATGCTAGTGGGTTTGTTGGTAAAAGCATGTTAATTGACTGAATCGTTATTTTTGAGACTCTTAGGCTCAAGTTTGTGACTCTTGTATTTTTTCCGCTTAATATTGAATTGATACTATTGTTGGGTGGGAGTCTATGATGATCCTATTTGGGTTGAGCATGTGACATATGCATGTAAGATTTTTTGTATATTCCTTATTACATGTGATGTTAGAACTTGCCCCTTGTGTGTGTGAAGGGAAATAAAGAATGCGATTTTAGGAGATGATTTAGGCATTTTTTTGATAGCCTTGTTTTATACCTTCTATTTGTCCTACCCTTTATGCATTATCCTAGTTAACCCCATTGAGCGTTTAGCTTATTTTGTTTGGTCGCCCCATTTGTAGCCTAATTCCCTTCTTTGATAGACTTTAATTTAATCCAAAAAGCTCCTAAGTGCTTTAATTGAAAAAAAAATTAATTAGTAAGGAGTTTGAGAAATTGAAGAAGAAAAAGGTGAAATTGATGCCCAAGATAATAGTTATTGGTATTTATATTTGATGTGTAGTGGATTTGTATGATATAATTTATGCTAAAAATATTGTGATGATTGTGAAAAAAGAGGAAAATTGATTCTTGTGGTAGTAAACTATGTGTCTACTATGTGTTTGTAAAAATGCTTAAAAGAGATGGGGCAAAAAGAAAAGATATGGGTGAATGAAATGGTGTAATTTGGTTGTTGGAGATTGATTTTAAATGTTTAATGTGGTGTATTAAAGCGCTTAGAGAGGTTAGTTACTATTTCCAAATAGTTCCTACCTATCCTTTAGCCTACATTATAACCCGAAAAAGTCTTAATTGATCTTAAGCTTTACATTCGACTATTAGCGGAGTATTACACTAAGGTCAAGCCCATGGTTCATTGTGTGTAGCTTGTGAATTCTTTGTCAGAGTGAGTGCAATTTGATTCTTATACCCATTATGTTATAAATTGCATTACTGTAAGTGATATGGGTAACTCTCTTGTTGTGAGGGCACATGTTTGATGAATGTGGGTTATTTGTATGATGTTCTTGATTGAGTAATATGTATGAGTTTCCCAATGGGGTGAGTCAATTTTTGAGGCTAGGATGTTTTAGAGTAGTGTTCACGAGCTTTCAATTATTAGTAACATGCTTTGTGTAGAAACTTGCATTCCGTGTATTCATTGTAGTGCTAGCTTGAGTGTCTTTTATTTAGTAAAAGTGGAGCGTCACCTTAGATTATTATGTTTAGAGTAAAGAGTTGTTCGAGGACGAACAAGAGTTTAAGTGTGGGGTGATAATCTGAGGTGATTTTATACATTTCTGTATCATTATTCTAGATTATTTCGTCTTGTTTTGAGAGAAATTCATGTGCTTAAAGTGTCTATATTGATATAAATAAGCATTTATGGGTCAAAGTGTGTATTTACAATGTCTGAAGTATTTTTCAAACAAGTTTGTGCTTAATTGAGTAATTAAGAGTTCACCCCGGAAAACTAGTTTTACTAGCTTGAGCTAGGTGCACGTCTAGTTGGTTTCGATGGATTCTAATGTGTTTAATTTATTCCAAATATTTTAATGGTGTAATTATGAGCGGAATAACTTATTTTTGATGGACAAAGTGCAATTTGATTAAGTCAAGAGTTAAAATAATAAGTGGACAATCATTGCGAATTTGTCTTATCTTAGCTTGTGTTTTGATTTATTGTTGAGAATATTGTGTTATTTTGATATTTAATTTATGGTGTTTAATATTTTAGGAGTCATGGTGAACTAAATACGGTGATATGTTGATGATTTAATGATCGAAAATTCATTGGAAATACACTACAAAAGACATGGACAAAGAATAGGACGTTTTACACTTAATTAGATTTTTGAACGCAAATTTTAGTGAGTCAATGGGAATATATGACGCGTCACATTGATATTTCAGCACTAATCAGTCCAACGATGTGATTATTAACTCGTCGCGTCTCTTATCGTTATACACAATCAAATCAATGTGCACCGATAAAGTAGACTGCATCCAATTTTAAGTCAAATTATGGCATGCAAATTAAAGGTTTGGTGGGAATCTTTTGGGACTTTTACCAATTCCTAATTCCACCATAATAAGAAATACATTATAATTACTACTCTTTATAAGTGTGAGTGAAGCACACAGGAGACGGTTGTCATGTGTGCTTCCTCAAAGGGATATTTCGGGCTTCCCATGTTTCAGTTTGAGGGCATTATGGTATTTTCACCTAGTTATTTTCGTGGTATTTTCATAGCAACACACGTGGCTAGATAGCTACTATACCACTGAATAAGCTGAGAAGAATACCTTCATCTTTTCGACAGTAGTATTCCTCTATTAACAATATCTGCATTTTCTCAAGCGTCTTTTCCATTTACAGGTTTTCCTCTTCTCTGTATATGCTTAACTATGAATTCTTTAACTTGAACTTCACCTTAGGCAGTGGATTTGTGCGAATTACGGATGAAAACATTGTGGATCATTTTTTATTTTCTCTCTTTCTCTTTCAAGTCATGATGTTTATTTTACTTGTATAAATTTTCCAATTTATTATTTGGATGACTAAATAACTTAGGGGAAACAAATTCTGAGCTTATCTTTTGGTTTGGCTGAAATTTTGCTCTCTATATGCTTATGATAATACTCCAGTGAAGATGACTGCTTGGAGTACAACCTTACGCTTTAGTTTCGTGTTATTCAAAGCCAATGAATTCACTGAAACAAACCAGCTACTAGATTGCTACTTTCTTTAGTTTCACCACCAGTAGACTGTCTAATTTGTTACTCCAACATTCAGATTAATGACAAAAGATGAGAAATATAGTCAGATCTTCACAAAATGAGCTGAAATGAAGATTAGGTGCCTTCATTGGAAGGATAAGATTATGTGAAGAAAACCAATTCCTTGGTCTTTGAGTGACTGAATGAGGGAAAAACCGAAATTGCCAAATCCGAGTTTTCCCCTGCTATGCTCCAGGAGATCCTGGATAGTAGTGAAAAGTAGTTTCCTGATATTATCTCTTATTTTTAGGCACCAGGCACCAGGAGTAGTAAAAAAAAAGACTAGCTTTTCTCCAACTTCCACATCTGAAATAGATGGCTATGAAGGTACGAAGTGACTGAACTCTGAAGGAGACGAAGGAGGCCATTGGGTGAGGGTAGAATTCAGGTTGCAACCAAAAATGAGAATCGGAAGAGTGGAATCAATCTATTGGATCTCATTATGATGTTATTGAGGCCATTATTTCATGAGAACAAGTGTGAAATGAATAGGATTAAGGATAGACGAACACTAGCACCACAGTCTTTCCAAATACTAATGGGAAATTGACTTCCATTGAAGATATGATTTAATAGTTACATGAGTCAGCAGGTACACTAGGGGTCAAATTGGTCACTAGACCTGGAAGTTTGCCAATTTGATTAACAATTTCATCTAATGGCAAATTTCTAACCCATGGTAAATTCTTTGTTAGTATTTGATTATCAACATGCTTTAATTAGAATATCTACCAATATTATACATATCATTTCATAGAGTATCGTATTATATTTTATCCTGTTATATTATTTTATGAAAACATCTTATCGTTTTACATCATTACATAATGTCATAGATCATCAGTTTGAAGGAAAAACCTACAAGAAAAGTAGCGCCCACGTTTAAAGCTGTTATAAAAAGATAGAAGGACAAACCTACGAGAAAAGTAGAGCCTGCATTTAAAGCTATTATAAAAAGATAGGATAAGGATAAAATAAGATTATTTGATATTATTCTTCAAAGAATTTTCATGAACAAACCAGGAGCATTTTTTATTGATGGTCCAGGGGTAAGCGGTAAAATATTTTTATATCGTGCTTTATAGGCTACAATAAGATCCAAAGGGTTTATAGCTTTAGCAAAACCAATCTCTAGTGTTGCTGCGTCAATTTTTCCTGAGGATGAACAGCTCATTCACGTTTTAAAATTCTAATTAATATTGATGAGCATTTCTCTTATAATATTTGCTAGAAAAGCTCTCTGGCATCTTTAATTCGCGATGCAAAACTAATTGTATGGGATGACGTATCAATGTAAAAAAAAATGATTGAAGCTTTTGATTTTCTCATGAAAGATCTAACAGGCATAAATATACTCTTTGGTGGAAAAGTCATAGTATTTGCTGGTAATTTTAGACAAACGCTTTCTGTTGTTCAAAATAAAAGAAAAGAAGATTTTATCTCTGAAAGCATATTGAACTCTAAAATTTGGAATCAACATGAAAAATTGAGTCTCACAGAAAATATGTGTGCCAAGGATGACCCTGATTTCTATGAATATCTCATGAAAATTGGAAATGGAAAAGAGAAAACAAATATTGATAATAAAATAAAAATTCCAAAACAGTTTATTATTCCTTTTATTACTAAAAAGGAATCATTAGATGTCTTATTCAACATAATTTATCAAACTTACAAATATCTTTTAACGATTCTTCTTTTATGACCTCTAGAGTTATCTTGACTATAAAAAATGACTTTGTGGATGAGATAAATGATAGACTCGTAGCTCTATTTCCAACAGACACCAAGATATTCATCTCTTCTAATGAAACTATTGAACTAAATGATCAAATTCAGTTTGAGGATTTCTTACACACTATAAACCTTCCTGGCTTACCTCCACATAGATTAATGTTAAAGAAATATTGCCCTATTATATTATTACAAAATGTAAATCATTCTGAAGGCTTATGTAATGGTACACCATTTGTATGTTGCAATTTCAAAACACATGTTATCAGTTATAAAATTGCAAGTGGAGATTTCAAAGATAAACATGTATTCATTCCGAGAATACCGTTATTATCATCAGAAGATGAAAAAATACCTGTTCCTTTTAAAAGAATACAATTTCTAATACGATTATGTTTTTCTATTACAATAAATAAAGCACAAGGACAAACATTAGATAATGTTAGTATTTATTTACGAGAATCGATTTTTTCTCATAGTCAATTATATGTTGGTTTATCGAGAGTAAAAAGTTCCAAATATGTAAAAATATTAATTCGGCCACTTACTGTAGATAATAATAATGACCAATCAACTTATAATATTGTCTATAATGAAATCATTCAAAAAAGCTTTGTTGTAAAACATATTCATGTCATATTTACATTTTGAAAAGAGTTGCCTCAAAATATCTCCTAAGTTAGTATGATATCCCAACACCTATATCTATTAAATTACTTGTAATGTCTAACATGGAATATACCATCTATCATTTTAAATAAGAAAAATTTTGAAAAACTGTGTGACTAAAGCTTATCATCAAAATAGTTACTACCTAATTCTCAAACGTCATTCAGTAGGAAAAAATTGCCGCGACAAAACAACTTATTTCCATCTCGATGTTAAATTGAATGTACATCAAAGATATTATATTAGCTCATCAAAAGGTATACTACATGACCTTCCTCCTTTTTAAACTTGATCACAAGAAGATTTGAAATTTACTGTCTTCTTTGGTATGACACACATCAAAGAGCTTCCAGGTTATGTGGATGTAGCAAACACATAGGGAGTTCATCCTTCTGCTCTTTCCATAGTTTAAATACACTTTGCTTCTTCCAAAACATAACTTACTACTTTCTCCTCTCCTCAGATGTGGGAAACAAAACCTCTCACCTTTTCTCAGGTATGACATGAATTTTCACTCTTAGTACACATACTAACACCTTTACTGTGTGTGTATGAATATTACTTTATTTGAATTTTGTTTACTTTTGTAAATCAGTTCGAAGTAAACGAGTTGATTTTCTGATTTAGTTTCGTTTGATTATTGAACGTTTTAGTATGAAAATGTGTTTTACTGTGTTTTTGTATGATTGATGGATTTTAGTTTAATATTTTCCATTAGTTTCTTGTTTAGTTGAGATCATTTCTTATTTCCTTTTTAGATTTCAGTTTGAATTTGGTAAAATGAAAATATATTCATTTCCATTGATAATATTGGTAAATATTGACACACCTATACTGCTGAAAATTTAATAACTATTAGTAATATAGGATCATTTACGTAACTAAATTTTCAATAGCGACGACATATATATAGTTATACCAAAGAAGCCTCAGGGGATGACCTTCATCTGCAACAACTATTGCTTCATCTAGATAAGAAAATTATATTAGATAAAGTTTATTTTCTGACTTATTGCTTAATTATTGATTTATTATTATACGATTGCGTTTTTCTTTGATAGTGGTTGCTTGTTTAGTTAAGATCATTTATCATTTCCTTTTTTGATTTGAGTTTGAATTTGGAAAAATTAAAATATATTCGTTTCTATTGATAATATTGGTAAGTATTATTGTTAATGACATGAGTTTTCACTGTCCATACATGTACAAACACCTCTTCTATGTGTAAATATTGCTATATGAATTGTGGATCACTTAATTTAGTTTCCTTGTCAACTTCATCGGATCAGTAAATCAGTGATTGGGAAGTTCATATACATAAGAATTGTATTAGATAAACATGATTAACTAAAGAATTTACTATTACAGTGGTATGCCCTACTAAAAATATTGGTCATGTTATTGGTAAAGCAAACAAGTGGTACTCATATCGAGGTTTCCCATACCAAAGAATGCATTATCAGTCATTTCCACTAAGGACTCTTCACTTTTGATGCTGCACCTGTCGGATTCTACAAAAATGCACTACTTTTGGAGAATTTGACACACACACCCTAACATTTTAGAAGAGTCCAAGCAAACATAATTTGACAGTGCTTTTCTTCTCTTTGATCATTGTGAAACAAATTTTTACACAAAAAGCATTGACAACAGTTTCTCATCTTTTTTTTAGTTCCTTACTAAAAGTTATAAGAACATTATGTGATTTTACTCTTGCTTGGAAGATATCACATGGAATTAGTCAAGGTATGCAAAGGATGGCTTGAACATTATTGTACGTGAGAAAAGAGTACAAGCAATAGTTATTGCAGCTAGTTTTTCAATTACGGAGGTAAAAATTAACCCAACCACACCAACCAAAAAAAGTATAGAAAGTCAGGCCCTGAGGCTTCTCTGGTATAACTTTATATATCCCGTCACTATTGAAAATTTAGATACACAAATGATCCTAGCTTACTAATAGTTCTTAGATTTTCAGTATGTGCTCTTTCAAAAAGAAGCTCCTTTGAGTCCCAATAGATTGCTGATATTAGTACTTCAATGTTCGTCCATCTATATTTGTATCAATTTCATATCAGTTCATCAAATTGATGATGTCGTTCAGTTTAGTTTGTCTGATAAATGTCAAAAACAACAAAGAATAATGACTATCAACTGATGATATATCTGCACTTACTAAATTTATGACATTAATTTTGCATCAGTTCAATATAAGTTTGACTTCTTAAACTTTTGGCTCAATTTCACCAATTTGGGATTCACTTACCTTTATGGACTATTGTGGAAACATTTTTGCCGGTTAAGTAGCTGTTGTTTCATCTTTGACTAGTTTTCTTTGTCTATGTGTGATCCAATATAGATTGCACCCATCTACTACTCTGTGCACTGTTAAATGTGTGTTTATTCAACCTCTCAAACCTCCCATAGTTAGTATTATAATGACTTATTCTATTTTACATTCCCTTGCTATCACATCAATTTATTAGAGAATCTACAGTTATATCTTCCTGCCCCTTGTTCAATGCATATTTTTAGTTTAGAATTAATCGAGTTGTACAAAAGTTATCATGTACACCCCAATTATTAATTTTTTTTTAAATTACCGCTTGGATTACTATATGGATTTGTAGTTTTTTTTAGTAGTATTATTTTGATAGGTATGAATTCTCAATTATTACCTTGTATTATGCTAAATTTCTAGTGCAAGTTACTTAATTTGTTTTGCTCTTCTACTATTTAGGTAGTCTTTTAATTGTGTATCTTTATATTTCTTCAAGTCCTTCACCCAACTTTAAAACATGTAGCTTTCCAAGGAACTTAGTAGTGTTAGAGATGTTAGAAAAGGCTGAAAAGGTAATGTTAATCCATCTGCAGGTGTTGATTCTTACACATTGGTGGTACCTCTTTGTCGTACAATCACTATGGTCATGACTCGCTCTCGCTACACTTTCCATGTTGTTGTCAAAGTTTATCTCGCTAACCTCATTCTTGTTATTTTCCTCTATTTACTCTGGAATCAATGTATGTTTTTCACCAGAATTATTGGGCTCGCGCTGGCGCGAACTCTTCCACCTAGTATATTTATATTAAGGGCTGGTCACAATTTTGGATTGGAAAATCTAAAATCTAATAAATTTCGCTGGAAACGCATACAAGGAACAGAGCAATGATTTAGAGAATTTATACGGAGGTGACTACACGGTTTATTAGGTTTAAATTTTATTTTTAGTCTTTAGTTTTTCATATCATTTATTTAATTATTTGGATAATGATTATGAATATCAGTGGCTAAAAACCCTCCTTCGGGGGTTGACGACAAGAATATAATTACTATTATTTTGGATTAAATTCATTTAACTTTTGCTAATCATAGTTGTTTGTTTGTTTATTCTTATTTAAGGATTCGCGACCCTTAGAATACATATATTGTCAACCTTTTGATCTTGGGAGAGGGAATAGGGAGATAGAACATAAGAATAAACAGAGTTTGGATTTTTATTCTTTTATAAAATAAAGAATTAAACTAAGCATCTAGGACAGGGATGTACTTAGATGCCTTGCTGGATTTATACGTAGGATGATAGATTTAATTAAATTAATTGAATTATTACATCCCCACTTAACGATGTTGTTATAATGTCCATATTAGGTAAAAATTTATAGGTTGGAAAACCATGATCAATCAATTAACCCTATGAATCAACAACCACGATAAGCAAGTTGATGAATGAAATTCAATAACATAGTATGATTATTCAAAGTGCTTTACCCCTGGGCTTTTCTCCACTAATTGTCCCAAGATTTTTATTTTCCCACATTATTTATTTTATTTTTAATTTACAAAATTACAAACTCTCTTTTTGTTTACTTTTTCTCAATTAGATAGACTAGGATTAGATAGGCGGTGAACACAAGTCCCTAAGATATCGATACTTGGGCTTCTTTGAAGCCACTATATTACTTGATAAAACAACGTACACTTGCATGTGTGCTTGGGCGCTGTCATTTTCCCACCATCTCCCCCTTAGCTTAAAGCCATTATTCTAAATCTGAAAATCACTTAATAAACTCTAAACTAAACTAAAACCATGTTACTCTAGAGTCTAAGATATGAATGCTCATAAAAACTGAACTAATCCTGAAGGACTACACCTAATAATATAAGGTCCGCTTCTGGTACTTCCTTTTGATATATGATTCTTAGCTTTCTATTGCCCCAACAATCATCATATAACAACCTCAACACTGACTAATTTATAATTCTCAGCTTCTCTTTCTACTACTTCAATCTAGAGATTCAAACTTAAATCAATTGAAACTGAGGTACTATCTTTTTATTCAAGGACTGGTTCATCAAGAAACATAAATGGAACAACTCTATTACTGAAATTAACTAAAGGGATTTTTTGGAATACTGTCATTTTTTGACTTAGGCACTGGAACTCTAACTGAAGGCAGAACTGTGGCTGAGGATCTCTGAGAGGATTGGATTAAAACTACTTGTTCTGACTCTCTTATTCTTTCTATCTTTCTTACTACACTTCCCCTCCTTACTCTGCTGAGTATGAACCCCAAGCCTAGATAAGACAATAACCTGTAGGTTGTTCTGAGCAACAATTGAATTGGCTAAAGTTGTGAATGCAACTCTAAATTCTGCATGGGACACGTGCTTATTTAGGGGATCTGCCTAAACGGGCTGAGGTGCTAACCGATTTCTATTTCTCTTTTCATTAGTCTCTTTGGGAGGCATGTTCTGTAATCAGAAGGAAGACATGGATTAGACTGAGATTTTAACTTGAGCTAATGCTCACTCTCACGACATGAATGCTGAAAGAAGAGAAACTATTCCTAAAACATCTCGTAGCCTTTTGTCCATAGGAGTGGCGCAATACATAAGACTCTGCTACATGTCGCTTTCAAACTTTTGAGGACTTTATTGAACCTTACACTCTGATACCAAGTTTGTCATGCCTCGAGTCTGTACCCCAAACACTACATGGTGCTCAAGATCCAAAGGACCACAAGCTAAACCATGACTGGTACCCGCTGTGAGTACAAAATAATAGTAATACAATAACAACAATATAACTAAGATAAATATGGAAAACTGCCGTAAGATTTACATCTAAAAATAAACTGAATATGATATAACAATATAAAAACTAAAATATATGTTTGAAAATACTCTCGTCTAAAAAGCCACTAAATTGTATGAACTGTGGATTGTTGTGACAAGTCCCCAACAAACTCCGACTACTGAAAATAAACTAAAAGGATGAAAAAAAATCATGTCCTCAAACTATGAGGACTCACCACTACTCTTTCTGCTGAGAATCTAAATTTTCTAAGGGTGCTCGGGAGCCCCTGCATCTGAACCTATGATATAAGACATTATAGTGCAAAAGAAAGGCATGCGTCAGTACTTTAAATGTACTAGTATGCTCAGTGACATAGGCTGTAATGTATGGGTTCGTATACATGATCAATACTGACTGGATGACATGAGAGTAGATGCATGATTACATAAACTGTAATTGAGATCATGACAATACTAGGCACTGAATTCTAAATACTAATTAGCTGAGATCTGAGTTTACTTATATTGTACTACTGATAAGTAAGTGACTGTATCTGATAGTCCTAATTTTATGGAACTTGGTGAGTTCCACACTGAGTTGAGTGACTATATCTAACAGTCCTAAATCTGTAGAACTGAACTAAGTTCTATACTGAGACTGAATCTGAAAGTGAAACTGTAGGAGGTAATTATCTAACAGACATTCTCCAATTAAGATGACTAAGTTGGGGCCCAATTTGTAAGACCAATTGAAAGGGTGTCAGTATCGTGTCTTGGGTAAAGATAATTGTTGTGGAGTCAGTCCTAACTAATGGGTGACCCTTAAGATTAGTCCTATTCTATTGGGTGATCCCTGAGTATGTCAGTCCTATCTAATGGGTGACATCTCTAAACCTACACTGGCTACATAGTTCTAGAACTTAGAGATTGCTTCTAGGGACCCAGTTCTATCTAATGGATGCACCCCAATCCCTAGGTTTGCTCGTTGCTGAATACTACTCCAAACTAAATAGACACTAAACTATTTCCTAGTTCATACTAGGCTTGCCTGAACTATTACTAAGTTCTGTTGAATAACGAGAATCCTGTTACTGACTAAATACTATTGGGTTCTGTAATTGATTGAGAGTATTATTGGTCATGACATGACTGATATCATTTTGTAACTGACACTGGCTCTAAGTAAACAGCAAAAATTATTGAGTATTTAATACCCCCAGGACTCGATGGCATGAAAAGTAAATCATAGCATAGCCTTGAAAAACATAATCTTGTGCACTTGTTCATAACTCATTCATGGAGCCATTTTATCAAACACTTGCCTGATATAACTTGCACATAAGATAGCATGACATGATTTTTTTATCTTATTAGTTCACATGATCAATTCATCAAGCACTTAGTGAGCATGATATATGTAAATAACATTATCAACAAGTAGGCATCATAATTCAACTCCAACTTTACAATTCCAAGGGTTTTACGCGGATCCACATAATATTACACACACACACACACACACACACATATATATATATATATAAATTAACCTCACATGAAACATATCATAAAACATAGATTAGAATCCCAATTAATCATTTTAAACATGAACATAATCAGACCTAACATTGAATTCATGAAATTCATAAACTTGAAGTTTAAAAATAGTTTCTTGGACTCCAAGGGTGGAAGGGACCCTTCGATAAACACTTCACATACCTTGATTACCACTTTCGAGGAGATTGAAGTGAGTTCTTAAGACTTGAATTCTTGAACTTGATGAGGTTAGGGCTTGCTCTTGAGAGATTTTATGAGTAAGGAATGAGATTTTGCCCTATAGGATAATTAATTTTATTTTAAGGCTTAATAAGGGCAGGGAAAATAACCCATTTTTCCTCATAACCCATATTAAAATAATGCTAAACAAGGTTGCGCTTGCATCGTAACCCCTGCTTAGGTCAAGTAGCCATCACAATGCGACCCCTGCTCGGGTCAATCAACCATCATGACGTAACCCTTACTTAAGTTGAATGACCCTTATGATGCGAGGCTATTGCAACCCTTCACTATTTTGGACTTCCAAGCTCGCCCTTACGCTAGTCCAAAAAATCTAAAACTCGCCTGAGATTATCCACAAGTGACCCTGATCATGAATCAATTTAAATATTGACAAACTAAGTTTGGGAAGGTCGTGAAATAAGATTGATAACTTATGAAGTCTAAAATGACTCTAAATGAGAATACTTAGCCAAAATTTTCTACGTTTGAGACCCCTTAACAAGATTAAAGGACTGAATTAAGATAAGAATTTTGCGGGGTCTTACAGATATGTTGTAAGAACCACTAGAGTAAGTACATAGTGTGCATTAATGCTTGTTTTGAGTGTGGTAAGATAGGTCACAGGATAAGAGACTACCTGGCAGGTATGTGCAAAGGTAGTAATGATCGTCAGCATCGCCAGAATAACTCCTCTAGCTCTAGCAGGTCACCCAACACACTAAGGTGACCCTTCTAGTGACACCAGTTGACAATATCAGAATTGACTATATTCCCTTCAGACTCAACAGGATCAGAATGGTTCTCCTTATCTGGTTACGGGTATGTTTCAAGTCTTCTACCTTCATGCTTATGCAATATTAGATCCTAGAGCTACAGTTTTCTTTGTGACTCCCTATTTAGCCGTACACTTCGACATCAATCCTGAAACTCTTCTAGAACCCTTAGTAGTGTCTACTCTAGCCTGTAGTTCCATTATAGACAGGTGAATGTATAGGAATTGCCTAGTCATAGTATCTCAAAAAATTACCACAGTCGATCTTATAGAATTAGAGATGACAAATTTTGATGTCATTCTTGGCATGGATAGGCTTCACTCTTGTTATGAATTTGTTGACTATAGAAACAAAATAGTCCAATTCTAGTTTCCTTACAAGCTAGCCATAGAATGGAAGGGTAGTACTTCAGTGTGTATTGGTCAATTTTTCTCCTACCTTAAGGAAAAGTAGATGATATCCAAGGGTTGAATCTATCATCCTGTATGAGTCAAGGAATTAAACTCGAGATTCCAAGTCTTGAGTTAGTTCTAGTAATTAATGAGTTTCTAGAATTATTTCTTGAAGATCTTCTCGGAGTTTCTCCTGGGAGAAAAATTGACTTCAAAATAGATTTCCTTCCAAACACCCAAACTATTTCATTTCCACTATATAGAATAGATCCATCGGAGCTTAAGTAATTGAAAAATCTCCTAGATAAGGGTTTAATTAGAACTAGTATCTCTTTATGAGGTTCCAGTGTTCTCTTCTTGCGCAAGAAATATGGTTCTCTTAGAATATGGATAGACTACCGTCAGTTGAACAAGGTCACAATCAATAATAAGTATCCTCTCCCCATGATTAATGACTTGTTTAACCAACTTTAGGGTTCAAGTAATTTCTCTAAGGTAGGCCTCAAATCTGGTTATTATCAACTCAGTGTAAGAGGATATGATATTTTGAAGATAACCTTTAGAACTCAGTACAGTTACTTCAAATTGGTAGTTATGTATTTTGGACTTGATGAACAAAGTGTTTAAGAAGGTACCTAGACATGTTCATCATAATCTTCATAGATGACATCCTCGTCTATTCTTATAGTGAAGGTGAACATGTAGACCATTTGAGGATTATTTTATAGATCCATAAGGATCACTAGTTATTTGCTAAGTTCAACAAGTGTGAATTTTTGTTGAAGTCATAAGATTTCGTTGGTCACATTATTTTAGATAATGGCATTTGAGTTGACCCTCAAAATACCAACGCAGTAAGAAACTTTCCAAGGACCCATCACGCCATCAAATATCATGAGTTTCTTGGGTTTAGCTTGTTACTGCAGATGGTTTGTTGAGGGATTTTCTTATATAACTTCTCCCATGTACAGATTGACTAAAAATAAATTCAAATTTTAGTGGTTCAATTCCTGTAAGAAGAGTATTCAGGAGTTGAAGACTCAACTTACCTCCGCTCTAGTATGGACTCTACTAGAGGGTTCAGATGGTTTCATAGTTTATTGTGATGCTTCCAGAGTCAGTCTTTGTTGTGTGTTGATTCAGTAGGGAAAGGTTATAGTGTATTTCTCTAGATATCTCAAACCTCATGAGAAGAACTACTTGACTCATGATCTTGAGTAGGAAGCAATTGTCTTTGCTATAAAGATTTGGAGGAATTACCTTTATCGGGTTTATGCTGACGTGTTTACTTATGACAAAAGTTTACCATATGTGTTCATGAAGAAAGACCTAAATCTTCAACAAAAAAAGGTTTCTAGAATTGTTAAAAGACTATAATATAAATATGTTGTATCACCCAATTAAGGAAAATATTATAAATGATGCCTTTAGTAGATTGTTTATGGGAAGTGTTGCTCATGTAGATGATAAGAATAAATAGTTAGTCCTTGAGGTTTGGTTGATTCAACCAAAGGTATTGTTTGGGTTCAGAATGGTTTGAAATCTAACTTGGTTACCTAGGTAAAGGAAAAGCAAGACAGATATCCTATTTGGTTAATTTAAAAGAGGCTATTCAGAACCAGAAGGTTGAGGTTTTCTCCCAAGAGAGAGATGTTGTACTTCGTTGTCAAGGCAGGTTACATGTTTGGTACATGGATGGTTTGAGGCAGTGAATTTTAGAAAAGGCAAATGTTTTGGAATATTTTATTCACCCAGGAGCCACTAAGATATACCATAATTGTCAAGAATTCTATTGGTAGAATAGCATGAAAAAGGATATTACAGAATTCATTAATAAGTCCCCAAATTGTTAGTAGGTTAAGATTGAGCTCAAAAGTCCTAGTAGTATGCTTCCAAAATTTAGCATCCCCACTTAGAAGTAGGGAAGTCATGAACATGGACTTTGTTACAAGGTTAACTTGTACTCGCCATCAAGATGATTCTAATTGGGTCATTGTAGATCAGATGACTAAGTCAACTCATAAATTCCAACTTAACATTTTTGAATCAGCCAAAGATTATGCTAGACTCTATCTTAGAGTGTTTTTAGAGTTACATAGAGTCCCATTGACCATTATTTCTTGTAGAGGTACCCAATTTACCTCTCATTTTTAGAAGTCCTTTCAGAAGGGTCTTGGACCCAAATATATCTCAATACAGCTTCCCTCCCACAGTCAGAAGGTCAGATAGAGAGAACCATTTAGACTTTAGAGGATATGTTGAGGGATTATGTTATCATTTTTAAGGTTATCTAGGATGATCATTAGCCTTTGATTGAGTTTGCTTACAATAACAGTTATCACTCTATTATTCAAATGGCTATGTTTGGAGAACTTTGTGGTAGGAGGTATAGGTATCCTATTGGATAGTTTGAGGATGTCAAAGTTGCTTTAATAAGGCCAAATTTAGTGTATGAGGAGATGGAAAAAGTCCAATTAATTTGAGAAAGGATAAGATAACCCAGATTCGACAGAAATCCTATGTAGATGTGAGGAGAAGGGAGCTTGAGTTTGATATTTGGGACTTGGTGTATTTGAAAAGTTTTCTCTTGAAAGGGGTGAGGATATTTGCTAAGAAAGTAAAGCTCAGTCCCCACTATGTTGTCCCAGAAAGGATTTGAGCCATTTTGGGAAGGTAGCCTATGAGTTAGTGTTGCCTGTAGAATTAGCATCAGGGCATCCAGTGTTCCATGTCTCTTTGCTAAAGAAATGCATTGGAATTGCAACTTCAGTAGTCCCTTTATAGAGTGTGAGCGTAGAAGATAGTTTCTCCAATGAAAAAGTCAGAGTTGATATCCTTGATTGTTAGATTCATAGGTTGAGAAATAAAGAAGTTCCCTTAGATAAGGTTCTGTGGAGAAATTTGTCAGTTGAGGGAGTTACTTGGGATGAAGAGGCTGATATGCAAGCCAAGTACCCCTATCTTTTCTCTACAAACCCAGTTCTAGCTTTAGGTAATAGTTTTCTTAATTAGTTAATTCTCTTATTTTTCTATCACAGCTATTCATCCATCCTCATGGCATAGCATGCATTCATGAGTTCAGTCCAGACATTCCTCAGTTATAGATTTAGGTGTAAATTCATGATTCAGCTTATACCTGTGCAGTGCATGATCTTAGTTTTTCTAGTATTCCAGCTCAGACAATTTGTAATGCCCTAGAAAACGGGTCTCGGAGCGTCACACGATGCTTGAGGCTACGAGTAGCCCCAAGCTAACACTTTGAGACATTTTTATTCAGTTCAACATAAATCAATGGGGTTTCCATAAATAACCCTTAAATATCAACAGAGAAATCATCATCCAAGAATAAAAGAATTTCAGAAAGATAACAAAATATGACTTATTAGTCAACTCCCAACATCTATACTAATTTCACAAGCCTCTAAGAAAATCAATAAAACCAGGGAACCATTGAGACATGCCCCAACTGACTCATACTCAGTTATCAACTGTAAACAATTCTATAAAACCAACATCAGACATTATGTCATCAAAACATGAGGACTCACCACGATAGAGGATGTAGAATAGCGTGCCCGAAGAATCACTGTCGAACCTGGAACTGAGTAACTGAACCTAGATTTAGAGAAAATACAGCCCAAATCCGAAGATGTGGGTTAGTACCATGGAAATGGACTGAGTATATAGGGGTGTATGCAGTTTTATAAATATCAACATCATAAATATTTATAAGAAATATGCAGGATGTATGAAAAACTCACATAGCCTGAAGATAATCATCATAATCATGAGAGGATGAAATAAGTATAATAACACATGTGAGTCATCATATAATTTGTCAATCACTTTTTGTTCATCAAGAATATAAATTCTCATAATATAAATATCATTTAAATCTTTCGAAATAGTAACTTTCACAATTCTACTCTCAAATAATTTCACCATTCACCATAGACATAGGGAAACACACACACACTGGGAGATTCTATAACCGACATAAACTATGTGAGCTACATGGAGTCCAATGTATAACCCATGTTGTGGAGAGTCGTCCTATCCTTGCCATCGGAGTAGGACTATCGATATCAAATCCATACAAACTAGTGATCACTATAAAAATCATCCTCAGGCTCACTCCTATGGGAAAACATAGTTCTAGGGAAGTAAGGTCTCTTAATACCTCCCACTCGGTGCTAAAGATTTCTCCCGGACATAGCTCAGACCATTTCAAACACAATCCACAACAAAACAATTTCAGTAATATATAAATATACATCGGGAGCCATCACGCTTCCCATCTATCAAAATCAACCACGTTGTGGATTTCTTTCACATTGGAGTTCAAAACAACTCCATTAAGACCAAAAGGTCAAATCATTCAAAATATCTCAAATATTCAATATCAACGTGCTTATAACACACTCTTTCTAAAAAAACACAATTTCCAATGGGGATTCACGACCCAAATATCAAAATCATTATAAATATCGTTAAAGATTCATGCTTTATATCTCCACACATGTAAATTCATCTTTCAAAATCATAAACATCAAGATTTTATAATAATCATCATAAGATATGGGTTCATGCTTCAAATTCATAAAAATCAACTAAAAATTATGCCTTTGTAAAGAAAATTACTTTTGCGCACAAGAATGGAAGAGAGTTCTTGCTGAAAAACCCACATACCTTGAATGATGAACTTTAGATCGATACTCATTTTTGAGATGCTAATCGTTCCTTTAAATGATGGTTCTTCGGGTTCTTGAACTAGGAACTTGGAATCTTGACTAAATTTGCATAATTAATGGTGAACTTTGGAGGTTCTTGAAGTTCTTGAACTAGGAACTTGGAATATTGAATAAATTTGCAGAATTAATGGTGAACTTTGGAGGTTCTTAAAGTTGGATGTAGGAGCTTAGGGTTTTCTTTTTGAGGGAATTTGATGAAATATAACATGTAATACTTCTAATAGGCTTTATTATAAGGTTTGGATGGATTTTGGGTGAGGGGGAATGACCAAAACGCCCCTAAAAATCAAATAATTCTCGAATCTGTCCTTTGGTGGACTGTTTTGATAGTCAGAAGTAGATCAACCATAACATTTTACTTCGATATCTAAATTATATAAAACCAATTTCATTAGAAATAGGACTCTCATATCTTTCCGTTGATATATAGTATCTCAGCCAGATCATTGTGTACGAGGAGTTATGATCATTTTAAGTTGACCAAAAAATTCACTTTTGATATGATGAAGTAGATCGACCATAACTTTTTTGCTCCGATAGACAAACTGGATGAAACTAATTTCATTGGAAAGAGGACTGGCAGAGCTTTCCGTTGATATTTAGTAGATCACTCGGATTATTATGTACAAGAAGTTATGATCTTTTAAATATGGAGCAAAAATATGCCAGGCCTCATTACTTTTTTCCTGCACGTTTTACTGTCCAGGACTATTTTCTTACCATCTCACTTTTTGGTCTTGAGTTACATGTTGCGTAGATTTCCTTTTCACATTCTCTTTATCTAGTAACTGCACAGTAATATGCACAACTATTTCTTAAACACCATATGGAATTGGATAAATCAGAATAGGTTCATCATGTAACCTATGTTCATGCTCTTCCATCTTACAATTCTGTCCCAAGGTTCTTTCAAGCTCAGGATCAAGTGAAATCAAGGGATTTACTTGACTCTGAGTATTAGGAAAATACCAACATTCCTAAGAATAATAGTAAAATAAAAACCAATAACCTTAATCTATCAATTCATAATCATATTCCTCAACAACGATACAAAAATTTGATGTCGCCCAAGATTACACCTCCAAGAAAGTATAACGCGATCATTCTCAAATAAAGAATCCAACAAAGGTCAGGGTCAAACCCATATGGAATAGGACAAATCTCTATCACAAACTTGGTAAAGTAGCCAGAAAGTGCAAAAAGTAAATGAGAGGTTTTGTCAGAGTAGTAGCAGTAGTAAATCAATATAAGATGAATACTAGGGCTATGTTCCTCTTGACTCCCTAACTCCGTAGAATTATCGTTCTTCATCAAACTATCCTAATGCTTTGCATGAAAAATATGACATGTTATGTATCACCAAAATATTTTGGACACCTTTGGTGTTTTCACTCATTACCTTTTGAGTCTCAGAGTGTCACGGTACTAACCCTTGTCCTAGATCCCAGATTAACTATATCCTTTTGGGTTTCAAGTTAATTATATAAAGGTTGATATCCTTAAATTATTGTTATGATCTTAATGACAAATTCACAATACATGCAAGAACATCAATCAAGAACGATTTGCACTCCTCTACTTTGTTATTTCATCAGGGTTCCGATATTAACTAGGAACTTGGAATCTTGACTAAATTTGCAGAATTAATGGTGAACTTTAGAGGTTCTTAAAGTTCTTGAACTAGGAAGTTGGAATCTTGAATGAATTTGCAGAATTAATGGTGAACTTTAGAGGTTCTAGGGTTTTCTTTTTGAGGGAATTTGATGAAATATAACATATAATGCTTCTAATAGGCTTTAATATAAGGTTTGGATGGATTTAGGGTGAGGGAGAATGACCGAAACGCCCCTAAAAATCAAATAATTCTCGAATCTATCCTTTGGTGGACTGTTTTGATAGTCTGAAGTAGATCAACCATAATGTTTTACTCTGATATCCAAATTGGATAAAACCAATTTCATTAGAAATAGAACTCTTATATCTTTCCGTTGATATATAGTATCTCACCCAGATCATTGTGTACAAGGAGTTATGATAATTGTAAGTTGACCCAAAAATTCACTTTTGATAGGCTAAAGTAGATCGACCATAACGTTTTGCTCCAATAGGCAAATTGGATGAAACCAATTTCATTGGAAAGAGGACTGGCAGAGCTTTTCGTTAATATTTAGTAGATCACTCAGGTCATTATGTACAAGAAGTTATGATCTTTTTTAGTTGGAGCAAAAATACACCAGGCCTCAGTACTTTTTTCCTGCACGTTTTACTGTTCACTACTATTTAAGGTTCGATCGGAATGTTCATAACTCGTCGCTCGGGTGTCCGCTTTGGATGATCCACATATCGTTGGAAAGCTTATTCGATACTCTACGCAATGGTGTGTCATAATCTAAGACATTCTATATGGGTAAACACATACTACAAACTCTTATGATCAGTGAAAACATCAACATGGACACCATACAAATAGTGTCTCTAGATTTTTAAAGCAAACACAACAGGAGCCAACTCAATGTCATGGGTGGGGTAATTTTTCTCATGGGGTTTCAACTGTCGAGAAGGATAAGGTATCACCTTACCCTTCTGTATTAATACTCAACCCAACCTAACTCTTAAAGCATCACAGTACACCACAAAACCATCATCACCATCAAGCAATGTCAAAACAGGGGCTGAAGTGAGTCGATTCTTCAACTCCTAAAAATTCTTCTCACAAGATTCGGACCATAAAAACTTCACTTTCTTTTGGGTCAACCGAGTCATAGGAGACGCTATAGAGGAGAAACCCTCAACAAAATGTCGGTAATAGCCAGTAAAACCCAAGAAACTTTGGATATCAGTCGGAGAAATAGGTCTAGGCCAATTTCTAACAGCTTCGGTCTTTTGGGGATCAACTCTAAAACCTTCGGAAGAAATGATATGACCCAGAAAAGCAGCTGACCTTAGCCAAAACTCACACTTACTGAACTTGGCAAATAATTTGTGATCTTTAAGGTTTTGCAAGACAGTTCGGAGATGATCAGAATGTTCATCCTCACTACGGGACTACACCAATATATCATCGATGAACACTATGATAAACATATCCAGATATGGTATGAACACTCGATTCATGAGGTCCATGAAAGCTGCTGGGGCATTAGTTGACCCGAAAGACATATCAAGAAACTCAAAATGTCCATAATGAGTTTGGAAAGCGGTTTTCAGGATTTCACACTCCCTAACTTTGTGTTGATGATAGCCAAAACGAAGGTCTATCTTTGAGAAATAACTTGCACCTTGGAATTGGTCAAACAAATCATCTATCCTTGGAAGGAGGTACTTATTTTTTATGGTGACTTTATTCAGTTGGCAGTAATCAATGCACATACGCAAAGAGACATCTTTCTTTGTAACAAACAACACAGAAGCACCCCAAGGAGAAACACTAGCCTTATGAAACCCTTATCTAGTAGATCTTTGAGTTGCTCTTTCAATTCCTTAAGTTCTGCTAGGTCCATATGGTAAGGAGGAATAGAAATGGGCTGAGTATCGGGACGAAGATAAATCCTGAACTCTATCTATCTATCAAGAGGTATCCCTGGGAGATCATTCGAAAAGACATTAGAAAACTCATTGACGGCATTAACAGACTAGAGAGTTGGAGTCTTAGACTTAGTGTCTTTGACTCTAACCAAATGGCAAATACACCCCTTTGAAATAAGCTTTCTAGCTTTGAAGTAAGAAATAAAATGACTCTTGGGTGACACAGAATTCCCAGACCACTAAAACACGGATGCACTTAGAAATTGAAACTTTACCACTCGGTTCCGACAGTTAATAGAGGCATGAGAAGAATACAGCCAGTCAATACCCAAAATCACATCAAAATCTACCATGTCTAACTCAATCAGATCATCCAACAAGGATCTATGAAGAACGGTAACAAGACACTTTTTATACACTTTCTAGGCAATAATCGAATCACCCATTGGGGTAGAAACTAGGATAGGCTTATGAATAATCTGAGGACTCATTTCATAATTCCCAGCAATCAAAGGTGTAACATATGAGAAGCTGGGTCCAGGATCAAACAAAGCATACACATAAAACTAAAATGCACGAAGCATACCAGTATCAACATCAGGAGATTCCTTTTGTTCCTGGTGGGACGGTAAAGCATAGAATACATTCTGGTGCTACCCATCAACATTGCTAGAAGAGGCACCCTGAGGTAAGGCTAGGTGAGTCGTTGGAACTGGAGCACTAACAGTTTGAGTCTAGGTCTGAGGGCGATAGTCACGACGCCCTTGTCCATCTTGTGGACAATCTCTAATTTTGTGACCCATGTCACCATACCGAAAACAACCCCTCTTCTTACCCCAACACTCACCCAAATGAGCCCTACCACACTTAGGACACAGGGGACAATTTGGCTTACTGCCAGCACTGTACTGGGACATGGATGCATATGACCTGCTACCTTGCTCCTGCCTACCTCTAGGCACGGGAGCACTAGAAGATGACGGTGCTGCCATAGACTAACGATCTTGATATTGAGGGAGACTCCCTCCCTGGGATCTAGCCTGACCTTATCCGTGTTACTCGAACCTAGCTCTCTATTTCCCTCTCATTCTATCCCTCTCCTTAATCTTGTCTTCCTCAATCTGTTGGCCATAAGTCATCAGCCTAGAAATATTCATCTCACTATTCAGCATAGCAGAGCTACACTCCTTAACCACATAACCAGACACTCCAGTCACAAACTTACTTATACTAGACCGATTATCAGCCACTAAGTCAGGAGCATACTTGGCCAACTGATTGAACCTTAAATAGTACTCCCTAACAGTCATAGAGCCCTGTCGCAAGTTCATAAACTCTTTCACCTTCACCTCCCTCATCTCCAAACGGAAAAACTTATCCTGGAATGCATCTTGGAACTCTTACTAAGTTGAAGGGACAGCTCCCTCGCCTCTACCTTTCCTCAAGGCAACAACCCAGTCATAAGAAAGGTCTTTCAACATATACCCAACCAACTCCACACTATGTTCGTCAGATACATACATCACCTAATCTTCCGCACCTTCTATAAAAATAACTGTGGATCCTCATCAGACTTAGACTCATAGAATTCTAGTGGATTAATCCGCATGAAGTCACAGATCCAGGCAGCAACTGAATCACCTCCCTACTGATGTGGAACCAGGGCCAGGTTGGCCTGAACATTTGCAGTAATAGCTTGGGCCAGCGCCTGAAAGGCTGCCCAAAATTCTGTATGTGACACATTTTCATTCAATGGGTCAGCGGGTTGAGGTTGCTGACCATCATTATTTCTTCTCGCTTTATGTGGAGGCATATTTCTGAAAGAGGAGAGCACGAATCAATAGCAGAGAGAGACACTTTAAGCACGATAGAATTTTGAATGAAAGAATGACACTTTTTCGTAAAACGTCTTGTAGCCTCTAGCTTATAGATGTTGTGTGCTACACACCGATGATCAAGACTATACTTAACGTAGCTTGTCAGATTCCCTAGGACACCTTAAAACCTTAGGCTCTGCTACCAAGTTTGTAATGCTCCGGAAAATGAGTCCCGAAGTGTCACACGGTACTTGAGGCTATGAGTAGCCCCAAGCAAACCCTTTGAGCCATTTTTATTCAGTTCACACAAATCAATGGGGTTTCCATAAATAACCCTCAAATATCAATAGAGAAATGATCATCCAAGAATAAAAGAATTTCTGAAAGATAACAAAATGCGACAAACCTTTAAGAAAATCAATAAAACCAGGGAACCATTGAGACATGCCCCAACTGACTCATACTCAGTTATCAACTGTAAACAATTCTATAAAACAAACATCAGACATTATGTCATCAAAACATGAGGACTCACCACGATAGAGGATGTAGAATAGCGTGCCCGAAGAATCACTGTCGAACCTGGAACTGAGTAACTGAACCTAGATTTAGAGAAAATACAGCCCAAATCCAAAGATGTGGGTCAGTACCATGGAAATGGACTGAGTATATAGGGGTGTATGCAGTTTTATAAATATCAACATCATAAATATTTATAAGAAATATGCAGGATGTATGAAAAACTCACATAGCCTGAAGATAATCATCATAATCATGAGAGGATGAAATAAGTATAATAACACATGTGAGTCATCATATAATTTGTCAATCACTTTTTGTTCATCAAGAATATAAATTCTCATAATATAAATATCATTTAAATCTTTCGAAAGAGTAACTTTCACAATTCCACTCTCAAATAATTTCACCGTTCAACATAGACATAGGGAAACACACACACACTGGGAGATTCTATAACCGACATAAACCATGTGAGCTATATGGAGTCCAATGTATAACCCCTGTTGTGGAGAGCCATCCTATACTTGCCATCGGAGTAGGACTGTCGATATCAAATCCACACAAACTAGTGATCACTATAAAAATCATCCTCAGGCTCACTCCTCTGGGGAAACATAGATCTAGGGAAGTAAGGTCTCTTTATACCTCCCACTCGGTGCTAAAGATTTCTCCCGGACATAGCTCAGACCATTTCAAACACAATCCACAACAAAACAATTTCTGTAATATATAAATATACATCGGAAGCCATCACGCTTCCTACCTATCAAAATCAACCACGTTGTGGATTTCTTTCACACTCGACTTCAAAACAACTCCACTAAGACCAAAAGGTCAAATCATTCAAAATATCTCAAATATTATATATCAACGTGCTTATAACATACTCTTTCTCAAAAAAACACAATTTCAGATGGGGATTCACGATCCAAATATCAAAATCATGATAAATATCGTTAAAGATTCATGCTTTATATCTCCACACATGTAAATTCATCTTTCAAAATCATAAACATCAAGATTTTATAATAATCATCATAAGATATGGGTTCATGATTCAAATTCATAAAAATCAAATAAAAATCATGCCTTTGTAAAGAAAATTACTTTTGGTCACAAGAATGAAAGAGAGTCCTTGTTGAAAAACCCAGATACATTGAATGATGAAATTCAGATCGATACTCCTTTTTGAGATGCTAATCGTTCCTTTGACTGATGGTTCTTAGAGTTCTTGAACTAGGAACTTGGAATCTTGAATAAATTTGCAGAATTAATGGTGAACTTTGGAGGTTCTTAAAGTTGGATGTAGGAGCTTAGGGTTTTTCTTTTGAGGGAATTTGATGAAATATGACATATAATGTTTCTAATAGGCTTTAATATAAGGTTTGGATGGATTTTGGCTGAGGGGGATGACCAAAACACCCCTAAAAATCAAATAATTCTTGAATCTGTCCTTTGGTGGACTATTTTGATAGTCTGAAGCAGATCAACCATAACATTTTACTCCATTATCTAAATTGGATAAAACTAATTTCATTAGAAATAGGACTCTCATATCTTTTCGTTGATATATAGTATATCATCCAGTTCATTGTGTATGAGGAGTTATGATCATTTTAATTTGACCCAAAAATTCACTTTTGATAAGCTGAAGTAGATCGACCATAACTTTTTGCTCTGATAGACAAATTAGATGAAACCAATTTCATTGGAAAGAGGACTGACAAAGCTTTCCGTTGATATTTAGTAGATTAGTTAGATCAGTATGTATAAGAAGTTATGATCTTTTAAATTTGGAGTAAAAATATGCCAAGCCTCAGTAATTTTTTCCTGCACGTTTTACTGTTCAGGACTATTTTCTTACCATCTCACTTTTTTGTCTTGAGTTATATGTTATTTAGATTTCCTTTTCACATTCTGTTTATCTAGTAACTGCACAGTAATATGTTCAGCTATTACTAAAACACCATATGGAAGTGGATAAATCAGAATAGGGTCATCATGTAACCTATGTTCATGCTTTTCCATCCTACAATTTTGTCGTAAGGTTCTTTCAAGCTCAGGATCAAGTGAAATCAAGGGATTTACTTGACTCTAAGTATTAGTAAAATACCAACATTCCTAATAATAATAGTCAAATAAAAACCAATAACCTTAATCTATCAATTCATAATCTCAATTCTCAACAACGATACAAAAATTTGATGTCGCCTAAGATTACACCTCCAAGAAAGTATAACGCGATCGTTGTCAAATAAAGAACCCAACAAAGGTCACGGTCAAACCCATATGGAATAGGCCAAATCTCTATCACAAACTTGGTAAAGTAGCCAGAAAGTGCAAAAAGTTAATAAGAGGTTTTGTCAGAACAGTAGCAGTAGTAAATCAATATAAGATGAATACGAGGGCTATGTTCCTCTTGACTTCCTAACTACGTAGAATTATCGTGCTTCGTCAAATAATCCTGATGCCTTCCATGAAGAACATGACATGTTATGCATCACCAAAATCTTTTGAACACCTTTGGTGTTTTCAGTCATTACCTTTTGAGTCTCAGAGTGTTGCAGTACTCACCCTTGTCCTAGATCCCAGATTAACTATGTCCTTTTGGGTTTCAAGTTAATTATATATAGATTGATATCCTTAAATTATTGTTATGATCTTAATTACAAATTCACAATACATGCAAGAACATCAATCAAGAACGATTTGCACTCCTCTACTTCGTTATTTCATCAGGGTTCCAATATTAACTAGGAACTTGGAATCTTGACTAAATTTGCTGAATTAATGGTGAACTTTGGAGGTTCTTGATCTAGAACTAGGAACTTGGAATCTTGAATAAATTTGCAAGATCTTGAATAAGGTTTGGATGGATTTTGGGTGAGGGGGATGACCAAAACGCTCCTAAAAATCAAATAATTCTCGAATCTATCCTTTGGTGGATTGTTTTGATAGTCTGAATCTGATCAACCATAACGTTTTACTCCGATATCTAAATTGGGTAAACCTTATTTTATTAGACACAGGACTCTTATATATTTCAATTATATATAGTATCTCATCTAGATCATTGTGTACGAGGAGTTATGATCATTTTAATTTGACCCAAAAATTCACTTTTGATAGGCCTAAGTAGATCAACCATAACTTTTTACTCTGATAGACAAATTGGATGAATCCAATTTCATTGGAAAGAGGACTGGCAGAGGTTTCCATTGATATTGACTAGATTAGTCAGATCATTATGTACAAGAATTTATGATATTTTAAATTTGGAGCAAAAATATGCCTGGCCTCAGTGCTTTTTTCCCGCACGTTTTACTGATCAGGACTATTTTCTTACCATCTCACTTTTTTGTCTTGAGTTACACGTTGTGTAGATTTTCTTTCCACATTCTCTTTATCTAGTAACTGCACAGTAATATGCATAACTATTGCTTAAACACCATATGGAAGTGGATAAATCAGAATAGGGTCATCATGTAACCTATGTTCATGTTCTTCCATCTTACAATTCTGTCGTAAGGTTCTTTCAAGCTCAGGACCAACTGAAATCAAGGGATTTACTTGACTCTGAGTATTAGGAAGATACCAACGTTCCTAATAATAATAGTACAATTAAAACCAATAACCTTAATCTATCAATTCATAATCATATTTCTCAACAACGATACAAAAATTTGATGTCGCCCAAGATTACACCTCCAAGAAAGAATAATGCGATTGTTGTCAAATAAAGAACCCAACAAAGTTCAGGGTCAAACCCATATGGAATAGGCCAAATCTCTATCACAAACTTTGTAAAGTAGCGAGAAAGTGCAAAAAGTAAATGAGAGGTTTTGTCAGAACAGCAGCAGTAGTAAATCAATATAAGATGAATACTAGGTCTATGTTCCTCTTGACTTCCTAACTACGTAGAATTATCGTGCTTCGTCAAACAATCTTGATACCTTCCATGAAGAATATGACATGTTATGCATCACCAAAATCTTTTGGAAACCTTTGGTGTTTTCACTGATTACCTTTTGAGTCTTAGAGTGTCGCGGTACTAAACCTTGTCCTAGATCCCATATTAACTATGTCCTTTTGGGTTTCAAGTTAATTATATAAAGGTTGATATCCTTAAATTATTCATATGATCTTAATAACAAATTCACAATACATGCAAGAACATCAATCAAGAACGACTTACACTCCTCTACTTTGTTATTTCATCAGGGTTCCGATATTAACTAGGAACTTGGAATCTTGACTAAATTTGCAGAATTAATGGTGAACATTGGAGGTTCTTGAAGTTCTTGAACTAGGAAGTTGGAATCTTGAATAAATTTGCATAATTAATGGTGAACTTTGCTGATTCTTGAAGTTGGATGTAGAAGCTTAGGGTTTTCTTTTAGAGGGAATTTGATGAAATATAACATATAATGCTTCTAATAGGATTTAATATAAGGTTTGAATGGATTTTGGGTGAGGAGGAATGACCAAAACGCCTCTAAAAATAAAATAACTCTCGAATCTGTCCTTTGGTGGACTGTTTTAATAGTCTGAAGTAGATCAACAATAACGTTTTACTCCGATATCTAAATTAGATAAAACCAATTTCATTAGAAATAGGACTCTCATATCTTTTCGTTGATATATAGTATCTCACCCAGATCATTGTGTACGAGGAGTTATGATCATTTTAAGTTGACCAAAAAATTCACATTTGATAGGCTAAAGTAGATCGACCATAACTTTTTGCTCTGATAGACAAATTGGATGAAACCAATTTCATTGGAAAGAGGACTGGAAGAGCTTTCCATTGATATTTAGTAGATCAGTCAGATCATTATCTACAAGAAGTTATGATCTTTTAAATTTGGAGCAAAAATACGCCAGGCCACAGTACTTTTTTCCTGCACATTTTACTGTTCAGGACTATTTTCTTACCATCTCACTTTTTTGTCTTGAGTTAAATGTTTTGTAGATTTCCTTTTCACATTCTTTTTATCTAGTAACTGCACAGTAATATGTGCAACTATTTCTTAAACACCATATGGAAGTAGATAAATCAGAATAAGGTCATCATGTAACCTATGTTCATGCTCTTCCATCTTACAATTCTGTCCTAAGGTTCAAGCTTAGCATCAAGTGAAATCAAGGGACTTACTTGACTCTGAGTATTAGGAAAATACCAACGTTCCTAAGAATAATAGTAAAATAAAAACCAATAACCTTAATCTATCGATTCATAATCGTATTTCTCAACAACGATACAAAAATTTGATGTCGCCCGAGATTACACCTCCAAGAAAGTATAACGCGATTGTTGTCAAATAAAGAACCCAACAAAGTTCAGGGTCAAACCCATATGGAATAGGCGAAATCTCTATCGCAAACTTTGTAAAGTAGCCAGAAAGTGCAAAAAGTAAATGAGGGGTTTTGTCAGAACAGCTGCAGTAGTAAATCAATATAAGATGAATATTAGGGCTATGTTCCTCTTGACTTCCTAACTCCGTAGAATTATCGTGCTTCGTCAAACAATCTTGATACCTTCCATGAAGAATATGACATGTTATGCATCACCAAAATCTTTTGGACACCTTTGGTGTTTAAACTCATTACCCTTTGAGTCTTAGAGTGTCGCGGTACTAACCCTTGTCCTAGATACCGGATTAACTATGTCCTTTTGGGTTTCAAGTTAATTATATAAAGGTTGATATCCTTAAATTATTGTTATGATCTTAATTACAAATTCACAATACATGCAAGAACATCAATCAAGAACGACTGGCACTCCTCTACTTTGTTATTTCATCAGGGTTCCGATATTAACTAGGAACTTGTAATCTTGACTAAATTTGTAGAATTAGTGGTGAACATTGGAGGTTCTTGAAGTTCTCGAACTAGGAAGTTGGAATCTTGAATAAATTTGCAAAATTAATGGTGAACTTTGGTGGTTCTTGAAGTTGGATGTAGGAGCTTAGGGTTTTCTTTTAGAGGGAATTTGATGAAATATAACATATAATGCTTCTAATAGGCTTTAATATAAGGTTTGAATGGATTTTGGGTGAGGAGGAATGACCAAAACGCCCCTAAAAATCAAACAATTCTCGAATCTGTCCTTTGGTGGTCTATTTTGATAGTCTAAAGTAGATCAACCATAACGTTTTACTCCGATGTCAAAATTAGATAAAACCAATTTCATTAGAAATAGGACTCTCATATCTTTTCGTTGATATATAGTATCTTACCCAGATCATTGTGTACGAGGAGTTATGATCATTTTAAGTTGACCAAAAAATTCACATTTGATAGGCTGAAGTAGATCGACCATAACTTTTTGCTCTGATAGAAAAATTGGATGAAACCAATTTCATTGGAAAGAGGACTGACATAGCTTTCCGTTGATATTTAGTAGATCAGTCAGATCATTATGTACAAGAAGTTATGATCTTTTAAATTTGCAGCAAAAATACTCCAGGCCTCAGTACTTTTTTCCTGCACATTTTACTGTTCAGGACTATTTTCTTACTATCTCACTTTTTTGTCTTGAGTTACATGTTTTGTAGATTTCCTTTTCACATTCTTTTTATCTAGAAACTGCACAGTAATATGTACAACTATTTCTTAAACACCATATGGAAGTTGATAAATCAGAATAGGGTCATCATGTAACCTATGTTCATGCTCTTCCATATTACAATTCTGTCCTAAGGTTCAAGCTTAGCATCAAGTGAAATCAAGGGACTTACTTGACTCTGAGTATTAGGAAAATACCAACGTTCCTAAGAATAATAGTAAAATAAAAACCAATAACCTTAATCTATCGATTCATAATCGTATTTCTCAACAACGATACAAAAATTTGATGTCGCCCGAGATTACACCTCCAAGAAAGTATAACGCGATTGTTGTCAAATAAAGAACCCAACAAAGTTCAGGGTCAAACCCATATGGAATAGGCGAAATCTCTATCGCAAACTTTGTAAAGTAGCCAGAAAGTGCAAAAAGTAAATGAGGGGTTTTGTCAGAACAGCTGCAGTAGTAAATCAATATAAGATGAATATTAGGGCTATGTTCCTCTTGACGTCCTAACTCCGTAGAATTATCGTGCTTCGTCAAACAATCTTGATACGTTCCATGAAGAATATGACATGTTATGCATCACCAAAATCTTTTGGACACCTTTGGTGTTTAAACTCATTACCCTTTGAGTCTTAGAGTGTCGCGGTACTAACCCTTGTCCTAGATCCCAGACTAACTATTTCATTTTGGGTTTCAAGTTAATTATATAAAGGTTGATATCCTTAAATTATTGTTATGATCTTAATTACAAATTCACAATACATGCAAGAACATCAATCAAGAACGACTGGCACTCCTCTACTTTGTTATTTCATCAGGGTTCCGATATTAACTAGGAACTTGTAATCTTGACTAAATTTGTAGAATTAGTGGTGAACATTGGAGGTTCTTGAAGTTCTCGATCTAGGAAGTTGGAATCTTGAATAAATTTGCAAAATTAATGGTGAACTTTGGTGGTTCTTGAAGTTGGATGTAGGAGCTTAGGGTTTTCTTTTAGAGGGAATTTGATGAAATATAACATATAATGCTTCTAATAGGATTTAATATAAGGTTTGAATGGATTTTGGGTGAGGACGAATGACCAAAACGCCCCTAAAAATCAAACAATTCTCGAATCTGTCCTTTGGTGGTCTATTTTGATAGTCTAAAGTAGATCAACCATAACGTTTTACTCCGATGTCAAAATTAGATAAAACCAATTTCATTAGAAATAGGACTCTCATATCTTTTCGTTGATATATAGTATCTTACCCAGATCATTGTGTACGAGGAGTTATGATCATTTTAAGTTGACCAAAAAATTCACATTTGATAGGCTGAAGTAGATCGACCATAACTTTTTGCTCTGATAGAAAAATTGGATGAAACCAATTTCATTAGAAAGAGGACTGGCAGAGCTTTCCGTTGATATTTAGTAGATCAGTCAGATCATTATGTACAAGAAGTTATGATCTTTTAAATTTGCTGCAAAAATACTCCAGGCCTCAGTACTTTTTTCCTGCACATTTTACTGTTCAGGACTATTTTCTTACCATCTCACTTTTTTGTCTTGAGTTACATGTTTTGTAGATTTCCTTTTCACATTCTTTTTATCTAGAAACTGCACAGTAATATGTACAACTATTTCTTAAAAACCATATGGAAGTTGATAAATCAGAATAGGGTCATCATGTAACCTATGTTCATGCTCTTCCATCTTACAATTCTGTCCTAAGGTTCAAGCTTAGCATCAAGTGAAATCAAGGGACTTACTTGACTCTGAGTATTAGGAAAATACCAACGTTCCTAAGAATAATAGTAAAATAAAAACCAATAACCTTAATCTATCGATTCATAATCGTATTTCTCAACAACGATACAAAAATTTGATGTCGCCCGAGATTACACCTCCAAGAAAGTATAACGCGATTGTTGTCAAATAAAGAACCCAACAAAGTTCAGGGTCAAACCCATATGGAATAGGCGAAATCTCTATCGCAAACTTTGTAAAGTAGCCAGAAAGTGCAAAAAGTAAATGAGGGGTTTTGTCAGAACAGCTGCAGTAGTAAATCAATATAAGATGAATATTAGGGCTATGTTCCTCTTGACTTCCTAACTCCGTAGAATTATCGTGCTTCGTCAAACAATCTTGATACCTTCCATGAAGAATATGACATGTTATGCATCACCAAAATCTTTTGGACACCTTTGGTGTTTAAACTCATTACCCTTTGAGTCTTAGAGTGTCGCGGTACTAACCCTTGTCCTAGATCCCAGATTAACTATGTCCTTTTGGGTTTCAAGTTAATTATATAAAGGTTGATATCCTTAAATTATTGTTATGATCTTAATTACAAATTCACAATACATGCAAGAACATCAATCAAGAACGACTGGCACTCCTCTACTTTGTTATTTCATCAGGGTTCCGATATTAACTAGGAACTTGTAATCTTGACTAAATTTGTAGAATTAGTGGTGAACTTTGGAGATTCTTGAAGTTCTCGAACTAGGAAGTTGGAATCTTGAATAAATTTGCAAAATTAATGGTGAACTTTGGTGGTTCTTGAAGTTGGATGTAGGAGCTTAGGGTTTTCCTTTAGAGGGAATTTGATGAAATATAACATATAATGCTTCTAATAGGCTTTAATATAAGGTTTGAATGGATTTTGGGTGAGGAGGAATGACCAAAACGCCCCTAAAAATCAAACAATTCTCGAATCTGTCCTTTGGTGGTCTATTTTGATAGTCTAAAGTAGATCAACCATAACGTTTTACTCCGATGTCAAAATTAGATAAAACCAATTTCATTAGAAATAGGACTCTCATATCTTTTCGTTGATATATAGTATCTTACCCAGATCATTGTGTACGAGGAGTTATGATCATTTTAAGTTGACGAAAAAATTCACATTTAATAGGCTGAAGTAGATCGACCATAACTTTTTGCTCTGATAGAAAAATTGGATGAAACCAATTTCATTGGAAAGAGGACTGGCAGAGCTTTCCGTTGATATTCAGTAGATCAGTCAGATCATTATGTACAAGAAGTTATGATCTTTTAAATTTGCAGCAAAAATACTCCAGGCCTCAGTACTTTTTTCCTGCACATTTTACTGTTCAGGACTATTTTCTTACCATCTCACTTTTTTGTCTTGAGTTACATGTTTTGTAGATTTCCTTTTCACATTCTTTTTATCTAGAAACTGCACAGTAATATGTGCAACTATTTCTTAAACACCATATAGAAGTGGATAAATCAGAATAGGGTCATCATGTAACCTATGTTCATGCTCTTCCATCTTACAATTCTGTCCTAAGGTTCAAGCTTAGCATCAAGTGAAATCAAGGGACTTACTTGACTCTGAGTATTAGGAAAATACCAACGTTCCTAAGAATAATAGTAAAATAAAAACCAATAACCTTAATCTATTGATTCATAATCGTATTTCTCAACAACGATACAAAAATTTGATGTCGCCCGAGATTACACCTCCAAGAAAGTATAACGCGATTGTTGTCAAATAAAGAACCCAACAAAGTTCAGGGTCAAACCCATATGGAATAGGCGAAATCTCTATCGCAAACTTTGTAAAGTAGCCAGAAAGTGCAAAAAGTAAATGAGGGGTTTTGTCAGAACAGCTGCAGTAGTAAATCAATATAAGATGAATATTAGGGCTATGTTCTTCTTGACTTCCTAACTCCGTAGAATTATCGTGCTTCGTCAAACAATCTTGATACCTTCCATGAAGAATATGACATGTTATGCATCACCAAAATCTTTTGGACACCTTTGGTGTTTAAACTCATTACCCTTTGAGTCTTAGAGTGTCGCGGTACTAACCCTTGTCCTAGATCCCAGATTAACTATGTCCTTTTGGGTTTCAAGTTAATTATATAAAGGTTGATATCCTTAAATTATTGTTATGATCTTAATTACAAATTCACAATACATGCAAGAACATCAATCAAGAACGCCTGGCACTCCTCTACTTTGTTATTTCATCAGGGTTCCGATATTAACTAGGAACTTGTAATCTTGACTAAATTTGTAGAATTAGTGGTGAACATTGGAGGTTCTTGAAGTTCTCAAACTAGGAAGTTGGAATCTTGAATAAGTTTGCAAAATTAATGGTGAACTTTGGTGGTTCTTGAAGTTGGATGTAGGAGCTTAGGGTTTTCTTTTAGAGGGAATTTGATGAAATATAACATATAATGCTTCTAATAGGCTTTAATATAAGGTTTGAATGGATTTTGGGTGAGGAGGAATGACCAAAACGCCCCTAAAAATCAAACAATTCTCGAATCTGTCCTTTGGTGGTCTATTTTGATAGTCTGAAGTAGATCAACCATAACGTTTTACTCCGATATCAAAATTAGATAAAACCAATTTCATTAGAAATAGGACTCTCATATCTTTTCGTTGATATATAGTATCTTACCCAGATCATTGTGTACGAGGAGTTATGATCATTTTAATTTGACCAAAAAATTCACATTTGGTAGGCTGAAGTAGATCGACCATAACTTTTTGCTCTGATAGAAAAATTGGATGAAACCAATTTCATTGGAAAGAGGACTGGCAGAGCTTTCCATTGATATTTAGTAGATCAGTCAGATCATTATTTACAAGAGGTTATGATCTTTTAAATTTGGAGCAAAAATACGCCAGGCCTCAGTACTTTTTTCCTGCACATTTTACTGTTCAGGACTATTTTCTTACCATCGCACTTTTTTGTCTTGAGTTACATGTTTTGTAGATTTCCTTTTCACATTCTTTTTATCTAGTAACTGCACAGTAATATGTGCAACTATTTCTTAAACACCATATGGAAGTGGATAAATCAGAATAGGGTCATCATGTAACCTATGTTCATGCTCTTCCATCTTACAATTCTGTCGTAAGGTTCTTTCAAGCTTAGGACCAAGTTAAATCAAGGGATTTACTTGACTTTGAGTATTAGGAAAATACCAACGTTCCTAGGAATAATAGTAAAATAAAAACCAATAACCTTAATCTATCAATTCATTATCGTATTTCTCAACAACGAGACAAAAATTTGATGTCGCCCAAGATTACACCTCCAAGAAAGTATAACGCGATTGTTTTCAAATAAAGAACCCAACAAAGTTCAGGGTCAAACCCATATGGAATAGGCGAAATCTCTATCGCAAACTTTGTAAAGTAGCCAGAAAGTGCAAAAAGTAAATGAGTGGTTTTGTCAGAACAGCTGCAGTAGTAAATCAATATAAGATGAATATTAGGGATATGTTCCTCTTGACTTCCTAACTCCGTAGAATTATCGTGCTTCATCAAACAATCTTGATACCTTCCATGAAGAATATGACATTTTATGCATCACCAAAATCTTTTGGACACCTTTGGTGTTTAAACTCATTACCTTTTGAGTCTTAGAGTGTCGCGGTACTAACCCTTGTCCTAGATCCCAGATTAACTATGTCCTTTTGGGTTTCAAGTTAATTATATAAAGGTTGATATCCTTAAATTATTGTTATGATCTTAATTACAAATTCACAATACATGCAAGAACATCAATCAAGAACTACTGGCACTCCTCTACTTTGTTATTTCATCAGGGTTCCGATATTAACTAGGAACTTGTAATATTGACTAAATTTGTAGAATTCGTGGTGAACATTGGAGGTTCTTGAAGTTCTCGAACTAGGAAGTTGGAATCTTGAATAAATTTGCAAAATTAATGGTGAACTTTGGTGGTTCTTGAAGTTGGATGTAGGAGCTTAGGGTTTTCTTTTAGAGGGAATTTGATGAAATATAACATATAATGCTTCTAATAGGCTTTAATATAAGGTTTGAATGGATTTTGGGTGAGGAGGAATGACCAAAACGCCCCTAAAAATCAAACAATTCTCGAATCTGTCCTTTGGTGGTCTATTTTGATAGTCTGAAGTAGATCAACCATAACGTTTTACTCCGATGTCAAAATTAGATAAAACCAATTTCATTAGAAATAGGACTCTCATATCTTTTCGTTGATATATAGTATCTTACCCAGATCATTGTGTACGAGGAGTTATGATCATTTTAAGTTGACCAAAAAATTCACATTTGCTAGGCTGAAGTAGATCGACCATAACTTTTTGCTCTGATAGAAAAATTGGATGAAACCAATTTCATTGGAAAGAGGACTGGCAGAGCTTTCCGTTGATATTTAGTAGATCAGTCAGATCATTATGTACAAAAAGTTATGATCTTTTAAATTTGCAGCAAAAATACTCCAGGCCTCAGTACTTTTTTCCTGCACATTTTACTGTTCAGGACTATTTTCTTACTATCTCACTTTTTTGTCTTGAGTTACATGTTTTGTAGATTTCCTTTTCACATTCTTTTTATCTAGAAACTGCACAGTAATATGTACAACTATTTCTTAAACACCATATGGAAGTTGATAAATCAGAATAGGGTCATCATGTAACCTATGTTCATGCTCTTCCATATTACAATTCTGTCCTAAGGTTCAAGCTTAGCATCAAGTGAAATCAAGGGACTTACTTGACTCTGAGTATTAGGAAAATACCAACGTTCCTAAGAATAATAGTAAAATAAAAACCAATAACCTTAATCTATCGATTCATAATCGTATTTCTCAACAACGATACAAAAATTTGATGTCGCCCGAGATTACACCTCCAAGAAAGTATAACGCGATTGTTGTCAAATAAAGAACCCAACAAAGTTCAGGGTCAAACCCATATGGAATAGGCGAAATCTCTATCGCAAACTTTGTAAAGTAGCCAGAAAGTGCAAAAAGTAAATGAGGGGTTTTGTCAGAACAGCTGCAGTAGTAAATCAATATAAGATGAATATTAGGGCTATGTTCCTCTTGACGTCCTAACTCCGTAGAATTATCGTGCTTCGTCAAACAATCTTGATACGTTCCATGAAGAATATGACATGTTATGCATCACCAAAATCTTTTGGACACCTTTGGTGTTTAAACTCATTACCCTTTGAGTCTTAGAGTGTCGCGGTACTAACCCTTGTACTAGATCCCAGACTAACTATTTCATTTTGGGTTTCAAGTTAATTATATAAAGGTTGATATCCTTAAATTATTGTTATGATCTTAATTACAAATTCACAATACATGCAAGAACATCAATCAAGAACGACTGGCACTCCTCTACTTTGTTATTTCATCAGGGTTCCGATATTAACTAGGAACTTGTAATCTTGACTAAATTTGTAGAATTAGTGGTGAACATTGGAGGTTCTTGAAGTTCTCGATCTAGGAAGTTGGAATCTTGAATAAATTTGCAAAATTAATGGTGAACTTTGGTGGTTCTTGAAGTTGGATGTAGGAGCTTAGGGTTTTCTTTTAGAGGGAATTTGATGAAATATAACATATAATGCTTCTAATAGGATTTAATATAAGGTTTGAATGGATTTTGGGTGAGGACGAATGACCAAAACGCCCCTAAAAATCAAACAATTCTCGAATCTGTCCTTTGGTGGTCTATTTTGATAGTCTAAAGTAGATCAACCATAACGTTTTACTCCGATGTCAAAATTAGATAAAACCAATTTCATTAGAAATAGGACTCTTATATCTTTCTGTTGATATATAGTATCTCACCCAGATCATTGTGTGCGAGGATTAATGATCATTTTAATTTGACCTAAAAATTCACTTTTGATAGGCTGAAATAGATCGACCATAACTTTTTGCTCCGATAGGCAAATTGGATGAAACCAATTTCATTGGAAAGAGGACTGACAGAGCTTGTCGTTGATATTTAGTAGATCACTTAGGTCATTATGTACAGGAAGTTGTGATCTTTTAAAGTTGGAGCAAAAATACGCTAGGCCTCAGTACTTTTTTCCTGCACGTTTTACTGTTCACTACTATTCATGGTTCGATCGAAATGTTCATAACTCGTCGCTCGGGTGTCCGTTTTTGATGATTCACATATTGTTGGAAAGATTATTCGATACTCTACGCAATGGTGTGTCATAATCTAAGATATTCTATGCAAAAAAAATTATAATTCATTCTAAAATATAGAACCTAACACATTTACACACAAAATTTCTACGAAAAATTTTCCGGAGTATTACATCATCCCCCCGTAGAAAAATTAGTCCTCGAATGATGCTAGACAAACCAAGATTAGATAGGGAATAGAGAATACTTCTAAAATCATTCTTTAGACCCATCACCATACCATTTCTCACTCCGAATGCAACATAGAATGCATAAATTCAAGAAACTACAGCTGAAGACATAATAAATGGCAGCTGAACTGCTGCAAATTTTATCAAAAGTGCATGATTTAGGAAAGAATGGTACCTTCGGCTTGATTGGATTTCACAAAAAATAGCTGCGGATAATTGGATCGTGTATCCACCTCAGCTTCCCAAGTTGCCCCCTCAACAGATTGGTTTTACCACTGCACCTTGACCAAGGGAACTTCTTTGTTCCTTAGTCTTCGGACACTGAAATCAAGAATCTCAATAGGAATCTCATCAAAATAAAGATTTTCTTAAATGTCAGCACTCACAGAGGAATCCAGTACCACAACATCGCTAATATGATTTCTAAGCATGGAGACATGGAATATTGGATGAACAGAGGACAACTCAGAAGGCAACTCGACCTCATAAGCTAACTTACCAACACGGCTAAGAATTTTGTAAGGACTAACATAACGGGGACTAAGCTTCCCCTTCTTTCTGAATCCTTTCACCCCCTCATGGGTGAAATTTTTAGATACACTAGGTCACGAACTTCAAACTCAAGGTCTCTCCTTCTAACATCCGCATATGACTTCTGACGACTCTGCGCAGTTTTCAACCTTTTCTTAATCAACTTAACTTTTTCCATAGCCTCGAATACCGAATCAGGACCACTTACAGCCGCTTTACCCACCTCGAACCAACCTATAGGTGATCTACACTTCCTCTGATACAAGGCTTCAAACGGAGCCATGCCAATACTAGAGTGAAAGCTGTTATTATAAGCAAATTCTATCAATGGTAATTGGTCATCCCAATTTCCCTTAAAGTCAAATGCACAAGATCTCAACATATCCGCTAAGGTTTTGATGGTCTATTCAGTTTGACCATCGGTTTGCGGATGGAAAGCAGAACTCAAAAGCACTTGGATACCAAGACCGTTCTGAAAAGCTTTCTAAAATTACAAAGTGAACTGAGTACCCCTATCCAAAATGATAGACAAGGGAACTCCATGCAGTCTGACTAGCTCTCGAATATATAATCTAGCATAATCCTCAGCAGTATATGAAGTATGAACAAGGAATAAATGAGCAAACTTAATCAACCTATCAACCACAACCCAAATGTAATCAGGATGGCGTTGGGACGGAGGTAAACCAATCACGAAGTGCATATATATCTCTTCCCACTTCCAGGTGGGAATACTAAACTCTTGCATCATACCACCAAGTCTTTGGTGTTCAACCTTAACCTGTTGGCATGTTGCAGACTAAGCTACAAACGCTGCTATATCTTTCTTTATGCCACTCCACCGATAGATTTCCTGCAAGTCTAGGTACATCTTGGTGGTACCAGGATGAATAGAATATCGCTCCCCATGCGCTTCATCCATAATACTCTATCTCAGATCATCAATATTCGGGAAAAATAATCTACCCTCCAATCTCAACACACCATCTCCCCCTTGGGAGAAAACCTCTACTTTTTGGTCCTTGACTGACTCCTTCAGTTTGATCAAACTAGCATCTAAGTATTACTTTTCCTTCACTTCCGAAACCAAGATGGATTCGGAACTACTCTGAACCCCTATACTATCTACAGTAAGTCTAACAACCTAACCCCCAATCTATCCAAACAATGTACACCACGAGCCACCTCTTTCTTACCTTCTACCACATGCAAAACACTACACATGGACACTCTACTTAGGTCATCCGCCACAACATTGGCCTTGCTCGGATGGTATACCACACTCATATCATAGTCCTTTAATAATTCTAACCATCGTCTCTGCCTAAGATTCAATTCTATCTGGGTAAACACATACTGCAGACTCTTATGATTAGTGAAAATATCAACATGGACTCCATGAAAATAATGTCTGTAGATTTTTATAGCAAACACAACTGCAGCCAACTCAATGTCATGGGTGGGGTAATTTTTCTCATGGGGTTTCAACTGTCTAGAAGAATAAGGTATAACCTTACCCTTCAGCATTAATACGCAACCCAACCTAACTCTCAAAGCATCATAGTACACCACAAAACCATCAACACCATCAAGCAAAGTTAAAACAGGGGCTGAAGTAAGTCGAGTGTTCGACTCCTAAAAACTCTTCACATAAGATTCGGACCACAAGAACTTCACTTTGTTTTAGGTCAACCAAGTCATAGAAGATGCTATAGAGGAGAAAACCTTAACAAAATAGTGGTAATATCCAGGAAAACCCAAGAAACTTTCTACTACTTACGACTCCACTTAAATGGGAGTAACTACAACTTATGAGGGCACTTAGGGGAGGCGTAAGTAGCCTTTTCCTTCTTCTTTTGCATCATCTTTCCTATATTTCATTATCTTTTTTCTCTTCTTCTTCTTCTAATACTATTTTCCTACAAAACTAATAAAAAAACACATCATGTCTAACAAAAAGTCCTAAATACTTGCATAATTTTCTTATTTTGAGCATCGAAAGTTCCATGAAACCATGATATGTGAATACCTAACTTGGCTGATCCCAATCCATATATTTATGAGGATCGTATTGCAAGGGTTAAAATGCCTAGAATAGGTCATCATCTTCTACCACTAATTAGTTTCCATTATATCACATGCCTTACAAATTTATAGAGAGAAGAAGAACAAATTAAAGAAAAAACATATAATGCACATGATTCCCCAAGTACAAGCAAATGTGGTATTTTATCCCTATCTATACATTTGTACCTTATTTCATTTGAGCTCTTGTTTTACTTACATATGGTGACTCTATGCCTTATATATTTAGTATATTATTTTGTACTGACACCCTTATGGGGGATGAAGTGTTTCATGTCACGAGTTTAGGTCCTCTAGGTAGTATATCTCTCTAATAGAATCACCAGCTATTCAATGAATTTTGGTGAGCTCTAGGTTTACTTGGGGATTTATTGATTCTTCAACATATATTTTGATATTGTTTAAATTTAAGGGCATGGCAGGGCTGTGTCCCAACCTAAGTTAAGTTGTATTTCTTTTTAGAGGCTTTTTGTACTTTATGTCAAAGTAAAGCACAGTTATGTCTTGTGTCTATTAATTAAGGCTTCAATGGCTACGTCATGTACATCTATGTTAGGTCTATCGATATTGGTCTTTTATCACGGTATCTTACGTAACATGTCAAAGCTTTGTAGTATTATAGTAGCATGTATAATGACCACAACTCATGAGTTCATTCTCTTGGGCCTTTAGGACATTGGGTACCTATCCATCTCACTGGGTTGTGGCGTGACACATTCTAACTTGAAAATGATAGCAATAGTATTTTATGAAATAAGAATTCCCTGTGTTACTATTTTCTTCATGTAGTTTATTAATTAAATTTATAATTTTAAAACATCTTAAATACTTCATAGTTTCATAATTTGTGCATGTTCATTAAAAGTAATCAACAATGAATTTAACAATCATGAAGAGGACATAACTGAGAGCATTCTTAAAGCTTGGAAGTGTCACATACTTTAATTACTCTAAATTCCCAAAAAAATATGATCTTGCAGGGTGAAGGATCAATATTACTTTTCTTGACTTTTGGATATGGGCCCCTTTAAAATCCTAGATTTTTATAGTGTAAAAACTAACTTAGGACCTGAAGAAAAAACAGAAGAATGAATAGTTTTAGAAAATAAATCTTTTGGGTACCTATATAGAATTTTCCCTCTGCGCAGTCATGCAACTTGTGCCATGGATGCACGACTGGGTCCATAGTAATGTAATCTTATTGACTTTCTTCACGGTCACACATTTGGGTATACAACAATAGAAGTTGCATTGCCTTTCCGTCACATCTCTTTTTCGGTGATGTCGAAGGACTTTTTCCATTAAAGTGACAATGTTTAATAGGAATTGTTTTATTTATAGACTAATCACTTTGAATTGAGTTATGGTGTTTCAAGTCACCTTTTCAAATCCCTAGTCAAAAGAAAATGACTCTTTATTTTGGTTAGTGAAAATAGAAGACCAGATACGGAATTTTGTTGACTGAAGAGAAAGTGTGAGGCATCACTCGATTCCTGTAGTTCTAGCACGGTCGCTTTTATCAAATTATACTTAACTTAAACAATTTGGATAAATTATGTTTGTAGGCCATGTTTCGCTCATTTTTAATGTGTAATATATGTTAATAACTCTTGTATTAAGCTAGCAAAAATCAATTTTACGACGATCTTTTCTAAAGAGCATTATTGCATCCTTATATTATTTTTAAAATGTCTCAAAAAGATATGTATGCCACATTTTTAATTGAGAAAGTCATTTTAAACGTGCCTAAAGCTTTTCTAGAATTAATGGCATTGGTTCATCTCTTGTAAGCTTGATACAATTTTTCTTATGCTTTTCTAGCATTAACGACATTGGTTCATCTCTTGTAAGCTTGATACAATTTTTCTTATCCATTTTTACTCTTTCCACTCTTTTCATATTTAAAAAAACTTGCAACATGTTTTGTATTAGTATGCAACTCATCTTGCTCCCTTGTAAATGAGTTTTCCCTCTCTTTTCTTTCCTTATTGCGATGGGTTTTGAATAAATTTGTAACTCGTCCCTCTCGATCCTTACAACTGAACTACTCAAACACTAAATATTATTCTAAAAAAAAATTTCCTTTTTCCTCAATTAATGCTACTTAAAATAAAAAAAAAACTTTCCATTATTGGAATTAAGAAAAGATAATACAAAATATTAGAGGTGAACACCAAAGTATTAAATTTAACCTTTATTAATTGAAACATGAAAATTAATTTATTAACTTAAACCTCTTTTAAAAAATAAAAACACACACACATTAAAAAAGCACTTGAAGACCAATTCAATGTGAATACCTCATTAACATAGGAATAAAATCCTATTTTTTAGGAGGGCTCCTAAACTTACAGTAAAAGTTGACCCTATTCTCCAGGCAGGCTTCTTGAGCTTAAAAAGTGAAAGTAATTCGTTCTCTCAAAATGTGTTCCTGAAATCAAAGGAAATTGTGAACTAGTAAAGTAAAGTCCAATCATTTAGGAGGGTCCTGAGCTGAAAGTAAAGTCCTATTATCTAGGAAGGTGCTTAGCTGAAAAGTAAATTTCCATTATCTAGGAGGGTCCTGAGATGACAAGTAAAATCCCATTATCGAGAGATTTCTATGTAGAAAAGTAAAGTCCAATTATCCAAGAGGGTCCTAAGCTGAAAGTAAAGTCCCATTATTCAGGAGGGTCCTTAGCAAAAAAATCAATTTCCATTATTCATGAGGGTCCTGAGCTGAAAGTAAAATTCAACTATACAGGAAGGTCCTAAGCTAAAAATGAAGTCTCATTATCTAAGTGGGTCGTGAGCTGAAAGTAAAATTCCATTATCCAGGAGGGTCTTGAGCGAAAATTAAAATCCAATTATCTAGGAGGGTCCTAAACACAAAAGTAAAATCCCATTATTTAGAAGAGTTTTGAGAAAAAAGTAAAATCCTATTATCTAGGAGGGTCCTGAAGAGAAACGTAAAATCCCATTATTTAGAAGAGTTTTGAGAATAAAGTAAAATCCCATTATCCAGGAGGGTCGTTGTAACGCCCAGAGTCTGTCACCGGATGCTACACTATGCTCATAATCTCGAAGGACCATAAGCTAACCCATGGCTGATACCTGCTATAGTAACTGAATAATAATACTGTAACATTGCAGAAATAGGAAATTTTTTCCATAAGGTTCAAATATGAAATAAATACTAAAAATGGTATCACAATACCAAAACTGAACATTAATACTGAAAATTGAACAACTGTCTGAAAATATTCTCTAGTCTGGAAAGCCTCTAAACTGTCTGAACTGTGGAGTTAATGGGATAAGCCCCCCACTAACACTGACTACTAAAAATGAACTGAAATACTGAAAACCAATCATGTCCTTGAACTATGAGGACTCACCACTAACTCTCTCTACTGAGAATCTGAGATGCTAAGCGTGCTTTGGAGCTTATGTGTCTGAACCTATGATATAAGACATCATTGCGCAAAAGAAAAGCATGCGTTAGAACTTTGAATGTACTGGAATGCTCAGTGATGTAGGATGAAATGCATGGGTTCATATGCATGAACAATAATAACTGAATGACATGAGAATGACTAAATGAGAGTGCAACATGAATACTGAGATCATGATAACACTAAATACTAAGTCTGAAACTAATTTACTGATATTTAAGTTTATTGATACTGTATTACTGATAATTGAATGACTATATCTGACAGGCTTTATTTTGTGGAACTATACTAAGTTTCGTACTGAGCTGACTAAATATAACTGATAATCCTGAGTTTGTAGAACTGAAATAAGTTCTATACTGAGACTGAATCTGAAACTTAGACTGTGGGAGGTAATCATCTAACCAATATTCCCCTTTGTAAATAGATTGGGGTCCAACCTATAATCCTAGTTGGAAGGGTGTCAATACTATGCCACGGGTAGAGATAGGCTGTGAGTTAACCCTCTTTGATTGGAAACGCTTTCGTCAAACCTCTTTGGCAGGAAAACTCAAATGAGATATATCAAACCTCATAATATCTAGAAGGTAGATATCTCAACCTACATTGGCTATGTAGTTTTTTAATACAAGGATTGCTACTAAGGGTCAAACCCTCTGCTGGCAGGAATTCCCCTATTCCTAGGTTCGCTCGGTGCTGAATCCTACTCCCAGCTGAATAAACATTGAACTAACTTCTAGTTTGTATTATAATGGAGTGAACTATTACTAAACTTATGGAATTTTGTTGACAAACGGAATACCACTAAATAAGTCTACTATGGTTCGGACTGATTCTTTAACTAGATTGGACTTGTACTGAGTCTATTGAGTTTTTCCTGAGTCTGGTGACTGATTGAGAGTACTACTGATCATAACATTAATGACATTATCTTATAACTGACACTAGATCTAAGTAGATAGCTAAATTATTGGGTGTTAAATACCCCAGGACTCGATAGGATGAAAGTAAATCATAACATAGTCTTGAAAAACATAATCATGTGCACTTGGTCACAACTCATTCATTGAGGAATTTTATCAAATACTTGCATGATACAATTTGCAAATAGGATGACATGACATGATTTCCTTCTCTTATTGGTCCACATGAGCACAACAACTTAATGAGCATGATACATGTACATAACATTAAACACAAGTAAACACCATAATTCAACTCCAACTTCACAATTTCAAGGGTTTAACATGGATTCACATGATATTAGATATATATCAATTAGTCTCATATGAAACTTATCTTAAAACATGAATTAGAATCCCAATTAACTATTAAAAACATGAATATAATCAAACCCAACATGAAATTCATGAAATCTATACACTTGAAGTTTAAAAATAATTTCTTGGACTCCAAGGGTTAAAGGAACCCTTGGATGAAAACTCCACATACCTTAGCTGGTAATTTCTTAAAAATTAGTGATGGAATATGAAACCTTGAAATTGAATTTAACTTACCTAGGGTTTTTGTTCTTGATTAATTCATGAAAGAATGAATATAACTTTCTAAAAGAGGGCTAAATTTCATGTTATGAGGCTGAAGGGCTTGGAAAAAAGACTTAATTAACCCTAAGGAAGCGACCTTTTAAAGACTAGAAATTGTGTTGTCAACGTGCAGGCCGGCGCGCCACATCATTGGCATCTATGCAATGACCAATGCACTGTGTCGAGTCTGTGTTGAGTTTGCATCAGTTTATTGGAATTTGCACTGAGTTGAGGAAAAAATTATTTATTGATGCAATGGACGATGGGATGCATCAATATCACATCGACTCACTATTTTAGTCACTCGAACATGGTCTAAACGCGGTACAAAAAATCCAAAACTTGTTCGGGAAAATGTATTGACCTTCCTAATCATGAACTAACTCAAATATCAACATTTAAAGGATGAAAAGGTCGCAAAATAAGATTGCCAACTTTCGAAGGCTAATATAACACTAAGTCTGAATACTTAGCAAGATTTTTTTAAGTGTGGGACCTCCTTAACAAGCTTAAAGGACTGAATTAAGCTAAGAATTTTATGGGATCTTACATTATCTCCCCCTTGGGAACATTCATCCTCAAATAAGACTGACTAATCTAACAATATTGGTAGACTGAACTTACTTATTAGACATTAATATCTAAAACATAATTATCTGACTGACATTATTGACATACAGAATTTCATACTGAACATTCATATCTGATGCATAAGTATATGACTGAGTGGTTTCATGAATAAATGATAAGGATTACTAATAAGCTAAGTATCTCATAAGGAACATGCATATCTGATGCATGAATACATTATTAAATATGCAATGGTAACTGATACGAAGTTTGTAATGGAAATCTGCGTATGAAACTGAATAAGCTTAAGGAAAACTATTACCTTGGGCTGAGATTGAGTTTGTGGATATAACGTGAGGATACTTGGTCCACATATCTACTTCTACTTCCCATGTATCTTGCTTAATAGACTAATTTCGCCAAAGAACTTTGACTAAAGGGACTTCTTTGTTGCTCAATTTGTGAATCTGATAGTAAAGCATTTCAACTAGAATCTCTTCATAATAGATGTGGTTCTGATCATCTATGCCCCATATGGGTATTACGGTTGATGGTTCAACTATCCATTTCTTTAGAAAGGAGATGTGAAACACTGGATGAACTAAAGATAGATCTGAAGGCAACTAAGCTCATATTCTACCTTTCCGAAATTATAGAGAATTCGATAAGGACCGATATATCGATGACTGAGTTTCCCCTTCTTGCCAAACTGCTTCACTCCTTTCATAGGAGAGATTTTCAAGAACACAAAATCACTAATATCGAACTCGAGATATTTTTTTTGCACATCTTCATATGATTTCTATTGGTTCTAAGCTTTTTTAAGCCTTTCCCTATTCAATTGAACTTTCTATAAGGTATCAAATACAAAGTCAAGGCCTATTACTGTGGCCTCCCCCACTTCAAACCAACCAATGGGAAATCTACACCTCCTCCCATAAAGCACCTTAAATAGAGCCATTTGAATACCGAAATAATAGTTGTTATTGTATACACACTCCATTTAAGGCAAGTGGTAATCCCAACTATCTTTAAAGTATATCACCCACGCTCACAGCATATCCTCTAAAGTTTGAATGGTCCTCTCTGCTTTACCATCTATTTGAGGATCAAAGAAAGTACTGAGATGAGCTCGGGTACCAAGACCCTTTTGGAATGCCTTCCAGAAATAAGAGGTAAACTGGGTACCTCTATCTCAGATAATGGAAAAAATGACACCGTGCAATATGATTAACTCCCTAATATAGAGTTTTGCATAATCCTTGGCAAAGTAAGAGGTATGGACTAGTAAGAAATAAGCTGATTTGGTCATTCTGTCTATAATAGGCCTAACTGAATCATGTTGATGATGAGTACAAGGTAAACCCATCACAAAATTCATGTTCACTTCTTACCATTTCCATATGGAAATTCTGAACTCCACTAGGCTTCTGATGCGCAATCTTAACCTGCTGGCATGTTGAGCACTTAGCCACAAAATCTGCAATATCTTTTTTCATCCCACTCCACTAATAGATCTCCCGAAAATCATAATACACTTAGTAGCCCTCGGATGAATAGAATAGGGTGCACCAAGCGCTTCTGCAAGGATTCACTACCATAAGTCATCTACACCTGGCACACGTAGCCGACCCTGGTAGCACAACAGACCATATCCCCCGTAGGAGAAAACCTCCACTTTCTAATTTTAGATTGATTCCTTTAACCTGACTAGACTGGGATACCTATCTTTCTTTTCATTTACCTGGGAACCTAGGGATGATTCTGAACTACTCTACACCCACACACTTCCTTCTATTTAATTGACTAAGAGAACGCCTAGTCGGGCTAGCTAATAAACTTCCTGATCTAACTTCTTACCATCATCAACATGGCTAACACTATCCATAGACATTCTACTGAGAGCGTCGGACACTACATTGACCTTGCCTAGATGATACAAAACACTCATGTCATAGTCTTTCAATAACTCAAACCACCTTCTCTAAGGGAGGTTTAGGTCTTCTGAGAGAATACATACGGCAAGATTTTATGATTAGTGAACACATCAATGTGTACACCATTCAAATAGTGCCTCCAAATCTTTAAGTCAAATACTACAACTGGTAACTCAAGATCATGAGTAGGAATTTCTTCTTATGGGGTTTAAGTTGTCTAGAGGCATAGTCGATGAACTTACCTCTTTGCATCAAAACATACCCCAAGCCAACTCTAGAGGTATCACAATACACAACAAAGAAATCTGAACCATCTTGTAGGGTCAAAACTGGAGTTGTAGTGATTTGAGTCTTCAACTCCTGAAAACTCTTTTCATAAGAATCTGACTACTAAAGTTTGACCTTCTTCTGAGTTAGTCTAGACATAGGGGATGCAATATATAAAAATCCCTCAACAAACCTTTGATAATAGCCTGCCAAGCCCAAGAAACTCCTAATATCTAAACGAGAGATGGGTTTGGACCAATTTCTCACTACCTGAATCTTTTAGAGATCAACTCTAATGTCATCACCAGAAACAATATGGTCGTGGAAAGCTACTGAAGCCAAAATTCATACTTACTGAATTTTCTAAAGAAATAATTATTTCTGAGAGTCTATAATACTATTCTGAGATGGTCTGCATGGTCATGCTCACTGCAGGAGTAGACAAGAATTTCCTCTATGAAAATTATGATGAACATATCCAAGTACTGCTCGAACACATGTTCATCAAGTGTATGAATGTTTCTGGGGCATTGGTAAGACTGAAGGACATAACTAAGAATTTGAAGTGACCATACCAAGTTTTGAAGGTTGTCTTTAGGATGTCACATTCCCTGACCCTGAGCTGATGATAGCCTTATCTGAGGTCTATCTTGGAGAAGTAACTGGCACCCTAAATTTGGTCAAATAGGTCATTGATTTTGGGAAGTGGATAATTGTTTTTTACCATGACTTTTTTTAGCTTACAGTAGTCAATACATATTCTAAGAGAACCATCTTTCTTACTCATGAATAAAACTAATGTGTCCTATGGGGACACACTGGTTCTGATAAAACCCTTATCTAGGAGATCCTTAAACTGTTCTTTTAATTCCCTAAGTTTTGCAGGTCCCATTCTATATTGTGGAATAGATATGGGTTGAGTATCTTAAAAAATGTCTATTCCGAAGTTGATTTCCCTTTTAAGAGAAACTTTGAGAAGATATTTCGGTAACATATCTAGGAATTCACATGCTACTAACAATGATTCAAGAGTAAGGTTTTCTAAACTAGAGTCCTAGACTCGAACAAGATGGTAGACACATCCCTTAGATTTTGTCTTTCTTGCTCGAAGGTAAAAAATAAGCTGACCCCTAAGTGTTGAAGTACTACTCCTCCACTCTAGGACGGGTTCACTCAAAAACTGATACTCGACAATTCTATTTCTGCAGTCAGTTGAGGCATAGCAGGAATGAAGCTAACGATGCCAAGAATGACATCAAAATTGGTCATCTCTAATTTGTCTAAGTCTGTTAGAATAAATTTCTAAGATATCATAATCGGACAGTTCCTATATACCTACCTTTCTATGATGGATTTACCCACTGGGGTAGAGACTGAGAAAGGCTCTACTAGAATTTTTGGACTGTCTCCGAAATCAACTGTTATATATGGAGTAATAAAGGATAAGGAAGCTCCTGGATCTAGAAAAGTATAGACATGTAAATAGAAAACTTGTAATGTACCAGTGGATCTAGCAAAGCATACACATGTAAATTCCCCCACCTCTAGCTCTAGGAACAAAGTTCAACATTACTAGTATAATGATTCAACTCCTTCACCTGAAGGGGTTGTTCGATGGACTCCTGGGAGATAATCCCAATATACATTTAGTAAACTTTGTCATTATTTATAAGTTTTTTGATAACCGGGGAGTGGGATAGAATGCCATCCGCCTATATTTATTTCTGTTGTCTCTGCCTTGGGAGGCAACATTATGGCTTAATGAGCTGACACCTAATTCTATAACCATCTAGAGGTAGTTAAAAGGGGCTTTCCTAGAAAGGTTCTTTCCACCTTCCAAAAGGGTACAGTTGAGGGATGAGATTAGTAAATTTAGACAGATCCCAATCGAAGCTTTCCAAAAGACATGGAAGAGGTTCAAGAAAAAGCTAATGCATTGCCCGAACCCTAACATGGTAGATATTCACCTGATGGAGACTCTTTATCAGGCTTTGAACTTTATTATGAAGCTAGTTATTGATAATTCTGCAGGGGATCATTTGTGGATCTTACTCTTCAAGAGGCCTCAAGGATGCTTGATTGGATGATAAAACAAAGTAGAGCTTGGCATACCAGGAATTCTGTGGTAGCAAGCCCTACTATGTCTGTTGGCATGACTGTGGAACAGCAAATAAAATGGGAAGAATGTGATCAAGACATGGCACACTTGAAAATACAAATAGATTTATTGACCAAGCACTTATTATCTGCAAAGACTAAAAAACTAAAAGTTGTTGCATTACAAAGTAAAAATGATTCTGATTCAGAAGAAGAATCCAACTATTTGAATAACCAGGGGGTTTCCAAGGAAATAGCTAAGAAAATCAAGGTGAGACTTATTATGACAAGGCTGGATATAAGGATCGGGATCAAGAAAACTGGAAGAGCATGAATGATAGAAGTGGGTTGTATGTACCTACCAAAAGTATAGATAATGCGGCAACTAGATTTGGTAAGATATCCATGGAGGAAATAATGGAGAAATTATTAAAGGATGTTGAGGCTACCAACTCTGGGTGACTACCATGAAGACCAATTTGTCTTATATGAGTTAGTTGGTAAACCTGTACTCCACTTCGATCAAATGGAGAAATGGGTTCATACTCTTATGCTCCTAAGAAGCTAGATCTTGATCTTGCTAATTGACCAACACCTCCGTTTAAGCCATCCATCGAAGAGCCACCGGTGTTGGAATTAAAAGAACTACCAGGGCATTTAAGGTACTTGTTTCTAAGTAGTGGAAACATGTTACCCGTTATTATTGTAGATGATTTGGGTAAGAAACAGGTAGAAGTACTTATTTTGGTACTTTAAAGGTACAAAAGTGCAATAGGCTAGACTATTATAGATATTATTGGTATTCCCTATGCCATTTACACTCATAAGATACAGCTTGAGGAGGACTGCATTCCAACTATCAAACACCAATGTTGTCTTAACCAACTAATGCAAGAGGTGGTTAAGAAGGAAATTATTAAATGGATGGATGCAGAAGTGGTTTATCCTATTTCTATTAGTAAATGGGTGATCCTAGTTCAATGTATACCCAAGAAAGGGGGCATGGCAGGAATGAGTTGATTCCACTCAAGCCTATGACTGGGTGGAGAGTATGCATGGACTACCTTAAACTAAACTCATAGACTTTGAAAGACCACTTTTTAATGCCTTTTATGGATTAAATGCTTGATCAATTGGCAGGAAGGGGTTGGTATTGCTTCTTGGATGGTTATTCTAGATATAGTCAGATCTTTATTTCTCCTGAAGATTAGGAGAAAACAACATTTACATGCCTGTATGGAACGTTTGCATTCAAGTGGATACCGTTTAGGTTATGTAATGCACCTGCCACCTTCCAACGGTGTATGATCTCTATTTTTTCAAATATGGTTGAAGACACATTAGTAGTGTTTATTGATAATTTATCAATGGTAGGAGATTTATTTTAGTTGTGTTTGGTGAACCTGAGTATGGGCTTGCAACGATGTATGGAATTCAAATTGGTGCCTAATTGGGAAAAATGCTACTTTATGGTGAAGAAGGGCATCATTTTTAGGCACAAAATTTTGGCAAAAGGGATAGAGGTAAATTGATCCAAGGTAGAGGTTATTGAGAAGATACTACCTCTTATTTTAGTGAAGAGAGTGAGTAGTTTCCTTGGACATGCTGGCTATTACCAGAGCTTTACAAGGGATTTCATGAAGGTTGCTAATCCACTTTGCAAAGTTTTAGAGAAAGAAGGTAAGTTCCTCTTTGATGATGATTGTTTGAAGGCATTTGAATGATTTAAAAAAAGTAGGTAGAGGCCCTTATTATTCTTGCACTAAACTGGTCAAAACCGTTTGAGATCACGCATGATCAAAGCGGTGTTTACCTTGGATCTGAGTTAGGACAAAAGAAGGACAAATAGTTTCATATAATTTATTATGCCAGCAAAGCACTGAATGGATTTTAAAGAACTACACCGTCACTGAATAGGAAATCCTTGATGTAGTTTATATTTTTGAGAAATTCAAGGTGGTGGTACACACTGACCATGCGCCTTGAGTTACTTAATGGCTAAGAAGGATGCAAAACCAAGGCTGATTATATGGGTGTTTCTGCTCTAAGAATTTAACTTTGAAGTCAAAGATTGGAAAGGTTGCCAAAACCAAGTTGTAGATCATCTGTCTAGGATAGAAGGTAAGCAGGCAGTTACTGATGAAATGGAGATAGATGTTACATTTCCTGATGATGAGATATTGTATACTGCTATGGATAAAATGCCTTGGTACACTGATTTTGAAAACTATGTTATGGGTGAAGTCATTCCAGAAAATCTTTCTTTCCATCAAAGAAAAAAATTCCTCCATGATGTGACATGCTACTTCTTGGATGGGCCCTATATTTTTTGGCAATGTGCTGACAATATTATGAGGAGGTGTGTTCCATAAGTGGAAATATTGTATATATTAGAAGCATATAATGCTTCACCAGTTGGAGGTCACCATGCAGGTGATCAAATGGCTAGAAAGGTGTTGCGGTGTGGGTAATATTAGCCAACCGTAATCAAGGATGCTCATGAGTTTGTACTAAACTGTGACCAATGCTAGAGGCAGGGGTCAATCTCTAAGAGGAATGAGATGCCTTTGACGAAGATGCTTGAAGTAGAAATGTTTGTCGTTTGGGGCGTCAACTCATGGCCTTTTTGTCAGTTTGTACGGGATAAATTACATTCTAGTTGCTGTTGATTATGTATCAAAATAGATCTAAGCCATCACCTCTTCAGATAATGAAGGAAAGAGAGTTGTTGCATTTCTCAAAAAGAAGATCTTCTCTCGCTTTGGAGTACCACGTACTATTATATGCGACGGAGTATCTCATTTTTTCAACAAAGTATTTTGGGAGTCTTTGGTGAAATATAGAGTGAAACAACATTGAGTACCTACCCCATATGACCCATAAACTAGTGGGAAAGTAGAGGTCTCGAATCGGTAGATTAAAGCCATCTTAGCTAAAACAGTGAACACTAGTAGGCAAGATTGATCTCGAAATCTAGATGATGCTTTATGGGCATATCAGACTGCTTTCAATACCCCAATTGGCATGTCACCATATCAGCTAGTCTATGGGAGAGCATTTAATTTACCTATCAATTTGGAGCACAAGGCTTTATGGGCACTAAAAAGGTTAAATCTAAATTGGAAGGATACAGCGGAGCTAAGACTAGGGAAATTGAATGACATGGATAAATTCTATCTAAGGTCTTATGAAAGAGAAGACTTATACAAGGAGATGATAAAGAAGTATCATAATCGAAGCATTGATAAATGAAACTTTCAGAAAGGTGATTTGGTACTCCTCTTCAAATCCAGACTGAAGTTGTTCCTAGGTAAGTTAAAATCAAAATGGTTTGGCTCATTCAAAGTGAGACAAGTCTACTCATCTAGAGTAGTTGAACTCGAGAATGAGGAAGGGAGAATCTTTAAGGTAAATGGGCAGTGAGTGAAGCTATACATCGGTCCAATAGACTCGATAAAGTGTATAGCTACCTTATATCTTGATGAAGTATGAGTAATTGAGACAACTGAGTTGTGCAGTGACACTAAATAAAGCGCTATTTGGAGGCAACCCAAAGTTTTTATGTTTTATCAAGGTGCATTAACAACCAAGTCTGATAAGCTATCACACTTGTGATAAGCTATCACATCAGGTTGTCAGAGAATTCAAGCTTAAGGCATGTTCTATTTAGGGATAACGACAATACTTGACGGGCAATCACAGTTGTGATAAGATATCACACGAGGTCGTCAACTACCCAAATTTTGAGATATGTTCTGCATAGAGATGATGAACAAATATGATGGGCTATCATAACTCTGATAAGCTATCAAGCATGACCGTTAGATATGCTGAGATAAGGTAACACTCTGCCTTGAGCTACTCCAGGTATACCCTAACCCTTATTTCAATTTCTATTTGCATATACATTGAGGACAATGATTGATTTTATGTTGAGGGTATAGGGTGATTTATTGTAAAATATTGTAGTTGACTAGGAGAAATACAAGTACCTTAGGCAGTTAACATATTTTTGTTTATTTTTTAACACCTTTCTAGTGGTCTAGTTTATAACTTTGCGATATGCATTTATGTGTGACCATTGTGCATCTTTTTATGGCATTAGTACTAGTGCAATGATAACCATTGCTAAATAATTGCATAAGCCGAATGGGTAGTAGCTTGTCATGTACATGTGTGCCATGTGCGTGTGAGATATTTCTTAGTTCTCTTTGTATGTTAAATTTTAAACATACCCAATTAGTCATGCCTTGGTTGTAGGATAGGGGTTAGGAAAGGATCATAGGCCGTTTTGAGATTAGTCCACTTCTAGCCTAAATTACCTTACCTGTATAAATGATATCCCTTGATCCCATTTTGGAGCGCCAATGACTTTTGTTTTATGAAACCTATCACCTTTTCATTTGTATCACAATGAATTTGTTTGGCCCTGGTCCTCCTTGGACATTATGCACTTTGACTTAGGAAAATATCCTTAGTTGAGGGTGGCTACCATAGGGGTGTGTGATGTAAAATGAGTACAAACAAAGGTAGAATAACAGAAAAGAATAAAAAGCTGGGTGCGGTGGAAAAAGAATATGAAAAGAAAAGTTGTGAAAAATAAGAAATGATTGTCAAAAAGATCGCACCCATTCGGAGTATGTGTGATCAAGAAAGTAGAGAATTAGGTAAACATAAATAAGTGAGACCCCAAAAGTTAGTGTAGTTCCAAGGAGGCTTAGTCACCTTAAATATCATTGAGTATCATACCAGCCCTTAGCCTACGTTACAAGCTAAAGAAAAAGACCTATAGTGATCCTAGCTTACCTGGCTGAAAATCTTGGTAATAAATATAAGGGCAAGCTTATGGTATTTGGCATACATTGACTGGAACTTCTTTTTGAGAGTAAGTATCTATTGATTGTCCCCACAATTACATATGTTATTTCTTATTTGAGTGAGGAGGGACTTCTTTGTTGTAAGGGCACACTGGTTATGTTTCTAGTTGCTAACTTGTTTGGGTAGTGTAATATTGGTACATGCATGGTTGTTGTTGATAAGTTGATGCCATAGCTTGAATCCTTTGTGTTGCATTGTGGATTTTCAGTAATATACACAGTTGAGTTTGAGATGACTGATCTTGGAGATAGTAAATATGTTTTGAGATAAAATTGATGATTGACTACCGAATGTGCTTTGTATCCTCTTAGTTATGTTTAAGTTGCTTGAGAACAAGCAATTGTTTTAAGTTGAGGGTGTTGATGTGTGAGCTAATGCTAACACATTTGAGGCTTTTAGCTAGAAATAATTGTAAAGTCTTAAGAAACTTTTGTTGTTTTTGATTGCTTTCTCTTTGATAATGTAGGTAAGTCAAGATACAAGAAAACTAAAGATAATAAGAGCAAAAGACGTGAATTTGGAATAAGTGGCCATGAAAGTGTAGTTGACGACTTATCTGATAAGTCGAGTCATCGTCAGCTATAGATAGTGTGAGAAATTAGAGAAGAAGTGTTATGACATCTCTGATAATTAATCACAATTCTAATAATCCATCAAGAAATCCATCAGCCTAAGGCAGTACATGAGATTTGAAGTAAAGAAGTGATGACATTGTCTGATTTGTCGTCAAAGTCCTGATAAGTTGTCAGGATTACCGTGAGCCTTAGGCAGTGTTCAAAAGTTGTGTTGAATAAGTGATGACATTCTATGACAAGTCATTAGATCTTTGATAAGCCGTCAGACTCATCATCAGTTGAAGACATCAAGATATCAAATAAATAGAGGAGTTGATGACATGTCTTATAAGCCGTCAACCCCCTGATAAGTCGTCACATGTTGTCGTCACCTATGAAAGAAAAAGCTATATACTATAATTTGCTTCCAAAATTAGGCTAATTATTTAGGGAAAAGTTGAGGATTTTCTAGGTTATCTTGAACTTCACGATATTCATGTTGAACTACACGAACTTACACTATTTTCTCTCTAGTTTTCTCTATAACTTTTACAATTAAATTTTGAGAGATTGTTATCATAATTTTCTTGGGATTTCTACTGCGATCTAATCTAATAAACACTTGTTGATATTCATTATTCTATAAGTTATCATTTATCGAATTATGAATACAAATTGTCTTGTTGTTTTTTTACACTATGAGTAGCTAATTCCTTTAACCCGAGTTGTGTGATCTATGGGTTTGGTTTTGTAAAGTAACTAGGTGTTCAAGATTCTAACGGTAGTAGGAACTCCTTGGTAATTCCTCTATTTTACATATTGTCTTTTGGTTGCAAACGATAGGTCATGCCTACTAGTGATTTGCTTGAAATAAGAAATCAACCCTAGTAGGAAGTGAACTATCAACAAGGACTTGGAAGCATCAAACTTTCATTTAATAATTAACAATGTAACAAGGTTAATTAACTTGAGACAACATCCTGTTATGAAATATAAATTTCCTAAGTTTGAAAGAATTAGGTAATTAAATATGTAAATGGGTTGAGAAACATTTAGAAATTACTTCGACAAGGATAATTTGTTGTTCCTACCTACCACAAGAATCTTGAACCATTACTAGTGTCTTTCAAATACCAACACTCATAGTAAACACCACTCTAGTTTTCCATATAATATTGATTATGAACACTGCTACTAAATTGAGTAATAATTACTTGCTACCCTTCCAAAAAACCCCATTTACAGAAAACTGCTAACTATCAGTTGATTGACTCATAGACAACTCAAATTAACACCAAATTCCTTGTGGTATTAGACCCCAACCTAGTTGGGTTATATATTTGACAACGACTTCTTACTCTTTCGTAAGAGAGGTGTAGTTTGAGAATTATCATAACTCAGAGGTAGGGGATAAAATAATGCCATAAACCACATTTTCAAAACCATTCAAGCAAATGCACATGATCATATATATACATATAAGCAGGTCATGCTGGGAAAGGGAACAAGTCTTTGCATGAAGTAAAATTTTATTCTAGACTATGTAGCTCAACTATTATGAACAGGCACTAACGGGCTATATAGGTTCAGCTCCCCCTGCTGAAAGGGCCCCAGGGCATGTTAGCTACACGAACTGGAGGTATCAATGAATACAAGTAAATTAACCAACCCCACATTAATCTAAGATACAAATATATCAATAGTGTGAACTATGCCCGCAGGTCATCAAGACCAAACCTCATGTCGGTAAACATGAGTTTCTAGTACAAGTCATCAAAGACCCATACCTTTACGGCTTTTCTACATAACCCCCATTAAGACCAATTTAAATCAAGTTTCACATAACCTATTTATTAACTAATGAACCAACCATTAAGGCATACTATGGGTATTGTCATACCCTGACACTTGCAAACTTATCTCTATGCCACAACAATCATAGTATCTTGGGGGACTGCCTCGACCTACTTTGTTCATAGATTCAAGTCATAGCCAACAAGGGTTTCAAAATCCATGTTCATCGTTTAATCATTAATGTAATGCAATATCATAGGTAAGTAAGTCAAACCAATTGGCAAATTCACTATCCAATGCCATTTACCCAAGTGGGTTGAGGGGACATAATTATTCAAACCCAATTCCAATTTCAGAAAACACCAATTTTGGGGGAAACATGACCCCTTAGTTTATTCACCATTCTCATGCACCCCATAAGTTCAAAACTATCAATAAAGCATAAACAATGCATAATAATTCATGGGAAAACCATTTAAGAATCAACCATATCAAAAAACCCAACCTTGACAAAAAACCACATTCAAATCCATACAATTTAAACCATTTAAATACATGCTTGTCATAAAATAATAATTGGGGAAGAGTAATATGCCTGAAATATCAAGTGTTATAGAGAGAATTTTCCCTTCAGAGCTCTAATTGATGAACTTCTTAGAAACCCTAGGAAAAATACTTGAGAGAATTTAGAGAGTTTGAGAGTGTTTTTTATTGTGTTATGAATGAGAAATATCCCTTAAAGTACTTTATGGTCAAGGGGTCTAAGTAAGGTAAAAGGGGAATTGACCGGAATGGCCTTAATACAAAGACTGAAAATTAATTGCCCACTCACTACGGGTGACCTTGTGACTCGTAGGATCACCTTATGACTCGTAAGGTCCCTCTCATAGTTTAGAAAGTGTCCAGGACCACCAACAACGATTTGGTTATGTGTTGTACATTACGACTTGTACTCGGTCATTGTGACTCACTTGGCCAAGTCATTATCAATATAGAAATAATTTGGGAATTACACTGGTTAGGTTACGGAAGACACCCTAAGTCTTTTTGTGAGACCATACAACTCGTAGGGTCTATATCATATTCAGTATAAAAATTCCAGTCCAATATACAGGGCAAGCTACGATTGGGTCCATATGACCCATTAAGACTCCCTACGACTTGTAAGGGGAGTCGTAGTCTAGGCAGCAAGCATAAAATTTCAGAAAGTTTCAAGGACAAAAAATTTGGGGAGTTACATTCTACCTCCTTAGGATCATCCGTTCTCGAATGATGAGACAAGGTATCTCTTAGCACGATTTAACACAGAAACACACTCACTCTTACCTTTAACAAAGACAGAAAACAAATATACCAAGGAATTCACAATTTTCTTTAACAAAGTTAGAAAACAAAGATACCAAGGAATTCATAATTTACATTAACAAAGTTAGAAAACAAAGATACCATGGAATACACATACCTCTCGCACGATTATGCGAAGCAAAAAACAAGAATGGGTACTTGAACTTCATGTCCTCTTCAACTTCCTAAGTAGCTTCTTCATGCTTTTGGTTCCTCCCTAGAACCTTTACCAAAGCCACATCCTTTGCAAGCAACCACTGAACTTGACGATCCAAGATCTATATTGAGACTTCCTCATAGGATAAGAAATTTAAGACACCCAAACTATCCAAAGGAACAACCAAGAAAGACCGGGTGATCACCTAGGAACTTCCTTAACATTGACACATGAAAGGCTAGGTGGATGGAACCCAAGCTCGAAGGCAACTCCAACTCATTATCCATATTTCCCACTCACCTCAAATATGGTATGGACCAACATAAAAAGGACTGATCTTTTCCTTCTTTCCAAATAGCATCACTCCCTTCATGCGAGACACTATCAAGAATACCAAATTATCGACATCAAACTCCAAGTCCCTTCACCTTACGTCCGCATAGGACTCTTGGTGACTTTTTTCATTCTTAAGACTATCCCAAAGTTCCTTCACCTTCTCTATATCTTAGTGCACCAAGTCTATCCCATACAACCTATTCTTGCCAACCTCCAAACACCCAATAGGGTACCTACACCTACTATTATAGAAATCCTTATGCGGAGCCATCCCAATACTCGAGTGATAACTATTATTATATGAAAACGTGATGAGAGGAAAATGGTTAACTCAAATGCCACCAAAATCTATCACACAAGACCTTAGCATATCCTGTAAAATCTAAATCATCCTTTCTACTTATCCAATTTATATTTGGGTAGAAGGTAGGGGTAAGGTTCACCTTAGACTCCAAACCTCTCTGAAAAGAATGCCAAAAGTGAGATGAGAACTGAGTACCTAGATCAGATATGATGGAAACTATAGCACCATGAAACTTTATGATCTCCTCAATAAACGGATAATTGTATTCTTCCGCCAAATAGTTAGTCTTCATAGGAAACAAGTGAGAAGACTTAGTCGTCCTATCCATGATAACCCAAAAGAAAAGACCTTCGGATCTAGAATCCCTAACATACACTAAATAGTAGAGACACACCTTGGAAACTAATTTTTGGGATCTAACATAAGAAATGAACCTCCCCTTAGGCACTAAGTAACTACCTTCATACTCAACCACCAGCTCTGTCGGGAAATAAAAATTAACCCTTTAAGTCCAATAGTTAAAAGATGCATAACACAAGTGCAACCAATTCATCCCAAACATCACATCAAATTCTAACATGTCTAATTTGATCAGGTCCACAAATGTCTCCCTACCATAAATAGATACAACGCAACTCCTATAGACTCTTTTAGCTACATTAAAGTTACCCATTGGGGTAGACACTACAAAGAGATCAAGAATACACTTAAGATAAAAACCAAAATGAATAGCCACATAAGTGGTCACATAAGACAGAGCAGATCTGGGATCAAGTAGACAATATATATCATGAGAGAATAGTTTTATCATACCAATAATAACATTAGGAGATGCCTCAGAATCTTGCCAAATGGTAAGAGAATACAAGTGGTTTTGACCAGCGTTGGAGCCAGAAGCAGCACCCTTTGGTGTGGGAAAAGAAAAAGAAGCAATGAAGATCTTACTAGCCCCAGTAATAGCATCACCTGAGGAATAGTTCCTCTGAATTTAGCCACATCTGAAACACTTATACCTCACTTCATCACAAAACCATGGTATACCTACACATAAAAATGACAAGGGGATAAAATGGAGCCGACTAAGCCCTACTAGCCTAAGATTGGGCACAATGTGCCTTAATTCACTATTACTCTAAAAATGGCTATCACCAGATGGCTTAAAATAAGGAGCACTAGTCGTAGAATAGGAACTAGAAGTCCTCTAGTTTTTCTTACACTATTTCCCATAATCTCTACCGCTATGCTACGGATCTTTACCTTGATTAGAGTATCAAAACTTGTTGCTCTACCTCTCCCCTATTTTTATATGTTTCTTCTTTTGATACTCCACTTATTTTATATACACCATAAGACTAGAGATATCAATATTACTATTCAAAAAAGTGGCCTTACACGCTAACACCAAGTTTCAAGACAAGACCAAAACAAGCTTCTTCATCTTAGCCCTCATATTAGCTACTATCTCGGGAACATAATGGGACAACTAGTGAAACTTTAAGGAATACTCCTTCATAGACATCTTTCCTTGCTTCAAATTTACAAACTCCTCAGATTTTTCCTCCCTCAACTTTTGTAAAAAGAAGCTGTCAAGAAAAGCACTAGAGAAATCCTCCCATAAAGCCAACTCTGCCTTATCTCCCATAGACTGATCCCACTCCTTATACAACTGATGATCCACATCTTTTAGCTGGCATATAGCGAATTCCATGCTCTCAAAATCAGAAATATGCATCACACAGGGAATCTTCTTTATCTCATCTATGAACTATGAAGGATCCTCCATAACCTCAGATCTAATAAAGGTTAGAGAATTCAGCCTCATAAAGTGGATAACTCTAGTGGCCTTAGAAAAACTCACAACATCACTAATAAGACCTGACTGATATAAATGAGATGTCACCAACAAGGTTAACAGATGAATGAAATAGATAAACTAAGAATTAGCAATATCTCCTGGATATGAATGAGCAGCTGTGTTACCAGGAAAAGAAAGATCAGTGGGAACTGGTGGAACTCGCTAGGGAAATCAAAAGTTGTGACCCTAGATCAGGTCTGAACTCCTTGAGTAGGATGAGCCCCATCCATATTGTCCTCAAGCGGGACAGAGGTGTTACCACGAATATTAGATCTTCTGGGTGACATGTTTTGAAAAATGAAAAAATCGGAATTAGAGGAGATTCCAAGACCTTAGTCTCTATATCCCAATAGTAATTACGAGAAATAAAAACATTACTAAATGCCTCATAGCCTCTTCCTTATAAGTATGGCGATCTATAAAACCAGAAAAGAGACTCTACTTGACATGGCTTTATGGACACCCAATGACACCAAACCTAGGCTCTAATACCAACTCTGTCATAACCCAAACTATGACATGGCCATAATGGGTGTCTCAAGTCCAACAAGTACTAAAGACCACCCCCTATACCTAACCAAATAGAACACCATACCCCTAATGCCAGATGAATTTCGAATATATAATAAAATAGCATAATAGAAGCTCAAGGAATTCAAGACATGTATATAAATGATAAACATTAACCGACTAAAAATAACCAACCAAAATCAACCAATTCTACAGTAATATCCACAAAGCCTTCTAAATAAATCAAAATCAATAAAATGTCAGGACATGCCCCCAACTCATACAATGACAATGATAATGTTAATGTTAATATAAACTCTTCAATTCTAGTCTATGAAAGTAAATTGATTAAATGAACTAGTCTTTCAAAGAATTTAATATCACTAATTCACCACCAATGACCAATAAACTAAGCCCGTTGATCTAGCACTATGCAGAAAAAGTAGAAATATCTATAGTAGCTGCATCATGTGAGTATACAACATTAGGCGATGGTTTTTAGGTTGAGAACTAGCATGTAACTCAGGGGTGTGAGATACAATAATGCCATGAATAACATTTTCAAAACCATTCAAGATAATGTACATAATCATATATATACATTTAAACATGTCATGCCGGGAAAGGGAACAAGGCTTAACATGGAGTAAAACTTTATCTTGGAATATATACCTAAAATTTTTTGAATAGGAACTCATGGGTTATGTAGGTTAATCTACACCAAAAAAGGGCCCCAGAGCATGTTAGTCGCACGAATCGAAGGTATCAAGGAAGGCAAGGGAATGCCTCGACCCCACGTTAATCCAAGAGACAAATATATCAATGGTATGAACTGTCCATATAGTTTATAAATATCAAACATTATGTCAAAAAAGAAGAGTTTCCAAGGCAAGTCATCAAAGACCACACCTTCACGGCTTTGTTACATAACTTCTTTAAGCCCAATTTTAAGCAAGTTTCACATAACCTATTTATTAACCAATGAACCAACAATTATGGCCCACTATGGGTATCATCATACCCTAACACTTGTAAGGCTATCTCTAGGCCATCATTTAATCATTAATGCAATGCCACATCAAGGTGGAAAATTCAAACCAATTGGAAATTTCACAATCCAAAGCCATTTACATAAGTAGGTTGAGGAAACATAATTATTCAAACTCAATTCCAATTTCAAAACACCAATTTTGGGGCAAACCATGACGCTTTTTATTCACCATTCCTATGCACCCCATAAGTTAAAAATCATCTATAAAGTATAAAAATTACATAATAATTCATAGGAAAACCATTGAAGAATCAACTATATTAAATCCCTCAACCTTAATAAAACCCACATTCAAATCCACACAATTTAAACCATTTAAATTCATTCTTTTCATAAAGTAATAAATGGAGAAAAGTATCATGCCTGGAATATAAAAAGTTATGGTGAGAATTTTCCCTTGATAAATTTAAATGATAAAATTCTTAGAAACCCTATGTATCTTGCTTGAGAGAATTTAGAGAGTTTGAGAGTGATTTTTATTGTGTTATGAATGATAAAAAAACCCCTTAAAGTGATTTATTGTCAAGGGGTCTAAGAAATGGAAAAGATGAATTGGCCAAAATATCCTTAATAAAAAGACTAAAATTTAATTGCCCAATCACTATGGATGACCATACAACTCAAAGGTCACCTTATGACTCGTAAGGTCATACCTATAGTCTGGATAGTGTCCCGGACCACCAACACTAACTTATTTGTGAGTCTTACCTTATGACTCATAATCTGTTATTATGACTCGCTAGGCCAAGTCATTGTCAAAGAAGAAACAATTTGGGCATCACACTGGTTAGGTTACGAAACACACCATATGACATCTATGAGACCCTATGACTTATAGGGTCAAAGTCATAGTTAGGATAAGATTTCCAAGATAACATACTATCCAGGATATGATTGCATCCATAAGTCTAACCAAGACTCCCTATGACTCCTAAGGGGAGTCATAGTCTTGGTAGTAAGGATAAAATTTCAGAAATTTTTAAGGACCAAAAATTGGGGGTGTTATAGGTCTACAAATCCCAAATTGTATTTTTGTCCTGATATTTAAAGATTCTTTAGAATATATGCACCTTAAAAGTCCAAAATCTGGAGTCCTCTTATACAAGATTCCCCCATTTAGAAAAAAATCCACTAGCTAGTCCTTGAATAGTTCTCTTTTGATTTCCATCAGCATATATTGGATATTTCTTGGACTAGATATATTGTTTAATATCATGGAACCAAGGTTCTCTTTCAAGTTCTTCCTCAACCATATTACAACATGCATATTAATCACAAATATGTATATTCAAGGGGTATATATGAGTTTTGTCGGGATGTTGGAGCATAGAAGATAAGGTTGCCAAAGCATCAGCAATCTCATTTAAAACCCTGGCAATATGTTTGAACTTTAATAATACAAATTGTTGACAAAGATCCTGAAAACAATCCCAATAAGGTATGAGCTTTGAGTTATGAGTTTCTTAATCTTCTTGGATCTGGTAGACAAGGAAGTCTGAATCCCCTAACACCAACAGCTCTTTAATTCCTATTTCAATAGATAGTCTCTAACTAAGAATGCAAGATTCATATTTGGCCATATTATTGGTACATTGCATTTGAATTTATGTTGTTATAGGATAATATTATCCCGATTTAGAAATAAGGACTTATCTTATTCCAACTTCGCTCAAATTAGCAGCTCCAACAAAGAATAACTTCCAACCTGAGTGGTAATCATAATAAATAATCTCATCAACACATGATACCTCTTCATTGGGAAAGTAAGTATTTAATGGCTTATATCCCTCATCAATAGGATTTTTATTTAAATAATCTACTAAAGGTTGGGTTTTTGTCACATTCTTTGTCATATAAAAAATATCAAATTCTTTGAGCAATATCTGCTATTTTGCAAGTCTGGTTGTGGGAATAGGCTTCTAAAATATATGCTTTAAGGGATTCATATGGGAAATGAGGTAAGTAGTTTAAGATGACAGATAATTCTTCAGCTTTTGTGCTACCCAAGTGAATGCACAACATGTTCTTTTGAGAAGAGTGTACTAAGCCTCATAGTGGTAAAATTCTTACTAAGGTAGTAAATGGCCTATCTATTTATACCTACGATATCATGCTGACATAATACAACCAAAAGAGTTATCTAAAATACACATAAATAATATCAAGGGTCTGTCGTTCTCTGGTGGAACCAAAACACGAGATTTGAGAAGTACCTCTTGACTCTATCAAGTACCTCTTAATATTCTTCAGTCAATTCAACTTTGGCATTCTTATTCAACAACTTGAAAATTAAATCGCATGTCATCGTGAGTTGGGAAATGAATCTGCTGAAGTAATTCATCCTTCCAAGTAGGCTCGTCAACTACATTTTATTCTTTGGTGGAGACAATTCTTGAATTGATTTTAACATTGATGGATCTAACTTAATATCAAACTTACTAACTATAAACCCTAAGAGCTTTTAAGATGGGACTGCAAATAAACCTTTGGTTGGATTAAGTTTGAGATTATACCTGTTAAGCCTTTCAAAAAAATTTCCCAGATCGTTGACATGGTTATACTATTTTTTGGACTTAATGATCACATCATCTACATAAACTTCAATCTCGTTATGCATCATATCTTGAGAAATATTGGACATTGCCCTTATGTAAGTTGTCCCAGCATTCTTTAGTCCAAATGGCATGACTTAATAATAATATGTCCCCTATGATGTAATAAGTGTTACCTGTTCTGGATCTTCTTGGTCGATAATAATCTGGTTATACCTTGAGTAACAATCCACAAAATATGCAAGCTCATGCTTAGCACAGTTGTCCAATAAAATATGGATATTGGGAAATAGAAAATCATTTTATAGACTTACTTTATTTAAATAGCAATAATCAACGAAGATCATAACTTTGCCATCTTTCTTTGGGACAGGGATAATATTTTCTAGCCAAGTAGGTTATTGTGCCACAAGAATGACTTTAGCCTCAAGTTTCTTTGTGATTTCCTCTTTGATTTTTATACTCATATTAGTTTTAAGCTTCCTTAACTATTGTTTGATAGGAAGGAAAGCAGGATCAGTTGGATTCTCATGAACTACCAAATCAGTTCTCAAACCAGGCATGTAATCATAAGACCATGACAAGATATCCTAGTAGTAAAACAAGGATTAAACTATGTCTTTCTTTTGTTATGGTTGAGCATGTACACTTATCTTAGTCTCCTTAATATTTTCATGATCTCCTAGAATGATCACCTCAGTTTTATCCATATTAGGGTTTGACTTAATCTCAAAATGTTTGAAATCTTTTCTTATTTCCTCAAGAATTTCCTCTTCATCATGTTCAACTTATTCATTATTTCATGATTAGATTACATTTTAAGATCTGTTTGACAATTTTTCATGCATGTTATATCACTAAAATCGGCATAGAAAGAATTGTGTAGTAAAAAATAAATAAGTAAATATTAAACTCAAAATAAAACAAAGGGAAATTATATTTCATTAAAAGTAAAAATAGGAAGGTTTGAACCTAAAACCAAACAAGATAAAGATTTGAGTTACAACCCTAGACTAATTCAAACCATAGAAAAAAACAAAACACTACCAAAACTCTTTTTTGTGGGGAGAAGAGTAGCCTCCCAATTAATGAGCTGGATATCAGGGCCAATAAACTGCACATCTGCATTACTGCTACCTTTCTCAATTTCAACCATATCATCTTCAATAAATATATTTTGTAAGAGGCTGATCAACTCTATATTGTCATCATTCATTTGCTCTATGGCAGGTAATATGGACGATCTAACAACATTGATATTGATAAAAGACTTGTTGAGTGGAGGTATTGGTTTGGTAAGTGACCATGCATCGTTCTTTTGCTTCTTAATGCTCTTTATATCCTTAAAAGTGGGTTTGTACCCCAAACCAAAGGTACCAAATCTCTCACGGAGATATACTGGATGAGCCTTGTCTTGTAAAGACATCCCTAGACCTTTTTTTGGTTCAAAACCATGCTTTAACAATTCATTCACTACCATAATAGATGCAGTGAGAAATTATGGCCTTGGAATGAGATTTCTATCGAGGATATTCTCAATAGCCACTACCTCAAAAGCTTGATAAATTAGTGCTCAATCTGTATTATATTCCTCAATAGAGGAAATAGAATAGTATTTATCCATGGACTAGTCCCCTTCACCATGAATAATTATTCCTTGTCTGTCATGTTCAAATTTGACCATTTGGATTAATGTAGATGCGACTGTAACAACCCTATAAATCTATGGCCTACCTAATAACATATTATTGAAACATTAATGTAATGTTCAACACTTGAAAATGGGTTTGTACCCCAAACCAAAGGTTTTGATAGATTAAAAACCAATGTCATTCATTTTTAATCTATCAAAACCTCTGATACATACGTTATTAGGTTAGATCTTTTCCATGCTAATGTTTAACTTTGTAAAAGTTGATATAGGACAAATTTAGCACCAGATCCTCAATAAATCAATACTCGAGTGAAATAGGAATGCTCATATTTCACAGTAATATAAAAGCCAGATATGTTTAGTACCTTCTATAGGTAAATCATCATCTGAGTAAGTGCTCCTATTAACCTCAAAAATTCTACCAATAATTTTCTCCAATTAGTTCACCTTAATATCACTAGGCATGTGTGTATCATTCAAATTCTTCATTATAGCTTTGGAATGATAGTTTGAGTGTATTTCTAAAGACAACAAAGAAAGTTGGGTTGTCTTATTCTTTAATTGTTCCACGTTAGAATATTTTAACAACTTCATCTTTATGAGGAATTCTTTAGCCTCTTCTCCAATAATTGGTTTCATGACAAACATTCGGTCCTTGTTACCTTGTTTAGATTTCCTTAACTCTTCTAGGGTAAAACACCTCCCAAAATAGGTTAATACCCTACTCCATCCATTTTTTCAATAACTTCATTTCCCTTATACGTAACCATAGTACGATTATAGTTCCAGGGACTATTTTTGTATTAACCATAGGAAGTTGTGACACTGGTTTAATAATAATTAGAGTTATGGGAGCTCCATTTATAATTTATAGAGATATGGTTGGCCTTCCATGAATAATTAATTTTGGTTTTATCTAACTTGACCCAGCACTTTTTAAAGTTACTTTCCCATAACCAAGGGAGTATTTAACAACTTGGATTTGCTACCACCTCATCTACTCTCATAGGTCACACCTTTATCAAATCTATAATATTTACTATCTTTTCCATATTAGTTTTGATCTTAATAACAGGATCAAAGAAAACTATAGCCTCTTTTCTACTAGAAATCAACTCGGTCATGTTGGTTTCAGTATGAGTTTGTAGTGGATTTTGATTAATATTTGTAGAGTTTGCACTTTACACCATAATTTATTATGTGTCGATCAACTCTTTAATTTCTTTTTTCAAGTACCAATATTGATCTATGTCGTGCCTTAGAGAACTAGAACAGTATGCATATCTTAGAAAGTAATTTAAATTTTTAGGGAGAGGATTTAGGATCCTTCTCTCAATTGGTCTTAGAACATTTAAGGCCCTCAATTTCTGAAATAAGCTAGCATATGATTCTCCAATAGTAGTGAAATTATCTTCGCCTATGTTAACCTTATTATAATCTAATCTAGGTTGTAAATTAGATTTAGAAGGGCCTTGTTGAACTTGTGGGGTTGGAGGATAATTTTAAAGAACCAGTGCACGCCATTATAGGTATGAAGGGGTTCAAGGATATGGCTTTGCATTATAAATAGGGTACTGAGAGGATGAAATAGAATATAATGGATTTAATTGAGGAACACAGTATCATGGATAATAATTTAGGTCTTGGATATAAATTTGGGATTGAGATTGTGTGTATGAGTGACACAAACCTTTTGGGTTTTATCGTGGTCCTGACACAATAGTAGTGACATCCTCCTTTCTTTTATTTCCTCCAAAACTTCCTAAATAATTATTAATTGCTTTTGTGTTTCTTTCAAAGCAATTTGACTTATTATTTTTCTAGACTTACTCCATTTCCCACCTCTCCAACCTTAATGACCGCGACAAATATATTTCTAATAGTGTAAAGCTAATGATGGAAGTAGTCAAGTTCCTATGCCTGAAGAAAGATATCAATCATCTTAGACTCATTTATTGATGGTTTAACTCTATCAACTTTCTCCCTCCATCTAATAGAATATTCTCAAAAACTTTCAGTGGTCTTTTTCTCATGTTGGCATGTATGGTGCGATCTGGCACTATATCAATATTATATAGAAATTGATGGGCAAAATCTCAAGCCACGTTATCCCAAACATGTCAATGAGAAATATCTTGATCAATGACCTATTCTGAATCCATCCCCACCAGAATCTCTCCAAAGTAAAAGTAATACATCGAACATTCCTTAGGCCTAATTTTGCCTCAATAAGATTGAGGAATGACTTCCAAAGTGTGAAATGCTTAAATCATATAGAATTTTCCTGATTTTGACTTTTTATCGTGTGGAAAATTGAATTAGCTTTCCCACAAAATAAGATTCACCCAAATCCGATAATCGGGCAAGAAGTTATGGCTAATTGAAGTTTCAATCAAAAAACACTGTCATTCAGACCCTTAGTGCATCACAGAGAGGACTAATATTCCATATATCAGTTTCCAGAAGCCTAGCTCGATATTAGGGCATCGTGCTAGGTGCCAAAATGGCATTCCTAAGGGGCACCGTGATGGCTCCATATCGCGGAGTCTGCCCAGTTCCCAATGGTCGATTTCTAGTGACCGCTTAGTTCGGAAATATTTTATTTTTCCAGTTCGTTAAGAGTTAAAGGGGGTATTTTGGTCAATTACCCTACCCTCAATCCGTCCAGAAACATAACATAACAAAGCACTTTATGCCCTAATCCTGATTCTTTTCAAAATAAAAACCCTAGTTCATCATACTTGTCTGCCAAGAAACTCAAGATTTCTCCAGTTATTCTCCAAATTGAGCCAAGATTCCAAGTTCTTAGTGCAAGAATTCCAAGAACCCTCATTCAAGAGTACAATTAGTATCTTAAAATCAAGCCTATTCATTAAGTTCACAATCTAAGGTATATGGGGTTTGAACAAGAACACTATTTTCGTTCTTGTGCCCAAATGGTTGATTTTTATTAAAGAATTTCGTATTTTTGCAAGAGGGTTTATACCCAAATTACTTTATTTTGAGATTATGAGATTACTAGTTGTTCAAGTCTTGATTTGCATGATTATTTTACAATTTTATGACATGAGTTGAGAAATTATGCTATGAGTTTCACATCCTCATATTGATTAGATGTTTCCAAGATTGATGTCATGATTTAAGCTTTATTATGAAACTTAGATTATTGACCATGAGTACAAGTTTTAAACCAAGTATGAGTTTTGATGTTTCCCCAGAATTACGTGCCCCCATAGGATTGAGATTTATGGGCCTGGGGATGAGATATTAATTACTAGAGTTAAGGTTCTATTCTAATGGCAAGGATAGAACAACTCTCCGCAACATGGGAGACACGTTGGACTCCATGTAGCTCACATAGTTTATGTCGGTTAGAAGAACCTCCCAAAGATGTCCCCCACTCTTGAAATAGTTTTATGGATTTAAAGTATTGAGCTAAAGAGTTTACTTTACAGAATGAGTTTTACATTTCATCTAGCTTACAAGTTGTGAGAATAAGAATAAAATACAAATTTTAGAAGCAAGTGAAATGACTAATGAGATTTATACTACATGTTTTATTATTCTTCATTTATGAGATTTATATTTCAGATTTTTATTCAAGCTGTGTGAGTCATTTATGTCTGCATGCATGATTTTAGAAAGAGTAATGATATTGTTTATGCAAATGCATACACCCCCATGCACTCAGTACATCCTCAAACTACTGATCCATATATATGTCTATGTGCTACAGCATCTCATAATATAGGTACAAGTTATAGCACATATAGCATATTCAGTCAGTTCCCAGTTTCCAGTCAGCAGCTGATGAGTCCTTTTGATTCAAGGGCCTGAGTCAGTCATACATTTTGAGAAGTATTGTATTTTCTTTATTCAGTCTTATTGAGTTGGGATAGTTGGTATTCATGACCTGACTACCTATAATTAGTACTAGTAGAGGCTTCATAGACAGTCAACAATGTTAATAAATTTTATTTCAATTTTGTTGTATAAAGCAGAGTTGTAATCTTGTAAATTTAGATTTTATTGATCAAGTTTAGCAAAGTTTTATGTTTCCACTGATTTTGTTCTGATTTATATATTTTCTTTAGTTGCTTATAAGTATGCTAGTAGAAGGGTTAGCTTTGGATCACTTGTGACCCTAAGCACCGTATGATGTCTTGGGATCCATTTTTGGGGAGTTACAAATTTGGTATCAAAGCACAGAGTTCAAGTGTCCTAGGATGTCTATGAAGTCTTGTCTAGTAGAGTCTTGCGGAATGGTACAGAGATGTCTGTACTTTTCTTTGAGATGCTATGAGTCATTTAGGAAATATTTCCATTCTTTCAAGTCTTACATCCTGCTATAGAAAGGTTCTCTAAGAAACTTATACAGATTTTCATCTTACTCTATTTAGGCCATCTCTGCCTTATTTTCAAGGTATCAGAAATAGTCAAGCTTAAGTCTTTACTGATAAAGCTTTCTCAGACAGTCTCTACAGATATTTATGGAATTTTAAGTAGACTAGAAAGTATCCCATCAGTGCTTTTAAATTCCATATTTTGAAGAGCTTTATTCATGTTCATAAAAATTGTGCACTAAGCCCAAGTCAGATGTGCTTTTAGATTCCTCCTCAGATTCTATAATGATAATCTATACTTCTCTGTCTATGCACTATTCTTGATGTAACATGATCGACAAGTTTAAATTTTCTTCCCTAATAACGCTCTCAGACTTGCTAGCAAGAATTTTCAGAAGTCTCATAAAGCGGCTTGAGAGGGGCCTTCTAGTGTGATATAAGCCCCTCAAGTTTAAAGTTATGCCCTCAGTCTTATGAGTGATTCAGTTAGGACAGAGTAAGATGTGTATTCTTATATTATTTAATATTATGTGTCAATTTTCTATCTCTAGTAATCTTGTTATCATTGTGTTGTTGAAACTAAAAGTCTAGTGAAGCCACGTGCGGCTCTTTCGATTCACTAGCATAGTTTCCTTGTTATTCATCTCATTTTCTTGTTCAAAACACAAAAATCAAAGTCTGGTAAAGCCGTGTGAGGCCTATTTTGATTCACTAGCAACTTGTTATTCACCTTGTTGTTCTTGTTTTTGTTAGAACTGGGGGTTTAGAGGTGTATTTACAAGAAGGGTGGTAAGTTTAGTTTATTGAATATATGTATAGCTGAATCTTTTTGCATATAATTGAGTTAGTAATAAAGTGATATTTCCTTGTGTGCTAGTTTAGTAGGCGGTAGAGAAAGAGTTATTTGTTAAGGTGAATTGTTATTTGCTTGAAGTATGAAAAGAGTTGTTGATGGAGTTTGTTGTTCCATAAAAGTATAGGTTATTAATGAAAGAACATGGTGGATAAGAATTGTTAATTTAGGGTTCCCTGAGATTGCAAGAAGGAGTTTGGTTGAAACCTATTGAGCTGTGAAAGAAGTTTAGATGTATAGAGAGGTATATAGTAATGATGTATGGACGGAGGATGTGTTAATGGATTGTGATTAAGATAGGCCATATGATTATGATCGATTATTGTTGTTATGAGGTTTGAGTGGGCTAGTGTTTCTTGATGTTTTTTTTATAGTTTTCAAGTTAGAATTATGTGTGAGGAGGGGTTGTAAATCATGTTGAGCACTAGACATTAAGTTTGAACGATTGGTGGTCATGAAAAAGGATGTGACAATTTCTTGGTTAATGGTACTAGTTATAGGGAAGTGATCTAACAGGCTTGAACAGTGGATGCAAATGTTTGAGTCCAGCTATTCCTGAATAAGTATGATTTTGTAAGTATGATGTTGAGGTATGCCCAAGCTGATAAAGGGCTCCGCTATTTTCTAAATTTATTAAGTGTTGTATGGTTTGTCGTGCCATTGAGTTGCTAAGAGGAAGGAGACTAGTTGTATAGTATATGATGTTCTTAATAGCTAAGTTACGGAATTTTGATTCATAGTATTCAGCCTTGTTGGTATTATCTTAATTCCTATAGTTTAGAGAAAATGTTATTTTGGAGATGTGATAGTATATGATGTTAGCAGAGTATGAAGGGAGTAGTGTGGTTTATTAAAGGATGATGATATTCATGTCAAGTGTTAAAAATCTAAGTTGGTGAGTGTTTAAGTTGTTATATGATGACTTTTGCGGTCACAAAAGTTTAAGAGTCAAATCTTAGAAGTATTAGCTTTAGGTGATATACGTGAAGATATAGTCCTTCAGGGTAAGTTTGATTTATTGTGTATTAATTATATCCCAAACTCTAGAGCAAAGTGAGTGCAGTTTAGGTTAGAGTTACTATAGAGGTTAACAAACTTAGAGTGATGGCTTAAAGTTAAGGGGGAGATGATACAATGAGTAACCAAGTCAAGCTTTGAGATTCTAGTAGCTGTACCAGTAAGTTGTAGAATAGCTGTGAGAAAGATTGATGCTTCACCCAATCTTGTTTTAGTATTTTTAGTTGTCCCAATACCTACTCATGCCTTACATGTTAATTCCCTGATCTTAATTCATGTTCATGTATATGATAGAGAATTATATACTCTCCTAGTTCCCAAAAGGAGTAGTTCCAGTTCTTTTAGCAGTTGGAATCACATTGCATAAGTTATGAACTCCAAATTTGGGTCATGCAGCTCATGACTCATGTACTCAAGCTTTACGGTATGTTCATTTCAAGTGCTCAAGCAATACTTTTAATGAGCAGCAAAATTCAGATTTATATCATGCATGTCCTTGGGTTAGACCTCTTTGATAAGTTCATGATGTTAAATGCTCTATTCTTCAAGCCTCAGATGAGAGGTATCCCTTCATGCTACAGGTCCTTATGTTCTAACCTTTCAGTGACCTTTTTCTTAGGTCAAAAATAGTGATAATGAGTAGTTGTGTAGATAGGAGAGAGTAAATGTGTCATGTTGGGGAAGATGGTCATATTCTTTCTTTATTTAATTCTATGAGTCTGAAGAAATATTGAGTGAAGTTTTAGTATATGACCTAGTCAGTTCAGAATATGCTATGTATGTCTTCTTAAGAGTAGTGCATGGAAGTTCTTCTTGATAGAGGTTTGTAAGTTTTGACAAGGGTGTTTTATGAGAGTATGTTTAGAAGTGCACATATGGTTATAGAAGTAGGATTGAATATCATGTTTGTATATATCTGGATGAATGCATTGCACGTTAGTAAATGTCTAGTACGAGGTTGAATGTGGTTGTTAGAGTGGTAATGAGAATTTTGCATGAGATGAGAAGTTGTGAAGTGCAGGGTGTGTTGAATTACAGTTCAGACTAGTATTACAGTGTTATGTGGTGTATCCTATGATTGTGGGTTAGGCTTAGAAAATAGTGAGGGAATTTAGTTCAGTTTAGAACATAAGTAGATGGAAATATCAACGGCCATGTGAGAATCAGAAGATAAATCAATGAGTATGGTCTTTAAGGGAAAGGAATAGTTGAGAGAATATTTTAGAAGTATGTCTAAGCTTGATAGTAAGGTGTTGTGTTGCCTAAGGCCCAGAAATTCTATCCCAGCCTATGATTAAAAAGGGTCTATGTTCCAAGCTATAGAGTCGTAGAAATATTATAATCTCTTATTCAGGTGCCTTTTTAAAATCATTCCCAAAGTTCTTTGCTCGTTCATATAGTTAAAACTCCCTAGGGGGTGTTTATGAAATCCTCTACTTGAGTGTGAGTATCTAGTTTGATTCAGTTTTGATAGCAAGCAGTCCATTTAACAATCAGATGGATAGATTTCTATAGTTTTCCATTTTCCGAACTAGTCTGGTCTTACTACCTGAAGTTTTATAAGTACGGTCATTCAAATAAATCGTTGTTCGCACCCATGAAAATTTGAGAATTCAGCTCAGTATATGTATCAGGAACCATTTTCAGAATTTGGATATCTAGTAAAGATCCAGGGCGTAATTTTTCACTGAACGATCTTCGTTTTCCAAGTGTTCCAGCTCAGACAGTGTAATACCCATTGTGTAATCTTAGCCTCACTTTCTCATGGTTTATGCCTGCATAAACTATCACTTCATTATCTATAATTACGATCGCACCATGAGCACATCAAGCAAGTTCTAAACTCTCAGCAGGAATCACTCCTTACGACAAGTAAAGACAAGTTCAGATGAAGGTAATATTCTTCGATCACTCAGATCCTTCCTAATCAAAGATTCAACTATATAGTTATTCTTATTATAAGTTCATGCACTCGTATAAGTACTCAAAGGGTTAGAATGAGGTAGAAACAGTTTAGCAAGTTATTTCAGTTGTGCCTTAGTTTTCCTCTATATTCTTAGCCTAGCTAGCCACATTTGAGGATGAATGTTCCCAAGGGGGAGATATTGTAAAACCCCAAACTTTCCTTAAGCCTAATTTCGTCTCTATAAGAATGAGGAATGACTTCCAAAGTGAATAATATTTAAATCATATTGAATTTTCCTAATTTTGATTTTTTATCGTGTGGGAAATTGAATTAGCTTTCCACTACATAAGATTTGCCAAAATCCGATAACCGGGCAAGAAGTTATGGTTAATTGAAGTTCTAGTCGTAAAACATCGTTATTCAGACCGTTAGTGCATTGCAGAGTAGAGTAATATCCCATTTGTCAGTTCCCAGTAGCCTAGCATGATATTGGCGCGTTGTGCCAACTGCCAAAATGGCATTCCAAAGGGGCATCGCGATGGCTCCTCATTGTGGAGTCGGCCCAGTTCCCAGTGGTCGATTTCCAATTAGCCACTGCAATAGTGGCGTGTCGTGGTGATGGCTTAGTTAGCAAATATTTTTTTTTCTAGTTTGTTATGAGTTAAAGGTGGGTATTTTTGTCAATCATGCTACCCGCAATCCATCCAAAACATAACATAACAAAGCATTTTATGCCTTAATCCTCATTCTCTTCAAAACAAAAACCCTAGTTCATCATACTTATCCTCCAAGAAACTCAAGATTTCTCCATTCATTCTCCAAATTGAGCCAAAATTCCAAGTTCTTAGTGCAAGAATTCCAAGAACCCTCATTCTAGAGTACAAGTAGCATTTCAAAAGCAAGGCTATTCATTAAGTTCACAATCTAAGGTATGTGGGGTTTGAACAAGAACACTCCTTTCGTTCTTGTGGTCAAATTATTGAATTTTATTAAAGAATTTCACATTTTTGCGAGCGGGTTTATACTCAAATTACTTTATTTTGAGATTATGAGATTACTAGTTGTACAAGTTTTGATTTGCATGATTATTTCAGTATTTTATGACATGGGTTGAGAAATTATGCTATGAGTTGCACATCCTCATATTGATTAGATGTTTCCAAGATTGATGTCATGATTTAAACTTTATTGTGAAACGTAGATTATTTGAGCATGAGTACAAGTTTTAAACCAAGTATGAGTTTTTATATTTCTTGAAGAGTATACTGTTTAGTGTGATTCAATCAATAAGTACTTTCATTTTAAAGAAAGATTGCTTTTAAGCCTGAGTTAAGACACGAATCGACATTATTCAGTCTTTATGATTTAATGCTAAGAGAATCATAATTTGGTCTTCACTATAGACCCTTGAGTTATTTTCAGGTGGATTTCCTAAAAAATTCTGAGCTTGAGTATGAGAGTAAAATTTAGCACCGAGCAGGAACTGTGAATTTAGCGCATCCTACTTCCCCAAAACTATGTGCCAACATAATATTGAGATCTATGAGCATGGGGATGAGATAGTGATCACTAGATTTAAGGTTCTATTCTAATGGCAGGGGTAGAATATCTCTCCGCAACGTGGGCGAGACGTTGGACTCCATGTAGCTCACATAGTTTATGTCGGTTAGAAGAACCTCCCAAAGATATCCCCCACTCTTGAAACAGTTTTATGGATTTAAAGTATTGAGCTAACGAGTTTACTATAAAGAATAAGTTTTAGATTTCATCTAGCGTACAAGTTATGAGAATAATAGTAGAATACAGATTTCAGAAGCAAGTGAAATGACTTACGAGATTTATGCTAGATGTTTTATTATTCCTGATTTATGAGATTTATGTTTCAGATTTTTATTCAAGCTATGTGAGTCATTTATATCAACATATATGATTTTATAAAGAGTAATGATATTCTTTATGTAAATGCATACACCCCGATACACTCAGTGCATCCTCAAAGTACTAATCCACATATATGTCTACGTGCTACATTGTCTTATAATATAGGTAAAAGTTATAGCACAGATACCATATTCAGCCAATTCGCAACTTCCAGTCAGTAGGTGATGTGGTCTTTTGATTCAATGGCTTGAGTCAGTCCCACATTTCGAGAAGTATTGTATTTTAGTTGTTTGTAAGTATGACAGTAGATGGGTTAGCTTGCGATCACTTGTGACCCTAAGCACTGTGTGACGTCTCGGGACCCATTTTTGGGATTTACAATAAGCCATCAATAGTTATTTTCACCTGCTCCTCTTAGTTGATTACAATACCTTTTCAAATAATCCAATGGATTTCCATTGCCCTCGTACTTATCAGACCCATGAGTTTTAAAACCTAGATGCAAATGGACATAAGGAAACTTACATAAATCTTTGTGTGAAAAGGTTTTTTGCCCTCCTAGTCCTTGCATATTTCTTATATTTTGCTCCAAATTTCTCACTTTTATAGCTATATCTTTTTGTTCCTCATTATAACACTTTCTCAATCACTATACGAGAATCCTGCTGATGAGCGGGATAACATGAGTTTTGGGGTTTGAAAGTCAATTTAGGTAGATATAATTGATTATTTTGGCTCACCAATAGGCTTCTGTATTGTTGATTGGGACTATATTAGTTGACACTACAAGAATGAAAAGCGGGTTTTTCATGAGAGATGGATTTGGAGGGCGTATGGTGAAGGTCCCAGCTATACTAGACAAATTAGTGTATGGTCCAATTCCAACTTGATAAAATGGATCACCAATTTGGGCTTGATTAGAACTTAAATCATTCATGGTTGAAAGTCTAGGGATTAAGAAAGGCGAGGCATGTGTGAAACCCCAAAATTCTAAGCCAATATTATAATCATGCTTTAAATTCATGCAAGACCAAACCTCATGGATTTTTAGATTTATAAGTGATTTTGACACATATTATGGCCTCAAATAGCTCCTAGCTTATAGATAAGTCAAACATCCCTCAGCAATCAAATTCTTGTAAAGAATGTAACTGTAGTCATTTTCAAATGAGCATAACTTTTGGTTAACTAGGCATATTTATGCCAACACCCACTAATAGATAGATAATTGAATTAGCTTTCCAACTATACCAGTTTCACCTTAATCTATTATCGGGGTTAAAGGTTATGGCCAAAATACTGAAGCACTATAAAAACTGCCAAGACTATGACTTGTAATGTCTCATTACGGGTCATTAGGAAAGAGGCATAATCTGTGTAGTAAAGGATGATATTAGACTTATGTCCATGACTCAAATCACGACTCATGGTTAGACCCTACGAGTCATGACCTAAGTGATTGGGACTGCTTGCAGACGACTTCTAGATGATTTCTATGGGATTGTTTTGGTCTTTTCCCACTTTTTTAACCCCAAAACTACAGTGTTTAAGATATTTTATGGCTAAATAAAAAATCAAAACAACCCCAAATACATCATTCTCAACATAACACATAAGTTACTCAAATAAACATCCAATTTTCTCTTCTCCAAAGCAACAAATTGGGGGTTTTCATCTTTAAGTCGAAATCTCAAAAACTTCAATTCAAGTATCAAAAGTAATTAGGCATATGGGGTTTGAGCAAGGATAACCTTCCATGCTTGTGCTCAAAATCTTGATTTTAAAGTTGAATTTATGTGATTTCAATTACGATTCATACCCAAAATTACATGCTTTAAGATTATGGATTTAGCATGCATTTAAAGTTAAGTTTGCACATAAATTTACTTTCATTCATGTTATCACTTATATGATTGTTATTGTGAGATGTATTGTAATGCCTCGAGTCTATACCCTAGATGTAATATGGTGCTTACAATCTCAAGGGACCACAAACTAACCCATGAGTGATATCCACTGTGAGCACTGAATAATAATTCTATAATAATGCAAAAAATACGTTGAAATGTCATAAGGTTCAAAATCTATAATGCTAGTAAATAATAATGTTTGATAAAATATTTGAAATCCGAATGTTGTCTGAACTAGTCTAATCTGAAAATCCTCTAACTGAAGTTTCTGAATATAGAGTTGATGGGTTAAGTCCCCAACTAACTCCGACTACTGAAATACTGATAAACTAAAATACTAAAAGAAAAACATATCCTTGATGGATGAGGACTCACTACTAAATCTATTGCTGCTAACTGAATCTGTCTAATCGTGATCAGGAACCTGAGCATCTGAATCTATGATAGGAGACAACATAGCATAAAGAGAAAGTATGCATCAGTACATGGAATGTTTTGTAATGCTAGATGAGATAAGGATGAGTGCAATGGTTCATATGCATGAACAATAACTCACTAAATAATATAGAGTAACTGAATATGAGTACATGGTTAACTGGAATTACCATAAAATACTGATTATGCAATACTGTGAATATATATCTATATTGTATCGGAGTTTTCACTGAAGCTAAGTACTGAGTTCTGATAACTAAGTAACTGATATCTGAGATTAATGATAGCTGAATTACTGATAGCTCAGTGACTGTATCTGACAGTCCTAATTCTATAGAACTAAACTGAGTTCTATACAGAAACTATGGGAGGTAATCTTCTAATGGACATGCCCTAAATAAAATAACTGGGGTCCAACCTATACCCCAATTGGAAGGGTGTCAATACTGTGCCATAGGCAAAGATAAATAAAGAGTTATCCTTATCTGGAAGGTACTCTAATAAGAACAATTGTACCATCAATTGCTATATTAAAACACCTCATCAACCCTCAACTAAAAGATTGATGTCTCAACCTATACTAGCTACGTAGTTATGGAGTACAAGGAATATTTCTTAGGATCACACCCTCTAATGGAAGGTAAGCCCCTATCCTTGGATTTAATTGGTCCTAAATCCTACTCCCAACTTAATAGACCATGGGCTTATTTCTAGACTATACTGAATTTAACTTGACTTTTACTAATCGTGTTGACTGACTGAACTGGACTAAGTTCACTAAGTCTTTTAACTGAATAGGTACTACTATTTCGTGACATAACTGAGACTATTCTGTAACTACTGTAGCTCAAGGTAATCATCTAGATTGTTGGGTATTAGATACCCCCAGGACTCGATAGCATGAAAAGTAAAGCATAGCATGATATTGAAAAGCATAACAATGTCCACTTGTTCATAACTCATTCATAGAGACATTTTATCAAACACTTGTAGGGCATAAACTTGTACATGATTTGGACTACATAATGGCATGTCATGATTCCACTATTTACTTCACATAGGCATTTTACTAAACACTTGGGGAGCATGGATTATTTCACATGATAATGGCCAGCACATGAACATAATAAATACAATACTCAGTTGTAAATTCAAGATTTTAGAATGTAATTCATATTATTCATCACATAACCTATTTTAATTTCATTGAAACCCAATTACTTTCATGAACATGAATACAATCAATTTCAAGTATGAAATTCATAAATCTGAGTTTTTGTAAGTTTAAAAAGGATTCTTGAACTTCATGGGTGAAAGGAACCCATGAATTAACACCTAACATACCTGGAAATATTAATTCTCGAAGGTTCTTGGAGGAATTCTTTAGTTTGTTCTTGATCCTTGAAACTTGGGTTTTCTATTAGGGAGAGAATGCTTTTTGATTTCGGAAAAAAGTGAGTAATAATGGCCTAATTACATTCTTAGGGATTAAATCTTGTACCTGGACTAATTAATTTTTGGGAAAAAGACTTATTTTCCCCTAGACGACATTTTTATTTTTGTCATAATTTTTTGGCCAGGGCCCTTGACGCAACGCGACGCTATTGCACCGTGTCACTAGAAATTGAAAATTTGGAACTGGGAGCTTGGCGCGATGCGGTACAATCATAGAGCTTCTGTGTATGTGATTTACCCCTTGGCGCGATGCACCATGATCACGGAGTCACATTGGAAAGTGACAATTGAGAAAATGGTTAGTGGTACGATGCAATGGGATCACGATGGAACAGTGAAAAATGACAATTGCCATTCGGACTACCTCCGCGATGCACTGATTTCCAAATTTACACACTATTTTACAATATATGCTATAACTCTTTACTCGGGTATCGAATTTGGGAGAATTTAATATCATTGGAAAGCTTACTGAATTTCCTATGCAATTATAAGCTCTAAATAGAAAAATACTGAGTATTTTAAAAATTTTATATAGGAATACTTAGGTACTGAGTGTTAAATTAAGCTTGGGAAAATGGGGTATTACAATATCTCCCTCTTGGGAACATTTGTCCTCGAATAAGACTGATTAAGCTGAGAAATACTGATAGACTAAGCTTACACACTAAATATGCATATATGATTCATGGAACACATGACTAAAGCTACTGACAAGTTGAGTTTTCATACTAAACATGCATATCTGATGCATGAGTACCTGCCTGAACTGATTCATGAATGCAGGACTGAATATGCAATGGTAATGGCTACCAAGTTTGTAACTGTAACTAAACATGGAACTGAGTAAAGGTAAGGAAGACTGGTACCTCAAGCTGAGTCTAAGTTTGTGGAGAAGAAGTGAGGATACTTGGTCTGCATATCTTCTTCTACCTCCCAAGTAGCTCCCTTAACGGACTGATTTCGCCAAAGATCTTTGATCAAGGGAACTTTTTTGTTCCTCAATCTTTGAATTTGATGATCAAGGATTTGGTATGGAACCTCTTCGAAAGAGATATCATTCTGAATATCTATTCCCTCTAAGAGAACTATGACTGCTGGGTAACCAATGTATTTCTTTTGCAAGGAGACATGGAATACTGGGTGCACTGAAGCTAGATCTGAAGACAACTCAAGCCCATAATCTACATTTCTGAAACAGCTGAGAATTCTTTAAGGACCAAAATATTGGGGACTAAGCTTTCCCTTCTTGTCGAACCTCTTTACCCTCTCTGTGGGAGAGGCTTTAAAGAATACTAAATCACCAATCTCAAACTCAAGATCTTTTTTCCTTATATTTGCATACAATTTCTGTTGGTTTTGGGCATCCCTAAGCCTTGCCCTGATCAACTGAACCTTATCTAAGACATCAAACAGTAAGTCAGGCCCTACTACTGTGGCCTCACCTACATTGAACCAACCAATTGGAGATCTACATATCCTACCATAGAGAGCCTCAAACAGAGATATTTGAATACTGGAATGATAGATGTTATTATACACGAATTCGATCAAAGGAAAGTGGTTATCCCAACTACCTTTAAAATCAATAATGCAGGCTCTTAAAATATCTTCTAGAGTTTTAATGGCCCTCTCTGCTTGACCATCTTTCTGAGGGTGAAAAGCTGTACTGAAGTGAACTTGGCTACCAAGACCCTTTTGGAATGCTTTCTAGAAGTAAGTGGTAAACTAGGTATCTCTATCAAAGATAGTGGATACTGGGACTATGTGTAACTTGAACAACTCTCTGATATAGTGTTTGGCGTACTCCCCAACTGAATAAAAAGTATGACCTGGCAAGAAGTGAGCAGATTTGGTAATCCTATCTATAGTGACCCAAATAGAATCATGTTGATGATGAGTACGAGGCAAACCCATCACAAAGTCTATGTTCACTTCTTCCCATTTTATGTGGGAATTCTAAACTCCTACATGGACCCACTAGGCTTCTGGTGCTCAATCTTAATATGTTGACATATAGAGCACGTAGCTACAAACTCTACAATATCTCTCTTCATCCTACTTCACCAATAGATCTCCCATAAATCTCGATATATCTTAGTGGCCCCTGGATAAATAGAATAATTTGCACCATGCATTTCTGCAAGAATTTGTTGCCTTAAGTCATGTATACCTGACACGCATAGCCTACCCTAGAAACGTAACACACCATCTCCCCCTAAGGAGAAAACCTCTACTTTTTGATCTCTGACTGACTCTTTCAGATTAACTAAATAGGGATATCTATCCTGTTTTTCCTTTACTTCAGAAACTAGAGATGATTCTGAGCTATTCTGCACCCACACTGTACCCTCTGCTGAGTTAACTAAAAGGACACCTAGCTGAGTAATATTATGAACTTCTAAAACTAACTACTTCTTACCATTCTCAACATAAGCCACACTACCCATACACAACCTACTAAGAGCATCTGCCACTACATTGTCCCTGCTCGAATGATACAGAACACTTATGCCATAATCATTCAATAACTCTAACCACCTTCTCTAACATAAATTCAAATCTTTCTGAGAAAATGCATACTTCAATCTTTTTGGATCTATGAATACATCAACATACACACCATACAAATAATGCTTCTAAATCTTTAAGGAAAACACTATTGCTGCTAACTCAAGATTATAGACAGGGTAATTCTTCTCATGGGGATTAAGATGTGTAGAGGAATAGGCTATGACCATACCTCTATGCATTAGTACACAACCTAAACCTACTCTGGAAGCATCACAATACATAACAAACCTATCTGAACAATCAGTTAGAGTCAAAACTAGGGATAAGATGAGTTGACTCTTTAACTCCTAAAAACTCTTCTTATAGGAATCTGACCATTGAAACTTGACGTTCCTTTAAGTCAATCTGGACATCGAAGACTCAATAGATGAAAACCCTTCAAAAAATCAATGATAATAGCCATCTAAACCTAAGAATTTCCTGATGTCTGATAGAGAAATGGGTCTAGGCCAGTTTCTCACAGCTTCAATCTTTTGATGATTAACTCTAATATCATTACTGGAAATAATATAACGAAGGAATGCTACTGACCTTATCCACAATTTGGACTTACTAAACTTGGCAAACAATAGATAGGCTCTGAGAGTCTGAAGTACGATTCTGTGGTGACCTTAGTTGTCATTCTTTCTTAAGGAATAGACAAGAATGTCATCGATAAAGACTATAATGAAAATTTCCAAGTACTACTTGAAAACTCAGTTTATTAAGTTCATGAAAGATGTTGGGGCATTTGTGAGACCAAAGGACATGACTAGAAATTTAAAGTGATCATACTGGGTTCAGAAAGCTATTTTTGGGATGTCACATTATCTGACTCTTAGATGATGATAGCTTGATCTGATGTCTATCTTAGAAAAGTAACTGGCACCCTGAATTTATTCAAATAAGTCATTGATACTGGGAAGTGGATATTTATTTTTTACTATGACTTTGTTCAAATGGCGGTAGTCTATATACATTCTAAGAGAACCATTTTTCTTATGCATGAATAAGACTGGTGTACCCCATAGGGAAACGTTGGGTTTGATGAACCCCTTGTCTAAAAGGTCTTTTAACTGCTCTTTGAATTCCTTGAGTTCAATTGGTGTCATTCTGTATGGCGTAATAGATAATGGCTAAGTGTCTGTAAGAAGGTTTATTCCAAAGTCAATTTCCCTTTCAGGAGAAACTCTAGGAAAATATTTAGGAAACACATCTGAGAATTCATTTACTACTGGAACTGACTCAAGACTGGGAGTCTCTAACTAGAATATTTGACTCGTGCAAGATGATAGACACAACCTTTGGATATTATTTTTCTCACTCTAAGGTATGAAATCAACTAATCCTTAAGCATTGTGGTACTGCCCCTCCATTCAAGGACTGGCTCAATTGGAAACTAATAATGAACAATTTTATTTCCATAATCAACTGAGGCATCTCATGAATGGAGCTAAACCATGCTAAGAATGGCATCTAAATCCATCATCCCTAATTCTACTAAGTCTACTGAAGTGACTTTCTAAGGTATCATAACGAAACAGTTGTTGTATACCCACTGATCTATAATAGACTAACCCACTAGAGTAGAGACTGAGAAGGGTTCGGTTTGGCCTTGAAGTTAACTGTTATAAAAGGAGTTACACAAAAAAGAGAAGCCCCTGGATCTAATAAGGCATAAACATGTAAATGAAATATCTGTAACATAATAGTGGCCATATTAGGATAACTTTTCTGATCTTGTCAGTACTAAAGTTCATAGAGCTTATTTAGGCATTGCCCACTAGTGGCACTAAAAGTAGCACCCTGCTGATTCGGGCGACTGGACTAAGATGAGGAGCGATTATACTAACCCTAAGAACCTGACTGAGGAAAATCTCTGATTCTATGGCTTGGATTGCAACACCCAAAAACAAATAACACTGTCAGCTCTGCAGACACCCTAGTGATTTCTACCATATTTCTAACTAAGAGGATTTATTCAAATACTACTGAAACTACTTTGATATTTAGATCCTAGCACCCTATCTTTGTTCCTATTTTTGAACTTAGATACTAGAGTGCTGGAGGAGGATGGATCTGGAACTTAAGACTTTTGGAGAAACTGGGAATGGTTACCACCCTCTGACTTTGGCTGAGTAAAATTAAAGCTACAAATTCTAGCTCTCTTTTTTCTCCTCTCTCTCTATCCTTATTCTTATCCATTTCTATCTACTGAGCATGGACCATGAGCCTCGATATGTTCTTCTCTTTAATTAAAATCGTGGTTATTCATTCCTTAATCACACTCTTTAATACCCCAAACACGAACTTCCTTATTTTAGACCTATTGTTTTCTACTACATGGAGAGCATATCTGTCTAACTAAGTAAACTTGAGGGAGTACTCTTTCACACTCATGCTACCTTGCCTGACATTGATGAACTCTAATACCTTGGCTTCTCTCAGCTCTAAGGGAAAAAATCTATCTATAAAGGCAGTAGAAAACGCTTCCCACTCTATGGGCTCTACATCTGTACCCATGTCTACCTTTCATTGCTTAAAGCACGTATTACATACATCTTATACCTGATAGGTATTTAACTCCACACTCTCACTGGAATTCACTCCCATGATATCTGTAACCTTTTGTACCTGATTAAGGAACTCCTGTGGATCCTCTTCAATCTTAGATCTTGAGAATAGGGGAGGATTCATTCGGGTGAATCCCAAATCCTAACTGCAGAAGTATTGGCCACTGGGTTGGCCTGCATAATAGTTGTCCATTATTTCTGAGCTACTATGAAATAGACTAGAGTGGTGAATGCAACTCTGAATTCTGCATGGGAGACATACTCATCCAGGGGATCTGCCTGAATAGGTTATGGTGTTGATTGATTTTTTGTTCTTCTTCCGTTGTTCTTTTTGGGAGACATGTTCTATAAATGAAAGTAAGAAAAGGATTAGACTGAGATTCAACTTGAATTCATGCTTACTCACACGACATGAATACGATAATAAGGGAAACCTTTCCCAAAAATATCTTATAGCCTCTTGTCCATAAGTGTGGTGTGCTACACACCCATGCACAAGACTCTACTAGACGCGACGTTTAGACTCCCTAAGACTCTATTGAACCTAAGGCTCTGATACCAAGTTAGTAATGCCTAAAATTCTGTACCATGGATGCTACACGTGCTTATGATTCCAAAGGACCACAAGCTAACCCATGAATGATATCTTCTGTGAGCACTAGATAATAATACTATAATAATATGAAAAATAGGCTGAAATGCCATAAGGTTCAAAATCTAAAATACTGGTAAATAATAACATATGATAAAACATCTGAAATCTAAATATTGTCTGAACTAGTCTAGTTTGAAAAGCCTCTAACTGAACTGTTTAAATGTTGAGTTGGTGGGACAAGCCCACAACTAACTTTGACTACTGAAATGCTGATAAACTAAATACTCAAATAAAAACATATCCTCGATGGATGAGGACTCACTACTGAATATACTGCTGCTAGCTGAAGCTGTCTAAGCATGGTACAATCATGGATTTTCACTGTATATGAATTTACCCCTTGGCGCAATGCGCCATGATCGCGGAGTCATACTAGAAAGTGACAATTGGGAAAATAGCATATGGCGTGATGTGGTGAGATCATAAAAGAACACTAGAAAATGATAATTTCCATTTGGACTGCTAGAATACAGTTTGATCTTATGATCTTAGACATGATATGAAATTCACACAGTCATTCAGGAATATGATTTATTAACAGAAGCATAATTGCTTTACAGATTTACAAACCCATATGTTTAGTTTAAAGTGAATTTCATCAGTATGAGCATATAGAAAATATTTTAGGATTAATATTTAGCATCGAGAGGGAAGTATGGATTCAGCATATCCTATTTCTCAAAAACTATGTGCCACCCAGGTTTAGGGACCTCACCAGAGAGTGTCCCCCTTGCCCAATATGGACTCTTTTTAGTAATCACATCCAGTTTAGGTTCTATTTTGATGGAAAGGATAGAAAAACCCTCCTCAAAATGGGTCCGACATTGGACTCTAAGCAAGACCACATAGTTTATATCGATTATGATAATCACCCATAGTAAAGGAGTATTTTACAAACTAAGGTTAAGGAATCATGTTAAGGAATCATAGTTGTATTCAGATATTATTTTATGAGTTATTATCCATGAGATTTCATATTTTATTTGACATATTATTAAGGTGAGTACTTTTACACTTAGTCTCCACGATTCAAAAGTATATTCACCTTCTGTTTTACTTATCCCATAGAAAAGAAAGATTTTAAAAATCAAGTGTAGTAACTCACTAATCCTATCAGATTACATTTGTTACTCATGTTTTATGATATTTTAACTTTCAGTTTATTTCAGTCTCTTGGTGAGCCTACTTTCACTTAGTATGCATATTTTAAGATTATGCATTGATTCAGTTTTACTTATTGCATTCATCCCCACTTACTCTATATATTCCAGAAGTACTGAACATAAACAGGTCTATGTGGATACATCATTTCATAAATTTGGTACTAGTTATAGCCCACGCATCATAATCAGATAGTTCATAGCTTCCAACTAGCAGGTGATGAGTTCTTGTGATTTGCGAATTTCAGTCAAATATAGTTCTAGCATTATTTCTTATTCAATCATATTTATTAGGAATAACTAGGGTCATGTTCTATCTACCTATAGTCAGTATAGTAGAGGCTTCATAGACATTCAGTTAGAGTTAATGTATCTAATTTCAGTATTGTTTTGTATAACCACAGTGTAAATGTTTTAAATAGTTTTGTATTGAACATGTTTAGCTAAAGACATCTCTTCTGCTTATTACTTTCAGTTTTATGTATTTTATTTAGTTACTCACAAGTTATTCCAGTATCATGGGTTAGCTTAGGATGATTTGTAGTTCTAAGCACTATGTGATGTTTAGGGGGTAGTCTCTGGGCATTACAAACTTGGTATCAGAGCATAATTTTCAAGTGTCCTAGGGTTTCTATGAATCCTTGTCTAGTAAAATTTTTATGGAATGGTGTGGAGATATATGTAATTTTGTTTGAGGGGTTATAGGGTATTTAAGAAATATTTTATTTCTTTTATATCTCAGATCATACAGTAGAAATATTCTCCAAGAAACTTATATCAATTCTTATATTGCTCCATTCATTCAAACCCTGCCTTATTTTTGGGGTAATAAAAATAGTCAAGCTTAAATTCCTACCATTAGAGTTTTCTCAGACAGTCCCCACAGATAGTTATTAGATTGTATGCGAATTAAAAGGAGCCCATCAATGTCTATAAGTTCCAATCATTGAAAAAATTCATTCATGTTCATGAAAATCATGCATTGAGCCAAGTTCAGATGTGCACTCAGATCCCTTCTCAAAATTTGATAGTCGCATGACCTAGATTTAAAAGCATGAACCTAGAAGTTTAGCAGCAGTAAAGTAGGTATAGTGTTTATCTAGTTTTAGTAGATTATATTTCCATGGTGCCAAAAAAGAGTGGTGTTGTAATGCCTTGGGTTTTTGGTCCTTGAAAGAAATTGGAAATTTTATCCTTACTGTCTTGAATATGACTTACCCTTACGAGTGGTAGGGAGTCTTTACGGGTCCTAGAGATCCAATCATAACCAAATCAGTAAGTGTGTGGCAAAGTCTTTCTCTGAGTATGAGTGGCTTAATATGAGTCGTAAGGACTTGTTATGAGTTATTGGGTGCAAGTCGTAAGGTATCCAGTGCTTACTCAATTGGGTTCTATGTTAACTATGATTGGACTATACGAGTCATAGGGTCCCATTATTTGTGGTACCAGTTGAGGTGTAGGGTCAATAGTGTGTAGGTGTGCTAGGAACTATCTTGGTTAAGACTCAGGGTGACAGTCTTGATAAGTATATATGTGTTGTATGGTAACCCATAGTCATTAACGACTAAATTTTAGGTTTTTATTTAATGGAACTTTGGACAATTCTCTCCTTACCCAATCAAAACCCCACATCCATAAATCATTTAAAGGGGTTATATTTCATCCTTAATGTACTAAAACACTTCAAAAGATCTCTCAAATTTTCTCAAAAACCCATACTTAGGGTTTCTAATAAGTAGTTCATCCAAGGGCTCAAGGGTTGAAATTCATTCATAAAACTTGGTATTTCAGGCATATTACTCTTCCCTAATTATTAATTTGCTAACTACATAAGTTTTAAAGTGTTTTTCATATGGTATTAAGAGTGTTTCTGAAAACATGGGTAGAGGGTTTTGTATAACTATTATTTATGTGATTTTTCATGTTTGTCCCTACATGGTTTAGGTTTAAATTATGGGTTTAAAGTAAATTTGATCCATAAGAATGGTGAATGAACTAGCGATTGTGATTTCCCAAACTTGTGACTTTTAAAATGGTTATGACCCTAAACCCATATTGTGAAAGTGGTTTCAATTATAAGAAATGAGGGAATTGAATTATCCTTGAACTATTGCACTATGATTTTGAATTGAAACCTATTGGCTTATCAAAATCCCTAAGCTAATGTAAAATTGAACCAAGGGGGTTGTGTGTTCCCCTAAATAAAGATAATTAGTGTAGTATACTAATGTTACTGCACAAGTGTAGTTTTTATGATGATACCAATAATGTATGCCTAAATGTGTATTGTGGTTCAATGAATAGGACTATGTGATAATTGTGTTAATTGGGCTTTAATGAGGGTTATGTAGCTGAGTCATCAAATTGGATGTTCGAGAGACCAATATTGGAAAAGGCTATTACCAATAGGGGGTTTATATAATGGGGTTGTTCGAGTCCCCTTATTATTATTACCATATGATTGGGAGGTTTGATTCCCCGACATTATATTAAATGATTTGGTTCTTGTGTCACTATGATATGCCTAGAGGTTCGAGTCTCCCATAGTTCATGTGCTTACCATCTGCTTCGTGCATCCACACGCACTACAACTTTACTAGCTGGGGAAGAGATAGGACTATATAGCCCATGGGTTCCTTCATATGTTATGATAATTGATCTACACAATCCAAGATAGAGTTTTAAAGTGCATATTAAGCCTTGTTCCCTATCCTGGCATGTGATATATATAAGCATTTGATTACGCGCAATGGATTTGAATGATTTGAAATTGTTGATCATGGAATTATGTTATCATTATACCTGAGTTCCATTCTAGTGTTCACCCCAATAAACGTCTCTATCCCCATGCAATGCAGGGTTCAAAGGAAAGTGTACTTTTTCTACACAAAGTTAGATTGATCGACTTGGTTCATTGATTTATTATGGTGAAGTAGTGAGCATCCATTCTCTGAAAGGCTTAGGCATCTCATCTATTTCCACTCTTAGAATTGAGTTGATAGTTTTCTTTATCATTAAAACAACAACAAACCCAGTGTATTCCCACATAGTGGGGTCTAAGGGGGGTAAGATGTACACAGTCCATACCTCTACCTCTAAAGAAGTAGAAAGGTTGTTTCCGATAGACCCCTGGCTCGAGACACGAGATACTACTCAAATACATAGTAAATCATAGAACAAGATGACATAACATAAATACGACACCCATAAGTAATAAAAAATAGAGAAAAGCAAACAGATTCATAATAAAACATGGAACAAGGGATCATAACAATAATAATACCCCCACCAAGTGATTCCCTACACTAGCAACCCAAACTGGCCCTAGCCTTCTGCCCTAATTCGCTTCCTCCAGATCTTCCTATCTAGGGTCATGTCCTCGATGAGCTGTAACTGCTTCATGCCCCGCCTAATCACCTCACCCCAATACTTCTTCGGCCTACCCCTACCCCGCCTAAAACCATCCAAAGCTAGCCTCTTGCACCTACGAACCGGGGCATCCATGCCCCTCCTCCTCACGTGTCCAAACCATCTCAATCGGACTTCCCGCATCTTATACTCCACTGGAGTCATACCAACCTTCTCTATGATAGTCTCATTCCAAACTCTATCCCCTCTAGTCAACCCACACATTCAACGCAACATCCGCATTTCTACCACCTTCATTTTTTGAATGTGGGAATTCTTAACTGGCCAACACTCCGCTCCATACAACATGGAGTTTTCTTTATCATTAATATTGTCATTTTCATCTGTCAGATTCGGGGACTTATCTCGATCGATACTGGCTATGGTTCTTTGTTTAGAAGTTTTTGTTTGGATTACTGTGGATATAAGGTGATGTTGATCAGTTGTTCGGCTGATCACCGGTCATCAATTATATATATGTTTTGAATTTCCATAATCATATTGCAGCTATTTTTTTATATGTTTAGAAATCATCTGACCATAGGGGATGTTGTGTTTGGTTTGGTTAGGTGCAGGGAGTGATCTCTAGTCCATGTGGGACTTGAGATGTGTGTCACGGCAAGGCCCTAGTTTGGGTCATGATATGTGTAGATTGTTTAATAGTACTTTGAGAGAGATTTACAAATGAAGGGGAGTAAGAGTATATTAATTATTTAGCTTGTATAGAGATTAGGCAGTGACCACAAAAATAGAGAAGCTTGTTAAGGTTGGGTATATTCATAAAATTTTTGGTGGATTAGTGTTTCATGATTCCTATCCACTAGTACTAAGTTAGTATAGTTCATTACAGGTTTGGGTATATACATGTTAAATGTTAAAATCTAAGCTTGAATTGTGGTTGATTAAGATATTAGAAAGAGGAGTTTGAAATTCTAGAAGGAAATAGTGTGAACTCAAGGTATGGTGATACTCCTGAAGATTCTAAGTAAGTGTTTAAGTTATTATATGATGACTATTAGGGATTGAGAAATTTAAGATTTATATATCAGAAGGAAGTAATAACATCGAGTTTTACATGTTAAGATATAGTCTTTCAGGGGGAGTTTATTATTTATATGTATGATTATATCTCGATATCTACAATAGAGTGATTGCAGTACAGTTTAGAGTTTATTAAAATGGTCCATAGACTTAGAATGATAGATTTAATCTAAGAGCGAGATGATAGACCAAGGAACAAAGTCATTTTTCCAGATTCTAGTAGTTATGCTAGTATGTTCTAGAACAATAGTAGGGGAGGAAGACACTTGACCCATCCTTATCTCAGTGAAAATTTTTGTACTTTAGTCATCACGACATCTACTAATACGTTACAAGTCATCTCTATGATCATAGCTCATCTTTCATGCAATTTATATTATATCATGTACGCTCTTAGTTCCTAGTAAAAGGAGTGTCAGTTCACTCAGAAGTATAACTCATATTCCATAATTTTATGAACTGTAATTCCAGTCATGCATCTCATGACTCATGTACTCATGTTTTACAGTATGCTCAGTTCCCAGAACTCATAGTACACCTTTAATGACTAGTGAAAATTCGCATAAGGCATGTATATCCTCAGTATATATCAGTTTTATTAAATATATTCCTTTGATACTCTATTCTTCAAGCCTTATTTAAGTGTAAAAGTTATGTATAGTATTGTTTCATACTTCAGGTCCTCATGTTCTAGCATTTCATAGACCTCCCCTTATGTAAATATAGTGGTAATGGAAATCGATGAACAATGGTTCAGATGGGACAGAGAAAATATTCCTTTTTGGGAAATGATTGTTGTATGATTTTTTTATCTAAGGATATAAGTGTGAAGGAATATTGAGGCAAAGCTTTTAGTATATGTCATAGTTAATTGAGAATTCTAGGTGTGTCCTTGTAATACCCCATACGCTTCTAAGCTAGAAAGAGAACCTTCGTTCCTACGAGTGTAAAATATGGTCACGTGATTCATAAATGAATTCATGTTTCATGATCATTAACCTAGTGTGAAGAAAGATTATGAGGTGGGAAATATGATCATAAGTGTCACTTAGAGTGAAGAGAGCTAATAGTCTTTGATTTGGCTTATTTTTGGTGTTCGATTTCACAAGGGATATCTTTGAATGAGTATAACTTTAAGTATATGTGGAATTTTTTAGATTAAGACCCACCAAGTTAAACATAATCAAATTATATTTCCAATGATACCAATTTTTCCTTAATTCAATACCATAGCAAAAAGTTATAGCTTTGCAAAGGGGTGTGCGTCGCCTAACAATCACCTAAGGTTACTGGAAAGGGTTTACCATAGGTAATGCGATGACCTTAAGATTTGACATAGGTTTTATGACTCAAACCTTAAGGTTTTTCATAGGTTTTGCTATGCAAACCTTAAGAATTTCCATGGGTTGTGCATCACAAACCCTATGGCCAAGTGGCATAGACACTTTATTTTTGAGTTATTTCGATGGCAACAAAGTCATTTAACACTTGATAAACATCCCTAAGCATAAACACATGATATTAATAGTCCCTAAACACATTTTAACCCTATCAACATCATTAGTTCATCATCTAAAACACAAGAGGAGAAAAACAACTAGGGTTTGCACAATCAAGCATGAAGATTCAATTTTTTACAATTTCATTGTCATTAAGGTATGTGGGGTTATGAAAAATTACACTTATTTTATCCTTTTGCCCAAAAATAGTTTCCAAAGATGATTTTATATGAAATTACATGATTTACAATTTAGGGTTCACACCCAAATATCATTATTTGATCCTTATGAAGTTACAAGTGATTTAAGTGTTGAGTTGCATAAATATTTCAGACACTTATGTGTGTGACTTGATTTTGTATATTGAGCATTGAATTTCATTATCTTGACAAGAATTGATAAAGCATTTCAATATTTTCATTATTGAACATGAATTGTGATGATTTAACATGAGTTTTAAAGAAAGAATTTTCAAGCCCTAAGTTTTAGTCTTGATATTTCAAGAAATATAATGTTTAAGCATTCTTTTAAAAGCATGTATTCATATTTTAAGAAAGATTTGATCTTTTGATCCTCATCTAAGATATGGAATCCACAAAGTTAGTTTTGATTATAGTTTAAAATAGATAGATGCATAATTTATTTTCATTATAAACCCTTACGCTAGTTTTAAAGTGGATTTCCTACAAAATTAGCATAACATAAGGGAGTAGTATTTAACACCAAGTTGGGTATAATTCATAGGTCTCATACCCCAGAACTACGAGACAACATAGGTATGCATTCAGATTATTCCCATTTATATGGATGCAAATACAGATTGTGGTCCCACAGCTTAGGTTATACTCCTTGGATAGAGTATGACACCTCTCCCCAACATGAAGTTTTCCCCTTAGGGTAACTAGACATTGGACACCATGATAGCTCACACGGTGTATGTCGATTAAAAGAACCTCCCTAATTCCTAAGTCCTAAAACAAAATAACAGAATAGTTTTTTTAAAAACTAAATGCTAAGGCTCACAAATTTACTCAAATATTGTTTTACATAAGACATCAGTTATTAGATTTTAGCTTTCAATTTACAGATATAAAGAGAGTCCCTTTTTACACTTAGCCTGCATGATTTAAAAACAGACTCGGCTATCCTACTTATTTCATGAACATAAAAAGTAATAGTACAGCTTTTACAACTAAGTGTTATGGCTCATAAGATTTATATAGTATACTTTATTATTCATGATATTATTTTTAATTTTTAGTTATTTCAACCATTGTGAGTCATTTACACTTAGCATGCATCCCTTTTTAAGTTTATATGAATATTAAGATATTATTTTATTTATCAATTCACCCCCCACGTGCTTAGTACATTGCAAAAGATTTAATCCACATATACATCTATGTGCTACATTTTCTAATGATGTAGGTACAATTTATAACATGCACATTATAATCAGACAGCTTACAGCTTACAACTTTCAGTCAGCAGGTGATGAGTCCTCTTGATTAAAGGTCTTAAGTCAGTCATAGTTTAAGTAGTAGCTTGTTTTCATTATTCAATTGTATTGATTTAGGATAGCTAGAGGTCATATCCTGGATAGCTATAGTCAATACTAGTAGAGGCTTCATAGATGGTCAGTACAGTTGGTGTATTTGTTTCCAGTTTTATTTTAGATAATTAGAGTTGTATTTCTTTAAGTATATTTTTGTGTTAATCATATCCAGAATATATTTATCTTCTGCATTATTCTTATGAGTTACGCTAGTACAAGGGTTACCTTGGGATCACTTGTGGTTCAAGGCATTGTGTGATGACTAAGAGGTATTCTCGGGTCATTAAAAATTTGGTATCAGAGCATAGAGTTCAAGTGTCCTAGGGTGCTTGTGAAGCCGTGTCTAGTAGATTTTTGTGGAACAATACAGTGACGTTCATATTTTTCTTCAAGAGGCTACAGTATATTTAATAAATATCTCGTTTGTTTCATACTCTAGACTGTGCAGTAAAGTTCTTCTCTTAGAAACTTTTGTCGATTCGTGTGTTATTCCAAAATTCTCCATCTATGTCATATTCTTAAGATAACATGATTAGCAAGTTCCAATTCCACCCAAGATTATTCTCTTAGATTTACTATCAGTAACTTCAGAAGTCACATAAGGGGCTTAATAGGTGCTCGATAGTTTGTTATAAGTTCCTAAAGTGAAAAGTTATATCCACATCCTTATGATATGTCCAGTTAAGATAGAGAAAGATATGTATTCAGATTCCTCATTAACCATTCAATGCATATAGTGCTTATATGAGGAGATAGTATGAACCTAGATTGGTAAATAGAGTTTGCATTCAAGGGATATTGCAACCAAGAGTGTTGTGATTTATAAGTAGTAGAACCTTATTATAGTTGGAAGTATGGTTTTAGAAGTGTAGTGATAAGAAAGGTGGGAATGGTAATTGATTAGAAGTATATAGATAAATATATGCATATTATCGAGTTTGTGTTGAGGTAATATATCCTGGTGTGTTAGTTTAGTGGAAGGTAGAGAAGAAGCTATTAGTTAAGGTGAATTATTACTTGCTATAAGTAGGAAAGGAGTTATTAATGATATTTATTTTGATAGAAAAGTATAGGTTACTAATAAAAGTATTGGGTGGTTGAGTATTGTTAATTTAGACTTCCTTTGAGGTTGCAAAAAGGTGTTTTGTTGAAACTTATAGATTTATGTGAGTAATTCAGGTGCATAAATGGTTAAATATTCGTAATGTGCAGAAGGAGAAAGTACTAACGTATTATGGTAAGATATATTGTATGATTATGATCGATTATTGTTTTTATGAGGTTTTAGTGGACTAGTGTTTCTTGATGTTTTATTTTATAGCTTCCAAGTGAGAATAGTATGTAAGGTAGGGTTCTTATTCATGACTAGCACTAGACACTAAGTTTGAATAATGAATGACTATTAAAGTAGAAATAATGATTGCTTATTTAGTGATGCTAGTTATATGGAGGTAATCTAGTAGGGTTGAACAGTGCATGTGAAAATTTAAGTTTGTTGATTTGAAATTTATAATGATGTTGTACGTATGATGTAGAGGTGTGCCCAAGGTGATATGGAGATGCATTATTTTTGAAGTTTATTAAGTGTTGTGTGTGGTTAATAGTACCCTTTATTTGTTAAGTGGAAGAAGGCTAGTTATATAGTAGATAGTGTTCTTAATAGCTAAGTTAAGGAGTCGTGGATAGATGGTGTTGAGTCTCTTAAGTATGATTTTGATTCTCGCGGCTTAAGTTTAAAGGTTTGATATTAGTAGGCTATGAAGGGAAAAAAGCAGATTATGTGTTTATTAAGACTAGTATGTCATCGAAAAGGGTATAGGTATGTGATGATTGCTGAAGCTAAAGAAAAGTTAAGAATAATATATATCAAGGGGTGTTCAGGAATGAAGTTAGTATAGTTTGTTAAACAGGTTGGGAATATCCATGTTAAGTGTTAGAATCTATATTTAAATCTTTGAAGATTGAGCTAATAGAAAGTATAGTTGAAGAACTAGATGGTGTGAAATCATAGTATGTGATACTCCCGAAGATTCTAAGTTAGTATGTATTTAATTTATTATATGACGACAATTAGGGGCTATAGAAAGTTAAGAATTGAATCTCAGAAGAAAGTTCTAGCAATGATTTTTTTTACACTTTCAGGTGTAGTATTTCAAGTTGAGTTTATTATTTATGTGTATTGTTATATTGTAGACTCTAGAGTAAAGTGGTTTCAGTTCAGTTAGAGTTTATTATGTGATCCCACAGACTTTGAGTGATGGCTTAAAGCAAAGAGAGAGATGACAGAACAAGTAACCAAGTCAGGCTCTTAAATCCTAGTAGTGATGCCAGTATGTGTAGAAGAGCAGTAAGGGAGGATAATTCCCAACCCATTCTTATCTCAGTTTAAGGTTTTTCAGTCATCTCGATATCCACTCATGCCTTACATGTCAACTCCAAGATCATAGCTCACATTCATGCATTTTCCATAAATTCTTATGCGCTTCCAGTTCCAAGTACGGGGAGTTCTAGTTTACTCAGCAGTACAAACCCTGTTCCATGAATTTATGAACTCTAAACTCAGGTCATGCAGCTCATGACTTATGTACTCATGCTTCACAATATTCTTAGTTCCCATAACTCATGGTGTACTCCTAATGATTAGTGAAATTGATATTTAAGGTATGGATATCCTTATATTAGATCACTTTAAGGAATCCATACCTTTGACATTCTATTACTCAGGGCCTTAGTTAAGTCCCCATTCTATTACTCAGGCCTCAGTTAAGTCCCAACGTTATGTATAGTATTGTTTTGTGCTTCAGGTTCTTATGCATTAGCCCTCCAGTGATCTCTTCCTATGTTAAGATATTGGTGATGATAATGGATAAGCAATGGATTAGAGGAGAGGGAGTTGATAACCATTATTAAGAAATATTATTTATGGTTTTCTATTTAAGTCTAGAGGATGAAGGAATATTAAGGTAAATCTTTGGTATATGTCATAGTTAGTTGAGAGTTCTGGGTATGTCTTCTTAAGCATGGTGCAAAAAAATTATTGGTGATAGAGGCTTAGAAAATATAAGAAGTATGCCTTATGGGTATTTTCCTTGAAGTTCATAAATGGTTATAATAATAGGCTTGAATGTCGTGTTAGGATATAAGTAGAGGAATGCAATATGCGCTAGTGAATCCATAGTGAGAGTTCAGAGTTAATAAATGAAGTGGTACGACATGTTATGTTTAGGGTGTGAGCTGTGGAAGAGACATAGAAGATTATATCATGTTGTTTAGACTAGTATTATGGTGTAGCGTGTTGTATCTTGTGATTTTGAGTTAGGCTTGATCATGGTGAGAGAATTTAGTTTATTTTAGACTTTAGTAGATTGATTTATCAACGCCCATGTGAATACTTTAAGTTGAATCAATCAGTATGGTATTTAAGGGGAATAATATAGTTAAGGGAGTATTTGGGAAATGTGCTAAGCTTTAAAGTAACGAGTTGCACTGCCTAAGGCCTAGTAATTTTATCCTAGCTTATGATTTATATGTCTATGTCACATATTACAAAGTTATAGCCATGTTACAATTCCTTATTCAAATATCTTATTCTGATCATGACCAAGAATTCGTTTCTCCCTAATGCTAATAGAACTTATTAGAAAGAGTGTTAAAGAAATACTCCATTTGAGTATGGGCAGTCAGTATGGTCAAGTCCATAAAGCCTGTGATCTAGTTCAGTAATCACAAAGATAAGATCCTATAGATTTCCAATATTCTATTTGGACTTACTTCCCAGAGTTTTATGAGTAAATCCATTCGATGAGATAGAGTATTCTCATTCATGCAAATTACAAATTTAGCTCAGTTCAGGCATCATGCATCAGTTTCAATTAAAAATATAGATATTTAGTCATGATTCGGTCGTAAGTGTCCCATGCATCATCTCAGTCCTTCCTTAGTATCTAAGACAATTCACTATTATTAAGCGGACAAAATTTCTCAAGGGGGAGAGTAATACCCCGAGTTTCCATGCTCTAGACCCCTTAATTCATCGTCATGAAACAAGATCCAGCTTGAAGTAATGGGTACTAATAAGTTAACCCTCTCATTTCTATCTCAACCTTATAACCATTCTCATGTCAGTGCATGTATTCAAGAAATCATCTCGGTCATGAAATTCAGTTCATGTATTAGTTAGCACTTTGCAGAACTATATTAATGATTGTTTCATGGAAATTTCAAGTGAGTTCTAAACTCTAAGCATGAATCAATTCCTGATAGTCAGTAAAGCCAAGTCATCTAGAATTCATCTTCATAATAGAATTTTTAAAGTGTCAGCTTAGCTATATCCTTCATTAGTAGACATGTCATGTCTACATTATTCCATACTTTTAATTTTTCAATTAGTTCCTACCCATCATTCGAGGATGAATGATTACAAAAGGGAGATATTGTAATGCCCCGTACGCTTCTAAGCTAGAAATCAAACCTTCATTCCTATGAGTGTAAACTATAGTCCCATGATTCATACTTGAATCCATGTTCCATGATCATTAACCTAGTATGAAGAAATATTATGAGGTGGTAAAGATGTTCATAAGTGTCACTTATAGTAAAGTGAGCAAAGAGCTTTTGATTCGGCTAGTTCTTGGTGTTTGATTTTGCAAGGGTCATCTTTGAATGAGTATAACTGTATGTATATGTGGAATTTGTCTAATTAATACCCACCAAATTGTATATAGTTGAATTATCCTTCAAACAATACCAACTTTTCCCTAATCCGATAACCAAGCGAAAAGTAATGACTTTGCAAAAGGGTATGCGTCGCCTAACAATCGCCTAAGGCTATTGGAAAGGGTTTGCCATAGGTTGTGTGATGCAAACCTTAATATTTACCATAGGTTATACGACACAAACCTTAAGGTTTGCCATAGGTTTTGCGACGCAAACCTTAATGTTTGTCATGGGTTATGCGTCGCAAACCCTATGGCTAAGCAGCCTAAACACTTCATTTTTGAGTTATTTTAAAGGCAACATAGTCATTTCACACTTGATAAAAGTCCCTAAGCATAAATACACGATATTAATATTCCCTAAATATGTTTTAACCCTATCAACATCATTAGCTCATCATCTAAAATGCATAAGGAGAAAAACAACTAGGGTTGGTCCAATCAAGCTTGAAGATTCAATCTTTTCATAATTTCTTCGTCATAAAGGTATATGGGATTATTTACAAGGATACTTATTTCATCATAGTGCCAAAAACTAGTGTATAAAGTTGTGTTTACATGAAATTACATGATTTACAGTTTAGGGTTCATACCCAAATATCATTGTTTGATCCTTATGAAGTTACAAGTGATTTTAGTGTTGAATTGCTTGACTATTTTCACAGACTTATTCATGTAACTTGATTGTTTATATTGATCATTGAATTTTATTATCTTGACTATAATTGTTAAAGCATTTAAAAATTGTCATTATTGAACATGAATTGTGATGATTTGACATGAGTTTTCAAGAAAAGGTTTTCAAGCACTAAGTTTTAGTCTTGATATTTCAAGAAAGATTACGTTTAAGCATTATTTGAAATGTATAAATTCATATTTTAAGAAATATTTGAAATTTAATCCTCAACTAAGTATGGAATCCACACAGTTAGTTTTTATTACAATTTAAATAAGACAGACGCAAAACAGGTTTTCATTATAATCCCTTATGCTAGTTTTAAGGTGGATTTCCTATTGAATTTGCATAATAGTAAGGGAGTAGTATTTATCACCAAGTTAGGTATGATTCCAAGGTCTCATGCCCCAAAACTACGAGTTAACGTAGGTATAGATTTAGATTACTCTCATTTATATGGATGCAGATATAGATTGTGATCACACAACTCAGTTTATACTCTTTCACAAGAGTATGACACCTCTCACCAACATGAGGTTTTACCCTAGGGGAACTAGACATTTGACACCATAATACCTCACATATTGTATGTCGGTTAGAAGAACCTCCCTAATTCCTAAGTCCTAAAACAAAATAACAGAATAACTTTTTAGAAACAAAGTTTACAGGTTTACAAATTTACTCAAATATTATCTTACATAAGACATATGTTATTAGATTTCAACTTTCAGCTTTTAGTTTATAGATATAAAGAGGAGTCATTTTTTATACTTAGCCTGCATAATTTGAAAACAAACTCAGCTTCAGTCCTACTTAGTTCACGAACAAAAAGAGTAAAGGTATAGATTGTAGAACTAAGTGTTATGTCTCATAAGATTTATACAGTATGCTTTATTACTCATGATTTATGATTTTCAATTTTTAGTTATTCCAGCCATAGTAAGTTATTTACACTTAGCATGTATCCTTTTTCATGTTATATGAATATTGAGATATTGTTTTACTTATGTATTCACCCCCAAATGCTTAGTACATTCCAAAAGTATTGATCTACATATATGTCTATGATTTATATTGTCTCACAATATAGGTACAAGTTGTAGAGCGAAAGTCATAATAAGATAGCTTGCAGCTTCCAGTCAGCAGGTCTTGAGTCCTCTTGATTCAAGGGCTCGAGTTAGTGTTAGTTTGAGTTGTATCTTGTTTTCGTTATTCAGTTGTATTGATTAGGATATCTGGGGCTCATGTCCTAGCTACCTATAGTCAATACTAGTAAAGGCTTCATAGACAGTCAATAGAGTTGGTGAATTTGATTCCAGTTTTATTTTATATAATCAGAGTTGTAATCCTTTCAATATAGTTTTCTGTTGATCATATATAAAAAAGATTTCTCTTTCGCATTATTCTCTCAGAATTATGTATTTTATTCAGTTTCTCATGAGTTATGCTAGTATAAGGGTTAGCTTAGGATCACTTATGGTCCTAAGTACCATGGATGACTAAAGGGTAGTCTCTGGTTGTTATAGTCTTCTTAGGTATAGTGCATGAATAATTTTATTGATATAGATATCAGAGAATATGGAAGAAAATTCTTAGGTGGGTTTGTTTCCTAGAACTCCAAATATGGTTGGATGTCATATTGGTATATAAGTGGACAAATGCATTGTGCGCTCGTGAATTCCTAGTAAGAGGTTGAAGTTAGTTATTGAAGTGGTAAGGAGTATTATTCTTGAGATAAGAGCCCTGAAAAACACATAGGATATTTAATCTGTGGTTTAAACTTGTATTATGGTGTTATTTGTAGTACCTTGTGACTCTAAGTTAGACTTAAGTATGGTGAGAGAATTTTGCTCAACTCAGACTCTAATAAAAGGAGTTATCAAAACTCATGTGAAGATTATAAGTGGTGTAAACTGAAGTTTAGTATTTATGAGGAAAAGAATAGTCGAGGTAGTATTTGAGAAGTGTGGCTAAGCATGAAATTTAGCGGTTGTATTGCCAAAAGCATAGTAATTCTATCCTAGCTTCTTTTTTATATGCCTATTCCATGAGACTCTTTATTTTCATTGATTCTATTTGTAATCTTAGTATAGTCCTTACTCCCTGTCTAAATCATTCCCAACCATAATAGATTTCTAGATATAGAACTCGATGTCATTTAGTTAACCAACTTTAGAATTCAGCCGGACAGTACTAGTGACTTCTGTCATTTTCAAACTAGTTGAAACTTAAGTCATTATGCCCATAATCATCTCTCATAATTGTATGGATCACATCTCTTTTTCTATACTTTCAGCCAAGTCAGTCTTTATTCGAGGACGAATGATACCAAGGGAAGATATTATGACACCCCAAAAATCCAAACCAATATTAGAACCATGCTTTAAATTCATTCAAAATCAAAGCTCATATTTTGGTAGTTTTATAAGTGATTAGACACATTTATAAAAAAAGTCAAAACATCACTAAGAGATCAAATTCTTGTGAAGAATATAAATATAGTCATATTCAAATTAGACAAACATTTGGTATACTAAGAATATTTGAGCTCAATACCTACCAACAGATAGATAATTGAATTAAATTTCCAATGATACCTATTTTGCCTTATTCAAATATTGGGATTAAAAGTTATGGCCAAAATACTGAAGTACTATCAAAGTTACCCAAACTATGCCTTGTAATGTCTCATTACGGGTCATTAGGAGGGAGTAGTAATCTGGGCATTAGAGGCTGAAATTGGACTTTTTACCATGACTCAAGTCAAGACTATTGGCCAAACCCTACGAGTCATGACCTAAGTCATCGGGACTGCATCTAGACGACTTCCAGATGGTTTCTAAGTTTTTTTTTGTTTTTTACCACTCTTTTAACCCCAAAACTACGTCATTGAAGCTATTTTAAGGTTAAATAAATAGGTAAAGAAATCCCAAATCAATCATTCTTGACACAACACACAAGTTACTAAAAAAATCCAATTTTCTCTTCTATAAATCAACAAATTGGTGATTTTTATCTTTAAGTCCAAATCCCCAAAACTTTAATTCAAGAATAAAAAGTAGCCAGGTATGTGGGATTTGATCAGGGATAACCTTCCACCTTTGTGCCTAAAATCTTGATTTTAAAGTTTAATTGATGTGATTTCAATTAGGGTTCATACCCAAATTTTCATGCTTTAAGATTATGGCTTTATCATGTTATTTAAATTTAAGTTTACGCATGAATTTAAATTCATTCATGTTTTCACATACATTATTGTTATTTTGAGATGAATTTTAGTGCATTGACATGAGTTTTCATGAGTTGATAAGTATGCATGATTATGATCTAACCAATTACCAATAAGAGCATATAAACTTATCATGATTCTCAGTTTACAAGAAGTTTAGACTTGTTATTTTAGATTATTTCAATATTATTCAGATTACATTTTAATCTTATGATCTTAGACATGATATGAAATTCACACGGTTATTTAGAAATATAATTTATTAACAGTAGCAAAATTGCTTTAAAGAACTACAAACCTATATTCTTAGTTTAAAATGAATTTCATTAGTATGAGCATATAGTAAATATTTTTGGAGTAGTATTTAGAACTGAGAGGGAAGTGTGGGCTCATCATATCCTATGTTTTAAAAACTATGTGCCACCATAGATTTAGGGGGTCTCTCCAAAGAGTTTCCCCCTTGCCTAATATGGTCTTAATTTAGTGATCATTGCAGTTTAGGTTTTACTCTGATAGCAAGGATATAATAGCCCTCCTCAACATGTGTCAAACGTTAGACTTCATGCTAGATCACATAGTTTATGTCGATTATGATAATCTCCAATAGTAAAAGAGTATTTAGAAACTAAGTGTAAAGACTCATAATTGTATTCAGATATTATTTTTTAAGTTATTATCTGTTAGATTTTAGCTTTTAATTTTAGATATGATTAAGGCGAGTCCTTTTACACTTAGCCTGCATGATTTGAAAGTATATTCAGCTTCAGTTTTACTTGTCCCATAGAAAAGTCATTTTTTATAAACTAAGTATAGTAACTCAACCAGCCTACCAAATTACATTTGTTATTCATGTTTTATGAAATTTCAACTTTTAGTTTATTTCAGTCTCTTGGTGAGTCTAATTGCACTTAGCATGCATGTTTAAAGATTATGCATTGATTTAGCTTAACTTATTACATTCATCCCCACTTACTAATTACATTTTAGAAGTATTGACCACATATACATCTGTGTGGATGCATTGTTTCAAAATATAGGTACTAGTTCTATCCACACATCATAATCAGATAGCTCGTAGCTTCCAGCCTGCAGGTGATGAGTTCTTTTGATTTGAGAACTAGAGTCAACTATAATCCCAACATCATTTTTTATTCAGACGTATTGACTTAGGATAACTATGGGTCTTTCCCGACTACCTATAGTAAGTATTAGTAGAGGCTTCATAGAAAGTCAGTCAGAGTTGATGTATGTTATTTTAGTTTTGCGTTTTATAACCGATGTGTAAATGTTTTAAGCAGTTTTGTATTGAACATGTTCAGCTAAATATATCTCTTCTGCTTATTACTTTCAGTTTTATTTATTTTATTCAATTGTTCATAAGTTATGACAGTATCATGGGTTATCTTAGGATCTCTTGTAGTTCTAAGTTGTATGTGGTGTCCAGGGAGTAGTCTCTGGGCATTACAGCTTGTCCATTCATCCAAGCTTGATACATTTTTGCTATTTGTTGTTTCAATAATCTATTCTCCTCTATTAATGTAAATTCCTGTGAAATTAATTGATTTTGGTCTTCCTCGTTATTAAACTCTATACCCTCTTTGCAAGTCATCTTTTTATTTTCATTGAGTCTAGTGTTGTTTGGATGGGATGCCATTTTAACCACAAACCAACCACCTTAGTACTTTATCTTTTTTCTATTCCAAGTAGCAAATGGGTGAGTGTTAAATATTTAACATAATATAATGAAACTTTGTATGTTATGCTTATATTTGCATTCCCAGCCAATCTTGGAAGTCCTTTTATTTCATCCCAACTTTTCCAGGATCAATCTTTTTTTTGGAAAGTTTTGATCGAACCCTTTTGAGGATTGCCTATGTATCATGCTAGGACATGAATTAGGTCTTTGCATAGTTCGAAGAAAACTAACAAAATAATTTTTTGTTGTTGTTGTTGTTATTTCAAAGAAAAATAATAGAGTCAATATATTTATGTATGTATGTATATATGTATGTATGTTTATATATATATATATATGTGTGTGTGTGTGTGTGTATCTGTGTGTGTGTGTGTATAAAAGAATAGAAATAAACAGTAACTTTATCACACTATTTAATTTTCAAATACAAGTATGATAGAATAAATGACACAAATCCTAAAAGTAGACCCTACCAACTGACATCTGACAAATAAAACTAAACTTAAACAAATATGATTAACTAAAACACAAAAAATCTAGACAAAAAATATTAATACTGAAACTAAAATACTGCAATAAAAGAAAATAAATGTCCATCACTGCAACTAAACTTTAATGTCTTAATATCTTCAAGTGATTTTCATGAACACAATATGTTCGATCAAGGATATTTCGGCTTCATATGGCCTCCTAAAGCCAAATATATGTCTTCCAGCAAAGTAGTGAGATATTGAGCAAAGGATGGTACTTGCTCAAGAAATTGTTCATCATACAACAAACCCATTTGAGTAGTATGCTCTGCCACATGATGGTAATTTCCTCGACGGTAACTAAAAGCTTGATCCCATTCTTAGGCCTGCTGATTACGGGAAAAATCATCTCTTTTATGCATTGCTCTTGAGTGAAACCTACTTCTAGTTTTTCTCATAATATTACACTTTCACAGATCTATTGAGACCTCTCTTGATCAAATTTTGCCTGCATCTTCTTTTCAAATTCCTATAATTGTTTGCACAGAGAAATGGTGAGTTTTGTAACCTATGACCCCCTAGTTGTGGATAGCTTGATTTATTCTTGAAGTGCAACCTCAATTTCAGCTAAGTTAGGCTTCTCCTCAGAAAATTTCCTTTATTGTTCCTCGTTTCTTTCCCTAGCTCATTCCAAATCACCATTTAGTACCTAAATAGTGGTCTGATAATCATTCCCCACCTCCAATTGTGCTTTTCTAACTCTTTCCTTATTCGTTGCATACTATTTTTCTTGTTGTTAAGAAAAAGTTTCCCTAGCACGCTTTAAATCTTCTCTCAAAGCTTGATTGACAACATGATGATCTTGCATAGCCATCCCAATCCCTATCTTTATCGTATCCTCTATCGGTCCTTTAACCAATCTTTCTGGTCTAACTGGTAGAGGTGGTTGTCTCTCAAACTATTCATAGTATCCTAGGTGTACTTCTCCTTTTTTATGTTCTATGACCATTGTTTTAATTCCCATAAGATAACCATAACAAATTTGTTGGGACAATCCCTCTAGAAGAGGAATCTCTAGTTTGGCATCAAATACAAACTCTCCCATAACTTTTGTTATAGGAATTATTTGACGCCTGCCTAGTTGATGCAGAACCGGTAATGGATCATATGATTGAGCATCCCTAATACATATTAATAATAATAAAGGTCAAATAACGAACCTATGTATGACTTGCCTACAAGGGAGGTTCCAAGTAATCTTATCCGCCATTAGTAAGCAAAAACTTATCTTAAGCACTAACTCCTTTAGGACATTTATATTTCTTCATCCTCTTTTCATAATCTATGGTGTGATCAAATCACTCAGGGACAAACCTCACCACCACAGTGTAATACCCCGTATTTCCCTAGCCTATTTTAACTCTCAATACACAAGTATTTATATATAAAAATTTTATAATACACAGTATTTTATAGTTTAGATCATATCATTTCATAGAAAATTTAGTCAGCTTTCCAATGATATAAAATTTGCCCAAATTTGATATTCGGGTGAAGAGTTAGAGCCATTTTTGTAAAACAGTGTGCCAACTGGCTCTTCACCGCATCGCGGAGACCAGCCAAATGGCATTCGTCAATTTCCAGTGGAGATCCATGATAACGGAGCATCGTGCCAATGCCCTAATTCACAATTATAAAATTCTAGTGAGGATCCGTGATTGTACCGCATCACGCCACAGTCTAAATTCCCAGTCGTCCTTTTTAAATAGCTTCTAGTAGAATTCTAGTAGCATGGTGCGATGGTGGCGCGTCTCGCCAAGGTCCCAAATCGGGAATTTTCAGTGATGACTTTTAAATCTTTTTCAGGTGTAATTGGGTATTTTTCCATGAACCAAATTAGCCTTTAACAAAAAATTTATGCCTAATTAACCTAGTTACATCATTATTCACTAATTCTTCCCCAAATTAAAAGCATTCTCGCTCAAAGGGAAAAACCGTAGCTTTAAGAAATCAAGAACAAACTCAAGAATTTCTGCAAGAACCCTCAAGAATTAACATTCCAAGGTATGTTAGGTGTTCATCTATGGGTTTCTTTCACCCATAGAGTCCAAGAATCCCTTTTTAAAATTACAAGATCACAGAATTATGAATTCCATGCTTGAAATTGATTGTATTCATATTCATGCTATTAATTGGGTTTTAATCCATGATTTAATATGTCTCATGAAATTAAAATAGTTTTTGTGTTGAATTATATGAATTGCATACTAAACCCTTGAATTTGACCTTGAGTGTTGTAGTCATGATGTTCATGAGTTGACCATTATCATGTGAAATAACCTATGCTCCCCAAGTGTTTGCTAAAATGCCTATGTGAAGTAGATAGTGGAATCATAATATGTCACTATATATTCCCAATCATGTATAAGTTTATGCCCTACAAGTGTTTTGTAAAATGTCTCTATGAATGAATTATGAACAAATAGACATTGTTATTCTTTTCAAGATCATGCTATGCTTTAATTTCACGCTATCGAGTCCTAGGGTTATCTAATACCTAAAAATCTAGTTGTTTACCTAGAGCTACAGTAGTTATAGAATAGTCTCAGTAGTGTCACGATTCGTAAACTCAGTCAGTTACAAAACCAAATAAACTCAGTCACTTATAGAACTCAGTGAAACTTAGTATCAATCTATTTCAGCTCAGTATAAACAGTTTGATGTCTATTCAGTTAGGAGTAGAATTCAGCACTGAGTTAACCCAAGGATTGGGGCTCACCTGCCTGTAGAGGGTGTGATCCTTAGATGTTGTCCTTGTATCCTAGAACTACATAACCAGCGTAGGTTGAGACATCAACCTGCTAGTTGAGGGTTAATGAGGTATTTTAACCTGCCAGTTGAGAGTACCATCATTCTCATTAGAGTACTTACCATATGAGGGTAACTCTTTAGCTTGTCTTTACCCATGGCATAGTAGTGACACCCTTCTAACTAGGGTTACAGGTTGTACCCAAGTTATCATATTTGGGGAATGTCGGTTAGATGAAAACTTTCCACAGTTTTTGTTCCAGTTTCAGTCTCAGTATACAACTCAGTTTAGTTCTACAAAATCAAGACTGTCAGATACAGTCAATCAATTTCAGTAATTCAGTTATCATTTAATCTAAAATTATCAGTTACTTAGTATCAAAACTCATCTTTAGTAAAAGCTCAGTTACAATATACACGTATATGCATAATATTGCATACTCAGTATCTATAGCAGTTTCAGTTATCCATGTATTCTTATATTCAGTTACTCTATATCATTTAGTTGGTTATTGTTCATGCATATGAACCCTTTTATTCATCCTTAACTCATCTAGCATACCAATATATTCCACGTACTGACCCATACTCTTTCTTTACGCTATGATGTCTCATATCATAGGTTTGGACGCTCAGGTTCCTTACCGTGCATAGAGAAATTTAGATTCAGCCAATAGTGTCAGATTTAGTTGTAAGTCCTCATATATTGAGGATATATTTTATTTCAGTATTTTATTCGTCGGAGTTAGTTGGGGGCTTATCCCTCAACTCCAATTTCAGATAGTTTAGTTAGAGGCTTTTCATAGACTAGTTCAGACAATATTTTAGATTCAGATGTTTAATCATATACTATTATTTATCAGTATTTAGATTGTGAACCTTATGGCATTTCAGCCAATTTTCCACATTATTTTTAGTATTATTATTTAGTGCTCACAGAAGATATCAGTCATAGGTTAGCTTGTGGTCCTTCGGGATCATAAGCACCGTGTAGTATTGAGGGTATAAACTCGGGGCGTTACAAACTTGGTATCATATCCTAAAGTTCAACAGAGTCCTTGGGAGTCTAAAAGCCACATCTTGTAGAGTCTTGTGCATGGATGTGTAGTGCACCACACTTATGGATAAGAGGCTATGAAATATTTTAGGAAATGTTTTCTTTCTTTTAGTATTCATGTCGTGTGAGCGAGCATGAGCTCAAGCTAAATTCTCAGTCTAATATTTTTCTTACTTCTAGTTACAGAACATGTCTCCCAAAAAGAATAATGGAAGAAGAACTGGAAATCAGTCAGCACCTCAGCCTGTTCAAGTAGATCCCCTGAACAAGCATGTCTTCTATGCATAATTCAGAGGTGCGTTCACTACTCTAGCCAATTTTGTATCAGCTCAGAATGAACAGCCAGGAGCTGTTTAGGCCAACCCAGTGGCTAATACGGCTGTATCCAGGATTCGGGATTTCACCTGAATGAATCCTCCTGAAGTCATAGATATCATGAAGTGACTTCCAGTAAGAGTGTAGAGATAGCTGCTTATCAGCTACAATATATGGCTCATACGTGGTTTAATCAGTAGAAAGTAGATAGGGGCACAGATGCATAGCCAATAATATGGGAAGAGTTTTCTACTGCTTTTTTAGATAAATTCTTTCCCATAGAGCTAAGAGAAGCCAAGGTGTTAGAGTTCATCAATCTCAGGGAAGGTAATATGAGTGTGAAAGAGTATTCCCTTAAGTTTACTCAGTTACCCAGATATGCTCCCCATTTAGTAGCAGACAGTAGGTCCATAATGAGCAAGTTCGTGTCTGGGGTATCAGTGAGTGTGGTTAAGGAGTATAGAACCATGATGCTAATTAAGAAGATGGACATATCCATTCTCATGGTCTATGTTCAGCAGATTGAAGATACTAAGAATAAGGGGAGAGAGAGATAACAAGAGAGCTAGAACAGGTAGCTTTAATTTCACTCAGCCTAAGTCAGAAAGTGTTAACCATTCTAAATTTTGTCCAAAAACTTTGGTTCCAGCTCCATCTTAATCTAGTGAGCAAATACAAAAGTTCAGGAATGATAGTCAGGATAGGAAACCAGGTTCTCAAAGCTAGGGTAGTATGAGCAGTGGTGGTACCCATCCACTTTATGGAGAATATGGTAAAAAACATAAGGATGTGTGTAAGGCTGGCAGTGACGTATGAATCGGTTGTGGCAAGCTAGGCCATAGAATTAGAGATTGTCTTCAGTCAGATTCATAGGGTTAGTACAGTTGTCCTTCAGCTCAATCCAACCACTTGAATAAGTAGGGTGCCACTTCCAGTGCCACCAGTGGGAAACGCCCAAATAGACGCTATGCACTTCAGTACAGACAAGATCAAGAAATTTATCCTAATATGGTAACTAGTACATTACAGATCTTCTATTTATATGTTTATGCCTTATTAGATCCAGGAGCTTCTTTGTCTCTTGTAACTCCTTACATAACAGTAAAGTTTAAAGTCAGACTAGTAATATGAATAGAACCTTTCTTAGTTCTTACCCTAGTATGTAAATATATTCCAGCCAGACGAGTATACAAAAATTGCTCAGTTATAGTATTTTAGAAAATCCCTTCAGTTTATTTAAGTTTGAATCTTTGACGATTGAGGTAGTGTAAAGGGGAGTTGAAAGTTCTAAGTTAGCCAGTGTTGAGGTTGCTATAGCATGATTGTTGGGGTAATAGAAAGTTAAGAATCATGTATTAGAAGAAAGTACTAGTAGTGGACCTTACATTATCAGGTGTAGTCCTTCAGAATGAGTTTAGAGTTTATGAGTATTGTTTTATCTGAAGATCCATAGTAAAGTGGTTTCAGTTTGATTCAAAGTTTATTAAGTTATTCACAACTTTAGAATAATTTCTTTAAGACAAGGAGGAGATGGTAGAACAAGTAACCATGTCAGGCTTTCAGATTTTAGTAGTAATGTCAGTATATGTAGAAAAGCATTGGGAGAGAATGAGGCCCAACCCATTTTTACCTCTGTGCAAAGTTTTGAACTTCAGCTGTCATGATATCTACTCATGTACTACATGTCATCTCTATAACCATAGCTCATATTCGTGCATTAACAAAAATCATATACGCTTACAGTTCCTAGTATAAGGGGTTCTAGTTCACTCAGTGTTACGAATCATGTTTCGTGAATACAGAAACTCCAAACTCAGGTCATGCAGCTCATGACTTATGTACTCATGCTTTACAGTATACTCAGTTCCTATGACTCATGCAACACTTCTAATGATCAGCTAAATTCAGACTATGTTATGTATATCCTCAGTTTAGACCTCTTGATAAATCCATGATATTGATATTCTATTCCTCAGGCCTCAGTTAAGTGTCTATTTTTATGTAGTGTCTATTCATGCTTCAGGTCCTCAAGATTTAACCCTTCAGCGAACTCTCCTTATTAAATGATGTAGTGATGAGCAGTTGTTTAGATGGGAGAGAGTAAATGTTTCATGTTAAGGAAAGATTGTTGCAAACTTATTTTACATGAGGTGTAGTTATAAAGATAGGCATGAATTTCATGATGATGTGTAAGTGGCTAAATATATTTTGGATATTTGAGTAGTCTTGAACATAGTGGGAGAATTAACTCCAGCTCAGACCTCAGTAGGTAGAGTTATAAGTGCCTATGTGAATATTTTTAGTAGCCTCAAGTGAAATGCGGGGCTAAGATTACAAGTTAGTAGTTGCAATGCATAAGTCTTAGTAACTCTATCTTAGATGATGTGTTATAGGCCTTGCTCCATATTACAAAATTAGAGCCATGTTGTGCTTTCTTATTTAGATGCCTTATTCAGGCCATGCCAAGATTCCTTCCTCCCCAAAGTCATTAGAACTTTATAGAAAGAGTGTCAATAGAATGCTTCAGTCAAGTATAAGTTTTCAACATGAGTTAGTCTGTAAAGCCAGCAATTCAGTTTAGCAGTCAGGCGAACAAGTTTGTATTGTTTCCCATCTTTCCACCTAGTCATCCTATTCGAAACCTTATGAATATGACCATTCCAGAGTGAGGCATTATGGTAGTTACAAGTTTAGCTCTGTTCATGTATCATGCCTCAATTTTAGATCCCAGATATTCTATCACTATTCAATTTGTGGGTTCCCCGTACATCATCTCGGCTTTTCCTTAGTACTCAGCCAAGTCAGCACTCTTCGAGGGACATAATGTCCCAAGGGGGAGATGCACTATAACTCCTAAGCTTTCATGTCCTAAACCTTCCAGTTTTTCTTCATGTAGCAAGATATGATTTAGAGTAATGAGTACTCATAAGTTGAATCTCTCATTCGAATCTCAGCTATGTGACATGTATTCAAGAAATCAGTTCAGTTCATGATATTTAGTTTATGTAGAATGTTCAGAATCATTCATGCTCTTATGTTTCTGTGCATACCTGTTTATTAAATGATCTTGTGTTCACCAGTATACTTAGCTTGAGGTAATGGTTTTCCTTAGATTTACTCAATTCCATGTTCAGTTACAGTTACAAGCTTGGTATCAGTTACCGTTGTATATCATCTTCACGACAGTCATGCATTCATGAATTATTTCATCCATGTACACATGTATCAGATATGCATGTTCAAAATGAAAACTCAGCTTATCAGTACTTTCAGTCTTGTATTATATGCATCATATATGCATTTTTAGTGAATAAACTCAGTCTATCAGTAGTTTCTCAACTTAATCAGTATCATTCGAGGATGAATGTTCCCAAAGGGGAGATATTATAATACCCCATATTTTCTTGGCTCATTTTAACTCTGATTACATGAGTATTTATATATATAATTTTTATAATACTTAGTATTTTACAGTTTAGATCTTATTATTGTGTAGGAAATTCAGTCAGCTTTCCAACGATATAAAATTCGCCCAAATCCGATTCCCGGGTGAAGAGTTAAAGCTATTTTTGTAAAACAGTGTGTCAACTGGCACTTCACCACGATGCAGAAACCATCCAAATGGCCTTCGTACGTTTCTAGTGGATTTTCACGATAATGGCGCATCGCACCAATGTCCCAGTTCACAATTGTCAAATTCCAGTGAGGCTCCATGATTGTACCACATCACGCCACAGACCAAATTCCCAGTTGTCCTTTTTAAATAGTTTCCAATGGAATTCCAGTAGCATGGCATGATTGGGCCCAAATTGGGAATTTTCAGTGACGATTTTTAAATATTTTCCAGGGGTAATTGGGTATTTTTCTATGACCCAAATATGCCTTTAAAATGAAATTTACACCTAATTAACCAAGTTACATCATTATTCACTCATTTTTCCCTAAATTAATAGCATTCTCTCTCAAATGGCAAAACCCCAGTTTCAAGAAATCGAGAACAAACTCAAGAATTTCTCTAAGAAACCTCAAAAATCAACATTCCAAGGTATGTTAGGTGTTCATCTATGGGTTTCGCTAACCCATAGAGTCCAAGAATCCTTTTTGAACTTACAAAATCTCAGAATTATGAATTTCATGCTTGAAATTGGTTCTATTCATATTCATGATATTAATTGGGTTTCAATCCATGATTCAGTATAAGTCTTATGAAATTAAAATAGTTTATGTGTTGAATTATATGAATTACATGCTAAACCCTTGAATTTGACATTGAGTATTGTATTCATGATGTTCATGTGTAGGCCATTATCATGTGAAATAATCCATGCTCCCCAAGTGTTTTCTAAAATACCTATGTGAAGTAGATAGTGGAATCATGACATGTCATTATGTGTTCCCAATCATGTATAAGTGTATGCCCTACAAGTGTTTGATAAAATGTCTCTAAGAATGAATTATGAACAAGTGGACATTGTTATACTTTTCAAGATCATGTTATGCTTTTCACACTATCGAGTCCTAGGGTATCAAATACCAAAAAATCAAGTTCTTTACCTAGAGCTACAGTAGTTACAAAATAGCCTCAGTACTGTCACGATCAGTAAACTCAGTCAGTTACAAAATCCAGTAAACTCAGTCAGTTACAGAACTCAATGAAACTCAGTATCAGTCTAGTTTAGCTCAGTATAATAAATTCAATGTCTATTTTGTTGGGAGTAGGATTCAGTACCGAGTGAACCCAAAGATGAGGGCTCACCTTCCAGTATAGGGTGTGATCCTTAGAAGTAGTCCTTGCATTCCAAAACTCCATAGCCAGTGGAGGTTGGACATCAACCTGCCAGTTGAGGGTTGATGAGGTTTTCTAACCTTCCAGTTGAGGGTACCACTGTTCTCATTAGAGTACCTACCATATGAGGGTAACTCTTTATCTTTTCTTTACTCGTGGCGCGGTACTAATACCCTTCAAACTAGGGTTACAGGTTGGACCCCATTTATCTTATTTAGGGCATGTCGGTTAGATGATTACTTCCCACAGTTTTAATTTTCGTTTTAGTCTCAGTACAGAACTCAGTTCAGTTCTACAAAATTAGGACTGTCAGATATAGTCAATCAGTTTCAGTAATTCAGTTATCAGTAAATCTCATATTATCAGTTACTCAGTATCTTAACTCATAACTCAACTTCAGTAAAAATCTCAGTTATAGTATACATATATATGCAAAGTAGTGCATACTCAGTACTTACAACAGTTTTAGTTATCCATGTACTCTAATTTTCAGTTACTCTATATCATTCAGTCAGTTATTGTTCATAGATATAAACCCTTGCATTCAGTCTTACCTAATCTAGCATACCAGTACATTCCACGTACTGACGCATACTCTTTCTTTGCGCTGTCATGTCTCATATCATAAGTTAGGATGCTCAGGCTCCTGACAACACATAGACAAATTCAAATTCAGCTAGCAGTGTCAGATTTAGTAGTAAGTCTTCATTTATCGAGGATATATTTTTTATTTTAGTATTTTAGTAGTCAAAGTTAGTTGGGGGCTTGTCCCATCAACTCCGATTTCAGATAGTTCAGTTTGATGATTTTCAAACTAGACTAGTTCAGACAGTATTTTAAATTCAGATATTTTATCAAATACTATTATTTATCATTATTTATATTATGGACTTTAGGGAATTTTAGCCTATTTTCCATATTATTTTCAGTATTATTATTCAGTGCTCACAACAGATATCAGTCATTGGTTAGCTTGTGGTCCGTTAGGATCATAAGCATCGTGTAGCATCCAGGGTAAAGACTCAGAGCGCTACATAGAGGATGTTGGTAAAGATGCTCCACATCCTACATTTATAGCAAGATGTTATATATTTTGAAGAAACCTTTCCATTTTTGACAAATAGTTAGAGCACGGTATATGTTAGCCAAGATTATTAGTATCATAGTGTAATCCGTTTTCGTAATCAATGTATGTATCACTCCATCTAAACGAATGTTAATTTTTTCTCTCTTCTTAGGAAAACCATAGTTCCTAAAAAGGCTTCTATGAATGCAAATCGTTTATTCTCTTTCCAAGCTTGAAAATTTCCTTTGTTATAGAGTTGTCTACCAAACTTCGTAAACACCTTTTATTTCCCATACATTTCACGCAAGAAATGTAAGGAGATCCAACCTTTTTTCATTGATTTTTCTTTAATGTTAAGTATGTTAGGGAGCTTACAGAATCTATTCACTGAAATAAGTCTCGGGAATATAAGTCTTTTTCAGTGCATATCCCCAAATCCAACATAAGTCATTATCTCCTCTAATACTGGAGTCCACTCAAAGAAGAAACGAAAAACATTATTTAACGGATCTCAAAAAGATAGCAATGCATCAATTATATCCTTTCTAGGGTTGATTGTCATGATGTTTTTTAAAAAAATCCATATACTTAAATATCTCATCATGATCTAATGAATCCAACTCATTCCACTATATCCAAAGTTGCCACAGTGCACAGTCTACAACCTATAGTGGTACATTCCCATCTTTGCGCCTTTTCTAATACTTTTCATGAACAGGAGTAGACATGTTATATCTATGGATAGAGACACCATATTAAGAAACTTCTAGACTCTTGGCCAAACTCAATTATTATAACTTCATGAACTTTAACTTGACTCGTAAATGTTAGTGCAAATGTTAAATTGGACTCAATTGCAAAATAATTTTATTCAAAAATAAAAAGTGAGAGAAACATGGACGCCAACATTTATTTTTAGGGATGACACCTATTTAGACCACTCTATTACAAATTTTGCAATGACAGACATCTATATGATTTGAGCAATGAATTTGGAAGAAAATACAGTTAAGTATTCTATAAAAAATAAAATAACTTTGAAGAAAAACATGATTATTTTATATATGTTGTTGTACAAAATCATCCTTTTGACCTCTAAAAGTTCAGGTATATTAAGATTTATCAGTATATATACCCGCATGATGGCACAGATTATTTCAAGGAAAAAAGAGCGAAAACATGATTGTAACAATCTTATCGTTTTTGTTTTAATTATCTTGATAGTGATAAAAGATTAAGAAATTATAATAACACAGTGTTGTAACATACCAACAAAACACCATAAATCATGAATGAAGTAGAACCCCAAAAAAAGGTTTATGTATATTTTTCCAATTTGATATTGAACGTCGATTTCTGAAACTCCACCATATATTTATGTATTCCAAGTTGGTGGCAAGAAAGGAATTAGAAACATTCTCAACAATACTCCTAATCACCTAAGAAAATGAAACGCACATTACAATAGTAAAATTTGGATTAAGAAAATACAAATTGTTTGTGTAGCTATATTTGAAATTTATAATAATGATAATATTTTCTTGTAAAATATGTTTTGTTGAAATCATTTTTATTTTTTTGTGATAAATGGTATCAAAAAGGAATGTAGGGGACCTCACCAAATTTCGACCTAGTTGAAATAAATTGTTATAGTTTAACTATATTGTTGATTGTCTTCTTACTGAAATTTGTTTACCAAAAAGAGGAGAACGACTTTGTCGGTTATTAGTTATTAATTGTTGTTATGTTAATTTATAACGCAGATTCTTTTTTTTTCTTTTTGATAATTATGATATATGGTCTACTAGATTAATTTCATGGGTAGTTGCAATCTTCTACCAACATAAATATCAAGTAACTCTATCCACAATGTCTTCTACACATGAGAAGAAATCATCTAATATATTTCCTCCAATGAAATTATAAGTATCTACCCTTTCTCCATATAACTAGCTTCATCCATGACTTATACATATTGTTGTGAACATTTAATGTTTACAAATATCATGAAACATTACAATTCCCTATCTTCTACCTTGTAATATTACATGTGTTATCTAATCATTAAAAAATATGTGAGAAATGACGTTTCTAGACAAACTAATTTCAACAGAAAAGTTTTCATGCCAAAAAAATAGTAATTGAACCTTATATTCATCATCATAGTGAACCACCATCAAATAATTAACCATCCTTTGCAGCAGATCAGGGCTAGGTCAAGTCTAGTTATAGGCCTAATTATAGCAAATTATAGTTTAAGGCTAATACAAAGAGATGTAAATTAAGAGGAAAGAAAAAACATAATGGAGAGATTAATTTACCCTTGCAAATTAAATATTAAATTCTTACTCCGTATTCTTTGGTTTCATCCAATACATTAACAGTGTTGTGAACAAATAATCTTCAAAAATATCATGAACTTTAACATTGTTGTAAACAATAGCTCTTAAAAAATATAATGAACATCACCACTCTTCCCTATGCTCTACATTGTAATATTATTATATACTCATCTATATATTATAGTAGTTAAAAGAGATGGTGAGAAGAGTATTGAGTTACACAATCATTGGGGCCTTAACCCATTAACCTCAAAAAAAGATGTAGCAAAAATGATCTACATTTATGAAAGAATAAGTATACTCTAAAATGGAAAATGTAAGGGGGAGTATTGCCACATTTATTCTGTATAGCCTCATAATTTATGTTCTAGTGTAAAGAACAATCATTTTCCATCATCGTCATATCCTTCACAGATATTTTTCTATTATAGTAAACTATTCACAAAGGTTATATAAAACTAAGCATGTCAATATGGCAATATAGACTTTATTTAAGTGACTTCTTTATGAAATTAAAATTGAACCTAATGTAAATTTTCTTATTGATATTTGTTAAAACATATATAATAGCATATCAAAATGATTCATTTTAAGTATGTAATGAACAAATACATATCACATTTATTTAGATAGTAAGTTGAACTATGTATTACTCTTTTAATGCATACTATCTATTCAGAAGACGTCAGTATACATAATCTCCAATGAATAGATACTCCATCGAAAAAAATAAATTATAACAATAGGCCACAATAGTGACTGCAGTATTTTGATGCATGGACATATATTCCAGTTTAGATTAATTTTTAAATTCAATGTTAAAAATAAGTGTGAAGGTGTGTAAGAACACTTATGAATCTTTCTCACATTAAGAAAAACAAATTGATAAGACAAAATTTCTAATTGAACAGGAAACCTAACACATTGAATTTAGAAAAGAGAATTTCAATATATATAGAAAGACTCTTTATTCATATAAGGAACAACCTAAGAAACCTTCTTAGATATCTTTGATGAAAATCTAAAAAATCATTAAGAAGTGATTTGTTTGAAAACCAAATTGATTGAAGTGAAGTATATAGATAACTACATTAATCCAAGAAAGTATGTTCCCTGTATCTTATTTCCAGAAAAAAATTGTTGGTCAACAATTGTTGCTCTCCTTTTGTCAACAATTGTTGCTCATATTTCAACAATTGTGGATGATGAAGACATTTGTGACTTTGTGTTTTCAACATCGGTGGCTGCATTCATACATGAAGGCAAGACTTTTGAGGTCCAGATTTGTCTATAAAAGCCAATGATACTTCATTTGCAAAGACACCCACACAACATTTCAATAGCCAATCTCTCCTTTATATTTTCTTCTTTCTCTACTTCTTGGTTGAATATTTCTATACTCGTAGAGAATTTGTAAGGGGCTATTTTGTCTTGTTAGTCCCTAGAAAATATTTTGTACTCTCGTCAATATTAGTGGAATCTTTGGCTCTCTCGCCGGTGGTTTTTTACCTCTATTTAAAGAGGGTTTTTCCACCTAAAACCTTGGTGTCAATTTTACTGTTTTTATTAATTTCTCGGAATCTTTGGTTGAATTTATCACGCTTCCACACTCTGTAGCCCTACAAATTGGTATCAGAGCCACGATAATTCAACCGGGATTTTTTTTAATTAAAAATGTCGACGAAGTTCGATATTGAGAAATTTGATGGTAAAATTAGTTTTGCTATCTGGCGAGTCCAAATGCTGGCTGTTCTTACCCAGAATGGCCTAAAGAAGGTTCTGTCCGGCAAATCGGCGAAGCCAGCCACTACAACGGAGGAGCAGTGGGAAGAGACGGATGAAAAGACATTATCCACAATCCAATTATTCTTGTCCCGTGAGGTGCTACGCGAAGTCATCAATGAGAAAACTGCAGCCGGCATATGGAGTAAATTGGAGTCTCTGTACATGACCAAAAGTCTTGCAAATAAACTCTAGTTAAAGGAGCGACTTTTCACACTCCGTATGTCTGAAGGTACACCCATCCAATCTCATCTTGGTGAATTTAATTCCATCATAATTGATTTGGAAAATCTGGATGTCGAAATTGATGATGAGGATAAAGCCGTACTACTTATTGTTTCTTTGCCACCCTCATATAGATATTTCAAAGAAATTATGCTATATGGTAATAATTTTACCTTGAGCTTTGATGATGTCAAGTCTAACCTACTGTCCAAAGAAAAATTTGATACCCAAATTCATTCTGAAAGTTCGGGTGAGGGACTAGTAGTTAGAGGGAAAAACCACGAAGTAGGTGCTAGCGGTAAAAACCAATCCAAATCCAAAGGTAAAAACTCTAAGTATTGTCGTTATTGCAAGAAAAGAAATCATGAAATCTCTGAATGATACAAATTGAAAAATAAGCAAAACAGAGAAGATAAGGTTAAGCAACCCGAAAAATCTGCCGAAGCTAGTTTTGTAGAAACCGAATCTGATGGAGAGTGTTTTATTGCTTCTGGTACTGATCAAAGGTCAAAAAATGAGTGGGTTCTTGATTCTAGTTGTACATTTTATATGTCTCCTAATAGAGACTGGTTTACCACTTATGAATCTTTTAATGGTGGTCTTGTCTTAATGGGCAACGATGCTCAATGCAAAGTTGTCGGCAAAGGCACAATCAAAATCAAGACACATGATGGAGTCATTAGAACTTTGACCAGTGTCAGACATGTCCCTGATTTGAAATGGAATCTAATTTCCCTAGGCACTCTTGAATCTCAAGGGTGTAGATACTCAGCTGAAGGTGGAGTTTTAAAAGTGTCCAAAGGAGCTCTTGTGTTACTAAAGCCAATTCGATCTGGTAGTTTGTATTTGCTTCAGGGTTCAACTGTTATAGATTCTGCAGCCGTCGCCTCATCCAACAAAGACAACACGAAGTTGTGGCATTTGAGGTTGGGCCACATGAGTGAGAATGGAATCCAAATTCTCAAAAAGAAAGGTTATCTTGGCAACCATTGTACCGGTAAGGTCGATTTCTGCGAGCATTGCATTTTTGGTAAGCAGAGAAAGGTTAGCTTTTCAAAAACCATTCACAGGACCAAAGGTACTTTGGACTACATCCATTCAGATCTTTGGGGTCCATCGAGAGTTCCCTCCAGAGGTAAATGTCATTATATGCTGACATTTATTAATGATTTTTCACGTAAACTCTGGGTATATTTTCTCAAGCAAAAGAATGAAGCTTTTTCCACCTTTAAAGAATGGAAATTATTAATTGAGAACCAGACTGGCAAGAAGATAAAGAGGCTAAGGACAGACAATGGCCTCAAATTTTGTTCTAATGAGTTTAATGATTTCTGCAAGAAAGAAGGTATTGCCAGATATTTCACCATTCCAAGAACTCCACAACAAAACGGAGTTGCTGAAAGGATGAACAGAACTATCTTGGAGAAAGTTCGTTGTATGCTCTCCCATTCTACTCTGGGGAAAGAATTTTGGGCAGAAGCAGCTTCAACATCATGCTACTTGATAAACCGCTCACCAAATCGATCACTCGACTGCAAAATTCCAGAAGAAGTTTGGTCAGGTAACCCTGTTGATTATTCTAATTTTAGAATATTTGGTTGCCCTGCTTATTCTCATGTGAACGAGGGAAAATTGGAACCTCGTGCTAAGAAATGCATTTTCTTAGGTTATGGCCTAGGGGTTAAAGGCTATCGTTTGTATGACCCTGAATCTCGCAAAATATTTCATAGTCGGAATGTAACCTTTAATGAAAATGGTATGCTATCTTCTTGAAAAGATACTGTTGTTCCCTCCACTGATACAGGTGATCAGGAGGATGTTCGAGAGAAGGTGGAGTTTGAGACTGAAGCTCCCATTCTGGAAGCAAATATCCCTAATTCTTCCACCACTCAAGAAGATGAAGTCACTGCTGAACAAATGAGTCCACGACAACATCCACCTCAACGTCGAGGTTTACCACAACCATGGTCTATGTCTCAAGAACTTCCACAACAAAGGACAAGAAAACCGACTCAAAGACTGATCACAGAATCTGCCAACATTGCTTATGCATTGACTGTTGCACAAGATATGGGTGAAGATATGTTAACCAAACCACTTCCAGCCGCTAAGTTCGATCATTGCTTGGACTTAGCTGGTATTATTCATTGTTAATAGGTTTTCATGGCGAGAGAGTATTTCCGGTCAAAAGGAGATCAAGGTGGAGATTTGTTGGTCAACAATTGTTGCTCTCCTTTTGTCAACAATTGTTGCTCATATTTCAACAATTGTGGATGATGAAGACATTTGTGACTTTGTGTTTTCAACATCGGTGGCTGCATTCATACATGAAGGCAAGACTTTTGAGGTCCAGATTTGGCTATAAAAGCCAATGCTACTTCATTTGCAAAGACACCCACACAACATTTAAATAGCCAATCTCTCCTTTATATTTTCTTCTTTCTCTACTTCTTGGTTGAGTATTTCTATACTCGTAGAGAATTTGTAAGGGGCTATTTTGTCTTGTTAGTCCCGAGAAAATATTTTGTACTCTCGTCAATATTAGTGGAATCTTTGGCTCTCTCGCCGGTGGTTTTTTACCTCTATTTAAAGAGGGTTTTTCCACCTAAAACCTTGGTGTCAATTTTACTGTTTTTATTAATTTCTCGGAATCTTTGGTTGAATTTATCACGCTTCCACACTCTGTAGCCCTACAAAAATCAACACATATGAATATTTCATTTGTTCCGTGTATCTCATTTCCAACAAAAAATCAACAAATATAAAAATTTCATTTGCCTATAATTTGAGATGACGTCAAAACCACAAAATGAACCTAAAAAGTAAAATTATTAATGAGGGAAGCAATGGCTTGAGTCGAGAATCTTTTTATACCTATCATGAAGAAGAAACTATAAGCCATAATTTGCAAATTCAAACTACAAGAGAGGAAAATCATTTTACTAAATTAATTTGCTTACAATCAATTTATGAGATTTTATGTATTTTCATTCCAATGCTAAATGTGAAATATCTTTTAAATGGATAATGATTAAATTTAATGGTATTATGCATTTAGTATCATCTCTTCTACGAACCCACACTAACAAAGCACGATATGAAATTAAAGCAAAGTGTTGAGAATAATGTTTCTCAAAATCTAATTAAATAGAAGGCAAGTGAGAAGATAACTAACTGTGCCCATGAACATGTTGACTATTGTTATACTATTCATGATCACAACACATTAATTCCTAAAAGCCTCAATACAAATATTTGTATTTTTCAACATAACTATTAGCCGTTTGTAAATTTTGATTATAGCAATTAATGTTAAGTGAATCTATGTTTTTACTTGTTGAATTCATCCATGACATTTCTAACAATATCAAACTTCTGGCTAATCAATAGATATAAATCTAAATTTATCCATTTTCTGAGACATTGTCAAAACAATAAAACGAACTTGAAAATCTATATTATTTCTTAGCCAAGTATTGGCTTTACTCTAGAAGATTGATGGACCAAAAAAAATAAAGATCCTATACTTAAAAAATCTTCTTACATCCATTCAAAATCAGGTTATTGGAATCAATCAGAACCTTCAAGGATTTGAGCGTATTTGAAGAAACAATGGTAACAACACTGTTAATTTCATTGCAATGTACCAAGTACTTTTGGAGTAGTGTCCCACAGGTATCATCAATCAGATTGCAATGCATTAATGAATTTATCTTGTTATTAATCATTACATTCTCGATGATGCTAGCAACATGTTTGATGTCTCTTATTAAATTTTATAGTGAAGGAGCAGGTGACTTAATGCTCTTTTCCTTCTCCCACACATTAAATTCTAGAGTTTCTACATAATGCTACCATAAAATTTTATAAGATTTCAATCGCAGAATATTTTTTTTGATAAATTTTGTGATAGATAGTCAGTGAAAGAAAAATAATTTAAATTTAATGATGAATTCATTCTTTATCTTCCTTTCCTGCAAAACAAAAAAATCGTAAACAAATTTCCTCATTAATTTATGAATAAATAATAAACAGGAAAAACATTTTTACCAAATATTAAGATAACAATCACACTCTACTCACAACTTGTTTGTGTTAAATATTAATTAAATTTTATTGTGTTGTATTGTTAAATTCATCATAGATAACAACAAAAATTTCTATTTTGTGTAACAATAACTGACTTGAAAAGAAAAAGGAACAAAAAATAACCTTAGGAGTTGAGAAAAATAATATTTCTGACCATTCTTATTTCAACATATTTTTAATGAATACCATAATTATTAGAATTCTTGTTTTGTTCGAAATTGCATAATCTTGTTTTGATGATAAACACCCAGTAGATTTTCTAAATTAGTGTGTTCCATTAGAATATTAATATTAAAACTATATTATCTTTCAATTGTCGAGAAATGATGATGAGCGATCTGCTTTGAGAGACATTATAATTGGAGGTTGAAGATTTTGGTCTGAAAGAGTTAAAAGTGATAAATTAAGTGAATAGTGGCTTAGTTTTAGGCTAATGATTCTCCATTTAGTTTTGTCTCTGCATCAAATTTGTCAGTCCTAAAACTATCACTATAAAAAAAATAGCTTTTAATCTGTAACAGTTACGATTCTATGAATTCTCGCTCCTTTAGAAGAAAGACAATTTTTGGTAGAATGCTATATCCATGTTAGAAGAAGCACAAATCAAGTATAAATAAATAAAAAATAACTAAGATTTGTTTTTTATTTGTACGAAGAGATGGTCATATGGAGATCCTCTTTCATTTTAGAGATACATTATCTGAAAGTTGTAGACATCTGCCGCCAAATTCACTTTTTTATCATGGTTAATTAAGAAGTTATCAAATTTGAATTTTTTTTTAATTAAGAGTTATTATTAGAAGGGAAATTTTTTGTCCTAATATGTGGAATTCGATTGATATGCCATGGTAAATCTATATATATTGTCACGGGTTAACATTTATTTAAATAATAATTTTTTGACAATTTAAATAACAAATAAATACACAGAATTTTCTTAAGAAAATAATGCTTGTTTAAAAGACATTTACAATTTAGTTATCTATTTAAAAAACTGTAAATATTAATTAACTAATAATTGACAATTTAAATTTCCGAAAGAAATTTAAAATGTAAAATTCAAAAATAGGTAACTAATAACTAACCTAATTGCTTGTTGTCCTAAAATTCTACATGATATTTTTTATACTGCCACCTGGGTTAATGTAGAGCCTTTGTGTAAGATTCCGTAAAATTCTAAGCTTAATTCAATCCTTTAAAGCTTGTTAAGGAGTCCCAGATTTGAAAATTTTTATCCAAGTATTCATATTTAGAATTATTATAGCCTTCATAGTTGGCCATCTTATTTTGCGACCCTTACGATCATTAAATGTCGATCTTTAAGTTGCTTCATGATCGGGAATGTCACTAGGTGTTCTTGAACGAGTTTCAGATTTTTTGAACAATGTTTGAATCACGTTTGAGAGTTCAAACCATTGTATCGACGCGCCGCATCGCCTATCGCATCGATAAATATTTTACCACATCTCCTAGTGCAATTTTTAGTGAACCGATGTGGACTCGACGTGGTGCATTGGTCTGCGCATCGCTAGGCCAATTTTCAGTCATTAAAAAAGCCGCATCCTTTGGGGTATTTAAGTTATTTTACTGCATCAATCATCCCCTAAAACATGAGATTTAGCCACTTTAGAGGCAATATCCAGTCACTATTCTGAAAATTACTTAAGAACAAAACCCTAAGGCTTCTAATTCAAGATTCAAGAACTCACCATCAACTTTCATTAATTCAAGTACTCAGAAATGTGAAGTGTTCATCCAGGGGTTCCTTTCACCCTTGGAGTCAAAGAAACTTTTTTTAAAACTTTAAGTAGATTGATTTCATGATTTTCATGATTGGATTTCAGTGTATTCATGATTATAATGTTAATTGGATTTATAATCCATGGTTTATCACAAGTTTCATGTGGAATTGATTATCATGTGTGTAGTATCATGTGAATTTATGGTGAAACTATTGAATTTGTGAATTTGGGGATTGATGTTATGATGCCTACATGTTGTTTAGTATCATGTACATATTGGTTCTCCCCAAGTGTTTGTTAAAGTGCTCATGTGAACTAAATAGGGAAAAATCATGACATGCTAGTATATGTGTGAACTTATGACTTATAATAGTTTGATAAAATGTCTCTATGGATGAGTTATGAACAAGTGCACAGTGTTATGCTTTTCAAGTTTACTCTATGCTTTACATTTCATGCTATCGAGTCCTGGGGGTATTCAATACCCAAAAATTTAGTTATTTACCTAAAGATCCATTAGTTACAGAATAGTCTCAGTAGTGGTTCAAACAGTAGTACTCAGTAATCAGTCACAGTCTAAGTTTAGTATTAAGTTTAGAACTAAGTGAACTCAGCTAGTTAACCAGATTCAGTAGTACTCTATCAGTTAGTGAAACCCAGTGAACTCAGTTCAATTCAATTAGACAATACAATCAGTAACAGTTCAATCAAGCCTAGTATGGACTAGAAATTAGTTCAGTTACTATTCAGTTGGGAGTAGGATTCAGCACCGAGTGAACTCAAGGATGGGGGCATTCCTGCCAGCATAGGGTTTGACCCTTAGTAGCAATCCCTATATTACAAAACTACATAGCCAGCGTAGATTTAGATATTTTCCTGCCAGATTAGGGTTGATTCATCTCATACAAGTTTTCCTGCAAGCGAAGGTTGATGAAAGAGCTTTCTGTCAGAGAGGGTTAACTCACAACTTGTCTTTACCTATGGTACGGTGCTAACACCCTTACAATAGGGGTTATAGGTTAGACCCTAATATATTAAGAGAGGGGAATATTGGTTAGATAATTACCTCCAACATTTTTAGTCTTGGTCTCAGTATAGAACTTGGTTCAGTTCTATAGAATCAGGACTGTCAGATACAGTCACCCAGCTCAGTATAGAACTCAGTTTAGTTTTATAGAATCAGGACTGTTAGAAATAGTCACCCAGTTATCAATCAGTACTGTCAGAATTATTCACTCAGTTATCAGTATTACAGTATTAGTAAACTTAGATATTAGTTAATCAGTATTAACCAGTGTTAACATGATCTGAGTTATAGTTTATGTATTTATGTATATTCTCTCATTCAGTTATGTTCATGTTACTCTGTCAGTTATTGTTCATGCACATGAACCCATGCATATCAACCTACCTCACTTAGCATACCAGTACATTCATAGTACTGACACGTACATTTCTTTTGCTCTATGATGTCTTATATCATAGGTTCAGATGCCCGATCTCTTGACTATACTTAGCATCCCAACCTTTCGGTAGCGTACTTAGTGGTGAGTCCTTATAGTTTGAGGATAGAGTATTATTTTATTATTTTAGTGCAGTTTTCAGTAGTTGGAGTTAATTGAGGGCTTGTCCCATCAACTCCATCATTCATATAGTTAGAGGCTTTCAGACTAGAGTATTTTAGCCATGTGTTTCAGTATTCAGTTATCAGTATTCAGTATTGGTTTTCAATTATGAACCTTATGGTGTTTACAGCCTCACTTTTGTATTTATTTCAGACAAGTTGTTATTATTGTATTATTATTATATAGTGCTCACAGCAGGTACTAGTCATAGGTTGGTTAATGGTCCTTCAGGATCGCTAGCACCATATAGATTCCGGGGTACAGACATAGGGTGTTACAAACTTGGTAGCAGAGCCTAAGGTTCAACAAAGTCCTAGAAATTCTGAAAGTCGCGTCTAGTAGAGTCTTGTTCATGGGTGTGTAGCACGCCACAGTTATTGATAGAAGCCTATGATATGTTTTAGGAAAAGTTTCCCTTTTTTTGGTATTCATGTTGTGCGAGTGAGAATAAGCTCAAAATAAAATCTCAGGCTAATTCTTTTCTCCCTTCCATTTATAGAACATGCCTCTAAAAAAAACGGAAGAAGAACAGGAAATCTGCCAGCACCTATGCCCATCCAGATAGATCCTCTGGATGAGCATGTCACCCACGTGGAATTTAGACCAACTTTCACCATCCTAACTCATTTTGTGGAAGCCCAGAATGAACGCCCAACTGCCGTTCCGACCAACCTAGTGGCCAATACTACTACAGCTAAGATACGGGACTTCACCTGAATAAACCCTCCTACTTTTATCGGGTCAAAGTTAGATGAGGATCCATAAGAGTTTCATGATCAGGTGCAGAAGGTTACAGATATTATAGGGGTGACTTCTAATGATGTCACGAACTAAACCGGGGCCTTGGCCGTGACGAGTATTGTGAATCATCAAGGTCCAAAACACCCCTTATCTATCTGGTAATCATGCACATGACTTGTATGAAAAAATGCGGAAGATACACTATATAATGGAAACATGGTCAAGAATCATATGAAAACAATAATGGGGAATAATGTCCCACAATCTCAATCAATATCTCTATAACGTTGGCGAAATCTCTACTACAAGACTGAAACAAATATCTATCTGAAAACTGGGACAAGGCCCCCAGTAGACCCAAAATTAATAAATGATAAATTAAACTGCCAGATATCAGGCCTTCTAAAGTATAGAAGGCTCACCAAGTGACTCTGCGAATCTATCTGAGGAAATCCACTAATTTTCTGGACCCCTAGACTGTTCCTCCAAACCTGGGAGGGAAGGGGGTTAATACAAAAGTACTGGTACGCAAAGATATTAAAAAAAACATAATATTTTTACAAAATATAGTTGAGAGCCATTATAAAGCAGTTTCATATCAAATCATTTGAAAACACATGGACGTAATGTAATTGTTTTCACCAACAATGCAATGCAGCTGAGCTATGTGGAATACCCTACATATCACATTTACACCAACTGTCAAACCTTGGTTGCCGCCGTGATTAGAGTATAAGTGAGGGGAATACACATAAGATCACACAGCAGGGTGTCTCGACCCAATGGTAGAGCACAGGATCAGAAAGAAGGGCTTCTAACCATAGTCCTAATTTAGGAATGACATAAAGTCAGGTATGCAAGATCACAAAGCAGGGTACCAAATTCCCATGTCGAAAAAAATGGTTTCCAATGATGAGCTCTTATACTTAAACGCCTTCTTCGGGCATCCACCTATCTCATGAAAAATCAATGCATTCAAATTTCATCTAATGTAATCACATATCATATTATATAGGGTATCGTCACATTCGACTTGCTAGCCATCAATATCACATCATTCTTCTCATTCAACCATTGTATTCAACATGTTTCAACACAAATAGCCCTCTTATTTTCAAGTCAAAATCATATCAATTCTCAAAATATTTCATGCTTTTCAAGATGTTTTCAAACAATTTACATCATATGAACATTTAAAACAAATTCACATCAAGAGAGGGATTCTATATCATTCATGCTCTCAAGTTAACATCTTTTTGGAATACATGCATATACATATATCATATATCAAATCACTTCAGAATTCGGCCTAAAGACCAAATCAATATCATAAAGATGCTTGAAACATATTTATATTCATAATTTCAAAACCCTCATTTTTAAAACATGAATTTTTCAGCCCATGAGATTTTTAAGATAACCCCACGTACCTCTATGTGAGAATATGATAGGTGTTTCTTGAAGCCTACGTTGCGGGAATTCCAAATCTTTAATTTGTTTTGAAAACCCATGGTTGAATCTTGAGTTATTAGGGTTTTTATATTGAAACCCTAAGGGGTGTTCTTGAGAGAAAATTTGAGAAAAGGATTATATTTTAATGAATTCTGGGCTAAATCTGGTGTTATAGACGAAATTTGGGTGAGGTGAATGACTAAAATGCCCCTAAGAAAACAAACAAATTCGAAATTGTCCCTCAGTTGACAAGCTGATAGGATGAAGTAAAACGGGTATAACTCCTTACTCAGATGTTCGATATGGATGAAACTAGATGCATTGGAAAGAAGAATCAAAGATATTTTATTTGATCGGTAGCAGCTCTCTCAGTTCATTATATTCAGAGAGTTATGATCGTTTGAAGTTGACCCTAAAATGCTGAAAACTGGGCAATACGCTATGCTTTTTGCTACTGTTTTGAAATCCAAATGCAGCCTTATGCGTTCCAAAAAATTCTGAAACTTATCCGAGATGTACTATGAGCTTGCCCGATCAGAACGCAACTTGAAAATCTAAAAACGGATGTCAAGAAGGTTGAGAAGTTGTATCCCGAAGATTGCCATCTAAAATGACTCTAAGTCCTCATTACACTTAGAAAAATATTCTAGTTGTTAGCCACTCAAACATAACACTAAAAATGAAATCAAATCATGAATTTTGTGGGGCATTAAGATAGAAGTGTTTACCACATGTTTGTTAATAAAGAATAATTCAGTCCGGTTCTATATACGTAGGAACGACGGTCTAAACTCTAGCCCTAAAATATGGGGTGTTACATTATCTCCCCCTTGGGATCATTCGTCCTCGAATGATGGGTAGGAATATATTAAAGCTTAGAGGTATGGAATAATATGGACATGATATGTTTCTCTAAGAAAGAATACACTAATCTGAAACATGACTATAAGGCTGGAACTACTGATGTTCAAAATTCTAATACCGGACGTGCATATCTGATGCATGGAATACACAACTGAAGCTATTCATAAGCTGAATTCTCATAATGAACATGCATATCTAATGCATGGATCTATGACTGAGTTGTTGTCATGGACACAGGACTAAATACACTGATAAGCTAAACTTTTTCTATTGAACATGCATTTCTAATGCATGCATATTTGACTGAACGGACGTATGAATGTATGACTGAATACGCAATGATAGCTGGTGCAAGGCTTGTAATAAGAATCTATGCATGCAAGTGAATGAGGTATCTCCCCCTTGGGATCCTATGTCCCTTTATAAATGCTCAATTCACTAAGATACTCGAGGAACTAAGACGATGCACAGGGCACCTACGAATTGAATCATAACTGAACCTCTGGAATCTAAATTTAATGCATTATGCATGAACTGATCTATACTCGCAATTACTAGTATACTCTATCTTAGAATAGTAGCATGGCTAAGATTTTGGGTAGCATGAATAAATGAAAAGACGAGAAAACAAGACATGCGAATCTTCTTGTTAAACTGACTTACTGACTATACCGACAGAATTATGTTGGACCTTCATACTTAACTGGAGTATTCTCGTCAACACTTTCTCTAAGGAAGTTCTAGCAGTAATAGGGAGCCACGAATCTTGGGTATGGATTACACAAGACACCCACTAAGGAATCATCACAATGACAACACTCTATAGTTTTCAATATAGATATATAACTCCTAAATTAGGATAGAATTACCAGACCTTTGGAAATACAACGTCTTACTTTCAAGCTTAGCACACTTCTCGAATATCCCTTAACTATACTATTCCTATAAATATCATATTCATTCAATTCAGCTTAAAATTCTCATATGAGCATTGACAATATTTTTTCTACTAATGTCTAAAATATCTTAATCCTTACACCGCGATCAAGCCTACCTCTAAGTCACAAAAATACAACACGCTACGCCACGCTATTATTCTAAACCATATGATGCCACCTTCCATACCTCTTTTAAAGATCACATCCTAAGCATAACATGTCTTACTACTTCAATGACTACTCTAAACTCTTAATATGAAGTCATTAATTCATATTGCGACCTTCCACTATAATCCAAAAATGTCATTCAAGCCTATTTTATAACCACATGTTGACTTCAATGCAACCACCCATAAATACATACTTCACATTGTTCCTGAACTATTGTCAATATAACTCCCACGCGCTACCCTAAGACATACACACACAAACTTTTCCATTAACCATCATCTGTATCAAAGACTTGGCCCCAACTCTTACTTCATACTTATGTCCTTATCTAAGCAAGCATACTATGATCTTCCATCAACAAGAACATTTACATCATCACCACTATCATTGCATAGGGAGGGTCACTAAAAGTTTAAAACATAAGATCCTGAAGCATGAAAAGATTTTTATAAGGGACTGAGCACACTATAAAGAGTGAGTACATGTGTCATGAGTTGCATGACCTCAACTAGAGTTCATAACATAAGTAAGGTGATTCCGACTACTTGAATGAACTAAAACTCATTATCTTGGAACTAGAAGAGTACGTGACTCTCTATCATATACAGAAATCATGAACTATGATCGCAAAATTGGATCGTAATGCATGAGTAAGCATCCAAATAACTAAAAAAAATACTAAGGTATGAATGGGTTGAGATTCACCCTCACTTTCTGATGTTCTAAATCATACTGCATCACTACTAGAATCTGAGAGCCTTACTTAGTTATTCATTCTATCATCTCCCCCTTAGCTTCAAGTCATCATCTAAAGTTTGGGTCGTTACCAGATTCTAACTGAACTACACTTACTGCACTCTAGGGTTTGAAAGAAACAAAATGATAATACATGCATATCATAGACTTAACCTGAATGACTACCTTCTGGGATACACTCTATCATTCCAAAGCCACCAATACTTATTTCTATCGGTTCAACCTTCAAAACTCAAACTTAGATTCTAATACTTAACATGGCTATTTAGATCACCATATACCATCTAACTAGTCTTTCCCCACTTAACAATTCAATGGTACCACTAGCCACAAAAATTACGTAATAGCCTTACAAAAATATGTCATAACCTCATATCACCTTGGCATACTTCTACACAATACCTACAACATAATACTTCATTACAAATCAATTTAAATTAGACCCATTTCATACACCGTTCAAGCCTATTAGATCACTTTCATATGACTAACATCATTGATCAAGAAATCATCACATCTACCTTTATGAACTTCAAAAGTTCAAACTTAATGTCTAGTGCTAAACATGATTTTACAACCTAACCTTACGCATGATTCTCACTTTAAAACCATGAAATAAACATCAAGAAACACTAGTACAGTAGAAATTCATAACAACAATAATCGACCTTGACTTTACGATTTTCCTTATCATAACTCATTAGCATATACTATTTCAACACATCAAGCCTACTAATATTTATTCCTACAAATATACATCATTAATATCATGCCACTATTCTTACATCCAGATTCTACATTAAATTCAAGCCAATGGCTTAGCATCAATCATCTACCACCAATGACGAGTGCAACATAATATACTAATCCATTAAATTGGAACATTCTACCCCAAATACTTCAAAATCTACTACATACCTTCTCATAAGTTGTACTAGTTTACAATTACCAACAAAAGAAGGTCAATAGGTAAGGTCACATTATAGACATGATCAACCTTAATCTTATATTATAACCCCATACAATCTTTTCTACTTATACGGATTTCTCACCTCATACTTATTCACTCAATAATACATTTAGACTGCCTTCAAATTCCTCAAACAACCATGAGCCTATAATCATAACGTACTCACTAATATAGCCATTTTCACATTCAAGCAACAAACAAATCACCATGACTAACAACTCCTTCTTTGACTTATACTAAACTAACTCACAAGGACGACTTACCTCTTTACCAACTCAATCTCATGCAAACAGATTTAGCCATACTTATATTAAACCAACAAAAGAACAATAAGTTGGACAACAAGTTGCTAATGAATCGAAACAGGCCTCACACGGCTTCCCTAGACTTTGGTTTTGTATTTTGAACAAGAAAATGAGATGGATGACAAGGCAACTATGCTAGTGAATTGAAAGAGCCCCACACGAATTCACTACACTTTAAATTGTTTTTTTTTTCAAAAACACCATGATAACAAGATTACATATTACAAGGGATAGAAAATTGACACATAATATTTAATGGTCTAAGAACATACATATTATTCTATATAAATAAAAATCTGAGTAAAACACTTCCTCCATGGACTACCATATCGTCCACACACGCTACTAGCTACCACATGAGTTTATCATTATAGAGGGGTAAATCATCATCAAACATTGGTTATTCAACTGAAATATTAATTTATACAAAATCACCCTCACTCTGACTTTTAACTTTGTGACTTTACATTACCAAATTCTTGGTTCAATATCACTACCAATAGGTCATGACAACAACACTTTAACTTATGCTACTATTCGGGTAGAAATATAGTTCCAACATTCTGCTATATATTGTCCATATCTATAATAAGATTTTGAGAGGGACTAGATACACTTAATACCTTAAGGTGGAATGCATGATTCCATTAGGATCAATATTTACATCAGAATCAACATATATTGATACATTAATAGACTCATATCGAGTCCTTGCACAATTTTCAAAATCTTATAGGACTCAATCAAAAAGGACTATATCATGTATATTCTAAACTTTTTGCACTTGAATTAGCCCACTAATGGGACATTTCTAAGAACATCAGAGTAAGAAATGAATTTGAGATGACTTTACATTCATATGGGCGACACCATAGCACGAATTAGAGCATGAAAGGGGAACATTCCGACTCTATTGCACGTACTAGAACATAAAAAAAGAGAGACATTCCTAAATGCCTCGTAGCCTCTTTCTTATAAGTGTGGTGCGCTATACACCCATAAATAAGACTCTACCCAACGTAATTTCATAGACACCCTGGGACAACAAACAATGCTCTGATAACAAGTTTTTCATGACCCAAATCGGGGCCCTAGCTGTGATGCGGATTCTGAATCATCAAGGCCCGAAACACCCCTTATCTATCTAGTAATCATGCACATAAATTATATGAAAAAATACGAAAGATACACTCTATAACAGAAACATGGTCAAGAATCATATGAAAACAATAATGGGGAATAATGTCCCACAATCTCAATCAACAACTCTATAGCATTTCTGAAATCTCTACTACATGACTGAAATAAATATCTATCTAAAAACTAGAACAAGGCCCCCACTAGACCTAAAACTAATAAATGATAAATGAAACTGGCAGATATCAGGCCTTCCGAAATATAAAAGGCTCACCAAGTGATTCTGCGAATCTATCTCCAAAAACCTACTAATTTTCTGGACCCCTAGATTGTGCCTCCCAACCTGGAAGGGAAGGGGGTCAATACAAAATTACTGGTATAAAGAGATATCAAAACAAAACATAATATTTTTACAAAATATAGTTGAGAGCCATTATAAAGCAGTTTTATATCAAATCATTTCAAAACACATGGGCGTAATGTAATTATTTTCAACAACAATGCAATGTAGCTGAGCTAGGTGAAATACCCTACATATCACATTTATACCAACTGTCAAACCTCGGTTGGTATCGAGATTAGAGTATAAGTAAGGTGAAGACACATAAGATTACACAGCAGGGTGTGTCGACCCAATGGTAGTGCACATGATCACAAAGCAGGGCTCCTAACCATAGTCCCAATTTGGGACATAAAGTTATGTACGCAAGATCACAAAGCAGGGTACAAAATTCCCATGTCGTCAAACACGGTTTCCAGTGATGAGCTCTTACACTCAAACGCCTTCTTCGGTCATCCAGCTATCTCATGAAAAATCAATGCATTCAAATTTCATCTAATTCAATCACATATCATATTCTGTAGGGTATTGTCATACCCGACTTGCAAGCCATCAATATCACATCATTATTCTAATTCAACCATTGTATTCAACATGTTTCAACACAAATATCCCTCTCGTTTTCAAGTCAAAATAATATCAATTCTCAAAACATTTCATGTTATGCTTTTTAAGATGTTTTCAAATAATTTACATCATATGAACATTTAAAACAAATTCACATCAAGAGAAGAATTCCATATCATTCATGCTCTCAAGTTAACATCTTTTTGGATTACATGCATATACATATATCATATATCAAATCACTTTGGAATTAGTCCTACAGACCAAAGCAATATGATAAAGATGCTTGAAACATGTTTATATTCATAATTTCCAAACCCCCATTTTTAAAACATGAATTTTTAAGCCCATGAGATTATTGAGATAAACCCACGTACCTCTATGTGCGAATTTGATAGGTAAGCCTACGTTGGGGGGATTCCAAATCTTCAATTTGTTTTGAAAACCCATGGTTGCATCTTGAGTTATTGGGGTTTTTACTTTGAAACCCAAAGGGGTATTCTTGAGATAAAATTTGAGAAAAGGATTATATTTTGATGAATTAAGGGCTAAATCCGGTGTTATAGATGAAATTTGGGTGAGGTGAAATGACTAAAATGCCCCTAAGAAAACAAACAAATTCGAAACTGTCTCTCAGTTGACAAGCTAATAGGCTAAAGTAAAATGGGTATAAGTCCTTACTCAGATGTTCTATTTGGATAAAACTAGTTGCATTGGAAACAAGACACAAAGATATTTCATTTGATAGGTAGAAGCTCTCTCAGTTCATTATATTCAGAGAGTTATGATCGTTTGAAGTTGATCCTAAAATGCTGAATACTGGGCAATAGGCTATGCATTTTGCTACTGTTTTGAAATCCAAACGCAGCCTTATACATTCTGAAAAATTCCAAAACTTGTTCGAGATGTACTATAAGCTTGCCCAATTGTAACGCAACTTGAAAATCTAAAAACGAATGTCAGGAAGGTTGAAAAGTTGTATCCCAAAGATTTTTAGCTAAAATAACTCTATGCCCTCAAACATAACACTAAAAATGAAATCGACTCGAGAAATTTATGGGGCATTATGATAGGAGTGTTTTCCAAATATTTGTTAATATAGAATAATTCAGTTAGGTTCTATATATGTAGGAATGACGATATAAACTCTAGCCCAAAAATACGAGGTGTTATAAGTGAGAGTGTTGACTTGGCCACATATTAGTTACAGGATATGGTTTACTCGTGGTTCGAATAGTGGAAAGCATAGAGGATCACAGATGTAGGGCCCATAGAATGAGAGGAGTTTGCTATTGTTTTTCTGGATAGGTTCTTCCCATTAGAGTTGAGGGAAGTAAAGGTTTTCTGGATATGTTCTTCCCAGGAATGTAGGACCACAATACTGATTAGGGATATGGACACATCCAGGCTTATGGTCCATGCTCAATAGATAGAGAAGGCTAAGAATAAAGAGAAGGAGAGGGAGAATAAGAGATCTAGAACAGGTAGCTTCAACTTCACTCAATTGATATGCTAGATTTTTATAGTTGACATAATTGTAAGTTCTTAAGTAATTATTGGTGTTTTTGATATTATTTATTAATATTTTGTAGGAAAGTCAAGATGCATGGAAATAAATAACAATGGAGCAGAAGGGCAGAAATCTGGTGTAAATAAGCTAAAGTGTAGCTGATGCCAATTTTAAAGCGCCGTCATACATGGGACAGACTGTTAAAGTTGCCATCAAGCTTATACATAACCTGTGAAGCTAAGATGAAAAGGGACGATGCTTAGGATGGGTCGTCCAATATGTCACATGGCATCAAAATCATCCTTATCCAGATGCAGAGTATGTTGATTTTCAGTGAAGTTGTGATGGTAGTTTTCAGATGCCGTCAAGTTTTTTTGACACGCCGTTAGGTTTTCTATCTGAAGATTCAGAAGATAACAATTCATTGAATCATTGACGATATCTTGCACACGTCATCAGTTATCTGATGCGCCATCTAAAGCATCTTCATCTAATCCGAAGAGAAAACTAAAACTTTAATTTTATTTTCTTATTTAGGGTTGACTATGTAAAGTCTTTTTTAAGGGTTTTTAAAGAGGGGGATCATTGTCTATAAAAAAACTCTAAGAAGAGAAGCATGTACATTGCTCTCTTTCACTAAATATTCTTCTTGTTTCTTATCAACTATTTTTGGGTTTCTACCTTGTGACTAAATTGAAGAAACTACTTATTGTTTTCCATCCATTCGTAAGTTTATCCTTGGCATCATGAATTCAAATTGTAATTTCGTTCATCAAATCATGAGCGGCTATTTGCATTAGCCAAAGTTATGGGATCCATGGAGTAGGGTTTGATGGGTTACTAGGTATTTAACGAATTCAAAGAGTAGTAGAACGTCTTGAAATTCTATTGTTTTAACTAAAATCTATTGGTTGGAAACATTAGATTATGCCTTAGGTTTTATTTGCTTCTAACGGAGAAATAGACTAGAGGTTGTGAATTATCAACAGGGATTCGGAAGCTACCAACCTTCTGTTTAATGATTGATGTCGTAACTAGATTAATCTACCTGAGATAACATCCTATTGGAAATAGATAAGTTATAAGTTTGAGAGAATTAGATAATAAATTGTCTGATGAGGTCGAGAGATAAGTCAGAAAGTATCATAGTCAAGGATAGTTTGCTGTTTTACTTACTTCAAGAATCCCAAGCACTACCTAGTACCTATAAAGTCCCAAAAGCCATGGTTAACATAACTCTGGTTTCCCATTTATATTGATTACAAACATTAATATTGAAGTGACAACATTACTTGATACTTCCAAAACCCCCATCTTAATTTTATATTTTCGTACCATTTGTTTGAATTAAACTTGTAGCTATAACTTTAAATTAGCCTAATCGCCACTTACATTGTTCCCTGTGGATTCGACCCCGACTCCAAAGTTGGGTAAATATATTGATGACGACTGACTTACACTAATTTGAGGTGTAAGTTGAGCATTATCATCAGCCTAAGTCAGATAGTGGGAATCATTTTTAGTTCTGCTCGAAATCTTCAGTTCTAGCTCCATCCTCAGCCAGTGCTCCAGTGCCAAAATTTAGACATGGAAATAGAGATAGGGCATCAGGACCTAAACCCTAGGGTAGTGTTGGCAGTTCCCGAACAAATCCTCTTTGCTAGAAGCGTGGCAAAAACCATCAGGCTATCTATAGAGCTGGCTGTGATATATGTTTTGGATGTGGCAAGCAAGGCCACAAGGTTAGAAAGTGTTCTCCGGTGGATTTTTAGAGTCATTATAATCATCCCTCAGCTCAGTCTGGTCACCCGAATTAGCATGGTGTCGCTTCTAGTGCCACCAGTGGGCAACGCCAAAATAGACTCTATGCAATTCCATCCTGATAGGATTAGGAAAGTTTTCCTGATGTGGTCACTAGTATGATACAAGTTTATTAGTTACATAATTATGCTTTGCTAGATCCAGGAGCTTCCTTGTACTTTGTAACTCCATATATAGCTGTTTACTTTGGAGTCAGTCCCAAAATCCTACCATAGCCTTTCTCAGTCTCTACCCCAGTGGGTAAATCTATCATAGCCTGATGAGTATATAGGAACTGTCCATTCATGAAATCTCAGAATGTCACTTCAGCAGATTTAGTAGATTTAGAAATGACAGATTTTGATGTCATTCTCATCATGGATTGGCTTCATTCATCCTATGCCTCAGCTGACTATAGAAATAGAATTGTCAAATTTCAGTTTTTGAATGAACCAGTCATAGAATAGAGGGGTAGTACCTTAGTAATTAGGGGTCATCTTCTTTCTTACCTAAGGACGAGAAAAATGATATCTAGGGGGTATGTCTACCATCATTTTTTAGTTCTAATACTCCCAGTCTTAAGTCAGTTCCAGTAGCATGTGAATTCCTAGAGTTCATCCCAACGGGGAAATTGACTTCAGAATAGAACTTCTTCCATATACTTAGCCTATATCTATTATGCCATATAGAATGGCTCTATCAGAACTAAAAGAATTAAAAGAATAGTTGAAGGATCTCCTAGATAAGGGATTCATCAGACCTAGCATATCCCCTTATGGTGCACCAGTTCTATTCGTGCGGAAGAAAAATAGTTCTCTTAGAACGTGTATAGACTACCATCAGTTGAGTAAAGTCACGGTCAAGAACAAGTATCCACTTCCCAGAATCAATGACTTGTTTGACCAACTTTATGATGCCAGTTACTTTTCTAAGATAGACCTTAGATCAAGCTATCATCAGCTCATAGTCAGAGAATGTGACATTTCAAAAACAACTTTCAGAACTCAGTATGCTCACTTTAAATTTCTAGTCATGTCATTAGGTCTCACCAATGCCCTAGCAGCTTTCATAGACTTGATGAACCGTGTGTTCAAGTAGTACTTAGACATGTTCATCATAGTCTTTATTGATGACATTTTTGTCTACTCCAGTAGTGAACATGATCTTGCACACCATCTCAGAATAGTGTTTCAGACTCGTAGAAACCATCAGTTGTTCACCAAATTTAGTAAGTGCAAATTTTGGCTAAGGTCAGTAGCTTTCCTTGGCTATATCATTTTTGATGATAGCATTAAAGTTGATCCCCAAAAGACCAAAGCAGTGAAAAACTAGCGTAGACCCATCTCTCCATTAGATATCGGGAGTTTCTTGGGTTTTGTCAGCTATTACCGATGGTTTTTTAAGGGATTTTTGTCCATTACATTCCTATGTCCAAATTAACTCAGAAGAAAGTCAAATTCTAGTAGTCAGATTCTTGTGAGAAGAGTTTTCAAGAGTTAAAGACTCGACTCACTACAGCTCAAGTTTTTACTCTGCCAGATGGTTCAGATGGGTTTTTAGTATATTGTGATACCTCAAGAGTTGGTTTGGGGCATGTTTTGATGTAGAGAGGTAAGTCCATAGCTTATACCTCTAGACAGCTTAGGCCCCATGAAAAGAACTATCCCACTCATGATCTTGAGTTAGCATCAATAGTATTTGCCTTAATGATTTGGAAGAACTATTTGTATGGGGTACATGTTGATATGTTCATAGACCATAAAATCCTCCAGTATGCATTCTCTTGGGAATACCTAAACCTTCGTCAAAGAAGGTGATTGGAGTTATTTTAAGACTACGATATGAGTGTCCTGTATCATCCGGGTAAGGAAAATGTAGTGGTTGATACTCTCATTAGGATGTCTAAGGGTAGTGTTGCTCATGTGGAAGCTGATAAGAAAAATTTAGTTCAAGAAGTTCATCAGCTTCCTAACTAGGTATCTTCTTAGTCGATTCAGAAGAAGGTAGTGTATGGGTGTAGAGTAGTTTAGAATCATCTCTGGTTTTCGAGGTAAAGGAAAAGCAGGACAAAAATCCCAGTCTAATTAATCTGAAAGAGTCAGTCAGAGATAAAAAAATAGAGGTTTTATCCTATGGGGATGGTGTATTGTGTTGCCAGGGTCGACTATATATACCAGGTATAGATGACTTGAGGTATTGGATTCTTGCAGAAGCACATGGTACACGCTACTCTATTTATCCAGGTCCACTAAGATATACCATGACTTATGGGAAGTCTATTAGTGGAGTGGGATGAAGAGAGATATTGCAGGGTTTATAGCTAAATGCTCAACATATTAGCAGGTTAAGATTAAATATCAGAACCTAGTGGGTCCATACAGAAGTTTAGTATTCCCACATGGAAATGGGAATAAGTGAACATAGACTTTGTGATGGGTTTGCCCTATACTCGTTATCATCATGATTCAGTTTGGGTTATCATAGATAGGATAATCAACTCAACTCATTTCTTACCAGTCCATACCTCTTATTCAGCCGAGGATTATGCCAAGCTCTATGTCAGAGAATTGGTCTGATTTTAGAGAGTTCTGTTATCCATCATTTCATATAGAGGTACCTAGTTTACCTCTCATTTCTGGAAACCATTCTAAAAGGGTCTTGGTACCCAAGTTCACCTCAGTACAGCCTTCCACCCTCTGATAGATGGTCAAGAAGAAAGGACCATACAAACTCTAGAAGATTTGCTAAGAGTATGTACCATTGACTTTAAAGGCAGTTGGGATGTCCATTTGCTAATGATTGAATTTACGTATAATAACAGTTACCATTCCAGGATTTAGATGGCTCCATTTGAGGCGCTCTATGGGAGGATATGTAGATCTCTCATTGGTTGGTTTGAAGTGGGTGAGGCCATAATGGTAGGGCCTGACTTGGTATTTTATACCTTAGAAAAATTTCAGTTGATCAGGGAAAGGCTTAAGATAGCTCAAATCCAATAAAAATCGTATGCTGACGTGCATAAAAAGGATCTCAAGCATGAGATTGGTGACTATGTTTATTTGAAAACCTCTCCTACGAAAGAAGTGAAGAGGTTTGGCAAGAAGAGGAAGCTCATTACTTGATATATCGGTCCTTATCGGATTCTCAGCAGTTACAAAAAGGTAGCTTATGAGCTTAAGTTGCCTTCAGACTTAGCTTCAGTGCACCCAGTGTTTGATGTCTCCTTGCTAAGGAAATGCATAGGTCACCCAGTAGTTATAGTCCCTATAGAGGGTATAGATTTTTATAATAGCCTCTCTTATGATAAAATTCAAATCGAAATCCTTGATTTTTAGATTTGCAGACTGAGGAACAAAAAAGTCCCTCTAGTCAAAGTTCTTTGGCAGAATCATTCCATTAACGTAGATACTTGGGAAGAAGAAATAGATACGTTGACCAAGTATCCTCACCTCTTCTCCGTAAACTCAAACTCAACTCAAGATAACAGTTTTTCTTAAATTTACTCAGTTTCATGTTCAGATGTAGTTACCAACTAGGTATCAAGTAACGTTGCATACTTAGTCATGTATTCATGAATTAGTTCAGTCATGTACTCATGCATCAGATATGCATGTTCAGTATACAAACATAGCTTATCAGTAATATCAGTTACGAAATCATGCATTAGGTATGCATGTTTAATATGATAATTCAGTATATTAGTAGTATAAGCCATGAAATCATGCTTCATTTGTACGTGCGCAGTATGTACTTTTAATCTATCAGTTCTGCCATCTTAGTCGGTCTCATTCGAGGATGAATGTTCCCAAGGGGGAGATATTGTAAGGCCCCAAAAAACCCTAAGCTCAATTTAGTCTTTTAAAGCTTGTTAAGGGGTCCCAGACTTCGAAAATTTTAGCTAAGTATTCATACTTAGAGTTATTTTAGCCTTCATAGTTGGTGATCTTATTTCGCGACCATTACGACTATTAAATATTGATCTTTAAGTTGCTTCATGATCAGGAATGTCAGTAGATATTCTCGAACGAGTTTTAGATTTTTCAAACATCGTTTGAAGCACGTTTAAGAGTCCAAACTAGTGTATAGATATGATCTTGATGCGCTGAATCGCCTATCGCATCGATGAATATTTCCCCCAGCTCCTAATACAATTTTCAATAAACCAACATAGACTCGACGTAGTGCATCGTCCATCGCGTCAGTCTGTGCATTGCTAGGCCAGTTTTTAGTCATTAAAAAGTCGTGTCCTCAGGGGTATTTGGGTTATTTTTCCACATCTACCAGCCCCCAAAACATGAGATTTAGCCACTTTATAGGCAAAATCCATTCACTATTCTCATAATTACTCAAGAACAAAACCCTAGGGCTTCTAATTCAAGGTTCAAGATTCAAGAACTCACCATAACCTTCATTAATTCAAGTACTCAGGTATCTGAAGTGTTCATCCAAGGGTTTCTTTTACCCTTGGAGTCTAAGAAACCATTTTTTAAACTTCAAGTAGATTGATTTCATGATTTTCATAATTGGATTTAAGTGTATTCATGATTATAATGTTAATTGAGTTTCTAAACCATGGTTTATTACAAGTTTCATGTGGAATTGATTATCATGTGTGTAGTATTATGTGAATTTATGTTGAACCCATTGAATTTGTGAATTTGGCAATTAATGTTATGATTCCTGAACGTTGTTTAGTATCAATTGCACATTAGTTCTCCCCAAGTGTTTGTTAAAGTGCTCATGTGAACTAAATAGGGAAAAATCATGACATGGTAGTATATGTGTAAACTTATGCCTGACAAGTGTTTGATAAAATGTCTCTATGGATGAATTATTAACAAGTGCACAATGTTATGCTTTTCAAGTTTACTCTATGCTTTACGTTTTATGCTATCGAGTCCTGGGGGTATTCAATACCCAAAAATTTAGCTATTTACCTAGACCTAAAGTAGTTAAAAAACTGTCTCAGTAGTGTTGTGAACAGTGGTACTCAGTAATCAGTCACAGTCTTAGTTCAGTATTCAGTTCAGAACTCAGTGAACTCAGTCAGTTAACCATATTCCGTAGTACTTCATCAATTAGCGAAACCCAGTGAACTCAAAGCAGTTTAGTTAGACTGTATGACCAGTAATAGTTCAGTCAAGCCTAGTATGGAATAGAAATCAAGTCAGTGCCTATTCAGTTGGGAGTAGGATTCAGCACCGAGCGAACCCAGGGATAGGAGCATTCCTGTATGGATAGGGTTTGAACCTTAGTAGCAATCCCTAGGTTATAAAACTATGTAGCTAGCATAGGTTAAGATATGTTCCTGCCATACTAGGGTTGATACATCTCATACGAGTTTTTCTACCAGCGAGGGTTGAAAAAAGATATTCCTGTTAGAGACTGTTAACTCTTAGTTTATCTTTACCCATGGCACAGTACTGGCACCCTTCCAACTGAGGTTACAAGTTGGACCTCAATCCACTCAGTGAGGTGCATGTCGGTTAGATGATTACCTCCTATAGTTTCAGTTTTAGTTTCAGTCTTAGTATAGAACTCAGTTCAGTTCTACAGAATTAGGACTGTCAGATACAGACACCCAGCTTTGTGTAGATCTCAGTTCAGTTCTATAGAATCAAGACTGTCATAAACAGTCACCCAGTTATCAATCAGGACTTTCAGAATCAGTTACTCAGTTATCAGTAATATAGTATCAGTAAACTCATATATCAATTAATCAATATTCAGAACCCAGTCACCAGTGTTAACATGATCTCGGTTGTAGTTTATGTATTCATGCATGTCCTCTCATTCCGTTATGTTCATGATACTCGGTCAGTTATTGTTCATGCATATTAACCCATGCATATAAGCCTACCTAACTTAGCATACTAGTGCATTCAAAGTACTGATGCATACCTTTTTTTTGTACTATGACGTCTTATATCATTGGTTCAGACACACAAGCTCCTGACCATACTTAGCAGCCCAGTCTATCGATAGCAGACTTAGTGATGAGTCTTCATAGTTCGAGGATAGAGTATTATTTTAGTATTTTAGTGAGGTTTTCAGTAGTCAAAGTTAGTTGTGGGCTTGTCCCATCAACTCCATAATTCAGACAGTTAGAGGCTTTCAGACTAGAGTATTTCCGATATGTGTTTTAGTATTTAGTTATTTGTATTCAGTATTAGTTTTTAGTTATGAACCTTATGGCATTTACAGCCTCACTTCTACATTTATTTTAGATAGGTTTCTATTACGGTATTATTATTATTATATAATGCTTACAGCAGGTACCAGTCATGGGTTAGCTGATGGTCCTTCGGGGTGGCTAGCACTGTGTAACATCCAGGGTACAGACTCGGGGTGTTACATTTTGTCCTCTCTTATTAATTATATATAGATATAGATATAAATATATATTTTTTTTATTTTACAAAAACTTAGCCTCATGATCTCTAAAGATTCAGGGCAATGTATAAAAATTGAAATTAAGGATACCAAAATAATTATGAAGGTAGTAATACTTTCAAAATATTCCTCAATAAATCTATGAATAATTTATCAAAAGATAGGGTCATACCCCGAAAAGGGTGTCCTAGGTATTCCACTAAAAGTGAGAATCAAACCCTCGTAGTTCCTGAAATCATAAAAACTAAATTTCTAGTTTTAAATTTTCATCACCATTTCTTTAGAAAATGTTAATTAAATTTGGAGGAAAAGACACTCTCTTGTATTTTTCCATGTTGCCTAAAGTCGTTCAACAATAAACGGGTCTTCCAAATAAATATTAAAGAGCACATAGGATACACATGTTGGTCACTATAAAGAGGGACACTGGTTCTAGATGGATTCGGTCCCTGTATCGATTCCTGTGAAGTCAAATACACATGATGCAAATAAAGTGGAGCCTAATAAAGATAACCACATCTGAGTTTCAGTTTTACTATGTTTAACCTAATGGAGATAGATGTCTAGACTGACTTACCCAAGAGGATACTCGAGTCAGGAAAGGACAACTTGATAGGTAGCAGTGCTACTCTGCCTTCGTTGTTGGTCCAAACCCCACCTAATATGTGTGAATAATAATCCTTCATCAAGTTCCTTGACACTCCGTCTATTTCAAGAGAACTTGATGGGGGTGCGCAATAGAAGACAGTTTATAAAATAATTCAACAATATCAAATCGATAAACGAGCGGCAAATAGCACATTAGGCCAACAAACACAATATCTAAATAACTAAATCAAGTAAAAGCCAATATCAAAAGCTCGAATTCTGGTTATTCCTAATAGAGTCGCCAGAGATGTCACACCCTTTTTTGGCGAGGTCAAAGAGTTTTTTCAATTAAAGTAAAGATATTGTATAGGGATTATTTTATTTACAATGTCTCCACTTGAAATTGAGTTATAGTGTCCCAAGTCACCTTTTTGAATCTCTAATCAAAAGTAAATGACTCTTTATATTGGTCTGCGAAAATAGAAGACCGAATAAGGAATCTTGTTGACCGAGGGGAAGATGTGAGGCATCCCTCGAGTCCCGTAGTTCTAGCATGGTGGCTTTTATAAAGTTATACTATACTCAAACTATTTGGATATATTATGTTTGTAGGCCCCATTTCACTCATTTTAATGTATAATATTTGTTGATAACTCGTGTATTAAGCTAGTAAAAATCAATTTTAGGACGATCTTTGTAAGGTGAATTATTACATCCTTGAATTATTTTCAAAACATCTCAGAAAGATATATACGCCGCATTCTTAATTGAGACAATCATTTTAAACGTGCCTAGAGCTTTTCTGGCACTAAAGGCATTGGTTCGTCTCTTGTAAACTTGAGATAATTTTTCTTATCTATTTTTACTCTTTTCGCTCTTTTCTTATTTAAAAAAATTTGCAACAAGTTTTGGATTTGTCCGCAACTCGCCTCACTCACTTGCAAATGGGGTTTTCCTCTCTATTTTTCCTTATTGCGAGGAGTTTTGAATAAATTCGCGACTCGTCCCTCTCAATCCTCACAGCTGAACTACTTAGAAACTAAATATTAGTCTAAAACTAAATTTCCTTTTTCCTTGATTAATGCTACTTGATAAAAAAAAAACTTTCGATTATTGGAATTAAGAAAAGATAATACAAAATCAGAGGTGATGACCAACATATTAAATTTAATCTGACTTAATTGGAACATGAAAATTAATTTATTAACCTAAGCCTCATTTAAAAAAAACATACACACGCATTAAAAAAAACACTTGAAAACCAATTCAACGTGATTACCTCATTTACATAAGAAAAATATTGCATGAAATAATACTAGAAAGTAAAAATTCTACCCACTATGACAGTAAATTTTTACATTTCACCAAAACAACAACTAAAATTATGACTTTTATATTACAAATTCACCCTCTATTTTGTTAATTTTCTATTTTAGCAGATTAGTCAGAGAGTAATGAAAATTTAAGAGAAAATGTTAGATATTAAAAGAACTAAATTTGAAACCAAGTAATGAAAATTACTACTCGAAACTTCTTAAAATGATGATCACGGATGAGAAATGCTTCATCAAATAAACTAACTTAAACATCTATGTACTAAAAGTTAGGCAGAAAATAAACATATCATATTTGTGCAACAAAATTAGTGCCAACGTTGCAAGGATAGACTGAAATTTCAACTTAAAGATGGACTTTTGACCAAAATAAATAAACAACTAATGTCGTTCGGCTAATCTTAAAAAATGCAGCATCCGAAGTCGATTTTAAATTTGTGATACCCATTAGTTCAAATGATAAGATTCTGATAAGAACGAGAGGCATCTCAAGTATAATAGTGATCAACTATGAACCCGAAAACTATACATGATTGAGTGGGTAAGCCATTGCAATTGGATATGGCTACTATAATTAAGACTTGACCTAGTAATGCTAGGGTAAATATGCAGGTGGATTTACTTGACAAATTACCTAAGGTGGTTGAGATTGAAGAGATTAGAACTAAATCTAGTGAAGCAAGAGTACAAAAGGTGAAGATACAATATGATTTCCTACACAAGTATTGCAAAACCTGCAAGCTTCATGGATATGGTAAAAAGAAGTGTAAAAGTCTACATTCAAAATTGAATGAAGCACATAAAGTTAGGGAGGAAGGACAACATGACCAGTAGATAGATAAAGATCTGCCTCTAAATGTGATTAGAGGGGTAAGAGGTAATAGGTTTGCTTAGAACCCTACAAACAAAAGATTTAGAAAGGCAATAAAATACCTTGAATCTATTCCAAATGATGTATCTGTTTCAATGGATATACTGAACAAAGAGGAGATAAAGACTAGAAAATCTTTTGATATTTTAATAGAATTGGAGCAAGATGATGAACCAACAATAATGGGCAAGACAACAATATACAGTTAAAGAATAAGGAGAACTCAATGCATGAGAAATTGTCAAATGAAATTGATACTAATATGGAGAAGGATGGCAGTGAGGATGCAATTCAAATGGAGGAACTTGGGGAAAATCATGCAACAAAACACAAGGAAATATTGCAAACAAAGTCAAATGAGTGTTCATGAAATAGACCACAACATACAGACGAAGAAAAGCAATTATAGTAACAAAGTCAAAGTCAACAACCAGTGAAACCAGTAGCAGCAACACAGAAGGAGATGATGGGTTTCAGAGAACAAGGGAAACCAACCAGCTCAAGTTGAGAATGTGATCTACAGGATGAAAACAATCAAAGGGTTGATGAACTATAAAGGCTAGAAAATAGACACGATAATGGAAAGTGATAAGGTTTAATTTCAATGGATGATTTTCTTGCAAAAATTAAGGAAAGGAAATAATTAGGAATCTTGTCTAATCACATTAAAAAGGAAAGAATATCAACTTCTAAAGGAAAAAAAATCAGCCCTACTCAACATTTAATGCAGTATCTCCAGAAAAGGAAGGAAATATCACTTCTTATTTCATTATTCAATTTTTTGGCCTCCTTCAGGGTTTTTTCTTTATTTTTGTAGACTTTAGTTATTCTTGAAAATAGGATCCTGCTAATCCCATTTACAAGGAGCAAAACCTTTGAGTTGCCTTGTATCTTCTAATGGCTAATAGTAGTCCAATCACTACTATTTAAAGTGATGGTAGACAAAGGATGAGACATATTTTTGTCTCAACCTTCTCTAGTTATTTGCTCTACTTTATCAAGCATTGTATTCTCTTGAGGTTTACCATGTATTTAAAAAAAAGGAGAGAAACACATAGTTCGTGAGGCATTATATTAAAAGTGAGAAAGAAGAAAAGAGTGTGAGTCATAGCCTAAAAGCTTGACTCAATCCTTATAATTTGATTTGACATATAAAGAACTAGTAGAAACCTTTGTAACCTAAGAGGACTGGAGTAAGACCTATCATAGGTCCCAAATATCTAGTGTCATTTCTTTTCAGCACTTTATTTGTTGAACTTTGCTTTTTTGCTTCAATAGTCGGTTGTCCATTCAAGCAAGTACACTGTCTAATAAAAAAGAGTAATTACCCCTACTATTTTTATGAAGTAGGTGCTTCCATCTTTAGATGTTATAATACATGCAAATAAAGTTGAAGAGCTAAAGATTTTAAAAGAAATGGAATAAGCAACTTATTATGAGCCATTACAAGTAATGAATACCAATCAGTGGCAGATACCAGTAGTCCCAAATGAAGTTGCAACATATCCACCAGTAACAGGGAGTCAATTACAAATAAAAAGAGGTGGATCAATGTTGAGGTTTTGTCTTTAAGTGATCCTAGTCGGAATAAAAGTTCATCTCTAAAGAAGAACCTGCATAATATTGTATTTCATTAAATACACCTATAAAGATAGTTCGTGGTGAACAAGCAGAGGCAGAAAAACCATAGAAAATAAAGATGAAGTTAGAAATGACAGTAGCCTGAGGAACATTTACAAAGAAGAAGTTTTATATTCTAAATCAGGTGTTAAGGGAAAAAAAGTTTAAAACAAAGGAGAAAACAACAATAAACCAACAAGGGTGATACCAAGGTGGGGTGTCAACGCAACTATTAAATGAAGTACAAAGTACTTTCTTGAATATAAGGTCTATTAGAACTCAAAATGCTTTTCACAAAGTTTAAATGCTACATAAACATCACAAATTCCTTTTAATTGCTTTAATGGAACATTCCAAGGCACCAGGCAATTACAAATATACAGGAGAAGGTTTGGGATGTAGTATTTGAATTTAATTAGAATGGTCAAATGTGGATTTTTGTACGGGATCATATTTAAGTTGGGGTAATTTCTAATACTGAACAACAACTATCATTACAACTCACCATGGAGGATGGTAAGAAAGATGGTGACTACAGTGGTTTATGCAAATGCTCTTCTTTAGAGAGATTAAGCTGGTGGGATTATTTGTATTCTATTAGGACGCTTTGACTATGCCTCGATTAGTGCAGGGAGGCTTTAATGTTATTATGAGTGATGAAGAAAAGATTAGAGGACTACTAGTATATCTAGGATTTTGCCTTTTGTATAAACTTGTGATTTTTTTAAGATTAACTTTACCAGCAACCCTTTCACCTAGTGTAGTGGTAGAGCTGATAATGAATATATTTTTGAGAGTCTTCAAAGAATAGTCATCAATTAGCCTGTAGAAGATATATTTGCTAATGTGAAAATACAACATTTAGCCAGAATTGGGTCTGATCATGCCTCTTTACTTCCCACTTGAGATGGTTACATATAGAAATACTTAAAACTCTTTAGGTTCTTAAAACTTTGGAATAGAAGAGAAAATTTCAAATAATTTGTTATATAAAGCTATAGGGCAAATGATTATGATGAGGATTGCTTCAGCAGATTGAAACACAAATAAAAGATGACAAAGAAAGAACTTTCAAAGTGGAGCAAAGATATATTTGGGGACATGTTTCAACAATTTATAATTGGGGAGAAGATTGTCAAACAAAATGAGGGTTTATTTCAAGAGCAACCAACTACAACTAAAGGGAAATCATGTTGCATGCACATGCTGAACTCAAGTAATATATTCATTATGAGGACGATATTTGGAGACAAAAAGATAGTATCAGTGTGAAATGACCCGATAGGGTATTTTTTATACTGTCAGCTTATTTTCTTTGTTAGATCTTTTCCATAACTGCCTCAAATCATTTATGACTTGATGGAACTGATAGTTTGATTACTAGGCAGTTTGTTTGGTTTTAGGACCAATTCTCCATTTAGAAGTCTTTGCTGATTTCGAATGTCCATCGAACGAAAACTTCAGTTAAACAACCTCAGATACAAATTTCAACTACTCCAGAAGCTCTGAAATATCAATTTTAGGCTATAAATACCCTTGGATTAGGTCATAAAAAAACTGAGTTTATTTTGATCAATTGATTCGAATATGAAAAAACTGGTAGACATGGATGTGGGACCCACAATTAGTCTAAATAGCCTTGTGTGGAAAATATAACTTCCCCAATGCATCCAGAATGTCGAATATAGTGAGGCTACTGTAATGCCTCAGAATTATCCCCTCGACTTCACGTGGTGCTCAGGACTACGAATAGCCCCAAGCTAACTCATGATATCTGTTCAGCTTGAAACTTACATGACAAGTAAGATAGCATGTATAGAAAATAAAGATAACCCATTCCATATCTTCATATGAATCCATAAATTCGGGAACCTTAAACAAACTTCTTGAACTTTGAACAAAAATAGTCTGACAAGCCTCTACTGATAACTAGAGAGCCACTTGGACCAACCCTAGCTGACCCAAACTTAATCGGAAATAAAATACTCAAATAATTACATCAATGAACAGAAGTCTAATAAGATGGGTCCTCGGACTATGATGACTCACCAAAAGTCAAGATGTAGGTGATGATGCCCGTAATCAATCGTGCTACTGGAAACGAGCACCAGAACCTACATTATAAGACAATGTAGTACATAGAAATATATGTGGGTCAGTACTTCTGGAATGTACTGAGCATGTGGGGGTGAATTCCTATGTAAAACAAAAATTGAATATATATATTTGTACTGTCAAATGATTCATGCTAAGTTTAAATAACTCACCTTGGGTTTGAGTATAAACAACAATTTCAACATTATAAAACACGGATAATAAAGCATTAGAGTAAACTTAGTGAGCCATAACACTTAGTTTCTAAAATGTTTACTTTTAGTCTTTCTTATGGGAGATTCTTCTAAATGACATAAACCATGTGAGCTACCATAGAGTCCAACGTCTTACCCACATTGGAGAGAGTTGTTCTACACTTTCCATCAGAATAGAACCTTAACTTCAGTGATCATTATACTTCATCCATATTGGAATAAAGCTTAACCTATGGTGGCTCATAGTTTCTAGAAATTTAGGATACGCTCATCTGTATTCCCTTCTCGGTGCTGAATATTACTCCCCAAAATACATACATGCTCATACTTAAGAAATCAACCTTAAAATAGCATTAGGGTTTATTAAATGAAAACCAGTTATGCTTCTTTTTACCTTAAATCATAATCAAGATAAACAATTGTGGATTTCATGTATTATCTTTATATCAAAGATCAAGCTTTTCTTTAAATCATATTACAGAACATATCAATGGAACTTAAGAGCATAAACTTCTTGTAAACTCAGTACTTGTGCTTAGGACTAGAAATTCATGCTTTATTTCATAGAAATTCATAGCAAAATATTATGTTCAATAATCAGTTTCAAATCTATCAACAACATCCCAATCAGATAATGAATTTCAATTCACAATATAGATTTTATAAATTAAAACATGAGTATACGTAGACCTTGATAAACATAAAGTTTTCTATCTCATGGTAATATTATACTTCAAGAATATGGTTATTTGGGTATGAAACCTAATTCAAAACAAGTAAATCAAATCTTAAAATCATGTTTTTTGGGACCAAGAAAAAAAGAATAACCTTGTTCATAAGCCCTACATACCTGAAATTGCTTGACTTGTGAAGAATGCTTTAATTTTTTAAACTTGGAAGATAGCTTGGTAAGAAAACCCTAATCTTGATGTTATTGAAGATGGGGGGAGGAAAGTGTTGTTAATTGACTGAAAGAAGAGAAAAATAATGCTTCTTTTTAGGTTATAAGTCATGGGTTGGCAGTTATATAAGGGAAAAGACCTAAAGACCCTTTAACTAAAATTACAAAAATTGATCGCCACTCTATACGAGTCAGCCATATGAATCATATGGTGAAGGTACGAGTTAGCCTCATGACTTATAAACTTGGTAAGATCAAAAATGGTATTCACTAGAAAACATACGAGTCTAAACTTACAACTAGTAACATCACCATATGACTTGCAGTCCCCCACTCATAACTTGGACAGAAACTTAGAGAGCCTAGGTTACTGACCTTGCGACTCATCTTCATACGACTCATATTCTGATCTTACGACTCTAAAGATTGAGCCATACATAAAACAAAATGTCAACTATCTCACAATGTCTTTGATACGATTATAATATACTGCACTTATGTTGTATGAACAACTCAAGGGAATGAGTCATATGATACACAAAGTCATTCAGACATGGGGTATTATAATATCTCCACTTTAGACACATTCATCTTGGGATTTGGAAAAAAACCCACACCTCTACACTAAACTTATAACCAAGCTTATATCTATCATAAGTAGTTAGTCATTCATAACAAAAGATATGACTTGAGAATACTTATACAGACTTAAAGTGGAAGAGTTTCGGCTAAGAATAATGATTTACCTTTGGAAAAAACTGAGTTGGAATAAAAGAGATGAGGATACTTGGTTATCATGTCTGCTTCAGCTTCTTAAGTGGCCCCTTCAACCAATTGGTTTCTCCAAAGAACCTTTAATAATGTTACTTTCTTATTCCTTAGCCTTCATACCTGTCTATCAGGTATATCCATAGAAATCTCCTTATACATTAAGTTATACTTGACCCCAATACTCTCTAGGCGAACTACTAAGGACGAATCTCCAATGCACTTCTTGAGCATCGAAATATGGAACACTGGCTAAACTACATCTAACTTCGATAAAAGATTTAATTCAGAAGCCACCTCTCTTATACACTTAACTATCTCATATGGACCAACAAATCATGGAATTAACTTTCCTTTCTTTCCAAATCGCATTATTCCCTTCATAGGTAACACCTTTATAAATACCTAATTGTCTACTTCAAACTTGAGCTCTCTCATTTTTATATCGATATATTATTTCTGATGACTCTAAACAGTTTTCAATCTCTCACGAATCAACTAAAATTTTGCCATATCTTTAAAAATAGAGTCTGGCCCAATCTAAGTCATTTTACCCACCTCAAACCATCCTATTATGATCTGCATCTATGCCCATACAATACTTCAAATGGAGTCATCTGAATGCTAGCATGATAACTATTATTATAGGTAAACTTAATCAAAGGTAGGTGCTCATCCCAACATTTTTTAAAGTCTAAAAAATACGCCCTCAGTATGTCTTCTAATGTGTAAATTGTACGTTCATCCTGCCCATCGACCTGTGGATGAAAAGTAGTATTAAGCTTAACCTTTGTACCAAGGACCTTTTGAAAAGACTGCCAAAACTATGAATTGAACTGTGTGCCTCTATCTGAAATGATGGATAAAGTTTTTCCATGAAGTCTTACTAACTCGCTGATAATTATTCTAGCATAATCTTCTACTATATCTAAAGTCTTGATAGGTAGGAAATTAGCTGATTTAGTCATTTGATCTACTATAACCCAAATATCATCATGTTGCTGTCTTGTATGAGGCAACCCTGTGAAGAAATCCATAGTCACAATTTCCCACTTCCAAGTAGGGATGCTAATTTCTTGCAACGTACCTCCCGACCTCTGGTGTTGAACTTTAACATGCTGCAAGTTGGGATACTTAGCCATAAACTCTGCTATGTCCCTCTTAATACCATTCCACCTATAAATTTCTCATAAGTCTTGGTACATCTTAGTAGCACTCGGATGAATGAAATACCTCAAACCATGAACCTCGGTTGGTATCCTTTCCCTCAACTCATTTATATTTGGAACACAAATCCTACCTTGATAGCGAAGTACACCATCTCCCCCTTGGGAGAAAACCTCAACCTTGTGTTGCTGGACTGCTTCCAATATTTGGCTAAGTATTGGATCATTTTGCTATTTCTCCTTCACATCTACTACCAAAGATGATTCAAAACTATTCTGAACTACTACTCCCATATCATCACTACCGAGCAAGCGTACTTCCAAATGGGCTAATCTATTCACCTCTTTGGCCAATTCTTATTCTTCCTCTTTCAAATGGGAAACACTACCCATGGACAGCCGAATCAGTCCGTCTGCCATCATGTTGGCCTTACCCGGATGATAGAACATACTTATGTCAAAATCTTTCAATAACTCCAACCACCGACTCTGACGAAGATTTAGCTCCCACTGAGAAAATGTATACTGAAGACTTATGGTACATGAAAACATCAACATACATACCATAGAGGTAAGGTCTCCAAATTTGCAAGGCCAACACTACGACAGCTAACTCCAAGTCATGATTTGGGTAATTCTTTTTGTGATCCTTAAGTTGCCTAAAGGCATAGGTTATCACTCTCCAATTCTGCATCAATGCACAACCTAGCCCAACTCTAGAAGCATTACAATACACTACAAATCCATTTAACCCCTCTGCTAAAGCTAATACAAGAGCTAAAGTCAATCTATCCTTCATCTCTTGGAAACTCTTCTCACACTTATCCGACCATATAAACTTCACTTTTTGGGTCAACTTAGTCAATGGTGCGACTATATTTTAGAACCCCTAAATAAATCTTCTATAATACCCAGTCAAACCCCAAAATCTACAGATATCGGATAGAGTGATACATCTAGGCCAGTGTTTCAGTGCATTAGTCTTCTAAGGATCTACATGAATACCAACCTATGAAATGACATACCCCAAGAAGTTAACAGATTCCAACCAAAATCCACATTTTCCAAACTTTGCATATAATTGACGGTCCTTTAGGGTCTGCAGTACTATTCTCAAATAGTATGTGTGTTCCTCGTCACTCCTTAAATATATCAGTATGTTATCTACGAAGCCAATAACAAATATATTTGAATACTGCTTAAAGACCGTATTCATCAAATCCATACAGATTATGAGAGTATTTGTTAGTCCAAATGACATAACCACAAACTCAAAATGACTGTACCTTGTTTGGAAACCTATTTTCAGAATTTCTTGCTCCCTAACTTTCAACTGATAGTATCCCAACCTAAGCTCAATCCTGGAAAATCATCGGGTACCCTGAAGTTGATTGAATAAATTATCGATTCTAGGAATGGGATACTTATTCTTAATGGTGACCTTGTTTAGTTGTCTCTAATCTATACACATTCTAAGAGTTCCATTTTTCTTACGCACAAAAAGGACTGGAGCACCCCGAAGAAAAACACTGGGTCTGATGAAACCTTTATCTAAGAGGTCCTTAAGTTGCTTCATTAACTCTTTAAGTTCGGCTAGAGTAATGTGATATGGAGGGATAGAAATAGATTGAGTATCAGGAAGAAGATTGATACCAAATTCTATTTCTCTATCTAGAGGTACCCCTAGTAGATCTTCAGGAAAGACCTCAGGAAACTCATTGACTACATGGACTGATTGAACTGTTGGGACTTTAAACTTAATATCTTTGACTCAGATTGGATATATACACCCTTTTGATATTAACTTCCTGGCCTTAATGTAAGAGATGAAATCATCTTTAGGATACACAGAACTAACCTCCCAGTCTAGAACTATCTCACCATAAAACTAAAAATTCACCACGTGGGTAAGACAATCTATTGAGTCATAGCATGACTGGAGCCAATCCGTGCCTAAGATGACATCGAAATCTACCATATGTAACTCTGTTAGGTCTTCTATTATGATCTTATGAAGGGCGATAATAGGACACTCCCTATACACTCGCCTAGAAATCATTGACTCACCCACAGGGGTAGAAACTAAGAAGGGCTTAGCCAACCTTAAAATTTATAGCAACTAATAGAGTTACATAGAAGAGATTCGATCTCGGGTCTAAAAACACATATACATCAAGGTGAAAGGCACGAACCATACCAATGACTACATCTGGTGAACTTTCCTACTCCTGATAGAATGGTAAAGCATAAAACCAATTCTAGCGATAACCGTCATTGATACTGGATGATGCACCTTATGAGAAACTAAGAAGCATAGATGTGCTGCTAGATTAGTAGCCTGAGTCTTAGGATGAGCATCTTTATTTCCTTGATTAGCCTATGGATAATAATTGATCCAGTGGACTATTTTTCCACAACTATAGCAACCCCATTTGCCCATCAAACACTCACCAGGATGGTACTGTCACACTTTGTACATGTCCGATAACTGGGCATCCCGACTACAATATTCTGAGACTTAAAATTTAAAGTCCTTCCCTACTACTCTTTCTTGGTCCTAGGTATAGGGGAATTGGTTGAAGATGGTGCTGGCATAGATGAATGACCCTAAAACTGTGAACGGTTTCCCCCTCCATACCCTTACTAACTGTACTCAAACTATCTAGTCCTAGTTCACTTGTTTCTCCTCTCTCTTTTCTTTAACTCTTCTGCCTTAATCTATTGAGAATGAGTCATCAATAGAGAAATATCTATGTCTTCAATTAGCATGGTAGTTCTACACTTTTTGACTACCAAATCAGATATCCCAGTAACAAACTTACTCATACAAGCTCTAGAGACATATAACAACTCGGGAGCATACTTAGACAATTGAGTGAACTTAAGGCAGTACTCTTTAACTATCATATATCCCTATCTCAAGTTTATAAACTCCTCCACCTTAGCCTTCCTCATCTCATGAGGAAAGAACCTATAAAAAAAAAGCACTCTGAAATACCTACCAACTCAAAAGAGTTATATTCTCACCCCTACCATCCTTTCACATAGTGACCCAATCATAACCAACATCCTTCAGCCTATAGGATGCCAACTCAACAATATCTTCTTTAGTAGCATACATAATCTAAGTAATCTTTCTCACCTCATCAATAAAGAGTTAAGGATCGTCATCTACTTTTAACCCATAGGCTGCACCTAGGTTACTGTTATACTAAAGTGGGATTGTTGTTTGTTAGTTTCCCTAAACATTGGCATTCATAACTAGGGCTAATTCTTGAAAGGCAACTCAAAATTCAGTATGAGACATATTCTCATTAAGAGGGTCTGCGTACAAGGGTGGTTGATCAATGTTTTTATGTGCATTGGCTCGATAAGGAGGAATATTCTGTCACATAAAAGAACAAATTAAGGTAGATAGAGACAACTATAAGCACAATAGATCATGAAATAAATGATGATTCCTAACTTATTCTATAGCCTATCGCTAAAAAATATGGCGCACTTCTCATTCATGATCAAGACTCAATGTAACACAACTAGTATGACTCCCTAGAACTCTTTAAATCATAAGCTTTGATACAATGTTTGTAACGCCTCGTAAGTACCCCCTGGATGTCACACAGTGCTTAAGACTACAAATAGCCCTACGATAACCTGTGACATCTATTCATCTTGAAACTCACATGACAAGCAAGATAGTATGTATAGAAAATGAAGATAAACCATTTCATATCTTAATATAAATCCCTAAATTTGGAAACCTTAAACAAACTTCTTGAACTTGGAACATAAATAGTCTGACAAGCCTCTACTACTAACTAAAGAGTCACTAGGACAAACCACAGTTGACTCAAACTTAATTGAAAATAAAATACAAAAACACATCCATCAATGAACAAAAGTCTTATAAGTTGGGTCCTCGGACTATAAGGACTCACCAAAAGTTAGGATATAGGTGATGATGCCTGTAGTCAATCGCGCTGCCAGAAATAAGCACCAGAACCTTTATTATAAGACAATGTAGCATATAGACATATATGTAGGTCAATACTTTTGAAATATACTGGATATATATTTACACTTTCAAATGATGCATGCTAAGTGTAAAAGACTCCTCTTAGGCTTGAGTATAAACAACAATTTCAAGATCATAAAACATGGATAATGAAGCATAAGAGTAAACATAGGAGCCATAACACTTGATTTCTAAAGTCGTTACTTTTAGTCTTTCTTGTTGGAGTTTCTTCTAACCGACATAAACCATGTAAGCTATAATGGAGTCTAACGTATTACCCATAATGGGGAGAGTTGTTCTAACCTTGCCATCAGAATTAACCTTAAATCTAGTAATCACTATACTTCATCTATATTGAGAAAAAGCTTAACCTACGGTGGCCCAGAGTTTCTAGGAATTTAGGATACTCTCATCAGTATTTCCTTCTTGGCATTGAATACTACTCCTTAGAATACATATATTCTTATATTAAAGAAATCCATCTTAAAATAGCATAAGGTGTCATGACCCAAACAGAGTCCATGTCCGTGATGAGAATTCCTGAACCGTAAAGGCATGAGACGCCCTCTTTCTATCTGGTAATCATGCACAACATTCATATAATAAAAGATAATGCGGAAATAGTATTCTATTACAGAAACATGGTCAGTCTGAATGTTATCATAATACTAAAAAATTAAAATTCAAAATATATCTGGATAATAATAATGTTTGACTCAGTCTGTGAAATCTCTGCTATGAACTAAACAAAACTGTTTGAAAATTGGGACAAGGCCCCCAGTAGACCAAAACATGACTAAAGATAAATATCTGAAGGTAAATAGGCCTTCTGGAATATAGAAGGCTCACCCCTGCATAATCTGCTCTGCGATCTAAAATACCTACTGTTCATCTCGACCCCTAGACTGTGTCTCAAAACCTGGAAGAAGGGGGCATCAACACAAATGTACTGGCACGCGAAGCAATCCAAAATAAAGTATTTGAACATATATATTATAGATGAGAGCAATTTTTATCAACATATCATGAATAAAATAGTTCTGAAAACACATGGGCATCATTCAAAAATCATAAGACATTTTTGTCAAAACAATTTCTAATCTTTGTATTACTTCTGAGTTAGGTGGCACTCCCCTACAAGTCTGCTATTCCACGGACTATATAGAATCCACCATTGACTCGAAGGGGAAGCCCTGAACCCAAGTCTACTGCAAGGGTTGGAGTGTCTAAGTCAGATACGCCACATGGAACTTAAGCCAGCGTATAATAATATACCTGGATCGACAAATCACAGTTTTAGACAATGAGTTGTCTGAACTCATGCCTTCTTCAGGGACCACCTAACATCTCTTTATGCCTAATTTTTAACCTTTTCTGAACATGTATCATTCTGAAATTTCTAAATCATGAAAGTCTAATAAAATCTAATTTCTGAACTAGTCTGTGTCTTTTATGGCATTTGTCTGAGTTGGTATCATTATACCAAGACTTGCAAGTCCTATTTCTGAGCCATAATGTGTTAAGCATGATCTTTCATAAAAGTGTAGTTTCAGACCACCCAAACATATAATTTGCATAAAAGATTTCATGTTTCAAAACTCAAGTCAAAACCATGCAAAAACTTTCATCAAACATATGGTGGTCATGTGCTTTTGGAAAAATTATGCACTCTTTCAATTTTTTGTATATTCAATATTTACAACCCTCTCTTTCGTGTTCAAAATCGTATTCCAAACATACCAAAGTCAAAGCATTTCATATCATGATTTTTCAAGACGCATTTCAAAACAATCTATATTATGTGAAACATGGGAAAATTACATCAAGAGAGGGATTTCATGTAAATCGTGCTCTGAATTCATATTTCAAGGCAAAACGCATATATACATATACATATAATTTTCAAGTCACTTTGGGGGAAAGCCAAAAGGCTAAAACAATATCATTTAAAGCATCTAAAACATGAATATATACATGAATTCAAAATCCCCTTTCTTAAAACATGATTTGTATGCCTATGAGAATTTAGAAAAATCCCGCGTACCTCTATTTAAGAAATTGAGGGATGATCCTTGAATCCTACATTGTGGGGATTCCAAATCTCTAATTATCTTCCAAAACTCAAGGTTGAATCTTGAGTTATTTGACATTTTTGTTTGAAACTCTGAGGGGTGTTCTTGAGAGAAAATTTGAGAAAAGGATTATATCTTGATGAATTAGGGGCTAAATCCGGTGTTATAGATGAAATTTGGGTGAGGTAAAATGACTAAAATGCCCCTAAGAAAACAAACAAAGTCAAAACTGTCCCTTAGTTGATAAACTGACAGGCTGAAGTAAAATGAGTATAAATCCTTACTCAGATGTTGGATTTTGATGAAACTAGTTTCATTGGAAATAAAACTCAAATAGTTTTCATTTGCTAGGTATCAGCTCTCCCAGTTCATTATACTCAGAGAGTTATGATCTTTTGAAGTTGACCCTGAAATGCTGAAAACTGAGCAACAGGCTATGCATTTTGCTACTAATTTGAAATCCAAATGTAGCCTTATGCGTTCCGAAAAATTCCGAAACTTATCCGCGATGTACTATGAGCTTGTCCGATCGTAATGCAACTTGAAAATCTAAAAACGGAGGTCGAAAAGGTTGAAAAGTTGTATCCCGGAGATTGCCAGCTAAAATGACTCTAAGTCCTCATTACAATTCAAAAAAATTTCAAGTTTTTAAGCCTAAGAGCCCTCTATGAAAGGCTAATCCATGCATGACTTTTACGGGGTGTTACATTATCTCCCCTTTGGGATCATTTGTCCTTGAATGATGGATTGGAAATATTGAAGCTCAAAGGTATAGAATGACGCTAACATGATGTGTCTTCTAAGAAAGTATATAACTGATTTGAAATATTTAAAATTCTATCACGAAATTGAATTTTGAGTTGACTTACCCTTACTTACTTCAAGAAGCTGATTCATGCTAAGAGTTTAGGATTCCCTAGAAGTGTTCATGATCCAATCATACATATTGAATTGATAAGTGATAACTTATGCAATTATGAATCATGAGGCATCAAGACTTAGATTGTACCAGGGTATTATACTAACTGGGCTAAAATACTTGGAAGTATTTGAGATTATGCAATGAACACTTATGAACTGAGTCAGGACTAAATAGCTGAATCTAAAACATAATGCTTTGACTGAACTGAATTCGCAACTTAGGATAAAATACATAATCTCTTGGGATGGTCATACGGATGAGACTTCGGATAGAAGGATTGGGTGAAAAGGTGAAAAACCACCGTAACTTTTCTGCTTGACTGCTAAACTGACCTACACCGAAAACTTATATTCAACGGGAGTATCTCTTCAACACTCTGTCTAAAGAAATTCTAGTAGCATTATGGAGCAAAAGATCTTGGGCAATGCAACTTCTTGTTGTTCAAGCTTAGCACACTTCTTTAATACTCCCTTAACTATACTATTTCCCTTAAATACCATATTTATTCCATTCAACTTATAATTCTCATATGGGCATTGATAGCTCTTTCTACAATGTCTATAGTAGCTTAAATCCTTTCACTGCGATCAAGCCTAACTCCAAGTGACAAAAATACAATATGCCATACCATAATACTAGTCTAAACAATATGATTCAATCTTCCATATCTTTTTAAAGTTCACACCCTAAGCATATCATGCCTTCCCACATTAATGACTAACTCTAAACTTTTACTATTGATTCATTAGCACATATTGCGTCCCTTCACTAAAATCCCAACATGTCATTCAAGCCTATCTTTATAACCTCATATGAACTTCAAGGCAAATACCCATGAAAACACACTTAACATATTCTCTAAACCACTATTAATATAACTCCCATGCGCTACCCCAATAACATACACACATAAATTTTCACTAACCATCACATATATCAAAAACTTGGCCCCAGATCTTATTTCATACTTATGGTATTATCTAAAACAAGAATACTATAAAGCGTGAGTACATGAATCATAAGCTACATGACGTCAATTTGGAGTTCATAACTTATGGAATGGGATTCGGACTATTCAATGAACTGAAACTTCTCATTTTGGAACTTGAAAAGTACATGATTCTCTATCATAAGAATGAACATGAATTTTGATCATTGGACTGAAGCGTAAGGCACAAGTAGATATTGGGAAAACTGGAAAAAAAATACTAAGATAAGAATGGGTTGAGTCTCACCCTCACTTTCTAACGTTCTATATCATCATGGCATCACGACTAGAATATAAAAGCCTGAATTGGTTATTCGCTCTATCATCTCCCCCATAGCTTCAAGCCATCATATTAAGTTTAAGAGATCCCTTACTACACTCTAAACTGAAGTACACTCACATCACTATGGGGTCTGGAAAACTACTATACACGTATATCATGGCACTTAACCCGAATGACTACATCTGAAAGTGGAAAACCCACTGTTAATACTACCTTCTGAGATACACTTTATCATTCTATAGACCCAGCAGTCATTATATAATACTTGCACACTTACTAACTTTGGGTCTTCATGAGTATCCCCATAGTCGGAGTGCACACCCTTTAGTGCTTTATCTCTTATTTCTATTAGTTCAACCTTCAAAAACTCAAACTTAGAATCTAGCACTCAATATGGATATCACCAAGCCTTCAATTAATCATACTACTTCCGACATAGCCTACCAATATCACGACTCCAAACTTATATCTCTCTACTATGAGAATCAAGATCATATAAAATGGCTCAACACTATCAATCAAAACTCCTTAACTTGGCTATTTAGAACACCATATACCATCAAACTAGTATTTCTCCACCTAGCAACTCAACGGTACCATTCGTCACACAAAACGTGTAATAGTCTTAGAAAATACCGCAACCTCAGATCACTTTGGGCATACTTCTACATTATATATGCAACATCATACTTCACTCCGAATCAAATAAACTTAGGCTCTTGCATATACTATTCAAGTCTATTAGATTACTTCCATAAAACTAGTATTATTAACCAAGAAATCATCACATCCACCTTCATGGACATCAATTGTTCAAACTTAATGTCTAGTGCTAAACATGATTTACAACCCAACCTTATACATAATTCTTACAACACATACATCATTAATCTTAAGTCACTATTTTTACAACCACATTGTGACGCTCAACGTCATAACCAATTAAACTCCTCACGTTTTGGGCATGTTTCGGACTATTAGGAGGCGTTTTCGAGCTTGGTGGGGCTTCGATAAATGCCCCGATTGCTGCCAACGTTCCAGCACCTTCTAGATGGTCAAAATAGGCTGGCAGCACATTTGTTAGACTTTAAGAAGTTCACACGGGCTGGTATGAAAGTGCAGATTTTCCAGCTTTAAAAGGTCCACAAAGGTTGGCATGCATGTGCAGAAATTTCGGCATGCATGTGCAGGATTTTCAGATTTTCAGATTTTCAGCTTGTAGTTTATAATTGTATAGCTTGCATTGTTGTACCTTGTTGACTTAAGGACTTTTACGTACTATAAATACATGTTGTAAGGCATCATAGGCATCAGCTAATACTTGTTTTATTTAGTAAATATCGCCCATGAAGAATACAACATAATTTACTAGTCGATCAAATTGGGACATTCTAACCCAAATACCTGATTTTATCTAGATACTATCCATGACCAAAGCACCCTTATGACATTACTACTATACCTCAAAAATCTACTACATACCTTCTCACAAGTAGTACTAGTTTGCAACTACCAAGGAAAGAAGGTCAAGGGGTAAAGTCACATAATAGACATGATTGACATTAATCCTATACTATAACCCCATACAATCCTTATCTACTTATACGGCTTCTCACATCACGCTTACTTACCCAAGCATACATTTAGACTACCTTCAAATTCCAAAAACAACCATGAGTCTATACTTACAACTTACTGGCTAATATAGCCATTTTCACACTTCAAGCAACCGGCAAATCACCCTAACTAACAACTCCTTCACTACCTTCTACTAAACTAACACACAAGGATGAATCACCTTTTTACCAAATCAATCTCATGCAAACAAATTCAGCTATACATATATAAAACCAACACAAGAACAACAAGTTGCTAGTGAATCAAAATATGCATCACACGGCTTCACTAGACTTTGATTTTGTATTTTAAACAAGAAAATGAGATGAATGACAAGTCAACTATGCTAGTAAATCGAAAGAGCCCCACACGGCTTCACTAGACTTTAGTTTTTTTCAACAACACCTTGATGACAAGATTACATGAGATAGAAATTTAATACGCACTATCCAATGAACTAAGAATACACATCTTACTCTGTATAAATAAAATCGAAGTCAAACAGTTCCTCCACGGACTACCATACCATCCATACATGCTACTAGTTACCACATTAGTCTATCACCTTAAGGGGGGTAAATTATTCTCGAACATCGGTTATTCAACTAAAATATTCATTTACACAAAAATTCATCCTCACTCTGACTTCTAACTTTCTGAATTCATATCACCAACTTCTTAGTCTAATTCAACTACCAATAGGTCATAACAACAACACTTTAACGCATACTACTATTCGGGTGGAAATATAGTTCCAACATTCTACTACACATCATTCTCCCTTAAACAAGACATTTGTAACATAAATTTGAATAGGACTAAATGTAATTAATACCTCAAGCCGAAAAGCACGATTCCATCAGGATCAATGTTTACATCAAAATCAATACACATTGAAGCACTAATGAACTCTTCTCAAGTCCTTGCACAAATTTAAACTCTTATATAGTTAAATTAGAAAGGACCATACCATTTAGATTCTAAACTTCTGCACTTGAATCACCCCAATAATAAGACATATCTGAGGACATTAGAGTAAGGAAAGAATTTGGGATGACTTTTTACTTTCGTATGGGAGACACCATAGCATGAATTAAAGTATAAAAGAGGAACATTCTTACTCTATTGCATGAACTAAAACATGAAGAAAGAGAGACATTCCTAAATGCCTAGTAGCCTCCTACTTATAAGTGTGGCGCACAACAAACCCATAAACAAGACTCTACCTAACTCGATTTTGCCAATACCCTGGGACCATGAACCGTGCTTTGATACCAAGTTATCACGCTCCAAATCGGGGACCTAGCCGTGTCGAGCATTCCTGAATTGTGAAGGCCCAGGACACCCTCTGTCTATCTGGTAATCATGCACAACATTCATATAATAAAAGATAATGCAGAAATAGAAATCTAATACTGAAACATGGTCAGTCTGAATGTGATTATAATACTAAAAAATTAAAATCCAAAATATATCTGGATAATAATAATGTCTGACTCAGTCTGCGATATCTCTACTATGAACTAAACAAAACTATCTGAAAAACTGGGACAAGGCCCCCAGTAGACCAAAACATGACTAAAGATAAATATCTGAAGGTAAACAGGCCTTCTATAATATAGAAGGCTCACCCCTACACAATCTTCTCTATGATCTGAAATACCTATTATTCATCTCGACCCCTAGACTATGTCTCAAAACCTGGAAGGAGGGAGGTCAGCACAAATGTACTGGCACATGAAGCAATCCAAAATAAAGTATTTGAATATATATATAATAGATTAGAGCAATTTTCATCAACACATCATGAATAAAATAGTTTTTGAAAACACATGACCATTATTTGAAAATCATAAGACATTCTTGTCAAAACAATTTCTGATCTTTGTATTACTTCTGAGTGAGGTGGCATTCCCCTACAAGTCTGATATTCCACAGGCTATATGGAATCCGCCATTGACTCGGTGGGGAAGCCCCCAACCCAAGTGTGCCACAAAGGTTGGAGTGTTTAAGTCTGATACGCCACACGACACTTAAGACAATGTATAATAATATACTCGGATCGGTAAATCACGATTATAGGCAATGAGAAGTCTGAACTCACGCCTTCTTCGGAGACCACCTAGCATCTCTTTATGCCCAACTTTTAACCTTTTCTGAATATGTATTATTCTAAAGTTTTTAAATAATGAAAGTCTGATAAAATTTGATTTTTGAACAAGTCTGTGTATGTTATGGCATTTGTCTGAGTTGATATCGTCATACCAAGACTTGCAAGTCCTATTTCTGAGCCATAATGCATGAAGCATAATCTTTCATAAAAGTATAGTTTCAGACCACCCAAACATGTAATTTGCATAAATGATTTTATGTTCCGAAAATCAAGTCAAAACCATGCAAAAACTTTCATCAAATATATGGTGGTCATGTGCTTTTGGCAAAATTATGCACTCTTTCATTATATGTATATTAAACATTTACAACTTTCTCTTTCGTGTTCAAAATTGTATTCCAAACATAGCAAAGTCAAAGCATTTCATATCATGATTTTTTAAGACGTATTTCAAAATAATCTATATCATGTAAAACATGGAAAAATTACATAAATAGAGGGATTTCATGTAAATCGTGTTGTCAATTCATATTTCAAGGCAAAACACATATATGCATATACATATAATTGTCAAGTCACTTTGGAGAAAAGCCTAAAGGCTAAAACAATATCATTTAAAGCTTCTAAATCATGAATATGTACATGAATTTAAAAAACTCCTTCTTAAAACATGATTTCTATGCCCATAAGAATTTAAGAAAATCTCGCGTACCTCTATTTTAGAAATTGAGGGATGATCCTTGAAGCCTACGATGTGGGAATTCCAAATCTCTAATTATCTTCCAAAACCCACGGTTGAATCTTGAGTTATTTGGGATTTTTATTTGAAACCTTAAGGGGTGTTTTTGAGAAAAAATTTGAGAAAAGGATTATATTTTGATGAATTGGGGGCTAAATCTGGTGTTATAGATGAAATTTGGGTGAGGTGAAATGACTAAAATGCCTCTAAGAAAACAAACAAAGTCGAAATTGTCTCTCAGTTGACAAACTAATAGGCTGAAGTAAAACTGGTATAACTCCTTACTCAGATGTTGATAGTTTCATTGGAAATAAAACTCAAAGAGTTTTCATTTGATAGGTATCAGCTCTCCCAGTTCATTATATTTAGAGAGGAATGATCTATTGAAGTTGACCCTGAAATGCTGAAAACTGAGCAACAGGCTATTCATTTTGCTACTGTTTTGAAATCCAAACACAGCCTTATGCGTTTTGAAAAATTCCGAAACTTATCCAAGATGTAATATGAGCATGTCCGATCGTAACGCAACTTGTAAATCTAAAATCGGAGGTCAAAAAGGTTGAAAAGTTATATCCCGAATATTGCCAACTAAAATGACTCTAAGTCCTCATTACACTTAGAAAAATTTTCAAGTTTTTAAGTCTAAGAGTACTCTATTAAAGGCTAATCCATGCACAACTTTTATGGGGTGTTACATAAGGATTTATAGAATGAAAACCAGTTACGCTTCTCATTACCTTAAATCATAATCAAGGTGAACAATTGTTGATTTCATATTTTATCTTTTAGATCAAAAGATCAAGCTTTTCTTTAAATGATATTATGGAACTTAAGTGCATAAACTTCTTGTAAACTCAGTACTTGTACTTAGAACTTTGAATTCGTTCTTTGTTTTATTGAATTCATAGCAAAACATTATGCTCAATAATAACTTTGAAATCTTTCAACAACATCCCAGTCATAATAATGAATTTCAAATCACAATATAGATTTTTCAAATTAAAACATAAGTGTAAGTAGACCTTGATATACTTAAAGGTTTCTATCACATAGTAATGTCATACTTCAAGAATATGGTTATTTGAGTATAAACCCAAATTCAAAACATGTAAATAAAATCATAAAATAACGTTATCTAGGCACAAGGATAAATGAATAACCTTGTTCTTAAACCCCACATACGTAGAATTTCTTGACTTGTGAAGAAGTCTTGAATATTTGAGACTTGGAAGATGGCTTGGTAAGAAAACCCTAATCTTGATGTTCATGAAGATAGAAGGAATAAAGTGGTGTTAAGTGATTTAAAGTGGAGGAAAATAACGCTTCTTTTTAGGTTATAAGTTGTAGGTTGGGTGTTATAAGAGGGGAAAAGACCAAAAGGCCCTTTAACTGAACAGTACTGAAATTGATCGCCAATCTATATGAGTCATCCATAAGACTCGTATGGTGAAGGTACGAGTTAGCCTTATGACTTATAAGCTTAGCAGGATCAAAGATGGTATTCCCTAGTCAACATACGAGTCAAAACTTATCTCTAATAACATCAACATAGGACTTGTAGTCCCCCACTCATAACTTGGATAGAAACTTAGAGAGCCTAGGCTGCTGACCTGATGACTGATCTTCATACAACTTTAATAGTCATATTATGACTCTAAGGGTTGAGTAATACCTAAAATAGATGTCAACCATCTCATACTATCGTGTATATAACTAAAACATACTACTCATATGTACAACTTAAGGGAATGAGTCGTATGATGCAAAAGTCCTTCTGACATAAGGTATTATAGTTACATAGTTTGTTTGTAAAAAAATAGAGTATAAATGAGTATGGGAGTTCAAAAACAAGTTTTGACCTTCCAAACTCCATTTAACCGCCACCAAGGTCCTATAAATATCCCCCTTGGTCACAAAATTGACTATTTTCACTCCCTTTTGAGCCATAAAAGCCCTAGAATGATAGATTAACTTAAATTTAATTTTTGGGGTGAGTTAGAAGCTTGATTAACACATATTTTCATGTTTATAAATTGATTAAAGGTATGAATCCTTCCTTTTTCATGTTTTAATTTCTCAAATTTTGACAAAAAATCCAAATTGCTTGAGGGATTGATTTTAGCCCAAATATTCTTGGATTTTACCTAATTATTGAGGGTTATGATTCCCTAGTGATGTATGGACATTGGGTTGGTCTAGAAAATGTATTTTCCATATGTGGGACCTACTTGGGGGGTTTGATGTTGTTTTTGAACCCAAAGCACAATGGTGCAATATGGATATCAAAATTCTCATAATAATGTGTAGATCGTGTTTTTTATATCTTGTCACCTTTAATAAGATTCTCAGGAAAGGAAAAATAAAGGTTTAGTGGTTTGTGGGATTTCTTTGGATTTGAGGCAAATTAGGTTTACTCCTTGTTAGATTGAGCAATGTTTTGATATAATTGTGATATCTTGTTAGATTGGGATGGGTTTCAAGTATTGTATTGATGAAATGTAAGACTTGGGTTAGTTCGACCAAATAAGCTATATGAATTTTAGAAGTTGGAAAGCTTGACTTATTTCCCATTATATTAGGTAGAATAGACTTCATTATTCATGTTTAGCATGATAATGCCTTAGAATACTCAACCTTAGATATAATGCTCTAGTTGTCATACTTAGATTAAATTGGCTTTAGTTACTTATACTTAGGAAGGTTTTCTTGGTTCCATTGGACTTAGTAAAGGTTATAGAGTAGAATATCTACCTTCGGTGTTATGGTGGCTTGCTATACTGTAACGCCCCATGAGTACACCCTGGGCGTCACACAGTGCTTACAGTCCCGAGGGACCACAAGCTAACCCATGAGTTGGTACCTGCTGTGAGCACTAGATAACATAATCATAAACGCAGAAGAATACTGATATGCCATAAGGTTTAAATAACTGAATTCAAAACTAAAATATTAGTCAGTAGAAATAACTGACTGAATCTAATAAAATAATGATAAATTGGATAACTAACTGTAATGTCTGAATACTAAATAACTGACTCTAATGTCTGATAAGTATCTAAAACTGAATGACTGTGTGTTGATGGGACAATCCCTAACTAACTACTAAATTGAGACATGAAATAAAGAAAACATGTCCTCAAAGTTTGAGGACTCACCACTGCTACTGCTGAGAATCGAATAAGTCTAATCATGAGCTGAGAATTGAGCATAAGAACCTATGATGTAATAAATCATAGTGCAAAAGAAAAGGTATGTGATCAATACTTTGAATGTACTGATTTGCTAAATAAGGTAGGCCAATATGCATGGTTTTATGAATAGAACTAATAATTAACTGAATATGCATGTAAATCATGGAGTACTGAATAGAGAGCATGAAATATGTAGGTACTAGGATATATGGAAATCTATAAATACTTATGATGCATGTCTAAGCATATAACATGAACTGAGTAAACTCTGTAAACTAAAATACTGAAATAACTGAAATCGTGTATACTTTGGTCAAAAAACACAAAGACTGAATAACTAAACTAGGACTGTAATTGAGACTGTATGTAAGACCGTTGGAGGTATCATCTAACCGACATTCTCCAATTTGAGCTAATCGGGGTCCAACCTGTAACCCCAGTTGAAAGGGTGTTAATACCATGCCACGGGTACTAACACTAGTGTATGGATCAACTAAACTAATTTAGTGTCCAAAGGACTAAGGGTGTCAAGCTTGAACTGACGGGTGACCCCTGGGAAATAGTCAAGCCTAATCTAATGGGTGACTTATCATATCCTACATTGGCTACGAAGTTCAAAAGTATAGACTGGTACTAACGACTCTTCCTATATTATGGGGAAGCCTCCATCCGTACACTCGCTCGGTGCTAAATCCTACTCCCAACTGAAAGACACTGAAATACTAGATTGTTCTGAGTTTAACTGACTAATAACTAACTATTCTGATAATGCTCATAGTATATTCTAAAGACTATTCTATAATGTACTGAGACTAGACTAAATAAATATCTATGGTTTTTGGCTATTCAATACCCCCAGGACTCAAAATAACAATGGTAAAATGATACTAAAGCTTGGGGGACAGAACATGAAGGCTTTTATTAAATCAATTACTCTTGTAGGCATTTAATCAAACTCTTGTAGTTCATGGTTTAAAACAATCATCGGAATGTCATGGAACTTATAGAAATAGCATAAATTCAATATAATGGTATTAAATCATGGTTTAATCTTGAAGGATTGAATAATAACAATAATTTCATGGTAACATTGTATAAAATCAATAGTACACGGATGAAATCATAATTGAAAATCAAATAACTTAAAAAGATCAAAACTTGAAATTTCAGTAGGTTACTTGGACTCCTTGGATGAAAGGAATCCATGGATGGACATCTAACATACCTGGGATAATGAATTTGGAAGGATTGATAGTGAGTTCTTACATTTGGCCTTGATTCTTGAGAGCTAGGGTTTCTTGTTCTTGAAGAGAGTTGATTTTAATTTGAGAGAATAATGACAAAGTGAGCAAATAATGCTCTCTTAGGATTAAATCTCGTGTTTAGGGTGATTTGAGGTCATGGGAAAAGACCAAACGAACCCTAGAATTTCAAATTGCAAAACTGGAAAAATTCCCAATTTTTTTGGCCTTGGTGCGACGCGGCGCTATCGCTCCGTGTTACTGAAATTGGATAACTGGGAACTGAGGGATTGGCACGATACTATGGAATCACAGCGCCTTTTTTAGTCTAAAATTCACTCTTATCGCAAGGTGCCATTATCGCGACAGGACATTGAAAAAGGATAATTGGTATTTAGGCTGACGGTGCGATATGGTGGTTTCACGGAGCTTCACTAGAAATTGACAATCATCATTTATGTTGGATCTGCGATGTTCTAAGGGTTAAAATGATAGGGTTTAATGACTGAACTTAAAATCACCATAACTGCTTACCCGGTTATCGGATTTGGGTGAATTTTATATCGTTGGAAGGCTAATTCAATTTCCTATGCAATGACAAGCTCTAAACTGGAAAACAATGTGTGTTTCGAAAATTTATATATTTATACTCATGTATTGGGACTTAAATTATGCTAAGGAAATGCGGGGTATTAAAATATCTCCCCCTTCGGATCATTCATCCTCGAATGAGACTATTAAGCTGAGGGAAAACTAATGAACTTAACTTACACACTGAACATGCATATCTGATACATGGAATGCATGACTAAATTGACTTATGAATGCACGACTGACATGAACATGATGTATAATAGAAACTGAGCATGATAGGGAGAAATATTAAGAAGATTAGTACCTTATACTGAATGTAGATTGACAGAGAAAAGAGGAGGGTACTTGGTCCACATATGTGCCTCTGCTTCCCAAGTCGCTCCCTCAATGGACTGATTTCTCCAAAGAACTTTGACCAATGGAACTTCTTTGTTCCTTAGTCTACGAGCTTGATGATCAAGAATTTCAACTAGAACTTCCTCAAAGGAAAGACTATTCTGAATATCTTCACTTTCTAAGGGAACAACAACAACTGGATCACCAACACACTTTTTCAACAATGAGACATGGAACACTGGGTGTACTAAGTCTAGATCTGAAGGCAACTCATGCTCATAAGATATATTTCTGAAAGGACTGAGAATTTTAAAGGGACCGACTTATCGAGGACTAAGTTTCCCTTTTATGCCAAATCACTTCACTCCCTTCACGGGAGATATTTTCAAGTACACGAAGTCACCGACCTCAAACTCAAGATCCTTTCTCCTCACAGCTACATATGATTTATGTCGGCTTTGGGCAGCCTTAATTCTTTCTTTGATCAACTAAATTTTTTCTAACGCATTAAACACCAAGTCAGGCCCTACTACTATAGCCTCACCTACTTCAAACTAAACAATTCGAGATCTATATCTCCTACCATAGAGAGACTCAAATGGAGCCATACTAATACTGGAATGATGGTTGCTATTGTGTGTGAATTCAATCAAAGGCAAATAGTTATCGCAACTACCCTTGAAATCAACAACGCATACTCTCAGCATATATTTAAGAGTCTGAATGGTCTATTTTGCTTGACCATCTATCTAAGGGTGGAAATTTATACCGATATGGACTTGGGTACAAAGACTCTTTTGGAATGCTTTCCAGAAGTGAGAGGTAAACTGGTTACCTCTATGTGAGATGATTGACAAGGAAATATCGGGCAACCTGACCAACACTCTGAGATAGATTTTGGCATAGTCCTCGGCTGAATAAGAATTATGGACTGGCAAGAAATGAGTTGATTTTCTCATCCTATCTACGACAACCCAAATAAAATTTTGCTGATGACGAGTATAAGGCAGACCTATCACAAAGTCCATTTTCACTTCCTCCCACTTCCAAGTGGGAATACTGAACTCCTGCATAGACCCACTAGGCTTCTGGTGCTCAATCTTAACCTACTAGCACGTAGAGCACTTAGCCACAAACTCTATAATATCCCTCTTCATCCAACTCAACCAATAGATCTCCTATAAATTGCGATACATCTTTGTAGCCTCTGGATGAATAGAGTAACACACACCATGTGCCTCTGCAAGAATTCATTTCCTCAAGTCATCTACACCAGGCATACACAATCTACCCTAATATCGCAACACACCATCTCCTCCTTGGGAGAAAACCTCCGCTTTCTAATCTCTTACTGATTCTTTCAACTTAAATTGACTAGGATCTCTATCTTGCTTTTCCTTCACCTCAGAAACTAGAGATGATTCTGAGCTACTCTGCACCCATACACTATCTTCTGCTGAATTAAGTAAGCGGACACCTAGTCGGGAAAGCTGGTGAACTTCCTAACCTAACTTCTTCTTACCATCCTTAACATAAGCAACACTACCTATAGATATTATATTGAGAGTATCAGCCACTATATTGAACTTTCTCGGATGATATAGAACACTAATGTCATAATCCTTCAATAACTCTAACCACCTTCTCTGATGCAAATTTAAATCTTTCTGAGAGAACACATACTATGGGCTTTTATGGTCGGTGAACACATCAACTGCACCCCATACAAGTAATGACTCTAAATCTGTAAGTCAAAGACTATTGCTGCTAACTCAAGATCATGAGTTGGATAATTTTTCTCATGAGGTTTAAGTTGCCTGGAGGCATAGGCTATGACCTTACCTCTCTGCATGAGGACACAACCCAAACCTAATTTGGATGCATCATAGTACACATCAAACCTATCTGAACCATCTGGCAAAGGAAGAACTGGGGTTGACGTGAGTCAAGTCTTCAACTCCAAAATACTCTTCTCGTAGGAATCTGACCACTGAAACTTAACTTTCTTCTGAGTTAATCTGGTCATGGGGGATGCAATATAAGAAAATCCTTCAATAATCTTATGGTAATAGCAAACTAAACCCAAGAACTCCTGATGTGTAAAGGAGAGATGGGTCTAGGCATATTTCTTACCACTTCAGTCTTTTAAGGATTAACTCCAATTCTATCACTGGAAATAATATGGCTAAGCAAAGCTACTGATCTTAGCCAAAATTCACACTTACTAAATTTAGTGAATAACTAGTGAGCTCTAAGAGTCTATACACTATTCTAAGATAGTTTGTATGATCAGTTTTGCTATGGGAAGAGACAAGAATGTCATCAATGAAGACTATGACGAACATGTCTAAGTGATGGTTGAACACTTAGTTCATCAAGTCTATGAAGGCTGCTGGGGGATTCATGAGACCAAAGGACATAACTAAAAACTCAAAATGACCATACCGGGTTCAAAAAGCTATTTTTGGAATGTCATATTCCCTGAATCTAAGTTGATGATCTCCTGATCTGAGGTCTATCTTTGAAAAGTAGATAGCATCCTGAAGTTGGTCAAATAAATTATTAATTCTAGGAAATGGATATATGTTCTTAACTGTGACTTCGTTCAACTGACTGTAGTCTATAGACATTCTAAGATAACAATCTTTCTTAGGCTTGAATAGTATAGGTGTGCCCCATGGGGAGATGCTGGGTCTAATGAATCTCTTATCTAAAAGATCCTTTAACTATTCATTTAACTCTTTGAGTTCAACTGGAGCCATTTTGTATGGTGGAATAGATATGGGTTGAGTGTTTGGGAGAAGGTCTATACTGAAGTCGATTTCCTTTTTGGGAGGAACTCTGGAAAGATTTCTAAGGAACACATCTGGAAATTCCCTCACTACCAAAACTGACTCAAAAGTTAGAGTTTCTAAATTTGAGTCTTTGACTCAAACAAGATGGTAAATACACCCCTTTGATATTATTTTCGGTGCTCTAAGGTATGAAATCAGTTGACCTCTAAGAGATATGGCACTACCCCTCCATTCAAGGACTGGTTCATTTGGGAACTAAAAAATGAACTATTCTATTTCTACAATCAACTGAGGCATAGTAAGTGGAGCCAATCCATGTCAAGAATGACATCAAAATCCTTCATCTCTAAGTCCACAAGATCAACTATAACTTTCTGAGATATTATGATCGGATAGTTCCTGTATACTTGTCTGGCTATAATGAAAACACCTACTGGGGTAGACACTGAAAAGGGCTCTGCTAGAGTTTTGGGCCTGACTCCAAAATTCATATTTATATATGGAGTTACAAAATAAAGAGAAGCTCCAGGGTATAGTAAAGCATAAACATGTAAGTTAAAGACCTGCAACGTACCAATAACTATGTTAGGAGAATTTTACTGATCTTGGCGGAACTAAAGAGCATATAACCCACTCAGACTCTGACCACTGGTAGCACTAGAAGCGGTACCTTGCTAAATTAGGTGATCGGATAGAACTGATGACTGATGGGACTAGCCCTATTGGCACACATCCCTACCTTTCTGAGCAACTACCAAATACTCCCAAATCTGATGGCCTAGCTTACCCCACCCGAAGCACACATCACTACCCGCTCTACACTCACCCTAATGGTGTCAGCCATATTTCTAACATAGAGGATTTGTTTAAGCACTGCTAACACTGACCTAGGACTTAGAGCCTGGTGCTCTATCCCTATTATCATTTCTAAATTTAGGTTCGGGAGCACTGGATGAAGAGGGTATTGGGATGAAGACCTCTGATGAAACTAATGACGGTTACCACCCTCTACCTTTAGCTAACTGAAGTTAAAACTACCCATCCTTGCCCTTTTTTTTCCTCTCTCCCTTTTCTTAATCTTTTGCTCCTCTATCTATTGAGCATGGACCATCAGCCTAGATAAGTCTATCTCTCTAATCAGCATTGTAGTCCTACACTCCTTGACCACACTATCAGATACACCAGACATAAGCTTACACATCTTATACCTCTCATCAACTACCATATGAGGAGAATATCTAGCTAACTGAGTAAAATTGAGGTAATACTCCCTCACGCTCATGCTACCCTATCTCAAGAAAATAAACTCTAATATTTTGGCCTCCCTCAAATCAAATAGGAAGAATCTGTCTAAGAAAGTTGTGGCAAACTCTTCCCATTCTACAGGCCCAACATCTACACCCCTATCAACCTTCCACTACTTAAAATAAGAATGGGCTACATCCTACAACTGTTATGCAACCAACTCAGCACTCAGACTAGATGTCACCCTCATAGCATCTATGACCATCTAAACCATATCTAAGACTTCCTGTGGATCCTCTTCAGACTTGGATCCCTTGAAAGAAGGAGGATTCATTCGGGTGAAATCCCAAATTTTGGTTGCAACAGTATTGGCCACTGGGTTGGACAGAACAGCAGCTGGTCATTCATTCTATGCTTCTACGATATTGGCTAGATTAGTGAATGAAACTTTGAATTCTGTGTGAGAGACATGCTCGTTCAGAGGATCTGCCTGGATGGGCTGAGGGCCTGGCTGGTTTCCTATTCTTTTTGGGAGGCATGTTTTGTAAACGGAAGGAAGAAATAAATTAGACAGGGAGTTTAACTTAAGCTCATGCTCACTCGCACGACATGAATACTAAAAGAAGGGAAACTTTTACCTAAATTCCTTATAACCTCCTGTCCATAAGTATGGCGTACTACACACCCATGCACAAAGCTCTACTTAACGTGGCTTTCAGACTTCCTAGGACACTTTAAAACCTTAGGCTCTGATACCAAGTTTGTAATGCCCTTAGAGTACACACTGGGAGTCACACGGTGCTTATCGTTCTGAGGGACCATAAGCTAACCCATGAGCTGGTACCTGCTATGAGTACTGGATAACATGATCATAAATACAGAAGAATACTGACATACTATAGGTTATTAATAACTAAATTCAAAACTGAAATATGAGTCTATAGAAATAACTGACTGAATCTGATAAAATAATGATAAACGGGATAACTAACTGTAATGTCTGAATACTAAATAACTAGATCTAATTTTTGATAAGCCTCTAAAATTAAATGACTATGATTTGATGGGACAGGCCCTAACTAACTACTAAACTATTATATGAAATAAAGTAAGCTTGTCCTCAAAGTATGAGGAATCACTAATGCTACTGCTGAGGATCTGATAATTCTAATAGTGAGCCAAGGACTGAGCATCATACCCTATGATATAATACATCAAAGCACAAAAAAAAGGTATTTGATCAGTACTTTGAATGTAATGGTATGCTAAATGAGTTACGCTAATATGCATGGTTTGATGAATAGAACTAATAATTAACTGAATAAGTATGTAAAGTATGGACTATTGAATAGAGAGCATGAAATCTATAGGTACTATGAATATGTGGAAACCGATAAATACTTAGGATCCATGACCAAGCATATAACATGAACTGGGTAAAATTTGTAAACTGAAATAATGAAAAAACTGAAATCTTGTATGCTTTGGTCAAACAACACTAAGTCTAAATAACTGAACTAGGATAGCAAATGAGACTATATCAGAGACCGTAGGAGGTATCATCTAACCGACATTCCCCAATTTGAGCTAATCGAGGTCTAACCTATAACCCCAATTGGAAGGGTGTTAAACCATGCCACGAGTACTAACACTGGCTATATGGATCTACTAAACTGATATAATGTCCAAAGGACTAAGGGTGTCAAGCCTAAAAATATGGGTGACCCCTGCGAGATAGTCAAGCCTAATCTGATGGATGACTTCTCATATCCTATGGTGGATATATAGTTTTGGAGTATAGGGACTGCTACTAACAACTCTGCCTATATAAAGGGGAATCCACTATCTCTACACTTGCTCGGTGCTAAATCTTACTCCCAACTGAAGACACTAAAATACTAGACTGTTCTGAGTTAAACTGACTGATAACTGACTATTCTAATAATGCTTATAGTATATTATGAAAACTACTCTGTAATATACTGAGACTAGACTAAATAAACAGCTATGTTTTTTGGGTATTCAATACCTCCAAGACTCAAAACAACAATCGTAAAATGACACTAAAGCTTGGGGGACAAATGATGAAAGATTTTATTAAATCAATGACACTTGTAGGCATTTTATCAAACACTTGTAGTTCATGGTTTAAAACAATCATTGGAATGTCATGAAACTTATAGAAATAGAATGAATTTGATATAATGGTATTAAATCATCATTTAATTCAATAAATAATAATATTAAAACATGTTGGAATGAATAATAATAATAATTTTATGGTAACATGGTATGAAATTAATAGTACAAGGATGAAATCATAATTTAAAATCAAATAACTTGAAAAGATCAAAACATAAATTCCAATAGGTTACTTGGACTCCATGGATGAAATGAATCAATGGATGAACATCTAACATACCTGGGATAATGAATTTGGAAGGATTGGTTGTGAGTTCTTGAGATTTGGCCTTGATTTTTAGAGATAGGGTTTCTTGTTCTTGAAGAGAGTTAATTTTAATTTAAGAAAATAATGACAAAGGGAGCAAATAATGCTCTCTTAGGGTTAAATTTTGTGTATTGGCGGATTTTAGGTCATGGGAAAAGACCAAACGACCCCTGGAGTTTCAAATTGCAAAAATGGAAAAATTCCCAATTTTTTTAACCTTGGTGTGCTGCAGCACCATCGCTCCATGTCATTGGAATCGGACAACTGGGATTTGAGGGCTTGGCGTGACGCTGACAAATCACGGTGCCCTTCTGATTTTTGAAATTCACTCTTGGCGCGATGCACCATTATTGCAATAGGACACTGAAAAAGGACAATTAGGATTTTGCTGACAGCGTGATGCAGTGGTTTCACAGAGCTTCACTGGAAATTGACAATCTTCATTTATGCTTGATCTGTGATGTGATAAGGGTTAAAATGATAGGGTTTAATGACTAAAACTTAAAATTGTCATAACTTTTTACCTGATTATTGGATTTGGGCTAATTTTATAGCATTGGAAAGCTAATTCAATTTCTTGTGTAATGGCAAGCTCAAAACTGGAAAATAATGAGTGTTTCAAAAATTTTATATATGAATACTCATGTATTGAGACTTAAATTATGCTAAGGAAATACGGGGTATTACATATACATCTAAGAGTTCATTTAGATACCTTAGCTTAGTCCGGGGTAGAAATTGACTTAGAATGCATTTTGGGGATTTAGATGTGGGCTTGTTGACCCATCTTAAGACAAGACTTGTGATTAGTTTCCTTGAACCTTTACGCCTAGTAATTGAATAAACGGTGCCCTTTTAGGGAAAAATTGATGATTCTTAGTGCTTGTTGGTTATGTGGAATGGAATTGAAAATGATGCCCAAGTAATTATTCCTCTATATGGCTCAATTGATAAAGCTTATGTCAAGCAATTATAACACCCCAAATTCTGAACCCCAAACGCTATATGGTGCTTATGACCCCGAAGGATCACAAGCTAACCTATGACTAATATTTGTAACTGAGCACTAAATAATATACAATAAAAATGTTGAAAACTAGTGGAAACTATCCATAAGGTTCAAAACATCTAAAATACTGTAGTCTGAAAACCTCTAAACTGTCTGAATAAGGAGTTGATGGGACAATCCCCCAACTAACTCCGTCTACAAAAATACTGAATCTAGAAATATAATGAAATAATATAATATCCTTGAATGATGAGGACTCACTGCTAAGTCTACTTCTTGTAATACTCCGGGAAATTTTTCGTTGAAATTTTGTGCGTAAACGTGTTGGGTTCTATCTTCTAGAATGAATTATAAATTTTTCGTGAAGAATGTCTTAGATTATGACCCACCATTGCGTAGAGTATCGAATAATATTTCCAACGATATGTGGATCATCCAAAACGGACACCCGAGCGACAAGTTATAAACATTCCGATTGAACTATGAATAGTAGTGAATAGTAAAACATGTAGGAAAAAGTACTGAGGCCTAGCGTATTTTTGCTCCAACTTTAAACGATCATAACTCCTTGTACATAATTATATGTCTGATATACTATATATCAACGGAAAGCTCTGCGAGTCCTCTTTCCAATGAAATTAGTTTCATCCAATTTGTCTATTGGAGCAAAAAGTTATGGTCGATCTACTTCATCTAATCAAAAGCGAATGTTTGGGTCAACTACAAATAATCATAACTCCTCGTACACAATGATCTAGGTGAGATACTATATATCAATGGAAATATATGAGAGTCCTCTTTCTAATGAAATTAGTTTCATCCAATTTGGATATCTGAGTAAAATAGTCCACCAAAGGATAGATTCGAGAATTATTTTATTTTTAGGGGCGTTTTAGTCATTCACCCTCACCCAAAGTCCTTCCAAACCCTATATTAAATCCTATTAGAAATATTATATATTATATTTTATCAAATTCCCTCAAAAATAAAACCCTAAGCTCCTACATCCAACTTCAAGAACCTCCAAAGTTCACCATTAATTCTTCAAATTTATTCAAGATTCCAAGTTCCTAGTTCAAGAACTCCAAGAACCATCATTCAAAGACATGATTAACATCTCAAAAATGAGTATTGATCTATAGTTCATCATTCAAGGTATGTGGAGTTTTTCAACAAGAACTCTCTTTCGTTCTTGTGCCCAAAAGTAATTTTCTTTACAAAGACATGATTTTTATTTAATTTTTACAAATTTGAAGCATGAACCCATATTTTATGATGATTATTATGAAATCTTGATATTTATGATTTTGAAAGATGAATTTACATGTGTGAAGATATAAAGCATAATTCTTGAACAATATTTATCATGATTTTGATATTTAGGTCGTGAATCCCCATTGGAAATTGTGTTTTTTTAGAAAGTGTGTGTTATAAGCACGTTGATGTTGAATATTTGAGATATTTTGAATGATTTGACCTTTTGGTCTTAATGGAGTTGTTTTAAACTCGAGTGTGAAAAAAATCTGCAACGTCGTTGATTTTGATAGATGGAAAGCATGATGGCTCCCGATGTATATATATATATTATTGAAATTGTTGTGGATTGTCTTTGAAATGATCTGAGCTAAGTCCGAGAGAAATCTTTAGCACTGAGTAGGAGGTATAAGGGACCTTACTTCTCTAGAACTACGTGCCCCCGTAGGAGTGAGCCTGAGGTTGATTTATATAGTAATCACTAGTTTGTATGAATTTGATATCGATAGTCCTACTCCAACGGAAAGGATAGGATGGCTCTCACCAATGTGGGTTGTACATTGGACTCCATGTATCCCACATGGTTTATGTCGGTTATAGGATCTCCCAGTGTGTGTGTATTTCCTTGTGTCTATGGTGAATAGTGAAGTGATTTGTAAGTGGAATTGTGAAATTTATTCTTTCAAAAGATTTAAATAATATTTACATTATGAGAATTGATATTCTTGATGAACTGAAAGTGATTGCTAAGTTATATGATGTCTCACATGTGTTATTGTACTTATTTCATCCTCTTATGATTATAATGATTTTCTTTAGGCTATTTCAGTCTTTCATATATCCTGCATATTTTTTATAAATATTTATGATGATGATGATTATAAAAATGCATATACCCCGACATACTCAGTTCCTTTCTATGGTACTGACCCACATCTTTGGATGTGGGCTATATTTTCTCGGAATGTAGGTTTAGGTGCTCAGTTCTAGGTTCAACAGTGATTCTTTGGGCATGCTATTCTACATTTTCTATTTTGGTGAGTCCTCATGTTCTGAGGACGTGATGTCTGATGTTGGTTTCACGGAATTATTTACATTTGATAACTGAGTATGATTCAGTTAGGGCATATCTCAATGGCTCGCTGGTTTTGTTGATTTTCTTAGAGACTTGTCAGACTAGTATAGATGTTAGGAGTTGACTAATAAGTCATATTTTGTTATCTTTGTAAAATTCTTTTATTCTTGGATGATGATTACTCTATTGATATTTGAGGGTTATTTATCGAAACCCCATTGATTTGTGTTGAACTGAATGAAAATGGCTCAAAGGGTTAGCTTGGGGCTACTCGTAGCCTCAAGCACCATGTGACACTCTGAAGCCCATTTTTGGGGCGTTACAAATATGGTATCAGAGCCTAAGGTTTTAAGGTATCCTAGGGGATCTGACAAGCCGCGTTAAGTAGAGTCTTGATCATCAGTGTGTAGCGCACCACATCTATGAGCAAGAGGCTACAAGATATTATAGGAAAAAGTATGATTCTTTCTTTCAGAAGTCTATCGTGCTTAAAGTATCTCTCTCTACTATTGAATCATGCTCTTTTCTTTCAAAAATAAGCCTCCACGTCGAGCAAAAAGAAATAATGATGGTCAGCAACCTCAAACCACTAACCCATTGAATGAAAACGTGTCTCATGCTAAATTTTGGGTAGCCTTTCAGGCGCTGGCCGAAGCTGTTACTACAAATATTCAGGCCAACCCGGCACCACTTCTACAGCAGCAGGGAGATAATTCAGCTGCTGCCAGGATCCATGAATTCATGCAGATGATTCCTTTGGAATTCTATGGGTCCAAGTCTGATGAGGATCCATGATTATTTTTAGAGGAGGTACAGAAGATTACTCATGTGATGCATGTATCTGAGGAACATAGTGTAGAGTTGGCTACGTATAGTTTGAAAGATATTACTTATGATTGGGTTGTTGCTTGGAGAAAAGTTAGAGGTGAGGAAGCTATCCCTACAACTTGGCAAGAGTTCCAGGATACATTCCTGGATAAGTTTTTCCCTTTGGAGATAAGGAAGGCGAAGGTGTAAGAGTTTATGAACCTGTGATAGGGCTCTATGACTATTAGGGAGTGTTGTCTAAAGTTCAATTAGTTGGCCAAGTATGATCCTGACTTAGTGTCCGATAATTGGGCTAGTATGAGTAAGTTTGTGACTGAAGTGTCTAGTTATGTGGTTAAGGAGTGTAGGTTTGCTATGCTGAATAGTGAGATGAATCTGTCTAGGTTGATGACTCAAGCCTAAGAGATTGAGGTAGACAAGATTAAGGAGAGAGATAGAATGAGAGGGAATAAGAGAGCTAGGTCCAAGCAACACGGATAGGGTCAGACTTGATCGCAGGAAGGGAGTCGTCCTCAGTATCAGGATAGTTCATCTATGCCAGCACCGTCATCTGCTAGTGCCCATGTGCCTAGAGGTAGGATGGAGTAAGGTAGTAGGTCATATGCATCCAGGTCCTTGTACAGTACTAGCAGTAAGACAAATTATCCCCTGTGTCTTAAGTATGGTAGGGCTCATTTGGGTAAGTGTTGGGGTGAGAAGAGGGGTTGTTTCTAGTGTGGTGTCATGGGTTACAAAGTTAGAGATTGACCATAGGATGGACAAGGGCGTCGTGACTATCCCTTTAGACCCAGATTCAGACTGTTAGTGCTCCAGTTCTAGCGACTCGCCCAGCCCCAGCTCAGGGCTCTTCTTCTAGCAATATTGGCAGGCAGCGCCAGAATAGATTCTATGCTTTACCGTCCAGCTCAGAACAGGAGGACTCTCCCGATATTGTTACTGGTATGCTTCGTATATTTCAGTTTGATGTGTATGCTTTGTTGGATCCTCGATCCAGTTTCTTATATGTTACACCTTTGATTGTTGTGAATTTTGAAATAAGTCCTGAGATTATTCCTGAGCCTATCCTAGTTTCTACCCCAGTGGGTGATTCGATTGTTGCCCAGAAAGAGTATAAAAAGTGTCTTGTTACTGTTCTTCATAGTGTCTTTTTGGCTGATCTGATTGAGTTAGAAATGGTAGATTTTGATGTAATTCTGGGTATGGACCGGCTGTATTCTTCTTATGCCTCTATTAATTGTCGAACCTGAATGGTCAAGTTTTAGTTTTTGGGTACATTCGTGTTTGAGTGGTCTGGGAATTCTGTGTCACCCAAGAGTCATTTTTTCTCTTAGCTCAAAGCTAGAAAGCTTATTTCCAAGGGGTGTATTTACCATTTGGTTAGAGTCAAAGACACTAAGTTTGAGACTCCAACTCTCCAGTCTGTTAACGTCGTCAATGAGTTTTCTGATGTCTTTCTGGATGATCTCCCAGGGATACCTAGAGAGATAGAGTTTGGAATTGATCTTATTCCCGATACTCAGCCTATTTCTATTCCTCCTTACCGTATGGCCCCTCCAGAACTTAAAGAGTTGAAAGAGCAACTCAAAGATCTACTAGATAAGGGTTTCATAAGGCCTAGTGTTTTTCCTTGGGGTGCTCCTATGTTGTTTGTGAGAAAGAAAGATGGCTCTTTGTGTATGTGCATTGATTACCGCCAACTGAATAAAGTCACCATCAAAAATAAGTATCCCCTTTTGAGAATAGATGATTTGTTTGACCAATTACAAGGTGCAAGTTATTTCTACCTTCGTTCCGGCTATCATCCACTCAAAGTTAGGGAGTGTGACATCCTTAAAACCATTTTTCAAACTCGTCAATGCCATTTTGAGTTTCTTATTATGTCTTTCGAGTTAACTAATGCCCCAGCAGCTTTCACGGACCTCATGAATTGAGTGTTCAGACCATATCTAGATATATTTGTCATAGTGTTCATCGATGATATAGTGGTGTACTCCCGTAGTAAGGATGAACATTTTAATCATCTCTGAACTGTTTTGCAAACCCTTAGAGATCACAAGTTATTTACCAAGTTCAATAAGTGTCAGTTTTGGCTAAGGTCAGTTGCTTTTCTGGGTCATATCATTTCTTTCGAGGGTATTAGAGTTGATCCCCAAAAGACTGAAGCTATTAGAAATTGGCCTAGACCTATTTCTCCAACTGATATCCGAATTTTCTTGGGTTTAGCTGGCTATTACGACCCTTTTGTTGAGATTTTCTCCTCTATAGCATCTCCTATGACTCGGTTGACCAAAAGAAACTGAAGTTCTTGTGGTCCGAATCTTGTGAGAAAAGTTTTCAGGAGTTGAAGACTCGACTCACTTCAGCAGCTATTTTAACTTTGCCTAATGGTGTTGATGGTTTTGTGGTGTAATGTGATACTTTGAGAGTTTGGTTGGGTTGCGTATTGATGCAGAAGGGTAAGTTGATAGCTTATGCGTCTAGACAGTTGAAACCCCATAAGAAATATTACCCCACCTATGACATTGAGTTGGTTGCTGTTGTGTTTGCTTTGAAAATCTGGAGACACTATTTGTATGGTATCCATGTTGATGTTTTCACTAATCATAAGAGTCAGTAGTATGTGTTTACCCAGAGAGAATTGAATCTTAGGCAAAGACGATGGTCAGAATTGTTAAAGGACTATGATATGAATGTGTTGTACCATCTGAGAAGGTCAATATAGTGGCGGACGCCCTAAGTAGAGTGTCCATGAGTAGTGTTTTGCATGTGGTAGAAGGTAAGAAAGAGTTGGCTCGTGATATACATCGTTTGGCTAAATTGGGGGTTAGCTTGTTTGACTCTACTGAAGGTAGTATAAGGGTTCAGAGTAGTTCCGAATCCTCTTTGGTTTCAGAAGTGAAGGAAAAGCAATACTTAGATGCTAGTATAGTCAGACTGAAGGAGTCAGTCAAGGACCAAAAAGTAGAGGTTTTCTCCAAAGGGGGAGATGGTGTGTTGAGATTGCAGGGTAGATTGCGTGTCCCGAATGTTGATGATCTGAGACAGAGGATTATGGCTGAAGCGCATGGGGTGCGTTATTTTATTCATCCTGGTGCCACCAAGATGTACTGAGACTTGTGGGAAATCTATTGGTGGAGTGGCATGAAGAAAGATATAGCAATGTTTGTAGCTAAGTATGCAACATGCCAACAGGTTAAGGTTGAACACCAAAGACCTGGTGGTATGATGAAGAGTTTAGTATTCCCACCTGGAAGTGGAAAGAGATAAATATGGACTTCGTGATTGATTTACCTTCTTCCCAACGCCATCATTATTTCATTTGGGTTGTGGTTGATAGGTTGACTAAGTCTGCTCATTTCTTGCCTGTTCATACATTATATACTGGTGAGGATTTCGCTAGATTGTATATTCGAGAGCTAGTCAGACTGCATAGAGTTCCCTTGTCTATCATTTCGGATAGGGGTACTCAGTTCACTTCGCAATTTTGGAAAGCTTTTCAGAAGGGTCTTGGTACCCAAGTGCTTTTAAGTTCTACTTTTCATCCATAGACCGATGGTCAGGCTGAGCGGACCATCCAGACCTTAGAGGATATGTTGAGAGCTTGTGCACTTGACTTTAAGGGAAGTTGGGATGATCACTTACCGTTGATAGAGTTTTCTTACAATAACAGTTTCCACTCTAGTATTGGCATGGCTCCATTTGAAGCCTTATATGGGATGAAGTGTAGATCACCTATAGGTTGGTTCAAGGTGGGTGAAGCGACTGTGAGTGGTCCTAATTCGATATTTGAGGCTATGGAAAAAGTTAAGTTGATTAGGGAGAGGTTGAAAACTGCGCAGAGTCGTCAGAAGTCATATGCGGATGTTAGAAGAAAAGACCTTAAGTTTGAAGTTGGTGACCTAGTGTACCTGAAAATTTCACCCATAAGGGGGGTGAAGAGATTCGAAAAGAAGGGTAAGCTTAGTCCCCATTATGTTGGTCCTTACAAAATTCTTAGCCGTGTTGGTAAGGTAGCTTATGAGGTCGAGTTGCCTTTCGAGTTGTCCTCTGTTCATCCAATATTCCATGTCTCCATGCTTAGAAATTATATTAGCGATGCTGAGGTAGTGGATTCCACTGTGAGTGCTAACATTCAAGAAAATCTTTCTTTTGGTGAGATTCCTGTTGAGATTCTTGATTTCAGTGTCCGAAGACTAAGGAACAAAGAAGTTCCCTTGGTCAAGGTGTTGTGGCGAAACTAATCTGTTGAGGGTGCAACTTGGGAAGCTGAGGTGGATATGCGATCCAAGTACCCACACCTATTTTTCGTGAACTCCAATCAAGCTGAAGGTACTGTTCTTTCCTAAATCATGTATTTTCGATAAATGTTGCAGCAGTTCAGCGGTCATTTATAATGTGTTCAGCTATAGTTACTTGAATTTATGCATTCTATGTTGCATTCAGAGTGTGAAACGATGTTGTGATGAGTCTAACGAATGGTTTCAGCTGTATGCTCTATTCCCTATCTAATCTTTGCATGTCTAGCATCATTTGAGGATGAATGTTTCCAAGGGGGGAATGATGTAATACCCAGAAAATATTTTTATTAAAATTTTGTGCGTAAATGTGTTGGGTTGTCTCTTCTAGAATGAATTATAAATTTTCCGTGAGGAATGTCTTAGATTATGAACCACCATTGCGTAGAGTATCGAATAATCTTTCCAACGATATATGGATCATCCAAAATGGACACCCGAGTAATGAGTTATCAACATTCCGATCGAATTGTGAATAGTAGTGAACAGTAAAATGTGCAAGAAAAAGTACTGAGGCCTAGCGTATTTTTACTCCAACTTTAAACGATCATAACTCATTATACATAATGATTTGGGTGATCTACTATATATCAATGGAAATATCGTGAGTCCTCTTTCCAATGAAATTGGTTTCATCTAATTTGTCTATTGGAGCAAAAAGTTATGGTCGATCTACTTCAGCTAATCAAAAGAAAATTTTTAGGTCAACTTCAAATGATCATAAATCCTCGTACACAATGATCTGGGTGAGATACTATATATCAAAGGAAATATATGAGAGTCCTCTTTCTAATGAAATAAGTTTTATCCAATTTGGATATTGGAGTAAAATGTTATGGTTGATCTACTTCAGACTATCAAAACAGTCCACCAAAGGACAGATTCGAGAATTATTTAATTTTTAGGGGCATTTTAGTTATTCTCCCACACCCAAAATCTATCCAAACCCTATATTAAAGCCTATTAGAAGCATTATATGTTATATTTCATCAAATTCCCTAAAAAAGAAAACCCTAAGCTCCTACATCCAATTTCAAGAACCTCCAAAGTTCACCATTAATTCAGCAAATTTATTCAAGATTACAAGTTCCTAGTTCAAGAACTCCAAGAACCATCATTCAAAGGCACGATTAACATCTCAAAAATGAGTATCGATCTAAAGTTCATCATTCAAGGTATGTGAGGTTTTTCAACAAGAACTCTCTTTTGTTCTTGTGCCCAAAAGTAATTTTCTTTACAAAGACATAATTTTTATTTGATTTTTACAAATTTGAAGCATGAACCCATATATTATGATGATTATTATGAAATCTTGATGTTTATTATTTTGAAAGATGAATTTACATGTGTGGAGATATAAAGCATGAATCTTGAACAATATTTATCAGGATTTTGATATTTGGGTCGTGAATCCCCATTGGAAATTATGTTTTTTTGAGAAAGTGTGTGTTATAAGCACGTTTATGTTGAATATTTGAGACATTTTTAATGATTTGACCTTTTGGTCTTAATGGAGTTGTTTTGAACTCGAGTGTGAAAGAAATCCACAATGTGGTTGATTTTGATAGATGGGAAGCATGATGGCTCCCAATGTATATTTTTATATTACTGAAATTGTTGTGTTGTAGATTGTCTTTGAAATGATCTGAGATAAGTCTGAGAGAAATCTTTAGCACCGAGTGAGAGGTATAAAGCGACCTTACTTCTCTAGAACTACGTGCCCCTATATGAGTGAACCTGAGGTTGATTTATATAGTGATCACTAGTTTGTATGGATTTGATATCGATAGTCCTACTCCGATGGCAAGGATAGGATGGATCTCCCCAATGTGGGTTGTACGTTGGACTCCATATAGCTCACATTATTTATGTCGGTTATAAGATCTCCCAGTGTGTATGTGTTTTCTTATGTCTATGGTGAATGGTAAAGTGACTTGAAAGTGGAATTGTGAAAGTTATTCTTTCGAAAGATTTAAATTATATTTCCATTATGAGAATCGATATTCTTGATGAACTGAAAGTGATTGATAAATTATATGATGACTCACATGTGTTATTATACTTATTTTATCCTCTCATGATTATGATAATTTTCTTCGGGCTATGTCAGTCTTTCATACATCCTGTATATTTCTTATAAATATTTATGATGATGATGTTTATACAACTGCATACACCCCCATATACTCGATTCCTTTCCATGGTACTGACCCACATCTTCGGATATGGGCTGCATTTTCTCAGAATATAGGTTAAGGTGCTCAGTTCCAGGTTCGATAGTAATTCATTGGGCTCGCTGTTCTACATCCTCTGTTGTGGTGAGTCCTCATATTCTGAGGACGTGATGACTGATGTTGGTTTCACGGAATTGTTTACATTTGATAACTGAGTATGAGTCAGTTAGGGCATGTCCCAATGGCTTGCTGGTTTTATTGATTTTCTTAAAGGCTTGTCAGACTAGTATAGATGTTGGGAGTTGACTAATAAATCATATTTTTTTATCTTTCTGAAATTCTTTTATTCTTGGATTATGATTACTCTGTTGATATTTGAGGGTTATTTATGGAAACTCCATTGATTTGTGTTGAACTGAATAAAAATGGCTAAAAGGGTTAGCTTGGGGCTACTCATAGCCCCAAGCACCGTGTGATTCTTCGGAACCCATTTTTGGGATGTTACACTGCTGCTGGCTGAATCTGAACTGCTAAGGGTGCTCTGGATCTTGTGCCTCTAAACCTATGGTATAAAACACCATAGCACAGAAAAGTATACGTCAGTACATGGAAATGTACTGGTATGCTAGATGAGGTAAGGCTAAATGCAAGGGTTTATATGCATGAGCAATATTGACTAAATAATCTGAGTATACGGAATGAGGATACGTACCTGAATGCATAAACCATCACTGAAATCATCGTGACACTGAATGCTAAGTTCTGCATGCTTCTTTACTAATATCTAAGCTTACTAATACTGGAATACTAAATAATTGAATCCACTGATATTAACAACTGATTACTAAGGTTGAGAACAGTCCTATCTAGCGGGTGATCTCTGAATTGAATAATAGTGAGAATGATTAACTGAATCTGAGATCAGTCCTATCTAGCAGTTGATCTCTGAATCTAATGATAATGATAATGATTAGCTATATTTGATATCAGTCCTATCTAATTGGTGATCTCCAAATATACTGATAATGAATCAGATTTAACTAAATCTGAGATCAGTCCTATCTAGCGGGTGATCTCAGAATCTAATGGTATTGCAAGTGATTTAACTGAGTCTAAGATCAGTTCTATCTAGCGGGTGATCTCTAAACTTACTGATAATGAGAATGATAAGAATTAGTTTGAGATCAGTCCTATCTAGTGGGTGATCTCTAAATCCATTGTATATGCTAATGTTTGATTGTCTCTGATAGTCCTGAATCTGTACTACTAAGCTGAGTTCTTTTACTGAGATTGATTTTGAAACAGAGACTGTGGGAATTAATCATCTAACTTACATGCCACTTCTATCTACTTTGGGTCCAACCTATAACCCTAGTTAGATGGGTGTCAGTACTGTGCCACAAGTAAAGACACTACTGTTGTGGAGTCAATCCTATCTAACGAGTGACCCCTAGGATCAGTCCTATACTAACAGGTGACCCCTGAGTATGTCAGTCCTATCTAGAGGGTGACATCTCATACCTATGTTGGCTACGTAGTTCTCAAACTTAGGGATTGCTTCTAGGTATCTCAGTCCTACCTAGCAGGTAATCCCCCATCCCTAGGTTTGCTTGATGCTGAATCCTACTCCCAACTAAAAGACACTAAACTGATTCTTATTCTTAACTGTACTAGACTGAGCTAAATCTGTTACTGGTCATGTTACTTGACTGATCTAGCTGAGTTCACTTGGTTTCAAAGACTGGCGGAATACTACTGGATTTCGTTATCTGACTGAATTAGACTAGGTTCTGAATTGAGTACTTGAATACTACTAAGATCTGAGTTGAGTACTAAATAGAAGATGGAATGCTAATGATACTGAGATTTCCTATGTTCTGTAATTGTCTGAGAGTACTGAGTTCTGTTGATCATGGAACGTCTGAGATTATCTTGAAAACTGACACTGACTCTAGACAATCAGCTAATTTGTTGGGTATAAATACCCCCAGGACTCGATAACATAAATAATACAAAACCTGACCACTCTTGAACAACATAACAATAGATTATCATTCACCATACACTCAATAAAGCATCTCTTCAAGCACTTGAAAATATTAACATATGGTTTCATAGTGAATGCATACCAATATCTCGTAATTCATCCAACAAGGTCTTGCATCAAACACTTAACATGCATTAAAGTGTACATAATTGGGGATTTCATGCTCAAATGTCACAATGCATTTACTAAGGCTTTTAAACAAACACTTGGCATGCATAAACTTACACATAATTGGGGAATTCTTGTCAACATGCTATGATGACCCTACTTCCTTCACACAAGCATTTTATCAAATATATGGGGAGCATGCTTTGGTTATACAACAAATACTACACCTAAGTATCATGATTTTATCAACCAACATGCAACTTGAAGTGGGTTTATAATGAACATCACACAATTCATCACATGCTAGAATAAATTCTTAAAACTTGTAGCCTAAATCATGAATTAAAACTCAACAACACATAATCATGAACTTCAATACACATAAATCATGAAATCTCATATATACATAAACTTTATAATTTTGAAAAGGATACTTGGACCTCTTTGGTGGAAGGAACCCAAGAATCAACATTTAACATACCTGAAAATCTAGATTCTTGGAGTTCTTGAAGACTCTTGAAGGGATTCTTGAGACTGCTTTTGAAACTTGGGGGCTAGGGTTTTCTATTTTTGAGAGAGAATGCTTTTGTTCTTGAGGAATAGTGAAAATAATGAGCAATTTTTGGCTATTAAGGGTTTAAATCCTGTATATAGGTTAATTAGGGGATTTATGAAATTACCAATTGGTCCTTGGAATTAAATAACAAAATCTAAAAATCTTAATTTTTCATGCTGGCACAACGCGGTGAAATCACGCTAGCTCACTGGAAATTGGACGACTAGGAAACTGGTTGGTGGCGCAACACGGTGGAAGTTGCGTTGCCACCTTGGTTGTGAACTGAAAAGGCACCGCGATGTGGTGGAATCACGTTAGTTCCCTAGAAATTGACAACTTTGAAATTAAGCCTTGGCGCAATGCGCCATAATCATAGAGGCTCACTGGATTTTGACGATTGCCATTTTGGCTGGCTCTGCAACATACTAAAGTACCAGGTGGTACACTCTCTTACTAAAATAACTCTAACTCTTCGCCCGAGTGCCGGATTTGGGTGAATTTTATATCGATGGAAAGCTTATTCAATTTACCATATGATAAAAAAGTGAAAATCTTAAAAATTTCATATGGAATAAAATATATTCATCTTCAAAGAAAGATATTTTATGTTCTAGAGATGAATTTGAACTAGGAAAAGTGTGGGGTATTATAATATATCTCCCTTTGGAAGATTTGTCCACGAATGAGACCGACTAAGCTGAGACTTCTGATAGATTGATCTTATTTAAGGGACGTGACCATCTGAAACATGACTATATGACTGGAACTATTGATATACTAAAATCTCATACTAAATATGCATATCTGATGCATGAATGTCTGACTGAACTGACTCTTGAAAGCATGACTGACTATGCAATAATATCTGATTGGATCGTCTGGAGTGCATAAAATCTATTCTGACATTGGATTCTAGGGGTACTGAAAGTGGTACCCTGCTGACATAATTCTTTACCCCTCTGAGCTAGCACTCTACATTCCCGTAACCTATGGCCTAGCTTAACACGTCCAAAACATACGTCGCTACCTACTCTACATCTACCTAGGTTATTTTTACCATATTCTTCACACAGTGGATAGGTATGCTCACTTATCACACTACCCTAGGCTTTGGAGCCTGGCACCCCATCATAACTGACATCCCTAAACTTTGGTGTTGGTACACTAGCTGAGGATGGAGTTGGGACTAAAAACTTCTAACTATGCTGAGAGTAATTACCACCCAGTGACCCTACCTGAGAGAAACTATAACTACCTGTTCTAGTTTTTTTACTCACTCTCTCTCTTTTCTTTGTCTTATCTACCTCAATATACTGAGCATACATCATTAGCCTAGTAATATCCATATGTCTATTGAGCATAGAAGTCCTACACTCCTTCAATACTAATTCGGACACACCAGTCATAAACTTACTCATGCTAGATCAAGGTCTGCCATTAAATTAGGATCATACTTAGCTAACTGGTTGAACTTAAGGAAATACTCCTTCACTATTATGGATCCTTACCTCAGGTTCATGAACTCTTTTACCGTATCTTCTCTTATCTCTAGCGGGAAAAACATATCTAGAAAAGCATCCTAAAATACCTTCCAAGTCATGGGAGCTGCATCCTCTCCTCTACTCTTCTCCCATGCTACAACCTAATCATGAGAAACATCCTTCAACTTATAGGATGCTAATTCTACACTCTCCTCCTCTAACACATGCATAATCTGGGTGATCTTCTTTACCTTCTCAAGATAAAGTTTTGGGTCCTCATCTACTACTGACCTAAAGAACTCTGGCAGGTTCATCCTCATGAAATTTTTAATCCTGGTAGTGGTTGAATCCCCATCTGGCTGATTGGGGCTATAGCCTGATGGTTACCCTTGACATTAGTTGTCACAGCTTAGGCTAGCGCCGGAAAATCAGCCCAAAACTTTGCATGTGACACATTCTTATTCTCAAGATCTACGGGCTGAAGTGACTGGTTATTATTCCTACAGGCATTGTCTTTGCGAGGACGCATATTTATAAATGAAAGGAAGAATGAATTCGACTAAGAATTAACTAGAACTTATGCATACTCGCACGACATGAATACTGAAAAAAGGAAAACTGTTCCTAAAATATCTTATATCCTCATGTGCATAAATGTGGCACGCAACACACCCATATACAAGAATCTACTAGATGCGGCTTTCAAACTTTCTAGGACACTATTGAACCTTAGGCTCTAATACCAAGTTTGTAACACCCTAAATTCTAAAATCTAGATGCTACATGGTGGTTATGACCCTAAAGGACCATAAGATAACCCATGACTGATATCTGTAACTGAGCACTGAATAATATATTATAAAAATTTAGAAAAATAGCAAAAACTTGCCATAAGGTTCAAAACATCTAAAATACTGATAATACATAACATCTGTAAAACTGCAGACTATTTGAAACATCTTTTTTGAAAAATACAGTAGTTTGAAATCCTCTAAACTGTCTGAATAAGGTGTTGATGGGACAATCCCCCAACTAACTTCGTCTATTTAATGAAATAATAGAATATCCTCGAATGATGAGGACTCACTGCTAAGTCTACTCCTGCTTCCTGAATCTGAACTACTAAGGGTACTCTAGATCTCGTGCCTCTAAACCTATGGTATAAAACACCATAGCATAGAAAAGTATGTGTCAGTATGCGGGAATATACTAGTATGCTAGATGAGGTAAGGCTAAATACAAGGGTTTACATGCATGAGCAATAATGACTAAATAATCTGAGTATACTAAATAAGGATATGTGTATGAATGTATAAACCATCACTAAAATCATAGTGACACTGATTGTTGAGTTCCGCATACTTCTTTACTAATATCTGAGCTTACTAATACTGGCAAAGCCAGAGAATATTATGATGCTATATTGATACCTGGTAAGGTCAGAGGATATTATGATGATATATTGATACCCAGTTCATGTTTGGAGGATATTATGATGACATGACAATGCCCGACAAATCTGGAGGATATGATTATTGATGTGCATGTAGAAGTACCTTCCTGTTGAATCCGGCTAGCCCTGTGTATTGTAATTATATATTTATTTGTGTTCTTGTATAGTTGGCTATAGTATTATTATTAGAGGTGTCAGTTATAGTTTTCTAATAGGTTGATGTATAAAGTGGTATAGTTGTTAATTTAAGGGTCAAAGATTCTAATGAGTTGAGGCTTTATTTTCGCATATCTACTCAGAGAAGGTATCCTCAATGTTCAACCTTTCATCCTTAGAGTCAGCTGAGTCGACCTATTCTAACAGTTCTTTAGATTACTGAAAGAGGCTAGTCTAGTAATAGAAGATCGCCCTAGTAAGGGCAGAGGTCAGTTTTTTTATGATTTATTTTCTGGTCTTTGTATACGTAGTGATTATTCCAGGTCAGCCAGATTAATTGATTCTGGTTTTGCTTAGATTTCTTAATTTACATGGGGACCTCCTGATCATTATTTGTGGGATTCCCCTAGCTGTGGGGTGATGGTTGGTTTAGCTTAGGGAAGTTTAACCCCCCTCCCCCCTAGTTAAAGGTAGTTCTGATGGTTGCAAAGATAGTTACTAGGGTCCTCAAGGTGGTTCTTAAATAGGAAGGATAGAAGTTCAGTTAGGTGCCCTACCAAGTATTTGGTATGGTCAGTTATATGCAATACCTGATAGACCCAAGGCTTAGACTTCTAATATTATGATATAAGTGCAATTTTGATATGCCATCAGTTGACCCTTGCTTTATTAGATCCCTGATACACTTATTCTTATATATATATTGGTTTATTATGCACCATGGTTTGATTTGTCTATTGATTTATTATCTATGCTATTATGCATATCTACTCCGGTGGATGATTCTTTAATAGTGGATTGATGTATTCTAATCAGGTGTTGTGACAGTGATGTTGATACTAATATTGACCTATTATTTTTATTATGGTGGATTTTGATATGATTTTTAGCATGGACTAGTTATCCCACTATCATGCAATCATGGACTATTTTGCCTACAATATTGCATTAGCTATGCCTGATCTACCCCCAGTTATGTGGCAGAGAGTGGTTATCTGCGGGCCAATGATAATTATATTTTATGTTTGTTCTTAGGGACTTATTTCTAGGAGTTGCTAGTCTTATTTCCCTTATGTTGTGATGCTAGTATTAAGAGTCCATCGCTTGACTGTGTCCTGATTGATTGTGAGTTTCTTGATGTGTTCCCTACCGAACTGCCTGGTATTCCCCCATCAAATAGATTAAGTTTGCTGCTGACCTCAATCTTGGAACCCAACCTATTTCTATGGCACTTTATCATAAGGATCATTGAGTATGTATATTGTCTATAGGAAGCTTAGTAAGGATATGGTGAAGAGCCATTATCCTTTACCTCATTGATGATTTATTTAACTAGCTTCAGGATGCAATCGTGTTTTCTGAGTTTGATTTAAGGCTTTGTATGGTAGGAGATTTATTATCCATCTGGATGGGTTGATACTTTCGAGGTGAGACCTCATGGTTTAGATTTGCTTCAATACCTATTGGATAGAATCAGGTTGATTCAGGATAGACTCAGAGCAGCTCAGATGAGGCATTGGGCCCATGCAGACCGTCAGCTTTGTGCCTTGAGGTTTGGAGTTGGTGGTTGTGTATTCCTTTATGTTTTTCCCATGACATGTGTCATAAGGTTTGGAAGAAAGGCTAAGCTCAGTTTGATCTATGTTGGACCCTTTGAGATTCTCTGCGTCATTGGTGAGATAGCTTATGATTTAGCTTTACCTCTAAATTTTGTTGCAGTTAATTCAGTTTTTCATGTCTCTATTTTGTTGAGACCTAGTCTTGATCCTTCTCATGTCGTTTGATGGGGATCATCCCAGTTGGATGATCATTTGACCTTTGTTGAGGAGCCTATGCTCATTTTGACTAGTGATGTGAGGCGATTGTACCCCAAGAAGTTCAGGTTGCAAAGGTTCATTTGAGACACCGCCCAGTAAAGGAGGCCACTTGGGATATCGAGAGCGAGATACAAACCCAGTATCTTCACCTGTTCAAGGCTTCAGGTACTTTATTATCCTTAACTTTCGGGGTTGAAAGTTCTTAGTAGTGGATATTGTAATGACCCTTTAGGTCATTTTCCTTACTGTCCACTTATTTTTTCCATTAGAGCTTTTCCATAGCTTCCTTAAGTAATTTATGACTTACTAAAAGTGATAGTTGGGTTACCAGGCAATTCATCTGGTTTTAGGACCAATTCCTCATTTTGAAATCTTCATTGGTTTCAAATGGCTGCTGAGCAAAAACATTAGTTAAACGACTTCAGATTCAAATTTTGACTAAGCGACCAACTCTAAAATATTGCATTTAGGTTAGAAAGACCCTTGGTTTGGGTCCTAAGACACCCGAGTTCATGTTGACTATTTGGTTAAAAAGTGAGAATATAGGTTAACAAGGGTGTGGGTCCTACAATTAGTCTAAACGGACTTAGATGGGAAATCTAACTACACCAATGCATTCGGAATGTCAAATTTAGTGGGGGTTAAATAATTAATTTGCAAAAAATGAAGTCTGTATGAGTTCGGGAGGACAAAAACAAGTTTTGAACCCATTTAACCGCGACCCCATTTAACCATATCCAAGGTACTATAAATAGCTCCCTTGGCTATGAAATCGACCATTTTCACTTTCCTTTGAGCCATATAATCCCTATAATGATAGATTGACTTCAAATTAATTCTTGGGGTGAGTTAGAAACTTAATTGAAATATATTTTTTGATTAACAACGGATTAAAGGTATGAATCCTTCCTTTATCAAGCTTTAATTTCTTAAATTTTGACCAAAACTCCAAATTTCTTGAGGGCTTGATTTTAGCCCCAATATGCTTGGTTTTTACCTAATTCTTAAGGGTTACAATTCCCTAGTGATGTCTAAACATTGGGTTGGTCTCAGAAATATGTTTTCCGTATGTGGGACCTAGTTGGGGTTTTTGGTGTTATTTTTGGACCCAAAGCACAATGGTGCAATGCATCAAAATTATTGTAATGATGTGTAGATTGTGTTTTTATAGCTCGAAACCTTGAATAAGCTTCTCATAAAAAAAAAGCAAAGGTTTAGTTGTTCGTGTGATTTCTTTCAATTTAAGGTAGGTTAGGCTTACTCCTTGTTAGATTGATCTATGTTTTGGTCTAATTATGATATCTTATTAGCTTGGGATGGGTCATAACTATTTGATTGACAAAATGCAAGACTTTCATTATTTGGACCAATTAAGCTATATGAATTTTAGAAGTTGGAAAGCTTGACTTGTTTCCCCTTATATATGGTGGAATAGACTTCATTACTCATGTTTAGCATGGTAATGCCTTAGACTACTCAACCTTAGATATAATTCTCTAGTTTCTAATACTTAGATTAAATTGGCCTTAGTTACTTATACTAGGGAAGGTTTCCTTGGTTCTATTAGACTTAGTAAAGGTGATTGAGTAGAATATCTACCTTAGGTTTTATGATGGCTTATTGTGCATCTAAGAGTTGATTTAGATACCTTAGCCTAGTCCAGGGTAAAATTGGCGTAGAATGCATTTTGGGGATTTAAATGTGGTCTTGTAGACCCACCTTAATATAAGACTTGTGATTAGTTTCCTTGAACCCTTACGCCTTGTAATTGACAAAAGAGTGCCCTTTTGAGGCAATATTGATGATTCTTGGTACTTGTTGGTTATGTGAAGTGTCCAAGTAACTATGTCTTTGTATGCCTAGTTGGCTAAAGCTTATGTCAAGCTATTAATTATGTTATTATGATTATCTATTGGTTGGGCTAATGAACATGCTATTAAATGAGCCCTTGTCTACAATATAGCCTAAGTCATAAATGATATTATTAACCACGGTGTGAATAAATTCTGGATCATGTAATGTTTTAGCTATTGTTCATACTAATGATGAAATATCTTCAGGACAATAGTAGGCCAATGAATATGCTACTAATGGGTCATTATTCATTATATTGATTATGCTTATTCCCAAGGTCTAAATGACTAAATTATGGATTTTGTAATGATGAGTCCTTGATTATACTCTTGATTAAGCCATCATTTAGGCTAGTGTCTGGGCAGTTAACTATAGTATTGCCCAAGTTATCATCATTCTTAATAATTATGCTAATAAATCATTTTGAAAATATTTCTTATTGTCTATGTTGGAAATGATGATGTTACTAGTGTTAAAAGGCATGCTTATTGACTATGAGTAAAGATCTAGTAACCTAACTAGTGATTATGTTAGAAAGCCTTCTTGTTGCTAATATTATGAGTCTTGATTTTAAGGGTTCTAAAAGGCATATTTATTGACTACATGAGAAGCTATGCTACTAACCATGTTGAAACTGCTAATGCTTTGTAATATTCATGCTATATATGAATATTCACATATTTATGGATAAATTGTCCTCAAAAATGAATGATGAGTTATAAAGATATGCTTCTCGTTACCTCTCTTTTACTTTAGCCCTCCTGGGGCTTGCCCTTTTCTTTAGCCCTCGTGGGGCTTGTCATTTACTTATGCGTACTTTAATTTAGCTGTCATGGGTATTGCACTTTACTTTATGACACGACCCGCCATGGGGCCTTATTGTAATGGACATCCCAAGTCCGTCCAGGACCCCAGACCAGCCCCGTTACCCAACACAACCTCTAATTGTATGCCCTGAGTTGGCTAAATTCTAACCATCTAACAAAGTAGTGTAATAGCTCACACAAAGACTCTGGGAATAAATCACAATCGTGACCGACCCAACCGAGTCCAACCATCCCATAACCATAATCCAACCATGCCAAACCATACCAAACAAGGCCATAACCAAGGATGTTTCCAAAACATAATATAACTAATCCTAAAATGTAATATGATGGAACATTAAGAAATTATGTTTGATGATGCCAGCCTCCCAGCCTATTCCAATCCCAAGGTTGACACCCATACTGATCCCGTCCATTCTAGCCCATAGAATTACCACAAATGCTTTAACCAAAAGAGTAATGAAATCTGATTTGGACATGCCCCCAACCATAGCCAAAACCAATGTCCAAAATAAAATTAAAATGTATAGAAATATCTATATCATGAAATGATGCCTTTTGAAAGGATGGAAACTCACCACTTCAGTCAAAATATAGTCCCCGAGTTTATCACAATGTAGGAGTAGAACGGCCGATTCCTACATAGTATGGGTATACAACCACCAGTAGACAGGGTTAACGAGTTATCACTATAATAATCTCATGGTAAGGATAAAATAATGCCATTTATAAAAACAATTAAAATCATCCATATACACAAAACAAAACATATACCGGGAAAAGGGACCGGGTTTAGCATGCCTTTAAAACCTTTACCTGGGTTGTGTAGCTTTTCTATCCTAAGCCACCCACGGGCTATATGGATTCAGCTTGCTGAGGTGAAAGGGAACCAGTGTGTGTATCCACACGACTAGGGAACTATCCCATTGGATGACTAGAACATCCCTAAAATAATGTGTGACATCATGCACACAGTCACTGAGACCAACCTCATATCGGCAAATTTGAGTTTCCAGTTTTGGTCCCCCCGGGACCTCCACCTTTCACGACTTTTCTGCATATCCCTCCATTATTACCCAATTACAACTAATTTCTAAATAACCGAACCATTATCCATTTATAAACAAAGGCCATTGATATTGATATCGTCATACCCACTCTTACTTGCAAGTATTATCCATAGCCAACCATTTATAGGTTTAAGGGGACTTTGAAGTGCCCTTCTATTTACCATACTAAACCACTTGGGAGACTTCCGTGTTCCCCACTAGCATAAACAATTAACCATTTACCATTCCTAACCATTTAAACTAGGTATAATTTTTGAACCAAGTTTAAAACATGCAAGAGTTCCATTAAAAGAAGTCAATTCAATGAGCATATCTTTATAAGCATTTTGTCAAACACGTTGCGAGCATATTATGACCAAAACCAATTCCAATTACAATAAAACATTCCCATTCAATCCAATTATCCAAAACCACCATTAATGTATATAAAAGCATAATTAAAACAATGGGAAACCATGACCAACCATTTAACATCAAAAACCCCAATTCATATTTGAAAGCCAAAATCATGTAATAGTAAAACTATGAAAACATTCATATAAAACATTCCTTTAAGAAAATTAACAATGAGGGAAGAGAAAGATGACTCAAACCAAGATGATGATCGAAAGAAATCACCAGACAAGCCCTAAATTGATCTTTTAGTTGAAACCCTAGCTCCCCTTGCCCAAAAGCTCCTGTGAGAATTATAGAGTGTTTAGAAAGAGTTTCTAAGTATTAATGAATAGAATAGTAGGGTAAATAACCTTCCAAGTAGGTTAGAAGTCTTGGGACCCTATTAGGATAAGTGGGAAAATGTCCAGAATACCCCCACTTAAGTTGCACCAAAATCCTGTTATAGGGATACGATTGACCCACAAGAATCATACCCTCCGATACGATCGGTATCCACTACTCGTATCTGAACCCCACCATTGGACAAAACAATGTTGAGTATACAAATCATCCAACCAAGTCATAATCACATCATACGATCCAAATCCACGACCCGTATCCCTGGCGAAATAAAATACTAGGATGATCGAACACTATCTACCATACGAGTCCCTGGTAGGATTTGTACCCTGGCTTATGGCTCGTGGTGAGCCTCTCTTAATAAGATCAAACCTATGTAACCAAGTCTAAGATTAAGTTAAGGAACCAAATGATTTGTAACCACTAATACGGCTCATACCTCTAAGTCGTACCCATTCCAGTAACCAAGATCCACCCCACCAACTAATGCTGGTCAGTATACAACTAGACCATACCATCTGTACCCCAACATATGGCTCATACCCATGAGTCGTATCGGGTCCAGAGATCAAAATTACTAGAAAATTTCAAAGGACTAGAAATGAGGGTATTTCAGTCTCCCCCACTAGGAACATTCATCCTCAAATAATGGCCAAGGTTGGTGTAACCACACGCAAGAGTTATTTGTATTATCAAATATATTACCAATATTTAATAAAGTTCAAAAACAAAGAGGCAAAGGTATAAATCTTTCCTTTAATGAACACTAAAAACAAAGGTGTGTTAAAGATGCATACCTTCCGTACGAATCCCAGAAGAAGAAAATAAATGTAGACATTTGAACTTTAAGTCATCTTTCGCATCCCAAGTAGCTTCTTCCACCTTATGGTTATACCAAAGAAACATCCTTGGTCTGCAACCAACAAACCTGCCTATCCTTAACCGGGAGTTCTTCATAAGACAAAGAATCAGTAAGACCCAATCCTTCCAAAGAAATAACCTAAGAAGGATCACCAACGCACTTCCTCAACTTGGATACATAAAAGACCGGATGAACCAATCTCAAGCTAGAAGGAAACTCCAACTCATAATTAACATTATCAGCTTTCTGCAAAATCTCATGAGGACCCACATACCAGGGACTGAGGATCCCCTTCTTGCCAAACCGACTACTCCCTTCGTGGGATAAACCTTGAGTAAAACCTTATCCTCAACCTCAAACTCCAAGTTCTTATGCCTAATGTCTGCATAGGACTTTTGGCAACTTTGGGTATCCTTAAGCCTATTTCGAATCACCTTCACCTTCTCCATAGCCTGTTAAACCAAGTCGAGTCCAAACATGTCCTCCTCACCAAGCTCAAACCAACCAATAGAAGATCTTCACCTCCTACCATATAATTCCTCAAAAGGGGCTATACTAATACTAGAATAATAGTAATTGTTGTAAACAAACTCCACCAAAGGTAGACGCTTAACCCAATTGCCACCATAATCAATCACACAGGTATGAAGCATATCCTCCAATATCTGAATAGTTCTCTTTACTTGCCCATCTATCTGTAGATGGAAAGTAGTATTCAGAATCACCTTGGTTCCCAACCCTCTCTTAAAAGATTGCCAGAAGTGAGATGTAAAGTATATTCCACAATCCAAGATAACCAAAATAGGAACCCCATGCAGCTTCACAGTCTCTTAAAGATACAAGTTCATATAATCCTCTGTAGAGAAGGTAGTCTATACTAGTAAAAAGTGTGCAGACTTAGTCATCTAATCCACAATGACTCAAATCGAATCACATTGACTCTGAGACTGAGGAAAACCAGTAACAAAGTCCATATTGATCACTTCCCACTTCCACTCGGGCAAATCAATTTCTTGATACAACCTTCCTGACCTCATGTGCTCAACCTTAACTTATTGACACATCATGCACTTGGCCACAAAATTAGCCATACCTCTCTTCATACCATTCCACTAATAAATTTCATTGAGATCATGATATATCTTAGTCAAGCCGGGATGACCAACATAGCACGACTCATGTGCCTTTGCCAAAACCCTTTATCGTAACCTATTGACATCAGGAACACACGACCTCCCTTAGTACCATAAAGTACCATCACCACTGATATCAAACACCACTAACTTTTTCCCATGATTTTCATAACAATAGGATCTATCCCTTTCTTCTTCTTAATCTCCATACCAAGAGATAATCGAACCACTTCTTGCAATACTACACCACCATCTTTGGAGTCTAAGAGGTAGTAATACCCCGTACTTTCACCTAGCTTAAATCCATCCCAAAAGTATCAAATACTTACTTTAAAGATGAATACACTTTTATGTATATGGATTCATTGTGTGAAAAATTGAATAACATTTCAGTCGATACAAAATTTGCCCAAATTCGACACCCGGGCGAAGAGTTAGAGCCATTTTAGTAAGATAGTGTATCACCTAGTACTATAGAACGTCACGGAGGAAGTCCAAATGGAATTTTTCATTTTTTAGTGAGACGACGTGATACCACCACATCGCACCACTAGCCTTTTCCCCAATTATCACTTTCTAGTGTGACTTCGCGATTGTAGTGCATAGCGCCAAATGGAAAATTCACAACCAGAGACGCACCATGATGACGCCACATCATGTCATTAGCCCAGTTCCTAGTTTCCCACTTTCCAGTGGCACGACGCGATAGTGGTGCATCGCGCAAGGTGCCCAGTTCAAAAAAATTTTACGAAAAATTAAAAAGATGCCCAGGGTTAAAACAGTCCTTTCCCATGATTTTATCATGCCTAGAAACGGGATTTAATCTCTAAAAATATCCTTAGCTACTCATTATTCAATTCATCCCCAAATTAAAAAGCATTCTCTCTCAAAGAGGTAAAAACCCTAGTTCAAGAAATCAAGAACAAGTCTAAGGATTTCCTACAAGAATCTTCAAGAAAGTATCTTCCAAGGTATGTGAGATGTTCATCCATGGATCCTTACCTTCCATGGAGCCCAAGAATCCTTTTTTGAAATACAAGATTTATCATTTATGATTTCCATGTTTGAATTAGATTGAATTCATGTTCATGGTGTTGTTTGAGTTTTAATCCATGGTTTAGATTACAAGTTCCAAGAATTGATTCTAGTATGTTTTGAATTAAATGATATTCATGATAAACCCTTCAATTTGCAAGTTGATTGTTGTAACCATGTTAACCTTAAGTATTTATGATTTAATGAACCAAGTATGCTTCTTATGTGTTTGATAAATTGTCTATGAGAATGAAATATGCCATTATAGTATGCTAACATGTATTCCCTATCCATGTACAAGTTAATGCATTACAAGTTTTTGATAAAATGTCTCTATGAATGAATTATGACCAAGTGAACATTGTTATGTTATCCAAGATGATGCTTTGCTTTACTTTTCATGCTATCAAGTCCTGGGGTATTTAATACCCAATAATTTAGTTGTTTACCTAGAGTGAGTATCAGTGACTGGATAGTATCAGCTGTGTCACAATCAATAGTAATCTCAGTCAATTACAGAACTCAGTCAATTACAGAACTTAGGAAAACTCAGTAAACTCTATATCAGTCTAGTCCAATTCAGTATGATCAGATCAATGCCTTTCTTTTGGGAGTAGTATTCAAAACAGAGCGAGCCTAGGGATGGGGTCTCACTCATTAGCTAGGACTGGGTCCCTAACAGTAATTCCAAAGTTCCAGAACTACGTAGCCAGCATAGATTAAAAGATGTCACCCATTAGATAGGACTGACATACTCAGGGATCACTCGCTAGTTTAGGACTGATCTCAGAGGTCACCTGTTAGTTAGGACTGACTTCACAGCAGTTGGTAGTACCCGTGGCATGGTGCTAACACCTTTCTAATTAGGGTTACAGGTTTGACCCCGATTAGCTCAGATTGGGGTGTGTCGGTTAGATGATTACCTCCCACAGTTTTAGTTTCAGTCTTCGGTTTAGAACTCAGTTCAATTTTACAAAATCATGACTTTCAAACATAGTCAATCAGTATCACTAAGTCAGTTATTAATAACTTCAGATATCAGTTACTCAGTTATCAGAACTCAGTACTTAACTTTAGAAAAGCTCAGTTATAGTATAAATATATGCACAGTATTACATACTCAGTATTTATAGTAGTTTTAGTTATCCATGTACTCTCATATTCAGTTACTCTATATCATTCAACCAGTTATTGTTCTTGCATATGAACCCTAGCATTCAGCCTTACCTCATCAAGCATACCAGTATATTTCCACATACTGATGCATAATTTCCTACACTATGATGTTTCACATTAGAAGTTAAAACACTCAGGTTCCCAGCCACACATAGTAGATTAAGATTCAGCTAGCAGCAGTAGATTTAGCAGTGAGTCCTCATCATTCGAGGATATTCTATTATTTCATATTTTTTAGTAGATAAAGTAGTTCAATAGATGGAGTTACTTAGGGGATTGTCCCATCAACTCCACTTTCAGAAAGATTCAGTTAGAGGCTTTTCATACTATATTTTTAGACAGTATTCAGTTTTACAGATGTTATATTTAATCAGTATTTCAGATGTTTTGAACCTTATGGAATTTCAACCCATTTTTCGTATTAATTACAATATTATTATTCAGTGCTCACAATAAATATCATTCATGGGTTAGCTTATGGTCCTTTGGGGTTGTAAGCACCATGTGATGACTGAGAGGTAGTCATGGGTTATGACAAAGGCAAACTCCAAGAGTAGCTAAGTGGTTAATATCCTTCATTGATTCCCGCTTCCATTCCTCTACATGAGCGAAACTTCTCATGGATAACCTGCTAAGAGATCAGCAACCACATTAGCCTTTCCCGAGTGATAGTAAAGGCTCATATCATAATTCTTGAGAAGCTTAAGCCATCTCCTCCGCCTGAGATTAAGCTCTTTCTGAGTGAACACTACTGTAGGCTCTTCTGATCAGAAAAGATATCCACGTGAACACCATACAAATAATTCCACCATATTTTCAATGAAAACACAACATCCAATAGCTCCAAATCATGAGTAGGATAATTCCTCTCAAGTACCTTCAACTGCCTGGAAACATAGGCAATCACCTTCCCATGCTGCATTAACACACAACTAAGCCCAACCCGATATGTACCATTATAAACCATGAGCCCATCATTGCCTTCTAGCAAAGTCAGAATTAGACCCAAAGTTAACTTATCCTTCAACTTCTCGAAGCTTTCTTCACAAGTATTTGACTAAGAAAACTTGACCTTCTTCTGAGTTAACTTAATCAAAGGAGCAGCTATCGGCGAATAGCTTTCCATAAATAGCTTGTAATACCCGGCTAAACCCAAGATGCTCTGAATATCGGATGGAGTCGTAGGCCTAGGAAACCTCTTCACCACAGCAACCTTCTTCGGATCCCCCGTTATCCCTTTACTAAAAATAATATGACCCAAGAAAGTCACAGCATTCTACCAAAACTCACACATAGAGAACTTGGCATACAATTGTTGTTCTTTTAAGGTCTGCAATACCACCCAAAGGTGATTAGCATGATATACCTCACTCTTTGAATAGGCTAAAATATCATCAATAAACATAATAATGAAGAGATCCAAATACTGATGAAAAATTATGTTCATCAGATCCATAAACACTGTCGGAGCACTAGTTAACCTGAATGACATCACCAAACACTCAAAGTGCCCATACCGAGTATGAAAAGCCATCTTAGGGATATCCACCTCCCTAATGTTTAGCTTATGGTACCCAGACCAAAGATCTATCTTAGAAAAAAATTTGGCACCTTGTAACTGGTCAAACAGATTATCTATCCTTGGAAGAGGATACCTGTTCTTGACCATCGCCTTATTCAGCTGTCTATAGTCAATACACATCCAAAAGGAACCATCCTTCTTGCACAAAAACAACACCGGTGCACTGCAAGGAGATACACTAGGACAAATAAAACCCTTATCTAGAAGATCCTTAAGATACACTAGGACAAATAAAACCCTTATCTAGAAGATCCTAAAGTTGCTCCTTGAGTTCCCTTAGTTTAGCCAGAGCCATTCTATATGAAGGAATAGAAATTAGACGACTATCCTAAATTATATTAATACAAAACCCTATTTCTTTATCCGGAGGAACACTAGGAAGATCATTCAGAAAGACCTCTAGAGACCCATTAACCATAAGAACTAACTAAAAAAAAAGACCTTCTGAGATAGATCTTTAACCTAGACCATATGATAAAAATAACATTTAGAGACTAACTTCCGAGCTCTAAGATAAGAAATAAACCTCCCACTAGGAGCTAAGGAAACACCCTCCCACTCTATAACTGGTTCAATAGGGAACCTAAAGATAACCCTAAGGGTTCGACAATCCAAAGACGCGTAACAAGAATACAACCAATCCATCCCCAGAATAATGCCAAAATCAACCATATCCAACCTAAATAGATCCACCAAGTTCTGCTTGCCACCAACAGATACCACACACCCCCTATACATTCTCTTCGAAATAAGCGAGTCACCTACTAGGGTAGAAATAGAAAAAGGATCTTAAATAACTTCCAAATTAAAACCAAAATAAACAGCCATATAAGGAGTCACATAAGAGAGAGTGGACCCTGGATCAATCAAATAATATATATCAAGAGAGAAATATTGTAACATACCAGTAATAACATTAGGTGATGCCTCAGATTCCTGTCGGGATGCCAAAGCATACAACCTATTTTGACCAATACTAGAACTATAAGTAGTAACAAAAGTTGATGCCACACGTGTAGGAGAAGAATACGAAGCCACAAGAATCGTATTCGCCCCTGTAGCAACCTTATTAACCGATAATCCCTGAGCCGATGGCCTGCTTGGGGAAAGAAACTATCCAGAAAAGCACTAGAGAAGGCATCACATAAATATGACTCCACCACATCTCCTCTATTCTTATCCCATTCTCCATACAATTGATATGCAACCTCCTTGAGCTGATAAGCTGCAAAGTTTACCCTCTCCACATTGGTAGCCTGCATCACCCAAAATATCTTCTCTATTTTATCCAAGAAGCCCTGTGGATCCTCCTCCACCTTTAATCCAAAAAAAAGTAGGAGGACCCATCATCATAAATTGGCCAACCTTTGTGGCCTCAGTAGACAAAGCACAAGACTCATCCCGCTCAGCCTAAGCAGCAACCAATTTAGCAATAGCATGAATAGACTAATGGAATTCCGCATTAGTCACCTCGCCTTGAGGAGGACTAGTAGTAATCTGTGGAACTCTAGAACTATCAGGGATAGGACTAAGGAGTACTAGTAGTAATCGGTAGAACTCCAACACTTTCAGGGATAGGACCATGAAATCAAAGATGAACCCTAGAAGTAAGATGCACCCCTTCAGTGTTACCTCTAGATGGGATAAAAGAATTTTCTTGTGTTCCAGATCTACGGGTATAATCTAAAAAATAACCAAACAAGGATTAGAGAAGATTCCAAGATTGAGACTCCAAGCTTGAAAATAGAATACTAAGAAAGTGAAACATTCCTAAATGCCTTGTAGCCTCTCCCTTATGAGTGTGGCATGCTACATACCCCTAAAAAAGACTCTAATTGACACGGCTTTATGGACTCCCAATTGACCATGAACCTAGTGTTTGATACTAACTTGACATTACCTACCCTGGGGCCTTGTCATAATGTACATCCCAAGTCCATCCAGGATCGAAGACCATCCCAATTACCCAACACAACCTCCAGTCACCTGCCCTGAGTTGACTGAATTCTGAACATATAACAAAGTAGTGTAATGGCCCACACAAAGACTCTGGGAATAGATCACAACCGCGACCAACCCAAGAAAGTCAAACCATCCCAAAACATTAATCCAATGATGTCAAACCATACCAAATAAGGCTACGCCATAACCAAGGATGTTTCTAAAACATAATATAATTAATTCAAAAATGTAATATGATGGAATAGTGAGAAACTATGTTTGATAATGTCAGTCTCCCAGCCTATTCCAATTCCAAAGCTGACACCCATACTGATCCCGCTCATTCCAACCCATAGAAGTACCATAAAGCCTCTAACCAAAAAAAGTAATGAAATACGATTGGGACATGCCCCCAACCATAGCAAAATCTAATGTCCAAAATAAAATCAAAATGTCCAGAAATATCTTAACATAAAATGATGCCTTCTGAAATGATAAAAGCTCACCACTTCAGTCCGAATGCTTTCCCCGAGTCGATAACTATGTAGGAGGAGTAGAACGGCCAATTTTTTCATAGTGTGGGTATAAAACCGCCAGTAGATGAAGTTAGTGAGTGACCACTAGTATGATCTTAGGGTAAGGATAAAATAATGTTATTTATAAAACCAAATAAAACCATCCATATTCTCATAACCAAACATATATATATATATATATAACCATGTTGGGAAAATAGAGCAGGTTTAGCATGCCTTTCAAACCATTACCTAGGTTGTATAGCTTTGTCGTCCTAAACCACCTATGGGCTATATGGGTTCAGCTCCCTCTGCTGAAAGGGCCCCAGTGTGTGTAGCCGCACAACCAGGGAAGTATCCCATGGGATAACTAGTACATCCCTAAAATAAAGTATGACATCATGCATGTGGTCACTAAGACCAACCTCATATCGGCAACTATGAGTTTTCAGTTTTGGACCCCCGAGACCTTCTACCTTCCAATTTTATGTTTGGACTCCCGGGAACTCCACCTCCTCCATTATTTCCAAATTAAAACCAATTTCTAAATAACCAAACCATTATCTATTTATTAACCAAGGCCATTGATATTGGTATCGCCATACCAACCCTTACTTACAAGTATCATCCATAGCCAATCATTTATAGTTTAAGGGGACTTTGAAGTGCCCTTCCATTTACCATATTAAACCACATGGGAGACTTTCATGTTCCCCACAACCATAGCCAATTAGCCGTTTACCATTCTAAACCATTTAAACCATGCATAATTCTTTTACATTTTTAAAACATGTAAGAGTAACATTAAAATAAGTCAATGCAATAAACATATCTTTATAAGCATTATGTCAAACACATTAGGGGAATAATATGGCCAAAACTAATTCCAATTACTAATAAACCATTCCCATTCAATCAAATTAGCAAAAACCACCATTAATGCATCTAAAAGCATAATTATAACCATAGGAAACCATAACCACCCATTTAACATCAAAACCCCCAATTTATATTTGAAAGCCAAAATCGTGTAATAGTAAAACCATGAAAACATTCATATAAACCATTTCTTTAAGTAAAATTAACAATGAGACAAGAAAAACATGCCTCAAACCAAGATGATGATAGAAAGAAATCACCAAGACAAGCCCCAAATTGATCCTTCAATTGAAACCCTAGCTCCCCTTGCCCAAAAGCTCTTAACAGAATTATGAAGTGTTTAGAAAGAGTTTCTAAGTTTTAAAGAATAGAATAATAAGGTAAAAACCTAAGTAACCAAGTCTAAGATTAAGTTAAGGAACCAAATAATCTGTAACCACCAATATGACTCGTACCCCTAAGTCGTACACATTCTAGTAACCAAGATACATCCCACCAACCAACACTGGCCAGTATACGATCGTACCATACCATCCGTACCCCAACATACGGCTCATACCCATGAGTCATATTGGGTCCAGAAATAAGAATTCCTAGAAATTTTCTAAGGTCCCGAAACTAAGGCGTTTCACTTTAGCCCTTGTGGGGCTTCTTATTTACTTTAGCCATTGTGTGGCTTGTTCCTTATTATTGATATTTGTTGTAACTAAGCACACATGCAAGTGTACGTTGTCTCATCAAGTAGTAAAGTGGCCTTTTACAAAGCCGAATATCGATCTCTCATAGACTTGTGTTAAACAACTATCCAATTCTAGTTTAACTATTGAGATTAATTAGTGCAATGTAACCAGGAGAGAGTTTGAGAATTATAACTAAAAGTAAATTAAACTATGTGTAAAAGTAATGACTTTGGACAATTAGTGGTCTAAATCAAAGGTTAAAGCACTATGAAGATTCATATTATGCATTCGAACTTCATTGGTTATGTTATTTTTCTTGGTTGATGATTCACGGGGTTGATTTTATAATTATGGTCTCCTGACCTCTAACCACTTATCTAACTCAAACCCACAACTACATTTTTAACAGGGGAAGTGAAACTAAGCTAAAAACATTTATATTTCATCTCATAGTAAACCAAGAAAAGCTTCTAGGTTTATTCGTATCCTAGATACTAATTCAAATTTCTTATTTCATAAGGGAATAAGAACCTTACTCTACTTACCCTCCATGTTCTATCATTTTACTCCACATCCCAAGTTCACAAAGAAGACATTAAGTATATTCTAAGGTTCAAAAATCCTTAAATAATGATTAAATGGGTAAAAAAATCAAAATATGATAAATAAATAAATAAATAAAACCAAATCAATTTGAAGAAACCGTAGTCATGCTCTTTGCTTTAACCCCAGAAAGGGGGCGTTTAGCCACTATTGGAAATAACTGTAATCACAATAATGGAAAACATATTAAAATCCATAAACAAACTAAAGTAAAGATAGAAAAACCCTAATTTAAGTGTTTTCCAGCCCCTCTCCAAGTTTCAAAGTCGTCCAAGGTGATTCAGAAAGTGTACAAGAGTCCTAATTATAGAGGGATAATTTTTGTCGTCAGTAGACTAAGGGTCGCGTCGCGTTGTTTATTTAAAGGGGGAGAGGTCTGTTCGCAGTCCAATAGTAAGGTCGCACTATTTTAGGTCCATTTTGAAGCTTTTAATGCATGGAATGTGCCGATTGTCTATTTCCAAGGTCCTACACGCGCTGGTGACATCCAAGGTGTCCGTTTTATGCCAAATCTTGTCACGTGCTTCCATTGATCCATTCTAAGCCTTTTGGTGTTGTTTAAACTTTATTTCCAGCTTATATATCATTCATATATCACCATAATCAAATCATAAAGCATAATATGAAATTAAACACCACACATTAGAGCTCAAAACAACACAATCATTCAAGACGGCAAACTAGAAACTCAAGCTAAGAATGCTAGTTTTTGTCCATTTCATCATTAACTTAGTTTTGATTCGTGGCTTTTTTAAATTGAACCTTGAACTCTATAAACAAGTTGTTCCACACAATATTACACATTCAAATAATAAGAAACTCACTATACACAATAGAACCCATTGAGACGAACTAGAACAACACCTAGCTCAAGCTAGTAACAATAGTTTTCTCTGTTTAACTCTAAGTGATCAATTTGAATCCAGACTTGCTTGAAAACACCTTTACTCATTGTAATCGCATACATAAACACTTATATGCTTATTTATATAATTATTAACACATTAAGCACATGACTTGTCCTCAAAACAAGACTAAATAATCTAGGATAACCACACTAAAGTACAAAAATACACCTCAGATCACCACCCCACACTTAAAGCCTTGTTCGTCCTCGAAAAACTCTTTACTCTAAGCATCATAATATGAGGAGACTCTACACTTATACTACATACAATACACTCAAGTTAATAATACCATGACTACACAGAATGCAAGTTTTTACACTAAATGTGTTATGTAAACAATTGAAAGTTCAAGAACACTACTCCAAAACATTCTAGCCTCAAGAATTGACTCACCCAGTTGTCAAACTCATGTGTATTGCTCAATAAAAGAAATTACAAAAATCATCCATATTCATTAAACATGTTCCCTCATAATAAGAGAGTTACCCATAATCACTCATATAAATGCAATTTAAAACACAATGGGTACAAGAATCAAATTTTGCTCACTCTCACAAAGGAATTCACAGGTTAAAAATGATGAACCATATGCTTGCCCTTAGTGTAGTACTCCACTAATATCAGAATAATGAAGCTTAGGATCAATAGGTCTTTAATAATTGTAATGTAGTCTAAGGGACGGGTAGGAACAATTTTGGCCAAGAATAGTAACCATCTTCCCTAAGCGCTTTAGTGAATCACCTTTTTCAATTTAGACCAACCTCTAACAGACAACTTACACCACTTTTATCTTCCCATATCTTTTTGTTTTTCCCCATCTCATTAAGCTACTCATATACATTATGGTAGGAGTATTTTCTATTCACCTTATTTGATTTTACCCTTCTTCACACCCATTATACATTATGTACCCCTATGATAGCCACCTCAACTCAAGCAAGCCTTAGTTGAGGTGCATAATGTACAAGGAGGACCGGAGCCAACACAGGTTCAATGTAACACACATGGGCTAAAAATGGGAATTTCTTTAGCACAACTTTCTTGAAATCCCAACCACAGCACAAAGATCTTCACACCAATAACTATCACTTAGGGACTTCAATTTCACCTTTCTCCCTCTAGTATTTTAAACTCCTTATTCAATTAATTTTACACTAAAGTTCTTAGGAGCTTTGGATAAAATTAAGGTCAATCAAAGAAGGGGATACGGTCTACATATAAGTCTGCCAATGAAAAAGCTAAAGGCTCAACAAGGCTTACTATGATTATGCAGAAAGGCATGTAATAAGAAGGTATAAACTTGTCTATTACAGAAATGTCTATATCATCTCCTAAACCTACACTCTTTATTTCACTTTGCACACACACCAGGAAAGTTCTAGACATCATATGAAACAAGGAATATATAAACACCTCACACACACATAGCACATGCTTTGTTCACATAGGATCCTCATAGACTCTTAATCAAACAACCACATAAATTCAATTAAACCAACAAGTACAAGAGTCTTAATCATTAGCCTAGGAGTCTAAAAAGTAGCAGTTCACACAATCAACATACTTTTACAACCAAAACAAATTTGCGTCATGCAGTCAAATACAACACCAACAAGAACATTTTACTTATTTCTAACACAAAAAATGTTAAAATTACTCCTAAAACTTGGAATTTCCCCACCCCATGCTTAAAAATCTATATTTGACCCAAAGTATACTTTAAAATATAGAGATAAAAATACTCCTTGAGGCCTATAGGCCTATCTAGTAGTATCTTTTTTATCAAGAGGGTCCAGGGACCTCGCACTTAGTCTTCACCATGTTCCTTGCTCAGGTATTTTGGTACTCAGACTTCTCTTCAACCTATGACTCAACAAAAATAAAAACTAGTGAAATAAAAACTAAATTAATGAAAATAAAACATTCTTTACTTAGGTTGCCTCCCAAGAAGGGCCTTATTTAGTGTTGCGGCATGACCCAATCAACCTTTTACTCCACCTTGAGGATATAAATTTCATCCCCAACTTCACATCTATCTTATTGGTTTGATTATAGGGTGGTGGTATAAAGATTAAAGAACTAATAAATGGATGGTACATGGTAAATCACTTGGTCTTGAAGTGAGGTATTGTAATACCCCATAATTTCCCAGCTCATTTTAGTCTTTAATACACAAAAATCCCTAAGTGGGATTTTTTATCTAGGTGGAGTTTTCCAAATTTAGACCGACCATCTTGTAGGAAATTCAATCAGCTTTCCAATGATATAAAATTTGCTCAGATTCGATAACTGGGTGAGAAGTTATGACTATTTTAAGTTCAAATCATAAAACACCATTATTTCAGTCAGTAGCACATCGCGCCATAGGTTCAAATAATAATTGTCAATTTCCAGTGTGACTCCACCATCTCACCGTATTGCGAAGGGCCTCTAATTCCTAAATGTCTAAATCTAGTAAGGGTTCATGATTATGCTGCATCATGCCATCTACCCAGTTCCCAGTTTTCAGTTTCCAGTGACATGGCGCGATAGCGCCACATCATGCAAAGCCCCAAAATGGAAATTTTGATAAAAAATTAAAGTTTTATTCAAGGTTAAATTAGTCTTTTCCCATGTATTTAATCAACCTAGATGTGGGATTTAATCCCTAAAAATGTATTTAGGTCATTATTAACTCACTTTTCCCCAATTTAAGACATTCTCTCTTAAAGATAGAAAACCCTAGCATCCAAGTTTAAAGAGCAATCTCAAGAATTCCTCTGAGAGACTTTAAGAACTTTAAGAATTAAGATTTCCAGGTATGTTAGATGTTCATTCATAGATTCTTAACTTCCATGGAGCCCAATGATCCCCTTTTCAAAAATAATACTTCGGATTCCATACTTTCTATGTTTGAATTGAATTGAATTCATGTTTTATGTTATTATTGTGTTTTCATACATGATTTAATTATAAGTTTTCATGGCCTTAAGTATTATATATGTTGAATTGCATGATATTCATGATAAACCCTATGATGTACAAGTTGATTGATGTAGTTATGATCACCCTGTTATGTTTACTATTATGTGACCTAAGCATGCTCCCCAAGTGTTTGTCTAAATGCCCAAATGAATGAAATAGTGTCATTATACCATGATAGCATGTACTCACCATTCATGTATTAGTCAATGCATCCCAAGTGTTTGTTTAAATGTCTTAATGAGTGATTTATGAACATGTAGCCATAGTCATATTTCCAAAACTTGGGCCATAATTTACTTTTGATGTTATCGAGTCATGGAGGTACTCAATACCCAATAATCTAGCTATTTACCTAGAGCCTTAGTAATTATAGAATAAGATCGATAGTATCACGAATAGAAAAACTCAATCAGTTACTGAACTCAGCTAACTCAGTCCAGTCCAGTCCATTCTAATCAGATAGTGTCATTTAGTTGGGAGTAAAACCTAGCACCGAGCGAGCGTAAAGGTGATGACTTCTCATGTTAGGTAGGTAGAGTCACTAGTAGCAGTCTTACACTACAGAACTATGTAGCCAGCATAGGATATGACGAGTCACCCACCAAATTAAGAGATGGCTACCTCCCAGGGATCACCCATCAGATTAGGCTTGACTTTCTATTCAGGGTCACTCATTAGATAGTCTTGACCACAACAATGTCTTTACTCATAGCATAGTATTGGCACCCTTCCAACTGAGGTTATAGGTTGGACCCTACTCAGTTTACTAAGTGGCATGTTGGTTAAGTGAGAACTCCCACAGTTTTAGTTTCAGTATTTTTCTTCACAATAGAGCTTAATTTAATTCTACAGAATTAGGACTATCAAATATAGTAACTCAGTCATCAGTAAATTAGTTTATTCAGTTATCAGTTATCAGATTTTCTAGTATACTCAGTTACAGTATGCATAGTATGTTTAGTAGTTACAGATCCTCCTTGTATGCTAATCCAGCTCTTGTATATCATTCACTTAGTTATTGTTCATGCATATAAACCCATGCATTTAGCCTTACCTTATTTATCATGCCATTACATTCCCATGTACTGATCGCATACATATTTCTTATGCTATGATGTCTCATATCATAGGTTCGGACGCTCAAGTTTTTGACCGCACATAGCATGTTCCAATTATCAACAACAGTTATAATAGTGATTTCTCGTACTCTAAGGATATTAGATTACTTCAGTACATTCAGCAGTTCATTATTTCTGTAGTTAGAGTTAGTTGGGGACTTGTCCCATCAACTTTATATTTAGATAGTTAGAGGATTTTAAGACTAGATATTTCAGACAGTTGTTCAGTATTTTAATATTTTATTCAGTTTTGATTATTGTATTTTGAACCTTATGGCATTTTAGTCCATCTTCCATATTATTATAGTATTTTTATTCAATCCTCACAGCAGGTACCAGTCATGGGTTAGCTTGTGGTTATTCGGGGTCATAAGCATCGTGTAGCATCTGGGGTACAGACTCGGGGCGTTACAAACTTGGTATCAGAGCCTAAGGTTCAACAAATTCCTAGGGAGTCTGAAAGACTCATAAAGTAGAGTCTTGTGCATGGGTGTATAGCACGCCATACTTATGGACAGGAGGCTATGAGATGTTTTAGGAATAGTTTCCCTTCTTACAGTATTCATGTCGTGCGAGTGAGCATGAGCTCCAGTTAAAAACTCTCAGTCTAATCCTTTTCTTCCTTTTGGTTACAGAACCTTTCCTTGTGCTTACCTCAGTAGGTAGATCTATTCTTGCTAGACGAGTATACAAAAATTGCTCAATTTCAGTGTTCTAGAACAATTCCTTCAGTGGAGTTCAGTAATAGAGTTATCCTATTTCAGTTCCTTGATGAACCAGTCCTTGAATGAAGGGTTAGTACCTCAGTTTCAGTTAATTTAAGTTTTAGTCTTTTAAAATTGAGCTATTAGAAAAAAGAGCTGAGAATTCTAAGCTGGTCAGTGTTTAGGATGCTTTATGATGATTGTTGGGGCAATAGAAAACTAAGAATTTTATGTCAGAAGGAAGTATTAGCAGTGGACCTTATATCATCAGGTGTAGCCCTTCAAGATGAGTTTAGTGTTTATGAGTATTATTGTATCTCAGGCTTTAGAGTAAAGTGGTGACGGCTCAGTTTAGAATTATTGATTAAGTGGTTCACAGCTTTAGAATGATGGCTTTAAGCTAAGGGGGATATGGTAGAACAAGTAACAAGTCAGGATTTTAGATTTTAGTAGTAATGTCAGTACTCATGCCTTATATGTCAGCTCTATGATCCTAGCTCATATTTGGCCACGTTATCAAAAATTAGGTATGCTTACAGTTCCTAGTATAAGGAGTTCTAGTTCACTCTATATTACAAATCAGATTCCACAAGTTTAGAAATTTCAAACTCAGGTCATGCAGTTCATCACCCACATATTCATGTTTCCCAGTATGCTCAGTTCCCATGACTCATGTTACACTCTTAATGGTCCATGAAGTTTAGTTTATGTCATGTGTTCCTCAGGCTTCAGTAGAATGTTGAAGTCATCCAGTCATGCTTCAGTTAGATGATGTCTCGTATATCATCGCATTCTTCCTTAAACCTACTCAGTCCCATATTCAGTACTTTTACAAACTTGTTATCAGTTACCATCTCATATAATTCTTATGTCAGTCATGTATTTCATGAATTAGTTTAAGCCATGTAATTATTTATCATATATGCCTGTTAAATATGTAAGTTCAATCTATCAGAATAGTTATGTAATCATGTTTCAGTTATGCATGTCTAGTTCAGTACGTAAACTCAGTCTATCAGTATTCTCTCAGCTTGTAGGAAATTCAGTCATCTTTCCAACGATATAAAATTTGCCCAGATTCAATAACTAGGTGAGAATTTATGGCTATTTTAAGTTCCAGTCATAAAACACCATTATTTCAGTCAGTACCGCATCATGCCATAGGTCCAAATGACAATTGTCAATTTCTAGTGTGACGCTGTGATCTCACCGCATCGCGAAAGTCCTCTTATCCCCAATTGTCCAAATCCAGTAATTCTCTACGATTACACTGCATCATGCCATCAACCCAGTTCCCAGTTGTCAGTTTCTAATGACACGGCACGATAGCTCCGCGTGGCGCCAGGGCCTCAAATCAGAAATTTTGATGAAAAATTAAAGTTTAATCAAATGACAAATTAGTCTTTTCCCATGTATTTAATCCACCCAGATGTGGTATTTAATTTCTAAAAACGTATTTAGGTCAATATTAACTCACTTTTCCCCAATTTATGACATTCTCTCTCAAAGATAGAAAACCTTAGCCTCCAAGTTTCAAGAGCAATCTCAAGAATCCCTCTGAGAGTCTTCAAGAACTTTAAGAATTAAGATTCTTAGGTATGTTAGATGTTCATTCATGGATCCTTACCTTCCATGGAACCCAAGAATCCCATTTTCAAAATATAAGACTTTGGATTCCATGTTTTTTATGTTTGAATTGAATTGAATTCATGTTTCATATTATTGTTGGGTTTTCTTCCATGATTTAATTACAAGTTTTCAGGGAATTAATTATTATATGTGTTAAATTTCATGATCTTCATGAGAAACCCTACGATGTATAAGCTGATTGATATAGCTGTGATCACCATGTTGTGTTTACTATTATGTGACCTAATCATGCTCCCCAAGTTTTTGTCTAAATGCCTAAGTGAATGAAATAGTGTCATTATACCATGATAGCATGCACTCCCTATTTATGTGCTAGTCAATTGATACGCCCAAATTACAGCTCTCGTTAGAAAGTGTAAGCGGTCACTGTCAAATATAGAACCCAACTGGAATGGGTGTCGAATCCCAGAGGGAATACTCTGGTCACTAAGTGTTGCAATTATTAGTAGACTGTTGGTCGAAAATTCCATGAAAAAGGGGGGTTTGGTTTTGGCGTTAACTAGAATTATCAAAGTAATGAATGAGACAATGTATGTAGTAAGATTTAATCACAGAGAATGATAAGTTAGGGTTATGTCCACCTTGTAAGTTCTACGTATCTATTAACTATGAGTAATGCGGAATTTAGACATGCATGCACTTATAGAGATTCGTATTCTAATTGTAAATCCAAGTGTTTCCCAACCATCAAGGACTATTTCACTTTAGCTCTCTCGAGCCTAAAGTGTATACTAATGGTACGAACTCTCCAAGAAGTTAATCCGGTTAAGGCATTAACGTGTAAATAGAGGTTGGAAGCCCTATTTCCTTGTCACACTCTCTTTTCCAAACATGTAACTTTTCTCTCGAACAATTTAATGCTACAATAGCGTATTCTCTATGCTTGCAACCATAAGAATTCAATTAAAATGAAGAGAGTAATGATATAAGTAGCATAACACATCAATAATTCACAAACTCATAGTTAATAGATAGTATCTTACGAGGTTTTCATAACCCTAACAGAGAAGTTTAGCTACTCATGAGTACAACGGAAATCCAAATAGACATCATCATCATACCACAACCTAGAACAATCTTGGCGATGGAAGTGATTTGGCGTCAAGAAGAGAATAGCGAGTTTTCTCTCCCTCCGTTGCTGTAGCCTTAGCTGTTTTTCTCTGTTCTAAATTATTACAGAATCTGTAAACTAAATTTTGAATAGTGTCGAATGCTAATGATCGAATAATGATGCTGAAAAATTCAGCAATAGGGTTTTTATAATATCCTTGTCCACTAAGTTACTGCTGCATCCCTAAGTATTTAGAAATACTGATTTTGCCCAGGACAAATTCTCCATGCGTCACATTCAGTCCAAAAGCTGCCTTCCCTCTTATGTGAAGTTTTCCTTTGCTGCCCACAGGTCCACAAAGTGCTGAAATCTTCCTTATTAATACTTGAAAAACATGCCAATCACATAGGTCAGCTCACTTAAAGGAAAATGGACTAAAAGTGCAAAAATTATATATTTTATCCTTAAAACTTAGCTAAAACATGGGTAAATCATGGCGTTTAGGCGTGTAAATACGCCCAACATCATCAATGCATCCCAAGTGTTTATTTAAATGTCTCAATGAGTGATTTATGAACAGCCATAGTCATGTTACCAAAACTTGTGCCTAGATTTACTTTTAATGTTATCGAGTCCAGGGGGTACTCAATACCCGACAATCTAGCTATTTACCTAGAGCCTTAGTAATTACAGAATAAGCTCCATAGTATCATGAATAGCAAAACTCCGTCAGTTAATGAACTCACCTAACTCAGTCCGATCCAGTCTAATCGGTCAGTTTCATTCAGTTGGAAGTAAGAACTAGCACCGAGCGAGTGTAGAGGTGACAACTTTCTTGTTAGGTAAGCAGAGTCGTTAGTATAAGTCTCACACTATAGAACTATGTAGCCAGTATAGGATGTGAGAAGTCACCCATCAGATTATGTCTTGGCTACCTCCCAGAGGTCACCCATCAGATTAGGCTTGTCTTCCTGTTTAGGGTCACCCATCAGATAGGATTTACAATAGCAGTGTCTTTACCCGAGGCATAATACTAGCACCCTTCCAACTGGGGTTACAAGTTGCACCCAACTAAGTTTACTCAGGGGCATATCGGTTAAGTGAGAACTCCTACAGTTTCAGTTTTAGTCTTAGTCTTCAGAATAGAGCTCAGTTTAATTCTACAGAATCAGGACTATCAAATACAGTCACTCAATCATTAGTAATTTAGATTATCAATATATTTAGTTATTAGTTATTAGATTCTGTTCTAGTATACTCATTTACAGTATGTTCAGTAGTTATAGATCCTCCATGTATACTAATCCAGCTCTTGCATATCATTCAATTAGTTATTGTTTATTCATATAAACCCATGCATTCAGCCTTACCTTATTTAGCATACCAGTACATTCCCATGTACTGATCGCATAGTTATTTCTTACGTTATGATGTCGCATATCATAGGTTTGGATGCTCAGGTTCCTGACCACACATATCTAGTTCCCATTATCAGCAGCAGTTATAGTAGTGAGTCTTCATACTCTAAGGATGTTAGATTACTTTAGTACATTTAGTAGTTCATTATTTAGGTAGTCAGAGTTAGTTGGAGACTTGTCCCATCAACTCCTTATTCAAACAGTTAGAGGCTTTTCAGACTAGAATATTTCTGACAGTTGTTCAGTATTTTAGTATTTTATTTAGTTTTGATTATTGTATTTTGAACCTTATGGAATTTTAGTCCATCTTCCACATTATTATAGTATTTTTCTTTAGTGCTCACAGTAGGTACTAGTCATGGGTTAGTTTGTGGTCCTTCGATGTCATAACCACCGTGTAGCATCCGGGGTATAGACTCAAGGCATTACAGGTGTGGTTTTATGTTTCTTATCTGGTGCAAAATTAAGAATATAGGATTCATGTTCCTTCTCTTGACACTCTTCTGCTATTTTAGATAATTCCATGCACAAGACATCATTTAAACATAATGTAGAAAAGTGATTTGAATGAGGTCCAACCAATGCCACTTCTAAATTTACACTATCCACAATACCCTCATTCATATCCACCTTCTCAATAGAAGTCTCAAAAGAAAAATGACAGTTGAGTGGCTACAATTCTTATGTATGTTCCATAAATTTACTAGTATCCTCATATTTTTCTTTTCTTAGCATCGTGGACATGGTGGTGGTGGCATTACCTTAACCTGTTCAAAAACTTTAGTTTTTGAGTACTCAGACTTTCTCAAATTATCAGCAACTTTGTCTGCAATCAGTTGAGAAGTAAATTTTGCATCTACCTCCTTAGTCGTCTTTTAATCATTGCCCTCAAACATGACTGAATCAGGATTCGCTCCACACATATCTGCAGAGTGATACATATTACCACAAACCACACACCAACTTATGGCCTGCTGCATAGGATAGAAACAAGAAGGTCCCCTACAAATTCTTGCTTCAAAATATGGACAAAAAGACCCTTGGTGAGGTCCTCCACAAAATGATATGAATCATAATCCCTCAAAAACTATCTATGCCAAACCGCCATGTCACAAAGTGCAATAACAAAAAATAAATAGAAATTAAAAAAACAAATATAAAACTATGTACAACTCAATATAGCTAAACTAAAAATAAGATAGTTTCCCAATTACAAGTCTCCGGCAACGGTGCCAAAAACTTATTGCGCCCAAGTGCATACACAAGTGTACGTGGTTTCACTAAGTAGTAAAGCGGCCTTTTACAAATATGAATATCGATCCCTTAGAAACTTGTATTTAACCACTATCCCATTCTAGTTTAACTATTGAGATTAATTAGTGCAACGTAACCAAGAGAGAGTTTGAGAGTTATAACTCAAAGTAAATTAAACAATGTGTAAACATAATGACTTTGGATAATCAGTGGTTGAAACCCAGGGTTAAATCACTAAGAACATTCATACTATTTCAAAATTCATTGGATAAGTTATTTATCTTGGGTGATTATTCATGGGGTTGATTTTATGATCATGGTCTCCCGACCTCTAACTACCTATCTAACTTAGACCCACAACTACATTACTGAGCGGGGATGTGACCACTAAGCTAAACGCATTTATATTTCATCTCATAGTGATCCAAGAAAGTCTTTTAGGTATATCCATATCCTAGAAGATAATTCAAATTCCTTATTTAATAAGGGAATAAGAACCTTACTCTACTTTCCCCCATGTTCTATTATCTTATTACCCCTCCCAAGTTCACAAAGATAACAATAAGTATATTCTAAAGGTCATGAATCCTTAAAATAATGATAAAAAGTGTAAAAAAAAAACCAAATATGATAAATAAATAAATAAATAAATAAATAAATAAAACCAAAGTAATTCGTAGCAACCGTAGTCATGTTCTTGGTTTAACCCCAGAAAGGGGGCGTTTAGCCACTAATGGACATAATCGTAATCACAATAATGGCAAACGTATTATAATCCATAAAAAACTAAAGTAGAGATATAAAACCACTAATTTAAGTGTTTTCTAGACCCTCTCAAAGTTTTAAAGTCTTCCAAGGTGATTCACAAAGTGTACAATTGTCCTATTTATAGAGGGACATTTTTTGTCGCAGGTAGATTAAGGGTCGCATCGTGTTGCTTATTTCAAGGGGAAGTGGTCTGCATCATAGTCTAATCACTATTTCATACTGCTTTGGGTCCCTTTTAAAGCTTTTCATTCATGGCATGCGCTAATTGGCCATTTCCAAGGTCCTACACGCGTTGGTGACATCAAAGGTGTCTGTTTTATGCCAAATCTTGTCACGTGCTTCCTTTGATCCTTTCCAAGCCTTTTGGAGTTATTTCCACTTGATTTACATCTTGAAAATCATTCATACATCATAATACTAAACTCATAAATCATATTATTACATTAAATACCACAAATTAGAGCTCAAAACAACACAATCATTTAAGACGACAAACTAGAAAAGCTAAGAATGCTAGTTTTTGTCCTTTTGATCTCTAACTTAGTTTTTATTCTTGGATTGTTTAAATTGACCCTCTAACACTATAAAAAGTTGTTACACATAATATTACACATTCAAATAATAAGGAACTCACTATACACATTAGAACCCATCGAAACTAATAAGAACGACACCTAGCTCAAGCTAGTAACGCTAGTTTTCTCTGTTTAACTCTAAGTGACCAATTTGAATTTAGACTTGCTTGAAAACACCTTTACATATTTTAATAACATAATTAAACACTTAGATGCTTATTTATCTCATTATTAACACATTAATCACATGAATTGTTCTTAAAAGCAGCATCTAGTCAAGATTACTCACTAGATGCTAATAAGTAATAGGTTTAGTAATAAGCATTGGCTAGTTAATAATGAGTGAACAAGCTGTAATAATAAGATTGGTTCCTATATAGTATTATGATTATGGTTATGATTATATTGGTATATGTTATTCAATTATGATTATTAGAAACGATTATGAATATCGGCAAATAGTTGTTTGATGGAAACTATAGAAAACTATGGATAATGAGAAAGTTGGTTATATATATATATATATGTTCGTGATTTGATTCTTTACTTTATGCTCTCTTAGGTGTACTCTCCGGTGGTATGGGACACCATGATGGGTTATTTACTTTATGCACTTGTTGGTGTATGGCTCCAACTTTTTACTTGTGTTTGATAGTGATTGCACTTGTGTTTCTTTATGATTTTGAATTATTTATTCCTTATGCTAGACAATATTGGCATGCATTGATACCTTATATTATATTGTTATTTTCAATATTCCATGCTTGTTATGTACGACGATAATGGCATGTGTGTTGATGCCTTATGTTATACTGTTATTCTGAATTGTTTACTTGTTATATACAGTGATGATGGAGATGATTCGTGATGTTAGGCGTATTTACACGCCTAAAGCACCTTAATTGACCCATATTTTAGCTACGTTTTGAGGACAAAATATATAATTCCTGCAGTTTTAGTCCTTTTTCCTATAAGTGAGCTAACCAACGTGATTAGCAAGTTTTCAGGTATAAATGATGGAGATTTCAGAATTTTATGGACTGTTAGACGCCAAAGGAAACCTCACGTAAGAAGGAAGGCAGCTTTTGGAAGCCTATGGACTAAAAGTGATGCATGGAGAACTTGTCTCTGCAAAAACAGAATTTCTAAAGACTTGGGGGATCAGCAGTAACTTAGTACGATTAGGACAAGTATGCAGTAACCCAGTAGGACTAGGACAAGGATAAAAACCCTATTTCAATAGGACTAGGATATGGATGTTATATAAACCCTATTTTGCTGAAACTTTTCAGCATTCTGTTCTTATCCCCCTTTCTATTCTTTCCCTTCTTCAAAAATTCGTTTTAAAACATTATTCTTCATCTATTCGACTTTTAATTTTCACGACAAGAGAAACGCTACTAGCAAGGAAATCACGCCACAAGTGACACCAAAACATACTTCACGTGAGATTGTTATTATTTTGGTATGATGATAATGTCTATTATGTTTTCCGTTGCACTCATGAGTATCTAAACTTCTCTGTTAGGGTTATGGAAGCCTTATGATATACTATCTATTGCTATGATTTTGTGAATTCTTGATACGTATGTTGCTTATATCATTACTCTCTTCATCTAAATTAAATTCTTGTGGTTGCAAACATATAGAATACGCCAGTATAGCATTAACTTGTTCAAAAGAAAAGTTACATGTCTGGAAAAGAGAGAATGACAAGGAAATAGGGCTACCAACCCCTGTTTAAAAGTTAGTGCCGTAACTGGACTAACCTCTTGGAGAATTCGTACCATTAGATACGCTTTAAGCTCGAAAGAGTTAAAGTGAGATAATCTGTGATGGTCGAAAGACGCTAGGATTTACCATAGAATATGAATCTCTATAAGCGCATGCTTATCGGAATTCCGCATAACTCATAGCCAATAGATACGTAGAACTCATAAGGTGGACATAACACTAACTTAAAATTCTCATTGATTAAAACCTACTAAACATTCTGATTTTCTTTGTTACTTTGATACTTTTAATTCACGCTAAAATTAAATCCCCCCTTTTCGTAAAAAATTTTATCAACAGTCTACTAATCGTTGCTTACTTAGTGACCAAGTATTCCCTGTGGGGTTCGACATCCAACCCAGTTGGGTTCTATATTTGACAATGATCGCTTACACTCTTACGAGTGTTGTAGTTTCAGCGTTATCAAATTTTGGCGCCTTTGTCGGGGAATACGGTTGTCAACTAAGTTTGTGATAGTTACTAGACCCTTTGGTCAAAGATTCTTAGATTTTACTTTTAGTTGTTGTTTTTGTTTTATGCAGGTTTTGTTCAGTGCATGCCCCATACTCAAAGTTCAGGACAACCATTATTACCCATAAATCGTGAACCACATCGTATTACCAGGATGGATGTACAACGTGACATTGAGAGAAGGGCTGCTCAACAGAAGTAGGCTATACTAGCTGTGTTAGCCGCTGCCCAAGTACATCAATAGAATATTGATAACCCTGGGCGGGCAACAAATCCTGACGATGAGGACCTAGGTGATGACGAGCTACAAAACCCTAGGCATGATGCTGAGGTGGCGACACCTACAAACAGAAGAGATCGTCAAGCAAGATTTAGGCCTGAACTCCGCGCTATGCAGATGCCTTTCGATGATGATGATGACGATTTGGACGGAGCTGGTGCCACAGGAGCTATTATTCCTCCGGTTTTGGCACCCGGAGCCAAGTTCAACATCACTAGCACCATGATTCAGCTATTGCAACTCAAGGGGTTATTTGGTGGACTTGCAGGCGATGATCCAAATATGCATCTGATTAATTTCATCTCTACATGCAAGTCATTCGACAACCCAAGCGTTGGACAGAATACAATTCGGTTGCGCTTATTTCCATTGTCTCTATCTGGGGAGGCAACTCTATGGTTGAATGGGATGACTCCTGATTCGATTACAAATTGGAGGCAATTGAAAGACGCTTTCCAAGAGAGATTCTTTCCGTCATCCAAGAAAGCACAGTTGAGAGATGAGATCAGTAATTTTCGATAGCTTCCAACTGAAGCTCTCCACGAAACATGGGAGAGGTTTAAGAAGAATCTTATGCGGTGCCCAAATCATCATATGACCAATGTCCACTTGATGGAGATATTATACAGGTCTTTGAATTTGGTGACTAAGCCAGTGGTTGATAATGCTGCAGGAGGGTCATTCATGGACCTTACTTTTATTCAGGCAAGTGATATGCTAGATCGTATGACAAAGCAGAGTAGAGCTTGGCATACCACGGATTATGAGGTAACAAGCTCTACTATATCTATTTCCATGACTTTAGAACAAAGGCGAAGAGAGGAGGAATGCGATCAAGATATGGTGCACATAAAAACACAGATGGATCTTCTTAGCAAGCACTTATTATCAGGGAAGACCGAAAAAGTCAAGGCTATTGTGACACAGGGAAGAGATGATTCTGAGTCTGAAGAAGAAGCAAATTACTTGAATAACCAGGAGGGTTTCTGAGGCAATGCCCAAGGAAACCAAGGTCGGAACTATTATGATAAATCTGGATACAAGGACCGTGATCAAGGGAGTTGGAAGAATAAGATTGACAGGAGTGGTTTGTATGTTCCTCCTGGAAGCCGTGAAGCCGCTGCATCTGGATCTAGGAAGATGTCTATGAAAGATATGATGGCGAAGCTGTTGAAAGGAGTGGAGGAAACCAACACGGGAGTAACTGAGGTGGTAAATGATTTGTCCTCAATGAAGCAATTGGTTGACTCGCATTCCACTGCAATAAAATAGCTGGAACAACAATTGAGTCAACTATAGCGGCATTCAACCAAAGAAAGGCTGGAACGCTACCTAGCGACACAGTGCAAAATCCGAGGAATGATGGATCGTGTATGGCTATTACTACCAGGAGCGGTAAGGTGTTAGACAATCCATCTAAAGGCAAGCAGGTGGTTGATGATATAGAGGAGATTGTTATTGACGCAGATTATGATGATTCTATAAAAGCTAAAAATCAGAAGGAGCGCGTTCATGAGAAAACTATTCCTCTTCCACCCCCACCTTTTCCTCAGAGATTGAAGAAGAAGGCGGATGATACAAGGTTCAGTAAATTCATGAAGATGTTGAAGAAGCTGACTATTAATGTTCCGTTGGTGGAGGCGTTGGAACAGATGCCTGGATACGCTAAATTCATGAAGGACCTTTTGACAAAGAAGCAGGCAGTAAGCTATGAGCTGGCAGATAATGTTCATCATTGCAGTGCAATTACTACAAGATCGCTAGTTCAGAAAAAGGCAGATCCTGGTGCTTTCACTATTCGTTGCACTATTGGATCTTTGGATTTTGCCAAGGCATTATGCGATTTGGGAGCTAGCATCAATTTGATGCCGCTATCCGTCTACAGGAAGTTGGGGTTGGGCGATCCTACACCAACCAATATGCGGCTCGTGATGGCAGATAAGTCGGTAAAATGACCTATGGGTATCTTGAATGATGTGTTGGTGAAGGTTTCCACCTTCATCTTTCCTGCAAACTTTGTTATTTTGGATTGCGAGGTGGATTCTGAAGTTTCCATAATCTTGGGACGCCCTTTTCTCACAACCGGAAGTGTGCTTATTGATTTGAGAGCTAATGAGCTTTTATTTCGGTTGAATGACAAAGTGGTCCATTTTGATGTATGCAAAGCAATGAAGCAACCCAGCGATATGAATGTGTTCTCTGTAGATGATGTTTATTATGAGGATGAGAAAGAATTATCTGTAGAGAAGCAGCTTACTATTGAGTCACTATCTGATGTGCTTTCGAATTGTGAGCGTGAGAAGGTTGAAGAATATGAAGAAACCGTTTGTGCTCTAACAGGAATAAAGTTCTATTCTCATGGCCCTAATAAGCTGGACCTTGATCTTACGAATCGACTTTTACCACCAGCGAAACCTTCCATTGAAGAGACAGCAGTGCTAGAATTGAAAAAGCTCCCCAGTCACCTAAGATATGCATTCTTGGGAAGTAGAAATTCACTTTCAGTGAGTGTTGTGTCTGATTTAGGTAAACAGCACGTAGAGGCTCTCATCTCTGCTCTAAAGAGGAACAAGAGAGCCATTGGTTGGTCTATTGATGATATAATTGGTATCCCACCTGGGATATCTATGCACAAGAGTCATCTCGAAGAAGATTGCATGCCCACAAGTAAGCATCAGCGTCGTCTGAATCCATTCAGAAAACGATGCACCACCTATCTCGACAAAGTCTAAGTAATCGAGGTAACTATGTCATGCCGCGCCAATAAATCAAGCGCTAGATGGGAGGCAACCCATCATCTTTACTTGTTTTGTTTTACTAGGAGTTTGTTTTTGTAGTCGAGCCACGACCAAAACTAAGGCGCTTGATGGGAGGCAACCCATCGTTCTAATCGTTTTTGTTGTTTTTGAGTAAGTGTAGGTGCAAGAGGTATAAAGGAGGATATTGGTTTCAAATCTTGATTTGGAAGTGTTTCCTGTTGAAGGTGGTTTTGGAATGAAAGAACAAAGGCTATGAGTTAGGCATTGCCTATGTAAATTTAGGTAACGAACAAGGCAAGGCCTATGTAAATCTAGGCAACGAACAAGGCAAGGCCTATGCTATGGCCTAATCTCTCAGAATCTAGAATGCCATAGCATAGGCGCCGCCTATGCCCAACAATGCTATAGAATAGGCGTCGCCTATGGAAAAGCCTTTGTTCTCGGATTCTACAATGCCATGGCATAGGCGCCGCCTATGCTCAACAAGGCTTTGCAAAAGGCGCCGCTTATACCAAGCATAGGCAAAGCATTAGGCGCCGCCTATGCTCACTTTTGGTCTCCAAATCCTATTCCAAATGGGTCAAAACCCGACCCAAGCTTTTCCTATAAATAGAACCTTAGTCTTAAAACAAAAACTCATTGCAAATCCAACCTAAGCGCCGCCTACCACTCCAAATTCTCTCAAAAAATTTCTTTTTGCTCTTTTAACTTTGCAAGAACATCTTCCAAGGCCATCAACCAAGTAAGTACTTCCTTGATCTTCTTTTATATTCCGTAGTCATTACAATACTATGCCTATAATGATTCGTTAAATCTTGAAGTAGTCTTGGTGATTCGAATATGTTGATTTGTTGTGATACAACTAAGTTAGTGAACGAATACGTAAGGGTGTTCTAGACTTTGTTCCGATTTGTAGTTCATTGTTATACACTGTCATCTTGTTGCGGAATAGAAATGGTAAAGTTAATCACATAATCATGTAAGTTGAACGTTGGAATATCTTGAATGGATCGATCATAATTGAATACAAGCATGAGATGTTGTGATTATTTCTATGCCATAACTTGATACAATCTCTATGTAGTAGTTTTGTTCAAAAGGTGCATTAATCCAAACATGAAAGTATAAGCAAGATTACATGAAATAGAGTTGCATAGGAGAGTTAAGATGACATGAAAGTATGACTGTGCTGAACATATAGTTGGAACATATCGCCTATACGTAAGTCGATGAAGTCTGAGTAATCGACATCACTCACTTAACTAGTTTGTACTAACAAATTAAGTGCGGGGTGGTGCCACTGTTGTTTGTCTGTCGACTGAATCTTACCAAAATGAGGCTAACATGACTTTGTTTTCAGGCTCAATGGAACAAAAAAGTCAACCAGGAAAGGAAAAAGCATCCACCTCACAGAAAGGTAAAAAAAAGAGGAAGAAAAGAGCAAGCTGAATCCTCCTCGCTACAAATACCGCGACGCACTTTTGGGATCAATTGGGGTACAATTTGCGGAAACTCTAAGGATGACGACTCTGATGATGATTCCAAAACAGGGGGCATGACCCCAGACATAGAGGATGAGTCCGACTAATCAGGTTCTTCTTATTTATTTTCCACTGAGGGCAGTGTGTCCCGTCTAAGTGTGGGGTGCTGGTATTTGTATGTTGTATTTCTTTGCTTACCTGCATTTTTATTCATGTTCATCTGTTTGATTTTTAGTAGTAGTTAAATTTTTTCAAAGTTAAATTTTTTTGAAATTTTTAAATTTTAAGGTTTTTTTTAGATTTTGCATAAAGTGCACAATATTGTTCTGATAGGCGGCATGGTATTATGACAAGAGTTGTGCTAAAATCACTATTATTGAGATGTTTAAGCTCTAAGTGTGACTCACTATGTGATAAGTGTGTGGTTTAATTCCTTTATCTGTTGGGTCAAGAGTCTATACTGCTCCCAATAAAGTTGACCATGTGCCTTGTGTGTGTGAGGTGATAGTATATTTTGTGTTTGTGGTTGATGCTAGAACTTGGCTGGTGTGTGTGTAAAGCGAAATAAAGAGTGTGAGTTTAGGAGATGATTTAGGCATTTCTTTGGCAGCCTATTATTGTTTACCTTCTTTTTATCTACCCATGGACATTATCCTAGATAACCCCCTTTTGAGCCTTTAAGCCATTTTCTTTGACAGCCTCATCTGTAGCCTAATCCATTTTTTTTCAAGACGATAATTTGATCCAAATTCCTAAGCGCTTTAAATAGTAAAGTCATGTGACAACATAAGAGGAAATTGGGTAAGAGTGATGCCTTAGAGTGTATTGGTACTTGAATTTGTTATAAAAAAGATTGGCTATCATAGAGGTGTGTTATAAAAAAAAAGAATGACAAGGAAATAGGGCTACCAACCCCTGTTTAAAAGTTAGTTTCGTAACTAGATTAACCTCTTGGAGAATTCGTACCATTAGATACTCTTTAAGCTCGAAAGAGTTAAAGTGAGATAATCTGTGATGGTCGAAAGACGCTAGGATTTACCATAGAATACGAATCTCTATAAGCGCATGCATGTCAGAATTCCGCATAACTCATAGCCAATAGATACGTAAAACTCATAAGGTGGACATAACCCTAACTTAAAATTCGCATTGATTAAAACCTACTAAACATTCTGATTTTCTTTGTGACTTTGATACTTTTAATTCGCGCTAAAATTATATCCCCCCTTTTCGTAGAATTTTTTATCAACAGTCTACTAATCGTTGCTTACTTAGTGACCAAGTATTCCCTGTGGGATTCGAAACCCAACCCAGTTGGGTTCTATATTTGACAACGATCGTTTACACTCTTACGAGAGCTGTAGTTTGAATGGCAAAATAGGTGAAAAGGGGTGATAGATGAAAGAAAGGTAGCAGGGTTGATTAAAAGAGAGTGTTAATGGCATAATGTGATGTATTAAAGTGCTTAGGAACTTAGTCACTATTTCTGGCCAAAATAGTCCTACCCGTCCCTTAGCCTACATTACAACCTGTAAAGACCTATTTGATCCTAAGCTTAGCATTATGATATTAGTGGAGCATTACACTAAGGGCAAGCCTATGGTCATCAGTTGCAACATATGAATTTTTTGTGAGAGCGAGAGCAAGGAAAATCTAATACCCATGTTTCGAAAAATGAAATACTTGTGAGTGATTATGGGTGATATATTGTGAGACACACATGGTTGATGAGTTTTGGGTAGTTGTGTATGAATCTTTGTGCCTTAACTTTTGGATACGAATTAACCATCATCACGAGTCTAGGTTGGAGGTTGAATTGTTTCTAGTAGTGATCAAAAAACTACTCTTTGTCGATAATTATCGTGCCTATTTTGATGAATATTTTGTGCTGTTACTGTGAAACCCTAAGTAGATGTTTATATGGACATGATATTTTGTTCGAGGACAAACAAAGCTTTAAGTGTGGGGTGTTGATGTTAGGCTTATTTACACGCCTAAAGCACCTTAATTGACCCATATTTTAGCTAAGTTTTGAGGACAAAATATATAAATCCTGCACTTTTAGTCCTTTTTCCTGTAAGTGAGCTAACCAACATGATTAGAAAGTTTTCAGGTATAAATGATGAAGATTTCAGCATTTTATGGACTGTTAGACGCCAAAGGAAACCTCACGTAAGAAGAAAGGCAGCTTTTGGAAGCCTATGGACTAAAAGTGATGCATGGAGAACTTATCCCGGGCAAAAACAGCATTTCTAAAGACTTGGGGGATCAGCAGTAACTTAGTAGGATTAGGACAAGTATGCAGTAACCCAGTAGGACTAGGACAAGGATAAAAACCCTATTTCAATAGGACTAGGATATGGATGTTATATAAACCCTATTTTGCTGAAACTTTTCAGCATTCTCTTCTTATCCCCCTTTCTATTCATTCCCTTCTTCAAAAATTCATTTTAAAACATTATTCTTCATCTATTCGACTTTTAATTTTCACGACAAGAGAAACGCTAATAGCAAGGAAATCACGCCACAAGTGACACCAAAACATACTTCACGTGAGATTGTTATTATTTTGGTATGATGATAATGTCTATTGTGTTTTTCGTTGCACTCATGAGTAGCTAAACTTCTCTGTTAGGGTTATGGAAGCCTTATGATATACTATCTATTGCTATGAGTTTGTGAATTCTTGATACGTATGCTGCTTATATCATTACTCTCTTTATCTTAATTGAATTCTTGTGGTTGCAAACATATAGAATACGCCAGTATAGCATTAACTTGTTCGAAAGAAAAGTTACATGTCTGGAAAAGAGAGAATGACAAGGAAATAGGGCTACCAACCCCTGTTTAAAAGTTAGTGCCGTAACTGGATTAACCTCTTGGAGAATTCATTACGCTTTAAGCTCGAAAGAGTTAAAGTGAGATAATCTGTGATGGTCGAAAGACGCTAGGATTTACCATAGAATACGAATCTCTATAAGCGCATGCATGTCGGAATTCCGCATAACTCATAGCCAATAGATACGTAGAACTCATAAGGTGGACATAACCCTAACTTAAAATTCTCATTGATTAAAACCTACTAAATATTCTGATTTTCTTTGTTACTTTGATACTTTTAATTCACGCTAAAATTAAATCCCCCCTTTTCGTAGAATTTTCGATCAACAGTCTACTAATCGTTGCTTACTTAGTGACCAAGTATTCCCTGTGGGATTCGACACCCAACCCAGTTGGGTTCTATAGTTGACAACGATCGCTTACACTCTTACGAGAGCTGTAGTTTGAGGGTTATCAGTTCGGGATCAACTTTGTAACTTCACTTAGTTATGATTATCTTGCACTTTATCATTTATATATCATGATTTAGCTCAGTCGGTCGATGATTCCTATTGAGTACCCATTATTTTGGTACTCATACTACACTTCTATACCTTTTTGGTTCATATTTAAGTAATAGTTATCACCGTTGGTAATGGTTCATACAGTGATTGATTTTAGGAGATAGGATGAGCTTTTGGAGTTTGAGTCACCTAATTTTCTGCGATCTTTTGTATTCAGTCTTTATTATCTACCATTTCTACCTCTTAGAGATAGGAGGCTTTGTCTGACTAGTTATCAAATTGTTAGTATGTTGAGATTTCAAGTATTGTGGTCGTTTAGACAGAGTAATTTCTTTGTATTTCCTATCATTTAATATGATAGTGCCAGTGCTTTGTTTATTTTATCTTGAAATAAGTTATTATATCTAGTAATAGGCTCAAAGGATTAGCTTAGGCCTACTTGTAACCTTAAGCACCGTGAAATCCTGGGAGGAGATTTCAAATCGTTATAAACTTGGTATCAAAGCCTAAGGTGTAAGGAGTCCTAGGGATTCTGACAAGACACGTTAAGTAGAGTCTTGATCATCGGTGTGTAGAGTGCCACATCTATGAGCAAGAGGCTACAAGACATTTTAGGAAAAAGTTATTTCTCTCTTTTAGATTCTATCGTGCCTACAGTTGTCCCTCCCATCTAATAATTTGTGCTCTTCTATTTCATAAAATGCCTCCCCAAAGAGCGAACGCCCACAGAAATGATAATGAGAAACCCCAACCTATTGATCCCTTGAATGAGACTGTGTCTCATGCTGAGTTTCGGGTGGCCTTTAAGGCGTTAGCCCAAGCAGTCACCGCTAATGTTTAAGCCAATAACTAGGTCGCAGTTCTAAAATAGCAAGGAGGTGATTGAGGAGATGCTAGGATTCGTGATTTTATGTGGATAAATCCGCCATAGTTGTATGGGTCTAAGGAAGGTAAGGACCCACATTTATACGTTGAGAAGGTGAGGAAGATCACATAGGTGATGTATGTTTTTGAGGAAAAAAGTGTTGATCTGGCATCTTAAAGGTTGAAAGACATTACTTATGACTGGGTTGTAGCATAGAAGAAGGGTAGAGGTGAGGGGGTTGCTCCTGTGACTCGGCAGGTGTTCCAAGATGCATTCTTGGAAAAGTTCTTTACACTTGAGATGAGATAAGAGAAGATTGAGGAGTTCATGAACTTAAGGCAGGGCTCCAAGACTATTAAGGAGTACTGCTTGAAGTTTAACTAGTTATCTAAGTATGCTCCTGATTTGATTGTTGACACCTGAGCTAGTATGAGTAAGTTCATAACAGGTGTTTCTGGTTTGGTACTAAAAGAGTGTAGGACTACGATGTTGAATAGGGATATAGATCTATCTAGAATAATGATAAATCCACAGTAGATAGAGGCAGATAAGATATGAGAGAGAGAGAGTTAGGGGTAATAAGAGGGCTATATCTGAGCAACCTAAGTACGGTTAGGATAAGCCCCATGGAGGGAACCGTCCACAGTTCCAGAGTTGTTCGTCTATGCCAACGCCTTCATCATCTATTTACCTTGCTCCTAGAGGTAGGCAGGAGCAAGGGGACAGGTCTTCTATGTCTAGGTCGCAGAATAGTATAAGTAACAAAGCCCACTATCCTCTTTGTGCTAAGTGTGGTAGGGATCATCACGGTGAGTGCTTGGCAGATCAGTGGGGTTGTTTTGGTTATGGAAAGTTGGGCCCACAGATTCAAAGATTGACCACATGCTAGGCAGGGGAACAGAGATGCCCGACCTCAGGCACAGACTACTAATGCACCAGCTCATGTAGCCTATCCCATCCCTTCTCAGGGCACTTCATCTAGCACTACTGGAAGTCAGTGCTAGAACAGATTTTATGCCTTACCATCCCGTCAAGAGTAGGAGAAGTCTCCCAAAGTTGTTATTGGTATGCTCTACCATTTTTTCTTTAATGTTTATGTGTTGTTGGACCCTGGTTCAAGCTTCTCTTATGTGACCCCACTTGTAGCTGTGAATTTCAAAATGATTCCCAAAAAGATTCCAAAGCCATTCATAGTTCCTACTCCAGTAGGGAAGTCAATTGTTTCTAAGCAAGTGTATGGAAATTGTCCTATTGCTTATTATTCATAGAGTCATATTTGTTGATTTGATAGAGTTGGACATGGTGGATTTTGACCTTATTATGGGTATGGATTGGCTTCATTCTTGTTATGCATCCATAGACTGTCGTACACGTATGGTCAAGTTTCAGTTCCCTAATGAACCAGTTTTTGAGTGGTCCTTGAGTTTAGTATCTCCTAAGAGTCATTTTATCTCCTATATCAAAGACAAAAAGCTAATATCCAAAGGTTACATCTATCACCTAATTAGAGTTAAAGATACTAAGTTCGAGGCTCCAACTATTCAGTCAGTCAACATTGTTAATGAGCTTCTCGATGTTTTTTAGAAGATCTCCCAGGGTACCTTTCGATAGAGAGATAGAATTTGGGATTGACCTTTTTCCCGACACTCAGCCTATTTATATTCTGCCATACCACATGGCACCTGCAGAGCTTAAGGAGTCGAAAGAGCAACTAAAAGATCTTTTAGATAAAGGTTTCATAAGGCCCAGTGTCTCTCCTTGGGGTGCACCTGTTCTATTCGTGCAAAAGAAAGATGGTTCTTTGCATATGTGCATTGACAATCATCAGCTTAATAAGGTCACAGTTAAAAATAAGTATCCTCTTCTGAGAATTAATGATTTGTTCGATCAGTTGCAAGGTGCAATTAATTGCTCCAAGATAAACCTTAGATCTGGCTATCACTATCTTAAGGTAAGGGAGTGTGACATCCTAAAAATAGCCTTCCAAACCCGCTATGGTCACTTTGAGTTTCTAGTCATGTCTTTTGGGCTAACTAATGCTCCATCAGCCTTCATGGACCTTATGAATCGAGTGTTCAAGCAATATCTTGATATGTTTGTCATTGTTTTCATAGTTGATATCCTTGTGTACTCTCGTACTGAGAATGACCATGCAGATCACCTTAGGATTGTATTGCAAACTCTTAGAGATCACCAGTTGTTTGCCAAATTCAATAAGTGTGAATTTTGGCTAAGATCTATAGCCTTTCTAGGTCATATTATTTCAGCCAAAGGCATTAGAGTTGATCCACAAAAGACAAAAGTTGTAAGAAATTGGCCTAGACCTATCTCTCTGTCTTACATTAAGAGTTTCTTGGGTCTAGCGGGCTACTACCACCATTTTGTTAAATGTTTCTCTTCTAGTGCATCCCTTATGACTCGGTTGACCCAAAAGAAAGTTAAGTTCCAGTATACTGATTCCTGTGAGAAGAGTTTTTAGGATTTGAAGACTCGACTTTATCCCTTGTGTTGACTTTGCCAGATGGTATAGATGGCTTTATGGTGTATTGTGATGCCTCTAGAGTTGGTTTGGGTTATGTGTTGATACACAGAGGTAAGGTTATAGCCTATGCCTCTAGATAGTTGAAGCCGCATGAAAAGAACTACGCAACCTATGATCTTGAATTAGTTATTGTAGTCTTTGCTTTGAAAATATGGAGATACTATTTTTATGGTCTTCATGTTGATGTGTTTACGGATCATAAGAGCCTGCAGTGTGTGTTTACCAGAGGGAGTTGAATCTTAGGTAGAGGATATGGTTAGATTTCTTAAAAGATTATGATATGAGTGTGTTGTATCACCCGAGCAAGGCCAATATAGTGGCAGATTCCCTTAGCAAATTATCTATGGGTAGTGTTATTCATGTAGAGGAAGGTAAGAAAGAGTTGGCTCCTGATGTGCATTGTTTGGCTAGACTGGGTGTTAGGTTGCTTGATTCAGCTGAGGGGAGTCTGTTGGTGTAGACTAGTTCTGAATCCTCATTAGTTTCGGGAGTGAAGGATAAGTAAGACAGGGATCCTAGTTTGGTCAGACTGAAGGAGTTAGTTAAAGACCAAAAGGTCAAGGTTTTCTCCCAAGGGGGAGATAGCGTATTGAGATTGTAGGGTAGATTGTGTGTTCCATGTGTGGATGATCTGAGGCATAGGATTATTTTTGAAGCGCATGGTGCAAGGTATTCTATTCATCCCGGCACAACCAAAATGTACCATAACTTGCGGAAAATCTATTATTGGAGTGGTATGAAGAAGGATATAGTTGAGTTTGTAGCAAAGTGTGGAACCTGCCGACGGGTTAAGGTGAAGCACTAAAGGTCTGGTGGTGTGATGCAAGAGTTTGGTATACCTACTTGGATATGGGAATAGATGAATATGGATATCATGACTGGTTTACCTCTTTTGCGTTATCATCATGATTCTATTTGGGTTGTTGTAGATAGGCTGACTAAGTTCGCACATTTCTTGCCCGTGCATACATCTTATACAGCTGAGGATTATGCTAGATTGTATACCTAAGAGTTAGTTAGGTTGCAAAGAGTTCCCTTGTCTATCATTTTGGATAGGGGTACTTAGTTCACTTCTCAGTTTTGGAGAGCATTTCAGCAGGGTCTTGGTACCCAAGTTCATTTGAGTTCCGCTTTTCATCCGTAGAAAGATGGTCAAGCTGAGAGGACCATTTAGACTCTAGAAGTTATGTTGAGGGAATGGGCACTTGATTTCAAAGGTAGTTGGGATGAGCATTTGCCATTAATAGAGTTTTCTTAAAATAATAGTTACCATGCTAGCACCGAGATGGCACCATTTGAGGCTTTGTATGGTAGAAGATGTAGATCACCCATAGGTTAGTTTGAAGTGGGTGAAACTACTGTGATTGGGACTGATGCAGTGTTTGAGGCTATGGAGAAATTTAAGTTCATTAGAGAAAGGTTTAAGATAGCTCAGAGTCATCAAAAGTCATATGTCGATGTATGGAGAAGAGATCTTGAATTTGAGGTGGGTGATTTGGTGTACTTATAGATTTCACCCATGAAAGGGGTGAAGAGGTTTGGTAAAAAGGGGAAGCTTAGTCCCCGTTACATTGGCCCCTATAGAGTCTTGAGTCGTGTTGGTAAAGTAGACTATGAAGTTGAGTTACCTGCAGGGTTGTCAGCAGTTCATCCTATTTTTCATGTCTCCATGCTTAAAAAGCATATTGGCGATTCCATTGTAGTGGATTCTTCAAAGAGTTCTGATATTCAGAACAATCTTTCATTCGATGAGATTTCTGTTGAGATTGTAGACTAAGGAACAAAGAGGTTCCCTTGGTCAAAGTTTTGTGGCGGAACCAGTCTGTTGAGGGCGCTACTTGGGAGGCAGAAGCAAAAATGCGAGCCAAGTACCCACACCTCTTATCCACGAGTTCAGATTAAGCTGAAGGTATTATTCTTCCTTAACGCAACCTTTCTAATCTAAAGTTTAGCGATGTATCTATTCTTACATGAGTTCTTGAAATTTTTGAAGTACTCAAGAGTTTAGAAAGATTTTGAGCTCGTTTAGCAAATTGCTTAAGCTATGTGTACTCAGTTTTTTTCCTGTGTCCCTAGTCTAACTAGTGACATTTGGGGGTAAATGTTTTCAAAGGGGAGATATTGTAATACCCCGCAAATTTCCCTTGTAGTTTTAGCCTTAGAACGTGTCAAGTGAAGTGTGATTCCAGCTCTAAAAGATTGAGAAGTGACTTCCTAAGTAAGTCATGTTTAAACTTTGTTGAATTTTCCTAAAAATGATTTTCTATTGTATGGGGAATTGAATTATCTTTCCGACAATACCCATTTTGTCAAAATATGATGTCTGAGTGAGAAGATATGGCAAAATTACAGAAGGCAATTTGAACCGCCCAGGTGTAATGGAAGGGGACGACGGATCGTCGCCTAAACCGTCATAATGAGGTTGAAGACCAACTCACTAGTAAAGTGCAACGGAGAGGGCCAACGGACCGTCGCACATCCCGATCAATAATTTTAAGTCATTTTTAAAAAGGGCTTTTTAGTCTTTTTCCCACCCTTTTAACACCTTGATATACCCTATACGGACCAGATAACTCCATTACCTCCTAAAACATCCAATGGATAGGGTTTCTTCCTCAAGAACAAACCCAAAATCCTTCTACAAGAAATTCAAGAGTTCACCATAGATTTTAGAAATTGATTTGAGATTCAAGTTCCCCAAGTCAAAGGCATCAAGAACCTCTCTCAAAGAGTAAGAAAAAGAGTCTCAAGCAATTTTATTCATCTAAGTCATAATCTAAGGTATGTGGGGTTTGAACAAGGACACTTCTTTCGTCCTTGTGCCCAAAAGTTGTTTTAATTACAAGAATATATGATTTTCCATGTCTTATTATGAAATTGAAGTATGGTTTTGTACCCTATGTTGATATTCCTTGATATTTTAATAGTTTTAATGTTCTAGAAATTGAAGTACATGAGTAAGTTGAGATTTTAAGACAAATTGCTGAAAATTTCAGATTTCTATATGATTTATGAATCCATATGATACCTAATATACATTTTGATGAGTCTTAACTTGAGATTAAATTATGGGTCACTAAACCCTACTTGAGATTTTAGTTTTTATGAAATTTTGTGCTATAAGCACCCATGATTTGAGTATTTTGAGATCATTGAGAAAGCTTTGACCCTAATGATCATAGTAGCTTTGAAATCCACTTTATTAAATGAGATTATAGATTTTATGGTTGGGTTCTTTATGAACCATAAGATTATTTAAAGTGGATTTCCATTATATGAGTGTATCTAATTAAAGGGAGTAGTATTTAGCACCGAGTTGGGTAAGTTACTACAGTTTCATACCCCAGAACTACGTGCCACCTTAGATTGAGATATATAGGCCCGAGGCTGAGATAGTGATCACTGAGTTTAGGTTATACTCCCTAGTAAGAGTATGACGCCTCTACCTAATGTGAGGTTTCTTTCTTAGGAGGACAAGACGTTGGACTCCATGTATCTTGCATGGTTTATGTCGGTTAAGAGAACCTCTCTGCTAGTAAACAGTAAATAAACAGCTTTTGAGTATTTTTTCCTAATAGTATGATTTTTCAGAATAGTTTCTTGAAGTAAAATTTTTCCAAGAAGAAAGTATCTTTCTCTACTAGTAAGAGTAAATAATCACTTTTTAAACCAAAATTATATAATCCTGAGTTCTAAGTGTCTCGAGTCTAAAAGAGTTCTAAGTTCTTGAGTTTTAAAGAAGTTTTACTCTCCATGAGATAGGAATATGAGTTTGACAGTATTGTCTAAAGCTTCCTTTAGTCTTTGAGTATTGAGGATAAGAGGAGAGTACAGATTTTAAAGCTAAAGTATAATGAGTCACGAGATTTGTGTTACATGCTTTATTATACATGATCTGTGAGCTTTTCATTTCAAACTTATTCAATCTATGTGAGTCATTTCTATCTGCATACATGATTTGATTAAAGAGTATTGATATTTTTTTATGTAAATGCATACACCCCTATATACTCAATACATTCCCAAGTGTTAATCCACATATATGTCTATGTGCTACATTGTCTTATAATGTCGGTTCAGGTGCTTAGTTCCAGCCTCGTCAGTGATTTTCGAGTACCTTTGTCTATATCTCCATAGTGGTGATTCCTCATTGTTCGAGGACCTATCTTTAGGCATTTCTGTATTTTAGTAGATATATTATTTCTTTTAGTTCAGTTTGAGTTAGTTGGGGACCTGTCCCAATAGCTCTCTAGTTTATAGTGTAGAAGACTCTTTGTCAGACTAGTTATCAGATTGTTAGTATGTTGAGATTTCTAGTATTGTGGTCATTTAGACAGAGATTTTTATTCATATTTCATATCATTTGATATGACAGTGCCAGTGTTTTGTTTATTTTATCTCGAAATAAGTTATTATATGTAGTAACAGGCGCAAAGGGTTAGCTTGGGGATACTTGTAGCCTTAAGCACTGTGTGACGTCCCGGGAGGAGATTTTGGGTCGTTACACTGCCTTGTTGAACAAGGATATAGATATCTTTAGACTTGTAGTGTATACGCAACAAGTGGTAGACGAAAATTAAAAGCAAGCAGAGATGGAGAAGAGACAGAGTAAGAAGTTTTGGTACTTAAATTAGGGTGGAGGTTAACAGCAGAGAGGTAAGAATGGTGGAAAATGGTCTAAGAAGAATTGAGAAAACTATGGTTCCAATTCGACGACTAGGGCACCTTATCCGAAGCCATTTAAAGATTGTAGATTTTAGAGTGGTGATAGTTCTATGGCATAGGGCACCCAATCGAAAGACAATGGGGCCCAGTTATCTTCATCCTATCCTCTTTATAGATTCTATGGTCATTTGTACCATGGTCAGTGTAAGAAAAGGAGGAATAGGTGTTTTAGTTATGGTCAGATTGGTCATATATAGTGGGATTACCCTTCTGGAGTTGCTTCTAGGACAATAAGGTTCCAGTTGCCACGTTATCAGCTCCTACACCAAAGGGTCCCACTTCTAGTACCAGCACTAGACTGAATTGCATGTAAGCTCTTACTACCCGGCAAGTATCAGAGGCATCTCCTTATGTCGTGACTGGTATGTTAAAACTCTTCTCTCGTGATGTGTACTATTTACTTAATTTGGGGTTTACCCTTTCTTTTATGACCCTATTTATGGATGTGCATTTTGGTTTCAATCCCAAGTATATTTTGGACCCTTTTTGTATTTCCACCCCAGTGGGTGGCTCTGTGGTTGCTAGATGAGTCTATAGGGGTTGTGTGGTATCTGTTGGTGGTAGGGAAACTTTGGTGGATTTGATTGAATTAAACATAGTTGATTTTGATGTTATCTTGGGGATGGATTGGTTGTATTCATGTTGTGCCTCATTATATTGTTGAACCCAAAAAGTCAGTTTAAATTTACCTAACGAACCGGTTATAGAGTGGGAAAGGAGTTCCATAGTTCCTAAGGGGAGGTTGATATTATATCTTAGAGCCCGAAAATTAATTTCCAAGGGTTGTCTCTATCATTTGGTCTGGGATAAAGATTGTAACTCGAGGGGTCCTTCTTTATAATCCATTCCCGTGGTTAGTAAATTTCCTAAGGTTTTCTTGATGATCTTTCGAGTGTCCCTCCCGATAAGAAAATTTAGTTTGGGATCAATCTTCTTCCAAACACTTATCCTATCTCTATCCTTCCTTATAGAATGGCTCTAAGTGAGTTGAAGGAGCTTAAGGAGCATTTGAAAGATCTTGACAAGGGTTTTATCTGCCCTAGTGTATCTCTGTAGGGTGTTCCCATTCTTTTCGTGCATAAAAAGGATAATTCCCTTCATATGTGTATAGATTATCATCAGTTAAATAAGGCGACAGCGAAGAATAAGTACCCTTTTCCTAGGATAGATGATTTCTTTGAGCAACTTTAGGGTAATAAGTATTTCTCTAAAATCGATCTCTATTTGGTCGATCATTATTTAAAGATTAGGGAGAAACATATTCCTAAGACTACTTTTCATACTCAATATGGTCATTTTGAGTTCTTAGTCATGTCCTTTGGGTTGAACAATGCCCCAGCAGCATTTATGGACTTGATGAATTAGGTATTCCAGTAGTTTTGGGATTTGTTCGTCATTGTGTTTATAGATGATATGCTAATATATTTGAAGAGTAAGGTGGATCCTGCTAATCACCTCTGCTTTGTGTTGCGAACCTTTAAGGATCAACATTTGTATGCTATATTTTTTAAGTGTGATTTTTTATTGAATGTTGTTACTTATCTAGGTCATGCTGTTTCTAGTGAAGGGATCATGTTAGATCCCTATAAAGTTGTGGTGGTTAAGAAGTGGCCTAGACCTACGACTCCAACCAATATTCAAAGCTTTTTTGGTTTAACCGGTTATTATAGGAGGTTTTATGGAAAGCTTCTCATCGATTGTTGCACCTTTGACTAAGTTGACTCAGAAAAAGGTGAACTTTCTATAGTCCAATGCTTATGAGGGAAGTTTTGAGAAGCTGAAAGATAAATTGACTTCTACTCCAGTCTTGACCCTGCCTGAGGGTACTGATAGCTTCGTAGTTTATTATGATACATTCTATATAGCACTTAGTTATATATTGATGTAGCATGGATAAGTGGTAGCATATGCTTCTAGGTAGTTGAAACTTCATGAGAGAAATTATCCAACTTATGATTTAGAGTTGCTTGCTAGGGTGTTAGCATTGAAGATTTGGCCACACTATCTATATGGGGTAAAAATTGACATTTATTCAGATCTTAAAAGCCTGCAATATGTATTCACCCACAAAGAGTTGAATCTCATGCAAAGGAGATGGTTTGATTTACTCAAAGACTTCAACATGAGTCTCCATTATCACCCAGGTAAATCTAACATGGTTACTTATGCTCTTAGCAGATTATCTATGGGGAGATTATCTCATGTGGATAAAGAGAAGTGGGATTTGGTGAAGGATATTAACTATTTGGCTAATCTTGGAGTTCATCGCTTAGATTTTGAAAATGGTGGTATATTTGTACAAGAGGTGGTAAAATCATCTCTTGTTGTTTAATTAAAGGAGAATTAGGTGTTAGATCCTATCATGATACAAATCAAGGATGATGTGGGTTGGCAGAAGGTGATGGTATCTTGAGGTACGAAAAAAGGTTGTGTGTTACCGATGTAGATGGGTTGTAAGGTGGAATTTTGGCTGAAGCCCATGAGTCATGTTATTCAATTCATCCAGGTTCGATGAATATGTATCATGACCTTAAGAAGACTTAATGATAGAATAACTTGAAGAGGGATATGGCTAATTTTGAGGCTAAGTGCATGGTGTGTCAACAAGTGAAGATGGATCACTTGAGGCCCGATGGATTATCTCAAGAAATTGAGTTGCCTGTGTGGAAATAGGAAGTTATTAATATGTATTTTATTACCAGTCTTTCATGAACTCGGAACCAGTTTAATTCTATCAGGGTCATTGTGAATAGGATGACTAAGTCGGCTCACTTCTTGCCGGTGAGGACTAATTATTCTATCGAGAACTATGCAAGGTAATTTGTTCAAAAGATCATGAAATTGTAAGGTGCCCCATTTACCATTATTTCAAATCATGGTACTTAGTTCTCATCTCATTTTTGGCGGTCGTTCCAGCGAGGTTTGGGGACTAAAGTGATCCTTAGCACTATTTTCCACCCACAGATGGATGGATAAGCAAAATTCAGACTTTGGAAAATATGCTTCGAACTTGTGTAATTGACTTTGGTGGTAGTTAGGTTGACCATTTGCCTCTTATAGAGTTTTCGTATAATAATAGCTATCACTTTAGCATTTGTATGGCTTCATTTAAGGCGTTGTATGGTAGGAGGTGTAGATCTCTTGTTGGATGGTTCGAAGTTGGTGAGACTAGGTTGTTCAGTCCTAATTTAGTCCATAAAGCTATGGAAAAGGTGAAGGTGATTCAGGATAGGCTTAAGATTGCGCAAAGTCACCAAAAGTCCTATGCGGATGTAAGGTGAAGAGACTTAGAATTCAATGTGGGTGATTGGGTGTTTCTGAAGGTGTCTCCCATGAAAGGGGTGATATAATTTGGAAAGAAGGGGAAGCTCAGTCCCTATTATGTTGGCCCTATTTGAATTTGAAAAAAGTGGGGAATGTTGCCTATGAGCTGGAATTGCCTGCAAGATTGGGTGATATTCACCCTTTGTTTCATGTATCTATGTTGAAGAAATACTTGGGTGATCCTTCCTTGGTGCTACCTATTGAGAGTGTTGGTATTTCGGATTCCCTATCATACAAGGAGGTCCCGGTGGAGATCTTGGATAGACAGGTTCATAGATTAAGGACTAAAGTTGTAGCTTCAATAAAAGTCATTTGGATGAACAAAAGCGTGGAAGAAGCCACTTGGGAAGCTATAGAAGATATTAAGGCTAAGTACCCATTCTTATTCCATGTGTCGGATGAAGGTTCTTAAGGTATGATTCTATTTCCCCTTGTTACTAACTGCATTTATCATTTGATTTTTTTTAAAATATTGCTATTCTCGTGCGTAAAGTATCCTAGCTCATTATTTGAAGACGAATTATCCCATGGGAGATAATGTAGCGCCCTCAAAAAAATTAAGCATTTAATTTTTTGCCCTCTTATGTTTAAAACGTTGATTTTTGACTTAAATTGTGTTTAGTCATGTGAATGGGGTGTCTCAGGAGAGTTCCCGAATTTTTGGATGGGGTTTAGGGTGATTTTGGACCCCAGAGACGGTGAGCCTCTGCAATATCCCCATTTCATCGAGGCCACACTCTTCGATAGGTAGCATGTTATAGAGTTTAGCCTCCATGATTGGCAGCGTGGAACAAAGGTTAGCCTCTGCAATAAGGTCCATGTTATGCCTCTATGTAAATTGTTTGTTGAATTTTAGGAGTAAGAACTCCATATTGGAAAATTTTAATTGGGAAAAGTATTACAAAAGACAGATACCTCAGATGGTTGAGTGAAGGGAAAGTTCTCAAATTTAGTAGCATACGTTAATAGCTAGAGACAATTTTGATCAGGAAATTTAGGGGGAGCCTAAATTTGATAATTGGGCACAATTAGGAGCTCTACACTATTACCTCTTTATTAATCACAACATTAACTAAGACTTTGATGAAGTGAGTTATTTATTGAACCAGAGAAGATGGTATGATGAATTGATGATGGATATTTTGAATGAGAAAGTTTATAATCAAGTTCACCAAGTGATTGTGGTGATACACAATAAAAATGTCATGACTTGAATCGAAGCAGTGCCCGTGACGGGCACCCCAAACTAATGAAAGTATGAGATGACCCCTTAGCCTTATATCATAAGCATAGTCAAAAATAAAGTTGTTGAAATGACTCATAATATAAGAGGTTCAATATCTGAAATAAAGTAACACACAAAATCATAAGAACAAAATATAAAATAACAACCCATCACTGTCTACGAAACCTCTAACTTTAAGAATAACTCCTAAATCGGGACATGACTCTGAATATGAAGTAAAAACTATAAAAGGATGGACTAAAAACATAAGAGGGATAACCAATTGCCTTTCGGATGATAGAGGGCTCACCACATAACACCAGTTGTCTAAAAAAAGAGAGAATAATAAACCACCTAACTACATAAGGTCACCAGAAAAGCCCTCAGAACCTACACCATGAAATAATGTAGCATTCAAGGAAGGTTGGTATAATGAGTACTGGCATGCAACCAATGGAAAAGGATAAAATATATGCATTTACCAAAAAACAATTAAAATCACATGCACAACAATTATATATATATATATATGTGTGTATGTGTGTATGTAAAGGATGTCGGGGTAGGGGTAAGGGATAAGTTCTATACTATATAGCTTACACCGTCATCAAATGACCCTTAGGTAGTATGAGTCATCTAGTTACCTACAGGATATATGGGTCTGGTATCCCCAACCAGAAGGGACACAATGTGTATTGGCCACACAAACCAAGGTTAGGCTAGAGTCACAAATAGACTAAAGCCACCTTACATATTATCCATATGTTAAGGTCACAATCTGGTCGTCTAATTAAGGTATGACATCCCGATGTCGGCAAACATAGGTTTTGGGAGTTGGTCTTGAAGACTTATGCCTTAATAGTGAGCTATATAATTCCCTTTAGATCCTAATTAAACCAGTTTACACATAACATTTTTCATGGAGTCATTCAGTAGGCATATTCATATTGGTATCGTTACCATGACTTGTAAGATATTCAAATCATACTAAGAAAACATTATCATAAAACATTAATGAATCCTTAACCCCATGATTCAAAATCAGGCTCATAATCATTATTAAATTGCATAAAAACCTTAAGCGTCATAAATTTTAACACTTTCAATCTTTCAAAAGAGATGGGGTCATCTTTCTTCATCATCTCAACTCAAAACTTTTCAAAGGAGTTGAAAATCATTATCTCAATAATACTGAGCATTCAATGTTTCAATACTTGAATGATGAAATGCATCCATGTTTAAAGACAAATTAAAATATTTGGGTAAAGGTGCGTGTTGTTAACATCATACAATTCCATAACCATTGTGAAAATCAAGTTGTCAATTCCACCATTACCATAAGACCCAATTTCAGTTCACAATCCACTCTTTAAACAATAAATAAACTATTAAAACAAGGAAAAAATAATACAGGTGGTCAACATATCAAAACCCTCAACCATAGTTAAATTAATAATTCAAAAACACTTAAATAACCATTGAATGAATGCAATAGTATAGTATTTAATTTAAGAAGTGTCCAACATGCCTTTTTGATGAAAAGAATTAGGGAAAAGCTTGAATCCTTAATTTTGAAGCTTGAAATCTAGCTTGGAATCGATATGAACACTTGGATTCATTTCCCATACCCTTGATGATGAAATTAGTGAGAAAACATTAAGAAGAACTTGAGGCTTTAGGAGCTTGAATTTTGGTAAAGAACCCTTAATTGGTGTTCTTAAGAATTTAGGAGGAGAGTAATTATGTATTTGGGTTGTGGGAAGAGGGAAATCATGTTAGTATTAGTTATAGGATGATTTAGGATGTAAATGACTAGTTTACCCTCAAAAAAATTAGGAAAGACGTAAGTTTTAGCGTCTCTGTGAACATGGGTGTGGCACGCCCTTAACGCAGAGCATACAGGGCATGCCACACTCTTATTGCGGAGCATACAAGGCATGCCCCGCTCTTATTGTAGATCACAAAGGGCGTTCCACGCCTTTATCACGGACCCTCACTGGTTCTCTTGCTAGAATAATCATAATATTTCACTCGGGTATTGGATTAAGGCAAAATTGGATGCATTGGAAAGAGGACTCAATTATCTTTCAATTGGTAGGCCTTGAGCTCATAAATTCCATATATTCAAGAATTCATACACGTTCAAAGTTGACCTTCGTATGATCGAATACACAAATTCAGTCAATAACAAAAGTTCTCAACTCTACTTTCCTCTAAGTATTTCCTATGAACATTCTTCATCTTGAAAATACTTTACACACAAGGTAAATGATCATTGCACTTCTATTTGCCTAGAAAGCTTACAGTTCAGGTTTTACACACGTAGGAATGACAGTTCAAATTCCAGTTCAAAAATGTGGGGTGTTATATTATTTCCCCCTTGGAATCATTCATCCTCGAATGATTGGTAAGAACTTATTGAAGCTTTATAAGTACGGAATAAAGGATGAAACTTTAGATTAGGAATTTTCCCTCAACAAAAAATATATAGGAATCAAAAGAAAGAGTTTCATGGCATCACCAAGTAAATCGTATAAGCACGAATAATGAGATAACGGGACTTGATATAGACATGATCTTGGGAATGAAGTCTATGAAAAATGATCATAATAATGTAAGGCATGAATTTTTCAGGAATCCTTGGCCTGATTAAGATTAATAAAAGATACAAAATAAGATTTAGTGGGATATAAAAAGATAAGCAGTCTCCGCCTCCAATGATACGTCTAATAGGCCCTTAAATTTTGCAATGCTTCTCAACTATGTTTATAGCTATGAATACCACTCTTTACCATTTCAAATCTTATAATTCCCCTACGAAACACATAACTACATGAACCTAAGTCTAACTGCATACTTTGTCTATGTTAAATCCTAACTCGGAGCAAAAGGGGTGCTAGCTTAAGCTATGAGACCTTATGTTATACATCCTTCTAAGAATACTACTTCATCATCACTAGAATCAAACAACCTCAGGTTTAAATCAAGGAGTACCAGCCATATAACACAATGGTTTATGCTTTTATCAAATCACAACATTCAAGCCTATATTTTCTATACCCACTTTATGGATCTCCCCATTAAAAACAAGCAATCTCGATCACTTTCACATATATTTTTCACAACATATACCCTTCCCAACTATTTCACATAACCAAAAGCTCATATCACTCTTTCCGCTTCCTCTATAACCTTAGCTCGAGTAGTCACACCAAAATTTTTACAATAAAGAACATCTACTCTCTTAACTAAAACTCTAGTATGCTTCCACAACCACTATCATCCTAACATAATAAGTGTAATTGAGGAACTAGAGTATGATCCTCGGGAATAGAACTGACATGATTAAATTTTAACATATTTTTTTTGCACTACTCAAGGTAAGGGCTGTGATATAAGATATGATCCAATAGGCTATCACGAACCGAACCAAAACCCTATCCATGATGGGCATCCCGAGCCATCAAGGCCCGAGAGGCCCCTTAGAATGTAATAATAAGCATAACTCATCTATTATAATAATGCGGAACTAAACTGGAACCATTATAGTTCTATTATTTCAACTTAGCAATGCGGAACATATGTCCATAAGAAAACCCAAAACCATCTATAACAAGTCTACAAAGTCTCTACTAAACTAGAAACAACAATCTGTCTAAAATCAGAACAAGGCCCCCGGTCGAACCATAAACTAAAATCAGAAGAATTCAACACATGTGAAAAGATGTCTTCCAAAATAAGGGAGGCGCACCAACTTTGAAATCTGATAATGATCTACTGTTTAGTGGAACCATGGGACTGGACCTCAAAACCTGAAATATATGGGGGTCAATACACAAAGGTACTGGTATGTAGAACAATCCAAAAATAACACATATTTTATATAAAATAAGTAAGATCATTTTGTAACCAACTTATTATAATATATCTAGAAATACATGGGAATAATCAATAAGTTTTAAAATATTTTTGTAAATCATTGCTCAACCCCTTTGTTTTACTTCTGAGCTAGATGGTACACCCTACATATCTACAATCTCACGGGCTATATGGAATCCACCCTTGAATCGGCGGTGAAGCCCCCAACCCAAGTTTTCCACAAGGTTTGAAGTATCTGAATTTGATATGCCAAAGGGAACAAGGCCATCGTATAATCCCTATCTTGGGACGTAATAAAACTTGTATCGACAAAACACTATTCTAGGCAATCAGTTATCTGAACTAGTACCTTCTTCGGGTAACCACCTAACTCTCTTAGAGCCCATTTTTAACCTTTTAAAACATGCATCTTACTAAATCATGATCTGAATTCTAAGAAAATCGGTATTCTATTTTGTTCTGAGTTTGTCATGGCATTATCTGTTTTGGTATCTTCATACCAAGACTTGCAAGTCTTATATATACGTCATATCATATTATGTTTTAGTCCTTTGAATCAAAAAAAGTTATTTGACCACCAAAAATATATAAACATCACATGAGAGAGTCCTTGATTCAAAACACGTGAAAACACATGAAAAATACTCTCTTTTTATTAATTTGGAAAAGTGTGGTCATCTTCTTTCATCAAGCACATGCAAGTTCTTTAATAGGGAATATGAGTATTGATAAAATAAGGACAAAACCTCTCTCAGTTCTGTCATAAGGCAATAACAATCCGTAAATGTTGGCAAAATAGTTAAACTCAACTTTCAACCATCCATGTAAAATAATCCATAACATTTATAAGCGATAGGTTTCGTAACAAGAGGGGGAATTTACATAAATCTTGATCTCATATAAATTCAAACCCATAACACATGTATACATGAAAACAACCTCATAGTTAATGCAATATTTCATCATAAAATGGATTTACAATCCATGTTCATTAGCCAATTCAAAATCCACTTCATGTAGGAAACAATATACATTTAAATCTTGTTTGAACAATACAGTTTATGCCCATGAAGTTTAAGATATCCCCACATACCTTGAATTGGAGGAAACGTTGAGGAAATTTAATCTTTGAGGCTTAATCTCTCTAACTTTGGTTAGTTCTACCCTCTTTTATTTAAGGAAGATGAATTAGGGATTTAGTGAGAGATATAACATGAATATGGAATTTAATTTCATCCAAGAGTGTTTAGGGATGGTTATGGGATGTGAAAGGACCTTATTGCCCTTAAAATAACATAAAAATTGAGCATTTGCACTGCTATGCCATTAGCCATGGAGCGCACAGCCCATGGCCTAGAACTCATGTGGGCAACGCATACCTCATTTCCTAGCAACCATGTGGATGACGCATGCCCCATTACCTATTAACCATGTGGGCAACGAACGCCCCATTACCTATTAAACATAGGCGGTAGGTGATGGCAATGCAATGCACGGCCATCGCATGGACCATATCTTGCGCGTATACTTAGTTTTGAGGTCCTAAATCACACCAAACACCTCCCACAATGTCTATACATGGTCTACCATCAATACAGGGGTCCTAAAGTTCATTCTGAATACATTAATATAGTGTTACATCTATGCGGTGTTACATAGGCACAAAGGGTTCATAATAAATACCTAGATCATAAATAAAGGGTCAAAGTTATGGACATAGGTTACATAGAAAACTCGGACCTTAGGCATAGGCACAATTTGAATATATAAGATATTGGTAGAATGTCCTCTTAGATCGAAGTAGGATGCATTTTGCTAGAATAAGAATAGATTTACCATTACTCTTCCCTGAAACTCACCACCATGAGAAAATTTAAGATCTACCTTAGTTTATAATCTCCCCCTTAGCTCAAAGGTCACTATCCTAGACTTGCGGATATATCCTCCCATTAAATCTATAAGCACAACACTCTCCATCATAAAGGTATCACTATACTCATGACTGTTAGAATCGCCCTAATAAACTATTATAGAAAAAGTACTACTTTATTTCTATGACATTCCTTCCAGGGACACTACTCTTAACTTCTTCTAGCCTCCAAAGTCGTCGATGTCTTATAACTAACATTTTTATGGGAATATATATCCATGCTTCTAAACACATAACACTCTATTTTCAACTCCTTTGAATACTAGAATTACACCTCTAATATCATAATCTCATAATTTAATAAAAAATTTAAATTATTCCAAGAGTTCACATAGTTTATTTCAATTCAGCTCTAAAGAACACCATATAAAAACTCCCTAGACTTCTCAATACTAAGAAATTTAAGAACATGAACTATGTATACATGACTCTTATAACTCAAAACCGAGTTTACTTTTTTCTTGTAACTAAAGACTCTTATCCATCTAATGATTTAGCCACCATTTCTACTTCAACACTAGACCTCATGCATATTAATTTCAAAAGTCATCAACCTAAGCTCTTTCACAGATTATACCAAGCCTATTAATTTACTCCCACAAAATTCGCATCATTATCCTTAAGCTGATATTCTTATCACCATAATCAACATCAAAAGTTCAAACTTTATGTCTAGAAACAATCATGTACCACCAATGAAATATCCCACATAATATACTAGTCCATCAAACAGAGTTCAACCTAAATTCCTTGTTTAACTTAACTACAGTCCACAAGCACATTCTTCTTCATAATGTTACTACTACACCTTAATATTTATTACATGTCTTCTCACACACTATTCTAGTTCACAACTACTAGAATATATATATATATACATATATATATATATATATGTATATATATATATCCATAGGTATAGCCACATAATAAGGATAGTCATTCTTAATCTTATAACCTAACCCATTATGGTCTATAGAACATTCACCTCCCTCACATTACATCCACTTACCTATGCATACATACATATATATATATACATACATACATATATATATACATACATATATATATGTATGTATGTATGTATGAATCAATAGGTATAGCCACATAATAAGGATAGTCATTCTTAATCTTATAACCTAACAATTATGGTCTACAGAACATTCACCTCCCTCACATCACATCTACTTACCTATGCATATATCCCAACTATGTTCAAAATTCTGTAAATACCTTTGAGTCTCCATTTTTAAGATCTCCCAAGTTAATGCTAAATTTATAAATTATTAGCCAACCAATCCTTCCATTAAAAACCTACAATTAATTTTACTACTATAATATCTAGTCCTCATGAGCCTCTTTCTTATTTTAACTTAAGATGCAAATATTTTAACTACCAACTCTCTCTCTGTTGAGTACCAAAAATTTGATAATTTTTGTACACCTTAAACCATACCATTAGTATATAACACCCTTAACACTCATATAAAGGTTATGCAAATAAAACTATCCTCTTCTTTTTTTCACTAAAAAGTTACCCTCACTTTGAATTCTAAACTTAGCACTTCATAACACTAACCTTGGAATCATATTACTATTCATAGATGATAAAATCATATTTATAATTCCTCTCGGGTAGAAATACTATCCCAAAATTTAGATACTTATCTTTTCTTAAAGGGATGTCTACAATAATATTTTTGAAAGGGACTGAATAAATATCTTACCTCAGGCTGAAAAGCACGATTCATAAAGATAGTGGTATACACTTGAATCAATACACTTTGACGCACTAATGGAATCCTTTCATGTCCTTGTGCTATTTCATAACCCTTTTAATGACTCAATCAGAAAGGACCACAATGTTAGAAACTTAAGCCTTTACACTTGTATCACCTCGATAATCAGATATAGCCAATAAAATTAGAGTAAGGAAAAAATTTTGATAACTTTAATATGGACAACATAACTGAACAATCTAGATTATGAAAGAATAAGAAATATTTTCTAAATGCCAAGTAGCTTTTTGATTATAAATGTGGTGCGCACACACACAAAAGCAAGACCCTACTAGACACGACTTTGTAGACACCCTAGGACCCTAAAACATGCTATGATACCAAGTTTTTCATGATTCAAACCAAGGCTCTGGTCGTGTATGTCATGAACTAATCCAAGGCCCTGGTCGCAACGGGCATCCCAAACTTCAAGGGCCCGAGAGACCACTTACTCCTTATCCCTAGTGATATTGTCGGCTCTGGGCCTAGACCCTCACGACTTTAAAACGTGTCACTAGGGAGTAAGTCTTTCTTACTTATACACCCAGCATCCCTCCTGTGTTTTTTCGATGTGGACTCCTTGTCCTAAGTTGGGGTGTTACATACACCTTCCCTTATAGACTCAGCGTCCGCATTGAGGTTTTCCCCAATGAATGGGATTTTCAAGACTGATACAGGAGCGGCTCTAACACCATTCTATTATGACCTAAGCTAAAGACCTGGTAGTTATGGTCATCTCAAACTACGAGGGCCTGAGAGACCCTTTTTTCCTTATCCCTAGTGATATTTTTTGCTCTGGTCCAAGACCCTCACGTCCTTAAAATACCTCACTAGGGAGTAAGGCTTGCTTACTTATATACCCAGTATCACTCTTGTATTTTGCCACTATGGGACTCTTTATCCTAATTTGGGGTGTTACAGTGTGACGTTCAAGTTTTTGGTCCTTGAAAATTTTTAAAATTTTATCCTCACTGTCCTAATTATGAATCCTCTGATGAGTCATAGGGAGTCTTGATGAGTCATTAGACTTAAACTATAACCAAATTTATATGTATGTGGCTGAGTTTTGCTCTAAGTATGAGTGGCTCACTATGAGTCATAAGGACTTGTTACTAGTCATTGGGTGTAAATCGTAGGGTGTCCAGTGTATACCCCAAATAGTTATTGGGTTGACTACGATTGGACCCTACGATTAGTAGGATCCTATTACGAGTCATATAGTTTGATTCATAGGGTCAACAGATCGTGAGTGCCTTGGAGACTGTCCTATCTACAACTTATGGTAGAGAGTCGTTATGAGTATATACAAGTTGCATAGTGAACCATAGTCACTGACGACTAAATTTCAATTTTAAATTGAGGGAACTTTGTTTAATTCCCTTATCACCCAATTAAAACCCCACATTCATAATGAACTTAAGAAGTGTTTTTTCTCACTCATAACATACTCAAACACTTTCAAAGCTCTCTTAAATTCTCTTAACAAGTCATACTTACGTTTCCAAAAAGTAGGTCATCCAAGGGCTTAAAGGTTGAATTTTTTTCATGAAACTTGGTATTTCAAGCATGTTACTCTTCCCAAATTATTAATTTGCAAAAATCATAAGTTTTAAAGTGTTGTTCATATGGTATTAAGGTTGGTTCTGAAAACATGGATTGAGGGGTTTTGTATAACTGTTGTTTATGTGATGTTCCATGGCTGTCCCTGTATGGTTTATGTTTTAATGGTGGTTTTAAAATCAATTAATGCATGGGATTGGTGAATAAACTAAGGGATTGTGATTTACCCAAATACTTGATTTTTGAAGTGTTTATGACCTGACCTCAACCCCTACAGTAGAATTGGTTTTGAATATGAAAAGTGTAAATATTGAACTTCTCTTGAACTATTACCAAAGGTTAACAACTAATGAAGAATAATAATTTTAAAGTGGACCCAGGGGGTTTTAAATTCCCCCAAGTGATGATAATTGGTTTGGCATGATTAATGTTACTTTGCAAATGTAGTTGGTATGACAATACCAACAATGTATTCCTTAATATGTAACATAGTTCAATGAATGAAAATGTCTGATAATTATTTTAGTTGGGCTTTAATGAGGGTTGTGTAGCTAAGTCATGAAAGTGGAGGTCCCGAGAGGCCAAATTGAAAACCGCGGTTGCCGGCGTGGTGGTCTAAATGACCGGGTGGTTTGAGTACCCTTTATTATTATCATATGATTGGGAGGTTTGAGTCCCCCACACTATACTATATTATTTAGTGCTTGTGTCACCTTGATATGCCAAGAGGTTTGAGTCCTCCATAGTGCATATGTATACCCTCTGGTTCATGCAGCCACACGCATTGGGGCCCTACCATCTGGGGGAGAGCTGGGAACATATAGCCCGTGGGTACCTTCTTATGTTATGATGATTAATCTACATAACCTAGGATAAAATTTAACAGTGCATGCTAAGCCTTGTTCCCTATCTCGGCATGTGATATATATATAAATGTGTATATACATTTGATTATATGCATTGGTTTTTGAATGGTTTTGAACTGTTGATCACGGCATTTCATTATCGTTATCCTCGAGTAACATGCCGGTGTTCACCCCACTAACCGTCTCCGGACATTGTATCCCCATGCGATGCAGGCACTAGAGATACCTCTACTTTTCTTGCACAGAGTAAGGTGGATTGACTCGGCTCATCAGTTCATTATGGTAAAATGGTGAGCTTCTATTCTTCGGAAGACTTAAATATTTCATCAATCATTATAATGGACTAGAATTAAGATTTTTCATTATCATTAAAATTATCATTTTCATTATCAGTTGCCAAAGTCGGGGACATGTCCCATCTAAGACTGGTTTTTGGTTCTTTTATTAGAAGGCTTTATTGGATTACTGTGGATTGGATTATGTTGGTCAGTTGTTTTGGCCAATCGATGGTTATCAGTTAGAGACATAACCTTTAATCTTTAAACTTAGCTTGTTATATGTTCAGAATTCATATGATATTAGGGATATCGTGTTGTTTTGTTTGGTGCATGGGGGTGATCTCCAGTCTATGTGGGACTTGAGATACTCGTCATAGTCAGGCCCTGATTCAGGTCGTGACAGTTCGTGATGGGCATCCCAAACTAATGAAGGCCTGAGATAACCCTTAGCATTATATCATAAGCATAGTAATAAATAAAGTTATGAAAATGACCCATAAGATAAGAGGCTCAATATCTAAAATAAAGAAATATACAAAACCCTAAGAAAGAAATACAAAACAACAACCCATCACTGTCTACGAAGCCTTTAACTTTAAGAGTAACTTGTAAGTTAGGACATGACTTTAACTAGGTGTATACAGACTAAACCGTCAAGTCAAACCAAATTGAAGAACCGAACCAAACCAAACCAAACCGAGAAAAATAATCGACTTATGGTTTGGTTTGGTTGGTTTGGCGTTTGAAAAAACAAACAAACATTCTTGGTTTCTGATATAATATATATATATATATATATGTATGTATATATGTATATACGCATATATATAATTTAACTTTCTATACATAAAATATTAATTATAATCTACTTTTTAAATACTTTTTAATTAATTTTATTAATTTTCAATATTTAGAAAGTAGGGGGATGTGTGTGTATATATATATTAGGTTGTAATATTTGTCCATTAATTTCTAATAAAATGATCCAAAACCCAATATAAACTTAAAACCTAATCTTTTCACTCTTCATCTTACTTTTTAGTTTCAAGAAAGTTTTTCGCTCCTCACTTTTTCATAATTGAGTTTTTTCATTAGCACATGAGTGAAAATATACTTGATCTAATCTTCAATCACAATATAATTCTAAAAAATAAAAATTAGGAAAAAAATTGAGAAAATCCAAAAAAAATGAAAAAACCGAAGAACCAACTTAAACCTAAACCGAAAAAAATGATTTTATGTTGGTTTGATTTGGTTTATAGTTTTAATAAACCGACATAATTGTTTTGGTTTTTATTCAATAAAAAACCAAACCAACCCAACCTATGTACACCCCTAACTCTAACTATGCAATAAAAATATAAAAGGAAGGACTAAAAACATATGAGGAATGACCAATTGCCTTCCAAATGACGAAGGGCTCACCACATGCACCAGTTGTCCAAGATAGAATAAAGAACCACCTAACGCTGCACAGGGTCACAAAGAAAGCCCTCATAACCTACATCATGAAATGATATAGCATCCGAAGATGATCAGTACGATGAGAACTGGCATTCAATCGAAGAAAAGGGATAATATATATCCATTTACCAAAACCCAATCAAAATTACTTGCACAACAATTATATATATATGTATATGATGTCGGGGTAGGGGTAAGGGACAAGTTATATGAGTATTTGAAATTTAACCCTGAACTATATAGCTTTCATCGTCATAGAATGACCCATAGGTAATATGAGTCATCTAGTTACCTACAGCGGGTCCGGTATCCCCACCAGTGGGGCCCCAGCGTGTGTTGGACACACAAATCGAGGTTAGGCTAGAGTAACAAATATATTAAAGACACTATACATATTATTCTCATGTTAAGGACACAATCTGGTCGTCCAATTAAGGTATGACATCCCTATGCCGATCAACATAGATTTTAAGCATTGGTTATGAAGACTTACGCCTTCACGGTGTGCTATAAATTCCCTTTAGATCCTAGTTAAAGTAGTTTATTCATAACTTTTTTCATGGAGTCGTTCATTAGGTATATTTATATTGTTATATTCATACCAAGACTTGCAATCCACTCATATCATGACAAGAAAATATTATCACAAAATATAAATGACCAATTAACCCCATTATTCAAAATCATGCTCATAATAATCATTAAATTGCATACAAACCTCAATCAGTCATAAAGTTCAACACTTTCAATCTTTCAAAAGAGATGGGGTGTCATCTTTGTTCATCATCTCAACTTAAAGTTTTTCAAAGGACTTGAAAATCATTATCCCAATCATACTTAGCATTCAATGTTTCAATACTTGTATAATGCAATGCATCCATGTTTAAATCCAAATTTCAATATGTGGGCTGAGGTGCATGTTGTTAATATTATACAATTCTATAACCATTGGTTTTAGTCTTTCAATTGAGGAGTGTCCAACATGTATTTTTGACGGAAGGAATTCGGAGAGAAGCTTGATTCCTTAACTTTGAAGCCTAAACCCTAGCTTTGAATCGATATGAATACTTGGATTCATTTCCTATGCCCTTGATGATGAAATTACTGAGAAAACATTGAGAAAAACTTGAATTTGAGGTTTTGGGAGCTTGAATTTTGGTGAAGAACCCTTAATTAGTGTTATTGAGAATTTAAGAGGAGATAAATTGTGTATTTAGGTTATGGGATGAGGTAAATCACGTTAGTATTAGTTATAGGATGATTTAGGATGTAAATGACAAGTTTACCCTCAAAAATAAAGAGAAATATGAGTTTTAGTGTCTCTGGGAACATGGGTGTGCCACACCCTTAATGTGGAGCATACAGGGCATGTCACGCTCGTACCGTGGAGCATACAGGGTGTGCCACACTCTTATCACGGACCCTCACTAGTCCGCTTGCAAAATGGTCATAATCTTTCACTCTGGTGTCGAATTAAGGATAAATTGGATGCGTTGGAAAGAAGATTCAAATATCTTTCATTTGATGGGTCTTGTGCTCAAAAATTCCATATATTCCATAAGTTATACATGTTCAATGTGTACCCTTGTAGGATTAAATACCAAAATTCAGTCAATAAAATAAGTTCTCAACTCAAGTTTTCTCTAAGTGTTTCCTATTAAAATTCTTCACCTCAAAAATGCTTTACACACTTGGTAAATGATCATGACACTTATATTTACATAGAAATCTTGGGGTTCTAGTTTATACTCATAAGGATTACGGTTCTAATTTTAGACTGAAAATATGTGGTATTACAAAAATGGTTGGGATAAGTCATGGGGGATGCTCATCAATACAGGAAAATTCTTTGTACGAAGTGCATGGGATAAACTTAGATAGAGAATTTCGCCACTTGATTATATGATGAAATATGGGAAAAAGGAATTCCTTTCAAAGATTCTTTCCCTATATGGAGGCTTTGGAATAACATAAATCCTATTGGAGAGGTTTTAGTGAACATCAAAGTAGCTAAGGAAGTTGTTTATTGTTGCTACAACAATAATGCTCAAGAGACCTTTGATCATTTATTCATCAATTGTCCTAAGTCTAAATTTTTGTGCAGCATATTTGCAGGGGCTGCAGGGGTTACTAGTCCTTTTATACAGGCTAAAGACACAATTGTGAAGTAGTGGAGTGCAGATACTATTTCAAAATTGAAGCGTTTGTATAAGGTTGTGCCAAATTTTATTATTTTGTTGCTTTTAGTAAAGCTTTGCATTAAGATATATTCACTTCATTTGTATACATTACGTACATATTTAGCTTTCAAAGTATAACATATCATTCTCATGATTTTTGCAAGGAAAGCCAGTCTCAGAATGTCTGACTAGTTTAGAAATGTTTGAAAAAAGATAAAAGAAGCTTGGTTGGTTTCTACCTCATATTTATGATGAACTTCAGGATTATTGGAGGATGATTGAATTTCTAGCCAAGTTTTAACAAGTAAAGAAAGCTAGAAGGAAAGGAAAAGCTGGCTCATTGTATATTGGGGTGTAAAGAGATAAGGGACAGTATCTAAAGAATTTGTAAGTAATATTATTAACCTTTTAATCGGTATAATTAGATAAATTTGATTAAATATTGCTTAGTTAAATTTAATTATGTTTTATTTGCAATCCATAAATTTGGGGCCCACCAACTCAGAATGAGCTCTTTGAGGCAACACACATTAAAAGAAAAAAAAAACTCAAATCTGAAAGAACGTACTGAGCCAGGGTCTCAACAAGCCTATATAAGTTTTAAAATTCAAGATATAAAGTAATAATATGACTCTAATATGTACATAGTAACATCTATTTATATATATGAAGATTGATTATCAATAGCGCTTGTTTGAGTATATCTAGACTCATCAATCCCTGAGCGAGCTAAATTAGACTCTGCCTGATATTTCTACCTCAATATAAATTAAGCATATGGAGGAGGGAAAACAAAATGAGAGATCTGTGATCAATGCTCTAGAAACTCAGTATAACGCATCTAGTTAGGACAGAAAAGTATTGTCACTTCACGTTAGGTAGAAATGGTTGATGGTATTTAGATCAATAATACATCACAGTAGATCGAATCATTTACAGATGACATGGTAGATGTTAAGGTAGATAGATTGATATACGTAGAAGCATGTGAAGTACTATTGAGGCACTGAAGGCACAAGTGAATAGCTTGATTGATAGACGTTGATATGATGTGTCCCATTATTCTCCCTCGTCGGTTGATGAAGAGAGTTTTATTAGTGATAGAGAATTTTAGGACACTAACTCTTAGGTGTTAAGATTCTTGCGGTAGAATATTTTTATCATATGTAACTTTGTATATATTTAGAATTTAATAACTTTGATAAAATTTATAGATCCATATGGTGGATTATTTTAAATTTAATTTAATATTTTTAATCAATAATTAGTATATTGTTGATTTTGAACTTTATTTGGTAGCAATTAGTGCTAGAATGTGTATAATATAAGGATTTGATTTTAATTTGGCAGGTGAGAAGCAGAAACCTCTAGCTGAATCTGGTTTTTTCAGAAAACCGACGGACATAATCAAATAGTCCATCAATTATTTTGGAAAATAATGCAAAAGTAGAGAAAATTGACCTCAGGTATAGGTTTTTCCTTCAATATGAAGAACAATCCGACAGACGGGGTCGATTTACTTAAATGTTCTAAAATAAAAAATTAACAAAAAAGCCTCCTTGTCCATTGTTATTTTTTCATATTGGATAATACTTAAGAAACAAGTAAGTGTAATTAAAGTGTAACCGATGGACTTTCATTGTTTAAACACACTTTTTCTTAAATTTTCAAAATTGACGAATGTGAATAAGTCATTTTTTCCTTGATTTTGTCCTAAAAATCATTGCATTCAGTCAGTTTTGACCTTCATTTTTTATATTATAATATTGTATATATCTATATCACACAAGACTCTAGAGTCAAGCATTCACTTCATCCATGGCACAACAGTATGATGTATGATATTATCACCAATGTCCTGGCCTTCCTTAATTAAAGATTCAAGACACTTGAAACTACCTCTCTTAGGAATATCATGTTGTAAAGCCTTACTTCCACGCATGTTTTATGCATCATCACTGAATTTTCTCTCTAAATATTCCAATTTGATCATATTTAGTCTTAACTTATTAAAATCTGGAGTTTGTCCTATTGTTTTTCGAGTTTAGTAAAATCTGTATTTTAGATAAGAACTTCAAACACATGTCCAAACTTAAGTATGAACAATCAAATAAATTTGTAACTCTGTATTCACAACTTTGAACTTTTAACAATAAGTTCAACCCAAGTTATGAACATCAACAAAATAAAGTTTAAACTATTTTCTGAAAATAGGAAAACCAAATGTGTAGAAAAGAAAAAGATTAGAAGATTCAAGTCCATCGAATTCACAGTGTATCATTAAGAAAATTACTCCCCTCAAGTACTCGAGATTATGGAATATACCCTTCCAGAATAAAATAAATAACTTCAACAGAATAGCGATGCTTCAAACTCTGTTGAACTACGAATGCACTCAGTAGTAGCAAATCACACTAGAGTTTTTAAAAAAAGAGTTTTTTCCTTACTTCAAAATTTCATGTATGTACCCGAGAAAAAATTAAGTATTTATAGCCATCAAGTTATTTCTTCATGAAGAGAAGCAATTGTTCAGAAAGATGCAACTCTTAGGAAAAGGTGCACGGAAAAGTCACAACCTATTGAAAAGGCCATAACTATCCAAACTAAAAAGGTTACTATTCAAATTTCATCCTTTCTCTTGGTGTTTTTTTGAAAAACTACCTATCAATTTTTCATTCACACCTTTTAAACCTAACAATCCCCCATATGAATGGGAAATGGCTATTTCATCAAAAAAAATATACGGACAAATGTGTGATCTACGAGCAAAGACTAATTTTATCTAGATAAGTAGTTTTTTCTTTAAACTTTTCATAGTGAAATTGCATCGCATTCACTCAGTCAATCGGTAGATGCGACATTTTTGAACTGTCAAACTTTAATGTACACCTAGACAACACAAGTCACCAACCAACCTTTTACCGTTTATGGTTCTCAAGATTTTATTTATTTAAGCCATGAACACTTCCTAGTTTCATGAGAGATTAGAGAATAGGCCTTTACTATTATTATCCTTGAAGCGACTTCCACTTCACCCTCACATAGGTGATTCCTAACGTTTAATCCTATAGATCAAACTATTTGATCAAACCTACCAAACTTAAAAGTCATTAAAAAGCTTCAAATGTCAAGTCTTATCCTTATTTTTTAAATATTGTATTCATCATAAGAATGGGTTGAGTATATTGAAAATGTTGAACCATCAGCCATAACTCTATTTAATCTCATTGAACCTAGCTCTAAGGATCTCCAGTCTACTAGGTAGAGTTACTATCAAGATGACTTGTCCTAGGCCATAAATCCATTCCCTTGGATGATCTCTTAACTTTTCTTTAGTTAGTCCTTTTGTAAATGGATTTGACACATTATCCTTTGACCTCACATAGTCAATCATAATAATTCTACTAAAGAGTAGTTCACTAATGATATTATGTATCCGTCTTATATGACGAGAATTATCATTATACATTGTGCTTCTTGCCCTATATATTGTAGCTTGGCATCGCAGGTATGCATATTGGTGCAAAATTTTTAGACCAATAAGTTTTATCTTCTAAGAAATTATGGAGCCATTCAGCTTCCTCACTGATTTATCTAATACGATAAATTCAAATTTCATTGTAGAGAAGGCAATACATGTTTACTTAGATGATTTCCAAGAGACTGGTTGTAACGCCCCGGAAAATGGGTCCTGGAGCATCACACGGTGCTTGAGGCTACGAGTAGCCCCAAGCTAACCCTTTGAGCCATTTTCATTCAGGTCAACACATATCAACGGCGTTTCCATAAATAACCCTCAAATATTAACAAAGTAATCATCATCCATAAATAAAAGAATTTCAGAAAGATAACAAAATACGACTTATTAGTCAACTCCCAACATCTATACTAGTCTGACAAGCCTCTAAGAAAATCAATAAAACCAGCGAGCCATTGAGACATGCCCCAACTAACTCATACTCAGTTCTCAAATGTAAACAATTCTGTGAAACCAACATCAGACATCACGTCCTCGGAATATGAGGAATCACCACAATAGAAGATTTAGAACAGCATGCCCGAAGAATCACTATCGAACCTGGAACTGAGCACCTAAACCTACATTCCGAGAAAATGCAGCCCACATTCAAAGATGTGGGTCAGTACCATGGAAAGGAATCGAGTATATACGGGTGTATGTAGTTGTATAAACATCATCATCATAAATAATTATAAGAAATATGAAGGATGTATGAAAGACTCACATAGCCCGAAGAAAATCATCATAATCATGAGAGGATGAAATAAGTACAATAACACATGTGAGTCATCATATAATTTGTCAATCACTTTCAGTTCATTAAGAATATCAATTCTCATAATGTAAATATCATTTAAATCTTTTGAAAGAATAACTTTCACAATTCCACTTTCAAATCACTTCACCATTCACCATAGACACAAGGAAACACACACACACTGAGAGATCCTATAACAGACATAAACCATGTGAGCTACATGGAGTCCAACGTACAACCCACGTTGGGGTGAGTTGTCCTATCCTTGCCATCAGAGTAGGACTATCGATATCAAATCCACACAAACTAGTGATCACTATATAAATCAGCCTCAGGCTCACTCCTACGAAGGCACGTAGTTCTAGGGAAGTAAGGTCGCTTTATAGCTCCCACTTGGTGCTAAAGATTTCTCCCAAACTTAGCTCAGATCATTTCCAAGACAATCCACAACAAAATAATTTCAGTAATATATAAATATACATCGGGAGCCATTATGCTTCCCATCTATCAAAATCAACCATGTTGAGGATTTCTTTCACACTCGAGTTCAAAACAACTCCATTAAGACCAAAAGGTCAAATCATTCAAAATATCTCAAATATTCAACATCAACGTGCTTATAACACACACTTTCTCAAAAAACACAATTTCCAATGGGGATTCATGACCCAAATATCAAAATCACGATAAATATCGTTCAAGATTCATGCTTTATATCTCCACACATGTAAATTCATCTTTCAAAATCATAAACATCAAGATTTCATAATAATAATAAGATATGGGTTCATTCTTCAATTTCATAAAAACCATGCCTTTGTAAAGAAAATTACTTTTGGGCACAAGACGAAAGAGAGTTCTTGTTGAAAAAACCCACATACCTTGAATGATGAACTTTAGATTGATACTCATTTTTGAGATGTTAATCGTGCCTTTGAACGATGGTTCTTGGAGTTCTTGAACTAGGAACTTGGAATCTTGAATAAATTTGCAGAATTAATGGTGAACTTTGGAGGTTCTTGAAGTTGGATGTAGGAGCTTAGGGTTTTTTTTTAGGGGATTTGATGAAATATAACATATAATGTTTTTAATAGGCTTTAATATAGGATTTGGATGGATTTTGGGTAAGGAGGAGTGACCAAAACGCCCCTAAAAATCAAATAATTCTCGAATCTGTCCTTTGGTGGACTGTTTTGATAGTCTAAAGTAGATCAACCATAACGTTCTACTCCAATATCCAAATTGTATGAAACCAATTTCATTAGAAAGAGGACTCTCATATCTTTCCATTGATACATATAGTATCTCACCCAGATCATTGTGTACGCGGAGTTATGATCATTTGAAGTTGACCCAAAAATTCACTTTTGATAGGCTGAGGTAGATAGACCATAACTTTTTTTCTCCGATAGACAATTCGGATGAAACCAATTTCATCGGAAAGAGGACTCGCAGAGATTTCCATTGATATATAGTAGATTACCCAGATCATTATGTACAAGGAGTTATGATCATTTAAAGTTGGAGGAAAAATACATCAGGCCTCAGTACTTTTTCCTGCACGTTTTACTGTTCACTACTATTCACGGTTCGATCGGAATGTTCATAACTCGTCGCTTGGGTGTCCATTTTGGATAATCCACATATCGTTGGAAAGCTTATTCGATACTCTACGCAATGGTGGGTCATAATCTAAGACATTCCGCATAGAAAATTTATAATTCATTTTAGAAAATAGAACCCAACACGTTTACGCACAAAATTTCAATGAAAAATTTCCTGGGGTATTACACCATCCCCCCGAGAAACATTCGTCCTCGAATGACACTAGACATGCCAAGATTAGAAAGGGAATAGAGCATACAGCTGAAACTATTCGTTAGACTCATCACCACATCGTTTCTCACTCCGAATGCAACATAGAATGCATAAATTCAAGAAACTACAGCTGAACACATAATAAATGACAGCTGAACTTCTGCAACTTTTATCAAAAGTACATGATTTATGAAAGAACGGTACCTTCGGCTTGATCGGAGTTCACGAAAAATAGGTTCGGGTACTTGGATCGCATATCCGCCTCAGCTTCCCAAGTTGCACCCTCAACAGATTGGTTTCACCACAACACCTTGACCAAGGGAACTTCTTTGTTCCTTAGCCTTCGGACACTAAAATCAAGAATCTCAATAGGAATCTAATCAAAAGAAAGATTTTCTTGAATGTCAGCACTCAAAGAGGAATCCACTACCACAGCATCGCTAATATGATTTCTAAGCATGGAGACATGGAATATTGGATGAACAGAGGACAACTTGGAAGGCAACTTGACCTTATAAGCTACCTTACCAACACGGCTAAGAATTTTGTAAGGACCAACATAACGGGGACTAAGCTTCCCCTTCTTTCTGAATATCTTCACCCCCCCTCATAGGTGAAAGTTTTAGATACACTTGGTCACCAACTTCAAACTCAAGGTCTCTCCTTCTAACATCCACATATGACTTCTGACGACTCTGCACAGTTTTCAACCTTTCCCTAATCAACTTAACTTTTTCCATAGCCTGAAATACCGAATCAGGACCACTCACAGCCGCTTCACCTACCTCAAACCAACCTATGGGTGATCTACACTTCTTCCCATATAAGGCTTCAAATTGAGCCATGCCAATACTAGAGTGGAAACTGTTATTGTAAGCAAACTCTATTAATGGTAAGTGATCATCCCAACTTTCCTTAAAGTTAAATGCACAAGCTCTCAACATATCCTCTAAGGTATGGATGGTCCGCTCAGCCTGACCATCGGTCTACGGATGAAAAGCAGAACTTAAAAGCACTTGGGTACCAAGACCCTTCTGAAAAGCTTTCCAAAATTGCGAAGTAAACTGAGTACCCCTATCCGAAATGATAGACAAGGGAACTCCATGCAGTCTGACTAGCTCTCGGATATACAATCTAGCGTAATCCTCAGCAGTATATGAAGTATGAACGGGCAAGAAATGAGCAGATTAGTCAACCTATCAACTACAACCCAAATGGAATCATGATGGCATTGGGAAAGAGGTAAACCAATCACGAAGTCCATATTTATCTCTTCCTACTTCCATGTGGGAATACTAAACTCTTGCATCATACCACCAGGTCTTTGGTGTTCAACCTTAACCTGTTGGCATATTGCACACTTAGCTACAAACGCTGCTATATCTTTCTTCATGCCACTCCACCAATAGATTTCCCACAAGTCTCGATACATCTTGGTGGCACCAGGATGAATAGAATATCGCGCCCCGTGCGCTTCAGCCATAATCCTCTATCTCAGATCATCAATATTCGGGACACACAATCTACCCTACAATCTCAACACACCATCTCCCCCTTGGGAGAAAACCTCTACTTTTTGGTCCTTGACTGACTCCTTCAGTCTAACCAAACTAGTATCTAAGTATTGTTTTTCCTTCACTTTCGAAACTAAGAAGGATTCGAAACTACTCTGAACCCCTATACTACCTTCAGCAGAGTCAAAACACCTAACCCCCAATCTAGCCAAACAATGTACATCACGAGCCCACTCTTTCTTACCTTCTACCACATGCGAAACACTACCCATGGACACTCTACTTAGGGCATCCACCATAACATTGGCCTTGCCCAGATGGTATAGCACACTCATATCATAGTTCTTTAACAATTCTAACCATCGTCTCTGCCTAAGATTCAATTCTCTCTGGGTAAACACATACTACAGACTCTTATGATCAGTGAAAACATCAACATGGACACCATACAAATAGTGTCTCTAGATTTTCAAAGAAAACACAATAACAGCCAACTCAAGGTCATGGGTGGGGTAATTTTTCTCATGGGGTTTCAATTGTTTAAAAACATAAGCTATCACCTTATCCTTCTGCATCAATACGCAACCCAACCCAACTCCCGAAGCATCATAGTACACCACAAAACCATCAACACCATCAGTCAAAGACAAAATAGGGGCTGAAGTCAGTCGAGTCTTCAACTCCTGAAAACTCTTCTCACAAGATTTGGACCATAAGAACTTCACTTTCTTTTGGGTCAACCAAGTCATAGGAGATGCTATAAAGGAGAAACCCTCAACAAAACGACGGTAATAGCCAGCTAAACCCAAGAAACTTCAGATATCAGTCGGAGAAATAAGTCTAGGCCAATTTCTAATAGCTTCGGTCTTTTGGGGATCAACTCTAATACCCACGAAAGAAATGATATGACCCAGAAAAGCAACTGACCTTAGCTAAAACTCACACTTACTGAACTTGGAAAATAACTTGTGATCTCTAAGGGTTTGCAAGATAGTTCAGAGATGATCAGAATGTTAATCCTTACTACGGGAGTACACCAGTATATCATCGATGAACACTATGACAAACATATCTAGATATTGTTTGAACACTCGATTCATGAGGTCCATGAAAGCTACTGAGGCATTAGTTAACCCAAAAGACATAACAAGAAACTCAAAATGGCCATAACGAGTTTAGAAAGTGGTTTTTGGGATGGCACACTCCCTAACTTTGAGTTGATGATAGCCGGAACAAAGGTCTATCTTTGAGAAATAACTTGCACCTTGCAATTGGTCAAACAAATCATCTATTCTCGGAAGGGGGTACTTATTTTTTACGGTGACTTTATTCAGTTGGCAGTAATCAATGCACATACGCAAAGAGCCATCTTTCTTTCTTACAAACAACACAGAAGCACCCCAAGGAGAAACACTAGGCCTTATGAAACCCTTATCTAGTAGATCTTTGAGTTGATCTTTCAACTCCTTAAGTTCTGCAGGGGCCATATGATAAGGAGGAATAGAAATGGGATAAGTATCGGGAAGAAGATCAATCCCGAACTTTATCTCTCTATCAAGAGGTATCCCTAGGAGATCATTCAGAAAGACATCAGAAAATTCATTGATGACGTTAACAGACTGAAGATTTGGAGTCTCAGACTTAGTGTCTTTGACTCTAACAAAATGGTAAATACACCCTTTGGAAATAAGCTTTCTAGCTTTGAGGTAAGAGATAAAATGACTCTTGGGTGACACAGAATTCCCAGACCACTCAAACACAGATGCACCTGGAAACTTAAACTTGACCACTCGAGTCCGACAATCAATAGAGGCATAAGAAGAATACAGCCAGTCCATACCCAGAATCATATTAAAATCTACCATGCCTACCTCAATCAGCTCAGCCAACAAGACTCTATGAAGAATGGTAACAGGACACTTTTTATACACTTTTTGGGCAATAATCGAATCACCCACTGGGCTAGAAACTAGGATAGGCTCAGGAATAATCTCAGGACTTATTTCAAAATTCACAACAATCAAAGGTGTAACATATGAGAAACTGGATCTAGGATCCAACAAAGCATACACATCAAACTGAAATATACGAAGAATACAAGTAATAATATTGGGAGTCCTCCTATTCCTAGCAGGACAGTAAAGCATAGAATCTATTCTGGCGCTGCCCGCCAGTATTGCTAGAAGAGGCGCCCTAAGTTGGGGCTGGGCGAGTTGCTAGAACTGGAGCACTTACAGTCTGAGTCTGGGTCTGAGGGCGATAGCCACAACGCCCTTGTCCATCCTATGGACAATCTCTAACTCTGTGACCCATGTTACCACACCAAAAACAACCCCTCTTCTCACCCCGACACTCACCCGAATGAGACCTACCACACTTAGGACACAGGGGACGATTTGGCTTACTGCCAGCACTGTACTAGGACCTGGATGCATATGACCTGCTACCTTGCTCCTGCTTACTCTAGGCATGGGAGCACTAGCAGATAACGGTGCTAGCATAGACGAACGATGTTGATACTGAGGGCGACTCCCTCCCTACGATCTAGTCTGACCCTGTTCATACTGCTCAGACCTAGCTCTCTTATTCCCTCTCATTTTATCTCTCTCCTTAATCTTGTCTGCCTCAATCTGTTGGGCATGAGTCATCAACCTAGAAAGATTAATCTCACTATTCAGCATAGCAGACCTACACTCCTTAACCACATAGCTAGACACTTCAGTCACAAACTTACTCATACTATCCCAATTATCAGCCACTAAGTCAGAAGCATACTTGGCCAACTGATTGAACTTTAGACAGTACTCCCTAACAGTCATAGAGCCCTATCGCAGGTTCATAAACTCTTCCACCTCCGCCTCCCTCATCTCCAAAGGGAAAAACTTATCTAAGAATGCATCTTGGAACTCTTTCCAAGTCGTAGGGATAGCTCCCTTACCTCTACCTTTCCTCCAAGCAACAACCCAGTCATAAGCAAGGTCTTTCAACCTATACGCAGCCAACTCCACAATATGTTCCTCAGATACATGCATCACCTGAGTAATCTTCCGTACCTCCTCTAAAAATAATCGTGGATCCACATCAAACTTTGACCCAAAGAATTCCAGCGGATTCATCCGCATGAAGTCATGGATCGTGGCAGCAGCTGAATCACCTCCCTGCTGCTGTGGAGCCGGGGCCGGGTTGGCCTGAACATTTGTAGTAACAGCTTGGGCCAGTGCCTCAAAGGCTACACGAAATTCAGCATGAGATATATTTTCATTCAATGGGCCAGCGGGTTGAGGTTGCTGACCATTATTATTTCTTCTCACTCGATGTGGAGGCATATTTCTGAAAGAGAAGAGCACGAATCAATAGCAGAGAGAGATACTTTAAGCACGATAGACTTCTGAAAGAAAGAATCACACTTTTTCCTAAAACGTCTTGCAGCCTCTTGCTCATAGATGTGGCACGCTACACACCGATGATCAAGACTCTACTTAACGTGGCTTGTTAGACTCCCTAGGATACCTTAAAACCTGGCTCTAATACAAATTTTGTAACGCCCTAGAAAATGGGTCCCAAAGCGTCACACGGTGCTTGAGGCTACGAGTAGCCCTAAGATAACCCTTTGAGCCATTTTCATTCAGTTCAAAACAAATCAACGAGGTTTCCATAAATAACCCTCAAATATCAGCAGAGTAATCATTATCCATGAATAAAAGAATTTCAGAAAGATAACAAAATACGACTTATTAGTCAACTCACAACATCTATCCTAGTCTGACAAGCCTCTAAGAAAATCAATAAAACCAGTGAGCTATTGAGATATGCCCCAACTAACTCATACTCAGTTATCAAATGTAAACAATTTTGTGAAACCAATATCAGACATCACATCCTCCGAACATGAGGACTCGCCACAACAGAAAATGTAGAACAGCGTGCCCGAAGAATCACTGTCGAACCTAGAACTGAGCACCTAAACCTATATTTTGAGAAAATGCAGCCCATATCTGAAGATGTAGGTCAGTACCATGGAAAGGAACAGAGTATATGGGGGTGTATGCAGTTTTATAAATATCATCATCATAAATATTTATAAGAAATGTGCAGGATGTGTGAAAAACTCACATAGCCCGAAGAAAATCATCATAATCATGAGAGGATGAAATAAGTACAATAACACATATGAGTCATTATATAATTTGTCAATCACTTTCAGTTCATCCAGAATATCAATTCTCATAATGTAAATATCATTTAAATCTTTCGAAAGAATAACTTTCACAATTCCACTTTCAAATCACTTCACCATTCACCATATACACATGGAAACACACACACACTGAGAGATCCTATAACATACATAAACCATGTGAGCTACATGGAGTCCAACGTACAACCCACGTTGGGGAGAGCCGTCCTATCCTTGCCATCGGAGTAGGACTATCGATATCAAATCCACACAAACTAGTGATCACTATATAAATCAGCCTCAGGCTCACTCCTACGGGGGCACGTAGTTCTAGGGAAGTAAGGTCACTTTATACCTCCCACTCAGTGCTAAAGATTTCTCCCAGACTTAGCTCAGATCATTTCAAAGACAATTTACAACAAAACAATTTTAGTAATATATAAATATACATCGGGAGACATCATGCTTCCCATCTATCAAAATCAACCACATTGTGGATTTCTTTCACACTCGAGTTCAAAACAACACCATTGAGATCAAAAGGTCAAATCATTTAAAATATCTCAAATATTCAACATCAACGTACTTATAAAACACACTTTCTCAAAAAAACATAATTTCTTATGGGGATTCAAGACCCAAATATCAAAATCATGATAAATATCGTTCAAGATTCATGTTTTATATCTCCACATATGTAAATTCATCTTTCAAAATCATAAACATCAAGATTTCATTATAATCATCATAAGATATGGGTTCATGCTTCAATTTCATAAAAATCATGTCTTTGTAAAGAAAATTACTTTTGGGCGCAAGAACGAAAGAGAGTTCTTGTTGAAAAACCCCCCACATACCTTGAATGATAAACTTTAGATCGATACTCATTTTTGTGATGTTAATCATGCATTTGAATGATGGTTCTTAGAGTTCTTGAACTAGGAACTTGGAATCTTGAATAAATTTGCAGAATTAATGGTTAACTTTGGAGGTTCTTGAAGTTGGATGTAGGAGCTTAGGGTTTTCTTTTTGAGGGAATTTGATGAAATATAACATATAATGCTTCTAGTAGGCTTTAATATAGGGTTTGGATGGATTTTGAGTGAGGAGGAATGACCAAAATGCTCTTAAAAATCAAATAATTCTCGAATCTATCCTTTGGTGGACTGTTTTGATAGTCTGAAGTAGATCAACCATAACGTTTTACTCTGATATCCAAATTAGATGAGAAAAATTTCATTAAAAAGAGGAATCTCATATATTTCCATTGATATATAGTATCTCACCCAGATCATTGTGTATGAGGAGTTATGATCATTTGAAGTTGACCTAAAAATTTGCTTTTGATAGGCTGAAGTAGATCGACCATAACTTTTTTTCTCCGATAGACAAATTGGATGAAACCAGTTTCATCGAAAAGAGGACTCGCAGAGCTTTCCGTTGATATATAGTAGATCACACAGATCATTATGTACAAGGAGTTATGATCATTTAAAGTTGAAGCAAAAATACGCCAGGCCTCAGTACTTTTTCCTATACGTTTTACTATTCACTACTATTCACGGTTCGATCGGGATGTTCATAACTCGTCGCTCGGGTGTTCATTTTGGATGATCCACATATCGTTGGAAATCTTATTCGATACTCTACGCAATGGTGGGTCATAATCTAAGACATTCCATATAGAAAATTTATAATTTACTTTAGAAGATAGAACCCAACACGTTTACACACAAAATTTCAACGAAAAATTTTTTGGGGTATTACACTGGTCCTCTACCTAGAGTAAATACATATCCACTCATGAATTTTACTTCATTTGATAGGTGATCCAATTTGCATCAGCATATCCTTTAATTACTGCATGATATTTGTTATAATACAAAGCATAGTCTTGAGTATGTTTTAAATACCCTAAAACTCTTTTCATTGTCATCTAATGAGTTTGATTGAGATTACCGTGTATTGACTAAATTTATTAATAGCACATGTTATGTCTAGGTGCGTACAATTCATGATATACATTATTACATACTCCATTGTGAATCACTTTAACCTTCATTATTTCAAAATGCAAAGCTCACATCCAATGGTGTTTTAGAAATATTAAAATTCAAATACTTAAACTTGTCAAGTACCTTTTCAATGTAATGAGACTATAACAGTGCCAACCCTTGTGGAGTTCTATGAATTCTTATCCTAAGATCACATCAGCAACTCTAAGATTTTTCATATCAAAATTGTTCTCAAGCATTTGTTTCATTTCATTTATGTCATAAATATCCTAAGATCATATCAATAACTCCAAGGTCTTTCTTATCAAAGTTGTTCTCAATCATTCAATTCATTGCATTTGTATCATAAATGTCTCTATTGATGATCAACATGTCATCTATATATAAACAAATAATGTCTTTATGATTTGAAGTGTCTTTAATGTAAACACATTTATCATTCTCGTTTATCTTAAATCTTTTTGCCAACATTGTTTAATCAAATTTTGCATGCTACTTTTTGAGTGCTTGTTTTAGTCTATAAAGTGACTTAACAAGTTTGTACACTTCTTTTTTTACCAGAAACTATAAAATCCTCGGGTGGTTCCATGTAAATTTCTTCCTCCAATTCTCTATTCAAAAAAGATGTTTTCACATTCATTAAATGAATTTCAAGACCATATACTACAGCTAATGTAGCCAACATCCGAATGTACGTTATCTTTATTACTGGTAAGTATGTGTTGAAATAATTAAGGCCTTATTTAATTCTAAAGTCTTTCACAATAAGTCTTGCCTTGTATTTTTCAATAGTACCATCATTTTTCATTTTTCTTTTGAAGACCTATTTAGAACCTGGAGTTTTATTTTCTGGAGGAAGATCAACCAACTTCTAAGTATGGTTGCTAAAGATTGAATCAATCTCACTAGTAACTTCCTCTTTCCAAAAGAATGAGTCTACAGACGACATCACTTCTTTAAATGTATTAGGCTCATTTTCTAGAAGAAATATTACAAAATCTGATCTAAAGTAAGTCGACGTCCTTTGTCTCTTACTACGCCTTGGGTTTTCTTTATTAGATACATTCTCCTTTGGTTTATCTCTAGATCGTTTAAATCCTTCACTAAACAGATCATGTCTAGTCTTATACAGATAAATGTGTTCAAAAACTGAGCATTATCTTATTTAATTATCGTATTATCATGGATATTCGGATATTCAAATTTATAAAGCAAAATCGACATGTTTTATTATTTGTAGAATATCTTATGAAAACACAATCCACGATCTTTGGCCCTATTTTCACTCTTTTGGATATATGAACGTGGACTTTGCCTAGACACCCCCACACTTTGAAATATTTCAAGTTGGGTTTTTTTCCTTTCCATTTTTCATATGAAATAGATTGTGTTTTACTATAGGAAACTCAATTAAGTATTCGATTAGATGTAGGTGTAGATTCCCCATATAAATTTTGTGGTAAACCTGAACTTATATGTAAGGCATTCAATATTTTTTTCAACGTTTAATTATATTTTTTTTTTTGCAATTCCATTCGATTGAGTTGAATACGGGGCAATAGTTTGATAAATAATTTCATTTTTCAAATATATCTCTGCAAAAAGAGATTCATACTCTCCACCCCTACTTCTTATAATTTTAACTTTTTTATCCAACTGATTTTAACTTTAATTTTATATTGCCTAAATATTTTAACTGCTTCATCCTTACTATTCAGCAAATAAACATAACAGTATCTAGTGCAAACGTCAATAAAAGTTATGAAATATTTTTTTTCACTACGAGATAGTGTTGACTTCATATCATAAATATTTGTGTGAATCAAGTCCAAAGGTTTGAAATTCCTTTCAACAGTCTTATACGGATGCTTAGCGTACTTCGATTTAACACATATTTGACACTTAGATTTATTGCATTCAAAGTTAGGCGAAACTTCTAAATTAATCAATTTTTATAAGATTTTGTAATTGATATATCCTAAATGTTCATGTCACAATTCATTTGACTCAAGCAAGTAAGAAGAAGCCTCAGCTTTATTCACTTCAATAGCCATTACTTCAAGTTTGAAAATACCTTTATTGAGGTAGCCCTTTCCTACATACATTTCATTCATGTGTATTACAACTTTCTTTAAAACAAACAACATTTAAACTCATTTATAATGAAAAGTATTATCGACACTAAGTTCTTTCTAATAGTAGGAATATGGAGAACATTGTTGAGAGTCAACACCTTGACGGAGTTTATTTCTAAGAATATCTTCTCACTTTCTTCAATCTTGGCTTTTGCATTATTTCTCATGAAGATCATTTCTTTGGGACCAGCGGTATCATAAGTAGAGCTTATTTGTTTGTACAAACATGTCAAGTGGCTCCTAAATCAAATAACCATTCATTTGAATTTCCAACTAGATTGCATTCAGTGATCATAACACACATGTTTTTTCTATTATAGTTATTTCTAGTATGTTTATCTGATTTCATTTTTTGTTTTTCTTCAGAACGACAATTTAGAGCTTTGTGATCAACTTCACTATAATTATAGCACTAGTCCTTGAACCTTTTCTTATTCTACTTTTTCTTTTATCTAGAAGACTTCTTCCTCTTTTTATTATGTATAGCAACATCTTTAACAATATTTACAATTATTATCTCATTCAACTCATTATCCTCTTCTATCTTGAGATGAATCATAAGATCTTACAAATCAGACTATTGATTTTTGAACATTTCTTTTTTTTTTAATATGAGGATCTTTATTAGTGAATATTTGCATTTAAAGTTTGATCGGCCAAAAGCACATCATTTACAGCCATTCTTTGAAATTCACATCAGGATATTTTTTTTATTTTTCTTTCTTTGCAATTTCTAGAGCAACATCTAAACAAGTTAATGATGCATATGATTTCCATTGGAACAGAACCATTCACAACCGAATCAAGTTATTTTTTAGATTTATTTGTCATTTTTCTGTCAACTTTTGACAAACATTCTTAGTATTTAGAATAAGAATAATAAAGTCTTAATTTTTAAACAACTTATTTCTAGTCAACAATGAAGTTTTAATATCTTCAGATTGTCAGTCGAACGAACTTTGAAACCTGATAAATTTTCTATGTTCTTCAAATCAGAATCAAATTCAAACAGAGTAGAAAACCATAGGTTTTAATCTCCAGAAATCAATATAGAGAGTTTGACGAATGATGAAGTTTTTATATTTTTTGAACCAAATTTCCAATCCAGTTTCTCGATAAAGTTTTGAAATTCTTCTAATCGGGGGAGTAGATATCAAAAGATTTTAGTATCCACAAAATCAGACCCAATACTAATCAACCAAGTACTTGATTTATAAATTATGATAATTTCTTTTCCCTCCAAACAAGCACAAAAAAATAAATATTTTACTTTAATTTTCTTAAGATTGTCATTTTTTGTGTTTAGTAAAATCTGTGTTTCACAACAAGAACTTCAAACACATGTTTAAACTAAAGTATGAACAATCAAATAAATTCATAACTCTGTATTCACAGCTTTGAACTTTTAACAATAAGTTCAACCCAACTTATTATGAACACCAATAAAATGAACTTCAAACTATTTTCTGAAAATAGTAAAACCAAACGTTTAGAAAAAAGATGAAGATTAGAAGATTTAAGTATAGAAAATTCACGGTGTGCACTTAAGGAAATTTTTCCCCTCAAGCACCCAAGGTTATGGAATATATCCTCACTGGACAAAATGAATCACTTCGACAGAATAGCGGTACCTCAAACACTGTCGAACTACGAACACATTCTATGATAGCAAATCACAGTAGAGTTTTGTAAATAAAAAAATTTCTTACTTCAAAATTTCATGTATGTACCAAGAGAAAAAAACCCAAGCTATCAAGGTGTTGTTTCATGCAGAAAAAGCAATAGTTCAGAAAGGTGCATCTCGTCATAAAGGTGCAATTCTTCAAAAAAGGTGCAACTTTTTGAAAAAGTCACAACCCGTTGAAAAGGTCATAACCATCCAAACTGAAAAGGTGTATTCAAATTGAATCCTTTCTCTTGGTGTCTTTTTAGAAAAATACCTATTCAATTTTCATTCACACTTCTTAAACCTAACAGTCTCCACACCTCCAACTTAGCATTAAGTCTATTGTGAGTCCCATCATACAAATAACATACATAATGACACTTCATCTTGAATATGTCCATCAACTCATCCATCACCAAGACAAATGGAAAAGGACTAAGAGCATCCATCACCATTGGCAATCTGAATTTCACTATTTTTTTTAACCTTTATCTGATACTTCCTTTGACTTTTGAGGTTCTTTCTTGAGTAATGTATTCTCGGTATTCAAATTAATAACATGCTTCTTAAGTAACTTTTTTTCTTTTTAAGTTTAGTCGTATTTAGTTAAACATTGTTGTCAAATTTCATACAAAGATTGTTTATCAATTCACCATCACAAGCACTCAATCTATCAACTTCATTCATCAACGAAAACATAACAAGCACATCAAATTTATTATTAGATTGGGTATTGAAATTCTCTTAGAGGGTACAGATATTATCTCATTGGATTTATGTTTGGTGTAAATCATAAGTATCATTACAAGTTCTTCTTCTTCACTTTAATTTTCATGCTCTATTAGGGCAATTAGTGACATCAGTTCTACCATTTACCTTCTCCTTTCAGTTTTTTATCACTGTTGTCTTCCCATACTGCTAGGAAGACTATCCTAACAACTTTCTTTAATACTTTCTCTTCTTGCTCGCGACTACTAGAAACTCATTTCTTTTGTTGTTCTTTTCCTTCCTTTTCAATTCTCTCTATTCTCCATTTAGTTTTTCATATCATTTTTTATCATGTGATCCATCTTTCGACATTTGTAGAGTTCATTGAAAGATGGATTTCCAGAGGTCTTGCTTTGTTGAAATTTTCCTTCTGAAAGTTGTTTTTAAGATTATTCATAAACATCTTGAAATTTTTTTAGCAAAAAGAGCTATGCCAAAATCATCTTAAGGATCACTTCGTTGGTTTGTCCTTTCGTAATTCTATTTTCCTCATTTCATGTATTTTAAAGTTTTCATTAAGTACATCTAAAGTGATCTTGTCAACCTTTTTTGCCTCATTTCATGTAGCTACTTTGTTTTTCCATGAGAAAAATAAAATTATGAGTATCTAATTTGCTAGTTTTTCTTAAGAGAACTCTTTTCGAAGTTAATTCAGGTTGTTGGTGATAATAGTGAAACCTAGTGATTCATGTTTTTGTTAGGTTCATTGTACTTCATGTTCCATAATTTCTCATAAATAACTTTGTTCTTATAATTCACTTGAGTTATTCCTGTTGGAAAATAGGTATATGCAGAGAAAGTAAATGTACAGAATAATTTGCATATAATATAGACAACCAACATAAATACATAGTTTACGCAAAGAATGCTTAAAATTAATTAGGAATACCTCTTAAAGCGTGAGCAGATATCCTGAAGTGAATTTGTCTTCGAATCTGCGGTCATAGCCAAACTCTCTCAATACTTGGATGGGAAAGTACTAAATAGAATAATTAATTGATAGGCTGGGGGAATCCCTATTATAGAGATATTCTCGGGGGAAAGAAAAGCACACGTTGTTTTTACTTGAAGGTGACTTTTCGTTTTCCCATAAAAAGTAGAATTTTGGGTTTCTAGTATAATATGGGCATTGTAGGACTACAGAATTAATTAGTGAGAATTCAAAGCACTAAGTTGAATTATTCTTACCATAATAAATTACAAATTATTCTACTAAATTCATAATTTCACTCCTCTATTTTTATTGTGAGATTTCTCATTAAACACTGATTTAATTTCACATATTAATATTATAGATACTAATCAATAAATTAAATTAATGAAGAATTTAATATAATAATTCATTAATTTCCTTTAGAGGAATGCTTAACTTATTTCATATGTCGCATTCATAAATTCACCGGCTGAGTTTACAACATTTAAACTTATAATCTTCTCATAAAAGGTGTATTATCAATCTCTATACCGAGACATGGATTTCATCAACTAACTTATTATTTCACCAATATATATTATTATCATCCAATCTACTAGGAAATTGACCCATCTCAGAATCTCACATTCTAATAATCAAAACGATAAATAATATATACAGATCATAATAGTTATATCAAGATTGAGAATATAAGTACATTTAATAGTTTAGAGAATATGTTTCTATCAGTCAATCCAAAACAACTATCTCGACTCGGTCTTGTTCAATACATACAAATTATACTAGCACGAGAAGTTAGAACTATATCATTCTCGTAATCAAGATAAATTACATCTCGTGCTGCAATCATTCTGATTGTTTGTCCAAATCTTCATCTACGATTGTAAACTATAACTTTAACTTACCGATGATTTAATCTTCTTTGTATAAGCTAAACTCTATACATTAAATCATCTACTATATAAATTGCGGATATGTATATGACAATTATCTATTTAATGTAACGATTTATTAAATTAAATAAATAAATATCCGTTCAATAAATAATACTATATCATAGTATATCCTAACAATTCCCTCAAGGGGTTCTTTGCTAGAGGACAAACAAAATTTCATGTTGTGCGTAATGTTTATGCTTTAATATCAATTTAGCCTCATTTTTACCTTCTTATGATGTCTTTTGATAGTAAAATATAGCTGACTTTTCTTGTGAAATTTTATGCTGCACGAAATTTAAAGATCAAACTAGGATAATCAACTCGAAGTTGAATTTAAAAAGGAAAGATATAGAAAATCAAAAATCGGATAATTTTTCCATGGTGGAGTTATAGCACCGCTACAACACTAATGCTGGAAAAAAAAAACGACACAAAATGTACATATTGGTACAAACGGGATTTACACCTAATATAAAAGCTCCTAACCCATATTTACTGAGCTGGAAAAAAAACATAGAAGAGGAGGGGGCTAGAGAACGAGACTAAGTGGTCAAATTGGTACTACTATTTCCTTTTATCTCTGGAATTTTATGTTATTTCGCATGATCTGTGAGGCTATTATCGTCATGTAATTAGGCTAAATTTCTGTCTAAAGTTACGGTATCTTAACATGAAAGTTGAAGTTTATATGGTTCTGACGAGTTAATCAATCGTCGCACATTACTTGTTCAATATTTGAATTGTATTATTATTTGATTGTTTGATCATCAATTGAATTGTATTCCTGACTTTGCACTTGAAGAGATATTCTTGATTGCAATGAAATTGTATTGGGTCTACGCATTGAGAAATTTATTTGCAAACGAAAATGGATTCTGTCTTATCCAAATCTCTAATCAGAAATATAGGATCTCAAATAAATAGGCTAGTAGAAACTAAAAAAAAATGTTAACGAGTTATAACAATGTTGTAAGCAACTCAAAGAAATTAAGAATTAGAATAATGTTCGACTTTTAATGGTAGATTTTATTTTTATAAAACGTGATAGACAAGAATATTTTGAAATTAGGGTTGGCAAATTAGGGGTCTACTGCTAGTTAAGAAGTGAATTGCTTATGTAATAAAAATCAGTATAACTAGCGTCATATTTGGTTATATTTTAGTTGCAGGGATTATCATTCTGCACACCAAGTATGGTGTTTGCGCACCTGTTTACACTTCTGTATAATTAAAGCACGTATAAATTATGAGTAATTAATAACTAATACAAATAACTAAATCTTAAATCACTTAGCCGTGCACAAGTCTAACCAGCAATCAAACAATTCCTTGGATCACTAGAACGCCATTGTATCAAAATCTCAAACTATATTTAGCTAGCAATATTTATTTTTTGAATTTATTTAAAAAAATTGTTGTAGTACTACAAAACGTGTTAGTGGTAAAACAATTTAAAAGACCACCAAAAAAAATAGATAAACTAAAGGAAGAGCATTTAAAAAAAAGGCAGCAACCAACAGAGACATTTGCGAACAAGGACTTGGCTTTGTAAACAATTCTTTTGAAATATGAAGTATACAATGCTACTTCTGCCATCAACCACAACATGACCGAAGTAATAGCAATTATTGTACTTGGCAGCAAATAAGCCAATTAAAGAATCTAAAACGTAGTACAAAGTAATGCAAGAATTCCTCTACATGATCAGCAGAGGTGAGAAAACTAGAATTTTGTTCATTTTACCTAAAATATAGGATTTCCAAGGAGATAAGAGTTCTCATATGATGAAGGCAAAGGATTTCCCTCCTATCCATCTTTACTGTGTACAGTAAAACCAAGCAGCAGTACGCTTTTCCTTCCTCTGAGATCACATTATTCATTCAGAGATTATCTTAAAACCCATTTTTTGTTCTTTATCACACGAATAAAGTGATAGACAAAAGCAACATTTCTAACCTCTTGTAGTGTTGGTTATTTGCTGCTGCTATCTTTTTGAGAATTATTGGTGCTATGAGCTGCAACATCTTTGGATTCAATACATGGGGTAAGTGGTGGGAAAGAAGGAACAGCTCGCAGTATGAATTTCCGGCCTGTTTTTAAGCCTCCTCCAGACGATGTAGCACCAAGCTCATTCAAATGACGATGAGGTGGAGAAATACGCTTCTTATTCGGAGAGTTTACTTTAACACCATTTTGTGGTATAGAAGACTCCTTAAGTATTTCCGGTGTGTCATCTTCCATCACATATGGCTTCTTATTAGAGTCTAGTAATTCCAAAACGTTCATCCCACTCCTGTCAAACTGGGTCATAGGGGTCATCGGAGAGTTACGCCAGCATAGCAGAGGCGTGGACTGGAAATGGACAGTTTGAGGAATCAGTTGATTATCTGAATTACTTGCCCAATCTTGTGAGTTTGGCAGTGCCAAAAGATCATCAGTATTGTCAGTAACATGAAACCCTGGTGATATTTCATTTGCTAACTTTGCATTGCCATGATTTTCCTGATCGAAGGGAACAATATCCAAAATATCATCAGTAGTTTCCTGATCTATGTCATGATTTTTAGAACTTCTAGGAGATCCTGGGGACAGTCCATATGCTGCTGTATTAGCTTGGCCAGATTCAGGTGAAGAAACGTATCTTCCAGAAGTGAACCAAGTTTTTGATGCATTCTTCCCCCGGCTAGAGTTGCATAATAGGTATCAAGGGTAAGAGGGAAAATTAGAAAATCATTTTTTCAGAGAAATGAGAAAATCATATGAAGTACTCATGATAGAAACTGATGGAACAACAGATATCAGAAGGATCTTACTTTGAGCATTGAAATGAAGGTGTCAAGGGAGTTAAGTTGCATTGATTTCTTGGATCACTTTGCAATAACCCACTTGTAGCTGTCACCATTTCCACCTCTTCCTCAACAGACCTCTCCAATCTCTCAGTGATGCAATGTCTATTAACCAAATCTTTACCGTATTCTAAACACGAAAACGAAAAAAGAAATCGGACATAAACAGAAACATTAGGGAACAGAAGGAAAAATAACGGACAGCATAATGACCAAGAAAAGAAAATATAAGGCAGCTCAAGAGCTAATACTTGATCATATCACCGCTATATGAAACATTGTCAGCAATCACCATGGAGAATGTTGTGGTACTATGTTTCAGAAGTATAAGAATTGTTTTTCTCTTGCTTAGTCTGAACAAAGAAAATGTTAGCCCCACGCTTTTAAATGCTTAACTACTCATTTTTGGATTGAAAAGAAGTGAAAACTCCCAAAGAATTCTGTAGGAGCCCAGCAAAGTAGCTGATACAACAGCTCCTTTACGAACTTGCTCTAGAAGAAAATCTACAGAAGCATGTTGAGATTATCTATCTTAGTTTCTTGGTTTCAAATAGGATAAATTATATAAGTAGCAGTTACATATAGTAGTTACCAGCAGTTATCTACAGCAGTAGCTGTTAATCTATTTGTTGGGAGTTATCTTTCTGTTTTAGTTCAAATATACGTATCTAGAAGAATTCTGGCAGAAAAAGGATTATATTTATCTTTGTATCTGAAGATTTGTCCACTCCATAGTCCATACGGACATAGATATTGGTTAATGCAGTCTTTAAGATTCTTGCATTTTATTTAACCAATAAAGTTTCATTCTAATCTCTTCTTCTTCATCACAGTTCCTATCACTAGTCCCCTCAACCTTAGACCCAAGGAATATAGAGCAAATAGGACATGAATTTCTATAACTAATTAGATTGTAGAGGGAAAGCAAGCATGTTTTCCCTCTGTGGAATAAGATAATTGAATAATTTCATTCACACATTTCTTTGTCATATACATGGCTTTATATACATAGGAGATTGTTGAGTAGAATCATCTAAATCCCATGAAATCTGGAATTGTACAAAATCCTATATTCTACATGAAGAGAAAGAATCATAGATAGGATATTCTAGATTACAACAATTATCCTAAGATCTTAGAGGATCAAATCTTGATATGATGAGTATCTTCCTTGAAATCCTCTATCAGTCAACACTCCCCCTCAAGCAGGTGAATGGATATCTTCCATTCCTAGCTTGCTTATTAGATCTTGAAACACATTGTTTGGTAGCCTTTTTGTTAAAACAACATTGGTCACCTGATCTTTTGTAGATACAAATGGCGTACAAATGAGTCCACTATCTAATTTCTCCTTAATGACATGTCTATCTACCTCAATGTGCTTCATGCTGAGTTATACTTATTGCTGATTTATTGTCACAATATAGTCTCATTGGTCCTTCCCATCTTATCTTCAAATCATCAAGGACTATCTTTTACCATAATAGCTCACAAACTCCCATAGCCATAGATCTAAACTCAAATTTTGCACTTGATCTGGCTACTACATTTTGTTTTTAACTCCTCCAAGTCACCAGATTTCCTCCTAAGAAAGTGCAATATCCAATACATGACCTTCGATCCACTAATGAACCAGCATAGTCTGCATCAGTATAAGCCTCTAAAACTATGTCTCCTCCTCTTTTGAATAGTATTCCTTTTCCCGGAGTTCCTTTAGGATATTGTAGAAACCTGTTGACAGCTTTAAAATGTGTTTCTCTAGGATCATGCATAAATTGGCTCACAACACTCACAGTAAAGGCAATTCCGACCTTGTATGGGACAAGTAGATCAATTTCCCTACAAGCCTTTGATACACACCTGTATCTACCATAGAATCTTTTGGAGCATTGCGCAATCTATGATCATATTCAATTGGTGTTGCCACTGGTTTACACCTTAATTTTCCTATTTCTTTCAACAAATCGAGCACATACTTTTGTTGGGAAATAAAGATTCTCTGTTTGGAGTGTGCCACTTCGATTCCCAGAAAATACTTTAAGTTCCCGAGCTCTTTGATGTACTCACTTCTTTAGAATTTGTACCTCCTCTGAATCATCACTTGTTACTATGATGTCATCCACATAAACTAATAATGTTGTTACCTTTCTTGTTTCTGAGTGTCTTATGAACAAGGTGTGGTCTCCTTGACTTTGTTGTTACCCTAGCTTGATCATGACCTTTGTAAATCTTCCAAACCATGCACGAGGTGATTGCTTTAATCCGTAGAGTGCCTTCTTCAGTCTACACACCATTCCTTTCTTGCTTGCAAAACTAGGAGCCACCTCCATATAGATCTATCTCCTCATCTAAGTCTCCATGTAAAAATGCATTTTTCACATCAAATTGTTGTAGGTTCCAATTAAAAATCGCAGTCAATGATAATAAGATTCTTACTGTATTGATTTTTGCCACTCGGGCAAAAGTCTCCAAATAATTTCACAGTAAACACCTATCTACACCCCACAGACTTTTTCCCTTTTGGTAATTCTACAATTTCTCAAGTTTTATTTTTTCCAACGCTTCCATTTCTACCTTCATAGCTTTCTCCCACTCTTTGTTTCCTAAAGCTTCAGACAAATTTCTAGGGATAGGAATTGTGTGGAGATTACAAAGAAAAGTTTTATGACTTGGGGATAGGTTTTGATATGTCACATAAAGGCTCAAAAGGTGTTGTGTGCAAGTTCGAGTTCCTTTTCTGAGTGCAATGGGAAGATCAAGGCCATTAGGTTGGTTAGTCCCTTCTTCATGATCAATTTGGTTTGGTATTTTTGATAGTTCAACAGATTCAGGATGGGTAGAAGGAACAGTAACCCGAGGAGATGATTGCCTTTGAGTAGTTTGATCAATTAGGTTCTTTCTTCTAGAATAAACCTGCAATGGTAGATTATTTTCTAGAATTCCATTATCTATATCAAGATTAGGAGACTCGGTAGGTTCTTGAGTGACCGAAGAAATGGTGAATCAAACAAAGATTTGGCACGACTAGAAATAGACAAATCAAATAGTAACAAGTCTAAAGGTCCCTCTTCTTTCAATGAGTCCCCATGATTGTAAGAATGGCTAAAAAATGATTCACTCTCATCAAATGTGAAATCATCTGAAACAAAGAATTACTTTGATGATGGTTGATAACACTTGTAGCCTTTTTAAGTAGGAGAATATCCTATGAAAGCACACTTAAGAGCACATGGAACATATGAACATGAGAATGAATATGCCTCTATTATGAAAATGAATATGAACATAGGCAACACTGCCAAAGATTCTACGAACCAATTTATTGGAAATTTCAAAATTCAGGAAGAAATTCCTAAGAGTATCAAGGGGTTTTTAATGTTCAGAATTCTTGATGGTATTCTGTTATTAAGGTGTGCAGCAGTTTAGACAGCTTCCCCACAATACTGTTTTGGAACCCTTTTGTGAAACAATAGTGATCTAGTAATGTCAAGTAACAATCCGTTTCTTCTCTCTGCTATTCCATTTTGTTAGGAGTATTGACACATGAAGATTCATGAATAATTCCCTCTTTTTGGAAGAAAACAGAGAGGTTTTGATTGAAGTTGTCCTTGGCATTATCAGATCGAAATCTTTGATCAGATTAAAAAAGGTACGAAGAATTTGGCTGACGTTTGATTTTTGCTTTAACAAATAGATCCACGCTACTCTTGTACAATCATCAATGAATGACACAAACCATCTAGCACCAGAAATATTAGGAATATTAAGAACGGAAGAAGGTTCCCAAATATCACTATGAATAAGAGAAAAAGAAGTCTTACATCTTTTATAACTAATTGGAAAGGAAACACGTTTGTGTTTTGCAATTTCACAATCTTTTTTTCACAATTTCATAACTGAACCATTGACAATAGTTATTTTTTCATAGCTAGGGCAAGGGAAATATGATATAAAGAGATGAGATGAACTGGTTATATGATCAGTTGCCCCCGAATCAACCACCCACGTTGGGGAAAGTTTGTCCGAAACACTAGTAACAAAGGAGGAAGAAATACCTGTGAAGGCCAGTGAACAACTACCTTCTAAAGCCGAGCATCGATTTTTATCAGTCTCGGGGTTGCTGGCTATATGTGCCTGCTTTCCACCACTAGTGTTTATGTTTGGACGTCTACCATTGAGTTTCTAGCACCTATCTCAGGTGTGCCGATATTTTTTGCAATAGGTGCAGTAAAGATCGTCCCTATTGATTGGTGGTTTGAATGAACCAGCAGGCTTAACGATGCTCTCCCATTGTGAAACTTCGGATTCTTTTGAACTTGTCCCTTTTGCTACAAGAGTTGATCCTTCATTAATTTGAGTTTCAAGCATAACACCCCTCCGTCCTTCTTTTGTCTGTATAATGACCATTGTTTCATTTAATGATGGCAAGTCTTCTTTTCCTAAGATTTGCACTCGCACAGCATCAAATTCTACATTTAGTCCTGTAAGAAAATCATAAATCCTTTTTTTTTCAATAAATCTTTTCAGAATCATGGCATCATCTTTACAACACATTTGAATGCATTTATAATGATCCATTTCTTGCCACTCAGTGACAGGTCGAGCTCCATGTTTTGTTGCAAAAAGTTTTGTTTTTATTTCATAGATCCTGGCAGCATCATGTACTTTAGAGTACGTTTCCTTCACTGCATCCTAAATTTCCTTAGCGGTACTTAGAAACATAACGCTATCATTAATCTCCGGAAGCATAGAATTCCATAACCAAGACATCACCATTGCATCTTGTTCATCCCATGCATCAAACGTGATGGTCATGTACCAAGAAGATGTCATAATTTTCCTTTACCCTTTAAAAAGGTACGAACTAGTTGATCCCATTTTAGGTAATTTTTTCCATTCAACCGATAAAAGGCTTGAATGTTTTGCAAATCTCTAGTTGAAACTATAGAGTTATTCTCTATGGCTGCAGAAACACTTTCAGTGACTAGATCATTTACCTTTTCAAACATGGTTTTGAATGGTTTCAACCTTTGGGCAGATAAAGCTGGAAAAAGGACTTTTCAAGACTGGGTGAATAAAATTAAAATGGTTAGGAATAAGCCTAAAGCTCTGATACCATGTGGAATAAGATAATTGAATAGTTTCATTCACACATTTCTATGTCATATACATGGCTTTATATACATAGGAGATTGTTGAGTAGAATCATCTAAATCCCATAAAATCTAGGATTGTACAAAATCATATATTCTACATAAAGAGAAAGAATCATAGATAGGATATCTAGATTACAACAATTATCCTAAGATCTTAGAGGATCAAATCTTGATATGATGAGTATCTTCCTTGAAATCTCTATTAGTCAACACTCTACAAGGACAACTCTAAAACAGCATAGTGGTTCAGCATGTACATACACCGCCAGAAATAATAAGAGGAGAAATATAGAGTGTTGAAGACATAATTCAGAAAATAGAAGTGTGTGCTTTACTCATCTCCAATAACTTTAGCTTTAAGATGAGATGGTGACACAACTTCAAATAGTTTAGAGTAGGAAGTGGTCCTAGTTCGAATTTCACCACCACCCGTTGTCAAAGAGAATTTCTAGATGCTTGACACATGAAAATGATTCAAGCCAGCAAGTGAGGGGCTTTGCTGAATTAAGAAAATATAAGTGTGTTCTCTCTAACAACTTAAACTTTTCGATGAAAAAGCCACACAACTCGATATATTGTTTAGGTGGAGTAGAATTGAAAGTTATTCTCTCTCCTGGTAAAGGTGAAGCGAAGAGGGGCATCCCTTGCCCGATCATCCAAATTTTCTCTCAACACAAGTTTGACATGAAAATTTTCCTCTTGTTTAGTTAGCATGCTATTCTCACCCTTTCCAAGCCAGGCTTGATACGAAAGACCAATAATGCATGCCCATGGTTAGAAAGGAGATGAGAAAAGGTGGCACCTATGGCCCTGTCTACAATTGCTCCAACTTTAGTTACATCATGTTCATGATGTAATAATTCATATCAGCAAGAACTCTAGCTAGGCCATGATTTATTAATGAACCTAGGGGCTTGCACCAATTAGAAAGGCAAGATCTTTTGCTTATGTTAAGTCCAAGCATTTGATAGTCTCTATCTTTGGGAAGCTTAAAGTTCTCCACACATAAAATTATAATTGTCAACTGACCATTTGCTATGAGACAAGCACATTAAACATATTTTATATTTAGACTGGTTAACTACTATGGGTTTTTTGACAATTAATCATTTTTATTGTGAGACAAACACATCAAAGTAATTACATTCACACTTGTCTATAACCTTAGTTATCTAAGAAAACTCACAGAATTATATTGTGATAGAAACAGATTCTGCCCTTGAATGTTCTAGTAAAAATTAGACTAGTAGTTATCTGTTAAATTTTTTTTATACTGAGAAATCCCCGAGGGCCAGTGTATACAATTAGAAACTCTGTGGATAGTGGCCCGCTCCTCTACCTTCATCACTTAAATACTAGTTTTTTTTCTGCGGCAAGATTAGAACCTGTGAAGTGAGTCTAATTCACAGGTTGCACTCTTACCCCAAGTCCAGAGGCATTACCTATTTTTTGTTATAATCCCGAAAAGCATCCCAAAATATCATTTCATGTACTTAATGGGAAAACCTACACCGCAATACATACAAAGAACCATCAACAAAAGTATCAACAGAGAAAGTCAAAAGCATAGGCAAAATAACATTCTGCTTAAGATGTTAGGCTGTTCTAGCTAACAGCAAAATGCTAATACCTTCCTTCCGACCATAGACATTTTTACATCCTTCACAGCGGCATCCACTGGAACATCCAACATTAGCCTATTAAGACAGAAGGAAAAGGACTTACTCAGGTAATTGAGAAAAATCAGAAAATATTTACAACACATGGTATCCGAGAGAAATGTACCTGATAGCACTCACAGTACTTTTTCAAACACATTGACTTCTTGCAGTTGCACCCTCTTTTGTGTCTTGCAGAAGAGGGCGTAAAACTTGATCCATCCTCCTGTAATATTGCAAGTGACTATGTCAATTATCAGGAGATCGAGCTTCCTAAATAAAAGAAACTCTCAGAAGAGTTGAATACCGCAACAACATTTGTAGGGGAATCAGTGGAATGCTGCACAACTTTTGGAGCAAATGCCAGGGGATTCCGACACTGGATTTGTTGCCGCACATCAAGAACAGTGTCTTCATATTCAGGTCTGTTGAAGCAACCTTGGCAAGTGCAAGAGCCCACACAATATACTCCAGCAGCAAAGCAATCACAATAACTGAATACAAACAAAAGTTCAGTACATATGTAACATACATTGAAGATCAGCAATGCAAATATTTCAAACTTACAGTTTCAAGCACTTAGTCTTCTTACAATTGCAGCGTTTGCACCCATCACCAACATTTCCATCCGAGGTTTTCTTTCTGAATTACATAAACATATGATCTGTAAGAAGTATGCAGACAAATGAAGGTATACAGCTTCGAGAGACAACAAACACACTTGCCTTTTCTTTTGGGGGCTTGACAAATTGTAATCCATTGGGCTGTCGATATGTTCAGAATTAAACTTCCTTTTGTGACTTGGAGTATGCTCCGTTGGCTTCAAGAGCACAGTGTCATTTAAAGGTTTTGCATTATTAAGCAAAAAAGAAGCAGAGACACTTTCTGTATTCGGCACATAACTTTCATGTCTACCGTCATTGTCACCACTTGTCAAATTGCTCCCAACCACATTCGAAGATATCAAGCAATTCTTCATGTTCTTAGAAGGGTGACAGCTCACCATGGACGTCAACTTCTTCCCGCATATGCTTAAGTTACCCCTCTCAGTTGATTTCACACTTACAGTTGCACCAGAACCAGCTTCCATCCCATTAACTATACTATTTAAGTGCAAGCCAATACCAGATGGCTTTGGGACTTTCACAGTAAGTTTTTCAGAATCAACAGAAGAAGATGCCAGCTGGGTCAATGGCCTATCGTTTGCAGTTGATGATCTATTTGATAAACCTTGTTCTACGACCTCTAAGACAGCAGGACTGACTGGTGCTACTGAGCAGCTCACAATACCTGAAGCACTCTGTGAGCCAGAGCTAGCTGGTGCGATCTTCTGTTGAGCATCTTCAAATTGGAGACAACGCCTACTTATTCCGCTTTGATGTTGACCTGCCTACATTTTTTTTTTCTAACCACTTAGGCCAGACTGTATGGTGTTCATTTATCATGATAAATGCAATAGTATAATCAGGATTTTTAAGTTCCTTATTCTACTCTTTCCAAAAGAAACAGTGATTTTCTGTTGCTTGCCCTTTACACATAGTCACCGACTCAAGAAAATTAAACATGGACTAGCAGCATTTTCAGAAACCAATTGCACAGCTTCAAAAACGTGCTTACAGACAATGAAATGAGGATGCGCGTGCTTTCCACTTTTAGCAGCGATAACAGTCAAACTATTCTGTCATATTGGTGGGAATATAAACCAACTGGATGGCATATGACAAAGGAGAAAATGGAGAGGCCCCCATGGCTTTAGTCCGATAGAAGAGCTCAGTATGTGATGTGTGGGTTAAGCATGCGTCAAGGATTCAAACCCTGTCCTAGACAAAAACCAGGTATTTAAATGGGGAAAAACAGAGAGACGGGCCCATTATCCACCGAGTTTGAACCTTGCGCCACTAGCCCTTGGCGATTTCTTAATTATCGGGAAAAAAAATGGAGACTTGGCATGCCGTAGCCTTGACAAACAAAAAGGGAAGGTTCTTCACCAATCTCTTAGGCCAGACTTCATAGTCATTGTAAACTACTATTCGATGGAAGTGGCAGGAGTTGTTCAAGAATAAAGGCATAAGAATAGATATCAAACTCCTCAATACCAAAATGTTATAGTTATAGCATGTCGGCATAACTTTAGCAATGGAGTCAAAATATTCCAGACGGAAGGGAAAAGGTAATTGCTTCCTACATCCTAGATCAGGTCCCAAGTTAGACGGCAAGGGTGTTAAGAGCTGAAGTGTTAATTTAAACGGAAGTATTCAAGTAGAGATGACAAGACGCTAGGGTTTTGGTTTAGTGGGTAGGTGCAAGCCACGAGTTCAAATCTTGCCTCTAACTGAAGCTTAGTATTTACACTGGGGCAAGGAAAATGATGGGGTAATACCCTCTCAAGTTTAACGCGTGGATCAACTGAATTGGGCAAGCTAACTCATGAGGGATTTTTAGATTATCCAAAAAACTATATTAACTTCTTCAAGATTTTAAACTTCAATTCATTAGTATAAAGGCATGTATTATTTCATCTTCTGCAATGATAATAAGCTTATTGATGTTGAAGTGAATTGTAGTAAAATAGACTGAACTGCAAAGCTAAAATAAACAGAACATAAGTTAAGAAGACAAGCTATGCACTGAGGATTTTGGTATGGGCTAATGACCATTAAAAATGTTAGGCAAGCATGTTGACACAAGGACATAAGAACATTGTGAGTTGCAAGATGAAGTATATTACTCATTTTCCTATATTTGACTAAATTTGCATAATTACCAATGTTGATGCAATTTTGGGTTATAGCATCAAGACATGAACATCTCATACCTTGGTTTGAGAATCATGCTGCACAATGCTTTCATCTGGTGCAACTGACATTGTGCTAATCGTATCACTATCATTACTGCAATCACGTGCAGTCTCCAATGATTCGATCGGTATATTAGAAGCTTCATCCAACATACTGCAGTCAACCCTTGAAAACTGCAATTCAAAATTTTTAATAATCATATAACGAGTTCCTACCAAAATCAAATCGAGAGAAACGGTATTTACCTGAGCCATGTGTCGGTCACCATAATGATAATGCGACGAACTATGAGCAGGCAAGTAGGGAACAATCTCTGTACATAAACTGGTAGGTGGAAGATCAGGATCAGTATTGGAACTGCAAGCACCAATATCTTTCTGATTGTATGAGGAGTTTCCCTTATTGTCCTGTTCAGCTTGCTCTACAACAACACGAGCTGCAACTTCTGGAATCTCATCTTGTCTTGCATCTTTACTTGCAATGTTAGCGACAGATTCCTTTAAATCTCCTGCACTATTAGGAGATTGAGGAATACTTTCAGCTACCTTTAGGCTGGTATTAGTTGAATTTGAAGGATTACCAGACTCTGAGTTTGAAACATCAACTAAGAATTCATCAACACATCTTATGGGACTCCCACTTTGTTCATGCACAAAGATACTATTATCAGATATTTTCTGAACAAAAGGGTTTAGTCCACTTCTTGGCGGAGAAACAGATACTCTAGTGCCATCTGAATCTGTGACAACATTGTTATAATCCTCATTCTTCCCACAAAATGCTTCACTGGATAGTTGAGGAAACTGGCTCCTGAGACATGTTTAAGGTTCTGAAATAGTTAGTGTTTGCCTGATGGGAATGAATAGCATATTTTTATCAACATTATAAATACGAAAACTCTTGAAGACTATTGTATAACACCTTTTCAACAAGCTTGATTGACTCTGTGCATTAATCCGAGGTGAGGTAAACAGAAGAGGAGGAGAATTCAGCCCTGGGAAATATTGCACAATTGGAGCACTCTTGACAGGTTGTATAGGAGAGAGGTTGCTAATATAATTGAAGACAGGTGAATCCTGAAGACCAAAATAAAGAAGTAAGAGAAATACATTGAAGGAGGAAAAACAATCATTCCTTGGAACAGCTAACATACAACCTTAATAAAGGAACTGGTTCAAGCTGGCACCGATTCAAGGTTCAACAAAGAGCTTCAAAGAAATTGCAAACTAAATCAATGCAAATTCAAATGGTTATGACTTATGACAAGGGCATGAAAAGTACCAAATAATATACTACTCTCTCTGTTTCAATTTGTTTGGGTTGATTCAGAGTATGAAGGCCAAACTAAACCTAATGTTCTGTAGGATTCCGGACATAGAATCTTCAACTTTTTCAAATAAAATTTACATATTTCAAAACTACATAAAAAGCACTATAAGTCACAATTATTAACAACTCAATATATTTTAAAAATTATTTGACAAATTATGGTCAAAGAAAATATTCTTTAACACTTTGACTATCCAAATAGTAACTACGACAAGCAAATTGAAACGGAGAGAGCAATATCAAACCATTGCCTGAAGCAGAAACAGGAAAATGTGAATAGCCAGCAAGATCAAAACTGAATAGAAATCTTTCATTTTCAATGACAGAACACAGGGAGCAAGCATAACATCAAACTACAAATTCCAGCTAAATTTCTTAAAACAGAAACACATGCAAAAAAAATCGTCCTCCTTCCTCAATTTTATCCATCTACAGAACACATGCTCCTTCCTCAATTTTACCCATCTAGAAACTAGGCCTAAAACAAATCTTGCTACAATGTTATAGCTTGTCTTTAATTTTTCAGTAACCCAAAAGATTAGAAAACCACCCTAAAAGGAAAGCAGTAACAAAACCCCAAACACCACAATGAATCAAAAATCTATCATTAAAATCAACCATTTAAGACCTTAACCTCTAAATTCACCAAAAATGTAAAGAAAAATATACCAAACAAAATCAACCCAACAAAAATCACACCGAACGAAACCTCAAATTTATGAAATCCTATTAAACAAGATAATCCAAAAAACAAAAGAATGGCCCAAACTTAGCAATCAACCAAATACAACAAGCCAAACGTGAATTCTAGCATATACAATCTTTGATTCCTCCTACAAGACCTAGAACTCAAATATTCTACCTCACCCAAGGAAATAGAGAACCTATATCCCAAATACTGGCTACTTTAAAATACTAAGCATCTTAATTCAACTTAACAAAATCTCATTAAACCAAATTATTGGAAATTAAATGAGTTACCTAAATTAAAGGGGTAACCAGGTGAAGTAAAGCTTCCGCTATGGACGGAGAAACTAAATGAGTTACCTAAGATTAGAAAATCACCCTCGAAGGAAATCAAACCCGATACACCACAATGGATCAAAAATCTCATCATTAAAATCAACCATTTATGACCCAGACCTCTAAATTCAACAAAATTGGATAAAAAAATATATCAACCCCAAATTCAAACCAACTGAAATCACACCATAACAAAACCTCAACTTTATGAACTATCCATTAAACAAGATGATCCAAAAAATGAAGAATGGTCCTTGATCCAAGCTGAACAATCAATAAAATCCAATAGCCAGTACGTAAACTCTAGAATATACAATCTTTGATTCCTCCTACAAGACCTAGAACTCAAATATTCAACCTCACCCAAAAGAAATAGAGAACCTATATCCCAAACACTGGCCACTTGAAAATACTTAGCATACTACTTCAACTTAACAAAATCTCATTAAACCAGTTTATCAGGAACTAAATGAGTTACCTAATAAAAAAGGGCAGCCAGGTGCACTAAATCTCCCGCTATGTGCGGATAAACTGAATGAGTTACCTACGTTACAAAACCACCCTCAAAGGAAAGTAGACACCAAAATGAATCAAAAATCCCATCATTAAAATCAACCATTTAAGACCCAGAGCTCTAAATTCGATGCATAGAAAAATATACCAACCCAAAATTCAAACCAAGATAATCCAAGAAACTAGATAATCACCATTGATCCAATTTTGACAATCAATTAAATCCCATAGCCAGAACGTAAACTCTAGCATGTACAATCCCAAGCACTGGCCACTTGAAAATGCATAGCATCCTAATTCAACTTAACAAAATCTCATTAAACCAAATTATCCGAAACTAAATGAGTTACCTAAGAAATTATTTTTAAAAAAACCTAAGCCCCTAACCTCACAATTCAACAACTTATTCAAAAGGCGTCAACCCATTTGAAAGTAAACCAAAAGCAAACAGCAAAAAGACAGTTCTGTGTACGAAAGCTACCGCTATGCACGGGGTCCGTGGAAGGGACGGACAAAAGGGTCTATTGTATGCAGCTTCACCTTACATTTCTACAAGGGGTTGTTTCCACGACTTGAACTCATGACCTCTCAGTCACATGGAAGCAACTTTATGAGTTACACCAAGGCCCCCCCTTTCAAAAGCAAACAACATTTCAACAAAATTCAGAAAATAAAGTCCCACATCACTGACATTAATCCAACAAATTTCAGAAAAATACCTCAACCCACATAAAAGTAGCTTACACTCAATCCCACTTACCAAAAACCCCTAAAACCAAAACATTTTATAAATTAAAAAAATCAACATAATTGCAGAAAAGTCCCCAAAGAAAACACCCAATTGCACCTTAACAAAGACCAACACAGATTAAGATCCAATAACTACCTATTAATTAATTAAATCAAATTTAACAGAAAGTTCAAAATGGGTTGTGAATATTTACTTGGGCAGGTACAGGTTCTGATGATGAAATGGGGGCGGTGCATGATTTTGATGAAGGTTCAGGGGAATCCATTTTGAACTAGTGTAACCCTAGTTCTCAATAGGAAGTAGAAATAATAATAATAATAATATTTTTTCTGCATTTCTCCTGGAAAATTTGGAAAGTGGCTATGTACATATGAATGATGAAAATGATGCTAATCAATGTGAGATTTTTACGGAAAATATGACAAGAATATAGTGTAAGAGGTGCCTTTGGGCGGGAAAACCATTTTTTAGGGTGAAAACAAAAATATTGCAGGCTGGTTTGTTTGTTCAAGCCCAACTTCCATGTTTGGCCCTTCTTACTACTTTCACAAAACTATGGGGGAGAAGTAAGGCTGTGGATTGGTTTATTCGATCCAATTTTATTTATTATCAATTTGATTATTAATTTTTGATTTATAAATATATGAAATCAATAACTAAAATAATAAAATATGTTTTAACAGTTTTTGGCTAATTGGCTTTAGGTCCTTGACGATTCGAATTTTGATTATTTGGCTTTTAATTCCTAACTGTTTGGTTCACGGTTAATTAGTTTTTGACCCTTACTTATATGATTTATTGGTTCTTAACAATTTGATTTACGATTAATTGGCTTTTAGTTATTAACAGTTCAGTTTTCGACTAATTGGCTTTTGATCCTTAATGGTTTGATTTTCAGTTTAACCAATAAAAATATATTCCTTTAATTCTTTTTACCTTCTCTTGTTTCCATTTATTCATATATTAACACTACCTTCATGCGTAAACTTTTACATAAAGTACAAGCAGACGCAAATTCTAATACATTATTGCTAAAATAAAATTGTTTTTCTTTTTTGTTGAGTAGTAAACTTAATTGGATGCGGTAGCACTGTATCTATTTATCAAAAAGTAAAGTAACATCAGTTTATAGTTACATGATGGGTAGAATTCCACTAAACAGATGACTTTAGAAAGAAAATAGCGACATCAAGTCAACAATTATAAAATGCAAAAAAAAAATAAAAAGGTTTTGTATTTAAAAATTGAAGTCACTATTATATAATTGTGGTACAGAGATAATTTTAGTATAATGTTATTGGGTTATCAGCTTAGTCATCAGCTAAAACCTTAAAATCGAATTGGTAACCTTATTAAAAAATTATAAATTCCCTTAAAATTCATTAACCCAATCAATACTGATAAACAAGTAGTGTTTTTTTGTACGATTTATCGATTAATTTGGCTTTCGCATATTCCTGAGGAGAAGTGCATAGAGACAATTTTTTAGAGGCGCTATTTAATTTATATTTGAAGTTAAGAAACATTTGTAAATTTATTTCCTTCTGAAATAATTTCAGAAGTACACGACTGAAGTTGAAAATTCAATTCCGACTTCGGACATTCTTGCTTGAAATGTAGCCTTTTGATAATCATCACACATTTTTACCTAAATTAGGTGTGATTTGTTAAGGTTTATTTCAGATTTTTTTAATGAAGATGTGGACTTACTGAGACAAACTTTAGACATTATTAACTAAGGTTGAATGAGTATATAAAAAAAGTGTTACAATGTGAAATAAACATTGTCAATATTGACCTCTTTGAAGGAGAAAGTAAGAGATATTCATTGCCGTCATCAAACATTAGGAATTTTACTAAATATGCGAATGCATGTTTCTAGACATTCAGATGCATATCTCATCAAAATTAGATGGCTTGAGATTTACTAACAAATAGTATAAAAAGTTAAGGTTAATTTCAGACAAAAATATCTGAATTATGCTCTCTGCAAAGTTAACTTCTAATATTTTTTTACTGAAGTTATGGCTTTCGAAAGCTAAACTTCATTTATTTTTGCATAAGGTCGGGTTATATATTGGCTAATTGCAAGTGTTATCACATGAATTAGTTAAACGTTTGAAGTTTGGATGAATATTTTTTGCCAAGAATCAACAATTTGTTGTTCAAATTTCAACAATCGAACATAAATTTACCTCAATAAACTCAAATTTGAATCATAAGTTTCATATATTACAAAAAATAAACTCCAATCAACAATTTTTCATAAACAACAATAAATCTAACAAACACATTTTGTAATTATGATGGTTTGTTATTATTTCTTTTTTTCAATGACACACGTCTATTTTCAAACTTTAATTCAACTATCATAAACTTATTACTTCATGTTAAGTGAAGCAGAATCAATTTAAACTCGAAATTGATGAATAGAAAAAAATCTTGTAATCTCAAGGGGAAGCAATATGAGAGGGAGAAGAAGCAGAAACATGAAGGGGGAAAGAGAAAGAATGTCGCGACCCAAATCCATCATGAGTGGCATCCACACTAACTCTCGATGGGAAAAACCAACTAATTCTAAATCAGCAAACTCAACACTTAGCCAAAATAAAGCAAATTAGTTATTTTGCATTGAATAAGATAATGTCATAAATAATCTGAATGATAACCCTACAAAATCAACGAATAACTAAATAGTCTCCTAGAATTTGAAAGGCATTGTACCATACTATAAATGTCAATAAAAGGTTCAATCCAAAAATAACTAAAAATGTCTAAGTCCAAACAATAGATCAGAAGCTAAGTAAAGCACTCTTGGTAGTCCAGAAGATGTAGCTCACCCTTGAGTTCAAATGTTATCCGCTCTACAACTGTGGTCTTGAGTCTCCAAAATATGATTGCACTCAACAAAAAGAAGAGCACGTATAGTATCAGTACACAAGAAACAACGGTGTACTCGTAGGGGACCAATCCAAAATGAGATATCTGAGTAAGTAATCGTAACTTAGTAAAGCAAGAACAATCATAAACACCTATCATGTAACCTTACCTCAAGTTTGTGACACTTACCTTATTCAACAACACCATAGAATTCAGTCAATATAAGTCAAAATGGACAACAAGTCAAGTCAAGACCATGACTACCAACAAGACTCCAAGTCAACAAACCATGACTCAGTTAAATATATCAACTATGTCTCAATTATACAAGTAAATAGACAATATAGAGTTATGCCAAATCTTACAGTTTAATCAAAACTGTTGAAATGTAAAGGGGTTGCACTACACTGTGAGGGACCAGGTCCCTTAAAGTCAGTCACAAGCAATAAATCAATGAAGCAGTAAAGAACCTAAAACTTTGTACGAATTAAGGAACACAATGATTTAACATAGAAACCTCTTTGCTCAAGGGAGGAAAAATAATGGCTTGCCCTCACAAGACTCAACAATCCACTATAATCAACCTCTTGATTACAGACTCGATTTTAACTTAACTCTAGGCTCCACCTGCATGTAATAAATCTAATACAAGCCTACCTTGACAACTCTACCAAGAACTCACTTTAATATTAACTCTAACCAATATCTAACTCAGGTAACTCTACTTAACCACTCTCAGAAACAAAAAGAACGCATTACTCTTATAAGAAAAGTAATTCAATTACAGAATATGTCTTGACTCGAGAACCCTCACTCTTTCAGTACATACAAAAATTAAGAACTTGAGCAATGATGCAAAATTGAGTTTTTGCCTCTTTCCCACTCCTTCATTCTGATTTTGCAAAAACTTACCAATTGAGAAGTATTCTTTTCCTTTTATAATGGAATAATGATTATAGTAGAAATTTGATTGGGTCAGGTGGCCTGATGGGTACATGCTCACATGCGTAATTTGTTATACTAGAAGACAAAACTGCACATGATAGTAAAAACTGTACTTGATTCATGAAGACCCAAGGACCTGGTCCCTTGTTGTCAGTTGCTTACTATCAAGACAAGATATAACAATTCGAATACCCAAGGACCTGGTCCCTTATTATCAGTTGATCATCATCAAAACAAGATATAATAATTTTCTCCCTTTTTGATGATGACAAACCAACCATAAATTTTGAACATCAATGTTCATTCATCACAATTAATCAGAGTGATCACCACTACTGTCGATGAATGTTCACTTGTCACAATGCACCTTGCTTCCCCCTGTTAATATATCATGTAACTTAGGGACCCGGTCCCTTATTGTTAATTGACATAAAAAAACTCAACTCATTCACTATGTTTCAATATTTACCCTGTCAATATACCTACACTCATTAATGTCCCTCTCTCGTCATATACACCATATTTTCTCCCTATCAATAAGCCATCATACTTTACCAACATTCAACACATATGCACCTGGTACCTGGTCCTTAACATATCATCATATCATGTAACACACATGATCCCTACCACATGAATTCAGCATTCCCTCTTTTGGCATCATTAAAAGTGATAACAGTAAACTAAGAATAAGATAAGCACAAGATAGTTAACTCATGGCCATTGGGGCAGCACTAACATAAAGAACAACTTTTAAAAAAAATAAAGAGAAAATAAATAAAACACAAAAACAAGAATTCATTCATTATTAAGGGAGATCAACACCATTATAATATAAAAACAAACATAAAACAACTGTCTTCAAAAACCACAATAGAAACAGGGATTGAAACAGACATAGGGATGACAAACTAACATAGAGATGATAAAACTCAGGTAGAGGAGGGCTTAGGGGATAAGGATTTCAACAACAACTCCATTTTAGAATTCTCTACAACATGAGCATTCAGTAGTTGCTTAGTGAGGTCTTTAATTTTAGCATTCAACCCTTGAACCTCCGTTGTAAATTTTGCAACCTTGATTTGGGGCTTTGTATTTTCTGCTGCAAGTTCCTCAGTAGCACTAGGTCCCTCTAAGGACAACTTCTAATTCTGCATCTTCAAGTGCACTATCTCAACATCCTTAGAAGCTGGCTTAATCCTCATCTCCTTCATTTTTTTGCTTAAATTCTCCTAAGAAATCAATAGCTTTGACACTTGGGACACAGTTCCCACCTTTTTTTCTGCATTTATTTTTCACCAATATTATCAGATTAAACTTTTGTTTGTCTGTTTGTAGAGTCTCTTTACTCCCAACCACTCCAAAGTGATCAAAGACCTTGTTCAAGAAGTACCTATAAGGCATCCTATATTTGTCTTCCTTCTCATGATGACCTTATGCATGTGATCTAACATTAGAGCATCCAGACTTATAAACTCAAATTTGCTCAAACACTCAATCAGTAACAAATCAATAGCAGAGGCAATAGTCCTTTTCTCTAACCTGGGTAAAAGGACTTTGTTCATAAATTCAAACACTAATTGAAACTCAATTGTGAGAAATTTCCTTCTCACTTAAGCTATTGATGTCCCTTATACCTTTGAGGCATCAATCATGAACTCAGCTAAGGCCTGTTGTTTGACAACAATCCTCACACCTATAATAGTCATACCCAAAATCTTTCCCAGAACCTCTTGTAATACCCTGTATTTTCCTAGCATAATCTAAGTGCCAGTGCATGAATATTCATATATAAAATTTCTGAAATGCTCATTATCTTTTAGTTTATAGCCTGCCATTGCGTAGGAAATTTAATTAGCTTTCCAACAATATAAAATTTGCCCAAATTCGATAAACGGGTAAGAAGTTATGGTGATTTTAAATTTCAGTCGTAAGACCCCATCATTTTAACTATTAGCGCATCATGTAGACAACCCAAATGATAATTATCGATTTACAGTGTGACTCCGCGATCATGGCACATCGCGGAGCAGGCTAATTTCTTACTTGGCAATTTCCAGTAGGCCTCCGCAATGTTGGTGCGTCACGGAGGTGGCCAAATTGGCATCCAAAGGTTTACCGTGATGGCTCCATGTCGCGGTGTTTATCCAGGTCCCAATTGTCCTTTTTCCAGTGGATTGGTACGATAGTGGCACATCGTACAAGGGGTCCAGATCGGAAAAATTTTATGAAAATTTAATATTTTATCCAGGGTTAAAATAGTCCTTTCCCATTATTTTAATCCGTTCAAGTGTGCTTTTAAGCACTAAAAATGTTTTTAAATTAATTATTTGATTATTTTCCCCCAAAATCAAGAAGCTCTCTCTCCCAATCAAGAACCCTAGCTCTCCAATTTCAAGTCAAATCCTCAAGAACCCATCAAGGACTTCAAGAAATTTATCAATTAAGGTATGTTAGATGTTCATCCATGGATTCCTTTCATTCATGGAGCTTAAGTAACCTTTTTAATTATAAAGTTATGATATTTTAAGTTATTTGATTTTAAATCATGATTTCATCCATTAATCTCCATGAACTTTGATTTAATACCATGTTTTAATGAAACTATTATTGTTATTCGATTCCTCATGTTTTAGTGTTATCATTTGTTGAATTAAATCATGACTTAGTGTTTTCCATGATAATTTTATGTCAATTATGCCAGTCCTTTAGTAATTCTATGATTACTTTAAACCATGAACTATAAGTGTTTGATAAAATGCCTACAAGAGCAATTGTTTTAATAAGAGTCATCATGCTATGTCCTTCAATGTTTTAATGTAATGCTACTACTATTGTTTTGAGTCCTGGGGGTATTGAATACCTGAAACCGTAGCTGTTTACTTAATGTTATCTCAGTATCTTTAGAATAACTTTAGATTATATCATGATCATTATCAGAATAGTCAGTTAAACTCAGAATAGTCTAGCATTTTAGTGTCATTCAGTTGGGAGTAGGATTTAGCACCGAGCGAGTGTAGGTATGGCGGATTCCCCATCAGATAGGCAGAGTCGTTATTAGCAGTCTCTATACTCTAGAACTACGTAGCTAGTGTAGGATATGAGTAGTCACCCACCGATTAGGTTTGACTATTTTACAGGGGTCACCCGTCAGTTCAGGCTTGACACCCTTAGTACTTTGGACATAATTTCAGTTTAGTGGATCCACACAACTAGCATTAGTACCTATGGCATGGTATTAACACCCTTCCAACTAGGGTTATAGGTTGGACTACTCTAGCAAACTCCGTAGCAGAACGGAATAAATGGCCAGCTGTTGTTTCGGCCTACCCAGTAGCCAATAATATTGCAAATGTTATTTGGGATTTCACTCAGATGAATCCTTCTTTCATAGGATCCTAGTCTAAAGAGGATCCACAGAAATTCTTAAATATGGTTTAGAAGGTAACGGGTGCTATGAAAGTGAAGTCTAGTCAGAGTGCCGAGTTGCCTGTATACCAATTGCAGGATGTAGCCCATACTTGGTTTAAGCAGTGGAAAGTTGATAGAGGTGTTGACACAGGGCCTATAGAATGGGAAGAGTTTGCCATGGCTTTTTTAGATAGATTCTTTCTATTATAGTTGAGTGAGGTCAAAGTGTTAGAATTTATTAATTTGAGGCAAGGCAGAATGAGTGTAAGGGAGTATTCTCTTAAGTTCACTCAGTTAGCTAGACATGCTCCTCATGTGGTGGCTGACAATAGGTCCAAGATGAGTAAGTTTGTGTTTGGTGGGTCTGATAGTGTGGTCAAAGAGTGTAGGACCGTAATGCTAATTAGTGAGATGGACTTGATTAGGCTGATGGTCCATGTTTAATAGATAGATGAGCAAGGGATTAAGGAGAGGGAGAAAGGAAACAAGAGAGCTACAACGAGTAGTTTTAATTTCAATTAGCCAAAGTCATAAGGTAGTAACCATCCTCAGTTCTATCAAAGGTCTTCAGCCCCAGTATCTTCTTCAACTAGTGCCCCAGTACCCAAATTCAGAAATGACAATAGGGATAGGGCACTAGGCTCTAAGTCCCAGGTCAGTGTTAGTAGTTTTCTTACCAATCCTTTATGTCAGAAGTATGGCAGACACCATCAGGGTGAGTGTAAAGCGGGTAATGATGTGTGCTTCAGGTGTAGAAAGTTAGGCCATTGGATTCGACAGTGTTGGGTAGTTGCTTAGAAAGGTAGGGGTACACGCCAACAGGTCCAGTCCCATCAGTCGTCAGTTCTATCCGGTCGCTCGACTCAGCAGGGTATTGCTTCTAGTGCCACCAGTGGTCAGCATCTGAATAAATTATTTGCTCTTCAGTCTTGCCAAGATCAGGAAAATTCTCCTGACATAGTTACTGGTACGTTGTAAGTCTTTCACTTACTTGTTTATATTTTACTAGACCCTGGAGCTTCTCTTTCTTTTATAACTCTATATATAGCCATTAATTTTGGAGTCAGTCCCAAAAATCTGGCAGAGCCCTTTTCATTGTCTACCCCAGTAGGCGTTTCTATTATAGCCAGATAGGTATACAAGAATTGTCCGGTCACAATAGCTCAAAAAGTTACTTCAGTTAATCTCGTGGAGTTAGAGATTATGGATTTTGATGTCATTCTCGACATGAATTGGCTCCACTTATGCAATACCTCAGTTTATTGTAGAAATAGAATAGTTTATTTTCAGTTTTTGAATGAACTAGTCCTTGAATAGAAGGGTAGTACTACAACTCTTAGGGGTCAATTAATTTCATACCTTAGAGCGAGAAAGATGATATCCAAGGTGTGTGTCTACCATATTGTATGATTCAAAGACTCTAACTCAGACACCCCTACTCTTGAGTCAGTCCTAGTAGTAAATGAATTATCAGATGTTTTTCTTGAAGATCTTCCCGGAGTTCCCCCGAAAGGGAAATCGACTTCGGAATAGACCTTCTCCCAGATACTTAGCCTATATCTATTTTGCCATATAATATCTGAACTTAAAGAACAGTTGAAGGATCTCTTTGATAAGGGGTTCATCAGACCCAACATCTCCCCGTAAGGAGCACCTATTCTATTCATGCTTAAGAAAGACGGTTCTCTTAGAATATGCATAGTTACTTTTCCAAGATAGACTTCAGATCAAGCTATCATCACCTTAGAGTCAAATAATATGACATTCCAAAAACATCTTTCCAAACTCGGTATGGTCACTTCTAATTTTTAGTCATATCCTTTAGTCTTACAAATGCCCCATCAGCCTTCATGGACTTGATAAACCGAGTGTTCAAGCAGTACTTAGACATGTTCATCATAGTCTTCATTGATGACATTCTTGTCTATTCTCGTAGCAAAAGCGATCATGCAGACCATCGCAACATAGTTTTTCAGACTCTTAGAGCCCATTAGTTATTCGCTAAATTTAGTAAGTGTGAATTTTGGCTAAGATCAGTAACATTCCTCAGTCATATTATTTCCGATGATGGCATTAGAGTTGATTCTCAAAAGACTGAAGCAGTGAGAAACTATCCTAGACCCATCTCTCCTTCAGATATCATGAGGTTCTTGGGTTTAGCTAGCTATTACTATCGGTTTGTTGAGGGATTTTCTTCTATTGCATCCCCGATGTCCAGATTGATTCAGAAGAAAGTTAAGTTTCAATGGTTAGATTTATGCAAGAAGAGTTTTTAGGAGTTGAAGACTCGACTCATCTCAGCCCCAATCTTGACTCTACCAAATGATTCAGATGGTTTTGTTGTGTACTATGATACATCCAGAGTAGGTTTGGGTTGTGTCCTCACGTAGAGAGGTAAGGTCATAGCCTATGCCTCCAGACAACTTAAGCCTCATGAAAAAAATTATCCGACTCATGATCTTAAGCTAGAAACTATAGTATCTACCTTAAATATTTAGAGGCATTACTTGTATGGTGTGCATGTAGATGTGTTCACAGATCATAAAAGCCTTCAGTATATGTTCTCTCAGGAAGATTTGAATTTGCGTTAGAGAAGATGGTTAGAGTTATTGAAGGATTATGACATGAGTGTTCTGTATTATCCGGGAAAGTCCAATGTAGTGGTTGATGCTCTCAGTAGAATGTCTATGGGTAGTGTAGCTCATGTTGAGGATGGTAAGAAAAAGTTAGCTCAGGAAGTTTATCAGCTTGCCCGACTAGGTGTCCATTTACTTGATTCAGCAGAAGGTAGTGTATGGGTGCAGAATAGTACAGAGTCATCTCTAGTTTTCGAGGTGAAGGAAAAATAAGATAGAGATCCCAATCTAGTTAAGTTGAAAAAATCATTCAGAGATAAAAAAGTAGAGGTTTTTTCCCAAGGGGGAGATGGTATTTTGCGTTATCAGGGTAGATTGTGTGTGCCTGGTGTAGATGATTTGAGGCAATGAATTTTTGCAGAAGCGCATGGGGTACGTTACTCTATTCATCCAGGGGCCACTAAGATGTACCCCGATTTGCAGGAAATCTATTGGTGGAGTGGACTGAGAAAAAATATTGCAGAGTTTGTAGTTAAGGGCTCTACATGTCAAAAAGTTAAGGTTGAGAACCAGAAGCCTAGTGGGTCCATGCAGGAGTTCAGTATTCCCATATGGAAATGGGAGGAAGTGAGCATGGACTTTGTGATAAGTCTGCCTTGTACCCGCCGTCAGCATGACTCTATTTGGGTTATCGTAGATAGGATGACCAAATCAGCTCATTTCTTGCCAGTCCATACCTCTTATTCAGCCGAGGACTATGCCAATCTCTATCTCAGAGAGTTGGTTAGGTTGTATGGTGTTTCTTTATCTATCATTTCTGATAGAGGTACTCATTTTACCTCTCACTTCTGGAAAGCATTCCAAAAGGGTCTTGGTACCCAATTCCACCTCAGTACAACCTTTCACCCTCAGACAGATGGTCAAGCAGAAAGGACCATTCAGACTCTAGAGGATATGCTGAGATCATGCGTTGTTGATTTCAAGGGTAGTTGGGATGACTATTTTCCTTTGATTGAATTCGCATACAATAACAACTATCATTCCAATATTATTATGGCTCTATTTGAGGCTCTCTATGGTAGGAGATATAGATCTTTAATTGGTTGCTTTGAAGTAGGTGAGACTGCAGTAATAGGGCCTGACTTGGTGTTTGATGCATTAGAAAAAGTTCAGTTAATCAGAGAAAGACTTAAGGTATCCCAGAGACGATAGAAATCGTATACAGATGTGAGGAGAAAGGATCTTAAGTTTGAGGTCGGTGACTTTATGTACTTGAAAATCTCTCCTATGAAGGGAGTGAAGAGATTCGGCAAGAAAGGGAAACTTAGTCCTCAATATGTTTGTCCCTTCGGAATCCTCAGTCATTTCAGAAAGGTAGCTTACGAGCTTAAGTTGCCTTCAGATTTAGCCTCAGTACACCCAGTGTTCTATATCTCATTGTTGAAAAAGTTTATTGGTGATCCAACTTTAGTTGTTCCCTTAAAAAGTGTAGATATTTAGAACAGTCTTTCCTTTGAGGAAGTTCCAGTCGAAATTCTTGATCATCAAGTTCGCAGACTAAGGAACAAAGAAGTTCCACTAGTCAAAGTTCTTTGATGGAATCAGTCCATTGAAAGAGCCACTTGGGAAGTAGAGGTAGATATGCGGACCAAGTTCCCTCAGCTTTTCTTTGTGAATCCAAATTCAGAATAAGGTTCCAAATCATCTTAAGATTTTCTTCTCTCTGTGATGCTCAGTTTAAGATGCACATCATATTCATGCCAGTTGTGCATTCATGAATCAGTTCAGTCATGCATTCTATGCATCAAATATGCATATTCAGTATGTAAGCTCAGTCCATCAGTTTCCTCAGCTTAACCAGTTTCATTCGGGGATGAATGATCACAAAGGAGAGATATTGTAACACCCCGTATTTCTCTAGCATAATCTAAGTCCCAGTGCATGAGTATTCATATATAAAATTTCTGAAACGCTCATTATCTTTCAGTTTAGAGCCTGCCATTGCGTAGGAAATTCAATTAACTTTCCAACGATATTAAATTTGCCCAAATTCGATAACCGGGTAAGAAGTTATGGTGATTTTAAGTTCAATCGTAAGACCCCATCATTTTAACTCTTAGCACGTCGCATAGACAGCCCAAATGATAATTGTAGATTTCCAGTGTGACTCCGCAATCATGACGCATCACGAAGTAGGCCAATTTCCCGCTTGACAATTTCTAGTGGGCCTCTGCGATATTGGCGCATCGCGGAGGTGGATGGCATCCAAAGGTTTATCGTGATGGCTCCATATCGCGGTGTTTGTCCAGGTCCCAATTGACCTTTTTTCAGTGGCCTAGCGCGATAGTGGCGCATCGCGCTAGGGGTCCAGATCGGAAAAATTTCACGAATATTTAATATTTTATCCAGGGTTGAAACAATCCTTTCCCATTATTTTATTCCACCCAGGTGTGCTTTTAATCCCTAAAAACATTTTTAAATTCATTATTTGATTATTTTCCCCCAAATCAAGAAGCTTTCTCTCCCAATCAAGAACCCTAGCTCTCTAATTTCAAGTCAAATCCTCAAGAACCCATCAAGGACTTCAAGAAATTTATTAATTAAGGTATGTTAGATGTTAATCCATGGATTCCTTTCATTCATGGAGCTCAAGTAACCTTTTTAATTATAAAGTTATGATCTTTTAAGTTATTTGATTTTAAATCATGATTTCATCCATTAATCTCCAAGAACTTTGATTTAATACCATGTTTTAATGAAGCTATTGTTGTTATTCGATTCCTTATGTTTTAGAGTTATCATTTGTTGAATTAAATTATGACTTAGTGTTTTCCATGATAATTTCATGTCAATTATGCCAGTCGTTTAATAATTCTATGATTATTTTAAACCATGAGCTATAAGTGTTTGATAAAATGCCTACAAGAGCAATTGTTTTAATAAGAGTCTTTATGTTATGTCCTTCACTGTTTTAATGTTATGCTACTACTATTGTTTTGAGTCCTGGGGTATTGAATACCCGAAAAAGTAGCTGTTTACTTAATGTTATCTTAGTATCTTCAGAATAACTTCAGATTATATCATGATCATTATCATAACAGTCAGTTAAACTTAGAATAGTCTAGCATTTTAGTATCATTCAGTTGGGAGTAGGATTTAGCACCGAGCAAGTGTAGGGATGATGACTTCCCCGTCAAATAGGCAGAGTCGTTAGTAGTAGTCCCTATATTCTAGAACTACATAGCAAACGTAGAATATGAGTAGTCACCCATCAAATTAGGCTTGACTATTTCGCAGGGGTCACCCGTCAGTTCAGGCTTGACACCCTTAGTCCTTTGGACATGATTTTAGTTTAGTGGATCCACACAGCCAGCGTTAGTGCCCGTGGCATGCTATTAACACTCTTCCAACTGGGGTTATAGGTTGGTCCTCGATTATCTCAAATTAGGGAATGTCGGTTAGATGATACCTCCCACAGTCTCAGATATAGTCTTAGTTACAGTCCCAACCCAGTTATTCAGTCTTAGTGTCATTTGACCAAAGCATACAAATTTAAGGTATTTTTAGTATTTCAGTTTACAGACTTTCATGCATGTTCAGTAGCTACAGATTTCATATTCTCTATTCAGTATTCCATGCTTTACATGTATATTCAGATAGATTATTACTCTTATTCATAAAACCTTGCATGTTAACCTACCTCATTTTGCATACCAGTATATTCAAAGTATTGATCGCATACCTTTCTTTTGCGCTATGATGTCTCATATCATAGATGCTGACGCTCAGTGCCCCAATTGCACTTAGTCCCTCAGATTCTCAGTAGTACAATAGCAGTGGTGAGTCCTTATCACCCGAGGACAGGCTATTTTATTTCATATCTTTATTTCAGTCGTCAGTAGAGTTAGTTGGGGGCTTGTCCCATCAACTCTTAGTCAGTCAGTCTTAGAGGCTTTTCATACTTTACAATCAGTTAGTTGTTCAGTTTATCAGTGCCTTATCAGATTTTAATAGTCGTTTTCCTAGATTTACATTTCAAATATTTAAAACCTTATGTCACTTCAGTTATTCTTCTGTATTCATGATTATATTATTTAGTGCTCACAGCAGGTGTCAGATCGTGGGTTAGCTTGTGGTCTCTCAGGACTGTAAGCACCGTGTAACGACTAGGGGGTAGTCTCGGGTCAGTACACCTCTTCATCCAGCTTTATCTTTTTTCCTTGTACCTAGGCAGTCAAGCTCAACCTATCATCTGAGAAATCTATTGTATAATAGAATTCTCTTACTTTTTCTTTAAAAACCATGGGAGTTGGTTCCTCTAGAAGGTGTAACCATCCCCGATGTTTGACATATTTGACCAACTCAACCATGCCAGGTTTCTTATAGATCCTGGGATCATACACTCTCCTAGATAATACTTTCTGAGTTTTCAAGATTTTATTTCTTTGCTCTCTAGACCCATCCTTCTGTTCTTCCTCTATTATTTCTTCTTTTTGAACTACTGCTTATTTCTTTTTTAATAGTTTTTTCTCTTCTTGGGACCAGGTCCCGTAGAGACTTTTTAATTCTTAACAACAATGTGTTTCTTTTTGCTTCCAGCAAAGCTACCAGATTTTTGATTGGAGAACCTGGTCCTTTCTGCAACGTTCTCCTCTTCCACTGCAACAACTTTCTTCAGTCTTCTTCTCTTAGTGAGAAGACTTGCTAGCTTTCATAGCATCAGCTAACAACTTCTTTTCAGACCCCCTTGTAGAAACGATGTAGCAACCTTTGCGCCAGAGTCAATTACCTTTTATTTCCCGTTGCTTCCCCTTTGTTTCTTCATAGACTACCTTAAAGGTGGTTCATCCTTATCCTTCTAATTTGGAGGTAGAGAAATTTCTCCATCCTTTGTCACATCTTCCTTTTCACCAATTGTTTGCTCTTTTGTACTAATAGAGCTTTCCTTAGGATCATATGCAAGCAAAAGTAAATTTTCAGCTACCTAATCTACACTGCTGGAAATATTAGACCTCTTCAATGGTATTTTTTTGTCAAGTAGTTGAACAAATATGGGATTTGGGAACCAGGTGCTTATAAGTTTTTTGAGAGTTTTATACCTTTTAATTCTTTAGAGAAAAAAGGTATTTGAGAATCTTTAGGTGATTTGGTTCTTCTGAAGAAAGAGAAGCTTCAGATTGAGAGGCTTCTTATTTAATCGGGGAACTAAAACCTTGATTCAAATCCTCTACCATGGTTGACTCAGTAGAAATTTCTATGGTTGAGGAAGTTTCAATAGAGACAGATTCAGTTTAGGGTTCTGGAATTTCTGAGGAAGACTTAGTGTGTAGAGTTAACAAAGGTTATTGTTGGGGACTTAAGATGACTTCTATGGTTTTGGGTGTTAATAAATTAGACATTTTAATTTGGGGTTTTTCAGACTGATTTTCTGGGACTTTAACAACTTCTGGCTCTTTAATGGGAGTTGAGGAAATGGGAATGTCTGCCATTTCAAATTTTTATAAGAAAGAAAGAAAATGACTAGTTCAGTTTAGATATGAGAATGATTGAGGAACATGATTTGAATCTCTTTGGAGAAGAGTGAAGTGATAAGGTTTGATTTTGTAATTAAGGAAGGTGACCATTTGACATTTAAAAGGTGCCCTTTTTAAAATGATACGTCTGGCTACAATAGGAGTGAATCTTCATATTTGTTGTGGATTGAGAGTTTTTTTGCAAATAAGGAAAGACATGTGGCTTTTAAGATAGAACTTTATGATTTTTGTAACGCACATTGTTTAGGCACTAACCTGAGAAATGGGACCAGGTCCCTCTTTTTCTTGAGTGAATTCTTCATTTGTGTTTGCCTCAAGTGTTTTCCTCCAAAACTGTTCCCATGGGTGTATACTTTCAAAGTTATAGTACTGAGTTAGACCAATCTGTACCTACTTAACCAAGGATACCTATTTCTAGATTATAGCCAATTTTAGAAAGCAAAACTCATACATTTAGTAGGTCAGGTTAATTTGATCAATCCCAGCCTTAACTTGTTTGTTTCAATACACCACTTTATTCCAAAATTCGTTTTGAAAATAGGTCTAGGGACCAATTCCCAGACTTAACTTCCTTCAGACTACTGAAGCTTCTCCTTCCTTACTTTAATCCAGTCAGTATTTTTCAGAACCTTTTCACATTTTTAAGCTCACTTTGGGACAAAAATACTGAGAAACCTATGAAATTTTTTGCTTAAGCTCTTTTTTTGGACTCTAGTCTCTAAGGGTGAAGTTAGAAAGTCAGGGGGGTGAGAAGATTTGTGCCTACCTTGACAACTCTACCAAGAAATCACTTCAATATTGATTAACTCTAACTAATATCTAACTCAGGTAACTCTACCTAAGCACTCTAAGAAACAAAATGAGAGCATTACTCCTATAGCACGAGTAATTCAATTGGAGACCATGATTGGACTTAAGAACACTCACTCTTTCAGTCATATAGAAATTAAAAACTTGAGCAATGTTGCAAAGTTGAGTTTTTACCTCTTTCCTCTATTCTAATTTGCAAAAACTTACCAATTGAGAAGTATTCTTTTCCTTTTATAGTGGAATAATGATTAGGGTAGAAATCTAATTCGGCCAAGTATCCTGATGGGTACAAGCTCATATGCGCAGTTTGTTACACTAAAAGAAAAAACTGCACAGGACAGTGACAACTGTACTAGATTCATGAGACCCAAGGACCTGGTCCCTTGTTGTCAGCTGCTCACCATCAAGAAAAAATATAACAATTGAAGACCAGGGACCTGGTCCCTTGTGTCAACTGATTATCATCAAAACAAGATATAACAAAGACCATTCAAGGATCCACTCCAGCAATAACAATATTAATAATCATGAATCTTAATTTACACCAAGAAACCAAATATAGCAAGTGATGTTGGGTGATTTATGCATTTTAGCGCTACTATTCTAGCCTATTTAACCTTGTTTTGAGAAAGATTCATGTGATTAATGGAGTGATAATGATATAAATAAGCATTTATGTGTCCACGTATGTGTTTACAATGTTTAATGGTGGTTTAACAAGAGTTTTGATTCAATTTGAGCATTTAGAGTTCAACCGAGAAAACTAGTATAACTAGCTTGAGCTAGGTTTTTTTGTAGTCTATTGTGTTGGGTTATAATGTATTTTAATGAGTTACTAAGGTTTTTATTATGTATTTATATGTGAAACAACTTAGTTATAATGTTCAAGGGTAAATTGGATCGAGAAAAGAGTCAAAACAATAAGCTAAAGCTCAATATGAATTTAGCCTATGCTTCGCTCATGTTTCTAGTTCATTGTTAAGGATATTGTGTTGTTTTGAGTTCTAAATTGTTGTTTTTAATTCTATAAAATGCTTGGTGAATGGATAATGATGATATATTAAGGATATTCAAGCTTCAAATCAAGTGGAAATAACTCAAAAAGGCTTGGAATAGATCACGAAAGTACAAAACACAACTTGACGCCAATTTGTATAACTGAAAAGTATTGGGAGAGTGTGAGCACGTGAGAAGGAAAATTGGCGCGTGCAAGAAATCCATTGGTTCAAGATGAACCCAAAAAAGTGGAAAAATTCAAAGTTGACACTTCGAGTCGATGTGTTCAATGCTATAATCGACGCGGCGCGTCACTAGGTTTGTAGACGACCAGAAAACTGTTTTCTTGTTCAACAAGGCATGGGCTATTTCTTCCACTATAAATAGGACTTTATTCACATTTATTTTGCTTACTTTTGGACATCCTTGTAAGATTTTGGAGGCTACACAGCTTCTTTTTAGGTTTTTTATCATTCTTTTATTTTAGTTTCTTTTATGGTTTGTATCATCAATCCAAGGGATTGGATGATGAATATTTCCATTAAAGGCTAAAACTCCCTTTCCAGGGTTAAAGCCACGTTCATGACTACTTTATTTTTGAATTACGTTTGTTGATTTGCTTATCATTATTGGTTGTTTGTTTTTTCTTGTTTTAACTATTTTAAGGAATAGCTACCCTTAGAATACATTAATTGTCAACCTTGTGATCTCGGAAGAGGGAATAGGTAGATATGACACGGGAATAAGCAAAGTATGATTCTTGTTTCTTTATAAAATAAGGAATTTCAATTAGTATCTAGGACAGGGATGTACTTAGATTCCTTACTTGATTCACACGTATGCTGATAGCTTTAAAGAACTTAAGTGGACTATTACATCCCCGCTCAACGATGTAGTTGGAAGGTTAAACTTAGGTAAATGATTTGAGGTTGGGAACCATGATCATGCAATCAACCCTATGAATCAACAACCACGATAAACAATTTAATAAATGAAGTTCAATAACGTAGTACGATTGTTCGTATGCCTTAACCCTGGATTTCTATCCTTTGATTGTCTAAAGTCATTTGCTTTTCCGCATTAGTTTAGTTTTTTTTTAGTTTTTTTTTCAATTCTAAAACTCTATTTGCTACTCTCCTCAATTGGTTAAACTAGAATTGGATAGGCGGCGAACGCAAGTCCCTGTGAGATCGATACTTGGGCTTCCTTGAAGTCACTTTACTACTTGATAGACCACGTATACTTGTGTGTGCGCTTGGGTGCTGTCAAATTTTTGGCGCTGTTGCCGGGGACTTGTTATTAGGCAACTATCTTATTTTTAGTTTTTCTATATTGAGTTGTAAATAGTTTTTGTTTAGTTTATTTTTATTTTCTTTTATTTCTCTTTTTATCACACTTCTTGATATATCAGCCTGGGATAGATGGGATGATTCTTGTTGTTCCTGTAGGGGACCACATCAAGCTGCTTATTATCCAGATTTTGATGGAAGTTCATGGATGGGACCTTCTCAATATGATACAGATAATTTGAGAAAGTTTGAGTACTGGGAAATTGATATTGTGGAAATCATGATGGAGCCACTGCCACTATATCTACAGTGGCTAAACAGAGAAATATAATGGGAGGATATTATCCAATGTGTAGAGCTAACACAAAAATTGCAGCCACTCGATTATCATCCTGATCTTGAGACTGAAATTGAGAAGGTGAATAAAAGTAAGTGTGTAGTAGATTGTGTAAATTATGAAGTAGGATTGATTGGGACTCACTCGAACTACTTTTCTACATTATGTTTAGATGATATATTGTTTGTGGAATCATTTAAAGTGTGAAGATTAGGAACAAGAATCCTTTATTCTTGATTTTACACCGGACAAGCAACAAAAAAGCATACCTCACTTGAAGGCCGAATGGTTTATCATGCACATTCTATTACTTGGTTCATTAATTTTTGTACCATCTCCCTATGATCGAGGAAAGAATATGGATGTGATGTTAGGGTAAAATTTATATCCTCAAGGTGGAGAAAAAATTTGATTGAGTCATGCCGCGATGCTAAATTAGGTGCTTCTTAGGAGGCAACCCTAGTTAATTAGGTATGTTTTCTTTTTAGTTTTTCGTAGTTTTTATTTCATGTAGTTTTTGTTTTTGGTTGAAACATAGGTTAATGGGAAGTCTGATTACCATAAACTTGAGCTTGAAGCATGGCAAAGACTTAGTGTGGGGTCCCATAGATCCCCTTTTTATGTGAAGATGCTACTAGCTAGGCCTAGAGGCCTCAGGGAGTATTTCTATCTCTTACCTTTAAATTCACTTTGGGGACAAAGTAGATTTTTAAGTGTGGAGTGCTGAAATTCTCAAATTTTGGCTCAATTAAATTTTTTTAGGTTAGGAATAAGTGAGATATTTTTGTTGATGCTATTTTTTATTACATGATGCAAGTGGGTTTGTTTGTAAAAACATGTTGAATTGTGTGAATTGCTATTTTTGAAACTCCTAGGCTCAAGTTTATAATTTTTTTTCATATTGGTTTAATTTTGAATTTATGTTATTATTTGGTTGGGAGTCTGTGATGATCCTATTTAGTTGAGCATGTGCCATGTACGTGTGAGATTTTTTTTATATTCCTTGTTTCATGTGATGTCTAGAACTTGCTCGGTGTGTGTGTGAAGCGAAATAAAGAATGTGGGTTTAGGAGATGATATAGGCATTTCTTTGATAGCAAGTTTTATACCTTCTTTTTACCTATCTTTGTGCATTATCCTAGTTAAAATCCATTGAGACTTTATCTTATTTTCTTTGGTAACCTCATATGTAGCCTAATCCCTTCTTTGATAGACCATAATTTGATCCAAAAAGATCCAAAGTGTTTAAATGAAAAAAAAAGAATTTTGAATTAGTAAGGAGTTTGAGAAAATTGAAGAAAAAAAAGGTGAAATTGATGCCCCAAGGTAATTGTTATTGGTGTTGATAATTGATGTGTGGTGAATTTATGTGATATAATTAATGCTAGAAATATTGCCATGATTGTGAGAAAAAAAGAAAAAAAATTAATTCTTGTGGTGATAAACTATATGTCCACCACGTGTTTATGAAAATGCTTAAAAGAGATTGAAAAAAAAAAGAGATGGTAGACAAAAATAGTGTAATTTGGTTGTTAGAGATTTGTTTTAAATGTATTATGTAGTGTATTAAAGCGCTTAAAGAGGTTAGTCACTATTCTTGGCCAAAATAGTTTCTACCCGTCCCTTAGCCTACATTACAACCCAGATAAAGTCCTCATTGATCCTAAGTGTAATACCCCGTACTTTTTTGTAGCTTGAAATTATCCTAAGAATGTTAGAATCTTTCTTTGAAAGATGAATCCACTTTTGTACACGTGGTGTTTTAAAGATTTTTACTTTTTGTCTTGTAGCAAATTGAATAAGATTTCCATCAATTCCAATTACATCAAAATCAGACATCGGAAGAGAAATTTATGGCCAAAATATAAAAGGTAGTAAAACCGCCCAGGTGCGACGGTGAGGCCGACGGACCATCGCTGTAATACCCGTACTTTTCCTAGCTTGAAAATTTTTTCCAATAATGTTAGAAGCTTTCTTTGAAAGATGAATCCACTTTGTACACGTGGTATTTTTATGATTTTTACTTTTTGTCATGTGGGAAATTCAATGAGCTTTCCATCGATACCAGATTCTCCCAAATCCGACACCCGGGCGAAGAGTTAGAGCCTTTTTAGTGATACAGTATATCACCTGAGCCTTCAATGCGTCACAGAGATAGCTCAAATGGAAATTTTAAATTTCCAGTGCTGCTCCACGATAATGGCGCATCACACCAAACTTCCGAGTCACAGACAAGGTGGAAATGTGATAGCTCCGCATCGCGCCACCATGCAATTTCCCATTTGTAACTGTCCAGTGACTTGGCACGATAGTGGTGCGTCGCGCCAAGAATGAAATTTGGGAAATTTTCTCAGAAATTAAATACATGTCCTACGGTTAAAAGGGTTAATTTCCCACCCTATATAAGCCTAATAACATGATATTTAGCCATAATTCTGCAACTTATAATCAATTACTCTCAAAAACTCTCAAGAAACAAGCCCTAGGGTTTTCATAGAAGGTTCAATTCCAAGGAAATTCACTGTCAAATTTCAAGAATCTCTCCATCAATCTTCGTAGAATCACAAGCTAAGGTATGCTTAGTGTTCATTCATGGACTCCTTTTGTCCATAAAGCCCAAGAATCTCTTTTCTAAGTTTAAGTTTATGGATTTCTTTATGAATTTCATGTTGGGTTTGTTTTGTTTATGTTGAGAATGATCAATTGAATTCAAATCCATGTTGGGTGATTAATTTTATGTGGAATTGATTTGTATAGATGTATATTCATGTGAACCTATGAATAAACCCTAGGATGATGAAATTAGAAGTGAATCATGATGATTAATTGTTATATAATGTTGACTACATGTGCTATTCCTACCATGTGTTTGATTAAATACCTAGATAAAGGAACAATGCCTAACTAGTATGATATCATGAAATCCCCATGTATGGACAAACTTATTCATATCACATGTTTGGTGAAGTGCTTCAATATATGAATTATGAATTGTGTTTTTGGTCATGTGTTCAAGTAAGCCATGCTATGTTAGTTTCTTCTCATCGAGTTTTGGGGGTACTTGTACCCGAACATTTATCTGTGTGCCTAGATGATGATAGGCGATATTACGCGCCTATATCAATATATTCTGCCCATATTTGTGCCATATTTTGAGAACAAATTATATATTTCATGCACTTTTAGTCCTTTTTCCTATAAGTGAGCTAACGAACATGATTAGCAAAGTTTCAGGTATAAATGATGTAGAATTCAGCATTTTATGGATTACTTGACGCCAAAGAAAGCTTCACGGAAGGAGAAAAGGAAGCTTGGACGCCAAGGACCAAAAGTGGCGCATGGAAAATCTGTCCCGGGCTAAAACAACATTTCTGAAGACTTTGGGGACTTGCAGTAATTTATTTGGATTAGGATAATGATACATTAACCTAGTACAATTGGGTTAAGTATTTCATTAGTTTATTTGGATTTGGATAATGATACATTAACCTAGTACAATTGGGTTAAGTATTTCATTAGCTTAGTAGGATTTGGTTAGATATTTCATTAGCTTTGTAGGATTAGGATATGGGTATTCTAAATACCCTATCATGCTAGAGATTTTTATTCATCATTCAAATATACATTCTACTTCTCAATTCCGAATTCTTCCTTTAATTCTATTTTCTTCTTCTATTCATCTATTCAATTCTTAATTTCCGCAACAAGAGAAACGTTACTTTGCTAGGGAAGTTCACGCCTAACGCCTACTACACCATTATTACACGAAATTCTTATTGTGGTATAATAACAATGTCAATTGTGATTTCCTTCGCATTCATGGGTAACTAAACTTCTCTGTTGGGGTTATGGAAGCCGAATGAGGTACTATCTATTACTATGAGTTTGTGAGTTCGTGACACGTATGCTGCTTATATCATTATTCTCTTCATCTTAATCTAAATTCTTTGTGGTTGCAAACGCAAGAATACGCCAGTATAACATCTAACTTGTTCAAAAGAAAGGTTATTTGTCTGGAAAAGAGATAGTGTCAAGGTAGTAGGGTCCCATCCCCTATTAAACAGTTAGTGCCGTAACTGGATTAACCTCTTGAAGAATTCGTACCGTTAGACACGCTTTAAGCTCAAAAGAGTTAAAGTGAAATAATCCTCGAATAGGTCGAAAGACGCCTGGATTTACCATCGAATACAATTCTCTATAAGCACATACATGTCCGAATTCTACACGCTCATAGCCAATAGAGACGTATAACTCAGAAGGTGGACATAACCCCAACGCTTCAATTCTCATTGTTTTACAACCTACTAAACATTCTTTCTTTTTATTTTGCTATTTTCAGCTTTTACATTAATACTTTTGTTACACATTACAATCCCCCCGTGGGATCGATACCCAACCCAGTTGGGTTCTATATTTGCTAACGACCGCTTTACACTCCCATGAAAGCTGTAGATTGAGCGTTATCACTAGAGCCATGTCATGTTTTCACGATCTCCTCAGTTACGCTATGATCCATAGAACCCAGTCAGTCATGTGACTCAGGAAATCTCAGAAATATCAGTAATCTCAGTAGTTCAGTAATCTCAGTGATCTCAGTACTCAGTAATCTCAGTAACCTCAGTATTCCCAGTTAATCTCAGTAACTTCAGTATTCTCAGTCAGTCCTAAGAACTCAATACATTCTGTCAGTCAACGGAACTCGGTAAATTCAGTTTAGCTCCGCTAAACAATACCACCAGTATCATTTCAGTTCAGCTAATCAGTTCAGTTTAGTTAATCAGTTCAGCTCAACTAATTATTTCAGTGTCTTTCAGATGGGAGTAGGATTCAACACCGAGCGAGCCTAGGGATGGGGACTCATCCGCTAAATAGGACTGAGATCCCTAGAAGCAATCCCTAAGTTCCAGAATTACATAACCAGCATAGGTACGAGATGTTACCTATTAGATAGGTCTGACATACTCAGGGATCACCTGTTAGCACATTTAAATGTATATGACTGATCCCAGAGGTGTCACCCGCTAGATTAGGACTAACTCCACAAAAATTATCTTTACCAGTGGTGTGGTACTGACACCTTTCCAGCTGGGGTTATAGGTTAGACCCCAGTTAGCTTAGTATGGGGCATATCGGTTAGATGAATACATCCCACAGTTTCAGTTATAGAATTAGGACTGTTAGATATAGTCAATTCAGCTCAGTAGTATAGATTTAGGACATCCAGATACAGTCACTCCTTATCATTATAAATGAACTTCGGGATCACCCATTAGATAGGAATGATCTCAACTATAGTTAATTAGTAACGGTATCATCTGATTTAGAGATCACCCGCAAGATAGGACTGATCTTAAATTTAGTTACTCAGATACAGTATGGAACTCAGTTAGTTCCATTAGATTCAGGATTGTCAGATACAGTTACTCATGTTATCAGTTATATTAGTTATCAGAACTCATGTTATCAGTATTCAACTTCAGGACTATTAGACACAGTCAATCAGACCAGTTCTTTATAATCAGAACTGTCAGAAATAGTTATTCATGTATCAGTAACATAGTATCAGTCCCTCATATATTAGTAATTCCATGTTATTAGTAAACTCAGTAGTCAGAACTTAGCATTCAGTTCTATTACGATGTCAGTTATAGTTACGTATGCATGCATGTATTCTGACGTTCATATTAGTTAGTCAGTTAGTATTGTTCATGTATATGAACCAATTGCATTCAGCCTACCTCACTTGCTTACCAGTATATTCAAAGTATGGATGCATTTGCGCTATGGTATCTTATACCATAGGTTTAAAAGCATGAGCTCCAGAGAACTAGTACTATGCCAGTTCAGCGATCAGAGTTAGAAATGAGGCCTCATCCTTCGAGGACATGATAATCACATTACTATTTTTGTTTTCAGTTTATTCCAGTAGTTGAAGTTAGTTGGGGACATGTCCCATCAACTCCTTATTCAGATAGTTTAGAGGCTTTCAGACTACAGTATGTTTAGACAATTATCTCATTTGTTTTGGTATTGTTATACCATATTTTTCAGTTATGTACTAGTATTGAACCTTATGGCCTTTCAGTTCATGTTTCTGCATTTATGATATTATTACTATTATTTAGTGCTCAGTTTACAGATATCAGTCATGGGTTAGCTTGTGGTCCTTCGGGGTCATGGGCACCATGTAGCATTCTAGGTACCAGATTCGGGGCGTTACAAACTTAGTATTAGAACCTAAGGCTCAACAATGTCCTAGGAAGTTTAAAAAGCTGTATCTAGTAGAGTCTTGTATATGGGTGTGTTGTGCACCATACTTATGTGCTGGAGGCTATGAGGTGTTTAAGGAATAGTTTCCATTCTTTCAATATTCATGTCATGCCAGTAAGCATAGACTCAAAGTTAAACTCTCAGTTTAATTCATTTCTCCTATTCTTCTACACATCATGCCTCCTAAAAGAATAAACAAGAATCAGTCAGCCCCTCAGCCCGACTCATGTGAAGTTCAGGGCCGTAATCACTACTCTTGATCTATCAGTTGCTACTCTTAATAAATCACCAACTTTCATTCCAGGTAACCCAGTGGACAATTCAGTTGCAACCAGGATTCGGGACTTTACCCGAATGAACCTTCCATCCTTTCTTGGGTCTAAGTCAGATGAGGACCCTTAGGAATTCCTAGATCAAGTTCAGAAGGTGACTGACATCATGGGTTGATTACTGTTGAGAGTGCTGAGATAGCTGTATATCAGTTGCAAGATGTGGCTCATACTTGGTTCAAGTAGTGGAAGTTAGAAAGGGCTGATGATGCAGGACCTATAAAATGGGATGATTTTGTCACTACATTCTTAGAGAGGTTTTTTTCCCTAGAGCTGAAAGAAGCCAAGGTGTTAGAACTCATCAAACTCGGGTAGGGCACCATGATGGTGAAAGAGTATTCTCTTAAGTTTACTCAATTAGCCAGATATGCTCCTCATGTGGTTGCAGACCATAGGGCCAAGATGAGTAAATTTGTGTCAGGGGTGAATGATAGAGTGGTTAATGAGTGTAGATCTACTATGCGGAATAGTGACATGACTTTAGCCAGACTTATGACCTATGCTCAGCAGATAGAGGAGCAAAAGATTAAGATGAAGGAAAAGTAGAATAAAAGGGCAAGGATGGGTAGTTTCAGCTTTGCTCAGCCTAAGTCAGGAGGTGGTAGCCGTACTCAGAATAGTCATAAGCTTTCAGTCCCAGCTCCATCTTTAGCTTATGCACCAGTACCCAAGTTTGGGAATGATAGTCGTGATAGGTCACCAGGATTTGAGGCCCAGTATAGTGAGAACATGAGTCTTACCTCTCCGCTTTGCAAAGAGTGTGGTAAGAATCACCTAGGTGTATATAGAACAGACAGTGAGGTATGTTATGGATGTGGTAAGCCAGGCCATAAGCTACGAGAATATAGAGTAAGGGCTCAGAAGGGAAAAGATTAACGCCAGCAGGGCGTCACTTCCAGTACCTCTAGTGGTCAGCGTCAGAATAGGTTTTTTGCTCTTCAGACTCGCCCTGATCAAGGAAATTCCCTCGACATAGATTCGGGTACGTGATTGATAACGCTCAACTTATACCTCAAATTAGTGTAAGGCAGTCGTCGTCAATATATTTACCCAACTTTGGAGTCAGGGTCGAATCCACAAGGAATAATGTGAGTGGCGATTAAGCTAATTTGAAGCTATAGCTACATGTTCAATTCAAACAAATGGTACGAATATATAAAATTAAGATGAGGGTTTTGGAAGTATCAAGTAATGTTATCACTTCAATATTAATGTTTATAATCAATATAAATGGGAAACCAAAGTTATGTTCACCAAGGGTTTCGGGAACTAACAGATATTAGGTAATGCTAGAGATTCTCGGAATGATTACAACAACAAAATATCCCTAACGATTATACTATCTGACTTATCTCTTGACCTCACCCAATAATTTATTATCTAATTCTCTCGAACTTAGATAACTTATCTATTTCCAATAGGATGTTATCTCAGGTAGATTAATCCAGTTACATCATTAATCATTAAATAGAAGGTTGGTAGCTTCCGAGTCCTTGTTGATAATTCACGTCCTCTAGTCTATTTATCCGTTATAAGCAAATGAAACCTAAGGCATAACCTAATGTTTGCAACCACTAGATTTCAATTAAAACAATAGAATTTCAAGATGTTCCACTACTCTTTGAATCCATTAAACACCTAGTATCATATCAAACGCTAATCCATAATCCCATAACCATGGCTAATGGAATTAGCCACTCAAGATTTGATGAACGAAATCACAAGTTGAATTCATAATGATAAGGATAACTTACGATTAGATGGAAAACAACAAGTAGTTTCTTCGATTTAATCACAAGATAGAAACCCAAAAATAGTTGATAAACAAGAAGAATAATTGATTTAAGAGAGCAATGTTACGTGCCTCTCTTCCCTAGGTTAATGCCTGATAGATAATCAATAAAAACCCTAAAACAAGTCTTTAAATAGTTAATTCTAAGGAAACCAAACTTACGGTTTCAGTTTTCTCCTTGAATTAGACAACGACGATCTTGATTGCGTGTCAGACGTCTAACGATGTGTGCAAGATATCGTCAAATATTCCAGTGAATTGTTGTCTTCTGATTCTTCTGAAGGCAATTTTGATGGCTTGTCAAATATGTGATGGCGCATGAAAAATGTTGTCACATATTCACTGGAACTCAGCATGATTTGCTTTAGGTTGACGAAAATTTTTATGCCTCATCACATATTTGACAGCGCTTCCGAAATAATGTCACATTTTATCTTAACTCCTCAGGTTCTATCTAAGATTGATGGCAACTTTGATAGCCTATCCCAATTCTAACAGCGCGTCAGCAATGGTGTTAGCTACACTTTAGCTTATTTACACCAGATTTCAGCTAGTTTATTCCTCTTTTCTTTGGTTTCCTCCTCGATCACTTGTATCTGCATTAAAACACTAAAAACAATCAAAAACAACAACAGTTGCTTAAGACTTCACAATTATTCCTCGTTAAAAGCCTCAAATGTATTAGAATCTTCTCACACATCACACCCTCAACTTAAAAAAATTGCTTGTCCTCAAGAAACCAAAACACAACACTATGATACTTAACCAAGAAATACATAAGATACCTATGGCAGTTGATTTTAATTTTAGCTCAAAACACATGGCACTCTCCAAGTTCAATTACTTATAAACCCAACTATGTTTATAAATGAAGATCCACAATGTGACATAAAGGAATCAAGATTTGGCATCAAGTTAGAAACAACAACCATGCATATATACAAGTCACACTACCCAAACAAGTAGGCAGCTAGTGATAGAACCTGTGTGCCCTTACAACAAAGAAGTCCCTCCTAACTCATGTATGAAATAAATCATGTCAATGTAGGGTCGGTCAAGAGACACTCACTCTCAGAAAGAAATTCCAATCAATGTATGTCAAATATCATATGCTTGCCTTTATTTTCATTACCAAGGTGTCCAGACAGGTAAGTTAGTATCACTATAGGTCTTTTCTTTGGTTTGTAATGTAGGCTAAGGGTTGGTATGATATTCAATGGCATTTAGAGTGACTAAGCCTCCTTGGCACTACCTTAACTTTTGGGGTTCACTTATTAACCCTTTTCTTTTTTTTCTCCTTTTATTGATCACACATTATTCAGGATGGATGTGGCTTTTCTTTTTTCATTCTTTTTCTTTTCTTATTCTTTTTCCACACTACCCATCTTTTTATTCTTTTTACTTATTCTTTTTCTTTTATTCTATCTTTCTTCATACCCAGTTTACATCACACACCCCTATGATAGCCACCTTAAACTTAGGTTGTTTACCTAAGTCAAGGTACATAGTGTCCAAGGAGGACCAGGGCTAAAACAGGTTCATTATGATATAAATAGGAAGGTGATAGGTGTCATAGAAATAAATGGTCAATTCAGGCTCAAAATAGGGATCAAGAGATATCATGCATACATGGAAGGTCATTTAGGCTAAAAAGTGACTTAAAAATCAAAACGTCCTAGGATCCTTTTCTGACCCCTATCTTTCAACCAAGGTAAGAATAACTGGGCAAGTTTTAGATTCAACACACAGAGGGAATCGAGTAAGACCTCACACACACATGGCACAATGGTACATCACAAGCTACTACCCATTCGGTTCATGCAATTGTTAGCAGTGATATCATGTCCCTAGTACTAATGCCATAAAAAGATTCACAGTAGCTACATATAAATGTATATCACATATTTATAAAATAGACCAATGGAGAGGTGTTTATCAGTCTTAAAAATCAACAAAAATATGTCAACTTCTCTAGATACTTATTTTTCTCCAGTTAACCATAATACATCACAAAACAAACACAATACGCCTAAATATACCGGCTCTACTAGGAACAAGACTCCAGGGAAAAGAGGCACGATAATAAAAACTCCAGGAGGACATCACACCCACAAGTAGCCTTACCCTCAACTTAATATCATATAGTGTTCCCAACACGCCAATCCAAAACAAGAGAGTTTGAAACATACCCGTGGTACCATGGGTGTGAAGATTTGATGTCATCCACGCAATACAAATACAAACAACAAAATACCTTGGGTTGCCTCCCAAAAAGCGCCTAATTTAGTGTCGCGACATGACCCAACTTAGCTTTTTTCTCCATCTTGAGGATATGAACTTCACCCCTAACTTAGAGTCTATCTTTTTGCCTCGCTAATAGGGAGGTGGTACAAAGATTAAGAAGCTGAGTAATGGATGATACATGGTAAAAAACTTAGTTTTATAGAGAGGTGTGTTTTTGTGTTGCTTATCAAGTGTAAAATAAAGAATATAGGATTCTTGTTCCTCATCTTCACAGTCTTCCACTATTTTAGATGATTCCACAGACAAGATATCATCTAATCATAATGTGGAAAAATGCTTCGAGTGTGGCCCAACAAATCCTACTTCAAAATTTACACTATCCTCTGCACACTCACTTTTATTCATCTTCTCAACATTTTTACTTTAAATTGGGCTAGAGTTTTCATAAGAGATTGGCTTGGCTTTTTCTTTTGCCTCTAGCACCATTTCCTTAATCTTGGCATCATCCCTCATGGTTGGCTCGGTTAGTTAGGAAATCTCCAAGGGCTGATCAACATCAAGCTCATCATCAGTATAGGAATCTTGCTCTTCATCGTCGCACTCTTCCATTATTTTAAATGATTCCATAGACAAGATATCATTCAAACATAATGTAGAAAAGTGTTTTAGATGATTGACCTTGATATCCATCTCTTTTATCCTTTCTCTTCCCTCATTAAATGCCCTAATGTCTTTATGTATGTCACATATAGTATCATTCGTTGTGTCTATACGATCCAACATTAGTTGAAGTATAGCTTCAATGCCACTCTTTCCAGTGCTGCGTTCTTCCTTTTCTTGACCATAAGACCTGTCATACTTATAAGAAGAACTAAAACTTGGGTTAGCGCAATAGGGGGAGGGGGAGTTTGGGAAATCACTCCAATGTCCATCTTGACCACCATATAAAGAACAATTATACTCCCGGTATGATGGATATAGTGAACATATCTCTCTCCGGGGAGCATATCTACAATCTTGAAAAAAGTGGGGTCCATCACAATATGGACATGGATCATCCAGATAAGATTTCCAACCATCAAAATTACATTTATTCCATGATACCATAGTAGGAAATAAACAAAAATAAAGAAAATCTACCTAACACAAGAAACAATGAAAATGACAAACAAATATTTACAAGTAAGTTAAAATTCCAAACTAACTCAACACTCCAAATTGCTCCCCGGCAACGACGCCATTTTTGATAACGCTCAAATTATACCTCAAATTAGTGTAAGTCATTCATCGTCAATATATTTACCCAACTTTGGAGTCGGGGTCGAATCTATAGGAAACAATATGAGTGGCGATTAAGATAATTTGAAGCTATAGCTACAAGTTCAATTCAAATAAATGGTACGAAAATATAAAATTAGGATAGGGGTTTTGGAAGTATCAAGTAATGTTGCCACTTCAATATTAATGTTTGTAATTAATATAAATGGGAAACCAGAGTTATGTTCACCAAGGGTTTTGGGAATTGACAGATACTAAGTAATGCTAAAGATTCTCGGAATAATTAGAACAACAGAATATCCCTGATGATTATACTATCTGACTTATCTCTCAACCTCACCAGACAATTTACTATCTAATTCTCTCGAATTTAGATAACTTATCTATTTCCAATAGGATGTTATCTCAGGTAGATTAATCCAGTTACAACATTAATCATTAAACAAAAGGTTGGTAGCTTTCGAGTCCTTGTTGATAATTCACGTCCTCTAGTCTATTTCTCCGTTAGAAGCAAATAAAACCTAAGGCATAACCTAATGTTTGGAACCACTAGATTTCAGTTAAAACAATAAAATTTCAAGATGTTCCACTACTCTTTGAATCCATTAAACACCTAGTATCATATCAAACCCTAATCCATGGATCCCATAACCCCAGGTAATGGAATTAGCCCCTCATGATTTGATGAACGAAATCACAAGTTGAATTCATAATGATAAGGATAACTTATGATTAGATGGAAAACAGCAAGTAGTTTCTTCGATTGAATCACAAGGTAGAAACCCAAAAATAGTTGATAAAAATAAGAAAAATAATTGATGTAAGAGAGCAATGTTACGTGCCTCTCTTCCCTAGGTTAATGCCTGATAGATAATTAATAAAAACCCTAAAACAAGTCTTTAAATAGTTAATTCTAAATAAGGAAACAAAACTTAAGGTTTCAGTTTTCTCTTCGGATTAGACGACAACGATCTTGACGGCGTGTTAGACGTCTAACGATGTGTGCAAGATGTCATCAAAGATTCCAGTGAATTATTGTCTTCTGATTCTTATGAAGGCAATTCTGATGGCGTGTCAAATATGTGACAGTGCGTGAAAAATGTCGTCACTTCTTCACTGAAATTCAGCATGACCTGCTTTAGGTTGACGATAATTTTGATGCCTCGTCACAAATTTAACGCTGCTTTCGAAATAACTCCACATTTCATCTTAACTCCTCAGGTTCTATCTAAGCTTGATGGCAACTTTGAAAGCTTGTCCCAATTCTGACGGAGTGTCAGAAATAGCGTTAGCCACACTTCAGCTTATTTACACTAGATTTCTGCTGATTTATTCCTTTCCATTGGTTTCCTCCCTGATCACTTGTATCTGTATTAAAACACTAAAAACAATCAAAAATAACAAAATATGCTTAAGACTTTGAAAATATTCCTTGTTAAAAGCCTCCAATGTGTTAGCATCTGCTCACACATCAGTTATAGGTCCTTCATACTCATGATATGTATTGTTAAACCTCTTTCTCTCATTTTAGCTAAAGATTTTTAGCATGAGTTATTCAGTCATGAATCATTCCATGGATGCCCAGTGCATCACTCCAGTATCTTAGTAAGGTGAGCATTGTTAGAGGGATATAGTGTCCCAAGGGGAAGATACCCCATTATTCCCCAGTGCTCTCACGATTTAAATTAAGTTTCTCTTAGCATAAGAAATCCAGTTTAGAATAAAGGGCAATCATAAGTTGACCCTCAAAGTCCCAACCTCATATATGGGCCAATTATTTAGAGGCTCATTTCAGTTCGCAAAATTCAGTTTATATATCGTTCTTCAACCTTAGTCATGTAATCAGGTTCGTGTTCATGCATACTTCTAGCATAATCATGGGGTCATCAGTGCTTTTTAGTCACGTAACAATTTTCTTAAACTTACTCAGTTCTCTCTTAAAATTACCATTAAAAACTTGGTATTTAGTTTATGCTCAGATCCCCATTAAAAACTTGGTACTAAGTACTCTTGCAGATTTAGTTATGCATTCATATATAAGTTCAGTCATGTAATTATGCATCAGACATGTATTATTACTATGGGAAATTTAGTTCATCAGAATATTCAGTCATGTATTCATGAGTCAATTATCAGTCAGGCATCAGGTATGCATGAATTCAGCTTATTAGTCATGCATCGGATATACATATTCAGTATGTTATATTCAGATCTTCAGTCATGCTAGTCATGAGATCATGTTTCAGTTATTCATGTTTAGTATGTACGTCAGTTTATGTTCTTTCCCTCACTCTCAGTCTCAGTCGAGGATGAATGTTCTCAAGGTGGAGATATTGAAATACCCGTACTTTTTCTAGCTTGAAAATTTTTCCCAAGAATGTTAGAAACTTTCTTTGAAAGATTAATCTACTTTTGTACACATGGTATTTTTAATATTTTCACTTTTTATCATGTGGGAAATTCATTAAGCTTTCCGTCGACACCATATTTGCCTAAATCCGACACCTAGACGAAGAGTTAGATCCTTTTTAGTGATACAATGTATCACTTGAGCCATCAACGCATCGCGGAGATAGCTTAAATGGAAATTATCAATTTCTAGTGCTGGTCCACGATAATGGCGCGTCGCACCAAACTTCCGAGTCACAGAAAAGGTGGGAATACGATAGCTCCGCGTCGCGCCACCGTGCAATTTCTCAGTTATAACTGTCCAGTGACTTGGCACGATAGTGGTGAGTCGCGCCAAGAATGAAATTTGGGAAATTTTCTCAGAAATTAAATACATGTCCTACGGTTAAAAGGGTCAATTTCCCACCCTATATAAGCCTAATAACATGAGATTTAGCCATAATTCTGCAACTTATACTCAATTACTCTCAAAAACTCTCAAGAAACAAGCCCTAGGGTTTTCATAGAAGGTTCAATTCCAAGGAAATTCACTGTCAAATTTCAAGAATCTCTCCGTCAATCTTCGTAGAATCACAAGCTAAGGTATGCTTAGTGTTCATTCATGGACTCCTTTTGTCCATGAAGCCCAAGAATCTCTTTTCTAAGTTTAAGTTTATGGATTTCTTTATGAATTTCATGTTGGGTTTGTTTTGTTTATGTTGAGAATGATCAATTGAATTCAAATCCATGTTGGGTGATTAATTTTATGTGGAATTGATTTGTATAGATGTATATTCATGTGAACCTATGAATAAACCCTAGGATGATGAAATTAGAAGTGAATCATGATGATTAATTTTTATATAATGTTGACTACATGTGTTATGCCTACCATGTGTTTGATTAAATACCTAGATAAAGGAACAATGCCTAACTAGTATGATATCATGAAATCCCCATGTATGGACAAACTTATGCATATCACATGTTTGGTGAAGTGCTTCAATATATGAATTATGAATTGTGTTTTTGGTCATGTGTTCAAGTAAGCCATGCTATGTTAGTTTCTTCTCATCGAGTTTTGGGGGTACTTGTACCCGAACATTTATTTGTGTGCCTAGAGATATGTCATGTTTTCACGATCTCCTCAGTTACGCTATGATACATAGAACCCAGTCAGTCATGTGACTCAGAAAATCTCAGAAATATCAGTAATCTCAGTAGTTCAGTAATCTCAGTGATCTCAGTACTCAGTAATCTCAGTAACCTCAGTATTCCCAGTTAATCTCAGTAACTTCAGTATTCTCAGTCAGTCCTAAGAACTCAATACATTCTGTCAGTCAACGGAACTCGGTAAATTCAGTTTAGCTCCGCTAAACAATACCACCAGTATCATTTCAGTTCAGCTAATCAGTTCAGTTTAGTTAATCAGTTCAGCTCAACTAATTATTTCAGTGTCTTTCAGATGGGAGTAGGATTCAACACCGAGCGAGCCTAGGGATGGGGACTCATCCGCTAAATAGGACTGAGATCCCTAGAAGCAATCCCTAAGTTCCAGAATTACATAACCAGCATAGGTACGAGATGTTACCTATTAGATAGGTCTGACATACTCAGGGATCACCTGTTAGCACATTTAAATGTATATGACTGATCCCAGAGGTGTCACCCGCTAGATTAGGACTAACTCCACAAAAATTATCTTTACCAGTGGTGTGGTACTGACACCTTTCCAGCTGGGGTTATAGGTTAGACCCCAGTTAGCTTAGTATGGGGCATATCGGTTAGATGAATACATCCCACAGTTTCAGTTATAGAATTAGGACTGTTAGATATAGTCAATTCAGCTCAGTAGTATAGATTTAGGACATCCAGATACAGTCACTCCTTATCATTATAAATGAACTTCGGGATCACCCATTAGATAGGAATGATCTCAACTATAGTTAATTAGTAACGGTATCATCTGATTTAGAGATCACCCGCAAGATAGGACTGATCTTAAATTTAGTTACTCAGATACAGTATGGAACTCAGTTAGTTCCATTAGATTCAGGATTGTCAGATACAGTTACTCATGTTATCAGTTATATTAGTTATCAGAACTCATGTTATCAGTATTCAACTTCAGGACTATTAGACACAGTCAATCAGACCAGTTCTTTATAATTAGAACTGTCAGAAATAGTTATTCATGTATCAGTAACATAGTATCAGTCCCTCATATATTAGTAATTCCATGTTATTAGTAAACTCAGTAGTCAGAACTTAGCATTCAGTTCTATTACGATGTCAGTTATAGTTACGTATGCATGCATGTATTCTGACGTTCATATTAGTTAGTCAGTTAGTATTGTTCATGTATATGAACCAATTGCATTCAGCCTACCTCACTTGCTTACCAGTATATTCAAAGTATGGATGCATTTGCGCTATGGTATCTTATACCATAGGTTTAAAAGCATGAGCTCCAGAGAACTAGTACTATGCCAGTTCAGCGATCAGAGTTAGAAATGAGGCCTCATCCTTCGAGGACATGATAATCACATTACTATTTTTGTTTTCAGTTTATTCCAGTAGTTGAAGTTAGTTGGGGACATGTCCCATCAACTCCTTATTCAGATAGTTTAGAGGCTTTCAGACTACAGTATGTTTAGACAATTATCTCATTTGTTTTGGTATTGTTATACCATATTTTTCAGTTATGTACTAGTATTGAACCTTATGGCCTTTCAGTTCATGTTTCTGCATTTATGATATTATTACTATTATTTAGTTCTCAGTTTACAGATATCAGTCATGGGTTAGCTTGTGGTCCTTCGGGGTCATGGGCACCATGTAGCATTCTAGGTACCAGATTCGGGGCGTTACAAACTTAGTATTAGAACCTAAGGCTTAACAATGTCCTAGGAAGTTTAAAAAGCTGTATCTAGTAGAGTCTTGTATATGGGTGTGTTGTGCACCATACTTATGTGCTGGAGGCTATGAGGTGTTTAAGGAATAGTTTCCATTCTTTCAATATTCATGTCATGCCAGTAAGCATAGACTCAAAGTTAAACTCTCAGTTTAATTCATTTCTCCTATTCTTCTACACATCATGCCTCCTAAAAGAATAAACAAGAATCAGTCAGCCCCTCAGCCCGACTCATGTGAAGTTCAGGGCCGTAATCACTACTCTTGATCTATCAGTTGCTACTCTTAATAAATCACCAACTTTCATTCCAGGTAACCCAGTGGACAATTCAGTTGCAACCAGGATTCGGGACTTTACCCGAATGAACCTTCCATCCTTTCTTGGGTCTAAGTCAGATGAGGACCCTTAGGAATTCCTAGATCAAGTTCAGAAGGTGACTGACATCATGGGTTGATTACTGTTGAGAGTGCTGAGATAGCTGTATATCAGTTGCAAGATGTGGCTCATACTTGGTTCAAGTAGTGGAAGTTAGAAAGGGCTGATGATGCAGGACCTATAAAATGGGATGATTTTGTCACTACATTCTTAGAGAGGTTTTTTTCCCTAGAGCTGAAAGAAGCCAAGGTGTTAGAACTCATCAAACTCGGGTAGGGCACCATGATGGTGAAAGAGTATTCTCTTAAGTTTACTCAATTAGCCAGATATGCTCCTCATGTGGTTGCAGACCATAGGGCCAAGATGAGTAAATTTGTGTCAGGGGTGAATGATAGAGTGGTTAATGAGTGTAGATCTACTATGCGGAATAGTGACATGACTTTAGCCAGACTTATGACCTATGCTCAGCAGATAGAGGAGCAAAAGATTAAGATGAAGGAAAAGTAGAATAAAAGGGCAAGGATGGGTAGTTTCAGCTTTGCTCAGCCTAAGTCAGGAGGTGGTAGCCGTACTCAGAATAGTCATAAGCTTTCAGTCCCAGCTCCATCTTTAGCTTATGCACCAGTACCCAAGTTTGGGAATGATAGTCGTGATAGGTCACCAGGATTTGAGGCCCAGTATAGTGAGAACATGAGTCTTACCTCTCCGCTTTGCAAAGAGTGTGGTAAGAATCACCTAGGTGTATATAGAACAGACAGTGAGGTATGTTATGGATGTGGTAAGCCAGGCCATAAGCTACGAGAATATAGAGTAAGGGCTCAGAAGGGAAAAGATTAACGCCAGCAGGGCGTCACTTCCAGTACCTCTAGTGGTCAGCGTCAGAATAGGTTTTTTGCTCTTCAGACTCGCCCTGATCAAGGAAATTCCCTCGACATAGATTCGGGTACGTGATTGATAACGCTCAACTTATACCTCAAATTAGTGTAAGGCAGTCGTCGTCAATATATTTACCCAACTTTGGAGTCAGGGTCGAATCCACAAGGAATAATGTGAGTGGCGATTAAGCTAATTTGAAGCTATAGCTACATGTTCAATTCAAACAAATGGTACGAATATATAAAATTAAGATGAGGGTTTTGGAAGTATCAAGTAATGTTATCACTTCAATATTAATGTTTATAATCAATATAAATGGGAAACCAAAGTTATGTTCACCAAGGGTTTCGGGAACTAACAGATATTAGGTAATGCTAGAGATTCTCGGAATGATTACAACAACAAAATATCCCTAACGATTATACTATCTGACTTATCTCTTGACCTCACCCAATAATTTATTATCTAATTCTCTCGAACTTAGATAACTTATCTATTTCCAATAGGATGTTATCTCAGGTAGATTAATCCAGTTACATCATTAATCATTAAATAGAAGGTTGGTAGCTTCCGAGTCCTTGTTGATAATTCACGTCCTCTAGTCTATTTATCCGTTATAAGCAAATGAAACCTAAGGCATAACCTAATGTTTGCAACCACTAGATTTCAATTAAAACAATAGAATTTCAAGATGTTCCACTACTCTTTGAATCCATTAAACACCTAGTATCATATCAAACGCTAATCCATAATCCCATAACCATGGCTAATGGAATTAGCCACTCAAGATTTGATGAACGAAATCACAAGTTGAATTCATAATGATAAGGATAACTTACGATTAGATGGAAAACAACAAGTAGTTTCTTCGATTTAATCACAAGATAGAAACCCAAAAATAGTTGATAAACAAGAAGAATAATTGATTTAAGAGAGCAATGTTACGTGCCTCTCTTCCCTAGGTTAATGCCTGATAGATAATCAATAAAAACCCTAAAACAAGTCTTTAAATAGTTAATTCTAAGGAAACCAAACTTACGGTTTCAGTTTTCTCCTTGAATTAGACAACGACGATCTTGATTGCGTGTCAGACGTCTAACGATGTGTGCAAGATATCGTCAAATATTCCAGTGAATTGTTGTCTTCTGATTCTTCTGAAGGCAATTTTGATGGCTTGTCAAATATGTGATGGCGCATGAAAAATGTTGTCACATATTCACTGGAACTCAGCATGATTTGCTTTAGGTTGACGAAAATTTTTATGCCTCATCACATATTTGACAGCGCTTCCGAAATAATGTCACATTTTATCTTAACTCCTCAGGTTCTATCTAAGATTGATGGCAACTTTGATAGCCTATCCCAATTCTAACAGCGCGTCAGCAATGGTGTTAGCTACACTTTAGCTTATTTACACCAGATTTCAGCTAGTTTATTCCTCTTTTCTTTGGTTTCCTCCTCGATCACTTGTATCTGCATTAAAACACTAAAAACAATCAAAAACAACAACAGTTGCTTAAGACTTCACAATTATTCCTCGTTAAAAGCCTCAAATGTATTAGAATCTTCTCACACATCACACCCTCAACTTAAAAAAATTGCTTGTCCTCAAGAAACCAAAACACAACACTATGATACTTAACCAAGAAATACATAAGATACCTATGGCAGTTGATTTTAATTTTAGCTCAAAACACATGGCACTCTCCAAGTTCAATTACTTATAAACCCAACTATGTTTATAAATGAAGATCCACAATGTGACATAAAGGAATCAAGATTTGGCATCAAGTTAGAAACAACAACCATGCATATATACAAGTCACACTACCCAAACAAGTAGGCAGCTAGTGATAGAACCTGTGTGCCCTTACAACAAAGAAGTCCCTCCTAACTCATGTATGAAATAAATCATGTCAATGTAGGGTCGGTCAAGAGACACTCACTCTCAGAAAGAAATTCCAATCAATGTATGTCAAATATCATATGCTTGCCTTTATTTTCATTACCAAGGTGTCCAGACAGGTAAGTTAGTATCACTATAGGTCTTTTCTTTGGTTTGTAATGTAGGCTAAGGGTTGGTATGATATTCAATGGCATTTAGAGTGACTAAGCCTCCTTGGCACTACCTTAACTTTTGGGGTTCACTTATTAACCCTTTTCTTTTTTTTCTCCTTTTATTGATCACACATTATTCAGGATGGATGTGGCTTTTCTTTTTTCATTCTTTTTCTTTTCTTATTCTTTTTCCACACTACCCATCTTTTTATTCTTTTTACTTATTCTTTTTCTTTTATTCTATCTTTCTTCATACCCAGTTTACATCACACACCCCTATGATAGCCACCTTAAACTTAGGTTGTTTACCTAAGTCAAGGTACATAGTGTCCAAGGAGGACCAGGGCTAAAACAGGTTCATTATGATATAAATAGGAAGGTGATAGGTGTCATAGAAATAAATGGTCAATTCAGGCTCAAAATAGGGATCAAGAGATATCATGCATACATGGAAGGTCATTTAGGCTAAAAAGTGACTTAAAAATCAAAACGTCCTAGGATCCTTTTCTGACCCCTATCTTTCAACCAAGGTAAGAATAACTGGGCAAGTTTTAGATTCAACACACAGAGGGAATCGAGTAAGACCTCACACACACATGGCACAATGGTACATCACAAGCTACTACCCATTCGGTTCATGCAATTGTTAGCAGTGATATCATGTCCCTAGTACTAATGCCATAAAAAGATTCACAGTAGCTACATATAAATGTATATCACATATTTATAAAATAGACCAATGGAGAGGTGTTTATCAGTCTTAAAAATCAACAAAAATATGTCAACTTCTCTAGATACTTATTTTTCTCCAGTTAACCATAATACATCACAAAACAAACACAATACGCCTAAATATACCGGCTCTACTAGGAACAAGACTCCAGGGAAAAGAGGCACGATAATAAAAACTCCAGGAGGACATCACACCCACAAGTAGCCTTACCCTCAACTTAATATCATATAGTGTTCCCAACACGCCAATCCAAAACAAGAGAGTTTGAAACATACCCGTGGTACCATGGGTGTGAAGATCTGATGTCATCCACGCAATACAAATACAAACAACAAAATACCTTGGGTTGCCTCCCAAAAAGCGCCTAATTTAGTGTCGCGACATGACCCAACTTAGCTTTTTTCTCCATCTTGAGGATATGAACTTCACCCCTAACTTAGAGTCTATCTTTTTGCCTCGCTAATAGGGAGGTGGTACAAAGATTAAGAAGCTGAGTAATGGATGATACATGGTAAAAAACTTAGTTTTATAGAGAGGTGTGTTTTTGTGTTGCTTATCAAGTGTAAAATAAAGAATATAGGATTCTTGTTCCTCATCTTCACAGTCTTCCACTATTTTAGATGATTCCACAGACAAGATATCATCTAATCATAATGTGGAAAAATGCTTCGAGTGTGGCCCAACAAATCCTACTTCAAAATTTACACTATCCTCTGCACACTCACTTTTATTCATCTTCTCAACATTTTTACTTTAAATTGGGCTAGAGTTTTCATAAGAGATTGGCTTGGCTTTTTCTTTTGCCTCTAGCACCATTTCCTTAATCTTGGCATCATCCCTCATGGTTGGCTCGGTTAGTTAGGAAATCTCCAAGGGCTGATCAACATCAAGCTCATCATCAGTATAGGAATCTTGCTCTTCATCGTCACACTCTTCCATTATTTTAAATGATTCCATAGACAAGATATCATTCAAACATAATGTAGAAAAGTGTTTTAGATGATTGACCTTGATATCCATCTCTTTTATCCTTTCTCTTCCCTCATTAAATGCCCTAATGTCTTTATGTATGTCACATATAGTATCATTCGTTGTGTCTATACGATCCAACATTAGTTGAAGTATAGCTTCAATGCCACTCTTTCCAGTGCTGCGTTCTTCCTTTTCTTGACCATAAGACCTGTCATACTTATAAGAAGAACTAAAACTTGGGTTAGCGCAATAGGGGGAGGGGGAGTTTGGGAAATCACTCCAATGTCCATCTTGACCACCATATAAAGAACAATTATACTCCCGGTATGATGGATATAGTGAACATATCTCTCTCCGGGGAGCATATCTACAATCTTGAAAAAAGTGGGGTCCATCACAATATGGACATGGATCATCCAGATAAGATTTCCAACCATCAAAATTACATTTATTCCATGATACCATAGTAGGAAATAAACAAAAATAAAGAAAATCTACCTAACACAAGAAACAATGAAAATGACAAACAAATATTTACAAGTAAGTTAAAATTCCAAACTAACTCAACACTCCAAATTGCTCCCCGGCAACGACGCCATTTTTGATAACGCTCAAATTATACCTCAAATTAGTGTAAGTCATTCATCGTCAATATATTTACCCAACTTTGGAGTCGGGGTCGAATCTATAGGAAACAATATGAGTGGCGATTAAGATAATTTGAAGCTATAGCTACAAGTTCAATTCAAATAAATGGTACGAAAATATAAAATTAGGATAGGGGTTTTGGAAGTATCAAGTAATGTTGCCACTTCAATATTAATGTTTGTAATTAATATAAATGGGAAACCAGAGTTATGTTCACCAAGGGTTTTGGGAATTGACAGATACTAAGTAATGCTAAAGATTCTCGGAATAATTAGAACAACAGAATATCCCTGATGATTATACTATCTGACTTATCTCTCAACCTCACCAGACAATTTACTATCTAATTCTCTCGAATTTAGATAACTTATCTATTTCCAATAGGATGTTATCTCAGGTAGATTAATCCAGTTACAACATTAATCATTAAACAAAAGGTTGGTAGCTTTCGAGTCCTTGTTGATAATTCACGTCCTCTAGTCTATTTCTCCGTTAGAAGCAAATAAAACCTAAGGCATAACCTAATGTTTGGAACCACTAGATTTCAGTTAAAACAATAAAATTTCAAGATGTTCCACTACTCTTTGAATCCATTAAACACCTAGTATCATATCAAACCCTAATCCATGGATCCCATAACCCCAGGTAATGGAATTAGCCCCTCATGATTTGATGAACGAAATCACAAGTTGAATTCATAATGATAAGGATAACTTATGATTAGATGGAAAACAGCAAGTAGTTTCTTCGATTGAATCACAAGGTAGAAACCCAAAAATAGTTGATAAAAATAAGAAAAATAATTGATGTAAGAGAGCAATGTTACGTGCCTCTCTTCCCTAGGTTAATGCCTGATAGATAATTAATAAAAACCCTAAAACAAGTCTTTAAATAGTTAATTCTAAATAAGGAAACAAAACTTAAGGTTTCAGTTTTCTCTTCGGATTAGACGACAACGATCTTGACGGCGTGTTAGACGTCTAACGATGTGTGCAAGATGTCATCAAAGATTCCAGTGAATTATTGTCTTCTGATTCTTATGAAGGCAATTCTGATGGCGTGTCAAATATGTGACAGTGCGTGAAAAATGTCGTCACTTCTTCACTGAAATTCAGCATGACCTGCTTTAGGTTGACGATAATTTTGATGCCTCGTCACAAATTTAACGCTGCTTTCGAAATAACTCCACATTTCATCTTAACTCCTCAGGTTCTATCTAAGCTTGATGGCAACTTTGAAAGCTTGTCCCAATTCTGACGGAGTGTCAGAAATAGCGTTAGCCACACTTCAGCTTATTTACACTAGATTTCTGCTGATTTATTCCTTTCCATTGGTTTCCTCCCTGATCACTTGTATCTGTATTAAAACACTAAAAACAATCAAAAATAACAAAATATGCTTAAGACTTTGAAAATATTCCTTGTTAAAAGCCTCCAATGTGTTAGCATCTGCTCACACATCAGTTATAGGTCCTTCATACTCATGATATGTATTGTTAAACCTCTTTCTCTCATTTTAGCTAAAGATTTTTAGCATGAGTTATTCAGTCATGAATCATTCCATGGATGCCCAGTGCATCACTCCAGTATCTTAGTAAGGTGAGCATTGTTAGAGGGATATAGTGTCCCAAGGGGAAGATACCCCATTATTCCCCAGTGCTCTCACGATTTAAATTAAGTTTCTCTTAGCATAAGAAATCCAGTTTAGAATAAAGGGCAATCATAAGTTGACCCTCAAAGTCCCAACCTCATATATGGGCCAATTATTTAGAGGCTCATTTCAGTTCGCAAAATTCAGTTTATATATCGTTCTTCAACCTTAGTCATGTAATCAGGTTCGTGTTCATGCATACTTCTAGCATAATCATGGGGTCATCAGTGCTTTTTAGTCACGTAACAATTTTCTTAAACTTACTCAGTTCTCTCTTAAAATTACCATTAAAAACTTGGTATTTAGTTTATGCTCAGATCCCCATTAAAAACTTGGTACTAAGTACTCTTGCAGATTTAGTTATGCATTCATATATAAGTTCAGTCATGTAATTATGCATCAGACATGTATTATTACTATGGGAAATTTAGTTCATCAGAATATTCAGTCATGTATTCATGAGTCAATTATCAGTCAGGCATCAGGTATGCATGAATTCAGCTTATTAGTCATGCATCGGATATACATATTCAGTATGTTATATTCAGATCTTCAGTCATGCTAGTCATGAGATCATGTTTCAGTTATTCATGTTTAGTATGTACGTCAGTTTATGTTCTTTCCCTCACTCTCAGTCTCAGTCGAGGATGAATGTTCTCAAGGTGGAGATATTGAAATACCCGTACTTTTTCTAGCTTGAAAATTTTTCCCAAGAATGTTAGAAACTTTCTTTGAAAGATTAATCTACTTTTGTACACATGGTATTTTTAATATTTTCACTTTTTATCATGTGGGAAATTCATTAAGCTTTCCGTCGACACCATATTTGCCTAAATCCGACACCTAGACGAAGAGTTAGATCCTTTTTAGTGATACAATGTATCACTTGAGCCATCAACGCATCGCGGAGATAGCTTAAATGGAAATTATCAATTTCTAGTGCTGGTCCACGATAATGGCGCGTCGCACCAAACTTCCGAGTCACAGAAAAGGTGGGAATACGATAGCTCCGCGTCGCGCCACCGTGCAATTTCTCAGTTATAACTGTCCAGTGACTTGGCACGATAGTGGTGAGTCGCGCCAAGAATGAAATTTGGGAAATTTTCTCAGAAATTAAATACATGTCCTACGGTTAAAAGGGTCAATTTCCCACCCTATATAAGCCTAATAACATGAGATTTAGCCATAATTCTGCAACTTATACTCAATTACTCTCAAAAACTCTCAAGAAACAAGCCCTAGGGTTTTCATAGAAGGTTCAATTCCAAGGAAATTCACTGTCAAATTTCAAGAATCTCTCCGTCAATCTTCGTAGAATCACAAGCTAAGGTATGCTTAGTGTTCATTCATGGACTCCTTTTGTCCATGAAGCCCAAGAATCTCTTTTCTAAGTTTAAGTTTATGGATTTCTTTATGAATTTCATGTTGGGTTTGTTTTGTTTATGTTGAGAATGATCAATTGAATTCAAATCCATGTTGGGTGATTAATTTTATGTGGAATTGATTTGTATAGATGTATATTCATGTGAACCTATGAATAAACCCTAGGATGATGAAATTAGAAGTGAATCATGATGATTAATTTTTATATAATGTTGACTACATGTGTTATGCCTACCATGTGTTTGATTAAATACCTAGATAAAGGAACAATGCCTAACTAGTATGATATCATGAAATCCCCATGTATGGACAAACTTATGCATATCACATGTTTGGTGAAGTGCTTCAATATATGAATTATGAATTGTGTTTTTGGTCATGTGTTCAAGTAAGCCATGCTATGTTAGTTTCTTCTCATCGAGTTTTGGGGGTACTTGTACCCGAACATTTATTTGTGTGCCTAGAGATATGTCATGTTTTCACGATCTCCTCAGTTATGCTATGATACATAGAACCCAGTCAGTCATGTGACTCAGAAAATCTCAGAAATATCAGTAATCTCAGTAGTTCAGTAATCTCAGTGATCTCAGTACTCAGTAATCTCAGTAACCTCAGTATTCCCAGTTAATCTCAGTAACTTCAGTATTCTCAGTCAGTCCTAAGAACTCAATACATTCTGTCAGTCAACGGAACTCGGTAAATTCAGTTTAGCTCCGCTAAACAATACCACCAGTATCATTTCAGTTCAGCTAATCAGTTCAGTTTAGTTAATCAGTTCAGCTCAACTAATTATTTCAGTGTCTTTCAGATGGGAGTAGGATTCAACACCGAGCGAGCCTAGGGATGGGGACTCATCCGCTAAATAGGACTGAGATCCCTAGAAGCAATCCCTAAGTTCCAGAATTACATAACCAGCATAGGTACGAGATGTTACCTATTAGATAGGTCTGACATACTCAGGGATCACCTGTTAGCACATTTAAATGTATATGACTGATCCCAGAGGTGTCACCCGCTAGATTAGGACTAACTCCACAAAAATTATCTTTACCAGTGGTGTGGTACTGACACCTTTCCAGCTGGGGTTATAGGTTAGACCCCAGTTAGCTTAGTATGGGGCATATCGGTTAGATGAATACATCCCACAGTTTCAGTTATAGAATTAGGACTGTTAGATATAGTCAATTCAGCTCAGTAGTATAGATTTAGGACATCCAGATACAGTCACTCCTTATCATTATAAATGAACTTCGGGATCACCCATTAGATAGGAATGATCTCAACTATAGTTAATTAGTAACGGTATCATCTGATTTAGAGATCACCCGCAAGATAGGACTGATCTTAAATTTAGTTACTCAGATACAGTATGGAACTCAGTTAGTTCCATTAGATTCAGGATTGTCAGATACAGTTACTCATGTTATCAGTTATATTAGTTATCAGAACTCATGTTATCAGTATTCAACTTCAGGACTATTAGACACAGTCAATCAGACCAGTTCTTTATAATTAGAACTGTCAGAAATAGTTATTCATGTATCAGTAACATAGTATCAGTCCCTCATATATTAGTAATTCCATGTTATTAGTAAACTCAGTAGTCAGAACTTAGCATTCAGTTCTATTACGATGTCAGTTATAGTTACGTATGCATGCATGTATTCTGACGTTCATATTAGTTAGTCAGTTAGTATTGTTCATGTATATGAACCAATTGCATTCAGCCTACCTCACTTGCTTACCAGTATATTCAAAGTATGGATGCATTTGCGCTATGGTATCTTATACCATAGGTTTAAAAGCATGAGCTCCAGAGAACTAGTACTATGCCAGTTCAGCGATCAGAGTTAGAAATGAGGCCTCATCCTTCGAGGACATGATAATCACATTACTATTTTTGTTTTCAGTTTATTCCAGTAGTTGAAGTTAGTTGGGGACATGTCCCATCAACTCCTTATTCAGATAGTTTAGAGGCTTTCAGACTACAGTATGTTTAGACAATTATCTCATTTGTTTTGGTATTGTTATACCATATTTTTCAGTTATGTACTAGTATTGAACCTTATGGCCTTTCAGTTCATGTTTCTGCATTTATGATATTATTACTATTATTTAGTTCTCAGTTTACAGATATCAGTCATGGGTTAGCTTGTGGTCCTTCGGGGTCATGGGCACCATGTAGCATTCTAGGTACCAGATTCGGGGCGTTACAAACTTAGTATTAGAACCTAAGGCTTAACAATGTCCTAGGAAGTTTAAAAAGCTGTATCTAGTAGAGTCTTGTATATGGGTGTGTTGTGCACCATACTTATGTGCTGGAGGCTATGAGGTGTTTAAGGAATAGTTTCCATTCTTTCAATATTCATGTCATGCCAGTAAGCATAGACTCAAAGTTAAACTCTCAGTTTAATTCATTTCTCCTATTCTTCTACACATCATGCCTCCTAAAAGAATAAACAAGAATCAGTCAGCCCCTCAGCCCGACTCATGTGAAGTTCAGGGCCGTAATCACTACTCTTGATCTATCAGTTGCTACTCTTAATAAATCACCAACTTTCATTCCAGGTAACCCAGTGGACAATTCAGTTGCAACCAGGATTCGGGACTTTACCCGAATGAACCTTCCATCCTTTCTTGGGTCTAAGTCAGATGAGGACCCTTAGGAATTCCTAGATCAAGTTCAGAAGGTGACTGACATCATGGGTTGATTACTGTTGAGAGTGCTGAGATAGCTGTATATCAGTTGCAAGATGTGGCTCATACTTGGTTCAAGTAGTGGAAGTTAGAAAGGGCTGATGATGCAGGACCTATAAAATGGGATGATTTTGTCACTACATTCTTAGAGAGGTTTTTTTCCCTAGAGCTGAAAGAAGCCAAGGTGTTAGAACTCATCAAACTCGGGTAGGGCACCATGATGGTGAAAGAGTATTCTCTTAAGTTTACTCAATTAGCCAGATATGCTCCTCATGTGGTTGCAGACCATAGGGCCAAGATGAGTAAATTTGTGTCAGGGGTGAATGATAGAGTGGTTAATGAGTGTAGATCTACTATGCGGAATAGTGACATGACTTTAGCCAGACTTATGACCTATGCTCAGCAGATAGAGGAGCAAAAGATTAAGATGAAGGAAAAGTAGAATAAAAGGGCAAGGATGGGTAGTTTCAGCTTTGCTCAGCCTAAGTCAGGAGGTGGTAGCCGTACTCAGAATAGTCATAAGCTTTCAGTCCCAGCTCCATCTTTAGCTTATGCACCAGTACCCAAGTTTGGGAATGATAGTCGTGATAGGTCACCAGGATTTGAGGCCCAGTATAGTGAGAACATGAGTCTTACCTCTCCGCTTTGCAAAGAGTGTGGTAAGAATCACCTAGGTGTATATAGAACAGACAGTGAGGTATGTTATGGATGTGGTAAGCCAGGCCATAAGCTACGAGAATATAGAGTAAGGGCTCAGAAGGGAAAAGATTAACGCCAGCAGGGCGTCACTTCCAGTACCTCTAGTGGTCAGCGTCAGAATAGGTTTTTTGCTCTTCAGACTCGCCCTGATCAAGGAAATTCCCTCGACATAGATTCGGGTACGTGATTGATAACGCTCAACTTATACCTCAAATTAGTGTAAGGCAGTCGTCGTCAATATATTTACCCAACTTTGGAGTCAGGGTCGAATCCACAAGGAATAATGTGAGTGGCGATTAAGCTAATTTGAAGCTATAGCTACATGTTCAATTCAAACAAATGGTACGAATATATAAAATTAAGATGAGGGTTTTGGAAGTATCAAGTAATGTTATCACTTCAATATTAATGTTTATAATCAATATAAATGGGAAACCAAAGTTATGTTCACCAAGGGTTTCGGGAACTAACAGATATTAGGTAATGCTAGAGATTCTCGGAATGATTACAACAACAAAATATCCCTAACGATTATACTATCTGACTTATCTCTTGACCTCACCCAATAATTTATTATCTAATTCTCTCGAACTTAGATAACTTATCTATTTCCAATAGGATGTTATCTCAGGTAGATTAATCCAGTTACATCATTAATCATTAAATAGAAGGTTGGTAGCTTCCGAGTCCTTGTTGATAATTCACGTCCTCTAGTCTATTTATCCGTTATAAGCAAATGAAACCTAAGGCATAACCTAATGTTTGCAACCACTAGATTTCAATTAAAACAATAGAATTTCAAGATGTTCCACTACTCTTTGAATCCATTAAACACCTAGTATCATATCAAACGCTAATCCATAATCCCATAACCATGGCTAATGGAATTAGCCACTCAAGATTTGATGAACGAAATCACAAGTTGAATTCATAATGATAAGGATAACTTACGATTAGATGGAAAACAACAAGTAGTTTCTTCGATTTAATCACAAGATAGAAACCCAAAAATAGTTGATAAACAAGAAGAATAATTGATTTAAGAGAGCAATGTTACGTGCCTCTCTTCCCTAGGTTAATGCCTGATAGATAATCAATAAAAACCCTAAAACAAGTCTTTAAATAGTTAATTCTAAGGAAACCAAACTTACGGTTTCAGTTTTCTCCTTGAATTAGACAACGACGATCTTGATTGCGTGTCAGACGTCTAACGATGTGTGCAAGATATCGTCAAATATTCCAGTGAATTGTTGTCTTCTGATTCTTCTGAAGGCAATTTTGATGGCTTGTCAAATATGTGATGGCGCATGAAAAATGTTGTCACATATTCACTGGAACTCAGCATGATTTGCTTTAGGTTGACGAAAATTTTTATGCCTCATCACATATTTGACAGCGCTTCCGAAATAATGTCACATTTTATCTTAACTCCTCAGGTTCTATCTAAGATTGATGGCAACTTTGATAGCCTATCCCAATTCTAACAGCGCGTCAGCAATGGTGTTAGCTACACTTTAGCTTATTTACACCAGATTTCAGCTAGTTTATTCCTCTTTTCTTTGGTTTCCTCCTCGATCACTTGTATCTGCATTAAAACACTAAAAACAATCAAAAACAACAACAGTTGCTTAAGACTTCACAATTATTCCTCGTTAAAAGCCTCAAATGTATTAGAATCTTCTCACACATCACACCCTCAACTTAAAAAAATTGCTTGTCCTCAAGAAACCAAAACACAACACTATGATACTTAACCAAGAAATACATAAGATACCTATGGCAGTTGATTTTAATTTTAGCTCAAAACACATGGCACTCTCCAAGTTCAATTACTTATAAACCCAACTATGTTTATAAATGAAGATCCACAATGTGACATAAAGGAATCAAGATTTGGCATCAAGTTAGAAACAACAACCATGCATATATACAAGTCACACTACCCAAACAAGTAGGCAGCTAGTGATAGAACCTGTGTGCCCTTACAACAAAGAAGTCCCTCCTAACTCATGTATGAAATAAATCATGTCAATGTAGGGTCGGTCAAGAGACACTCACTCTCAGAAAGAAATTCCAATCAATGTATGTCAAATATCATATGCTTGCCTTTATTTTCATTACCAAGGTGTCCAGACAGGTAAGTTAGTATCACTATAGGTCTTTTCTTTGGTTTGTAATGTAGGCTAAGGGTTGGTATGATATTCAATGGCATTTAGAGTGACTAAGCCTCCTTGGCACTACCTTAACTTTTGGGGTTCACTTATTAACCCTTTTCTTTTTTTTCTCCTTTTATTGATCACACATTATTCAGGATGGATGTGGCTTTTCTTTTTTCATTCTTTTTCTTTTCTTATTCTTTTTCCACACTACCCATCTTTTTATTCTTTTTACTTATTCTTTTTCTTTTATTCTATCTTTCTTCATACCCAGTTTACATCACACACCCCTATGATAGCCACCTTAAACTTAGGTTGTTTACCTAAGTCAAGGTACATAGTGTCCAAGGAGGACCAGGGCTAAAACAGGTTCATTATGATATAAATAGGAAGGTGATAGGTGTCATAGAAATAAATGGTCAATTCAGGCTCAAAATAGGGATCAAGAGATATCATGCATACATGGAAGGTCATTTAGGCTAAAAAGTGACTTAAAAATCAAAACGTCCTAGGATCCTTTTCTGACCCCTATCTTTCAACCAAGGTAAGAATAACTGGGCAAGTTTTAGATTCAACACACAGAGGGAATCGAGTAAGACCTCACACACACATGGCACAATGGTACATCACAAGCTACTACCCATTCGGTTCATGCAATTGTTAGCAGTGATATCATGTCCCTAGTACTAATGCCATAAAAAGATTCACAGTAGCTACATATAAATGTATATCACATATTTATAAAATAAACCAATGGAGAGGTGTTTATCAGTCTTAAAAATCAACAAAAATATGTCAACTTCTCTAGATACTTATTTTTCTCCAGTTAACCATAATACATCACAAAACAAACACAATACGCCTAAATATACCGGCTCTACTAGGAACAAGACTCCAGGGAAAAGAGGCACGATAATAAAAACTCCAGGAGGACATCACACCCACAAGTAGCCTTACCCTCAACTTAATATCATATAGTGTTCCCAACACGCCAATCCAAAACAAGAGAGTTTGAAACATACCCGTGGTACCATGGGTGTGAAGATCTGATGTCATCCACGCAATACAAATACAAACAACAAAATACCTTGGGTTGCCTCCCAAAAAGCGCCTAATTTAGTGTCGCGACATGACCCAACTTAGCTTTTTTCTCCATCTTGAGGATATGAACTTCACCCCTAACTTAGAGTCTATCTTTTTGCCTCGCTAATAGGGAGGTGGTACAAAGATTAAGAAGCTGAGTAATGGATGATACATGGTAAAAAACTTAGTTTTATAGAGAGGTGTGTTTTTGTGTTGCTTATCAAGTGTAAAATAAAGAATATAGGATTCTTGTTCCTCATCTTCACAGTCTTCCACTATTTTAGATGATTCCACAGACAAGATATCATCTAATCATAATGTGGAAAAATGCTTCGAGTGTGGCCCAACAAATCCTACTTCAAAATTTACACTATCCTCTGCACACTCACTTTTATTCATCTTCTCAACATTTTTACTTTAAATTGGGCTAGAGTTTTCATAAGAGATTGGCTTGGCTTTTTCTTTTGCCTCTAGCACCATTTCCTTAATCTTGGCATCATCCCTCATGGTTGGCTCGGTTAGTTAGGAAATCTCCAAGGGCTGATCAACATCAAGCTCATCATCAGTATAGGAATCTTGCTCTTCATCGTCACACTCTTCCATTATTTTAAATGATTCCATAGACAAGATATCATTCAAACATAATGTAGAAAAGTGTTTTAGATGATTGACCTTGATATCCATCTCTTTTATCCTTTCTCTTCCCTCATTAAATGCCCTAATGTCTTTATGTATGTCACATATAGTATCATTCGTTGTGTCTATACGATCCAACATTAGTTGAAGTATAGCTTCAATGCCACTCTTTCCAGTGCTGCGTTCTTCCTTTTCTTGACCATAAGACCTGTCATACTTATAAGAAGAACTAAAACTTGGGTTAGCGCAATAGGGGGAGGGGGAGTTTGGGAAATCACTCCAATGTCCATCTTGACCACCATATAAAGAACAATTATACTCCCGGTATGATGGATATAGTGAACATATCTCTCTCCGGGGAGCATATCTACAATCTTGAAAAAAGTGGGGTCCATCACAATATGGACATGGATCATCCAGATAAGATTTCCAACCATCAAAATTACATTTATTCCATGATACCATAGTAGGAAATAAACAAAAATAAAGAAAATCTACCTAACACAAGAAACAATGAAAATGACAAACAAATATTTACAAGTAAGTTAAAATTCCAAACTAACTCAACACTCCAAATTGCTCCCCGGCAACGACGCCATTTTTGATAACGCTCAAATTATACCTCAAATTAGTGTAAGTCATTCATCGTCAATATATTTACCCAACTTTGGAGTCGGGGTCGAATCTATAGGAAACAATATGAGTGGCGATTAAGATAATTTGAAGCTATAGCTACAAGTTCAATTCAAATAAATGGTACGAAAATATAAAATTAGGATAGGGGTTTTGGAAGTATCAAGTAATGTTGCCACTTCAATATTAATGTTTGTAATTAATATAAATGGGAAACCAGAGTTATGTTCACCAAGGGTTTTGGGAATTGACAGATACTAAGTAATGCTAAAGATTCTCGGAATAATTAGAACAACAGAATATCCCTGATGATTATACTATCTGACTTATCTCTCAACCTCACCAGACAATTTACTATCTAATTCTCTCGAATTTAGATAACTTATCTATTTCCAATAGGATGTTATCTCAGGTAGATTAATCCAGTTACAACATTAATCATTAAACAAAAGGTTGGTAGCTTTCGAGTCCTTGTTGATAATTCACGTCCTCTAGTCTATTTCTCCGTTAGAAGCAAATAAAACCTAAGGCATAACCTAATGTTTGGAACCACTAGATTTCAGTTAAAACAATAAAATTTCAAGATGTTCCACTACTCTTTGAATCCATTAAACACCTAGTATCATATCAAACCCTAATCCATGGATCCCATAACCCCAGGTAATGGAATTAGCCCCTCATGATTTGATGAACGAAATCACAAGTTGAATTCATAATGATAAGGATAACTTATGATTAGATGGAAAACAGCAAGTAGTTTCTTCGATTGAATCACAAGGTAGAAACCCAAAAATAGTTGATAAAAATAAGAAAAATAATTGATGTAAGAGAGCAATGTTACGTGCCTCTCTTCCCTAGGTTAATGCCTGATAGATAATTAATAAAAACCCTAAAACAAGTCTTTAAATAGTTAATTCTAAATAAGGAAACAAAACTTAAGGTTTCAGTTTTCTCTTCGGATTAGACGACAACGATCTTGACGGCGTGTTAGACGTCTAACGATGTGTGCAAGATGTCATCAAAGATTCCAGTGAATTATTGTCTTCTGATTCTTATGAAGGCAATTCTGATGGCGTGTCAAATATGTGACAGTGCGTGAAAAATGTCGTCACTTCTTCACTGAAATTCAGCATGACCTGCTTTAGGTTGACGATAATTTTGATGCCTCGTCACAAATTTAACGCTGCTTTCGAAATAACTCCACATTTCATCTTAACTCCTCAGGTTCTATCTAAGCTTGATGGCAACTTTGAAAGCTTGTCCCAATTCTGACGGAGTGTCAGAAATAGCGTTAGCCACACTTCAGCTTATTTACACTAGATTTCTGCTGATTTATTCCTTTCCATTGGTTTCCTCCCTGATCACTTGTATCTGTATTAAAACACTAAAAACAATCAAAAATAACAAAATATGCTTAAGACTTTGAAAATATTCCTTGTTAAAAGCCTCCAATGTGTTAGCATCTGCTCACACATCAGTTATAGGTCCTTCATACTCATGATATGTATTGTTAAACCTCTTTCTCTCATTTTAGCTAAAGATTTTTAGCATGAGTTATTCAGTCATGAATCATTCCATGGATGCCCAGTGCATCACTCCAGTATCTTAGTAAGGTGAGCATTGTTAGAGGGATATAGTGTCCCAAGGGGAAGATACCCCATTATTCCCCAGTGCTCTCACGATTTAAATTAAGTTTCTCTTAGCATAAGAAATCCAGTTTAGAATAAAGGGCAATCATAAGTTGACCCTCAAAGTCCCAACCTCATATATGGGCCAATTATTTAGAGGCTCATTTCAGTTCGCAAAATTCAGTTTATATATCGTTCTTCAACCTTAGTCATGTAATCAGGTTCGTGTTCATGCATACTTCTAGCATAATCATGGGGTCATCAGTGCTTTTTAGTCACGTAACAATTTTCTTAAACTTACTCAGTTCTCTCTTAAAATTACCATTAAAAACTTGGTATTTAGTTTATGCTCAGATCCCCATTAAAAACTTGGTACTAAGTACTCTTGCAGATTTAGTTATGCATTCATATATAAGTTCAGTCATGTAATTATGCATCAGACATGTATTATTACTATGGGAAATTTAGTTCATCAGAATATTCAGTCATGTATTCATGAGTCAATTATCAGTCAGGCATCAGGTATGCATGAATTCAGCTTATTAGTCATGCATCGGATATACATATTCAGTATGTTATATTCAGATCTTCAGTCATGCTAGTCATGAGATCATGTTTCAGTTATTCATGTTTAGTATGTACGTCAGTTTATGTTCTTTCCCTCACTCTCAGTCTCAGTCGAGGATGAATGTTCTCAAGGTGGAGATATTGAAATACCCGTACTTTTTCTAGCTTGAAAATTTTTCCCAAGAATGTTAGAAACTTTCTTTGAAAGATTAATCTACTTTTGTACACATGGTATTTTTAATATTTTCACTTTTTATCATGTGGGAAATTCATTAAGCTTTCCGTCGACACCATATTTGCCTAAATCCGACACCTAGACGAAGAGTTAGATCCTTTTTAGTGATACAATGTATCACTTGAGCCATCAACGCATCGCGGAGATAGCTTAAATGGAAATTATCAATTTCTAGTGCTGGTCCACGATAATGGCGCGTCGCACCAAACTTCCGAGTCACAGAAAAGGTGGGAATACGATAGCTCCGCGTCGCGCCACCGTGCAATTTCTCAGTTATAACTGTCCAGTGACTTGGCACGATAGTGGTGAGTCGCGCCAAGAATGAAATTTGGGAAATTTTCTCAGAAATTAAATACATGTCCTACGGTTAAAAGGGTCAATTTCCCACCCTATATAAGCCTAATAACATGAGATTTAGCCATAATTCTGCAACTTATACTCAATTACTCTCAAAAACTCTCAAGAAACAAGCCCTAGGGTTTTCATAGAAGGTTCAATTCCAAGGAAATTCACTGTCAAATTTCAAGAATCTCTCCGTCAATCTTCGTAGAATCACAAGCTAAGGTATGCTTAGTGTTCATTCATGGACTCCTTTTGTCCATGAAGCCCAAGAATCTCTTTTCTAAGTTTAAGTTTATGGATTTCTTTATGAATTTCATGTTGGGTTTGTTTTGTTTATGTTGAGAATGATCAATTGAATTCAAATCCATGTTGGGTGATTAATTTTATGTGGAATTGATTTGTATAGATGTATATTCATGTGAACCTATGAATAAACCCTAGGATGATGAAATTAGAAGTGAATCATGATGATTAATTTTTATATAATGTTGACTACATGTGTTATGCCTACCATGTGTTTGATTAAATACCTAGATAAAGGAACAATGCCTAACTAGTATGATATCATGAAATCCCCATGTATGGACAAACTTATGCATATCACATGTTTGGTGAAGTGCTTCAATATATGAATTATGAATTGTGTTTTTGGTCATGTGTTCAAGTAAGCCATGCTATGTTAGTTTCTTCTCATCGAGTTTTGGGGGTACTTGTACCCGAACATTTATTTGTGTGCCTAGAGATATGTCATGTTTTCACGATCTCCTCAGTTACGCTATGATACATAGAACCCAGTCAGTCATGTGACTCAGAAAATCTCAGAAATATCAGTAATCTCAGTAGTTCAGTAATCTCAGTGATCTCAGTACTCAGTAATCTCAGTAACCTCAGTATTCCCAGTTAATCTCAGTAACTTCAGTATTCTCAGTCAGTCCTAAGAACTCAATATATTCTGTCAGTCAATGAAACTCGGTAAATTCAGTTTAGCTCCGCTAAACAATACCACTAGTATCATTTCAGTTTAGCTAATCAGTTCAGTTTAGTTAATCAGTTCAGCTCAACTAATCATTTCAGTGTCTTTCAGATGGGAGTAGGATTCAGCACCGAGCGAGCCTAGGGATGGGGACTCACCCACTAGATAGGACTGATATCCCTTGAAGCAATCCCTATGTTCCAGAACTACATAGCCAACATAGGTACGAGATGTTACCCGTTAGATAGGACTAACATACTGATGATGCAGGACCTATAAAATGGGATGATTTTTTCACTACATTCTTAGAGAGGTTTTTTCCCCTAGAGATGAGAGAAGCCAAGGTGTTAGAATTATCAACCTCGGGCAGGGCACCATGATGGTGAAAGAGTATTCTCTTTATGTTTACTCAATTAGCCATATATGCTCCTCATGTAGTTGCAGATAGTAGGGCTAAGATAAGTAAGTTTGTGTGAGGGGTAAATGATAGAGTGGTTAATGAGTCTAGATCCGCTATGCTGAATAGTGACATGAATTTAGCCAAACTTATGACCCATGATCAACAAATAGAGGACCAAAAAATTAAGATAAAGGAAAAGAAGAATAAGAGGGCAAGGACAGTTAATTTCAGCTTTGCTCAGCCAAAGTCAGGAGGTGGTATCTGTACTTAACATAGTCATAAGCTTTCAGTCCCAGCTCTATCTTTATCTAGTGCACCAGTACCCAAGTTCGAGAATGATAGTCGTGATGGGTCACCATGCTTCGAGGCCTTGGGTAGTAAGAATAGGAGTCGTACCTATCCTCTTTGCGAAGAGCGTGATAAAAATCACCTAGGTATATGTAGAGCAGGCAGTGAGGTATGTTATGGATGTGGTAAGCTAGGCCACAGGCTTCGGGAATGTAGAGTAAGGGCCTAGAAGGGAAAAGATTTATACCAGTGGGCCATCACTTCAAGTACCACTAGTGGTCAGTGTAAGAATAGGTTTTACGCTCTTCAGACTTGCCCTGATCAAGGAAATTCCCTCGACATAGATTCTGGTACGTTATAGGTCCTTCATATTCATGATATGTATTGTTAGACCTTTTTCTCTTATTTTACCTTAAGATTTTCAGCATGAGTTATTCAGTCATGAATCAGTTTGTGGATGCCCTGGGCATCACCCCAGTATCTTAGTAAGGTGGGCATTTTTTGAGGGATATAGTGTCCCAAGGGGGAGATACCCCATTATTCACCAATGCTCTTATATCTTCAATTAAGTTTCTCTTCTCATAAGGAATCTAGTTTAGAATAGAGGGTAATAATAAGTAGACTCTCAAAGTCCCAACCTCAGTTATGGGCCAAGTATTTATAGGTTCAGTTCAGTTCACGAAATTCAGTTTATATGTCATGGTTCAGCCTTAGTCATGTTCTCAGGTTCCCGTTCATAAATACTTCTAGCATAATCATGGGGTCATCGGTGCTTTTTAGTCATGTAACGGTTTTCTTAAACTTACTCAGTTTCCTGTTCAAATTACCATTAAAAACTTCATATTCAGTTCATTCTCAGATCCCCATTACAAACTTTGTACTAAGTACCCTTGCAAATTCAGTCATGTATTCATATATCAGTTCAGTCATGTAATTATGTATCAGACATACATTCTCACTATAGAAAATTTAGTTCATCAAAATATTTAGTCATGTATTCATAAGTCAATTATCAGTCATGCATCAGGTATGCATGAATTCAACTTATTAGTCTTGCATCAGATATATATATATTCAGTATGTTATATTCGGATCTTTAGTCATGTCAGTCATGAGATCATGTTTCAGTTATTCATGTTTAGTATGTACGTCAGTTTATGTACTTCCCCTCACTATCAGTCTCATTCGAGGATGAATGTTCTCAAGGGGGAGATATTGTAATACCCGTACTTTTCCTAGCTTGAAAATTTTTTCCAAGAATGTTAGAAGATTTATTTGAAAGATGAATCCACTTTGTACACATGGTATTTTTAAGATTTTTACTTTTTTTCATGTGGGAAATTCAATAATATTTTCATCGATACCATATTCGCCCAAATCCAACACCTGGGTAAAGAGTTAGATCCTTTTTAGTGATACAGTGTTTCACCTGAGCCTTCAACGCATCGCGGAGATAGCTCAAATGGTAATTGTCAATTTCTAGTGTTGATCCATGATAGTGGTGCGTTGCACCAAACTTCTAGGTCACATAAAAGGTGGCAACGAGATAGCTCCATGTCGCGCCACCGTGCAATTTTCCATTTGTCACTTTCCAGTGACTTGGTGTGATAGTGGCGCATCGTGCCTAGGATAAAAATTAGGAAATTTTCTCAGAAATTAAATACATGTACTAGGGTTAAAAGGGTCAATTTCCCACACTATATAAGCCTTATAACACAAGATCTGGCCATAACTCAGCAACTTTTACTCAATTACTCTCAAAAACTATCAAGAACTTCATAGAAGGTTCAATTCCAGGGGAATTCACCATCGAATTTCAAGAATCACTCCGTTAATCTTCATAGAATCACAAGCTAAGGTATGCGTAGTGTTTATTCATGGACTTCTTTCGTCCATGAAGCCCAAGAATCCCTTTTTCAAGTTTAAGTTTATGGATTTCTTTATGAATTTCATGTTGGGTTTGTTTTGTGTATGTTGAGAATGATCAATTGAATTCAAATCCATGTTGGGTGATCAATTTTATGTGGAATTGATTGTATAGATGTATATTCATGTGAACTTACGAATAAACCATAGGATGATGAAATTAGAGATGAATTATGATAATTAATTGTTGTATAATGTTGTCTACATATGCTATGCCTACCATGTGTTTGATTAAATGCCTAGATGAAGGGACAATGCCTAACTAGTATGATATCATGAAATCCCCATGTATGTACAAGCTTATGCATATCACATGTTTGGTAAAGTGCTTCAATATATGAATTATGAATTGTGTTGTTGGTCATGTGTTCAAGTAAGCCATGCTATGTTAGTTTCTTCTCATTGAGTCCTGGGGGTACTTGTACTCGAACATTTAGCTGTATGCCTAGAGCCATATCATGTTTTCACGATCCCCTCAGTCAAGCTATGATCCATAGAATTCAGTCATTCATGTGACTCAGGAAATCTCAGAAATCTCAGTAATCTTAGTAGTTTAGTAATCTCAGTGATCTCAGTACTCAGTAATCTTAGTAAACTCAGTATTCCCAGTCAATCTCAATAACTTCAGTATTCTCAGTCAGTCCTCAGAACTCAGTATATTCTATCAGTCAACGGAACTTAGTAAATTTAGTTTAGCTCCGCTAAACAATACCACTAGTATCAATTCAGTTTAGCTAATTAGTTCAGTTCAGTTAATCAGTTCAGCTCAACTAATCATTTCAGTGTCTTTCAGATGGGAGTAGGATTAGAACCGAGCGAGCCTAGGGATGGGGACTCACCCGCTAGATAAGACTGAGATTCCTAGAAACAATCCCTAAGTTCTAGAACTATGTAGCCAGCATAGGTATGAGTTGTCATCCATTAGATAGGACCGACATACTCAGGGATTACCCATTAGCGCATTTAAATATATAGGACTGATCCCGGGGTCACCCGCTAGATTAGGAATGACTCCACAACAGTTGTCTTTACGAGTGGCACGGTACTGACACCGTTCCAGCTGGAGTTATAGATTGGACCCCAGTTAGCTTAGTATGGGGCATGTCAGTTAGATGAATACATTCCACAGTCTTAGTTATAGAATTAGGACTGTAAGATACAGTCAATTCAGCTCAGTAGTATAGATTTAGGACTGTCAGATACAGTCACTCCTTATCATTATAAATAGACTCCGAGATCAGCCATTAGAAAGACTAATCTCAACTATGGTCAATCATTAATAGTATCATCAGATTTAGAGATCACCCTCCAGATAGGACTGATCTCAGATTTAGTTACTCAGATACAGTACGGAACTCATCTAGTTCCATTAGATTCAGGACTTTTAGATACGATCACTTATGTTATCAGTTATATCAGTTATTAGATCTCATATTATCAGTATTCAGCTTCAGGACTATTAGACATAGTCAACCAGACCAGTTCTTCATAATCAGAACTGTCAGAAATAGTTATTCATGTATCAGTAACATAGTATTAGTCCCTTAGATATCATTAATTCCATGTTATTAGTAATCTCAGTAGTCAAAACTTAGCATTCAGTTCTATCACGATGTCAGTTATAGTTACGTATGCATACATGTATTCTTATATTCATGTTAGTAAGTCAGTTATTATTTTTTATGCATATGAACCTATTGCATCCATCCTACCTCACATGTATACTAGTATATTCAAAGTATTAACGCATTTGCGCTATGGTGTCTTATACTATAGGTTTAGAAACACGAGCTCCAGAGAACCAGTAGCATCCCAGTTCAGCGATCAGAGTTAGTAGTGAGTCCTCATCCTTCGAGGACTTGATGATCACATTACTATTTCAATTTTTAGCTTATTTCAGTAGTTGGAGTTAGTTGGGGACATGTCCCATCAACTCCTTATTCAGACAGTTTATAGGCTTTCAGACTACAGTATGTTCAGACAATTATCTCAGTTGTTTTGGTATTGTTATACCATATTTTTTAGTTATGTACTATTATTGAACCTTATGGCCTTTCAGTTCATGTTTCTACATTTACGATATTATTAGTATTATTCAGTACTCAATTTACAAATATCAGTCATGGGTTAGCTTGTGGTCCTTCGAGGTCATGGGCAACGTGTAGCTTTTTGGGTACTAGATTCGTGGTATTATAGTCACCCATGACTATCGCAGTAAGGCAGTATGACTACCATCTATCTGGATCAACAGCCCAGGACGATGAACCATCGCTCAGGCCATCACAAGGGAAATAGTGAGGCCCTATTCTGCCTAGAAGTAACGGTCAGGACTGATGGACCATCGACCCAGCAACAGACTGTCGTACCCCACCGTCGCACCAAAGCAGTAAGTTCCAGTTCTGGTCCCAGTGCGACGGTCAGTCCGACGGACTGTTGACCCAATGACAGACCATTGCACCCATCGTCATATATTTCATTCAATTATTTTAAAGCCATTTATAAAAGGGCTTTTTGGTCTTTTACCATCCGTTTATATACCTAGTTATATCTGACCAAATCTCAGAAATTCATTATCTATCTACAATAATAAAATTAGGGTTTTCTCTCTAAGATTAATCCCGAAGAATAAAATCAAAATCTTCTTCAAGAACTAAGAGATTCAATTTCTTCAAGTTCAAGAACTTCAAGAAACTCCACCCAGGTATGCATAGTGTTCATCCACAGACTCCTTTCGTCCATGAAGCCCAAGAATCTTTTTTCAAAGTTCAATTGTGTGGATTTGTTTATGAATTTCATGTTGGGTTGCTTTTGTTCATCTTGATAATGACTAATTAAATTCTAATCCATGTTGGGTGATCAATTTTATGTGGAATTGATTTGTATAGATGTAGATTTATGTGAGCCTATGATTAAACCCGTGGATGATGAATTTAGAGTTGACTCATGATGTCTATTTGTTGTATAATGTTGTCTACACATACTATGCCTACCATGTGACTGATTAAATGCCTATGTGAAGGAGAAATGACCAACTAGTTTGATATTATGAAATCCCCATTAATGTACAAGCTTATGCATATCACATGTTTGATGAATTACCTCAATAAATGAATTATGGATTGTGATGTTAGTCATGTATTTAAGAAAAGTCATGCTTTGTCAGTTTCTTTCCATCGAGTCCTAGGGGTACTTATACCCGATGATTTAGATGTATCCTAGAGCCAATGTCATGTTTTCATGATATCCTCAGTCAAGCCATGATCCATAGAACTCAGTTAATCATCTGACTCAGGAAAGCTCGGTAATTTAGTAACCTCAGTAACCTCACAAACTCAATCAGTTGTCAGGTATCAGTAGTATTCCATCAGTTAACGGAATTCATTAAACTCTGTCCATGTTTAGATCAGTTAATGATATTTAGTTTCTATTTAGATGGGAGTAGAAATTAGTATCGAGTAAACCCAAGGATGGGAACTCACCTGCTAGTAGAGGGTGTGATTCTTAGAAGCAATCCTTATATTCCAGAATTATGGAGCCAGTGTAGGATGAGACATCATACCCGCTAGTTGAAGGTAAATGAGGTGGCTTAACCTGCTAGTTGAGGGTTCCCACCATTCTCATTAGAGTACCCTGCTAGTGGCATGGTATTGACACCCTTCCAATTAGGGCACAGATTGGGCCCCAATTCAACTATAATACATCATTTGGGGCATATTGATTAGATGACTACTTTCTATAGTTTTATGTTATAGAATCTGGACTATCAGATATAGTTAACTCAGATATAGTATGCAACTCAGCTAGTTCCATCAGATTTAGGACTGTCAAATACAACCACTCATGTTATCAGTTATCAGAACTCAGTCATTAGTCATGTTAGTTATCGATAAAATCATGTTATTATGATTTTAGATATAGTTACTATGTATGCATGTATGTATTCTCTTATTCATATTAGTCAGTTTGTCAGTATTGTTCATGCATATGGACCCCATGTATTTAGCCTACTTCACATGCATACTAGTACATTCAAAGTACTGATACATATGCGCTATGGTGTATTATACCATAGGTTTAGAGACACGAGCTCCAGAGTATCAGTAGCATTCCAGTCTCAGTAGTCAGAGTTAGAAGTGAGTCCTCATCTTTCAAGGACATGACCATTTCCTTATTATCTCATTAATTAATTTATTAGTTGAAGTTAGTTGGGGACATATTCCATCAACTCCTTATTCAGACAGTTCAGTCATGATTTAGAGGCTCTTCAGGCTACAGTATGTGTAGATAGTTTATTTTAGTTAGTTTTGGGTATTCCATACCTCACCTAAATGTTATATTTTATCAGATATTTTGTCTCAGTGTTGAACCTTATGGCCTTTCAGTTCATGAGCACTATGTAGCATTCCAGGTACCAGATTTGGGGTGTTACACTAAGATTTACATTTGAATATTAGTAGAGCATTACACTAAGGGCAAACCAATGGTTCATTGTGTGTAACTTGTGAATTCTTCGTGAGAGTGAGCGTAATTTGATTTTTGTACCCATTATGTTATAAATTGCATTATTGTGAGTAATTATGGGAAACTCTTGTTGTGAGGCCACATGTTTGATGAATGTGGGTGATTTTTATGATGTCCTTGATTGGGAAATATGCATGAGTTTGCTATGTATTGAGTAAATTCTTGAGGATAGGATGTTTTGGAGTAGGATTCTTGAGCTTTCAATTGTGTATAACATGCTTAGTGTTGTAAACTTGCATGCCATGAAGTCATTGTAGTTATAGCTTGAATTTCTTACATCATGATGCTTTTAGTTAAGATTTTTTTGAGGACAAATAAGGCTTTAAGTGTGGGGTGGTGATGTTGTGTGTATTTATGTATTCTAATTCTACTATTCTAGCCTATTTTGCCTTGTTTTGAGCATGATTCATGTGATTAATAGGGTGAGAATTATATGAATGAGCATTTATGTGTACAAGTATGTGTTTACAATGTTTAATGGTGGTTTCACATGAGTTTTGATTCATATTGAGCATTTAGAGTTCAACCAAGAAAACTAGTATAACTAGCTTGAGCTAGGTGTTTTTCTAGTCTATTGTGTTGGGTTCTAATGTGTTTTAATAAGTTAATAAAGTTGTAATTATGTATTTATATGTGAAAAAACTTAGTTATAATGTTCAAGGGTCAATTGGATTGAGAAAAGTGTCAATACAATAAATTAAAGCTCAATATGAATTTAGTCTATGCTTAGCTCGTGTTTCTAGTTCATCGTTGAGGATGTTGTATTGTATTGAGCTCTAAATTGTTGTTTTCAATGCTATAGGATTCTTAGTGAATGGATAATAATGATATATGAAGGATATTAAAGCTTCAAATCAAGTGGAAACAACTCAAAAAGGCTTAGAATGGATTACGAAAACACAAAACACAGCTTGACGCCAATTTGGATACCTGAAAAGTATTGGGAAAGTGTTAGCTTATCAGAAGGAGACTTGGTGCGTGTGACACATCAATGGATTTAGAAGGCACCAAAAACAGTAAACCAACATAGATTTGACGCATCACATTGATGTGTTCAATGCTATAATCGACGCGGCGCGTCACTGGGTTCGCAAACGAATAGAAAATTGTTTCCTTGCTCAACAAGGCATGGGCTATTTATTCCACTATAAATAGGACATTATTCACATTTTTTACTTACTTTTGGAAATCCTTGGAAGATCTTGGAGGCTACACAACTTCTTTTTAAGGGTTTTATCATTCTTTTATTTTAGTTTTTTCATGGTTTGTATCATCAATCCAAGGAATTAGATGATGAATATTTCCATTAAAGGCTAAAGCTCCTTTTCAAGGGTTAAGTCCACGTTCATGACTACTTTTGTTTTGAATTATGTTTGTTGATTTGCTTATTATTATTGGTTGTTTGTTTATTCTTATTTTAACTATTCTAAGGATTAGCTACCCTTAGAATACATCAATTGTCAACCTTGTGATCTCAGGAGAGGGAATAGGGAGATATAACATGGGAATAAGCAAAGTATGGTTCTTGTTTCTTTATAAAATAAGGAATTTGAATTAGTATCTATGACAGGGATGTACTTAGATGTCTTACTTGATTCACACATAGGATTATAGCTTTAAAGAACTTAAGTGAACTATTACATTCCCGCTCAACGATGTAGTTGTAAGGTTCAACTTAGGTAAATGATTAGAGGTTGGGAAACCATGATCATGCAATTAACCATACAAATCAACAACCACGATAAGCAATTTAATGAATAAAGTTCAATAATGTAGTATGATTGTTCGTATGCCTTAACCCTGGATCTCTATCCTTTGATTGTCCAAAGTCATTTACTTTTACACATTATTTTAGTTTCTTTTTAGTTTATTTTCGATTCTAAAATACTATTTGCTACTCTCCTCAATTGGTTAAACTAGAATTGGATAGGTGGCGAATGCAAGTCCCTGTGAGATCGATACTTGGGCTTCCTTGAAGCCACTTTACTACTTGATATACCACGTACACTTGTGTGTGCGCTATCAAGTTTTTGGCGCTGTTGCCAGGGACTTGTTATTAGGCAACTATCTTATTTTTAGTTTTTCTATATTGAGTTGTAAATATTTTTTGTTTAGTTTATTTTTATTTTCTTTTATTTCTCTTTTTACCACACTTCTTGATATGTCAGCCTGGGATAGATTCTTTTTAAGCGATGATGATTCTTGTGGTTTCTGTGGGGGACCACATCAAGTGGCTTATTGTCCAGATTTTGATGGATGTACGTGGATGGGACCTTTACAATATGATGTTGAAATTCGAGGAAGTTCGAGTACTTGAAAACTATTATTATGGAAATTATGATGGAGCCACTGCCACCATGTCTATAGTGGCTAAGCAAAGAAATATATTGGGAGGATATTAGCCAACGTGTAGAGAAAACACAAGAATCACATCCACTCGATAGTCATCCTGATCTTGAGACTAAAATTGAGAAGTTGAATAAAAGTGAGTGTGTAGTAGATTGTGTAAATTATGAAGTTGGATTGATTGGGCCTCACTCGAAGCACTTTTCTACATTATGTTTAGATGATGTCTTGTCTCTGGAATCATTTAAAATAGTGGAAGAGTGTGAAGATAAGGAACAATAATCCTATATTCTTGATTTTACACCAGACAAGCAACAAAAAAACACACCTCACTTGAAGGCCGAGTGGTTTATCATGCACATTCTATTACTCGGTTCATTAATTTTTATACCACCTCCCTATGATCGAGGAAAGATGATGGATGCGCTATTAGAGGTGAAATTTATATCCTTAAGGTGGTGGAAAAAGTTGATTGGGTCGTGCCGCGACACTAAATTAGGTGCTTCTTGGGAGGCAACCCAAGTTAATTAGACATGTTTTATTTTTAGTTTTTCGTAGTTTTTATTTCATGTAGTTTTTGTTTTTGGTTGAGTCATAGGTTAATGGGAAGTCTGAGTACCATAAACTTGAGCTTGAAGCATGGAAAAGACTGAGTGTGGGGTCCCATGGATCCCCTATTTATGTAAAGATGCTACTAGCTAGGCCTAGAGGCCTCAGAAAGTATTTCTATCTCTTACCTTTAAATTCACTTTGGGGACAAAATTAATTTTTAACTGTAGGGTGGGGAAATTATCAAATTTTGGCTCAATTAAAATTTTTTAGGTTAGGAATAAGTGAGATATTCTTTTTGATGCTATTTTTATTACATGATGCAAGTGGGTTTGTTTGTAAAAACATGTTGAATTGTGTGAATTGCTATTTTTGAAACTCCTAGGCTCAAGTTTATAATTTTTTTATATTGTCTTAATTTTTAATTTATGCTATTGTTTGGTTGGGAGTCTATGATGATCCTATTTAGTTGAGCATGTGCCATGTGCGTGCAAGATTTTTTATATTCCTTGTTGCATATGATGTCTAGAACTTGCCCGGTGTGTGTATGAAGCGAAATAAAGAATATGGGTTTAGGAAATGATTTAGGCATTTCTTTGATAGCCTTATTTTATACCTTCTTTTTACCTACCTTTGTGCATTATCCTAGTTAAACTCGATTGAGCCTTTAGCTTATTTTCTTTGGTAACCTCATATGTAGCCTAATCCCTTCTTTGATAGACCATAATTTGATCCAAAAAGCCGCAAAGTTCTTGAATGAATTTCTTTTTTTGAATTAGTAAGGAGTTTGAGAAAATTGAAGAAAACATAAGGTGAAATTGATGCCCCAAGGTAATTGTTATTGGTGTTGATAATTGATGTGTGGTGAATTTATGTGATATAATTAATGCTAGAAATATTGCCATGATTGTGAGAAAAAAAGAAAAAAAATTGATTCTTGTGGTAATAAACTATATGCCCGCCAAGTGTTTGTGAAAATGCTTAAAAGAGATAGAAAAAAAAAAGAGATGGTAGGCAAAAATGGTGTAATTTGGTTGTTAGTGATTTTTTTTAAATGTATGATGTAGTGTATTAAAGCGCTTAGAGAGGTTAGTCACTATTCTTGGCCAAAATAGTTCCTACCCGTCCCTTAGCCTACATTACAACCCAGAAAAAGTCCTAATTGATCCTAAGATTTACATTCGACTATTAGTGGAGCATTACACTATGGGAAAGCCTATGGTTCATTGTGTATAACTTGTGAATTCTTCGTGAGAGTGAGCGTAATTTGATTCTTGTACGCACTATGTTATAAATTGCATTATTGTGAGTGATTATGGGTAACTCTTTTTGTGAGGGCACATGTTTGATGAATGTGGGTGATTTGTATGATGTCTTTGATTGAGAAATACGCATGAGTTTTCCATGTATTGAGTAAATTCTTGAGGATAGGATATTTTGGAGTACGATTCTTGATCTTTCAATTGTGTATAACATGCTTAGTGTTGTAAACTTGCATGCCATGTAGTCATTGTAGTGATAGCTTGAATTTCTTACATGTATAAGAAGTGTGGAGTCTTTCCAACTCATGATTCTTTTAGTTAATATTTGTTCGAGGACGAACAAGGCTTTAAGTGTGGGGTGGTGATGTTGGGTGTATTTATGCATTCAAACGCTACTATTCTAGCCTATTTAGCCTTGTTTTGAGGATGATTCATGTGATTAATGGGGTGATAATGATATAAATGAGCATTTATGTGTCCAAGTATGAGTTTACAATGTTTAATGGTGGTTTCACATGAGTTTTGATTCATATTGATCATTTAGAGTTCAACCCAAAAAACTAGTATAACTAGCTTAATCTAGGTGTTTTTCTAGTTTATTGTGTTGGATTCTAATGTGTTTTAATGAGTTACTAAGGTTTTTATTATGTATTTATATGTGAAACAACTTAGTTATAATGTTCAAGGGTCAATTGGATCAAGAAAAGAGTCAAAATAATAAGTTAAAGCTCAATGTGAATTTAGCCTATGCTTAGCTTGTATTTCTAGTTCATCGTTGAGGATGTTGTGTTGTTTTGAGCTCTAAATTATTGTGTTTAATACTATAAGATTCTTGGTGAATGGATAATGATGATATATTAAGGATATTCAAGATTCAAATCAAGTGTAAACAACTCAAAAAGGCTTGGAATGGATCACGGAAGCACAAAAAACAGCTTGACACTAATTTTGATACCTGAAAAGTATTGGGAGAGTGTAAGCGTGTGAGAATCATCCTTGGCGCGTGAGATATATAAATAGATTCGTAAGGCACCTAAAATAGTGAAAAAATGTGAAGTCTACGCGTCAAATAGATGTTTTTAACTCTATAATCGACGCGGCGCGTCACTGGGTTCGCAGACGACCAGAAAACTGTTTCCTTGTTCAACAAGGCATGGGATGTTTATTCCACTATAAATAGGACATTATTCACGTTTTTTATACTTACTTTTGGATATCCTTGGAAGATATTGGAGGCTACACAACTTTTTTTTAAATTTTTTATCATTCTTTTATTTTTGTTTCTTTCATAGTTTGTATCGGATGATGAATATTTCCATGAAAGGCTAGAACTCATTTTCCAGGGTTAAGGCCATGTTCATGACTACTTTTATTTTGAATTAAGTTTGTTGATTTGATTATCATTATTGGTTGTTTGTTTATTCTAGTTTTAACTATTTTAAGGACTAGCTACCCTTAGAATTCATCAATTGTCAAATAAGGAATTTGAATTAGTATCTAGGACAGGGATGTACTTAGATTCCTTACTTGTCATACGTAGGATGATAGCTTTAAAGAACTCAAGTGGACTATTACATCCCCGATCAATGATGTATTTGTAAGGTTTAACTTAGGTAAAAGATTAGAGGTTGGGAAACCATGATCATGCAATTAACCCTACGAATCAATAACCACGATAAGCAATTTAATGAATGAAGTTCAATAATATAGTATGATTATTTGTATGCCTTAACCCTGGATCTTTATCCTTTGATTGTCCAAGTTCATTTATTTTTTCACATTAGTTTAGTTTTTTTTTTAGTTTATTTTTAATTCTAAAACTATATTTGCTACTCTCCTCAATTGGTTAAACTAGAATTGGATAGGCGGCGAACGCAAGTCCCTGTGAGATCAATACTTGGACTTCCTTAAAGTCACTTTACTACTTAATAGACTACGTACATTTGCGTGTGTGCTTGGGCGCTGTCAGCAAGTCAAAACAAAATCCTAGCTCACTCAAGAAACTAACATGATAAGTCAAGCCCATTTACTCAAGAAACCAATATAACTAGTAAACACATAACACTGCTTCATTAAAGAAACCATCATACACTCACCTATACCTTGTATATAGATGCTAAGTTCCTTATGATCACCCGCTATTCATGACCTGTAGGTTACGAGCTCTTGTCCATGTACTAATTCCCAAACATCAAGTGTATGCTAACCTTATATCAACTAATCCTGTAAAGGTGTCCAAATACCAGTACATCACATAGTAATCAATAGATATCACAAAAATCAAAACCACAATGATAATAATAATAATAACATTTGTAAAACCAATAAGCTTTTGATAAAAGTTCATTGAATGTAATTAACACTTAGGATAACAAATAGCCATTTACTTTCCTTGAACATGCATTGTAACCATCAATACGAAGAAATAATTATCTTGCACACATAAAACAAGTTCGCTTTCAACTATATAAAATCACCACTTACCTCAATCTAGGTATAAAATGCTCCAACAAACTTGAGCTTTGCCATTTCTTGCATTTTCGGCTCGATTATGGTATAAAAACATCAACATAACATATAATCAATTATATAACCTAACAATATCAAGGATTATAACCTAATCCCAAAATTCCAAGTCGAAATTCATGATCATTTCTCCTATTCTAGGATTTTCAAACATCATTCCACCTTAATTCTATTAATTTCATGGTTACAATGGTAAATTATAGTTATGCAAGTCTAAATTATCAAATTTTAACTAAAATCCAAGGAATTTCTACCCAATTTACGTAGTTGCACCAGAAAAATCAGCTAGGTCAAGTTTAATCTTTCCCAAACCCCGTAAACTAGTGATTTCATGAGTTAATAACCAAAAAAATTGTTAATGGAAGTGATTAACTTACCTTTACAAATAAAAACAATACATTTTTGGTGAAAATTGCCCACAATCGTCGTTCCCAACCCTTAGACAAAATAAGAATGAAAAATAATATTTTTGAGATATTTTCTGCATTAATTAATACATATCCTGCTATAGCAGCCTTGCTATAGCGGAATCCATCCGCTATGGAAAAATTGACCAATGTTTTCTCCTACTATATTGGTGTATTAGTAGCAAGTAAGGCATGTCAAAAACTTGGGATTGCTCCCATTTATCCTTCTTCGTAATGCACCCTCAAATCTCAATATCCCAAACCAATTCCCTTACGTCAAGTTCGATATTGGGAGTTCTACTTATCTGAGTTCCCTTCCTCAAGATCCTATGAATTCCTTATCAAATTGACTAAAACAAAATTACTTTAAATTTTATAAAATTACCAATCCATTCCCATATATCTATGCTCGGATTTTATCTAAGACAATCCTAGCCTGAAATTTCTAACTCCCAATTTGGAAAAAAATCTTAACCTAAATTTTGGCACGCTAGACTTACCTATAACGATGAAAAGGGTCATTACAACAACTACCAGTTTACCTATTGTTCAAATAATAAAACAAGGAAAGAAATAAAAAAGAGAGAAAATGTAAGAAAAAAGAGAGTAAATGTATCCTTAAGCAAGTGAGGGTACTTGTCTCGCATGCCCTCAGTTTTCTAAGTAACTTTCTCAATAGGACGATGCTTCATTAGAACTTTATAGATTGAATCTCCTTCGATCCAAACTTTTGAATGTTTTGGTCAAGAATTTCAGTGAGCTTCACCTTTTAGAAAGATCATTATCAAGTAAAACTAAATCCAATTTGATAGTGTAATCCCCATCCCCATGATATCTTGTAATACCCCTTATTTCTCTAGCCTAGATTAACTCTCAATACATGAGTGATCCAATATAAATTTTTCTAAATACTCAGTATTTTTCAGTTTAGAGTCTGCCATTACGTAGGAAATTGAATTAGCTTTCCAACAATATAAAATTTGCCTAAATTCAATAATCGGGTAAGAAGTTATGGCTATTTTAAGTTTAAGTCATTAAACACCATCATTCAGGCCAATAGCACATCGCGGAGTATGTCTAAGTGGCAATTGTCATTTTCCATTGAGCCAACACGATACCATTGCGTCGTGCCACCAGCCAATTTTCCAATTTTCACTTTTCCAATATTGCTCCACGATAATGGTGCGTCGCGCAAAGTCCAGGTTTTTCATTTAGTGAGGCACCACATAGCGCCATCAGTCTAGTTCACAGTTGTCCACTTCCAGTGAGTCAGCGTGATTGTACCGCATTGCGCTGGGTTAAAAAATCAAGATTTCCAGCTCTCGTTATTTAATTTCAGGGGTTGTTTAGTCAATTCTTAAAATCCCTAATCAGCCTAAACACGAGATTTATACCCTAAATAACCTACTACCTCATTATTCACTCACTTTTCTCAAGATTTAAAACATCATCTCTCAAGAGGCAAAAACTCTAGCTTCAAAAATCAAGGTCAATCCTCAAGAAATCCTCCAAGAACCTTCAAGAACTCTTCTTCTCAGGTACGTTAGGTGTTCATCTATGGATTTCTTTCACCTATAGAGTCCAAAAATCCATTTTTAAAACTACAAGATTGTTGAATTATGAACTTTCATATTTGAATTAGATTGGATTCATGTTCATGATATTAGTTGGGTTTCAATCCATGATTTAATTATAAGTTTCATGAAAATTGAATAACATGTGTGATGAATATGTTATTATCTTGATAAACCCTTAAATTTACAAAGTGATTAATGTGTCTATGATGTTAATTAGGTTTAGTCCATGATTATTATAAGATTCAAGAAATTAGATTAGTATTTTTTGGGGAATTATTTGAATTGCATGCTAAACACATGAAATTGTAAGTTTGGGCATTGTAGTTGCCATGTTTATATGTTATCCATGATTATATTCATGAAATTGTGTTCCCCATGTGTTTGATAGAATGTCCATGTGAATTAAGTGATGAAATCATGACGTGTTAGTATATGTGCAAGCTTATGCCCTACAAGTGTTTGATAAAATATCTCTATGGATGAAATATGAACATGTGTACATTGTTATGCTTTGCAAGATCTTGTGATGCTTTACTTTTTATGCTATCGAGTCCTGGGGGTATTTAATATCCGACAATCTAGCTGTTTACCTAGAGCCAGTGTCAGTTACAGAATAGTATCAGTCATTTTACGATCAGTAGAATTCTGTTAACTACAGAACTCAGTAGGACTCAATTAGTTGCAGAACTCAGGAAAACTCAGAAAACTCAGTATCAGTCCAGTCCTATTCTATATACTCAGTTTAGTATCTTTCAGTTGGGTGTAGGATTTAGCATCGAGAGAGTGCAGAGATGACGACTTCCCTGTTAGAGAGGCAGAGTCATTAGTAGCAGTCCTGTACTCCAAAATTATGTAGCCAGCACAGGATGAAGATTCATCCATCAGACTAGGCTTGAATGCCTCCCAGGGGTCACCTGTTAGATTAGGCTTGGCTTCGCCTAGGTGTCACCCATCAGTTAGGCTTGGCATCCTGGTTTTCCAGTATTAGTACCCGTGGCATGGTATTAACACCCTTCTAATTGGGGTTACAGGTTAGACCTCTATTATATTAGATTTATGGCATGTCAGTTAGATGATTACCTTCCACAGTTTCAGTCTTCAGTTTAGAACTTTGTTTAGTCTTACAGAATCAGGACTATTAAATATAACCAATTAGTATTAGTAAATTAGTTATCAATAGCTTCAGATATTAGTTACTCAGTTATCAAAACTCAGTACTTAGCTTCATAAAGATCAGTTATAGTATATATGTATGCACAGTATTCCATAATCAGTATTTACATACTCTCATATTCAGTTACTCTATATCATTCCCTCTATTCAAGCCTATGAACCGTTGCATTCAGCCTTACCTTATCTAATATACCTGTATATTCTACGTACTAACACATACTCTTTCTTTGTGCTATTATGTCTCATATCATAGTTTGGATGTTCAAGTTCCTGACCGTTCTTAGGCAGATCCAGTCAACAGTCATAAATTTAGTAGTGAGTCCTCATCTATCAAGGATGTGCTTTTATTTTAGTATTTTAGTTTATTAGTAGTTTAGTAGTTAGTGTTAGTTGGGGCCTTGTACCATCAACTCCATATTCAGACAGTTCAGTTAGAGGCTTTCAAATTAGACCAATTCAAATAGTGTTTAGTTTTCAAATATTTTTACCAGATGTTATTATTTATCAGTATTTAGATTTTGAACCGTATGGTAATTCAACCTAATTTTGCTTCTATTTTAGTATTATTATTAAGTGCTCATAACAGATATAAGTCATAGGTTAGCTTGTGGTCCTTCGGGGTCAGAAGCACTGTGTGACACCCAGGGTATACTCTCAAGGCGTTACAAACTTGGTATCAGAACCAAGGTTCAATAGAGTCCTATGGAGTTTGAAAGCTGCATCGCATAGAGTCTTGTGCATGGGTGTGTAGCATGCCACACTTATTGCCAGGAGGATATGAGATATTTTAAGAGAAGTTTCCCTTTTTTCAGTGTTCATATCGTGCGAGTGAGCAGGAGTTCAAGCTAAATTGTCAATCTAATCCTTTTCTTCATTCCAGTTACAAAACATACCTCCCAAATGGACTAACGAAAGGAGAACCAAAAATTAGTCAGCCCCTCAGCCCGTTCAATTAGACCCCCTGAATGAGCACGTCTTCCATGCAGAATTTAGAGCTACTTTTACTATGTTAGCTAATTCAGTAGTTTCTCAGAACAACCTACAGTCTGTTGTCCTATCTAGGAATGGAGTTTATACTCAGCAGAGAAAGGGGGAGAAGCATAGGAAGAATAAAATTAAGAGAGTCAGAACAAGTGGTATTAGGCCAAGGTCAGAGAGTGGTAAACGATTCTAGTTCCGTCAGAAATTCTTATCCCTAAATCTTTATGTAGGTAGTACTACAATGCTAAAGTTTAGAAATATCGGTTGACATAGCACATCAGACTCCAAGTCTTACGGTAGCATAAAAAGAGGTCATACCCACCCACTTTGCCAGAAATATGGTAAAAATCATCAGGGTATGTGTAGGGCTGGCAGTGGTGTATGTTTTGGGTGGGGCAATTTAGGCCATAGAATCAGAGATTATCCTCAGTCAGGTTCACAGGGTCAATAAAACCATCCTTCAGCTCAGTCTGATCGCCTGCACCAGTAGGATGCCACTTCTAGTGCCACCAGTGGGCAACACCCAAATAGGTTTTATGCACTCCAGTCTAGACAAGATCAGGAAGGTTCTCCTGATGCGGTCACTACTATGTTACATATATTTTATTTACATATTTATGCCTTATTAGATTCAGGAGCTTCTCTGTCTTTTGTAACTCTTTCCATAGCAGTTGAATTTAAGTCAGAAGAAAGCTTAACCGAACCTTTCTTAGTGCTTACCTTAGTTGGTAAATCTATTCCAGCCAGATGAATATATAGAAATTGCTTGATTACAGTATTTCAGAAAATCTCTTTAGTTAATTTCAGTAGTAGAGTCATTCCATTTCAGTTTCTTAATGAAACAGTCCTTGAATAAATGGGTAGTACCTCAATTCAGTTGATTTAAGTTTGAATCTCTAGATTAATCTAGTAGAGAGAGAAGTTAAGAATTCTAAGTTAGTCAGTGTTGAGGTTGCTGTGCGATGATTGTTGGGGCAATAGAAAACTAAGAATAAGGTATCAGAAGGAAGTACTAGCAGTGGACCTTACATTATCAGGAGTAGTCCTTCAAAATGAGTTTAGTGTTTATGAGCATTGTCATATCTCAGACTCTAGAATAAAGTGGTCTCAGCTTGATTTAGAGTTTATTAAGGGGTTCAAAGACTTAGAATAACGGCTTTAAGCTAAGGGGGAGATGGTGGAACAAGTAACCAAGTTAGACTTTTAGATTTTAGTAGTAATATCAGTTTGTGTTGAGGAGCAGTGGGAGAGGTTGATGCCCAACCCATCCTTACCTCATTGCAAAGTTTTGTACTTCAGCTATCACGATATCTACTCATTCTTTACATGCCAGATCTATGATCATAGTTTTTATTCTTGCATATTATCGAAAATTATATACATTTATAGTTTTTAGTATAAGGATTTCCAATTTTCTCAATATTACGAATCATGTTCCAAGAATACAGAAACTCCAAACTCAGGTTATGCAACTCATGACTCATGTACTCATGCCTTACAGTGTGCTCAAATTTCATGACTTATGCTATACTCCTAATGATTAGTTAAATTCAGATTTATGTCATGTGTATCCTTAGTCTAGATCTCTTGATGAATCCAGGATGTTAATATTCTATTCCTCAGGCCTCAGTTAAGTGTCAAGTTCAGTATAATGTCCATTCATGCTTCAGGTCCTCATGTTTTAACCTTCAATGAACTCTCCTTATTAGATGGTATGGTGATGAGTAGTTTCTTAGATGGGAGAGAAAATGTTTCATATTAAGGAAGTATTGTTGCATGCTTATTTTAAATGAGGCTTTAGTTATGAAGATAGGCTTGAATGTCATGTTGATATGTAAGTGGCTAAATTCATTTTAGAGATTTGAGTAGACTTAAACTTAGTGGGATGATTCAGTCCAGGTCAGACCTCAGTAGGTAGAGTTATTAGTGCCTATGTAAGTATTTCCAGTAGCCCCAAGTGAAATGCAGTGTTGAAGTATAAATTACAGTTGAGGGAATAGTTGAGAAATGTGGCAAGGATGAAAAGTTAGTAGTTTTAGTACATGAGGCTTAGTAACTCTATCTTAGATGATGTTTCATAGGCCTTGCTCCATATTATAGAATCTGAGCCATGTTGTGATTCAGATGTCTTATTCAGACCATGACAAGATTTCATTGCTCCCTAAAGTCAGTAGAACCTTATAGAAAGAGTGTCAATATATGTTCCAATTGAGTATAAGTTTTTAGTATGAGTTATTCCGTAAAGCCAGGAATTTAGTTTAGCAGTCAGGCAAACAAGTTCGTAGGGTTTCCTCTCTTTCTGCCCAGTCGTACTATCTGAACTTTTATGAGTATGACTGTTCCAAGATAGGGCATCCTAGTAGTTACGAGTTCATCCCAGTTCATGTATCATGCATCAGTTTTCCCAGTTCATGTATCATGAATCAGTTTTAGATCTCGGATATTCAGTCACGATTTAGTTTGTAGGTGTCCTGTGCATCGTCTCAGCTTTTCCTTAGTATCTTAGCCAAGTCATCATTCTTCAAGGGACATAATGTCCCAAGGGGAGATGCATTATAACCCCCGAGCTTTGATGTCCTAAACCTTTCAATTTCTCTTCACGTAATGAATCTAGTTTGGAGTAATGGGTACTCATAAGTTGACCCTCTCATTCCAATCTCAACTGAATGACCATTCCCAAGTCATGGAATGTATTCAAGGACCCAGTTCCGTTCATGATAGCCAGTCCATGTATCATATTTCAGACTCAGTTATGTTCTCATGTTCCCGTTCATATGTTCAGTAAATGATCTCAGGTTCATTAATAGTCTCAGTTTAAGGTAACAATCTTCCTTAGCTCTACTCCGTTCCATGTTCAGTTACAGTTTTAAACTTTGTATCCCTTACCACTGCATAACCAGCCATGCATTCATGAATCCGTTTAGTCATGTATTCCATGCATCAGATATGCATATTCAGTATGAAAATTCAGTATGTTAGTAGTTCAGTCATGTATTCCATGCAATATGCATGTTCAGTGAGTAAACTCAATATATCAGTATTTCTCAGGTTAATCAGTCTCATTCAAGGACGAATGTTCCAAAGGGGGAGATATTGTAATACCCCGTATTTCCCTAGCCTAGATTAACTCTTAGTACATGAGTGATCCAATACAGTTATCCATATATCAACAACATAGTATCAGTCCCTCAGTATTCAGTAGTACAGTATTAGTTTCTACTCATCAGTGACTCAAATATCAATGTCAGTATACTCAGTAGTCAGAACTCATTATCCAGTCCTGTCATGATCTCAGTTAGAGTTATATATTCATACATGTATTCTCACGTTCATAATAGTCAGTCAGCTAGTGTTGTTCATACATATGAACCTATTGTGTTTAGCCTACCTTACTTTCATACCAGTACATTTAAAATACTGACACATTTGCGCTATGGTGTCTTATACCATAGGTTTAGAAGCACAATATCTAGAGCATCAGTAACATCTCAATTTAGTTCTCAGATCAGATGTGAGTCCTCATCCTTTGAGGACATGATGATTACATTACTATTTCAGTTTTCAGATTATTTCAGTAGATGGAGTTAGTTGGGGACATGTCCCATCAACTCCTTATTTAGTTCAGTTTAGAGACTTTCAGACTATAGCATGTCAAATAGTTATTTCAAATTTGCTTTGGTATTATTATACCATTTTCAGACATTGTTTTATCAGATATTTATCCAGTTTAAACCGTATGGCCTTTTAGTACATATTTCTATATTTATACAGTATATTATGCAGTGATTAGGTATAGATATCAGTCATGGGTTAGCTTGTGGTCCTTCGGGGTCATGGGCATCGTGTGGCATTCTGGATACCAGATTTGGGGCGTTATAAACTTGGTATCAGAGCCTAAGGTTCAATAGATTCCTAGGAAGTCTGAAAAAGCCGCATCTAGTAGAGTCTTGTGCATGCATTTGTTTTGCACCACACTTATGTGTAGAAGGCTATGAGGTGTTTTAGGAATATTTTCCCTTCTTTCAGTATTCATGTCGTTCCAGTGAACATAATCTCAAGTCAATCTCTCAGTCTAATCCATTTCCCCCTTTCTTCTATAGAACATGCCTTCTAAAAGAAGAAACGAGAATCAATCAGCCCCTCAGCCCGAAGAACCTTTGGGAGAACATGTTTCTCATATGGTGTTAAGGGCTACATTCACTACTCTTGCTTAGTCAGTTGCTACTTATAATAAGCGACCATCTATTATTTTAGCCAACCAAGTGGCCAATTCAGTTGCAGCTCGGATGGACGGACTTCACCTGAATAAACCCTCTATCCTTTCTTGGGTCTAAGTTAGATGAGGACCCTAAGGAATTCCTAGATAAGGTTTAGACGGTGATTGACATCATGAGGGTGACTACTATTGAGAGTGCTAAGTTAGCTGCATATCAGTTACAGGATGTGACTCATACTTGGTTTAAGCAGTGGAAGTCAGAAAGTAAATATAATGCAGGACCTATAGAATGGGATGATTTTGTCACTACGTTCTTAGAGAGGTTCTTTCCCCTAGAGCTTAGAGAATCTAACCGATTCCAACCAAAATTCATACTTACTAAATTTCATAAGCAATATGCAATCTTTGAGGGTCTGCAACACTATTTTTAAATGGTTTGTATGCTCCTCCTCACTCCAAGAATAGACAAGTATGTCATCTATAAAGACCCCATTCATCAAGTCCATTAAAGCTTTAGGAGTATTTGTTAGCCTGAAAGACATAACCACAAACTCAAAGTGACCATATCATGTTCTAAAAGTAGTCTTCATTATGTCTTATTCTCTAACCTTCAATTGATAATATCCCAACTTGAGGTTAATCTTCAAAAATTAATGGGCACCCTAAAGCTGGTCAAATAAGTCACCGATTTTAGGAATGGGGTACTTTTTCTTGACGGTGACCTTATTTAGTTGTCTATAGTCTATACCCATTCTAAGAGTACCATACTTATTAGACATGAATAGTATTGGAGCACTCCATGGAGAAACACTAAGTCTAAAGAACCACTTTTCTAAAAGTATTTTAAGTTGTCCCTTCAACTCCTTAAGTTTTAATAGATCCATCTAGTAGGGAGGAATAAAGATGGGTTGGGTATCTGGAAGAAGATCAATTTTGAACTCAATCACTCTATCAGGGGGATGCCTTGATAAGATCCTCTGGGAAGACTTTAGAAAACTACAGTCTATTTTATGCTCAAAGTATGGTTTCTCTCCAAGTTCTTGGTATTTTCAAGCATGTATATTTTCCCTACACTTCTATTTTATCATGGCATGCACTGGTTTGATATTTATGTAGTTTTAATGTTTGTGTTTGGGATATGGGTTGAGGGTATTGGATGGTTATTGTTTAATATTTCCATAGCTTACATGCAATTATTTATGCTTTATTGATGGATATTAGAACTCATTGTGTTCATGGGTATGGATAATGCAATGGGGGTCATGGATTCCCCTTAATTTATGAATAATGTAATGGGGGTCGTGGATCCCCCAAACTTATGGATTTTGTTAATGGAATTGGTAAAACCTAAATCCACCTTTATGAAATTAGCATTGAAACATGGCTATATATATAAATTAATCATTTTGAAACTATTGCATTGCATAAAAGGTTAATGGAATATAAATGATTTTGAAAGGCCTTAGTAGCCATGATTTGGTCCAAGTTTGTGGTTAATTGGAATGGCATGATTCTATAAGTTTGCATGCATATTGGTATGACGATACCAATAGTGAATGCCTTAATAAATGGTTATTGGTTAATGGATGGGTTATATACAAATATTTTAATTGGGTTAATAGAGGTTTTGTAGCTCACCGCGGAAGGTGGGGGTCCTGGGGGAACTAATACTGGAAACCACATTTGCCAGCGTGGGGGTCTTCATGACTGTGTGCATAGTTTACACTTGATATATATATATATATATATATATATATATATATATATATATATATATATATATATATATATATATATATATATATATATATATATATATATATATATATATATATATATATATGCCTTAGATTGGCATAGGGTTGTGGATTTCCTGGCCTTTCCTTAGACTTCTCTAGTTTGTATGGCTAACACGCATTGGAGCCCTTCCAGTGGGGGGATCCAAAACCGTATAGCCCATGGGTACCCTTAGGACAGTTAGAGCTACACAGTCCAGGTTAATAATTTTAAATCTCATGCTAAACCTTGTTCCCTATTCCAACATCTTGTATATATGTATGCAAGTATATGAACATGTACATTGATTTAGACTCGATTTTTGAAATGGCATTTTTTTTTCTCTATTCTGAGTTAAATGCTAGAGCTCACCTTATTAACCATCCTAGGATTCTACATTATTTTATAATGTAGGGTCTAAGGATACCTCTTTTACCCCTATACAACATTAGGTGATCCGGGTTTGTCGATTAGTTCACAGTGAAGTGGTGAGCTTTCATCCTCTAGATAGCTTAGTCACTCCATTGATTTACTTCTATACTTTAGAATTGAAGAGTTCACATTAACATTGTCATTGTCATTTCACTGTCATAGTTGAGGGCATGTCTCAACCAAGTTGATATTAGGATTCTTTTAGAGGATTTGTGGACAACTGCAAATTGGGATATATGTTTGGAATCTTAGAACCTTTGTCTTGGTTTATTTATTTTTCATATGTTTGTTTGGACCGCTTCCGCTATTATACTATATCATATTTAGATTAGGAAAACCATGGTGGTGGACCCACAGTGGGCTTGAGGTACCCATCATGGCTAGACCTGGGGTTGGGTACTAACAAAGGTATAGTTCTAATTATGTCTCATATCCTATCGCTAATAAGTGTACCATACTTCACACCATTGATCAAGACTCTACGTAACATAGTTCGTCAGACTCCCCAGGACTCTTAAAACCTTAGGGTTTTATATCAAGTAGCCCTAAATTTAACCCATGATATCTACTCAACACTGAACCATGAACAATATACCTAAAATATGAGAGAGAACTAAAAGTTAATGTAATGCCCCAATTTTCTGGAACCATAACACCACACGGTGCTCATGATCCCGAAGGACCACAAGCTAACCCTCTGCTGGTTCCTATAACTGAGCACTGATAATATACTAAAATAAATACAAAATATTGGCGAAAACTTTCCATAAGGTTCAAAACATCTAAAATACTCAAAACTAAAAAATGAATACTGATACATCTGTCCGAAAAGCCTCTAAACAGACTGAATTGTGGAGTTGATGGGACATGTCCCCAACTAACTTTATCTGCTGAAAATAAACTGAATCTAATGAAATAATAAAATATGGATCATCCTCGAATGAAAAGGACTCACTTCTACGTCTACTATTGCTGACTGAGTCTGGACTGCTATGGGTGCTCTAGACCCCATACATCTAACCTATGGGATAAGACACCATAGCGTAGGAAAGTATGCGTTAGTAATTTGAATGTACTGGTATGCTAGATGAGGTAAGGCTGAATGTAAGGGCTTACGCATGAACATTACTTAACTCAATATCATGAGAATACTGAATGAGGATATATGCATGAACGCACAAACCAAAACTGGTATCGCAGTAACACTGAATATGAACTCTGAATACTAGTTTTTGAATACTGACTTACTGATGGTTGGGTCTACTAATAAAGATATCTGAGTTTACTAACTCTACAATACTGAATAACTAAATCTACTCATATCCATAACTGAGTTCTGAGCTTGATACTATCGACTGACTAAATCTGAGATCAAACCTCTCTAACGGATGATCTCTGAGTCTACTAATAATGATAAGGAATGATTGTATCTGAGATCAGACCTTTCTAGCAGAAGATCTCTAAATCTTTTAATAATAGAAATGATGGACAGAGTTGGAGATCAGGCAATCTATTAGTATTGATACTGATTAACTTTATGTGAGACCAGGCTTATCTAGCGGGTGGTCTATGAATCTATGGAACTATCTAAGTTCCTTACTGAGATAGGTGACTGTATCTGACAGTCCTAATTTTTGAGTTCTACTCTAAAGACTGATATTGTGGGAGTTCTTACTTAACTGACATGCCCCAAATATGAACTAGTGGGGTCCAACCTGTAACCCTAACTGGAAGGGTGTCAATACCCTGCCATGGGTAAAGACCTCTACTATGGTCAAGCCTCTCTAACGGGTGACCCTAAATAGGAAGTCAAGCCTAAGACAGTATGATAGTCAAGCCTTAATCTAATGGGTGACTCCTAGTCCTCCGGTGGCTATGTAGTTCTGGAGTTTAGGGATTGTTACTAATGACTCTACCTCTCTAACGGGGAACCCGTCATCCCTGTACTCGCTCGGTGCTAGTTTCTCCTCCCAACTGAAGGACTCTGAACTGATTCTTAACCGAACTTGGACTGAGCTGAATTTGTTACTATTCATATTTCATGACTGGTCTGACTGAGTTCACTTGGTTCCGTTATCTGATGGAATGTCACTTAGATTCTACTATCGGCTAAATGCTACTGAATTCATTTTAGCCTACTGAGTCTCACTGAAGTCTGAACTGAATACTAAATACTACTGAGTACTACTGAATATTGATTACTTTAGAACACTGGTAAGTCAGAACTAAATACAAAGTCAGATTAGACTGATACTGAGACTGGATTGCACTTATACTGAGATCACTGAATTTTCTTAAGTTCTATAACTGTCTAAATTCTACTAAGCATATCACGACTACGATTATCTTGAGACTGACTCAGCTCTAGACAAGTAGCTAAATTTCAGGTGTTAGATACTCCCAGGACTCGGTAACATAAATATCATAAAACAGGACAACTCATACATGACATGACAATAGGCTATCATCCATAACATAATCAATGCGATATCTCGCTAATCACTTGAATATCATGAACATGTAATGGTATAGAAAGTACATACCAATATCTCAAATTTCACTCAATAGGAATACACGTGAATGGGAATGCGTAAAACATAGCATAAATTATTCAATAAGGCTTTTCAACAAGCACTTGGCTTACATGAACTTATACATAATTTGGGATTTCTTGCTAACCATGCTATATTGACTCTATTTACTTCACATAAGCATTTTATCAAACATGTGGGGAGCATGCTTTAGTTATACAACAAATACTACACCCAAGAATCATGCTTTCATCAACCAACATGCAACTTGAAGAGGGTTTATCATGAACATCACACAATTAATCACATGCTAGAATCAATTTTTAATACCTGTAGTCTAAATCATGAATTAAAACTCAACAACACTTAATCATGAACTTCAATACACATAAATCATGAAATCTCATAGATACATAAACTTTGTAATTTTAAAAAGGATTCTTGGACTTCTTGGGCGGAAGGAACCCAAGAATCAACATCTAACACACCTTAGGAGATTCTTTCTTGAAGGTTCTTGGAGAGATACTTAGTTTCTTGAGTTTTCTTGAAGAAGGGTTTTGATCTTGTTCTTGGGTTTTTGATCTTGAAAGAAACCCTAGATTTTGATATTATAGATGAATAATGAAGTTGAGAGCCTTGATCTGATATAAATAGGTGCTAAAAAGGGTGGAAAAAGACCAAAAATCCCTTTCTAAAATGACTAATAATCACTGAACGGGATATGAGATGGTCCATCTCTGGGTCGACGGTCCGTCGGACTGACTGTCGTACCTGATGACAGGAGAATTTACGCGCCTATATCAATATATTTTGCCCATATTTTAGCCTAGTTTTGAGAACTAATTATCTATTTCATGCACTTTTAGTCCTTTTTCCTGTAAATGAGCTAACAAACATGATTAGTAAAGTTTCAGGTATAAATGATGCAAAATACAACATTTTATGGCTTACTTGACGCAAAAGAAAGCTCACAAACGAAGTAGAAAGGAGCTGGACGCCTAAAGGACCAAATCTGCTGCATGGAAACTCTGTCCCGGGCTAAAACAGCATTTCTGAAGACTCTGGGGACCTAGACCAAAACTGCTGGATGGAAAATCTGTCCCGGGCTAAAACAGCATTTCTGAAGACTTTGGGGACTTACAGACACAAAGCTGGATTTTGACAATGATACATTAACCTAGTACAATTGGGTTATGTATTTCATTAGTTTATTTGGATTAGGAGAATGTTACATTAACCTAGTACAAATGGGTTAAGTATTTCCTTAGTTTAGTAGGATTTGATTATTTATTTCATTAGCATAGTAGGAGTAGGATAGGAGTATTATAAATACCCTATCATGCTAGAGATTTTAATGAAGTCCTCCCCTAGTGGAGAGGCAAGTCCTCCCTTAGTGGAGGCAACTCCTCCCTTAATTCAAGAAATTCATTCTTAAACTATTAATTTTCTGCCATCTCTCTCATCTTCCACCACAAACATTCAACTCTTAAATTCCACAACAAGAGAATCGTTACTTGCTAAGGAATCACCAAAACCACACGCCAAACACCTACTATTCACGCCATTCACCATGCAAAACGTGATATCCTTCGCATTCATGGGTAACTAAATCTCTTAGTTGGGGTTATGGAAGCCGAATGAGTTACTATCTATTGCTATGAGCTTGTGAGTTCAAGACAAGTATATTGCTTATATCATTATTCTCTTCATCTTAAATCTACATCCTTTGCGGTTCAAACACAAGAACACGCCATTCTAACATCTAACCTGTTCGAGAGAAAGGTTACTCGTCTAGAAAAGAAGACGCATAGACCAACGCCAGTCTAACATTTAACTTGTTCGAGAGAAAGGTTATTTGTCTGGAAAAGAGATAATGTCAAGGTAGTAGGACACCCTTTCCTATTAAAAAGCTAGTGCCGTAACTGGACTAACCTCTTGGAGAATTTGTACCGCTAGACACACTTTAAGCTCGAGAGAGTTAAAGTGAAATAGTCCTTGTTTAGGTCGAGAGACGCTTGGATTTACCATCGACTACAATTCTCTATAAGCAATTGCATGTCAAGACTCTACACACTCATAGCCAATAGAGACGTATACCTCTGAAGGTGGACATAACCCCAACGCTTCAATTCTCATTGTTTCACAACCTACGAAATACTCTCTTTTTACTTTATTATTTTCAGCTTTTATTTCATTACTTTGGTTACTTATTACAATCCCCCCTTCTTACGAGACTTGCACCAAAAGTCTATTAATTTTGCTTACTTGTTGGCCAAGCTATTCCCTGTGGGATCGACACCCAACCCAGGTTGGGTTCTATATTTGCTATCGACCGCTTTACACTCAAACGAGAGCTGTAGATTGAGCGTTATCAAAAATTGGCGCCGTTGCCGGGGAATACGAGTGTCAATCAAGTTTGTGATAATTACTAGACCCTTTGGTCAAAGATTCTCGTACTTTTACTTTTAGTTGTTGTTTTTGTTTTTTTTTCAGGTTTATTCAGTGCATCAATGGAGGCACAAGTGCATCAACAAAATATTGATAACCGTAGGCGAGCAACAAATCCTGACGACGAGGACGATCTGGACGGACCTGGTGCCACCGGAGCTATTATTCTTCCGCCATTAGCACCTGGAGCAAAGTTCAATATCACTAGCGCCATGATTCAGCTTTTGCAACTCAAGGGATTATTTGGTGGACTAGCAGGCGATGATCCGAACATGCATCTGATCAACTTTATTTCTACATGCAAGTCATTCGACAATCCTGGAGTTGGACAGAATGCAATTCGATTACGTCTATTTCCATTGTCTCTGTCTGGGGAGGCAACTATGTGGTTGAATGGGCTGACTCCTGATTCTATTACTCATTGGAGGCAATTGAAAGACGCTTTCCTAGAAAGATTCTTTCCGCCATCCAAAAAAGCACAATTGAGAGATGAGATCACCAATTTTCGACAGCTTCCAACTGAAGCTCTCCACGAAACATGGGAGAGGTTCAAGACGAAGCTAATGCGATGCCCAAACCATCATATGACCAATGTCCACTTGATGGAGATATTATACAGAGCGTTGAATTCGGTGACTAAGCCAGTGGTTGATAATGCAGCAGGTGGATCATTTATGGACCTCACCTTTGGGCAGGCAAGCCATATGCTAGATCGGATGACAAAGCAAAGTAGAGCTTGGCATACCAGGGATTCTGAGGTAGCAAGCCCTACTTTATCTTTTGGCATGACTGCAGAGCAGAGGCGAAGACAAGAGGATCGTGACCAAGACATGGCTCACATGAAAATGCAGATGGATCTTCTTACCAAGCACTTATTATCAGGGAAGACCGAAAAAGTGAAAGTTGTAGCGCTAAAAGAAAGAGACGAATCTGATTCTGAAGCGGAGGCCGACTACTTGAACAATCAGAGGGGTTTCCGTGGGAATGCCCAAGGAAACCAAGGTCGGAACTATTATGATAAATCTGGAGGTAAAGACCAAGGTAGTTGGAAGAAAAATAATGAAAATAGTGGTTTGTACGTTCCCCCTGGTAGACGTGATACCACCACATCTAATTCTATGGAAGACATGATGGCTAAGTTATTGAAAGGAGTGGAAGCGACGAGCGCGGGAGTTAAGGAGGTGATTGACGATTTGGCCTCCATGAAGCAATTAGTTGATTCTCATTCCACTTCTATCAAGCAACTAGAGCAGCAATTCAGCCAACTTTCAGCAGCATTTAATCAAAGAAAGGCTGGCACTTTACCTAGCGATACTGTGCAAAACCCAAGGAATGATGGGTCATGCATGGCCATAACTACCAGAAGTGGTAAGGTGCTGGAAACTTCAGCAAAAGGCAAGCAAGTGGTTGACGAAGTGGTACGGTTTGATATATGCAAAACAATGAAGCAGCCCAGCGATATGAATGAGTCATCTGCAGCTGATGTTCATTATGAGGATATGAAAGCATTATCTATAGAGAAACAACCTACTGTTGAGCCATTGTCTGCTGTGCCACTGAAAGTTGAGCATGGAGATAATGAAGGTTATGAAGAACTTATGAGTGCTCTAACAGAAATAGAGTCTTATACTCCTAAGAAACCAGATTGTGAACTCAAGAATCGACCAACAGCGAATATTCCCTTTGACGAGCCACCAATGCTAGAATCGCAAGAGCTTCCCGATTATCTAAGGTATGTGCTCTTGGAAAGTAGAAATATACATCCGGAGAGAGCAGATGATTTAAGTGAACAGCACGTAGAAGCTCTCATCTTTGCTCTGAGGAGATACAAGAGAGCTATGGGTTGGACTATTGATGATATAATTGGTATCCCTCCTGAGGTATGTATGCACAAGAGTCATATCGAAGAAGATTGCATGCCTACAAGTAAGTATCAGCGTCGTCTGAATCCATTCAGAAAACGATGCCCCATCTATCTCGATGAAGTCTAAGTAATCGAGATAGCGATGTCGTGCCGCGACAATAAATCAAGCGCTTGGTGGGAGGCAACCCATCGTTTTTCAATGTTTTTAATTGTTTTTGTTTTCGTAGGATTTTGTCGAGCCACGACCAAAACTAAGGCGCTTGGTGGGAGGCAACCCATCGTACTAATCATTTTTATTGTGTTTTGAGCAAATATAGGTGCAAGAAGTATGCAACGAGGAGATTGATTTCAATTGGCAATTTGGTCGCATTGTATGGTAAAGTCGGTAAGTTAGGAATGGTGATGCATAAGGCTATGGATTGAGCCTTTCTCACGTCATAATAGGCTTCGAGAAAGGCTAGGCCTTGGTAAAAATAGGCCACGAACGATGCACAACCTATTCTATCGCCTAAGGACTCGGAATCTAGTGTGCAATACACTATGCGCCGCCTATTCCTAGGTGTGCTTTTGACTATGCGCCGCCTATGCTATGGCATTTGAGATACTGAGACCAAATGCCATACCATATACGCCGCATATGCCTAGATATGCCATACCATGTGCGGCGCATATGTCCCATTATGCCATGGACAATGCGCCGCATATACATGTGTTATGCCGAGGGATATGCGCCGCATATAGGGTGATTTTGTCCCCAAATCCGATTGTAAATGGGTCATAACCCGACCCATACTCTTCTTATATAAAGGGGACATAATTTTACAACACAAACACATTAGAAAACACCCTAAAGGCGCCACATAACCTTCCAAATCTTCTCAAAATTTTCTTCTTTTGCTCTTCTAATTCACAACACCGTCTCCACAAGCTTCAAGCAAGTAAGTACTCTCTTATTCTTCATCGTAAGTACTACGTTGCTATGCTTATTATAAATTTCTAAATCATATAAGATTTGTGGTGATGTTCATGTGTTTGAATTGTTGTTACATAATCATGTGAGTGAACATATACGTAGGGAATTCTTGACTTATTTCCGACTTGAATTTGGTTTTAATAGCATTGTTATGATATTTGCTGAATAGATATGGCTATGAATATTGCTTAAGAGTGTTGTTTGGATGCTTACATGTTAGACTATCCCGGCCATTGGGATAAGATTATAGTGCCTATCGACTTAGGAGGTTGTGCTTGTTGTAAGAATATCGATTCCATGTGGTAACCCCTATGTCGTAGTGTTGCTATATCTACCATGAAAGTAGTCCAATGGCTGCAAATAAGTGATACAATGCTGATTTTCTTGTTGGAATACAATCCTAAAACGTATGTCGACGAAATCTGAGTAAATCGACTACGTTCACCTCGCTGATTTGTGCAACAAAACTAAGTGTGGGGTGGTACCCCTAGTACTTGCTTATAGATTGTATCAAGTGAGATTGTGCTGCAACTAACACTATTTCTAGTCTCAGGTACAATGGCACCTAAAGCGAGACAAGGCAAGGAGAAGGCTACCACCTCCCAAAAGGGCAAAAAGAGAAGTTGCAAGGACCAAGGAGAACCCTCCTCGCTACAAACACCTCGACTCACACTTGGAATTAAGTGGGATACTTATGCGGAACTTATGAGGATGATGACTCTTATGATGATCCCAACGCAAGGGGTAGGACCCCAGACATAGAGGAGGAGTCCGACTGACCAGGTTCCTCGTATTTATTTTCCACTGAGGACAGTGTCCCGTCTAAGTGTGGGGTGGCATTGCATGCTATACTTCTCTGTTTGCACCTATGTTTGTTTGTTTACTTTGTTTATTTGAGTTCATTTTTTTGTTTTTTCGTTTGACGTTTTTTTTAGTTTTTTTTTAGGAGTCAAATTTTTCTAGCTTCGCATGAAATTATTTTGATAGGCAGCATGAGATTATAACAAGAGTATGTGCTACAATTGTGACTATTGAGACGTTTAGGCTCTAGTTGTGACTCATTATGTGATATTGTGTGATTCAATTCCTTCAATTGTTGGGTCAAGAGTCTATATTACTTCCAATCAAGTCGACCATGTGCCTTGTGTGTGTGAGATAATAGTATATTCTATGTATGTGGCTGATGCTAGAACTTGCCTGGTATGTATGCAAAGCGAAAATAAGGAGTGTAAGTTAGGATATGATTTAGGCATTTCTTTGGCAACCTATACATGTTTACCTTCAGTTTTTCCTACCCATGTAAATCATCCTAGTTAAACCCTTTTGAGCCTTTAGCCTATTTCTTTGACAGCCTTGTATGTAAGCCTAATCCATTTTTTCAAGACCATAATTTGATCCAAATTCCTAAGTGCTTTAAAGTGAAAAAGTCATGTGACAACATAAGAGGAAATTGGGTGAGTATGATGCTTTAAATTGCAAGGGTGCTTGAATATGTTATGAAAAAGAAAGGGCTATCATAAGAGGTATGTTGTGAAAAGAAAAAGGAAAAGAAAGCTGAAAAGTGAGTTGTGCTTAAAATTGAAAAACAAAAAGAGGAGAACAAGGGTGGTAGAATAAAAGAAAGAAGAAAGGTTGAAAGAACAAAAGTGTCAATCATACAATGTGATGTATTAAAGTGCTTAGGAACTTAGTCACTATTTCTGGCCAAAATAGTTGATCCTACCCGTCCCTTAGCCTACATTACAACCATCAAAAGACCTACTTGATCCTAATCTTAATATTCCGACATTTAGTAGAGTACTACATTAAGGGCAAGCCTATGGTCATCAGTTGCTACATATGAATTCTTTGTGAGAGTGAGTGCAAGGATATTTTGATACCCATGTTTGAAAATATGCTATACTTGTGAGTGATTATGGGTACTATATTGTGAGACACACATGGTTGATGAGTCTTGGATAGTTGTATATGATTCTATGCACCTTAACGTTTGCATGCGAGTTGATCACCATCACGAGTCTATGCTTGAGGTTAAATTGTTTCTACTTATAATCGGAAAGCTACTCTTCGTTGATAATTGTTGTGCTTGTCTTGAAGAATGTTTTGTGTTGTTGCTGTAAAACCCTAAGTTGATGTTTAGAAGGACCTGATATTTTGTTCGAGGACGAACAAAGCTTCAAGTGTGGGGTGTTGATGACAGGAGAATTTACGCGCCTATATCAATATATTTTGCCCATATTTTAGCCTAGTTTTGAGAACTAATTATCTATTTCATGCACTTTTAGTCCTTTTTCCTGTAAATGAGCTAACAAACATGATTAGTAAAGTTTCAGGTATAAATGATGCAAAATACAACATTTTATGGCTTACTTGACGCAAAAGAAAGCTCACAAACGAAGTAGAAAGGAGCTGGACGCCTAAAGGACCAAATCTGCTGCATGGAAACTCTGTCCCGGGCTAAAACAGCATTTCTGAAGACTCTGGGGACCTAGACCAAAACTGCTGGATGGAAAATCTGTCCCGGGCTAAAACAGCATTTCTGAAGACTTTGGGGACTTACAGACACAAAGCTGGATTTTGACAATGATACATTAACCTAGTACAATTGGGTTATGTATTTCATTAGTTTATTTGGATTAGGAGAATGTTACATTAACCTAGTACAAATGGGTTAAGTATTTCCTTAGTTTAGTAGGATTTGATTATTTATTTCATTAGCATAGTAGGAGTAGGATAGGAGTATTATAAATACCCTATCATGCTAGAGATTTTAATGAAGTCCTCCCCTAGTGGAGAGGCAAGTCCTCCCTTAGTGGAGGCAACTCCTCCCTTAATTCAAGAAATTCATTCTTAAACTATTAATTTTCTGCCATCTCTCTCATCTTCCACCACAAACATTCAACTCTTAAATTCCACAACAAGAGAATCGTTACTTGCTAAGGAATCACCAAAACCACACGCCAAACACCTACTATTCACGCCATTCACCATGCAAAACGTGATATCCTTCGCATTCATGGGTAACTAAATCTCTTAGTTGGGGTTATGGAAGCCGAATGAGTTACTATCTATTGCTATGAGCTTGTGAGTTCAAGACAAGTATATTGCTTATATCATTATTCTCTTCATCTTAAATCTACATCCTTTGCGGTTCAAACACAAGAACACGCCATTCTAACATCTAACCTGTTCGAGAGAAAGGTTACTCGTCTAGAAAAGAAGACGCATAGACCAACGCCAGTCTAACATTTAACTTGTTCGAGAGAAAGGTTATTTGTCTGGAAAAGAGATAATGTCAAGGTAGTAGGACACCCTTTCCTATTAAAAAGCTAGTGCCGTAACTGGACTAACCTCTTGGAGAATTTGTACCGCTAGACACACTTTAAGCTCGAGAGAGTTAAAGTGAAATAGTCCTTGTTTAGGTCGAGAGACGCTTGGATTTACCATCGACTACAATTCTCTATAAGCAATTGCATGTCAAGACTCTACACACTCATAGCCAATAGAGACGTATACCTCTGAAGGTGGACATAACCCCAACGCTTCAATTCTCATTGTTTCACAACCTACGAAATACTCTCTTTTTACTTTATTATTTTCAGCTTTTATTTCATTACTTTGGTTACTTATTACAATCCCCCCTTCTTACGAGACTTGCACCAAAAGTCTATTAATTTTGCTTACTTGTTGGCCAAGCTATTCCCTGTGGGATCGACACCCAACCCAGGTTGGGTTCTATATTTGCTATCGACCGCTTTACACTCAAACGAGAGCTGTAGATTGAGCGTTATCAGTACCTGGACCAGAACTGGGACTTACTACCTCATCGTAATGTCCTGGGGCGACAGTCCATCGCTAGCTTGACGGTCCATAGGTCCTGACCGTCACACTTGTCCAGTGAATGGGGCTACTGCCTCATGGCGACGGCTATGGGCGACGGTCTGTCGGCCTGCCCATCGCACCTGGGCAGTTCAGACAACTTTCTGTAAAACGTCCATAACATTTTACCCTGACATCAAATTTTGATGAATTTGGTATCGATGGAAAGAATATTAAATTCTCCACATGACAAAAAGTCGATATATTGAAAATTCTACATGGGTTAAAATATTTCTAACTTGGTAAGTCAGACCTTACTCTTCTTAAGGATAAAACACTAGATAAAGAAAGTTTGGGGTATTATAGTTTATAGCCTGGGACCAAATGGATAAGAAATCTCCATAAAATACTAAAAACTAAACATCATCTACAACTCATAAAATCTAGAGAAAAACAATTAAACTAATTGGTCATGACAAGCCTCTAAGTCTACTGAAGATCCTGTTGGATAGACCCTAGCTGACAAAATTGAAAACATTCAGTCAAAACTGATAGTAATTGATCATCTGATAGCAAACATAAATATGAGGACTCACCAATTGGAAGGATGTAGGAGGTGGTGATCGTGGCTAATCGTACTGCTGAGGACGAATACCATAACCTATATTATAAAATAATGTAGCCACATAGACATATATCTGGTCAGTATTTCTGGAATGTACCGAGTATATGCGGGTGAATGTAATAAGTAAAACTGAAAGTGATCATAATCAAAACATGCATACTTAGTGAAAGATGAAAGAAGACTCACCATGATCATGGGTAAACTAAAAATTAAATCAACATAAGATATGTCATAAAACAATATCTAAATAAAGTTTGTAAGCCATTACACTTAGATTCTGAAACCATCACTTCTATGGGCGATTCTTAAAATCAACATAAATCATGTGAGCTAGAATGGAGTCTAACATTTGACCCATGTTGAGGAGGGTTGTCCCATACCTTGCCATCAGTATAGAATATGAACTAGAGTGATCACTAAATTGAACCTATTTGGGCAAGGGTGTCACAACTTGATTTCTCAGATCATGATGACACCTACTATAACCCACTAGCAGGTAAATCAACCTGTATTCCAAAACTTCTAGTAACGGACTACCAAGAGAAATAATGTGGAAAATATGGCATACTTATAATAAAGGACTAATACATATAGGACATCATCCCAAAACATGGTAAAATCAGCATAAGAGCTTATAATACAATAAGAATACATAGTGAAGTACTAAAGGAATATACAGGTACAATCCATCTCTGAATACAAATAGAAATTAGTCTAATACATAAGAGGGATAATGGTAATATCATGAATACCATGAGCTCGACCTAAGTCTCTGAACCATAGTTGATCCACACGATTAACACAACAATGAAGAGAACACGTACTATAATTTGCAGGCTATAGAAGTGTAGTATGAGTACCAACCACGTAGTACGTAGTAGGAAACTGCCTCATTGAACCATATACCATCATATACATTATCCATCTACACTGAATTGTAATTAAAATTCATATGTTAGTAATTATTTATTACATTATCTTTTAAATATTTTTTTTTCCAAAACAAATAAATATGGTTAAATATCAGTTTTTACATTAAAATTTTATAATTTTTTACTCCCTTTTCTTTTATAAATTAAAATGGTAAAACTTTGACCAACCTTTTAAGTTGTACATATCATCTACTAAATTTTATCTTTATTAAGTTAGTTACTTCAAAATATGTAAACTTAAGATTCCTCCTTTGACTTGGGAATTTATATATAGATATAAAATTTTTAATTTAATAAGTTACCAATAAAATTATCACTCTTTTACCACCTTCTTATTTATCCAGTTTACAATGATTTTCATCTACGTATTACACAACTGCTAACCCTTCATATCTAGGATTGTTAACTGCCTTTATTTTTTCTTCCCTTAATCTATAAACTCAATTCAAATACTAATTTAACCACTGATTCCTTCGTAAATTACTTCGACTCTTAAAACCTTTACCATATTCTACAGATAGCTTCAAATATTGATGTAGCTGCTGATTTCTTCATAAATTAGTTCAATTATTTTAAGCTTTACCACATTCTACAAATACCTAAATACTCTATCCAAAATGATAGACTTCGTCAATGACATAACAGTCACAAAAATGCATTGAAAGTTGAAAGTTTGGATTGTTCGGCTATGAAAAGTGAAAGATCGTTTTAACCCTGACGCTTTGTATGCAATTGAAATAATTCCTCATGATGAATATATATCCAACATTTTTTAATTTCTTTATAATTCTAATAATCACTTTGTTTGACTCAGTATTCAATATTTTAAATTCATGTTTTATTTTTATAGGGTGATTGGATTCAAGCTTCTATATGCAGTTCTAGGCTTAGACAATTCAAATCTGATATCAATAAATGTGGTTTATATTTTACGGAGAATGTTATAGTATGTGAAAATTCTACCAAGATAAGGGCCATTACTCATAAGTTGAAGCTTAATTTTACAATACGAACAATTGTACTAAAAAATCTAATCTATCTTTTTCAATGAAGTTCTTTGATTTCTGACCTTATCCACACTTGATAAATAAGGTTTATGTGAATGATTCTGAGTTATTTGGTAAGTAAAATATCACATCAACATTCTATGTATTACGTTTAATATTGCTAATATTAACAAATTTAAATGTACTAATGCTATTGGAGAAATCATCAATTTCAGTTAGATACAGACTCATAATGTTGGAGGAAATTATAGGAAGTTCATGAATGTCGAACTAGAAGAGGATGAATAAGAAAAAAATACTCATCCATTGATTATTTATGAAATTTATATTATAATATTATCATAAGTTGTATCTTTATTATATTTAACAGAAACAACATTCTAATATATACACTTTGGGGAGAATTTATTGATCAAATTGTACCTCAACTTCTAAATTTGGATAACCAACCAGTTGTTGTTGTTCTATAACTCATATAGGCACATAAATTTTAAGGTAATAATTTATATTTAATTTAATTAATAAAAAAAGTTTAGTGCATTTAACATATATTATGTGACATATTCCTATATCGTGTGCAATACTTAGAATGCCTCAACGCCGTGTATTGATCCAACTGATATGAAGAGTTTAAAACATGGTTAAATATACATTTTAATCCTTCTGCTCAAACTCACTCTTGGAATACACCAAGATGTCATCTATAAATACAATAGCAAAGGAGTTGAGATACGTCAAAACACCTGGTTCATCAACTCCATTAATGCGACAAGGGAATTGGTCAACCCAAAAGACATGACCAAGAACTCATAATGACCATACCGGGTCTGAAAAGCTATCTTTAAAATATTCAAATCTCTAATCATCAACTGGTGATAACCAGACCTCAAATCAATCTTCAAAAACATGGTATTACCCTAAAGCTAATTAAATAAATTATCAATGCTAGGAACATGATACTTATTCTTAGCCATCACCTTGTTCAACTGTCGATAATTAATACACATCCACATAGACCCATCTTTTTTCTTCTCAAATAAGACAGGCACACCCTAAGGCGATACACTAGGCTGGATAAATCCCTTACCCAGTAATTCCTACAATTGATCCTTTAATTTTTTCAATTCGACTAGGCCATCCTATAAGGAGAAATAGAAATGGGCTTAGTGCTTGACTCAACAACAATAGCAAAATTAATATAATAATTTGGAGGTATACCAAGAAAATCCATAGAAAACACATCCATAAACTCACGAACAACACAGACAGAATCTAATGAAGGAGGTAAAACAACACTAGTATCATAAATATGAGCTAAATAAGCTAACCATCCCTTCTTAACTAATTGATAAGCCTGAACATAAGATATGCCCTTCTTGGGTCCTGAATGAAGCGCACCCTTCTAAGCTATCCTTGGCACACCCGCTGAAGCTAAAATAATAGTCTTAGCAAAACAATCAAAGATAACATCATAAGGAGCCAACCAGTCCATACCAAAAATAACATCCAAATCAACCATATCTAACACAAGCAAATCTACCCAAGTCTTACAGCTATAAAAAGTCATAACACAAGATCGATACACCCAATCCACCACTAAAGAATATCCTCTAGGGGTAGATAAATGGATATGAATGGCAAAAGGCTCACTAATAGAATTAAAGCCCAAAGAAAAATATATAGACAAATAGGAGAAAGTTGATTTGGGATCAAATAACATATATGCAAATCTAAAATAAATGGGTATGATACCTATGATCATAACATTTGAAGCCTCTGCCTTTGGTCTGGATGGTATATTATAGAGATGACCATGATAAATAATTGCTTGATTGGCCCCAAGACCACCCCCATGAGCTCTACTAGCTCTGTCCCTCACACTTGTGGTAGTACCCCTACCTCTCACTGCTGAAATAAGAGTATCCTTAATAACATGGGGGAGGGGGGAAGTCCTTGGCCAAATGGCCAAACTCATGACACATATAACAATTCCTATGGCCCACCTTAAAAGGAGAACGAACCATTAGGCCCAAATAGCCACCCTGCACTGCTGACCCCAAAGATCTACCACTTGAATTCTAAAAGGCCGCCTGCACTGGCCTACCCTGATAACTACAAGAACCTCAAAATTCTCTATCATGAGAAGACTGACCTTTGAACTTACCAAAATAGTTCACCTTCTTGGTGATACCTTGAGATACTCAAAGAATACCCTCTGTCATCTTGGCATGATCTACAATACTCTAAAAAGAGTCCCCAAATACAACCATTTGAGACTTATCCAATTGAAGAGAGAGATATAGACCCTTCACAAGCTTCTAAATCTTCTCAGACTCAATGGAAATACTAGCATAGGAATATCAAGATGCGGCATAGAAGCGTGCCTCATACTCTGCTATAGTCATGGATCTCTGCTCTAGTCGGTCAAACTTATCACGCATCTAATTTCTCAAACTATAAGGCATAAATCTATCTAGAAAAGTATCAATAAATTAATCCCAAGTCAACTTAGAGCATTAATAGGTCTATAACTAATAAATGACCTCAACCAATCTCTTGAAAATCCCTTAATTGATAGGTACTATAAGCCACTCTATGCGACTCAAGAGAACCTAAGTTATGCAGCTTCTCCTGATAATTAATCAAGAACTCGTATGCATCATTTCCCCCAACACCAAAAAATCTAAGAGGTAACAAATGAGTAAATCTCTCAAACCTCTTTTGATCATTAGAAGACATCATAGTACTCACAATAAGAGGAGGCATAGTTAATCTAGTAAGTTGAGATCCCATCTGAGGAGGTAACATAGATGAAGGATAAACTCTCAATCTCAAAACACCATGCTCAAATACCGATAGTGAAATAGAAAAAAGACTTGGGGTATGAGGAGTACCCATAACAGAAGCAGGTGAAACTGAAGGATCCACACTCTAAAAGAGAGAAACACCCGACACAACCAAAGGAGAACCCTCTAGATAGGTTAGCAAATGCACCAACAACCCATCCAAAACTGGGGAAGATGGACTCTAAGAAATTAAAGTAGAACCTATACCTCTAACCTAGTCACCACGAGGCTTAGGGGAGAGTCCCCTAGCACTACTCCTAGATGAGGCTGAACCATGAGCTCGTTCCCTCCCTCGAGTCAGTCCATGACTCGTGGCTTGCCTATTTGAATGACCTCTCTCTCCAAAAGCAAGCTCTATATCTCTAACCTCACAGAACCTAGTCTATACCATCTATGCAAAATGAGTGAAAGATAACTTAGAACACAAGATATCAAAGAACTTTGCATGATAAGGAATTAATTAAGGGAAGATTCCTAAATACATCCTATAGTCTATAGAAGATAGATATTAACGTCTACATACCAATCTATGAGACTTAATTAGACATCCCATTCTTACACCGATAAGACCAATGAAACTTGGCTTCTTTGATACAAATTTATCACGACCCAAAATCCAAAGGGTCATATGGCACTTGTCGCGGTGAACCTTAACAAGTAAGACTATCACCCTAACCAATACACAAAGAGTGAAAAGGCAGTAATAACCCCAAGTTAAGGGTCATAGAATGAAACTGAACTAACAAATATAATAAATGTAGAAAGAAATATAAAAATGCAGCCATAACTCCTAAAACTAGGTGTCAATAGTATAAAAACGTATCTAGTAAAACTTGTATCAATATAAAATATATAAGGTATCCAAGTACAAAAGAAACTCTATCGTTGAAATAAAAATAAAGACATATTCTATAGTGAAAGGTAGTAGAAGACATCTGGATGCCTAAAAGTCATCAACTACCTTAAAAGCTCCAACAATCGCTCGAGTCAAGCAACGTGGGGCGTACCCAAACCTGAATTTGCACTAAAAGGGTACAGTAGGAGTGAGTATGGTCCACTTGTACTCAATAGTTATCATAGGCCGACCGAACAAAGTAGAAAATAAGATACACAAAATACACACTAATGGCACGTCACTTGCAATAAGAATATGTCCCACATAGGTAGCCCATACTGCTTGCACTAGTGTGTGTGTGTGTATATATATATATATATATATATATATATAAGAAATACAAAAATAATACAATAAGTATAACAAAATTATACATTATATGACAAGTAAATAAAAATAGAAAAGAACATACATATAAATGATGGTCAAGTATAAGTAACAAATTATCGAGCAAGTAGACATATAACAAGTCAATACATAAATTCAATCACAAAATCAACCCAATAAAGCAAATGCAGTGTATAAGATGCTGCTGCTGCTGCTGATGATGATGCACGAGGTTGGCACACAACCTTTTAGTCTTGTCCGGTATAATTCATTGGAGAAGGTCCATAATATACAATATCTTATACCAATATCTTGTATTTTCCAGGTTTCCTATATTTTTAATATTTTCTAGTATTTCCCAATGTTTCCAATATTTCCAGTGTTTCCAAGAAGATACATAACATAACACACAAATCAAGTACACATACATGATAATAAATAAATATAAAGCAATAAAACAAACAAGTGAAATGATTCATAGGATGACATGAGAATACTGATGCACTATTCACAACCCATTCAAAATGAATATTTCCACAACCAAGATACATGGTTTATTTTCACAACCAATCCATATGATGTATTTTCACAATCAACCATAATATTACAGTTCCACAATCACGGGAGCCAATATCCACTCACTATTTCCACTATCCATGAATTTTATATGCTTCATGTTCTATCAAAGCATGAATATATCACAGTACGCCAAAGGCGCCCCAATAGGCATTTCTAACAATACAATACAATTGTTCACATGTATTTCAGGCCATCAAAATCACACAAGAATCGCACTGTCACACATATCACATGATATCTTAGATTCAATAATTATATTATATTTAGGCCCCCACACAGTCACATCATATAGGTAGCCATATTTCATGATTAGTTCCCGCCCTTAACATGTATTTTGATACATAAATTAATTACCCAACCCAGTCTAAAGAGTTAAGCCATAATCTACCTCCAAGGCCAAAATTGGTCTGTGATACTTCAGCCACAAAACCCTACTTCTCACGAACGGTCATAAAATCAGCTCAAATAAAGAAATATAGAATCTATACATCAAAACAAGGTTAGCAATACCCATATTTCCTACTTTTGGTTTGGGGTCAAAATGGACCCAAAAAATGGATTTCCAAAAAAAGACAAAATTGGAACTTTATTACAAAAATGTGTTTTGCATGCTTTTAGGAATCTATAGTGGAAAAACCAAATCAAATCGAGTTTAAAATGCAGTTCAATTCAAAGAAAAATTATTTTTAGACTTTATTGGGTAAAACCTTTGAAATTCATAACAATTCAAAAATCAAAGTTATTTTTAAGATAAAATCGAGTTAAAACAAGTAGTTATAGGATTAGGAACACTATTTAAGCAAAAGGGAGTGAAATTTGGGGATAAATCAAGTAACAAAGTTTTTGGGATTTTGAGAAATTATATCAATTAAAGTAAGAAAAGGATAAAATCTCACCTTAAATCCGTAAAAAAATCAAGAAATAGACATTAATCTATCTTTCCAAGAACCCACAAGCTTCACTTTCATGCTCTCACACTATTTTAGGGTTTAGCTCTCAAGAGGCAAGGTGATAGAATGAGCAAAATCAGAAAAAAAAGGTTTTTTTATACCTGCACTGGGTTGTTAGGAAAATAAGGTGTAAATCGAATGCCTTGAATGCAATTTACCCTTTATTGGACAGGTCAGCACCCTGGTGCACTAGATTTTTAAGTTCATAATGGACTTTAATGGTGTGCCTGAAATTAGTTCAGAGTCCGATATACGCAAATGAACTATGTAACCACACTAAATTAAATGCTCTAGACTCAATGAAAATATTAGATTTTTGAAAAAATATCATTTTCATAGAGTTGACCCCCAAAATCTAAAATTATAATTTTCCAAATTGAGGGCCGAAATGAGATTTAAAAGTTGTAAAATCCAATTAATATGTTATCACCCTAAAATTGATGTTCTAGATTCGTTGGTACAGTCCGTTTAGTCATTCATCACATGGATCAAATGATAATCACATAAGTTCATAATAAGACTCTCGAAGCCTACAAAAACCACACTATCACTTAAAAGGCGCCAAAATGCATCGAGAATCACACCAATCACTCCCACACCCTATAAATACAATAATACAAATATGAGGAGGGTTAAAATAGTTAAATCACACAAAAACACATATTTCATTAAATTTTCAAGTCATTACACACATTGTTATTGAAACCCAAACTGGACTTCTCGAAAGAATAAATGAGTTGAATGATTCCTAGTTAGCTCTCCAATATCCATTACTTTTTCCATACGGTAAAGATGGACACAAATAAGCATTGTTTCAAATGACAAAGATGAATCAATTTGAGGAAAAAAATTCATTAGCATGCGTGAATTTTTTCATAAAAAATCAAGAGAGGAATGGTGAAGTACCAACAATTATTAACTCAAAAAGTTTATTTCAACAATTCTTGGTAGATGCATTTACAATGATTGAATCATCTAAGTTAAAATATACATGAACTCATAAAAAACAATTGTATGTCGCAATGTACAAGGGATTAGAAGATGCAATTTTACATGAAGAGATTGATCCTTCTTCTTATAGTAAAAGGGTAATTCTAACATCCAGATTCATCGAAGTGCATGATATATTATTCAAAATTATCAAGATGCTATAGCAATCTATAAATAGACTGGATATCTAGATCTATTCATCACATTTACTTGCAATCCAAAGTGGCCTAAAATTTTCAATTTCTTAAAGAGTAGAGGCTTACAACTAGAAGATCAACCTGACATTTAATCCAGGGTATTCAAAACCATATTAGATCGCCTAATAAAGGATTTGAAAAAGAAATAAATATTTGAAGCAGTTAAATTAGGTACCAAATTCATGTTTTATAACAAATTAATTTTATAATTAAAAAATTATTTTAGTTTTCAAATTTATGATGATAAGTCTGCTTTATATCCTAACTTTCAGATTGCCTGCTATTAGATTTTAAATTTGTGCTTAAAATTATTATATATAATATATTAAATTTGATGCAATGATTTATACTATTAAATTCCAAAAGCGAGGGTTACCTCATGTGCACATATTGTTGTTTCTTCATAAGAAATGTCAAACTGTGAGAGACATTGGTCAAATAATTTTAGCAGAAATACCAGACGAATTGGCTGATCCTTATTATTACAAGGCTGTGAATAAATTCACGATACATGGACTTTGTGGTCTTGCTATGAAATCATGTCCATGCATGTAAAATAATTGATGTTCAAAACACTTTCCAATAAAGTATGTAGAAAACACCACAATCAATGAAGATGGATATCCAGTTTGCAAAAAAAGTGAGGATGGTAGAACTATCAGAGGAGAAGATATTCATTTAGATAATAGGTATGTGGTACCATACAATAGGTATTTGTTATTGAAGTATGGTGCATATATTAATGTTGAATGGTGCAATCAATAGAAATCTATAAAGTGTTTAATTAAGTACATAAATAAGGGAAATGGTCATGTAACTGTAGCTTTTACACAGTAAGCATGAGAAAGATTTATTAAATATTGATGAAATCAACATGTATTATGACTGTCAGTATATTTATCCCCATGAAGCTGCCTGGAGAATTTTTGAATTTTGGATTCACCATAGAGAACCTGTAATAGAAAGGCTTTCTTTCCATCTACCTAATGAACAATCAGTTATTTTCTCTAATAACAATTTAGTTGATGTTGTTGTCAATAAACCAAGTGTAACAAAATCATAATTTTTAAGTTGGTTTGAGGTGAACGAGTATAAAGAAGCATGAAAATTAACTTATGAAAAATTTCCTCTTAAATTTGTGTGGAATAAGAAATTAAAAGAGTGGAAAGAAAGAGATAATTCTGCATTTTCTATTGGTAGATTTTTTTTTTAATTCCGCTAGATAGTAAAGAGTTATATTATCTCAAAATATTGTTGAATATCATTAAAGGTCCTATGTGTTATGGATAATTGTTGAATATCATCAAGTTCATCTAACATTTAGAGATGCATGTTATGCATGGGTTTATTAGATTATGACAAAGAATATGTGGATACCTTAAAGGAGACAAGTAACTGGGGAATGCCATCCTATCCAAGGTAGTTATTTGTTATGCTTTTGTTATCAACTTCAATGTCTCAGTCAGAATTTATTTAGGAGGCAATACCGATTTTACTATTTGAAGATATCCTACATGAAGTATGATGAGTGATGGACAATCAAGGTACACAAATTGATCATTTTAATATATATTTTAATAATTTACATTTGCTAAGAATTTATTATACATTTTTTGCATATATAATTGTTTAAAATTATATCCAAAAATTTTGAATGCTCCGGAAATTTTTGAATGGTTAGATTTTCAAAGTAAAGTTGACTAAAAAAGATTCAATGAATTCATTCTATAAAAAATAAACTTTTATACTTGCCATTCTTTTAGAGGGAACAAATATTTGACTAAACCTTCATAAAAAGATAATTGGTCAATTCTCTAAAACATTATCAGTGAATAACCTTTTTACACAAGGGTTAAGCTAACAAAGGATGAATTGAAAAGTTATTTTTTGCAAAATTTGAAAAATTTATTAAAAGATTATGGAAGAAGCTTTCAGAATTTTTCAATAATTCCAGCATCAATCAGTGGTAGATATAAAGGAAACATTATTTTAATAGTTATGCCTGGTGAGATTGCATTACTTTTATTCTCCAGAGGTTGAACAACCCATTCAAGATTTGCTATCCTACTCAATGCAGCTAAATATTCAACATTGTAATATAATACAGGGTAATCCTCTTGCAAGTTTTATTGTGAAGACAAAATTTAATTATTTGTGATGAGTAACTAATGATGCATAAATATTATTTTGATGCTCTCGATAAAACATTAAGAGATATTCATTGATTTGAATATGTATCTAATTTAGATCGACTATTTTGAGGTAAAATGATTGTACTTGGTGGTGACTTTAGACAAATTCTACTGGTCATTACAAAGGTAACAAACAAGATTGCAAGTGCTACCCTTAATTCCTTATATTTGTAGGCTAAATATCAAATACTAAAGCTAACAAAAAATATGAGGTTAGAAGGTAATCATGCAGAATCACATTTGAATGATCTAAGAGAATTTCTGATTGGATTTGAGTGTTTGGCGATGATATGATTTGTAATTAAGTTGATGAAATTAGAAAAGTTCCTATCCCTAATGATTTTATTATTAATAATTGTGACGATCCAATTTCTACCCCTGTGGACAACATATATCTAGATGTTTTTGTCATTTTAGTGATGTAACATACCTACAGAAAAGAAGAATTCTTTCTCCCACTCTTGACATGGTGGAATCAATCAATGAGCATATGATATCACCCAATAATTGAAGGAACAACATTCTTCAGTTTTGATACAATATGCATGTAAAAAGACACATTTATAGGTTCAAAATAAGTACATACTCCTGAATTCCTAAATACTATAAAATCTCTGAAAACCAGATTATGCCATCACTTTAAAAGTTAGTGTACCCATGATGTTATTGAGAAATATAGATCAATCTTTAAATGACCAAGATTAACCATCACTAGAATTGAAAATTGGATTATTGAGGAAAAAGTTTTATTAGGAAATATGACTAGATAAAAGGTTTCCATACCAAGAATGTCATTGATTCCGTCTGATTTTAGAATACCCTTTAAGTTTCAGCGAAGACAATTTTCAATAGCTATATCATTTGTCATAACTATAAATAAAAGTAAAGGAAAATCTTTATCTCATGTTGAGTTATATTTGATAAAAATAATAGTCACACATGGTTAGTTTTATGTTGCCATATAACGGGTGACAAGAAGGCAGGGATTAAAGATTTTGGTATATGATAAGAAGGGAGAAAATTTCAAATGAAGCAACAAATATAGTTTTCAAAGAAGTTTATCATAATTTAATTAGAGAATTATAGCAACTGTAATCTAAATTTCAATTTTTTTATACTTTTTTAGTCACAATAACCATGAATAGCAAAAAGTTAGGTAGTAATGTAAGAAAGTTATTAGTATAGTTGCCTTATCACTAATCCACTTTGAATATTCAGTTAGGGCATATTAGTTTTATGTATAATTTGGTTAATGTTCAGATAGTTAATTTGATGTAACATTATTGTGTTACACTTTGCTATAATATTATATGCTAAATCGCTGTTTCTTTTTATTTTTAGCTATAAAATATTTGAGTTTTGATTAAGAAAACTTCTGTTTGATCAATATACATTACACATCTTCATCAGATGAGTCATCAATGATAAATTAAACATGATCATCAGAATCATGAATAAACGAATAGCAAGAAGGACAAACTACATGATCAAATTCATAATCATGAGTGTGACCATTAGGTTTATTTACATCTATAATTTGTTTCTTATGTCTTAGTCATAACTTCCCGTTAAGATCAATATTATTAAAATGGTGCAAGGCAAGTAATGCAAGCTATGGACAACTATCAAGAATGGCTTGAATACCTATATTTTCCAATGTATTCTCAAAAAGTGTAAGTTTGCTCAATTAAGGCACACTTCTGGTGGTAGCTTATCAAATGTTTTTATTTTTAAATTAACTTATTAAATATTTCTCACAAAAGTAAGGGTAGAATCAAAATCACATGAAAAAATAATCTACAAGAGGAATTAAAAAGATAATCAAAACACCAGCAGTCACCACATAAACAAGAAACCAACACCAAATAACAACATAATACACCATATTAGACATAAATGACATAACATCTGCCATAAATTCATCAATAAAATAATAAAAAGGTACAAAACAAAACTGAAGAATCATTATGCACACAATTTTTTGGTAACTTAAGCATGTTGTTTCAGTATATATTGGATCATTTTCAGCTGATCAAGCTCAGATCTCATTTGCATGGTCAAACCAAAAAATGAAAAGAAAAATGAAGGAAGAAGAGGGCTTACCGGATATTTCTAAAACCATAAAATCAGGGAAAAATAGATAAATTGAGAATCTCTCAATCATTATCTTGATATCCAACAACAAAAATTTTTAATTCCGTCGAACCTAAATAATGTCAAATAGAATTAAACTCACCATCTGAGGTTAGTGAAAAGCAACTTTTACTAAAAATTATCGTCGTAAATAGAGAAAAAATATCAAAATACAGAGCCCCATTTTGATTTCATATGAAAAATGCAGATTTAAGCTTAGTTTTTCACTAAAGAAGTAAAGTATTTGCAAGTTGAGCAATGAAGACAATGGTGGGGCTTTGGTATAATTAACTGAGATGATTATGGATGTTACAAAGAAAAAATCAATAAAATTAAAGTATAAATCATAAAATGAGAAAAAGAGGAAGAGGGGGAGTGTGACTTTGTGTATGTCATGATCCAAAATCTGAGGTTCATGATGGCACTTGTCAGGACAAACCTTGACAAGTAATCCTATCACACAAACTGATACAAAAAGGGAAATAACTATCCAAACCCAAGGCTCGGCTTCTAGAATGAAGCTGAATGTAAGACCCCTTAAAATTTTTATTATTTTATTTTTGACCCCCCACGTATGTAATCTAACTTTGTACTTCAATTATATTTAGGGATGTTAAAAGGATATTTGAGAAAAGTTCTGAAATTTTTCGAAGGGGTTTGGGGTTATTTTAGGACCTCAAGGTAGTGAGGGTCCACGATAGGTCCATGTCACACAGGTTAACCTGCACGATATTGGCATGGCATGAAGGATAACCTCAGAGATAACGACATGCTATACAGTATGTTATTTCATCTAGTTTTTTTTCACTTGGGGTGAGGGGCTTTTGGTCTTTTTACCCCTTGTACGACCTTTAAACATAAAATAAGCCCCTTTTTTTTTAAGTTTTTAAGGATAAAAATCATCTATTCTTTCTTAAAACTCAAAACCTAAGAAAATTCAAGGGTTTCATAGAGAATTCATCATTCGAGCTCCAAACTTCAGATTGACTTTAATTTCTTGTGTATTTCTAGCATGTATCTCTTCCCTAAACTTTAATTTCACATTGTGGCATCAATTGGATGGATTTTCTTATGATTTAAATTATGGGTTTTGAAATTGGATTGAGGGGTTTATGGTGTTAGAGATTGAATTACTTGTATCATATTTTGAATTGATTATTCATGCTTTAAATTGATGTTTTTGGGACTGAATTGGTATATTATTTAAATGGTTGGAATGGCAGACATGGGTTTCCCCAAAATTGATGAATTTTAGCTTGGAATTGCATGAACCTCAAACCACTTTGTAAATTTTATTTTTAATATGGAGAATTGGATAGTTTAACTTGCTTTTGAACCAAATGCATTGCGTTAATGGAGATAAAAATGGATTTGGATGGCCTTGGTGGCTATAGTTTGGATTTTAATGGAAATTGAGAGTCAATATGGTTATGTGGATTGGTTTGGCATAATTACTTTAGCTTGCATGTGTATTGGTGTTATGATACCAAGTGGTAAATGCCTTAATGAATGACTCTTGGTTAATGGTTGGAACTATATGAAAATTATTTTTGTTTAGAATTAAAAGGGGTTGTGTAGCTCACCGTGAAGGTGTAAGTCCTGAGAGGACGAAGACTAGAAACTATGTTTGTTGGTGTTGGGGGTCTATATGAACATTTTCTTGACACACACATATTATATATTTGGGATGGATATTGCTCACGGTGGTTTTAGTTTTTGGTCAGATTTTCCTCGATTCATGTGACAAACATCCACTGAGGCCCTTTTAGTAGGGAAGCTGAACCCATATAGCCATGGATACCCTTCGAATAGATCGAGGAACACAGTATAGGTTAATGTTTTTAAACTCTCATGTTCATGACCCTTACTCTATCCTGACATATTATATATGAATGTGTGTACGTGGTTTTGACTGATTTTAGACATTGTATTATTTTATCATTTTTTATGATTTACATGCCAGTGCTTATCCCACTGACCATCCTAGGACACTATATAATTTCATAATGTAGAGTATAAAGACTTTTTTATTTCTCCTTTGTAGTGTTAGGTGGATTAGCACGTCTATTGAGTTGTGGTGAAGTGGTGAGACTCTATCCTTCAGAAGGGCTTATTATTTTATTATTTTTCCTTTAATAATTCAGTACTTTTGGATTATTTTTACTCATAGTTAGGGGCATATCCCAACTTAGTCAATATTCTGGTTTAGAGGCTTTCATGGAAAAATTTGGGTTGGTTATTGATTGAATCTTAGATTTTATTTGAGTTATCTATTTTTTGTTCATTACTATCTTTTATGGGCTTTTGCTTTATCTTTATTATTATTGTTATGCTCATGAGGTTAGGCTAAGGTGGTGGTCTCCGATCCATGGTGGGCTTGAGATATCCATTATGGCCAGGCCCTAGTTTGGGTCATTACAAGTTTGGTGTAACACTCTCAAATTTTGATTCAAAGGCAAGCCTACCATTCTTTTGCAATGATCAGGTATTCGTGGTTAGATCAAGAGTTGACAAGAAGTGGTGAGCTTCCATCCATTCAAAAGACTTCATTTCATATATTAGTATTTATGACTTGGACTTTGTTTTGGTATTGTTTTTGGCTATGGTCAGGGGCATATCCCGACTCTTCTTTGGTACTCAATTTTGTTAGAGGCTTGTGGATATTATGGACTTAGGTATTGTTGATGGTTTTAGAATTTGATATCACTTAGACAGTTATGTCATCTCTCATGTTTTAATTTTATATACACATCGTGTTCCATTTGGATAGTCTAAGGGGGTGGATTCGGGTCCTTTTTAGATTTGAGATACCCATCATGGCCAGTCCTGGTTTGGGTCATGACACTTGGTATAAGAGTATAATTTAGGTTTGTTGGGTGTCCACAAAGTCATGTTGAGTAGTGCAACACCCCACATGTTTAGGCTAGACTTTGCACCATTGTTCCTATATGTGTATACTCTAATCCATTGATTTACATTTAAATACATATGTAATCATTATCCTAGTGAGAAGAGTGCTTATGAGGTGAGTAATGTTCATAGGAATCACTTAGAGCAAAGTTGAGCTAAGAGCCTTTAATTCAACTAAATTTTGGTATTTGATTCTACAAGGGTCTACTTTGAACGTGTATAACTTTTGATATATGTGAAATTTTTCAGCTCAATACCAATGAAATTATAGATAATTGAATTATATTTCCAACGATACCAATTTCACCTTAATTCAATACCCGAGCAAAAAGTTATGATCATTTTTGTAAGACACTAAGGGTCCGTGCCGCAAGGGATATTCCCCCAGAATAAAGGTCCTTTTGCGAGGGTTGCTTCCTGGGAATAAGGTTCATGCCATGGGGGCTGTTCCCTCACCATTTCAGCTTCTTAAAGGGTCAAGGGGAAATTGGGTCTTTTCCCCTCAACCCAAGTTATCCAAAACAATATTTGGGACACTTAAAAGGGCATTATTTGCCCATCTTCCTAAAAAAACTCACCTAAAAACCCTCCCCTTTCCCAAGAATAACAATCCAAGCTTCTTTCATCAAGAACTCACAAATTCAAGCTACAATTTCAAGATTTCTTTAAGAATTCATTCAATTAAGGTATGTGGGATTTTGAATAAGATTAATCTTTTATCCTTATGCCCAAATATATGATTTTCAAGTTAAATTTATATGTTTTAAGTTAGAGTTCATTCCCAAATCTTCATATGTTTAAAGCATACCATTATCATGTGATTTAAGGAACTAAGGAGTATAAAAGTTGTACTTATTAATGTTTTAAACTACAAGTTTGATATTTTTTCTTGAATACATTATTTTGATGAGAAATTCTTATTCTCATTAGTTTGATATGTATCAATGCTTAAATTCATGTATTATACTTATGTATTAAACTGTCCAATGTTTTGGGTCTCTGAATTTTGACTTTATATTACTGTTTTAAGAGTTGTTATCTTATTTTAGAAATCATTTAGTGCTGTCAGGTTATGAATACCCGATACCTTTGTGTTTACTGGTTATTTCATACTTTTCAAATTATATGTCATTCAACTCATGATTTTATTGCTTAACTAAGTTTGTTATGCTCATGCTGAGAACTATCAGTTTACATATTTATGATTACTTTAGAATCTATATGCACTGCTCTGCTCTTTTCAAAATACCATGAACTGAGCTTATCAGTTATCAGTGCATGCACTATTAGTATTTCAGTGTCTTTTAGTTGGGAGTAGGATTTAACATTGAGTGGGAAGTGTGGGTTAAGCGCATCCTACTTTTCTAGAAACTACATGCCACCATAGGCTTAGGGGCCTCGCCTGAGAGTGTTTCCCTTTGCCTAATATGGGCTTAGTTTATTGATCACTCTAGTTCAGGTTCTACTCTGATGGCAAGGATAGAACAATCTTCCTCAATATGCGTCAGACATTGGACTACATAAAAGATCACTTGGTTGATGTCAATTACATGATAGCTCCCATAGTTTCAGTCAATATTTAGTTTATCTCAGTTTAGGTTTGTTTGACAAAGAAATCAAATTTTTGTAATTATTCAGTCAATTTTACAGATCATTCATGTTATTTAGATTATGTCAGTACATGCTATACTTGGTCTTGCATTCTTAGTTTTACATGTTTACATGTTCCTGCTTAGCATTCATACATGATCCTTAAATCAGTTTTGTAGCATGTTCAGCGTTACTTGAGAGTTACATTCAATATTCATGTTTTACCATTTCCTAACATCAGTTCTACTTATTCTACAAAAGTACAGAGTTAAGAAACTAAGTGTAGTGATTCACCAATTTATTAGATTATGTTTGTACTCATGTTTTAAGATACTTTAGATTTTAGTTGATTTTAGTCTCTTGGTGAGTCTACTCGAACATAGCATGTATGTTTTAAGATTATGTATCTATTCAGTTTTACTTATTGCATTCACCCTAACTTACTCATTACATTCCAGAAGTACTGACCATATATACGTCTGTGTGGCTAAATTATTTCATAATGTAGGTACCAGTTGTAGCCCATATAGCATAATAAAATAGTCTACAACTTCTAGCCAACAGGAGATGCGTTCTCTTATTTTGAGGGCTCTAGTCAATTGTAGTTAATGTACTATATTGTTATTATTCTTATTTATTTGTTTGTTGTCATTGGAGGTATGTACCAACCACCTACAGTCAGTAGAGTAGAGGCTTCATAGAAAGTTATTTAGAGTCACTCATGTAATTTAAGTTCTTGCTTCAGATTTATCGTGTTGTAAACCATTCTAGTATCACATGTATTCAAATTTTCTTACGATCATGCTTGCATTCAGAAAATTTAGCTTATATAATTAATTTAATTCAAATACTCAAGTATCATGCAAATTCATGGGTTAGCTTGGGATCAATTGTGGTTTGGAGCACCGTGTTATGATTAGGAGGTAGTCTTGGACCGTGATAAACTTGGTATCAGAGCACAAATTTTAAGTTTCTTAGGGTGTCTATGAACCCGTGTCTAGTAGAGTCTTGCAAAATGGTATGATGTCATCTATACTTTTGTTTGAGAGGCTATAAGGAATTTAAGAAATGTTTCCTTTCTTTTATGTCTCAGATTATGTTGTAGAAAGGTTCTCTAAGAAACTTATATAGATTGTCATCATGCTCCATTCATGTCAACTCGGCTTTATTTTCAAGGTACCAAAAATAGTGAAGCTTAAATTCCTATAGATAGTGCTTTCTCAGACAATCCCCACAGATAGTTATGGGATTCCACCCATGCTCAAAAGTATCCCACCAATGCCTTTATTTTCTAAATGATGAAGCATTTTATTAACAATCCTAAAAAAATCATGTACTAAGCCAAAGTCAGATATGCCCTCAGATCCCATCTCAGAATACTATGGCAGCATATGACCTAGAGTTAAAAGCATGAACCCAAAAGATTTAATATTACAAAAGTGGGGATAGTGTTTATCTAGATTTAGTAAATTATATATTCATAGGGTTAGTTGTATGAAAGGTAAACTAGTATACTTGAAACAATGCATGCAAGAATTTGAGTTTATAGATTCGAGATTATGTATATTGGTGTGATCTAGAGGTCTACCCAAGGTGATATGTGATTGTATTGTTTCTAAGTTTTAAAGTATGTGTGCTTCGATAGTATCCTTGAGTTGATAAGTGTTAATGAGACTAGTAATGCAGTATGTGATGTTCTTACCAGCTAAGTTATGGGCTATAAGATGTTGATATCAGATGTTCAGATGTGATGGTGATTCTTATGGTTTAGGAAAAAAATATAAGTTTAAAGATTGATATTAGTAGGCTATGATGGAAGTAGTATGGTTCATTAATGGTTTGGGAATATCCATGTTAAGTGTTAGAATCTAAGTTTGAATCTTGGAGGATTGAGCTAATAGAAAGAAGAGTTGAAATTCTGGATGATGTGAACTCAGGGTATGGTGATACTCCAAAAAATGCTAAGTTAGTAAGTGTTTAAGTTATTATATGATGACTATTGGAGCTATAGAAAGTTAAGAGTTCTATCTCAAAATGAAGTATTAATGTGGGTTTTCCAATTTCATGTATAGTCTTTAAGGGTTAGTTTATTATTTATGTGTATTACTGTATCTCGGTTTCTAATGTAAAGTGGTTTCAGTTAAGTTTAGTGTTAATTAAAGGGGTCTACAGACTTAGAATGATAACTTTAATCTAAGGGTGAGATGATAAAACAAGAAACCAAGTTAGGATCTCAGATTCTAGCAGTGAGGATAGTGTGTTGTAGAACAATACTAGGGGAGGAAGATACCCAACCCATTATTACGTCAGTGCAAATTTTTGCACTTTAGTCATTACAAGATCTACTTATGCCTTACATGTCAACTCCATGATTATATCTTATATTCATCACTTTCCATAGAATCATGTACGCATCCAATTCCTAGCATATTGAGTTCCAATTCACTCAGCAGTACGAAATATATTCCATGAAATTATGATCTCCAAACTCAGGTCATGTAACTCATGACTCATGTACTCATGCTTTACAGTGTGCTCAGTTACCATAACTCATGGTGCACTCTTAATGATCAGTGAAAATTCAAATTTATGGCCTGTATGCCCTCAGTTTTGATCTTTGTGATGAATTCATGCCTTTGATACTCTATTCCTCAGGCCTCACTTAAGTTTCAAGGTTATGTATAGTATTCTTTCATGCTTCAAGACCTCATGTCCTAACTTTTTAGTGACCTCTCCTTATGAAATGATAGTGGTGATGAACGATTATTTAGATAGGAGGAAACAATTGTTCCTTATTAGGAAAAGATTGTTGTATGCTTGTTTTATATAAGGCTATAAGTGTGAAGGAAGATTGAGGCAAAGCTTTGGGTATATGTCATGGTTAGTTGAGAATTCCATGTGTTTCTTTTTAGGAATAGTGCAAGAAAGTTATTATTTATAGAGGTTTAGAGAATACAAGAAAAATTCTTTTATGGGTATTTACCTTAAAGTTCGTATATGGTTATAATGATAGGATTGAATGTCATGTTGGTATATAAGTGGATGAATGCATTGTGCGCTAGTGAATTCCTAGTAAAAGGTTGAGTTTAGTTGTTGAAGTGATAAGAAGAATTATTCTTTGGACGAGAGTTGTAAAACACGTATGGGGTGTCGAATTCATGGTTTTTACTAGTAACACGGTGTTATGTGTTATACCTTTTAATTTTGTGTTAGGCTTGAACCTAGTGAGAGTAGGTAGTTAAACTCAGACTTTGGCTGGAATGGTTATATGTGCCTATGTGAGAATTATAAGTTGAATCAAATGAGCATGGCATTTAAGTGGAAAAGTATAGTTGAGGGAGTATTTTAGAAGTGTGGCTAAGATTTAAAGTTAGCAGTTGCATTAACTAAGGCTTAATAAGTTTTATAGTCCTATGTTCTATGTTATAGAGTTATAGCTATGTTGGGATTCATTATTCAGATATTGAATTCAGATTATACCTAAGATTCTTTTCTCCCTAATGATATTAGAACTTCTTAAAAAGAGTGTTCAAGAAATACTCCAGTCGAGGATAAGCTTTCAGTATGATTTTATCCGTATAGCCAACAATTTAATTTATCAATCAGACAGACAAGTTCCTATGGTTTTCCATCTTCCCATCTAGTATTACTATCCAAATTTCCATGAGTATGGCTATTCCATGAGGTAATTCATTCACGTCCATGCAAATTTCGAATTCTGTTTAGTTTATGCATCATATTTCAGATTCTGCTATTTAGCCAAGAATTAGTTCATAAATGTTTAGTGAATGACCTCAGTTTTTCAAGTATTCCAGCTCAGACATTGATATCCCCTGTACAACCTTGGTCTCATTATCTCATGATTCGTGCTTACATAATGTAATTGGTGATGCCATGAAGCCTCTTTTTGGTTTCTAAATGCATTTTGTTTAGGGACAGTCTTTAATGAGAAGTTACATACCTTATTCCATCCTTAGTAACTTTTGGAATTTTTTTGCATTAGTTATCACTTAACAGTTCTATACGTATGATCGTATCATGAATATTTCAATTGAGTTCTAAACTCTCAGCATGAATGAGATCCTTATAGTCAATAAAGTCAAGTCAGTTCAAAAATTAGTTTCGTGATAAAAAGTTATAATGTTTCAGCTCAGGTACATCCTTCATTAGTAGACGTATCATGTTTACATTATACCATACTTTTAAGACTTCAACAAGTTCCTATCCATCATTCGAGAATGAATGATTCAAAGGGGGAGATAATGAAACACCCCACGGCTAGACTTTGAAATGTCGTTCCTACATGTGTAAACTCTAATCCCATGATTTACATTAGAATACATGTGTCATGATCATTATCCTAGTGATAAGAGTGCTTATGAGGTGAAAAGTGTTCATAGGAATCACTTAGAGCAAAGTTGATCTAAGAGCCATTGATTCGGCCCAATTTTGGTATTCGATTCAACAAGGGTCTACTCTGAACATGTATAACTTTGATATATGTGAAAATTTATAGCTCAAGGCCCACCAAATTATATATCATTGAATTAGCTTTCAACTCATACCAATTTCTCCTTAATCTGATACCCGAGCAAAAAAGTTATAACATTTTTGTGAGAAACAGTAAGGGTTCATGATTATGCCTGTGCTGCGAGGGATATTACCCTATAATAAGAGTTTCATAATGAGGGTTTCTCCCTAGGAATAAAGGTCACTCCCTGGAGGCTATTCCCTCATTATTTCAGCTTCTTAAAAGGTCAAGGGGCAATTGGCTTTTTTCCCTCAACCCAAGTCATCTAAAACATGATTTGTGACACTCAAATGGGCATTATTTTCCCATCTTCGTTAAAATAACTCACATAGAAACCCTTTCCTTTCCCAAGAACAATAATCCAAGCTTCTTCTCTCAATAACTCACGAATTCAAACTTCAACTTCAAGATTTCTTCAAGAATTCATTCAATAAAGGTATGTGGAGTTTTGAACAAGGTTAATATTTCATCCTTGTGCCCAAATGTATGATTTTCAAGTTGAATTTATGTGTTTTAAGTTAGGGTTCATTCCCAAATCCTCATGTGTTGAAACATAGCATTATCTTGTGATTTAAGGGACTAAAGAGCATAAGAGTTGTACTTATTCATGTTTTAAACTACAAGTTTGATATTTTGTATTGAATTTCATTATTTTGAAGAGAAATTATTATTCTCCTAAGTTTAATATATCTCCATGCTTAAATTCACGTATTATACACATGTATTAAATTGTCCATTGTCTTAAGTCTCTAAATTATGACTTCATATTACTATTTTAAGAGTTGTTATCACATTTTAGAAATCATTTAGTGCTGACAGGTTATGAATACCAATGCGTATGTGTTTACTTGTTATTTCATATTTTCAAATTATAAGTTAGTCACTCTATGATTTTATTGTTAAACTCAGTTTGTTATGCTAATGCTGAGCACTATCAGTTTATATGTTTATGATTACTTCAAATCTGTATGCACTATTATTTTAAAAATACCATGACCTTAGCTTATAAGTTATCAGTGCATACACCAATTAGTATTTCAGTGTCTTTTAGTTGGGAGTAGGATTTGGCACCGAGTAGGAAGTGTGGGTTTAACACATCCTACTTTTCTAGAAATAACATGCCACTGTAGATGTAGGGACCTCGCCAGAGAGTGTTTCCTCTTACCTAATATGGGCTCAGCTTAGCAATCACTCCTATTTATGTTCTACTTTGATGGAAAGGATAGAACAACCCTCCTCAACGTGGGACAGATGTTGGACTCCATGATAACTCACATAGTTTATGTCGATTACATGATAGCTCCCACAGTTTTAGTCAATATTTAGTTTATCCCAGTTTAGGTTTGTTTGACCAAGTAATTAGATTTCAATAATTATTCTTTTTGTTTTATAGACCATTTGTGTTATTCAGATCATGTAAGTACATGCTATACTTTGTATAATATTCTCAGTTTTACATGTTCACATTTTCATGCTTAGCATCCATAAATGATCCTCAATTCAATTTTGTAGCATGATCAGCATTCCTTGAGATTTACATTCAGTATTTATGTTTTACTAATTCCCAGCTTCAGTTCTACTTGTTCTACAAAAGTAAAGTGTTAAGAAACTAAGCGTAGTGATTCACCACCTTATTAGATTATGTTTGTACTCATGTTTTAAGATACTTTAGATTTTTAGTTGATTTTAGTCTTGGTGAGTCTATTCATACTTAGCATGTATATTTTAAGATTATGTATCTATTCAGTTTTACTTATTGCATTCACCCCCACTTAATCAGTATATTCTAGAAGTACTGACCACATATACGTTTGTGTGGCTACATTATTCCATAATGTAGGTACAAGTTGTAGCCCACACATTATAATCAGATAGTTTGTATCTTTCAGCTAGCAGGAGATAAGTTCTCTTATTTAGGGTACTCCAGTCAGTTGTAGTTCATGTACTATATTGTTATTATTCTTATGTATTGATTTGTGGTAGTTAGAGGCATGTCCCCGCTACCTACAGTCAGTATAGTAAGGGCTTCATAGATAGTCAGTCAGAGTCACTCATGTAATTCAAGTTCCTGCTTTAGATTTATCATGTTGTAAACGTTTTTAGTATCACATGTATTTAGATATTCTTATGATTGTGCTTCTATTCAGCAAATTTAGCTTATATAATTAATTTAATTCAGATGCTCAAGTATTATGCTAGTTCATGGGTTAGCTTGGGATCACTTGTGGTTATGAGCACCGTGTTATGACTAGGGGGTAATTTCAGGTCATGACAAATAAAGTCCTTTTCATAGGTGTATAGCATGCCATAGTTATAATAAGGGGGATATAAGACTTTTAGGAATGTTTCCCTTTCTTGTGTTCTCTTCTCAGGGTTTTTGGGCTAGTGATGCTTATGTTTAGTCACCTTAGGGAAATATCTCTAATGCAGAGTTTCACTGTTTTATTTATTTTCTTACACAGTTAGTGACATCCTAGTCTCATCACTCGAATTATGTTAGTTCTGTTGCTCCTTCATTAGAGGTCATTTGGGCTAGCTATTTCATGAGGTTGAATCCCCCATCCTAATAAGCTCTAAGGTTGTGGAGTATCTTCAGGGGTTTGTAAATGAGATTGAGAAGTATATTTGAGTGATCCATGCTACTAATTCTGAAGGTGTAGAGTTTTCTATATATCAACTAAAAGATACAGCTTATCAGTGGTATAAGGATTGGGAGAAGTTGAGGGGTGATGATGCAGAGCTGGCAATATGGGATGAGTTTTTGGGTACCTTTCTTGATCATTTCTTTCCTCAGGATATGAGAAAATCTAACGCTAAGGAGTTTGCGATTTTGAAGCAAGGCAAGATGAGTGTGAAAGAGCATGCATTAAAATTTCAACAGTTGTCTCGTTATGCTCTGCAGTTGGTTCTAGCCAAAAGTCTAAAATACATAAGTTCACTTTTGGGTTGTCCGGTGACATGGTATTGGTATGCAAGGCTTCAATGTTTAATAATGACATAGATATCTCCAGACTTACGGTTTATATGAACTAGGTGGAGGATGAGAAATAGGCAGAGATAAGAGAGAGGCAAAATAAGAAGTTTAGGTATTCAAAGTACGGTATGGGCCAGTGGAATAGTGGGAAAGATAGGGAAATTCTTATTCTTCTGCTAGTGATCCCTATCCTAAGCCTTTGGGTGATCATCGTTCTTAGGCAGGCAATGATCCTAAGTCATAGAGTACCCAGTTTCAGGATAGTAGAGCTCAGTCAGCCCTACCTCATCCTCCCTATCATTTTTATGGGCATTTTAACTATGGATATTGTGAAGAGGGGAGAAATAATGTTATAATTATGGTCAGATAGGCCATATACAACAAGATTTTCCTTCACTAGAGTTTCCACTGGGGCTAATAAAGTTTTGATCACCACATCTTTAGCTCATGCACTAAAGAGAGACACTTTTGGTATCGGCACTGGACGAAATCGTCTCTTTGCACTTGCTAATTTCCAGGAATCTAAGGCATCTTCAAATATTATTATTGGTATTTTACAACTTTTTTCCCGTGATGTTTATTGTTTACTTGATTCGAGTTCTACCTTATCTTATATGACCCCTTATGTGGCTGTGCATTTTGGTTTTGGTCCCAAAAGTATTTCCAACCCCTTTTCAGTGTCTATTCAAGTGGGTGATTCTATAGTTGCTATAAAAATCTATTGGGATTATGTGGTTTCTATCTTTTATAGGGAGGTGTTGGTGCATTTGATAGAGTTGGATATAGTGGATTTTGATGTTATCTTAAGGATGGATTGTCTTTACTTATGATATGCTTTTCTAGATTATAGGACCCAAAAGGTTAGTTTACAATTCCCTAATCAATTGATAATTGAATAGGAGGGAATTTCTTTTGTGCCTAAAGGGAAGTTTATTTCCTATCTTTGAGCTCAAAAGTTGATTTCAAAAGGGTGTTTGTATCATCTAGTTTGGGTTAAGGATTTTAATTTGGAGGTTTTCTCCTTGCAGTCTATCCTTGTGGTTAGTGAAATTCCTGAAGTATTTTCTGATGATCTTCTTGGAATTCTTCCAGTTAGGGAAATAGATTTGGGATTGATCTTCTACCAGATACTTGTCCTAATTCTATTCCTCCTTATAGAATGGATCCAACAAAATTAAAGGAGCTGAAGGAGCAGTTAAAAGATCTTCTTAATAAGGGTTTTATTCATCCAAGTGTTTCTCCATGGGGTGCCCTTGTGCTTTTTGTGTGAAAGAAAGATGTGTCTCTTTGGATGTGTATAGATTATCATTAGTTAAATGAGGTTACAATGAAAAATAAGTACCCCCTTCTTAGGATTGATGACCTTTTTGACAAACAGTAGGGTGCTAGATTCTTTTCTAATATTGATCTCAGTTTGGGCTATCATCAGTTGAAAATTAAGGAGGTTGATATTCCCAAGACTGCTTTTCAAAGTCGATATGGTCACTATGAGTTTTTTGTTATGACATTTGGGTTGACTAACACTCTGGCTGATTTCATGGATCTTATGAATTGGGTTTTTAGGAAGTTTTTGGATTTGCTTGTTATTGTCTTCATTGATGACATCTTGGTGTACTCTAAGAGTGAGGAGGTCCATGCCAATCACCTCCAAGTTGTGTTGTAGAATCTTAATGACGAGAAATTATATGCTAAATTTTCTAAGTATGAGTTTTAGTTGAATATTTTGACCTTTCGTGGGCATGTTATTTCTTGTGAGGGGATCAAGTTGGATCTAAGAAAGTTGAGGCAGTTAAGAAATAGCCTAGACCCATAACCCCAATTGATATTAGGAGTTTCTTAGGTTTAGTCGGGTATTATAAGAGCTTTATAGAGAGTTTCTCTTCTATTGATACTTTATTTACAAAGTTGACTCAGAAAAAGGTAAAGTTCTTATGGTCCGCTTCTTTGAGGGTAGTTCTGAGAAGTTGAAGGATAAGTTGACTTTTACGCTAGTTTTGACCCTGCCCGAGGGTGCAGATGGTTTTGTTATGTATTTGTAATGCATCCCATGTATGACTTAGTTGTGTGTTGATACATCATGGTAAGGTTTTGGCCTATACTTATACCTAGCTTAAGGTTCATGAAATGAATTATCTGACTCATAATTTAGAGCTGGCGATTATGGTTTCTTTCTTTGAAGATTTGGCTTCATCATTTGTATGGGGTGCATGCAGATATCTATTCAGACCATAAGAGCCTACAATATATGTTTACTTAGAATGAGTTGAATCTCAGGTAGAGGCGGTGGCTCAAATTGCTTAAGGATTATCACATGAGCTTGCATTACCATCCAGGTAAAGTTAATGCCATTGTTGATACTCTTAGCAAGTTATCTATGGGAAGATTATCTCACGTGTATGAGGAGATGAGAGGGTTGGTGAAGGATATTCATCGGTTGTTCAATTTGAGATTCCATCTTTTAGATTTCAAGGATGGGGAAGTAATTGTTAAAAAGGTGGTCAAGTTTTCTCTTGGTACCAAGGTGAACGAGAAGCAGGTTTTGGATCCCATACTTATGTAGATTAAATATGATGTGGCTTAGCAAAAAGGTAATGGCTTTTGTGATTGGGGAAGATGATATTCTGAGGTAGCAAGGTAGGTTGTGTGTTCTTGATGTTGATGGGATGTTGGAAAGGATTTTGACAGAGGCTCATGAGTCTCGATATACAGTTCATCTGGGTTCAACTAAGATGTACCATGACTTGAAGAAGGTCTATTGGTGGAACTATATGAAGCGAGATGTGGAAAACTTTGTTGCCAAATGTATGGTTTGTCAGCAAGTTAAGGTTAAATCCTTGAGGCCTGGTGGAATGTTCTAAGATAAAGAGTTGCCCATGCAAAATTGGGAGATGGTAAATATGGATTTCATTACGAGTTTTCTGTGGTCTCGCAATTAGTATAATTTTATTTGGGTCATTGTGGATAGGATGACTAAGTCTGCTCACTTCTTCTTGTGAGGACTTACTACATAGGAGAGGATTCTTCTAAGTTGTTCATTCAAGAGATTGTGAAGCTACATGGTGCACCAGTGTCCATAATTTCAGATCGAGGTATGCAGTTTTCATCTCACTTCTGGTGTTAGTTTAAGAAAAATTTAGGTACACATGTCAACCTTAGCATCGCTTTCCACCCTCAAATAGATGGACAAACAGAGCATACTATTCTGACTTTGAAGGATATGCTAAGGTCCCGTTTGATTGATTTTAAGGGAAGTAGGGTGGATTATTTGCCTCTTATTCAGTTTACATATAACAATAGTTATCATTCAAGCATTTAGATGGCTCCTTTTGAGGATCTTTATGGGAAGAGGTGTAGATCTCATATTAGATGGTTTGAGATTGGTGGGACTAGGTTGTTTTGTCTTGACTTGGTTTACAAAGCCATGGAGAAGGTGAAAGTGATTAGAGAAAGACTTAAGACTGCTTAAAGTCTCCAAAAGTCTTATGCGGATATGAGGCAAAGAGAATTAGATTTTAAAGTAAGTGATTGGGTATGCTTAAAGGTGTCTTCTATGAAAAGAGTCATCAGGTTTGGGATAAAGGGAAAGCTTAGTCCTCGATACTTTGGTCCATATCATATTTTGAAGAGAATTAGGAATGTTGCTTATGAGTTGGGTTTGCCTGCGAGTTTGGGCTCCATTCATCCTGTCTTTCACGTGTCTATGCTGAAAAAGTTTGTGGCTGATCCTTTCTTGATAGTGCCTATTAAGGATGTTAGTCTAATGGATTCCTTATCTTACGAGGAAGTCCCAATTAAGATATTGGATAGGCAAGTTTATAGATTGAGGACCAAGGATTTAGCATCGGTGAAGTTTCTTTAGAGAAACCAAAAGGTGAAAGAAGTTACATGGGAAACTAAGGAAGATATGAAGGCCAAATAACCATTTTTGTTTCCCGGATTGGATGAAAGTACTTAAGGTATGAGTTTCATTTTCATCTTGTCATTTGATTCTGGTGTATTCTTGATATTCTTGTGCTAAAAGTGTCCTAACTTATCATTCAGGGACGAAAGATCCCAAGGGGGGATAATGTAAGACCCTTTAAAATTTTGATTATTTTATTTCTGACCCTTATGCATGCATAATATCAATTTTTGACTTGAATTATATTTAGGGATATTAAAATGGTATTTGGAGAAAGTATCAAAATTTTTTGAAGCTGTTTGGGGTCATTTTGGGATCTGAGGCAATGAGAGTCCGCGATAAGGTTGTGTCATGGAGGTTAACCTCTACAATATCGGTATAGAATGGAGGATAACCTCTGCGATAATGGCGTGTCATAGCAGTGTATTAATTTCATCCAATTTGGCTTTTTTTTTTAATTTGGCTGAGGTGCTTTTGGTTTTTTATCCCTTATATGATATTTAAACATAAAATAAGATTTTTTGTTTTAGTTTTCAAAAAAAAATAATCATCCTCTCCTTCTTAAAACTCAAAACCTAAGAATATTCAAGGGTTTCACAGAGAATTCATCATCCAGGCTCCAAACTTCAGGTTGACTTAAATTTCTTGTTTGTTTCAGGCATGTTTCTCTTTCCTAAACTTTAATTTTATATCTTGGCATGAATTGAATGGATTTTCATATGATTTAAATTATGGGTTTTGAAATTGGGTTGAGGGGTTTTGGTTGTTACTGATTGAATGACTTGTCCCATGTTTTGAATTGATTATTCATGTTTAAATTAATGTTTGTGTGACTGAATTGGTGCAGTATTTAAATGGTTGGAATTGGGGACATGAGTTTCCCCAAATTGGATGAATTTTGGCCTAGAATTGTATGAACCCTAACCCACTTTGTAAATTTGATTTTTATTATGGAAAATTGCATGGTTTAACATGCTTTTGAACCCAATGCATTGCATTAATGGATAAATGGATATAAAAATGGATTTGGATGTCCTTGGTAGCCATTGTTTGGATTTTAATGGAACATGGGAGACAATATGGTTATGTGTATTGGTTTCACATAATTAATTTTGTTTGTAAGCATATTGGTACGATGATACCAAGTGGTAAACACCTTAATGAATGAATCCTGGGTTAATAGTTTGAATTATGAGCAAATTATTTTAATTTGGGCTTAAAGGGGGTTGTGTAGCTCACTCTAAAGGTATAAGTCCCGAAGGGACGAACACTTGAAACCACATTTACCGACGTTAGAGGTCTATATGACCGTGTTCTTAACACACACACACACAATATATATATATATATATATATATATATATATATATATATATATATGGGATAGTTGTTGCCCATGGTGGCTTTAGTTTTCCCTCAGATTTTTCTTAGTTCATGCGGATAACACGCACTGGGCACCTTTCAATAGGGGAGCTGAACCCATATAGCCCATGGGTGCCCATAGGATGGATTGAGCTACACAGTCCAGGTTAATGATTTTCAACTCTCATGTTCATGACCCTTACCCTATCCTGACATCTTATAAATGTATATATGAATGTGTGCACGTGGTTTTGAACCGATTTTGACATGGAATTATTTTATCACTTCCTTGAGTTACATGCCAATGCTTATACCACTGATCGTCCTAAGATGTTACATCGTTTCATGATATAGGGTCCAAAGACTTTTCTGTTGCTCTTGTGCAATGTTAGGTGGATTTGCACGTCTATTAAGTTGCTGTGAAGTGGTGAGCCTCCATGGGATAACTGTTGCCCATGGTGCCTTTTGTTTTCCGTCAGATTTTCCTTAGTTCATGTTTCTAATAGGCGCTAGGTACTGTAATACCCCACCATTCTACTAGTTCAAATTTGTCTCTAGAACATCAAAGATCTTGCTTAAAAAATAAATACATTTTATTCTATGTGAAATTTTTAAAATTTTGACTTTTTATCATATGGTAAATAGAATAAACTTTCCGTCGATACCAAATATGCCCAAATCTGACACTCGGGCGAAGAGTTAGAGCCATTTTGGTGGTACAGTGTACCACCTGGTACTTTAGTGTGTCGTGGAGCCAGCCAAAATGGCAATTGTCAAAATACAGTAAGCCTCCGCGATTCCACCGCATTGCGGTATCTTTCCTGTTCACAACCAAGGTGGCAACGCGATTTCCACCGCATCGCACCAAGGGTTAGTTTCCCAATTGCCCAATTTTCAGTAAGCTGGGGCGATTATGGCGTGTCGTTCCAGCATGAAAAATTAAAATTTTTCAGGTTCCGTTATTTAATTTCCACGGACCATTTGAGAATTTTCCAAAGCCTCTAATCAGTCTTTGTAAGAGATTTATATCCTACATAACGAGAATACTTCATTCTTCGTCAATTTCCCCCTAAATCAAAATATTTTCTCTCTCAAGAAGTCAAGAACCCTATCCAAGAAATCAAGAACAAGCCTAAGGATTTCTTCAAGAACCTTCAAGAAAGAGTCTTCTAAGGTATGCAGTTTTTGATTCTTGGGTTCCTTCCACCCTAGAAGATCAAGAATCATTTTTTTTTAATTCAAAAATTTTATATTTATGAGTTTTCATGATTCATGTGAATTGAAATTGAAGTTCATGTTATTAGTGAGTTTTAATTCATGTTTTGTTTACAAATTTTCAAGCTTTGATCCTAGTATGTGATATTCATGTGATGTTCATGGTAAACCCTCTTCAAGTTGCATGCTAAGTGATGTATTTATGATAATTAGGTATAGAAATTGTTGAATAACCAACACATTCTCCCTGTATATTTGATAAAATGCTTATGTGAAGGAATTAGAGCCATTATAGCATGTTGACTAGAAGTCCCCAATTGCGTGTAAGTTCATGCATGCCAAGTTTTTGTTGAAAAGCCTTAGTGAATGAATTGTGATAGATTAGCATGAAATTCCCCAATTATGTGCTCTTCAATGCATGATAAGTGTTTGTTGTAAGACCTTGTCGAATGGAGTATGAGCCAATAGCATGTCTCCCTATACTATCGCATGTTTATGATTTCCAAGTGCTTGAAGAGATGCTTTAACGGTTGTAATGGTGAATTAAAGTCCATGGTCATGATTATTTATGATGGTTATGTTTTACTTTTATGTTATCGAGTCCTGGGGATATTTATACCGGACAATTTAGCTACAACTCTAGACCCCGTGTCAGTTTTTATGATAATCTCAGTCAAGCCACGATTCTTAGAACTCAGTCAGTTATAGAATTTAGTAATCTCAGACAGTTACAGAACTTAAGAAATCTCATTAATCTACATATCATTAGAATTCCAGCTTCAGTCAGTACTTAGCTCAGATCTTAGTAGTATTCAAGTGTTCAGTTCAGACCTCAGTAACATTCAAGTAATCAATTAGAAACTTAGTATCATTCATTTAGATAACGGGATTCAGTAATATTCTCTCAGTCTTTACAATCTAGTGAACTCAGCTTAAATCAGTTACTCAGTATGATCAGTAACAGATTCAACTCAGTCTAGGTTTAGTTTCAGAAGCAGCTCAGAGTCCCTTAGTTAGGAGTAGTAACTAGCACCGAGCGAGTGCAGGGGTGACGACTTCCGCATTAGAGAGGCAGATTCGTTAGTAACAGTCCCTGAACTCCAGAACTACGTATCAAGCACAGGACCAGGAGTTACCCATTAGATTAAGGCTTTACTATCATACTGCCTTAGGCTTGACTTCCTATTTAGGGTCACCCATTAGAGAGGTTTGACCATAGCAGAGATCTTTACCCGTGGCACGGTATTGGCACCCTTCCAGTTGGGGTTGTAGGTTGGACCCCACTAGGTCAGATTCGGGGTATGTCGGTTAAGTGAGAACTCCCACAGTTGCAGTTTTGGTAGTGGTCTTCAAAGTAGAATTTATAAATTAGGACTGTCAGATACAGTCACCCATCTCTGTAAGGAACTTAGATATTTCAATAGATTTATAGACCACTGGCTAGATAGTCCTGATCTCACATAAAGTTAATCAAAATCAGCACTAACAGATACAGAGGTCACCTGCTTGATCTCAAACTCAGCCCATCATTTATATTATTAAAAGATTAAGAGTTCTTCGCTTGATAGATCTGATCTCAGATACAATCATTCCTTATCATTATTAGTAGATTTAGAGATTATCTGTTAGAGAGGTTTAATATCGAATTTAGTCAGTCGATAGTAGCAAGCTCAGAACTCAGTTATTGTTTTGAGTACATTCAGTTATTCAGTATCTCAATATTAGTAGTGGGTTCAGACATCAGTAAGTAGAATTCGAGTATCAGTATTCAATGTCATGATGATTTCAGTTATGGTTTGTGCATTCATATATATGTCCTCATTCAGTACTCTCATTATTATTTAGTTAAGTAATTGTTCATGCATAATCCCATGGATTTACCCTTACCTCATTTTGTATATTTAGTATATTTCCATGTACTGACGCATTTGCGCTATGTTGTTTTACTTTACACCATTGGTTCAGAAGCACGAGATCAAGAGCACCCTTAGTAGCTTAGTTCCAGTCATCAGCAGTAGGCCTAGCAGTGAGTCCTTATTATTCGATGATAGTTCTTATTTCATTTTATTTCTAGTTTCAGTATTTTAGTAGGAAGAGTTAGTTGGGCACATGCCCCATCAACTCCATAGTTCAGACAATTTAGAGACTTTTAGGATAGATGTATAAGTATTCAGTTTTTAGTTTTAAGTATTTTAAATGTTTTGAACCTTATGGCAAGATTCCACTAGTTTTCTGCATTTATTACAATATATTATGCAGTGCTTAGGTACACGTATCAGAAAAGGTTTAGCTTGTGGTCCTTCGGAATCATGAGCACCGTGTGGCATTTCAATTCTAGAAAATTGGGGCGTTACAAACTTGGTATCAAAACCTAAGGTTCAATAGTGTCCTAGGAAGTCTGAAAAGCCACATCTAGTAGATTCTTATGCATGGGCGTGCTGCGCACCACATTTATGTACAAGAGGATGTAAGATGTTTTTAGGAACAGTCCTCCTTCTTTCAGTATTTATGTCATATGAGTGAGCATGAGCTCAAGTTAATCCTCAGTCTGATCCATTGTCTCTTTCATTTACAGAGTATGTCTCCTTGCAGAGATAATGCCCGTAGGGTTGATAACAAGCCACCTCGGCCAGTAGATCTTGAGAATGATAATGTGTCATATACAGAGTTTCAGGCAGCTTTTCAGGTGCTAGCCCATGCTGTGATGACTAATGTTCAGGGTAACCGTCAGGCTGCAGTCACAACTCAACAAGCTAGGGGTTCATCCATAGCCAGAATCAGAGATTTCATGAAAATAAGCCCACCAGAGTTCTTTGGGTCAGTAGCAGGTGAGGAACCATAACTTTATCTAGAGGAGGTGAAGAAGAACACACAGATTATGCATGTTTCTGAGGAGGAGAGTATAGAGTTAGCATCCTATAGGCTGAAGGATATTACTCATGATTGGGTAGTGATCTGGAAGAAGAGTAGAGGGGAGGATGCAACTCCCATGACTTGGCAGGAGATTCAGGATGCCTTTCTTGATAAGTTTTTCCTGCTAGAGATGAGAAAAGCTAAGGTAGAAGAGTGTATGAACCTAAGGCAAGGATTCATGATAGTAAGAGAGTATTGCCTTATGTTCAATCAGTTAGCTAAGTATGCTCTTGATTTGATAGCTGACCCTAGAGCGAGTATGAGTAAGTTTGTGACTAGTGTATCCGGGTTGGTGTTAAAGGAGTGTAAAACAGTTATGATCAATAGAGACATGGATCTTGCTAGATTAATGATGCATGCTTAGTAGATAGAAATAGATAAATATAAGGAGAGAGAGAGATCTAATAAGAGAGCCAGAATAAGTAGTTATAATTTTTCTCAAGTCGGGTCACAGGGCAGTAGTCATTCCCGAATAGCCAGAAATGTTTAGTCCCAACTCCATCCTCAGCTAGTGTACCTGCACCAAAGTTTAGGGATGTTAGTCATGATATGGCGCCAGGCTCCAAAACCCAGGGTAGTGCCAGTAGTGTTCGTACCTATCCACTTTGTGGAGAGTGTGGCAAGAATCACCTAGGTGTGTGTAGAGAAAATAGTTAGGTATATTTTAGATGTGGTAAGCCAGGCCACAGAATACAGGAGCGTAGAGTGATAGCTTAGAAGGGTAGATAAATTTGCATCAGCAGGGAACCACTCCTAGTACCACTAATGGTCAGCGTCAGAATCGACTTTATGCACTCTAGACCCGCCATGATCCAAAAGGTTTCCCTAACAAATATTTGGGTACATTATAATCCCTTTATATTTATGATATGCATTGTTAGATCCCTTTCTCCCATTTGAGCTTATGTTTCAGCATGAGTTAGTTAGTAAAGCTAGCAAGTCAGTTTAGCAGTCAGACAGTCAGATTCATATAATTTGTTTTCTCATCTTTTCATCTAAGCATACTATCCAAAATCTCAAGGAAAAATAACTATTCTAAGATAGAGAGTACCAATTGTTACATTTTAGTTCATTTTGTGAGTCATGCATTATTTTCAACTCTCCGAGGTTCAGTTACGATCCAGTTCATAGATGCCCTGTGCATTGCCTTAGTATTTTGGTGAAATAAGTGTTATTAGAGGGACATAGTGTCCCAAGGGGGAGATACCCTATAAATCCCTGATGTTTTCCATTCCTTAAATCCATTCAGTTGCATGTTCAGATGTTTCTCAAAAAGCTAGCATTAATTATCATTACATAATCAGTCAAGCATTCAAAAGACAGTTCAGTCAAGTGTTCATACATTAGATATGCATGTTCAGTAGAAAAGCTCAGCTTATTAGTGTATTCAGTTATGCATTCATGAGAACAACTCGGTCAAGAATCCATGAATCAAATATGCATGTCCATTATGAGAATTCAGCTTATGAGTAGCTTCAGTCATGCATTCCATGCATCAGATATGCATGTTCAGTATGAAATCTCAGTATATCGCTAGTTCCAGTTATATAGTCATGTTTCACATGCTCATGTCCAGTAAGTAAGTTCAGCCTGCTAGTATTCTTAGCTTAATTAGTCTCATTCAAGGATGAATATTTCCAAGAGGGAGATATTAAAATACACCACCCTTCTCCTAGTTTAAATTCATCTCAAGAACATTAAAGCTCTTGCTTTAAATATGAATACATTTTATTCCATGTGAAAATTTTAAGATTTTGACTTTTTATCACGTGAAAAATCAAATAAGCTTGCCATCAATACTAAATTCGCCCAAATCTGACACTCGGGCGAAGATTTAGAGCTATTTTAGCAAGACAATGTACCACTTGTTACTTTAGCGCATCGCGGAGCCAGCTATAATGGCAATTGTCAAAATTCAGTAAACCTCTGCGATTCCACCGCGCTGTGGTGTCTTTCTAATTCAAAACCAAGGTGGCAATGCGATTTCCACCACGTCGCACTAAGGCTTAGTTTCCTAATTGTCCAATTTCCAGTAAGCTAGCGCGATTATGGCACATCGCGCCAGTATGAAAAATTGGGATTTTTCAGATTTTGTTATTTAATATCCTGGGACCATTAGGCAATTTTCCAATGCCTCTAATCATTCATTATAAGGGATTTATACCCTAAATAACGATAATACTTCATTCTTCATCAATTTTTCCCCTAAATCAAATTATTTTCTCTTTCAAGAAGTCAAGAACCCTAGCCAAGAAATCAAGAACAAGCCTAAGGATTTCTTCAAGAACCTTCAAGAAAGAGTCTTCTAAGGTATGCAGATGTTGATTCTTGGGTTCCTTCCACACAAGAAGTTTAAGAATACTTTTTAAAAATTCAAATATCTTATATTTATGAGTTTTCATTATTCATGTGAATTGAAATTGAAGTTCATGTTATTAGTGAGTTTTAATTTATGTTTTGTTTACAAAGTTTCAAGCTTTGATTCTAGTATATGATATTCATGTGATATTCCTAGTAAACCCTCTTCAAGTTGCATGCTAAGTGATGTATTTATGATAATTAGGTGTAGAGATTGTTGAATAACCAAAGCATGCTCCCCATATGTTTGATAAAATGTTTATGTGAAGGAATTAGAGCCATTATAGCATGTTGACTAGAAATCCCCAATTGTGTGTAAGTTTATGTATGGCAAGTGTTTGTTGAAAAGCCTTAGTGAATGAATTGTGATAGGTTAGCATGAAATTCCTCAATTATGTGCTCTTCAATGTATGATAAGTGTTTATTGTAAGACTTTGTTGAATGGAGTATGTGCCGATAGCATGTCTCCCTATACTATCACATATTTTTGATTTCCAAGTACTTGAAGAGATGCTTCAATGATTGTAATGGTGCATGAAAGTCCATGGTCATGATTATTTAAGATGGTTATATTTTACTTTTATGTTATCGAGTCTTGGGGGTATATATACCTCACAATTTAGCTGTAAGTCTAGAGCACGTGTCAATTTTTACGATAATCTCAGTCAAGCCACGATTCTTATAACTCAGCCAGTTACAAAATCTAGTACTCTCAGACAGTTACAGAACTTAAGAAATCTTAGTAATCTAACTATCATTAGCATTCCAGCTTCAGTTTAGTACTCAGCTCAGATCTTAGTAGTTTTCAAGTGTTCATTTCAGACCTTAGTAACATTCAAGTAATCAATTAAGAACTTAGTATCATTCAATTAGATAACAAGATTCAGTAATATTCTGTCAGTCTTCGGAATCAAGTGAACTCAGCTTAACTCAGTTACTCAGTATGATCAGTAACAGATTCAGCTCAGTCTAGGTTTAGTTAAGAATCAACTCAGAGTTCTTTAGTTGGGAGTAGTAACTAGAATTGAGCGAGTGCAGGGATGACAACTTCCAATAATTTGAGAGACAGAGTCGTTAGTAATATTCCCTAAACTCTAGAACTGTGTAGCCAGCGCAGGACTAGGAGTCACCCGTTAGATTAAGGCTTAACTATCATGCTGCCTTAGGCTCGACTTCCTATTCAGGGTCACCCATTAGAGAGGCTTGACCATAGCAGAGGTATTTACCCATGGCATGATATTGGCACCCTTCCAGCTGGGGTTACAGGTTGGACCCCGCTAGATCAGATTTGGGGCATATAGGTTAAGTGAGAACTCCTACAGTTGTAGTTTCAGTATCGGTCTTTAGAGTAGAATTCATAAATCAGGACTATTAGAAACAGTCATGCATCTCAGTAAGGAACTTAGATAGTTCCACAGATTTATAGACCACCCGTTAGATAGTCCTGGTCTTACATAAAGTTAATCAAAATCAGTACTAACAGATCCAGAGATCACCCATTAAATAGGCCTAATCTCAAACTCAGTCCATAATTTCTGTTATTAAAAGATTTAGAGATCTTCTGCTAGATAGGTCTAATCTCAGATATAATCATTTCTTATCATTATTTGTAGATTTAGAGATCATCCGTTAGAGAGGTTTGATCTCAGATTTAGTCAGTTGATAATAGCAAGCCTAGAACTCAGTTATTATTATAAGTAGATTCAGTTATTCAGTATCTCAATATTAGTAGTGAGTTCAGACGTCAGTAAAGTAGTATTCGAGTCTCAGTATTCAATGTCACGATGATTTCAGTTATGGTTTGTGCATTCTTGTATATGTCCTTATTCAGTACTCTTATGATTATTCTGTTAAGTAATTATTCATGCATAAGCCTTTGCATTTAGCCTTATATCATCTTGCATACTCAATACATTCCCACGTACTAACGCATTTGTGCTATGGTGTTTTACTTTACACCATAGGTTCAGAAGCAGGAGATCCAGAGCTCCCATATCAGCTCAGTTCTAGTTAGAAGTAGTAGGACTAACAGTGAGTCCTCATCATCCAAGGATAGTTCTTTTTTCATTTTATTACTAGTTTCAATCTTTCAGTAGATAGATTTAGTTGGGGACATGTCCCATCAACTCCACAGTTCAAATAGTTTAGAGGATTTTCGGATAGATGTATCAGTATTCAGTTTTTAGTTTTGAGTATTTTAAATGTTAAGTACCTTATGGCAAGATTCTGCCAGTTTTCCACATTTATTTTAGTATATTATGCAGTGCTTAGGTACAGATATCAAAAAAGGGTTATCTTGTGGTCCTTCGAGATCATGAGCCCCATGTGGCATTCCGGTTCCAAAAAATTGGGGCGTTAGAGGTACCTTTCAGTAGGGGAGCTGAACCCATATAGCCTATGGGTACCCGTAGGATGGATTGAGCTACACAGTCTAGGTTAATGATTTTAAACTCTCATGTTCATGACCATACCCTATCCCAACATCTTATATATGCAAATATAAATGTTTGTATGTGGTTTTGACTGATTTTCGGCATGGAATTATTTTCTCACTTTCCTTGAGTTACATACCATTTCTTATCCCACTGACCATCCTAAGACATTACATCATTTCATGATGTAGGGTCTGAAGACTTTTTTGTTGCTCTTGTGCAACGTTAGGTGGATTAGCAAGTCTGTTAAGTTGTTGTGAAGTGGTGAGCCTCCATCATTTGGAAGTCCTTATCATTTCATTATTCTTTCTTTATTAATTTAGTATTTTTGGATTTTTTTTGGTCTTAGTTAGGGAAATGTATAGACTTAGTTATTATTCTCGTTTAGAGGCTTTCATGGAAAAATGTGGGTTGATTATTTATAGACTCTTAGATTAAATTTGAGTTATCTATTTTTCATTCATTACTATCTAAATGGGCTTTTGCTTTATCTTTATTATTATGCTCATTAGGTTAGGCTAAGGGGGTGTTCTCTGGTCCATGGTGGGCTTGAGAAACCCATCACGGCTAGGCCTTGGTTCGAGTTGAGACACTAAACCATATCAATATAACAAATGCGGAAAGAAACATACTCAATAATACCAAATCCCATAACCTAGTATCATAGTGTAAGAATATAACTAGTATAACTCGAAGTCAAATACAAAAAACATAAAATTCAGGACATAACTCTATCTCTAAAACACAATAAAGACATTTTCTATCAAGAAAAATGCCTGAAATCAACTACTTCCTTGAAAAACTCCAAATGACTCCCAAAATCAAACACTGTGAGGTGTACCCGAACTTGAATCTGCACTAAAAGGGTATAGTAAGAGTGAGTATGGTCCACTTGTACTCAGTAGGTATCATAGGTTGATCGAGCAAAGTAGAAAATATAACATACAAATACACACTAAGGGCATGTCACCTGTCAGAAAATGTCCCACAATAGTAGCCCACATTGCTTGCACTAACTGTTCTATAATATCTACCTATAACACAACAAAACACAAGAAAGGATTACAAGTATACATTTATACCACATAAAAGCAAGGAAATGAGATAACATGTAAGTGAACATCGAGCATAAATAAGGAAATATAGAACAATGGATAGGTAACAAGTCAAGCAAAATATACAATCACATCACAAACAAAATACAATAACTATAATAGGAATGATGATGATCATGATAGAGGTGGTGGTGGTGATAATAATGATGATAAATATTATGTAACATATGAGGTTGTCGCACAACCTATGAGACCGTTGCACAGCCTTTAAGACCATCATATAGTTTTCATATACACCTATGGAGCTAAAGCTACAAGACATAGGACCCATTGGGGGTTCGTCAACCCGTACAATCCATATATACGTATATCTCCTCCCTGGCACATCCCTCGAGAAGGGTTTTATAAGATGCCATATTTTTTTGTCAAAAAATGGTGTTTCTAGTGTTTCTTAGTATTTCCATAGTGTAATGCCCCGCAAAATCCTCTTCCAGTCCGAGCCTTAGAACGTATTTTGGTAAAGTAAAAATTTGAGTCAAAATGTTTAAGAAATATCCTCCTAAGTATAAAATACTTTGAATCATGTGGAAATATATTTGAGAATGAATTGAGATCATAGAGGTCCCCTAACTCATGGACGAGTTGAAAGATTTCCTATCGTTCAAGTACTAGTGATCGTAAAAATTTGGGTTAACTTTAATCGATCATAACTCCTTGTATATATCGAATTAGAGGACTTACTATATATCAAATGAAAGCTCTTTGAATTATCTTTACAACAATACCAATTTCGTCAAAAACCAATATCGAAGAAAAGATCTATGCCCATATTACTTCAGCATGTCTGGACGGAAAACTGGTCATGACAATTGTGACAAGCCGTCATGCCCGTGACGGCCTATCACCAAATGTCATCATCCCTGGACAGAAAATAAACAATTCAACCCCTTTTTGTGATTACAATTCGTGATCGCCTATCACGGGCCTGACGGGTTGTCACAGATGTCGGCAAGAATATTTTTCCAGCAATCTTCGAATATTTTTACAAAGGTATTTTGGTCATTTTCCACCTTTTGGAATCCTCTATAAATATGGGAAACCTCATCCAAAACCCTAATTTTCTTCATTTTCTCTTCCAATTCTCTAAAGAGAGAATGTCTAGGGTTTCATTCAAGAACCCTAATCTTCCAAAGTCATCCCTAAAATCTTCAAGATTTCTTCAAGAATTAAGTTTCTCATAGTGTGCGCTTTGAGAATCATTTATTACGAGTGCGGATAGTGTCTCAAGCATTAGAATTTATCTAATTTCAAAGATTAAGGTATGTAGATGTTGATTCTTGGGTCCCTTTCATCCAAGAAGCTTAAGAACCCTTTTTAAAACTAAAAGATTTTTATATTTATGAGTTGTTAATAATTTGTATGAGTTTAAATTGATTTTTAATGTATTTTGGAGTTTTGATTTATGTTTGGCTACAAAATTTATGAGTTTTGACCCTAGTATGTGGAATTCATGCGATGTTTGTAAAAGACCTTCTTGAAGTTCTTTTTTATATGATGTGTTCATAATGTTTTGGTGTAGAAATGGTTGAATAAGTGAAGCATTTACTCCATAGGTTTGATAAAGAGCATAGGTGAAGCATAAGGTCTATTATAGTATGTTGAATAGGAAGCCCCAAATTGTCAGTTAGTTTGTGCTTAGTGTTTGATAAAATGCCCAAGTGAATGAATTATTCCGTGGTAGTAGGAAATTACCAAAAAAATGTGAACCTGTGCATGTCTAGTGTTTTGTTGAAGGACATTAGTGAACAAGTAGAGAAGTGATAGTAGTAATTTCCCCAATTATGTGCTCCTAATATATGCTATGCTTTTAATACAAGCCAAGAAGTTAGCAAGTAGGTTATGACGTGATAGTATGAAGTTTCCCCAAGCTATATGATATCCAAACACGTGTCCAGATTGATATAGGTATGAAATAGCTGAGGTAAAACCTTGTTGAATGGAGTACAATTTAGTAGCATGTTTTCCCTACGTTATTATATGATTATGATTTCGAGATGCCTAAAGTGACCCCTCGGCGACTGTGACAGTGATTTAAAGATTATGAGATACTTTAATGATTGTGATGATGTATGAATGATTATTCCTTACTTTTATGTCATCGAGTCCTGGGGGTATTTATACCCGAAAATATAGCTATTATCTAGAGCCCATGTCAGTTTCTCGATAATTCCAGTCGAGCCATGATTCTCAGAAATCAGTGAATTATGGAACTTTGTTTCCTCAGACAAGTGCAAAATTTAAGAAAGCTCAGTAATCTCAGTTATCTTTGTAATATCTGTATCAATAGTAATCTAGGCTCAGTCCTGTAATTAGCTCAGTTCTAATAGTATTCAAGTGATTCAATTCAAATATAAGAAGCAATTTAAGTAATACATTCAAGCTTTATATTGTCAGTTAGATATCATGATTCGATATCTTTTCTGTCAGATACAGAACTAAGTAATCTCAGTGTAACTCAGGCAGATATTTTGAGAAACATGATCAGTATAAGATTCAGCTTTGTCTAGTACAGTCTAAGAATCCACCCAGAGTCTTTTAGTTGGGAGTATGATTCAGCACAGAGTAAACCCAAGGATGGAAACTCACCTACTAGTTGAGGGTGTGATTCTTAGAATAAATCCTTACATTCCAGAACTGTATAGCCAGCACAGGAAAAGGAGTCACCCGTTAAGTAAGCTTGATGCCCTTTTGAGGGTCACCGCCAGAGAGCCTGACCTTAGAGAAAAGATAATGTCTTTACCCATGGCAAGACATTGGCACCCTCTTAACCGGGGGTAGAGGTTGGAACCTACATGTGGTAGGTTGGGGCATGTCGGTTAGAAGACTATTTCCTATAGTTTCTATTTCAGATTCATTCTTAGTTTCAAAATCAATCTTCAGAAATTAGGACTGTGTGGTATAGTTGTTTATCTTACTGAGGAACTCAAATAGTTCCATTGATTTATGGACCATCCCATTAGATAGGCTTGGTCTTATATACAGTTGTTTGATATCATATTTAGAGATATGCCGCTAGATAGACTTGATCACAATATCAACATTCTATTAAATATTTATGTTGTCAGATTTGGACATGATCATACTTCTTATAATTGAGAGTTCTTTTGGAATAATCTATTAGAAAAGGTGATATCTAATTCTGTCATTCAAAAATAGTAAGCTCAGAGTTTAGTCCTTGATGTAAGTACATCCAGATCCTCAGTTATCAGTATCAGATGAGTCAGTGATTCCGTATCTCAGTTTTAGTAATGAATTCAGTCTACAGTAAGGTGGTATCTAAGTTTTAGTATCTAGAGTTGCGATGATTGTGTTCATGTTCTGTGCATTCATGTATGTGTTCTCATGTGGTATTTTCATGATTAGTCAGTTTGGATATTGTGAATGCATGAGCCCTTGCATTAGCCTAACTCGTCTATATACTCGGTATATTCCTGTACTGATGCATTTTTTCTATGGTCTTTTATTTGACACCATAGGTTTAGAGGCACAGGATCTATATTATCCTCAGCAGTTCAGTCCCAGTCAGCAGCAGTAGCAGTGAGTCCTCTTCTTTCGAGGACGAATCTCAATTTACTATTATTGCTTCATACCTTATTTATTTTTAGTTGACGGAGTTAGTTGGGGACTTGTCCCATCAACTCTATAGTTTAGACAGTTTGGAGGATTTTCAGACGAATGCATTAGTATTTAGTATTTTGTATTATGAGTATTCATAGATGTGTTGAACCTTATGGCTAGTTTCTGTATTTATTTTTGATATTATGCAGTGTACAGGTATAGATATTAGTAAAGGGTTAGTTTGTGGTCCTTCAGGGATATAAGCATCATGTGACATCTCGGGATAGGTTATCGGGGCATTACAAACTTGGTATTAGAGCCTAAGGTTGAAGAGTATCCTAGGGCGTCTGTAAAGCCACATCTAGAAGAGTCTTGTGCATGGGTATGTATCGTGCCACATTTATGATCCTTAGTCTAATCCACTTCTTTCTTCTAATTATAGAGTATGCCTCCTCATAGAGATTTTGTCCGTGGGGTTGGTGATCAACCCCCACAGCTAATAGATCCGAAGAAAGAGAGTGTGTCACATACAAAGTTTCAGGTAGCTTTTTAGGAACTATCCCAAGCTGTGACTAATGTTCAGGGGAACCGTCAGGCTGCAGCCCCACATCAGCAAGATGGGAATTCCACCATAGCTAGGGTTAGAAATTTCATGAAAATAAACCTGCCAGAATTCTTTGGGTTAGTAGTAGGTGAGAACCGCATCTTTATCTAAAGGATGTGAAGAAGAACACCCAGATTATGCATGTTTCTAAAGAGAGAGTGAGTAAGAGAGCCAAGATAGGTAGTCGTGGTTTCTCGTAGTCAGGGTGCTAAGGTTGTAGTAGTACTCAGTATGGTCAGAGATTTTTAGTCCCAGCTCCATCTTCAGCTAGTGTACCCACACCTGTATTTTGGGGTGGCAGATCTAAGAAAGCGCCAAGCTCCAAAGCCCTGAGTAGTGCTAGTGATGTTCGTACCCATTTGAGTTGTAGAGAATATGGCAGGTACCACCAAGGTATGTGTAAAACGGGTAGTGATGTATGCTTTGGGTGTGGTGATCCAGGCCATAGAATGCGAGAATATAGAGTGCTCACTCAAACGGGTAGACTTCATGCATTTCAGACTCGCCTTGATTGGGAAGGATTCCCTAAAATAGACCCGGGTATGTTATGAGCCCTTCATCTTTGTAATATGCATTGTTAGATCCTTTGCTCCCATTTTGAGCTTATATGTTAGCATGAGTCATGCATGAGTTTCAGATATTGATCGGTCAATTATGACCCAGTCTATAGGAGCCCCATGCACCGCTCTAGTATTTCAGCGAAGTGTGTTTAGAGGGACATAGAGTCCCACGGGGGAGATAACCTATAGTATTATAATGTTGCATCCCGATGGATGTTCATATTTTCTTTATGGAGTTACCATCAGTTGTCATTTCATTGTCAAGTCATGCTTTCAAAAGTCAGCTTAGCTGGACGTTTTATGCATTAGATATGCATATTTAGTAGAAAGAGTTCAGCTTGTCAGCGTGTGTTCAGTCGTGCATTCATGATATCATCCCAGTTATGAGTCCATGCATCAGATATGCATGCCCAGTATGAGAACTCTTTATGTCAGTCATTCCATTTGCGTTGTCCTGATCTGAGATATTTCCATTTCTTGAGTAAGTTCTGTTGATACGTATTATCAGTCTATAAAGCGACATTCAAGGACAAATATTCTTATGGGGGAGATAATGTAATACCCCGCAAAATCCTCTTCTAGTATGAGCCTTAGAGCGTATTTTGGTATAGCAAAAATTTGAGTCAAAATGTTTCAGAAATATCCTCCTAAGTTTGAAATACTTTGAATCGTGTGAGAATCTATTTGAGTATGAATTGAGATCATAGAGGTCCCCTAACTAATTAACGATTTGAAAGCTTTTCTATATTTCAAGTTTTAGTGAACGTCAAAATTTAGGTTAACTTCAATCGACCATAACTCCTTGCATATATTGAATTAGAGGACCTACTATATGTCAAATGAAATATCTTTGAATTATATTTCCAACGATACCAATTTCATCAAAAATCAATAGCGGAGTAAAGAGTTATGCCCATTTTACTCCAATATGTCTGGCCGGGAAACTGGTGACGACCATTGTGGCAAGCCGTCACGCTCGTGATGGCCTATCACCAAATGTAGTTAGCCCTGGGCAGAAAATCAAGAATTTGACCCTTTTTTGTGGCGACAGTTCGTGACAGCCTATCATGAGCCTGATGTCTTGTTACGGATGTCGTCAAGAATATTTTTTCAGAAATTTTAGAACATTTTTGCAAGGGTATTTTGGTAATTTCACACCTTTTGGAAGCCTCTATAAATATGGGAAACCTCATCCAAAATCCTAATTTCCTTTATTTTCTCTTCCAATTCTCTAAAGAGAGAATATCTAGGTTTTCATTTAAAAACCCTTATCTTCCAAAAGTCATCCATAAATTCTTCAAGATTTCTTCAAGAATCAAGTTCCTTATAGTATGGGATTCGAGAATCATTTATTACGAGTGAGGATAGAGTCTCAAGCATTAGAATTTATCCAATTTCAAAGATTAAGGTATGTACATGTTGATTCTTGGGCCCTTTCATCCAAGAAGCTCAAGAACCCTTTTTAAAACTAAAAGATTTTTATGTTCATGAGTTGTTAATGATTTGTATCAGTTTAAATTGATGTTTAATGTGTTGTTGAGTTTTGATTTATGTTTTCCTACAAAATTTATGAGCTTTGACCCTAGTATATGGAATTCATGTGATGTTTGTTATAGACCTTCTTGAAGTTGTTTTCGATATGATGTGTTTATGACTTTTGGGTGTATTAATGGTTGAATAAGTGAAGCATATCCCCCATAGGTTTGATAAAGAGCATAGGTGAAGCATAAAGGCCATTATCGTATGTTGAATAGGAAACCCCAAATTGTGAGTTAGTTTGTGCTTAATGTTGATAAAATGCCCAAGTGAATGAATTATTCCATGGTAGTAGGAAATTCCCAAATAAGTGTGAACCCGTGCATGTCTAGTATTTTGTTGAAGGACATTAGTGAACAAGTGAACAGGTGATAGTATTAATTTTCCCAATTATGTGCTCCTGATATATGCTAAGCTTTTAATACATGCCAAGTGGTTAGCAAGTAGGTTATGACATGATAGTATGAAGTTTCCCCAAGCTATGTGATATCCAAACACGTGTCAAGATTGATACAATATGAAATAGCTGAGGTAAAATGTTGTTGAATGGAATACGATTTAGTAGCATATTTCCCCTATGTTATTATGTGATTATGATTTCGAGATGCCTAAAGTGACCCCTCGACGACTGTGAAAATGCTTTAATGATTATGAGTTGCTTTGATGATTGTGATGATGCATGAATGATTATTATTTACTTTTATGTAATTGAGTACTGGGGGTATTTATACCCGATAATAGTGCTGTTGTCTAGAGCCCGTGTCAGTTTCTCGGTAATTCCAGTCGAGCCATGATTCTCAAAACTCATTGAATTATAGAACTCTGTATCCTCAGACAAGTGCAGAACTTAAGAAAGCTGAGTAGTCTTAGTTATCTCTATAATCTCTGTATCACTATTAATCTAGCCTCAGTCCTGTAGTCAACTTAGTTCTAATAGTATTCAAGTGATTTAATTCTAATCTCAGAAGTGATTCAAGTAATCTATTCAAGCTCTGTATTGTCATTCAGATACCATGATTCGATATCTTTTCCGTCAGACATAGAACTAAGTAATCTCACCGTAACTCAGTCATATCTTTTGAGAAACATGATTAGTATCAGATTCAACTTTGTCTAGTACAGTCTAAGAATCAACCCAGATTCTCTCAGTTTAGAGTAGGATTCAGCACTGAAAAAACCCAAGGATAGGAACTCAACTGCAAGTAGAGGATGTGATTCTTAGAAGCAATCCTTGCGTTACAGAACTGTATAGCTAGCATAGGAAAAAGAGTCACCCGTTAAGCAAGCTTGACGTCCTGTTGAGGGTCACTGCCAGAGAGCCTGACCTTAGAGAAAAGATATTATCTTTATCCGTGGCACGGTATTGGAACCCTCCCAACCGGGGGTAGTGGTTGGACATCACCTGTGGTAGGTTGGGGAATGTCGGTTAGATGACTACTTCCCATAGTTTTAGTTTCAAATTCAGTCTCAGTTTTAGAATCAATCTTCAGAAATCAGGATTGTGTGGTATAGTCGTTTATCTCAGTGAGGGACTTAGATAGTTCCATTAATTTATGGACTATCTTTTCAGATAGGCTTGGTCTTATATACAGTTGTTTGATATCATATTTAGAGATATGCCACTAGATAGGCTTGATCACAGTATCAAATTTCTATTGAATATTCATGTTGTCAGATTTGGACATGATCATACTTCTTATCATTGAGAATCGCTCCAGAATAATCTGTTAGAAAAGTTGATCTCTAATTCTGTCAGTCGAAAATAATAAGTTCAGAGTTCACTCCTTGATGTAAGTACATCGAGATCCTCAGTTATCAGTATCAGATGAGTCAGTGATTCCATATGTCAGTTTTAGTAGTGAGTTCAGTCTGCAGTAAGATGGTATCCAATTTTCAGTATCTAGAGTTGCGATGATTGTGTTCATGTTCTGTGCATTCATGTATGTGTTCTCATGCGGCATCTTTATGATTAGTCAGTTTAGATATTGTGAATGCATGAGCCCTTGAATTAGCCTACCTCGTCTACATACTCGGTACATTCCTGTACTAACGCATTTGCGCTATGGTGTTTTATTTGACACCATAGGTTCAGAGGCATAGGATCCAGATTATCCTCAGCATTTCATTCGCAGTTAGCAACAGTAGCAGTGAGTCCTCTTCTTTCGAGGACGAATCTCAATTTACTATTATTGCTCCATACCTTGTTTATTTTCAGTTGACGGAGTTAGTTGGGGACCTGTACTATCAACTCCATAGTTCAGACAATTTAGAGGCTTTTCAGACAGATGTATTAGTATTAAGTTTTCTGTATTATGAGTATTCATAGATGTGTTGAACCTTATGTCTAGTTTCCGTATTTACTTCCGATATTATGCAGTGTACAGGTACAGATATCAGTAAAGGGTTAGCTTGTGGTCTTTCGGGGTCATAAGCACCATGTGACATCTCGGGATGGGATCTAGGGGCGTTACACATGGTGGTGCCAATATTTCATAATGAGTATGAGGATGTAATTCTCACAACCTGCCACAATGAGTATTTCCAAAACCAACCACAATGAGTATTTCCATAACCAACCAATATTCAATCACATGAGCCAAATATCCACTCATTATTTCCATCCATCCATGAAATTAAGCATGATTCATATGCCAATAGAGTATAGATACATCACAACATACAATTGGTACCACAACACATTTTTTCATCAAATAAGATAAATTATCATCATGTATATGATATGCTATAGAAATATAGCACTTTCAACACTTAACATAAGGAATATATGCAAGTTTTTAACATCTTTATGTTAGTTATGGTACGTTTTGGGTATATTTTGCAGGAAACTATGATTTGAATGGTAAGTTCATAAAAATGGTGAAAAAGATGTTTTTGGCCACTTTTGGAGCGATTATTGATGATTGGGATGTTTTTTGGCTTGTCGTGATCTATGCATGTTTGAGATTCGAAGTAGAATTGAAAAACTGACTCCAGAAAGTCCAAAATCCTGAGAGTTGACCTGCAAGAATTTTCCCATCCGGTACCTGTGATTGGTAACTGCGCTTGGAACAGATCGAACGTACAACCCGCAGCTAGGACCAAACCGCAGGTACAGGAAGCGGGTATCCACCGACCCTGTTTTCTCCTATTTTATTTGGATTTAGTTTTTAGGGTTTTCTCTTGTACTATAACTACCCCTTATATACTTTTTAATAGAGTTTTGATAATTTTAGCACTTAGACATATATTTTAATTTCACGATCCATCTTTGATCTTGGGATTCCATTGTATTGATTTTGATTGATTATTTAGTTTATGGTTATGGGTTTTCTTTCATCGTATCATTGTGTTTTCATCTTTGCTTTCCAACATGAATGTTATTGATTTCTTCACAATCATGATCGGCTAAAACCCATAGCCAGGGTTGTGGAAACCCTGGCAAATTGATAAAGTAGGGAAAGTGTGATTGTTGACAGGAACCAATACCCATAGAATGCATTGATTTATCTTCGATATGATTGATTTCTTAATGGGTGCACATATTAGGATCCCACCTAGATATTACTACTTACTCTAACTAAGGGGTAGTAACTATGAAAAGATAAAAACAACAGTAATTTGGAGAGTTAATAGTCGATACGTTGCAGCACAACGGCAAATGTGAATGATTATTAGCCTTCATCTAATAACTTGAGATTCAAAAAGTGATAGTTAACTGGGACCAGGGTAAGGGTTAGCAACGCGACACTCTGAGACTTAATAGGTAAAGGGTGAAATTCTTCTGCTCGTTTAAAATATTGTAGGAGGTATATAACTCATCGGTTCTGCATACCAGGTTGAGTTGGTTCAACAATGCACATAAACCTACAAAATTGAGATGCCAGGGGAAACACAATCCTAGTGTTCACTTACGACTAATTTTCAACCAAGTTAATATTGTTCCATGTTCGAGACTACTACAACCAAATCTACCCATTTACTTTTTTATTTTTCCCATAGACTGTAACCATTGAGATTTGTCAAATCACGTGTTTCCTTGGGATTCGACCCCAACCTTATTTGGGTTACTATAACTTGACAACGACCGTACCATCATCTAAAAGGAGGTGTTTCTTGGACGTCATCGGTATACAAGGCTATCAATATTATATGGGACCCTAATGGTCACACATAACACATAATGTTCCAAAACTGCCACATAACATCGTAGGCTCTCACACGGGCACAACATATTAAGATAGCCATTTTTAAGATTAGTTCCCATACCCTTAACATGCTTTTGTATAAAATTAACTACCTAACCCAGTCTGAAAGAAGTTAAGCCATAACCTACCTCGAATACTGAAAATCTGAACAAAGCCTTCAATCCCCAATCTTACTCCTCACGCATGAACTTGAAATCAACTAAAATATCAAAATATAGAATCTACACATCAAAAGAAAGCCAACAATACTCATATTGCCTATCTTCAAGTCGAGGTCAAAATAGACCCCAAAAAAGGGTTTTCGAAAAAGAAGGCCAAAATCATTACTTTGTCTCAAAAACATGTTCCCCATATTTTTAGGAGTCTACAATTGATGATCCAAGAAAAAACGTGGTCCAAATTGAAGAAAAACCATTTTCAAGCATTACCGGGTAAAAATCCCCAAAATCCATTGAAAAATTAGGAATCAAAGTTGTTTTGAAGATGAAATTGAGAAAAAATGATAATTATAGGATTTGAAACTTGCCCAAGTGAAAAAGGTTTGAAATTGGGGTTTAAATTCGAGAATTACAATTTTTAGGCTTTACGAGCCAAAATCCCCAAATTTCATTCTTTCATCAAAGTTTAAAATAAGAAATAGAAGATAAAGATGGAAGAAAATAATTGAAATAGGTGTTATGGAGCTTACCCAAACTTAGAAGTGGAAGAAATAGCTCAAAATCATGAAACTCTAAGATCCAAGTCTCAAAAATGGTGAAAAAAGGCAAAACCCAGGTATTTATATACCCAAGCATCGCGATCGCGGATCAGGGTTGCGATCGCTGTACCTAGCCTGTCAAGGGTATCGCGATCACAAAAGAGGTATTGATTATAGGCGAATTTACACGCCTATAGTGATATATTTTACCCATATTTTAGCCTAAGTTTTGAGAACAAATTATATATTTCATGCACTTTTAGTCCTTTTTCTGGTAAGTGAGCTAACGAACATGATTAGCTATGTTTCAGGTATAAATGATGCAGAATTCAGCATTTTATGGATAACTTGACGCCAAAGAAAGCTTCACAAAAGGAGAAAAGGGAGTCTTGGACGCCTAAGGACCAAAAGTGTTGAATGGAAAATCTGTCCCGGGCTAAAACAACATTTCTGAAGACTTTGGGGACTAGAAGTAATTTGTTATGATTAGGATAATGATACATTAACCTAAGTACAATTGGGTTAAGTATTTCATTAGCTTAGTAGGATTTGGTTAAATATTTCATTAGCTTAGTAGGATTTGGTTAAGTATTTCATTAGCTTAGTAGGAATAGGATATGGGTATTATAAATACCCTATTTTGCTAGAGATTTTCGAGAGAAGTCTTCAATTAGACATTCATTCTACTTCTAATTAATTCCTCAACAATTCTCATTCTAGTTTTAATTTATCTTTCTACTTCTTCTTCTATTCATCTATTCTTAATTTTCGTAACAAGAGAAACGTTACTTGCAAGAAATCACGCCTAAACGCCCACCACACTTGTGCTACATGAAATTCTTATTGTGGTATAATAACAATGTCAATTGTGATTTCCTTCGCACTCATGGGTAACTAAACTTCTCTGTTGGGGTTATGGAAGCCGAATGAGATACTATCTATTACTATGAGTTTGTGAGTTCGTAACACGTATACTGCTTATATCATTATTCTCTTCGTCTTAACCTAAATTCTTTGTGGTTGCAAACGCAAGAATACGCCAGTATAACATTTAACTTGTTTGAAAGAAAGGTTGTCTGTCTGGAAAAGAGATAATGTCAAGGTAGTAGGGTCCCATCCCCTATTAAAAAGTTAGTGCCATAACTGGATTAACCTCTTGGAGAATTCATACCGTTAGACACGCTTTAAGCTCTAAAGAGTTAAAGTGAAATAATCCTCGAATAGGTCGAAAGACGCCTGGATTTACCATCGAATACAATTCTCTATAAGCACATGCATGTCGGAACTCAACACACTCATAGCCAATAGAGACGTATAACTCAAAAGGTGGACATAACCCCAACTCTTCAATTCTCATTGTTTTACAACCTACTAAACATTCTTTCTGTTTACTTTGCTATTTCAGTTTTTACTTTAATATTTTTGTTACACATTACAATCCCCCTTTTTACGAGACTTGCACTAAAAGTCTAGTAATCGTTGCTAATTTGTTGACCAAGCTATTCCCTGAGGGATCAATACCCAACCCAGTTGGGTTCTATATTTGCTAGCGACCGCGTAACACTCCTACGAGAGCTGTAGATTGAGTGTTATCAAAAATTGGCGCCGTTGCTGGGGAATACGAGTGTCAATTAAGTTTGTGATAATTACTAGACCCTTTGGTCAAAGATTCTCATACTTTTACTTTTAGTTTTTGTTTTTGTTTACTGCAGGTTTTTATTCAGTGCATGCCCCATACTCGAAGTTCTGGTCAACCATTATTACCTATCAATCCTGAACCACAACGAATTGGCAGAATGGAGGCACAAATGGAAATCAAAAGAATGGCTGCTCAACAGGAGCAGGCGAGATTAGCTGCTCTTGCCACCGCCCAAGTACACCAACAAAACATTCATAACCCTGGGCGAGCAACAAATCTTGACGATGAGGATTTAGGTGATGACGAGTTACTAAACCCAAGGAATGATGCTGAAATCGCAACACCTGCCAACCGAAGAGGTCGTCAAGCTCGGTTTTAGCTATGATCGCCAACCCATGAAACCAGCTTTTGACGACGATGATGATGATCTTGATGGAGCCGGAGCCACAGGAGCCATTATTCCTCCACCATTAGCGCCCGGAGCCAAGTTCAACATCACAAGCACCATGATTCAGTTATTGCAACTCAAGGGATTATTTGGTGGACTAGCAGGCGATGATCCGAATATGCATCTTATCAACTTTATTTCTACATGCAAGTCGTTTGACAATCCTGGTGTTGGTCAGAATGCAATTCGATTACGTCTATTTCCATTGTCTCTGTATGGGGAGGCAACTCTATGGTTGAATGGGCTGACTGCTGATTCTATTAAAAATTGGAGGAAATTGAGAGATGCTTTCCTAGAAAGATTCTTTCCGCCATCCAAAAGAGCACAATTGAGAGATGAAATCAGCAACTTTCGTCAGCTTCCAACTGAAGCCCTTCATGAAACATGGGAGAGGTTCAAGACAAAGCTAGCGAGATGCCCAAATCATCACATGAATAATGTTCACCTAATGGCTATATTATACAGAGCCTTGAGTTCAATAACTAAACCAGTGGTGGATAATGCAGCTGGAGGATCTTTTATGGACCTCACCTTTGGTCAAGCAAGCAATATGCTAGATCGTATGACGAAGCAAAGTAGAGCTTGGCATACCAGGGATTCTGAGGTAGCAAGCCCCACTTTATCTATTGGCATGACTGCAGACCAAAGAAGAAGAAAAGAAGAACGTGATCAAGATATGGCGCACATAAAAACACAAGTGGATCTTCTTACAAAGCATTTATTATCAGGGAAGACCAAAAAAGTGAAAGCTATTGCGTCAAAAGGAAGAGACGAATCTGATTCGGAAGAAGAGGCCAACTACTTGAACAATCAGGGGGGTTTCCGAGGTAATACCCAAGGAAACCAAGGTCGGAACTATTATGATAAATCTGGAAACAAAGACCAAGGTAGTTGGAAGAACAAGAATTAAAAGAGTGGTTTGTACATTTCCCCTGGAAGACGTGACGCCACCACATCTAGTTCTGTAAGTATGGAAGACATGCTGGCTAAAATATTGAAAGGAGTGGAAGCAACAAGCGTTGCAGTAACGGAGGTAGTTAATGATGTGTCCTCTATGAAACAAATAGTTGATTCTCATTCCACTTCAATCAAGCAAATAGAGCAGCAATTGAGCCAACTTTCAGTAGCACTCAATCAAAGAAAGGCTGGCACTTTACCTAGTGATACTGTGCAAAACCCAAGGAATGATGGGTCATGCATGGCCATTACTACCCGAAGTGGTAAGGTGCTGGAAACTTCAGCAAAAAGCAAGAAAGTGGTTGACGAAGTAGTGGACATTGATGATAAGGTGAAAGGAGAAGATGCCGCTGCAACTAATCCTATCGTCAATGACGTCAACCCCAACAATTTGCAACCTGAAAAAGCTGAAAAACAGAAGCAAGAGGAGAAGAAAGCCGTGGAGAGAACAATTCCATACCCACCACCACCTTTTCCTCAGAGATTAAAGAAGGTGGCGGATGATACAAAGTTTAGCAAATTCATGACTATGTTAAAGCAGCTGACCATTAATGTTCCATTGGTGGAGGCTCTTGAACAAATGCCTGGATATGCGAAATTTATGAAGGATCTTTTGACAAAGAAGCGGGCAGCAAGTTATGAGTTGAAAGATGATGTTCATCATTGCAGCGCAATCGCTACCCGATCAATAGTTCAGAAGAAGGCCGACCCCGGAGCTTTCACTATTCCTTGCACCGTTGGGTCTTTGAATTTTGCCAAAGCATTATGTGATTTAGGAGCCAGCATCAATTTGATGCCATTATCTATCTATAATAAGTTGGGGTTGGGCGATCCTACTCCAACTAATAGGAGGCTCGTCATGGCGGATAGGTCGGTAAAATGACCTGTTGGTATTCTATGTGATGTATTGGTAAAGGTTTCTTCATTCATCTTTCTAGCAGACTTTGTTATTTTGGATTGTGAGGCAGACTCATAAGTTCCCATAATCTTGGGGTGCCCTTTCCATGCAATAGGAAGTGTTCTCATTGATTTGAGAGCTAATGAGCTTTCATTCTGAATAAATGACGAAGTAGATCGCTTTGATGTTTGCAAATCAATGAAGCAACCCAAATATCTGAGTGTATTTTCGGTGGCTGATGTTTTATTTAATGATGAGAAAGAATTACTTGAAGAAGAGCAAATTATTGATGACCCATTGACGACTTCGCTTATGAATGGTGAGAGTAAGGATGCTGAAAAATTGTGAAGAAGCTATTTGTGCTCTATCAAGATTAGGGACATATCGCTATGCTCCCAAGAAGCTGGACCTTGATCTTAAAAATAGAACCACACCGCCATCTAAGCCATCTATTGAAGAGCCACCCATGTTAGAATTGAAGGAACTGCCAAGACATTTAAAGTATGCATTCCTAGGAAGCGGAAACACACTTCCAGTCATTGTTGCAACAGATTTGGGTGAGCAACAAGTTGCAGCTCTCATTGCTATTCTACGGAAGTATATTAGAGCCATTGGATGGACCATTGCGGATATTATTGGTATTCCACCTGGGATTTGTACACATAAAATTCAGCTTGAAGAGAATTGCACAGCCACCATTGAGCATCAAAGACGTCTAAACCCACCTATGCAAGAAGTGGTGAAGAAAGAAATTATCAAGTGGTTAGACGCGGGAGTTGTGTATCCAATCTCTGATAGTACATGGGTAAGCCCGGTACAATGTGTTCCCAAGAAAGGAGGCATGACGGTGGTCGTGAATGCGAAGAATGAGCTTATTCCACTCAGACCCGTCACTGGATGGAGAGTATGCATGGACTACCGAAAGTTGAATTCTTGGACACTCAAAGATCACTTTCCAATGCCATTGATTGACCAAATTCTAGATCGATTAGCGGGGAAAGGATGGTTTTGCTTCTTAGATGGTTATTCAGGCTATAATCAGATTTGTATTGCAACCGAAGACCAAGAGAAGACAACGTTTACATGCCCATATGGTACGTTTGCCTTCAAACGTATGCCATTCGGGCTATGTAACGCACCAACCACCTTTCAACGTTGTATGATGTCTATTTTTTTTGATGTGGTTGAAGACACTTTGGAGGTATTTATGGATGACTTTTCAGTTGTTGGTGAGTCTTTTGAAGCGTGCTTGGCAAACCTAAGCATGGCATTGCAAAGATGTGTAGAATTGAACCTAGTGCTGAATTGGGAGAAGTGCCACTTCATGGTAAAAAAAGGAATCGTTCTTGGGCACAAAATCTCTGAAAGAGGAATTGAGGTTGATCGAGCGAAAATCGAAGTCATTGAGAAGTTACCACCTCCAATTTCGGTGAAGGGTGTTCGTAGTTTCCTCGGTCATTCAGGTTTCTATCGTCGGTTCATCAAAGACTTCTCCAAAATTTCTAGTCCATTGTGCAAACTCTTGGAGAAAGATGCGAAGTTTGACTTCAATGAAGATTTCTTAAAGGCATTCGAATGCCTCAAAGGAAAACTCATTGAAGCCCTTATCATGGTAGCACCAGATTGGTCTATCCCATTCGAAGTCATGTGTGATGCTAGTGGTGTAGCCGTTGGAGCTGTGCTTGGTCAGAGAAAGGAGAAATTATTTCATCCTATCTACTATGCGAGTAAGGTCCTAAATGAAGCCCAAAGGAACTACACTGTGACAGAACAAGAGCTCCTAGCGGTTGTGTATGAGTTTGAGAAGTTTCGTGCCTATCTATTGGGTACTAAGGTGATCGTTCATACAGACCATACAACTCTTAGGTATCTAATGACAAAGAAGGATGCAAAACCAAGATTAATTTGATGGGTATTGCTGCTGCAAGAGTTTGATTTCGAAGTTAAAGATAGAACAGGTTGTGAGAACCAAGTGGCCGACTATCTATCTAGACTCGAGAACGAGCATGTGGCGCAGCCTGATATCGAGATTGACGATGCATTCCCTGACGAGGAGGTCCTAGCGATGATAATAGAAAAGTTACCATGGTATGCCGACTTTGCAAATTTTGTGGTGAGTAATGTAATACCTGCCAATTTATCATACCATCAAAAGAGGAAGTTTATGCATGATGTACAACACTACTATTAGGATGAGCCATATTTGTTTTGACGATGTGCGGATGGTATTATTCGACGATGTATATCCCATGTAGAGGTGCCTACTATATTGGAAGCATGCCACACTTCCCAAGTTGGAGTACATCACGCAGGCAATCGGACGACAAGAAAAGTATTGCAAAGTGGATATTATTGGCCTTCGATATTTAGAGATGCCTATGACTTTGTTAGAAGATGCGACCAATGACAAAGACAAGGTGCTATTTCAAAACACCATGAGATGCCCATATCGAAAATTCTTGAGGTAGAACTCTTTGATGTGTGGGGTATTGATTTCATGGGTCCATTCATGAAGTCGTTTGGAATGAAGTACATCTTAGTTGCTGTAGATTATGTCTCGAAATGGGTTGAAGATGTAGCGTTGGCCGACAACGAGGGAAAGCGTGTTGTAGCATTTTTGAAGAGGAATATCTTCTCTCGCTTTGGAGTACCACGTACTATCATAGGCGAAGGAGGATATCACTTTTGCAACAAGCTATTCAAATCCGTGTTAGCCAAGTATGGTGTCAAGCAACATAAGGTAGCCATGCCTTATCACCCACAAACGAGTGGACAAGTACAGGTTTCCAATTGGGAGATCAAGCAAATCCTTGCGAAGACGGTAAATGCTAATAGGAAGGATTGGTCTCGGAAGCTAGATGATACACTATGGGCGTATAGGACTGCATTCAAAACACCTATTGGCATGTCTCCTTTATCAACTAGTTTATGGGAAGGCTTGTCATTTACCCATTGAGCTCGAACATAAGGCATTGTGGGCGTTGAAGCAATTGAATTTGAATTGTGATGATGCGATGAATCTGAGGTTGGAGCAGCTGAACGAATTAGATGAGTTCCGTCTCCATGCATATGAAAGGTCAGACCTATATAAGGAGCGGATGAAGAAGTATCATGATCAGCGAATTGTTCGATGAAACTTCAAAAAGGATGATATGGTACTTCTCTTCAACTCTAGATTGAAGCTGTTCCCAGGTAAGTTAAAGTCTAAGTGGTCTGGTCCATACAAAGTTATCCAAGTCTACTCGTCTGGAGTAGTTGAGTTGGAAGACACCAATGGTGTTGTCTTCAAGGTGAATGGTCAACGTGTTAAACCTTATATCGGTCCTCTTGACTCGATGAATTATATTGCCATCACTTATCTCGACGAAGTCTAAGTACTCGAGGTAACTATATCGAGCCACAACAATAAATAAGGCACTAGATGGGAGGCAACCCATCGTTTATCGTTTATCGTTCTTCATTTTTTTAGTATGTGTTTTGCTTTTGATTACTAAAAATCCAAAAATAAGAGTCGTGCCACAACCAAAACTAAGGCGCTATATGGGAGGCAACCCATCGTACTAATTGTTTTTATTGGTTTTGAGCAAATGTAGGTGCAAGAGGTATTCAACGAGGAGATTGGTTTCAAATGACGATTTGGACGTATTACATGGTAAAGGTGGTAAGTTTGGAATTAAGATGCATAAGGCTATGGATTGAGCATTGCTCATGACAAAATAGGCATCGAGCAAGGCTAGGCCTAGGTAAAACTAGGCCACGAACAAGGCAACGCCTATACTATAGCCTAAGGTCTCGGAATCTAGTGTGCAAAGGCATAGGCGCCGCCCATGCTCAAGTATGCTATAGCATAGGCGCCGCCTATGCTAAAGCATTTGGTCTCGGAATCTCATATGCCATGCTAAAGGCGCCGCCTATGGTCACTAAAGGCATTGCACTAGGCGCCGCCTATGCTATCAAATGCTTTGCATTAGGCGCCGCCTATACCATGCATAGGCAAAGCTAAAGGCGCCGCCTATGGTTACTTTTTGTCTCCAAAACGGATTTTAAATGGTTCAAAACCCGACCCATTCTTTTCCTATATAAAGGGGACTTAGTCTTGAAACATAAACACATTGAAAAATTGAGCTAGGCGCCGCACATAGCATCCAAATCCTCCCAAAACGTTTCTTTTTGCTCTCCCACTTCACAAGAACATCTCCAAAGGCTTAAATCACGTAAGTACTCTTTTATTCTTCATCTATTTTCTGTAAGTACTACGTTGCTATGTCTATTATGAATTGCTACATCTTGAAGAAATATTGGTGATGTCAATGTGTTTGAATTGTTAATACAAATCCAAGTGAGTGAACATGTACGTTAGGATGATCTTAACTTATTTCCGACCTGAATTTGATTTTGGTGCATTGTCATACTACTTGCGGAAGTGATATAGTCATGAACATTGCATAATCTTGTCACTTGAATACTTAAAAGTTAGAATATCCCGTTCATCGGAATAAGACTTATAGTTGCCTACCGACATAGGAGGTTGTGATTATTGATAAAAATTATACCATAATGTAATCCCTATGTAGTAGTATTGTTATACCTAACATAAAAGTATTGCAACGGTTGCAAGAAGTGATACATCTTTGATTTTCTTGTCGGAATATAGCTCCTAATACGTATGTCGATGAAGTCTAAGTAATCGACTACTTTCACTTCACTAATTTGTATCAACAACCTAAGTGTGGGGTGGTACCTCTACTGCTTATGTATAGATTGTATATATTGAGCTGATGCTAATAGGAACATTGTTTAAGTCTCAGGTACAATGGCACCTAAAGCAAGACAAGATAAGGCTACCACTTCCCAAAAGGGCAAGAAAAGAGGTCGCAAGGACCAAGGAGAATCATCCTCAATGCAATTACCACTCCGCATGTTTGGAATAAAATGGGTTCTTGAGGAGGAAGCCAAGGAATGGTATAGGAACAACAAGGAAAGAAAATTTGTTCATGTCGACTTGATCAACAAGGATAGCCTAGCGAAGAAGGAGCCGCGCATGCTGGCGAAAATTATGGCACTAAATCTGGATTTCATCTTCCGCGACATGGGAGAATGTAATCTTGATTTAACAAGGGAATTTTATTGTAATTGGTCGCCGAAAACCACAGGCAGCGAAGTCAAGATTCTGGGCCAGGTTCTACAACTCAATGCGGATTTGATCAACTCCTTTCTTGGCTTGCCTTCAGTCGATCCAGCAACATTCAAAGAGCGGTACAACAGACCTCCTTATAGAGCAATTCGACACACACTTTGTGGAAGTAGATACATGGCAAGGTGGAGCAGACATAAAGACACCGGACGACACAACACCTTTCCCTATGCTCCTTTGAATAGGGAAGCAAGAATATGGTTGCGTATTCTCAACTCTTGCCTTATTCCTGGGACCCAGTACACCAAAATAACAAGAGATAGAGTTTTTTTGGTCTATGCATTGATGAGGAATGTCCCTATCAACATTGGGGCAATCATTCGCTCTACAATGCGGAAGGCCAGGCTACACAAGCGGTCCCACTTCACTTTTAACAAGCTGTTGACAGCAATCCTGCAGAAGGAAGACATCGAAGAGGAACCAGCTGATCATAAACTCCCATATAACCCAAAAAAGGTTGACCTCACAAAGGTCAAAGATGCTGAAACAACACATGGCGTCAACCTTACTACTGCGGAGAGACATGCTCGAGATGAGAGTTTCTTCCGTCATCTTTATGGCATGACATGGTTCACCATGATGAGCGGAGATCGTGTTCCAACTGCTGCAGAGCTCCAACAGCTGGACCATGACTATCCAATGAATATGCATGTGAGGGAGATGTGTGGAGTAGGTACATACTTTGAGGAACCTCTTGATGATGCTGTGCCAACCGATGATGATCAACGCATGCCAGACTCCGACATGGAGGAGAATTCTGATGACGACGACTCCCATGATGATTCCGACGAAGGGGGTATGACCCCCGACATAGAGGAGGAGTCCGACTGACCAGGTTATTCGTATTTATTTTCCACTGAGGGCAGTGTCCCGTTTAAGTGTGGGGTGGTGGTATTTGCATGCTTTACTTCTCTATCCGCATTTGCATTTATTTATTTATGTTTGTTTGTTTGAGTTTTTTTTTCGTAGTTAATTTTTTTTTTAGCTTCACATGAAATTATTCTAATAGGCAGCATGAGATTATAACAAGAGTTTGTGCTAAAATCATGACTATTGAGACGTTTAAGCTCTAATTGTGACTCACTATCTGATATTGTGTGGTATAATTCCTTCAGTTGTTGGGTCAAGAGTCTATATTACTCCCAATAAAGTCGACCATGTGCCTTGTGTGTGTGAGGATATTGTATATTCTATGTTTGTGGCTGATGCTAGAACTTGCCTGGTATGTATGTAAAGCGAAAATAAAGAGTGTAAGTTTAGGAGATGATTTAGGCATTTCTTTGGCAACCTGTAATTGTTTACACTCATTCTAACCTACCCATGGACATCATCCTAGTTAAACCCTTTTGAGCCTTTAGCCTATGTTCTTTGACAGCCTCATATGTAAGCCTAATCCATTTTTTTAAGACCATAATTCATCCAAATTCCTAAGTGCTTTAAAGTGTAAAAGTCATGTGACAAAATAAGAGGAAATTGAGTGAGTATGATGCTTTAGAATGTGTTGGTGCTTGAATTTGTTATGTAAAAGAAAGTGCTATCATAAGAGGTATGTTATGAAAAGAAAAAGGAAAGGAAAACAAAAGAGGAGAGAAAGGGTGATAGAATAAAGAAACGCAGAGAGGTTGTTTGAAAGGAAAAGTGTTAATGATACAATGTGATGTATTAAAACGCTTAGGAACATAGTCACTATTTTTAGCCAAAATAGTCCTACCTGTCCCTTAGCCTACATTACAACCCGTAAAAGACCTAGTTGATCCTAAGCTTAGCATTCTGACATTTAGTGGAGCATTACACTAAGGGCAAGCCTATGGTCATCAGTTGCTGCATATGAATTCCTTGTGAGAGCGAGAGCAAGGATATTTCTATACCCATGTTTGATAAATATACTATGCTTGAGAGTGATTATGGGTAATATATTGTGAGACACACATGGTTGATGAGTTTTGGGTAGTGGTGTATGATTCTTTGTACCTTAACTTTTGAATATAAGTTGGCCACCATCACGAGTCTATGCTAGAGGTTAAATTGTTTCTACTAATAATCGAAAAACTACTCTTTGTTAATGATTGTCGTGCTTGTCTTGATGAATATTTTGTGTTGTTACTGTGAAACCCTAAGTAGATGTTTATATGGAGATGATATTTTGTTCGAGGATGAACAAAGCTTTAAGTGTGGGGTGTTGATGATAGGCGAATTTACACGCCTATAGTGCTATATTTTACCCATATTTTAGCCTAAGTTTTGAGAACAAATTATATATTTCATGCACTTTTAGTCCTTTTTCCTGTAAGTGAGCCAGGTATAAATGATGCAGAATTCAGTATTTTATGGATAACTTGATGCCAAAGAAAGCTTCACAAAAGGAGAAAAGGGAGTCTTGGACGCCTAAGGACCAAAAGTGATGAATGGAAAATCTATCCCGGGCTAAAACAACATTTTTGAAGACTTTGGGGACTAGAAGTAATTTATTATGATTAGGATAATGATACATTAACCTAAGTACAATTGGGTTAAGTATTTCATTAGCTTAGTAGGATTTGGTTAAATATTTCATTAGCTTAGTAGGATTTGGTTAAGTATTTCATTAGCTTAGTAGGAATAGGATATGGGTATTATAAATACCCTATTTTGCTAGAGATTTTGGAGAGAAGTCTTCAATTAGACATTCATTCTACTTCTAATTAATTCCTCAACAATTCTCATTCTAGTTTTAATTCATCTTTCTACTTCTTCTTCTATTCATCTATTCTTAATTTCCGCAACAAGAGAAACGTTACTTGCAAGAAATCATGCCTAAACGCCCACCACACTTGTGCTACACGAAATTCTTATTGTGGTATAATAACAATGTCAATTGTGATTTCCTTCGCACTCATGGGTAACTAAACTTCTCTGTTGGGGTTATGGAAGCCGAATGAGATACTATCTATTACTATGAGTTTGTGAGTTCGTAACACGTATACTGCTTATATCATTATTCTCTTCGTCTTAACCTAAATTCTTTGTGGTTGCAAATGCAAGAATACGCCAGTATAACATTTAACTTGTTCGAAAGAAAGGTTATCTGTCTGGAAAAGAGATAATATCAAGGTAGTAGGGTCCCATCCCCTATTAAAAAGTTAGTGCCGTAACTGGATTAACCTCTTGGAGAATTCGTACCGTTAGACACGCTTTAAGCTCGAAAGAGTTAAAGTGAAATAATCCTTGAATAGGTCGAAAGACACCTGGATTTACATCGAATACAATTCTCTATAATCACATGCATGTCAGAACTCAACACACTCATAGCCAATAGAGACGTATAACTCAAAAGGTGGACATAACCCCAACTCTTCAATTCTCATTGTTTTACAACCTACTAAACATTTTTTCTATTTACTTTGCTATTTCAATTTTTACTTTAATATTTTGGTTACACATTACAATCCCCCTTTTTACGAGACTTGCACTAAAAGTCTTGTAATCGTTGCTTACTTGTTGACAAGCTATTCCCTGAGGGATCGATACCCAACCCAGTTGGGTTCTATATTTGCTAGCGACCGCTTTACACTCCTACGAGAGCTGTAGATTGAGTGTTATCAAAAATTGGCGCCGTTGCTGGGGAATACGAGTGTCAATTAATTTTGTGATAATTACTAGACCCTTTGGTCAAAGATTCTCGTACTTTTACTTTTAGTTTTTGTTTTTGTTTACTGCAGGTTTTTATTCAGTGCATGCCCCATACTCGAAGTTCTGGTCAACCATTATTACCTATCATTCCTGAACCACAATGAATTGGCAGAATGGAGGCACAAATGGAAATCGAAAGAATGGCTGCTCAACAGGAGCAGGCGAGATTAGCTGCTCTTGCCACCGCCCAAGTACACCAACAAAACATTGATAACCCTGGGCGAGCAACAAATCCTGACGATGAGGATTTAGGTGATGATGAGTTACTAAAACCAAGGAATGATACTGAAATCGCAACACCTACCAATCGAAGAGGTCATCAAGCTCGGTTTAGGTATGATCGCCAACCCATGAAACCAGCTTTTGACGACGATGATGATAATCTGGATGGAGCCGGAGCCACAGGAGCCATTATTCCTCCACCATTAGCGCCCGGAGCCAAGTTCAACATCACAAGCACCATGATTCAGTTATTGCAACTCAAGGGATTATTTGGTGGACTAGCAGGCGATGATCCGAATATGCATCTCATCAACTTTATTTCTACATGCAAGTCGTTTGACAATCCTGGTGTTGGTCAGAATGCAATTCGATTACGTCTATTTCCATTGTCTCTGTATGGGGAGGCAACTCTATGGTTGAATGGGCTGACTGCTGATTCTATTAAAAATTGGAGGCAATTGAGAGATGCTTTCCTAGAAAGATTCTTTCCGCCATCCAAAAGAGCACAATTGAGAGATGAAATCAACAACTTTCGTCAGCTTCCAACTGAAGCCCTTCATAAAACATGGGAGAGGTTCAAGACAAAGCTAGCGATGTGCCCAAACCATCACATGAATAATGTTCACCTAATGGCTATATTATACAGAGCCTTGAATTCAATAACTAAACCAGTGGTGGATAATGCAGCTGGAGGATCTTTTATGGACCTCACCTTTGGTCAAGCAAGCAATATGCTAGATCGTATGACGAAGCAAAGTAGAGCTTGGCATACCAGGGATTCTGAGGTAGCAAGCCCCACTTTATCTATGGCATGACTGCAGACCAAAGAAGAAGAGAAGAAAAACGTGATCAAGATATGGCGCACATGAAAACACAAGTGGATCTTCTTACAAAGCATTTATTATCAGGGAAGACCGAAAAAGTGAAAGCTATTGCATCAAAAGGAAGAGACGAATCTGATTCGGAAGAAGAGGCCAACTACTTGAGCAATCCGGGGGGTTTCTGAGGTAATACCCAAGGAAACCAAGGTCGGAACTATTATGATAAATCTAGAAACAAAGACCAAGGTAGTTGGAAGAACAAGAATGAAAAGAGTGGTTTGTACGTTCCCCATGGAAGACGTGACACCACCACATCTAGTTCTGGAAGTATGGAAGACATGCTGGCTAAAATATTGAAAGGAGTGGAAGCAACAAGCACTGCAGTAATGGAGGTAGTTAATAATGTGTCCTCTATGAAACAAATAGTTGATTCTCATTCCACTTCAATCAAGCAAATAGAGCAGCAATTGAGCCAACTTTCCGTAGCACTCAATCAAAGAAAGGAATGATGGGTCATGCATGGCCATTACTACCCGAAGTGGTAAGGTGCTGGAAACTTCAGCAAAAAGCAAGCAAGTGGTTGACGAAGTAGTGGACATTGATGATAAGGTGAAAGGAGAAGATGCCGCTGCAACTAATCCTATCGTCAATGACGTCAACCCCAACAATTTGCAACCTGAAAAAGCTGAAAAACAGAAGCAAGAGGAGAAGAAAGCCGTGGAGAGAACAATTCCATACCCACCACCACCTTTCCCTCAGAGATTGAAGAAGGTGACGGATGATACAAAGTTCAGCAAATTCATGACTATGTTAAAGCAGCTGACCATTAATGTTCCATTGGTGGAGGCACTTGAACAAATGCCTGGGTATGCGAAATTTATGAAGGATCTTTTGACAAAGAAGCGGGCAGCAATTTATGAGTTGAAAGATGATGTTCATCATTACAGCGCAATCGCTACCCGATCAATAGTTCAGAAGAAGGCCAACCCCGGAGCTTTCACTATTCCTTGCACCATTGGGTCTTTGAATTTTGCCAAAGCATTATGTGATTTAGGAGCCAGCATCAATTTGATGCCATTATCTATCTATAAGAAGTTGGGGTTGGGCGATCCTACTCCAACTAATATGAGGCTCGTCATGGAGGATAGGTCGGTAAAACGACCTGTTGGTATTCTATGTGATGTATTGGTATAGGTTTCTTCATTCATCTTTCCGGCAGACTTTGTTATTTTGGATTGTGAGGCAGACTCAGAAGTTCACATAATCTTGGGGTGCCCTTTCCTTGCTATAGGAAGTGTGCTCATTGATTTGAGAGTTAATGAACTTTCATTCCGAATAAATGACGAAGTAGTTCGCTTTGATGTTTGCAAATCAATGAAGCAACCCAAATATCTAAGTGTATTTTCGGTGGCTGATGTTTTCTTTGATGATGAGAAAGAATTACTTGAAGAAGAGAAAATTATTGATGACCCATTGGCGACTTTGGTTATGAATGGTGAGAGTAAGGATGCTGAAAATTGTGAAGAAGCTATTTGTGCTCTATCAGGATTAGGGACATATCGCTATGCTCCCAAGAAGCTGGACCTTGATCTTAAAAATCGACCCACACCGCCAGCTAAGCCATCTATTGAAGAGCCACCCACGTTAGAATTGAAGAAACTGCCAAGACATTTAAAGTATGCATTCCTAGGAAGCGGAAACACACTTCCAGTCATTGTTGCAGCAGATTTGGGTGAGCAACAAGTTGCAACTCTAATTGCTATTCTACGGAAGTATATTAGAGACATTGGATGGACCATTGCGGATATTATTTGTATTCCACTTGGGATTTGTACACATAAAATTCAGCTTGAAGAGAATTGCACACCTACCATTGAGCATCAAAGACGTCTAAACCCACCTATGCAAGAAGTGGTGAAGAAATAAATTATCAAGTGGTTAGACGCGGGAGTTGTGTATCCAATCTCTGATAGTACATGGGTAAGCCCGGTACAATGTATTCCCAAGAAAGGAGGCATGACGGTGGTCGCGAATGCGAAGAATGAGCTTATTCCACTCAGACCCGTCACTGGATGGAGAGTATGCATGGACTACCGAAAGTTGAATTCTTAGACACTCAAAGATCACTTTTCAATGCCATTTATGGACCAAATGCTTGATCGATTAGCGGGGAAAGGATGGTTTTGCTTCTTAGACGGTTATTCAGGCTATAATCAGATTTGTATTGCACCCAAAGACCAAGAGAAGACAACGTTTACATGCCCATATGGTACATTTTCCTTCAAACGTATGCCATTCGGGCTATGTAACGCACCAACCACCTTTCAACGCTGTATGATGTCTATTTTTTCTGATATGGTTGAAGACACTTTGGAGGTATTTATGTACGACTTTGCAAAGATGTGTAGAATTCAACCTAGTGCTGAATTGGGAGAAGTGCCACTTCATGGTAAAAGAAGGAATCGTTCTTGGGCACAAAATCTCCGAAAGAGGAATTGAGGTTGATCGAGCGAAAATCGAAGTCATTAAGAAGCTACCACCTCCAATTTCGGTGAAGGGTGTTCGTAGTTTCCTCGGTCATGCAGGTTTCTATCGTCGGTTCATCAAAGACTTCTCCAAAATTGCTAGTCCATTATGCAAACTCTTGGAGAAATATGCGAAGTTTGACTTCAATGAAGATTTCTTAAAGGCATTCGAATGCCTCAAAGGAAAACTCATTGAAGCCCCTATCATGGTAGCACCAGATTGGTCTATCCCGTTCGAAGTCATGTGTGATGCTAGTGGTGTAGCCGTTGGAGCTGTGCTTGGTCAGAGAAAGGAGAAATTATTTTATCCTATCTACTATACGAGTAAGGTCCTAAATGAAGCCCAAAGGAACTACACTGTGACAGAACAAGAGCTCCTAGCGGTTGTGTATGTGTTTGAGAAGTTTCATGCCTATCTATTGGGTACTAAGGTGATCGTTCATACAGACCATGCATCTCTTAGGTATCTAACGACAAAGAAGGTTGCAAAACCAAGATTAATTCGATGGGTATTGCTGCTGCAAGTGTTTGATTTCGAAGTTAAAGATAGAACAGGTTGCGAGAACCTAGTGTCCGACCATCTATCTAGACTCGAGAACGAGCATGTGGCGCAGCCTGATATCAAGATTGACGATGCATTCCCTGACGAGGAGGTCCTAGCGATACCATGGTATGCCGACTTTGCAAATTTTGTGGTGAGTAATGTAATACCTGCCAATTTGTCATACCATCAAAAGAGGAAGTTTATGCATGACGTACAACACTACTATTAGGATGAACCATATTTGTTTCGACGATGTGCGGATGGTATTATTCGACGATGTATATACCATGTAGAGGTGCCTACTATATTGGAAGCATGCCACACTTCCCAAGTTGGAGGACATCACGCAGGCAATCGGACGACAAGAAAAGTATTGTAAAGTGGATATTATTGGCCTTCGATATTTAGAGATGCCTATGACTTTGTTAGAAGATGCGACCAATGACAAATACAAGGTGCTATTTCAAAACACCATGAGATGCCCATGTCGAAAATTCTTGAGGTAGAACTCTTTGATGTGTGGGGCATTGATTTCATGGGTCCATTCGTGAATTCGTTTGGAATGAAGTACATCTTAGTTTCTGTAGATTATGTCTCGAAATGGGTTGAAGCTGTAGCATTGGCCGACAACGAGGGAAAGCGTATTGTAGCATTTTTGAAGAGGAATATCTTCTCTCGCTTTGGAGTACCATGTACTATCATAGGTGATGGAGGATCTCACTTTTGCAACAAGCTATTCAAATCCGTGTTGGCCAAGTATGGTGTCATGCAACATAAGGTAGACACGCCTTATCACCCACAAACGAGTGGACAAGTAGAGGTTTCCAAACGGGAGATCAAGCAAATCCTTGCGAAGACGGTAAATGCTAATAGGAAGGATTGGTCTCGGAAGCTAGATGATGCACTATGGGCGTATAGGACTGCATTCAAAACACCCATCGGCATGTCTCCTTATCAAGTAGTTTATAGGAAGGCTTGTCATTTACCCATTGAGTTCGAACATAAGGCATTGTGGGCGTTGAAGCAATTGAATTTGAATTGTGATGATGTGATGAATCTGAGGTTGGAGCAGCTGAACGAATTAGATTAGTTCCGTCTCCATGCATATGAAAGGTCAGACCTATACAAGGAGCGGATGAAGAAGTATCATGATCAGCGAATTGTTCGATGAAACTTCCAAAAGGATGATATGGTACTTCTCTTCAACTCTAGATTGAAGCTGTTCCCAGGTAAGTTAAAGTCTAAGTGGTCTGGTCCATACAAAGTTATCCAAGTCTACTCGTCTGGAGTAGTTGAGTTGGAAGACACCAATGGTGTTGTCTTCAAGGTGAATGGTTAACGTGTTAAACCTTATATCGTTCCTCTTGACTCGATGAATTATATGGCCATCACTTATATCAACGAAGTCTAAGTACTCGAGGTAACTATGTCGAGCCACGACAATAAATAAGGCGCTAGATGGGAGGCAACCCATCGTTTATCGTTTATCGTTCTTCATTTTTTTAGTATGTGTTTTGCTTTTGATTACTAAAAATCCAAAAATAAGAGTCGTGCCACAACCAAAACTAAGGCTCTAGATGGGAGGCAACCCATCGTACTAATTGTTTTTATTGGTTTTGAGCAAATGTAGGTGCAAGAGGTATTCAACGAGGAGATTGGTTTCAAATGACGATTTGGATGTATTGCATGGTAAAGGTGGTAAGTTTGGAATTAAGATGCATAAGGCTATGGATTGAACATTGCTCATGAAAAAATAGGCATCGAGCAATGCTAGGCCTAGGTAAAACTAGGCCACGAACAAGGCAACGCCTATACTATAGCCTAAGGTCTCGGAATCTACTGTGCAAAGGCATAGGCGCCGCCCATGCTCAAGTATGCTATAGCATAGGCGCCGCCTATGCTAAAGCATTTGGTCTCGGAATCTCATATGCCATGCTAAAGGCGCCGCCTATGGTCACTAAAGGCATTGCACTAGGCGCCGCCTATGCTAGCAAATGCTTTGCATTAGGCGCCGCCTATACCATGCATAGGCAAAGCTAAAGGCGCCGCCTATGGTTACTTTTTGTCTCCAAAACCGATTTTAAATGGGTCAAAACCCGACCCATTCTTTCCCTATATAAAAGGGACTTAGTCTTGAAACATAAACACATTGAAATATTGAGCTAGGCGCCGCACATAGCATCCAAATCCTCCCAAAACTTTTCTTTTTGCTCTCTCACTTCACAAGAACATCTCCAAAGGCTTCAATCACGTAAGTACTCTTTTATTCTTCATCTATTTTCCGTAAGTACTACGTTGCTATGTCTATTATGAATTGCTACATCTTGAAGAAATATTGGTGATGTCAATGTGTTTGAATTGTTAATACAAAACCAAGTGAGTGAACATGTACGTTAGGATGATCTTAACTTATTTCCGACCTGAATTTGATTTTGGTGCATTGTCATACTACTTGCGGAAGTGATATAGTCATGAACATTGCATAATCTTGTCACTTGAATACTTAAAAGTTAGAATATCCCGTTCATCGGAATAAGACTTATAGTTGCCTACCGACATAGGAGGTTGTGATTATTGATAGAAATTATACCATGATGTAATCCCTATGTAGTAGTATTGTTATACCTAACATGAAAGTATTGCAAAGGTTGAAAGAAGTGATACATCTTTGATTTTCTTGTCGGAATATAGCTCCTAATACGTATGTCGACGAAGTCTAAGTAATAGACTACTTTCACTTCACTAATTTGTATCAACAACCTAAGTGTGGGGTGGTACCTCTACTGCTTGTGTATAGATTGTATATACTGAGCTGATGCTAATAGGAACATTGTTTAAGTCTCAGGTACAATGGCACCTAAATCAAGACAAGATAAGGCTACCACTTCCCAAAAGGGCAAGAAAAGAGGTTGCAAGGACCAAGGAGAATCATCCTCAATGCAATTACCACGCCGCATGTTTGAAATAAAATGGGTTCTTGAGGAGGAAGCCAAGGTATGGTATAGGAACAACAAGGAAAGAAAATATGATCATGTCGACTTGATCAACAAGGACAGCCTAGCGAAGAAGGATCAAGTTCGTACATCGTGGTCTAACTATAGAATCCTCAAACCAACAAACTGGAGAGCGATAATGCCTACCATACAAAGCCTCAAAAGGAGCCATATCAATACTAGAACGGTAGCTATTATATATGAAAACTCCGACAAGGTTAAATTCTACTCCCACTGGCCACAAAAATCCATCACACAAGCATGGAGAATATCCTCTAAAATCTGGATAGTCCGCTTTAACTAAACGTCAGTCTAAGAGTGAAAAGTTGTGTTAAGATCTATTCGATTACCCAACTCATTTTTAAAAGTCTTCCACATGTGAGATATGAACATAGAACCTCGATCTAAAATGATAGAAACTGGCACCTCATGAAGACGCACAATCTTACAAATGTAGATATGGGCCAGCCTCTCAGCACTGAAAGATACCTGCCTCGAAATGAAATAAGCACACTTGGACAATCATCCACGATGACCAAACACTATTAGAACTATGAGAAGTGCGAGTCAATCTAGTCATAAAGTCTATAGTGATCTATTCCCATTTTCACTCAAGAATGGGTAACCTCTGAAGCTTTTCACCAGGTCTTAAGTGCTCGGCCTTCAACTACTTGCAACATAGGTAACAAGCTACAAAGTCTGTTAAATCCTTCCCCATAAAACCCCACCTTTAATGCTGCCTCAAGTCACGATACATCTTAGTCACTCCCCGATGGATGAAATACATGGAACAATAGGCCTCTCCTAAAATCAATCTATTCCAGTTTCCCACTCTCGGCATACAAACTTGTTCTCTAATCCTTAAAACACCATAAAAATAAGTAAGGCTTGCTTAGCCTCACTACTCAACACCTAATATTGAATCAACTTCAATCCCGTATCATTAAAATGATAAGCTCGAATATGCTCCATCAAAGAAGACCTAGCCTCCACAAATGCCAAAACACAACTAGGTTCTGAAATATCAAGCCTAACTATCTGGTTAGCTAAATACTTCACCTCTAAGGCCAAAGACCTCTCCTGGGTCAAAGAAGCGCCAAGCTACCCATATGAGTTGACTTCTGGCTCAAGGCATCTACAATCAGATTAGCCTTACCCGAATGATAGAGAATAGTAAAGTTATAGTCCTTAAGAAATTGAAGTCAATGACGCAACCTCATATTAAGATATCATTGGGTAAATAAGTAATAAAGGCTATGATTGATTCGAGAAAATCTCACAGCGGACTCATACAAGTAGTTCCTCTAACACTTCAAAGAAAAAAAAACCACGCATAACTCCAAATCATGGGTAGGGTAATTCTTCTCATGGGGCTTCAACAGATGAAAAGCATTCACAATCACCTTACCGTCCTGTATCAACATATCACCTACCCCAATACCTAAAGCATTACAAAATATGCTGAAACCCATGCTCCTTGGGAAAAGTCAAGATAGAGGTTGAAGTCAACAAATCCTTAATCTTTTGGAGGCTCCCCTCTCAAATATCAGATCACTGAAAGGAAATCTTCTTCTGAATTAACTTGGTCAACAAAGTTGTATTAGATAAAAAACCTTCACCAAAAAGCTAATAATAACCTGCTAAGCTAATAAAAATCTAAATCTTGATGGGCAAAGTAGGACTTGACCAATCATGAATAGCTGCAATCTTTATTAGATAAACCATAATACCTTCCTTAGTCACCATACAACCTAAGAAAGAAAGAAAGTCTAACCAAAACTCACACTTAGAGATTTTGGCGTACAACTTCTTATCCCTCAATCTCTAAAGCATAATCCACAAATGCTCCTCCTGATCGGCCTCACTCTTCGAATAAAATAAGATGTTATCTATAAATAAAATAAAAAAGAGTTAAGATACGGTTGAAACAACCAGTTCATCAACTTCATAAAAGCGGCTGGAGCATTGGGCAACCCAAAAGGATATGACTAAGAACTTGTAATGACCATATCGAGTTTGAAAAGCTATCTTTAGAATATCCAAAGCTCTAATCCTCAACTGCTGATACCCGAACCTCAAATTAATCTTTTAAAATACTGTGATACCTTAAGATGATCAAATAAATCATCAAGATGAAGAAGAGGATACTTATTCTTAATCGTTACCTAATTCAACTATCGATAATCAATAGACAAACACATAGTCCAATCTTTCTTCTTTAAAAACAAGAAAGGTTCACCCCAAGGTGATATACTAGGTTGGATAAATTCCTTATCTATTTTCTACTACAATTGATCCTTCAATTTGTTCGACTCAGCTGGGGCCATCCTATAAGGAGGAATAGAAATAAACTTGGTGTCCAGCTCAACATCAATATCAAAATCAATATAATGATCTGGAGGCATACCGGGTAAATACTTAGGGTACATATCTATGAACTCATGCACAACACGAACATAATCTAAAAAGGGAGGTGAAGCAACACTAGTATCACGAATATGAGCCAAGTAGGACAAATAAAACACTAATATTACGAATATGAGCCAAGTAAGACAAACAAAACACTAATATTACGAATATGAGCCAAGTAAGACAAACCTCCACTCTTAACCAATTAACGAGCCTGAACATAAGAATAACCCTCTTAGGACCTAAATAAAGCATATCCTTCCAAGCTATCCTCGGCATACCCGGCGAAGCTAAAGTCATGGTCTTAGCATAACAATCTAGAACGGCATGGTAAGGAGCCAACCAATCCATACCCAAGATAACATCAAAATCAACCACATCTAATAGAAGCTAGTCTACCTAAGTCTCACACCCAAAAAAGTCACAATACAACATTAGTTCACCCGATCTACCACTAAAGAATCTTCTATAGGGGTAGATACTCAAATAGGCATGGCATGAGGCTCACTAACAAGATAAAAAATTAAAGAAAAATATGCAAACACATTGGAGAAAGTCGATCCTGGATCAAATAACACAAATATAGATCTAAAATAAATAGGGATGATACCTATGATCACAATATCAAAAGCCTCTGCCTCTGGTCTGGTGGGTATAACATAACACTGTCCATGACCACCAACTGGCAGAGTAGCCCCGTGACCACCACCATGGGCTCCATTACCTCTGTATCTCATACCTCTGGTAGAGCCCCTACCTCACACAACTGAAATAAAAGTAGCTCTAATCATACAACGAGGATAGTCCTTGGACAAATAGCCAATCTCATCACATATAAAGAAACCTCTATGACCCAATGCAATAGAAAAAGGCACCACTAGGCCAGAACAACCACCCTGAACTACTGGACCAGAAGATCCATTACCTAAATTTGCAAGGCTGCCTACATTGGTCTACCATGATACCCATAATAACCTTTAAAATCTCTTTCTCGAGAAGCCTAAACTCTGAACTCACCAAAATGGCATACCTTCTTGGCACCTCCTTGAGATGCGAATACCCTCAGTCATCTTAGCATAAGCCACTACCCTTCATAAACTTTTAAATCTTCTCAGACTTAGTGGAAATATTGGTATAAAAATATTTGGACAAGGCATGGAAGAGTGTCTCATACATTGCGATAGTCATACCTTCTCTAGGCGATCAAACTCATCCCTCATCCGATCCCTCAAACTATAAGGCATAAATCTCTCCAAAAAGGTATTGATAAACTGATCCCAAGTCATATTAGGAGAATCAAAAGGTCTGTAACTAACCAGCGACCTCCACTAACCTCTTGCAATATCTCTTAACTGATAAGTAGTATAACCAAACCTATGCGACTCAAGCAAACCTAATATGTAATTTCTGTGGAAAATCAATCAAGAAGTCATAGGCATACTCACCCACAACAACGCTGAATCCTGGAGGACCCAAATGAGTAAATATCTTGAAACTCTTTCGATCCTCAAAAGACATAAATATACTCATAGCAAAAGGAGGCATGGTGAATCTAGCGGGTTAAGATCCCATCTGGAAAGGTAACATAGATGAAGGTTAAACTTCTAATATCAAAATTCCATACTTAGGTGCCAGCGCACCAAGAGTACAAGCGGGTGCAACTGGAGAATCTACACTCGGGACTAGAGGAATACCAAGTGTGCTTTAAGGAGCACCCTCCAAATGGGTAAACATATGAACCAAAACCCCCTCCAACACTGATGTGGAAGAACTCGGTGGAATTAAAGTAGGACCCACACCTTTATCCTGCTCAACACAAGACTCAGGGGAAAGTCCCCTAGCACTACTCCTAGATAAGGCATATCCGTATGCTTGTTCACTACCTTGATTCCATTCATAACTCGCAACTCACGCTCTATATTGGGCTTTCTCCCCAGATGAAGGCTCTAATATCTATAACCTCACAAGATTTAGTTATCACCATATGTGCAAAAAAGAGTGAAATATGACTTAGAACACAAGATATAAATGAAATTTGCACAATAAGAAACAAAATAAGTTCCTTAAGACATCCTATAACCTCTCAAATATAGATACAAACATCTACATACCAATCTATGAGACCTTATTAGAAAACCTATTCTAACACCATTAAGACCAATGAACCTGACTACTCTGATACCAATTTGTTATTACCCAAAATTTGAGGGGCATGATGACACTTGTCACGGTGAGCGAACCTTGACAAGTAAGCCTATCACACAAACTGATACAAAAAAGAAAATAACAATCCAAACCCAAGGCTAGGCTCCTAGAATGAAGCTAAACCATATCAATATAACAAATGCAAAAAGAAACATACTCAATAATACTAAATCCCAAAACTTGATGTCACAGTGTAAGAACATAATTATTACAACTCAAATTAAAATACACAAGCCATCCAAAATAGGCTATAACTCTATCTCTGAAATATAATAAGGACATAGTCTAATAAGGAAAGATAGAAGTAGACTCCAGACGCCTGAAATCAACCACTACCTTGAAAAGCTCTAAATGATGCTCAAAATCAAACACCATGAGGCATACCCAAACCTGAATATGCACTAAACTGATACAATAGGATGAGTACGGTCCACTTATACATAGTAGCTATCATAGGCAGACCGAGCAAAGTAGAAAATAAAATATACAAAAAACATATTAAGGGAACATCACCTACAATATAAAAATGTCCCACAATGATAGCTGTAACACCCCAGTTTACTAAACCAAAATGCTACATGGTGCTCATGACCCCGAGGGACCACAAGCTAACCCATGACTGATATCTGTACCTGTATACTACAAATCATGATATAATAATACGGAATACATAGAACTATAAGGCCAGAAGTTTCAACTGAATACAATCATGTGGGTGAAAATACCCAAAATAACTCCATCTGAATGTAAATCTGAACATAAATCTGAAAGCCTCTAAACTATCTGAATAAGGAGTAGAAGGAACATGTCTCCAACTAACTCCATAAAACTGAACTGAAGAAATAAATAAATGAATCAAATCATATTGTCCTCGAATCAATGAGGACTCACTGTGTCTCTGCGACTGAAATGCTACCACTACTACTGGGCGGGCTCGTGTCTCAGAACCTATGGTGTAACATGAAAAGAAAGCACCATAGTGCAAATGAGTCAGTACAATTGGAGTACTGAGTATACGAGGAAGGTAGGATGAACATAAAGGGTTCATGGATGAACAACACTGACTGACTAATATGAACGTGGAAGTGCAAACACACATATATAAAAACTGGGACCGTGAATACGTGATACCATGACCTATAAGCTAAGACATGGTTTACTGATAACTATCATGACTGATACTGAAACTGATAACATGGATGACTGTATCTGACAGTCCTGTATATACTGAAATCTGAAGAACGCCCTGAGTTCTTTTATTGAGACTAATACTGAAACTGTGGGAAGTAATGTTTAACTGACATGCCCCATGTATACCGTTATGGCTAAGCTGGCGTCCAATCTCTGCCCTGACTAGAGGGGTATCAATACCATGCCACGGGTAAGGACAGCCTATGAGTAACCCTTATCTAGAGGGTACTCAATGAGAATGGTGGGAAACCTTAACTGACGGGTTAATCCACCTCATCAACCCTAATCTGACGGGTTAAGATGTCTCAACCTATATTGGCTACGTAGTTCTGGAACACAAGAATGACTACTAAGAATCACACCCTGAACTGGCGGGTGAGTTACCATCCTTTGGTTCACTCGGTGGTAACCTCTACTCTCATCTGGAGGGACTGGACATAAATAACTGACTGTGCATGACTTAATCATACTGAATTCCGTTGACTGGCAGAATGTTACTGATATCTGACAACTGACTATGATCATGAGGTTTCCCTGAGTCACACGACTGACTGAAGTCTATGGAATCATAGCTTGAGTTTGGATATCATGAAACATGACATGGATCTAGGCACACAACTATAGTTTTTGGGTACAAGTACCCCCAGGACTCGATGGAAGGAAACTGACACACATGACTGACTTAATCATAAGAGTCTAGTCCATAGTTTATAATATCATAAGTAGGGATCTCATACTAAGCATGGTTATCAACAATGTATTTCATGGAAAGGATTTCATATCACATGGAAGTACTTGCACAATCTTAATATCATGTTCATAGCATAATCATATTGGGAACATATACCGATAGCATGGAAGTTCATATGGATTGCATGGTTATCATATATCTTGTTCATAAGTAGGATTTGCAAGTAAACATAGTATAATATCATAATAATAGTTCATGAGTTTTCCAACAACATTTACAAGGCACATTATCAACATAGAATTCATTGGAATGTAAGGTCATATCATGAATCCTTCACTTAGTCACAATTTAGCTATATTGCATGATTTTTAGTTTCATAGGCATTTTATCAAACACCTTACATGCACATCTTAAGCATAGGTAAAATCATCAAATTATACATCATGAACAACCAAATTTACATGTTTCCAACTCATATGATATCATGAAATTCAAAAAAACATATAAAGATTCCATCTTGGGAATCACCCAATATCAACAACATGATCATCAACACCCAACAATATAGAAATCATACTTTATAATGAAAAAGAGGGTTTTTGGGATTTATGAATAAAAGGGATCAATAAATCAACTCACGCATACCTTAGAAGGAAGATTCTTGATGATTGACGGAGGAATTTCCTTAAAATCGGATCTTCAAGCTTAGTTACGCAACACTAGTTATTTTTCTCTTTTAGTGCTCTTGGATGATGAGATCTGATATGATAATAGGGTTTTAATATGTTTAGAAGCTATATATTTCATAAGGTTAGGTTTAGGGACGTGTAAGGAGTGTTAAAAGACTTAATTACCCTTAAAATGACTTAAAACGGTGTGTTTTTGGCACCTAGAATCGACTTAGGCGGCGCCTAAGTGATTGCCTAAGCTAGGTTAGGCGGTTCTGAACCTATCGCCTATGCTTGGGTTGGGCAGCGCCTAACCAATCGCCTATGCTTCCTGTCTCTCACAAAAATGGGCATTACTTTTTGCTAGGATATTGGATTAAGGCAAAATTTGTATCGTTGGAAAGATAATTCAATACATGTTTGTGGGTATAAATAAGACAAAATACCACATTAACATTGAGTTGTACTTGTTCAAAGATGACCCTTGCAAAATCAAACACTAAAACTTGATGGATTCGAAAACTCTTATCTTGTATTACCTTAAGTGACTCATACGAACATGCTTAATGCATCATAATCTATCCTATCACTAGGATATTCATTGTAAGTCATGTAATCAAGTATGAGTCATAGGATAGGAGATTTCATACGTAGGAGTACTTATTCACTTCCTAGATTAGAAACATACGGGGTATTATAATATCCCCCTCTTGGGAACATTCATCCTCGAATGAGAATTTACTGAGAAGGGATACAAGATAATAGAACCTGAACTGAACATGAAGAACTGAAACTTGATCTCATAACTGACATGCTAAACATACTGAACTCGTGCATATCTGATGCACGGATAACTGACACATGAATGTATGACTGAGTATGAAATGGTTAATAGGTACCAAGTTTATACTGGAAACATGAAAGTGAACTGAATAAGATTATGGTGAACTATTACCTTGAGCTTGATCTGAGTTGGCGGGGAAGAGGTGAGGATACTTGGTACGTATATGTTCTTCTGCTTCCCAAGTAGCTCCCTCTTGTGACTGATTTCACCAAAGAACCTTGACTAGAGGGACTTCTTTGTTCCTCAATCTACGAGTCTGATAATCTAAGATTTCAACTGGAATCTCTTCATAGGAGAATCTTTTCTAAATATCGATGCTCTGAATAGGGACAGCAACTGCAGGGTCACCTATGCACTTCTTTAGAAAAGAGACATAGAAGATTGGATGGACTAAGGCTAGATCTGAAGGCAACTTAAGCTCATAAGCTACCTTGCCGAAGCGACCAAGAATTTTGAAGGGACCGACATACCGGGGACTGAGTTTCCCTTTCTTTCCGAACCTTTTCACTCCCTTCATAGGAGAGATATTAAGATATACATAGTCATTGACCTCGAACTCGAGATCCTTTCTACGAATATCTGCATAGGACTTCTGTCGGCTCTGAGCAGCCCGGAGTCTCTCTATGATCAACTGAACTTTCTCTAAGGTGTCGAATACTAAGTCAGGACCTATGATTAAGGCCTCACTAACTTCAAACCAACCATTCAGAGATCTATATCTTCTACCATAGAGATCTTCGAATGGAGCCATCTGAATACTAGAATGATAGCTATTATTGTATGCAAACTCAATCAAAGGCAAGTGGTCATCCCAACTTCCCTTGAAGTTAATTGCACACGCCCTTAGCATATCTTCAAGAGTTTGAATGGTCCTCTCTGATTGACCATCTGTCTAAGGATAAAATGCTGTGCTGAGATGGACTTGGGTACCAAGACCCTTTTGGAATGCTTTCCAAAAGTGAGAAGTGAACTGGGTACCTCTATCTGAGATGACAGATAGTGGAACACCGTGTAACCTGTCTAACTCCCTGATATAGAGTTTGGAATAATCCTCGACAGAATAAGAAGTACAAACAGGAAGGAAATGAGCTGACTTGGTCATTCTATCTATAATGACCCAGACTGAATCATGCTAATGACGAGTTCTAGGCAAACCCGTCATGAAGTCCATGTTAACTTCTTCACACTTCCAAGTAGGAATGGTGAGCTCTTGCATGGAACCACTAGGTTTCTGATGCTCTATCTTAACCTGCTGATATTTAGAGCACTTAGCCACAAACTCTGCAACATCTTTCTTCATCCCACTCTACCAATAGATCTCCCGCATGTTGCAGTGCATCTTAGTGGCCCCTGGATGAATAGAGTATTGCGCACCATGCGCTTCTGCAAGTATTCACTACCTCAATTCATCTATACCTGGAACACATAGACTACCTTGACAATGAAGAACACCATCTCCCCCTTGGGATAAAACCTCGACTTTCTTATTCTGACTCTTTGAGCTTGACAAGGCTAGGATCCGTGTCTTGTTTCTCTTTCACCTCGAAAACTAGAGATGACTCTGAACTACTATGAACACATACACCACCCTATGAAGAATCGACTAAGCAAACGCCTAGTATGGAAAGCTGATGGATCTCCTGAGCCATCTTTTTCTTACTATCCGTAACATGAGAAATACTACCCATGGAGATTCGACTGAGAGTGTCGGCCACAATATTGGCCTTGCTCGGATGATAAAGAACTTTCATGTAGTATCCTTCAAGAGCTCTAACCACCTTCTCTGGAGAAGATTGAGATATTTCTGGGAAAAGACATACTAGAGGCTTTTATGGTCTGTGAAGACATCTACATGAACTCTATAGAGATAATGCCTCTAAATCTTCAAGGCAAAAACTACCGCTGCTAGCTCAAGATCATGAGTAGGATAATTATTCTCATGTGGCTTTAACTATCTGGAGGCGTAGGCTATGACCTTACCATGTTGCATGAGGAAACAACCTAAACCCACTCTGGATGCATCACAATAGACTACAAAACCGTCTGAACCATCTGGAATAGCTAGAACTGGAGCGGAGGTGAGCTGAGTCTTCAACTCTTGAAAGCTCTTCTCGCATGAATCTGACCACTAAAACTTAATCTTCTTCTGAGTCAATCTGGACATGGGATATGCAATAGAAGAAAATCCCTCGACAAATCATCTATAATAGCCAGCCAAACCCAAGAAACTCCTAATATCTAGTGGAGACACGGGTCTGGGCGAGTTTTTTACTGCCTCAGTTTTCTGAGGATCTACTCTAATGCCATCACCGAAAATAATATGGACAAGGAATGCTACTGATCTTAGCCAAAATTCACACTTGCTAAACTTAGCGAATAATTGGTGATCCCTGAGAGTTTGAAGAACAATCTTGAGATGGTCTGCATGATCACGCTCTATGCGAGAATAGACCATAAGATTATCTATGAAGACTATGACAATCATGTCCAAGTACTTCTTGACCACACGGTTTATCAAATCCATAAAAGCTGCAGGGGCATTGGTAATACCAAATGACATGACTAAAAATTTGAAGTGACCATACCGAGTACGAAAAACTGTCTTCGAAATGTCACATTCTCTAACTTTGAGCTGATGATAGCTTGATCTAAGGTTTATCTTGGAGAAGTAACTGGAACCCTGAAGTTGGTCGAATAGATCATCAATCCTGGGGAGAGGATATCTATTCTTGACCGTGATCTTGTTGAGTTGACAATAATTAATACACATCCTGGGAGAACCCTCTTACTTGTGCATGAATAATACTGGCACACCCCATGGGAAACACTATCCTTCAACCGATCTTTTAGTTCCTTGAGTTCTACTGGTGCCATTCTGTATGGAGAAATAAAAATAGGTTGAGTATTCGGAAGAAGGTCTATGCCGAAGTCTATTTCCCTTTCGGGAGAAATGCCTGGAAGATCTTCGGGAAAGATATTTGAGTATTCATTAACAACAGAGACTGTTTCGAGGCTGGGATATTCAAAACTGGAATCTTAAACATGCACGAGATGATACACACACACCTTAGAAATCATTTTCCTTGCCTGAAGGTAGGAAACAAGTTGACCCCTGAATGCTGAAATACTACCGTTCCACTCTAGGATGGGCTCATTTGGGAACTGAAATTGAACTATCCTGTTTCTGTAGTCGACTGTGGCATAGCAGGAATGAAGCCAATCCATGCTGAGAATGACATCAAAATCAGTCATCTCTAACTCCACTAAATCTGCTGACGTGGATTTCTGAGATATCATAACCGGGTAGTTCCTGTATACCCATTAAGCTATGATGGTTTTACCCACTGGGGTAGAGACTGAGAAGGGCTCTGCTAGGACTTCGGGACTGATTCCAAAATCACCTTCTATGTATGCAGTAATAAAAGACAAAGATCTATCTAGGTCTAGCAAAGCATAAACATAAACATGGAAAATCCGTAATGTACCAGTAACGACATTAGGAGAATTTTCCTGATCCTGCCGGGACTGAAGAGCATAGAGTCTGTTTGGGCGTTGCCCACTGGTAGCACTGGAAATGGCACCCTGCTGGTTCGGGCGACTGGACTGAGCTGTAGAATGATTTTGCAACCTTAAAGACTTGACTGCAGACACTCCCTAATCCTGTGGCTTGGCTTACCACAACCAAAATAGACATCACTACCAGCTCTACAAATGCCCTTGTGGTTCTTACCACAAGTTTGATAAAGGGGATTTGTTCGGGCACTGCTAGCACTGCCCTGAGATTTAGAGCCTGATGCTTTATTTCTATTGCCATCTCTGAACTTTGGCATTAGAGCGCTGGCAGAGAAAGGATCTGGAACGGCTGACTTGGAGCGAAATTCTGAACGATTTTCTCCATCCAACTTGGGGTAAGCAAAGTTTAAAGTACCTAACATTGCTCTCTTGTTCCGCCTCTCCTTAGTCTTAAAATTCTGCTTTTCTACTTACTGGGCATGGGTCATGAGTCTTGCAAAGGTCATATCACCGATCAGCATCGCAGAACTACACTTATTTATCACACTATCGTTGACCCCTGACATGAACTTTCTCATCTTAGCTCTATTGTCTGCAACCACATGAGGAGCATACCTGGCTAGCTGAGTAAATCTGAGAGAATACTTCCTCACCGTCATATTCCCCTGCTTGAGGTTGATGAACTCAAGAACTTTGGCTTCCCTCAGCTTTTGGGGAACGAATCTGTCTAAGAAGGTTGTGAAAAATTCCTCCCACTCGATAGGGCCTGTGTCATCTAACCTCTCAGACTTCCACTATTTGTACCAATCATGAGAAACATCCTATAATTGGTAGGCGGCTAACTCAGCACTCTCAATAGAAGTAACACCCATGATGTCGATAACCTTCTGGACTTGGTCAATGAACTCCTGAGGGTCCTCATCAGACTTAGACCCATGGAAAGATGGAGGGTTCATTTGGGTGAAGTCCCGAACCCTAGATGCTTTGCGATTGGCCAATCGATTGGCTGGAATAACTGGTGGTCGTTCAGTCTGTGCAGCCATAGACTGAGCAAGTGTGGTAAATGCTACTCTAAACTCTGCATGGGAAACATGTTCGCCCAAAGGATCTTCCGGTTGAGGAGCTAGCTGGTTTCTTCTCTTTGGGGCCATGGTCTAGAATAAGAGAAGAATGGATTAGACTGAGAGTTTAACTTGTGATTATGCTCACTAGCATGACATGAATAATGAAAAAAGGGGACTGTTTCTAAAATATCTTATAGCCTCCCGCACATAAATGTGGCGCACAACACACCCATGTACAAGACTCTACTAGATACAGCTTTCAGACTTCCTAGGACTCTATTGAACCTTAGGCTCTGATACCAATTTTGTAACACCCCGATTTGCTGAACCGAAATGCTACACGTTGCTCATGACCCCGAGGGACCACAATCTAACCTATGACTGATATCTGTACTTGTATACTATAAATCATGATATAATAATATGAAATACATAGAACTGTAAGGCCATAAGGTTCAACTGAATACAATCATGTGGGTGAAAATACCCAAAACAACTCAATCTGAACGTAAATCTGAACATAAATCTGAAAGCTTCTAAACTATCTCAATAAGGATTTGAAAGAACATGTCTCCAACTAACTCTGTAAAACTGAACTAAAGAAATAAATAAATAAATCAAATCATATTGTCCTCGAAATAATGAGGACTCACTGTGTCTCTGTGACTGGAATGCTACCGCTACTGCTGGGCTGGAGCTCGTGTCTCGGAACCTATGGTAAAACATGAAAAGAAAGCACCATAGCGTAAATGTGTCAGTACAACTTGAGTATTGAGTATATGAGAAAGGTAGGCTGAACATAAAGGGTTTCATGCATGAACAACACTGACTGACTAATATAAACGTGGGAGTGCAAACACATATATATAGAAACTGGGACCGTGAATACGTGATAGCATGACCTGTAAGCTAATACATGGTTTAATGATAACTGTCATGACTGATACTGAAACTGATAACATGGACGATTGTATCTGATAGTCCTGTATATACTGAAATCTGAAGAACACCCTAAGTTCTTTTATTGAGACTGATACTGAAACTGTGGGAAGTAGTGTCTAACTGACATGCCCCATGTATGCTGTTATGGCTAAGCTGGGGTCTAATCTTTGCCCCGACTGGAGGGGTGTCAATACTGTGCCACGGGTAAGGAAAGCCTGTGAGTGACCCTTATCTAGTGGGTACTCAATGAGAATGGTGGAAACCCTAAACTGATGGGTTAAGCCATCTCATCAACCCTAATCTGATGGGTTAAGATGTCTCAACCTACGTTGGCTACGTAGTTCTGGAACACAAGGATGACTGCTAAGAATCATACCCTGAACTGGCGGGTGAGTTACCATCCTTGGGTTCACTCGGTGATAACCTCTACTCTCATCTGGAGGGACTAGACATAAATAACTGACTGTGCATGACTTAATCATACTGAATTCCGTTGACTGGTAGAATGTTACTGATATCTGGCAACTGACTAAGATCATGAGGTTTCCCTGAGTCACACGACTAACTAAAGTCTATGGAATCATAACTTGAGTTTGGATATCATGAAACATGACATGGATCTAGGCACACAGCTATAGTTTTTGGGTACAAGTACCCCTAGGACTCGATGGAAGGAAACTGACACACATGACTGACTTAATCATAAGAGTCTAGTCCATAGTTTATAATATCATAAGTAGGGATCTCATACTAAGCATGGTTATCAACAATGTATTGCATGGAAAGGATTTCATATCACATGGAAGTACTTGCACAATCTTAATATCATGTTCATAGCATAATCATATTGGGAACATATACCGATAGCATGGAAGTTCATATGGATTACATGGTTATCATATATCTTGTTCATAAGTAGGATTTGCAAGTAAACATAGCATAATCGCATAATAATAGTTCATGAGTATTCCAACAACATTTACAAGGCACATTATCAACATAGAATTCATTGGAATGTAAGGTCATATCATGAATCCTTCACTTAGTCACAATTTAGCTATATTGCATGATTTCTAGTTTCTTAGGCATTTTATAAAACACCTTACATGCACATCTTAAGCATAGGTAAAATCATCACATTATACATCATGAACAACCAAATTTATATGTTTCCAACTCATATGATATCATGAAATTCAAAAAAACATATAAAGATTCCATCTTGGGAATCACCCAATATCAACAACATGATCATCAACACCCAACAATATAGAAATCATACTTTATAATGAAAAAGAGGGTTTTTGGGCTTTATGGATGAAAGGGATCCATAAATCAACTCACGCATACCTTAGAAGGAAGATTCTTGATGATTGACGGAGGAATTTCCTTAAAATCGGATCTTCAAGCTTAGTTACGCAACCCTAGTTGTTTTTCTCTTTTAGTGCTCCTGGATGATGAGTTTTGAGATGATAATAGGGTTGTAATATGATTAGAAGCTATATATTTTGTAAGGTTAGGTTTAGGGACGTGTAAGGAGTGTTAAAAGACTTAATTACCCTTAAAATAACTCAAAACAGAGTTTTTTGGCACCTGGAATTGACTTAGGAGGCATCCAAGTGATTTCCTAAGCTAGGTTAGGCGGCGCCTTACCAATCGGTTATCCTTGGGTTGGGCGGCGCCTAACCAATCGCCTATGCTTACTATCTCTCACGAAAATTGGCATAACTTTTCGCTTGGGTATTGGATTATGGCAAAATTGGTATCGTTGGAAAGCTAATTCGATTCTCTACAATTCGGTGGGTCTAAATCAGCCAAAATACCATATTAACATCGAGTTATACTCGTTCAAAGATGTCCCTTGCAAAATCGAACACTAAAACTTGATGGATTAGAAAACTCTTATCTTGTATTACCTCGACTGACTCATGTAAACATACTTAATGCATCATAAGCTATCCTTTCACTAGGATATTCATTGTAAGTCATGTACTCAAGTATGAATCACAGGATAGGAGATTTCATATGTAGGAATACTTATTCACTTCCTAGCTTAGAAACATGTGGGGTATTACAATAGCCCATACTGCTTGCACTACAGTTCTATAATATCCATACATAACATAATAAAACACCAGAAAGGCATACAAGTATACATTTATACCATATATAGGCAAGGAAAAGATACAAAATATACAGGAATATAATGTACAAGGAAGGGAAGATAAAACAATGGATAGATAGTAGATCAAATAGAATATATAACCACATCATAAGAATAATACAATAAATACTATAAAAATGATGATGCTGATGGTGATGTAATGTAGAAGGTTGTCCCACAACCTCTTGATAACGCTCAATCTACAGCTCTCGTTTGAGTGTAAAGCGGTCGTATGCGGCGCACATGGTATGGCATATCTAGGCATATGCGGCGCATATGGTATGGCATTTGGTCTCAGTATCTCAAATGCCATAGCATAGGCGGCGCATAGTCAAACGCACACCTAGGAATAGGCGGCGCATAGTGTATTGCACACTAGATTTCGAGTCCTTAGGCTATAGAATAGGTTGTGCATCATTCGTGGCCTATTTTTACCAAGGCCTAGCCTTCCTCGAAGACTATTATGACGTGAGAAAGGCTCAATTCATAGCCTTATGCATCACCATTCCTAACTTACCGACTTTACCATACAATGTGACCAAATCGTCAATTGAAATCAATCTCCTCGTTGCATCTTTCTTGCACCTATATTTGCTCAAAACACAATAAAAACGATTAGTACGATGGGTTGCCTCCCACCAAGCGCCTTATTTTTGGTCGTGGCATGACTCTTATTTTTGGATTTTCATTTATCAAAAAGAAAAAAAATTAAAACGACGAAACGATAAAACGATAAAACAATAAAACGATGGGTTGCCTCCCATCTAGCGCCTTATTTATTGTCGTGGCTCGACGTAGTAGTCTCGAGTACTTAGACTTCGTCGAGATAAGTGATGGATCGTTTTCTAAAAGGATTTAGACGACAATGAGGCTTACCTGTGGTCATGCGATCTTTTTCGAGCTGGCTCATACGTTTCTCCGAATAGTCACCAATTATATCATCAATAGTCCAACCCATAGCTCTCTTGTATCTCCTCAGAGCAGAGATGAGAGCTTCTACGTGCTGTTCACTTAAATCATCTGCTCTCTCCGGATGTATATTTCTACTTTCCACGAACACATTCCTTAGATAATCGGGGAGCTCTTGCGATTCTAGCATTGGTGGCTCGTCAAAGGGAGTATTCGCTGTTGGTTGATTCTTGAGATCACAATCCGGTTTCTTAGGAGTATAAGACTCTATTTCTGTTAGATCACCCATAAGTTCTTCATAATCTTCATTATCCTCATGCTCAACATTCAGTAGCGCAGCAGACAATGGCTCAATAGTAGGTTGTTTCTCTATAGATAATGCTTTCATATCCTCATAATGAACATCATCTACAGATGACTCATTCATATTACTGGGCTGCTTCATTGTTTCGCATATATCAAACCGTACCACTACGTCAACCACTTGCTTGCCTTTTGCTGAAGTTTCCAGCACCTTACCACTTCTGGTAGTTATGGCCATGCATGACCCGTCATTCCTTGGGTTTTGCACAGTATCGCTAGGTAAAGTGCCAGCCTTTCTTTGATTGAGTGCTGCTGAAAGTTGACTGAATTGCTGCTCTAGTTGCTTGATAGAAGTGGAATGAGAATCAACTAATTGCTTCATGGAGGCTAAATCGTCGATTACCTCTTTAACTCCCGCGCTTGTTTCTTCCACTCCTTTCAATAACTTAGCCATCATGTCTTCCATACTCCCAGAATTAGATATGGTGGTATCACGTCTGCCAGGGGGAACGTACAAACCACTCTTTTCATTATTTTTCTTCCAACTACCTTGGTCTTTGCTTCCAGGTTTATCATAATAGTTCCGACCTTGGTTTCCTTGGGCATTCCCATGGAAACCCCTCTGATTGTTCAAGTAGTCGGCCTCCGCTTCAGAATCAGATTCGTCTCTTCCTTTTAGCGCTACAGCTTTCACTTTTTCGGTCTTCCCTGATAATAAGTGCTTGGTAAGAAGATCCATCTGCGTTTTCATGTGAGCCATGTCTTGGTCACGATCCTCTTGTCTTCGCCTCTGCTCTGCAGTCATGCCAAAAGATACAGTAGGGCTTGTTACCTCAGAATCCCTAGTATGCCAAGCTCTACTTTGCTTTGTCATCCGATCTAGCATATGGCTTGCCTGCCCAAAGGTGAGGTCCATAAATGATCCACCTGCTGCATTATCAACCACTGGCTTAGTCACCGAATTCAACGCTCTGTATAATATCTCCATCAAGTGGACATTGGTCATATGATGGTTTGGGCATCGCATTAGCTTCGTCTTGAACCTCTCCCATGTTTCGTAGAGAGCTTCAATTGGAAGCTGTCGAAAATTGATGATCTCATCTCTCAACTGTGCTCTTTTGGATGGTGGAAAAAATCTTTCTAGGAAAGCGTCTTTCAATTGCCTCCAATGAGTAATAGAAGAAGGAGTCAGCCCATTCAACCACATAGTTGCCTCCCCAGATAGAGACAATGGAAATAGACGTAATCGAATTGCATTCTGTCCAACTCCAGGATTGTCGAATGACTTGCATGTAGAAATAAAGTTGATCAGATGCATGTTCGGATCATCGCCTGCTAGTCCACCAAATAATCCCTTGAGTTGCAAAAGCTGAATCATGGCGCTAGTGATATTAAACTTTGCTCCGGGTGCCAATGGCGGAAGAATAATAGCTCCGGTGGCACCAGGTCCATCAAGATCATCCTCATCATCATCAAACGGTATATGCACAGCTCGGCGTTCGGGCCTATATCTTGCTTGACGATCTCTTCTGTTTGCTGGTGTCGCCATCTCAGCAGTATGCTGTGGGTTTAATAGCTCTTCATCGCCCAGATCCTCATCGTCAAGATTTGTTGCTCGCCTACGGTTATCAATATTTTGTTGATGCACTTGAGCAGCCATCCTTTCAATTTCACGTTGTGCCTCCATTGATGCACTGAATAAACCTAAAAAAAAACAAAAACAACAACTAAAAGTAAAAGTACGAGAATCTTTGACCAAAGGGTCTAGTAATTATCATGAACTTGATTGACACTCGTATTCCCCGGCAACGGCGCCAATTTTTGATAACGCTCAATCTACAGCTCTCGTTTGAGTGTAAAGCGGTCGTTAGCAAATATAGAACCCAACCTGGGTTGGGTATCGATCCCACAGAGAATAGCTTGGCCAACAAGCAAGAGAAATTACTAGACTTTTAGTGCAAGTCTCGTAGGAAAGGGGGGATTGTAGTATGTAACCAAAACAAGAATGTAAGAACTGAAAATAGCAAAATAAAGAGAGATTGTCACGTGTGTTGTAAACAATGAGAATTGAGGCGTTGGGGTTATGTCCACCTTCTGAGGTATACGTCTCTATTGGCTATGAGTGTGTAGAGTCTTGACATGTAATTGCTTATAGAGAATTGTAGTCGATGGTAAATCCAAGCGTCTCTCGACCTAAACAAGGACTATTTTACTTTAACTCTCTCGAGCTTAAAGCGTGACTAACGGTACGAATTCTCCAAGAAGTTAGTCCAGGTACGGCACTAGCTTTTTAATAGGAAAGGGTGTCCTACTACCTTGACATTATCTCTTTTCTAGACAAATAACCTTTCTCTCGAACAGGTTAGATGTTAGAATGGCGTGTTCTTGTGTTTGAACCGCAAAGGATGTAGATTTAAGATGAAGAGAATAATGATATAAGCAATATACTTGTCTTGAACTCACAAACTCATAGCAATAGATAGTAACTCATTCGGCTTCCATAACCCCAACTAAGAGGTTTAGTTACCCATGAATGCGAAGGATATCACGTTTTGCATGGTGAATGGCGTGAATAGTAGGTGTTTGGCGTGTGGTTTTAGTGATTCCGTAGCAAGTAACGATTCTCTTGTTGTGGAATTTAAGAATAGAAGAATAGATTAGAAGTGTTTGTAGTGGAAGATGAGAAAGATGGAAGAAAATTAATAGTTTAAGAATGAATTTCTTGAATTAAGGGAGGAGTTGCCTCCACTAAGGGAGGACTTGATTAAAATCTCTAGCATGATAGGGTATTTATAATACTCCTATCCTACTCCTACTATGCTAATGAAATAAATAACCAAATCCTACTAAACTAAGGAAATACTTAACCCATTTGTACTAGGTTAATGTAACATTCTCCTAATCCAAATAAACTAATGAAATACATAACCCAATTGTACTAGGTTAATGTATCATTGTCAAAATCCAGCTTTGTGTCTGTAAGTCCCCAAAGTCTTCAGAAATGCTGTTTTAGTCCTGGACAGATTTTCCATGCAGTCCCCAAAGTATTCAGAAATGCTGTTTTAGCCCGGGACAGAGTTTCCATGCAGCAGATTTGGTCCTTTAGGCGTCCAGCTCCTTTCTACTTCGTTTGTGAGCTTTCTTTTGCGTCAAGTAAGCCATAAAATGCTGTATTTTGCATCATTTATACCTGAAACTTTCCTAATCATGTTCGTTAGCTCATTTATAGGAAAAAGGACTAAAAGTGCATGAAATAGATAATTAGTTCTCAAAACTAGGCTAAAATATGGGCAAAATATATTGATATAGGCGCGTAAATTCGCCTATCATCAACACCCCACACTTAGAGCTTTGTTCGTCCTCGAACAACATATCATGTCCTTCTAAGCATTGACTTAAGGTTTTTACAGAAACAACACAAAACATTCTTCAAGACAAGCACAACAATTAGCAACGAAGAGTAGCTTTCCGATTATAAGTAGAAACAATTTAACCTCAAGCATAGACTCGTGATAGTGATCAACTCGCATGCAAACGTTAAGGTGCATAGAATCATATACAACTATCCAAGACTCATCAACCATGTGTGTCTCACAATATAGTACCCATAATCACTCACAAATATAGCATATTTTTCAAACATGGGTATCACAAGCATATTTTCCTTGCACTCACTCTCACAAAGAATTCATATGTAGCAACTAATGACCATAAGCTTGCCTTTAATGTAGTACTCTACTAAATGTCGGAATGTTAAGATTAGGATCAAGTAGGTCTTTAGATGGTTGTAATGTAGGCTAAGGGACGGGTAGGACTATTTTGGCCAGAAATAGTGACTAAGTTCCTAAGCACTTTAATACATCACTTTGAGTCATTGAAACTTTTTTTCTCTTTCAACCTTTCTTTACTCTTTTATTCTACCACCCTTGTTCTCCTATTTTGTTTTTCAATTTTAAGCACAACTCACTTTTCAGCTTTCTTTTCCTTTTTCTTTTCACAAAATACCTCTTATGATAGCACTTTCTTTTTCATAACACATTCAAGCACCATTACAATTTAAAGCATCCTACTCAACCAATTTCCTCTTATGTTGTCACATGACTTTTTCACTTTAAAGCACTTAGGAATTTGGATCAAATTATGGTCTTGAAAAAAAATGGATTAGGCTTACATACAAGGTTGTCAAAGAAATAGGCTAAAGGCTCAAAAGGGTTTAACTAGGATGATTTGCATGGGTAGGAAAAACTGAAGGTAAACATGTATAGGTTGCCAAAGAAATGCCTAAATCATATCCTAAACTTACATTCCTTATTTTCGCTTTGCATACATACCAGGCAAGTTCTAGCATCAGCCACAAACATAGAATATACTATTATCTCACACACACAAGGCACATGGTCGACTTGATTGGAAGTAATATAGACTCTTGACCCAACAAGTGAAGGAATTGAATCACACAATATCACATAATGAGTCACAACTAGAGCCTAAACGTCTCAATAGTCACAATTGTAATACATACTCTTGTTATAATCTCATGCTGCCTATCAAAATAATATCATGCGAAGCTAGAAAAATTTTACTCCTAAAAAAATAAAAAACGTCAAACAAAAAAAAAACAAACTCAAATAAACAAAGTAAACAAACAAACATAGGTGCAAACAGAGAAGTATAGCATGCAATGCCACCCCACACTTAGACGGGACACTGTCCTCAGTGGAAAAATAAATACGAGGAACCTGGTTGGTCGGACTTATCCTCTATGTCTGGGGTCATACCCCTTTGCATTGGAATCATCATCAGAGTTGTCATCCTCAGACGTTCCTCATAAGTATCCCACTTAATTCCAAGCGTGAGTCGGGGTATTTGCTGCGAGGAGGGTTCTCCTTGGTCCTTGCAACTTCTCTTTTTGCCCTTTTGGGAGGTGGTAGCCTTCTCCTTGCCTTGTCTCGCTTTAGGTGCCATTGTACCTGAGACTAGAAATAGTGTTAGTTGCAGCACAATCTCACTTGATACAATCTATAAGCAAGTACTAGGGGTACCACCCCACACTTAGTTTTGTTGCACAAATCTGCGAGGTGAACGTAGTCGATTTACTCAGATTTCGTCGACATACGTTTTAGGATTGTATTCCAACAAGAAAATCAGCATTGTATCACTTATTTGCAGCCATTAGACTACTTTCATGGTAGATATAGAAACACTATGACATAGGGGTTACCACATGGAATCGTTATTCTTACAACAAGCACAACCTCCTAAGTCGATAGGTACTATAATCTTATCCCGATGGCCGGGATAGTCTAACATGTAAGCATCCAAACAACACTCTTAAGCAATATTCATAGCCATATCAATTCAGCAAATATCATAACAATGCTATTGAAACCAAATTCAAGTCGGAAATAAGTCAAGAATTCCCTACGTATATGTTTACTCACATGATTATGTAACAACAATTCAAACACATGAACATCACCAACAATCTTATATGATTTAGCAATTTATAATAAGCATAGCAACGTAGTACTTACGATGAAGAATAAGAGAGTACTTACTTGCTTGAAGCTTGTGGAGACGGTGTTGTGAATTAGAAGAGCAAAAGAAGAAAATTTTGAGAAGATTTGGAAGGTTATGTGGCGCCTTTAGGGTGTTTTCTAATGTGGTTGTGTTGTAAAATTATGTCCCCTTTATATAGGAAGAGTATGGGTCGGGTTATGACCCATTTACAATCAGATTTGGGGACAAAATCACCCTATATGCGGCGCATATCCCTCGGCATAACACATGTATATGCGGCGCATTGTCCATGGCATAATGGGACATATGCGCCGCACATGGTATGGCATATCTAGGCATATGCGGCGCATATGGTATGGCATTTGGTCTCAGTATCTCAAATGCCATAGCATAGGCGGCGCATAGTCAAACGCACACCTAGGAATAGGCGGCGCATAGTGTATTGCACACTAGATTCCGAGTCCTTAGGCTATAGAATAGGTTGTGCATCATTCGTGGCCTATTTTTACCAAGGCCTAGCCTTCCTCGAAGACTATTATGACGTGAGAAAGGCTCAATTCATAGCCTTATGCATCACCATTCCTAACTTACCGACTTTACCATACAATGTGACCAAATCGTCAATTGAAATCAATCTCCTCGTTGCATCTTTCTTGCACCTATATTTGCTCAAAACACAATAAAAACGATTAGTACGATGGGTTGCCTCCCACCAAGCGCCTTATTTTTGGTCGTGGCATGACTCTTATTTTTGGATTTTCATTTATCAAAAAGAAAAAAAATTAAAATGACGAAACGATAAAACGATAAAACAATAAAACGATGGGTTGCCTCCCATCTAGCGCCTTATTTATTGTCGTGGCTCGACGTAGTAGTCTCGAGTACTTAGACTTCGTCGAGATAAGTGATGGATCGTTTTGTAAAAGGATTTAGACGACAATGAGGCTTACCTGTGGTCATGCGATCTTTTTCGAGCTGGCTCATACGTTTCTCCGAATAGTCACCAATTATATCATCAATAGTCCAACCCATAGCTCTCTTGTATCTCCTCAGAGCAGAGATGAGAGCTTCTACGTGCTGTTCACTTAAATCATCTGCTCTCTCCGGATGTATATTTCTACTTTCCACGAACACATTCCTTAGATAATCGGGGAGCTCTTGCGATTCTAGCATTGGTGGCTCGTCAAAGGGAGTATTCGCTGTTGGTTGATTCTTGAGATCACAATCCGGTTTCTTAGGAGTATAAGACTCTATTTCTGTTAGATCACCCATAAGTTCTTCATAATCTTCATTATCCTCATGCTCAACATTCAGTAGCGCAGCAGACAATGGCTCAATAGTAGGTTGTTTCTCTATAGATAATGCTTTCATATCCTCATAATGAACATCATCTACAGATGACTCATTCATATTACTGGGCTGCTTCATTGTTTCGCATATATCAAACCGTACCACTACGTCAACCACTTGCTTGCCTTTTGCTGAAGTTTCCAGCACCTTACCACTTCTGGTAGTTATGGCCATGCATGACCCGTCATTCCTTGGGTTTTGCACAGTATCGCTAGGTAAAGTGCCAGCCTTTCTTTGATTGAGTGCTGCTGAAAGTTGACTGAATTGCTGCTCTAGTTGCTTGATAGAAGTGGAATGAGAATCAACTAATTGCTTCATGGAGGCTAAATCGTCGATTACCTCTTTAACTCCCGCGCTTGTTTCTTCCACTCCTTTCAATAACTTAGCCATCATGTCTTCCATACTCCCAGAATTAGATATGGTGGTATCACGTCTGCCAGGGGGAACATACAAACCACTCTTTTCATTATTTTTCTTCCAACTACCTTGGTCTTTGCTTCCAGGTTTATCATAATAGTTCCGACCTTGGTTTCCTTGGGCATTCCCATGGAAACCCCTCTGATTGTTCAAGTAGTCGGCCTCCGCTTCAGAATCAGATTCGTCTCTTCCTTTTAGCGCTACAGCTTTCACTTTTTCGGTCTTCCCTGATAATAAGTGCTTGGTAAGAAGATCCATCTGCGTTTTCATGTGAGCCATGTCTTGGTCACGATCCTCTTGTCTTCGCCTCTGCTCTGCAGTCATGCCAAAAGATACAGTAGGGCTTGTTACCTCAGAATCCCTAGTATGCCAAGCTCTACTTTGCTTTGTCATCCGATCTAGCATATGGCTTGCCTGCCCAAAGGTGAGGTCCATAAATGATCCACCTGCTGCATTATCAACCACTGGCTTAGTCACCGAATTCAACGCTCTGTATAATATCTCCATCAAGTGGACATTGGTCATATGATGGTTTGGGCATCGCATTAGCTTCGTCTTGAACCTCTCCCATGTTTCGTAGAGAGCTTCAATTGGAAGCTGTCGAAAATTGATGATCTCATCTCTCAACTGTGCTCTTTTGGATGGTGGAAAAAATCTTTCTAGGAAAGCGTCTTTCAATTGCCTCCAATGAGTAATAGAAGAAGGAGTCAGCCCATTCAACCACATAGTTGCCTCCCCAGACAGAGACAATGGAAATAGACGTAATCGAATTGCATTCTGTCCAACTCCAGGATTGTCGAATGACTTGCATGTAGAAATAAAGTTGATCAGATGCATGTTCGGATCATCGCCTGCTAGTCCACCAAATAATCCCTTGAGTTGCAAAAGCTGAATCATGGCGCTAGTGATATTAAACTTTGCTCCGGGTGCCAATGGCGGAAGAATAATAGCTCCGGTGGCACCAGGTCCATCAAGATCATCCTCATCATCATCAAACGGTATATGCACAGCTCGGCGTTCGGGCCTATATCTTGCTTGACGATCTCTTCTGTTTGCTGGTGTCGCCATCTCAGTAGTATGCTGTGGGTTTAATAGCTCTTCATCGCCCAGATCCTCATCGTCAAGATTTGTTGCTCGCCTACGGTTATCAATATTGTGTTGATGCACTTGAGCAGCCATCCTTTCAATTTCACGTTGTGCCTCCATTGATGCACTGAATAAACCTAAAAAAAAACAAAAACAACAACTAAAAGTAAAAGTACGAGAATCTTTGACCAAAGGGTCTAGTAATTATCACGAACTTGATTGACACTCGTATTCCCCGGCAACGGCGCCAATTTTTGATAACGCTCAATCTACAGCTCTCGTTTGAGTGTAAAGCGGTCGTTAGCAAATATAGAACCCAACCTGGGTTGGGTATCGATCCCACAGAGAATAGCTTGGCCAACAAGCAAGAGAAATTACTAGACTTTTAGTGCAAGTCTCGTAGGAAAGGGGGGATTGTAGTATGTAACCAAAACAAGAATGTAAGAACTGAAAATAGCAAAATAAAGAGAGATTGTCACGTGTGTTGTAAACAATGAGAATTGAGGCGTTGGGGTTATGTCCACCTTCTGAGGTATACGTCTCTATTGGCTATGAGTGTGTAGAGTCTTGACATGTAATTGCTTATAGAGAATTGTAGTCGATGGTAAATCCAAGCGTCTCTCGACCTAAACAAGGACTATTTCACTTTAACTCTCTCGAGCTTAAAGCGTGACTAACGGTACGAATTCTCCAAGAAGTTAGTCCAGGTACGGCACTAGCTTTTTAATAGGAAAGGGTGTCCTACTACCTTGACATTATCTCTTTTCTAGACAAATAACCTTTCTCTCGAACAGGTTAGATGTTAGAATGGCGTGTTCTTGTGTTTGAACCGCAAAGGATGTAGATTTAAGATGAAGAGAATAATGATATAAGCAATATACTTGTCTTGAACTCACAAACTCATAGCAATAGATAGTAACTCATTCGGCTTCCATAACCCCAACTAAGAGGTTTAGTTACCCATGAATGCGAAGGATATCACGTTTTGCATGGTGAATGGCGTGAATAGTAGGTGTTTGGCGTGTGGTTTTAGTGATTCCGTAGCAAGTAACGATTCTCTTGTTGTGGAATTTAAGAATAGAAGAATAGATTAGAAGTGTTTGTAGTGGAAGATGAGAAAGATGGAAGAAAATTAATAGTTTAAGAATGAATTTCTTGAATTAAGGGAGGAGTTGCCTCCACTAAGGGAGAACTTGATTAAAATCTCTAGCATGATAGGGTATTTATAATACTCCTATCCTACTCCTACTATGCTAATGAAATAAATAACCAAATCCTACTAAACTAAGGAAATACTTAACCCATTTGTACTAGGTTAATGTAACATTCTCCTAATCCAAATAAACTAATGAAATACATAACCCAATTGTACTAGGTTAATGTATCATTGTCAAAATCCAGCTTTGTGTCTGTAAGTCCCCAAAGTCTTCAGAAATGCTGTTTTAGTCCTGGACAGATTTTCCATGCAGTCCCCAAAGTATTCAGAAATGCTGTTTTAGCCCGGGACAGAGTTTCCATGCAGCAGATTTGGTCCTTTAGGCGTCCAGCTCCTTTCTACTTCGTTTGTGAGCTTTCTTTTGCGTCAAGTAAGCCATAAAATGCTGTATTTTGCATCATTTATACCTGAAACTTTCCTAATCATGTTCGTTAGCTCATTTATAGGAAAAAGGACTAAAAGTGCATGAAATAGATAATTAGTTCTCAAAACTAGGCTAAAATATGGGCAAAATATATTGATATAGGCGCGTAAATTCGCCTATCATCACCTCTGAGACCATCGAATAGCCTCCGAGACCATTATATAGTCTCTATATACACCTATGGAGCTAAAGCTACAAGATGTAGGACTCATAGGGGTTTTTCAACCCATATACAATCCAGATATATCCATATTTCCTACCTAGCATATCCTTCAGAGAGGTTTTTATATGATGACACATTTCTATCAAAAAAAGTTGTTGCTAGTGGTTTTAAGTATTGCCATGGTGGTACTACTGTTTTATGAATGGGTATGAGAATGTAATGCTCATAACCAACTACAACGAGTATTTCCACAACCAACTAATATACCATTATGTGAGCCAAATATCCACTCATTATTTCCAACCATCCATTCAATCTAACATGATTCATATGACAATAGAGTATGCATACATCACAACACATAATTGGTACCACAACAAACTTTTTTATCAAACAAGATACAATTATCATCATGTATATAAGGCTATTAATATCACATAGGATCCCACATAGTCACACATAGCATATAATGTTCGAGAACTACCAGATAATATCACATATAGGCCCCTACATGGGCAAAACACATTAAGATATCCATTTTCATGATTAGTCCCACACTCTTAACATGCTTTTGTATCAAAATTAACTACCTAGCCTAGTTTGAAAGAAGTTAACTCATAACTTACCTCGAATATCGAAAATCAGAACAAAATCCTTTAATCCAAAATATTACTCCTCATGCACGGACCCAAAATCAACTAAAATATCAAAATATAAAATCTAGATAAAAAAAAGCCAACGATACCCATATTGCCTATTTTCAAGTTAGGGTCAAAATGGACCCCCGAAAAGGATTTTTATAAAAGAAGGGAAAAATTATAACTTTATTTTGAAAATATGTTTCCCATATCTTAGGAATCTACAATTGAAAACCCTAGTGGAAATGAGTTAAAAACGAGGTCCAAATTGAAGAAAACCCATTTTCAAGATTTACCAGGTAAAAATTCTCGAAATCCATTTAAAATCAAGAATCAAAGTAGTTTTGAAGATGAAATTGAGAAAAATTGATAATTCTAGGACTAGAAAATCACCGAGTGATAAAGGTTTGAAATTGGGGTTTAAATTCGAGAATTATAATTTTTAGGCTTTATGGGCCAAAATTCCCAAATTCCATTCTTTAATCTAAGTTTAAAAATAGAAATAGAACATAAAGATGGAAGAAAATAAGTGAAATAGGTGTTATGGAGCTTACCCAAGCTTAGAAGTTGAAGAAATAACTCAAAATCATGAAACTCTAAGCCCTAAGTCTCAAAAATGATAAAATATAGTGAAAACTAGGTATTTATACACACAGACATAACGATCGCAAGCTAGGGTCGCAATCGCAGTACCTAGCCTATCACAGTTATCACAATCGTGGAAGGGGTATGCGATCACAACATTCCTTTCACAGGACCAATCGCGATCGCGGGTGCAACAACTAAGGACTTCGTGTTTTTCAAGTCTTTGCAGGCCCCTCGAGATTCATCAGGAATACCTTGAATGCAAACGGACTATGATACCCTATCAAATTCGATGTTCTAGACTCAATGGAGATATTATATTTTGAAAAAATGTCCTTTTCACAAAGTTGACCCCCGAAACTCAAAATCACAACTTTCCAAACTAAGGGTCGAAATGAGGTTTAAAAGACATAAAACTACACCAACCATGTTACCACCTTAAAATAAATATTTCAAATTTTTTGGCTCAGTCTGTTTTTCCATCTGTTGCACAAATCAAAAAATACCAACCAAAATCAATTATAAGGCTCTCAAAGCCACCAAAAATCATAAAATCACATAAATGGAACCAAAATGCATTGGAAACCATGCCAATCATCACCCCAGAAAACCACAATACAATCACAAAGAGGGGTAAAATAGTCATATAACACACACACAAACATATACACTTCTATATGGTGGAAAAAGGAAATTGACTACTTCAGACATCAATTGTTGATACTCTCACTGTTTCTAAATCAAGATTCATCTATATTTTATTATTTATTTTATTTCATTTTAACATAGCTTGTCATTTATGGGTTGGATTTTTCTTTTCTTTTAACTTGGGCTGCTATTTATGGGCTGAATCTTTTTATTTTTTTTAGACCATAGTTTTCTTAAATGAACTCATCATTTAAAGAAATAAAATTGAAATTGTACTTTATTATATTTATTAACTAGTATAGAATTATTGTAAAGAATAAAGAAAGAGAAATATAACTGTAACAATCTTGACACTAACCTAAGAATCATCTTAAATAGTGCTAATAGACTAAGAAATTATACTAACACAGTAACATGAAAGAGTTGAACTGCTAAAAATTGAATTCATCTTAAATTAACATTGGTGATGTCCATAATTCAACTTAATAATTTGCCTAATGCAACCATCATTAGGGAAGTTTCCCAATATACATACTCTGAAATAAATTACGTTTTCAATAAATGAAAATTCAGATGACTTTCTTTCGAATGCTTATCAAATTTTTGTCCTTAACATTTTGGTTATCATTCAACAAATGATAAAATAATTCTAAAATATATGCTAGTAACTTATATAAAGAAACTGAATCTTATTTTTAGCTAAAATCCTAGATGATGTATTTTAATTTCATAAATCTACAAGTTTGAATAGGTTGTCAATAAATTTAATAGCTTTGTAGAAATTATATGGACATTAAGATAAGTATATACTAATAAGTGTATGTATATGTATATGTATATGTATATGCATATGTATATGTATATGTATATGTATATGTATATGTATATGTGTATGTATATGTATATGTATATGTATATGTATATGTATATGTATATGTATAATATAAATAGAGGTAAATTAGTAATTTAATTAATTTGGGTTATCGTTTAGCCACTAACCCAATTTAGAAAAAACAAAAACTAAACAAAAAACACAATAAGAATTTATAAAATAACAAAAAAACTATCAACCCAATAAGATAAATAATAATATTTTTATCAGTTCAGTTTATCGACAGGTTCGATTGTTGCACATCCCTACATACACCTCCTTTTAAAATAAACTTAATTTTTACAAATTCTCATTCTTTATCCTTATATTTTATTTTGCTACATATTTATATTTTATGATATTTCTTGTATTAGAATTTTTTTCTATGTAAATTATCAAAATAAAAGCTTTATTTATTAAAATTCAATAGGGATATATTATTAATTTAAGTTATTTGTAAGGGAAAATTCATACTTAAATATGTCATCAAATTTTAGAAATGAATCATTAATGTTATACATTTTGCACTTTTATTTCACTATCTTAAGAAATTTGATTCATCTATGTCTATACCATTATAGAAATGATTAATTTCCACTACTCTTTTTAATGGTGATTTAATGTCATGGTTCTATAATCAATATCTAATTAAGTAGCTAATACAGATATGGGCTCTACTTGGTCTGATAATTTTTTTTTGTGATGTAAAAGGAACTATTATTCAATATACTTAAACAAGATATTGGTTCTGAAAGTTTTATAAATAATACGTTGATTATCTGTGCATCATGCGGGTAAATATACTAGTAATAAACTAATGAGGCAATAAGAATAAACTATGCTATCCTTGTCATATTCAAGGGCCTAAGCTCTATACCATATATTATTGACCAATATACAAATAAAGAGCAGAAGAAGGATATATAGTAGTACACTGGGTCAAGGAATGTAGATGCAACATGAATAAACGAAGAAAGAGAGGGATATACACTAATATCATAATAACATGTACATACACTCTCTCATACGCACACAAGGCATACTCAAAGGTACAACCTAAAGTAGTCATACTAGAATCTTAAGGCATCCTAATCATAGTATAAACTAGTGCTAACATAATCAGGACCCCTAATTCATACGTCTAAACATGAAATAATTATTCATAATAAAATAACCATAAAAGAGAAAGGATAAAAAACATACCTCCAACCTCAGTATGGATCCATAAATAGCCTACCACGAACTAACCATACTACTTATAATAATAATTACCAATGCACAATCAAGGATGAATGCAAAGTATAATCCACACTACCATAGTTGATCCAAGTGCCATAAAGTAACCCATAATATACACCTCCTCCAACTCGATGGCTCACAAAGGTAGGACCTACGGTGACCTCTCTTATCCGACATGATGACGCATGGACGAAGGGGTTCCTAGGGGGTTGGGGAGTACCCGTATACACCGAACTACTCCTGATCTAGGATTTTTAATCATTATCATCATCATCAATCTACTCTTTTCAGTATCAAAGAGATGTACATATAATAAATGCACGGACTCAAACTGTCACTAAAAGAGTATAAGTCTATAAATTTTTTTCCCAGAGTAAACTCTAGGACTTAATCATTAAAGTATAGAAAGAGTAGGAATCTCACTTGATCGAAGTAAATAGTAGTGGTAAAATCGTGGACCTAAATCTATCTCGATCAAATCTCTAAATCATCATTTTTAGTCTCAAAATCTCATAAATCATTCATTAAGGTGGTACGATTCCTATTATGAAAGAATCATTTTTTATAGTGAAAAGTGGAAATAAATACCTTTTTAGGAAAAATAGTAGGAAAAACCTATTTTTAGTTGGAATCGTACAATTTAGTCAGAATGAATGTATCAAATCTATTCAAGGGCATCACCAGTATCCATGCAATACACTACAAGCATCTGAACATAACCAGACAAAACCAAGTCCTTTACAAGGATAAATCACTCATCCAAAATTCAACTAATATCATTATCACGGCCTTAGGCCTAATGATACATAACCACCATAACCATAACACAATTCGGAAAAACCATCATAGACCACTGATTCATGTATTAAACCTTATTAAAAAGGTTTATTAGCCTCAACTATACCGAACAATTTGCAACCTAGGGTAATAGGATTTTAGAAGCATAATAAGCATTTCACCTTAAGGGCCGGTTCACCCTTCTAGTCCCCGAATTCATAATTTAGGGAAAGTTATGGTGTTCAACCCATAATCACATCCTAACAAACCTATATAACATGCAACATATATAATACACTATCTCATGAAGAGGAGTAGACAGAAGCCTACCTCGATGTCTAACCATAAGTCCTTGAATCATCCACAAATCGTCCTTCTTTGCTCTACGCTCTCAAAATGTTGTCATCCTATCAAAATAGTAATATACATATCGTTTGAAACAAAACGAGACCCATATTTCTATACTACGAGTTGGGTCAAAGTTTGACTCAAGAACGAGCTCGCAGGGCCCATAAATAGAATCGAAAAATTGAATCCATCACAGGGTCACTCGAAGGACTAGGAATATGTTCTCAAAAGTTTAGCACAAATGAAGCGTAAAATGGATCTCAAATTAACCCTTAAAGTTTAGGAATCTAAGGCCTTATTTCAAAGAATTTACCATGAATTAGGATGGAAATTGAAGGTTAAATTAACGGGAAATGGCGAAGGAGTCTTAGTTTAGCTTACCTTAGCTTCAATGGATGATTTTCTACTTTTCCTTTCTTTGAGCCGTCAACTTGGTGAGAAAATGGTGAATAAATGGTAAAAATTTAAGTTGATAAAAGGGGATAAAAACACCAGTGCAGCTTAAGGGGTCACCTAGTTTCTTAAGCGACAGTCGTTGAAGAGGATCCTCGATTGCGTAAGCGATCTTGCATAATAAGTGCGGGTATTGTTTAAGTGATGCCTAGGCCATTTAAGCAATGTCCACTTACGGGGATACTGATCGCTTAAACGGACCATGGCCAAGTTCATTAAAGCAACCCAATGTCGTATAAGAGAAGACCACTTAAGCGGTCAAATGATTGCTTAAGCATTTGCAACAACAAACTAATGCATTAGATTTTAAAAGTAAAAAATAGACTCCGATCAGGTGCTCGGGATTCATTCGGTACCCCTGCATGTAAATAATCATTGCTACCATACCAAAGTCGATATTTTAAACTCAATAAAACCATCGCTTATATATGATAATTTTAACTAAATATGGGGCCAGACCTATAGTTTTATTTTTCATATAAGCCATCTAATAGACCAAATTGAGTCTGAAAGCCTCGAGACATAAACCATGGGTCCCTCTAGCCTAAAAACAATGTTTTAGAGCTGATGGCATTGTCATAATTTTCATCCAAGGTTATCTACTGGGAATTTTGGTTTGAGACCTAATCCTAACCAACGAAAGCTCAAAAATAGGAAAACCAGCCCAACACTTAAACAATTGCCAGATAATGGAACCGAAAGTTCCAACAAGTCATAAATGACCTATAGTGGTTGTGGGAAGGCTCAAAATTTTAGAAATACATGCAAATCAAGGGAATGACTTACATTGTCCTTACAGTATCCACTACCAAATCGGTCAACCATGAAAATGGGATATATATATAGAGAGGGAAGGGAAAACCAATACTAGAATCTTAGCAAACCAGAAGGCAAGCCCTAGAACATCAACTCAGAGATGGGAAATGAAACCAAATTTCCAATTTTAAAACCATATAAGACCACCCTACCTTCACTTTTATAGCCCACTCAACAACTGATCTACCCTTGCTAAAAAAAGAGGAAAACAACCAACCTCATCTCTCTATAAGAGAGATATCATCCAACTAAGCTAGCCGCCTAAGACAACAAATAAGAGCCACAGGGAAAATAATTCTAACTAGATAACGCTAGCCTAGACATCTACCAAGTGAGGATTGATAAACATCAAATAATGGTAATAATAACAACAACAATAGAAATACCAATATAAGAAATAGGTGGTAGAAAAATGAAATCAACAAGTACAACTATAGGGACATAAGAAGGTCAATATGCAAAGATAAATAGGACTCAAACCCAAATACTACACCCCAGGAAAATATTAACACTTATCCACTCTATCCACTACTAAAAGAAATTATATATGAGGATAGTCATATCATCATCAACTCTACACCAAGGCACACAACAACTGAAATAAACCTTCCAAGGCATATAATCATCAATGGGTATGGGAACCATAATACACTGAAACAAAAAAATTAAGGCAACAAATAAAAATTGCACTAATCGCGGTAAAATCCGAGGTCACATACCTGACGTGCTCGAGAGAGGATGAATTTGAGCGGGTCAAAATTCAAAATGAGCATCTAAATCACCAATCGGGGTATAAAGTGCACTGCCTATAACTGAAGGTGCCACCACACTATGAGACTTATCTAGATGAGTTGAATGACTAATAATCCCACATCGGGGACACTCTATGGACCAATGATTGATCTCTCTATAGTCGTAGTAAACCCCTGAAGCCTTAACATAGAAAAAATCACAGGCTAAACCCAACTAGCTAATCGAATGACCCGAGAACACTCCCTACTAAGATGACCATCCTTCTTGTAATAATAACATATCTCAGGAGCCCTAGGATAGCAGGGACACATTCTAACTCTATCTGAGCAACCAACTCATGTTTGGGAAACTCTCTAAACCAATGACCAATCTCACAACAACCACAACAATATCCAAAAATATTTAGAGGTACTACCCCTACTGATCCAAAACAACCATCATGGCCTAAAGACCCATAACTAATGCTCCATAAGGTTCGACAAGAACTCTAGATACTTTGATCTCCATGACTGATTTAAGAGCCATCCATCATCTGAGATACTACCTACATAGAATCGATGGGCTGTAAATGAAGTTGCCCTCTGCTTAGAGGATCCTCACTCTTATATAGATACTAATAACACTGTACTAATGCCATGGCCTCTTACCACTGACTCTATAAGTCTCAATACATGCTCTCTGTATGGCCCTCGCATGGTCAACAATCTAAGAGAAAAAGGATAAAACTACTATCAAATAATCTAACACCAAATAGAGTGGCAAAGCTAATACTTTAACTAATCCCTGTAAAATCTCATACTCGAACAAATATAGCATGGGAATATGCCTGGCCCACTCAAGGAACCCAATATCGTACTTTGAAATTAAAAAGGAACCCGGTTGAACATTGATAACCCCAACTCTATCTATAGAATAACTCAAAGAATAGAATAGTCATCCCTGGATGTGGGGTATCCACCAAAAGATTTGGGGATCTCCAGTGCTGACTCTCAAAAAGATGAAGAAGTTTTAAACTTTATCAAAGACTGGGTAGGCCCTAAATTCTCTGACTGACGCTGTCAAACATTGACATGAATCTCTTACTCCCAGGTACGACATTGTATTAAAGCTTTGGAAACTCATGCCAAAGTCCTGTCCGCATTTATCATCAACCTCATAACATCCATCTAGGACAAAATAAAGACAAAGAACGTACTTAAGGCTCACAAAAACATGTATACACGACAGGGAGTCAAGAAAAACATTTCCTAATAATTCCATGTAGCCTTCTGAAGATAAGTTACAGATGACTCTGTATCGATCCATAAGACTCTATTAGGTACTAAGCTCTTGTACAAACACACCAATAAACTAGCGCTGATACAAATTTTCATAACCCGATTTCTCAATTCATGATTACACCTACTATAACCTACCAGCAAATAAGCCCACCCATAGTCCAAAACTACTAGTAATAGACTACTAAGAAAAATGAGGGGGAAAATAAAACATACTGATAATAAAGGACTAATACATACAAGATAGTTCTAAAACCTAGTAAAATCAGTACAAGATCTTTTAACATAATAAGAATTCATAATGAAGTACTAAATGAATATATAGGTAAGCCCTATTTTTGAATACGACATAGAGATTAGTCTAATACATAAGAGGGAGAATAGTAATACTTAGAACGCCAGGAGCTTACCCTAAGTCTCCATAAAATAGTTGCTTTGAATGACTTACACAACAACGACGATAACCTGTACTATGATCTGTAGGCTGTAAAAGTGTAATATGAGTCCAAAACATATGGTAATCAATAGGTAATTGCTGATTAAGATCCAATGATAATGAAAATATAAATAACATACAAGAAGGAATGTAAACTACATCCAAATATCCAGGAAACAAACATAATAAACTAAAGAGGTACTAAGAATAAACTATGCTATCCTAGCAATACTCAAGGGCTAAGTGTTATACATATATCACTGACCAATGTAAAAATAATGAGCAGAAGAAGGGTACATAGTAGTATACAAGTACAAGGAATGAATATACTACATGAATAAATAAAGGAATAGAGGGATATATGGTAATACCATAGCAACAATATATATATATATACATATATATATATATATATATATATATATATATATATATATATAAAACAAGAATAACTCAAAAGTACAACATAAAGTAGTCATACTAGCATCTTAGGGAATCCTGATCATAGTCGAAACTAATACTAACATAATCAGAATCCCTAATTAATATATCTAAACATGAGATAAATTATTCATACCAAATAACTATAAAATAAAAAGGATCGGAAACAATTCTCTAACCTCAGTATCAATCCATAAATAGAATACCACGAGCTAACCATAATAATAATAATAGCAAAGTAACTGGCTATTTCAAACAAATAATATCTAAATTGGGCCCCAAAACTTTGAAGGTCCAATCAGCACACAACACATAATAGGAAATACTTATCACCTATACCTATGCACCCCCATATAGATGATAGATATAGGGTATACTGGTGATAGGTAATGTATGTTTGAGGATGAATACAAATTATAAGCCACACTTTCATAGCCGATCCTAGTGCCATAAAGTAACCCAGTGTATACACCTCCTCAAGCCCTACGACTTATAAATGTAGGACCTATAGTGTTGTCTCTTCTCCATCAAGATAACTCACGAATGAAGAGGCCCCAAGGGGGTTCAAAAATACTCGTATACTCATATTTGGTCCTAATATAGGATTTTTCATAATCATCATCATCATAAATCTACTTCTTCTGGTATAGAAGTGATGTATATATAATAAATGCACGGACTCGAATCATGGCTTAAAATGTGTAAGTACATAAATACTTTGCCCTGGGTAAACTACATGACTAAATCATCGTAAAAGTATAGAAATGATTGGAACCTCTCAACCGAAGTAAATAGAAGTAGAAAAATCGTAGACCAAAATTGATCTTGGTCAGATATCTAAAACATAATTTTTAGTCTCAAAAGCTCATAAATCATCCATTAAGGTAGTACGACTCTTACAATGAAAGAATCCATTTTAAAGTGAAAAGTGGAAATAAATACCTTTTTAGGAAAAATAGTAGTAAAGCCCTTATTTTTGTTGGAATTGTACAATATAGTGAGCATGATTGTATCAAATTTATGCAAGGCCATCACCAATATCCATGTAATACACTACTAAAATCTAAACGTCAACGGACTAAACCACGTCCTTTACAATGTTAAATCACCCACCAAAAATTCAACTAATATCATAATCACGACCTTAGGCCCAATAATACCTACCCGACATAACCATAACATAATGTGGGGAAACCATCATAGACCACCGAGTCAAGTAGTAAATCTTATTCTAAAGATTTTTTAGCCTCAACTATGCCGAACATATTAGCAACCTACGATAATAGGATTCTAGATGCATAATAAGCATTTCACCTTAAGGCTCGATTCACCCTTCTAGTCCCTGAATTCATAATTTAGGTTAAGTCACATTGCTCAACCCATATCACATCCTAACATCCCTAAATAACATGCAGTATATATAATACACTATATCATGAAGAAGAGTAGACAGAAGCCTACCTCGATGCCGAAAAACAAGTTCTTGAATCGTCAATAAATCATTCATCTTTGCTCCATACTCTAAAATATCACCACGTCATCAAAAGAGTAATTTACACGTCATTAGCAGTAAAAAATAACCTATATTTCTATACCATGAGTCTGGTCAAAGTTCATGTCAAGAACGAGCACGCGGGGCCTACAAAAAAAATTCAAAATTGAATTTGTCACGGGGTCCCTTGAGCGATAAGGAATGTGTGCTCCAAAGTTGAGCACAAATGGTGCGTAAACTGGATCTCAAATCAATCTTTAAAGCTTAGGAATATAAGACCTAAATTCTAAGAATTTACAATGAATTAGGATGGAAATTGAATAAAAAATTAATGGGAAATGACCAAGGAAGGTTAGGTTAGCTTACGTTAGCTTCAATTGATGAATTCCCACTTTTCCTTTCTTTGAGCTCTCAACTTGGTGTGAAAATGGTGAAAATTCGGGCAGAGAAAAAGGAATAAAAAGCCACCAGGTATAGTCTAAGAATTCACCTAGTTGCTTAAATGGCTCCTCAGCGGGTATTGCTGACGCGATGCCTAGATCGCTTAAGAGATGTCCACATAAGCGGAAATTAATCACTTAAGACGCCTTTGTCAAGAGGCCAAGGTCGCTAAAGCGACCCTATGTCGCAGAAGTGATGACTGCTTAAGCGGTCAAATGATTGCTTAAGTGGTTGCATCAGTAACCTAATGCATTAGATTTTCTAAGAACAAAACAAACTCTGACCAGGTGCTAGGGATTTGTTTGATACCCTCCTGTGTGCAAACAAACTTTTCTAACATACCAAATTTGACATTCAAAACTCAATAGCTATTGAGGAAAGGTTCAAAATATTGGAGATGCATGAAAATCGAGGGAATGGCCTAGAGGGTAGTTAAATTATCCATTACTAAAAGTCAATGGATAGAACAATCTCAAAAGCTTTAATGGATGAGGTACTAGGCCCGCATGCTCTGAGAATGACTATCCAGATAACACCAAGAAGATACAACAATTTCATAGGGATTTTTCCATCAGTATTCTTTATTTCACCAACTTCTTCCTTTCTTCCTTTTCAAACAACCGAAACTCAACCTCAATCACCAACTGTCCTCCAAAATTAACCCACGACTCAATGGTATCACACTGATTCCATCACAGCTAGGAAAAATTTCATACATGCCAAAGGCAAACCAAAACATGACACATGCAACTAACTCCAACACCCAAATATTACCTTCACTTGCCTTTCAAAACTTGCTACTACTCCAAACCAAGAAGAAGATTAGCGAGTCTTGTCCACGCAACTCCACCATACTAAACTCGAAGAACTAAAGCTAATCAAGTGAAAATCCATATTGGTAAGCATACCAATAAGCCTATAAGATGCTACTTGGGCATATGAATGGTGATAACTAAGTTCTATAATCTATGATAATGTCACAACTTGTCTGAATGACCCTAAAAACTAAAAGCCAAGAGCCCAAAGCACACACACCCACCACAGAAAAATTTGCTCTAGGATGTATCATCAACTATAGATAAAGCCACGCTGAATGCAACTCAAATATACTACTCTTGTTGACTTGATCATCCAGAACCTGACAAAGCTGAGAACTTAGGTTAGAAGTAGAAGAACCATTATTGGTACCAATGGGCTATCATCTAAATACCTACGACCCACAATCCATCTGAGCTGAAGAAGACCAAATAGGTAGGAAAAAAGTAGGATCAGTCATCACATAGACGAAACCCCAACTGAGATAAATCTAAAATAAAGGTTACACCTAAGCTCCAAAACTTCCAACTAAAATCTCAATGCTAAGTCAAAACTGCTTGATTTCTACTATCAAAACCAAACCTATAGATGGGTAAGCATCTACACTCCAAATCTATCATAACCTCCAAATCGCCATTCCATGACGTCAAGTCTAAAACTGAGCTAACTAGTATGATCTAAGGCCAAATACCCAAATTGACCGTAATTTCCAAAATAGACATATCCTTACTAGTTCATGACAACGATGAAACCAAAATACAACTAATGAACAAAATCACAATAAAGAATAAATCACTGGCTGGAAGCATAAGCAATCAACTCCATACCTACTGGAGGGCATGAACCACCAAAGCACACCCCAGAAACCACCAAATCTGCAAACTATACTGGTAATAGCCCAAACTCTTACAACTTAGAGAAATGAAACCTTAGCTAGAAACTGGTCAATCCAATACTTCATCTAGGCAATGAATATCCAAATCACCAACTTAATAAGCGGTCAAAGAAAAATCATCCATCTCTAACTCTCTTAAATCCACTAGACCAAGAACCACATTATGACAAAAATGGAGTATCCAATTTTATTGTAATGCAAAGATTAAAGATACCACTAGGAGGAGAACCCAATAAACATGAGAGGCAAACTGAAGACCTCTCAATATAAACATCAAGACTACTTATAATGACCTAATTTGCTGAACCGGAATGTTATACTATGCTTATGACCTCAAAGGCCCACAAGCTAACCCATGACAGATATTTGTACTTGTATACTGCATAAGATAACATAATAATAGGAAACATGAATTGAAAGGCCATAAGGTTTGATCATGAACATGAATGAATAACGTAACATCTGTGTGGGGTTATAGAATACATAAAACAAAACTGATGTCTAAAACATGATAGTCTATATTTAGTTTGTATCTAGTACAAAAGCCCTACTATCTCAAGAATCTTAATAAGGAGTTGATGGGATATGCCCCCAACTAACTCCAACTAATAAGCTAATCAATGAGATACTAGAAAATCATTATGTCCTCGAAGGATGAGGGCTCACTTCTACTCTGACTGCTGAATCTGGAATCTACTATTGATATGGAACTCGTGCCTATGAACCTATGGCATAACATAAAAAGAAAGTACCATAGCATGAATGTGTCAGTACATATATACCGAGTATACATATGAGGTAGGCTATATTCAATAGTTCACATACATTAATAATGCTAACTAACTATCTAACATAAACGTGAGAATACATGTATAAATACGTAACTATAACTGACAATGTGATTTTGTGATTTCTGAGTCTGTATACTGATAACATTACATGCTAGTAATTGATATGACTGATAACATAAAGGACTATATCTAAATAATATTGATAACATGGGTGACTATATTTGACAGTCCTAAATCTGATGGAACTATCTGAGTTTCGTACTGTATCTGAGTTGACTGTATCTAACAATCCTAAAATCTGAAGAACTATCTAAGTTTTATTACTGAAACTAATTGACTGTATTTGACAGTCCTGATTCTGTAACATAAAACTGTGGGAACTAGTATCTAATTGATATGCCCCAATGTGCTATAATAGCTGAGATGGGATCCAATCTATGCCTTGATTAGAAGGGTGTCAATACCACACCACTGGTAAGGACACCATGTGAGTAACCCTCATATAACAGGTAACTCTAGTGAGAACGGTGGGAACCCTCACATAACAGGTTAAGCCACCTTATCTACCCTTATATAGTAGGTTATGATATCTCAACCTATCTTGGCTACATAGTTCTGAAATGTAAGGATTGCTTCTAGGAATCACACCCTTGTATAAGAGGTGAGCCCCCATCCTTAGGTTTACTTAGTGCTAATTTCTACTCCTATCTGAATAGACACTGAACATAATTTACTGAACTGAACTGAGCATGGACTGAGTTACTGATTTTTTATGGATGATGAAATACTACTGATATCTGACAACTAACTGAGTCATGAGATCATGGAGATTTTTCCTAATTCATAAAACTATCTAAAGTCCAAGAGTTCATAGCTTGAATGAGAGTATCATGAAAACATGACATGGTTCTAGGCAAACAACTAATATTTTGGGTACAAGTACCCCCAGGACTTGATGGAAGGAAACTGACATGACTTGATATTCTTGAATACATGATAATCACCACAATATATTTATTGAAGCGTTTCATCAAACGTCTAATAGGCATAAGCTTGTACATTTATGGGGATTTTCATGATATCATCCTAGTTAGACAATATTCCTTCCTCTAGGCATTTAATTAAACATATGACAGACATGGTACTTGTAAACATCATTATTCAATTCTAATTTCATTATTCAAGGGTTTAAATCTTAGGGTTGCATGAATCTATGGCTATAGTAATAAAACCACATAGAAACTATCAACAATTATGAAGTAGAATCCAATTTCACATCTATCAAACATGAACATGAGCAGCTAAAACATGAAAACATATAGAAAATCCATAACTTGAGTTTAGAAAAAGGATTCTTGGACTTTATGGATGAAAGGAATCCATGAATGAACACTATGCATACCTTAGTTCATGATTTCATGAAGATTGATGGTGAAACCTTCTTAAAATTGAACCTTCTATGAAAACCCTAGCTTGAGTTCTTGAGAGTATTTGAGAAAAACATCAATATTTTAGTTGAATAAGGGCTAAATCCCGTGTTTGAAAGCTTATATGGGGCGAGGGGAGGGGAATTAACCCTTTTAATCCTGGACACATAATTTAATTTTCAGTAAAATTTCTTGAATTAGGCCCTTCGCAAGATGTGGCGTTATCATGCCGTGTCAATGGAAATTGACTATTGGGAAACTGCAAAGTGGCGCGATATAGAGCTATGGCGTTTCCACCTTGTCTACGAATTGGATGTTTGGCTCGATGCACCAGTATCGTGGAGCAATACTGAAATTTTACAATTCCATTTAAGCTATCTCCGCAATGCGCTGAAGGCTCAGGTTAAATATTGTCTCTCTAAAAAGGCTCTAACTCTTCTCCTGGGTGTCGCATTTGGGAGAATTATATATAGATGGAAAGCTTATTCAATTTACCACATGATAGAAATTGAAAAATATGGAAGTACCACGTATATAAAAATGAATTCTTGTTTCAAATAAAGTTCTAACATCTCTGAGATGATTTTTAAGCTATGAAAAAGCATGGGTATTACACTACTGGTAATGAACTAGTCAAATTAGAAGAACGAAACCCAATTTAGTAAACCTCAAAAATAGGATATATTGATAGAGTGAGAGGAAAACTAATACTAGAATCTTAACAAACTAGAAGGAAAGACCTAGAACCTCAACTCAGAGATATGCAATGAAATTGAATTTCCAATTCTAGAAACGCATACGACCAACCTACCTTTGCTTCAATAGCCCACTTAACAACCGATCTACCCTTGCTAGCAGAAGAGGAAAACAACCAATCTCACCTCGCTATAAGAGAGATATCATCAAACTAAGCTAGATACCAAAGCCAACAAATAAGAACCATAGGGAAAGAAATTCTAACTAGATAATGTGAGCCTAGCCATCTACTAAATGAGGATCGATTAACATCAAATAATGGTAATAATAGCACCAAAAATAGAAATACTAGTTTGTGGAATAGGTTGTACAAAAATGAAAGCAACAATAATTACCACTATAGGGCCATAAGAAGGCCAATATTCCAAGGTAAATGGGACTCAAACCTAAATTCTATACCCATAGGGTAATATTAACACTAATCTGCTCTATCAATCACTAAATAAATTATTAATATGGGGTAGTCATATTGTAATATCCTGTACTTCTACCTAGCTTAAGATCGTCCCAAAAATATTAATTACTTACTTTGAAGATGATTACAATTTTGTACAAGTAGAATTTTCAAGATTTTGACTTTTTTTTGTGTTGGAAATTGCATGAGCTTTCCATCAGTACCAAATTTATCTAAATCAAATAATCGGGTAAGAAGTTACGGTGATTTAAAGGTTCAATCATTAAACACCGTCATTCAGGCTAGTAGCGCATCACGGAGTGTGTCAAAATAGCAATTTTTGATTTACAGTGTTGCTCCACGATAGTAGCGTATCACGCCAAAGACTCGGTTCACAATTGTCTAAATCCAGTAAGGCAAAGTGATCCTAGCGCATTGCGCCATGGATAAAATTTGCATCTAGTGCTGCTCCGCGATTCCACCATATCGCGTCGTCTACCCAGTTCTTATTTGGCGATTTCTAGTGACACAATGCGATAGCACTATATCGCACCAGTATGCCAAATTGGGAAATTTTGACAAAAATAATTATCTAGGGATAAATCAGTCTTTTTCTTAGGTTTTAATACGTCCAGGTGCGGGATTTAATCCCTAAAAACATTTCAAATCATTATTTGCTCACTTTTTCCCTAAATTAAGAACATTCTTTCCCAAGAAACAAAATCCTAGCTTTCAAGAAATCAAAGCCAATTCCAAGAATCTCTCTAAGAACTTCAAGAAACTTACAATTAAGGTATGTCCAGTGTTGATTCAAGGGTCCCTTAAACCCATGAAGCTCAAGATTCTCTACTCAAAATCTAAAGATTTTGTATTTATGAATATTCATGATTTATTTCAATTGAAATTCATGTTCATGTTGTTGTTGGGTTTTGATTCATGTTTTAAATTACATGTTCCAATGATTGATACTAGTATGTGATGTTTTGCATAATATTCATGATAAACCCTTCAAATTGCAAATTAATTTATGCAACCATGATAACTAGATGCATTGATGATGGTATAACCAAAATATACTCCCCATGTGTTTGATAAAATGCCTATGTGAAGGAAAAAGTGCCATTATAGCATATTAATATGAAATCCCCATTAATGTACACGTTAATGGTTGTCAAGTATTTGATGGAATGTCTTAGTAAATGAATTACAGATGTATATATATATATATAGCCGTTGAAGGGCTTTCAAACTTGTGTTATGATTTACATTTATGCCATCGAGTCCTGGAGATATTTATATCCAACAATTTAGCTGTGCGCCTAGAGCCAGTGTCAGTTTTATGATAATCTTAGTCATGCCATGATCAATAGAATTTAGTTAGTTACATAAGTCAGGAGAACTCAATGAACTCAGTCCAATTTATCCCAGTATAATCATTTTAGGGTTTATTTAGTTGGGAGTAGGATTTAGTATCGAGCGAAGCTAAGGATAAGGGTACACACTGACAGTAGAGGGTGTGATCCTTAGAAGCAATCTTGCATTGCAGAATTATGTATCCAACATAGGTTGAGACTTTAACACTTATAGTTGAGGGTTGATGATGTGTATTAACACTGGCAGATGAGGGTTCCACCATTCTTGTTTGGGGATACTGACAAATGAGGGTCACTCACAGTTTGTCTTTACTATCGAAATGGTATTGACACCCTTCTATTTGGACCTCAACTTAGCTATATTGTTTTATTTGGGGCATGTCGGTTAGATAACTACCTCTCATAGTCTTAGTCTCATTCTCAATTATAGAACTCAGATAGTTCTACAGATTTTAAGAATGTCAGATACAGTCACTCAGCTCAGTATAAACTCAACTAGTTCTATCAAAATCAAGACTTTCAGCAATAGTCTCTCAGTATCAGTTATATTAGCTATCAGTAATCCATGTTATCAGTATATTCAATATTTAGAATCCCCATATTTCGGTTGTAGTTATGTTTTCATGAATCTATCCTAACACAGTCATATGCATATTCATGTTATCAGTCTGTTATAGTTCATGCATATTAACCCAATGCATTCGGCCTACCTCACTTGCATACCAGTACATTCTCACATACTGATATATATTTTTCTTTTGCATTATGATGTTTTATACCACAGGTTTGGATGCTCAGGTTCCCAATCACACTTAGCAACTTAGGTTTCAATCAACAGTAGTATATTAGTAATGAGTCCTCATTATTTGAGGATGATTTATCATTTCAATATTTTAGTACTTACTTTACTACACCAGTTGGAGTTAGTTGGGGACATGTCCCATCAACTTTTTATTCAGATAGTTTAGAGGCTCTCAGACTAGATATTCAGACATTAGTATTTTTAGTTATTTTAGTTTTTTTGCCATTTCTATACCACATTCATTATTATTATTAGTTTTTAGTTTTGAACCTTATGTCCTTTTATCCCTTTATTCTATATCTATATAGTATATTATGCAGTTCTTAGTTACAGATATCAATCATGGGTTAACTTATGGTCCTTTAGGGTCATGAGCACTATTTTGCATTTTAGGTACCAAATTTGGGGAGTTACAAACTTGGTATTTGAGACTAAGGTTTAATATAGTCCTAAGAAGTCTGAAAGTCATATATAGTAGTCTTATGATGGGTGTGTTTCATGCCACATTTATGTATAGGAGGCTATAAGATGTTTTAGGAATAGTTTACCTTCTTTTAGTATTCATGTCATGCCAGTGAGCATGATCTCAAAATTTAACTCTTAGTCTAATCTGTTTCTCCCTTTTCATTTTCAGAACGTGCCTCCCAAAAGAAGAAACAGAAACCAGTCAACCCCTCAGCCCATCCAAGCAGATCCCTTGGATGAACATGTATCTGATGCAGAGTTCAGATCAACATTCACTACTCTTTCTAATTCAGTTGCTACTTTGAATGAATGGCCAGCTGCCATTCCAGCCAATCCAGTGGCCAACACTGCTATAGCCAGGATTTGGGACTTCACTGGTATGAATCCTCTATCTTTTTTGGGTCTAAGTTAGACAAGGACCCTCAGGAATTCCTTGATCAGGTTTAGAAGGTTAAAAATATCATGGGTGTTACTGCTAGTGAGAGTGCTGAGCTAACTTTGTATCAGTTATAGGATGTGGCTCAAACATAGTTCAAACAGTAGAAAGCAGGGAGGGCTATAGATGTAGGGTCCGTTGAGTGGAAGGAGTTTGCCACTGCCTTCTTAGATATATTCTTTTCTCAAGAGCTGAGAGAAGCTAAGGTGTTAGAGTTTATCAACCTCAGCAAGGGTAATATGACAGTGAAAGAGTATTCTCTCACGTTTACTCAATTAGCTAGATATGCTTCTCATGTAATGGCAGACAACAGGGCTAAGATGAGTAAGTTTGTTTCTAGGGTAAATAATAGTATGGTCAAGGAGTGCAGGACCGCCATATTTATTAGTCAGATTAACATAGCTCGACTTATGATCCAAGCTCAACAGATAAAGGAGAAAAAGATTAAAGAGAGAGAGAAGTAGAATAAGAGAGCTAGAATAGGTAGCTTTAATTTCAATCAACCTAAGTTAGAGAGTGGTAACCGTCCCTAGTTACACCCAAAGTCATCCGTTCCAGCTCCTTCCTCAGCCTGTGCTCCAGTTCTTAAGTTCAGGAAGGGTAACAAAGATAGGGTGCCAGGCTCTAAATCATAGGGAAGTATTAGCGCTGCCCAAACTAATCCTCTTTGTCAGACTTATGGTAAGAACCACAAAGGTATTTGTAGAACAGGCGTCATGTGTGTTTTTGATGTGGTAAGCCAATCCATAGAGTCAGAGATTATCCCTAGTCAGGTTTTTAGGGTTAGCATAATCGTTCCTCATCTTAGTTTGGTCATCAAAACTAGCAGGGTGCCATTTCTAGCTCTACTAGTGGGCAACGTCCAAATAGATTATATGCTATTTAGTCTTGACAAGATCAGAAAAATTCTCTTGATGTGGTCACTGGTACATTGTAGATCTTTCATGTATCTGTTTATGCTTTGCTAGATCCAGGAGCTTCTTTGATATTTATTAGTCTTTATATAGCAGTTGATTTTGGAGTCAATCTTGAAATTCTAGTAGAGCCCTTCTCAGTATCTACCCCAGTGGGTAAAACCATTATAGCCCAATGGGTATACAGGAACTGTCCGGTTATGATATCCCAGAAAATCATATTAGTAGACTTGGTCAAATTAGAGATGATTGATTTTGATGTCATTCTCGGCATGGATTGGATTCATTCCTGTTATGCCACAATCGACTACAGAAATAAAATTGTCTAGTTTTAGTTTTTAAATAAACCTATCTGGAGTAGAGGGGTAGTACTTCAGCCTTCAGGGGTCAGCTTGTTTCCTACCTTCGAGCAAGGAAAATGATATCTAAGGGATATGTCTATCATCTTGTTTGAGTTAACAACCCTAGTTCTGAAATTCCCAATCTTGAATTAGTCCCAGTAGTGAAGGAATATTCAGATGTCTTTCCTGAATATCTTCCAAGAATTCCTCTTGAAAGGGAAATAGACTTTGGCATTGATCTTCTTCTAGATACTCAGCCTATATCTATTCCGCCATATAGAATGGCATCAGTAGAACTCAGAGAATTTAAAGAATAGTTGAAGGATCTCTTAGATAAGGGATTCATTAGAACCAGTGTGTCCTTGTAGGGTGCACCAGTCTTATTTGTGCAAAGGAAAGATAGTTCTCTCAGAATATGTATAGATTACCACTAGCTCAATAATGTCACGGTCAAGAATAAGTATCCACTTCTTAGAATCGATGACTTATTTGACCAACTTTAGGGTGCCACTATTTCTCTAAGATAGACCTCAAATCAGGCTATTATTAGCTCAGAGTTAGAGAATATGACATTCTAAAAATAGCTTTCCAAACATGGTATGGTTACTTCAAATTTTTAGTCATGTACTTTGGTCTTACCAATGCCCCATCCACTTTCTTGGACTTGATTAACCAGGTGTTCAAGCAGTATTTGTATATAATCTTCATAGTCCTTATAGATGACATCCTCTTCTATTCCTGTAGTAAGCATGATCGTTCAAACCATTTTAGAACTGTATTGCAAACTCTAAAAAATCATCAGTTGTTCGCTAAATTCAGTAAAAGCAAATTTTCTAAGGTCAGTTGCATTCCTCAGTCATATCATTTCCGATGATGGCATTAGAGTTGATCCTTAAAAGACTAAAGTAGTAAAAAACTGGCGTCGCCCTATCTCTCCATCAGATTTCAGGAGTTTCTTAGGTCTGGCTGGCTATTACAGATGGTTTGTTGAGAGATTTTCATCTATTTCATCCCCTATGTCTAGATTAACTCAAAAGAAACTCAATTTTCAATGGCCAGATCCTTGTGAGAAGAGTTTTTAGTAGTTGAAGACTTAACTCACCTCAGCCTTAGTTTTAGCTCTTCCAAATGGTTTATTGTGATGCATCTAGAGTGGGTTTGGGTTGTGTCCTTATGCAGAATGGTAAGGTCATAGCCTACGCCACCAGATGGCTTAATCCTCATGAGAAGAATTATCCTACTCATGATCTTGAGTTAGCAGTCATAGTTTTTGCCTTTAATATATGGAGGCACTACTTGTATGGTTTTCATGTAAATGTGTTCACTGATCATAAAAGCCCTCAGTACATATTCTATCAAAAAGATCTTAATCTCTATCAAACAAGGTCGTTAAAGCTCTTGAATGATTACAACATGAGTGACCTTTATCATCCAGTCAAGGCCAATGTAGTGGCCAGCGCTCTCAGTAGACTGTCTATGGGTAGTGTTACTCATGTTGAGGATAGTTAGAAGAAGCTAGCTCAGGAAGTTCATCAGCTGGCCAGACTAGGTATCTGCCTAGTTTATTCAGTAGAGGGTAATGTAGAGGTTCAACGTAGTTCAGAATCATCTCTAGTTTTTGAAGTCCAAGAAAAATAAGATAGGGATCCCAGTCTAGTCAATTTAAAGGAACGAGTCAAGGATTAGAAGGTTGAGGTTTTCTCCCAAGGGGAAGATGGTGTTTTGCGTTGTCCTGGTCATCTCTATGTGCTAGGTGTGAATGACTTGAGGCAAAGAATTCTTGTAGAAGAGCATGCTGCTTGTTACTCGATTCATCCAGGGGCCACTAAGATGTACCGCAACTTGCAGGAGATCTATTAGTGGAATAGGATGAAGAGACATGTTGCAGAGTTTGTGGTTAAGTTCTCAATATGTTATCAGGTTAATATTAAGCATTATAAGCCTAGTGAGTCCATATTGGAGTTTAATAGTCCCACTTAGAAGTGGGAAGAAGTGAACATAGACTTTGTGATGAGTTTGCCTCGTACTCGTCATAAGCATTATTTAGTTTGAGTCATTGTAGATAGAATGACCAAATCAACTTCTTTTCTTCCAGTTCATACCTCCTATTCAGCCAAGGATTATGACAAACTCTATATCAGGGAGTTGGTTAGATTACACAGTGTTCTATTGTCCATAGTTTCAGAAAGAGGTACTCAGTTCACCTCTCATATCTAGAAAATGCTCCAAAAGGGTCTTGGTACCGGAGTTTACCTTAGTATAGCCTTCCATCCTCTGAAAGATGGTCAAGAATAAAGGACCATTCTAACCTTGGATGATATGCTAAGGGTGTGTGCAATTGATTTCAAGGGTAGTTGGAATAATCACTTGCCTTTGGTTGAGTTTGCATACAACAACAACTATCATTCTAGTATTTAGATGGATCCATTCGAAGATCTTTATGGTAGGAGATGTAGATCTCTGATCGGTTGGTTCAAAGTTGGTGATGCCACTGTAGTAGGGCCTAACTTTGTATTTGATACCTTAGAGAAAGTTCAGTTGATCAGAGAAAGGATCAAGATAGCTCAGAGCCAACAGAAATCATATACAGATGTGCGCAGAAAGGATCTCAAGTTCGAGATTGGTGATCATGTGTACTTGAAAATATCTCCCATGAGGGAGTAAAGATATTTGGCCAGAAGGGAAAGCTCGGTACCCAATATGTTGGTCCCTTTAAAATTTTTAGTCACTTCGGCAAGGTAGCTTATGAGCTCTAATTGCCTTCAGATCTAGCTTCAGTCCATCCAGTCATTCATGTCTCCTTGCTAAATAAGTGCATAGGTGACCTATCAATTTTAGTCACTCTTGAGGGCGTAGATATCCAGAAGCTTTCCTTAAAGCCTATTGTGTTTCATGTTCAAATTCTAGTTACAAACCAGTTTCATGCTCAGATTCCCATTTTTAAACTTGGTATCCATTTACCATTACATATTCAATTATACATTCATGCATCAAAAATGTATTCTCCTTATGAGAAACTCAGTTATTAGATATCTCAGTCATGTATTCACGTATCAGATATACAAGATCAGCTGATCAGTACTCTCATTCATGCATTCATGCATCAACTCAGTCATAAAATCAAGCATCAGATATGCATGCTCTATATGAATCTCATAATGTCAGTCATGTAGTCATGTTTTAGTTTTTAAAGTTCAGGATGTACTTCAGCTTATCATTTCTCCCATCTCAATTAGTCTCATTCGATGATGAATATTCTCAAGGGGGTGATATTGTAATACCCCATACTTCTACCTAACTTAAGATCATCTCAAAATGTTAATGACTTGCTTTGAAGATGAATACATTTTTGTACATATGGAATATTTAAGATTTTGACTTTTTGTTGTGTGGGAAATTGAATGAGCTTTCCATCAATTCTAAATTTGCCTAAATCAGATAACCAGATAAGAAGTTATGAATTTTAAAGTTTCAGTCATTAAACACCGTCATTCAGGCCAGTAGTGAGTCACAGAGTGTGTCGATATAGCAGTTGTCGATTTTTAGTGTTTCTCTATGATAGTGGCACATCACACCAAAGACCTAGTTCATAATTGTCTAAATACAGCAAGGCAACGTGATCCTAGTGTGTTGCGACATGGATAAAATTCACATCTAGTACTGATCCGCAATTTCACCGTGTCTCACTGTCCACCTAGTTCCCAGTTTGAAATTTCCAATGACATGATACGATGGCGCCGCATCGCGCCAACCTTCCAAATTGAGAAATTTTGATGAAAAATAAATATTTTGTCCAGGGATAAATTGGTCTTTTACAAAGGTTTTACCATGTCCAGGTACGAGATTTAATCCCTAAAAATGTTTCGAATCCGTATTTACTAACTTTTTTCCCAAAACAAGAATATTCTCTCCCAAGAAAAAAATCCCTAGCTTTCAAGAAATCAAAGCCAATTCCAAGAATCTCTCCAAGAACTTGAAGAAACTTACAATTAAGGTATGTCAAATGTTGATTCATGGGTCCCTTTCACCTATGAAGCTCAAGAATCTTTTTTCAAATTCTAAAGATTTTGTATTTATGAATGTCAAATGTATTTATGAATGTTCATGATTAGAAGCAATCCTTGCATTCCAGAACTATGTAGCAAACATAGGTTGAGACATCAACACTAACAGTTGAGGGTTGATGAAGAGGATTAACACTGCCAGATGAGGGTTTCACCATTCTTCTTTGGGGACACTGCCAAATGAGGGTCACTTACAGCTTTTCTTTACCAGTGGCACTGTATTGACACCCTTCCAGTTGGGGTTACTGATTGGACCCCAACTCATCTATATTGCTTCATTCAGGGCATGTCAGTTAGATAACTACCTCTTACAGTCTCAGTCTCAGTCTCAGTAATAGAAATCAAATAGTTCTACAGATTTTAGGACTATCCAATACAGTCACTCAACTCAGTATGGAACTCAGCTAGTTCTATCAAAATCAAGACTGTCAGCAACAGTCACCAGTATCAGTTATATTAGCTATCAGTAATCTATGTTATCAGTATATTCAGTATTCAGAATCCCCATATTTCAGTTGTAGTAATGTTTTCATGCATGTATCCTAACGCAGTCATGTTCATGTTCATATTATCAGTCAGTTATATTTCATGCATATGAACCCCATGCATTCAACCTACCTCACTTGCGTACCACTACATTCTCACATACTGACGCATACTTTTCTTTTGTGCTATGGTGTTTAATACCATAGGTTCGGATGCTCAGGTTCTCAATCACACTTAACAACTCAATTTCAGTCAGCAACAGTAGATTAGTAGTGAGTCCTCATCATTTGAGGATGCTTTATCATTTTAGTATTTCAGTACTTAGTTTACAACTGTAGTTGGAGTTAGTTGGGGACATGTCCCATCAACTCCTTATTCATACTGTTTAGAGTTTTTCAGACTAGATATTCATACTTCAGTATTTTCAGTTATTTCTTTTTTTTTGTATTGTATACCACATTCAGTATTATTATTAGTTTTCAGTTTTGAAACTTATGGCCTTTCAGCCTTTTATTCTGTATTTAACAGTATATTATGCAGTGCTTAGTTAGAGGTATCTGTCATGGGTTAGCTTGTGGTCCTTCGGGGTCATGAGCACCGTGTAGCATTTTAGGTACCGGATTCGGGGCGTTACACATATTATCATGAACTTTATACCAAGGCACACAATAACTGATATAATCCTACCAAGGCATATTATCATTAATAGGTATGGGAATCCCAATATAGTCAAATAAAAAGATTAAGTCAGGAAATAAAAATTGCACCTATCACGGTGAAATCTGAGGTCATATATTTGACTTGCTCGAGAGACGATGAATTTGAGAGGGTGTAAATTCAAAATATACGCCTGAGGGAGAATTAATATGAGAGGTTCCAAATTCAAAATGAGCCTCTGAATCACCAACCATGGTACTAAGTACATTTCCTCTAACTAAAGGTGCTACAACACTATAAAATGATCTATATGAGCTAAATGATTAATAATACCATGTTAGGGACACTCTCTAGACCAATAATTAATCTCTCGACAGTCGAACCAAACCCTTGAAACCATAACTTAGTATGAAATAAGAGTTGACCTCAACTAGTTCACCAACTAGTCTGGGGGCACTCTCTACTAAGATGACCATCCTCCCCATAATCATGACTCACTTTAGAAGCCTTAGGCTAGAGGGGCCATATGCTAACTTTTTCTAAACAACCAACTCATGACTGGGATACCATCTAGATTAATGACCAATCTATTCACAACTACGGCAAGATCCAAAATACTCTGAGGTGCTACCCCTACTGATCCAAAACAACCACCATGACCTAAAGACCCATACCTAATGCTTTGTAAAGTTTGATAAGAACTTTTTCCACTGTGATCACCATGATTGATTTGAGATATATCCATAGTCTAAGATGCTACCTGTATAGAATTAATAGGATGCAAGTGAAACTGACCTCCACTTGGAGGATCTTCTCTCCTAGATGGAATACCAATAATACTGTACTGATGACATAATTTGTATGTGGCCCTCACATAGTCAACAACCTAAGAGAAAGGAAACCTAGCTGCATAAATAATCTGACACCAAATAGAGTTAAATAGCTAATCCTCTAACAAATCCAAGTACCATCTCACACTCAAAAAGATATATCATTAGAATATGTATGGCCCACTTATGAAACCTAACATCGTACTTTAAAATTGATAAGGAACCCTTCTGAACACCGATAAAACCAACTCTGTCTTGCAAACTACTCAAAAAACTAGATGTCATCCCTGACTATGAGGTATTCGTAAAAAGACTCAAGATCTCCAGTGCCGACTCTCAAAAAACTATAGCAGTTGTGAACTCTACCAGAGGTTGGGCTAGCCCTAAATCCTCTGACTGACACTATAGAACTTCTATATCTATCACTGACTCCCTGGTCCAACGATGTGCTAAACCTCTAAAAACTCATGTCAAAGTCTCATCCACATCTATCATTAGCCTTGTATCCTCTATATAGGATAGAATAGAGTCAAAGAACACACTTAAGGCACATAGATACATGGACACATGACAAGAAGTCAAGAACAATATTTCCTAAGAATGTCCTATAGACTCTTGAAGATAGGTTACTTCGCACCAATCCATAGGGCTATACTTGAAACTAAGATCTTGTACAACCACACTAGTAAACTAGCTCTGATACTAATTTATCGTGACTTAATTTCTTAGTTCATAATGACACCTACTATAACCCACCAGTAGGTCAGCCAACCCATAGTCCAGAACTACTAGTTATGAACTATCAAGAGAAATGCAGGGAAAAATGTAGCATAAATATAATAAAGGACTAATACATATAAAATAGTCCCAAAACCTAGTAAAATTAGTACAAAAGCTTCTAATATAATAAGAATAAAAATGAATTACAAAATAAATATACAGGTAAAAATTATCTTTGAATACAACATAGAGATTAGTTTAATACGTAGGAAGGAGAAAGTAATAGTTTGAATGTTGGGAGCTCACCCTAAGACTCTGAACCATAGTTGCTTCACACAGTCTACAATACAATGTTGAGAACCCGTACTATGATCTACAAGATACAGAAGTGTAGTATGAGTACCAAATACGTAGTACTTAGTAGGTAATTACCGACTAGCTCCAAAGATAATCAAAATATAAGTAACATATAAAAGGGAATGTAAACTACACCCATGTATCCGAGAAACTAAGACAATAAACTAAAGAGGCAATAAGAATAAATTATTATATCCTAGACATACTTAGGAGCCTAAGAGCTATACCATATATCAGTGGCTAATATACAAATAAAAAGCACAAAATGATATATAGTAGTACACAAGGACAAGGAATGGATATACAACATGAATAAATAATGGAAGAGATATATATATGGTAATACCATAGAAACCAAACACATACAAACATATATATATATATATATATATACATACATACATACACATATACAAAAACAAGACTAACTCAAAGGTACAACCTAAAGTAGTTATACTAGCATCTTAACGAATCGTAATCATAGTAGAAACTAATGCCAATATAATTAGGATCCTTAATTCATACTTCTAAGCATGAGATTGTTATTCATAAAAAATAATCATAAAAGAGAAAGGATTAGAAACATACCTTCAACCTCAGTATAAACCCAAAAATAGCTAACCACAAACTAATCATAATAATCATAATAATAATAATACAGTAACCAACTAGTTCCAATAAATGATACCTAAATCAGACCTCAAAAGTTGGAAGATCCAGTGAGCATATAACACACATCAAGCAATACTCGTCAGCTATACCTGTGCAACCCCCCATAAAGATGATAGTTGAAACATGTAGACTTTGAACCAATGAAAAAACAACTTTATTTTTGTTTCTCTGAGTTTGGTAGGACTAGAGACTTGAGTTGTAACTTTGGTCATGACTTGTATCCACCTTGCCCTCCCCTCTCATATCCTAGGTAGTGTGGTAAGGGTCACTCACTATCCTAGGTATGAGTGACCCCTCCTTAATGGTACCTTATGTATATGAGTCATATCTAAGGTAATCATATAGAGTGAGACTTGAGCTTAAGGTAAACTGTCTTACATATGGTTAAAGCCTACGACTAGGGTGTGAGTCGTACTCTTTGGATACAATTCATGGGTGTGGTGTCGTAACCTTAACAATCTATGTCACCTAAGAGAAGCCTATAGTACAATTCAAGGTACCACTCTTACCCTAAGGTACGATCACTAAGGGAATTACATGGGGGAGTCGTACCCCTGTACGAGCTCAGTTTTTTGCTTATAACTAAGGACATTTAGGTTATTTCCCTTGCCTAAAATCCTAACCCTTCTCACTATATAAGGCATTATAGCCTCGTAAGTCTTGATTCTACAAGACTCAAACACGCCTAAACACTCTAAAGGCCTCTTGAAGCAAAACTGGAGGCTAGGGTTTGGAGTATGAATATGTAGTGGCAAGAGGGAGTCAACATTCTTAGTGATTCAAGTTGTTTAAGGAATGTATCTATTCCCCTTCTTAAATAACTCTAAAACCCATGTATTCAAACTTGAATTAGTAATTGTGCATAGTGGTTTGAAATCAAGTCAAAAGGGTTTTGGCACTAAATGATAAACAATGATGATTCCTACTTAGAGTTGTGTTTATTCATATTATTGATGTTGATTTGCATATGTTGATGTCTCTTGTATGTGGTATAAAATACAGATCATGAGTAACCCTAATCTTGATGAATTCCATCATGAAAATGACCTTGTTGAAGGTAAGCACATAAGGTATTTCTGAAAATGTCTAAATAAATTATCTAGTCACATGTTGGTGCTATTTTAAACTAGGGTAATGGTCTAATATATATTAATGAGTAATAAATGATATTGTAAGAGAATTATGAGCCATGTATTATTGAATTAATAACCTTGTTGGTTTATGGCTAAGGAGAGGGTAAAGCCCTAGGCATAAAGATGAACTCGAATTGTGTAATGAACTAAGTGCGGTGAAAATATGATATAATGTTGTTAATAAAATATGAATGTTTGTATAGGTCATAAGGACCACAAATTGAATTGTATGATGAATTGAATAAAGCCATTGGCCTATTGAGAAGGTTTAGAACCAAAGGCTCCCACGAGGACAATGTCGTCATGTATAATGTTGAATTGGCTAAATAAGCCAAAGCCCTTAAATGTGATATAAATTATATGAGTGTAAATGAATCAATTAATAGGTCAAGAGTTCAAATGGCAATTAATAATGATGGGTGATTCAAGTTCCTATTCTAATGACATGACTAGTGATTTGAGTTCCTAGTCCCATGAAATGATGGGTGATTCAAGTTCCTCTTCTAATGACATGACTAGTGATTCATGTTCCTAGACCAGTGATATGACTAGAGATGCGAGTTCCTAGTCAGAAGAGATCTCTTGAGTTTAGAATACCTGATCAAATGACATAGCTAGTGATTCAAGTTCCTAGACCAGTGATACGACTAGTGTTTGAGTTCCTAGTCTAATCAAATAAAATGGCTAGCGATTTAAGTTCTTAGACTAGTGATACGACTAGTGATTCAAGTTCCTAGTCTAATAAAATAAAGTAGCTAATGATTCGAGTTCTTAGACTGGTAAAACGACTAGTGATTTGGGTTTCTAGTCCAATAAAAAGGCAATGAGATTGGTCTAATGAGCTAACTTGGTTGAATTTTCTTTACTTAAGGCTCCATTTTTTTGCCTTATGGCATAATATGATCATGTTCTGTATATCTATGCATCTGAGTATATGTTCAAGAATGATGTTAAGCCTTGGTCTCTTAATTATCATGTGAAATGCCTATGTGTAAGGATAAGTGTATAAATATGAATGATGATAATGTATGGACTTGTTAAATGTTGATGTTATTTTATCCTTACCCTTGAGTTACATGATAGCATTCCAACCGCTAATAATCTGTGGACACTATGTCCCCACGCGACATAGGGGCCGAAGCATCATCTTATTTTCCTGTGCAATGATTAGTGGATCCAAGCGGTTTGTGCATTGACTTTGGAGTGGTGAGATTCCTTACTTCAGAAGACATTCATCATTGGTATCCTATCCTTAGACTTAGTTTATTTTGACTTTTGGTTTGGCTATGTCGGGGGCTTGTCCCGACGTATACATTTCTAAACTTTGGTTTGTATAGAGGTGTTATGGTTGACTGTGGACTTGGGCATATTGGGATATTGTGTTGATAATTATGAAATGGTTGGTCTTGTTAAGCCTTAACACATAGTCACATTTCTACTATCTTATTATTATGGTTGGATTGTATCTGAACATTGTGGATTGTTGTTGATGGATAGATTGGGTTATGGGGCGACCTTTGATACATGTATGCTTGAGGTGCCCATACGACATAAACCACTTTTGGGTTGTGTCAATAGATATAGGGCATACAGGGGATAGGCAATGTAGATGAAATGATAAATGCAAAATGTAACCCACACTTCCAAAACCAATCCAAGTGCTATAAAGTACTCAATGTATACAAATCCTCTAGCTCGATAACTCGCAAAGGCAGGACCTATGATGGTATTTCTTCTCTATCAAGATGACTCGTGAACAAAAGGGCCCCTAGGGCATTTAGGATTACCCGTGTACATTGACCTAGTCCTGATTTAGTATTTTAATAGTCATCATCATTATCAATCTACTTTGTCTAGTACCGGAGAGATGTATATATAATAAATGCATAGACCTAAACCATGGCTAAAAGAGTATAAGGATGTAAATCCTTTGCTCTGGTTAAACTACGAGATAAATCATTATAAGAGTGTAGAAATGGTCAAAATTTCTCTCGACCAAAGTAAATAGTAGTAGTAAAATAATAAACCAAAATCTATCTCGATTAGATATCTAAACATTATTTTTAGTCTCAAAAGCTCATAAATCATTCATTAATGTGTTATGATTTCCATTATGACAGAATGTATTTTTAAAGTAAAAAGTGAAAATAAATCCCTCTTTAGAAAAAAAGTAGTAAAACTCTATTTTTAGTTAGAATCGTACCATTTAGTGAGGATGAATGTACTGAATCTATGGAAGGTCATGTCCAGTATCCATAAAATACACTATAAGCATCTAAACATTGACATACTAAACCACATCTTTTACAATGATAAATCACTTAACTGAAATTCAACTAATATCATAATTATGACTTTGGGCCCAATAATAAATAACTGGAATAACCATAACATAATCCGAGAAAACCCTCATAAACTACCAATTCAAGTAGTAAACCTTATTTTGAAGGGTTATTAGTCTCAACTCTATCGAACATGCTAGAAACCTAGGGTAAAGAATTCTAGAAGCATAATAAACATTTCACCATAAGGGTCGATTCAACCTTCTTGTCCCCAAATTCATAATTTAGGCTAAGTAATGGTGTTAGACCTATAATAAAATCCTAACATCCCTATATAACATGCAACATATATAATAGACTATCTTGTGAAGAAGAGTAGACCAAAGCCTACCTCAATGCCGAACCACAAGTCCTTGAATCGCCCACAAATCATCCGACTTTTCTACACACTTCCAAAATATTTCCACACTATCAAAATGGTAATATAAACATCATTAGACCCATATTGATTTTATACGGGTGTGTTCAAAGTTTAGGTCAAGAATGGGCTTACGAGGCTCACAAATAAAATCCAAAATTGAATCCCTAAGGTGGTCTCTCAAAGGATAAGGAATGTGTGCTTAAAATTTGAGCTCAAATAGAGTGTAAATTGGTTCTCAAATAAAACCTTAAATCTTAAGTATTTAAGACCTAATTTCTAAGAATTTACCATGAATTAGGATTGAAATTGAACAAAAAATTAATGATAAATGATCAAGGAATGCTAGGCTAGCTTACCTTAGCTTCAATGGATGATTTCCCACTTTTTTGTCTATTTGATCTCTCAACTTGATATGAAAATAGTGGAAGGAAAATTGGGTGGATAAAAGGTGATAAAAAACATCAGGTACCACTTAGGCGGTCACCCAGTTGCTTAAGCAATAACTACTTAAGTGGCTTCTCGATCGTTTAAGCGATCTGGCATAGCAGACGCAGGTATCGCCTAGGAGACAACCAGGTCATTGAAGCAATGTCCACTTAAGTGGACATTGATCACTCAATCAGACATTAATATCTTAAGAGGACCTTAGACAAGTGTCTAAGGTCTCTAAAGAGACCCTATGTTGCATAAGAAAAGACCACTTAAGCGGTCAAATGATCGCTTTAGTGGTTGCATCAGTAACCTAATGCATTAGATTTTCAAAGTCAAAAATAGGCTCTGATTGGGTGCTCGGTATTTGTTTGGATTACCATGCACACAAATAAACTATGCTACCATACCAAATTCAACATTATGGACTCAATAGAACCATTGAAATTTTCATTCGAGATTGTTTTGACTAAATGTGGGGCCTACACCTATAGTTCTATTTTTCCATATAATTTGCCCAATAGCCCAAAATGAGCCCGAAAGCCTCGGGATCTTAATAAACATTCCTCTTAGCATAAAATAAATATTTTGAAGCTGATGGCATTGTTAGGATTTTAATCTAAGGTCATATACTAAGAGTTTTAATCTGCAACCAAATATTAAACAACAAAAGCTCCAAAATAGAGAAATGTACCTAACACTTAGATGAATTGCCCAATAATCAAACTGACATTTTTGACAAGTCATAAATGACCTGTATCCATTATGTAAAGGCTCAAACCATCATAAATATATAAAAATCAAGGGAATTACCTAAAGAGTCATTACAAAGGGAGACACTCTCTAGCGAGGCTCCTTTATCTACGGTGGCATGTTGTTTCTAGGAATTAGGATGTGCTGAACCCATATCCCCTCGATACTTAATAATACCCCTAAAACATAATAGTGATCATAATATATAAAATTCACCTTAAATTAAGCGTTTATGTTTATTAGTTTGAAAATCAATCATGCTTCTATTGCTAAATCATGCTCATAAATAACTTTGTCAATTTCATATCTTGTCTGAGATGATATGACAAAATTGAGGTTATAATCATGCTGTGATAAACTATAATTCTAAAATAGTAAGTTTGCATATCTCGTAAACTGATTAAATTATGCTGAAAATCATGTCAATTTATCAACTCATGGAGCTTTATGTCAAAATGCTAAAAATCAATTTATTTCATGAGTAAAAACATGAGTAAATTTGAATTCTTCTGCTAAATGAACATTAAATCATAGGGAAATATCATAATTTCAAAAGCATAAAAAGTGGGTATGAACCCTAGTCATGAAATCGTTAAATTCATTTAGAAGTTTAAATTTTGGGCACAAAAATGGAAGATAATCCTTGTTCAAACACCACATACTTAAACTTAATGAATTGTTTAAAGTAAACTTGAATTTGAGACTGGGAGTAGAAAATTTAGCGAAGAACCCTTATTTGGATGTTCTTGAGAGTTTGGGAGAAGAGCAATCATATAATCTGACTTATGGGGTGGGAATACTCATTTCGTATTAGTTTTAGGAGTAATTAGAATGTAAAAGACCAAAATACCCTTAAAAAAACTAAAGAGAAAATATTATTTGGGCATTGCTGCAATCATGGGCATGGAACACCCTTATCATGCCATACCACTATTTTTTGCATTAGGGTGCACCATGCCTCCATGGCATGCCATACTTATGGATCCTTAAAGTCTTGGAGCCTTGAAATAACACAAAAATTATTCTACAAATTCCAAAACACTTTTGAATGGCCCCATTAAAATTCCTTATTATATTTCAACTTAAAAATCTCCTTAAAATGCAAGAGAGATATCAAAATAAAATAGTTTAAATTTTGGGGTATAAAAATTCATGCCCCCATTTGACTGCAAATGATATCAAAGGGATTTTCATTTATTTTGGAAATTCCATTTTCTCTATGATTTATATCTTCTTTATCTTCTTTCAAAGGCAAAATGATTTTTTAAAATTCTCTAATTTACGATCAATTAATTCAATATTTTCTTTTAAGAGGACAATTTATACATCTAAATAATATATTATCTATATTAATACCCTACCCCATTTATCTGGAAATCTTGTTTTAGTCTCTTCGCCATTAAGAAACCACATTTGTTGATACATATATGAATAGATAAATAGAGATTCTTTCCCTCAATGATGTGTGATATAAAGAGAATCCATTTTCATTAGAATATCCAATTCAAAGGCAAAAGATAAAGAGACATTAAGTTCATTTTGGATCACAGAAAAAATCAGATTAAAAGAGATACGCTAGGCACTTCCTAAAGTTATTTCAATAAGAGGTTGCTTCTTGAGTCAACGCGAATTCAACTATTTCATTTGTTCAAGGATTAATTTAGGTAGGTGATGGTTAAATATTGTTGAAAATCCAACTTGGTTTATGTGTGCTTGTTAACTATTTCTTCGAATACTTATTACAATGCATTCTTAAGAATAGTAAATTATTGAGTGATATCTTTAGTGTTAATCATATATAATGAGGTTACATTAACGACATGTTGATTGTACGAGCATGGTTGTTTTATTCTCATTAAGGTTGCAATTGTTGTGATATTTGTTGTTATTGTGTGATGAATCAGTAAAGAATATCTTCATACGGTTTGTTATTATTGTAAGATAAGCCAGTAAAGGGCATCATCACAGGATTGACTGGTATAATATCGGAAGACACTAGATGCCAGGGATGTTTTGTACATAGACAAGAGCTCATCACTTGCAGATAAAGGCTAGTGGGCGATCATAAGATCCTTAGTATATGTGTACAAGGTATTGTTGAGTTTGATGATTCCTTGCATGAACCAGATTTATGACTATTGTTATTATTGTTGTTAAATTTAATCCTTGAGTAGTTTGGGCTAACAACATAAATTAATGGTATATATTCTGTTGATGTCTACTTACTTATATATTTGAGGCAAGGTGTAACTTATTATTATGAGTCATAGATTTGTTGACTTGGTATATTGTCTATATTGACTTAAACTTGACTGAATTCTTTGTTGTTGTTTGAGAAAGTCTAAGTGGTACATATTTGAGGTAAATTTATTATTAGGTGTTCATAGTTGTCCTTGTTTACTATGTTATGGTTATTTGTTCACATTTATTATATTTGATTGGATGATGACTCTACTAGTACATTTTGGTTTCGTACACATACTACCTATGCTCTTCTTTTATTGAGTGTTCAGCATTTTTCAACAACTACATCAAGAACTCAACTTTAGACCAGAGCGTATTTCAACTCAAGGGTGAGGTAAATCTTTCGGGAAACCACAAGTCCTCTATTTTAGTTCTTGGTAGATACTTTCATTTTGTTATGGGTTGAACTTGTTACTGATAATTCTTAGTATTTTGGTTTAATGACTTTAAGTTCTTGGGGAGTTTTAGACATTTTCAATATTTTCGCATTGGTTTTGTTATTAGACTATTTCAATTCATTGGTTTATTTAATGAAATGATCGGTTGCTATTAAAATTGATAAAGTATTGGAATTGAGTAGATTGGGATAGATAATTCTCCCACTAGAGGGTTAGTGTGGGTGCCGCTTGCGGCGGGTTTGGGTTCTAACATTTACTCTCTCAAGCTTCAATGAACTAACTTCTTTAGAGATACCTCTAAAAACTAAGTTTAATTCAAAGGAGATGAACTAAGTGGTTAACAATTCATATAGGACCTCTACCACTGCTTGGAAGGACTGATCATCTTAAATATAGTAAAATCTACCCAATAAGACACCAATCTAAGGTTATGAAACCTCTCATGATAGCTAACTAGAAATTCATAAACATCTTCACTTGGGTATCCATCAAACTAAGGAGGGCACATTTTGATAAAGCTATCAAACATCATATACTCCACTAGAGTCAAAACAAGTCTAGCAATAAGACAAGGAAAGATAATTTACTAGTGTAATATCCATACAAGGAGCCATAATAACAACTAATTGTGTCCCTACTGTTTGAAAGCCTAGAGCTTGTATCTGATCAAGAGTTTGTGCCTCGACTCTGTTATGATAACCTCATGTGTAGTAATTAGAACTTCAGCCTAAGCCATGATCTCAAGAAAATCCAACAGATGAATAACATGAAATATTGGAGTATTAATGAAACGTGTTAGCGCCTAAGTTGGACACAACTCTCCTACCTGAAAGGCTCATTTTTCTACTCTAATATTAGCTCAGGATACACACTTTATCATAGATTTGAGTAGCCACAAGTACTCAAAATATTGCTAGTACCACTCTACGAGCCTTAGCCTTCCTTAAAGACTATATCGACTACATTGAATAGCACTAAAATAAGCATGATCTATCACCTCCTGTCGTAGCTAGAAACAACAAAGTTTAGAAACTCAAGAAAGAGTAAGTTACACAAAATGAAGAATCAATGAGCAGAATTTTCTAAATATCCTATAGCTTCTTGAATATAAGTATCTGACATTTCAAATTTGTAAGACATTAATAGATATTGCTCTAATACTCATGAGATAGGTGAACCATGGTGTACTAGTAAATTTTCATGATCGAAAATTCTTCAGAATCATGATGACACCTATACTTATTGTTGGAAGGTTAACCAAACCACCAATACAACACTTATAAAAATTAAGTAAATAATTTTTGAAGTGAGATAATAATTAGTTCAATCATAGAAAATCTTTAACATAGAACAAATGAAAAAAATTACCAAACTACAACGGCAAGAATTAGCATCATATGAACAAAAGATACTCTGAATTCAATATAAATGTTTAACATTTATACATTATTTGAAATAGAAAAGAAGACATAAAAGAAAATAATAAAGAGAGACTAGAATTGCAGTTCATCCTGAAAACTTACAAATATTCTCTAAGAATAAGCACAAGACTTAAGAATATCAACACAGTCCTCTAGTGCTTGAACACTACCTGCACTAAAGGAAAGGTTCAATAAATATAAGGCGAGTACAGGACACAACTATAGTCAGCAGGTATTATAGGCTGATAAAACTGAAGTACCGATGATTAATTATATTAGCATAAAATTTACCTCATCAAGATCCCCTCAGCACTTACACAGTCCAAGTAAATAGTATAAATTAATTAAATAACCAAGTAAAATGTAGTCAAATGATCATGAATCATCAAGATAGATAGTTCATATGAAACCAAATATATTAACCAATATACAATGTAATACACATGCACTAGTCTATAATCAATTGATATATACACGCTTTTCCACCAGTGACTTTGTAGGAGCAGTGACCTACGAAGGGACTCACAAGGTCTATATACTCTTCTGAAACTATTTCCCAATGGGCTTGCCCAAATTTTACCTTGGTATACCACTTGTTAGAACTATTTTCAATTAGCACGCATAATATCAGCTTGTCGGAACCACATAACATTAGCATATAAAGTATCATACAGGAAATAAATTTCATAGAATCATTTTTCATTGGCATCACAAGAATATATGAAAACATTTTAATCTATATGAATTGTAATAAATCAAGTCAAATTGGATAATAAATATTATGCACAATCTTAGTACTATTAATCTGAGTGGAACTACTCAAAAATTTTATATCTTTAATAGTCTCATTTACTTTGTACTATGAAAGAAACTCAAATCCTAGAGTCAATCATTGACTTTTTGATGAATGCTCATCTAGTAAAAAATCAATCAAGTTATTTCAATTTAGAGTCTATCAACTAATTCTCAATATATATTTCACAAATAATGTCATTCTTTGAACATATATTCAACAATAGAGTACCATTAAAAGTACACTAGTACTCGTATGAGTCCTTATCAAAAGTATAAGTATGGTACCCCTAACACACCTCAAGCTTATGATAATTAATATTAAATAATCATATTCCAAAGTAGAGTCTACAAAGTAAATCATAACGTACCTTGAATGTCAAGAAAAACACATTATCAATTCTCACAAGTGCTTCATGAATCCTCACAAGTGTTCCATGAACCATCACAAGTGTGTATTTCCTTCATGAACAGTCTCAAAATACTCCAAGTTTATAAATAAGGTGTTCTATGTGAGTATACAATTATATTAATAGTCATATTGCTATGCTTTTATTTTGGACCCAAAAAGTTAACTCAAAAGTCAACGCCGAGCGTTCAAGGTTAAAATAAAAATTATGTGAATTTAGTTTATTCATAACACAAGGGTCTTAAATATGAAATTATATTTATAATCATCAAAACATTATTTTCTTATTTTAGATACAAAAACTCAAATTTGCAACATTCAAACATGATTAAATCAATAAGCAAATGATGAATTAGTGAGGAAATACCAAACTAAGGTTAGACATTCAAAATTCATTGACTTTGGAAGTACATGTCAATAGATGATATCTAGGATTTTCCCATCTAATGCATATGCAACAGAAGGTTACATACATCAAGTGCTCATAGATTTCTGGGACATTATTCGTAAATGATAATCATCGTTGGCTCAAGGTAATATTTCCTTGTAGGGATACCATAACTTATAAAAATAGTTCATCTAGGGTATATACCATTTGGCCTTGGATAACTTGTTATACGTGCCTAAAGTCATGATGTTCCACATATCTTATTAGGACACTAAGTAGGAAGAGTACACATGATTTTTAGATATCCAAAGTATAAATGCTTTGGAACATGAGACCATTTTTAATTAAATGAGATATTAAATAAAAAGAACATAGATTATTCATATATATATTTGAGAAAGGTGCATATAAATATTAAAATTATTTGAAAAGACTTTGAGACATTTAGCATACTTGTCATATGAACCATATGAGTCCTAACATAAAATGGTCATATGGAGATTTTGGGATTTAAATCACGTGACACAAAGATAGTCTAACATTTTATATTAAGGAGCATTGTGATGCCTCAGGTGTTGGCCATTGAAAATTCTATGTGTTTGAACTTATTGTCTAGATTACGATTCACTCAACGAGTTGGAGGGTGTCTTGACGTGTCATAGGACCCATATCGTAGGGTGTCCATTGAGTTTTGTCTGAGTTGCTGTGTTAGTGACCACTTGAGGTAACGAGTCGTAAAGACTTACTACGAGTCATATGGCCTCTTTCGTAGACAAACAAGTATGATTCCCAAGGTGTTCTTTGAGTTTGAGTAGACTTAACGAGATGTAATGACTCTATACGACTCTTAAGATACCAATCATAGGGTGACTAGTATGTACCCAAAAGTTTTTGTCTTGGTTATGACTCAGACCCTATGAGTCATAGTGAGTCCTCACGAGTCATATAGTGACATTAGTCATTAATAACAATTTTCCAACTTTTAAACTAAGTGTATTTTGGATATTTCCCTTTTCCCCTAAACAAAACTCACGACTTTAAAAATTTATTATGACCCCATTCCCATCCATAACATACGAAAATAACTTCTCTCTTCTCATAAATTATCTCAAGCAAGAACATTAGGGTTTTTAAGAGATTGATCAATTAGAGCTTCTAAGGGAAAATTCTCTCCATAAATCATGATATTTTAGGCATGTGGCTCTACCCTTAAAATTGTTTTACTTAAAGCATGAAACTATATGATTATTTATGTGGATTTGAACAGGGTTTTGATATAGGTTGAGGGTTTCAGAATGAATGTTTCTTAAAGCACTTTCCTATGATTTATTATGTGTTGCTCGTGCTTTATATATAGTTTTAAACTTGTGGGGTACATGGGCATGGTAAAAAAACTAGGGGATTATTATTTTCCTAAATTTTGTGAATATTAACAATTGAAATAGTAATAACCCCAACACAATTTTGTGGAAGTGGTTTTGGATATGAATAAAATTGCATTAAACTACTTTTGGAATAATTGAATGATGTAAAAGGATTATTGAAACATGATGATTTGGTTTAATGAGCAAAGGGAGTCGGTGTTTCCCAAGTTCCCCCAACTCATATTAATGAACAAAAGGAGTTATTTTCCTGAGTTATTGGAACTGAAATGGTAGGATGTTGCTACCTTGCAAGTATAGTTTGTATGACAATACCAACAATGTATGCCTATTTATGTATTTTGGTTCAATGAATAGGAATATTTTGATAACTGTTTTAATGGGTCTTAAAAGAGGGTTGTGTAGCTAGGCCGTGAAAGTGGAGGTCCTGAGGAACCAATACTAGAAATAACATTTACCAGTGCGGGGGTCTAAATGGCCTGGGGTTTGAGTCCTTTTGCTTGTGACCAGGTGGTTCGAGTCTACCTTATTATATGATTGGGTGGTTTGAGTTCCCTATATTACATTACATAATTTGGTCCTTATGTCACCCTAGTATTATTGGGACGTTTCAGTCTCCCGTGCATGTATATATATATGATTGTTCTCTGGTTTATGCAACTATAAACACTGGGGCCCGACCAGGGGGTGAGAGCTGGGGCATATATAGTCTGTGGGTACTATTATGATGGTTATGCTATCCAACCCAGGTTAAGATTTTAAAATACATGGTAACTCTTGTTCCTTATCCTAATATTTTTATAAGAGTATTCATATATATGCATACATGTATGTGAACATGTACATTGATTTGAACTGGATTTTGAATTGTTATTACTTTATCCTTAACCCTGAGTTACATGCTAGTGCTCAATCCACTAATCATCTTCATATGTTGTATCCCCACGTAATAAAGAGTCTAAAGGCTATCCTATTTTTCTTACACAGTGTTAGGTAGATTGACTTGATTTATCAGCCATTTGAGATAAAGTGGTGAGCTTCCATTCTAAAAATAACTTGATCCTTCCTTCATTTTCCTTCCATGAATTAGAATTAAATAGTTCATATTAACATTATCATTGTAATTGTCATTGTTAGACTCGAGGTCATGTCCCAACATAGGTTGCGTTAATGGTATAGAGGCTTTGTGGATTACTGTGGATGGGTTTTGGTTGTTAATATTCATAAAATTTTACTCTATCCACTGTCAAATATTTTTGTGTGTTTTGTATGGTAAGGAAAAAGGGGTAGTCCCTAATCCTCGGCGAACTTGGGATGCCCGTTATGTCCAAGCCTCAGTTTGGGTCATGGAAAAGTGGTATCAAAGCCTAGGTTTGGTGTCATTGGGTGTCCACCAAACTGTGTCAAGTAGAGTCTCTTTTGTGGGTGTGTAGTGCACCACACTTACGAGGGAGAGGTTACGAGATATGTATAAATGTGTCACTTTCTTGTATTCTATTTTGGGGTTATAGAGTCTAAGGTCTTTAAAATCCTCTAATCTCCATTTGTTCGCATTTCAGATAATGCCTCCAAGAAGATCTGATGTTTGTGGAAACAGTTCATTCCCACTTGGCGACATTGTGGTTGCAGATCTCCCAACTTATGGAGTTTAGGCTTGGTCAAGAGGTCCAGCTCTTGATTGACCTCATGGAGTCCCCCAATTCCCTTTAGCCATCCTCAGACACCTCAGGCTTATGTCTAATGCTAAGTTTTTCCAGTTGATCCATTTGCTTACCCAATTGGTAGCCTCTTAGACTGAGCATGTTTCTTTTATTTCTCCATCTTCCAAGGTCAATAGAGTTGGTCAATTTATGATGTTGATTCCATCGACTTTCTCTGGTTTGAAGGTCGAAGAGGATCCTCAAAATTTCATTAATGAAATGAAAAAGATTTTTTTTGAAATGCATAATTCTAATTGTAAATCCCCAAAACTTGGTCCCAAGACATCACACGGTGCTCAAGACTATGAGTAGCCTTAAGCTAACCTTCTCTGTCTTCTACTAAGTTTGAATCTGTTAATAAGGAAATATAGATATCAAAATCATGCTGAATGAAAAAACTATCTGAAATAACTATGAATAATTTAAATATAATGTCTGAAAATCATCACTGTAAGTCTAAATAATATCTAGTAGTCTGACAAGCCTCTATTAGTAATAACTAGAGATTCAATGGGACAAACCCCCAGGTAACTCGAACTGTCTAAAAATAAGGATGAATCATATATACAAATAAGCTCCAAAATATGAATGAATAAGTTCCCAAACTATGTGGACTCACCAACTACAGGATATAGATTGAGATGCTCAAACTACTCATGCTGCTGATAATGAGCACCTGAACCTACATTATGAGACAATTAAGCACATAGACATATATGTAGGTCAGTACTTTGAGGATGTACTGAGTATATGGGGGTGAAATTCATAAGTAAAACGTCATCTCATCATTATAGTTTGTAAAAAAATTCATGCCAAATGTAAATGACTCACATAAGCTGGAATATCTGAAATACTAAATTCTGTAATCATGAATAAAAAATCATACTTTATAAATCTAGTGAGTCTTAACATTTAGTTCTGAAAGTTGTACAAATGTTCTGTCTGTAAATCATGTTGTCTAAGTTTAGAAAGGATTCACTTCTGTAATTGAAATCTAAAAGATAAAATCTATAGCTAATATCTTTCTGTAAAACATAATCTGAATAAAGTGTGAACCTTTACACTTAGTTTTCGTAAAAGATTTTATGTTAATATTTTACTCTAACTAAAAGGGAGGTTCTTCTAACCAACATAAACCATGTGAGATAACATGGAGACCAATGTCTCATTCCCCTAAGGGGAAAAATTCACAATGGGGGGAGGTGTAATACTTTTGCCAAGGAGTATAACCTGAGCTAAGTGATCACATCTGTAACTGTCATCCACATAGAAGTGGGAATACTTTAATAATCTATACTTATGTAGGCTATGTAGTTCTGTGGAAGATAGGGCATGCTAAACCAACACTTCCCGTTCGGTGCTAAATACTTCTCTCTTTAAATTTGCGCTCATTCTGTTGGAATCCACTTTAAAATAGCATAAGGGTTTATTCGGAAATCAATTATGCTTTTATCTGATTAAATCTTTAAATAAAGCTATTTTGAATTTTGTAATCTGTAATAAATCTATAAATTGGATTCCAAATCTTATCAGAGGATAAAAAGTTCAAAGGTTTATTGAAAATCTGTACATAATCTGATCATAAGATGCTTAAAGCATCATCTTTCTTGAAATATCAACATTGAAACTTGGGCTTGATAACCCACAAATCAAATAAATGTTAAAACATCATAATAATCATGCTTGATAATGAAAAAAATGATAATTCATCTCAAAATCTGGAAATTTCTGCAATAGACATGAAAATATGAAAATAGGCATACTATTCATCTTCTAAAACACTTGTAATCTCCTAATCTTTTAAGTAGAAATAATGGGTATGAACCCTAATTCAAATCTCATGAATATTAATTTAAAATCATATGAAATTGTATTAACACTTGGTTTTGGGCACAAGGATGGAAGAAGATCCTTGTTCAAAAATCCCACATAGCTTGATTGATGATTAGATCAAGAAACTTGAATTATTGATTCCTATTTGAGTTCTTGAAGATGAATTCTTGATTATCCTATCCTAGGAATCCTCAATTTAGTGCTTTCTTGGAGAAATAATGGAGGATTTGGATTTCTTGGAGAAGGATCTTTGAACTCTAGGGTTAAGAAAGAATGGATGAAATTATGCATAAAGTGCTTAGGATATGATAAAATTCTTTGTTTTAGACGGATTAAGGCTTGGGAATTGACCAAAATACCTTTATTAATATTTTAAGAAAAAATGGAAAAGCAACATTTTTTTGGATTTATAGGCTATCGCGACGCGCCACTATCGCGGTGTCTCAATGGATAAGGGATAATTGGGAACTAGAAACATTCCGCGACTGCCACCATCATGGTGCTCTATAGAAATTCCATTTAGGCCAACAATGCAATGTGGTACAATTGCGTTGGCCTACTAGAAATTGCCAAATGGTAAATTGGATCTCTCCGCGATGCGAGCTTATCGCGGAGGTCCACTGGAAATTGACAATTAGGATTTAAACCATCTTCGCGATGCGGTGAGTGCCCAGGTGGCACACTGCTTCACTAGAAGCGCCATAACTTCTCAACCGCGTATCATATTTAGGAGAATTTGGTATTGATGTAAAGCTTATTCAACTAATTCTATATGAAATAAATATTATTCACTTTTGAAGCAATTTAAGTTAGGTAAAGTGTGGGGTATTATAATATCTCCCCCTTGGCAACATTCGACCTCGAATGTGGCTAGTTAAGCTGAAAATACTGAGGAATCTGAGGCTATATGCTATCATGACTGAAATAAACTGTATGGCTAAATCTCAAGGATAATGAGCTACTGAACTGATCTGTGAGTACATAAGGTGGTATAAAAATAACTATATATCTGAATCTGAGACTAGAAAAGAACTGAATGAAGGAAAACTATTACCTTCGGCTGAATCTAAGTTCATGGAGAAAAGATGAGGATACATGGTATGCATGTCTGCTTCTGCTTATGCTTCCCAAGTAGCACCCTCAATGGAGTGATTTCACCATAGAACTTTGACTAAGGGAACTTTTTTGTTCCTTAGTCTACGAATCTAATGATCAAGAATCTCTACTGGAACTTCTTCATATGAAAGGCTATTCTGAATATCTGTACTTTCTAGAGGAACTATAATGGCTGAATCATCTATGTACTTCTTCAACAAGAACACATGGAATACTGGATAAACTGAGGATAAATAAGTAGATCAAGCCTATACGCCACCTTCCCAACACGACTCAATATTCAGAAGGGACCTATATATCAGGGACTAAGCTTCCTCTTTTTGCCAAATCTCTTCACCCCTTTCATGGTTGAAACTTTCAAATACACAAGGTCATCTACCTCAAACTCAAGATCTCTTCTTCTTATGTCTGCATAAAATTTTTGATGACTCTGGGCTGCTTTCAATCTTTCTCAAATCAACTGAATTTTCTCCATGTCCTCTGTTGCGACTGAAACACACACAGAAGTGTACGCAATCATACAAGCATTATAGTGACGTAGACAGTCAAATATCGTTCCTATAAAGACTAAGCAACTAGAATTTAACCAAATTTTAGTTTTAGGTAACAGAGTATTAAGTGTTGAAGAGAATCAAGATGATTTGGAGTTTAAAAATAAAAGTGTAAATTAATGAATATAAAGAATAATAAGTTGTGACAATCTCAAGCAAGCAAGGTTGTAAACAATAATGATGAGAATTACCGGGTTGAGGCATTTCGAACAATCATACAAGTCTCTATTCTTGTAGTAGTCTCATTGGTTATCAGGTTGTTGATTCGCAAGGTTTATGCTACAAACTTGGTCTCCCGACCTCTATCTTTGTAATATTGTATCTACTACTCCCGCAGAGATATAAGAATTCTTCTAGATTCATAAATTTATCTTCTTGAAATTGAACCAAGAAAGTCTTCTAGGTATATCCCTAACCTAAATGCTAATTCAAATACCTTATTTCATAAAAGGATAAGAACCTTGCTCCTTAATTTCTTCATTTTATCCTACGATTCTCCTCCTGGATTCACATAGAAGTATAGATTTATTCTAATGGTGTCCACTTATCAAAATAGTAAGCTCAAAAAATTAAGAACAACACAGATGATAATCCAAAAAGAAACTACTGTAAAAAATATCAAAGAATAATCAAGTTCGTGGCCTCAATCCCAGAACAAGGGTATTTTGCCACTCATATTTCAATTCAACATAACAAATAAGTAATTAATCATACCCAAAATACATCTTGAATTAGAGCAGTTCAAAATAAATAATAAGAACCCTAAGAGAGAGAATATTTTTCATTTCACCGCTGCTATGCTTGCAAAAAGTGTTTGGAATTGTGCTCACTTGTTCATTTAATACGAGGGAAAATTTCACCAGATATTAACTCAAGACGCAACATGTCATGATTCATGTCGATAAGGCCATCACATCGCTTTATTATTGCATCGATGCACTATTACTTTGCTTTAAAAATTTGACTAAGTCTCGATTCACAACACACAACATGATGCGTCGACTTCACATCGTGTCACTGGAATTACTATCTGAAAATTTAACTAAGTCACCAAACTCACTGATCGATGCGACACGTCAACTTTGCATCGTATTACTGGAAATTCTCCCTAAAGATTCAATTAAATCTCATTAATCACTCTTTTCAAGATGCTTCCTTTTATTTTTACTCTCGTTCATCTACACATGTTCTTAGACTTAATAAAAAGCGTTCTTTCATATCAACATGATTAATTCCACACCATTGATAAATAATTGCTTCATAATATGTGTCCAGTTTTAGCCCAAATCCCTTGGAAATTTAACCTATATCACTAATCATATTAGTTATCCACGAAACACAATTTAGCTCACATGAAATATAATTAACATAATTTTTGTTCTCAAAACAAGTTCAAATATGGGTAGATAGTGGTGTTTGAACATATAAATACGCCCAAGATCACAAACCGACACTAAAAACCTTGTTCGTCCTCAAACAACTTCAAGCAACACAATCACTAAATCTTCTAATCACAACCTAAGAGTCATGCTAGCGTTGGGCATTTACACAAATGTGTCAATGTAATACCCCGTACTTTTCGTAGCTTGAAAAATTTCCCAAGAATGTTAGAAGCTTTCTTTGAAAGATGAATCCACTTTTTTACATGAGGTATTTTCTAGATTTTCACTTTTTATCATGTGGGTAATCGAATAAGCTTTCCATCGATACTAAATTCTCCCAAATCCGACACCCAAGTGAAGAGTTAGACCCTTTTTAGTGAGACAGTGTATTATCTGAGCCTTCAGCGCGTCACTGAGATAGCTCAAATGGCAATTGTCATTTTCTAGTGTTGCTCCACGATAGTGGAATATCATGCCAACTTTCTGGTCATTGACAAGGTGGCAACGCGATAGCTCTGTGAATAATGCTCAAACTACACTCTTGAATGGGTGTAAGCGATCGTTGTCAGTATAAAACCCAAATAGGTTGGGGTCAAATACCATAGGGAATAAGGTGTGAACTCAAGTTGCTTATGATTTAATTCACTTGTAGTTTATTGTTTCCTGAAATGGAGTTTAAGTTTTGCAGATAATTGATTGTCACTTTGAATTTGATATTTGTAACGTAAATTTTATGAAATATCCAAGATTATGTTCACTAGGGCTTACGGTACATGACAAATGCTAAAATTTACTCAAGACTCTCATGGTGGTTAGGATCATAAGCTATATTTATCGATGATATGCTCAAATGTCTCTTGACCTATCAAGGGTCTGAATTTCCTAATCTTCTCGGACTTAGGGAATCGTTATGCACTGTCCAAATTTTACCTCATGTTAATCAACCTTATTACAATACTGATTATTAAATGAAGCCTTTCCGAGTCCCTTTTGATAATTAACTTCCTACTATTTATGATTTCTTTCTCAAGCAAACCAAAGTAGGTACGCCTACTGTTTCCAACCAGCAGACGTAAATTATAATCTCAGAATTACCAAGAAATCCCAACACATGAAATCTTGAGTATTTAACACCTTATCATGACCTAACACTAGATCTCATGATCCAGGTTACAGGTGTTTATCCACTCATGATGCAAGAAACAAGTATGCAAATTGAATTCATAACTTAAAGGATTAACTTACAATAATGAAGAAAATCAAAAGTATACTTTGAATTGAATCACAAGGCAAAGATCCAAAATATTGGTCTTACAAAGAGAGAGAGAGAGAGAAATCATATCTTCTATCTTGTGGGATATGTCCATCGATAATAGAAAACCCTCAAAAAAGACTTTAAATAGTTAAACCTAAAATAATAAAATAAAATTAAAGTTTCAAATTTTCCCTCAAAATAGATGACGACGCCCTTGACGGCCTATCTGGAGTTTGACGGCCTATCACGGACATCATCATATTCTCTTTAAGTTTAGCTTTTATCGTCTCAGGCTGAAGGCGACAATGATGTCCTATCAGGAGTCTGATGGCGCATCATGGATGTCGTCAGCTTTTTTTCCATTTTGTGAATTTCTGCCTAAGGTTGACGGTGATCCTGATGCCTTATCACAACTATGACGCCTAATCACGATATGCCATCATAATATTATAGAAAATATCATTCTCTGGTTAAGGCTGATGACATCACTGATAGATTATTACACTTTTGACATCTTATCACTTGACATCATCACAGTATTCAATTCATGCCAACTCTCTAGTTATGTTTGACGACAACAATAATAGCCTATCATGGGTCTAATGACTTATCACAGATATCGTCAGCCATACTTCTCTTTAACTTTCTCTAAATTTCAATTTCTTTGCCTCCATTCTTGTTAGTTATCTGCTCCATCAGGTTATACTGTAAAATCAACATAAACACATCAAAAAACAACAAAAGTTACTTAAGACCTCAAAATTATTCTAGGTTAAAGGCCTTAAATGTGTTAGTAATTTCTCACACATCAACACCCTCAACTAAAAACAATTACTTGTCCTCAAAATACACATCAACTACTGAGCACACATTCATTTCCTCATGCTGTTTCATTGATTTGCCCATATCAAACCATGTTACTTCATAATTCATCCTGAATAAGAGTTCCTTCACTCTCAAATCGATCAACATACTTTCGGTTTTAAGGAAAGATCAACCCAAGATTATGGGCACCTCAAAGTCCACCTCGTAGTCCAGAATGATGAAGCCTCCAGGGAGTATGAAATTGGAAACCTTTACTAACACATCATGCAGAATGCCGACAGGTCGCTTTACTGACCTATCCTCCATCACTAGTCTTATGTTGGTGGGTGTGGGATTCCCCAAATCCAACTTTTTATAAATAGACAATGGCATCAAATTAACACTTTCTCCCAGATCACACAGTGCCTTGGTGAATTCTATAGTTCTAATTGTGCAGGGAATAGTAACTGCACCTGGGTCTGGCTTCTTCTGCATTAAGGTCCTTGTAGAGATAGCACTACAAACGTTGAGATATTCCTCCAATTCGTAGCTCACCGCTCATTTTTTTGTCACAAGGTCCTTCATGAATTTCGCATATCCTGACATTTGCTCAAGTACCTCAATCAGAGGCATATTTATTGTCAATTTCTTAAGCATTGCCATAAATTTGCTGAATTTGGCATCATCAGCCTTTATCCTCAATCATTGAGGAAAGAGAGGTGGTGGTCTTGGGATAGTTTTCGACACCACTTCCTCTTCCTTCTTCCTTACCTTCTCTGAAGCATCAACAGAGCTATTTAGCTTCTCAGACTCCCTTGGATTGCTTTCTTCTAGTTTATCCACAACTACCATATTATTCGCAGACTTGCCAACAGAAGGGCCAGGTAAGATCTTACCACTCCTGGTAGTAATAGCCAAACATGATCCATCATTTTACACATTCTGAACCATTTCACTAGATACAAAACTGATTCTTCTCTGGTTCAGCATTGTAGAAAGTTAGCTCATCTGCTGCTCCAACTGCTTGATTGAAGTTTACTGTGAACTAACCAACTAACTCAGAGTAGAAAATTCACTCTTTATAGTATTTACCCTTGAGTTGGTAGCTTCAAATCCCTCCAATAGTTTTTCCATGAAGTCCTCTATAGACATCTTTCCAGAGCTAGTTGCAGTAGCTTCCTGATTTCTAGGAAAAACATATAAACCACTCATTTCATTTCTGCTTCTCCAGTTCCCTTGCTCCTTATAACTAAAACCAGGCTTGTAATAAATGTTCTGACCTTGATTTCCTTGGCTATTGCCTTGAAACCCCCCTGATTATTAACATACTTAGCCTCTTCTTATGGCTCAATATCAACTCGGTCCTAAGAAGTCACAACCTTTACTTTCTCTGTCTTCCTCGATAATAAGTGCTTGGTGAGCAACTCCATCTGAGTCTTTAGATGGGCCATATCTTAATCCCATTTCTCATCTCTCTTGTATTGTTCAGTAGTTATTCCAACATAAACAGTAGGGATTGTCACCACAGAATCCCTGGTGTACCAAGCCCGACTCTATATGGTTATCCTATTCAACATATCTGAGGCATCATAAAATGACAGATCAATAAATGAACCACCATCGGAGTTATCTACAATTGTCTTTGTTACGGAGTTAAGAGCCCTGTATAAAGTCTCCATCAAATGTATGTCTGTCATGTTATGGTTCGGACACTGTGTCAGCTTCTTCTTGAACCTCTCCCAAATTTCATGCAAGGCCTCATTTGGGAGTTGTCTAAAGTTGCTGATCTCATCCCTCAACTGTACCCTCCTTGAAGGTGGAAAGAACTTTTCTAGGAAAGCTCCTTTCAACTACCTCTAGTTAGTTATAGAATCAGTCGTTAGCACATTCAGCCATAATGTTGCCTCCCTAGACAGAGACAACATCAACAACCTCAATCGGATAGCGTTCTGTCTCACTCCTGGGTTATCAAAAGATTTGCAAATGGTGACAAAATTCACCAGATACAGGTTAGGGTCATCCCCAAAAAGGCCTCCAAACAACCCTTTCAATTTCAGGAGTTGGATCATCATGCTTGTAATGTTGAACTTTACTCTAGGTGCCAATGGTAGAGGAATGATGGAACCCGTTGCACCAGCTTCGTCCATACCATCATCGTCATCATCAAATACATACTACAACGGCTGTTCAGCCATTCCTTGTTATGCATTGGAGTTCCAGATTGAGCTGTTCTTGGCATACACTATTAAGATCCTAAAAATAAACAAAAACAACAAAAAAACATAAATCTATAAAATGTAACTAATAGTAAATTAGCGCATGTAAACTTTCAGTTTACAACCGTATTCCCCGGCAAAGGTGCCATTTTTGATAATGCTCAAATTACACTCTTGAATGGGTGTAAGCGATCATTGTCAGTATAAAACCCAACTAGGTTGGGGTCGAATCCTACAGGGAATAAGATGTGAACTCAGTTATTTATGATTGAATTCACTGGTAGTTTACTGTTTCCTGAAATGGGGTTTAAGTTTTGCAGATAATTGATTGTCACTTTGAATTTGATATTTGTAACCAAGATTTTATGAAATAACAAGGATTATGTTCACTAGGGCTTACGGTACATGACAAATTCTAAAATTTACTCAAGACTCTTACGGTGGTTAGGATCACAAGCTATCTTTATCGATTATATGCTCAAATATCTCTTGATTTATTCAAGCATCTAATTTCCTAATCCTCTTGGACTTAGGGAATTGCAATGCACTGTCCTGATCTTACCTCAGGTTAATCAACCTTGTTACAACACTGATTATTAAACAAAGCCTATTCGAGTCCCTGTTGATAATTCACTTCCTACTGTTTATGATATTTTTTCTTAAGCAAACAAAAGTAGGTACGCCTACTATTTGCAACCAACAGACGTAAATTCTAATCTCAGAATTACCAAGAAATCCTAACACCTATTAAATATTGAGTATTTAACACCTTATCATGACCTAAGCCTAGATCCTTTGATCCAGGTTATAGGTGTTTAGCCACTTATGATATAAGAAACAAGTATGCAAATTGAATTCATAACTGAAAGGATTAACTTACAATGATGAAGAAAATCAAAAGTATACTTTGAATTGAATTACAAGGCAAAGCTCCAAAATATTAGTCTTAGAGAGAGAGAAAATAATTGTATCTTTTATCTTGTGGGATATTTCCATTGATAATAGAAACCCCTCAAACAAGGCTTTAAATAGTTAAACCTAAAATAAGGAAATAAAATTAAAGTTTACGATTTTCCCTCAGAATTGATGACGACGCCTGTGACGGCCTACCAGGAGTTTGACAGCCTATAACGGATGTCGTCAGATTCTCTTTAAGTTTGGATTTTGCTATCTCAGGCTGATGGCGACAATGACGTCTTATTATTAGTCTGATGACGCTTCATTGATGTTGTAAGTTCCTCTTCCATTTTGAGAATTTTTGCCTAAGGTTGACGGTGATTCTGATGCCTTATGACAACTCAGACGCCTTATTACGACATATCATCATAACATTACAACAAATCTCATTATCTGGTTAAGGCTGATGACATCTCTGATGCCTTATCACACTTTTGATATCTTATCACCAGAGATCATCACAGTATTCAATTCATCAGAACTCTCTGGTTATGTTTTACGACAACTGTGATAGCCTGTCATGGGTCTGATGACTTATCACAGAAGTCGTCATCCATACTTTTCTTCAGCTTTCTACAGATTTTAACTTCTTTGCCTTAATTCTTGTTGGTTCTCTACCCATCAGCTTATACAGTAAAATCAACATAAACACATCAAAAAATGACAAAAGTTGATTAAGACCTCACAATTATTCTATGTTAAAGGCCTTAAATGTGTTACATATCACTCTGCATCGTACCAGCATGCAATTTCACATTTGTCACTTTTCTGTGACCTGGCGAGATAGTGGCGCATTGTGCCAAGGATGAAAATTGAGAAATTTTCTCAGAAATTAAAGACTTATCCAAGGGTTAAAAGGGTAAATTTCTTACCCCTATTTGCTCCCAATAACATGTGATTTAGCCATTCTTCACCCAAAATATACTAGTTTCTCTTAAGTTTATCTCAAGAACAAGCTAGGGTTTCTATTGGGGATTCAAATTCAAGAAGGTTTCACCGTCAATCTTCATGAAATCATGAACTAAGGTATGAGTAGTGTTCATTCATGGACTCCTTTCATCAATGAAGCCCGAGAATCTCTTTTCTAAGTTTAAGTTTATGGATTTCTTTATGAATTTCATGTTGGGTTGTTTTTTTAATGTTAAGAATGATCAATTGAATTCAAATCTATGTTGGGTGATCAATTTTATATGGAATTTATTTGTATAGATGTATATTCAGTGAACCTATAAATAAACCCTAGGATGATGAAATTAGAGATGAATCATGATGATTAATTATTGTATAATGTTTCTACATGTGCTATACCTACCAAGTGTTTGATTAAATGCCTAGATGAAAGAAAAATGCCCAACTAGTATGATATCACGAAATCCCCATGTATATACAAGCTTATGCATATCACATGTTTGATGAAGTGCTTCAATATATGAATTATGAATTGTGTTGTTGGTCATGTTTTCAAGTAAGACATGCCATGTCAATTCTCATCGAGTCCTGGGGGTACTTGTACTCGAACATTTAGCTGTGTGACTGGAGCCATGGCACATTTTCATGATCTCCTCAGTCAAACTATGATCTATAGAACTCATTTAGTCATATGACTTAGGAAATCTCAGTAACCTTAGTATTCCCAGTCAATCTCAGTAACCTTAGTATTCTCAGTCGCTCCTCAGAACTCAGTACATTCTGTCAGTCATCAAAATTCAGTAAATTTAGTTTAACTCATCTAAACAATATCACTAGTATCAGTTAAGTTTATCTAATCAGTTCAGTTTAGTTAATCAATTCAGCTCAATTAATTAGTTTAGCTTTTTTTGGATGGGAGTAGGATTCAGCACCGAGCGAGCCTAGGGATAGGGATTCACCAGCTAGATAGGACAGAGATCCCTAGAAGCAATCCCTAAGTTCAAGAACTATGTAGCCAGCATAGGTATGAGATATAAATCATTAGATATGATTGACATACTCAAGGGTCGCCCGTTAGCACATTTAAATGTATAGGACTGATCTGAGGGGTCACCTGCTAGATTAGGGCTGACTCCACAGCTGTTGACTTTACCAGTGGTGCGGTACTGACACCCTTCTAGCTGGGGTTATAGGTTGGACCCCAGTTAGCTTAGTTTGGGGCATGTCGGTTCGATAAATACATCTCACAGTTTTAGTTACTAAACTAGGGTTGTTAGATACAGTCAATTCATCTAGGTAGTATAGATTTAAGACTGTCAGATACAATCAATCCTTATCATTATAAATAGACTCCAGGATTATTCGCTAGACAAGACTAATCTCAACTATGGTCAATCAGTAATGGTATCATCAAATTTAGAGATCACCGACTAAATAGAATTGATCTCAAATTTAGTTGCTCAGATACAGTACAAAATTTAGCTAGTTCTATTAGATTAAGGTCTATCAGATATAGTCACACATGTTATCAGTTATATCAGTTATCGGAACTTATATTATTTCTATTCAGCTTTAGGACTATCAGATACAGTCAACCAGACCAGTTTTTCATAATTAGAACTGTCAGACACCGTTATCTATGTATTAGTAACATAGTATCAATCCCTCAGTATTTAGTAATACATTATTAGTTTCTATTTATCAGTGACTCAGATGTCAATATCAGTAGATTTAGTAGTCAGAACTCAGTATCCAGTCCTATCATGATCTCAGTTATATTTATATACGCATGCATGTATTCTCACGTTCATGTTATGCAGTCAGTTAGTATTTTTCATGCATATGAACCTATTGCATTCAGTCTACCTTACTTGCATACTAGTACATTTAAAGTACTGACGTATTTCTGCTATGGTATCTTATACCATAGGTTTAGAAGAACTAGCTCCAGAAAACCAGTAGTATCCCAGTTCAGTGATCAGAGTTAGAAGTGAGTCCTCATCCTTAGAGGACATGATGATCACATTACTATTTCAGTTTTTAATTTATTTTAGTAGTTGAAATTAGTTGGGGACATGTCCCATCACCTTTTTATTCAGACAGTTTAGAGGCTTTCAGAGTACAACATGATCAGACAATTATCTCAGTTGTTTTGGTATTATTATACAATATTTTTTAGTTATGTACTAGTATTGAACCTTATGGTCTTTCAGTTCATGTTTTCATATTTATGATATTATTACTATTATTCAGTGCTTAGTTTACAGATATCAGTCATGGGTTAGCTTGTGGTCCTTCAGGTTCATGGTCACCGTGTAGCATTTTGGGTACAAGATTTAGAGCGTTACAAACTTGGTATCAGAGTCTAAGGTTAAATAGTGTCCTATGAAGTCTGAAAAGCTGTATCTAGTAAAGTTTTATACATGTATGTATTGTGAAACACACTTTTGTGCAGGAGGCTATAAGGTATTTTAGGAATAGTCTCTCTTCTTTCAGTATTCATGTCATGCCAGTGAGCAGAGGATCTAAGTTAAACTCTCAGTCTAATCCATTTATCTCTTTCTTCTACAAAACATGCCTCCTAAAAGAAAAAACAGGAATCAGTTAGCCCCTCATCCCGAAGAACTTTTGGGCGATCATGTTCCTCGTGTGTAGTTCAGGGTCATATTTACTACTCTTGCTCAGTTAGTTGCTAATCATAATAAATGACTAACTATCATTCCATCTAACCCAGTGGCCAATTTAGTTGTAGCCAGTATTTGGGAATTCACCCGAATGAACCTTCCATCCTTTCTTGGGTCTAAGTCAGATGAGGACCCTCATAAATTTCTAAATCAGGTTCAGAAGGTGACTGTCATCATGGGGGTGACTACTATCGAGAGTGTTGATCTAGCTGTATACCAGTTAGAACATGTTTCTCACACTTGGTTCAAGCAGTAGAAGTCAGAGAAGGCAGACAATGCAGGGTCAGTTGAGTAGGAAGAATTTGCTTCAGCATTCCTTGACAGATTCTTTCCCCTAGAGCTTAGAAAAGCCAAGGAGCTAGAGTTCATCAACCTCAGGTAGGGTAATATGATAATGAAAGAGTATTTTCTTAAGTTTACTCTATTAGCTAGATATGCCCCTCATGTAGTTGCAGACAGTAGGGCCAAGATGAGTAAGTTTGTGTTAGAGGTGAATGATAATATGGTTAATGAGTGCAGATATGCCATGAAGAATAGTGACATGACTTTAGATAGACTTATGAATCAGTCTAGCTAAAGTCATGTGACTGATTCACCCGAATGAGTTATTCAGTCATTAATCAGTCCGTGGATGCCCTATGCATCACCCCAGTATCTCAGTAAGGTGAGCATTCTTAGAGGTACATAGTGTCCCAACGGGAAGATATCCCATTATTCCTCAACATTCTCATGACTTAAATAAAGTTTATCTTCACATAAAAAATCCAGTTTAGAGTAGATGGTATTCATAAGTTTTGATCCTCAAAGTCTTAACCTCAACTTTGGGCCAAGTATTCAAAGGCTCAGTTTCGTTCATGATATTCAGTTTGTATGTCACGTATCAGACCAGAGTCAGTTAGGTTCTTATATTTCCACTCATGCATGTTTAGTAAGACGATCTCGTATTCATTAGCATTTCCGATTAAGATAACAGTTCTCCTTAGTGTTTCTCAGTTTCATGTTCAGTATTCATCACAAACTTGGTACTAAGTACCCTTGTATATTCATCCATGCATTCATATACCAGTTCAGGCATATAATTATACATTAGATATGCATTCTCACTGCGAGAAATTCAGTTCATCAAAATATTCATTCATGTACTCATAAGTTAATTATCAGTCATGCATCAGATATGTGTGAATTCAACTTATTAGTCATGCATTAGATATGTATGTTCAGTATGTTATATTCAACCATAAGTCATGTCAGTCATGAAATTATGTTCTATCCAGTCATGTTCAGTATGTATGTCATTTTGTATTTTTTCCATCTCACTCAGTCTCATTCGAGGACGAATGTTCTCAAGGGGGAGATATTGTAATACCCATACTTTTCCTAGCTTGAAAAGTTTTTGAAGAATGTTAGAATCTTTCTTTAAAAGATGAATCCGCTTTATTAATCATGGTATGTTCAATATTTTATATTTTTATCATGCGGGGAATTGAGTAAGCATTCCATCGATACTAAATTCACCGAAATCCGACACACGGGTATAGAGTTAGAGCCTTTTTAGTGAGAAAATGTATCACCTGAGCCTTCAGCACATCGCAGAGATAGCTCAAATGGAAATTGTCAATTTCCAATGATGCTCCACGATAGTGGCGCGTTGCGCCAAACTTTTAGGTCGCATACAAGGTGGAAACATAATAGCTCCACATTGCACCACTGTGCAATTTCCCATAAGTCACTTTCCAATTACTTGGCACGATAGTGGAGCGTCGTGCCAAGGATGAAAATCAGGAAATTTTCACAGAAATTAAAGACGCATCAAAGGATTTAAAGGGTCAATTTACTACCCCTATTTAAACCCAATAATACATGATTTAGCCATTTTTCCCCCAAAATATACTAGTTTCTCTCAAGTTTCTCTCAAAAACAAGCTAGGGTTTCTATTGGGGATTCAAATTCAAGAAGGTTTTACCGCCTATCTTCACAAAATCATGAATTAAGGTATGCGTAGTGTTCATTCATAGACTTATTTTATCCATGAAGCTCGAGAATCTCTTTTCTAAGCTTAAGTTTATGGATATCTTTATGAATTTTATGTTGGGTTTGTTTTGTTTATGTTGAGAATGATCAATTGAATTCAAATCCATGTTGGGTGATCAATTTTATATGGAATTGATTTGTATAGATGTATATTAATGTGAACCTATAAATAAACCCTAGGATGATGAAATTAGAGATGAACCATGATGATTAATTTTTGTATAGGGTTGTCTACATGTGCTATGCCTACCATGTGTATGATTAAATGCCTACATGAAGAAACAATACCCAACTAGTATGATATCATGAAATCCCCATGTATGTACAAGCATATTTATATCACATGTTTGAGAAAGTGCTTCAATATATGAATTATGAATTATGTTGTTGGTTATGTGTTCAAGTAAGCCATGCTATGATAGTTTCTTCTCATCGAGTCTTGGGGGTACTTGTACCCGAACATTTAGCTGTGTGCCTAGAGCCATGTCATGTTTTCACGAGATCCTCAGTCAAGCTATGATCCATAGAACTCAGTTAGTCTTGTAACTCAGGTAATTTCAGTAATCACAGTGACCTCAGTATTCCCAGTCAATCTCAATAACTTCAGTTTTCTCAGTCAATTCTTTGAACTTAATACATTCCGTCAGTCAACGAAACTCAGTAAATTCAGTTTAGCTCTACTAAAAAATAAAACTAGTATCAGTTCAGTTTAGATAATCAGTTCAGTTTAGTTAATCAGTTTAGCTCAATTAATCAGTTCAGTGTCTTTCAGATGGGAGTAGGATTCAGCACCGAGCGAGCCTAGGGATGGGGACTCACCCGCTAGATAGGACTGAGATCCCTAGAAGCAATCCCTAAGTTCTAGAACTACGTAGCCAGCGTAGGTACGAGATGTCACCCATTAGATAGAACTGACATACACAGGGATCACTCGTTAGTGCATTTAAATGTATAGGACTGATCCTAGGGGTTTTCCGCTAGATTAGGACTGACTCCACAATAGTTGTCTTTATAAGTGGCACGGTTCTAACACCCTTCCAGTTGGGGTTACAGGTTGGACCCCAGTTAGCTTAGTATAGGGCATGTAGGTTAGATGAATACATCCCACAGTTTCAGTTACAGATTAAAGACTGTCAGATACCATCACTCCTTATCTTTATAAATAGACTCTAGGATCACCCACTAGATAGGACATATCTATACTATGGTTAATCAGTAATGGTATCATCAGATTTAGAAATCACACGCTAGATAGGACTGATCTCAAATTCAGTTACTCAGATACAGTATGGAACTCAGCTAGTTCTATTAGATTCAGTACTGTCAGACACAATTATCCATGTATCTGTAACATAGTATCAGTCCCTCAGTATTCAGTAATTCAATATTATTTTCTATTCATCAGTGACTCAGATATCAATGTCAGTAGACTCAGTAGTAAGAACTCAATATCCATTCCTATCATAATCTCAATTACAGTTACGTATGCATGCATGTATTCTCACGTTCATGTTAGTCAGTTAGTTAGTATTGTTCATGCATATGAACATATTGCATTAAGCCTACCTCACTTGCATACCAGCATATTCAAAGTACTGATGCATTTGCGCTATTGTGTCTTATACCATTGGTTTAGAAGCACGAGCTCCAGAGAACCAGTAGCATCCCAGTTTAGCGATCAGAGTTAGCAGTGAGTCCTCATCCTTCGAGGACATGATGATCACATTATTATTTTAGTTTTTAGTTTATTTCATTAGTTGGAGTTAGTTGGGGATATGTCCCATCAACCCCTTATTCAAACAGTTTAAAGTCTCTCAGACTATAGTATATTCAGATAATTATCTCAATTGTTTTAGTATTGTTATACCATATTTTTCATTTATGTACCAGTATTGAACCTTATAGCCTTTCAATTCATGTTTCTGTATTTATTATATTATTACTATTATTCAGTGCTCAGTTTACAGATATTAGTCATGAGTTAGCTTGTGGTCCTTCGGAGTCATGGGTACCGTGTAGCGTTCTGGGTACCAGATTCAGGGCATTACAGTCAAGAATACTACTTTGCACATGAACAATTTGTTTCAAACCTCATCATTTCAATAGTGACATTCAATTTGTTGGTAAACTTAATTAAAACACGCAATCAAACCACACAATAAGTAATCCGGACTTTCATCAGCATGCATCCTCACAACAAGAAAGTTTCCCGATATCACTCACAATTGTTCAATATTTATCACGAAGGGTATATCAAAATTTAATCACTCACTCTCGATAAAGAATTCATACATAATAGATAATAAACCATAAGCTTGCTCTTAGTTTAATACACTACTAATAGTCAGATGTTGAAATGTAGGATCAGTTAGGTTTTTCATGGTTGTAATGTAGGCTAAGGGATGGGTAGGAACTATTTAGGAAATAGTTACTAATCTCCCTAAGAACTTTAATACATAACCATCTTTAATCAAACTCACATTTTATCAACCCAACTTTTCACTTCATTACCTTCATGCATCAATTGCTCACCACATTTTTTTTAAGGACATTAACAAAACTATGGTAAGATTATTTTTCTTCTTTTTCATCACTATTCAATTTTCAACTTTTCTTCACACCCCATATCTTGTTACGCACCCCTATAGTAGCTACCCTCAACTAAAGTTATTCTTCTTTGTTGAGGCGCATATTGTCCTTAATGGACCAGGGCCCAAACAGGTTCATTGTAATAAAAATCGAGCAACAAAAAAAACTAAAATTTCTTGCACATTTCATCTAACTCCTAACCATCACAATTAAACACACACTTAACACTTATTTAGCACTTCACTTTCACCTTTCTCCTTCTTATATTTCACACTCCCTTCTTATTAGTTATCTATTTTAAAGCGCTTAGGAGCTATGGATTGAATATAGGTCTATCAAAGAAAGGATTAGGCTACATATGAGGTTACCAAAGAAATCAGGTCATCGGCTCAACGGGGCTAACTAGGGACATGCAAAAGGATCGGTAAATAAAGTCTTTACAATTTGGTTAGCAAAGAAATTCATAAATCACTTCCTACACCCAACACCCTTTATTTCACTTTGTAAACATACCGGGCAATTTATACTCATTGCTATATACGTAGAATACAAATAAATACTCACACCCTCGGTGCATGATAAGAGTTAAGTTGGATCCTTAAGGTTCCCGATCTTGTTCTTTGTCAAATTCAACATTAATCCAATCAAATCGCACTACACCTGTTGAGATTTCACATCTAAAAACACTTATTTTTTTGTTTCAAAACAATTGAATTTATAATCATAAAAAAATCTGGCCCAACACAAAGCAATTTTCAAAGGTCGCAATCGGGATCTTATCAATTTCTCAGCTTCTTAAGACAAGATCCCCCTAAGACGGTTGTCATCTATCTATCTAGGGGAGGGTACTAACTATGAAAAGTTATTTATAATTGCCAAAAAAGGAAAATATAATATTGTAAATTGAAATTTGCCGAGGAGGGAAAAAATAAATACTTTAAACTGAGTTTGCCAAAAATGGCGGCAACCAACAAAATTCTAAACTTACTAAATATTACAGATATAATGTTTCGACTAGCTAGAAAATCATCCAACCAAAACTTCCATCCAACCAAAACAAAAATATTCCTACCCTGACATATTTTTTCCTACTAAATAAGTTTCACATCTATACTCCTTCCATGACATTTTTTTCAATCCTTAAATACAAAGACTCTCACTGCTACCCAAAATCCAAAGAGACGTGATGAAACTTGTCACGACGAACGTTGACAAGTAAGCCTATCATCCAAACCAATGCATAAAGGGGAAAAGACAATAATAACTCCAAGGTAAGGCTTTTAGAATGAAGATGAACCATACAAGTATAAAAAATGCGGAAATAAATATAATAACTCAACCATAACTCCCAAAACTAGGTGTCAATAGTATAAGAACTTATCTAATACAACTTGAATCCAAGGAAATACATAAGTTATCCAAATACAAGAGAAACTCTGTCTATATAATAAAAGTAGAGACATGGTCTATAAAAAAGGTAGTATAATATATCCGGATGCTTGGAGGCCAACTACTACATTGAAACCTCCAAAAATTTCTCAAGTCAAGCAAGCTGAGGTGTACTCGATTTAGAACCTGCACCGAAAGAACGTAGTAGTCATGAGTATGGTTCACTTGTACTCGGCAAATATCATAGGCCGGCTGAGCAAAGTAGAAAATAAAGCATACAAAATACATACTAAGAGCACATCACCTGCAATTATAAAATATCCCACAATGGTAGTCCACACCGTTTTTACTTACAGTTCTAATATATCACAAATGCAACAACAATACAGCAAGTATAAAACAAACATACATTATATCAGATGTAAGAATAAAATAGAGAAGAACATGTATATACAGGATGGTCAAGTATAAGTAAAGAGATATAGAGCACGTAGAAATATAACAAGTCAATGCAAAAATTCAATCACAATATCAACACAATAAAGCAAATACAATGTATAAGATGATAATGTTGTTGCTGTTGCTGATGATGTGATGATGATGATAATAATTCATAAGGTTGGCATGAATAGATACACTAATGTTCTGTCTGTAAATCATACTGTCTAAGTGTAAAAGGATTTACTTCTATATCTGAAATTTGAAAGATGAAATGTAACAAATATCTTTCTATAAAGCATAATCTGAATAAATTTATGAGTCTTTACACTTAGTTTTCTAATAGCATTTCTATTTTTATTTTCTGAAAGTCTTTACTATTAGGGAGGTTCTTATAACCGACATAAACCATATGAGCTAACATGGAGTCCAATGTCTTGTTTCCCTAAGGGAAAGACTTCACGATGGGGAGGGGTATTATACTCTAGCCAAGGAGTATAACCTAAGCTAAGTTATCACATATATAACGTTCATCCACATAAAAGTGGGAATAATTTGATAATTTGTACCTACGTTGGCTACGTAGTTCTGTAGAAAATAAGGCACGCTAATCCTACTCTTCTCACTCGATGCTAAATACTACTCTCTTTAAGCTGCGCTCATTCTATTGGAAATCCACTTTAAAACTAGCTTAAGGGTTTATTCTGAAATTAATTATGCATTTATCTGATTATATCTATAAATAAAGATATTTTGAATTTTGTAATCTGTAGTAAATCTATAAAGTGGATTCTAAATCTTATCTGAGGATCAAAAGATCAAAGCTTTACTAAAAATATAAAAATAAACTGATCATCTGATGCTTAAAGCATAATTTTTCTTGAAATAATAATGTTCAATCTTGAAATAATAACCCATCCATCAATATAATGTCAAAACATCATATAATCATTCTTGATAATGAGAACAATGATAATTCATCTCAAAATTTGGAAATTACAGCAATAGTCATGAAAATATGAAAATAAACATGTAATTTAACTTCTAAATCACTTGAAATCTCATAATCTTGCAATTAGCAATAATGGGTATGAACCCTAATTCAATCTCATGTATATTCATATAAAATTATGTAAATTATAGTTAAAAGCTAGTTTTAGGCACAAGGATGAAAAATAAACCTTGTTCATAAACCCTACATGCCTTGGTAAATGATTAGATGAAGAATCTTGATTTTTAGATTCCAATTTGAGTTCTTGAAGATGAGTTCTTGGTTATCTTGTCTTCAAAATCCTCAATTTTGGGTTTTCTTGGAGAACCAATGAAGGAATTTAATTTCTTGGAGAAGAAGCTTTGGAACTCTAGGGTTTTGCTTTGAAAGAGAAAGGAAGAAAATAAGCATAAGATGCTTGGGATATGCTTAATTCTTTGTTTTGGACGAATTAGCGGCTTGAGAATTGACCAAAGTACCTTTTTAAATTTTTAATCGGAGCTGGAAACAATAAAAAAATTTCAAACTAGCATGCCACCACGATGCGCTACTATCGCGGAGGCTCAGTGGAAAATAATAACTGGGACCTGGAAGTTCTCCACGATATGGAGCTATTGTGATGCTCTACTGATTATCATTTGGGCCATCGCACCCGACGCACCACCATCACGGTGAGCCACTGGAAATCTCCAAATAGGATACTGAGATCCTCCACAATGTGGGAAAATTGCAGAGGTCCACTAGAATTGAAGATTACCATTTTTACCTTCACCGCGATGCGATGCTCGCCCAGTTGGTGTACTGCCTTACTAAAATTGCCCTAACTTCTCAGCGGAGTATCGGATTTGGATGAAATTGGTATCGATGGAAGGCTTATTCAGTTTTCTACACAATGGAGGGTCCAAATATGGAAAATTTCACATGCATAAAAAGGTATTCATTTTGAAGATAACTTTTCACATTCTAGAAGTGAAGTTAGGATAGAAAAAGTACGAGGTATTACAAGAATTCCTATGTAAAACATTTCAGGCAAGATTAAAATAACAAAATCATTCACCATAAGTATAAATTGGTCAAAGAAGAAAGCATCAAAGATAACTCCTGCAATTTTACCAAATAAATGAGCATGTCAGCATATCCATTGTAAAATCAACTAAAACATCACTTAAACGTACAATGGAAAAACAAAATGTCATGTTGTCCTTTCTTACCAGACATTCCTATACAAATCTCAACAAGTTCCAAACGTTTAAGAACCTTAAAATATTTGGTAACATGCCAAACTCTATTTATAATTATACATAGTTATATCAGTTATATATACATCTTTAACATAATATCAAAGCTGACGCAACATAAAAGTTATTTTTATTACAAATATGATCTTCTTAGACAAAAATAACAACCCTGCAACCCCAAACACACACTGAAAAAATAACACAACATTCTATTGGAACATACATTCCTATTAAAATCTCACAAGTTTCAAAATCTATAGAACCTTAAAAAAAATTGTAACATGCAAATTGTATGCATAATTATACACAATGATATCACTTATATATAGTACTTCATATAAATGGGATAACACAATATCCAAGATGACAAAACATGAATAAATTATTTTACTACAAAATAGTCTTCTTACCTCAAGAAGAACAACTCCAAAGTCCCCCATAAACACACACACCCAAATAAAACATGACATTTCTATAAAAATCTCAAAACGTTTCAAACTTTCAAGAACCTTAACAAATTCTGCAATATGGAAAATATGAAATTACCGGTGCACCAAGAAGCTCAATATCAAGATCTAAATTTCTTTGAGAATTCTGCCCAATGTGTAATAGAATGAAACACCAGTAATATCAGTACCCTTGGGAATAATTTCTAGTGCTTTGGGTGCTCAATTTATGACAACTAAGAGGGTATTTAAGTTGATTACGTATTCCTTATCCACTTCAGCCTATTTACTCACATTTATATCAAACTTTTTCCCTGCTGTTAAAGTATTCTTTCCAACCTCTTGAGATATCTCATGCTATTGTTCAAAGTTGACGTTAATTAAGACAAATTTACCTACAGTCTAATTACCTTCAAGGTTGCCAGGTATCACTCATTATACCAATTACTCAAAGTAACCCTGTTAAAAGATGTTAAAACTCTTACATTTCAGTATCACCTAAATTAAAAGCATGTGTTTTAAGATATGAAGAACATTACTTAATTAATATGAATAAGAAGAAAAAATTAAAGGAATTTATGTGAACTTTAATTAAACTATCAGTTTAAAAAATAGTTACATTACATCACATAAACTGCAGTTTTACTTTAAAATTTCAAAATTTTCCTTTCAACATTTACATTTATTTGTGGGTATAGTTGCATCAGTACACATCTTTTGATACACTCTAATTTTAGCAATCTACCAACTCTAAATCAATAAAATAAGATGCAGACTCCTGATTAACCCAGGTATTATCTTTCATTTGGCTTATTAGTACAAATATTTATTTAGTAACTACTATTTCTTTCAATATTACTCTGTAACTTCCCACAACATATTCAGTTTTTATGTAATTTGATATGAACAAAGAAAAGAAACTTGCAAGAAAGAATAGGATAAACATACAAAAACGACTTAAATATTCCTCTAATAACAATGATATAATTTTTTTATCAATATTTATCCACCAAGTCTTATTTGTTAAATTTATAGCATTCATAACTATAATTTCTATCTAATATATCTACTTCAGAAATATTTGTTATTGGTTATATTTTTTTAATACTTATAACTATGATATGATATTTTATTATTAATGTTTTTACAGATTTTTTAAAATTTTCCCTTATCAAAAGAAATGATTTTGGAAATAGAAAGGAAAACAAACTATGATAGATTTCAGAAATTGTCAAAGTTCTTATGCTTTACATATTACAGTCATAAAGAGGAATGATCATTCTTCAACATCTCACGCTAATACAAAATATCATAATATAATTAAGAAATCGATATGCAATATGTGGCATCATCTTCAACTATACAGAGAATTCATCTTTTAACAAATTTAAATGACCATTTATACAAGGTTAATGTTTAAATTAATATTATTTATATGTATCACGATTCATTAAAAAATATTGACGTGCATTTTTTTCTTAATATATGAGTATAAGTTGGCACTGACAATTTGATGGTAATGTACCAGGTATATCTTCTTTAATTTATAAATAGTTTAAGACATACAAATATTTAATTTCAAATAAATTTATTTTAATTTTAAAAAGTAAAGGTGAATTGGTTGAATTCTTCACTTAATGATATTTTAATACAAGTGCAGAAAATAATGATATAGATGAAGATGAAGATGATTATGAAGGTATGATGATTATGAAAGTATGTCTGTAAGAATAGAGATTAGAATAATTTCATAAGCATACTTTCTATATGTGTAAAGTGTCATTAATATGATTCTTATATTCATTTTATAGAGGCCGATGTAGGATATGCATGTATTGATAATGAAGGTATGAATATTTGTTATGATCTTTTATATGGAATAGATAGTGATGGAAATTTTATAGTTCAAAACAATCTTACATTTGACTATTTGATTAATAGATTTCTGGGATATAGGAGATTCAATTTTTGAATCTGAGCATTGTGGTGCTTACTTCTGGTATGAAGAAAAGATCAGCAAAAAAGTAAAAATCTAAAAGACAGGAGTTATCTTTGTGTTTTCTTCATGAAAAATAAACTTACCAAAGCCAAAAGAGCCTCCTCTAATTTTAAGACAATTATTATTTGGATCAGATGACAATAAGTCTTTTACCATACTTGAATAATAATTATAATTAAGTATACATCTTCATTCTCCAATTGTTATTTGTTTACGTCAAAAAGTAACTAGTTCAAAAATAATATTAGAAGTTATAGCTCCATGTCCTCATTCACATCAATGGGAGGAAAAGTTGATGCTTCGATTAATCAAATAAGGGAATAAAAATTATTCAAACTATCATCAAATTGGAAGTTTATTACCCCTGAAGGATCTACTCCAAAGTTTGCACAATTATATATCTATGATACTAAAAATAAAAATAAAAATAGAATTCACGCATTGAGGTTAGTATTCAATGATTCTTTATTTGTCATGCTAATGAATAGTCTAATTAAGTAACTAACTTAAAATAATTTTATTACCTGTTCATATTTAGCTGAGGTGAAAGCATAAACAAACTTCATGCTGAAATTGTTCAAGATCTAAAGCAAATACTTGATGAGCAAAATGTCTAGATAAAATTATTTAGAATGGTAAGAGATAGATTTCTAGAAGATACTCACTCCAATGTTAGACTCAGATTGATAGGAAAGAGAAACTATGATGGAAGAAAATACAATTTGCAAACTATTTCAGAAATTACAACTTTGGTCGTTGAAGTTTGAAGTATTGTGATGTGATTGAGGCATTTGTCACGACCCAAAATTCAAAGGATCATGATGGCACTTGTCGCGACGAACCTTGACAAGTAAGCCTGCCACCCTAACCAATACACAAAGGGGAAAAAAATAATAACCCCAACGTAAGGCTCCTAGAATTAAGACAAACCAACACGTATAATAAATGCAGAATGAAACATAACAATGAATCCATAACTCCCAAAACCAGGTGTCAACAGTATAAGAACTTATCTAGTACAACTCGAATCCAAATGAAGTGCTTAAGGATACAAGAGAAACTCTGTCTCTTAAATGAAAATAAAGACATAGTCTATAGACAATGAAGAAGAAGACATACGAACGCCTAAAAGTCATCAACTACCTTAAAAGCTCCAACAATCGCCCTAGTCAAGCAATGTGGGACACACCCGAACCTAAAATTGCACCAAAAGGGTATAGTAGGAGTGAGTACGGTCCATTTGTACTTAATAGGTATCATATACCGGATGAGCAACGCAGAAAAATCATACACAAAATGCACACTAAGGGCACGCGACATGTAATCAGAAAATGTCCAACAATGGTAGCCCACACCACTTGCACTAGCAGTTCTAATATATATATATATATATATATATATATATATATATATATATATGTATGTATGTATAACAAATACAACCATAAAACAACACGTATAACATAAGTATACATTATGTTACATGCAAGTATAAGCAGAGAAGAACATGCATATACAGGATGGTCAAGTATAAGTAACATAATATAGAGCAAGTAGACATATAACATGTCAATACGTAAATTCAATCACAACATCAACCCAATAAAGTAAATGCAATTTATAAGATGTTGTTATTGTTGGTGATAATGAGCATTTCCACAATCAAGCTACATGGTGTATTTTCACAACTAATCCATATGATTTATTAGCACAATCAACCACAATATTACAATTACACAACCATGTGAGCCAATATCCACTCACTATTTTCACTATCCATGATTTTTCCACAAGATTCAGATGCCCAAAAAGTACGAAGATATCACAATACGCCAAAGACACCACAATAGGCATTTCTAACAACAAAATAAAATTAATCTCATGTATTCCAGGCTATCAACATCACATAAGACCTCATACTGTCACACATATCACGTGATATCTCAGATTCAACACTCATCACCTTTAGGCCCCCACACAAGCACAACATATAGATAGTTATATTTCATGATTAGTTCCCGCCCTTAACATGCATTTTGGTATACAAATTAACACCCAGTAGTTTGAATAGTTAAGCCATAACCTACCTCAAAGGGAAAAACTGAACTGCAACACTTCACCCACAAAGTCGTACTTCTCACAAATGATCCTGAAATCAACTAAATCCCAGAAATTCTGAATCTATTCGTCAAAACAATGCTAAGGATTCCCATGTTGCCTACTTTTGATTTGGGGTCAAAATGAACCCTCAAAATGAATTTTTGAAAGAGAAGGGAAAAATTGAAACTTTCTTACAAAAACATGTTTCTCATGCTTTTTGGAATCTATAATTGAAAACCAGATTCCTTGGATAAGTGGAAAAGTGATCCAAAAATCCTTTCCTTCTCTTTGAAGGCCTTTGTCCTACTTATAGTATCAATCCTCTAGCCTATACTTGTGTTTTTATTAATCAAGAACATATGCACTTTAGTGGCACTCAAAAGAAAGGTTATTCAATCCACTAGTACAACTGAAAGAGTCAAATCAAGTTTAAAATGATGTTTAGTTCGAAGAACAATTATTTTTAGAATTTACTGGGTGAAACCTTCGAAATCAACAAAAATTCAAGAATCAAAGTTGTTTTGAAGATGAAATTAAAGAAAAAACAAGTAATTATAAGATTAGGAACATTATTCAAGAGAAAAGAAGTGAAATTTGGGGATAAATCAAGTAATAAAGTTTTTGGGGTTTTGAGTAATTAAATCAAGAATTAAAGTAAGAAAATGATAAATCTCACCTTAAATCCATAAAAGAATAAAAAAATAGATGTTAATCTAGCCTCCTAAACAGCCATAAGCTTCACTTTTAAGCTCTCACACTATTTTAGGGTTTAACTCTCAAGAGGCAAGGTAAAAGAATGAGCAAAATTGGGCAAAAAGGGACTTTTTATACTTGCACCAGGTTGCCAGACAAATAAGGCATAAATCACATGCCTGGTATTGATTTACCCTTTATTGGCCAGGTTGCAACAACAACCTGGTGCATCAAATTTTAAGTCCAACACAAACTTTGATGGGGTGACCGTGATTCGTTTGGAATTAGATATATGATAATGGACTATGTAACCACACTAAATTCAACGCTTCAGACTTAATGGCGATATCAGATTTTTGAGAAAACGTCATTTTCATTGAGTTACCCATAAAACCCGAAATCATAATTTTCCAAACTAAGGGTCAAAATGAGATTTAAAAGCCATAAAACCCAATCAAATATGTTACCATCCTAAAATTGATGTTCTGGATCTATTGGCGAAACACATTTAGTCATCCATAACATGGATCAAATGATAACCACATAAGACCATAATAAGGCTCTTGAAACCTCTAAAAACCACAATATCGCACAAAAGGCACCAAAATGCATCGAGAACCGTGTAGATCTCCCCCATACTGTAGAAATAGCACAATGTAACTATGGTAGGGGTAAAATAGACAAATCACACAAAAACACATATTTCACATATTTCATCAAATTTTAGGTCGTTACATCATCCATCACTAAAAGTCTAATTCATCCTCGAACTAAGGCAAATAAATAATTGAATCAACGAAGAGCTGGGGATAAGAACTATGCATATCAGACTCAACCTCCCATGTAACCTTATCTACATATTGATGTTGTCACTAAACCTTAACCACAGGGTTACTCTAGAGCGCAATCGTCTAACATTCCTAGCTAAAGTAGAGACCGCTTTCTCAACAAAAGACAATCGCTCATCTAACTGAACCGAATCCTAATGAATGACATGGGACTCATCCAGAATGTAACAGCAAAGCACAAAAACATGAAAAACTGGATGAACAATGGATAGGCCAAGGAAAAGACACCTTATAAGCCTCACCAGTAGTCCGAAGAATCTTAAATGAACCAATATATCTGGGGCTAAGCCTATCCCTCTTCCCAAACCTCATCACACCTTTCATAGGCAAAACTCAAAGGAAAACACGATCACCAACACCGAATCTCTAGGCAAAAATCCTATGATCTGCATAACACTTTTGCCTACTCCGAATGCTCAAAGTCTATCCTAAATGATTTTGACTATGTCCAAAGACTCACGAAGAAAGTCGATACCTCAAGGTCTCACCTCTGAAACATCAAACCAACCCACTGGCGAGTGACAGCGCCTACCATACAATACCTCAAAAGGATCCATATCAATACTGGAATGATAACTATTATTATATGCCAACTCTGCTAAGAAGCCAAATGCTGATACCACTGGCAACCAAAATCCATCACACAGGCACAGAGCATATCCTCCAAAACTTGAATAGTCTGATCTAACTGATCATCGGTATGGGGGTGAAATACCGTGCTAATTTAAACCCCAGTACCCAACTCATCCTAAAAAGTCTTCCAAAAGTGAGATGTGAATACAGAACCTCAATCTAAAATAATGTATACCGACACACCATGTAGACACACAATCTCACAAATGTAGATACGACTAACCTTTTAGCACTGAATGAGACTTGAACTAAAATAAAATGATTTGACTTGGTCGATCAATCAACAATGAACCAAACACTATCAGAACCATGAGATATATGAGGAAAACCAGTCATAAAGTCCATGGTGATCCATTCCTACTTTTACTCGAAAATGGGTAACCTCTAAACCAAACCACTAGGTCTTATATGCTTGACATTCACCTGCTGACAACATAGGCAATGAGCTAGAAAATTTGCTACATCTCACCTCATACCACCCCACTAGTATTGCTCTCTTAAATAACGATATATCTTAGTCATACCTGGATTAATGTAATATTTGGATCAATAGGCCTCTTCCAAGATCAACCTAATCCAATCACCCACAGCCAACACACAAATTCAGCCTACAATTAGGAACACTCTATCTGTATCATGTGAGGATTTATTAGCCTCCCAACTCAACACCTTCTCTCAAATCAACCTCAATCCAATATCATCAAACTAATGAGCTCGAATCTACTCCATAAAAAAATATCTAGCCTTTACAAATGCCAAAACACGCCCAGGTGATAAAATATCAAGCCTAACCATCTAGTTAGCTAAAGACAGAACCTCTAAGGCCAAGGCCCTCTCCTAGGTCAAAAGATGTACCAAGCTACCTATCTTAGTCGACTCTAAGCTTAAGGCATCTGCAACTATGTTAGCCTTGCCCAGATAATAAAGAATGATCAAGTCATGATCCTTAAAAAACTCAAGCCAACGACACTACCTCATATTAAGTTATCATTAGGTGAAGAATTACTGAAGGCTATGATGATAATCTTACAATAGATTCCATACAAGTATTGCCTCTATAACTTCAAAGCAAACACAACAACAAATAACTCCAAATCATGGGTAGGACAAATCCTCTCACGAGGTTTCAATTGACGAGAAACATAGATAATCACCTTACCTTTTTGAATCAACATAATACCTAACCCAACACCTAAAGCATCAGAAAATAAGATAAAGCCTATGTCTTCCTTAGGTAAGGACAAAATAGGAATTGAAGTCAATAAATCCTTAAGCTTTTGAAAGCTCACCTCAAAAACATCAGATCACTAAAAAAAATCTTCTCCTAAGTCAACTTAGTTAATGAAGCTGTAATAAATGAGAATCCTTCAACAAAATATCAATAATAACCTGTCAAGCCAACAAAACTTTGAATCTCAATGGGCAAAATAAGTCTACCACAATCGGGAACTACTGCAACCTTGGCTAGATCAACCATAATACCTTTCTTGGTCACCACATAATCCAAGAGAGAAATAGACTCTAACTAAACTCACACTTTGAGAACTTCGCATAAAACTTCTCATCCCATAATCTTTGAAGCGAAATCCGCAAATTCCCCTCATACTCAGTCTCACTCTTGGAATACGCCAAGATGCCATCTATAAATACAATGGCAAAGGAGTTGAGATATATCCAAACACCTGGTTCATCAGCTCTATTAATGCAACAGAGGAATTGATCAACCCAAAAGACATGACCAAGAACTCATAATGACCATACCGTGTCTGAAAAGATATCTTTAGAATATTCAAATCTCTAATCATCAATTGGTGATAACCAGACCTCAAATCAATCTTCAAAAACATGGTAGCACCCTGAAGCTGATTAAATAAATTATCAATGCTAGGAACATGATACTTATTCTTAGCCATTACCTTGTTCAACAGTCGATAATTAATACACATCCACATAGACCCATCTTTTTTCTTCTCAAATAAGACAGGCACACCCCAAGGCGATACACTAGGCTAGATAAATACCTTACCCAGTAAATCCTACAAATGATCCTTTAATTTTTTTAATTTGACTAAGCCATTCTATAAGGAGAAATAGAAATGGGTTTGGTGCCTGACTTAACAACAATAGCAAAATTAATATAATAATTTGGAGGTATACCAGGAAAATCCATAGAAAACACATCCATAAACTCAAGAACAACACAGATAGAAACCAATAAAGGAGGTGAAACAACACTCGTATCATAAATATGAGATAAATAAGCTAACCATCCCTACTTAACTAATCGATAAGCCTAAACATAAGATATGCCCTTTTTGGGTCCCGAATGAAACGCACCCTTCCAAGCTATCCTTGGCACACCCGATGAAGCTAAAATCATAGTCTTAGCAAAACAATCAAAGATAACATCATAAGGAGCCAACCAGTCTATATCCAAAAAAACAACAAAATCAACCATATCTAACATAAGAAAATCTACCCAATTATCACAACTATAAAAAGTTACAACATAAGATCAATACAGCCAATCCACCACTAACGAATCTCCTATAAGGGTAGACACATGAATAGGCATGGCAAGAGGCTCACTAATAGAATTAAATCCCAAAGAAAAATATATAGACAAATAGGAGAAAGTTGATTCAGGATCAAATAACATAAATGCAAATCTTAAATCAATGTGTATGATACCTATGATCATACTATCTGAAGCCTCTGCCTTAGTTTTGGATGGTATATTATAGAACTGCCCACGATAAATAATTGCCTGATTGGCCCCAAGACCACCCCCATGAGCTCTACTAGCTTTGTCCCTCACACTTATGGTAGTACCCCTACCTCTCACTACTGAAATAAGAGTATCCTTAATAACATAGGGGGAGGAGTCTTTGGACAAATGGCCAACCTCAAGACACATATAACAAGTCATATGGCCCACCTTAAAAGGAGAACGATCCATTGGGCCCAAATAGCCACCCTGCAATACTGACCCCAAAGATTTACCACTTGAATTCTGAAAGGCCGCCTACACTGGCCTACCCTGATAACTAAAAGAACCTCAAAATTCTCTACCATGAGAAGACTGACCTTTGAACTTACCAAAAGAGTTTACCTTCTTTGTGATACCTTGATATACTCAAAGAATACCCTCTATCATCTTGGCATGATCTATAATACTCTAAAAAGAGTCCCCTAATACAACCATTTGAGACATATTCAATTAAAGACAGATATGTAGACCCTTTATAAGATTTTAAATCTTCTCAAACTCAGTGGAAATACTAGCATAGGAATATCTAGATGCAGCATAGAAGCGTGCCTCATACTCTGCTATAGTCATAAATCCCTGCTCTAGTCGGTCAAACTTATCATGTATCTAATTTCTCAAACTATAAGGCACAAATCTATCTAGAAAAGCATTAATAAATTAATCCCAAGTCAACTTAGAGCATTAATAGGTCTACAACTAACAAATGACCTTAACCAATCTCTTGAAGCATCCCTCAACTGATAGGTACTATAAGCCACTCCATGCGACTCAAGAGAACCCAAGTTATGCAGCTTCTTCTTATGATTAATCACGAACTCGTAGGCATCCTTTCCCCTAACACCAAAAAATCTAAGAGGTCCCAAATGAGTAAATCTCTCAAAACTTTTTTGATCATCAGAAGATATCATAGTACTCACAATAAGATGATGCATAGTTAATCTAGTAAGTTGAAATCCCATTTAAGGAGGTAACATAGATGAAGGCTAAACTCTCAATCTCGGAATGCCATGCATAAATGCTAGTGCTAAAATAGAAAAGGGACTTGGGGTATGAGGAGTACCCATAAAAGAAGCAGGTGCAACTAAAGGATCCACACTCTGAAATAGATAAACACCTGGCACAACCAAAGGAGAACCCTCTAGATAGGTTAGCAAATGCACCAACAACCCATCCAACACTGGGAAAGACGGACTCTAAGAAATTAATGTAGAACCTATACCTCTAAACTAATCACCACGAGGCTCAGGGGAGAGTCCCCTAGCATTACTCCTAGATAAGGCTGAACCACGAGCTCGTTCTTTCCCTCGAGTCCGTCCATGACTTGAGGCTTGCCTATTTGAATGACCTCTCTTCAAAAGTAAGCTTTGCATCTCTAACCTTGCAAAACCTAGTCAATACCATCTATGCAAAAATAGTGAAAGATAACTCAAAACACAAGATATGAAAGAACTTTGCATGATAAGGAATTAATTAAGGAAAGATTCCTAAATACATCCTATAGCCTATCGAAGATATATATTGATGTCTACATACTAATCCATGAGACTCAATTAGACATCCCAATCTTACACCGATAAGAACAATGAAACTTGGCTTCTCTAATGCCAATTTATCACGACCTAAAATCCAAAGGGTCATATGGCACTTGTTGCGGTGAACCTTAACAAGTAAGCATATCACCCTAACCAACACACAAAGAGTGAAAAGGCAATAATAACCCTAAGTTAAGGGTCATAGAATGAAACTGAACTAACAAATATAATAAATGTAGAAAGAAATATAAAAATGCATCCATAACTACCAAAACTAGGTGTCAATAGTATAAGAACTTATCTAGTAAAACTTGTATCTATATAAAATATATAAGGTATCCAAGTACAAGAGAAAATCTGTCTTTAAAATAAAAATAAAGACATAGTCTATAGCGAAATGTAGCAGAAGACATCTGAATGCCTAAAAGTCATTAACTACCTTAAAAGCTCCAACAATCGCTCGAGTCAAGCAATGTGGGGCGTACCCAAACCTGAATTTGCACTAAAAGGGTACAGTAGGAGTGAGTATGGTCCACTTGTACTCAGTAGTTATCATAGGTCGATCGAGCAAAGTAGAAAATTAGATAAACAAAATACACACTAATGGCATGTCACTTGCAATAAGAATATGTCCCACATAGGTAGCCCACACCGCTTGCACTAGTGTGTGTGTGTGTGTATATATATATATATAAGAAATACAGAAGTAATACAATAAGTATAACAGAAGTATACATTATATGGCATGTAAGTATAAATAGAAAAGAACATACATATAAATGATGGTCAAGTATATGTAACAGATTATAGAGCAAGTAGACATATAACAAGTCAATACATAAATTCAATCACAAAATCAACCCAATAAAGCAAATGCAATGCATAAGATGTTGCTGCCTCTGATGATGATGATGCACGCGGTTGGCACACAACCTTTGAGTCTTGTTCGGTATAATTATTTGGAGAAAGTCCATAATATACAATATCTTATACCAATATCTTGTATTTTCCAGGTTTCTTATATTTTTAATATTTTCTAGTATTTCCCAATGTTTCCAATATTTCCAGTGTTTCCAAGAAGATACATAATATAACAGACAAATCAAGTACACATACATGATAATAAATAAATACAAAGCAATAAAACAAACAAGTGAAATGATTCATAGGATGATATGAGAATGATGATGCACTATTCACAACCTATTCAAAATGATTATTTCCACAATCAAGCTACATTGTTTATTTCCACAACTAATCCATATGATGTATTTTCACAACCAACCACAATATTACAGTTCCACAATCACGGGAGCCAATATCCACTTATTATTTCCACTATCCATGAGTTTTCACATGCTTCATGTTCTACCAAAGCATGGATATATCACAGTATGCCAAAGGCACCACAATAGGTATTTCTAACAATACAATAAAATTTTTCACATGTATTCCAGGCCATCAAAATCACACAAGAATCCACGCTGTCACACATATCACATGATATCTTAGATTTAATAATTATATCATATTTAGGCCCCCACACAGGCACATCATATAGGTAGCCATATTTCATGATTAGTTCCCGCCTTTAACATGTATTTTGGTACACAAATTAACTACCCAACCCAGTCTAAAGACTTAAGCTATAACCTACCTCCAAGGCCAAAGTTGGTCTGTGATACTTCAGCCACAAAACCCTACTTCTCACAAACGGTCATAAAATCAACTCAAATAAAGAAATATAGGATCTATACATCAAAACAAGCCTAGCAATACCCATATTTCCTACTTTTGGTTCGAGGTCAAAATGAATCCAAAAAATGAATTTCCAAAAAAAGACAAAATTGGAACTTTATTACAAGAATGTGTTTTCTATGCTTTTAGGAATCTATGGTGGAAAAACCAAATCAAATCGAGTTTAAAACACGGTTCAATTCATAGAAAAATTATTTTTAGACTTTACTGGGTAAAACCTTTGAAATTCATAACAATTCAAAAATTGACGTTGTTTTTAAGATAAAATTGAGTTAAAATAAGTAGTTATAGGATTAGGAACACTATTTAAGTAAAAGGGAGTGAAATTTGGGGATTAATCAAGTCATAAAGTTTTTGGGATTTTGAACAATTAAATCAATTAAAGTAAGAAAAGGAAAAAATCTCACCTTAAATCCATAAAAGAATCAAGAAATAGACATTAATCTAGCTTTCCAAGTACCCACAAGCTTCACTTTTATGCTCTGACAATATTTTAGGGTTTAGCTCTCAAGAGGCAAGGTGATAGAATGAGCAAAATCTTAAAAAAAAAAGGTTTTTTTATACTTGCACTAGGTTATTAGGAAAATAAGGTGTAAATTGAATTCCTTGAATACAATTTACCCTTTATTGGCCAGGTCAGCACCCTGGTGTACTAGATTTTTAAGTTCAAAATGGACTTTAATAGGGTGCCTAAAATTAGTTCAGAGTCCGATATACGCAAATGAACTATTTAACCACACTAAATTAAATGCTCTAGACACAATGACAATATTAGATTTTTGAAAAAACATCATTTTCATAGAGTTGACCACCAAAATCTAAAATTACAATTTTCCAAATTGAGGGTCAAAATGAGATTTAAAAGTCATAAAATCTAATTAAATATGTTATAACCCTAAAATTGACGTTCTAGATTTACTGGTACAGTCCGTTTAGTCATTCGTCACATGGATCAAATGATAATCACATAAGTCCATAGTAAGACTCTCGAAGCCTCCAAAAACCACAATATCGCACAAAAGGTGCCAAAATGTATCGAGAATCACACCAAACACTTCCACACCCTATAAATAATACAATACAAATATGAGGAGGGTTAAAATAGTCAAATCACACAAAAACATATATTTCATTAAATTTTCAAGTCATCACACATTGTTATTGAAACCCAAACTGAACTTCTCCAAAGACTAAATGAGTTGAATGATTTCTATTTAGCTCTCCAATATCCATTACTTTTTCTATATGGTGAAGATGGACACAGATAAGCATTGTTTCAAATGAAAAAGATGAATCAAGTCGAGGAAGAAAATTCATTAGCATGCGTAAATTTTTTCATAAAAAATCAAGAGAGGAATGGTGAAATACCAACAATTATTAACTCAAAAAGTTTATTTCAACAATTCTTGGTAGATGCATTTACAATGATTGAATCATCTAAGTTAAAATATACAAGAACTCATAAAAAAACAATTGTATGTTGCAATGTACAAGGGATTAGAAGATGCAATTTCACATGAAGAGATTGATCCTTCTTCTTATAGTAAAAGGGTAATTCTAACATCCAGATTCATCGAAGTGCATGATATATTATTCAAAATTATCTAGATGCTATAGCAATCTATAAATAGATGGGATATCTAGATCTATTCATCATATTTACTTGTAATCTAAAGTGGCCTAAAAATTTCAATTTCCTAAAAAGTAGAGGATTACAACTAGAAGATCAACCTGACATTTAATCCAGGGTATTCAAAATCAAATTAGATCGCCTAATAAAGGATTTGAAAAAAGAAACAAATATTCAGAGCAGTTAAATTAGGTACCAAATTCATGTTTTATAACAAATTACTATTATAATTAAAAATTATTTTAGTATTCAAATTTATGATTATAAGTCTGCTTTGTATCCTAACTTTCAGATTGTCTGCTATTAGATTTTAAATTTGTGCTTAAAATCATTACATATAATATATTAAATTTGATGCAGTGATTTATACTATTAAATTCCAAAAGCGAGGGTTACCTCATGTGCACATCTTGTTGTTTCTTCATAAGAAATGTCAAACTGTGAGAGACATAGGTCAAATAATTTTAGAAGAAATACCGGACGAATTGGCTGATCCTCATTATTACAAGGCTGCAAAAAAATTCATGATAAATGGACTTTGTGGTCTTGCTATCAAATCATCTCCATGCATGTAAAATGATTGATGTTCAAAACACTTTCCAATAAAATATGTAGAAAACAACACAATCAATGAAGATGGATATCCAATTTGTAAAAAAAGTGAGGATGGTAGAACTATCCTCTGGGTAGTAGAGAGTTATGTTATCTCACAATATTGTTGAATATCATTAAAGGTCCTATGTGTTATGAATATTTGTGCACAGTGAACAATCAAGCTCATATAACATTTAGAGATGCATGTTATGCATGAGTTTATTACATGATGACAAAGAATATGTGGATACCATAGAGGAGACAAGTAACTGGGGAATGCCATCCTATCTAAGGTAGTTATTTTTTATTCTTTTGTTATCAAATTCAATGTCTCAGTAAGAATTTGTTTAGGAGGCAATACCGATTTTACTATTTAAAGATATCCTACATGAAGTATGATGAGTGATGGACAATCAAGGTACACAAATTGATCATTTAATATATATTTTAATAATTTACATTTGCAAAGAATTTATTATACATTTTTTGCATATATAATTTTTTAAAATTATATCAAAAAAATTTGAATGCTCCAGAAATTTTTGAATGGTTAGATTCTCAAAGTAAAGTTGACTAAAAAAGATTCAGTGAATTCATTCTATAAAAAATAAACTTTTATACATGCCATTCATTTAGAGGGAACAAATATTTGAGTAAACCTTCATAAAAAAGATAATTGGTCAATTCTCTAAATGTTATTAGAATATTTATAATGGAAGTACCTTTAGCATTAACATGTTTCTCTACATTATATAAAACATTATCACTGAATAACCTTTTGTCACAGGGGTTAAGCTAAAAAAGGATGAATTGAAAAGTTATTTTTTGCAAAAGTTGAAAAATTTATTAAAAGATTGTGGAAAAAGCTTTAAGAATTTTTCAATAATTCCAGCATCGATTTATAATGCAGAATAACTTGATATTACCAATAGACTAATCCTTGAGGAACTACATTATAATAAAACCCCTCTGTCTAAAGACATGAAAAACTTCTAAATAAATTTAATAAAGGAGCAAAGGTTAGTTTATGACAGAATCATAACAACAATGAAACATTAATTTAATAGTTGTGCCTAGTGGGATTGCATTACTTTTATTCCCCAGAGGTCGAACAACCCATTCAAGATTTGCTATCCTACTCAATAAAGTTAAAGATTCAACATTGTAATATAATACAGGGTAATCCTCTTGCAAGTTTGATTGTGAAGACGAAATTTAATTATTTGTGATGAGGCACTAATGATGCATAAATATTATTTTGATGCTCTTGATAAAACATTAAGAGATATTCTTAGATTTGAATATGTATCTAATTTAGATCGGCTATTTTGAGGTAAAATTATTGTTCTTAGTGGTGACTTTAGACAAATTCTACTGGTCATTACAAAGGTAACAAACAAAATTGCAAGTGCTACCTTTAATTCCTTATATTAGTAGGCTAACTATCAAATACTAGAGCTAACAAAAAATATGAGGTTAGAAGGCAATCATACAGAATTACATTTGAATGATCTAAGAGAATTTTAGATAGAATTTAAGTATTTGGCAATGATATGATTGGTAATTAAGTTGATGAAATTCGAAAAGTTCCTATCCCTAATGATTTTATTATTAATAATTGTGACGATCCAATTTCTGCCCCTGTGGACAACATATATCTAGCTTTTTTTGTCATTGTAGTGATGTAACATACCTACAGAAAAGAGGAATTCTTTCTCCCACTCTTGACATGGTGGAATCCATCAATGAGCATATGATATCACCCAATAATTGAAGGAACAACATTCTTAAGTTTTGATACAATATGCATGTAAAAATATACATTTATAGGTTCAAAATAAGTACATACTCCTGAATTCCTAAATACTATAAAATCTCTGGAATACTAGATTATACCATCACTTTGAAAGTTAGTGTACCCATGATGTTATTGAGAAATATAGATCAATATTTAATGGACCTTAACCACACTAGAATTGAAAATTGGATTATTGAGACAAAAGTTTTACTAGGAAATATGAATAGACAAAAGGTTTCCATACCAAGAATGTCATTGATTCCGTCTGATTTAAGAATACCCTTTAAGTTTCAGCGAAGACATTTTTCAATAGCTATATCATTTGTCATAACTATAAATAAAATTAAAGGACAATCTTTATCTCATGTTGAGTTATATTTGAATAAAATAATAGTCACACATGGTTAGTTTATGTTGCCATATCACGGGTGACAAGAAGGCAGGAATTAAAGATTTTGGTATATGATAAGAAGGGAGAAACTTTCAAATGAAGAAACAAATATAATTTTCAAAGAAGTTTATCATAATTTAATTAGAGAATTATAGCAACTGTAATCTAAATTTCAATTTTTTTTATACTTTTTTTAGTCACAATAAACATGAATAGCAAAAAGTTAGGTAGTAATGTAAGAAAGTTATTAGTATAGTTGCCTTTTCACATATCCACTTTGAATATTCAGTTAGGGCATATTAGTTTTATGTATAATTTGGTTAATGTTCAGATAGTTAATTTGATGTACCATTATTGTGTTACACTTTACTATAATATTATATCCTAAATCACTATTTCTTTTTATTTTTAGCTATAAAATATTTGAGTTTTGATTAATAAAACTTCTGTTTGATCAATATACATTACACATCTTTATCAGACGAGTCATCAATGATAAATTAAACATGATCATCAGAATCATGAATAAACGAATAGCAAGAAGGCCAAACTACATGATCAAATTCATAATCATGAGTGTGACCATTACGTTGATTTACATCTATAATTTGGTTCTTACGTATTATTCCTAACTCCCCGTTAAGATCAATATTATTAAAATGGCCCAAGGAAAGTAATGCAAGCTATGGACAACTATCAAGAATGGCTTGAATACCTATATTTTCCAATGTATTCTCAAAAAGTGTAAGTTTGCTCAATTAAGGAACACTTCTAGTGGTAGCTTATCAAATATTTTTATTTTTAAATTAACTTATTAAATATTTCTCACAAAAGCAAGGGTAGAATCAAAATCACATGTAAAAATAATCTACAAGAGGAATTAAAATGATAATCAAAACACCAGCAGTCACCACATAAACAAGAAACCAACATTAAATAACAACATAATACACCATATTAGACATAAATGACGTAACATCTGCCATAAATTCATCAATACAATAATAAAAACGTACAAGACAAAACTGAAGAATCATTATGCACACAATTTTTTGGTAACTTAAGCATGTTGTTTCAGTATATATTGGATCATTTTTAGTTGCATCAAGATCAAATCTCATTTGCATGGTCAAACCAAAAAATAAAAAGAAAAAAGAAGGAAGAAGAAGGCTTACCAAATATTTCTAAGACCATAAAATTAGGGACAAAATAGATAAATTGGGAATCTCTCAATGATTAGCCTGATATCCAACAACAAACAATTTTAATTCCGTCGAACCTAAATAATGTCAAATAGAATTAAACTCACCATCTGGGGTTAGTGAAAAACAAATTTTACTAAAAATGATTGTCATAAATAGAGCAAAAATATCACAATACAGAGACCCATTTTGATTTCATATGAAAAACACAGATTTGAACTTAGTTTTTCACTTAAGAAGTAAAGTATTTGAAAGTTGAGAAATGAATACAATGGTGGGGCTTTGGTATAATTATCTAAGATAATTATGGATGTTACAAAGAAAAAATCAATAAAATTAAAGTATAAATCATAAAATGATAAAAAGAGGAAGAGGGGGAGTGCGACTTTGTGTATGTCATGATCCAAAATCTGAGGGTCATGATGGCACTTGTCACGACAAACCTTGACAAGTAATCCTATCACACAAACTGATACGAAAAGGTAAATAACTATCCAAACCCAAGGCTAAGCTTCTAGAATAAAGCTGAATGTAAGACCCCTTAAAATTTTTATCATTTTATTTTTTACCCCCTACGTGTGTAATCTAATTTTGTACTTGAATTATATTTAGGGGTGTTAAAAGGGTATTTGAGAAAAGTTTTGAAATTTTTCGAAGGGGTTCGGGGTTATTTTAGGACCTCAAGGCAGTGAGGGTCCACAATAGGTCCATGTCACGCAGGTTAACCTGCATAATATTGGCATGGCATGTAGGATAACCTCAGAGATAACGGCATGCTATGCAGTATGTTATTTCATCTAGTTTTTTTCACTTGGGATGAGGGGCTTTTGGTCTTTTTACCCTTTGTACGACCTTTAAAAATAAAATAAGCCTCTTTTTTCAAGCTTTTAAGGATCAAAATCATCTATTCTTTCTTAAAACTCAAAACCTAAGAATATTCAAGGGTTTCATAGAGAATTCATCATTCGAGCTCCAAACTTTAGATTGACTATAATTTCTTGTGTGTTTCTGGCATGTTTCTCTTCCCTAAACTTTAATTTTATATTATGGCATGAATTGGATGGATTTTCTTGTGATTTAAATTGTGGGGTTTGAAATTGGATTGAGGGGTTTATGGTGTTACAGATTGAATTACTTGTATCATATTTCGAATTGATTATTTATGCTTTAGATTGATATTTTTGGGACTAAATTGGTATATTATTTAAATGGGTGGAATGGCGGATATGGTTTTCCCCAAAATTGATGAATTTTAGCCTGGAATTGCATGAACCTCATCCCACTTTTTAAATTTGATTTTTAATATGGAGAATTGGATAGTTTAACTTGCTTTTGAACCAAATGCATTGCATTAATGGAGATAAAAATGGATTTGGATAGTCTTGGATGCTATAGTTTGGATTTTAATGGAAATTAGGAGTCAATGTGGTTATGTGGATTGGTTTGGCATAATTACTTTAGCTTGCATGTGTATTGGTATAATGATACCAAGTGGTAAATGTCTTAATGAATGACTCTTGGTTAATGGTTGGAATTATGTGCAAATTATTTTAATTTAGAATTAAAAAGGGTTATGTAGCTCACCGTGAAGGTGTAAGTCATGAGGGGACAAACACTAGAAACTATGTCGGCATTGGGGGTCTATATGACCGTTTGCTTGACAAACATATGATATATATTCAGGATGGATATTGCTCATTGTGGTTTTAGTTTTTGCTCGGATTTTCCTCGATTCATGTGATTAACATCCACTGAGGCCCTTTTTGTAGGGAAGCTGAACCAATATAGGCCATGGGTTCCCTTAGGACAGATCGAGGAACACAGTATAGGTTAATGATTTTAAACTCTCATATTCATGACCCTTACTCTATCCTGATATCTTATATATATGTATATATGAATGTGTGCATGTGGTTTTGACTGATTTTAGACATTGCATTATTTTATCACTTTTTATGAGTTACATGCCATTGCTTATCCCACTGCCCATCCTAGGACACTACATCATTTCATGATGTAGAGTATGAAGACCTTTTTATTTCTCCTATGCAGTGTTAGGTGGATTAGCACGTCTATTGAGTTGCGGTGAGGTAGTAAGACTCCATCCTTCAGAAGGGCTTATTCTTTCATTATTTTTCCTTTAATAATTCAGTACTTTTGGATTATTTTTAGTCATAGTTAGGGGCATATCCCAACTTAGTCAATATTCTAGTTTAGAGCCTTTCATGGACAAATTTGGGTTGGTTATTGATTGACTCTTAGATTTTATTTGAGTTATCTATTTTTCGTTCATTACTATATTTTATGGGATTTTGCTTTATCTTTATTATTATTTTTATGCTCATGAGGTTAGGCTAAATGGATGGTCTCCGATCCATAGTGGGCTTGAGATATCCATCATAACTAGGCCCTAGTTTGGGTCATTACATGTTTGGTGTAACTCCCTCAAATTTTGATCCAAAGGAAAGTCTACCATTCTTTTGCAGTGATGAGGTATTCATGGTTAGATCAAGAGTTGACAAGAACTGGTGAGCTTCCATCCATTCAAAATACTTCAATTCATATATTAGTATTTATGACTTGGACTTTATTTTGGTCTTGTTTTTGGCTATGGTCAGGGGCATATCTCGACTCTCCATTGGTACTCAATTTTGTTAGAGGCTTGTGGATATTATGGACTTAGGTATTATTGATGGTTTTAGAATTTGATATTACTTAAACAGTTATTTCATCTCTCATGTTTTAATTTTATACACACATCGTGTTCCATTTGGATAGTCTAAGGGGGTGGTTTCGGGTCCTTTTTAGATTTGAGATACCCATCATGGCCAGTCATTGTTTGGGTCATGACACTTGGTATAAGAGTACAATTTATATTCTTTGGGAGTCCATAAAGTCATGTTGAGTAGTGCAACACCCCACATTTTTAGGCTAGACTTTGCACTTTGTTCCTACATGTGTATACTCTAATCCCTTGATTTATATTTGAATACATATATAATCATTATCCTAGTGATAAGAGTACTTATGAGATGAGTATATAATCGAGTGGGAAGTGTGGGTTAAGCGCATCCTACTTTCCTAAAAACTATGTTCCGCCGTAGGCTTGGGGGCCTTGCCAGAGTGTGTTTCCCCTTAGCTAATATGGGCTTAGTTTATTGATCACTCTAGTTCAGGTTCTACTCAGATGGCAAGGATATAACAATCTTCCTCAATATGCGTCAGACATTGGACTACATAAAAGATCACTTGGTTGATGTCAGTTACATGATATCTCCCATAGTTTCAGTCAATATTTAGTATATCTCAGTTTAGGTTTTTTTGACAAAGAAATCAAATTTCTATAATTATTCTATCAGTTTTACAGATCATTCTTGTTATTCAGATTATGTCAGTACATGATATACTTGGACTTTCATTCTCAGTTTTACATGTTTACGTGTTATTGCTTATCATTCATACATGATCGTTCAATTAATTTTGTAGCATGTTGAGCGTTACTTGAGAGTTACATTTAGTATTCATATTTTATCGTTTCCCAACATCAGTTCTACTTATTCTACAAAAGTAAAAAGTTAAGAAAATAAGTGTAGTGATTCACCAACTTATTAGATTATGTTTGTACTTATGTTTAAAGATACTTCAGATTTTAAGTTGATTTTAGTCTCTTGGTGAGTCTACTAGGACTTAGCATGTATGTTTTAAGAGTATGTATCTATTCAGTTTTACTTATTGCATTCACCTCAAATTACTCAGTACATTCCAGAAATACTGACCACATATACGTCTGTGTGGAAAAATTATTTCATAATGTAGGTACCACTGGTAGGCCACACATCATAATAAAATAGTTTGCAACTTCCAGCCAATAGGAGATGAGTTCTTTTATTTTGAGGGCTCCAGTCGGTTGTAGTTCATGTACTATATTGTTATTATTCTTATTTATTTATTTGTTGTCAATGAAGGCATGTACCAACCACCTATAGTCAGTATAGTAGAGGCTTTATAGACAGTTATTTAGAGTCACTCATGTAATTTAAGTTCTTGCTTCAGATTTATCGTGTTGTGAACCATTCTAGTATCAAATGTATTCAAATTTTTTTATGATCATGCTTCCATTCAGAAAATTTATCTTATATAATTGATTTAATTCAAATGCTCAAGTATCATGCCAGTTCATGGGTTAGATTGGGATCACTTGTGGTTTTGAGCACCATGTTATGATTAGGAGGTAGTCTTGGGTCGTGATAAACTTGGTATCAGAGCACAAATTTTAAGTTTCCTAGGGTGTCTATGAAGCCATGTCTAGTAAAGTCTTGTGAAATGGTATGATAACGTCTATAGTTTTGTTTGAGAGGCTTTAGGGAATTTAAGAAATGTATTCTTTCTTTTATGTCTCAGATCATGCTGTAGAAAGGTTCTCTAAGAAACTTATACAGATTGTCATCATTCTCCCTTTATGTCAACTCGGCCTTATTTTCAAGGTACCAAAAATAGTGAAGCTTAAATTCCTATAGATAGTGCTTTCTCAGACAATCCCCACAGATAGTTATGAGATTCCACACAGGCTCAAAAGTATCCCACCAACGCCTTTATCTTCCAAAGTATAAAGAATTTTATTCATAATCCTAAAAAAATTATGCACTAAGCCAAAGTCAGATATGCCCTCAGATCCCATCTCAGAATCCTATGGCAGCATATGATCTAGAGTTAAAAGCATGAACCCAAAAGATTTAATAGTAAAAAAATAGGGATAGTGTTTATCTGGATTTAGAAAATTATATATTCATGGGGCTAGTTGTATGAAAGGTAAACCAATATACTTGAAACAGTGCATGCAAGAATTTAAGTTTATAGATTCGAGATTATGTATATTGGTGTAATCTATAGGTGTACCCAAGGTGATATGTGATTGTATTATTTCTAAGTTTTAAAGTGTGTGTGCTTCGATAGTACCCTTGAGTTGATAAGTGTTAATGAGACTAGTAATGCAGTATGTGATGTTCTTACCAGCTAAGTTATGGGCTATAAGTTGTTGATGTTGGATATTCAGGTGCGATGGTGATTTTTATGGTTTAGGAAAAAAATATAAGTTTAGAGATGTGATATTAGTAGGCTATGATGGAAGTAGTATGGTTCATTAGTGGTTTGGGAATATCCATGTTAAGTATTAGAATCTAAGTTTGAATCTTGGAGGATTGAGATAATAGAAAGAAGAGCTGAAATTCTAGATGGTGTGAACTCAGGGTATGGTGATACTCCCAAAGATGCTAAGTTAGTAAGTGTTTAAGTTATTATATGATGACTATTGGGGATATAGAAATTTAAGAGTTCTATCTCAGAAAGAAGTATTAATGTGGGTTTTCCAATTTCATATATAGTCTTTAAGGGTGAGTTTATTAGTTATGTGTATTACTATATCTCGGTCTCTAATGTAAAGTGGTTTCAGTTCAGTTTAGTGTTAATTAAAGGGGTCTACAGACTTAGAATGATAACTTTAATCTATGGGGAAGATGATAAAACAAGAAACCAAGTCAAGATCTCAGATTCTAGTAGTGAGGATAGTGTGTTGTAGAACAACACTAGGGGAGGAAGATACCCTACCCATTGTTACGTCAGTGCAAATTTTTGCACTTTAATCATTACGACATCTACTTATGCCTTACATGTCAACTCCATGATCATATCTCATATTTATGCACTTTCTATAGAATCATGTACGCATCCAATTCCTAGCATATTGAGTTCCAATTCACTCCGCAGTACGAATCACATTCCATGAAATTATGATCTCCAAACTCAGGTCATGCAGCTCATGAGTCATGTACTCATGCTTTACAGTGTGCTTAGTTCCCATAACTTATGGTGCACTCTTAATGATCAGTGAAAATTCAAATTTATGCCCTGTATGCCCTCAGTTTTGATCTTTGTGATGAATTCATGCCTTTGATACTCTATTCCTTAGGCCTCATTTAAGTTTTAAGGTTATGTATAGTATTCTTTCATGCTTCAAGACCTCGTGTTCTAACTTTTTGGTGACCTCTCCTTTTGAAATGATAGTGGCAATGAACGATTGTTTAGATAGGATAAAGCAATTGTTCCTTATTAGGGAAAGATTTTATATGCTTGCTTTATCTAAGGATATAAGTGTGAAGGAAAATTGAGGCAAAGCTTTGGGTATATGTCATGGTTAGTTAAGAATTCCATGTGTGTCTTTTTTGGAATAGTTCAAGAAAGTTGTTATTCATAGAGGTTTAGAGAATATGAGAAAAATTCTTTTATTTGTGTTTACCTTAAAGTTTGTATATGGTTATAACGATAGGCTTGAATGTCATGTTGGTATATAAGTGGATGAATGCATTGTGCGCTAGTGAATTCCTAGTAAAAGGTTGAGTTTAGTTGTTGAAGTGATAATAAGAATTATTCTTGAGACGAGAGTTGTAAAACACGCATGGGGTGTCGAATTCATAGTTTATACTAGTAATATGGTGTTATGTGTTATACTTTTTAATTTTGTGTTAGGCTTGAAATTGGTGAGAGTAGGTAGATAAACTCAGACTTTGGCTGGAATGGTTATATGTGCCTCTGTGAGAATTATAAGTTAAATCAAATGAGCAAGGCATTTAAGTGGTAAAGTATAGTTGAGGGAGTATTTTAGAAGTGTGGCTAAGCTTTAAAGTTAGCAGTTGCATTAACTAAGGCCTAATAAGTTTTATAGTCCTATGTTCTCTGTTATAGAGTTATAGATATGTTGGGATTCATTATTCAGATATTGAATTCAGATTATACCTAAGATTTTTTTCTCCCTAATGATATTAGAACTTCTTAAAAAGATTGTTGAAGAAATACTCCAGTCGAGGATAAGCATTCAGTATGCTTTTATCCGTATAGCAAACAATTTAGTTTATCAATCAGACCGGCAAGTTCCTATGGTTTTCCATCTTCCCATCTAGTATTACTATCCAAATTTCCATGAGTATGGCTATTCCATGAGGTAATTCATTCACGTCCATGCATATTGCGAATTCAGTTTAGTTCATGCATCCTATTTCAGATTCTGCTATTTAGCCAAGATTCAGTTCATAAATGTTTATTGAATGACCTCAGTTTTCCAAGTATTCCAGCTCAGACATTGTGATACCCCTTGTACAACCTTGGTCTCGTTATCTCATGATTCGTGCTTACATAATGTAATTGGTGATGCAATGAAGCCTTTTTCTTTTGGTTTTAAATGCATTTTGTTTAGGGACAGTCTTTAATGAGAAGTTACATACCTTATTCCATCCTTAGTAACTTTTGGAATTTTCTTGCATCAGTTATCACTTAACAGTTCTATACGTATGATCATATCATGAATATTTCAAGTGAGTTCTAAACTCTCAGCATGAATGACATCCTTATAGTCAATAAAGTCAAGTCAATTCAAAAATTAGTTTCATGACAAAAAGTTATAATGTTTCATCTCAGGTACATCCTTCATTAGCAGACGTATCATGTATACATTATTGCATACTTTTAAGACTTCAACAAGTTCCTATTCATCATTCGAGAATGAATGATTCAAAGGGGGAGATAATAAAACACCTCACATTTTCAGGCTAGACTTTGAACTATCGTTCCTACATGTGTAAACTCTAATCCCATGATTTACATTATAATACATGTTTCATGATCATTATCCTAGTGATAAGAGTGCTTATGAGGTAAAAAGTGTTCATAGGAATTACTTAGAGCAAAGTTGATCTAAGAGACATTGATTCGGCCAAATTTTGATATTCGATTCAACAAGGGTCTACTTTGAACATGTATAACTTTGATATATGTGGAATTTTACAGCTCAAGACCCACCAAATTATATATTATTGAATTATCTTTCAACCGATACCAATTTTTCCTTAATCTGATACCCGAGCAAAAAAGTTATAACTATTTTTGTGAGAAACAGTAAGGGTTCATGATTATGCCTGTGCTGCGAGGGATATTACCCCGTAATAACAGTTGCATAAGGAGGGTTGCTCCCTTGTTATAAAGGTCACTCCCTGGAGGCGATTCCCTCATTATTTCAGTTTCTTAAAAGGTTAAGGGGCAATTGGCTCTTTTTCCCTCGACCCAAGTTATCCAAAACATGATTTGTGACACTCAAATGGGCATTATTTGCCCATCATCCTTAAAATAACTTACGTAGAAACCCTTCCCTTTCCCAAAAACCATAATCCAAGCTTCTTCTCTCAAGAACTCATGAATTCAAGCTTCAACTTCAAGATTTCTTCAAGAATTCATTCAATTAAGGTATGTGGAGTTTTGAACAAGGTTAATCTTTCATCCTTGTTCCCAAATGTATGATTTTCAAGTTGAATTTATGTGTTTTAAGTTAGGATTCATTCCCAAATCCTCATGTGTTGAAAGCATAGCATTATCATGTGATTTAAGGGACTAAAGAGTATAAGAGTTGTACTTATTCATGTTTTAAACTACAAGTTTGATATTTTGTATTGAATTTCATTTTTTTGATGAGAAATTGTTATTCTCCTAAGTTTAATATATCTCCATGGTTTAATTCACGTATTATACTCATGTATTAAATTGTCCATTGTCTTAAGTCTCTGAATTATGACTTCATATTGCTGTTTTAAGAGTTGTTATCATATTTTAGAAATCATTTAGTCCTGGCAAGTTATGAATACCAATGCCTATGTGTTTACTTGTTCTTTTATACTTTCAAATTATAAGTCAGTCACTCTATGATTTTATTGTTAAACTTAGTTTGTTATGCTAATGCTGAGCACTATCAGTTTATATGTTTATGATTACATCAGAATCTGCATGCACTATTGTTTTAAAAATACCATAACCTTAGCTTATAAGTTATCAGTGCATGCACCTGTTAGTATTTTAGTTTCTTTCAGTTGGGAGTAGGATTTAGCACCGAGTGGGAAGTGTGGGTTTAACAAATCATACTTTACTAGAAACAACATGCCACCGTAGATTTAGGGGCCTCGCCAGAGAGTGTTTCCCCTTACCTAATATGGGCTCAGTTTAGCAATCACTCTTGTTTAGGTTCTACTTCGATGGAAAGGATAGAACAACCCTCCCCAACGTGGGACAGACGTTAGACTCCATGATATCTCACATAATTTATGTCGATTACATGATAGCTTCCACAATTTTAGTCAATATTTAGTTTATCTCAGTTTAGGTTTGTTTGACCAAGTAATTTGATTTAAATAATTATTCTATTTGTTTTACAGATCATTCATGTTATTTAGATCATGTAAGTACATGCTATACTTTGTCTTGCATTCTCAGTTTTACATGTTAACATTTTCATGCTTAGCATCCATAAATAATCCTTAATTCAATTTTGTAGCATGATCAGCGTTTCTTGAGATTTATATTCAGTATTCATGTTTTACTATTTCCCAGCTTCAGTTCTACTTATTCTACAAAAGTAAAGTGTTAAGAAACTAAGTATAGTGATTCACCAGCTTATTAGATTATGTTTGTACTCATGTTTTAAGATACTTTAGATTTTTAGTTGATTTTAGTCTTGGTGAGTCTATTCATACTTAGCATGTATATTTTAAGATTATGTATCTATTCAGTTTTATTTGTTGTATTCACCCCCAGTTAATCAGTATATTCTATAAGTACTGACCACATATACGTTTGTGTGGCTACATTATTTCATAATGTAGGTGTAAGTTGTAGCCCACACATCATAATCGGATAGTTTGTATCTTTCAGCCAGCCAGAGATGAGTTCTCTTATTTAGGGTACTCTAGTGAGTTGTAGTTCATGTACTATATTGTTATTATTCTTATGTATTGATTTATGGTAGTTGGAGGCATGTCCCCGCCACCTACAGTCAGTATAGTAGAGGTTTCATAGATAGTCAGTTAGAGTCACGTATGTAATTCAAGTTCCTGCTTTAGTTTTATCGTGTTGTAAAACTTTTCAGTAACACATGTATTTGGATATTCTTATGATTGTTCTTCTATTCAAAAAATTTAGCATATATAATTAATTTAATTCAGATGCCTAAGTATCATGCCAGTTCATGGGTTATCTTGGGATCACTTGTGGTTATGAGCACCGTGTTATGACTAGGGGGTAGTTTCAGGTCATGTCAAATAAAGTCCTTTTCATGGGTGTATAGCATGACATACTTATAATAAGGGGGATACAAGACTTTTAGGAATGTTTCCCTTTCTTATGTTCTATTTCTGGTAATAATGTTTAGTGCTATGAAACTTCTATAACTCCTTGCTTATTCATGTTTTAGATAATGCCTCCTTTAAGATCTAATCTTTCTAGAAACTCTACTAGGAACTCTGTTCCACCTGAGGAGAATGTGGAGGGGACTTAACCTGCTTATAGAGTGCAAACTCAGTCTAGGGTTTTTGCTCCTGATTGTACCACTTCACGTTGAGTTCCACCTCTCCTTACTAATTCTTCTCAGGCTTCTCGAGCTAGTGATGCTTATGTTCAGTCACCTTGAATATCTCTAATGCAGATTTTTGCTGGTTTATTTATTTGCTTACACAGTTAGTGACATCCTAGTCTCATCAGTCGAATTGTGTTAGTTTTGTTGCTCCTTCGTCGGAGGTCATTTGGGCTAGCTATTTCATGAGGTTAAATCCCTTATCCTAACAAGCTCTAAGGTTGAGGAGTATCCTCAGAGGTTTGTGGATGAGATTGAGAAGTATTTTTCAATGATCCATGCTACTAATTCTGAAGGTGTAGAGTTTTCTATATATCAGTTGAAAGATATAGCTTATCAGTGGTATGAGGATTGGGAGAAATTAAGGGGTGATAATGCAGAGCTGGCAATAGGGGATGAGTTTTTGGGTACCTTTCTTGATTATTTCTTTCCTTAGGATATGAGAAAATCTAATGCTAAGGAGTTTACGATTTTGAAGCAAGGAAAAATGAGTGTGAAATAACATGCATTAAAATTTCAGTAGCTGTCTTGTTATGCTCCACAGTTGGTTCTAGCCAAAATTCTAAAATACATAAGTTTATTTTTGGGTTGTCCGGTGATATGGTATTGGTATGTAAGGCTTCAATGTTTAATAATGACATAGATATCTCCAGACTTATGGTTTATATAAACTAGGTAGAGGATGAGAAACAGGAAGAGATAAGAGAGAGGCAGAATAAGAAGTTTAGGTATTCAAAGTAGGGTGTGGGCCAGTAGAATAGTGGGGAATATAGTAGACAATGGACCAAGAAAAGAACTAGGGAAATTCTTATTCTTCTGCTAGTGCTCCCTATCCTAATCCTTTAGGTGATCATCGTTCTTAGGCAGGCAATGATCCTAAGTCATAAAGTACCTAGTTTCCGCATAGTGGAGCTCAGTCAGCCCTACCTTATCCTCCCAGTCATTTTTATGGGCATTTAAACTATGGATATTGTGAAGAGGGGAAAAATAATGTTATAATTGTGGTCAGATAGGCCATATACAACGAGATTTTCCTTCACTAGAGTTGCCACTGGGGCTAGTAAAGTTGTGATCACCACATCTATAGCTCATGCACTAAACAGAGATACTTTTGGTATCGGCACTGGACGAAATCGTCTCTATGCACTTGCTAATTTCCAGGAATCTAAGGCATCTTCAAATATTATTATTGGTATTTTACAACTCTTTTCCCGTGGTGTTTATTGTTTGCTTGATCCGAGTTCTACCTTATCTTATGTGACCCCTTATGTGGCTGTGCATTTTGGTTTTTGTCCCAAAAGTATTTCCAACCCCTTTTCAGTGTCTATTCCAGTGGGTGATTCTATAGTTGCTATAAAAATCTATTGGGATTATGTGGTGTCTATCTTTCATAGGGAGATGTTGGTGGATTTGATAGAGTTGGATATAGTGGATTTGGATGTCATCTTAAGGATGGATTTTATTTACTCGTGGTATGCTTTTCTAGATTGTAGGACCCAAAAGGTTAGTTTACAATTCCCTAATTAATTGATAATTGAATAGGAGAGAAGTTCCTTTGTGCCTAAAGAGAAGTTTATTTCCTATCTTTGAGCTCAAAAGTTGATTTCAAAAGGGTGTTTATATCATCTAGTTTGGGTTAAGGATTTTAATTTGGAGGTTCCCTCCTTGCAATCTATCCTTATGATTAGTGATATTCCTAAATTATTTCCTGATGATCTTCCTAGAATTCTTCCAGATAGGGAAATAGATTTGGGATAGATCTTCTACCAGATACTTGTCCTAATTCTATTTATCCTTATAGAATGGCTCTAGTAAAATTAAAGGAGCTGAATAAGCAGTTAAAATTTTTTCTCAATAATAGTTTCATTTATCCAAGTGTTTCTCCGTGGGGCGCCCTTGTGCTTTTCGTGTGAAAGAAAGATGGGTCTCTTTGGATGTGTATAGTTTATCATTAGCTAAATGAGGTTACAGTGAAAAATAAGTACCCCTTCGTAGGATTGATTACCTTTTTGACAAAATGTAGGGTGCTAGATTCTTTTCTAATATTGATCTTAGTTTGGGCTATCATCAGTTGAAAATTATGGGGGTTGATATTCCCAATACTGCTTTTCAAAGTCGATATGGTCACAATGAGTTTTTTGTTATGACATTTGGGTTGACTAACGCTCTGGCTGCTTTCATGGATCTTATGAATTTGGATTTTAGGAAGTTTTTGGATTTGCTTATTATTGTCTTCATTGATGACATCTTGGCTACTCTAAGAGTGAGAAGGATCATGCCAATAACCTCTAAGTTATGTTGTAGAATCTTAAGGACCAGAAATTGTATGCTATATTTTCTAAGTATGAGTTTTAGTTGAATATTTTGACCTATCGTGGGCATGTTATTTCTTGTGAGGGGATCAAGCTGGATCTAAAAAATTGAGGCAGTTAAGAAATAACCTAGATCCATGACTCCAATCGATATTAGGAGTTTCTTAGGTTTGGTCGGGTATTATAAGAGGTTTATGGAGAGTTTCTCTTCAATTGATACTTTATTTACAAAGTTGACTCTGAAAAAAGTAAAGTTCTTATGGTCTACTGCTTTGAGGGTTGTTCTATGAAGTTAAAGGATAAGTTGACTTTTATGCTAGTTTTAACCCTACCCGAGGGTACAGACTGTTTTGTTGTGTGTTTATAATGCATCCCATGTATGACTTGGTTGTGTTTTGATGCATCATGGTAAGGTTGTGGCCTATACTTCTACCTAGCTTAAGGTTCATGAAATGAATTATCTAACTCATTATTTAGAGCTGGCGATTATGATTTCTTTCTTTGAAGATTTGGCTTCATCATCTGTATGGGGTGTATGCGGATATCTATCCAGAACATAAGAGCCTACAATATGTGTTTACTTAGAATGAGTTGAATCTCGGGTAGAGGTGGTGGCTCAAATTGCTTAAGGATTACGACATGATCTTGCATTACCATCTAGGTAAAGTTAATGTTGTTGTTCATACTCTTAGCAGGTTATCTATGGGAAGATTATCTCATGTGGATGAGGAGAAGAGAGGGTTGGTGAAGGATATTCATCGGTTGTCCAATTTGAGAGTCTGTTTTTTAAATTTCAAGGATGGGGAAGTAATTGTTAAAAAGGTAGTAAAGTCTTCTCTTGGTACCGAGGTGAACGAGAAACAGGTATTGGATCCCATACTTATGTAGATTATAGATGATGTGGCTAAGCTAAAAGGTAATGGCTTTTGTGATTGGGGGAGATGGTATTCTGAGGTAGCAAGGTAGGTTGTGTGCTCCTGATGTTGATGGGTTGTTGGAAAGGTTTTGACAGAGGCTCATGAGTCTCGATATACAGTTCATCTGGGTTCAACTAAGATGTACCATGACTTGAAGAAGGTCTATTGGTGGAACTGTATGAAGCAAGATATGGAAAACTTTGTTGCCAAATGTATGGTTTGTCAGCAATTAATGGTTAAATCCTTGAGGCCTGGTGGAATGTCCCAAGATATAGAGTTGCCCATGTGGAAGTGGGAGATGGTAAATATGGATTTCATTACGAATGTTCTATGGTATCACAATTAGTATAATTTTATTTGGTTCATTGTGGATAGGATGACTAAGTCTTCTCACTTCTTGCTTGTGTAGTCTTACTACATAGGAGAGGATTCTTCTAAGTTGTTCATTCAAGAGATTGTGAAGCTGCATGGTGCACCAGTGTCCATCATTTCAGATCGAGGTATGCCATTTTCATCTCACTTCTGGTGCTAGTTTAATAAAAATTTAAGTATACAGGTGAACCTTAGCATCACTTTCAACCCTTGAATGGATGGACAAGCGAAGTATACTATTCCGACTTTGAAGGATATGCTAAGGGCCCATTTGATTAAATTTAAGGGAAGTAGGGTGGATTATTTGCCTCTTATTCGGTTTACGTATAATAATAGTTATCATTCAAGAATTTAGATGGCTTTTTTTTAGGGTCTTTAAGAGAGGAGGTATAGATCTCATATTAGATGGTTTGAGATTCATGGGACTAGGTTGTTTGGTCTTGACTTGGTTTACAAAGCCATGGAGAAGGTGAAAGTGATTAGAGAAAGACTTAAGACTGCTCAAAGTCTCCAAAAGTCTTATGCGGATGTAAGGCAAAGAGAATTAGATTTTGAAGTAAGTGATTGGGTATGCTTGAAGGTGTCTTCTATGAAAAGAGTCATCAGGTTTGGGAAGAAGGGAAATCTTAGTCCTTTATACTTTGGTCCATATCATATTTTGAGGACAATTAGGAATGTTGCTTATGAGTTGGAGTTTCCTGCGAGTTTGGGCTCCATTCATCTTGTCTTTCACGTGTCTATTCTGAAAACGTTTTGTGGGTGATCCTTTCTTGATAGTGCCTATCGAGGTTCTTGGTGTAACGGATTCCTTATCTTACGAGGAAGTCTCGATTGAGATATTGGATAGGCAAGTTTGTAGATTGAGAACCAAGGATTTAGCATTGGTGAAGGTCCTTTAGAGAAACCAAAAGGTGAAAGAAGCTACATAGGAAACCAAGGAAGATATGAAGGCCAAATAACCATTCTTGTTTCTCGGATTGGATGAAAGTACTTAAGGTATGAGTTACATTTTCATCTTTTCATTTGATTCTGGTGTATTCTTGATATTCTCATGCTAAAGTATCCTAACTTATCATTCAGAGATGAATGATCCTAAGGGGGGATAATGTAAGACCCTTTAAAATTTTGATTATTTTATTTCTGACCCTCATGCATGCATACTATCAATTTTTGGCTTGAATTATATTTAGGGATATTAAAATGGTTTTTGGAGAAAATTTCAAAACTTTTTAAAGCGGTTTGGGTTCATTTTGGGATCTAAGGTAATAAGAGTCCACGATAAGGTTGTGCCATGGAGGTTAACCTCTGCAATATCGGCATAGCATGGAGGATAACCTCTGCGATAATGGCGTGTCATGCTAGTGTGTTAATTTCATCCAGTTTGGCTTTTTTTTTTTTACTTTAGGTGAGGTGCTTTTGTTTTTTTTATCCCTTATATGATATTTAAACATAAAATATGATTATTTTTTTTAGTTTTCAGAAAAAAATAATTATCTTCTCCTTCTTAAAACTCAAAACCCAAGAGTATTCAAGGGTTTCACAGAGAATTCATTATCCCAGCTCCAAACTTCAGGTTGACTTAAATTTCTTGTGTGTTTCAGGCATGTTTCTCTTTCTTAAACTTTAATTTTATATCGTGGCATGAATTGAATGGATTTTCATGTGATTTAAATTGTGGTTTTTGAAATTGCGTTGAGGGATTTTGGTTGTTACTGATTGAATGACTTGTCCCATGTTTTGAATTGAGTATTAATGCATTAAATTAATGTTTCTGGGACTGAATTTGTGCAGTATTTAAATGGTTGGAATTGGGGACCTGAGTTTCCCCAAATTGGATGAGTTTTGACCTAGAATTGCATGAACCCCAACCCACTTTGTAAATTTGATTTTTATTATGGAAAATTGCATGGTTTAACATGCTTTTGAACCCAATGCATTGCATTAATGGATAAATGGATATAAAAATGGATTTGGATGGCCTTGGTAGCTATTGTTTGGATTTTAATGGAACATGGGAGACAATATGGTTATGTGTATTGGTTTGGCATAATTAATTTAGTTTGTAAGCATATTGTTACGATGATACCAAGTGGTAAATGCCTTAATGAATGAATCCTGGGTTAATAGTTTGAATTATGAGCAAATTATTTTAATTTAGGCTTAAAGGGGGTTGTGTATCTCACTCTGAAGGTATAAGTCCCAAAGGGACAAACACTTGAAACCACGTTTACTGACATTAGAGGTCTATATGACAGTGTTATTAACACACACATAATATATATATATATATATATATATATGGGATATCTGTTGCCCATGGTGGCCTTAGTTTTCCCTCAAATTTTTCTCAGTTCATGCGGATAACATACACTGGGCACCTTTCAGTAGGGGAGCTGAACCCATATAGCCATTGGGTACCCATAGGACGGATTTAATTATTTTAAACTCTCATGTTCATGACCCTTACCCTATCCCGACATCTTATATATGTATATATGAATGCGTGCACGTGGTTTTAACATGGAATTATTTTATCACTTTCCTTGAGCTACATGCCAATGCTTATCCCACTGACCGTCGTAAGATGTTACATCGTTTCATGATGTAGGGTCCAAAGACTTTTCTGTTGCTCTTGTGTAATGTTAGGCGGATTAGCACGTTTGTTAATTTATTGTGAAGTGGTGAGCCTCCATGGGATAACAGTTGCCCATGGTGGCTTTAGTTTTCCCTCATATTTTCCTTAGTTCATGTTGCTAACAGGCACTAGGTACTGTAATACCCCACCCTTCTACTAGTTTAAATTCATCTCTAGAACATCAAATATCTTGCTTCAAAAATGAATACATTTTATTCTATGTCAAATTTTTAAGATTTTGACTTTTTATCATGTGGGAAATCGAATAAGCTTTCCGTCGATACAAATATGCCCAAATCTGACACTCGGGGGAAGAGTTAGAGCCATTTTAGTGAGACAGTGTACCACTTTGTACTTTAGTGCGTCGCGGAGCCAGCCAAAATGGTAATTGTCAAAATACAGTAAGACTCCGTGATTCCACCGAATTGCGGTATCTTTCCAGTTTACAACTAAGGTGGCAACGCGATTTCCACCACGTCGCACCAAGGCTCAGTTTTCCAATTGCCCAATTTCCAGTAAGTTGGCGCGATTATGGCGTGTCGCGCCAGCATGAAAAATCAAAAATTTTCAGGTTCCGTTATTTAATTTCTAGGGACCATTTGGCAATTTTTCAAAGCCTCTAATCAGTCTTTATAAGAGATTTATATCCTAAATAATAAGAATACTTCATTCTTCATCAATTTTTCTCCCAAATCAAAATATTTTCTCACTCAAGAAGTCAAGAACCCTATACAAGAAATCAAGAACAAGCCTAAGAATTTCTTCAAGAACCTTCAAGAAAGAGTTTTCTAAGGTATGCAGATATTGATTCTTGGGTTCCTTCCACCCAAGAAGATCAAGAATCATTTTTTTTAATTCAAAAATCTTATATTTATGAGTTTTCATGATTCATGTGAACTGAAATTGAAGTTCATGTTATTAGTGAGTTTCAATTCATGTTTTGTTTACAAATTTTCAAGCTTTGATCCTAGTATGTGATATTCATGTGATGTTCATGGTAAACCATCTTCAAGTTGCATGCTAAGTGATGTATTTATGATAATTAGGTGTAGAAATTATTGAATAACCAATGCATTCACCCTATATATTTGATAAAATGCTTATGTGAAGGAGTTAGAGCCATTGTAGCATGTTGACTAGAAATCCCCAATTGCTTGTAAGTTCATGGATGGAAAGTTTTTGTTGAAAAGCCTTAGTGAATGAATTGTGACAGGTTAGCATGAAATTTCCCAATTACGTGCTCTTCAATGTATGATAAGTGTTTGTTGTAAGACCTTGTTGAATGGAGTATGAGCTAATAGCATGTCTCCCTATACTATCACATGTTTATGATTTCCAAGTGCTTTAATGATTGTAATAGTGAATTAAAGTCCATGGTCATGATTATTTAAGATGGTTATGTTTTAGTTTTATGTTATCGAGTCCTGGGTATATTTATACCAGACAATTTAGCTGTAAGTCTAGAGCCCGTGTCAGTTTTCATGATAATCTCAGTTAAGCCACGATTCTTAGAACTCAGTTAGTTACAGAATTTAGTAATCTCAGACAGTCACAAAACTTAAGAAATCTCAGTAATCTACGTATCATTAGAATTCCAGCTTCAGTTCAGTACTCAGCTCAGATCTTAGTAGTATTCAAGTGTTCAGTTCAGACCTCAGTAACATTCAAGTAATCAATTCAGAACTCAGTATCATTCAATCAAATAACGAGATTCAGTAATATTCTACCAGTCTTCAAAATCAAGTGAACTCAGCTTAAACCAGTTACTCAGTATGATCAGTAACAGATTCAGCTTAGTCAAGGTTTAGTTAAGAATCATCTCAGAGTCCTTTAGTTGGGAGTAGTAGCTAGCATCGAGCGAGTGCAGGGATGACGGATTCCCCATTAGAGAGGCAGAGTCGTTAGTAACAGTCCCCAAACTCCATATATTTCAATATATTTATAGACCACCCGCTAGATAATCCTGGTCTCACATAAAGGTAATCAAAATCAGTACTAACAGATCCAAAGATCACCCATTAGATAGGCCTAATCTCAAACTCAGTCCATCATTTCGATTATTAAAAGATTCAGAGTTCTTTGCTAGATAGGTATTATCTCAGATACAATTATTCCTTATCATTATTAGTAGATTTAGAGATCATCCGTTAGAGAGGTTTGATATCAGATTTAGTCAGTCGATAGTAGCAAGCTCAAAACTCAGTTATTTTTATGAGTACATTCAGTTATTTAGTATCTCAATATTAGTTGTGAGTTCAGACATCAGTAAGTAGAATTCAAGTCTCAGTATTCAATGTCACGATGATTTCACTTATGGTTTATGCATTCATGAATATATCCTCATTCAGTACTCTTATGATTATTCAGTTAAGTAATTGTTTATGCATAAGCCCTTGTATTTAGCCTTACCTCATCTTGCATACTTAGTACATTCCCACGTACTGAAGTATTTGTGCTATGTTGTTTTACTTTACACTATAGGTTCAGAAGCACGAGATCCAGAGCACCCTTAGCAGTTCAATTTTAGTCAGCAGCAGTAGGCCTAGCAGTGAGTCCTTATCATTCAAGGATGGTTTTTATTTCATTTTATTACTAGTTTCAATATTTTAGTAGACGGAGTTAGTTGGGAACATGTCCCATTAACTCAACATTTCAGACAATTTAGAGGCTTTTCGTATAGATGTATAAGTATTCAGTTTTTAGTTTTGAGTATTTTAAATGTTGTGAACCTTATGACAAGATTCCGCTAGTTTTCTACATTTATTTTAGTATATTATACAGTGCTTAGGTACAGGTATCAGAAAAGGGTTAGCTTGTGGTCCTTCGAGATCATGAGCACCGTGTGGCATTTCAATCCCAAAAAATTGGGGCGTTACAAACTTGGTATCAAAGCCTAAGGTTCAATAGTGTCCCAGGAAGTTTGAAAAACCGCATCTACTAGAGTCTTATGCATGGGTGTGTTGTGCGCCACGTTTATGTACAAGAGGATGTAAGATGTGTTTAGGAAAAGTCTCCCTTCTTTCAGTATTTATGTGATGCGAGTAAACATGAGCTCAAGTTAATCCTCTATATGATCCATTCTCTCTTTTATTTATAGAGTATGCCTCCTCACAGAGATAATTCCCGTAGGGTTGATAACAAGCCACCTCGGCCAATCGATCTTGAGAATGATAATATGTCATATGCAGAGTTTCAGGAAGCTTTTTAGGCACTAGCCCATGCTGTGGTGACTAATGTTCAGGGTAACAGTCAGGCTACAGTCACACCTCAATAAGATGGGGGTTTAGTCATAGCCAGAATAAGAGATTTCATGAAAATAAACCCACCAGATTCTTTGGGCCAGTAGCAGGTGAGGAGACACAACTTTTTCTAGAGGAGGTGAAGAAGATCACCAAGATTATGTATGTTTTTGAGGAGGAGAGTGTAGATTTACCATCCTATAGTTGAAGGATATTCCTCATAATTCTGGAAGAAGAGTAGATGGGAAGATGCAACTCCCATGACTTAGAAGGAGTTTCAGGATGCCTTTCTAGATAAGTTTTCCGACTAGAGATGAGAGAAGCTAAGGTAGAAGAGTTTATGAACCTAAGGCAAGGCTTCATAACAATAAGGGAGTATTTCATTATGTTAAATTAGTTAGCTAAGTATGCTCATGATTTGATAGCTGACCCTAGAGCGAGTATGAGTAAGTTTGTGACTAGTGTACCTGGGTTGGTGTTGAAGGATTTTAGAACTTCTATTCTTAATAGAGACATGGATCTTGCTATATTAATGATGCATGCTCAGAAGATAGAGACAGATAAATCTAAGGAGAGAGAGAGATCTAATAAGAGAGCCAGAATAGGTAGTTATAATTTTTCTCTAGTCGGGTCACAGGGCGGTAGTCATTCCAGCATAGCCAGAAATTTTTAGTTGCAACTCTATCCTCAGCTAGTGTACTTGCACCAAAGTTCAGGGATGCCAGTTATGACAGGGCGCCAGGCTCCAAAACCTAGGGTAGTGCCAGCAGTGTTCGTACCTATCCGCTTTGTGGAGAGTATGGCAAGAATCACATAGGCGTGTGTAGAGAAAATAGTCAGGTATATTTTGGATGTGGTAAGCCAGGCCATAGAATGCGAGAGTGTAGAGTGCTAGCTTAGAAGGTTAGAGATTCGCATCAGCAGGGAGCCACTCCTAGTATCACTAGTGGTCAGCGTCAGAACCGACTTTATGCACTCCAGACCCGCCATGATCTGAAAAGTTTCCCTAACATAGATTCAGGTACGTTATAATTTCTTTATATTTATGATATGCATTGTTCGATCCCTTTTTCCCATTTTAGTTGATGTTTCAGCATGAGTTAGTTTTAGTAAAGCCAGCAAGTCAGTTTAGCAGCCAGACAGTCAGATTCATATTATTTGTTTTCCCATCTTTTCATCTAAGCATACAATCTAAAATCTCAAGGAAAAATAGTTGTTCCAAGATAGAGAGTACAAATCGTTAGGAGTTCAGTTCAGTTCATGAGTCATGCATTAGTTTCAACTCTCCGAGGTTCGGTTACGATCCAGTTCATAGATGCCCTGTGCATTGCCTCAGTATTTCGGTGAAGTAAGTGTTCTTAGAGTGACATAGTGTCCTAAGGGGGAGATACCCTATAACTCCCTGATGTTTTCCATTCTTTAAATCTATTCAGTTGCATGTTCAGATATTTCTCACAAAGCTAGCATCAATTATCATTGCATAATCAGTGAAAAATTTAAAAGATAGTTTAGTCAAGTGTTCATGCATTAGATATGCATGTTCAGTAGAAAAGCTCAGCTTATCAGTGTATTAAGTCATGCATTCATGAGAACAACTCAGTCAAGAATCCATGCATCAGATATGCATGTCCATTATGAGAATTCAGCTTATAAGTAGCTTCAGTCATGCATTCTGTGCATCAAATATGCATGTTTAGTATGAAATCTTAGTATATCAATAGTTCCAGTCATAAATTCATGTTTCACATGCTCATTTCCAGTAAGTAAGTTTAGCCTACTAGTATTCTTAGCTTAATCAGTCTCATTCAAGAACAAATATTTCCAAGAGGGAGATATTAAAATACCTCACCCTTCTCCTAGTTTAAATTTGTCTCTAGAACATCAAAACTCTTGCTTTAAATATGAATACATTTTATTCCATGTGAAAATTTTAAGATTTTGACTTTTTATCACGTTGAAAATCAAATAAGCTTTCCATCGATACTAAATTCGCCCAAATCTGACTCTCGGGTGAAGAGTTAGAGATATTTTAGTGAGACAGTGTACCACCTAGTACTTTAGCACGTCGCGGAGCCTGCCAAAATGGCAATTGTCAAAATCTAATAAACCTCCATGATTCCACTGCACTATGGTGTCTTCCCAATTCACAACCAAGGTGGCAATACAATTTACACCGCGTCGCACCAAGGCTTAGTTTCCTAATTGTCCAATTTCCAGTAAGCTGGTGTGATTATGGCGCGTCGCGCCAGTATGAAAAATTAGGATTTTTCAGGTTTTGTTATTTAATATCCAGGGACCATTTGGCAATTTTCCAATGCCTCTAATCTTTCATTATAAGTGATTTATACCCTAAATAACGAGAATACTTCATTCTTCATCAATTTTTCCCCCAAGTCAAAATATTTTCTCTCTCAAGAAGTCAAGAACCCTAGCCAAGAAATCAAGAACAAGCCTAAGGATTTCTTCAAGAACCTTCAAGAAAGAGTTTTCTAAGGTATGCTGATGTTGATTCTTGAGTTTCTTCCACCCAAGAAGTTCCATAATACTTTTTCAAAATTCAAAGATCTTATATTTATGAGTTTTCATGATTCATGTGAATTGAAATTGTAGTTCACGTTATTTGTAATACCCCGTATGTTTCTAAGCTAGGAGATGAACCATTTTTCCTACGTATGAAACTTCCTATCCTGTGAGTTGCATTTTAGTTCATGACTTACAATGAGTATCCTAGTGAAAAGATAGTTTATGATACATTAAGCATGTTCATATGAGTCACTTAAGGTAATACAAGCTAAGAGTTTTTGAATCCATCAAGTTTTAGTGTTCGATTTTGCAAGGGTCATCTTTGAACGAGTATAACTCGATGTTAATGTGATATTTCTGCATATTTATATTGAATTAGCTTTCTAACGATACCAATTTTGCCTTAATCCAATACCCGAGCAAAAAGTTATGCCCATTTTTTTGAGAGATAGTAAGGATAGGCGATTGGTTAGGCACCACCCAACCAAACTTAGGTGATTGGTTACGCACCGCCTAAGTCAGTTCCAATGCCAAAAACACTACGTTTTGCGTTATTTTGAGGGTAATTAAGTCTTTTAACACTCCTTACACGTCCCTAAACTTAACTCTACGAAATATATAGCTTCTAAACATATTACAACCCTATTAACATCTCAAAGCTCATCATCCAAGAGCACCGTAGGAGAAAAATAACTAGGGTTGCACAATCATGCTTGAAGATCAAATTTCAAGGAAATTCCTCCATCAATCATCAAGAACCTCCCTTTCAAGGTATGCATAGTGTTCGTCCACGGATTTCTTTCGTCCATGGAGTTCAAGAATCAATCTTTAGAATACAAAAGCTTGGTTGATTGTGGTGATATGATCATACCCATGTTGATTCTTGTTTGTTTTGCTATATAATTGTATCGTGACTTTATATCTCATGAAAGTTATGTTGTTAGTTGAAAAACATAATCTTTAGATGGATCGATAGAATGCAAGTATGAAATCCACCTATGCCTTAAAGAATGCATGCAAGGTGTTCGATAAAATGCCTAGTATGTTAGAACTTCATATTTACATGATTTCATGATATCTAAATAACAAGTTCATGTTAGTCATACACTCCAATATGAATTTCCATGCAAATTATGTGTTGTTATTGTTGTGGTATAAAGAATGTGTGATAATGGAGATATAACTTATGTACACAAAATATATCCATGCTTTCCCTAACATGTTTGAGATGTTGAATAAATACATGAAGTATAATATCCCCAAATCATTACAATATGAACTAAATGTTGCATGTTGTCGTTCCCTTACGCTTGAATGGTTTCCATGCGATTGCTATGAATAGTATACGTTGTTAGAATGCCCATGATATTAGAATATGAGATTTATGACTTGATTATATGCATTCCTATTCATGATAGATATTATGATGACCATGTACTTTATGAAATCCCCCACTCATGTATTATGGATTTTTATTGATGGTCGTGTACTCAAGAAATTCAAGTTGTGTCAGTTTCCTACCATCGAGTCCTGGGGGTACTTGTACCCAAAAAATATAGTTGTGTGCCTAGAGTCATGTCATGTTTTCATGATACTCCCAGTCAATCCATGATCTATAGAATTCAGTCAGTCATGTGACTCAGGAAAACATAGAAATCTCAGTAATCTTAGTACTCCAGTAATCTCAGTAATCTAATTGCTCAGTAACATCAACAACCTTAGTATTCACAGTCAATCTCAATAACTTCAGTACTCTCAAACAGTCCTCAGAACTCAGTACATTCCGTCAGTCATTGGAATCCAGTAAACTTAGTTTAGCTCTACTAAACAATACCAATAGTATCAGTCAAGTTAATCAGTATCAGTTCAGTTAATTATGTCAGTTTAGTTATTCAGTTCAGTGTCCTTCAGATAGGATTAGAAGTTAGCACCGAGTGAACCCAAGGATGGGAACTCACCCGCCAGTTCAGGGTGTGATTCTTAGTAGTCATCCTTATGTTCCAGAATAACGTAGCTAGCGTAGGTTGAGATATCTTAACCCATTAGATTAGGGTTGATGAGGTGGATTAACCCATGAGTTTAGGGTTCCCACCGTTCTCATTGAGTACCTGCTAGTATAGGGTTCTCACAACTGTCCTTACTAGTGGTGCGATATTGATACCCTTCCCGTCGGGGCAGAGATAGGACCCCAGCTTAGCTATTATAGCGTATTTGGGGCATTTCAGTTAGATAACTACTTCCCATAGTTTCAATCACAGATTTCAAGACTGTCAGCTATAGCTACCCAGTCTCAGTAAAGAACTTAGATAGTTCTTCAAATTTTAGTATATCAGAACTGTCAGATACAGTCAACTCAGAAATAGAATTGAACTCAGATAGTTTCTTTTAGATTTATGGACTGTCATATACAGTCACTTATGCTATCAATCACAAAATTGATCAGAACTTATGCTATCAGTACTCAGCTTTAGGACTGTCAGATACAGTCAATCAGACCAGTTTTGCATAATTCAAACTGTCAAAAACAATTATTCTTTTATCAGGAATGAAATATCAGTGTCTTAATATATCAGGAATACAGTATCAGATCCATCACTTATTAGTGATTTACATATCAATATCAGTAAACTCAGTTTTTTAGAATCTTATTATCAGTACACTTATGTTGTCAGTATTCAGAATCAGTAGTCAGTATCTCCACGAGTTCAGTTACAGTTACGTATGTATGTATGCACTCTCACGTTCATATCAGTCATTATTTTTCATGCATATAACCCTTTGTATTTAACCTACCTCACTTGTATACTTAGTATATTCAGACGTACTGATGCATTTGCGCTATGGTTCTTTCTCTTATGTTACACCATAGGTTTAGAGACATGAGTTCCAAATCAGTAGTAGATTCTAGGATCAGCAGTCAGAGTTAGACGTGAGTCCTCATCCTTCGACGACATGATGATTTCATTTCTATTTTAGTTTTCAGTTTATTTCAGTAGTTGTAGTTAGTTGGGGACATGTCCCATCAACTCCTTATTCAGTTCAGTTAGAGGATTTCAGACTATATGTCAGATTAGATGTTCAAACTTCAGTATTTATGTTTCTTTTTAGTATTGCCATACCATATTTTTTTAGATATGTATCAGTATTGAACCTTATGGCCTTACAGTTCATGTTTCGGCATATTTTATGAGATATTATGCAGTTTATAGGTACATATATCAGTCATGGGTTAGCTTATGGTCCCTCGGGGTTATGAGCACTGTGTAGCATTCTGGTTTAGAAAATCGGGGCGTTACATTATTAGTGAGTTTTAATTCATATTTTGTTTACAAAGTTTCAAGCTTTGATCCTAGTATGTGATATTCATGTGATGTTCCTGGTAAACCCTTTTCAAGTTGCATGCAAAGTGATGAATTTATGATAATTAGGTGTAGAAATTGTTGAATAACCAAATCATACTCCCCATATGTTTGATAAAATGTTTATGTGAAGGAATTAGAGCCATTATAGCATATTGACTATAAATCCCCAATTGTGTGTAAGTTTATGTATGCCAAGTGTTTTTTGAAAAGCCTTATAGAATGAATTGTGATAGGTTTTCATGATATTCCCCAATTATGTGCTCTTCAATGCATGATAAGTGTTTATTGTAAGACCTTGTTCAATGGAGTATGTGCAAATAGCATGTCTCCCTATACAATCACATATTTATGATTTGCAAGTACTTAAAGAGATGCTTCAATGATTGTAATAGTGCATGAAAGTCCATGGTCATGATTATTTAAGATGGTTATGTTTTATTTTTATGTTATCGAGTCCTAAGGGTATTTAAACCTGACAATTTAGCTGCAAGTCTAGAGCTTGTATCAGTTTTCATGATAATCTTTATCAAGCCACGATTCTTATAACTTAGTCAGTTACAGAATATAGTACTCTTAGATAGTTACAAAACTTAATAAATCTTAGTAATTTTACTATCATTAGCATTCCAGCTTCAGTTCAGTACTCAGCTCAGATCTTAGTAGTATTCAAGTGTCCATTTCAGACCTTAGTAACATTCGGGTAATCAATTTAGAACTTAGTATCATTTCATTAGATAATGAGATTTAGTAATATTCTGTCAGTCTTCAGAATCAAGTGAACTCAACTTAACTCAGTTACTCAGTATGATCAGTAACAGATTCAGCTCAGCCTAGGTTTAGTTAAGAGTCAACTCAAAGTTCTTTAGCTGGGAGTAGTAACTAGCACCGAGCGATTACAGGGATGACGAATTCCCAATATGAGAGGTAGAGTCATCTGTAACAGTCCCTGAACTCTACAACTGCATAGCCAGCGCAGGACCAGGGGTCACCTATTAGATTAAGGCTTGACTATCATACTGCATTAGGCTTGACTTCCTATTCAGGGTCACCCATTAGAGAGACTTAACCATAGTAGAGGTCTTTACCCGTGGCATGGTATTGGCACCCTTCCAGCTGGGGTTACAGGTTGGACCCTACTAGATCATATTTGGGGCATATCGGCTAAGTGAGAACTCCCATAGTTGCATTTCTAGTATCGATCTTCAGAGTAGAATTCATAAATCAGGACTATTAGATACAGTCACCTATCTCAGTAAGGAACTTAGATAGTTCCATAGATTTATAGACCACCCGCTAGATAGTCCTGGTCTCACATAAAGTTAATCAGAATCAGTACTAATAGATCCAGATATCATCCATTAAATAGGCCTAATCTCAAACTCAGTCCATAATTTCTATTATTAAACGATTCAGAGATCTTTCTCTAGATAGGTTTGATCTCAGATACAATCATTTCATATCATTATTAGTAGATTTAGAGATCCTCCGTTAGAGAGTTTGATCTCAGATTTAGTCAATCGATAGTAGCAAGCCCAGAACTTAGTTATTATTATAAGTAGATTCAGTTATTCAGTATCTTAGTATTAGTAGTGAGTTCAGACGTCAGTAAAATAGTATTCGAGTCTCAGTATTCAAAGTCACAATGATTTCAGGTATAGTTTGTGCATTCATGTATATGTCCTTATTTAGTACTCTCATGATTATTCTGTTAAGTAATTGTTCATGCATAAGCCTTTGCATTTAGCCTAATATCATCTTGCATACTCAATACATTCCACGTACTGACGTATTTGTGCTATGGTGTTTTACTTTACACCATAGGTTCAGAAGCATGAGATCTAGAGCACCCTTATCAGCTCAGTTCTAGTCAGAAGCAGTAGACCTAGCAGTGAGTCCTCATTATCCGAGGATGGTTCTTATTTCATTTTATTACTAGTTTCAGTCTTTCAGCAGACGGAGTTAGTTGGGTACATGCCCCATTAACTCCATAGTTTAAATAGTTTAGAGGTTTTCGGATAGATGTATCAGTATTCAGTTTTCAGTTTTGAGTATTTTAAATGTTATGAACCTTATGGCAAGATTCTGCCAGTTTTCCACATTTATTTTAGTATATTATATAGTGCTTAGGTACAGATATCAGAAAAGGGTTAGCTTATGGTCCTTCGGGATCATGAGCACCATGTGACATTTTGGTTCTAGAAAATTGGGGTGTTACAGGTACCTTTCAGTTGGGGAGCTGAACCCATATAGCCCATGGGTGCCCATAGGACGGATTAAGCTACACAGTCTAGGTGAATTATTTTAAACTCTCATGTTCACGACCCTTACCCTATCCCAACATCTTATATATGTATATATGAGTGTGTGTATGTGGTTTTGACTAATTTTTGGCATGGAATTATTTTCTTACTTTTCTTGAGTTACATGCCATTTTTTATCCCACTGACCATCCTAAGACGTTACATCATTTCATAATGTAGGATCTGAAGACTTTTCTGTTGCTCTTGTGACACATTAGGTAGATTAGCAAGTCTGTTAAGATGTTGTGAAGTGGTGAGCCTCCATCCTTTGGAAGTCCTTATCATTTCATTATTCTTTCTTTATTAATTTAGTATTTTTAGATTCTTTTTGGTCTTAGTTAGGGAAATGTACTGACTTAGTTATTATTCTCGTTTAGAGGCTATCATGGAAAAATATGGGTTGATTATTGATAGACTCTTAGATTACATTTGAGTTATCTATTTTTTGTTCATTACTATCTAAATGGGCTTTCGCTTTATCTTTATTATTATTATGCTTATTAGGTTAGGCTAAGGGGGTGGTCTCCGGTCCATGGTAGGCTTGAGAAACCCATCACGGCTAGGCCTTGGTTGGGGTTAAGACACTGTTCGGGTTAAGACACTGAACCATATCAATATAACAAAACATACTCAATAATACCAAATACCATAACCTAGTGTCATAGTGTAAGAACATAACTAGTATAACTCGAAGTCAAATACAAAAGACATAAAAAATAAGACGTAACTCAGTCTCTGAAACACAATAAAGATTGTCTAATAAGAAAAATGCCTGAAATTAACTAATTCCTTGAAAAACTCCAAATGACACCCAAAATCAAACATCGTGAGGTGTACCCAAACTTGAATCTGCACTAAAAAGGTATAGTAGGAGTGAGTATGGTCCACTTATACTCAGTAGGTATCTTAGGCTGATCGAGCAAAGTAGAAAATATAACAAACAAATACACACTAAGGGCATGTCACCTGTCAAAAAATATCCCACAACAGTAGCCCACATTGCTTGTACTAACAGTTCTATAATATCTTCATATAACACAACAAAACACAAGAAAGGAATACAAGTATACATTTATACCACATAAAATCAAGGAAATGAGACAATGGATAGGTAGAAAGTCAAGAAAAATATACAATCACATCACAAACAAAATACAATAAATATAATAAGAATGATGATGATCATGATAGAGGTGGTGGTGGTGATAATAATGATGACAAAGATTATGTAATGCATGAGGTTGTTGCACAACCTACGAGACCTTTGCACAGCCTTTGAGACCATCATATAGTCTCCATATACACCTATAAAGCTAAAGCTACAGGACATAGGACCGGACCCATTGGGGGTTCGTCAACCCGTACAATCCACATATATGCATACCTCATCCCTGGCACATCCCTCGAGAAAGGTTTTATAAGATGCCATTTTTTTGTCAAAAAATTTTGTTGCTAGTGTTTCTCAGTATTTCCATGTTGTAATGCCCTACAAAATCCTCTTCTAGTCCGAGCCTTAGAGCGTATTTTGGTAAAGAAAAACTATGAGTCAAAATGTTTCAGAAATATCCTCCCAAGTATGAAATACTTTGAATCATGTATGAATATATTTGAGCATGAATTGGGATCATAGAGTCCCCCTAACTTATGGATGAGTTGAAAGGTTTCCTATCGTTCAAGTATTAGTGATCGTCAAAATTTGGGTTAACTTCAATCGAGCATAACTCCTTGTATATATTGAATTAGAGTACCTACTATATACCAAATGAATTCTCTTTGAATTATCTTTCTAGCGATACTAATGTTGTCAAAAACTGGTATCGAAGAAAAGAGCTTTTCCCATATTACTCAGGCATGTCTGGCCGGGAAACTAGTGATGATAATTGAGACAAGCTGTCACGCTCGTGATGGCCTATCACCAAATGTCATCATCCCTGGGCAGAAAATCAAGAATTTGATCCCTTTTTGTGATGACAATTCATGACGGCCTATAACGGGCCTGATGGGTTATCACAGATATCGGCAAGAATATTTTTCCAACAATTTTAGAATGTTTTTGCAAGGATATTTTTGTCATTTTCCACCTTTGGGAAGCCTCTATAAATATGGTAAACCTCATCCAAAACCCTAATTTCCTTCATTTTCTCTTCCAATTCTCTAAAGATAGAATATCTAGGGTTTCATTCAAGAACCCTAATCATACAAAGTCATCCATAAAATCTTCAAGATTTCTTCAAGAATCAAGTTCCTCATAGTGTGGGCTTCAAGAATCCTTTATTACAAGTGCAGATAGAGTCTCAAGCATTAGAATTTATCCAATTTCAAAGATTATGGTATATAGATGTTGATTCTTGGGTCCCTTTCATCCAAGAAGCTCAAGAACCCTTTTTAAAACTAAAAGATTTTTATATTTATGAGTTGTTAATAATTTGTATGAGTTTAAATTGATGTTTAATGTGTTGTTAAGTTTTTATTTATGTTTGCCTACAAAATTTATGAGTTTTGACCCTAGTATGTGGAATTCATGCGATGTTTGTGATAAACCTTCATGAAGTTCTTTTTTATATGACGTGTTCATGACCTTTGGGTGTAGAAATGGTTGAATAAGTGAAGCATGTCCCCCATAGGTTTAATAAAGAGCATAGGTGAAGCATAAGGTCCAATATGGTCTATTGAATAGGAAACCCCAAATTGTGAGTTAGTTTGTGCTTAGTTTTTGATAAAATACCCAAGTGAATGAATTATTCCATGGTAGTAGGAAATTCCCAAATAAGTGTGAACCTGTGCATGTCTAGTGTTTTGTTGAAGGACATTAGTGAACAAGTGGAGAGATGATAGTAGTAATTTCCCCAATTATGTGCTCCTGATATATGCTAAACTTTTAATACATTCCAAGTGGTTTGCAAGTAGGTTATGACATGATAGTATGGAGTTTCTCCAACCTATGTGATATCCAAACACGTGTCAAGATTGATATAGGTATGAAATAGCTAAGGTAAAACCTTGTTGAATGGAGTACGATTTAGTAGTATGTTTCCCCTACGTTATTATATGATTATGATTTCTAGATGCCTAAAGTGACACCTCGATGACTGTGAAAATTCTTTAATGATTATGAGATTCTTTAATGATTGTGATGATGCATGAATAATTATACTTTACTTTTATGTCATCGAGTCCTGGGGGTATTTATACCCGACAATAGAGCTATTGTATAGAGCCCATGTCAGTTTCTCGATAATTCCAGTTGAGCCATGATTCTCAGAAATCAGCAAATTATAGAACTCTGTATCCTCAGATAAGTGCAGAATTTAAGAAAGCTCAGTAATCTCAGTTATCTTTGTAATCTCTGTATGACTAGTAATCTAGCCTCAGTTCTATAATCAATTCAGTTCTAATAGTATTCAACTGATTGAATTCTAATCTCAAAAGCGATTTGAGTAATCTATTTAAGCTCTGTATTGTCAGTCCGATATTATGATTCAATATATTTTCTATCAGATATAGAACTAGGTAATCTCAGCGTAACTTAGTCAAATCTTTTGAGAAACATGATCAGTATCAGATTTAGCTTTGTCCAGTACAGTCTAAAAATCAACCCAGAGTCTTTCAGTTAGAAGTAGGATTCAACACAGAGTGAACCCAATAATGGAAACTCACCTCCTAGTTGAGGGTGTGATTCTTAAAAGCAATCCTTTCATTTTAGAACTATGTAGCCAGAACAGGAAAAACGAGTCACCCGTTCCGCAAAATCCTCTTCTAATCCGAGCCTTAAAGCGTATTTTGGTAAAGCGAAAATTTGAGTCAAAATGTTTCAAAAATATCCTCCCAAGTATAAAATACTTTGAATTGTGTGGTAATCTATTTGAGCATGAATTGAGATCATAGAGTTCCCCTAACTCATTGACGAGTTGAAAGCTTTCCTATCGTTCAAGTTTTAGTGACCGTCAAAATTTGGGTTAACTTCAATCGACCATAATTATTTGTATTTATCGAATTAGAGGACATACTATATGTCAAATGAAATATCTTTGAATTATCTTTCCAATGATACTAATTTCATCAAAAACCAATAATGGAGCAAAGCGTTATGCCCATTTTACTCCAGCATGTCCGGCTGGGAAACTGGTGATGAGAATTGTGACAAGCCGTCATGCCCGTGATGGCCTATCACCAAATGTCATCAGCCCTGGGCAGAAAATCAATAACTCGACCCTTTTTTGTGACGACAATTCATGACGGCCTTCACGGGCCTGACGGCTTGTTATGGATGTCGTCAAGAATATTTTTCCAACAATTTTAGAACATTTTTGCAAGGGTATTTTGGTCATTTCCCACCTTTTGGAAGCCTCTATAAATATGGAAAACCTTATCCAAAACCCTAATTTACTTTATTTTCTCTTCCAATTCTCTAAAGAGAGAATATCTAGGATTTCATTCAAAAACTCTAATCTTCGAAAACTCATCCATAAATTCTTCAAGATTTCTTCAAGAATCAAGTTCTTCATTGTGTGGGATTCGAGAATCCTTTATTACGAGTGAGGATAGAGTCTCAAGAATTAGAATTTATCCAATTTCAAGGATTAAGGTATGTAGATGTTGATTCTTGGGTCCCTTTCATCCAAAAAGCTCAAGAACCCTTTTTAAAACTAAAAGATTTTTATGTTTATGAGTTGTTAATGATTTTTATGAGTTTAAATTGATGTTTAATGTGTTGTTGAGTTTTTATTTATGTTTGCCTACAAACTTTATGAGATTTGACCCTTTTAAGTGGAATTCATGTGATGTTTATGATAGACCTTCTTAAAGTTGTTTTCTATATGATGTGTTTATGAATTTTGGGTGTAGAAATGGTTGAATAAGTGAAGCATGTCCCCCATAGGTTTGATAAACAGCATAGATGAAGCATAAAGGCCAATATAGTATGTTGAATAGGAAGCCCCAAATTGGGAGTTAGTTTGTGCTTAGTGTTTGATCAAATGCCCGAGCGAATACATTATTCCATGGTAGTAGCAAATTCCCAAATAAGTGTGAACCCGTGCATGTCTAGAGTTTTGTTGAAGGACCTTAGTGAACAAGTGGAGAGGTGATAGTAGTAATTTCCCCAATTATGTGCTCCTGATATATGCTAAGCTTTTTATACATGCCAAGTGGTTAGCAATTAGGTTATGACATGATAGTATGAAGTTTCCCCAAGCTATGTGATATCCAAACACGTGTCAAGATTGATATAGGTATGAAATAGCTGAGGTAAAACCTTGTTGAATGTAATATGATTTAGTAGCATGTTTCCCCTACGTTATTATATGATTATGATTCCGAGATGCCTAAAGTCACCCCTCTGCGACTGTGAAAATTCTTTAATGATTATGAGATGCTTTGATGATTGTGATGATGCATGAATGGTTATGCTTTACTTTTATGTCATTGAGTCCTTGGAGTATTTATACTCGATAATAGAGTTGTTGTCTAGAGAACGTGTCAGTTTCTCAGTAATTCCAGTCGAGCCATAATTCTCAAAACTCATTGAATTATAGAACTCTATATCCTCAGATAAGTCCAGAACTTAAGAAAGCTGAGTAATCACAGTTATCTGTGTAATCTCTGTATCACTAGTAATCTAGCCTCAGTCCTGTAGTCAGCTCAGTTCTAAAAGTATTCAAGTGATTCAATTCTAATCTCAGAAGTGATTCGAGTAATCTATTCAAGATCTTTTGAGAAACATGATCAGTATCAGATACAGCTTTGTCTAGTACAGTCTAAGAATCAACCCAGAGTCTTTTAGTTGGGAGTAGGATATAGCACCGAGAGAACCCAAGGATGGGAAATCACCTGCAAGTAGAGGGTGTGATTCTTAGAAGAAATCCTTGCGTTCTAGAACTATGTAGCCAGTACAGGAAATGGAGTCACCCGTTAAGCAAGCTTGACTTCCTGTTGAGTGTCACCGCCAGAGAGCCTGACCTTAGAGAAAAGATAATGTCTTTACCTGTGGCACGATATTGGCACCCTCCCAATCAGGGGTAGTGGTTGGACCTCATCTGTGGTAGGTTGGGGAATGTTAGTTAGATGACTACTTCCCACAGTTTTAGTTTCAAATTCAGTCTCAGTTTCAGAATCAATCTTCAGAAATTAGGACTGTGTGGTATAGTCGTTTATCTCAGTGAGGAACTCAGATAGTTCTATTGATTTATGGACCATCTCGTCAGATAGGCTTGGTCTTATATGCAGTTTTTTGATATCATATTCAGAGATATGCCACCATATAGGCTTTGATCATAGTATCATATTTCTATTGAATATTCATATTGTCAAATTCGGACATAATCATACTTTTTTTCATTGAGAATCGCTCTAGAATAATTTGTTAGAAAAGTTGATCTCTAATTCTGTCAGTCGAAAATAGTAAGTTTAGAGTTAAGTCCTTGATGTAAGTATATCTTGATCCTCAGTTATTAGTATCAGATGATTCAGTGATTTCGTATGTCAGGTTTAGTACTGAGTTCAGTCTGCAGTAAGATGGTATCCGAGTTTCAGTATCTAGAGTTGCGATGATTGTTTTCATGTTCTATGCATTCATGTATGTGTTCTCATGCGGCATCTTCATGATTAGTTAGTTTAGATATTGTGCATGCATGAGCCCTTGCATTATCCTACCTCATCTACATACACGGTACATTCCTATACTGACACATTTGCGCTATGGTGTTTTATTTGACACCATAGGTTCAGAGGCACAGGATCTAGATTATCCTCAGCATTTCAGTCCCAATCAGCAGCAGTAGCAGCGATTCCTCTTCTTTCGAGGATGAATCTCAGTTTACTATTATTGCTCCATACCTTGTTTATTTTCAGTTGACGGAGTTAGTTGGGGACCTGTCCTATCAACTCCATAGTTCAGACAGTTTAGAGGCTTTTCAGCCTGATGTATTAGTATTCAGTTTTCTATATTATGAGTATTCATAGATGTGTTGAACCTTATGGCTAGTTTTTATATTTATTTCTGATATTATGCAGTGTACAGATACATATATCAGTAAAGGGTTAGCTTGTGGTCCTTCGGGGTCATAAGAACCACGTGACGTCTTGGGATGGGATCTCGGGGTGTTACACATGGTGGTACCAATATTTCATAATGAGTATGAGGATGTAATTGTCACAACCTACCACAATGAGTATTTTGACAACGAAGCACAATGAGTATTTCCATAAACAACCACTATACAATCACATGAGCAAAATATCCACTTATTATTTCCAACCATCTATGAAATCCACCATGATTCATATGCCAATAGAGTATAGATACATCACAACACACAATTGGTACCATAACACATTTTTTCATCAAACAAGATAAATTATCATCGTGTATATGATATGCTATAGAAATATAGCACTTTCAACACTTAAAATAAGGAATATATGCAAGTTTTTAACGTCTTTTTGTTAGTTATGAAACGTTTTGGGTATATTTTCCAGGAAACCATGATTTGAATGGTAAGTTCATAAAAATGGAGAAAAAGGTGTTTTTGTCCACTTTTGGAGTGATTATTGATGATTGGGATGTTTTTCGGCTTGATCGTGATCAATGAATGTTTGAGATTCGAAGTAGAATTGAAAAATTGACTCCCGACACCTACTAAGTCAACCTAAGGACCATAGGTAGACAAAACGGGTACCAGAAAGTCTGAAATCCTGAGAGTTGACCTGCAGGAATTTTCCTATCCGGTACCTGTGATTGGTACCTGGGCTTGGAAAAAACCACAGGTACGACCCACGGCTAGGACCAAACCGCAGGTACAGGAAGCAGGTAGCCATCGACCCTGTTTTCTCCTATTTCATTTGGATTTAGTTTTTAGGGTTTTGTCTTTTACTATAACTATCCCTTATATACTATTTAGTAGAGTTTTGACACTTTTAACACTTAGACATATATTTTTATTTCACGATCCATCTTTGATCTTGGGATTCCATTGTATTGATTTTGATTGATTATTTAGTTTACGGGTATGGGTTTTCATTCATCTTATCATTGTATTTTCATCTTTGCTTTCCAACATGATTGTTATTGATTTCTTCACAATCATAAGTGGCTAAAACCCTTAGCCAGGGTTATTGAAACCCTGGCAAATTGATGAAGTAGGGAAAGCGCGATTGTTGACAGGAACCAATACCCATAGAATGCATTGCTTTATCTTCGATATGATTGATTTCTTAATGGTGAACATATTAGGATCCCACCTAGATATTACTACTTACTCTAACTAAGGGGTATTAACTAGGAAAAGATAAAAACAATAGTAATTTGGAGAGTTAATAGTCGATAAGTTGCAGCACAACGGTATATGTGAATGATTATTAGCCTTCATCTAATAACTTGAGATTGAAAAAGTGATAGTTAACTTGGACCAGGGTAAGGGTTAGCAACGCGACACTCTGAGACTTTATAGGTAAAGGGTGAAATTCTCCTGCTCGTTTAAAATATTGTAGGAGATATATAACTTATCGGTTCTGCATACAAGGTATTGAGTTGGTTCAACAATGCACATAAACCTACAAATTTGAGATTCCAGGGGGAACACAATCCTAGTGTTCACTTACGACTAATTTTCAACCAAGTTAATATTATTCCATGTGCGAGACTACTACAACCAAATCTGCCCATTTACTTTCATGTTTTTCCCATAGACTGTAACCATTGAGATCTGTCAAATCACGTGTTTCCTCGAGATTTGACCCCAACCTTAGTTGGGTTACTATAACTTGACAATGAACGTAGCATCATTTAAAATGAGGTGTTTCTTGCACGTCATCGGTATACAAGGCTATCAATATTATATAGGGCCCTAATGGTCACACATAGCACATAATGTTCCAAAACATCCACATAACATCGCAGGCTCTCACCTGGGCACAGCATATTAAGATAGCCATTTTTAAGATTAGTTCTCACACCCTTAACATTCTTTTGTATAAAATTAACTACCCAACCCAGTCTGAAAGAAGTTAAGTCATAACCTACCTCGAATGCTGAAAATCTGAACAAAGCCTTCAATCCACAATCTTACTCCTCACGCACAGACTTGAAATCAACTAAAATATCAAAATAGAGAATCTACACATCAAAAGAAAGCCAACAATACTCATATTGCTTATTTTCAAGTCAGGGTCAAAATAGACCCCAAAAAAGGGTTTTCAAAAAAGAAGTCCAAAATTATTACTTTGTCTCAAAACATGTTCCCCATATTTTTAGGAGTCTACAATTGATGATACAAGAAAAAACAAGGTCCAAATTAAAGAAAAACCATTTTCAAGCATTACCGGGTAAAAATTCCCAAAATCCATTGAAAATTCAGGAATCAAAGTTGTTTTGAAGATGAAATTGAGAAAAAATTTATAATTATAGGATTTAAAACTTGCCCAAGTGAAAAAGGTTTGAAATTGGGGTTTAAATTCGAGAATTACAATTTTTAAGCCTTACGAGCCAGAATCCTCAAATTTCAGTCTTTCATCAAAGTTTAAAACAAGAAATAGATGATAAAAATGGAAGAAAATAATTAAAATAGGTGTTATGGAGCTTACCCAAACTTAGAAGTGGAAGAAATAGCTCAAAATCACAAAACCCTAAGCTCCAAGTCTCAAAAATGGTGAAACAGGTTCATCATGATCGCAGGTGCACAAGCTGGGGACTTGGTGCTTTCTTATTCTCTGCGGGCCCTTCGAGATTCATCGAAAATCTCTTGAATGCAAATGAACTGTGATACGCTATCAAATTTGATGCTCCAAACTAAATGGAGACATTCGATTTTCAAAAAGACATTATTTTCCCAAAGTTTACCCCCAAAATCCAAAATTACATCTTTTTAAACCGAGTATCGAAATGAGATTTAAAAGCCATAAAACTACACCAACCAAATTCCACCCTAAAATCAACGTTTCGGATCTGCTAGCGCAGTCCATTTTTCATCCATTTTATGGATAAAAAGATATCAACTTAAAATCAACTATAAGTCTCTCAAAGCCACCAAAAACTACAAAATCACATAAATGGCTCCAAGATGCACAGAGAACTATGCCAATCATCTTCACACCCAAAAATACTACATCACAACCTCGGGGAGGTCTAAATAGTTAAATCATATAAAAATAATATTTCACATATTTCAACGAAATTCAAGTTGTTACATCATCCACCACTAAAAATCTAGTTAATCTTTGAACTAAAGACAAGACAAATACCTGGATCAGAAAAAGCTGGGGATAAGAGATACGCATATTAGACTCTATCTCTTAAGTGGCCTCATCTACATGTCAATGCCTCTACTGAACCTTAACAAGTAGAATAACTCTAGACGCACCTGTATAACATCCCTAGCCAATATGGAGACCGACTCCTAAACAAAAGGCAACCTCTTATTTAACCAAAGCGACTTCCAACGAATTACATGAGATTTATCTGGAATGTAACGGTGAAGCATGAAAACATAAAAAACTAGATGAATAGATGATAAAATTGCGGGCAAAGATAACTCATAAATCATATCACCTGCAATCTGAAGAATCTCAAATGGGCTAATATATCTGCTGCTAAGATTTCTCTCTTCTAAAACCTTACCACACCCTTCATGGGTGAAACTCAAAGGAAAAATAATCACCGATACCAAATCTTAAGGTACGAAGTCTATGATCCGCATATCACTTCTTCCTACTCTGTGCCGCTTAGAGTCTATCCTGAATGATTCAAACTCTATCCAAAGACTCATGAATCAAGTTCATACATCGTGGTCTAACCATAGAAACCTCGAACCAACAAACTAGAGAGCGATAATGCCTACCATACAAAGCCTCAAAAGGAGACATATCAATACTGGAATGGTAGCTGTTATATACGCAAACTCTGGCAAGGCTAAATTCTAGTCCCACTAGTCACAAAAATCCATCACACAAGTACGGAGAATATCCTCTAAAATCTAGATAGTTCGATTTAACGGAACTTCCATCTGAGGGTGAAAAGTTGTGTTAAGATCTATTTGAGTACCCAACTCATTTTGAAAAGTCTTCCAATAGTGAGAAATCAACAAAGAACCTCAATCTGAAATGATAGAAACTGGAACCTCATGAAGACGCACAATCTTACAAATGTAGATATGGGCCAGCCTCTCGGCACTGAAAGATACCTGCATCGAAATGAAATAAGCACACTTGGACAATTGATCAACGATGACCAAACACTATTAGAACTATGAGAAGTGCGAGGCAATCCGATCATAAAGTCTATAGTGATCTATTCCTATTTTCACTCGAGAATGGGTAACCTCTAAAGTTTTTCACCAGGTCTTAAATGCTTGGCCTTCAACTACTTGCAACATAGGTAACAAGCTACAAAGTCTGTTAAATCCTTCCCCATAAAACCCCACCTATAATACTGCCTCAAGTCACGATACATCTTAGTCACTTCCCGATAGATAAAATACATGGAACAATAGGCCTCCTCTAAAATTAATCTATTCCAGTCGCCTACTCTCGGCATACAAACTCAGTCTCTAATACTAAAAACACCATATAAATAAGTAAGGCTTCCTTAGCCTCACCACTCAACACCTAATATCGAATCAACTTCAATCCCGCATCATCAAACTGATAGGCTTGAATATGCTCCATTAAAGAAGACCTAGCCTCCACAAAATCCAAAACACAACTAGGTTCTAAAATATAAAGCCTAACTATCTGATTAGCTAAAGACCACACCTCTAAGGCCAAAGGCCACTCCTGGGTCCAAGCTACCCATGTGAGTCAACTTCTGGCTCAAGTAATCTACAACCACATTAGCCTTACCCGAATGATAGAGAATAGTCAAGTTATAATCCTTAAGAAACTGAAGCTAATGACGCAACCTCATATTAAGATATCATTGGGTAAAAAAGTAATAAAGGCTATGATTGATCCAAGAACATCTCACAGCAGACTCATACAAGTAGTTCCTCCAACACTTCAAAGCAAAAACAACCATGCATAACTCCAAACCATAGGTAGGGTAATTCTTCTCATGGGGCTTCAACTAATGAGAAACATACACAATCACCTTACCGTCCTATATCAACACATCACCTACCCCAAGACCTAAAGTATTAAAAAATATGGTGAAACCCATTCCCTTTGGGAAAAGTTAAGATAGAGTTTGAAGTCAACAAATTCGTAATCTTTTGAAGACCTACCTCACAAACATCAAATCACTGAAAGGAAATCTTCTTCTGAATTAACTTGGTCAATAAAGCTGTAATAGATGAAAAACCTTCACCAAAAAGCTAATAATAACCTGCTAAGCCAATAAAACTCTAAATCTCGATGGGCGAAGTTGGACTACACCAATCATGAATAGCTACAATCTTTATTACATAAACCATAATACCCTCCTTAGTCACCACACAACCCAAGAAAGAAAGAAAGTCTAACCAAAACTCACACTTAGAGATTTTAGCGTACAACTTCTCATCCCTCAATCTCTAAATCACAATCCAGAAATGCTCCTCATGATCGGCCTCACTCTTGGAATAAAACCAGATGTTAACTATAAATAAAAAAAAAAGAGTTAAGATACGGTCGAAACACCCAGTTCATCAACTTCATAAAAGTGGTTGGAGCATTGGGCAACCCAAAGGATATGACTAAGAACTCATAATGACCATATTGAGATTGAAAAGCTATCTTTGGAATATCCAAAGCTCGAATCCTCAACTGCTAATACACGAACCTCAAATTAATCTTTGAAAACACTGCAACATCCTAAGGATGATCGAATAAATCATCAAGATGAGGAAGAGGATACTTATTCTTAATCGTTACCTTATTCAACTACCGATAATCAATAGACAAACACATAGTCCCATCCATATTTTTAACAAACAATATAGGTGCACCCCAAGGTGATACACTAGGTTAGATAAATTCCTTATCCAATTACTCCTACAATTGATCCTTCAATTCGTTCAACTCGGCTGGGTCCATCCTATAACGAAGAATAGAAATAAACTTGTTATCCAGCTCAACATTAATATCAAAATCAATATCATGATCTAGAGGCATACTAGGTAAATCCTTAAGGTACACATCTATGAACTGGTGGACAACACGAACATTATCCAAAAAGGGAGGTGAAGCAACACTAGTATCATGAATATGAGCCAACTAAGACAAACAAAACACTAATATTACAAATATGAGCCAAGTAAGACAAACCTTTAACCTTAACTAATTAACGAGCCTGAACATAAGAATAACCCTCTTAGAACCTAAATAAAGCAGATCCTTCCAAGTTATCCTCGGCACACTCGACGAAGCTAAAGTCACTGTCTTAGCATAACAATCTAGAACCGCATTGTAAGTAGCCAACCAATCCATACCCAGGATTACATCAAAATCAACCACATCTAATAGAAGCTAGTCTACCCAAGTCTCACACCCAAAAAACTCACAATACAAGATTAGTCCACCCTATCCACCACTAAAGAATATCCTATATGGGTAGATACTCGAAAAGGCATAGAATGAGGCTCACTAACAAAATAAAAAATTGAAGAAAAATATGCAGACATATTGGAGAAAGTCGATCCTAGATCAACTAACAAAAATATAGATCTAAAATAAATAGGGATGATACCTATGATTACAACATCAAAAGCCTCTGCCTCTGGTCTGGTGGGTATAACATAACACTATCCACGACCACCGAATGGCTAAGTAGCCCCACGACCACCACCATAGGCTCTAATCATACAACGAGGATAGTCCTTGGACAAATAGCCTATCCCATAACACATAAAGAAACCTCTATGACCCAATGCAATAGAAAAAGGCACCACTAGGCCAGAACAACCACCCTGAACTACTGGACCAGAAGATCCATTACCTAAATTTGTAAGGCTGCCTGCATTGGTCTACCATGATACCCATAATAACCTTTAAAATCTCTTTCTCAAGAAGCCTAAACTCTGAACTCACCAAAATGGCACACCTTTTTGGCACCTCCTTGAGATGCTCAAACAATACCCTCAGTCATCTTAGCATGAGCCACTACCCTTCACAAACTTTTAAATCTTCTCAGACTTAGTGGAAATACTGGTATAAAAATATTTGGACAAGGCATGGAAGAGTGTCTCATACATTGTGATAGTCATAGAGCCCTTCTCTAGGTGATCAAATTCATCCCTCATCCGATCCCTCAAACTATAAGGCACAAATCTCTCCAAAAAGGTATCGACAAACTGATCCCCAGTCACATTAGGAGAATCAAAAGGTCTGTAACTAACCAACGACCTCCACTAATCTTTTGAAATATCTCTCAACTGATAAGTAGTATAAGCAACCCCATGCAGCTCAAGCGAACCTAATATATAACTTCTGCTGAAAATCAATCAAGAAGTCAAAGGCATCCTCACCCATAACAATGCTGAATCTAGGAGGACCCAAATGAGTAAATATCTTGAACCTCTTCCGATCCTCAAAAGACATAAATATACTCATAGCAAGAGGAGGCATGGTGAATCTAGCAGGTTAAGATCCCATCTGGAAAGGTAACATAGATGAAGGTTAAACTTATAATCTCAAAATTCCATACTTAGGTGCCGGCGCTGAAGTAGGAATAATACTCGGGGTCTAAAGAGTTCAAAGAGTACAAGCAGGTGCATCTGGAGAATCTACACTCAGAACTAGAAGAACACCAAGTGCGCTTAAAAGATCACCCTCCAAATGGGTAAACATATGAACCAACAACCCCTCCAACACTGGTGTGGAAGAACTTGGTGGAACTAAAGTAGGACCTACACCTCCATCCTACTCAACACAAGGCTCAGGGAAAAGTCGTCTAGCACTACTCCTAGATGAGGCATATCTGCATGCCTGTTCACTACCTTGATTCCGTCCATGACTCGCAAGTCGCGCTCTATACTGGGCTTCCTCCCCGGATGAAGGCTCTGTATCTATAACCTCACGAGATTTAGTTATCACCATATGTGCAAAAAAGAGTGAAATATTACTTAGAACAGAAGACATGAATGAAATTTGGACAATAAGAAACAAAATAAGTTCCGTAACATATCCTATAACCTCTATAATATAGATATAAACATCTACATACCGATCTATGAGACTTTATTAGAAAACCAATTCTTACACCATTAAGACCAATGAACCTAACTACTGTGATACCAATTTGTTATGAACCAAAATTTGAGGGTCATGATGGCACTTGTCGCGGTGAGCGAACCTTGACAAGTAAGCCATCACACAAACTGATATAAAAAAGGAAATAACAATCCAAACCCAAGGCTAGGCTCCTAAAATAAAGCTGAACCATATCAATATAACAAATGCAAAAAGAAACATACTAAATAATACTAAATCCAAAAACTTGATGTCACAGTGTAAGAACATAATTATTACAACTCAAAGTTAAATACACAAGACATCAAAAATAGGCTATAACTCTATCTGTGAAATATAATAAGGACATAGTCTAATAAGGAAAGATAGAAGTAGACTCTAGATGCCTGAAATCAACCACTACCTTGAAAATCTCCAAATGATGCTCAAAATCAAACACCATGAGGTGCACCCAAACCTGAATATGCACCAAAATGATACAATAGGATGAGTACGGTCCACTTATACTTAGTAACTATCATAGGCTGACCGAGCAAATTAAAAAATAAAATATACAAAAAACACATTAAGGGCACATCACCTACAGTAAAAAAATGTCCCACAATGATAGCCCATACCGCTTGCACTATAGTTCTATAATATCAATACATAACATAATAAAACACCAGAAAGGCATACAAGTATACATTTATACCACATATAGACAAGGAAAAGATACAAAATATATAGGAATATCAACTACAAGGAAGGGAAGATAAAATAATGTATAGATAACAGATCAAATAGAATATATAACCAAATCATAAGAATAATACAATAAATACTATAAGAATGATGATGATGCTGATGATGTAATGTAGAAGGTTGTCCCATAACCTCTGAAACCATCGACTAGCCTCCGAGACCATTGTATAGTCTCTATATACACCTATGGAGCTAAAGCTACAAGATGTAGGACTCATAAGGATTTTTCAACCCATATACAATCCACATATATCCATATTTTCCTCCCTAGCATATCCTTCAGAGAGGTTTTTATAAGATGACATATTTTCTGTCAGAAAAAGGTGTTCCTAGTATTTTTAAGTATTTTAATAGTTGTACTACTGTTTCATGAATAAGTATGAGAATGTAATGCTCATAACCAACTACAATGAGTATTTCCACAACCAACCAATATACCATTGTGTGAGTCAAATATCCACTCATTATTTTCAACCATGCATGAAATCCAACATGATTCATATGTCAATAGAGTATGCATATATCACAACACCTAATTGGTACCACAACACATTTTTTTATCAAACAAGATACAATTATCATTATGTATATAAGGCTATCAATATCACATAGGACCCCACATAGTCACATAAAGCATATAATGTTCCAGAACTACCAGATAATATCACATATAGGCCCCTACATGGGCAAAACACATTAAGATAGCCATTTTCATGATTAGTTCCCACACTCTTAACATGCTTTTGTATCAAAATTAACTACCTAGCCTAGTCTGAAAGAAGTTAACTCATAACCTACCTCGAATATCAAAAATTAGAACAAAAGTCTTTAATCCAAAATATTACTCCTTATGCATGGACCCAAAATCAACTAAAATATCAAAATATAAAATCTACATAAAAGAAAGCCTACGATACCCATATTGCCTATTTTTAAGTTATGGTCAAAACGGACCCCCAAAAAGGATTTTTATAAAAAAAAGGAAAAATTATAAATTTATTTTAAAAATATGTTTCCCATATTTTAGGAATCTACAATTGAAAACTCTAGCGGAAACGAGTTAAAAATAAGGTCCAAATTGAAGAAAACCCATTTTTAAGCTTTACCAGGTAAAAATTCCTGAAATCCATTTAAAATCAAGAATCAAAGTAGTTTTGAAGATGAAATTGAAGAAAATTGATAATTCTAGGACTAGAAACTCACCGATTGAAAAAGGTTTGAAATTGGGGTTTAAATTTCGAGAATTTTAATTTGTAGGCTTTACGGACCAAAATCCCCAAAATTCATTCTTTAATCAAAGTTTAAAATAATAAATAAATGATAAAGATGGAAGAAAATAATTAAAATAGGTGTTATTGAGCTTTCCCAAGCTTAGAAGTTGAAGTAATAACTCAAAATCATGAAACCCCAAGTCTCAAAAATGATAAAATATTGTGAAAACTAGGTATTTATATACCCAAACATTGCGATCGTAAGCTAGGGTCGCAATCGCAGCACCTAGCCTATCATAGTTATCACAATTGTGGAAGGGGTATGCGATCACGACATTCCCTCCACAGGATCAATCACGATCGCGGGTGCAACAGCTGGGGACTTAGTGTTTTTCAAGTCTCTACAGGCCCCTCTAGATTCATCAGGAATCCCGTGAATGCAAATGAACTATGGTACCCTATCAAATTCGATGTTCTCGACTCAATGGAGATATTATATTTTGAAAAAATATCCTTTTCACAAAGTTGACCCCCGAAACTCAGAATCACAACTTTCCAAACTAAGGGTCGAAATGAGATTTAAAAGTCATAAAACTACACCAACCATGTTACCACCCTAAAATAGACGTTTCAAATTTTTTGGCTCAGTCCATTTTTTCATCTGTTGCACAAATCAAAAGATACCAGCCAAAATCAATTATAAGGCTCTCAAAGCCGCCAAAAATCATAAAATCACATAAATAGATTCAAAATGCATTGGGAACCATGCCAATCATCACCCCAGAAAACCACAATACAATCACAAAGAGGGGTAAAATAGTCATATCACACACACACAAACATTTACACTTCTATATAGTGGCAAAAGGAAATTGACTATTTCAGACATCAATTGCTGATACTCTTACTGTTTCTAAATCAAGATTCATCTGTATTTTACTATTTATTTTATTTCATTTTAACATGGCTTGTCATTTATGGGTTGGATTTTTCTTTTCTTTTAACTTGGGCTGCTCTTTATGGGCTGAATCTTTTTAATTTTTTAGACCATAGTTTTCTTAAATAAACTCAGCATTTAATGAAATAAAATTGAAATTGTAGTTTATTATATTTATTAACTAGTATAGAATTATTGTAAAGAATAAAGAAAGAGAAAGATAATTGTAACAATCTTGACACTAACCTAAGAATCATCTTGAATAGTGCTAATAGAGTAAGAAATTATACTAACACAGTAACATGAAAGATTTGAACTACTAAAAATTGAATTCATCTTAAATTAACATTGGTGATGCCCATAATTCAACTTAATAATTCGCCTAATGCTACCATCATTAGGGAAGTTTCCCAATATACATACTCTAAAATAAATTACGTTTTCAATAAATGAAAATTCAGATGCCTTCCTTTCGAACGCTTACATTAGTTTGTGTGACTAATGAGATATTAATATAAGGGTTAAGATGTAAAAAATTTAGGCTATCACAAATTTTACTTAATTCACAGTCAAATTCAAATATCAAAACAATATGTTGTAGTATTTATTATCTCTTGTACTTTTATTATGTCCTTTTTAAACTATTTTATCTTGAACCGAGGTATACCAAAAGTAGCTTCTACCCACCTGATATCGAGGGAAGCATTAAAAGACATAAAGTTTGGAGGAATTCATGTTCAAACCATCAGGTATTTCAACTGCTTGCAATGTCTGTGAAGTAAAGATAGTAATCGTCTGAAGCTCGGTGAGGGGGTCCTTTACGACATCACATCAATAATTTATTCAAAACTAAATACAGCTACTATAAAAGCACGTCATTCCCTCATGTGTTCTTATCCTAGAACTAGGCTTTTTATTTAGTTTGGACCATATTTTTCTTAAATAAACTCATAATTTAAGAAAATAAAAATTACATTGTAATTTATTATATTATTAATGGTAACATATTGCTTGGACCTGCATGCACCTAGGGGTATGTACCAGTCGATTCAATTTGATTTTAGTAGTTTTTGTTTAGTTTTATTTTTATTTTTGATTTTTGAATATACTAAACTAATAACCATATTAATCAGATATATTTGTTTCAATTTTCTGCTTATCAAATTTTTGTCCTTAACATTTTGGTTATCATTCAACCAATGATAAAATACTCCTAAAATATATGCTCGTAACTTATATAAAGAAACTGAATCTTATTTTTAGCTAAAATCCTAGATGATGTATTTTAATTTTAAAAATCTAAAAACTTGAATAAGTAGTCAATAAATTTAATAGTTTTGTAGAAATTATATGGACATTAAGATAAGTATATACTAATAAGTGTATGTATATGTATATCTATATGTATATGTATATATATATATATATATATAATATAAATAGAGGTAAATTAGCAAGTTAATTAATTTGGGTTATCGTTTAGCCACTAACCCAATTTAGAAAAACCAAAAACTAAACAAAAAACACAATAAGAATTTATAAAATAACAAAAAAACTATCAACCCAATAACATAAATAATAATATTTTTATCAGTTCAGTTTATCGACAGGTTCGATTGTTGCACACCCCTACATACACCTCCATTTAAAATAAACTTAATTTTTACAATTTCTCATTCTTTATCCTTATATTTTATTTTGCTACATATTTATATTTTATGATATTTCTTGTATTAGAATTTTTTTCTATGTAAATTATCAAAATAAAAGCTTTATTTATTAAAATTGTACTAAAATATTTTTAACCTGTTATCTGATAATCTACTCTCTCTCTCTCTCCTCCAATAAGTTACCGACGCCGCAGCAGCAACACCGACGCCGACGATAACCAGTAGCAACACCGACGCCGTCACTCTGTCTAACCAACGACGGCGGCAACAGCACCGTCATCTCTTTCTCTCTCCCCTCACCTCGTCGTCCGACCGACGACCGACGATGGCAGTAATAACTTCATCGTCACCGTCAGCCACCAGATTCCGTCTTCAGTGACCAGCTCCGGCCGCGGCACGTCGGCCAGACCCGGCGATCAGCCCGTCACTGCCTTTCCTCCTCTCTCTCTCCGGTCAACAACGACAGTCAGCCCGTCGCCAACCTTCACACTATTTGTCGGCTGAGAATTGGCCAGATCTTTGTCGTAACGCGTCGGTTAGCCGATCAGCTCGTTGTTTCACCGTCATCGTTCGCCGATCAGGAGCCAACCTGAGATCCGACCAGATCTCCGTCACCAGATCTGACCAGCTCGATCTATTTGGTTTTTTGGTTCTTGTTGTCTTTTGTTGGTTAGTTGTCGGAGCGCCGGTAGCATATTCCGATAGTACCGGCTCTGACTCTGGTGGCACTCGGGCAAAGCTCCGGCGATAATATTCCGGTGATCAGTTTCTGCATCATTTTGTGGGGATCAAACATACCTCGCAGGAAAGGAGAACTTGGTCTACAAGCGTAACCCGGTGACTTCTAACCTTTTTTATTTCATTCTTCGTATTTTACTAGTATTATCTCCTGTATCTTGACTTGTGTTTGATTTGTTGATATTGTCTGTTGTCGTTTCTTGCACTGCTTTTTATTGTGTTATCGGCTTGGGGCTCTGTATTTGGGTTTTGGGTGTTGAGTCCATTGGTGTTTGCTCTCTATTTGAGTTTAGTTTTGTTTCTTGATTATTTCTTCGAATTTCTGTGAGCTTGTATTTCTTGCTGCTGCTTTGTTACTACCATTGTTTATTTTTTCTTATATTTTCTTGTAGTAGTGGCTGCGGGTGTTGATGGTTGGATAGGGTCATGTCCGAGGGGGTTTGGGCAGGGGGATGTTGTGGGGGCTGGGGAAGAGTAATTAGCGGAAGTGGGAGGGAGGCCAAGGTTTGGCCTCAGGAGTGGTAGAGGAAGACGTATGGATAGTGATGGTAGGCTGAGGGTTAGGTCTCAGAATATAGGGACTCTTCAAGGTAAGTCCATAGAGCTTGTGAAGATTCTTAGATAGAGGAGGATTAATATTGCGTGTGTTCAAGAGACCAAGTGGGTAGGGTCTAAGGCTAGGGATGTGGATGGTTATAAGCTTTAGTACTCTAGGAGCGAGAGGCATAGGAATGGAGTTGGCATATTAGTAGATGAAGAGCTTAGAGATCAGGTAGTAGAGGTAAAGAGGATCAACGATAGGTTGATGACTATTAAGTTGGTCATTCAGGGGTTTACCCTGAACGTGTGTAGTTCTTATGCGCCGCAAGTAGGCTTGGAGGGGGAAGAGAAGATGCGGTTTTGGGAGGCTTTGGATGAGGTGGTGAGAGGTGTGCCTAGCTCGGAGAAGATTGTTGTAGCAGGAGATTTCAACGGGCACATCGGGGCGTTACCGGGAGGCTTTGGTGATGTGCATGGTGGTTTTGGTTTTGGGGAAAGCAATGAAGAGGGGGCTACTCTATTGGATTTTGCGAGGTCCTTTGGGCTGGTGGTGGTGAACTCGGGCTTTCCAAAGAAGGACGATCACCTTTCGAAGCGCGATAGCCAAGACCCAGATTGACTTTTTGTTGCTTAGAAAAGGGGATAGGGTGTTGTGTAAGAACTGTAAGGTCATCCCGAGTGAGAATCTTTCGACCCAACATAGGCTCTTAGTTATGGATTTGGGTATAAAGAAGAATAGAAAGAGGAGGGGTGAGGAGTGTAGACCTAGAATTAAGTGGGGCGGCTTGACGCCAGTGAATGCGTGGGAGATAGGGGAGATGTTGGCGAGAATGAGGGTGTGGGAGTGTAGGGGGGACGTGGATAGTATGTGGGATAGGGTGGCTAGGTGCATCAGGGAGAATGCAAGTGAGGTGTTGGGTGTTTCTAGGGGCTGGGCCGGGCATCATCGGGGGGATTGGTGGTGGAATGAAGAGGTTAAGAAGAAAGTGGGGACCAAGAAAGAGGTGTATGCTAAGTTGGTTGAGAGTAAGGACGAAGAAGAGAAGCGGGTAAATAGGAAAGAGTACAAGTTAGCTTGAAAGGAGGCTAAATTAGCAGTTACGGCGGCTAAGACAACCGCTTTTGAGAGCTTGTATGCAGGGTTACAGGGGAAAGGAGGGGAAAAAAAGTTGTGTAGACTCGCTAAGGCTAGGGAGAAGAAGGGTCGTGACCTCGACCAGGTGAAGTGCATTAAGGGGAAGGAGGGTACAGTGTTGGTGGAGGACAGCCACATTAAGAATAGATGGCAGTCGTATTTTCATAAGCTCTTGAATGACGAAGGGGATAGAGCTATTGTGTTAGGGGAGATGGAGCACTCAGAGAAGTGTCGGGATTTTAGTTATTGTAGACGTTTTAAGGTAGAAGAGGTTAGAGAGGCTGTTCGCAGGATGCGAAGGGGTAGTGTCTATTTCGGAAAATCAGTTTGGATTTATGCCTGGCCGCTCGACAACGGAGGCAATTCACCTGGTACGGAGGCTGGTGGAACAGTATAGGGAAAGGAAGAAGGACCTGCATATGGTGTTTATCGACCTGGAGAAGGCATACGACAAAGTCCCCATGGAGGTGCTTTGGGGATGCTTGGAGGTGACTGGAGTCCCTCTGGCATATATCAGAGCAATTAAGGAAATGTATGATGGAGCAAAAATTCAGGTGAGGACGGCGGGAGGAGACTCAGAGCATTTCATTGTCTTGACAGGATTGTATCAGGGATCTACTCTTAGCCCCTTTTTGTTTACTTTGGTGATGGATGTGTTGACGCAGCGTCTTCAAGGAGAGGTGCCTTCGTGTATGCTTTTTGCAGATGATGTAGTTTTGATTGATGAGACGCGAGGGGGTGTGAATGACAAATTAGAGGTGTGGAGACAAACTCTTGAGTCTAAATGGTTCAGGTTGAGTAGAAGCAAGACAGAGTATTTGGAATGCAAGTTTAATGACGTAAGGCTGGAGAATGAGGTGGTAGTGAAGTTGGAATCACAGGAGGTATGTAAGAGGGATAGTTTCAAGTATCTCGGGTCCATGATTCAGGGTAATGGTGTGATTGACGATGATGTCTCGCACCATATTGGGGCAGGATGGATGAAGTGGAAGCTCGCGTCGGGCGTGTTGTGTGATAAGAAGGTGCCACCCAAGCATAAAGGAAAATTCTACAGGGTGGTAGTCTGTCCAGCCATGTTGTATGAAGTGGAGTGTTGGCCAGTTAAGAACTCCCACATTCAAAAAATGAAGGTGGCAGAAATGTGGATGTTGCGTTGGATGTATGGGCTGGCTAGAGGAGATAGAGTTTGGAATGAGACTATCAGGGAGAAGGTTAGTGTGACTCCAGTGGAGTATAAGATGCGGGAAGTCCGATTGAGATTGTTCGGACACCTGATGAGGAGGGGCATCTTGTTATGTCATCTTGTTCTATGCTTTACTATGTATTTGTGTAGTATCTCGTGTCTCGAGCCGGGGGTCTATTGGAAACAACCTTTCTACTTCTTTAGAGGTAGAGGTATGCACTGCGTACATCTTAACCCCCCCCCCCAGACCCCATTATGTGGGAATACTCTAGGTTTGTTGTTGTTGTTGTAATATATTATTAATTTAAATTATTTGTAAGGGAAAATTCATACTTAAATATGTCATCAAATTTTAGAAACGAATCATTAATGTTATACATTTTGCACTTTTATTTCACTATCTTAAAAAATTTGATTCATCTATGTCTATACCATTATAGAAATGATTAATTTACACTAGTCTTTTTAATGGTGATTTAATGTCATGGTTGTATAATCAATATCAAATTAAGTAGCCTAATACAGATATGGGCTCTACTTGGTCTGATAATTTTTTTTTGTGATGTAAAAGGAACTATTATTCAATATACTTAAACAAGATATTGGTTCTGAAAGTTTTATAAATAATACGTTGATTATCTGCGCATCATGTGGGTAAATATACTAGTAATAAACTAATGATGCGATAAGAATAAACTATGCTATCCTAGTCATATTCAAGGGCCTAAGCTCTATACCATATAATATTGACCAATATACAAATAAAGAGCAGAAGAAGGATATATAGTAGTACACTGGGTCAAGGAATGCAGATGCAACATGAATAAACGAAGAAATAGAGGGATATACACTAATATCATAATAACATGTATATACACTCTCTCACACTCACACAAGACTAACTCAAAGGTACAACCTAAAGTAGTCATACTAGAATCTTAAGGCATCCTAATCATAGTATAAACTAGTGCTAACATAATCAGGACCCCTAATTTATACGTCTAAACATGAAATAATTATTCATAATAAAATAACCATAAAAGAGAAAGGATCAAAAACATATCTCCAACCTCAGCATGAATCCATAAATAGCCTACCATGAACTAACCATAATAATAATAATAATAATTAACAATGCGCATTCAAGGATGAATGCAGACTATAATCCACACTACCATAGTCGATCCAAATGCCATAAAGTAAGCCACAGTACACACGTCCTCCAACTCGATGGCTCATAAAGGCAAGACTTACGGTGACCTCTCTTCTTCGACATGATGACTCATGGACGAAGGGGTTCCTAGGGGTTGGGGAGTACCCGTATACACCGACCTACTCCTGATCTAGGATTTTTAACCATCATCATCATCATCAATCTACTCTTTTCAGTATCAAAGAGATGTACATATAATAAATGCACGGACTCAAACCGTCACTAAAAGAGTATAAGTCCATAAATATTTTCCCCAGAGTAAACTCCAAGACTCAATCATTACAGTATAGAAAGAGTAGGAATCTCACTTGATCGAAGTAAATAGTAGTGGTAAAATCATGGACCTAAAGCTGTCTCGATCAAATCTCTAAAACATCATTTTTAGTCTCAAAATCTCATAAATCATTCATTAAGGTGGTACGATTCCTATTATGAAAGAATCATTTTTTATAATGAAAAGTGGAAATAAATACCTTTTTCGGAAAAATAATAGGAAAAAACTATTTTAAGTTGGAATCGTACAATTTAGTCAGAATAAATGTGTCAAATCTATTCAACGACATCACCAGTATCCATGTAATACACTACAAGAATATGAATATAAACAGACAAAACCATGTCCTTTACAAGGATAAATCACTCATAAGAAATTCAACTAATATCATTATCACGGCCTTGGGCCCAATGATACATAACCGCCATAACCATAACACAATTCAAAAAAACCATCATAGACCACTGATTCATGTATTAAAACTTATTCAAAAGGTTTATTAGCCTCAACTATACCTAACAGGTTTGCAACCTAGGGTAATAGGATTTTAGAAGCATAATAAGTATTTCACCTTAAGGGTCGATTCACCATTCTAGTCCCCAAATTCATAATTTAGGGAAAGTCACGGTGTTCAACCCATTATCAGATCCTAACATACCTATATAACATGCAATATATATAATACACTATCTCATGAAGAGGAGTAGACAAAAGCCTACTTCGATGTCTAACTGTACGTCCTTGAATCATCCACAAATCATCCTTCTTTACTCCACGCTCTCAAAATGTTGTCATCCTATCAAAATAGTAATATACACATTGTTTGAAACAAAACGAGACCCATATTGCTATACTACAAGTCGGGTCAAAGTTTGAGTCAAGAATGAGCCCGGAGGGCCCATAAATGGAATCCAAAAATTGAATCCATCACGGGGTCCCTCGAAGAACAAGGAATATATTCTCAAAGGTTTAGCACAAATGAAGTGTAAAATGGATATCAAATTAACCCTTAAAGTTTAGGAGTCTAAGACCTTATTTGAAAGAATTTACCATGAATTAGGATGGAAATTGAAGGTTAAATTAATGGGAAATGGTGAAGGAATGTTAGTTTAGCTTACCTTAGCTTCAATGGATGTTTTCCTACTTTTCCTTTCTTTAAGCCATCAACTTGGTGAGAAAATGGTGAACAAATGGTAAAAATTTAAGTTGATAAAAGGGGATAAAAAGACACCAGTGCAGCTTAAGAAGTCACCTAGTTTCTTAAGCGACAGTCGCTGAAGAGGATCCTCGATTACGTAAGCGATCTGGCATAACAAGTGTGGGTATTGTTTAAGTGATGCCTAGGCCATTTAATTGATGTCCACTTATAGGGACGCGGATCACTTAAACGGCCCATGGACAAGGTCATTAAAGAAACCCTATGTCGTATAAGAGAAGACCACTTAAGTGGTCAAATGATTGCTTAAGCATTTGCAACAACAAACTGATGCATTATATTTTAAAAGTAAAAAACAGACTACGATCAGGTGCTCGGGATTCATTCGGTACCCCTGCATGTAAATAAAATTTTCTACCATACCAAAGTCTATATTTTAAAATCAATAAAACCATCGACTATATATAATAATTTTATCTAAAGCTGGGGCCCATACCTATAGTTTTATTTTTCATATAAGCCGTCTAGTAGACCAAACTGACTCCGAAAGCCTTGGGACATAAAACATAGGTCCCTCTAGCCTAAAAACAATGTTTTAGAGCTGATGGCATTGTCATAATTTTCATCCAAGGTCATCTACTTGGAAATTTCGTTTGAGACCAAATCCTAAACAACGAAAGCTCCAAAATAGGAAAACAAGCCCAACACTTAAAATAATTGCCTGATAATGGAACCGACAGTTCCAACAAGTCATAAATGACCTATAGCGGTTGTGGGAAGGCTCAAAATTTTAGAAATACATGCAAATCAAGGGAATGACCTACATTGTCATTACCATATCCACTACCAAATCAGTCAACCATGAAAATGGGATATATATAGAGAGAGAAGGGAAAACCAATAATAGAATCTTAGCAAACCAGAAGGCAAGACCTAGAACATCAACTTAGAGATGGGAAATGAAAACGAATTTCCAATTCTAACACCATATAAGACCACCTTACCTTCACTTTTATAGCTCACTCAACATCTGATCTACCCTTGCTAAAAAAACGAGGAAAACAACCAAACTCACCTCTCTATAAGAGAGATATCATCCAACCAAGCTAGCTACCGAATACAACAAATAATAACCACAGGGAAAATAATTCTAACTAGATAACGCTAGCCTAGCCATCTACCAAGTAAAGATAGATAAACATCAAGGAATGGTAAAAATAACAATAACAATAGAAATACCAATATAATAAATAGGTGGTAGAAAAATGAAATCAACAACAAGTACCACTATAGGGACATAAGAAAGTCAATATACAAAGATAAATAGGACTTAAACCCAAATACTACACTCCATGAAAATATTAACACTTATCCACTCTATCCACTACTAAAACAAATTATATATGAGGATAGTCATATCATCATCAACTCTGCACCAAGGCATACAACAACTGAAATAAACCTACCAAGGCATATAATCATCGATAGGTATGGGAACCCCAATACACTCAAATAAAAAAATTAAGGCAACAAATAAAAACTACACTAATCACGGTAAAATAAGAGGTCACATACCTGACGTGCCCGAGAGAGGATGAATTTAAACGGGTCAAAATTCAAAATGAGCATCTAAATCACCAATCGAGGTATAAAGTGCACTGCCTATAACTGAAGGTGCCACCACACTATAAGACTGATCTAGATGAGTTGAATGACTAATAATCCCACATTGGGGACACTCTATGGACCAATGACTAATCTCTCTATAGTCGTAGTAAACCCCTAAAGCCTTAACTTGGAAAAAATCACAAGCTAAACCCAACCAGCTAACCGACTGACCCCTACTAAGATTACCATTTTTCTTGCAATAATAACATATCTCAGGAGCCCTAGGCTAGTAGGGACACATTCTAACTCTGTCTGAGCAACCAACTTATGTCTGGCGAATTCTCTAAACTAATAACCAATCTCACAACAACCACGACAATATCCAAAAATATTCAGAGGTACTACCCCTACTGATCCAAAACAACCACCATGGCCTAAAGACCCATAACTAATGATCCACAAGGTTCGACAAGAACTCTAGATACTTTGATCTCTATGACTGATTTGAAAGCCATCCATAGTCTGAGATACTACCTGCATAGAACCGATGGGCTGTAAGTGAAGTTGCCCTGTGCTTAGAGGATCCTCGCTCTTAGATAGAATACTAATAACACTGTACTAATGCTATGGACTCTAACTACCACCTCTATAAGTCTCAATACATGCTCTTTGTATGTCCCTCACATGGTCAACAACCTGAGAGAAAAAGGATACAACTACTATCAAATAATCTAACAACAAATAGAGTGGCAAAGATAATACTATAACTAATCCTTATACAATCTCATACTCAAACAAATATAGCATGGGAATATGCCTGGCGCACTTAAGGAACCCAATATCGTACTTTGAAATTAAAAAAGAACTCGGTTGAACATTAATAACCCCAACTCTATCTTGAGAATAAGTCAAAAAAATAGGATAGTCATCCTTAGATGTGGGGTATCCACCAAAAGACTTGGGGATCTCCAGTGCCGACTCTCGAAAAGATGATGAAGTTTTAAAATCTATCGAAGACTGGGTAGGCCCTAAATCCTCTGACTGACGCTGTCGAACTTTAACATGCATCTCTTACTGCCAGGTACAATATTGTATTAAAGTATTAGAAACTCATGCAAAATTCCTATCGGCATCTATCGTCAACCTCACAATATCCATCTGGGATAAAATAGAGACAAAGAACGTACTTAAGGCTCATAAAAACACATGTACACAACAAGGAGTCAAGAAAAACATTTCCTAATAATACCATGTAGCCATCTAAAGATAAGTTATGGATGACTCTGCATCGATCCACAAGACTCTATTAGATACTAAGCTCTTATACAAACACAACAATAAACTAGTGCTGATACAAATTTTTCATGACCCGATTTCTCAATTCATGATGACACCTACTATAACCTGCTAGCAAATAAGCCAACCCATAGTCCAGAACTACTAGTAATAGACTACTAAGAAAAATGAGGGGGAAAATAGAACAGACTGATAATAAAGGACTAGTACATATAAGACAGTTCCAAAGCCTAGTAAAATCAATACAAGATCTTTTAATATTATAAGAATACATAATAAAGTACTCAATGAATATATAGGTAAGAACCATCTTTGAATACGACATAGAGATTAGTCTAATACACAAGAGGAAGAATAGTAATACTTAGAACGCCAGGAGCTTACCCTAAGTCTCCATAAAATAGTTGCTTCGAACGACTTACATAACAACGACGATAACATGTACTATGATCTGTAGGCTGCAGAAGTGTAGTATGAGTACAAAACATATGGTAATCAATAGGTAATTGCTGATTAAGATCCAATGATAATGAAAATATAAATAACATACAAGAAGGAATGTAAACTACATCCAAATATCTATGAAACAAACATAATAAACTAAAGAGGTACTAAGCATAAACTAGCCATACTCAAGGGCTAAGTGTTATACCATATATCACTAACCAATGTACAAATAATGAGCAAAAGAAGGGTACATAGTAGTATACAAGGACAAGGAATGAATATACTACATGAATAAATAAAAGAATAGAGGGATATATGGTAATACCGTAGCATATATATATATATATATATATATATATATATATATATAAAACAAGACTAACTCAAAAGTACAACATAAGGTAGTCACACTAGCATCTTAGGGAATACTAATCATAGTAGAAACTAATACTAACATAATCAGAATCCCTAATTAATACATCTAAACATGAGATAATTATTCATACTAAATAACTATAAAATAAAAATGATCGGAAACAATTCTCCAACCTCAGTATAAATCCATAAACAGAATGCCACAAACTAACCATAATAATAATAATAACAAAGTAATTGGCTATTTTAGACAAATAATATCTAAATTGGGCCCAAAAATTTTGAAGGTCCAATCAGCACACAACTAACAACAGGCAATACTTATCACCTATACCTATGGACCTCATATGGATGATAGATATAGGGCATACTGGTGATAGGCAATGTATGTTCAAGGATGAATACAAATTATAAGCCACACTACCATAACCGACCCTAGTGCAATAAAGCAACCCAGTGTATACACCTCCACCAGCCCCATGACTTATAAATGTCGGACCTATAGTGTTCTCTCTTCTCCATCAAGATAACTCATGAATGAAGGGGCCCCAAGGGGGTTCAAAAATACTCGAATACGCATATTTGGTCCTAATATAGGATTTTCCATAATCATCATCATCATAAATCTGCTTCTTCAGGTATAAAAGTGATGTATATATAATAAATGCACGAAATCGAACCATGGCTAAAAATGTGTAAGTCCATAAATCCTTTGCTCTGGGTAAACTCCATGACTAAATCATCATAAAAGTGTAGAAATGACTGGAATCTCTCTCAACCGAAGTAAATAGAAGTAGAAAAATCGTAGACCAAAATTGATCTTGGTCAGATATCTAAAACATAATTTTTAGTCTCAAAAGCTCATAAATCATCCCTTAAGGTGGTACGACTCCTACTATGAAAGAATCTATTTTAAAGTGAAAAGTGGAAATAAATACCTTTTTAGGAAAAACAGTAGTGAAGCCCCATTTTTAGTTGGAATTGTACAATAAGTGAGCATGATTGTATCAAATTTATGCAAGGCCATCACCAATGTCCATGTAATACAGTACTAATATCTAAACATCAACGGACTAAACCACGTCCTTTACAATGTTAAATCACCCACCAAAAATTCAACTAATATCATAATCACAGCCTTAGGCACAATAATACCTACCCGACATAACCATAACATAATGTGGGGAAACCATCATAGACCACTGAGTCTAGTAGTAAATCTTGTTCTAAAGATTTTTTAGCCTCAACTCTGCCTAACATATTAGCAACCTATGATAATTGGATTCTAGATGCATTATAAGCATTTCACCTTAACGCTCGATTCACTCTTCTAGTCCCTGAATTCATAACTTAGGCTTACTCACATTGCTCAACCCATATCACATCCTAACATCCCTAAATAACATGCAATAGATCTAATAAACTATATTATGAAGAAGAGTAGATAGAAGCCTACCTCGATGCCGAACAACAAGTTCTTGAATCATCCATAAATCGTTCATCTTTGCTCCATACTCTAAAAGATCACCACGTCATCAAAAGAGTAATCTACATGTCATTAGGAGTAAAACATGACCTATATTTCTATACTATGAGTCAGGTCAAAGTTCAGGTCAAGAACGAGCATGCGGGCCTACAAAAAAAATTCAAAAATTGAATTTGTCACGGGGTCCCTTGAGCAATAAGGAATGTGTGCTCAAAAGTTGAGCACAAATGGTGCGTAAACTGGATCTCAAATCAACGTTAAAAGATTAGGAATATAAGACCTAAATTTTAAGAATTTACAATGAATTAGGATGGAAATTAAAGGAAAAATTAATGGGAAATGACCAAGGAATGTTAGGTTAGCTTATGTTAGCTTCAATGGATGAATTCCCACTTTTCCTTTCTTTGAGATCTCAACTAGGTGTAAAAATGGTGAAAATTCGGGCAGAGAAAAAGGAATAAAAAGCCACCAGGTATAGTTTAAGAATTCACCTAGTTGCTTAAATGGATCCTCAACGGGTATCGCTGACGCGATGCCTAGGCCGCTTAAACGATGTCTACCTAAGCAGACATTGATCACTTAAGAGGCCTTTGTCAAGAGGCCAAGGTCGCTAAAGCAACCTGATGTCACAGAACTGAAGAATGATTAAGCGGTCGAATGAGTGCTTAAGCGGTTGCATCAGCAACCTAATGCATTAGATTTTCTAAGAACAAAACAAACTCTGACCAGGTGCTAGGGAAATGTTTGATACCCTTCTATGTGCAAACAAACTTTTGTAATTTACCAAATTTGACATTTAGAACTCAATAGCTATTGAGGGAAGGTTCAAAATATTGGAGATGGATAAAAATCGTGGGAAAGGCCTAGAGGGTAATTAAATTATCCATTACTAAAAGTCAATGGATAGAACGATCTCAAAAGCTTTAATGGATGAGGTACTAGGCCCGCATGCTCTGAGAATGACTACCCAGATAACACCAAGAAGATACAACGCTTCCTAGGGATTTTGCCATCGGTATTTCTTTTTACACCAACTTCTTTCTTTCTTCCTTTTTAAACAACCGGAACTAAACCTCAACCACCAACTTTTCTCCAACCAACTGTCCTCCAAAATTGAGCCACAACTCACTGATATGACACTGATACCATATTAACTAGGAAAAATCTTATCCATGCCAAAGGCAAACCAAAACATGACACATGCAACCAACTCCAACACCCAAATATTACCTTTACTTGCCTTTCAAAACCTGTTACTACTCCAAATCAGGAAGAAGATCAACGAGTCTTATCCATGCAACTCCACCATACTAAAATCGAAGAGCTAAAGTTAATCAATTGAAAATCCATATTGAAAGCATACCAATAAGCCCATAAGATGCTACTTGGGCATATAAACGGTGATAACTAAGTTCTATAATCTATAATAATGTCACAACTTGTCTGAATAACCCTAAAAACTAAAATCCAAGAGCCCAAAGCACACACACCCACCACAGAAAAATTTGCTCTAGGATGTATCATCAACTATAGATGAAGCCATGCTGAATGCCACTCAAATAGACTACTTTTGTTGACTAGATCATCTAGAACCTGACAAAGCTGAGAACTTAGGCTAGTAGTAGAAGAACCATTATTGGTACCAATGGGCTATCATCTAAACACCTACGACCCACAATCCATCTGAGCTGAAGAATACCAAATAGGTAGGCAAAAAGTAGGATCATTCATCACATAGACGAAACCCCAACTGAGATAAATCTAAAATAAAGTTTGAACCTAAGATCCGCAACTTCCAACTAAAATCTCAATGCCAAGTAAAACCGCTCGATTTCTACTATCCAAACCAAACCTATAGATGGGTAAGCATCTACACTCCAAATCTATCATAACCTCCAAATTGCCATTCCACGACGTCAAGTCTAAAACTGAGCCAACTAGTATGATCTAAGGACAAATACCCAAATTGACCTTAATTTCCAAAATAGACATATCCTTACTAGTTCATGACAAAGATGAAAACAATATACAACTAATGAAAAAAATCACAACAAAGAATAAATCACTGATAGGAAGCATAAGTAATCAACTCTATACCTGCTGGAGGGCATGAACCACAAAAGCACACCCAAGAAACCACCAGATCTGTAAACCATACTGTTAATAGCCAAAACTCTTACAACTTAGAGAAATGCAATCTTAGCTAGAAACTGGTCAATCCAATACTCCTTCTAGGCAACGAATACCTAAATTACCAACTTAAGAAGTATTCAAAGACAAATCACCCATCTCTAACTATCTTAAATCCACTTTACCAAGAACCACATTATGACAAAAATGAAGTATCCAACTTTATTATAATGCAAAGATTAAAGCTACCACTAGGAGGCGAACCCAATAAACATGAGAGGCAAACTCAAGACCTCTCAATATAAGCATTAAGGATACTTATAACGACCTAATTTGCTGAAGCGGAATGCTACACTATGCTTATCACCTCAAAGGACCACAAGCTAACCCATGACTGATATTTGTACTTGTATACTACATAAGATAACATAATAATGCAGAAATATGTACTAAAAGGCCATAAGGTTTGATCATGAACATGACTGAATAACGTAACATCTATGTGGGTTAATAGAATACCCAAAACAAAACTGAAGTCTAAAACATCATAGTCTGTATCTAGTATGCATCTAGTCTAAAAGCCCTATTATCTGAAGAATCTAAATAAGGAGTTGATGGGATATATCCCCAACTAACTCTAACTAATAAGCTAATCAATGAGATACTAAAAAATTATTATGTCCTTAAAAGATGAGGGCTCACTTCTACTCTGACTGCTGAATTTGGAATCTACTACTGTTCTAGAATTCGTGTCTCTGAACCTATAGCGTAACATAAAAAGAAAGCACCATAGAATAAATGTGTCAGTACATATGTACTGAGTATACATATGAGTTAGGCTATATGCAATGGTTCACATGCATGAATAATATTAACTGACTGTCTAACATAAACGTGAGAATATATGTATAAATATGTAACTATAACTGACAACATGATTTTGTGATTTCTGAGTCTGTATACGGATAACATAATAGGCTAATATTGATATAACTAATAACATAAATGACTATATCTAAATAATATTGATAACATGGGTGACTATATTTGAAAGTACTAAATTTGATGGAACTATCTGAGTTGACTGTATCTAACAGTCCTAAAATCTGAAGAACTATCTAGCCGTTGATATGCTTTTGAACTTCTGCCATGATTTACTTTTATGCCATCGAGTCCTAGGGGTATTTATACCTAAAAATTTAGTTGTATGCTAAGAGCCAGTGTTAGTTTCATGATAATCTCAGTCACGCCATGATCAGTAGAATTAAGTCAGCTATATGACTCAGGAAAACTCAGTAATCTTATGAACTCAGTCAGTTCACAGAATTCAGTAATAATCCGTCAGTCCACAAAACTCAATGAACTCAGTCCAATTTATTCCAGTATAATTAGTTTAGTGTCTATTCAGTTGGGAGTAGGATTCAGCACTGAACGAACCTAAGGATGAGGGCACACACTGACGGTAGAGGGTGTGATCCTTAGAACCAATCCTTGCGTTCCAGAACTATGTAGCCAACATAGGTTGAGACATCAACACTAACAGTTGAGGGTTGATGAGGTAGATTAACAATGCCAGATGAGGGTTCCACCATTCATCTTTGGGGACACTACCAGATGAGGGTCACTTATAGCTTGTCTTTACCAGTGGCTCTGTATTGACACCCTTCCAGTTGGGGTTACTGATTGGACCCCAACTCAGTTGTATTGCTTCATTCGAGGCATGCCGATTAGATAACTACCTCCCACAGTCTCAGTATCAGTCTCGGTCTCAGTAATGGAAATCAGATAGTTGTACGTATTTTAGGAATGTTCGATACAGTCACTCAACTTAGTACTGAACTCAGCTAGATCCATCAAAATCAAGACTATCAATAACAGTCACCCAGTATCAGTTATATTACCTATCTGTAATCTATGTTATCAGTATATTCAGTATTAAGAACCCCATATTTTAGTTGTAGTTATGTTTTTATGCATGTATCCTAACATAGTCATGTTCATGTTATCAGTCATTTATAGTTCATGCATATGAACCCCATGCATTCAACTTACCTCACTTGCATACTAATACATTCTCACATATTGATGTATACTTTTCTTTTGTACTATGGTGTTTTATACCATAGGATCGGATGCTCGGGTTCTCAAATGCACTTAACAACTCAGATTTTAGTCTGCAACAGTAGATAAGTAGTGAGTCCTCATCATTTGGGGATGCTTTACCATTTTAGTATTTTAATACTTAGTTTACTACTGTACTTGGATTTAGTTGGGGATATATCCCATCAACTCCTTATCCATACTGTTTAGAGTTTTTCAGACTAGATATTCATACTTCTGTATTTTTAGTAATTTTTGTTGTTTTGGATTGTATACCACATTCAGTAGTATTATTAGTTTTCAGTTTTGAACCTTATGGCCTTTCAGCCTTTTATTCTGCATTTAACAGTATATTATGCAGTTCTCAGTTACAGATATTAGTTATGGGTTAGCTTGTGGTCCTTTGGGGTTATGAGCACTGCGTAGCATTTTAGGTACCAGATTTGGTGCGTTACACATATTATCATGAACTCCAAGGCACACAATAACTAATATAATCCTACCAAGGCATATCATCATTAATAGGTATGGGAATCCCAATACAGTTAAATGAAAATATTAAGTCAGGAAATAAAAATTGCACCTATCACAGTGAAATATGAGGTCATATATTTGACTTGATCGAGAGAGGATAAATTTGAGCTGGTCTAAATTCAAAATATGCGCCTGAGAGAGAATGAATATGAGCGGTTCAAAATTCAAAATGAGCGTCTGAATCATCAACCATGGTACTAAGTACCATGCCTCTAACTGAAGGTTCTACAACACTATAAAATAATCTATATGAGCTAACTGATTAATAATACTATGTTAGGGACACTCTCTAGACCAATAATTAATCTCTATAGTCAAACCAAACCCTTGAAGCCCTTACTTAGTATGAAATGTAAGTTGACCTCAACTAGGTAACCAACCAGTCTGGGGGAACTCTCTACTAAGATGACTATCCTCCCTATAATCATGACATACTTTAGAAGCCTTAGGCTAGAGGGGCCATATGCTAAGTTTTTCTAAGCAACCAACTCATGACTGGGAAACCATCTAGATTAATGACCAATCTCATCATAACTACGGCAAGATCCAAAATACACCAAGGTGCTACCCCTACTGATCCAAAACAACCACCATGACCTAAAGACCCGTACCTAATGCTTTGTAAGGTTTGATGAGAACTCTACCCACTGTGATCACCATGATTGATTTGAGATTTATCCATAGTCTAAGATGCTACCTGTATAGAATTAATAGAATGCAAGTGAAACTGACCTCCACTTGGAAGATCTTCTATCCTGGATGGAATACCAATAATATTGTACTGATGACATAATCAGTATGTGGCCCTCACATAGTCAACAACTAGAGAGAAAAAAAAACCTATCTGCATAAATAATATGATACCAAATAGAGTTAAATAGCTAATCCTCTAACAAATCCAAGTACCATCTCACACTCGAAAAGATATAATATTAGAATATGTATGGACCACTCATAGAACCTAATATTGTACTTTAAAATTGATAAGGAACCCTTCTGAACATCGATAAAACCAACTCTGTCTTGCAAACTACTCAAAAAAATAGATGTCATCCCTGACTATGAGGTATTCATAAAAAGACTCAGGATCTCCAGTGTCGACTCTCAAAAATCTATAGTAATTGTGAACTTTACCAGAGGTTGAGCTAGCCCCAAATCCTCTGACTGACACTAGTGAACTTCTATATTTATCACTGACACCCTGATCCAACGATGTGCTAAAGCTCTAAAAACTCATGTCAAAGTCTCATACACATCTATCATCAACTTTATATCCTCTATATAGGATAGAATAGATTCAAAGAACATACTTAAGGCACATAGATACATGGACACATGACAAGGAGTTAAGAACAACATTTCCTAAGAATGCCCTGTAGACTCCTGAAAATAGGTTACTTCGCACCGATCCATAGGGCTATACTTAAGCAAAAGATTTTGAACAACCACACTAGTAAACTAGCTCTGATACCAATTTATCATAACTTAATTTCTTACTTCATAATGACACCTATTGTAACCCACATCAGGTCATCCAACCCATAGTCCAGAACTACTAGTTATGAACTATCAAGAGAAATGAAGGGAAAACTGTAGCATAAATATAATAAAGGACTAATAAATATAAAATAGTCCCAAAACCTAGTAAAACTAGCACAAAAGCTTCTAATATAATAAGAATAAAAATGAATTACAAAAGAAATATACAGGTAAAAATTATCTTTGAATACAACATAGAGATTAGTTTAATACATAGGAAGGAGACAGTAATAGTTTGAATGTCGGGAGCTCACCCTAAGAATTTGAATCATAGCTGCTTCACACGATGCACACTACAATGTCGAGAACCCGTACTATGATGTACAAGATAAAAAAGTGTAGTATGAGTACCAAATACATAGTACTCAATAGGTAATTACCGGCTAGCTCCAATGATAATGCAACTATAAGTAACATATAAAAGAGAATGTAAACTACACCCATGTATTAGAGAAACTAAAACAATAAACTAAAGAGGAAATAAGAATAAATTACTCTATCCTAGACATAGTTAGGAGCCTAAGAGTTATACCATATATCACTGGCCAATATACAAATAAAGAGCACAAAATGATATATAGTAGTATAGAAGGACAAGGAATGGATATACAACATGAATAAATAATGGAAGAGAGGTATGTATGGAAATACCATAGAAACCAAACACACACAAATATATGTATATATACATATAAATATACATATACAAAAACAAGACTAACTCAAAGGTACAACCTAAAGTAGTTATACTAGAATCTTAAAGCATCCTAATCCTAGTAGAAACTAGTGCTAACATAATTAGGATCCTTAATTCACACGTCTAAACATGAGATAATTATTCATAAAAAAAATCATAAAAGAGAAAGGATTATAAACACACCTTCAACCTCAGTATAAATCCAAAAATAGCTTACCATAAAATAATCATAATAATAATAAAGTAACCAACAAGTTTAGATAAATAATACCTAAATCAGACCTCAAAAGTTGGAAGATCCATTGAGCATATAACACAGATCAAGCAATACTCGTTAGCTATACCTGTGCAACCCCCCATAAAGATGATAGTTGAAACACCTAGACTTTGAACCATTGAAAAATAACTTCATTTTTGTGTCTCTAAGTTTGGTAGGACTAGAGACTTGAGTTGTACCTTTGGTCATGACCTGTACCCACCTTGCCCTCCCCTCTTACTTCCTAGGCAGTGTGGTAAGGGTTACTCACTATCCTTGGTATGAGTGACCTCTCCTAAATTGTACCCTATGTATATGATTTATATCTAGGGTAATCATATAGAGTGAGACTTGAGCTTAAGATAAACTGCCTTGCATAGGGTTGAAGCCTACGACTAGGGTGTGAGTCGTACTCTTTGGATACGACTCATGGGAGTGGTGTCGTAACCTTAACAATATATGTCACCTAAGAGAAGTCTAGAGTAAATTTAGGGTACCACTCATACCCTAGGGTACGATCACTAAGGGAATCACATGGGGGAGTCATACCCTTGCACAAGCTCATTTTTTTGCTTTTAACTAAGGATATTTAGGTCATTTCCCTTGACTAAAATCCTAACACCTCTAACTATATAAGGCAGTGTAGCCTCCTAAGTCTTGATTCTACAACACTCAAACATGCCTAAACACTCTAAAGGCCTCTTGAAGCAAAATTGGAGGCTAGGGTTTGGAGTATGAACATATAGTGGAAAGAGGGAGTCAACATTCTTAGTGATTCAAGTTGTTTAAGGAATGTATCTATTCCACTTCTTAAATAACTCTAAAACCCATGTGTTTCAAACTTGAATTAGTTATTGTGCATAGTGGTTTTGAAATAAAGTGAAAAGAGTTTTGCCGCCAAATTATGAACAATTATGATTCCTACTTAGACTTGTGTTTATTCATATTATTGATGTTGATTTGCATATGTGGATGTCTATTGTATGTTCTATAATATGAAGATCATGAGTAACCCTAATCTTGATGAATTCCACCATGAAAATGACTTTGTTGAAGGTAAGCTTGTTGAACATTTCCTAAGGTGTTTCTAAAAATGTCTAAATGAATTTTCTAGTCACATGTTGGTGATGTTTTAAACTAGGGTAATGGCATTAATGTGTAATAAATGATATTGTAAGGGCATTATGAGCCATGTATTAAGGAATTAATAACCTTGTTGGTTTATGGCTAAGGAGAGGGTAAAGCCCTAGGCATAAAGATGAATTTGAATTGTGTAATGATCTAAGTGTGGTGAAAATATTATATAATGTTGTTAATGAAATATGAATGTTTGTATAGGTCTTGAGGACTATAAATTGAATTGTATGATGAATTGAATGAAGCCATTGGCCTATTGAGAAGGTTTAGAAAAAAATGTTCCATTAGGATAATGTGGTCATGTATAATGTTGAATTGGCTAAATAAGCTAAAGACCTTAAATGTGATATAAATTATATGAGTGTAAATGCATGAACTAATAGGTCAAGAGTTTAAATGGTGACTAATAATGATGGGTGATTCAAGTTCCTATTCCAATGATATGACTAGTAATTTGAGTTCCTAGTCCAATGAAATGATGGCTGATTCAAGTTCCTCATCTAATGACACGATTAGTGATTTGAGTTCCTAGACCAGTGATATGACTAGAGATACGAGTTCCTAGTATGAAGAGATATCTTGAGGTTAGAATACCTCGTCAAATGACATAATTAGTGATTCAAGTTCCTAGACCAGTGATATGACTAGTGTTCGAGTTCATAGTCTAATCAAATAAAATTAGTAGTGATTCAAGCTCTTAGAATGGTGATACGACTAGTGGTTCAAGTTCCTAGTCTAATAAAATAAAGTAGCTAGTGATTTGAGTTTGTAGACTGGTAAAACGACTAGTGATTTGAGTTTCTAGTCCAATAAAATGGCAATGAGATTGGTGTAATGAGAAAACTTGGTTGAATGTTCTTTACTCAATATCTCATGAATGAATGATTTGAGTTTACATGCTTAGTTGTTTTGCATTATGGCATAATATGATCATGTTGTGTATATCTATGCGTCTGAGTAAATGTTCAAGAATGATGTTGAGCCTTGGTCTCTTAATTATCATGTGAAATGACTGTGTAAGGATAAGTGTATCAATATGAATGATGATAATTTGTTGACTTGTTAAATGTTGATGTTATTTTATCCTTACCCTTGAGTTACATGCTAGCATTCCAACCGCTAATTATCTGTGGACGCTATGTCCCCACGCAACATAAGGGCCAAAGCATCATCTTATTTTCCTGCGCAGTGATTAGTGGATCAAAGCGGTTTGTGCATTGACTTTGGAGTGGTGAGCTTTCTTACGTCAGAAGAGATTCATCCTTGGTCTCCTATCCTTAGACTTAGTTTATTTTGACTTTTGGTTTGGCTATGTCAGGGACTTGTCCCGACATATACCTTTCTAAACTTTGATTTGTATAGAGGTGTTGTGGATGACTGTGGACTTGGGCATATTGGGTTATTGTGTTGATAATTATGAAATGGTTGGTCTTGTTAAGCCTTGACACATAGTCACATTTTCTCGATCTTATTATTATGGTTGGATTGTATCTGAACATTGTGGATTGTTTTTGATGGATAGATTGGGTTATGGGGCAACCTTCAGTACATGTATGCTTGAGGTGCCCATACGACATGGACCACTTTTGTGTTGTGTCAATAGATATAGGGCATACTGGGGATAGGCAATGTAGATGAAAGGATGAATGCAAAATGTAATCCACGCTTCCAAAACTGATCCAAGTGCCATAAAGTAACTTAGTGGATACAAATGCTCTGGCTCAATAACTCACAAAGGCAGGACCTACGATGGTATTTCTTCTCTAGCAGGATGACTCATGAACAGAAGGGCCCCTAGGGCATTTGGGATTACCCGTGTACATTGTTTAAGCGATTAAGCGATCTGGCATAGAAGACACTTGTATCGCCTAAAAGACAACCAGGTCATTGAAGTAATATCCACTTAAGTATAAATTGATCACTCAAGAAGACCTTGGCCAAGTGTCTAAGGTCTATAAAGAGACCCTATGTTGCATAAGCAAAGACCACATAAGTGGTCAAATGATCGCTTTAGTGGTTGCATCAACAACCTAATGCATTAGATTTTCTAAGTCAAAAATAGGCTCTGATTGGGTGCTCGGTATTTTTTCAGATTACCATGAACACAAATAAACTATGCTACCATACCAAATTCAACCTTATGGACTCAATAGAACTATTGAAATTTTCATCCGAGATTGTTTTGACTAAATGTGGGGCCTACACCTATAGTTCTATTTTTCTATATAATTTGCCTAGTAGCCTAAAACGAGTCCAAAAGCCTTAGGATCTGAACAAACATTCCTCCTAGCATAAAATAAATATTTTGAAGCTCATGGCATTTTTAGGATTTTAATCTAAGGTCATATACTAAGAGTTTTGATCTGCAACCAAATCTTAAACAACAAAAGCTCTAAAATAGAGAAATGAACCTAACACTTAGATGAATTGCCCAATAATCAAACTGACATTTTTGACAAGTCATAAATGACCTGTATCCATTATGTAAAGGCCAAAACATCTGAAATATATAAAAATCAAGGGAATTACCTAAAGTGTAATTACAAAGGGAGACTCTCTGGAGAGGCTCCTTTATCTACGGTGGTATGTAGTTTCTAGGAATTAGGATATGCAGAAACCATTTCCCCTCGATGCTCAATAATACCCCCAAAACATAATAGTGTTCATAATATATAAAATTCACCTTAAATTAAACATTTATGTTTATTAGTCTGAAAATCAATCATGCTTGTATTGCTAAATCATGCTCATAAATAACTTTGTCAATTTCATATCTTGTTTGAGATCATATGACAAAATTGAGATTATAATCATGCTGTGATAAACTATAATTCTGAAATAGTAAGTCAGCATATCTCGTAAACTGACTGAATTATGCTGAAAATCATGTACATTTAACAACTCATGGAGCTTTATGTCAAAATGCTAAAACTCAATTTATTTCATGAGTAAAAACATGAGTAAATTTGAATTCTTCTGCTAAATGAACTTTAAATCATAGGAAAATATCATAATTTCAAAAGCATAAAAAGTGGGTATGAACCCTAGTCATGAAATCCTTAAATTCATTTAGAAGTTTAACTTTTGGGCAGAAAAATGGAAGATAATCCTTGTTCAAACACCACATACTTGAACTTAATGAATTGTTTAAAGGAAACTTGAATTAGAGACTGGTAATATAAACTTTAGCGAAGAACCCTTATTTGGATGTTCTTGAGAGTTTGGGAGAAGAGCAATCATATAATATGAATTATGGGGTGGGAATACTCATTTAGTATTAGTTTTAGGAGTAATTAGAATGTAAAAGACCAAAATACCCTTAAAAAACTAAAGAGAAAATAGAATTTGGGCATTGCTGCAATCATGGGCATGGCACACCCTTGTCACGCCAGACCACTAGTTTTTGCATTAGGGTGCACCATGCCTTGATGGCATGCCATACTTATGGATCCTTAAAGTCTCGGAGTCTTGAAATAACACAAAACTTATTCTACAAATTCCAAAACACTTTTGAATGTCCCCGTTTAAATTCCTTATCATATTTTATCTTAAAAATCTCCTTAAATTGCAAGAGAGATATCAAAATAAAATAGTCTAAATTTTGGGGTATAAGAATTCACGCCTCCATTTGACTACAAATGATATCAAAGGGATTTTCATTTATTCTGAAAATTCCATTTTCTCTATGATTCATATCTTCTTTGTCTTCTTTCAAAGGCAAAAAGATTTTAAAATCTTCTAATTTATGATCAATTCATTCAATATTTTCTTTTAAGAGGAAAATTTATACATCTAAATAATATATTATATATATTAATACTCTACTCTATTCATCTGGAAATCTTGTTTCAGTCTCTTTGCCATTAAGAAACCACATTTGTTGATACATATATGAATAGATAAATAGAAATTATTTCCCTCAATGATGTGTGATATAAATAGAATCCATTTTCATTAGAATATCCAATTCAAAGGCAAAAGATGAAGAGAATAAGTTCATTTTGGATCACAGAAAAAATCAGATCAAAAGAGAAAGGCTAGGCACTTCCCAAAGTTATTTCAATAAGAGGTTTCTTCTTAAGTCAACGCTAATTCAACTATTTCATTTATCCAAGGATTAATTTAGGTAGGTGATGGTTAAATATTGTTGAAAATCCAACTTGGTTTATGTGTGCATGTTAATTATTTCTTCGAATACTTCTTACAATGCATTCTTAAGAATAGTAAATTGTTGAATGATATCTTTAGTGTTAATCACATATAATGAGGTTATATTAACGACATGTTGATTGTACGAGTATGGTTTTTTTATTCTCATTAAGGTTGCAATTGTTGGGATATTTGTTGTTATTGTGTGATGAATCAGTAAAGAATATCTTCATAGGGTTTGTTATTATTGTAAGATAAGCCAGTAAAGGGCATCATCACAGGATTGGTTGGTATAATATTGGAAGACACTAGATGCCAGGGATGTTTTATACATAGACAAGAGTTCATCCCTTCCAGATAAAGGCTAGTGGGCGATCATAAGATCCATAGTATATGTGTACAAGGTATTGCTGAGTTTGATGATTCCTTGCATGGACCAGGTTTATTATTATTGTTATTATTGTTGTTAAATTTGATCCTTGAGTGGTTTGGGCTAACTACATAAATTAATGGTATATATTCTATTGATGTCTACTTATATATTTGAGGCAAGGTATAACTTATTATGATGAGTCATAGATTTGTTGACTTGGTATATTGTCTACATTGACTTAAACTTGACTGAATTCTTTGGTGTTGTTTGAGAAAGTCTAAGTGGTACATATTTGAGGTAAATTATTATTAGGTATTCATGGTTGTCCTTGTTTACTATGTTATGGTTATTTGTTCACATTTATTATCTTTTGATTTGCTGATGACTCTACTAGTACATTGTGGTTTCGTACACATACTACCTATGCTCTTCTTTTATTGAGTGTTGAGCATTTTTTAACAACTACATTAATAACTCAACTTTAGACCAGAGCGTATTTCAACTCAAGGGTGAGGTAAATCTTTCGAGCAACCACAAGTCCTCTATTTTAGTTCTTCTTAGATACTTTTATTTTGTTATGGGTTGAACTTGTTATTGACAATTCTTAGTATTTTGGTCTAATGACTTTAAGATCTTGAGGCGTTTTAGACATTTTCAATATTTCCGCATTGGTTTTGTTATTAGACAATTTCAATACATTGGTTTATTTAATGAAATGATCGGTTTCTATTAAAATTGATTAAGTATTGGAATTGAGTATATTAGGATAGATAATTCTCCCACTAGAGGGTTAGTGTGGGTACCGCTTACGGCGGGTTCGGGTTCTGACATTTACTCTCTCAAGCTTTAATGAACTAACTTCTTTAGAGATACCTCTAAAAACTAAGTCTAATTCAAAGGAGATGAACTAAGTAGTTTACAATTCATATAGGACCTCTACCACTACTTGGAAGGACTGATCATCTAAAATATAGTAAAATCTACCCAATGTGACACCAATCTAAGGTTATGAAACCTCTCCTGATAGCTAACTAGAAATTCATAAACATCCTCGCTTGGGTATCTATCAAACTAAGGAGGGCACATTTTGATAAAGCTATCAAACATCATATACTCCACTAGGGTCATAACAAGTCTAGTAATAAGACAAGGAAAGATAATTTACTAGTGTAATATCCATACAAGGAGCCATACTAACAACTAATTGTGCCCCTATTGTTTGAAATCCTAGAGCTCGTATCTGATCTAGAGTTTGTGCCTTGACTCTGTTATGATAACCTTATGTGTAGTAATTAGAACTTCAGCCTAAGCCATGATCTCAAGAAAATCCAACAGATGAATAACATGAAATATTGGAGTAACAATGAAACATGTTAGTGCCTAAGTTGGAAATAACTCTCATACCTGAAAGGCTCATTTTTCTACTCTAATCTCAGCTCAGGATACACACTTTATCTCAGATTTGAGTAGCCACAAGTACTCAAAATCTTGCTAGTACCACTCTACGAGCCTTAGCCTATCTGAAATACTATATCGACTATGTTGAATGGCCCTAAAATCAGCGTGATCCATCACGTCCTTTCGTAGCTAGAAACAACAAAGTTTAGAAACTCAAGAAAGAGTAAGCTACACAAAACAAAGAATCAATGAGCAGAATTTTCTAAATATCCTATAACCTCTTGAATATAAGTATCTGACATTTCAGATTTGCAAGAAATTACTAGATATTGGTCTAATACTCATGAGATAGGTAAACCATGGTCTACTACTAAATTTTCATGATCCAAAATTCATCAGAATCATGATGACACCTATACTTATTGTTGGAAGGTTAGCCAAACCACTAATACAACACTATTAAAAATTAAGTAAATAATTTTTAAAGTGAGATAATAAGTAAATCAATCATAGAAAATCTTTAACATAGAACAAATGAAAACAAATACCAAACTACAATGCCAAGAATTAGCATCATATGAACAATGGATACTATGAATTGAATATAAATGTTTAACATTTATACATTATTTGAAATAGAAAAGAAGACATAAAAGTAAGTAATAAAGAGAGACTAAATTGTAGTTCATCCTGAAAACTTACAAATACTCTCCAAGAATAAGCACAAGACTTAAGAATATCAACACAGTCCTCTAGTGCTTGAACACTACCTGGACTAAAGGAAAGGTGCAACAAATATAAGGCGAGTACAGGACACAACTATAGTCAACATGTATTATAGGCTGATAGAACTGAAGTACCAATTATTAATTATATTAGCATAAAATTTACGTCATCAAGATCCCCTCAGCACCTACACAGTCCAAGTAAATAGTATAAAGAAATTAAATAACCAAGTAGAATGGAGTCAAATGATCATGCATTATCAAGATAGATAGTTCATATGAAACAAAATAGATTAACAAATATACAATGTAATACACATGCACTAGTCTATAATCAACTGATATATACACACTCTTCCACCAGTGACTTTGTAGGAGCAGTGACCTACGAGGGGACTCACAAGGTCTATATACTCTTCTGAAACTATTACCCAATGGGCTTGCCCAAATTTTACCTTGGTATACCACTTGTTAGAACTATTTTCCATTATCAAGCATAATATCAACTTGTCGGAACCGCATACCATTAGAATATAAAGTATCATACATGAAATAGATTTCATTGAATCATTTTTCATTGGCATCACAAGAATATATGAAAACATTTTTAATCTATATGAATTGTAATAAATCAAGTCAAATTGGCTAATAAATATTATGCACAATCTTAGTGCTGTTAATCTGAGTGGAACTACACAAAAATTTTATATCTTTAATAGTGTCATTTACTTTGTACTATGAAAGATACTCAAATCCTAGAGTCAATTATTGACTATTTGATCAATGCTCATCTAGTAAAAAATCAATCAAGTTATTTCAATTTAGAGTCTATCAACTAATTCTCAATATATATTTCACAAATAAATGTCATTATTTGAACATATATTTAACAATAGAGTACCATTAAAAGTACTCTAGTACTCGTATTAGTCCTTATCAAAATTATAAGTGTGGTACCCCTAACACACCTTAAGCTTATGATAATTAATATTAAATAATCATATTCCAAAGTAGAGTCTACAAAGTAAATCATAACCTACCTTGAATGTCAAGAAAACACGTTATGAATTCTCACAAGTGCTCCATGAATCCTCACAAGTGTTCCATGAAACATCACAAGTGTGTATTTCCTTTATGAACAGTCTCAAAATACACCAAGTCTATAAAGAAGGTGTTCTATGTGAGTATACAATTATATTAATAATCATATTGCTATGCTTTTATTTCGGACCCAAAAAGTTAACTCAAAAGTCAACGCCGAGCCTTCAAGGTCAAAATAATAATTTTGTGAATTTAGTTTATACATAACACATGGCTCTCAAATATGAAATTATATTTAGAATCATTAAAAAATTATTTTCTTATTTTAGATACAAAAACTCAAATTTTCAACATTCAAACATGATTAAATCAATAAACAAATGATGGATTAGTGAGGAAATACCAAACTAAGGTTAGATATTCAAAGTTCATTAACTTTGGAAGTACATGTCAATAGATGATATCTAGGATTTTCCTATCCAATGCATATGTAACAGAAGGTTACATACAACAAGAGCTCATAGATTTCTGGGACATTATTCGTAAATAATAATCATCGTTGGCTCATGGTAATATTTGTTTGTAGGGATACCATAACTTATGCAACTAGTTCATCTAGGGTATATACCATTTGGCATTGGATAACTTGTTATACGAGACAAAAGTCATGATGTGCCACATATCTTACTAGGACACTAAGTAGGAAGAGTACACATGAATTTTACATATCCAAAGTGTAAATGCTTTGGAATATGAGACCATTTTTAATTAAATGAGCTATTAAATAAAAAGAAAATATGGTAATATGGAGATTTTGGGATTTAAATCATGTGACACAAAGATAGTCTAACATTTTATATTAAGGAGCATTGTGATGCCTCAGGTGTTGGCCATTGAAAATTCTGAGTATTTGAACTTATTGTCTAGACTACAACTTACTCAATGAGTCGTAGGGTGTCTTGACGTGTCATAGGAACCATATCATAGGGTGTCCAGTGAGGTTTGTCTGATTTGCTATCTTTGTGACCACTTGAGGTAACGAGTTGTAAAGACTTACTACGAGTCGTATGGGCTCTTTCGTAGCCAAAAAAGTATGATTCTCAAGGTGTTATTTAAGTTTTACTAGACTCAACGAGACTTAATGACTCTATACGACTTTTAATATACAAATCATAGGGTGATTAGTATGTACCCAAAATTTTCTGTCTTGGTTATGATTCAGACCCTATGAGTCGTATTGAGTCCTCACGAGTCATATAGTGATATGTACTCGCTGATAACAATTTTCCAGCTTTTAAACTAAGGGTATTTTGGATATTTCCCTTTTCCCCTAAACAAAACTCACGACTTTAAAAATTTATTAGGACCCTATTCCCATCCATAACACACCAAAATAACTTCTCTCTTCTCATAAATTATCTCGAGCAAGAACGTTAGGGTTTTCAAGAGATTGGTCAATTAGAGCTTCTAAGGGAAAATTCTCTCCATAAATCATGATATTTCAGGCATGTGAGTCTACCATTAAAGTTGTTTTACTTAAAGCATGAAACTATATGATTATTTATATGGATTTGAACAGGGGTTTTGATATAGGTTGAGGGTTTTGGAATGAATATTTCTTAAAACATTTTTCCATGATTTATTATGTATTGATCGTGCTTTATATATGGTTTTAAACTTGTGGGGTACATGGGCATGGTAAAAAAACTAGGGGATTATGATTTCCCTAATTTTTGTGAATATTAGCAATTAAAATCGTAATAACCCCAACACAATTTTGTGGAAGTGGTTTTGAGTATGAATAAAACTACATTGAACTACTTTTGGAATAATTGAATGATGTAAAGATATTATTGAAACATGATGATTTGATTTAATGAACAAAGGGAGTCGATGTTCCCCATGTTCCCCAATCTCATATTAATGATCAAAAAGAGTTGTTTTCCTGAGATAATGGAACTGAAATGGCAGGATGTTGCTACCTTGCAAGTGAAGTTTGTATGACAATACCAACAATGTATTCCTATATGTGTATTTTGGTTCAATGAATAGGAATATGTGATAAATGTTTTAATAAGGCTTAAAAGAGGGTTGTGTAGCTAGGCCGTGAAAATGGAGGTCCTGAGGGACCAATACTGGAAATAACATTTACCAGCGTAGGGGTCTAAATGGCCTAGGGTTCGAGTCCCCTTGCTTGTGACCGGGTGGGTCGAGTCTGCCTTATTATATGATTGGGTGGTTTGAGTTCCCTATATTACATTACATGATTTGGTACTTAAGTCACCCTAGTATTATTGGAAGGTTTCAGTCTCCCGTGCATGTATATATATATATATATATTTCTATTCTCTGGTTTATGCAACTACAAACATTGGGGCCCGACCAGGGGGTGAGAGCTGGGGCTTATATATCCCGTGGGTACTATTACGATGGTTATGCTATCCAACCCAGGTTAAGATTTTAAAATACATGGTAACTCTTGTTCCTTATCCTAATATTTTTATAAGAGTATTCATATATATGCATACATGTATGTGAACATGTACGTTGAGTTGAACTGGATTTTGAATTATTATTACTTTATCCTTAAGCCTGAGTTACATGCTAGTGCTCAACCCACTGATCATCTTTGTATGCGGTATCCCCGCGTAATCAAGGGTCTATAGGCTATCCTATTTATCTTGCACAGTTCTAGGTAGATTGACTTGATTCATCAATCATTTGAGATAAAGTGGTGAGCTTCCATTCTAAAAATAACTTGATCCTTCTTTCAGTTTCCTTCCATGACTTAGAATTAAAAACTTGATATTAACATTATCATTGTAATTGTCATTGTTAGACTCGAGTGCATGTCCCAACATAGGTTGCATTAATGGTATAGAGGCTTTGTGGATTACTATGGATGGGTTTTGGTTGTTAATATTCATAAACTTTTCCTCTATCCATTGTTATATGTTTTTGTGTGTTTTGTATGGTAAGGAAAAAGGGGTGTTCCCCAATCCTCAGGGGCCTTGGGATGCCCGTTAAGGCCAAGCCCTAGTTTGGGTTATGGCAAAGTGGTATCAAAGCCTAGGTTTGGTGTCATTGGTTGTCCACCAAACTGTGTCAAGTAGAGTCTCTTTTATAGGTGTGTAGTACGCCACACTTATGAGAGAGAGGTTATGAGATATGTAGAAATGTGACCCTTTCTTGTGTTCTATTTTGAGGTTATAGAGTCTAACGTCTTGAAACTCCTCTAATCTCCATTTGTTCGTATTTAAGATAATACCTCCAAGAAGATCTGATATTTGTGGAAACTCTTCAGTCCCACTTGGCAACATTGTGGATGTAGATCTCTGAACTTATGGAGTTTAGTTTTTGTCAAGAGGTCCAGCACTTGATTGACCTTACGGAGTTCCCCCTATTCCCTTTAGCCCTCCTCAGACACCTCAGTCCTATGTCTAAAGCTGAGTTTTTCCACTCGATCCATTTGCTTACCCAATTGGTATTCTTTTAAAGTGAGCATGTTGCTTCTATTTCTCCATCTTCTATGGTCAATAGAGTTGGCCAATTTATGAGGTTGATTCCATCGACTTTCTCTGGTTTGAAGGTTGAGGAGGATCCTCAAAATTTCATTAATGAAATAAGAAGATTTTTTTAAAATGGATGATTCTAATTGTAATGCCCCAAAACTTGGTCTCGAGATGTCACACGGTGCTCAAGACTATGAGTAGCCTTAAGTTAACCTTCTCTGTCTTCTACTAAGTCTGAATCTCATAATAAGGAAATATAGATATCAAAATCATTCTTAATGAAGCTACATTATGAGACAATGTAGCACATACACATATATGTGGGTCAGTACTTTGATGATGTACTGATATGGGGGTGAAATACACAAGTAAAACATCATCTCATCATTATAATTTGTAAAAAAATGCATGCCAAATGTAAATGACTCACATAAGCTGGATTATCTAAAATACTGAAATCTGTAATCATGAATAACAAATCACACTTTATAAATCTAGTGAGTCTTAACATTTTGTTCTGAAAGTTGTACAAATGATTTGTCTATAAATTATGTTGTCTAAGTGTAGAAAGGATTCACTTCTGTAATTGAAATCTAAAAGCTAAAATCTGTAGCTAATATCTTTCTGTAAAGCATAATCTGAATAAAGTGTGAGCCTTTACACTTAGTTTTCATAAAAGCTTTTATGTTAATCTTTTACTTTAACTAGTAGGGAGGTTATTCTAACCAACATAAACCATGTAAGCTATCATGGAGTCCAATGTCTCGTTCCCCTAAGGGGAAAAATTTACAATGGAGAGAGGTGTCATACTCTTGCCAAGGAGTATAACCTGAGCTAAGTGATCGCATCTGTAACTGTCATCCACATAGAAGTGGGAATAATATGATAATCTGTACTTATGTTGGCTATGTAGTTCTATGGAAGATAGGTCACGCAAATCCCATACTTCCCACTCGGTGCTAAATACTACTCCCTTTAAATCTGCGCTCATTCTGTTGGAAATCCACTTTAAAATAGCATAATGATTTATTCTGAAATCAATTATGCTTTTATCTTATTAAATCTTTAAATAAAGCTATCCTGAATTCAGTAATCTATAATAAATCTATAAATTGGATTCCAAATCTCATCTGAGGATAAAAAAATCAAAGCTTTATTGAAAATAAGTACATAATCTGATCATAAGATGCTTAAAGCATCATCTTTCTTGAAATATCAACATTGAAACTTGGGCTTGATAACCCACGCATGAAATACATGTTAAAACATCATAATAATCATGCTTGATAATGAGAACAATGATAATTCATCTCAAAATCTCTAAATTTCTGCAATAGCCATGAAAATATGAAAATAGACATGCTATTCATCTTCTAAAACACTTGAAATCTCCTAGTCTTGTAAATAGCAATAATGGGTATAAACCCTAATTCAAATCTCATGAGTATTCATTCAACATCATATGAAATTGTATTAATGCTTGGTTTTGGGCACAAGTATGGAAGATGATCCTTTTTCAAAAACCCCACATACCTTGATTGATGATTAGATGAAGAAACTTGAATTATTGATTCTTGGAGAAACAATGGAGGATTTGGATTTCTTGGAGAAGGATCTTCGAACTCTAGGGTAAGGATCTTTGAACTCTAGGGTTTTGCTTTGAGAAAGAATGGATGAAATTATGCATAAAGTTCTTGGGATATGATAAATTCTTTGTTTTAGACAGATTGAGGCTTGGGAATTGACCAAAATACCCCTATTAATATTTTAAGCAAAACTGGAAAAACAATATTTTTTTTGAATTTATAGGCTACCGCGACGAGCCACTATTGCGGTGGCTCACTAGATAAGGGGTAATTGGGAACTAAAAACACTCTGCGACGCGCCACCATCATGGTTCTCTACAGAAATGCCATTTAGGCCACCAATGCAATGCGGTACAATCGTATTGGCCTAATGGAAATTACCAAATGGGAAATTAGACCTCTCCGCGCTGCGAGCTTATCGCGCAGGTACACTGGAAATTGACAATTGGGATTTTAACCATCTTTGCGATGCGGTGAGTGCCTAGGTGGCACACTTTTTCACTAGAATCGCCAATACTTCTCAATCGCGTATCAAATTTAGGCAAATTTGGTATCGATGGAAAGCTTATTCAACTTATTCTATATGAAATAAATATTATTCATTTTTTAAGCTCACCCTTAATATTCTAGGAATGAATTTAAGTTAGGAAAACTGTGGGGTATTACAATATGTCCCCCCTTGGGAACATTCGTCCTCAAATGTGGCTAGTTAAGATAAAAATACTGAGGAATTTGAGGCTATATGCTATCATGACTGAAATAAATTATATGGCTAAATCTGAAGAATAATGAGCTACTGAACTGATCTTGAGTACATGAGGTGGCATAGAAATAACTATATATCTGAATCTGAGACTAGAAAAGAACTGAATGAAGGAAAACTATTACCTGTAGCTGAATCTGAGTTCGTGGAGAAAAGATGAGGATACTTGGTACGTACTGCTTCTTCTTCCCAAGTAGCACCCTCAATGGACTGATTTCACCACAGAACTTTGACTTAGGGAACTTTTTTGTTCCTTACACTACGAATCTGATGATCAAGAATCTCTACTGGAACTTCTTCATTTGTAAGGCTATTCTTAATATCTATACTTTCTAGAGGAACTATAATGGATGAATCGTCCATGCACTTGTTCAACAAGAACACATGGAATACTGGATGAACTAAGGATAAATCTACAGGTAGATCAAGCTTATACGCCACCTTCCTAACACGACTTAAAATTTGGAAGGGACCTATATATCAGGGACTAAGCTTCCTCTTTTTGCCAAATCTCTTCACCCTGTTCATCGTTGAAACTTTCAAATACACAAGGTCATCAATCTCAAACTCAAGATCTCTTCTTCTTATGTCTGCATAAGATTTCTGATGACTCTGGGCTACTTTTAATCTTTCCCAATTCAATTGAATTTTCTCCATGTCCACTATTGCGACTCAAATGCACACACAAGTGTACGCAATCATACAAGCATTATAGTGACTTACACAGTCGGATGTCATTCCCACAAACACTAAGCAACTAGAATTTAACCAATTTTTAGTTTTAGGTAATAGAGTATTAAGTGTTGAAGAGAATCAAGATGATTTGGAGTTTAAAAATAAAAGTGTAAATTAATGAATATAAAGAATAATAAGTTGTGACAATCTAAAGCAAGCAAGGTTGTAAACAGTAATGATAAGAATTCTTGGGTTAAGACATTTCAAACAGTCATACAAATCTCTATTCTTGTAGCAGTCTAATTGGTTATCAGGTTGTTGATTCCTATGGTTTATGCTACAATCTTGGTCACCCGACCTCTAACTATGTAATATTGCAGATACTACTCCCGAAGAGATACAAGAATTCTTCTAGATTCATAAATTTATATTCTTGCAATTAAACCAAGAAAGTCTTTTAGGTATATTCCTATCATAAATGCTAATTCAAATCCCTTATTTAATAAAAGGATAAGAACCTTGCTCCTTAATTTCTTCATTCTATCCTACGATTCTCCACCCGGATTCACATAGAAGTATAGATTTATTCTATTGGTGGCCACTCATCAAAATAGTAAGCTAAAAAAAATTAAGAACATCCCAGATGATAATCTAAAAAAAAACTACTATAAAGAATATCAAAGAGTAATCATGTTCTTGGCCTCAATCCTAGAACAAGGGTATTTAGCCACTCATATTTGAATTCAACATAAAAAAATACGTAATTAATCATACCCAAAATACATCTTGAAGTAGAGCAGTTCAAAATAAATAATAAGAACCCTAAGAGAGAGAATATTTTGCTTTTCACCACTTCTATGCTTGCAAAAAGTGTTTGGAATTGTGCTTATGTATTTATTTAATACTATCTGAACTCAAGATGCACTGTGTCATGATTCGTGTCAATAAGGCCATCGCATTACATCATTATTGCATCGATGCACTATTACTTTGCTTCAAAAATCTAACTAAATCTCGATTCACAACACACGAAATGATACATCGACTTCACGTCGTGTCACTGGAATTACTATCTGAAAATTTAACTAAGTCACCAAAGTCACTGATCGACGCGACACTTAAACTTTGCACCGATGTTATGGAATTTTCTTCTGAAATTTTTGCTAAGGCAAAGGATTTATAGGCCGACGCGGTGCATCGATTTTGCATCGTATCACTGGAAATTCACCCCAAATATTTGATTAAATCTCGTTAATCACTCTTATTAAGATGCTTCCTTATATTTTTTCTCTCTTTCATCTACACATGTTCTTGGACTAAATAAAAAGTGGTCCTTCACATCAACATGATTAATTCCACACCATTGATAAACAATTGCTTCATAATATGTGTCCAAATTTAGTCTAAATCCCTTGAAAATAAGTCCAAATATGGGTAGATAGAAGTGTTTGAACATATAAATACGCCCAAGATCACCAACCCACACTAAAAAACTTGCTCGTCCTCAAACAACTTCAAGCAACACAATCACTAAATCTTCTAATCACAACCTAAGAGTCATGATATCATTGGGCATTTACACAAACGTGTCAATGTAATACCCCATACTTTTCCAAGCTTGAAAAGTTTTCAAAGAATGTTAGAAGCCTTCTTTGAAAGATGAATCCACTTTTTTACAAGATTTATTTTCATGATTTTCAATTTTTATCATGTGGGTAATCAAATAAGCTTTCCATCGATACCAAATTCACCCAAATCTGACACCCAGGTGAAGAGTTAGAGCCTTTTTAGTGAGACAGTGTATCACCTGAGCCTTCAGCGCATCGCGGAGATAGCTCAAATGGAAATTGTAACCAAGATTTTATGAAATAACCAAGATTATGTTCACTAGGGCTTACGGTAGATGACAGATGCTAATATTTACTCAAGACTCTCACGGTGGTTAGGATCACCAGCTATCTTTATCGATGATATTCTCAAATGTCTCTCGACCTATTCAAGCATCTAATTTCCTAATCCTCTTGGACTTAGGGAATCACTATGCACTGTTCAGATTTTACCTCAGGTTAATCAAACTTGTTACAACACTGATTATTAAACGAAGACTTTCTGAGTCCCTATTGATAATTCACTTCCTACTATTTATGATTTCTTTCTCAATCAAACCAAAGTAGGTACGCCTACTGTTTACAACCAACAGACGTAAATTATAATCTATGAATTACCAAGAAATCCTAACACATATTAAATCTTGAGTATTTAATACCTTACCATGACCTAACCCTATATCTCACGATCCAGGTTACAGGTGTTTATCCACTCATGATGCAAGAAACAAGTATACAAATTGAATTTATAACTGAAAGGATTAACTTACAATGATGAAGAAAATCAAAAGTATACTTTGAATTGAATCACAAGGCAAAGCTCCAAAATATTGGTCTTATATATAGAGAGAGAAAAATCGTATCTTCTATCTTGTGGGATATGTCCATCGATAATAGAAAGCCTCAAGTAATGCTTTAAATATTTAAACCTAAAATACGGAAATAAAATTAAAGTTTTAGATTTTCGCTCAGAATAGATGATGGCGCCCGTGATGGCCTATCAGAAGTTTGACGGCCTATCACGGACGTCGTCAGATTCTCTTTAAGTTTGGCTTTTGCTATCTCAAGCTGACGGGGACAATGATGTCCTATCAGGTGTCTGACAGTGCATAATGGATGTCGTCAACTCCTCTTCCATTTTGTGAATTTCTACCTAAGGTTGACGGTGATCTTGATGCCTTACCACAACTATGATTCCTTATCACGATATGCCATCATAATTTTACAGAAAATCTCATTCTCTGGTTAAGGCTGACAACATCCCTAATAGATTATCATACTATTGACGTCTTATCACTAGATATAATCACAGTATTCAATTTATGCCAACCCTCTAGTTACGTTTACCATCAATAGTGATAGCTTGTCATGGGTCTGATGACTTATCGTAGATGTCGTCAGCCATTCTTCTCTTCAACTTTCTTTAGATTTCAATTTCTTTGCATCCATTCTTGTTAGTTCTCTACTCCATCAGCTTATACTATAAAATAAACATAAACACATCAAAAACCAACATAAGTTGCTTAAGACCTCACAATTATTCTAGGTTAAAGGCCTTAAATGTGTTAGCAATTTCTCACACATCAACACCCTCAACTTAAAACAATTACTTGTCCTCGAAATACACATGAACTACTGAGAAAACACTTATTTCCTTATGCTGTTTCATTAATTTTCCCATATCAAACCGTGCTACCTTATCATTCATCCTGAATAAGAGTTCATTCACTCTCAAATCGATCAACATACTTCCGGTTGTAAGGAAAGGTCAACCCAAGATTATGGGCTCCTCGAAGTCCACCTCACAATCCAGAATGACGAAGTCTCCAGGGAGTATAAAATTGGAAACTTTTACTAACACATCATGCAGAATGCCGATAGGTCGCTTTAATGACCTATCCACCATCACCAGTCTTATGTTGGTGGGTGTGGGATTCCCCAGATCCAAATTTCTATAAATAGATAATGGCATCAAATTAACACTTGCTCCCAAGTCACACAGTGCCTTGGTGAATTCTATAGTTCCAATTGTACAGGGAATAGTGACTTCACCTGGGTCTGGCTTCTTCTGCATTAATGTCCTTGTAGATATAGCACTACAAAAGTGGAGATTTGCCTCCAATTCATCGCACACCGCTCATTTTTTGTCACAAGGTCTTTCATGAATTTTGCATATCCTGACATTTGCTCAAGTGCCTCAATCAGAGGCACATTTATTGTCAATTGCTTGAGCATTTCCACAAATTTGCTGAATTTGGCATCATCAGCTTTTTTTCTCAATTATTTAGGAAAGAGAGATGGTGGTCTTGGGATATTTTTCAACACCACTTCCTCTTCTTTCTTCCTTACCTTCTCTAAAGCATCAATAGAGTTGTTCAGCTTCTCAGACTCCCCTGGATTTCTTTCTTCTAGTTTATCCATAACTACCTTATTATTCACAGACTTTACGACAGAAAGGCCAGGTAAGATCTTACCACTCCTGGTGGTAAATCCAGATATGAGCCATTAGTTTGAAAATTCTTAGTTATTTCACTAGATACAGAACTAATTCTACTCTGGTTCAGCATTGCAAAAAGTTAGCTCATCTGCTGCTCCAACTTCTTGATAGAAGTTGAGTGTGAACTAACCAACTCACTCAGAGTAGAAAATTCACTCTTTATAGTATTTACCCTTGAGTTGGTAGCCTCAACCCCCTCTAATAGTTTTTCCATCAAGTCCTCTATAGACATCTTTCCAGAGCTAGTTCCAGTAGCTTTCTAATTTCCAAGAAGAACATATAACCCACTACTTTTATTTCTACTTCTCCAGTTCCCTTGCTTCATGTATCTGAAACCAGGCTTGTAATAAATGTTCCGACCTTGATTTCCTTGGCTATTGCCTCAGAAACCCACCTGATTATTAACATACATAGCCTCTTCTTCTGGCTCAATATCAACTTGTTCCTAAGAAGTCACAGCCTTTACTTTCTCAGTCTACCCCAATAATAAGTGCTTGGTGAGCAAGTCCATCTGAGTCTTTAGATGGGCCATATCTTGATCCCGCTTCTCTTCTCTCCTGTATTGTTCAGCAGTCATTCCAACATGAATAGTAGGGCTTGTCACCACAGAATCCCTGGTGTACTAAGCACGACTCTGTATGGTTTTCCTATTAAACATATCTGAGGCATCTTAAAAAGACAGAACAACAAATGAACCACTATCAGTGTTATCTACAATCGGCTTTGTTATAGAGTTAAGTGCCTTGTATAAAGTCTCCATCAAATGTATGTCCGTCATGTTATGGTTCGGACACTATGTCAGCTTTTTCTTGAACCCCTTCTAATTTTCATACAAGGCCTTATTCGGGAGTTGTCTAAAGTTGCTGATCTCATCCCTCAACTATACCCTCTTGGAAGGCGAAAAGAACCTTTCTAGGAAAGCTCCTTTCAACTTCCTCTAGTTTGTTATAGAATCAGGCGTCATCTCATTCAGTCACAATGTTGCCTCCCCAGACAGAGATAACAGGAACAACCTCAATCGGATAGCATTTTGGCTCACTCCTGGGTTATCAAAATATTTGCAAATGGTGAAAAAATTCACCAGATACAGGTTAGGTTCATCCCCAGGAAGGACTCCAATCAACCCTTTCAATTTCAGGAGTTGCATCATCATACTTGTAATGTCGAACTTTTCTCCAGGTGCCAATGGTGGAGGAACGATGGCACCCATTGCACCTGCTTCGTCCATATGGTTATCATCATCATCAAACTCATACTGCAATGGTTGTTTAGCCATTCCTTGTTATGCATTGGATTTCCAGATTGAGTTGTTCTTTGCTTACACTATTAAGATCCTGAAAATACATAAAAACAAAAAACAAACGTAAATCTAGAAAACTTAACTAATAGTAAATTAGCACATGCAAACTTTCAGTTTACAACTGTATTCCCTGGCAACGACACCATTTTTTATAATGCTCAAATTACACTCTTGAATGGGTGTAAGCGATCGTTGTCAATATAAAACCCAACTAGGTTGGGTCGAATCCCATAGGGAATAAGATGTGAACTCAAGTTATTTACGATTTAATTCACTTGTAGTTTACTGTTTCCTGAAATGGGGTTTATGTTTTGCAGATAATTGATTGTCACTTTGAATTTGATGTTTGTGACCAAGATTTTATGAAATAACCAAGATTATGTTCACTAGGGCTTATGGTACATTACAGATGCTAAAATTTACTCAATACTCTCATGGTGGTTAGGATCATAAGCTATCTTTATCGATGATATGCTCAAATATCTCTTGATTTATTCAAGCGTCTAATTTCCTAATCCTCTCGGACTTAGGGAATCGCTATGCACTATCCAGATTTTACCTCAGGTAAATCAACCTTGTTAAAGCACTGATTATTAAACAAAGCCTTTCTGAGTCCCTGTTGATTATTCACTTCCTACTATTTATGATTTTTTTCTCAAACAAACCAAAGTAGGTACGCCTACTGTTTACAACCAACAGACGTAAATTATAATCTCAAAACTACCAAGAAATCCTAACACCTATTACATATTGAGTATTTAACACCTTATCATGACCTAACCCTAGATCCTATGATCCAGATTACAGGTGTTTAGCCACTCATGATGTAAGAAACAAGTACGCAAATTGAATTCATAACTGAAAGGATTAACTTACAATGATGAAGAAAATCAAAAGTGTACTTTGAATTTAATCAGAAGTCAAAGCTCTAAAATATTAGTCTTAGAGAGAGAGACAGAAAATAATCGTATCTTCTATCTTGTGGGATATTTCCATTGATAATAGAAAACCCTTAAATAAGGCTTTAAATAGTTAAACCTAAAATAAGGAAATAAAATTAAAGTTTAAGATTTTCCCTCAGAATAGATGACGGCACTCGTGAAGGCCTATTAGGAGTTTGATAGCCTATTACGAATGTCATCAGATTCTCTTAAAGTTTGGATTTTGCTGTCTCAGGATGACAGCGACAATGACGTCCTATTAGGAGTCTGATGGCACGTCATTGATGTCATAAGTTCCTCTTCCATTTTGAGAATTTCTACCTAAGGTTGACGGTGATTCTAACGCCTTATGACAACTCAGACGCCTTATCATGACATACCGTCATAATGTTGCAGCAAATCTCATTCTCTGGTTAAGGCTGATTACATTCCTGATGGCTTATCACAGTTTTGACGTCTTATCACCATATATCATCAAAGTATTCAATTCATGCCAACTCTCTGGTTACGTTTGACGACAACTATGATAGCCTTTCATGGATATGATGACTTATCATAGATTTCGTCATCCATGCTTCTCTTTAGCCTTCTCCAAATTTCAATTTCTTTGCCTTTATTCTTGTTGGTTCTCTACTCCATCAGCTTATACTGTAAAATCAACATAAACACATCAAAAAATGACTAAAGTTTCTTAAGACCTCGCAATTATTCTATGTTAAAGGCCTTAAATGTGTTACACATCACTCTGTGTCACACCACCATGCAATTTCACATTTGTCACTTTTCTGTGACTTAGCGATATAGTGGCGCATCGCGCCAAGGATGAAAATCAAGAAATTTTCTCAAAAATTAAAGACTTATCCAAGGGTTAAAAAGGTCAATTTCCTACCCCTATTTACACCCAATAACACGTGATTTAGCCATTCTTCACCCAAAATATACTAGTTTCTCTAATGTTTATCTCAAGAACAAGCTAGGGTTTCTATTGAGGATTGAAATTCAAGAAGATTTCACCGTCAATCTTTATGAAATCACGAACTAAGGTATGAGTAGTGTTCATTCATGGACTCCTTTCATCCATGAAGCTCGAGAATCTCTTTTCTAAGTTTAAGTTTGTGGATTTCTTTATGAATTTCATGTTGGGTTGTTTTTTTTTATGTTGAGAATGATCAATTGAATGCAAATCCATGCGGGGTGATCAATTTTATATGTAATTGATTTGTATAGATGTATATTCATGTGAACCTATAAATAAACCCTAGGATGATGAAATTATTGATGAATCATGATGATTAATTACTGTATAATGTTGTCTGCATATGCTATGCCTACCAAGTGTTTGATTAAATGCCTAGATGAAGGAACAATCTCCAACTAGTATGATATCACGAAATCTCCATGTATATGCAAGCTCATGCATATCACATGTTTGATGAAGTTCTTTAATATATGAATTATGAATTGTGTTATTGGTCATGTGTTCAAGTAAGCCATGCCATGTCAATTCTCATCGAGTCCTGGGGGTAATTGTACCCGAACATTTAGTTGTGTGCCTAGAGCCATGGCATGTTTTCATGATCTCCTCAGTCAAGCTATGATCCATAAAACTCAGTCAGTTATGTGACTCAGGAAATCTCAGTAATCTCAGTAACCTCAGCATTCCCAGTCAATCTCAGTAACTTTAGAATTCTCAGTCAGTCCTCAGAACTCAGTACATTTCATTAGTCAACGAAACTCAGTAAATTCAGTTTAGCTCCGCTAAACAATATCACTATTATCATTTAAGTTTAGTTAATCAGTTCAGTTCAGTTAATCAATTCAGCTCAATTAATTGTTTAGTTTCTTTTAGATGGGAGTAGGATTCAACACCGAGCAAGCCTAGGGATAGGGACTCACTCACTAGATAGGACTCAGATTCCTAGAAGCAATCCCTAAGTTCCAGAACTATGTAGCCAATGTAGGTATGAGATGTCAACCGTTAGATAGAACTGACATACTCAGGGATCACCCGTTAGCGCATTTAAATGTATAGGACTGATCTGAAGGGTCACCCGCTAGATTAGGGCTGACTCCACAGCTTTTGTCTTTACCATTGGCATGGTACTGACACCCTTCCAACTGGTGTTATATGTTGGACACCAGTTAGCTTAGTATAGGGAATGTCGATTAGATAAATACATCCCACAGTTTCAGTTACAAAACTAGGACTGTCAGATACAGTCAATTCATCTCAGTTGTATAGATTTAGGAGTGTCAGATATTTTCAATCTTTATCATTATAAATACACTCCAGGATTATTTGCTAGATAGGATAGATCTCAACTATGGTCAATCAGTAATGGTATCATCAAATTTAGAGATCACCCGCTAAATAGGATTGATCTCAGATTTAGTTACTCAGATACAGTACGGAAATCAACTAGTTCTATTAGATTTAGGACTATCAGATACAGTCACTCATGTTATCAGTTATATCATTTATCAAAACTCATGTTGATTGCATTCAACTTCAAGACTATCAGATACAGTCAACTAGGCCAGTTTTTCATAATTAGAACTATCAGACACCGTTATCCATGTATCAGTAACATAGTATTAGTCCCTTAGTATTCAGTAATACAATATTAGTTTCTATTCATTAGTGACTCAGATATCAATATCAGTAGACTCAGCAGTCAGAACTAAGTATCTAGTCCTATCATGATCTCAGTTACAGTCACATGTGCATGCATGTATTCTCACGTTCATGTTAGTCAGTCAGTTAGTATTTTTCATGCATATGAACCAATTGCATTCTGCCTATCTTACTTTCATACCAGTATATTTAAAGTACTAACAGATTTCTACTATGGTATCTTATACCATACGTTTAGAAGCACGAGCTCCAGAGAACCAGTAGCATCCCAGTTCAGTCATCAGAGTTAGCAGTGAGTCCTCATCCTTCGAGGACATGATAATCATATTACTATTTCAGTTTTTAATTTATTTTATTAGTTGGAGTTAGTTGGGGACATGTCCCATCACCTCCTTATTCAGACAGTTTAGAGGCTTTCAGACTACAGTATGATTAGACAATTATCTCAGTTGTTTTAGTATTGCTATACCGTATTTTTTAGTTATGTACTAGTATTGAACCTTATGTCTTTTTAGTTCATGGTTTTGCATTTATGATATTATTACTATTATTCAGTGCTCAGTTTACAAATATCAGTCATGGGTTAGCTTGTGGTCCTTCAGGGTCATGGACACCGTGTAGCATTTTGGGTACCAGATTTGGGGCATTACAAACTTGGTTTCAGAGCCTAAGGTTAAATAGTGTTGTATGAAGTCTAAAAAAATGCATCTAGTAGAGTCTTATACATGCGTGTGTTGTGCACCAAACTTATGTGTAGGAGTCTATGAGGTATTTTAGGAATAGTTTCCCTTTTTTCAGTATTCATGTCATGCTAGTGAGCAGAGGCTCAAAGTTAAACTCTCAGTCTAATCCATTTCTCTCTTTCTTTTTCAAAACATGCCTCCTAAAAGAAAAAACAAGAATTAGTTAGCCCCTCAGCCCTAAGAACCTTTGGGCGATCATGTTTCTCATGCGAAGTTCAGGGTCATATTCACTACTCTTGTTCAGTTAGTTGCTAATCATAATAAATGACTAACTATCATTCTAGCCAACCCAGTGGCCAATTTAGTTGCAGCACCTTCCATCCTTTCTTGGGTCTAAATCAGAAGAGGACCCTGAAAAATTCCTAGATCAGGTTCAGAAGGTGACTAACATCATGGGGTGACTACTGTCGAGAGTGCAAAGCTAGTTGCATACTAGTTTTAAGATACTGCTCATACTTGGTTCAAGCAGTGAAAGTCAGAGAGAGCAGACGATGTAGGGTCAGTTGAGTAGGAAGAGTTTGATTTCGCATTCCTTGATAGATTATTTCCCCTAGAGCATAGAGAAGCCAGATTTTAGCCAGACTTATGAATCAGTCTGGCTAAATTCATGTCACTGATTCACCCGAATGAGTTATTCAATCATGAATCAGTCTGTGGATGCCTTGTGCATCACCCCAGTATCTCAGGAAGGTGTGCATTCTTAGAGGGACATAGTGTCCCAAGGGGGAGATATCCCATTATTCCTCAACGTTCTCATGCCTTAAATAAAGTTTCTCTTCACATAAAGAATCCAGTTTAGAGTAGAGGGTATTCATAAGTTGACCCTCAAAGTCTTAACCTCGGATTTGGCCCAATTATTCAGAGGCTCAGTTCCATTCATGATGTTCAGTTTGTATGTCACGTATCAGACCAGACTCAGTTAGGTTCTCATATTTCAACTCATGCGTGTTAAGTAAGATGATATCAGATTCATTAGCATTTTCGGTTAAGATAGCATTTCTCCTTAGTCTTTCTCAGTTTCATGTTCAGTATTCATCACAAACTTGGTACTAAGTACCTTTGCATATTTAGCCATGCATTTATATATCAGTTTAGGCATAAATTATACATTAGATATGCATTCTTACTATGAGAAATTTAGTTCATCAGAATATTCAGTCATGTACTCCTTAGTTAATTATCAGTCATGCATCAGATATGCATGAATTAAGCTTATTAGTCATGCATCAGATATGCATGTTCAGTATGTTATATTCAGCCATCAGTCATGTCAGTCATGAAATCATGTTCTAGCCAATCATGTTCAGTATGTATGTCAGTTTGTATTTTTTCCCTTCTCACTCAGTCTCATTCAAGGACAAATGTTCTCAAAAGGGAGATATTGTAATACCCCATACTTTTCCTCGCTTGAAAAGTTTCCCAACAATGTTAGAATCTTTCTTAAAAATATGAATCCACTTTATTACACATGGTATTTTCAAGATTTTTTACTTTTTATCACGTGGAGAATCGAATAATCTTTTGATCAGTATCGAATTCGCCCAAATCTGACACCCGGGTGAAGAGTTAGAGCCTTTTTAGTGAGACAATGTATCACCTGAGCCTTCAGCGCATCGCGGAGATATCTCAAATGGCAATTGTCAATTTCTAATGTTGCTCCATGATAGTGGCACGTCGTGCCAAACATCCAGATTGTAGACAAGGTTGCAACGCGATAGCTCCGCATTGCACCACTATGCAATTTCCTATATGTCACTTTCCAATTACTTGGCGCGATATTGGTGCGTCGGCCAAGGATGAAAATCGGGAAATTTTCTCAGAAATTAAAGACACATCAAAGGGTTTAAAGGGTCAATTTCATGCCCCTATTTAAACCCAATAATACGTGATTTAGCCATTCTTCACCCAAAATATACTAGTTTCTCTCAAGTTTCTCTCAAAAACAAGCTAGGGTTTCTATTAGGGATTCAAATTCAAGAAGGTTTCACCGTATATCTTCACAAAATCACGAACTAAGGTATGCTTAGTGTTCATTCATGGACTCCTTTCATCCATGAAGCCCGAGAATCTCTTTTCTAAGTTTAAGTTTATGGATTTCTTTATGAATTTCATGTTGGGTTTCTTTTGTTTATGTTGAGAATGATCAATTGAATTCACATCCATGTTGGGTGATCAATTTTATATGGAATTGATTTGTATAGATGTATATTCATGTTAGCCTATAAATAAACCCTAGGATGATGAAATTAGAGATGAATCATGATGATTAATTGTTGTATAAGGTTGTCTACACGTTCTATGCCTACCATATGTATGATTAAATGCCAACATGAAGGAACAATGCCTAACTAGTATAATATCATGAAATCCCCATGTATGGACAAGCTTATGTATATCACATGTTTGATGAAGTGCTTCAATATATGAATTATGAATTGTTTTGTTGGGTATGTGTTCAAGTTAGCCATGCTATGTCAGTTTCTTCTCATCGAGTCTTAGGGGTAGTTTTACCCAAACACTTAGATGTGTGCCTAGAGCCATGTCATGTTTTCACGATCTCCTTAGTCAAGCTATGATCCATAGAACTCAGTTAGTCATGTGACTCAGTTAATCTCAGTAATCACAGTGACCTCAGTATTCCTAGTCAATATCATTAACTTTAGTATTCTCAGTCAGTCCTCTGAACTCAGTACATTCCATTAGTCAACGGAACTCAGTAAATTTAGTTTAGCTCCGCTAAACAATAACACTAGTATCAGTTTAGTTTAGATAATCAGTTCAGTTTAGTTAATCAGTTTAGCTCAAGTAATCAGTTCAGTATCTTTCAGATCGGAGTAGGATTCAACACTGAGCGAGCCTAGGGATGGGGAATCACCCGCTAGATAGGACTGAGATCCCTAGAAGCAATCCCTAACTTCTATAACTACGTAGCCAGCATAGGTATGAGATGTAACCCATTAGATAGGAATGACATACACAGGGATCACCCGTTAGTGCATTTAAATGTATAGGACTGATCCTAGGGGTTTCTTTCTAGATCAGTACTGACTCCACAACAGTTGTCTATACCAGTGGCACGGTTTTAACACCCTTCCAGCTGGGGTTACAAGTTTGACCCTAGTTAGCTTAATATGGGGCATGTCGGTTAGATGAATACATCCCACAGTTTTAGTTACAGAATCAAGACAGTCAGATACCATCATACCTTATCTTTATAAATAGACTCTAGGATCACCCACTAGATAGGACTTATATTAACTATGGTCAATCAGTAATGGTATAATTGGATTTAGAGATCACACGCTAGATAGGACTGATCTCAGATTCAATTACTCAGATACAGAATAGAACTCAGCTAGTTCCATCAGATTCAGGACTATCAGATACAGACACTCATGCTATCAGTTATATCAGTTATCAAAACTTATGTTAATAGCATTCAGTTTTAGGATGGTTAGATACAATCAACCAGACCAGTTTTTCAGAATTAGAACTGTCAGAAATAGAGTTTTCCATGTATCAGTAACATAGTACCAGTTCCTCAGTATTGAGTAATACAATATTAGTTTCTAGTTATCAGTGACTCAGATGTCAATGTCAGCAGACTCATTAGTCAGAACTCAGTATCCATTCCTATCATAATCTCAGTTACAGTTACGTATGCATGCATGTATTCTCACGTTCATGTTAGTCAGTTAGTTAGTATTGTTCATGCATATGAACCTATTGCATTCAGCCTACCTCACTTTCATACCAGTACATTGAAAGTACTGACGCATTTGCTCTATCATGTCTTATACCATTGGTTTAGAAGCATGAGCTCCAGAGAACCAATAGCATCCCAGTTCAGCGATCAGAGTTAGCAGTGAGTCCTCATCCGTCGAGGACATGATTATCACATTACTATTTTAGTTTTTAGTTTATTTTAGTAGTGGGAGCTAATTGGGGACATATCCCATCAACTCCTTATTCAGACAGTGTAGAGGTTTTCAGACTACAGTATGTTCGAAAAATTATCTCAGTTGTTTTGGTATTATTATACCATATTTTTCATTTATGTACTAGTATTGAACCTTATGGCCTTTCAGTTCATGTTTCTGCATTTACGGTACTATTACTATTATTCAGTGCTCAGTTTACAGATATTAGTCATGATTTATCTTATGGTCCTTCGGGGTAATGGGCATCGTTTAGCATTCCAGGCACTAGATTCGGGGCGTTACAGTCAAGAATACTACTTTACACATTAACAATTTATTTCAAACCTCTTCATTTCAATAGTGACATTCAATTTGTTGGTAAACTTAATCAAAGCACGCAATCAAACAACCCAATAAGTAATTCGGACTTTCATCCACATGCATCCTCTCAACAAGAAAGTTTCCCCATATCACTCATAATTGTTCAATATTTATCATAAGGGGTATATAAAAATTTAATCACTCGCTTTCGACAAAGAATTCATACATAATAGATAGTAAACCATTAACTTGCCTTTAGTTTAATACACTACTAATAGTCAGATGTTGAAATGTAGGATCAATTAGGTCTTTCATGGTTGTAATGTAGGCTAAGGGACGGGTAGGAATTATTTAGGAAATAGTGACTAATCTCCCAAAGCACTTTAATATATAACCATCTTTATTCAAAATCACATTTTATCAACCCAACTTTTCACTTCATTACCTCCATGGATCAATTGTTCACCACAGTCTTTTTAAGGACATTAACAAAACTATGATAAGAGTATTTTTCTTCTTTTTCATCACCATTCAATTTTCAAATTTTCTTCACACCCTAGATCTTGTTACGCACCCCTATAGTAGCTACCCTCAACTAAAGTTATTCTCCTTTGTTGAGGTGCACATTGTCCTTAATGGACCAGGGCCAAAACAGGTTCATTGTAATAAAAATCGAGCAAGTAAATAAACTAAAATTTCTTTCACATTTCCTCTAACTCCTAACCATCACAATTAAACACACACTTAACACTTCTTTAGTGCTTCACTTTCACCTTTCTCTTTCTTGTATTTCACACTCCCTTCTTATTCAGTTATCTATATTAAAGCACTTTAGAGCTATGGATTTAATTTAGGTGTATCAAAGAAAGGATTAGGCTACATATGAGGCTACCAAAGATATCATGCTATAGGCTCAACGGGTCTAACTAGGGACATGCAAAAGGATCGGTAAATAAAGTCTTTACAATTCGATTAACAAAGAAATTCCTAGATCAATTCCTACACCCAACACCATTTATTTCACTTTGTAAACATATCGGGCAAGTTCTAGTCATTCCTATATATGTAGAATACAAATAAATACTCAGACACTCGGTGCATGCTAAAAGTTAAGTCGGATCCTTAAAATTCCCGATCTTGCTCTTTGTCAAATTCAACATTAAGCCAATCAAATAACACTACACCTGTTGAGATTTCATATCTAAAAACACCTATTATTTTGTTTCAAAACAATTGAATTTATCATCATAAAAAAATCCTGCCCAACACAAAGCAATTCTCAAAGGTCGCAATCGGGATCTTGTTAGTTTCTCAGCTTCTTAAGACAAACTCCTCCTAAGACGGTCGTCATCCATCTATCATAGTGGAGGGTACTAACTATGAAGAGTTATTTATAATTGCCAAAAAAGGAAAAAATAATATAGTAAATTGAAATTTGCCGAGGAAGGCAAAAATAAATACTTTAAACTGAGTTTGCCAAAAATGGCAGCAACCAACAAAATTGTAAACTTACTAAATATTACAGACATAATGTTCCGAATAGGTAGAAAATCATCCAACCAAAACAAAAAAATAAAAATTTTCAACTAAAACATGAGAAAAGAAGAAGAATTGAGAAATTCCACCCCACCCCACACTTAAAATGAAGCACTGTCCCAGTGTTATCAAATAAGAATATGGCATGACATACTCCCTGCTCAGTTGAATAGTACTAGTTCCATCATGTCATCATCATCACCCTCATTATCACCATAATCTTCACCTGTATCGCCATTATCAGACTGTTTTTCCTCTTTTGACTCATCATCGGAATAGCTCATTTGTCTCTCCTCATTCGTGGGGACATCAATATTTAGTGGTTTATCCAAATTGGGGCCTATCCTCAGCATGGTCCGAGTATGACGCCCGAGTAGATAGTCCAGCTCCACAGCACAAACTTCCTATTGGGTGGCTGGACGCCCTTCAATATTCAACTGCAGCATAGTAAGCCCATATATTTGGGCTGTGATCTCATTATTCCGAGCCTGACGCTTAGGCATAGTCATAGTAACACCATGAGAGGTAGGACCCTTAGTATGAGAAAAATCTAATGGTCGCATAACAACTGGGGGTATGTAATCCACATCCTCCTCAAGTACCCCCTAGGCCGGCGAAATCGAGTCAATAACCCACTTAATCCAAACTGACGACCACCCAAAAACCAAGCTTTTCTTATTGCGAAGAAGATAACTGCACCGACATTCAACTCAATATCTTCGCATATCAGGGCATAAATAATACATACCCTATCATGCATCACCTTTTTTATATCCGTCCTATGGATGAGGCAAGCATAAATAATTTTGGCCCACAGTCGAGCCTCCCTTGTGAGGAAAAGGGCGTGACACATGAGTGCCACCTTCCTTATGGCAAATCCACTTGGCTGTTGAACGAGTACCACGTAAGAAATGATGAATGTGCTATTACGGTGGCTCAATATTCTTTTTCTTAGTGGCTCTACATCTACCACAGGTATACCTAGCAGATCATTCAAAGTTTTAGCAGTAAAAGCAACCACACGACCCCTTACCTCAACCTCTGTTTCCTTATTTTATGTGTCCCAATTAGCATAACACTCTCGTATAAGACTTAGTTTGCACTCAGATGGCTGTTAAAATAGGAAAGTCAAGTGTAGTACCTCAATTTTGTGCACCATACTCGGATACTCTTTCATCAGGCTCGCCCTATCAATGAATTGATTAGAAGAATACTTTGAATCCTTGTGTTGGGAATACCATTTTCTCCCTGATTCCATAACTACCTTTGTCCCATACCTCCTTAATTGAAATCGTGGAATATGTGGGGCTGGGGGCACATGGTCAGCATGTCGACTCCTTTTGTGTCTGGATTCAGATTAACCAGCCATAGTTTTTCCCTTGCTCCTCTATTGCTGGCTAGACATTTTACCTATTAAGCACAACATCCCACAAACACATCAAATAAGCACCTTAGGAACTAGAAAACTCAATGTATGGAATTTACCCACACTTAGTTTCTAGAACATGTTCATAAATAAGTGACCCAAGTTTCTCAGACTTCCCTCGTTTAATATACAATTACCAACCACAGGCATCCAACATCACACAAAAAAATATTTCAGAGAAGTAGCAATTCACAGTCTCATCTAAATTGCTTAATGGTCTAACAACTTCTTCATTTACTATCACATTACCTTTCTTCAACAATTTCACAAGTATGCATTCATTATGTCGAGCATATGCTCAACTCAATGACACTCAATTCAGTGATTTATAGCTACCACTAAGGCGGTGTAGGCCAGAATTAACCCCACACTTAGTTGTTATCATGTAGTGAATTTTAACACTCCAACATTATTTAAATTCATCTCATGGTTCAGCGAAATGACTTATTAGTTAAACGTTGAATAGCAAGTATAATCACCCTTACATAATCAAACTATTCAAAACACATATGATATTCTCAATCAGGACAAGATAACTCACAATCACTTTCTATCCCAAATCTGTATCAACCTACACATATGAATATACAAGAACTATCTGGGCAACAAAGCAAAAGTAACATATCACCAATCAGGACCCTAATGCGTATAAATCACCCCCACATGCTATCTATCAAGATTCAACAAGTAGAAGTTAGTTTAAGCCCCCATTCAACCTCATCAATAAACAATTTTGACGCATCCATAATACTCCAATGTGTGGGAATTTAGCAACCAATCACACAGGAACCCCTCTCTATAAACTTAAATAATTCGAACAGTTAGGATAAGGGACAAGAATTTAATTAATACTGTTATCTGATCCATAAATTAAAACATTACTCACAATACTGAACATGCCATACATGAAAACCACCATCAAAATTAAAGAACTAGCAAGTAAATTGTCATGGAGTGAGCAATAATAAATTGCTACACACTAATTCACCAACTAAATAACATATGTGATTTTATTGCACATCCAATCAAGTAAAATATGAGGACTTACTTTAAAATTAGTCAAGAAAATGAAGATTATGCTTGTTTTTAGTACCAAGATAGGACAAGATTTTAAAAAAAAATTTAGGGCTTTGGGGATTGAGGGAGGCGGCGGCTAGGTCTTGTAGGAGAAGAGGTGAATGCGGAAAATGAGATATATGTAGAGGGGGGAAATAAGGGGTCCGATTAGGGTTAGATTATACTGACAGGTGTTGTTGATGCGACGCGCTGAGTCTTCGTCGTTGCACTAGACTTGTTCTTCAAATTTTTTCTATGTGTGGGAGTGATGCACATCGATGCTATGCATTGACTTAGCTTCTCTCCATTGGAATTCGCCTGGAAAATTTTTTCTAAGTGTGAGCACAGGCAAAGTAACACGATGCATCAAATTAGCATCGTGTCACTGGAATTTGTATCCAAAAATTTTTATAAGACAAAATTCTCCACAGCTTGGGGAATCTTTTCTTCCCCCTTACCTCTTTCACCTATTTAACTTACTCAAATATCATAGTTCACCCACTTCTCATCTTCTCCATCTCCGCCAAATTTATCATCCCTGCATATCAACCAAAAACAACAAAATTGCTCAAGAAAAAGTGGGTTGCCACCCACAAAGCACCTTATTTTAAATCGTGGCATGACTAATTTTTTTGTGTTTTCACTTTTCATTTTCATTTCAAAAAAAAAAACTATCCTATTACATTACATTAATAGGTTTCCTCCCACGCAATGCCTTATTTTATGTCGTGGTACGACTTAGCTCAGTCTCACTCATCAGCAAAAGTGATGGACACATTGTGCTTGTCTCCATGATATTCCTAATAATGCTTCGCACGTTGTTCATTCACCAGAAACTTCTCAGTCTTCTCTTTGTTCCACAGTTCAACTGCTCCATAGGGCATCATTTGTACTACCTTAAAAGGCCCAAACCACTTAGACCATAATTTACCAGGAAATAAATTTAACCTTGAATTGAATAGCAAAATAAGTTGTCTGGGTTATCTATCTTGAATTTTCCTATCATGCAATCTTTTGGTTTTCTCCTTGTACAGTTTTGCATACTCATAAGCACTGAGATAAAATTGATCTAATTTAATAAGCTGCAACAATCTTTTATCTCCCGCGGCCTTCATCTCAAGATTCAATTTTTAACAGCCTAATAAGCTTGATGTTCTAGCTCTATAGGTAAATGGTAAGCTTTTATGGAGACCAAGAGATATGGTGAGGTCCTTATAAGTGTCTAATAAGCTGTCTTGTATGCCCACAATACATCATCTAGCTTTTTTCCCCAATCCGTACGTTTCCCATTAATAGTTTTCTACAGTATTTGTTTTATCTCCCAAATGGAGACCTCAACTTGTCCACTCATTTGTAGATGATAAACAGTGGCCACGTTGTGACTAACAACATATTTAGCTAAGAGATTCTTAAACCAAGTGTTTATAAAGTGCGTACCTCCATCACTAACTATAGCTCTTGGAGTGCCAAACTGAGAAAATGTTTGCTTTTGCACAAATTTCAGCATTACTCTTGCATCATTAGTGGGACAAGCTACAGCTTCCACCCATTAGGATACATAATCAACTGCCACTAGAATGTACAAGATGCTATTAGACGGTGGTAATAGTCCCATGAAATCAATTCCCCAATCATCAAATACTTCAACTTGAAGAATATTATTTAGGGGCATCTCATGACGCCTTAAAATTGTTCCCAACCTCTAGCATTGATCACAACTCTTCACAAAAGCCACGATATCTCTAAACAATATTGGCCAAAAGAAACCAGATTGCAACACTTTTCTTTCTGTTGTTTCACCCTTATAATGGTCACCGTAGGGGGATAAATAACACTTTTGTACCATTTGTGTGAATTCGGCTTTTGGAACATATTTGCGTATAATTCCATCTGAACCCTTCTTGAGAAGATATGGCTCATCCCATATATAAGCACAAGAATCATGAAGCAATTTCATCTTCTATTGAATTATACTTTCAGGAGGGTAAAAGTTACTTGCCAACAAATTCACAATGTTCTCATACCAAGGAACTTTACACTCCTTTTTAGACAGTAATGTTTCATCAAAAAACTCTTCCTTAATGTAGATAAAGTTATCAACAACACGATCATGAGTCTCTAACCTTGACAGATAGTCTGCATCTTGATTTTTTACTCCTTTATGATCACGAACATCTAAGTAAACTCCTGCAGTAACAAAATCCTCCGGATCAATCGAGGTTTTGCATCCTTTTTATTGAAGAGATACTTGATGGATACATGGTCTATGTTACTATTAACATTTGTACCACGCTCTAAATTTTATAAAATGCATAAACCACCGCTAATATCTCCTTTTCAGTAACTGTATATATCATTTAGTCATCGTTCAAGACTTTACTAGCATAGTAAATAGAGAGAAATACCTTTTCTTTTCTTTTCCCCAAAACAGCTCCTACAACCACATCACTAGCATTACACATCAATTCAAATGGCAATTCCCAATCTGGAGAAATCAAAATAGGATCTTTCATCAGCTTCTCAAAGGCTTCATGACAATCTACTCCAAAATCAAATTTGGTTTACACATTAGGCTTGCAATCTTTTAAAAGTCCTAAATAAAATGCTTGTAGAAACTTGCATGCCCCAAGAAACTTCAAACTCCCTTCTTTGTGACTGGATGAGGCAACTTTTCAAGCACTTCAATTTTGGCTTGATCTACGTATTGTCCTCTACATGACACTTTATGTCCAAGGACTATTTCTTCCTTCACCAAAAAGTGGCACTTCTTCCAGTTCAACACCAAATTTGTCTCTTCACATCGAGCTAGGACTCATCTAGATTCAATAAGCAATTATCAAAAGAATCACCATAAACAAAGAAATCATCCATAAATACCTCTACAAATTCTTCAACCATGTCATAGAATATTTCCATCATATATCTCTAAAATGTTGTATGTACATGGCAGAGGCCAAATGATATGTGTTTGAATGCATATGTACCATATAGGCAAGTAAAATAGTCTTATCTTGGTCCTCGGGAGCAATGGTGATCTGGTTATAACCTGAGTAAACATTAAGAAAAGTGTAGTACTCCTACCCTGCCAACCTATCAAATATCTAATCAATGAATGGGATGGGATAGTGGTCCTTCCTTATGGCTTTATCCAGTATCTAATAGTCAATATAGATTCACCATTCAGTCACCATGCGAGTGGGAATTAACTCGTTTTCTTCATTAGTAACCACGGTCATCCCACCTTTCTTTAGGACACAATGTATTGGGCTTACCCACTTGCTGTCTAAAATTGGATAAATAATCCCATTATCGAGCCACTTATTGACCTCTTTCCGCACCACATCTTTCATTATTGGATTCAACCTGCGTTGTTGCTGAACCCTTGGTTTGAAACCTTATTCCATGTGTATCTTTTGTATACAAAAATCTGGATTTATCCCTATAATATCAGACATCTGCCACCAATCACCTTCTTCCTTCTTTTTAACACTATTATTTCTTTCTTAACCTACATATCAGATAATCCTACAGATAAAATAACCAGCAAGGTATCATAATCACCAAGATAAACATATTTCAAGTGAGGAGGAAGAACCTTAAGGTCCAATTTCGGAGCTTCATTAATTGAAGCTTTAGGGGATGGACCAATTGTCCTATTCAGTTGCTTAGAAGGAAATTTTCTTATTTCAATGACCGTTGAATTCATGACTTGAATTAATCCCAACGTCTTTACATATCCATCAATATCATGAACCACCAAAGCTCTCTCTAATAGATCATCTAACAATAACAACCTCTGACCAGACTCAAGATCTATAACGGATATAGAAGACAACTATTCATATATAGCTGGCAATTTTAGCACTTTATACACATCAAAAACCTCAACTTTATCATGTGCTCTCATTGTCATCTTCCCTGCTGCTATATCAATTAATGATTTCCCTATTTATAGTAAAGGCCATCCCAAAATAAATGGAACAACAGGATCAACTTCAAAGCTAAGAATTACAAAGTCCATCGAAAAGATTAATGATCCTGCTTACACCAAAACATCTTCGATAATACCATCAGTCTAATAATGCTCAAACTAAACTCTTGAATGGGTGTAAGAGATTGTTGTCAATATTAAAATCAACTAGGTTGGGGTCAAATCCCACAAGGAATATGGTGTGAACTCAAGGTATTTGCGATTTTAATTCACTGATAGTTTAACGTTTCCTGAAATGGGGGTTGAAGTTTCACTTAATTGTTTGTCACTTTAATTTTAATGTTTGTAATCAAGATTTTATAAAATAACCAGAATTATGTTCACTAGGGCTTACAGTACAAGACAGATGCTAAAGGTGACTCAAGATTCTTACGGTTGTTAGGATTGCAAGCTATCTTTATTGATGATATGCTTAAATGTCTCTTGACCTATTTAAGTGTCTAATTTCCTAATCCTCCCGGACTTAGGAAATCTCTATTCACTACCCAGATTTTACCTCAGATCAATCAACCTTGTTACATCGCTGATTATTAAACGAAGTATTTCCGAGTCTCTATTGATAATTAACTTCCTACTGTATAAGATTTCTTTCTCAAGCAAATCAAAGTAGGTATGTCTACTATTTACAACCAACAGATGTTAATTAAAATCTCAAAATTATCAAAAAATCCTAACACCTATTAAATTTTGAGTGTTTAGGACATCATCATGAACTAACCTTAGATCCCATAATTTAGATTAATGGAGTTTAGCCACTCATGATGCAAAGAACGAAACACATAATTGAATTCATAATTGAGAATATTAACTTACAGTGATGAATAATAATTAGTGAATCATAGATTATATCGCAAAGGAAAATCCCCAAAATAGTTGTATTTTTTGAATCCAAAAAGATAGAGAAAGAAATATCGAAAAATATTCTCCAAGACTCAAAAGTATCGAACTCTCTTTAGAATAATGATGATGATTAATGAATTGACTTAGAAATCCCTAAAACAAAGATTTAAATAGTTCAACCTAAATAAGGAAATAAAATTAAAGTTACATCTTTTTCTCGAAATAGGCAACGACATCCGTGACAACTTATCAGGAGTCTGACGTCTTATCACGAATGTCATCAGCTCCTCTGTACTTTTGGCTTATGTTGTCTAAGGCTGATAACAACGTTGACACCTTATCACGAACTTCACCACAAAAATATCTTCAACTCTCATTCTTTGTTTAAGGATGACGACATTCATGACGGCGTATCACACTTTTGACGTTATATCACCAGATGTCATCACAGGCTTCAACTCATGCTTAAGTTTGACGAAACCTGTGATATCCTATCACTGGGATAATGACTTATCACAGATGTCATCAGCTACACTTCTATTCAGATTCCTCCATATTTCAAATTCTTTGTTTCAATTCTTGTTGGTTCTCTATCCCATTAGCTTAAACTGTAAAATCAGACATAAACAAATCAAAAACAACAAAAATTGCTTAAGACTTCTCAATTATTCTTTGTTAAAGGTCTTAAATGTTTTAGCAATTTCTCACACATCAAAACCCTCAACTTAAAACAATTGCTTGTCCTCAAGCAACTCAGCCGAACTAAGAGAATACATAGCACATTTAGCAACCAATTTTCTCTTTTAAGCTCAAAACATAGTTACCACCTCCGAGGTCAATCCAATTAAAACCAACTGTGTATGTCATTTAAGAACAATAATGTAACACAAAGGACTCAAGAGATGGCATCAATCTTAGCCACAACAACTATTCATATACCAATGTTGTACTATCTAAACAAGCAAGTAGCTAGCAATAATATCAATATGCCCTCACAACAAAGAAATCCCCCTCCTCATATATAATAAACAAAAAATGTAAATGTGGGGATCATCAACAGACTCTCACTTTCAAAATGAAGTTCCCATCAGTGTTTGCCAGGTACCATAGGCTTGCCCTTATTTTCATTACCAAGACCTTCTGATAGGCCATCTAGGATCACTATAGGACTTCTTTTAGGCTCATAATGTTGGCTTGGAATGGAATGATATTCAAGGTCATTTAGAGTACTATGTCTCCTTGACACTACACTACTCACTTGGGGCTCACTTATTAATCTCTTTTTTATTTTCTTTTCTATTGATCGCACATATTCAAGTTGGGTACCTCTATCTGTTTTTTTTATAATAGTACTCAAATTTTATTCTTCTTCATTTATACTACCCTTCTTCATACTCATTTTACACCATGCGCCCCTATATAGCCACTCTCAACTTAGGCTATTTGCCTAGGTTAAGGTGTACAGTTTCCAAGGAGGACCAGGGCCAAAATAGGTTCATTATGGTATAAATGGGAAGGTGAAAGGTGTCATAAGAAAAAAATAGGCTAATTAGGCTCAAAACAGGGATCCAGGGATATGATGCACATAGGGAAGGCTAATTAGCCTAAAAGTGGGTAAATCAACAAAACGACCAATGATCATTTCCTAACCCTTATCCTTTAACCATGGTAAGACTAAACAGGCAAGTTCTGGTTTTAGCATACAGAGGGAATTAAGTAGTTTATCACACACACATGGAACACAAGTATATCGTAGGCCACCACTTATCTAGTTCACATAATTGTTTAGCAATGATCATCAAGCAGATAGAACTAATGCCACAACAAGATTCATAATAGTCATAAGTAAATGTAATTCATACAGTCTTTGCAAAAAAAACATTGGAGAGGTGTCCAAAAATCAATCGAAAACATGTCAACTGCTTTCTGTACTTGTATTTCTCCTAGTTACCATAAAATATTTTACAACAACAGATTACCTTACACCCTTAACTCAAAATCAAAGAAAAAATAAACTAAGAGTTAGAGTATACCTGGAATGGATCGATCTCAGCGGTCATGGGTTGCCTCCCATGCAGAGACTGATTTAACATCGCAGCTCGACTCAGGTACCTCTATTTTTTCAGATTTCATCGAGACAGATAATAGTGATACTTTTCATTGATTCTTTTGGGCCAATGTAAAGCTTGACACATTGCCCATTTACCTTGAAGGTACTATAATCTTTATCTTTGAGTTCTACTACTCCAGATAAGTGGACTTGACTAACTTTAAAAGGGCCTGACCACTTAGATTTTAGCTTACCTGGGAATAATTTGAGTCTGGAATTGAACAGAAGCACAAAGTCACCCTTTTGGAATTCTCATTTCTCTATTCTTCAATCATGGTACTTTTTCATCTTTTCTTTATACAGATATGCTCATTCATAGGCCCTGAGATGGAATTCATCCATCTCATTCAATTGATCTAGTCTCAGCTCTACTGCTTTCTTCCAATTCAGATTCAACCTTTTGAGTGCCCATAAGTCCTTGTGCTCTAGCTCTATTAGTAGGTGGAAAGCTTTTCCATAGACCAGTTGAAATGGTGACATGCCAATGGGTGTCTTGAAAGCAGTTCAATATGCCCATAAGGCATCATCGAGCTTTTGAGACCAATCTCTCTAGCTAGCATTCACTATTTTGGCTAGGATGGCTTTAATCTCACGATTTGATACCTCCACTTTCCCACTGGTTTGTGGGTGGTATGGAGTAGCAACTCTATGATGTTTCACCCCATATTTGGCTAGATCTACTTGAAACATTTTGTTGCAAAAATGAGATCCTCCATCGCTTATGATAGTACGTCGTACTTCATCCCATACGATCTCACAAAAGGACCCATGAAATCAATGCCCCAGACATCAAATAATTCCACTTTAAGCATCTTTGTCAAGGGCATCTCATGACTTTTAGAGATTAACCCCTACCTCTTGCATTGGTCACATTTTAGCATAAACTTGTGGGCATCCTTAAACAATGTTGGCCAATAATAGCCACTCTGCAACACCTTCCTAGTCGTTCAGTCACCTACGTGGTGACCCCTGACCGGGGAAGCATGACATGCTTCTAATATGCACAATACATCCACTTTTGGCATACATCTGTGTATAATATTGTATGCACATAGTCGAAAAAGATATCTCTCATCCCAGAAGTAATGCATTACATCATGCAAGAACTTCTTCCTTTGATGGAAAGAAAGGTTTTCTGGGATGACCTCACTCACAATATAATTTACATAATCCATATACCAAGGTAATTTTTCCATAGCAGCAGCCAGGATCTCCTCATCAAGGAATGCATCATTTCTCTTAATTTTATCACTACTTTCCTGTTCACCTTCCATTCCAGACAGATAATCTGCAACTTGGTTTTCACAACCTTTCCTATCCTTGAGCTCAAATTCAAATTCTTTTAGCAGCAAACCCATCTAATCAGCCTTGGTTTAATATCCTTATTAGCCATGAAATACCTCAAGGCAGAATTGTCGGTGTGGACCACTACTTTGGTCCCAAGAAGATAAGCTTTGAAGTTCTTAAAAGCGTACACTACAGCCAGAATTTCCTGTTCAGTGATGATCTAATTCTTTTGTGCTCCATTTAGTGCTCTGCTAGCGCAATATATTGGATGAAACAGTTTGTCCCTATTTTGCCCCAATATAGCTCTAAGGGCAACACCACTTGCATCACACATGATCTCAAATGGTTTTCCCCAATCAGGTGCAATAACAATATGGTCCTCAATCAGCTTTTTTAAAGCATTCAAATTCCTTCAAGCACTCATCATTGAAGGAAAATTTCACCTTCTTCTCCAAAAGTTTGCAAAGTGGATTTCCAATCTTTGAGAAGTCTTTTATAAATCTCCAATAAAAGTCAGTATGTCCAAGAAAACTATGCACTCCTTTCACTGAAATAGGAGGTGGTAGATTCTCAATAACTTCCACCTTTACTCGATTAACTTCTATCCCCTTTTCAAAAATTTTGTGGCCGAGAACGATGCCATCCTTGACTATGAAATGGCATTTTTTCCAATTAAGCACCAAATTAAATTCAACACATCTTTGAAAGGCTACATTTATATTTGCCAAACATATCTCAAATGAATCACCAACTACAGAGAAATCATCCATAAATACCTCTATGGTGTCCTCTACCATGCCAGAGATGATAGACATCATACAACGTTGAAAAGTGGCGGGTGCATACATAGCCCAAATGGCATCCTTTTAAACACAAAGGTGCCATGTAGGCATGTGAACGTCATTTTCTCCTGATCTTCTGGAGCAATATATATTTGGTTGTAGCCATAATAACCATCCAAGATGCAATACCATCCCCTGCCATCTAATCGATCAAGCATTTGGTCTATATAGGGCATCAAAAAGTGGTCTTTTAGAGTCCAAGAATTCATCTTGCGGTAGTCCATGCAAATTCTCCACCAAATTACAGTCCTTAGTGGAATAAACTCATTTTTTTCATTAGCGACCATCGCCATACCCCTTTTTTTAGGTACGCATTGAACTGGGCTCACCCACTTACTGTCAGAAATAGGGTAAACCACTTTTGCATCCAACCACTTAATAATCTCCTTCTTAACCACCTCTTACATTGGTGTATTAAGACGACGTTGATGCTCTATGGTTGGAATACAATCCTTCTCAAGCTAAATTTTATGTATACAGATGCCTGAGAGAATGCTAATAATATCTACGATGGTCCACCCTATAACTCTTTTGTGCCTCTAAAGTACTGAAATAAGTGCATTCACCCATTGTTCACCTAAATCATCTGCAATAATAACAATTAGTGTGTTACTATTTCCCAGAAACAGGTACCGAAAGTGCCAAGGCAAGTCCTTCAATTCCAACACTGGAGGCACCTCAATAGATGGCTTAGCTGGTTGCGTTGGTTGATTATCCAGGTCAAGGTATAGCTTTTTGGGACCATAAGGACATGAACCCATGCCTTCAATGCACCAACGGTCTCTTCATACTCCCCAATGCCTTCATTATCATAAGTCATTATGACCGCGGCTAAAGTTCGATAATAAATTGCTCAGCTATGGGCACCTCTTGTTCATCCTCATAATACACATTAACTACTGAGAACACACTCATTTCTTTATGTTGCTTTATTGATTTGCCACATCAAACCGTACCACTTCATCGTTCATCTAGAATAAGAGCGTATTCACTCTTAAATCAATCAGCATACTTTTATTTATGAGGAAAGGTTGACTCAAGATTATGGGCACCTTAAAGTCCACCTCCCAATCTAGAATGACGAAATCTAAAGGGAATATAAAGTTGGACACCTTCACCAACACATCATCTAGAATGACAATAGATCTCTTTACTGACCTATCCACCATCATGAGTCTCCTGTTAGTGGGTGTGCGATTTCCTAAACCCAACTTTCTATAAATAGTCAGTGGCATCAAATTAATGTTTTCTCCCATATCATATAGTGCTTTAGTGAATTCCATAGTCCTAATTGTGCAAGTAATAATGACTGCACCTGGGTCTTGCTTCTTCTATACTAAGGTTCTTGTAGAAATAGCACTACAAAGGTGGAGATCTACCTCCAATTAGCAGCTCACCACTTATTTCTTAGTCATAAGGTCCTTCATGAATTTTGCATGTCCTTGTATTTGCTCAAGTGCTTCAACCAGAGGTACATTTATTGTCAATTGCTTGAGCATTGCCATGAATTTGCTGAATGTGGTATCATCAGTCTTCTTTTTCAATCGATAAGGAAAGAGAGGCAGTGGTCTAGGGATAGATTTCAACACCACTTCCTCTTCCTTCTCCTTTTCCTTTTCTGAAGCATCAACAAAACTATCCAGTTTCTCAGACTCCACTGGTTTTCTTTCTTTGGATTCATTAACAACCACCTCACCATCTACAAATTTGACCATAGAAGGGTTAGGTAAGATCTTACCACTCCTAGTGGTAATTGCCATACATGAGCCATTATTCGACAGATTCTGAACCGTATCACTAGGTAAAGTACCACTTTTTCTTTGGTTCAGTGTTACAAAAAATTGTCTCATCTGCTGCTCCAACTGCTTGATAAAAGTGGAGTGTGAACTAACCAACTAACTCAGGATAGAGAATTCACTCTTCATAGTGGTTACCCTTGAGTTGGTAGCCTCAACTCCCTTCAACAATTTTTCCATCATGTTCTCTATGGTCATCATGCCAAATCTAGTTGGTGCAACATCCCAACTTCTAGGAGATACATACAAAACACTCCTATAATTATTGATTTTCTAGTTTCCTTGCTCCCTATCTTTATAATTAGGCTTGTCATAAAAGTTCTGACCTTGATACCCTTGGCTATTTACTAGAAAACCCCCTTGATTATTAATATAATTTGCCTCCTCATCTACATCAATAGAAATAGTGTACTGAGATTCCATAGTCTTAACTTTTAAGTCTTCCCTGACAGCAAGTGCTTGGTCAGCAAGTCCATCTGAGTCTTTAAGTAGGCCATGTCTTGGTCTCGATCCTTATCCCTTCTACGCTGCTCCATAGTCATACCACCAGAAATAGTCGGGCTAGCTACCATAAAATCCCTGGTACACCAAGCCTGACTCTGTTTGGTCATTCTATTCAGTATGTCTGAAGAATCTTAAGAAGAAAGGTCAATGAACGAACCACCTGCAACATTATCTACAATTGGCTTGGTCACAGAGTTAAAAGGTCTGTACAAAGTATCCATCAAGTTCAAGTCCATCATATTATGGTTCAGACATTATTCCATCTTCTTCTTGAATCTCTCCCAAGTTTCATGCAATGCTTCAGTCAGGAGCTGCCTGAAGTTACTAATTTTGTCCCACAATTGTACCCTTCTAAAGGGTGGAAAGATTCATTCTAGGAACTCCTATTTCAGCTGTCTTCAGTTGGTTATAGAATTAAGCTCTAACTTATTTAACCACATTGTTCCCTCTCCATTCAGAGACAATGGAAACAATATCAATCAGATCCCATTCTGGCTCACTCCCAGATTATCAAAAAATTTGCAAATAGTGATAAAGTTTACCAAGTGCATGTTTGGATCATCACCAAGCAAGACTCCAAACAACCCCTTCAGATTCAGGAGTTGAATCATAGTATATGTAATGCTGAATTGTGCAACAGGTGCCAACGGTGGAGGAATGATAGCACCCGTTGCACCTGCTCCATCCATTTCTTTGTCATCATCATCAAACTCATAATGGATAGGATGTTGACCATACATTTCTCTAACTAGATGGTTTCTATTGAAATTTTGCTGTACTGGTGCAGCAATTTGCTCAGCTCACCTTGGATTTTGAGGATTCAGTAATTCCTCATCACCCAAGTCTTCATCATCAGGGATCGGGTGATGTGCTTATTGACCCTGGTTCTATATGTTCACCTGAGCCCTGTCCAAGGCTGCCAGTCTGTAAGCCTCTTGTTGTTCGGCCATTCTTCTGATCAGCTGAGGTTTCGGATTAGTTGGTAATAATAGTTTTGTGGAACTTCTTATTTTTTTCATAAACAACCAGGAACCTGCAATAAATAGAAACAAAAAATAAACGTAAATCTAGAAAACCTAAATAATCATTAATTAGTGCACACAACTTTTAGTTTACAACCGTAATCCCCGACAACGATGCTATTTTTGATAACGCTCAAACTACACTCTTGAATGGGTGTAAGCGATCGTTGTCAATATAAAACCAAACTAGGTTGGGGTTGAATCCCATAGGGAATATGGTGTGAACTCAAGCCATTTGCTATTTAATTAATTGATAGTTTAACATTTCTTGAAATGGAGGTTAAAGTTTCACAAATAATTGTTTGTCACTTTAATTTTGATTTTTGTAATCAAGGTTTTATGAAATAACCATAATTATGTTAACTAGGGCTTACGGTACATGACAGATGCTAAAGGTGACTCAAGATTCTCACGGTGGTTAGGATAAAAAGCTATATTTATCAATGATATGCTCAAATGTCTCTCGACCTATTTAAGAATCTAATTTCCTAATCCTCTTGGACTTCGGAAATCGCTATTCACTACCTAGATTTTACCTCAGGTTAATCAACCTTGTTATAGTATTGATTATTAAATGAAGTATTTCCCAGTCCCTATTGATAATTCACTTCCTACTGTATATGATTTCTTTCTCAAGCAAATCAAAGTAGGTATGTATACTGTTTGCAACCAATAGATGTTAATTAAAATCTCAGAATTATCAAGAAATCCTAACACCTATTAAATCTTGAGTGTTTAGCACATCATCATGACCTAACCGTAGATCCCATAATTCAGGTTAACAATGTTTAGCCACTCATTATGCAAAGAACGAACCACATAATTGAATTCATAATTGAGAAGATTAACTTACAAATATGAATAATAATTAGTGAATAGTAGATTAGATCATAAAGGAAAATCCCTAAAATAATTGTATTATTTGAATCCAAAAAGATAGAGAAAGAAATATCAGAAAATACTCACCAAGACTCAAAAGTATCAAACTCTCTTTAGAATAATAATAATGATTAATGAATTTCCATAAAAAAACCCTAAAACAAGACTTTAAATAGTTCAACCTAAATAAGGAAATAAAATTAAATTTGCAGCTTTTTCTCGGAATAGACGATGACATCTGTGATTGCTTATCAGGATTCTGATGGCTTATCACGAATGTCGTCAGCTCTTCTATACATTTGGCTTCTTCTATCTAAGGCTGACGATAATGTTGATGTCTTATCAACAACCTGACGACTTATTATAAACGTCACCACAAAAATGTCTTTAACTCCTATTCTCTATTTAAGGATAACGACATTCATGATAGCGTATCACACTTTTGACATCATATCACTAGATGTCGTCATAGGATTCAACGCATGCTTAATTCTGACGATAACTATGATAGACTATCATAGGGCTGATGACTTATCATAGATGTCATCAGCCACACTTCTCTTCAGATTCCTCCAGATTTCAACTTTTTTTCTTCCATTCTTGTTGGTTCTCTATCACATCAGCTTAAATTGTAAGATCAGACATAAACATATCAAAAATGACAAAAGTTTCTAAGACTTCACAATTATTCTTGGTTAAAGGTCTTAAATATGTTAGCAATTGCTCACACATCATAGACCTAGAAAGAGATATTTTTCTACAGTAAAACAATAGTAGTGGGTTAGGGACTCCCAAGACCCATATTCTGGTACCAAGATATGGATATAAGATTTATGATAGCCCCTAAGTTACACAATATATGAGCACTAATGGTCTGCCTTATAGTGATCTGCAAAGTTAAACTACCTGGATCCTTTAGCTTCATAGGCAGTTTTTTTGAATCTTGGATGTGCACTCCTTGGTAAGTGCTACTATAGCATATTCGGTCAACCGGTTATTATTTTTCACTATATCCCTTAGGTATTTTGCATATTTTGGGTCACTCTATAGAATATCAATAAGAGGAAGATTTATATGAACCTGCTTTAGAAGATCCAAGAACATCTTGTAACTCGCTTCTTCCTGATGTTTCCTTTTCCTTTGAGGGAATGGTAGGGATAGAGTCTTATTTTATTTATGAGTTTAATCACTTGTATCTTTTTTTCTACCCTATTTTCTTCGTTTACCTTAGGATCATCGTTAGTGGTTATAAGACTAACCTGCTTAGATACTGCCTCCTTTAACTACAACCCACTCCTTGTTGTCATTGCATTTAACTTCTTTAGATGCCTCGGTATTGCTAGGTAAAGCTCCTTGAGGTCTTGTATTATGTGATTCTGCAATTTGTCTAAGTTACAACTCTAGATTTCTCGTAAGCAATTATTGACTCTTCACTCGGTTTTGGGGTCATAATCATTATGTAGGAGAGATGGCCGAGTGGTTTAAGGCGTAGCATTGGAAATGCTATGTAGGCTTTTGTTTACCGAGGGTTCGAATCCCTCTCTTTCTGTACCTTCGTTTCTGCTGCAAACTACAATTGTTGAGTCTTTACTTCTGCTGGAAACTATGTTTGTTGAGCTAAAAGTTGCTTTATCATCTCCACAATATTACTAGCTTGAGTAGTAGCCTGATTATTCTGATCCTGCAGTTGATTGGTTGCAATGGCCCCTTATACTAATTAGTGTTCTGTGCTTTATTTCCACCCCATGAGAAATTGGGATGGTTCCTGCAGTTGGGATTTTATGTGTTACCAAAATTCTGCTATCCCCAACGATTCAAATTCCCCATATAGTTGAAAGAATATGTATTATCCGTACAAGCATTTGCTGCATGCTCATCACTTCCACAAACCTCATACCAAGAATATGCCTGATGGACTACATTAGCTATTACTGCTACTTGTGGAACCCCCAACTTTATGTTATTAAGCTGAGTAATTATATGATTTTGCATTGCTGCAATCTGCTTTTGTAATGCAGTAAATTGATCTAAATCAAATACCCCAACAACCTTATTAAGAGCACTTCTCGAATCAGCATGCCAATCAGGATTCCCTTGTGAAATCCGATTTGGCAATGTTTACAATTCTTTATAAGTCTTTTCAAGAGCCTACCCACCTGCTACTAAATCTAAGAGAATCTTGGTGTTTTCTCTAATCCCTCAATGAAAGTATGAACAAGAACATTATTAGACTGATGATGGTGAGGGAAATTTCTGATCATACCCTTAAATCTCTCCTAAGCTTGGTAGAGATTCTTTCTTTTCTGTCTGAAACTCAGAATGTCACTTCTCAAAAGTGCAGTCTTCCTTGATGGAAAGAATCAATTAAGGAAATTTCGATCTAGATCTTCCCATAAAGTAATGGAGAGTGGTGGTTCGGCATGTAACCACCTCTTTGCTTCCCCGATTAGAGAAAAGGGGAAAAGTGTTAATCTTATATATTTAGAATTCACTCCTTCAGGAATGCAAGTATTGTGTATTTCTAGGAAGGTCTGTATATGTTGTTGTGGGTCTTCATGTGAAAGGCCATTAAATTGCCCCACTGAATTTAACAATTGCACCAAATTCTTCTTAAATTCAAATCGACCACATGGATCGGGCTTGCGAATACTATTAGTCACATGGTTCATGAATAGGATTTCCACTTCACGAATAGGTCTAGCAGTTGGTTGAGTAGGAATAATTGGGATAACTGGAGTTGGGAGATTTTTGGCATTTGGTTTGATAGGGTCATTTGGATCAACTGGATGAGCCATTTGAACCTATTCATTGGGATATTGAGATCTTCACCTTTGTTAAAATATTAGTTCTGGTTATGCAAAAGGCTCTACCAACTCTTTATCTCTTGCCAGTCCTATATTCAGTTAATCTTCCAAAAATTTAACTACTAAGATAAAGTCATTAACACTTAAACTTTTTATCAAAACCCAAACATATAGAGATTTACTAATTATATTAGTCCCTGGCAACGACGCCAAAAACTTGTTATGAATAAAATGAACATGCAAGTGCACACGATCATACAAGTAATATAGTGACTTACACAATCGAATATAATTCCCACGAAGACTAAGCAACTAGAAATTCAACTAACTTTTAGTTTTAGGTTATAGAGTATTAAGTGTTGAAGAGAATCAAGATGATTTGGAGTTTAAAAATAAAAGTGTAAATTAATGAATACAAAGAATAATAAGTTGTGATAATCATAATCAAGCAAGGTTTAAACAATAATGATAAGAATTCCATGGTTAAGGCATTTCAAACAATCATACAAGTTTCTATTCTTGTAGCAATCTAATTGGCTATTAGGTCGTTAATTCACAAGGTTTATGCTACGATCTTGGTCTCCCGACCTCAAATTTTCTATCTATGGAATATTACAGCTACTACTCCCGTAGAAATACAAACATTCTTCTAGATTCATGAATTTATGTTATTACAATTGAACCAATCAAGGCTTCTAGTTATATTCCTATCCTATATGCTAATGCAAATCCCTTATTTCATGAAAGGATAAGAACCTTGCTCCTTAATTTCAATGTTCTATCGTACGATTCTCCTTCCGAATTTACACAGAAATATAGATTAATACTAATAGTGGCCACTCATCACGATAGTAAGCTCAAGAAATTAAGAACAACCCAGATGATAATCCAAAAACAACCTATTATAAAGAATATCAAAGAGTAATCATGTTCTTGGCCTCAATCCCAGAACAAGGGTATTTATCCACTCATGTTTAAATTCAACATAAAAAATAAGTAATTAATCATACCCAAAATACATCTTGAAGTAGAGAAGTTCAAAAGAAATAATAAGAACCCTAAAATATAAAATTTTCTGCTTTTCTGCCACTTTTATGCTTGCAAAAGAGTTTGGAATTATGCTCAGGTTTTCCTTTTATACTTGGGAAAATTTCACCAGATCTAGACTCATAACGCAATGCATCATTATTCGCGTCAATAAGGCCATCACATCATGTCATTATCGTGTTGATACACTGGAACTTCTCTTCAAAAATATGACTAAGTTTTGATTCACAACATATGACACAACACATTGACATCACGCTGTGTCACTAGAATTACATCTGAAAATTTAACTAAGTCACCAAACTCACTGATCGATGCAACACGTCAACTTTGCATTGATGTTATAGAATTTCCTTTTGAAATTTTGGCTAAGGCACAGGATTTACAGGCCGACACAATGCATTGACTTCATATCACGTCACTGAAATTCACACTAAATTTTAAATCTCATAAATCACACTTTTCCAGTTGCTTTCTTTTATTTTTGTTGTCGTTCATCTACACATGTTCTTGGACTCGATAAAAAGTGGTATTTCATATCAACATGATTAATTCAACACCATTGATAAACAATTTCTTCATAATATGTGTGCAATTTTAGTTTAAATCCCTTGGAAATTTACCCTATATCACAAATCACACCAGTTAGCCTCGAAACACAATTTAGGTCACATGAAATATAATTAATACAATTTTTGTTCTCAAAACAAGTCCAAATATGGGTAGATAGCGGTGTTTGAACTTATATATACGCCTAAGATCTGCCTTAAACACCATGTCTGGCTCAATCAAAGTGGCTTTACCCACTTCAAACCAACAAACTAGCAATCTACATCTCTGTCCGTAAAGAGCCTCAAATAGAGCCATCTGAATACTAGCATGGTAACTGTTACTATAGGACAACTTAATCAATGGCAAATGCTCATCCCAACTACCTTTGAAATCAAGAACACATACCCTCAACATGTCCTCTAAAGTCTAAATGGTCCTTTCTACCTAACCATCTGTCTGTGAATGAAAGGCTGAACTAAGATGAAATTGGGTACCAAGACCCTTCTGAAAGGCTTTCCAAAACTAAGAGGTAAATGGAGTACCCTATCTATGGTAATGTACAAAGGAACTGCATGCAATCTAAATAACTCTTTGATATACAACTTAGTATTATCTTTGTCATGTCTTTTGGGTTGACTAATGCCCCAACGGTATTTATTGATATTATGAACTGAGTCATCTATAAATTACTGGACTCATTCATTATTGTATTTATTGATGACATCTTGGTGTATTCTAAGAGTAAGGAAGATCATGCCGATTATCTCCGGGTAGTGTTGCAGACAATTAAGGATCAATAATTGAATGATAAATTCTCTAAGTGTGATTTTTATTTGAATGGTGTGACCTATCTAGGTAATGTTGTGTCTAGTGAAGAAATCATGGTGGATCCATAAAAGTTTGAGGCAGTTAGGAAGTGGCCTGGACCTATGACTCAAACCGACATTTAGAGCTTTTTGGGCTTGGCCGATATTATAGGAGGTTTATGGAGATTTTATCTTCTATTTCTGCCCCATTGACTAAGTTAACTTAGAAAAAGGTAAATTTCTTATGGTCGGATACTTGTGAGGGTAGTTTATGAAGTTGAAGTATAGGTTGACTTCAGCTCTGATTTTGACTCTACCCAAAGGTACTGCCAATTTTATGGTTTATTGGGATGTGTCCCATATGGGAATGAGTTGTGTGTTAATGCAGCATGGTAAGGTTGTGGCCTACATTTCGATAAAGTTAAAAATTTCATGAGAAGAATTACCCAATGCACAACTTAGAATTTCTACTTATGGTTTTTACTTTAAAGATTTAGAGCCATTATTTTTGCAGAGTTTATGTTTACATCTATTCAGACCATAATTGCTTGATATGTTTACCTAGAAGGAGTTGAATCTCAAAAAAAGGAGATGGCTCAAGTTTCTCAAGAACTATGATATGAGTCTTCATTATCATCCAGGTAAATCTAACATGCTTGTTGATGCTCTTAGTAGGTTATCCATGGGAAGATTATCTTATGTGGAGGAGGAGAAGTAAGAATTAGTGAAGGATATTCATCGATTGGCTAATCTTAAAGTTTGTCTCTTAGTCTCTAAGGATGGAGGTGTGATAGTGCAAGAAATAGTGAAGTCATCCCTTAGTACTGAGGTGAAAAAGAAGTAGGTTTTAGACCCTACCTTGATGCAAATTAAGGGTGACGTAGTCCAAAAGAAAGTAATGGTTCTTGATATTAGTTGTGATTGTATCTTGAGATACCAAGGTAGGTTGTATATCCGCGATGTTGAGGTTTGTGAGAGAGGATCTTGGCTGAGGCTCATTAGTCGAGGTACACTGTTTATCTTGGTTCAAAGAAGATGTACCATGATTTGAAAGAGATCTATTGGTGGAATAACATAAAGTAAAATGTGGCAAATTTTATGGCCAAGTGTATGGTTTGATAACAAGTGATGGTGGAACACTTGAGACCTGGTGGATTGTCCTAAGAGATTTAGTTGCTCGAGTTGAAATGAGAAATTATTAATATGGATTTTGTTACTGGTCTTCCGCAGTCCCTCCATAAGTTTGATTCAATTTCGATCATCATGGGTAGGATGACTAAGTCTACTCATTTCCAACTTGTGAGAACTAATTACTCTATGGAGGATTATACAAAGCTGTCCATTCAAGAAATTGTCAAGTTATATGATGCACCCATCTTTATTGTATTAGATCACAGTCCTCAATTCTCTTTGTACTTTTGCCATTCTTTCTATAGAGGTTGTGAACTAAGGTGAACCTTAGCACCACTTTCAACCATCAGACGAATGGACAAGCGAAGAAGACCATTTAAGCTTTGGAATATATCCTAAGGTCTTACGTACAATAATAACTATCACACAAGCATTGGGATGTCTCCTTTTGAGGATATTTATGGTGGGAGGTGTATGTCTCTTATTGGGTGGTTCAAAGTAGGTGAGAATAGATTGTGTGGTCTCAATTTAGTTCACCAAGCCTTGGAGAAGGTGAATGTGATTTGGTATAGGCTTAAGACAACCCAGAGACGCCAAAGGTCCTATGTGGATATAATGCTAAGGGACTTGGAATTTGATATAGATGATTTGGTGTTTCTGAAGGTGTCTCCAAAGAAGGGAGTAATGTGGTTTGGAAGGAAGGGAAAGCTCAGTCATTGTTATGTTTGTCCATATCAAATTTTGAAGTGAATGAGAAGTATAGCTTATCAGTTCGATTTTCCTCTAAGCTTGGATTCCATTTATGTGGTCTCTCATGTTTCGATGTTAAAAAAGTGCGTGATCCTTTTTTGGTAGTTCCTTTGGAGAGTATTGTTGTTTCGGATTCCATATCCTATAAGAAAGTCTCGAGTGAGATTTTGAATTGGCAAGTCCAACGGCTGAGAACAAAAGATGTGGATTCGATAAAGGTTCTTTGGAGGATTCATAAAGTTGAAGAAGCTACTTAGGATGTTGAAGAGGACATAAAGTCCAAATACCTATTCTTGTTCCCTATTTTGGATACTCGTGCTTAAGGTACGTGCTAATTGTACTATATTTATTTTCTAACTTTATTAGAGGATATTGTGATTTTCTCAACATCTTAGTTTTTTTTCTTTGTTAAAGGTAAGTGTGGGTGTGTTTCTTTGTTAAATCAAGATAATGGATGCCTTCACCCATCATTCGAGAATGAATGATTCTAAGAGAGAGAATGTGATGCCCTAAGCGTTAGCTACTGAAAATTCTGAGTTTTTAAACTTACTGTCCTCATTATAACATACCCTATGAGTCGTAGGGTGTCTTTACAGGTCATACGATCCAAATTATAGGGGGTCCAGTAAGTTTCACTCAACTTAATGCCTTGGTGATGACTTGAGGTAAGGAGTCTTAAAGATTTATTATGAGTTATATGGCCCCTTTCATAGACAAACCAGTATAATGCCCATGGTGTTCTTCTTTGAGTACAACTCGAATCAATGAGTCATAATGACTCTATACAAGTCATAAGATACCAATCATAAGGTGACTGGTGTATACCCAAAAGTTTCTATCTTGGTTACGACTCGAACCCTACATGTCGTAGTGATTTCTTATGAGTCGTATAGTGACCCGTAGTCACTGATGATGATTTTATAGCTTGTGAACTAAGGGCATTCTGGACATTTCCCTTTTTACCTAAACATAACCCACAACTTCAAAACTTTTTTGGAACCCTATTCCCATCCATAACAGGCCAAAATAACTTCTCTCTTCTCATAAGTTGTCTTAAGAAAAAACATTAGGGTTTCCAAGAGGTTGGTCAATTAGAGCTTCCAAGGGTAAATTCTCTCCATAACTCTTGATATTTCAAGCATGTGACTCTACCCTTAAAATTGTTTTACTTAAAGTATGAAACTATATGATTCTTTATGTGGATTCGAACGTGGGTTTTGCTATGGGTTGAGGGTTTTGGAATGAATGTTTCTTTAAGTGTTTTCCTATGATTTATTATGTGTTTTTCATGCTTTATATATGGTTTTAAACAAGTGGGATGCATGGGCATGGTGAATAAACTAGGGGATTGTGATTTCCCCAAATTTTGTGCATATTGACAATTGAATTGGTAACAACTCCAATCTAATTTTACGGAAGTGGTTTTGAGTATGAGTAAAATTGCATTGAACTAAATTTGGAATAATTTCTTGATTTAAAATTATTAAAGCATGACGGTTAGATTAATGAACAAAAAGAGTTAGTGTTCCCCCACCGCGTATTAATGAGAAAAAGGAGTTTTTTTCTCGAGTTAATGGAATTAAAATGGTATGATGATGTTACCTTGCTAGTGTAGTTAGTATGACAATACCAATAGTGTATGACTAAATGTGTATTATGGTTCGAAGAATGGGAATATGTGATAAATATTTTTAATAGGGTGTTTAAATGAGGGTCGGGTAGCTAGGACATGAAAGTGGAGGTCTCGAGGGACCAATACTAGAAACCGCATCTGCTGGCACAGGGGTCTAAATGTATTGGGGTTTCAGTCCTCTTGCATATGACCGAGTGGTTTGACTCTACCTTATTATATGATTTGGATGTTCGAGTCCCCCATATTATATTACATAATTGGGTACTTAAGTCAACCTCGTATATGGTAGGGAGGTTTGAGTCCCCCATGCATATATATATAATTATTCTTTGGTTCATATGGCTACACACACTGAGGATCAACCAGGGGTTGAGAGATGGGCATATATAGTCTGTTGGTACTATTATAATGGTTATGATACACAACCCAGGTCAAGATTTTAAAATGCATGCTATGCCTTTTTCCCTATCCCAATATTTTATATAAATGTATTTATATATATGTATACATATATGTGAACATGTACATTGGGTTGAACTAGATTTTGAATTATCATTACTTTTCCTTATCCCCGAGTTACATACTAGTGCTTAACCCAAAATCATCTCTGGATGTTGTATCATCACATGATACAGGGTCTGAAGGAAATCCTAGTTTTCCTATGCAGTTTTAGGTGGATCGGCCCGATTCATTAGTAGTTTATGGTGAAGTGGTGAGCTTTTATTCTCCAAAAGACTTGATCATTCCATCAGTTTTCTTCAATGGATTAGAATTAAGGAATTCACGTTAACTTTATCATTGTCATTGTAATTGTTAGAGTCAGGGTCATGTCCCAACGTAGGTTGCTTTTATTATATAGAGGCTTTGTAGATTACTGTGGATGGATTTTGGTTTGTAACATTCATAGACTTTTGACTCACTATTTGCTCTATCTTATTATTTGTTCAGAAATCATTCGTTGCCATGTGTTTCTGTGTGTTCTATATGGTAAGGCAAAGCGGGTATTATCCAGTCCTTAATGGACTTAAGATGCCCGTCATGGCCATTCCCATGTTTGGGTAATGAGAAACAAATATTAATTCAATAAGAAGAACACATCAAACAGAAGAAGTGTATCATTGAAGAGATCATATGGGAATTCTAAGATTAAGAGGTTGCCATACATTTTTATCCTCCAATTTCTACTACCACAAAGAAATAATCCTCAAAATATCAATCAAGAATAATAACAAGGGTAGGAACTATAATTAGTAAGTAACTGAAGAATTTTAAGATTATAGAGGCGATCTTTCAAACATTCGGAGGTTATATGTGTACTGAGCCTTTAAGAGATGGGATGTTACCGCACCCACCTTCTTCTCTAAATAATTCACAAAATAAAAATACATTACAAGACTAAAATTTGCAACTCCATTCACCTTCAATAATGAAATAGCTCTGACATCTCAAATCCCAAGGTCATACCGTAGACTTATTGTTTTTTAGTGTTATCCCATGGCTCTCGACCTTGAAATAATCCTAAGGTGTAGAAAAGTCTTTTCAATTATTACCAAAAAAGTCACTAATTTATACATAAGGAAAACCATGTGCAATGACAACGTACATTTAGGGGGAAGGATCTTTACCTGTTTATACACTTAAAAATTAATAGTTATGTTATTTAATAAGGAACTTATCTACTCCATCCAACTAGTTGTTGGTTGGATTCCCAGAAAATCAACTTTCATATTGATATTATAATTATCTATAGAAAATTCGCTGTTTTTTAATCAAAATCAAACCTAATGCAAGGCATTAGGAAGAATAATAACCTTATTAGAACAATAGCCGTTGAAAATTCAATTTTTGAATCTTAGAAGTGATTTCTTGATGTCTCTACAGAGTGAATAGGAATTGATGCAAGAACTTTGTATAGATTCATGGACTAATGTTGAAAAATCGTGTAGAACACTTATCTAACCTTAAGTTGCAGAAGAGAGTATTTTGATATTGTTGGGTTCGTATGGGAGTGAGAAACGGAAATAAAAAAGCTGAAACAAATTATTTCATAAAATTTAAAAATGACAATTTGTAACACCCCAACTTCTGAATCAAGATTTCAACAATTCTTTAAATACATAGAGATCTAATCTCAATTATTTCCAATAGAACATAAGTGTTAAGACTAATTTCGTAGAATGGGAAGAGCTTTAGATATGAATTAAGGTCATAAGGAACTTCTACTCAATGTTAAATTAAAAGATTCCTTATTGATTGAGTTTCTAAATAAAATTTCATTAGGATCAACTTTAAATGAGTGTAACTTCTAGAATTTAAAGAGTTCGTGGCTCAAGACCAACCAAATAAATGGTCTGAGTCTTATTTCTAATACCACCAACTATTCATTAATCCATTTTTAGGGTAGAAAGTTATGATCATTCTCCAAAAGATAGTAATCTGAATGACTCACTCAAAGCCTTGAGCGGACTAGTATGTATCCTCGAACTGCATTGTGCACTCCATAAATAAACATAATAAAATCTCTCCCTCTTCTTCCCTAAACTTCCAAGCCCTAAGATTCAAGCTCCAAGGCTCAAATTATAAATTTTTCTCTAAGACATTCTTCAAATTTAGGTATTTAGAACTTCAATGAGAATTCCCTTTGATCCTCATATCCAAAATAACCCAGTTTTCATGAATTTATGATTATAGTTAGGGTTAATAATTCCTTCTTTATTTTAGCAAATTTTATGGTTTCATAAAGTCTTTATGCATGATTATGGTTTCTATGAATATGATATATATTTTTATGATTAGCAAGATTTTTTGCTTTTGTTTTTAATATTTACATGATTTTTATACATATGGTTTCTTGAAATTATATCCCAAGTCTGATTTTAGAATCTTTATGATATTTCAAATAAGGTTTTCACATGAACTTATGATTTTTGTCTAAACTATGGTTTATGCATCAAAATTTATATTTTATGGTTTATTATAAACTATATATTGAAGATACATTCTTTTAAATACATGATTTTCAACATATGGTTTATAATAAGATATGGAGCTTAGGCTCACATCAGTAAGATTTATGAACATTATGACATCTAGATATGTCAACTGTGATTTATAGATTGTTTTGACAACCAGATATGTCACATAATATGTTATGATCATTAGTATATGATGGGATAATTATTTAGTATCGAGATAATAAGTGTTCTGGATAACACTTTTTCTATTTTGCTTGCCAACGTAGGTTTTCCCCCTTTTAGTTGCACATCAGCATCTTTATGTATATGGTTCAAACTTATTAGAAGAACTTATTTTTAGTATGGGGTGTATGAAACTAGAATCCATGTTTTCTCACATGATTTATGTTGGTTATAAGAAACTTTGACCTATCAGATTTAACTTCATTTTAATACTTGACTTGATTTGAATACGATATGTTTTCAGGTAGCATGATTTTAGATGTGCAGTTTTTTATGACTTGAGGCTAACCCCTAGTCGCGTCACAATGCTTAAGGCAACAAGTGACCCTAAGCTTACCCATGATCTAGTACCTACTATGAGCACTGTATAAAATAATAATGAAACATCATGTGCAAAAGATAAACTTATAAAACTTAATTAAAATGTAATACTGAGACTAATACCATCATGTATGAACAACTAACAAAAAAAAACTGAAAGTGTTTGAATATCTAAACAACTAGTCTGAAGGCCTCTTAGACATAAGGAGTTTATAGGAAAGACCCCCAACTAACTCCAATAAATTGAAATGAAGAAATATGTAAAATAACTATAAATACTTGTCCTCGCTGGATGAGAACTCAGCATAACAACTGCTGAGATGTACTGAGCTGACTAAGGTCAATCGAAGAACTGAGCATCAAAACCTATATTGTAAAATCAATATAGCACAAAAGAGATTATACATTCAGTACTTTGAATTTATGGGTACGGATATAGGGACTAACTAAAATATATATGGATACTGAACATGTAATAGTATGCAAGACCAAGTAAATCATATGCTGAAATCATCTGTAGAACTGAATAACTGGATAATAATAAATTGTACACTTGGTCATGCAATCCTCATCTGATATGGTATGAATACTATACTGAAACCATGGGAGCTAACTACAATCATTATACCTTAATTTAAGCTATTGGGGTACAACTTATAAACTTAGTTGGAAAGGTGTTGGTACCTTTCTAGGGGTACTAACACATAACTGACAATGTGGATCCACAAGGATGATGTACTAAAGGATGAGGGCATCATGCCTAAATGATGAGGGACCCATCATAATCTATAGTGGCACTATAGGTCTGGAACTTAAGGACTGCTACAAATGACTCATGCCTAACTGACGGAGGAGTCGCAATCCTTGCCTTCACTTGGTTCTAAGTATTAATAAAACACCCTGGGTTCTAGCCCTAGAAAATTCCTTGATTATTCATCGTTACGATCATCATAAAACTCACCATATTAGTTGTATTATATGGGTATGAGTGGGTTATTCTGTCTAAACCACAGTGGGTGATTTTATGGTGGCTAGCAAACTCTATAGGGATTGTGTAGCATCTATGGGTGGTTGGAAGACTGTGGTGGATCTGTTTGAGTTATATATGCTTTATTTTGATATCATATTTGGGATGGATTATTTACACCCATGCTAACTTTAAATCCTATAATAAGCCAATCGTTGAGTAGAAAGATGATTCCTATCTTAGAGCTTAGAGATTAATCTCCAATGGGTGTCTCTATCACCTCATCCTGGTTAAAGATTCTAACTTGGAGGATCCTTCTTAGCATTTTGCACTGGTGGTGAATGAATTTCCTGAGGTTTTCCCTAATAACCTTCCTGGTGTTTCTCCTGATAGAAAGATTGAGTTTGGGATCGATCTTGTTCCTGGACACTCATCCAATTTCTATTCCTCCATATAGAATGGTTCCAACTAAGTTCAAGGATCTTAAGGAGCAACTCAAGGATCTTTTAAACAGGGTTTCATCCATCCTAGTGTGTCCCCGTAGGGTGCACAGGTGTTATTCGTGCGTAAGAAGGATGGTTTCCTTCAAATCTGCATTTATTATTGGTAGTTAAACAAGGTAAGCATAAATAACAAGTGCCCTCTACCAAGTATAGATGATTTTTTTGATCAGTTGCAGGGTGCTAAGTTTTTCTCCAAAATAGATCTTCAATTCGGGTATCATCAGTTAAAAATTAAGGAGGTGGATATTCCTAAGAGTACCTTCCATAGCTGGTATTGGCCTTTTGAGTTTTTGGTTATGTCTTTTGGGTTGACCAATTCCCCTACGACATTGATGGATTTGTTGAAAAGAGTCTCATCAGTTTCTTGACTTTTTCATCATTATTTTCATATATGATATTCTGATGTACTCTAAGAGTAATGTGGAATATGCAAATCACCTCCGCATTGTATTGTAGACCTTGAAGGAGAAATAGTTGTATAAAAGATTCTAAAAATATGAGTTTTAGTTGAACGCTGTCAGTGTTTTAGGTCATGTCATTTCTAGTAAAAGGATTATGGTGGATTCAAAGTGGTGAAGAAGTGGACTAGACCCACGACTCCAATTGATATTTGGAACTTCTTGGGTTTAGTGGGTTACTAAAATAGGTTTGTAGGGAGGTTTTTAACTATAGCTTTCCCGTTAACTAAGTTCATTCAAAAGAAGGTAAAGTTCCTTTTGTTTGATGCTTATAAGGAGAGTTTTGAAAAGCTAAAGGATAAATCTAACTTTGGCTCTAGTTTTGACTTTGCCTGAAGGCACTGATGGGTTTGTTGTATACTATGATGTGTCCTGCGTGGAGCTTGTTTCTATTCTGTTTCAACATAGAAAGGTGATAGCTTATACCTCTACATAGTTGAAGGTGTATGGGAAGAACAATCCGACTCATGACTTGGAACTGTTAGCTGTGGTGTACGCATTGAAAATTTGGAATCACTATTTGTATGGAGTGCATCTGGATATCTTTTAATCATAAGAGCACTCAATATGTGTTTACTCAGAAAGATCTTAACCTAAGGCAAAGAAGATGGCTTGAGCTTCTCAAGGATCATAATATGAGTCTTCACTACCACCCAGGTAAACCTAACGTGGTTGCTGATGCTCTTAGCAGGTTTTTCGTTAAGTGTCTATCTTATGTGGATAAAGAGAAAAAGGAATTAGTAAAGGACATTCACCGTCTGGCTAATATTGGAGTTTATCTCTTAGACTTCAAGGATAGTGGTGTGTTGGTGTAGAAAGTGGTGCGATCATTTATTAGTGCTGAAATCAAGGAAAAATAGATGTTAGATCTTGTCTTAATAAGGATCAAGGGTGATATGGGTGGGAATAAGGTGATTGCCTACTAGATTAGTAGTGATGATACTTTTTTTTACCAAAGGAGATTATGTTGTTTCTGATGTAGATGGTTTGCGAGAGTGGATTTTGGTTGAGGTGCATAAATCACACTATGTTGTTCATCCTGGTTTGGTGAAAATGCATCATGACCTTATGGAGATGTACTGGTGGAATAATATGAAGCGGAATGCGACTAATTTTGTGTCCAAGTGCACGGTGTGCCAATAAGTGAAAGTTGAGAACATGTAGCCCTGAGGATTGTATCAAGAAATTGAGTTGCCAGAGTGGAAGTGGGAAGCAATTAACATGGATTTTTTTACCTATCTTATCAGTCTCAAAATCAAATTGATTCAATTTGGGTCATCATGGATATGATGACAAAGGTGGCTCAGTGTTTTGCCAGTAAGGACTAACTTCTCACCTAAGGATTATGCCAGGTTGTACCTCCAAGAGATTGTGAAGTTGCATGGGGTACCTGTTTCTATCATCTCCAATCATGTATGCAATTTTCATCACACTTTTGGCGGTCATTTTAGAAAGGTTTAGGGACCTAGGTGAGTGCGAGTACTTCTTTACACCCATACTCGGATATGAAAGAAAAGAGGACTATTTAGACATTTAAGGATATATTTTGAGCTTGTGTGATTGACTATGGTTGTAGTTGGGTTTAGCACTTCCCTTTTCTTTGAGTTTGCTAACAATAATAGTTACATCTCTAGGATTGGGATGCCATATTTAAAGCATTTTATGGCAGGAGATGTAGTCTCCTATTGGGTAGTTTGAGGTCAGTGAGGTAGATATGTTTGGCCCGAATTTGATTTACTAAGATATGGAGAAGGTGGAGGTGATTTGGTATAGGCATAAGTCTTCCCAAAATCATCAAAAATCCTATGCAGACATGAGGTAAAGGTACTTGGAGTTTGATGTTGAAGATAGGGTATTCCTAAAGGTATCTCATATGAAGGTAGTGATGCGGTTCTAAAAGAAAGGAAATCTTAGTGTTCGGTATGTGGGTCCTTATATGATTATAAGGAGGATTGGAAATGTCGCATATGAGTTGGAGTTACCTTCTATCTTGATCTTTATTCACCCGATGTTCTATATCTCTATGTTGAGGAAGTGTATTGGTAATTCGTCGCAGGATATACCTATCAAGGATATTGGTATTTCAAATTCCCTATTTGATAAGGAGATCCTAGTTAAAATCCTAGATCATTAGGTTTGTTTATTGCAGACCAAGGATGTGGCCTTGGTAAACATTATATGGAGGAACCATAAGATGGAAAAGGATACATGGGAAGATGAAGAGGACATGAATTACAAGTATACGTTCCTATTCCTCGTTTTAGAAATTTGTGCTCAATGTATGTGTTAATTCATAAATTCTTTGTTTATTATCTTTGTTAAAGGTAAAAAGGTGAATTCCTTGGTGTTTTATTTTCTGTCTTAAAGGTAACAGTAGAGATGTTTAGGGGTTTAATCGTGCTGATACTGCCTTGTTCTATCTTTTGAGGATGAATGATCCAAGTGGGGGAGAATTGAAATACCCTGGGTTCTGGACCTTACAAATTCCTCGAGTCTTAAGTTTTCTAATCATCATACGACTCACCATACTAGTTTTATGGTGTGGGTATGAGTCAAGTGACCCAATTCGTACAGTGTTCAGTGAGTGGTGGTTGAGTTTCTGTTGTGGGTCTAACTTGCTGAGTACGATCTGTATGTTCTTGATACGAAGGGTATAGTGTCCAACTGTATGTTGTCTAGTGTCTATCCTTGATGTTCAACTTAGGGTATGACTTGAAGGTTACTTGTCTTATGGTGATGGTAAGAGTTAGGCTAAGGAGTCGAATATTGGACAAAATGTGGTGTCCAACTTTCTAATCAAGATACAAGTAGAGGGTACAACTCGTATGATGTGGGTATGAGTTAAGGGGTCAAACCGTACCCTCATGCATCCTTTTTATAGTTTACATTGGTGTATTTTGGACATTTCCCCTAATAACTCCTTTGGACCCCACGACATAAAACACCTTTGGAGGCTTCGTTAATCTAGTATTCAGAATCAAACACTCTCAAACTCTATGTTCAAGAAAGGCTAGGGTTTTCTTCAAGTCAATTAATTAAGGCTCTAAAGGGAAGTCTCTCTCTGTCTTCTTTGTTTTCCAAGACATGTTAATCCTCCCTCTTTTTAGTTCAACTAAAAGCATGCATTAGTGAATGATTTTCATGGATCATTGTTGTATTATTTTGGGTTTTGAAGTATATTTTTGGGGTTTTGGTTGCTCTTGGTTGTATAATTTTTTCCCATGATTTTCTAATGATTTTCATGCTATAATTATGGTTTGAATACGTGGTTTATGGGAATGGTCAATTGATATATCGTTTTGGATTTGGAAAAATCTTATGCCATCAATATGTTTGTTAAAATGTCTATGAGAATGATTTTTCCACATAGTTTGACTGTTACTAAAAACTTTGCATTGCATAATATGGTAATGGAACCTAAGTTGGTTTAAATGGTTTTAAATGTATTGGAAAGTCCTTGGTGGACATGGTATTGGCTTAAATGGAAACTTTGGAGTCAAATTTGTTTAATGGCTTTGGTATGGCATAAATGTATAGACTTCCAAGCTCTAGTTTTGGTATCACGCTACCAATGGTTAATGCCTAATAAATAAGACTCCTTGGTAAATTTTGATTATGTGTGAATGGTTTTAATATGGGTTTAAAGGGGGATGTGTTAGCAAAGTCGTGGAAGGTAGCAGTCCCGGGGGGGGACCAAAACTGGAAACTCTCATTTGTTGATGTAAGGTTGTCTTGGTGACCATGTGAATCATGTAACACTTATATTTTGGGATATTTACTAGTCATCTTAGTTTTTTCTCCAGCTCATGCAGCTAACATGCACTGGGCCCTTTCAGTAGGGGGAGCTGAACCCATATAGCCCATGGGTGGATTTAGGATGGCAGAGCTACACAATGCCAGGTTTAAGGTATTAAATGCATGTTAAACCCGATTTCCTTTCCTGACATGGTATATATATATATATATGTATTTATGTGATTTCATGTGGTTATTTACTTCGATTTTGAATAATGACATTATTTTAACCTTATTTCTGAGAACAGGCTAGCATTCATCTGCTAACCCATGTTCAAGCGTTGTATCCCAACGCGATGTAGGAACTGGCCATACTACTCCTCCTGCTCAGTAGTCTTGGATTTAGGAAAAACTTTGTGTTGGAATAAAGTGGTGAGCTTCAATTATCCGGAAGACTCCATTTCATGCCATAGACTTCTTTTCATATTTTTGTTTATTTCTTAGACTTTGGTTTTTGCTATGGTCGGGGGCATGCCCCGACCAGATGCTCTTAGATTTCTGTTATAGACTTTGTGTGGCTACTATAGGAATGGGCAGTGTCATAATTGGTTTCAGCCTTGGCATTGGTATTAGTATTGGGCCTGACACCGATTAGATTCTTGTTTTGATTTTTGGATTGTTACGGTTATGAGCTTTATTAAATGTCTTTCAATTATAATTGTTCTATCTTATTATATGTTTGAAATTCATCTGGCATAGGGTATAGGGCAGTTATGGTTGCGTATTGGGGGCGGTCTCTAGTCTAGGTCGGACTTGAGATGCCCGACATGACTAGGCCCTGGTTCGGGTCGTATCAGTTAGTCCCAATTAAATAACACTGGCATTATTATTTATTTAACATGACATGGTACTGTATCGATAAGCCTTAACATGAACATGGTAATCTGAATATGATAATAAAATCATGATCTGGCTGACTTGTTACTTGAAAAAGGAAGCATGTAAAAACACATAGGTATCAGGTGTTCATAACCCTCCAACACTATATGATACTAAAATACGATAACATCACTTAAAACATTGGTAGAAAGTCATAATTCAGAGACCCAAAAGATAATAAATATCAGTGAATGACTGAGATACGTGAATTTGAATATGGGAAGGTGTTAAACTCGAAAGGATAATATGTTTACATGGTTTAATTCATAATTTTATAAACTTACATGGCATTGACTTAACATGACATGGGTTTCTGGAAGTTAAATCATATAGGAGCATAATTCATATGGGAAATATTATTATTATGTCTTAAATGTAAAACTAAAAAGAAAACATGCATTAATTTCAAAGCATGTAATAACATAATTCATATGGGGAAACATATGGGCATGGCTTAAATTAAAAACTAGTTAGAGAACATGGAGAAAATTCATACTTAACATTTAAATTTCATGAAAAGAGGATAAAGAATTCATACTTGACTAAAAAGGTGTTTTTGGGACTCAATGGGTGGAAGGAACCCATTGTGAATACCCTACATACCTCAATTTGTTGAATTCATAATGAAAAACTTGAAATTGGAACTTGAATGCTTGAAATCTTGGTAAGAAAGTTTTAATTTTGTTTATTGGTAAAGGGGAACGGTTTGAGTATGCTATCTAATGGAGAATGTGGAAATGATGCCCTTATTAGGCTTTAACTCGTGTTTTGGATGTGTGAGGGTAAGTGGGAAAGACCAAAGTATCCCTTGAACATTTAAGTGGGAAAATACAACCTCCGTGGTACGGAGGTTATCTCAGAGACTAAACTCCATGTCACAGACCTTATTGTGGAGGTCTTGCCTCCATGTCACAGAGGTTATCACGGAGACTAACCTCTGTGTGTCTCTATGTCATGGAGGTTATCTTGGAGACTAACCTTCGTGACACAGCAATGTCGCAGAGGTTTTCTGCCTCCGAGGTCCAAAATCACCCCAAACCTTTTCCAAAAATTCCAAAACTCTTCTGAGACACCCCTTTAATATCCTAAAACATTTTTCAACTCAAAAATCAATGTTTCGGGTTCGAGAAGGCCAAAAATAAAATCCTTGAAATCTTGGGGTCTTGAAAATGGTCAAGTCCCCTGTACATAATGAAAATAATTCATGCCTTTGACCCCTTAAACATACCACTAGGAGATGGAAACGAGCCTAGGATCTTACATGGTATTACAATATCTCCACATTGGGATCATTCGTCCTTGACTAATACTGGTAAGCTGAGATACCAAGAAAACTGAGATCATATACTGACTACTTATGAGCTGAAGCAAGATTAAATAACTGAGTATGAAATATAATACATGGACGAAACTGAATTTATGTATGCATGTAATGACATGAGGATGGTTATACAGATGAAATAGAAAATAAGAAAATCACTTAAGGAAAACCATTACCTCACACTGGATTTGAATTTGTAGAGAAAAGATCAGGATACTTGGCTTGCATATCTGCTTCCGCTTCCTAAGTAGCTCCCTTGACGGACTGATTTTTCCATAGAACCTTAACCAAGAGATTTTTTTATTCGTCAGCCTACAAAATCTGGCAATCAAGGATCTCAACTAGGAGTGTTTCATAAGAGAGACGATCTTTCACATCCATACTCTTTAAAGGAACAACAGAACCAGAATCTCCAATACATTTCTTTTGAAAAGAGACATAAAACACTTGATGCACTGATACCAAATCTGTAGGCAACTCTAACTCATAAGCTACCATCCCATTATGGTTCAAAATCCTATATGGGACAGCATAACGAGGACTGAGCTTCACCTTCTTTCCAAATATCTTCACCCTTTTCATGGGTGATATTTTTATATAAACTAAATCTCCAATATCAAACTCAAGATCTCTTCATCTCATATCTACATAATATTTCTGATGACTCTAGGCTATCTTCAGCTTCTCTCAAATCCACTAAACTTTCTCTATTGACTTAAACACTGAATTCATCCCTATCAAAGCAGCCTCACCTGCTTCAAACCAACCAATATGAGATCTACATCTTCACCCTTAAAGAGCCTCACATGGAGCCATCTGAATACTGGAGTGATAGTTGTTGTTGTAGGCAAACTCAATCAAATATAACTGGTCATCCTAATTACCTTTGAGGTCTATAACACAATCCCTTAATATATCCTCTAAGGTCTAAATAGTCCGCGCTGCCTGACCATCTATAGGAGGATAAAAATTTGTACTGAGATACACTTGGGTACAAAGACCCTACTGAAAAACCACCAAAAGTGAGAGGTAAACTAAGTACCTCTATCTTAAATGATTGTCTATGGAACCCCATACAAATTTACCATCTCCATGATATAGAGTCTAGTGTAATCCTCTATAGAATACGAAGTATTACCTAACAAGAAATGGACTGATTTGGTTGTTTGATATACAATGACCCATAGAAAATCATATGGACAATGCGTACGGGGCAAGCCTATCACAAAATCCATGTTCACCAGCTCTCACATCCAGGTGTGATGCTAAAATCCTAAAGCATACCACTAGGACTTTGGTGCTCAACCTTAACCTACTGATAATTCAATTACTTAGCCACAAATTCTTCAATGTTTTCTTCATACCACCCCACCAATATATTTCCCATAAATCATGATATATCTTAGTTGCTCCTAGGTGAATAGAATACTATGCACTATAAGTTTTAGCTAATATTCATTGTCTCGAACCGTTAACACGCAAAACACATAACCTACCTTGACAACAAAGAATACCATCTCCCCCTTGGAAGAAAACAACAACTCTCTAATCCCTTACTACCTCATTCAACTTCACCAAATTAGAATTCCTGTCTTGCATTTCCTTCACTTTGGCCACTAATGAAGATTTTGAACCATTCTAAACCCATATACTACCTTCAAACGAATCAACCAACTCCTAATCTATCAAGCTAATGAACCTCACAGACTAACTTCTTCTTATCATCCTAAATATGAGCAAAACTACCCATAGAAAATCTACTAAGGGCATCCGCCACTATATTTGCCTTACCCAGGTGATACAACACACTCATATCATAGTCTTTCAATAATTTAAGCTACCTTATTTGACAAATATTTACGTAATTCTACATGACAACATACTGTAAACTCTTGTGATCTATGAGCACATCAATATGAACCCCATAAAGGTAATTCCTCCAAATCTTTAAGGCAAAGACAATTGCTACTAACTCAAGATTGTGGGTTGGGTAACTCTTCTCATAGGGTTTAAGCTATCTAGAGGCATAGGCTATGAACTTACCTTGATGCATTAATACACAACCAAGACCAACTTTAGAAGCATCACAATAAACTAAAAATCCATCTATGGTGTCTAGCAAAGTCAAGGCTGGAGTCTTCAACTCCTGAAAACTCTTTCGGTAGGAATCTAACCATCGAAATTTGAAATTTTTCTGGGTTAGTCTAGACATGGGAGAACCAATTAAAGAAAACCCATCAATAAACCATTTTTAATAACCATCTAAACCAAAAAAACTCCTGATATCTGATGGAAAGATGGGTCTAGGCCATTTTCTCACTACTTTGGTCTTTTGAGGATCAATTGGGATGCAATCCCCATAAAATTATATGGCCAAGGAAAGCTATCAAATTTATACTTACTGAACTTAACGAATAACTGATGATCCTTAAGGGTCTATAATACAACCCTCAAATTATCTGCAAGAATACTCTCGCTGGGAGAATAGACAAAGATGTCATCCATAAAGACTATGACAAACATTTCCAAGTAATGCTTGAATACCTTGTTCATCAAATCCATAAAAATTGTAAGAGCATTCGTTAGTCCAAAAGACATAACTAGGAATTTAATGTGACCATATCGAGTTATAAAAGTTATCTTTGAAATGTCACATTCTCTAACTTTAAAATTATGGTTGCAAGACCTGAGGTCTATTTTAGAGAAATAGATTGCACCCTTAATTTGGTCGAATATGTTATCAATTCTAGGGGGAGAATACTTATTATTGATTAACACTTTGTTCGACTGACGGTAGTCAATGCAAATATTGAGGGAATCATTTTTCTTATGCATTGAAGAGAACTAGAGCACCCCATAGAGAAATAATAGGATTTATGAAACCCTTATAAAAAATATCCTTTAAATATTCTTTCAATTTCATCAGCTCAGCTGGAGCCATTCTGTAAGGTGGAATTGAGATAGGCTGGGTATCTAGAAGGAGATCTATTCTGGGAGTAACTCCAGGAAATATATTTGGAAATTCATTTACAATTAGAACAGATTCAAGACTCAGAGTTTTAGAATTTGAGTCCTTAACTTAAACAACATGGTATATACACCCCTTGGATATCATCTTTCTTGCCTTAAGATAGGAAACAAACTAACACTTAAGCACTGAAGTACTACCCCTCCATTCAATAATAGGCTAATTAGGAAACTGGACTAGACAGTTTTATTCCTACAATCAACTTAGGTATAGAATGAGTAGAGCCAATCCATGTCGAGAATGACATCAAAATTAGTCATCTCTAACTCCATAAGACACACTAAAGTAACTTTGCAAGACACTATGATCAGGAAATTTTAGTATACCTTTCTGGCTATAATAGACTTACCCACTAGGTAGACACTAAAAATATTCTTCTATTATTTTGGTACTAACACCAAAGTGTACAACTATATAAGGAGTCACAAAGGAAAATGAATCTTCGGGGTCTAATAATGCATAAACATGAAGATTAAAGACTTATAACATGCTCGTAACCATATAAGGGGAACTCTCCTAATCATGTCAAGTCTATTCTACTCCGGGCGGCTGTATACCCATGCTACACAGGAACTGGCTATTCTACTCCTCCCATATAGTGATTGACTCAGGCACAACTGTTGGATTAAAGTTGCAAGCTTCCATCTTTCCGAGAGGCTCCATTTCATGTAATGGATATTTTTAGACATTTTGATTTATTTTTAGATATTGGTTTTAGATATGGTTTGGGGCATGTACCAACCAAATATTCTTACTCTTTTAGTTAGAGGCTTTGTGGTATTGCTATGGATTGGTATGTGCGGGATCGATATTGGTGTCATCCTTAATATTGGCATTACTATTGGGGCTGACATTATCAAACATAATTTCTCACTGCTCCATCATATTTTATTTTGGTATTAATCATATTATGTTTCAAAAATTATTCGGTTATGCCCTAAATTATAGCCCTTAGTTTGGTATTAATTTGGCTTGGTTGTTTGGTTAGTACGGTTTGGTGAATGGTATGACTTGGAAGAGTTGGTCTAGGAATAGACCTATCACAAACTTAGTCCTTTTCTAGTTAGGTTATCTTGATATATGTTTGAAATTATGCCCACTAAGAGAAGGTGGCTGGAGGTTGCGTGGGGTAATGGGGGTGGTCTCTAGTCCTGGTTGGACTTGGGACTCCCATTATGACAAGACCACTGGTCGGGTCGGGTAAAGCTGATATTAGGGCTTTAGGTTCATGGTCAATTAGGAGTCTACAAAGTCGTATTTAGTAGAGTCTCTTTTTAGGGTGTGTAGCACGCCACACTCATAAGAGAGAGGCTACAAGGAATTTAGGAATGTTTTACTTTCTTGTTAATCTTTTTTCAAGCTAGGATTCTAAGTCTTGGAATAATTCTCTAATCCTTGGTTATTTATTTTTTAGATCACGCCTTGATGATGTAGAACACAAGAAAACTTTTTAGTTCCATCTTGGGACAATATTGATGGGGTACATCCTACGTCTGGAGTTCATCTTTGATCTCAGGGTCCTAACCCTGATTGGTCTGGAGATCCTACGGTTGCTACTAATCCTCCTCAGAGTGAGGTAACTAATTCAAAATTTCACCTATCTATTTATTTTATTGCTCAATTGGGTGCTGCTCAGGTTGAGCGGGATGTGTCTGGTGGGTTATTGCTGAGGCCATAAGGGTTGGTCATTTTATGAAACAGAATCCTCCTATATTTAATGGTGTAAAGGTGGATAAGGATTCTCATGGTTTCTTGGATGAGATGGAGAAGATATTCAGGGTGATGCAGGTAAAAAATATAGAAGGTAGAAGAGGAAAGGTGTAAGCTTTGTAGCTTATTAGCTAAAAGATGTTGCTTACCAACAGTACATAGAGTGGGATAAAGATATAGGTAATGTGAAGGAGTCATCCTTATGGGATGCTTTTTATGTTGCTTTTTTGGATTAATTCTTTCCTCAAGAGTCGAGTGAAGCAAAGATGGAGGTGTTTGTGAATCATAAGTAAGGGAGAATTTCTATCAAGGAATATGCCTTGATGTTTCATCAGTTTTCAAGGTATGTTCCTAATTTGGTAACTGGCATGGGAGCAAGGATGAGAAAGTTCTCTTTTGGGTTGAATTAGGATTTGATCTTGGAAAGCAAGACTGCTTTTCTGATTAAAGATATGGATAATTCTTGGTTGACTGTTCATATGTAGTAGGTGGAGAAAGAGAAGAGAAGACAGGTAGAGTTCAGATATTGGCAGGGTAAGAGGAGCAGGTTTTCTAATTAGGAAGGTGTGCAGTCTTAGGATAGTTGGGATGGTCGCAAATGGGAAAAATAAGTAAGGAGTTCTGTATCTTTCTCTAATTCTAGTGCTCCTTAGTCGATGAATTAGGGTTATAGGCGTCATTAGAGCAGTGACAATTTTTAGGCATTAGGTACCCAATATCAGGTAAGTTAGGGTTAGTTGATTTCTTTATACCCTCTTTTTCGGTTCTGTGGTCATCTTCATCAGGGTTATTGCAATGAAGAAAGGGACAAGTGTATTAAATATGGCCAGCCAGACAATATGCTCAAGAATTATTCGATTGGTTAGGGAACTTTAGAAGCGGTCAAAGATCCAGTTACTTTATCTTCTGCTCCTGCAACTAGTGGTGTTGTGTCTATATCAGTTATAGCTCCTGATTTTAGTGTTGGTTGGAATAGGTTGTATGCTTTGGCCTTCCAATAAGAATTTGAGGCATTACCTGATATCATTAATTGTACGTTACAACTCTTTTCTCATGATGCTATTGTCTGCTTGATTTGGGGTCCACCTTTTCATATGTGACCCCATATATAGTTGTATGTATTGGTTTTGATCCTGACAGTTGTTTTGAATCCTTTTTCTATTTCTACCCTAGTAGGTGCACGATTATTACTGAGAGAGTGTATATGAGGTGTGTGGTATCTGTTAGTATTTGGCAGACCTTGGTGGATTTGTTTGAACTTAACATAGTAGATTTTGATGTTATTCTGGGGATGGATCAGTTACACTCTTGTTATGTGTCCCTAGATTGTCGGACCTGTAAATTTGTCTTTAGGTTCCCTGGTGAACCAGTTATAGAGTGGGAGCGTGGTTCCCTAGCTCCTGGAGGAGGTTTATTTCTTATCTTAGAGCTTGATGGTTTCTAAAGGATGTCTTTATCACTTGGTCCAGGATAAAGATTCTAACTTGAAAGGATCTTTTTCACAGTCAGTCCCGGTGGTAAATGAGTTTCCTAAGGTCTTTTCAGATGATTTCCTAGTGTTTCTCTGGATAGTGAAATAGAGTTTGGTATTGATTTGGTTCTGGAAACTCGTCCAATTTCTAGTCCTCCTTATAGAATGGCTCTGGTTGAGTTGAGGGAACAGAAGGAGCAACTTAAGGATCTTTTGTATAAGGGGTTTATTCATCCTAGTATATCCCATGGGGTGCATCGGTGTTGTTCGTACACAAGAAGGATGGTTCTCTTTGGATGTGCATTTACTATCGGCAGTTAAAAAAGGTAACAGTCAAGAACAAGTATTCTCTCTCAAGGATAGATGGCTTGTTTTATCAATTGCAAGGTGCTAAGTTCTTTTCTATGATAGATCTTTGGTTCAAGTATCATCAGCTTAAGATTATGGGGAGGATATCTCTAAGACAATTTTCATACTCGGTATGGGCATTTTGAGTTTTTGGTAATGTTATTTGGATTGAGGGTTTTTAGGCAGTTCTTGGATCTCTTTGTCATTGTGTTTATTGATGACATTTTGGTTTATTCCAAAAGTGCGGTGGATCATGCTAATCATCTATGTATGGTATTTTAGACCTTAAAGAAACAACAGTTGTATGCTAAGTTCTCCAAGTGTGAGTTTTGGTTCAATGTTTTGACTTTTCTTGGTCATATTATTTCTCGCAAGGGGATCTTGGTGGATCCACAAAAGGTGGATGTGGTTAAAATATGGCCTAGACTCATGAATCCAACCAACTTTCGAAGCTTCAAGGGTTTGGCTGGATATTATCGGTGGTTTGTGGAGAGCTTTTTTATGATAGCTTCTCCTTTGAATAAGTTGACTCAGAAAAAGGTGAAGTTTTCTTGGTCAGATGCTTGTGAGGGGAATTTCAAGAAGTTGAAAGATACATTAACTTCGGATCCAGTTTTGACATTACCTAAGGGCAGTGAGGGGTTTGTGGTTTATTGTGATGTATCTAGGGTGGGACTTGGTTGTGCCTTGATGCAACATGGGAAGGTGATTGCCTATGCTTCTTGGCAGTTGAAGGTGCATGAGAGGAATTTCTCTACTCATGATTTAGAGCTATTGGCGGTGGTTTTTGCTTTGAAAATCTGGTGGTATTAACTATATGGAGTGCATGTAGACATCTTTTCTAATCATAAGAGTATATAGTATCTGCACACTCAGAAGGAGCTAAATCTCAGGAAAAGGAGATAGTTGGATCTTTTGATAAAGCACAACATACACGTCAATTTAGTGTAAGGAAGTCGTCGTCAATATATTTACCCAACTTTGAAGTCAGGGTTGAATCCACAGGGAACAATGTGAGTGGCGATTAAACTAGTTTGAAACTAAAGCTACAAGTTAAATTCAAGAAAATGATACTAAAAGGAAGTAAAATGGGGGTTTGAGTTTAACTAGTAATTATTGGTCGATTTACTTTCAGTGTTCGTAATCAAGAGTTTATGAAAATACTAGAATTATGTTCACTAGGGCTTACGGTACATGACAGATGCTAAAGGTGACTCAAGATTCTCATGGTAGTTTGGATAACAATCTATCTTTATCAATGATATGCTCAAATTTTTCTTGACCTATTTAAGCGTCTAATTTTCTAATCCTCTCGGACTTAGGAAATTGGTAGTCACTGCCCAGATTTTACCTCAGGTTAATCAACCTTGTTACAACACTAATTCTTAAACGAAGTTTGTTTGAGTCCCTATTAATAATTCACTTCCTACTGTATATGATTTCTTTCTCAAAAAAATCAAAGTAGGTGTGTCTATTGTTTGCAACCAGCAAACGTTAATTAAAATTTCAGAATTATCAAGAAATCCTAACACCTATTAAATCTTGAGTGTTTAGCACATTATCATGACCTAACCCTAGATCTCATAATTCAGGTTGACGGAGTTTAGCCACTCATTATGCAAAGAATGAAACACATAATTGAATTCATAATTGAGAAGATTAACTTACAGAGATGAATAATAAGTAGTGAATCATAGATTAGATCACAAAGGAAAATCCCCAAAATAGTTGTATCGTTCGAATCCAAAAATATAGAGAAAGAAATATCGGAAAATATTCTCCAAGACTCAAAGTATCGAACTCTCTATAGAATAATGATGATGATGAATGAATGCATCTTAGAAAACTCTAAAACAAAGCTTTAAAATTTTAACCTAAATAAGGATATAAATTTAAAGTTGCAGCTTTTTCTCAAAATAGACGACGACATTCGTGACAGCATCAGGAGTCTGACGGCTTATCATGGATGTCATTAGCTTCTCTGTACTTTTGGCTTCTGATGTCTAAGGTTGACGATGACACTTACTCCTTATTACCAACCTGATGACTTATCACGAACGTCATCACAAAAATGTCTTCAACTCCCATTCTTTATTTAAGGATGGCGATATTCATTGCGGCGTATCACACTTTTGACGCCATATTACTAGATGTCGTCACAGGCTTCAACCATGCTTAAGTCTAATGACAACTATGATAGCCTATCATAGGGCTAACGACTTATCACAAATGTCATCATCCACACTTCTCTTTAGATTCCTGCAGATTTCAACTTCTTTGCTTCCATTCTTGTTGGTTCTCTATCCCATCAGCTTAAACTGTCAAATTAGACATAAACAAATCAAAAATGACAAAAGTTGCTTAAAACTTCGTAATTATTCTTGGTTAAAGGTCTTAAATGTTTTAGTAATTTCTCACACATAAACACTCTTAACTTAAAACAATTGCTTGTCCTTAAGAAACTACATAACACCATACTACGATGCTTAACCAAGAGAAACATAAGATACCTATAGCAGTAGATTATCAAGTTTAGTTCAAAACACATTACTCTCTCCATTTTCAATCACTTTAACCCCAAATGTGTATATCAATGAATATCAACAATGTGACACAAGGGAATCTAGATATGACATCAAATTAGCAACAATAATCATGCATATATACAAATTACACTTCCCAAACAAGTAGAAAACTAGCAATGCAACCGATGTACCCTTAAAATAAAGAAATCCCCTTTTTTGTCATAGAAGAAACCACATATATTACCATGGGGACAATCACAAGACACTCACTCTCAGAATGAAGTTCTAATTAATGTATGCCGAATACCATAGGCTTGCACTTATTTTCATTACCCTGATCGTCAAATAGGTCAGATAGGATCACTATAGGTCTTCTCTTTGGCTTGTAATGTAGGCTAAGATCTGGTATGATACTCAATGACATTAAAAGTGATGACGCATCCTTGACTCTACGCTAACCTCTTCGGGTTTCACTTCTTAACCTTTTTCTCTACCTCTCTTTTATTGATCACACAAGCTCAAGGTGGGTGCTATCTTTTCAAAAACCAAATTATATTTTTCTCAACTTTTACACAACTTTTTCTTTTCTTATTCTTTTTGCACCACACCTGACTTTTTATTCTTTGCTATTATTCTACCTTTCTTCATACTCATTTTACATCATGCATCCCTATGATAGCAACCCTTAACTTATGATATTTGCCTAAGTCAAGGTGCGCAGTATCCAAGGAGGACCAGGGCAAAAATAGGTTCATTGTGATGTAAATGGGTAAGTAATAGGTGTCATGAAAGAAATAGGTTATTTAGACTCAAAATGGGGATCAAGGGATATTATGTATACAGGGAATGTCATTTTGGCTAAAAGTGGGCTAATATCAAAACGGCCTATGATCCTCTCCTAATCCCTATCCTACAACCAAGGTAAGACTAACCGGGCAAGTTTTTGATTCACACACAAAGGGAACTAAATAAGACCTCACACACACATGGCATACAAATATATTGCATATCACTACTTATCCGGTTCGTGCAATTGTTTATCACTGATTATCAAGTTGTCAGAACTAATTCCACCCAAAGATGCATTGTGGTCACAATTAGATACAGTTTAGACAGTATTACAAATAGACATTTAGAGAGATGTTCAAAAATCACAAAACATATTAACGGCCTCATTACTTGTATTTCTCCTAGTTAACCATAACACATCACAAAACAAAACACAATACGTCTAAACATGCCAGCTCTACTAGGAACAAGACTCCGGGGAAAAGAGGCACGGCAACGAGAACCCACGGAGGACATCAACATCCACAAGTATCCCCACCCTCAACTTAAAATCATATGATGTCCCCAATGCATCAAACCAAAACATGAGAGTTAGAAACATACCTGTTGCACCACGGGTGCGAAGATCTAATGTCAATCACATAATACGAATACAAATAACAAAATACCTTGGGTTGCCTCCTAAGAAGCTCCTAATTTATTGTCACGGCATGACTCAGTTATCTTGACTACTCAGACTTCATCAAGATACCCTGTTGATAATTATTTATGTCTTCACTTGGAGGATTTGAAACATCGACCCAACTTTTGATCAATACATCTTCGAGGCACATTGGGAAAATGTACGGATACAATAATACTTCCTTTATCTCGCCACTTTGACGACTTGAATCTCTTACCGAACTTTATATCAAATTTCTGGATAGGCTCAATGGGTATTGATGAGATTATCAATAACCTACTTGTTACACATTGACTTTTGCCTTTACAGACCTTCAAATGGGGGGTTTTATTTTGCTCTTTTTGAATACCAAACTCCAAAATATAAGGATTAGGTTCCTTATCCTCAAAACACCTCAATTTCTTAGGTAGGTGGACTTCTATCTCATCCACCAAGAATAATGTTTAAAAATGGTTTGAATAAGGTCTTCTCCTTAATTTCAGAGTTGCATCCTTTTGCGCATCCTCACCCTGAATTAGGCTAGAGTCTTCAGAAAAGATTTGCTTAGTTTATTCTTTTACCTCTAGCACTTTTTCCTTAATCTTGGCATCATCCCTTATAGTTGGTCCGGTTGGTTGGAAAATCATTGAGGGTTTCTCAACATCAAGCACAACATTGATATAGGATTCTTATTCCTCATCATCACACTCTTCAATTATGTTAAATGATTCCATAAATAAGATATCATCTAAATATGATGTGGAAAAGTTCTTTGACTGCTTGACCTCTATATCCATATCCTTTATCATTCTTCTTTCCTTGTTATTTTTCCTTATGTATTGATGTATATCACGTATGATATCATTTGTTGTGTCCACATAATTAAACATTAGTTAAATCATAGCTTCAATGCCACTCTTTCTTGTGCATAGTTCTTACTGTTCTTGACAATAAGACCTATCAAAATTATACGAAGAACCAAAATTTGGGTTAGCATACCGGTTGAAGGGGGCATTTGGAAAATCACTCTAATGTCCATCTTGACTACCACATAAAGAACAATCATACTCCTAGTTGGATGGAGATGGTGCAAATATCTCTCTCCAGGGAGCATATCTATAATCTTGCCAAAATGAGGTCCATCACAATATGGACAAGAATCATCAAGATACAATTTCCAACCACCAAGCTCATGTTCATTCCAAGACGCCTTAGTCATAAGTAAACTAAAATAAAAGTCTACCTAACACCAAAAATAAAAGAAAACTAAAAACAAATATTTACAAGTTTAAATTCAAGCAAGTAGGCTAAAATTCCAAACCAACTCAATACGCCAAATTGTTCCCTAGCAACAGTGCCATTTTTTATAACGCTCAACTTATAAGTCAATTTAGTGAAAGGAGGTCATTGTCAATATATTTACCGAACTTTGAAGTCGGGGTTGAATTCACAGGGAACAATGTGAGTTGCAATTAAACTAGTTTAAAACTAAAGCTACAAGTTAAATTCAAGCAAATGATACTAAAAGAAAGTAAAATGGGGGTTTGAGTTTAACAAATAATTATTGGTCACTTTACTTTCAGTGTTTGTAATCAAGATTTTATGGGAAACCCAGAATTATGTTCACTAGGGATTATGGTACATGATAGATGCTAAAGTTGACTCAAGATTCTCACGGTGGTTAGGATAACAAGTAATCATTATCGATGATATGCTCAAATGTCTCTCGACTTATTTAAGCATCTAATTTTCTAATCCTCTCGGACTTAGAAAATCTCTATTCACTTCCCAGATTTTACCTTAGGTTAATCAACCTTATTACAATGCTGATTATTAAACGAAGTATTTTCGAGTCCCTATTGATAATTCACTTCCTACTATATATGATTTCTTTCTCAAACAAATCAAAGTAGGTGCGTCTACTGTTTGCAACCAACAGACAGTAATTAAAATCTCAGAATTATCAAGAAATCCTAACACCTATTAAATCTTAAGTGTTTAGCACATCATCATGACCTAATCCTAGATCCCATAATTCAGGTTGACAAAGTTTAGCGACTCATGATGCAAAGAATAAAATACATAATTGAATTCATAATTGAGAAGATTAACTTATAGAGATGAATAATAATTAGTGAATCATAGATTATATCACAAAGGAAAATCCCCAAAATAGTTGTATTGTTCAAATCCAAAAAGATAGAGAAAGAAATAATGGAAAATATTCTCCAAGACTTAAAGTATCAAATTATCTTTAGAATAATAATGATGATGAATGAATGCATCTTATAAAACCCTAAAAAAAGCTTTAAATAATTTAACCTATATAAGGAAATAAAATTAATGTTGTAGTTTTTTCTTTGAATAGACGATGGCATCCGTGATAGCTTACCAGGTGTTTGACGGCTTATCGCGGATGTCATCTGCTCCTCTGCACTTTTGGATTCTTCTGTCTAAGTCTGATGATGACATTGATACCTTATCACATACCTGATGGCTTATCATGAATGTCATCACAAAAATATCTTCAATACCCATTATCTATTTAAGGATGACGACATTTATGATGGCGTATCATACTTTTGATGTCATATCACCAGATGTCATCATAGGCTTTAACTCATGCTTAAGTCTAACAATAACTGTGATAGCCTATCACAGGGCTAACAACTTATCATAGATGTCGCCAGCCATATTTCTCTTCAGATTCCTCCAGATTTCAACTGCTTTGCTTCCATTCTTTTTGGTTTTTTATCCCATTAGCTTAAACTATAAAAGTAGACATAAAAAATTAAAAATGAAATAAGTTACTTAAGACTTCGCAATTATTGTTGGTTAAAGGTCTTAAATTTGTTAGCAATTGCTCACACATCAGCTTTTTAAAGACTATGAAATGAGTCTTCACTATCGCAAAGGTACGACTAACGCAATTGCTGATGCTCTTAGCATATTATCTATGTGGATTTTGGCTCATATATAGAAAAAAAAGAAGGAATTGGTGAAAGATATTCACCATTTAGCTAATCTTGGAGTTCATCTTTTAGAATCCGAGGATGGTAGGGTGATGGTACAAGAAGTGGTTCGATCACCGCTTGGTGTAGAGGTTAAGGAGAAGAAAGTGCCAGATCTTATCTTGAAGAAAATCAAGAGTAATGTAGGTGGGAAAAAGGTAATGGTATTTGAGATCAGTGGTGATAGTACTTTATGGTAATAAGGAAAGTTGTGTGTTCTTGACGTGGATGAGTTACAATAAAGGATTTTGGATGAGGCACATAAATCTCACTATGTTGTTTATCCTGGTTCTACGAAGATATATCATGATCTCAAAGAGATATATTATTGGACTTGTATGAAAATTGACGTGGCTAATTTTGTAGTCAAGTGTTTGGTGTGTCAACAAGTTAAAGTTGAACACATGAAGCTTGATAGGTTATGTTAGGATATTTTCTTCCCGAATAAATATGGGAGGTATTTAATATGTATTTCATTACCGATATTCCTCAATCTCAGAATCAATATAATTTGATTTGGGTTATCGTGAATAGGATGACAAAGTCTGCTCACTTTTTGCCAGTGAGGACTACCTTCTTAGCAAAGGAATATGCAAAATTATATCTTTAAAATATTGTAAATCTGCATGGGGTACCTGTTTCAGTTATCTATAATTATGGTATGTAGTTTTCTTCTTATTTTTTGTGGTTTTTTCAGAAGGGATTGGGTAATAAGGTGAGTCTAAGTACTGCTTTTCATCCTCAGATGGATGGGCAAGTAGAAACAACTATTCAGACATTAGAAGATATGCTTTGGGATTGTGTGATTAATTATGGTGGCAATTGGGTTGAGTATCTACCTTTGGTAGAGTTTTCTTACAACAATATCTATCATTATAGTATTGATATGGCCCCTTTTGAGGCATTGTATGAAAGGAGATGTAGATCTTCTATTGGTTGGTTTGAGTTTGGGAGGTAGATATGTTTGGTCCCAACTTGGTTTACCAGGCTATGGAGAAGGCGAAGTTGATTCTAGATAGGCTTAAGGCTGGCCAAAGTTGCCAAAAGTCCTATGTAGAAGTAATTCGTAGGGACTTGGAGTTTGAGGTTGGGGATAAGGTGTTCTTCAAGGTATCTCCCATGAAGGGAGTAATGCAGTTTGGAAAAAAAAAAGCTTACTCCCCAGTATATTGGTCCTTATGTGGTTTTACAGAGGGTTGTAAATATAGCTTATGAAATAGAGTTGCCTTCTAGCTTAAGCTCGGTTCATCTGGTATTTCACGTCTCTATGTTGAGGAAGTGTCTTGGTGATCCTTCTTTGATTATTCCTTTAAAGGGGTTGGGTATCTCAGATTCTCTATCTTATGAAGAGGTCCTAATTGAGATCCTGGATAGGCAGGTTCTTTTGTTGTGAACAAGGATGTGGCTTCGGTTAAGTTTCTATAGCGGAACCATAAGGTGGAAGAAGTTACATGGGAATCTGAGGATGTTTGAAGGCCAAGTATCCACATCTGTTTTCTGCTCTTAGATTCGTGCGGGAGGTAAGTGTCCTTAACACATCTATATTTTCTAAGTTTTTTAAAGGAAAGATTAATATATTTTCCTCTTTGTTTTCAATCGTTGTTAAATATTAGAAATATATTTGATAATGAAAATGAATCATGTGTGTGGTTTCCCCTACCTTATCCATCATTCGAGGATGAATGTTCCTAGTGGGGGAGACTGAAACACCCTTGTTTTTTGACCCTTGAAATTTTTTTGGAATTCTAATCTCTGGACCCAACATGATGCGTAGGTACGAGCCGTATGTTGGGGTATGAATAGTATGGTCCAGTCAAATACTTACTAGTGTTGGTTGGTGGGATAGTTTTAGTCACTGGAGTGGGTATGACTTGAATAGTATGAGTCATATTATTGGATATGGATCATATAGTTTAGGTTTTCCTTAGCTTAATCTTACACTTGGTTGCTTAAGTTGGATCTGAGTAAGAGTGGCTCATCGTGAGCCATAAATCAGGGTATGAGTCATACCTAGGATTCGTAAGGTGGTTAGTATTCAAACCTCCTGAATTCTATTCTTCAAGGGATATGGGTAGAGGTTACGGATTATATGCTATCAATATAACTTGGGTAGGATGAGTCATACACTGGACAGTATTGGGTCTAACGGTTGAGGCTTTGTATATGAGTTATGGGTACCACTCGTATAGAAGGGTATGACTCGTGAGGGTTAGTCGTACCCTGTGATGGATTTTTGTGCAACTTAAGTGGGGATATTCTGGATATTTCTCCACTTACCCTAATAAGGTACGACGACTTCTAACTCAATTGGGAGTTTTTACCCTATCATTCTATTCATTAACACTTAGAAACTTTTCCTAAACACTTTATAATTCTCTCAAAAGCTTTTGGAAAGGTAAGCTAAGGTTTCTTCTTAAGGAGTATATTGGGGCTTATCTTGGTGATTTGTCTCGATCATCATCTTAGTTTAAGGCATGTTCTCTTCCCTCACTGTTAGTTTCAACTAAAGGCATGGTTTTTATGAATGTTTTTCATGATTTCATTAATGTATGATTTATGGTTTTCAACAATTATTTCGTGGTTTTGATTATAAATGATTGGTTATGGTTTTCCATGATGTGAATAATATATTTACATGCTTAATTGGTATTTTTTATTTGGGTAATTGGATTTCATAGGAATGGTTAAATAGTAATTGGAATTTGATTTGGTTATATTATGCCCCCAATGTGTTAGACAACATGCCTATAAGGATGTTTTCATTGCATTTACTATTTTTAATGGAACTTTTGCCTATTTTAAACATTGTAAAGAAATTATGCATGGTTTAACTGGTTTTAAAGGTAAAATGGATAATTGGTTATGCTTGTGGTGTACACGAAAATCCCCTATGTAGTTTAATATGGTTAATAGAAGGGTACATAGAATCTGTTAAACCTATATATTGTTGGCTATGGGCAAAACTTGTAAGTATAGTCCATATGACGATACCACTACTAATGTCCTTGGTTAATAAATGGTTAATGGATTGGTCGGTTTCTTTGTAATGGTTTTAATTTGGCAATAATAGTAGGGTGTAAAAAATCCATGGTAGGTGGAGGTCCCACGGGGACCAAAACTGGTATCTAATATTTGATGATGTCAGGTTTGGTCTAAGTGACCGTATGCATAATGTCATACTTTGTACTTGGGGGATATACTAGTCATCCCAGATTTTCTTCCTCGATCGTGCAGCTTCATGTACTGGGACCCTTTCAGCAGGGGGAACGGAACCCATACAGCCCATGGGTGGTTTCGGACGTCAAAGCTACACAACCCAGGTAAGGGTTTTGATGACATGCTAAACCCGGTTCCCTTTCCCAACATGGTTATATATATATATATGTGTGTGTGTGTGTGTGTGTGTGTGTGTGTGTGTGTGTGTGTGTGTGTGTATGTATGGTGTTTGCTTATGGATGATTTTTACTTGGTTTTATAAATGACATTGTTATATCCTTATCCTGAGTTCATGCTAGTATTCACCCTCTAACCCGTCTTCAGGTGAAGCCATACCCACGCTATGCAGGAATAGTCCATTCTACTATTCCAACATAGTGATTGACTTGGGGACAACTATTGGATTGAAGTGGTAAGCTTCCATCTTTCCAGAATGCTCCATTTCATGCTATGGATATTTTTAGACATTTTAATTTATTTCTGGATATTGGTTTTTGCTATGGTTGGGGGCATGTCCCAACTGAATATTCTTACTCTTTTGGTTAGAGGCTTTGTGGTACTGTTATGGCTTTTTATAGGCAGGATCGGTATTGGTGTCGACATTAATATTGGCATTGGTATTGGGGCTGATATCATCGGACATAATTTCTCACTGTTCGATCGTATTTCATTTTGGGATTAATCATATTATGCTTTGGAACACATTCTATTATGGCCTGGTTTATGGCTCTTGGTTCGGTATTTGTTTGGCTGTGTGGTTTGGTTGGTACGGTTTGGTGGACGGGATGACTTGGTAGGGTTGGTCTAGTAGTAGACCTATCCCAAAGTCAGTCCTTGTCTAGTTACATGATCTTGTTATATGTTTGGAATTCATCCCACTCTGGGTAGGTGTTTGGAGGCTGAGTTGGGTAATGGGGGTGCTCTTCGGTCCCAGTTGGACTTGGGATGCCCATTACGACAATGCCCCGGGGTGAGTCGTGTCATAAGTATCATATATGGCAGTGGTGACCAGTCCTCATGTCGTTAAACATGAGATTCCAGTGTCCGTCCATTGGACTCACACCTTCACGGTTAGCTATCACACCCCGCCATTATTGCCCAATTAAAACCATTACCACATATCCAAGCCATCATTTCATTTATTATTAACGAAGGCTAAAAGTAGTGGTATCGTCATATAGACTATAGCTTGTTAGCAATGTCCTTAGCCATCCCTTTTAAGAAAAAGGGATTGCTATGTACCCATAGATTACATTTTTAAGTTGACTTGGTGGAACCCCATGTACCCCTAAAAAGTTATTTAGTCTTGTTCTTACATACTCAGTATCTAATAATTAGTCTTGTTCTTACATACTTATTCCAGTCTCTCTCATTTCTATTTCTAAACCAATTCTTGTATCATATCTTATTTATTTGATTATGGTTTCTTGCATCTAGAACTTATTCACCTCCTTAGACATCCAGACACTTTCCTTAGTTCCCCTCCCAAATACAACCCATTTTATGTGCAATTTACAACGCACTTGGACATCTTTTGTTAGTGCTATCTCGACCCAAAATTTAAGATCATGATGGAACTACTGTAGTCAAGTCTCAATAGTAAGTCAAACACCCCCAAAAGGTAAGAAATAAAAAATAATACATAAAGTAAAACAAAATGAGACTTTTGGACCAAATCTAGGTCAACACATGCACAATATAAGAAAACTCTGAACAAAATACCATAAATATTCCAAAAAATAGTGTCATAAGAGAAACAAAATCTAATACATAACCGAATCTAAATAATACATATTTTGTCTCCAAAATAGAAATAAGGACAACTAATAGAAATAAGAGGTCTAGAGTTGACTCTGAAAGCCTAGGCGGATAAGTTCCTCAAGAAATCACCAACACAACTACACGAATCAGCCTCCCTGTGTCATACTTGTTCTAGGATTTGCACCAAAAGGCTTTAGTAGGAGTGAGTATGGTCCACTTGTACTCAGGAAGTATCATAGGCCGACTGAGCAACGTAGAAAATAAGATAAGTAAAGAAACTACTATTAACACACAACTTGCAAGCAGAAAAGTTCCTTAATAGTAGCTCACACCATCTCTATTAACAGTTATGATATATATATATATATATATAAAAAAAATTGCGGAAATAATAATCATATACTCAAGTGTTAAAAGAACTAAATACATGATAATTAATGCATAAAAGCAACACATGATGTGTAAATGCAATTCAATGCAATAGATGATGAAGTGAATAGTTGAAAACCATCACATGACTTTCTATATAAACCTATCAAGCCCTAAATTCTCCAAAACTATGACCTATGTGGGGGAGGGGTCACAACCCGTATAATATCTCAAAATTTTACGAACCTAAACTTCATATCTTAATCTACTTGACCGGCATATCCTCGGTCTAGGTTTTTTTGAAAGTCTAACATAGGTTTTACAAAATTAATGTTTTTCAATGGTACCACTAGCTCATGAATGTGTATGTCTGAAATGAGGATATAATGCTCACAATCAAATAACAAAAAGATATCCAATTCATTCAATACATATACAAGTGTGCACAGAAATCAACTTAATATGTTAGTAATTCATTATATTTGTTCTAGTTGGGCACCATTCGAATAAACATGCATGTTGGACATCATTAATTTCATACAACACATAACTTGATCATTTCTATCATGATAAGGAAAATAGTGCTCAATAAATCGTACAATATATATTCAAGCTCCCGCAGGGGTATCACATTAAGAAATAAAAATAATTCCCCATACAGGCATCACACAATTTATAGTAGCTCAATAAAGTTATTTCCCCAACACATAACATGCTTTACTTATTCATTAAATACCCAGCCCAATTTGAGGAAAGGTAAGCCATCACCTAAATCAAAGAAACAAAATCCAAGCCTAAAGAACTTCAACATAGAGCCTTCCCCTTTCGAATGGCTTCAAGATAAACTACAACATTCAAATATCATACTATGCATTAAAAAAGCTAATGATACCTATATTGCCCATATTTAAGATGTGTCCAAAACAGATTCAAAAATGAGTTTAAAAATAAAAGAGGTAAAACTAAAGTTTTATTTTACAAATCCATTCCTCAAAGTTAGGATCTACAGTTTCAAACCTATGCAAAAATGAATTTAAAATAAGGCTTAAATAAAAAAAACCATTTTAAAGCTTTTCAAAAAAAATCTCAAAATTCCATGTTAAAATTCATAATTAAATAGTGTTTGGATGAATATAATTCAATTTAGAGTAATGAAATTGAGGTTGCACCAATTTTGCTTCAAGCCAACAATGCTCCGAACAAATCCTTGATATTTGGATGGGACCCTATAAAAATAAGACACATATGCTACAAGGCGAAATTCAATGTTTTAGACTCAATAACGATATTAGATTTTTGAATAAAAATTATTTTCAATAAATTAATCCCCCAAAACCCTTCGAAGTATATTTTATTAGTTTTTCAAATAGAAGATCAAAATATAAATTAAAGACTGTAAAGTTGAGAAAACCCTACAACTAACACAAATTAGTTATTGTAGATCTAATAAAACTGTCCAAATTGCAATCCAACACCTAGAATATCAAATGTTGACTGAAGACAACTTTTAAACTTTTAAAGCTCGAAAACACCTCAAACTCTCTCAAAACCCCTAAAGGCATTGGGAACTGTGTAAACCATCCCCAAATTCAAAACTCCACTTTTAGAAACTATGGTGAAGTAAAATATGATCAGATCACATCAAAAGAAAAATATCACAAGTCGGTTCATTACAAGTGCTTTGATAAAAATAATCCTTACTTTTTTCCTTTTGTTAGATTGTTGAACAATTTGATTTGTTGGAAACTAAGTTCAATGGGCTTTAATTTTATAGGTAGAAATCCCTTTAATTTCTTACAGATTAAGAGATACACTTCACTAAAGTTGAACCTTGATTGAAAATTCAACATATGATTTGTATCTTCCACGATACATGTTTTGCCTTCCACCTGAAACCAATATATGACCCATAAATTCCATGTACGATGGTACATAACTCCTCACTCTCCAAATAATAGTTTTTTGATTCTAAATAATGCACAATTAAGGTACAACCTGGACATTCAATCTACTGTTGTATTTCACACAAAACTTGGCGTAACTACTTCAAACCTCGATCATTCCAATCCTTAATTAACTCCAAACTTACATGACTTTATCAACACAATAGATCCTCCAAAATCTTAAGAATCTTAAAAATTTTGGGTTGGTTAGAACACATATATCACACACACACCCCGAGATAATGAGGATCACAACTCTAAATGATAACCAACTTTTGGGATCTTCAAAAATTTCAGTAGAGCCTCATTTCAAATTAAAACAAAGACAAAATTACATTAGTAATCAAAAATTTATTTATCAAAAAGTGTGATATTAAATTTTCTTTACTTGGTTTTAACGTATTGAAAACAATATAAGTGCATCATTTATGTGGATTATTTTCCCGAAAAATAAAATTCACTATTTATCATGTAATAGAGATATTATATTCAATATATCCAAATAAAAAGTTCTCATATTTTTCTTATAAAAATTATGTTATTAATTTATAACCCTTGAGCTTAGGTTAGATTTCAACCCATTGAATTAATCATCTTAATCCACTTATAATCAATTTAGCTACAAAAAAACTATGTAAATTACCAAAAATCCCTATCATATCTATGAATACCTCTATACTTAAAAATAATTACATATTCTCTCATCACGTAATAGTTTGCTACTATATTTTAACTCAAATAATTCTCTCTCCCCTTTTTCTTGATCTCTCACATCCCTTTCCTAACATCTATCCTCTTCCCTCCAGTCATAACAAAACTCCACTACTCTCATTTGTCCCCAAAAAACCACGTGCAACTAGAAATCGACAACCCTTTTGTTTTCTTCATTTCTCTAGCATCGAGCTTCTAGCTCCAGCGAACCGGAGTAAACCAACAATCAAGACACAACTTTCCTTCCCCTTTTCCCTTGCTGATTTTTTATAGAAATCCTAATGAGCCTCCATTACCACAACTTCACTGCTACTCCCCTGTACTCTTTCACTTTTAATGAGGGCTCTCATACTGTTGGACTATTTGTATATCCAAGCTATTACTAGATCTACTTTTTTTTATGAACTCTAATACCCCTATAATTGTAAAATAATCATCTCTCTCCTAATGATTTAAGCCCTTTTTGGATTTAAGTATAAGCATGGATATATGTACATTTATCTATTCATGAAGATACAACACCTGATTTCCAAGTTGGACTATATCTATATACGGATACAACCTTATCAATATGAGATACATTTACCTTTGATACCATATAAATGTATTTATTCATGGATGCACTAGATAATTGTCATAATTTGCTCTAGATATAATGTATCCGACACATATACTGTAACACCCTGAATTTTCAAGCTAAGATGCAACTCGTTCATTGAAAGTTTATAAACCCAAACCTGATGATTATAAATAGATTTTTAAGATTAATTATTAGGGAGTGAAGTGATTTAGATATAACTTAAGGTCCTAAGGAACCTCTAGCTCAAAGTTGAGTTGAAAGCTTCCAAATCAATTGGGTTCTTGTATGAGATTTTGCTATGGTGATTTTTAAAAAATCATAAATCCTTGTATATGAAGATTTTTATAGCTCAATACCAACAAAAATAATTTTCTTTGAGTCTTATTTCCAAATTCCATCGACCATTCGACAATCTAATACTGAAGTATAAGGTTATGCTTAGTTTACCCAAAGGTGTCAGTCTGCTAAAAAGTGTCAAATCATAACACTTGTGATGATTCATCAAAGAGAATCATTAGGAATAACTAGAAAGACTAAACTTTGGCTAAATTTTTATGGTTTGTGTGATGATTGGTCAAAGGTTTGATGATTGATAACCTAAACCATCAGGCAAAATTTTTTTACACTTTGAATAGTTTTTGAAGGGTAATTTCGTCCATTCCTTACCCTAAACCTCTCCCAATAAATTTACTCCATAATGAACTTTATTTCTCTGAAAAATATTTGTCGAATCCCCTAAATTCTTTTCCTTCTCCCATGATGCAAGAACATAAAGAGACAGGTTTCTCAATGCCCATAATTACCAAACTTCCAAGTTCAAGAATTTTTTTGAGAATCTTCTTCTTCAGGTATGTGGAGTTTCCACATGGACTTTGTTTCATCCTTCTGCCCAAAAATATAGCCTTCTCATATGATTGACAAATCTAGAAACTAGTGTTCATAACCCAATTTCTCATGATATTAAATTTTTTGCTTCCTTAAGAAATAATTTATATAGTCTTACTAGATTTATGAACTTTATGGTTTAATTATGATTCTATTTGCTTGTTTGAACACATAATTTACCATTTGTTAGTTTTGACATGACATCTTACAAATTATCAGTCATTACATAATTTTAGCATGATTTAAACTATTTTACACTATTAAATCAAATGATCTTACACTTGTACAAATGATATGGATTCGATCTAGGATTATGGATTCGCTAACAATCATGTCATGTATCAATTTCATCAACTTCCTTGATTATATAGTTATTGATAAATAAGGTTGATTATATGATCATGATCTTCTAAACCTCTAATCATGTCACGACTCAAATCGAGGCTCTGGTTGTGATAGACATCCCAAACTACACAAAACTTGAGATGACCCATTAGCCTTAAATCATGAGCACAGTTATAAGAAGTTGCAAAATTCAAACCATGGAATAATACAACTTGCATAGTAATAATAAGAAGTGTAAAATTCAAATCCAAATTCAGAAAAAATATCCAATACATGTCTACACAACCTTTATCCAGAAAACCATCAACTAAGTTGGGACATGACCTCGGCTATGCTAAAAGAAAGCCAAAAGTATTGAAATAGTAAAAAGACTAAAGAAAACTAGGCTTTTTAAATGATAGAGGGCCTACCACTTCAATAGATATCTGATGTGTGAGCAGATGCTAACACATTTAAGGCTTTTAACATAGAATAATTGCAAAGTCTTAAGCAACTTTTGTCATTTTTGATTGTTTTCTCTTTGATATTGCAATAAAAGTTGAGATGCAAGAGACTCAGCAAATGGGAGTAAAAGAGTTGATTTCTGAACAAGTAGAGAAGAAAGTATAGCTGACGACTTGTCTGATAAGTCGTCAGCCTTTTGATAAGCTATTAGAGTTGCCATTAGGATTAAACAGAGAATAGAGTTTAGCTGGAATTAGTGACGACATCTGTGATAGACCGTCAGAAGTATGATAAGCCATCAGGCTCATTATTAAGCTTAGGCAGGGAATGGAGTTTGATATGAAGAAGTGACGACATCTCTAATAAGTCATCATATGTCTGATAAGTCGTCAAGCCTCTTCGTCATCCCAAGGCAGAGTTATCAAAAGTGAAGAGGAGCTGACGATATTCCTGATAAGCAGTCAGACTCCAGATAAGCCGTCACACATGTCACCGCCTATCCGAGAAAATACTGTGATCTATGATTTTATTTCCATAGTTAGGCTGAAATACTTAAATCATATATTAGGGCTTTCTAATCATCTTGGAACTAACATTTTGAGCATTTTTCTCTCTAGTTTTCTGACTCTAATAAGATAATTAATTTTGGATAGATTATTACCATTATTTTTGGGATTTTTTACTAGATCAAATCTGAGAAATGCTTGTTGCTATTCATCTTGCTTTAAGATCATCTATCTAAGTATGAAGTCAACTTGTTGTCTTACTTATTTTATTATGAGTAGCTAAATTCCTTTAACTCGAGTTGTGGGATCTATGGGTTTGGGTTTGTAACGTAACTAAGTGTTCAAGATTCTAACGGTGGTAGGAACTTCTTGTTAATTCAATTATTTTACATGATGACTATTGGTTGCAAACAATAGGCCTTACTTACTGTTGATTCTTGAGATAAGAAATTAATCCTAGTAAGAAGTGAATTATCAGCAAGGACTTGGAAGCATTAAACTTCCATTTAATAATTAATGTTGTAACAAGATTAATTAACTTGAGATAACATCCTGTTATGAAATATAAATTCCCTAAGTTCGAGAGAATTAGGTGGTTAAATGTCTAAATGGGTTGAGAAACATTTAGACATAGCTTCGACAAGGATAGTCTATTGTTCCTACCTACCACAAGAATCTTGAACCATTACTAGCATCTGTCAAATCCCAACACCCAAAGTGAACATAACTCTGGTTTTCCTTATCATATTGATTTCAAACATTAAATTGAGAAGTAATTATTTGCTACCTTTCCAAAAACCTCCATTCACAGGAAACTGTTAACTATCAATTGATTAACCCACAGATAACTCAAATTCACACCATATTCCCTGTGGGATTTGACCCCAACTTAGTTGGGTTATCTATTGAAAACGATTACTTATATTCTCATAAGAAAGGTGTAGTTTGAGTGTTATCACTGTCCAACAGAAAAATCAAACCACCAATGCTGAACAAAGTCATAAGAAAATCACTTCAAACCTACATCATGAAATGATGTAGCATCCGAGGATGATCGGTACAACGAGTACTGGCATGAAACCCAAGAAAAGTTATAAAGTATATGGATTTACCAAAAACCATTCATAAATCACATGTACAACAATCATAGATGTAATATAATATTGGCGTAGGGAACAAGGAAAAAGAACATCACCATTTAAATTTTAATCATGAACTATGTAGCTTATATCGACCTTCAGGCACTCACGAGCTATATGGGTACGGATCCCTACTGGAAGAGCCCTAATCTATGTTAGCCTCATAGATCGAGGAATGAGATTAAAGTAACTAAGAGAATAGAATACCAAAAATATACTGTGTAGTACTGCATAAAGCAAGCATAGAGGTCATAGACCCCTAATGTCGGCAAACTACACTTTCCCGGTGAAGCTACACAATTCCATTAAATCCCAATTAAATAATTTTTCGCATACTGATTACCATGGAGTCTACTATTAAGTCATTTCTAAATTGATATAGTCATACTAAGAGAATTGCAATCCCTTCCAATTATGTCATACCATATCTATTTAACCTTTTAGAATCTAAATTCCATTTAAAAATCCATAACAAGAGCCAAAGTTTGTTTCATATCTTGCCTTAAGGCAAGAAGGTTAATATTAAAAGGGTTTATATACCATTTAGTTCGATTCAAAGACACTAACTTTGAAGCCCCAACCATTCAGTCAGTCCGTATAGTCAGTTAATTTCTAGCGGTCTTCCTTAATAATTTGCTAGGGGTACATCCAAACGAAGAAATAGAGTTTAGTATTGACCTTCCTCCTGATACTCAGCCCATCTCCATCCCACCATATCATATGGACCTAATTAAACCCAAAGATTCAGCTTAAGGATATCTTAGATAAGGATTTAATTAGACCTAGTATTTCTCTGTGTGGTGCTCCAGTCCTATTCATGCGCAAGAAAGATGGCACTATCAGAATATGTATAGACTATAGACAGCTAAATAAGGTTACTATCAAGAATAATTACCCTATTCCTAGGATCGATGATTTGTTCAATTAGCTTCAGGGTGCCTGATGATTTTCCTAGATAGACCTCAGGTTGGGGTACTACCAATTGAAAGTCAGGGATCATGATATTTCAAAGACTACTTTTAGGTATGGTTATTTTGAGTTTGTAGTTATGTCATTTGAACTAACCAATGCTCCTACAACCTTTATAGATCTGATGAATAGGGTCTTCAAAAAGTACTTGGATATGTTTGTCATTGTTATCATAGATGATATTTTGGTGTACTCCCGGAGTGAGGAGGAGCATAAAGACCATTTGACCAGAGAGTTGTAGATCCTCACGGACCACTAATTGTATGAGAAGTTTAGTAAATGTAATTTTTTATTGGAGTCTGTTACCTTTTTGAGGCATGTTATTTCAGGGGCTGGTAATCATATAGACCCTCAGAAGACTAAGTAGTGTAGCACTGGCCTATACCCATAACTCTATCCGATATCAAGAGATTTTTGGGTTTAGCTGGGTATTATAAAAGATTTATTGAAGGGTTTTCCTCTATAGTATCACCATTAACTAATCTGACTCAAAAAAGGTGAAGTTTATATGGTCTGATAGATATGAGAAGAGTTTTAAAGAATTAAAGGATATATTGACTTCGGTACTGGTGTTAGATCTTCTAGAGGGGTTAGATGAATTCATAGTGTATTGTCATGCTTCCAGAGTTGGGTTAGGTTGTGTCTTGATGTAAAATGGGAAATTAATAGCCTATGCCTACAGATAGCTTAAGAATCATGATAAAAACTACCTAACTCATGATTTGGAGTTAGCTGTTGTAGTGTTCGCTCTAAAGATTTGGAGTCACTATCTCTATGGTGCATACTGACATTTTTATTGACTATAGTCTACAGTATTTATTTTCACAAAAGAAACTAAATCTTCGTCAATGGAGGTGGTTGGAATTATTAAAGTATTACATCATGAATATGCTCTAACATCCGAGTAAGGCAGTTACGGTGGCCGACACATTGAGTAGTTTTTTTATGCGTAGTGTGGCTTATTTAAAGGATCAAGAATGGGAGATCACCAAGGAAGTGCATAGATTGGCCTATTTGGTCGTATGTTTACTTGATAAGGGTTATGGGGAAGTAGTGGTGTAAAATAGTTCTGAATCGTCTCTAGTTTTAATTATTGTCTATTGGCTGCAAATGATAGATAGCACCTGCTTTACTTTTCTTGAGATAAGAAATCAACTATAGTAGGAAGTGAATTATTCATAGGGACTTGGAAGCTACCAACCTTTCGTATAATAAATGATGTTGTAACAAGGTTAATTAACCTTAGGTGAAGTCTGGTCAGTGAATACAAATTCCCTAAGTATGAGAGGATTAGGTAATTAAATGCGTAAGTAGGTCGAGAGATATTTAGGCATAACTTTGATAAAGACAATCTATTGTTCCTACCTATCATTAGAATCTTGAATCACTATTAGCATATGTCAAGTACCAAAACCCATAGTGAACATAATCCTGGTTTTCAATAAACTCTTGATTACAAACACTAAAACTAAAGTGACCAACAATTGTTTTCTAATCTCAAAAACCCCCCATTTCAGGAAACATCCAACTATCAGTTGATTAAATCGCAGACGACTTAAGTTCACACCATATTCCCTGTGGGATTTGACCCCAACCTAGTTGGGTTATATATTGACAACGACCGCTTACATTCTCATTAGAGAGGTGTACTTTGAGCGTTACCAAAAATTGTATCATTTCCAAGGAATACGATTGTAAATTAAAGTTTGTGTGCACTAATTGACTGTTAGTCTAGTTTCCTAGTTTTATGTTTATTTGTTGTTTTTGGTTATTGCAGGATCTTTGTAGTGTATGCCAAAAACCAAAAGTTTCAAAGAACTATTATTACCATTTAATCTGGAACCACAAAGAATTGGAAGAATGGCAAACCAACAGTAGGCCGATAGGTTAGCAGCCTTAGCTAGAGCTCAGGTGAATGTGTAGAATGTCGTTCAACAAGTACGATATCCAAATCCTAAGGATAAAGATTTGGGATATAAGGAGTTGTTAAACCCTAGTAACCTAAGGCGTGAAGATCAAGTACCTGCACAGTACAACGTAATGCTAATAGGAATTATCTATTCTGAGGAAGGAAAGAGTACCAATCAGTCTTGTATGACCTCAATGATGATGATGATGGAATGGATGGAGCAGGTGCAACGGGTGAAATTATTCCTCCACCGTTGGCACCTGGGGAAAAATTCAATATTACAAGTACTACAATTCAACTCTTCAATCTGAAGGGGCTCTTTGGTGGCCTTCCTAGGGATGACCTAAACTTGCATCTGGTGAACTTTGTCACCATCTGTAAATCTTTTAATAACCCAGGAGTGGGCCAGAATACAATTCACTTGAGATTGTTCCTGTTGTCTCTTTCTGGGGAGGAAATAATATGGTTAAATAAGCTGACACTCAATTTTATAACCAACTAGAGGCAGTTAAAAGGAGCTTTCCTAGAAAGGTTCTTTCCACCCTCCGGAAGGGTACAGTTGAGGGATGATATCAATAACTTCAGATAGCTCCCGACCAAAGCCCTGCATGAAACTTGGGAGAGATTTAAAAAGAAGCTGATACATTGTTCGAACCATAATATGATGGACATACACTTGATGGAGACTTTGTACAGGGCTCTTAACTCTGTGACAAAACCAATTATAGATAATGCTGGTGGTGGTTTTTTTGTTGATCTTACATTCCCAGAAGCTTTAAAAATGCTAGAGAGAATGACCAAATAGAGTCGGGCATGGCATACTAGAGACTCTATGATAGCAAGCCCCACTATTTCTATGGCTATGACTGTAGAACAATGCAGAAGAGACGAGAAGCATGATCAAGAAATGGCTCACCTAAAAACGCAGATGGACTTTCTAACTAAGCGCTTGCTATCAGGCAAGATTGAGAAGGTGAAAGTTGTGGGATCTGAAGATAGAGTTGATACTAATCCAGAAGAAGAGACAAACTATATTAATAATCTGGGAGTTTTTGAGGCAATATCCAAGGGAATCAAGGTCGGAATTATTAAGATAATCCTATTATAAAGATAGGGAGCAGGGAAATTGGAAGATCAATAATGATAGGAGTGGGCTATAGTCCCTCTTAGAAATCGTGAGGCTACTATGACAAGTTCTGAAAATATGTTCATGGAGGACATGATGGCTAAATTGTTAAAGGGAGTGGAGGCTACCAACTCAGGAGTGAGTACCATGAAGACTGATTTGTCATCTATTAGTCAGTTGGTAAACTTGCACTCTACTTCAATCAAGTAGTGGAATAGCAAGTGAGCCAACTTTCTATAGTACTAAATCAGAGGAAGAGTGGAATATTACCTAGTGATACTGTCCAGAATTTGTGGAATGATGGCTCATGTATGGAGATTACCATAAGAAGTGGTAAGATATTACCTCTCCCTTCTGTGGGCAAAAATGTAGTTAATAGGGTATTTGATGATGAACAGGAAGAAGATAGTCTAGTGGAGTCTGAGAAGCTAGATGGTTCGAATGATTCTCCAGAAAAAGGGAAATAGAAGGAGAAGGAGGTTGTGGTGAAAACTCTCCCAAGAACACTACCTCCCTTTCCTTAACAACTGAAGAAAAAAATTGATGATGCAAAATTCAGCAAATTTAAGGCCATGCTCAAACAATTAGCAGTGAATCATCCTTTGGTGGAGGCACTCGCGCAAATGCCAACATAATCTAAATTCATGAAGGACTTTATGACTAAGAAAAGAGCGGTGAGCTACGAATCGGAGGATAATCTCCAGTATTGTAGCGCTATTTCTACAAATACCTTTGTGCAAAAGAATCCAGACCCAGGAGAATTCACTATTCCGTGTAAGATTGGGTCTCTGAAATTCGCTAAGGCATTATGTGATCTGGTAGCAAGCATTAATCTGATGTCTTTGGCTATATATAGAAACCTGGGTTTGGGAAATCTCACACCCACCAATATGCGACTCGTGATGGCGGATAGGTCAGTAAAATGGCCTGTTGGTATTTTGTATGATGTGTTGGTGAATGTATCTAGCCTCATATTCCCTATGGATTTCATCATTTTGGATTTCAAGGTGTACTTTGAGGTGCCTATAATCTTGGGTTTACCTTTCCTCGCAACCGGAAGTGTGTTGATTGATTTTAGAACTAATGAGCTCTTATTCAAGATGAATGATAAAGTGGTGTGATTTAATGTGTGCCAATCAATGAAGCAGCATAAAGAAATGAGTCTATTCTCAGTTGTTGGTGTGTATTATAAAGATGAACAGGAGGTGTCGATAGAGGAGCAACTTGTTGTCAAGCCTTTAGCTGCAGTTCTAATAAATTTTAATTGTGAAGGTATTAAGGAGTACAAAGATACTATTTGTGCTTTGGCAGGATTGGGTTCATACTCTTATGCTTCTATGAAGCTAGACCTTGATCTTTCAAAGAGGCCAACACCACTAGCTAATTCATCCATTGAAGATCCATCAGTGTTAGAATTGAAAAAATAGCCTAGGTATTTAAGGTACGTGTTTTTTGGCAACGAAAACATGCTACCCATTACTATTGAGGCTGATTTGGGCGAACAACAGGTAGAAGCACTTATTTTAGTACTTCAGAGTTATAAGAGAGAAATAGCATGGACTATCGCAGATATTATTGGCATTTCCCTGACATATGTATGAATAAAATACAACTTGAGAAAGATAGTATTCCAACCATCGAGCACCAGTGCTATCTTAACCAACCTAAGCAAGAGGTGGTTAAGAAGGAAATTATTAAGTGGTTGGATGCAGGAGTGGTTTACTCTATTTCTGACAACAAATGGGTAAGCCCAGTTCAATGTGTGCCAAAAAGGGGGCATGACTGTGGTTGCAAATAAAAGAAATGAGTTGATTCCACTTAGGCCTGTGACTGGGTGGAGAGTTTGCATGGACTACCGCAAACTAAACTTATGGACTTTGAAAAACCACTTCCTGGTGCCCTTTATGGACCAAATGCTTGATCGATTGGCCGGAAGGAGATGGTATTGCTTCTTAGATGGTTATTTTATATGTAACCATATCTGTATTACTTCTAAAGATCAGGATAAGATGACATTCATATGCCCATATGGCAACTTTGCATTTAAGAGGATGCCATTTGGGCTATGCAATGCACCCACTACTTTTCAATAGTGCATGATGTCTATCTACTCAGATATAGTGGAGGATACCATAAAGGTATTCATGGATGATTTCTCTGTGGTGGGAGATTCTTTTAAGCTGTGTTTGGTAAACCTGAGTATGGCCTTGAAATGATGTGTTGAATTTAATTTGGTGCTTAATTGTGAGAAATGCCACTTAATGGTAAAGGAGGGCATCATTCTCGAGCACAAAATTTCAGCAACAGGGATAGAGATTAATCGATCCAATGTTGAAGTTATATAGAAACTACCACCTCCCATTTCCGTGAAAGGAGTGCATAGTTTTCTTTGACATGCTGGTTTTTATCGAAGGTTTATATGTGACTTCTCGAAGGTTGCAACTCCACTTTGCAAACTTTTGGAGAAATAAGTGAAGTTTTCCTTCGATGATGATTGCTTAAAGGAATTTGAGTGCCTTAAAAGAAGCTGGTTGAGGCCCCTATCATTATTGCACCGCACTAGTCAAAATTGTTTGAGATTATGTGTGATTCAACCGGTGTTGCTCTTAGAGATGTATTGGGATGAAAGAAGGACAAACTATTTTATCCAATATATTATGCCAGCAAAGAACTGAATGGAGTGCAAAAAAGCTACACCATCACTGAGCAGGAACTCTTGGCTGTAGTGTATGGTTTTGAGAAATTCAGGGCTTATTAGCTTGGGACCAAGGTGGTGGGCCACACTGACCATGCAGCCTTGAAGTATTTGATGGCTAAGAAGGATGCAAAACTAAGGCTAATTAGATGGGTGTTGTTGCTACAAGAATTTGATTTTGAATTCAAAGATAGGAAGGGTTGTTAAAACCAAGTTGCGGATTATCTATCTAGAATGGAAGGTGAGAAGGCAATTAATGATGAAATGGAGATAAATAATACATTTCTTGATGAGAAAATCTTGGCTGCTGCTGTGGAGAAATTGCCTTGGTACGCTGATATTGCAAATTATGTTGTGAGTGAGGTCATTCTAGAAAATCTTTCTTTCCATCAAAGAAAAAAATTCCTTTATGATGTGACACATTACTTCTGGGATAAACTATATCTTTTTTGGAGATGTGCTGACATATTATAAGGAGGTGTGTGCCAGAAGTAGATGTATTATGTATATTAGAAGCATGTCATGCTTCCCCAGTTGGAGGTCACCATGCAGGTGACCGAGCGGCTAGGAAGGTATTGCAAAGCGGCTACTATTGGCCAACATTGTTCAAGGATGCTCATGAGTTTGTGCTAAAATGTGACCAATGTCAGAGGCAGTGGTCGATCTCCGAAAGGCGTGAGATGCCTTTGACCAAGATGCTTGAAGTGGAATTGTTTGATGTCTAGGGCATCGATTTCATGGGTCCTTTTGTAAGATCGTATAGGATGAAGTATATGTTAGTTGCTGTTGACTATGTCTCGAAATGGGTTGAAGTTGTTGCCTTGGTTTATAATGAAGGAAAGAGGGTTATTGCTTTTCTCAGGAAGAATATTTTCTCTCACTTTGGAATACCACATACTATTATAAGCGATGGAGGATCTCATTTTTACAACAAAGTGTTTCGAGTTTCCCTAGCAAAATATGATGTGAAACAGCATAGAGTAGCCACTCCATATCACCCACAAACTAGTGGGAAAATGGAGGTGTTAAATTGAGAGATTAAAGTTATTCTATATAAAATGGTGAACGCTAGTTGGAAAGACTGGTCTCAAAAGCTCGATGATGCTTTGTGGTCATACCGTACTGCTTTCAAGACACCCATTGGCATGTCACTATTCCAGTTGGTCTATGGAAAAGCATGCCACTTACCAATCGAGCTGGAGCACAAGGCTTTATGGGCACTCAAAAGGTTAAATTTGATTTGGAAGGAGATAGCAGATCTAATACTAGGACAATTGAATGAGATGGATGAATTCCATCTTAAGGCATATGAAAGAGCAGACCTATATAAATAAAAGATGAAGAAGTATCATGATTGGAGGATTGAGAAACGAGAATTCCAAAAAGGTGACTAGGTGCTTCTTTTTAATTCCAGACTCAAACTGTTCCTAGGTAAGCTTAAATCCAAGTTGTTGTAACATTTTTTATTTGACTAGGAGAAATATAAGTACCTGAAGTAGTTAACACGGTTTTGTTATTTTGTGAATACCTCTCAAGTGGTCTAATTCTTTAACTATGTTCTTTGTATCTAATTATGGCCACTATGCATCTTTGTATGGTATTAGTTCTAGTGACTTGATAACCATTGCAAAATAATTGCATGAACTGGATACATAGTAACTTGTGATATACTTATGTTCCATGTGCGTGTGAGATTCTACTTAGTTTCAGTTGTTTATTTAATTCAGAACTTGCCTAGTTAGTCTTACCTAGGTTGTAGGATAGGGTTTAGGAAAGGATCATAGGCCATTTTGATATTAGCTCACTTTAGCCTAATGACCTTCCCTGTATGCATAATATCCCTTGATCACTATTTTGAGCCTAAATAGCCTATTTCTTTTTACGTTACCATCACTGTCCCATTTTTATAGCATAATGAACCTATTTTGTCCCTGGTCCTCCTTGGACACTGTGCACCTTGCTTAGGGAAATAGCCTAAGTTTAGGGTGTCTATTATAGGGGTACGTGATGTAAAATGAGTATAAAGAAAGGTAGAGTAAAAGAAAAGAATAAAAAGCTGGGTGTGGTGAAAAAAGCAAGAAAAGAAAAGTTGTGAAAAAGAAAAAGTTATTGTAGAAAAAAACCACACCCATCCTGAATAAGTGTGATCAAGAAAAGAGAAGAGTAGAAAAAGGTAAATGAGTGAGACCCCAAAAGCTAGTGTATTGCCAAGGAGGTTTAGTCACTTTAAATATAACTAAGTATCATACTAGCCCTTAGCCTACATTACAAGCCAAAGAGAAGACCTATACTGATCCTACCAAACCTGTCTGAAGATCTTGGTAATGAAAATAAGGACAAGCCTATAGTATTTGACATATATTGATTGGAATCTCATTCTGAGAGTGAGTGTCTTGTGATTGTCCCCATGGTTACATATGTGATGTCTGATATAAATACAATGGGACTTCATTATGGTGAGGGCACAGTGGTTACATTGCTAGTTATTAACTTTTTGGATAGTGTAAGCTTGTTACATGCAGGGTTTTTGTTGCTGATTTGATATCATATCTTGATTTATGTGTGTCACATTGTTTCTCTTCAATAACATACACAGTTGTTTGTAAATTGATTGACCTTGGAGATGGTGAAGATGTTTTGAGATAATATGGATGGTTGACTATTCAATGTACTTTGTGTTCTCTTGGTTGTGTTTTAGTTGCTTGAGGACATCCAATTATTTTAAGTTAAGGGTGTTGATGTGTGAGCAGACGCTAACACATTTAAGGGTTTTAACTTGGAATAATTATAAATTCTTAAGCAACTTTTGTCATTTTAGATTATTTTATCATTGATTTTGCGGTGGAAGTAAAGAGGAAAGAGAACCAACAATGATAGAACAAAAAGAGTTGAAATCTGAAGCAAATGGAAGAGTAGTATGGTTGATGACGTTCCTGATAAGTCATCAGCACTCTGATAGGTTATCGGCATTATCGTCAGCCTTAAACAGAGAATGGGATTCAGTTACAAGAAGTGACAACGACATGTGATGAGCGGTCATACTTGTGATAAGTCGTAAGAGTTGCCGCCATCCTTAGACAGAACATGGGAGCTGAGGTAGAGAAGTGACGACATTGTCTGATATGTCATAATAGTTTTTATAAACCATCAGGATTCACCGTCAGCCTTTAGCAGAAACTGTCAAAATTGAAGAGGAGTTGACGACATCCGTGATAAGTCGTCAGCCTCCTGATAAGGCATCACGCATGTTGTCACCTAATCTGAGAAGAACACTGAACTCTTTGATTTTGTTTTCATAATTATGATGAAGTATTTAAAGCATAGTTTATGGTTTTCAAAGACAATTGTGAACCTATTTTGTAACACATGTATTTTGTTATTTTCTCTCTAGTTTCTTAGCTTGAACAAATCAATTAACTTTGAAGAGATTATCATCAATAATTTAGGATTTCTACTTTCATCTAATCTGAGAAACACTCGTTATTCATATTGCTATAAGTTCATTTTCAAATTATGAATTCAACTTGTTGTATCGATTATTACATTATGAGTGGCTAACTCCCTTTAACCCGAATTATGGGATCTATGGGTTAGGTCTTGGTAAGTTGCTAAGTGTTCAAGATTCTAAAGGTAATAGGATTTTTTGATAATTCCAAGGTTTTAATTATTGTCTATAGGTTGCAAACGATAGATAGAACCTACTTTGATTTTCTTGAGATAAGAAATCAACTATAGTAGGAAGTGAATTATTGACAGGGACTTGGAAGCTACCAATCTTTCTTTTAATAATTGATGTTGTAAAAAGGTTAAACTTGAGGTAAAGTCTGGTCAGTTAATACAAATTCCCTAGGTCCAAGAGGATTAGTTAATTAAATACTTAAGTCGGTCGAGAGACATTTAGGCATAACTTCGATAAAGACAATCTATTGTTCCTACCTATTGTTAGAATCTTGAATCACTATTAGCATATGTCAAGTACCAAAACCCATAGTGAACATAATTCTGGTTTTCCATAAATCTCTTGATTACAAACACTAAAACTAAAGTGACCAACAATTATTTACTAATCTCCGAAATCCCCCATTTCAGGAAACATCCAACTATCAGTTGATTAAATCACAAACGACTTAAGTTCACACCATATTCCCTGTAGGATTCTATCCCAACCTAGTTGGGTTATATATTGACAACGATCTCTTACATTCTCAGTAGAGAGGTGTAGTTTGAGCGTTATCACCCAAGAATCATGTTTTAAATCTTATATTGTGAATATTTTGTTGTGGGTTGATTATGCTCATGTTATTATGGTTGTATGATTCCCAAGTTGGAATCTTTATGTGTTTTTCATGAACCTATGCTAGTATGTGGTCTAAAACATGTGAAATTGAGTTGAAATATGGAGTTTTGTTGTATTAATTTGATGGTCATGCCTATGCCCTAAGTCATGCATCCTAGGTGTTTGATAAAATGCCTAAGAGAATAGAAATGATGCATTATAGCTTTATTGTGACCCAAGTGATAAGTGTATGCTTTACCCTATGAATAAAAATGACTTCCATGATATTGTGTGCATTATGAATGGCTAAGGGAATGTCCATGAGATTAGGTTTTTGAAAGTATGACATATTTATATGCAATTCTATTCATGTACCAGATTATGATAACCATGTGCTTCATGAAATTCCCAAATTAATGTATTATGAATTGTTGATATTGATCATCTGTTCAAGAAGTTTCATATCCTGTTAGTTTCATGCTAGCGAATCCTGGGGGTACTTGTACCCGACAATTTAGTTTTGTGCCTAGAGCTAGTGTCATGTTTTCATGATACTCTCAGCCAAGCCATGATTCATAGAATTCAGTTAGTCTCATGAATCAGGAAAACTCAGTAAATTCAGTATCAGTCTAGTCCTACTCAATAATCTCAGTGACCTCAGTGGTTTTAGTAACATCAGTACTCAATAATCTCGGTAACCTCAGTATTCCCAGAAATCTCAGTAACTTCATTTCTCTCCGTCAGTACTCAAATCTTAGTAGCATTCCATCAGTCAATGGAACTCAGAAAACTCAGTTTAGATACGCTAAACAATACTATTAGTATTAGTTTAGTTCAGTTTAACTCAGTTCAGTGTCTCTTCAGTTGGGAGTAGGCTTCAGCACCGAGTGAACCCAGGCATGAGGACATATATTATCAATCAGTAGAGGGTGTGATCCTCAGAAGCAATCCTTGAGTTCCAGAGCTACGTAGCCAGAGTAGGTTGAGATATACCCTTACAATATTAGGTATTTATACATCTCATTTGAGTTTTCCTTATGTGAGAGGTTGATGGAAGATCTCCCTGTTAGAGAAGGTTTACTCATAACTTGTCTTTACCCTTGGCACAGTACTGACACCCTTCCAGCTGGGGTTATAGGTTGGACCCCACAAGTTCAATTTGGGGCATGTCGGTACTTCCCACAGTCTCATTTTTAGATCCAGTTTTAGTAATAAAACTCATTTCAGTTCTACAGTAATCCAGGACTATCAGATAGAGTCAAATTAGTATAGTACGAAACCGAGCTAGTTTCATCAGTATCAGGACTGTCAGATACAGTCACTCATGTTATCAGTATTCAGACTCAATAATCACGTTATCATGATCTCAATTATAGTTATGTATTCATGCATGTATTCTAACATTTATATTATACAGTCAATTATTATTGTTCAGCCATATGAACCCTTGCATTTAGCCTACATCACTTGCACACTAGTACATTTAACGTACTAACGCATTTACGTTATTGTATTTTATACCATAAGTTTAGAAGCACGAGCTCCCGAGCATCCTTAGTAGATCAGATGTTCAGCAGCCAAACTAGCAATGAGTCCTCATCATTCGAGCGTAGCATGATTATTTTATTACCTTATTATTTTAGTAGTTTAGAGTTAGTTGAGGACATGTCCCATCAACTTCACAGTTTTCAAACAGTTTAGAGACTTTCAGACTACAACATGTTTTAGACAGTTTATCTCAATTTTGGGTACTGTCATACCCCATTACAAACATTGTATTATATTTAGTATTAGTTCAGTTTTTAAGATTATGTCCTTACAACTTATATTCTACATATTTACAATGTATTATTCAGTGCTCAGTTACAGATATCAGTCATGGGTTAGCTTATGGCCCTTTGGAGTTATGAGCACCATGTAGCATTCTGGGTACAGAATTCAAGGTGTTACAATACTAGTTAGGGCTCACAATTTAAAGTATTCAATCCATCCTGGTGACACTAAGATGTACCATGATTTATGAGAAATTTATTAGTGGAATGGTATTAAGAGGGACATAGCTCGGTTTATATCCAAATGTCCCAATTTCTAGCAAGTTAAAGTTAAGAACCAGAGGCCAGGTGGTACGCTTTAGGAAATCAGAATTCCTACTTAGAAGTTGAAAATAGTGAATTGGATTTCATTATAAGGTTACCTTATACAAAATGTAAACATTATTCAATTTGGGTCCTAGTCAATCGAATAACCAAATCAATTCATTTCCTACCTATTAGGACATTAGATATGTCAGAAGATTATGCCAAAATTTTTATTCGCGAGTTAGTAAGGATCATGGGATACTCATTACCATTATTTTAGATAGAGTCACACAATCTACTTCCTAATTTTGGTTGTAATATTTGAAGGGCAGTGGTACAAAGGTTAAGCTTCACACTGCTTTTCATCCACAAACTGATGGTCAGGCTGAATGTACAATATAGACATCAAAAGACATGTTAAGGGGTGTATTTTAGGCTTTAACAGAAGCTGGTTTGATCATTTTCCTTTGATCGAGTTTCCAATAATAATAGTTATCATGCTAGTATTTAGATAGCTTTATTTAAAGTATTGTACGGGCTTAAGTGCATATAACCCATTAGGTAATTTGATGTTGGTGAAGCGGTTTTGATTAGGCCAGACTCTGTTGTTAAAGCTGTGGAAAAGGTTCAACTAATTTGTGAGAGGTGACTCCTCAGAGTCATTAAAAATCATATGCAAACATAACAAGGAGGGAATTTAGTTTTGAAGTGGGTGATTGGGTATTCTTAGAGGTGTCGCCCATGAAAGGAGTAATAAGATTTGGGAGGAAATAAAAGTTGATTCCTCGATTTGTTGGTTCGTATGAAGTAATAAGGCATATTAGAGAGGTTGTGTACTAGTTTGACGTCCCGCCAGAGTTAGCAGATGTCCACCCAATTTTCCATATCTTAATGCTAAATAAATGCATTGGGGATCCATCTCTAGCAGTTACCTTGAGAGTATTAGGTTTAAAGATAAGTTGTCCTATGAGGAAATTCCGATTTAAATATTAGATAGTCATGTTCGAAGACTAAGGAATAAGGATGTGGAATCAGTAAAGGATCTTTGGAGAAACCTATTGGTTGAACAAGACATTTGGGAAGCAAAAGTAGATATGTGATCGATGTATCCTCATCTTTTCTCTAAGAATTCATACTGAGCTTGAGGTAATAGTTTTCCTTAAATTGACTCTTTCCCATTTGCTATTTCAACTATATATATATATGTGTGTGTGTGTGTGTGTGTGTATATATATATATAAAATCATTTTCATACCATAACATGCATTCATGAAATCAGTTTAGTCTATGTATCATGTTTTAGACCCAGTTATTTAATCATGTTTCATCTCATAAGTATTTAGTATACGATCTTAGTTTCCTTAGTATCTCAACTTACTTAGTTTAATTCAAGGACGTATGATCCTAAGGTGGCGATATTCTAATTCCCCATAAGATTCTGGGCTTGTTTCAGCTCTTGGTTGCATATTTAATGTCCAAGGCATGAAATTTTTACGAAGTGTTAGGGACTCAGTCATTACAAGACCCCTAGATTTCATGGATTTTATTTTTGGCCTTCACAAACTCGAGACATTAGTTTTTGGGTGGAAACATGTTTAGGGAAGTTAAATGTTTGTCTCAAAAGATTTTGGAATTTTTCTAACGAGGTTTGGGGCAATTTTGGACCACATTAGCAGCAAGCCTCCATGATAGGGCTGCGTCGGGGAAGCGATCGCTAAAGCGATATTTTCCTGTATATCCTTATCAGACCAAGGGTGTTTTGGCCTTTTCTTCTCTCCCCTCTTCCCCCAAAACCCAATTAGAAGCATCAAAAGGGGCATAAATTGCCCATTCCTTAGAAGATAATTTACGTAAACCCTTACCCTCTTACCCAAAATGAATATTCAAGTTTCCCCTCCAAGAATTCAAGCATACAAGCTCCAAGTTCAAGTTTACTTCAATGAAGTCAAGCAGTATGTGGGGTTTGAGCAAGGATAATCGTTCATCCTTGTGCCCAAAATCATTAATTTAAAATTGAATAGACGAGATTTAAATTAGGGTTCACACCTAAATACTCATTCTTGAATTTATGACATCATTATGTGATTTAAAGATTGAATTGTACAAGAGATAACCTTGTTCGTGGTTTGATTTACATTATTACTATTATGACATGATTTTAATTATCTTAAGTTAAGGTTTGATGAATTGACGAAGAATTCTAACTTAATTTTTGAGCATGGTATTTTGATATGAAGTTTCTAATACATGATGCATAAATTTAAAGATTTAAGCATAAATAGTTGAGTACAAAAGTTTAAGCTTATAAGTTCAATTACAAGTTTTACAACTTGGTTAAAGTTTAATTTTGATCTTATGATCTCAGTTAAGATTCAAAATCCACAAATTTACCCATTGGGTATGATTTAAGAAAGAGATCCATAGTTGGTTTCCAATTACAAACCTATATGTTATTTTAATGTGGATTTTCTATGTATGAGCATATATATATATATATATATATATATAAATAGGAGTATTATTTAGAACCGAGAAGAAAATATGGATGAGAGTATCCTAATTTTCAGAAACTACAAGTCGCCATAGATTTAAGAGACCTCGCCATAGATTATCTTCTTTTCCCAATATGGTTGAAGTGTAGTGATCACTTAAGTTAAGGTTCTATTCTAATTGCAAGGGTAGGACAGCTCTCCCCAACATGGGTAAGACGTTGGACTCCGTGATTGCTCATATAGTTTATGTCAGTTATAAGAATCTCCTTCAAGAAAGAAATAAAGTGACGATTTTAGAAACTAAGTGTGAAGGCTCACTAAGTTTATACATTATGTTTTATCATTTTGTTTTATGATCTTTCAGCTTCCAATTTTATTCATGTCAAAGGTGAGTCCTTTTACACTCATCATGCATGATTTGAAAGTTTGTTCAGTTTGTCTTATTTATGAACTCACTCCCATATACTTAGTACATTTCAGAAGTACTGACCCACATAGATATTTATGTGCTACATTGTCTCATAATGTAGGTTCTGGTGCTAGTTCCCTGCTGCACAACTGATTTTGGGCATCATCTCATACATTTGGATACTTGGTGAGTCTTCACAGTCTAAGGACCGAGTCTATTAGAGTCTTAGGCTTTATGGATGTTACTATGCAAATTATGCATGTTACTGAAAATGAGAGCATAGATTTTTCATATTATTGGTTGAAGGATGTTGCTTATGATTGGGTTACTGTATAGAAAGATGGTAGGGGAGAAGATGCACTGTCTAAGAGTTCGCAGGTATTTTAGAGTGCTTTAAAGGATAGGTTCTTTAATTGTTAAATAATAGAGGCCAAGGTAAAGAAGTTTATGAACCTAAGGCAGTTCTCTATGTTAGTGAAGGAGTACTACCTTAAGTTCACTCAATTAGCTAAGTATGCTCTAGAGTTGTTTCCTGATTCTAGAGCTCATATAAGTAAGTTTGTCATTGAGGTGTTTGATTTGGCAGTCAAAGAGTTTAGGACTTTTATGCTGATTGGATATATGGATATTGCTCAGTTGATGACTCATGCTCAATAGATTGAGGCAGAGAAATTAATGAAATAAAAGAGGAGGAACAAAAGGTCTAGGACTGGTCAACTTTAGTATATGCAGCAAAGGTCAGGAAGAGGAGGTCGTTCATATCTCTAGGGTCACTCATCATTACCTGCACCATGCTCAGTCAGTGCCCCTGCACCTAGGACCAAGAAAGAGTAGTAGGGCAGAGATTTGAATTTGAGATCTCAGGGTAGTGTGGCTGAGAGACCTACTTATCCAACATGTGCAAAGTGTGGTAGAACCTATCTTGGTGAGTTTTGATGGGCTGAGGGGGTTTCTATGGTTGTGGAATGGCAGACCACATAATCAAGGAAAGCCAGTATGCTAAGAAGGGAAGTAGAAATGTTCATTCTTAAACTCAAGCCATGATTCCAGTAGCTCAGCCAGGACAGTCATCTCCTCCACAGAGTGTATCATCTAGTATTGGTGGTGTTTAGTGCTATAATCGATTTTTTGCTTTATCATCCTATTAGGAGTAGGATAGTTTTCCAGATGTTATCACTTGTATGTTGTGTGCCTTTCACCTTGATGTATATGTCTTACTAGACCCAGGATCAAACCTCTTCTATGTGAATCCACTTGTTGTTGTACATTTTAGGGTAAGCCCTGAAAATCTTCCTAAGCTTTTTTCTGTCTCTACTCTAATGGGTAAGTTAGTTATAGCTAGGCGATTCTATAGATTATGTCCTATTACCATTATCCATAAGGTCACTCTAGCAGATTTAATAGAGTTAGAGATGATAGATTTTGACATTATCTTGAGCATAGATTAGCTCCACTCATGTTATACATCAGTCAATTGTTGCACCAGCGTGGTGAATTTTCAGTTTCCTTATGAGTTAGACTTTGAGTTAGAGGGTAAATCGGTGATTTCTAAAGGTCATTTCATCTCTTACATTTAGTCCAGAAGGTTAATATCAAAAGGGTGTATCTATAATTTAGATTGAGTCAAAAATACTAAGTCTGAAGCTCTGACTATTCCGTCGGTCTAAGTAATCAGTGAATTTCCGTAAGTCTTCCCCGATGATTTGCCAAAGGTACCTCCAAACAAAGAAAAAGAGTTTAGTATTGTACTTCTTCCGAATACTCAGCCCATCTCTATGCCTCTCTATTGTATGACCCTATTTGAACTCAAAAAGTTATAGGAGCAATATAAGGATATCTTAGATAAGGGTTTCTTCAGACCCAGTGTTTCCCCATGTAGGGCTCTAGTCCTATTCGTTCTCATAAAAGATGGCACTCTTAGAATATGTATAACCTATAGACAGATAAAGAAGGTTACAATTAAGAACAAGTACCCCATTCCTAGGATCAATGAGTTATTTGATCAATTTCTGGGTGCCCGGTGGTTTTCCAAGATTAACCTCAGGTCGGGGTACCACCAGTTGAAACTCAGGGAGCACGATATTTTGAAGACTGCTTTCAGAATACGGTATGTTCCATTTAAGTTTCTAGTTGTGTCGTTTGGACTAATCAATGCTCTTTCAGCCTTTATAGATCCTATGAACCTGGCATTCAAGCACTACTTGGACATATTTGTCATTGTCTTTATAGATGACATATTGGTGTTCTCCTTGAGTGATAAGGAGCATGCAGACCATTTGAGGACAGTGTTTCAGATCCTCAAGGATAGTCAATTGTATTCAAAGTTTAATAAATGTGAATTTTTGTTGGAGTCTATTACCTTTTGGGGGGATATTATTTTATGGGTTGGTATTCATTTAGACCCTCAAAAGACCAATCTAGTGAAGCAATGGACTAGATCTATCACTCCATCCGATATCAGTTGCTTTTTGGGTTTAGCTGGGTAGTATAGATGATTTATTAAACGATTTTACTCTATACCCATACAATTGACTAAGTTAACACAAAAGAAGGGAAAGTTTTATGGTCGGATAAATCTGAAAAGAGTTTTCAATAATTAAAGAATAGATTGACTTTGCCACTGGTGTTAGCTCTTCCAGAAGGGTTAGACATATTCATGGTCTATTGTGATGCTTCCATAGTTGGGTTAGGTTGAATATTGATAAAAAATTGAAGAGTAATAGCCTATGCCTCCAGACAGCTTAAGGATCAATAAGATAACTACCCAACTTATGATTTGGAGTTAGTTGTTGTAGTGTTTGCATTGAAGATTTAGAGACACTGTCTATATGGTATGCATGGTGACATTTTTACTCACTATAAGAGTCTACAGTAAGTATTTTCACAAAAAGAAATAAATTTTCATCAAAGGAGGTGGTTAGAGTTATTGAATAATTATGACATGAATGTTCTTTACCATTTGGGTAAGGCAAATATAGTGGTCGGCGTGTTGAGTAGGTTGTGTATGGGTAGTTTAGTGCATGTGAAGGAGGAAGATTAGGAGTTGGCCAAGGAAGTTTATACATTGTCCCATTAGAGAGAATGTTTACTTGATATGGGTGATGGGGGATTAGTGGTGTAAAATGGTTTAGAAACATCTCTAATCATGAAAGAAAAAGAAAAGTAGCATAACGATCCCATACTTAGCTAGATATTGGAAATAGTTCAGCAGAAGAAGGTCGAGGTTTTCTCTTTAAGGTAATATGGTGTACTTAAATACCAAGGTCCACTTTGTGTTCCTAATGTGGATGGGTTGAGGTAAAGTATACTAGATGGGGCTCACAGTCTGGAGTATTCGATCCATCCTGGTGACACTAAGATATACTGTGATTTATGAGAAATTTATTGGTGGAATGATACTACGAGGGACATTGTTGGGTTTGTAGCTAAATGTCCCAATTTCTAACAAGTTAAAGTTAAGCACTAGAGGCTAGGTAGTACACTTTAGGAAATCAGCATTCCTACTTGGAAGTAGGAAATAGTGACTATGAATTTTGTCATAGGGTTACCTCATACAGCAAATCAGTATGTTTCAATTTGTTTCATAGTCAACGAATGACCAAATCAACTTATTTCCTACTTATTAGGACTTCGGATACGGTGGAATATTAAGCTAGAATTTATATTTCCGAGTTAGTAAGGCTTTATGGGATACCCTTGTGATGTTCGGCATATTTACACGCCTAAACACCATGATTTACCCATGTTTTAGCTAAGTTTTGAGGATAAAATATATAATTCTTGCACCTTTAGTCCATTTTCCTTTAAGTGAGCTGACCTACGTGATTAGCATGTTTTTCAGGTATTAATGATGAAGATTTCAGCACTTTATGGACTTGTGAGCAGCAAAGGAAAACTTCACATTAGAGGGAAGGCAACTTTTGGAAGCTTGTGGACTGAATGTGACGCATGGAGAATTTGTCCTGGGCAAAATCAGTATTTCTAAATACTTAGGGATGCAGCAGTAATTTATTAGACAAGGACATTATAAAAACCCTATTGCTGAATTTTTCAGCATGTTGTTTTCATTATTCAGTTTTCAGATTTTGTAAGTTTTGGGACAGAGAAAAAACGATAGGGCTACACCAACGGAGAGAGAGAAAAACGTCAATCTCTTCTTTGACGTTAAAATCATCCCATCGCGAAGATTATTCTAGTTGTGGTATGATGATCATGTCTATGGTGGTTTTCATTATATTCATGAGTAGCTAAACTTCTCTGTTAGGGTTATGGAAACCTCGTAAGATACTATCTATTGCTATGAGTTTGTGAATTCTTGATGTGTATGCTACTTATATCATTACTCTCTTCGTTTAAATTGAATTCTTATGGTTGCAAACGTAGGAATATGCTAGTATATCATTATCTTGTTCGAGAGAAAAGTTACATGTTTGGAAAAGAGAGTGTGACAAGAAAATAGGGTTTCCAACCCCTGTTTACACGTTAATGCCTTAACCGGATTAACCTTCTTGGAGAGTTTGTACCATTTGTTAAACAATTTAGGCTCGGGAGAGCTAAAGTGAAATAATCCTTGATGGTTGGGAAACACTTGGATTTACAATTAGAATACGAATCTCTATAAGCGCATGCATGTCTAAATTCCGCATTACTCATAGTTAATAGATACGTAGAACTTACAAGGTGGACATAACCCTAACTTATTATTCTCTGTGATTAAATCTTACTAAATACATCGTCTCATTCATTGCTTTGATATTAGTAGTTCACGTATAATCAAATCCCCCCTTTTCCGCAGAATTTTCAACCAACAGTCTACTAATAATTGCAACACTTAGTGACCAAGTATTCCCTGTGGGATTCGACACCCAACCCAGTTGGGTTCTATATTTGACAGCGACCTCTTACACTTTCTAACGAGAGTTGTAGTTTGGGCGTTATCGAATTTTGGGGCCGTTGCCGGGGAATACGGTTGTCTACTAAGTTTGTGATAATTACTAGACCCTTTGGTCAAAGATTCTCGAATTTTACTTTTTGTCTATTGTTTTTGTTTTTTTCAGGTTCTATTCAGTGCATGCCAAATATTTGAATTTCTGGTCAGCCATTATTACCCATAAACCCTAAACTGCAACTTATTGGCAGAATGGAGGCACAACGAGATATTGAAAGAAGGATTGCTCAACAGGAAAAGGCTAGATTAGCTGCATTGGAAGCCGCTCAAGTGTATCAACAGAATATTGACAACCCAGGTCGGGCAACAAATCTGGATGATGAGGACCTGGGTGATGATGAGCTACTAAATCCAAGGCGTGCAGATGATGTGGCAGCGCCTGTGAACAGGAGAGATCGCCAAGCTAGAATGAGACCTGACCGCCGAGCCGTGCAGGTTCCTTATGATGATGATGATGACGATCTGGATGGGGCTGGTGCCACAGGGGTTATTATTCCTCCGCCCTTGGCACCCGGATCCAAGTTCAATATCACTAGCACCATGATTCAACTATTACAGCTCAAGGGATTATTTGGTGGACTTGCAGGTGATGATCCGAATATCCATCTGATCAATTTTATCTCAACATGCAAATCGTTTGAAAATCTAGGAGTTAGACAGAATGCAATTCGGCTGCACTTATTTCCATTGTCTCTATATGGAGAGGCAACTCTACGGTTGAATGGGATAACTCCTAACTCTATTACTAATTGGAGGCAACTGAAAGACGCTTTCCTAGAAAGATTCTTTCCGCCATCCAAGAAAGCACAATTAAGCGATGAGATTAGCAATTTTCGACAGCTTCCAACTGAAGCTCTCCACAAAACATGGGAGAGGTTCAAGAAGAAGCTTATGCGGTGCCCAAACCATCAGATGACCAATATCCACTTGATGGAAATATTATATAGGGCTTTGAACTTGGTGACAAAGCCAGTGGCTGATAATGCTATAGGTGGGTCATTCATGGACCTCACTTTTATTGAGGCAAGTGATATGCTAGATCATATGACAAAGCAGAGTATAGCTTGGCATACCAGGGATTCTGAGGTAGCAAGCTCTACTGTATCCATTGGCATGACTGCAGAACAAAGGCGAAGAGAAGAGGAACGTGACCAAGATATGGCGCACATGAAAACGTAGATGTATCTTCTTACCAAGCATTTATTATCAGGGAAGACCGAAAAAGTTAAGGTTGTCGTATCACAAGGAAGAGATGACTCTGATTCTGAGGAGGAAGCAAATTACTTGAATAATCAAGGGGGTTTCCGAGGCAATGCCCAAGGAAACCAAGGTCGAAACTATTATGATAAATCTGGACAAAAGGACCGTGATCAAGGGAGTTGGAAGAATAAGACCGACAGGAGTGGTTTGTACGTTCCTCTTGGAAATCGTGAGGCTGAAGCGTCTGGCTCTGGGAAGATATGCATGGAAGATATGATGGCTAAGCTATTGAAAGGAATGGAGGGAACCAATACGGGATTAAATGAGGTAAAGAATGATTTGTCATCAATAAATCAATTGGTTGACTCGCATTCCACTTCAATAAAACAACTTGAACAACAATTGAGTCAACTATCAGTGGCATTCAACCAAAGAAAAGCTGGCACCTTACCTAGCGACACTGTGCAAAATCTAAGAAATGATGGATCATGTATGGCTATTACTACCAGGAGAGGTAAGGTGTTGGAAAATCCATCCAAAGGCAAACAGGTGGTTGATAATATAGAAGAGAATGTGATTGAAGCAGACTATGATGATTCTATAGAAGCTAAAAATCAGAATGAGAACGTTCATGACACTACACCTAGACGTCACCAGCCGAAAAAGATCGATAATTAAAAGCAAGATAAAATAGAAGTGGTGGATAAAACTATTCCCCTTCCACCACCACCTTTTTCTTAGAGACTGAAGAAGAAAGCTGATGATACATGGTTTAGTAAATTCATGACTATCTTGAAGTAGCTGACTATTAATGTGCCTTTGGTAGAGGCACTGGAACAGATGCCTAGGTACGCCAAATTCATGAAGGACCTTTTGACAAAGAAGCGGGCAGCGAGCTATAAGCTGGCAGATAATGTTCATCATTGCAGTGCAATTGCTACGAGGTCTTTAGTACAGAAGAAGGCAGATCCTGGTGCTTTCACTATTCCTTGCACGGTGAGATCTATGAATTTTGCTAAGGCATTGTGCGATTTGGGAGCTAGTATCAATTTGATGCCGCTATCCATTTACAGAAAGTTGAGGTTGGGCGATCCTACACAAACCAATATGCGGCTCGTGATGGCAGATAGATCGGTAAAATGACCTGTTGGTATCTTATATGATGTACTGGTGAAGGTTTCTACCTTCATTTTTCCTGCAGACTTTGTTATTTTGGTCTGCGAGGTGGATTCTGAAGTTCCCATAATCTTGGGTCGTCCTTTCCTTGCAACAGGAAGTGTGCTTATTGATTTACGAGCCAATGAGCTTTTATTTTGGATTAATGACGAAGTGGTTCATTTTGATGTAAGCAAAGAAATGAAGAAGCCTAGAGATATAAATGTGTTCTCTGTAGCTGATGTTTATCATGAGGATGAGAAAGGATTATCTGTAGAGAAGCAGCTTACTGTTGAGCCATTGTCTGTTGTTCTTTTGAATTTTGAGCGTGAGGATGTTGAAGATTATGAAGAAACTATTTGTGCTCTAACAAGAATAAAGTCCTATTATCATGCTCCTAAGAAGCTAGACCTTGATATTAAGAATCGACCTTCACCAACAGCGAAGACTTTCATTACAGAGCCACCAGTGCTACAATTGAAAGAGCTCCCCAGTCATCTAAAGTATGCGTTCTTGGGAAGTGGAAATACACTTCCGGTGATTGTTGCGGCTAATTTAGGTGAACAGCAAGTAGCGGCTCTCATCTATGTTCTGAAGAGATACAAGAGAGCCACTGATTGGACTATTGATGATATAATTGGTATCCCTCCTGGGATATGTATGCAAAAGATTCATCTCGAAGAAGATTGCATGCCCACAATTAAACATCAGCGTCGTCTGAATCCATTCAGAAAATGATGCACCATATATCTCGATGAAGTCTAAGTAATCGAGATAACTATGTCGTGCCGCGACAATAAATCAAGCACTAGATGGGAGGCAACCCATCATTTTTAATCATTTTATATTATTAGGAGTTTGTTTTTGTTAAATAAAAAAAAATTAAAAAGAAGAGTCGAGCCACGACCAAAACTAAGGCGCTTTATGGGAGGCAACCCATCGTTCTAATCATTTTTGTTGTTTTTGATTAAGTGTAGGTGCAAGACGTACAAAGGAGGGTATTAGTCCAAAATTTTGATTTGAAAAGTGAGCCATGTTTAAGGTGGTAAGTTAGGAATGAAGGAGCAAAGGCTATTGGTTAGGCATTGCCTATGCTAATCTAGGCAATAGACAAGGCAAGGCCTATGCCATTGCCTATGTTCACTGCCTCACATAGGCAATGGACAAGGCAAGTCCTATGCTAATCTAGGCAATGGGCAAGGCAAGGCCTATGCTAATCAATGCAACAGACAAGGCAAGGCCTATGCTAATCTAGGCAATGGACAAGTCAAGGCCTATGTCATTGCCTATGCTCACTGCCTCACATAGGCAATAGCATAGGCACCGCCTATGCCCAACTAGGCTTTGACAAAGGCGCCGCCTATGCTAAGCATAGGCAAAGCATTAGGCGCCGCCTACTTATACCTTTTTGTCTCCTAACCCGATTTTATATGGATAAAACCCGACCCATGGCTTAGTCTATAAATAGATCTTCAACCTCAGAACAAAATGCAATTATTTGCTCCATATAGGCGCCACCCAAGCTTCCAAATTCTCTCAAGGTTTCTTTTTGATCATCTAATCTTGCAAACTCATCTTCCGGAACCATCACCAAGTAAGTTATTCTTTTATATTCCATAGTTATTGAAATGCTACGTTTATAATGATTTGTTAGATTTTGAAGTGGTGTTTGGTGATAAGAATATGGTTGGTTTGTTATGATACATCTAGTTGAGTTAAAGAATATGTGTGGGTGTTCTTGACTTTGTTTCGACTTATACTTGATTGTTATACACTGTCATATTTTTATGAAGTCGAAATTATGAAGTTAATACGTAATCTTTAAAGTTGAAAGCTTGAATGTTTGAATGACTCGTTCATCGGGATACCGATCATGATTGACCACAAGCATAAGATGTTGTGATTATTTATATGCAATAACTTGATATGATCTATATGTGGTGGTCTTGTTTAAAAAGTGCATTCTCCGAACATGAAAGTATAGTCAAGATTACATTAAATAGAGTCGGAAAGGATATTCAAGATTACATGAATGTATGACTATGCTAAACATGTTGTTGGAACATATCGCCTAAAAGTATGTCGATGAAGTCTGAGTAATCGACATCACTTACTTAATTAGTCTGTGCCAACAAATTAAGTATGGGGTGGTGCCATTACTGTTTGTTTTTCGATTGAATCTTCCGAGATGAAGCTAACATAACTCTATTGTGATCTCAGGAAGAATGGCCCCAAAAGGACGACAAGGAAAAGAAAAAGCATCCACCTCATAGAAAGGACAGAAAAGGTCAAGAAAAGAGCAAGCTGAGTTCTCCCCTTTGCAAATACCTCAATGAACTTTCAGAATAAAGTGGGTCCTAGAGAAGGAAGGAAAGGAGTGGTACAAGAACAACAAAGTAAAGAAATATGTTCACGTGCATTTGATGCAGAAAGAGAGTCTAGCAAAGAAAGAACCCCGCATTTTGGCTAAAATCATGGCTCTAAACCTTGATTTCATTTTCTGAGATATGGAGGAATGCAATCTTGATCTAACACGCGAGTTTTATGCCAATTGGTCCCCAAAGACTACCGGAAGTGAAGTGAAGATTCGGGGCTAAGTCTTGCAACTGAATGCGGAGTTCTTCAACTTTTTTTTGGGCCTTCCATCTGTGGATCCATCACCTCTCAAGGATGTTTATCACAGACCTCCCTACAGGGCAATCAGACACACACTGTGTGGAACAAGGTCAATGGCACGGTGGATTCGTGACAAGGATAACGGTCAGCACAATACTTTCCCGTATGCTTCCTTGAACAGAGAAGCTCGTATATGGTTGAGGATAGTCAACTCTTGCTTGATTCTTGGGACACAGTACACAAAGATCACACGTGATCGAGTATGCTTGGTGTACGCATTGATGACGAATATTCCCATCAACATTGGTGCGGTTATATGATCGTCAATGCATAATGCTAGGCTGCACAAAAGGTCCCATTTCAGCTTTGGCAATTTGTTGACTGTAATCTTAAGGAAGGAGCACATTAAAGAGGAACCTGCAGATCATAAGTTTCCACACAACCCAAAAAAAGTTGATCTTACGAAAGTTAAAGAGCCTGAAACTGGTCATGGCATCAACCTTACCACTGCATAAAAACATGCTCGTGATGAAAGTTTCTTTCGCCATATATATGGCATGACTAGGTTTACAATGATGAGTGGGGGTCGTATTCTGACTGATGTAGAGCTCCAGTAGTTGGATTATGACTACCCGATAAATGAGCATGCACGGGCCATGTGTGGAGTGGGGGTACATTTAAAGGAACCTCTCGATGATGATATGCCAACTGACGATGATCGCCGACTGCCAGACTCAGATGTGGAGGACAACTTTGAGGATGACGACTTTGATGATGATTCTGATGCAGGGGGTATGACCCCAGATATAGAAGAAGAGTCCGACTAATCAGGTTTTTCTTATTTATTTTCCACTGAGGGCAGTGTGTCCCATCTAAGTCTGGGGTGCTGGTATTTGTGTGTTGTGCTGGTATTTGTGTGTTGTACTTCTTTGCCTACATTAATTCTTGTTTTTTTGTTTTTTTGAATTAGTCGTAGCTAGTTACTTAGTTAGATTTTTTAGATTTTGCATAAAATTGTTCTGATAGACGACATGGTATTATGACAAGAGTTTGTGCTAAATCATTACTATTGAGACATTTAGGCTCCAAGTGTGACCCACTGTGTGATAATTGTGTGTTTTAATTCATTCATCTGTTGGGTCAAGAGTCTATAATGCTCCCAATTAAGTTGACCATGTGCCTTGTGTGTGTGAGGTTATAGTATATTCTGTGTTGTGACTGATGTTAGAACTTGCCTGGTGTGTGTGTAAAGCGAAATAAAGAGTGTGAGTTTAGGAGATGATTTAGGCATTTCTTTGGCAGCTCTGAATTTTTTTACCTTCTTTTTACCTACCTTTGTACATTGTCCTAGTGAACCCCCTTTGAGCCTTTAGCTATCTTCTTTGGCAGCCTCATATGTAGCCTAATCCATTTTTTTTCAAGACCATAATTTGATCCAAATTCCTAAGCGCTTTAAATTGTAGAATCCTGTGGCAAAATAAGAGGAAAGTGGTGAAAGTGATGCCTCAGAGTGTATTGGTACTTGAAAATATTGTGAAAAAGAGTGGCTATCATCGAGGTGCTTTATAAAATAATAATAATAATAATAATAAATAATAAATAAATGATGTATAAAAAAAGAGAGAAATAAAAAAAATTAATATAAAAAGATAGTTGTGTTTATGATTGAATAAATAGGTGAAAAGGGGTTGGTAGATGAAAGAAAGGTAGAGGGGTTGTTAAAAGATTGTGTAAATGGCATAAGGTGGTGTATTAAACCGCTTAGGGAACATAGTCACTATTTCTGGCCAAAATAGTCCTACCTGTCCCTTAGCCTACATTACAACCTGTAAAGACCTATTTGATCCTAACCTTAGCATTCTGATATTAGTGGAGCATTACACTAAGGGCAAGCCTATGGTCATCAGTTGCAATATAAGAATTCTTTATGAGAGTGAGAGCAAGGAGAATCTTATACCCATGCTTCGAAAAATGCAAAACTATGAGTGATTATGGGTGATATCTTGTGTGAGACACACATGGTTGATGATTGTTGGGTAGTTTTGTATGATTCTTTGTGGCTTAACTTATGGATACGAATTAACCATCCTAATGAGTCTATGTTGGAGGTTGAGTTGTTTCTAGTAATGATCAAGAAAACTACTCTTTGTTAATAATTGTCGTGCATGTCTTGAGGATAAATTTTGTGTTGCTATTGTGAAATTCTGGTTAGGGATAAATTTTGTGTTGCTATTGTGAAATTCTAGTTAGGTGTTTCATGGATGTTATATTTTGTTCGAGGACGAACAAAGCTTTAAGTGTGGGATGTTGATGTTGGGCGTATTTACATGCCTAAACACCATGATTTAACCATATTTTAGCTAAGTTTTGAGGATAAAATATATAATTCTTGCACTTTTAGTCCATTTTCTTTTAAGTGAGCTGACCTACGTGATTAACATGTTTTTCAGGTATTAATGATGAAGATTTCAGCACTTTATGGACTTGTGAGCAGCAAAGGAAAACTTCACATTAGAGGGAAGACAGCTTTTGGAAGCTTGTGGACTGAATGTGACGCATGGATAATTTATCTTGGGCAAAATCAGTATTTCTAAATACTTAGGGATGCAGCAGTAATTTAGTAGACAAGGACATTATAAAAACCCTATTGCTGAATTTTTCAGCATGTTGTTTTCATTATTCAGTTTTCAGATTCTGTAAGTTTTGGGATAGAGAAAAAACGATAGGGCTACACCAACGGAGAGAGAGAGAAACGTCAATCTCTTCTTTGACGTTAAAATCATCCCATCGCGAATATTATTCTAGTTGTGGTATGATGATCATGTCTATGGTGATTTTCGTTATATTCATGAGTAGCTAAACTTCTCTGTTAGGGTTATGGAAACCTCGTAAGATACTATCTATTGCTATGAGTTTGTGAATTCTTGATGTGTATGCTACTTATATCATTATTCTCTTCGTTTAAATTGAATTCTTATGGTTGAAAACATAGGAAATGCCAGTATATCATTAACTTGTTCGAGAGAAAAGTTACATGTTTGGAAAAGAGAATGTGACAAGAAAATAGGGTTTCCAACCCCTGTTTACACGTTAATGCCTTAACCGGATTAACCTTCTTGGAGAGTTTGTACCATTAGTTAAACACTTTAGGCTCAGGAGAGCTAAAGTGAAATAATCCTTGATGGTTGGGAAACACTTGGATTTACAATTAGAATACGAATCTCTATAAGCGCATGCATGTCTAAATTCCGCATTACTCATAGTTAATAGATACGTAGAACTTACAAGGTGGACATAACCCTAACTTATTATTCTCTTTGATTAAATCTTACTAAATACATCGTCTCATTCATTGCTTTGATATTAGTAGTTCACGCATAATCAAATCCCCCCTTTTCCATAGAATTTTCGACCAATAGTCTACTAATAATTGCAACACTTAGTAACCAAGTATTCCCTGTGGGATTCGACACCCAACCCAGTTGGGTTCTATATTTGACAGCGACCGCTTACACTTTCTAACGAGAGCTGTAGTTAGGGCGTTATCACCTTGTCCATTATTTAAGATAGAGGCTCACAGTTTACTTTGCAACTTTGGCAGTCATTTCCGAAGGACCTTCGTACAAATGTTAAGCTTAGCACTGTTTTTCATCGGCAGACCAATGGTTAGGATGAACATATAATACAGACATTGAAAGACGTATTAAGGGGGTGTATCTTATACTTTATGGGAAGTTGTGATGATTATTTACCTTTGATTGATTTTTTCTACAATAATCGTTACTATGTTAGCATTCAGATGGCTCCATTTGAAATACTGTACGAGTGTTGCTGCAGATCACCTATAGGGTGGTTCAAGGAAAAGGTTCATCTAATTCGTGAGAGGTTAAGGACTGCTCAAAGTCATCAGATATCATATGCAGATGTGAGAATGAGGGAACTCAATTTTGAAATGGGTTATTAGGTATTCTTAAAGGCATCACCCATGAAATGAAAGATGAGTCCCCAATTTTTTGTTCCGTATGAATTACTAAGGCATATTGGAGAGGTTGTATTTGAATCAGACCTTCCGCCAGAGTTAGAATTTGTCCACGCAGTTTCCATGTCTTGATGCTAAAGAAGTGCATTGGGGATTTGTCCCTTGTAGTTCCCCTTGAGAGTATTGGGGTCAAATATAATAAGTCCTATGAGTAAATTCTGATCAAAATACTTTATAGGGAGTTTTGAAAACCAAGGAATAAGTATGTGGCATCAGTAAAGGTTCTTTGGATAAACCAATTGGTTGAAAAAGCCACTTAGGAAGCAAAAGCAGATATGCAAGCCAAGTATCCTAATCTTTTCTCCACTAATTTAGACTCGGCTTGAGGTAATAATTTTCCTTAAATTTACTCTTGCAAATTCTCAATTTCAGCTATATATATAACCATTCTCATACCACAACATGTATTCATGAAATCAGTTCAGTCCATTTATCATGTTTTAGAACCAGTTATTTAATCATGCTTCATCTTATAAGTATTCAGTATACGATCTAAGTTCCTTAGTATCTCCACGTTTGTAGTTTCATTAGAGGATAAATTATCTCAATGTGGAGATATTGTAATGCCCCATAAGATTCTAGGCTCGTTTTAGCTCTTGGTTACATGTTTGAGGTCCAAGGTATGAAATTTTCACTAAGTTTTGAGGATTTAGTTATTTATAAGACCCCGAGATTTCACATATTTTATTTTTGGCCTTCCCAAACCAGATACATTGGTTTTTGAGTTGAAACATTTTTAGGGAAGTCAAGGGTGTGTCTTGGAAGATTTTCAAAAATTTTAAACATGGTTCGGGGAATTTTTGGACCATGAAGGCAGCAAGCTGCTGCGATAGGGCTGCATTGCGGAAGCCATCATGAAGGTAATGTTTTACTACATATTCTTATAATACCAAGGGTGTTTTGGTATTTTACCCTCACTCCTAGTCATCCAAAACTTGATAAGAATCATCAAAAGGGGCATAAATTACACATTCCTCACTAGATAACTTATGTAAATGTTTCCCCTCTTTCCCAAAATAAAAATTGAATTTTCCCCTCCAAACTCCAAGTTCAAGTTTTCTTCAAGGAAGTCAAGCGAATCCAGGTATGTGGGGTTTGAGCAAGGATAATCTTTCACCCTTGTGCCTAAAAGCATGAATTTAAAATTGAATTGATGTGATTTAACTCAGGGTTCATACCCAAATTCCCTTATTCTTGAATTTATGATATCATCATATGATTTAATGATTGAATTATATAGGAGATAACCTTTGTTCGTGTTTAGACTTGTATTATTATTACTATGACATGATTTTCACTATTTTGACTTAAAGTTTGATGAATTGACGAATGATTTTAATGTAAGTTTTGAGCATGGTATATTGATATGAAGTTTCTAAGACATGATACATGAATTTAAAGATTTAAGCATAAATTTGTGAGTACAAGAAGTTTAAGCTTATAAGTTTAATCTATAAGTTTTACGACTTGGTTAAAGTTTAATTTTGATCTTACGATCTCAGTTAAGATTTAAAATCCACAAATTCACCCATTGGGTTTAATTTAAGAAACAGATGCATAGTTGGTTTCCAATTACAAACCATAACTATTTTAAGGTTGCTTAATTAGTTAATTTTCTTTATAGGTCTGCTGGGGTCTGTCCAGTGACCCTTTTAGTTATAAGATTAAAGGCTTGTAAAACAATGTTTATTTCAATTAAAGAGGTTTTATTGAGATTTCTAAGTTGTAATATTTCAAAAAGAAGATTTTAAACTTGGTTTATTTTGCTTGTCGTGTATATCTTAGTCTTCCTCCCTACAAGTTTAGTGCTAATTAGATATCATGGGATAGCTTAGGACTATTCATAGTCTTAAGCACCGTGCGACATCCAGGGGGTACTCTCGGGGTGTTACACCTTATCATTATTAAAATACATAATCATTGTTAAACATGAGGGAGGGTCCAAACTAAAATCATCGAAATTTTTTGTGGTCTTACATTATCCCCCCTTTAAGGATTATTTATCCCCAAATGAAAGATTATCTTAGCACGAAGAATAAAGAGGGACTCAAGAACAAACGAGAAACTCAACAAGAGAAGAAATAAGGTTTGTACCTTAAAAACTTTCATCCAACATTGGAAACAAAAACAACTACTTAGCTTCATATCCTCTTCTAATTCCTATATAGCCTCATCTACCTTTTGTTTTCTCCAAAGAACCTTCACTGAAGCTATTTCCTTAGTTCTCAATTGCCGAACTTGCCTATCTGAGATTTTAATCAGGACTTTATCGTAGGACAACAAATCTTTAATGCCAATATCCTCAATGGGCGTCACTAACGATAGATCACACTTTTTGAGCATAGACATATGAAAAATAGGATAAACCAAGGCCAAGTTCACCGATAATTCCAGTTCATAAGCAAGTTTTCCACTCTTTCTTATAATCTAGTATGGACCAGTAATGTGGACTAAGTCTCCCCTTTTTCCCAAATCTTATAACCCTTGGAGACTCTGAGTAGACTTAAGTCTTTCTCAAATCACCTTTACTTTCTGTATTTCTAGATATACCAAGTCAGACCCAAACAACCTAGCCTTACCTACCTCAAACAATCCAATCAGAGATTTGTACCTTCTACCATAAAGGGACTCAAAAAGGGTCATTTGAATGCTAAAATGATATCTATTATTATATACAAACTCTATCATCAACAAATGATCCACCTAATTTTTTTTAAATTCAATTACACAGGACCTTAGCATATCCTCTAGAGTGATAATACTATGCTTCGCTTATCCATCTGTTTGATGGTGGAAAGTGGTAGTAAGGTTCACTAAAGTGTCCAACCCCTTTTGAAAATAGCATAAAAATAAGAAGAAAATTGCATACCTCGGCCAAAAATAATAGATATCTATTCACATGGGCTTCAGTTAGAATCCTTTCCCGTAGCCCATCTACATAGTAACATATAACTTATCTTGATATCTCAGAATTCCATCTCCCTTAATTTCAAAATCCATTACTTTCTACTACCCCACATATTTCTTGATTTGCATAAGTATGGGATCCAGAACCTGTTTCTTTTTTACTTCAGCCTTAAGAGATGATTTGGTCACTTCTTGAATGATTACTCCCCTACCCTTAGAGTGCAAAAGACAAACTCCTAAATTGGCCAGTGATTCAAGTATGAACATCATATCCCTAGTGGCGCATTTCAGCAGATACCCATTCCAAAATAGAAGTGGGAATAGATAACGATGGATTTTGTGGTTGGACTTTCAAAGACCTTAAGGAAATTTGACTCCATTCGGGTTATGTTGACAAATTGACGAAGTTAGGTTACTTAATTCTAGTAAGATTTGATTATAATGCAGCCAAGTTTGCTAAGATTTATGTAGCAAAAGTTGTAAAGCTACATGGTGTACCCGAGTTTATTATGTTAGATCGGGGTACTCAGTTCACTTCTAATTTTTGGAAAGTTCTTTAGTATGAGTTGGGTTCTAGATTGGACCTAAGCACGACTTTTTATCTACAAATTGATGGCCAATCAGAGTGGACTATCCAAGTGCTTGAGGAAATGCTCTAAGATTTATAGATTTTGAGGGTTAGTGGGACAAATATTTATCATTGTATGAATTTGCCTGCAATATTAACTACCATTCTAGTATTAACATCGAACCTTTTGAGGTGAGGCCTTAAGAAACCGACATGCCCAAGGACTCTATGAAAAAAGTGAGATTCATCCAAGAGAATGTCATAGTGGCTCAAAGTTGAAAGAAGGAATATGTCGACAAAAAGATAAAAGGTAAAAACTTCAAGAAGGGGGAGAAGGTAATCATAAAGGTACCACCCATGACGATTATGATGTGATTTGGAAAAAAGAGTAAGTTAAGACCAAGGCATATAGGACCTTTTGAGGTTTTGAAGAGCGTGGGAATTATAGCATATTAGCTAGCCTTAAACCCTAGTATTTCTGGGGTTCACCCTATATTCCATGTGTCAATCCTAAATTGGCATGTGACCCCTAAGAGAGTGTCAGTCCTAAACTAGCAGGTGACATCTCATAACCTATGCTTGCTACATAGTTTTGTAACTTAGGGAGTTCTACTAAAGGCCTCAGTCCTCTACTGCCTGGTAAGCCTTTATCCCTAGGTTCGCTTGGTGCTAAGTTCTACTCCCAACTAAATGACACTGAAGTGTAAGCTTGTACATGCAGTGATAACAAATATTCTCAAGTCATGGTATTATAAAAATAATAGTGCATGCAAAATCTGAAGAAATTTTGAACATGTAAACTGATGTATTTGGCATGATGTAATATTAGCGAGTTCTCATTATGAAAATGATAATCTGAATATGGTGATAAAAACATAATTCTGACTGATTTGTAACTTGTAATCAGAAACATGCATAACCATCTAGGTACCGGGTGTTCATAATCTCCAGGACTGAATAATACTTTAAATGAAACAATATCTTTTAAAACAATAAAAGGAAATTCATGATTCCGAGACCCAAAACATAAAATATATCACAAATTTGATGAAATCCATGATTATGAGTATGGGAATACATTAAACTTATGAGGAAACATACTCACATTGTTTAATCCATAACTTGTTAAATTGACATGGTATCAATAGGATATGATATGGATAACAGGTATTATAAAACATGCAAGATAATAATTCATATGGGAAAACACAATGTCATTTTTTGTGTTCAAAACTATTAGGAGAAATCAAGTAAAATCACATTAAACATTGAAATCTCATAAAAAGAGGAAAAATGGTTTACACATGAAAAAAGGGATTCTTGGGATTCAATGGGTTAAAGTAACCCATTGATGAATATTCCACATACTTGAGTTGCTTGAATTTTGTAAGAGAACTTTTAATTGGAACATTGGATTGTCGAATTCTAGGAAGAATCCTTGACTTTTATGTTCTGGAGGATGAGAGTAAATTAAGTATCATTAACTAATGGGGAATGAGGCAAATAATGCCCATCTTGGGTGTTAAATCATGAATTGGGTGTTTAAGGAGAGGGGAAAAATACCAAAATGTCCCTCACCCCTTTAATAAAGCTGCAGGATTTACACAACCTCTATGGCATAGAGGCTAGTCTCTGTGACACGTTGTGTATCATAGAAACTAACCTACGTGACACACTGCATATCACGAAGGCCCAGTCTTTATGGCATACCAAAATTGCAGAGGATTACTGCCTTAGTGGTCCAAAAACACCCCAAACCGCTACCAAAAAAACTGAAACTCTCCTAGATGGCCCTTTTAAAATCCCTAAACATATTTCAACTCATAATTCAATGTTTCAAACATGGAAAGGCTAAAAATAAAATGTTCAAACTCTTAGGGTGTTAAAATTGCCATGTCACTTACACTTGGTGTGAAATCATGACTTTGGGACTTCTAAACATATGACGAATAGCTAAAAACTAGTCTAGAATCTTGTGGGGTATTCCAATATCTCCCCTTTGGGATCATTCATCCCTGAATAAAACTGTCTGAGTCGAGATACTAAGAAGATTGAGATCATGTAATGAATACTTATGAGTTGAATCATAATTTAGAAATTGAATTTTAAACATGATGCATGGACTGAACTAAATTCATAAATATATACTATTACATTAGGATGGTTAGATAGCTGAGATAGATAACGAGAGAATCAATTGAACTTTCTCCAATCATGATTTAGCTTTATCTATAGATCTAGTATATCTTTAGCCTTTATTGAATTAACTAAACTTTCTCCACTAACTCATACACTAAATCTGTCCCTATTAAAGTAGCCTCACCTACTTTAAACCAACCAATAGGAGATATACACCTCCTTCCATAGAGAGCCTCAAACGGAGCCATCTGAATACTGTGATGATAGTTGTTGTTGTAGGCATACTCAATCAAAGGAAAGTGGTCATCCCAAATACCCTTGAAGTAGATAAAATAAGCTCTCAACATATCCTCTATTATTTGAATATTCACTCTACCAGGCCATCTGTCTAGGATGAAAAACTGTACTGAGATGAGCTTGGGTACTAAGGCCCATCTAAAAAGCCTTCTAAAAGTTAGAGGCAAATTGGTACATCTATCTTAAATGATAGTCAATGGAACCCCATGCAACTTTACCAACTCCTTGAGATAGAGCCTAGAAGAATCCTCAACTGAATATAAAGTATGAACTAGCAAGAAATTGGTTGATTTGGTCATTCTTTCCATAATGACTTAAATCGAATCATGCTGACAACATGTACGGGGTAAAATTGTAACCAGATCCTGGTTCACCACTTCCCACTTCCAAATGGGGATGTTGTACTCTTAAAGCATACCATAATACATTTGTTGCTCAACCTTAACCTACTGATAATTTGAACACTGAACCACGAATTTCTCAATATCTTTCTTCGTACCATTACACCAATATATTTCCTACCAATTACGGTATATATTAGTGGCTCTCGGGTGAATATAATATCATGCTTCATGAACTTCTACTGATATTCACTGCCTTAAGCCATACACACTCGAAACACATAATTTGCCCTAACAACGAAGCAGAATATCTCCCCTTTAGGAGAAAACCTTTATCTTCTGATCTCAAACTGCCTTCTTCAACTTGACCAAGATAACATCCCTGTCTTATATTTTTATCACTTTATCCACTAATGAAGATTCCAAACTATTCTGAACCCATATACTACCTTCGATCAAATTAAATAACCGAACACACAATCTAGCAAACTGATGAACCTTATTGACTAACTCCTTCTTATCCTTCTCAACGTACATAACACTTTTCATTGACAATCTACTAAGGGCATCGACTACTACAATAGCCTAAACCGAGTGATAAATCAAAATCATATCGTATTCTTTCAATAATTCAAGCTACCTTCTCTGACAAAGATTTAGATCCTTTTGAGTGAACGCATACTGTAAACTCGTATGAACCATGAACATATCAACATGGACCCTATAAAGGTAATGCCTCTAAATCTGTAAGGCAAAGGCAATTGCTACTAACTCAAGATCATGAGTTGGTTAATTCTTCTCATAGAGTTTAAGATGTCTAGGGGCATAGGCTATGACCTTACCTTACTATATTAACACACAACCAAGACCAACTTTAGAAACATCATAATAAACTACAAACTCATCTGAACCCTCTAGTTGAGTTAATAGTGGAGCAGGAGTGAGTCGAGTCTTTTACTCTTAAAAACTCTTCTCGCAGGAATCTGACCACTAAAATTTGACTTTCTTTTAGGGTAGTCAAGACATGGGGGAAGCAATAGAAGAAAATTCTTTAAATAAATGTTTGTAGTAACCAGCTAAACCTAAGAAACTCTTGATATTTGATGTAGAGAGGGGTCTAGGCCAGTTTCTCATTACTTCTATCTTTTGAGGATCAACTTCAATGCTATCGCCATAAATGATGTGACCAAGAAAAGTTACTGATCCCAACCAGAACCACACTTGCTAAACTTAGCAAATAACTGGTGATCCTTAAGGGTCTGCAATACAATCCTCAAGTCCATAAAAACTACATGATAATTTATTAGTCTAAAAGACATAACTAGAAATTTAAAGTGACCATACCAGCTGTCTTTAGAATGTTATATTCTCTGACTCTAAGCTGATGATAGCCAAATCTAAGGTCTATCTTAGAGAAATAGCTCACACCCTAAAGTTGGCAAAGAAAGTCATGAATCCTAGGAAGAGGATATTTATTCTTGATTGTGACTTTATTCATCTGATTATAGTCTTTGCACATTCTGAGGGAACCTTATTTCTTGTGCATGAAGAGAATTATTCCACACGAAGAAACACTAGGCCTAATGAAACCCTTATCAAAGAGGTCTTTCAACTATTTCTTCAATTCTGTAATATCAGCTAGAGACATTCTTTAATGTGGAATTGAGATAGGATGGGTGCCTGGAAGGAGATCTATTTTGAAGTCAATTTTCCTTTCGGGAGAAACTTTGGGAAGATCTTCAAGGAACTCCTCTGGAAACTCATTCATGATTGGAACTGATTCAAGACTCAGAGTTTTAGAATTTGAGTCCTTGACTCAAACAAGATGGTAAATCCAACCCGTGGCTATCATCTTTCTATCCCTAAGATAAGATAAAAATCAGCCTATAGCCATTGACGTATTAACCCTACTTTTAATACAGGTTCATTAGGAAATTGGAATAATACTATTCTGTTTCTACAGTCGACTGAGGCATAACATGAGTGGATCCAATCTTTGCCGAGAATGACATCAAATTCAATCATTTCTACCTCCACAAGATTAATTGAAGTAACTTTCTGAGACACTATGAGTGGGCAATTTTTGTATACCTGTCTGGCTATAATAGAACAACCTACTAGGGTAGACACTGACAAGGGCTCTACTAATATATCGAGACTGACACCAAAGTGGACAATCATATAATAAGTAATAAAAAAAGTGAAGACTTGTAACGTACCTGTAACCACATCAGATGAACTTTTCTAATCCTATCGAATCTGGAGAGAATAAAGTCATTTTTGATTTTTCCCCACTGGTGGCACTGGATGTGGCACCTTACTAAGTTGGGTGACCTGCTAGATTTGATGAAAAATTGGGTTAACCCCATAGACAAAAAAAATTTCCCTTCTGGGCAACAACTGGACAACCCTTCATCTTATGGCCAGGCTTGCCACAGCCAAAACATACATTACTACCTGCCTTGCACTCTCCCCAATGATTCTTACCAGATCTCTTACAAAATAGGTTGGTACAACCACTATCTATGTTAACCAGGGACTTAGAGCCTAGCGCTCTATCCCAGTTGTTATGTCTGAACTTAGGCATTGGTGTACTAGCTAAAGAGAGGGATGGAGTTAAAATATTCTAATGAAACTAAAAAAGATTCCTACCATCAGACCTTTGCTATTAAAAGTTGAAGCTTCCATTTCTGGCTTTCTTATTTACCCTTTGCTTCTCTTTGCACTTCTCTTCCTCAATCTGATGAGCATGAACCATCAACATAGAAAGGTCCATATCCTTAATCAACATAGATGTTGTACATTCCTTCACTATATCATCCGACACACCAGACATAAAATTACTCATTCTGGCCCTATAATCTAGCACCATAGTAGGAGCATACCTCGCAAACTAGGTAAACTTAAGTGAGTACTCCATCACACTCAAGTTACCCTGCTTTAGATTTATAAACTTCTGCACTTCGGACTCCCTCAACTCAAGTGGGAAAAAACTGTCTAAGAAAGTCATACCAAACTCCTCCAATTGTATAGGTCCTGCCTTAACACATTTGTCCCCCGTCTACTAGTTGAACCAAGTATGAGCGACTCCTTGCAATTGTAAGTGGCTAAGTAAGCACTCTCACTAGCAGTAACACCCACGAATCTGTCACTTTTTCCCACACCATCCTAAAATTCTTCCAGATCCTCCTCGGATTTAGATCTAGAAAACAATAGAGGAATCATTCAAGTGAAGTCTCAAATCCTAACTATTATCGTGCTCACTACTAGATTGGTTGGGGAAACAGCTTGCTAGTTATTTTGAGCAGCCACAGTCTAGGCTAAAATAGTGAAAGTGGTTTTGAATTGAGCTTGAGAAACATGATTATTTAGAGAGTCTTCCTAAGTAGGTGGTGATATGGGATGATCCACACTCTTTATTTTATTGTTCCTAAGAGCTCACACTCTTTCACATGATATGAATACCAAAAAGAAGGGAAACGTTCCTAAATTACCTCATAGCCTCTTGCCCATAAGTATGACGCACTGCACACCCATGTACAAGAGTCTACTCAATGTGACTTTCAAACACCCTAGGAAACTTTAAAACCTTATGCTCTTATATCAAGTTTTGTCATGACCCAAAACTACCCCCTACTCATAAAACGGTGCTTAAGGCCAAAAGTGACCCCAAGCTAACCCATGATCTGGTATCTGCTGTGAGCACTGAATGAAGAAATAATAAAACATCATATTCAGAATCTAAACTGATAAAAATTCTGTCAAGGTATAAAAATCAAATAATAAGCAACATGTCTAAACTTCTGATAAAAGTAAAACAAGTCTGACTATCTGAAAGACTCTAAAACCTGAGTAGTTGATGGGACAAACTCCTAATTAAGTTCGAGTGAGTGAAACAAAGGAAGTAATAATAATAACTAAAAATAACTTGTTCTTGATGAGGACTCACCAAAACTATTGTTGAGTGATACTAAATTGACTAAGGGCGATCGGGGAACTGAGCCTCAAAACCTATATTGTTTAATCAATATAGCACAAAAGAGAGTATGCGGTCAGTACTTTGAATGTACTTGTATGTGAGATAAGGACTAACTGAAGAGCATGTAGATAATGAGGATGATTGCATGAACATGTAAAACAAATGCAAGACCAAGTAAAGCATGCACTGAAATAATCTGTAAAACTAATTGTTTGAATAGATAATAAACTTAAAAAATGGTCATACAAACCTGAACTAATAAATGTTAAGCACCAAATTAAAATTGTGGGAGCTATCATGTAATTGACATTCCCCAATCTGAGCTAATAGAGGTGTAACCTATAACCCTAATTAAAAGAATGTTGGTACCTTTCTAGGGGTACCAACACGTGTTAGTCCTACACTGGCGGGTGACCCCTAAAAGAGTGTCATTCCTAAACTGGAGGATGACATCTTATAACTTATGCCGGCTCATGGTTCTGTAACTTAAGGACTTTTACTAAAGGTCTCAGTCTTCTACTAACGGGTGAGCCTTCATCCCTAGTTTTGGTCAGTACTAAATCCTACTCCCAACAAAAATACACCGAAGCATAAGATGGTACTGCATTGATAACGAATACGCTCAAGACATGTTATTTGAAAATAATAGTGTATGAAAAATCTAAGGAAATAATGACCATGTAAACTGATGTATTTAGCATGATATAATATTGGTGAGTGCTCATTAGGAAAATGATAATCCAATTTTTGTGATAAAATCATGATTATAACTGACTTGTTACTTACAATCTGAAACATGCATAAACATCTAGGTATCGGGTGTTCATAACCATTCAGCACTGACTAATACTTTAAATAAAATAACATCATTTAAAACATTGTAAGAAAATTCATGATTCAGAGACCCAAAACATATAATATATTACTTAGTTAATGAAATCCATGATTATGAGTATGGGAATATATTAAACTTATGAGGAAAACATGCTCACAAAGTTTAATTCATAACTCGATAAATTGACATGGTATCAACTGGACATGATATAGATGACTGGGATTATAAAACATGTAAAAGTATAACTCACAAGGGGAAACACAATGTCATCATTCATATTCAAAATTATTAGGAGAAGTTGAGTAAATTCACACTTAATATTGAAATTTTAGAAAAAGAGGGAAAAGGGTTTATACTTAAAAAAAAATGGAATTCTTGGGAATCAATGGGTGGAAGGAACCCATTGATGAATATCCCACATACCTGAGGCTCTTGAATTTATGACGAAAACATGGAATTGGGACTTTGGATGGTTTAATTCTTGGAAGAAGCTTTCATTTTTTGTGTTCTTGAGGATGGAAGAGAATTGAGTATCATTAACTGATGGAGAATGGGGAATATAATGCTCCTCTTGAGTGTTAAATCATTAATTGTGTGTTTCGGGAGAGGGGAAAAAGACCAAAATATCCCTCACCCCTTTAAGCTACAGGATTTGCACATCCTCTGTGGCATGGAGGCTATTATTGATGCTAGCCTCTATGACACGTTGTGGATCACAGAGACTAACCTCTGTAACATGCTACAAATCACAGAGGGCCAGTTTCCGTGGCATGCCCCAATTGCGGAGGCAAACTACCTTCGTGGTCCAAAAATACCCCAAACCTCTTTCAAAAATTCCAAAACTCTCCCGAATGACACTTTTAACATCTCCAACATATTTAAACTCATAAATCAACGTTTCAACACAAAAAGTCAAATAATAAAAGGTTCGAAATCTTTGGATGTTAAAATGTCCATGTCACTTATACTTAGTGTGAAATAATGATGTTGGGACTTCTAAACATGTAACAAATAGCTAAAAAGTAGTCTAAAATCTTATAGTGTATTACAGTACCACACTGGTATAAATTGTTGTAAAAATGGGTCGTGTACCACACTGGTACAATATTATATTGATGATAAGGTTGAGAAGGGTAAGAGATGACGCACACATTTTGTATATATGCACTCATACATATGTGTTTGGTGCCTTAAGATGATTTTAAATGATGATGAGTTATTGATAAAAATAACCAAGTGTGAAAGACTGTGGAAATAAACTTATGAGTTGTAATTATATAATGTTATATGATGTGCTTAATTGAACGATATTATTGGTTATGAAATATGATATGATTGATTTTATACTTATTTGGCTTGCTAACCTAAACATTGTTGATTTAGTTGGCCTGTGGTGCTTACTAGTACTTGTTGATGTACTGATGATACATGTACCCTTCTTTTTCTTGAGTACAAAGTATCTCAAATAGTTGACACGTGATCTCATCTCTAGTTAGTTGTTCAGATCTAATTTTAAGGGTGAGCACTAAGTCTAGGCAACTTTCAGATCTTCTTAAGATATGGATGTCCCTTATTTTATGACTAAAACAATTTCTTGTTGCGGTTTAGAGATGTTATAGTTATTTTCCATACTTAGTTGTTTTTAGATGTTCTTGTACAGTGACTTTAGTTCTTGGTGATTGTAAAAAAATAGAGGTTTTCACACTCTATTCATTTTATGAATGATAATGTCACTGGATGATTATTATATATTGAATGGGACTCTTTTTGTACCTGTTAAAAGCATTAGTTGATAATTATTATGAACACGAGAATAACAGTTGATCGAGTAAAGGTGAGCAAAGTAAGGTCCTCCTCTCATAGGTTAGGGCGGGTTCCATTCATGCCCATTTGGGTCATGACCAATCAAAAAAAAGAAAAAACTTTTTGTGTTTTTGGACTTGTTCAATTTTATTAAAAACTTAGAAAGATAATAGGAATAGGACTTTGGTACATGAGCTAATGAAGCTGCAATAGGAATCTTATTTTCTTCAAAAGCAACCCTAAAAGGACAATCCTTCTGCATATGGACAATCTGACCACATTTAAAACACTTGTTACTCCCCTCTTCACAAACACCATGATGCACCTAGTCACAAAATCTTAAAAGGGGATATGATGGAGCTGACTAAGCCCCACTAGCCTAATGTTGGGCTTCTAGTGCTCTAAACCTACTATTTTACTGAGAACAATAGTCACCCAATGGCTTTCGATGGAGCTGACTGAGCCCCACTAGTCGTAGAGTAGGAACCAAAATTGTCCCATTTCTTTTTAGACTGCTTTCCACTATCTCTACCACTTTGTTGTTGACCTCCACCCTTGTCCGAGTAGCGAAACTTCTTATTCTGCCTTTCGCATATCTCAACTTGCTTTTTTTCCTCCTTAACCTATTGCATGTACACCACAAGTCTAGAGATAACCATATCATTATTCAATAAGGCAACCTTTCTCTCTAGGATCAACTCACGGAATAACCCAAAAGATAACTTCCTCATTATAGCCCTTATGCTACACACCATCTCAGGAGCATAATGTGATAGCTGATGAAACTTCAAGGCATACTCATTTACTCTCATCCTGCCTTACTTCAAATTCATGAATTTCTCAGCCTTTGCCTCCCTCAACTCCTAGAAAAGAAGCGATCAAGAAAAGTACTAGAGAAGTCATCCCATAAAGCGAACTCTGCATCATTGCCCGAAAGATGATCCTACTCTTTATACCGTTGGTATGCTACATCCTTCAACTGATAAGTAGCAAATTCTACACCCTCCACATCTACATCATGCGTCACATGGAATATCTTTTCTATCTTATTAATGAAATACTGGGGATCTTCCTCAACTTTATTGCCAGTGAAAATAGGAGGACTTAACTTTATAAATTGGCCAACTCTAGTAACATCGGAGGATGGAGAAATAGAAGCAACCCACTTCGCCTGGGAGGCCACCAACTAGGTAAGCAAATTAATCAACAAGAAAAACTCAGTATTAAACACATCATCTTGAGGTGCCTGAGGAGGGATAGGTGAATCGGTGGATCTCTATCAGGGTAATCAAAAGCAGCGAACCTAGAACAGGTCTGAACTCCTAGAGTAGGATGAGCTCCATCCATATTATCCTCAGATAGGACAAAAGAGTTTGCACGAGCATCCGATCTTTTGGGTGGCATGATTTGAAATGCAAACATATGGGAATTTTAGAATATTCAAGACTTTAGACTCTATAGACCAAAATAGAACAACAAGAAAGAGAAATATTCCTAAATGCCTTATATTCTCTCTCTTATAAGTGTGGTGTGCTACATACCCCATAAAAGAGACTTTGCTTGACATAGATTTGTGGACACCTAATAACAGAAAACCTAGGCTCTAATACAATCATTGTCATGATCCGAACTAGGGCCTAGCCGTGATGGGCATCTCAAGTCCCACACAGATCGGAGATCACCCTCTGCACCTAACCAAGTGAATAGAACATACCCAGAGTCAGAGGATTTCAAACATATAACAAGATATCATAAGAAATAGCTTAATTATATTTAAATCATATCTATAACCAACAACCGGTAATCGGCCAAACAACCTACCAACATCATCCAAGTCCATAATAATCTGACAAAGCCTTCTAATAAAAGAATCAAAAATCAATCTTGGTTGGGACATGTCCCCGACTCTGACAATGATAATGTTAATGATAATAAAAACTCTCAATTATAATCTAAGATAAGAACTAATGAAATATGTAAGCCTTTCATAGAATGGAGGCTCACCAATTGACCATAACAAATCGACGAACTAAGCCAATCCACCTAACTCTATGCCAGAAAAGTAAAAGTATTATTAGTGCCTGCATCGCGTAGGGATACAACATCTCAAGATGGTAGGGTAAACACTAGCATGTATCTCAAGGATAAGTATAATATAATGTCATGATCAATAGTTCAAAATTATTCAGAACCAATACACATGAGCAAATGCATATATATGTTCTGTTGCTCAACTGTCACAACATAAGAAGGCACCTACGGGCTATATGGTCTCAACTCTTCCCCAGCTAGTAGAGCCCCAGTGTGTTTAACCTCACGAATAAAAGAGTATATATATACACTATAGAGGACTCAAACCTACCACCATATCAAGGTGATTCAAGCACCAAATTATGTAATATAATATGGGGAATTGAACCTCCCAATCATGTGATAATAATAAGGGGTACTCAAATTACCCAGTCATATATAACCCCATGTCGGCAACTACAGTTTCCAGTATTAGTCCTTCGGGGCCTCAACTTTCACGACTTAGCTACACAACCCTCATTAAAGCCCAATTAAATTATTTATCACACAATCTCATTCATCGAACCACATTACACATTTAAGCATACATTGTTGGTATCATCATACCAACTACACTTGAAAGGTAACATCAATATGTCAAACTAATTATATCACTTAAGGGACTTCACAACCCCTTTGGCTCAATTATACATTAGCTTGGAAAATTACATACCCACTTAAGGTTCAATTCAAAAATCATTATGATTCATTGACTTTTCACATTATGCAATACTTCAAGCATAGTTCAGTGTGCATAATTTTCACATTCAAAACCAATTTAACAATATAAGGTTGAGGTCATAATCACTTCAAAAGTCACAAGTTTGGTGAAATCACAATCCCCTTATTTATTCACCATACCCATGCACCAAATTGAATTTTAAAACCACCATTTAAACATAACCAATGTAGGGATAAAAATGAAAAATCACATAGACAATAGTTTTTCAAAGCCCTTAACCCATGTTTAAAATCTGGCATCAATACCATACTAAAAACACTAAAAAACTTATGATTTTAACAAATTAGTAATTAAGGAAAGTAACACTCCTGAAATATCCAAGTTTATGGATAGAATTCCACCCTAGAGCCCTTGGATAACCTACTTCTTGGGAACCCTAATCAAGGTAGCTTAAGAGATTTGGAAGAGTCTTAAAAGTGTTTGATTACGTTAAGAATAAGAAATAATTCCCCTTATATGTTTTATGAATGTGGGGTTTTAATTGGGTAGGGAGGGAATTGGCCAACGTACCCTCAATTTAAAAGCTGGAATTTAGTCATCAGTGACTACGGGTCATTATACAATTCATAAATCTTTATTATGACTCGATACCATAAGTCATAGCCAAGATAGTTTCCAGGGCACCCATACACTATTGACCCTACAACTTAACTGATACAACTCATAATGGGACCGTACGAGTCATACGGTCCAGTAGTAATCAACACAGAATTATGACTCGACACTATGACTCATAGCCAAGATAGTTTTCAGGGAACCCACACACTGTTGACCCTACGACTTAACTAATACAACAAGTAATGGGACCATAGTACTCGTAGGATCCACTAGTAATCAACACAGAATCTATTTAAGGTAAACAATAGAAATCCTATAATTTCCACCCAATGACTCATAACATGTCCTTATAACTCTTAGTGATCCACTCGTACTCAGAGCAAAACTTAGTCATACACTTACTGCTTAGTCTATGATTGAGTCCAAATACTCATCAAGACTCCTTATGACTTATAAGAGTAAGTCATAGTCAAGGCAGTGAGGAAAAAATTTCAGAAATTTTCAAGGACCAAAAACTCGGGGTGTTACAACATCCCTCAAGAAGTTCTATAGAATCCAATGCTCCCAGCATTTCCTGAATTTCAAAGGCACATACATAAAATAAGACACAAGTTAAATACAACATATAACAACAACAATTATATATAAAGCATTCAACAAATAAGTGAAATTATGAGTATGATGTCATGAGGATGATGATGCAATGTTTGCAACCAACCACGAAGAGTATTTCCACAACCAAGCACAATGAGAATTTCCATAACAAACCAATATACAAATCATGTGAGCCCATTATCCACAAATTATTTCCTACTATCCATGAATTTCAACATGTATCATATGCCAACAAGCATAAATATATCACAATAATCCAATGGTACCATATTTGGCATTATCAACAACATAATATAATTATTCAAATGTATTCAAGAGTATCCATATCATGTAGGACCCCACACAGTCAAACATATCACATAATATCTCAAATTCAATAATTACATCATATATAGGCCCCCACAAGGGTACAACATATAGATAGACATTTTTTATGATTAGTTCTCACCCTTAACATGTATTTTCTATACAGATTAACTACCCAATCCAATCTAAAAGAGTTAATCTAGAAGATATTTCAAGGCTGAGATCGTTCTATAACTCTTCAACCCATGACCCTACTTCTCACGAATGATTCCAAAATCAACTAAAACCAAGAAATATAGAATCTATGCATCAAAACAAAGCCAATGATACCCATATTCCCTACTATTATTTTGGGGTCAAAACGGACCCCCAAAATGAATTGTCAAAAAAAAGGGCAAAATCATAACTTTATTTTAAAAATGTGTCCCCCATACCTTTAGAAACCTATATCTAAAAACTCAAGTCAAATCAAGTTAAAAAGATGTTCAAATAGAAGAAAACCCATTCTTAAATTCTACTAAGAAAAACCTTTGAAATCTATTTTAAAATCAAGAATCAAAGTCGTCTTAATGATGAAATCAAGGAAAAACAACTAATTATAGGATTAGGACCATTATTCAATTGTAAAAGAGTGAAATTGGTATTTAAAATGAAGCCCTAAGTTCTTGGAATTTTGAGAAATTAACCACGAAATTTACTAAGAAAAGGGTAAATTTTTGCTTTAAATTCATAAGAGAATCAAGAAAGGGATGTTAATCTAGCTTTTCAAGCACCCACAAGATCATCTTTTAAGCTCTCACCCTATTTTAGGATTTTTAGCTCTCAAGAATGAGTGATAAATAGCCAGTTCATGACCTAAGGGGTCTATTTATACCCATACCAAGTTCTCAGATGCTATAATCGCACAAACGGGTATGTGGTCGCACTACCATGCTGCAGGAGAAGATATGGTGATTGTTATAGAGCATGGCATGATCGCAGTACTCTCTGCCATTACAGATGATATTTGAAACTGTGTGAATTTCCAAGTTTCTTCTAAGGCCTCAAAACACATTCAAAATCCGATAAACACAAATGAACTATGTAACCACACAAAAATTGACTATCTAGACTCAATGGTAAATAAAATTTTCAAAAAGATGTCATTTTCACAAAGTTGACCCCTGAAATCAAAAATTATAATTTTCCAAAGTCTGAGTCAAAAATGATTTAAAATCCACAGAATAAGACCAAACATGTTACCACCCTAAAATTAACGTTTTGGATCTACTAGCGTAGTTTTCTTAGCTATTCGTTGCTCAGATCAAAAGATATCCATATAAGTCCATAATAAGGCCCTCGAATGATCTAAAAAATTACAATAATGCATAAATAGAACCAAAATGCATCAAGAACCGTGTCAATATATCCCACACCCCAAAAATACTACAATATAACTATGGGGAGGGGTAAAATAGTCAAATCACACAAAATCATATATTTCACATACTTTATCAAAATTCAAGTCGTTACAGCATCATCGACCGACTGAGCTAAATCTTGATATAAGAATAATAAAATGTAGGACATGATAAACTAAGTCAAGGTACAGAAGTGGGCCTAAATCATATCCAACATCTTTGTACATAATTAGTAAATAAAATTGAATAATAATATAACATAAGGCATCAATGCATGCTAATATAGCCATGCAAATATACATGACAATTTGAATAAATGAAGCATAAATAAGCATGCAATACCCCATGTTTTGGACTCTGAAATTTTCTTAGTGTTTGTGTATACTACTCAGGCTATAACTCAGGTGACAAGTTGTGAAGACTCCTCATGAGTCGTATAATACCTATTGTAGCCAAGACAGTGAGATGGTTCAATTTTCTATTTAAGGTAGGACTGGCATCATACGAGTCATAGGTTATGGTCACAAGTTGTAGGGTGTGACTCGTGACTAAAATTATAAGATGGCTCTGGGTTACTATTCTAATCACGACTAGATCTCACAAGTCATAGTGTAAGGTAACGAGTAATAGAGTGGGACTCGTGACTATAGTAGTGTGGATGCCCAAATTATCTGCACAAGATATAAGTCCAATCAATGACTCATAGCCAGACATTATGAGTTCTTACCCAACTCATAACAACCGTACGTTATTTTCATGCACTTTTAATGAGGGGCACTTTGGTCATTTCCCTCTTTCACCAATTATAACCCACTGCTTAAAAACACTTTTAGGGTCTTATTATCATCCAAAAAAAAATCAAAACACACTTCTCTTCTCTTAAAATACCCAAGTCAAGTCAACATACCAGTCACTAAAACATCATATGGATCATAGGCTAACTTGTAAGCACAATAGTTAGAAAGGCCAAGCATAAAAGCTAAGTGGAGAATTGATACAATTGAGAGAGTGAGTCATAAGATGAGGATTCGGGTTGTGACAAGAAACTGTCATGAGAACAAAAACCAATGTTAGATTCGAGTTTAATTCACAAAACAAGACAAATTGAAAGTCTGAGTATGACTCACATGGACAAATCATAAGCTAACTAATGTTCTGAGGATTGAAAGATCAAGTCCTAGGTGGTAACGGGTAAAGACCATGAGTCGTATGGTCAACATATAACTCATGAGGAGGATTTGTAACAAGAATAGAAAGTTGCAGACCGGAAGATCAGCTACTGGAATGCACACGACGAGCACAGTACAACTCATAACAAGACCTTATGAGTGGACTAAAAACGTCATAACTTATGCTGACTTACTTTTTCTATTCCATTTAAATTAGGATTTCTGAGTTATTTTGAGATACTATAAATACCTTAGTGTTATTTCTTTATTAGGTTACATTCTCTTACGTTCTTGGACATACTTTTACAGTACTTCCACTACTTCTTACGTACTTTGGCCATTACGATTGTGTTCTTGATGCTTTTAGTTTTATGCAATTAAAGACTTTAGATTTTCTTTCTCTTATTATTGTACAATTAATTACATGCTTTCTTTATTGATTATAATGGATTGTTGCATAAACATAAGGGACTAATTTCCTTGACTAGAGTTGTAGGAATCTTGGCGCATTAACTACATAAAGGAGTGGGAGATTCATATTTTCTATTTTAGCTATATGTATCTTAATCTTCTTTATATTAATAGACCTCAGAGCTACTGCAGAAGCTTGGGGATTACTTATATTCAATAACATCCTCTCAAGGGAGTTTGAGATTGGTAAAAGAGGATTAAGATAGTAATTTGAGATTTACTTCCATCTTATTATTCTACCATCTTATTGAATCAACTCGAGACTCAAAAGGTAGAATTCGAACTAAAGTGATAGACAAGGAGCAATAAGCTGATGCCCTGAGACACAAAAGGTAAAGGGTGAAATTTATCAACACGTTCATAAACGGTTAATAATACCTAGCTTGTTGACTTTACATATAGAGTAGTAGAATAGGTGGGTTCAACATGAGAGTATAACAGAGTTGAGATGCCAGGGGGAACACAGTAATAGTGTTCATCTTCTATTATTCACAAACTGAAAACATTCAAGATTTGGTTACTATTTTCTTATTACTTCCAAGTTCCCCCATTGACTTTTCCACAATGCTCGTGAATTCTGTCAAGTTAATCAATTGTTAAATATTTTCCCTGTTGGTACAACCCCAACTAGGTTGGGCTACTATATTTCACATCTACCATAACATACTTCTTTGGAGGTTAGTTTTGGGCGACATCAAATTTTGGCATCGTTGCTAGGGAAGATAGTGTAAATTGTTGGTTGAATTTGGTAAAGTTTGCAGGTCTTATTTTTTGTTCTTGATTTGACATGTGCCAGTGTATGTCAAATACTGGGAGAAAAGACAATCCCTTACTCTCTTTTGATCTAGAGCATCAAAGAACTCTTAAAACACCAAGAAGAATATCAGGGTAAGTTTGTGATGGTGTTCCTGCTGGGGTTCAATACCCCAAAATGTTCCTCCTCCCATACCTAATGATCCACAAAATATTATTGATAAATAGACTGAACAATTATTAGCAGCAATAGCTGAAGAAGCTAGTGTGGCTAAGGAAGCATGGTTAGCTAAAAAGGCAAGGGTAGCCCAGCAAGCATCACTAGCCAGAAAAAAACAAGTGGCCGAGTGTCAAGGTAGATTTCAAAGAGTCAGGGCTCTGATTATTCCTTCATATCATCATCTTTAGCCATATGACGAAGATGAATACATAGGGTATGTTGAACCTGCTGAGACAATAGACATCGTTCCTCCTACTCGACCCCTAATTTTAAATTTGACATTACAAGGGTAATGATCCAATTTCTAACTTGAAGGGTGCACTAATGATGCGAACATGCATCTTGCTAATTTTACTGGGATCTGTACATCGTATGCTATTCTCGGGGTAGACCAGAAATCTTTGAGGTTAAGTTTGTTCTCATTTTTGCTGATGGGAGAAGCATCACTATGATTAGGGGAACTCCTGAGAGGTTCAAGCACTACTTGGTATGAGTTTCGTAAATAAGTTTTTGAATAAATTTTTCCCTCCTAAAAGAATGCTATAGTTAAAAGTTGAAATCTATAATTTCAAAATTCTACCTGTATAATCCATGTACGAGTCATGGTTTAGATTCAATAAAAAGTTGAGCAAGGTACCTAATCACAGAATACAGGATCCAATCTGCTAGAAATCTTTAATAGATCACTGAATGTCAGCTTAAGAGTAATGAAATATACTATTTCGGGAGATTTATTTATGCATCTTTGGTGCGACATTGTGCAAGAGATTCTAGATGATATTTTGGTGACCAATCAAGGTTGGCATGCTAGAAATACTGAACATGGTATGGGTATATATGTTATTAGAGAAGCTATTGACTATGGAGCTGGTCATGATTTGGTAGCACAAGAGTTTACATAGCTTCTGACAGATATTGGGCTATTTACAAAATAATTCACAATAATAAGTATTGAGAAAGTGAAGGCAGTTAGGGCTCAAGGGTCTACTTCTAGGATTTTTGAGATTGAATCTAAAGAGGAAGAAAAGTGTCTTGATTGTCAATTGGCAATTTTTTTACCCTAAGGACACGAGAATAAGGTCAAAACTATTATAATGATAGATATAGAGATAGGAGTAGAGACTGAGATATTGATTAGAGATGCAAAAATGACTATAAAGAGAAGACTAAAAGATACGTACCACCAGGTAGCTAAGATACTGAATCTAGAATGGAGCCAATATTATTGAAACTAGTCAAAGGCCAGAAAAAGTCAAGAGAGTTGAATTATGGAGATTAAGGCAGAACTATAAGGCTAAATAATAAAGTTGAGTCACATACTACCGTAATATAACAACTAGAGCAGTAGTATGGCTAGATATCGTCCATATTGAATCAAAGGCAACCTGACTCTCTTCCTTGTAATACAGTGGTAAATCCAAAGAATAATGGTCACTGCCATGCCATTACCACTCGAAGTGGTAAAACCACTATAAATCCTTCTGTACTCACTATTGATAAACGAAAGAATGATGGTTATTCTACTGTTGTGTAGAGTAGTAGCAAGCAAAATAAAGGAAAAGACACGGTTGAGGAGCCTACTTTGAAGTCTATCCTAAGACCTCACCTTTTTTTTCCTCAAAGGCTGAAAAAGAAACAAGAGGTTATGTCCATCTCGAGACCCCGCCCTCTTTTTCCTCAAAGGCTAAAAAAGAAACAAGAAAAGGGTATGTATTAGAAATCTTTATCTATGTTGAAGGAGCTATCAGTCAACATCCCACTTATAAAGGCATTATAGAAAATATGATGATATGCAAAATTCATAAAGGATCTCATTACCAAGAAGAGGTCAATAAATTATGAGCCAGTCGACAATATTCATCACTGCGGCACTGTAGCTACTAGATCATTGGTAGAGAAGAAAGAGGATCCTGGTGCTTTCACCATACCTTTCACTATTAGATCTTTCAACTTCACTTGGTCATTATGTAATTTAGGTGCTAGTATCAACCTCATGCCATTAGCAATATTTAAGTAGTTAGGGTTGGGATATCCTACACCAACCACCATGAGACTAATGATGGCAGATAGTATAGTGAAAAGGTTAGTAGGTATTCTATATGATGTATTGGTGAAGGTGGATTCTTTTATCTTTCCCGCTAATTTTGTAATATTAGGCTGTAAAGTGGATTTTCAAGTCCCATTTATCTTGGGAAGACCATTTTGTCTACAAAAAGGATGTTGATTGATTTGGAGCTAGGACGTTTGATGCTAAGACTCAATGATGAACAAGTAATATTCAATGTATGAAAATCCATGAAGCAGCAGATGAATTAATAGTGATGTCTGTTAATGTTATGTATGATGAGGAGATAGATTCATTCTATGATGTTGATTTATTGAATACTTGGGATGATACTTCTGATGTTGTTCCTATTGAAAAAAGGTTAGGCATTGAAGCTCTAGCAGCCGTGATCATGAACTTTGACAGTGATGGTACTGAAGACTATGATGATATGGTATGTTCACTTTATGGTAGTAGGTCTTATACTTAAGATCCAAAGAAGCTTGAGTTAGATATGAAAAATATAACCACTCCACCGGCTCGCCCATATATTGAGGAGCCACCAGTCTTAGAGTTGAAGGCCCTTCCTTCTCATTTGTGATATACATTTTTAGGGGCCAACAATACTTTGTCGATAATCATCGTATCTTACTTAATTGATAAAGAAATAGAAGCTTTGTTATCAGTGGTACAAAATTCAATAGGGACATTGGTTGGTCCATTGCAGATATTTCTGGTATTCCGCCTGGTCTTTGTACTCATAAGCTCCAACTTGAAGTGGATTATGTACCAAGTATAGAATGTTATTGTGGACTCAATCTTTCTATGCAGGAGGTGGTAAAAAAAATAATAAAGTGGTTGGATGCTGGTGTAGTGTATCCCAATACTGATAGTAATTGGGCCAGTCTAGTATAATGTGCTCCGAAGAAAGGTGGTATTACTATTGCGCCTAATGAAAAGAATGAGCTAGTACCATCTAGGCCAATCACAGGTTGGAGAGTATGCATGGATTACTGAAAACTAAATGCATGGATTCATAATTACCATTTTCCCATGCCCTTCATGGACCAAATATCAGATTGGCTTGCTGGAAGAGGATCATACTAAGAGAAAACAACCTTCACTTGTCCTTATGGGATCTTTGTATTCAGACATATACCATTCGGGTTATATAATGATCCAACCACATTTTAGAGATGCATAATGTCCATATTCTCTGACATGGTAGAAGAAACCATCGAAGTCTTTATGGATGATTTCTCAATCATTGGTGGTTTTTTTGATGACTTCTTAGTTCACTTAGAAAATTCTCATCGAAGGTGTGAGGAATGCAACTTGGTACTTAACTAGGAAAAGTGTCATTTCATGGTTAAAGAATGTATTGTGCTTGGGCACAAGTTTTCAAAAAGGGGTATTGAGCAAAGATTGAAGTGATCGATAAATTACCTCCAACAATTTCAATAATGGGTGTTCGTAGCTTTTGGGAACATGCTGGGTTTGATAGGAATTCATCAAGGATTTTTCTAAGATTGCTAACCCCTTTTTTAATTTTCTTAAGAAAAAGGTGAAATTTTGAGTTTACTAAAGTATGCTTGAAGGCTTTTAAATGTCTGAAAGAGAAGGTTATGACTACTTCTATCATCGTATCTCCTGATTTGTCTTTGTCATTTGAGATTATATGAGACGCAAGTGGAGTAGCTTTTGACGCTATAATAGGCCAATGAAAATAACAGATCCTTTATTCTATCTACTATTCTAGTAAGGCATTAAACCCTGCTCAAAAGAACTACACCATCACAGAACAAGAGTTGTTGGCACTGGTTTTTGCCTTCAAGAAGTTTAGGTCATTATTGATTGGTACAAAAGTGATTGAGCACACTAATCATGCAGCATTATGGTACTTAATGGCTAAAAAGATGCAATGCTTAGACTGATTAGGTGGGTTCTATTGCTGCAAGAATTTTATTTCAAGGTCAAGGACAGAAATGGCACTAAGAATCAAGTTGCGGATCATTTGTCTAGACTTGAAAAAGAAGCTATGCAAAAATTTAAAGATGGGCTCGAGATTGAAGACATTTTTCTAGATGAGCAGATATCGGCAGCTTCCCAAGATCTAATTCTAGGGTTTTTTAACTATACAAATTATCTAGAAAGTGGTCTAGTCCCAGAAGATCTTTCCTTTTAGGAAAGAAGAAAGTTTTTACTTAAGGTAAGGAAATTTTTCTGAGATGAACCTTATTTATTCAGAATTTGTGTTGATGGGATTATATAGATGTATACCTGAAGTATAGATGATGAGCATACTTAAGGCTTGTCATTATTCACCAGTTCGGGGTCATCATTGAGGAACCCGCACAACCCATAAAATCTTACAATGTACGTATTATTGGCCAATGATTTACGAAGATGCACATGTTTTTGCTTCAGTTTGTGATCAACGGAAATGCCAAGGTAACATCTTTAGATGCTATAAACTTCCTATGACTCCTATCTTAGGATTGAAATTGTTTGATGTATAAGGTGTGGATTTCATGGGACCTTTTATGATTTCTTTTGGCATGAAATACATCTTTATGGTTGTGGATTATGTTTCTAAATGAGTGGAACTGATAGCGCTCCCCAACTATGAAGCACGTAGTGTCACCGCATTCTTGAAAAAGCATATCTTTTCTTGATTTGGTACACCACGTGCTATCAATGGTGATGGTAGGTCACATATTTGTAATTGTCTATTCAAAAGTCTGCTTGAGAAGTTTAAATTAAAACACAAGGTGGAAATACCTTATCATCCGCTGACTAGTGGACAGGTTGAGGTGTCCAACAGAGAAATCAAGTCCATCTTGGCAAAGACAGTGAATGATAATAGTACTGATTGGTCACAAATGCTAGATGATGCATTATGGGCTTACCGAACAGCTTTCAAGACACCCATTGGTGCTTTTCCTTATCATCTAGTATATGGAAAAGCATGTCACTTGCTTGTGGAACTTGCAAATAAAGCTCAGTGGGCTTTAAAAAAGCAAAATTTTGAGTGGCAAGATGCATCAAAATCACGATTGAATAAGATGAATGAGTTGGATGAATTCCGACTCCGAGCATATGAAAGTTCTGAACTTCATAAAGAAAAGACAGAACTGCATCATGATCTCAAGATTAAGAAGAGAATATTTGAGAAAGGCCACCAGGTATTGCTCTAAAACTTAAGGCTTCACTTGTTTCCAGGTAATTTTAAGCCTAGATGGTATGGCCCATTTACTGTGCTAAGAGTGTTCCCATACAGTGCTTTGGAATTGAAGTAAGATAGTGAAGCCCCGTTAAAAGAGAATGAGTAAAGAGTAAAGCATTATATGGGTAACACTAAGAAAATTAATGTGATTTTTGTAATAGACCTTGGTGAAGTCTAAGTAACCAAGGCAATTATGTCATGCTGCGATGTTAAATCAAGCACTGCATGGGAGACAACCCTTAAGGCTAGTTGGAGAAATCTAGTATCCAACTTATCCACGTCGTGCTGAGACATTAAATCAAGGACTGCATGGGAGGCAACCCATGTTTTGTACTTATTTATTTATAGTGTAATATATTTGTTCAGTGTGAAGGTTTAAAGATTGCAGAAAAGAGACAAATATTCTAAGAAATTAGGTCATATAGACTCTTCACGAGTCGTATCTTAAGGTAACGACTCATGAGAAATATTCTTCAGGTCTTGGGAGTTGATTCAAATCCAGGTTAAAAAATTTGGAGTCTTTACGACTCTCAGAACGAGTAGTAACCATAGGGTACGATTTGTCATACTAAGTCGTATCGACTTCGGAACCTAGGTAAAGTTCTAGGTCTTTACGAATACAGGAGAAGACCCATAATCATAATTTATGAGTTGTACACTTGACTCGTAACCAAGCTTACCAGTCGAGGGTCGCAGGTCAACCAGGCCTAGCTCACTTGATGTTAAATAAAGTAGGGCATCCGATTAGGGTACACGATATCACAAGTGCAATTCTCCTCTATTATTAACCAAATCTTAAGATCCCAAAGTTTCAAATCACTCAGGAACACACACAAAATCATTAGGTTCTCTCACACTGCATGAATTACACAAGAATTTATGGAAGAAAAGTGAAAACTTTAAGAAACCTAATCTCACAACCCTTCAAGTAAGTCTTTGAACTCAAATGCTTTATGTTTGAAGTTCAAATGGAAAATAAGTTGAGATTTTAGGATTTATTTCAGTTGAACATCTATGTTTATGTAAAATTTGAAACCCTAGTTCTTAGAAATTGAGCTTAAAATGGAAGTTGTGATTGAACTTGAAATATTTGTACTAAAAATGTGTGTTGTTGGACTAAAAATGGGGTGTTAGTACTGTGCATTGAAGGGTAAAATAGGGATTGTATGTTGGAATAAACTCATGAGTTAAAATTTTATGTTCAAGTAGATATGAGACCCCTTATGACACGTACCTACACATAACAAGTCCTGATGAGACTCGTAACCACTGACAACATAGAAGTCTAACTGAGTGTAGGTTCTAATCTGGGTATGACTTGCCTATGTGAGTCATATCCAACACCTAAAACTCATATACATAAGTCGTACTGACCTAGGGAAGTAACATATACTCGAGTTTTGTTTCTAGTCTGCTTAAGAGTGTTGGTAATGAGTTGTAAGATGTCCTTATGACTGGTTAGGAGGACTTGTAAGCTAATCAACAAATATCCATATCGACATTGTCTATCATACGACTCAAACATGTGATTTAAAACCAGTTGATATGATTCTCCCCCCCTCCTCCCGAGTTGTTACATGAATAGAACATATACACTTATACATATTCTTTCATTTCCTTAGCATTTACTAATGAGTGTATGCACATAGGTACTATGGATCCTAAGGAGGAATCTTTAATAAGAAATACCAAGAAGAAGTTGGCTCACAAGGTCACTCTTCACTTGACAGATGAGGAAATGTGTAAGTTAAGCGGGGACCTAGCTAAATTTCAAATGAAAAAGAAAGCATACCCAAGGGAAAAAAACCCTCTGGGAAAGAAAGTAGTCACTCTGGAGGACACACCTCTAAGAGGACCTACAATGAAGAACCCAAGTAACTCCTCTCCACACTCACCATTATCTTCTGACGATGATGAGGATGATAAAAATAAAGAACTTGAGGATGATGCATGGGCATAGGAAAATGTTGAATCAAGCTTGGAGAATGACAATGAAAGTGAGGACCAAGTAGATATTATTCCCATTGACCAAAAGGATCCACCTTTAGCCATTACACTTGCTCCGATGCCCACTGTTGAATAGTGGGGGTACCTCAATATGAAAGAAATATGCTATGATGGGTTAAGTAGACTCCCTGGTAATGGAAGAATCAACAGGAATCTATATATGGAAAGGAGATTGACCACTACAAGGATTTCTAAGTTGCCTAGATTTGAGGCTGAGTTCAAGCAGTTTGGCTTCAAATGGATGAATACATAACCAGGGAAATATAGTCATGTATTAGTGCGAGAGTTTTATATGATGTATAAGGGTGAGTTAAAGAGGCAGTATCCATAGGGAAACTTGTAGAGAGGTAGTTATCCTATCATGTCATTAACCTTGCGGGGAGTGCGGGTGAACATCTCCCCACTGACTATCTCACGGTTCTTGAATGGATTAACCTTCCAGCCACCAGTAAACACAGGCAAGATGGATTATCGCATAGATAAAATATGGCAGATTACATAAAAGCAACTAGGGATGAAAGATAAAATGGGACACTTCTGGTGGATTGCGATTTTGATCGCGTTGAATAGTGAAGATAAATTTTGGGTTGTGGGTGGCCCAAGAATGGTCTCACAGAAGATCAAAAGCATATGCTAAATTTTGAGGCCAAGTCATGGTAGACACTGTCCAGACATAGACTGTGTCCCATTATGAGAGATAACAAGTTCAGCCAAGTTCATATTGCATTGAACGTTGCTTTGATGATTGGGTATGAGTTTGATATAGGTGATTTTTTTGAACAAAAGATTCAAGATCGAGATATGGTTGGCAAAAAGCTACTTATACATTATCTATGTATGATCACTCAGATCTATTTGGCTACCAGGGTGAAAGAACTCTCATGGATCGACCAGTTTATTAAGATGGCAAACATTATAGATTTGGGGTTAATTCAGGAAGTTACAAACCCCATGGCTAGGAAAGTGAAGCGATGAGCTAATATGATTATTGTAATTTTAAGACAGAGTAGGTAGATTGAAACTGCAGGGAAGGATGAGACAGATCACACCACAGATGGAGGTGTGCATACCGAGCCATAGATAATTAATGCAGTTGGCACTTCCAGTGCTCCTCCTACACAGTCTGTACCACCTCGCCTAGCTTCCTCAAGATCTGTACCATAGGGTACGTATTTATTTCCAAGGCTAGTCTCACTGATACTATGTGTAGGTTTGGAATAGTAAAAGCTAAAGTGCATTTTATGAAGGGTGGTGTAAAACCTGAGGTTGAGAACCAGCTAGAACAATAAAAACTAAAGGGTACATAGTCGGATGAATTCCTTTGAGCAGCGTATGACTCAAAATATTGGAAGCGGTCAGACCTCAAATATTACGGATGTAAAGCAAAAGTGGCCAAAATTAAGAAAATGCTAAATGAGTTGTATGATAGGCCATTCATCCCAACACCCGTGATTATGAAGGTTGAGCTAAAAATACATATTGAAAATATCGAGGGTATTTTGGAACTAGAAGAGGAAGAAAGAAGAGAGAGAAAGAAAAGGAAGAATCGGAGTATAGAAAAAGAAGCCATGAAGAAGGCTAAGAAACATAGCCTACAGAGTGAGAATGACTGGCAGGTGAGGTTCCTAGAGATACAAGCTGGTACCGATAGCTCAAAACCAGCAACTGATGATGTTGGTCAGGGATTTAATAAAGCCCCGACAACTGATGTACTATTGAGCACACCAACCATAACTGGTACCACTATTGTGAAGACAATCCCGGCAGCTGATGGGACTCTTGTTGATAATAGTGGGACTCGATCTGAGGGCCCACATGATGATGCTATATGATTCAGAACCTTGAAAGCCCAGGTATATTCTTTATCCCTTATATTTTATTATTAGATACACTGGGGATAGTGTATAGGATTTATGTTAGGGGCAAGCGTTTACGAAGGTCACTGGAGGTTATACTTGCCATGTTTTGAAGCCTGTGAACATAATTTAAAAAGTTCAAGAACTGGCATATTTGTTGTTATTTTTGTTAGTTTTATTGTGCGTGTGCTAGAATAGCTAAAATAGGAAGAAACTGGAGTAAGATGTTGTTTTGAACGATTATGTTGAAATTGTCTGATTTTGAAATAATTGTGTTGAAAAAGTGATGCCCCTCCTAAAATTACGAGATGAGTGTAAAATCTGATAATGGAATTAGGATTAGGGACAGAACAACTAGCGCAAACAATTGCATAGCTGGATAAGTAGTACCCTGCAATATAACCCTTGTGAGTGTATGTGAGGCGTTACTTAGTTTTAGTATGTCAGATTCAACAACTTGCCCAGTTGCTCTCACCTAGGGTTTAGGATAGTCGAGTAGGAGATGATCATAGGACATTCTTGTTTTGAGTCCACTCAAGTCTCAATGTCTAACCAAATGTGATATGAATTCCTTGATCCCATTGTTTGAGCCTTAATTGACCCTTTTTTCACAACACCAATTTAACCTTCCCGTTCTACTTACAACAAACCTGTATTCCCCCTAGTGCTCCTTGGACACTGTGCATTGAGGATGGCTATTATAGGGGTGCATTGGGAAAAATAAGTATGAAGAAAGACGTGTGAAAGCAAAAAAAATAAAAAGGACAGGTGTAGTGAAAATAAAAGAAAAGAAAAGAAAAAGAAAAATTGCAAGAAAAGAAAAAGAAAAGAAAAAAAAGTAAGAAAAAAAATTGTACCTAGTCCAATTTGTATATGCTTTAAAATAAAAAGAGGGACATAAGGGTGGGAATAAAATGAAAAAAAGTAGAAAATAAGTGGACCCCAAATAAGGTGTAGTGTCAAAGAGGAGTAGTCACTGAAAAAATCCTAAGAAGATACCATACCATCCCCAAACCTATGTTATAAGCCAAATAAAGTCCTTTAGTGATCCTATCCAGACTGTCTAAAAACTTAGGAAGAGAGAATATGGGTATGCCTATGGTTTTCTGTATACACCGGCCGATATTTCTTTATGAGCAAGAGCCTTTTTTGTTGTATCCTCGAATAATTAGATTGATCTAAATTGAGTGAATAGGTTTTTTTGATTGTGAGCATACCTGGGTTATAATATTAGGTTGTTAGATTTTTCGATTAATGTGATTTGTGTCTATGCCTGGTCGTCTATCAATAATGTAATGTTGTCATTGGATTACTTTATGTTTCCTCATGTGAAAAATCGATATACATAGTTGGATTGATTAAAAATTTAAAACTAGGAAGGGGAACAAAATTGTTGAAAACTGAATAGAAAAATCTCTACCATAGGTATCTTAGGATCTACCTGTTTAAGCATCGTTGTTTTCATGTTAGAGTTTTTGATTTCTGTTTTTCCTGAGGGCACGCAAACTTTCTAAGTTGAGAGTGATGATCCTCCATCGAAACACGACCCTTTCGATGCTTCAAAAAAGAATTTACGGTTGTACTTAGGTTATTTTAGTAGATGTGATGTGGTTTTATGGTTATTCCGGGTAAAATAGGTACGTAATCATTTTGGAATGAAATTTAAAGAAAAAACACTGAAAAAGAAAAAGTTTGCAGATGATACGAGTCAGTATACTAGTCATCAATACCTCATACAAAACATAGGCTGACTCATAAGCATAATAGTGAAAAAGGCCAAGCCGAAAAGATAAGTGAAGAATTGATACGACTGAGAGTGAGAGTTTTAAGATGAGGATACAGGTCATGAAAAGCGACTTTCAAGAGAATAGAAACCAAAGTTAGATTCAAAGTTGAAGTCACAAAAGAAGACTAGTCGAAAGTCTGAGTATGACTCGTATGGACAAATCATAAGATAACCAGTTTTCAGAGGATTGAAGCATCAAGTCTTAGGTGGTAAAGTGTGAAGATAACGAGTCTATGGTCAAGATACAACTTTTGAGGAGGATTCATAACAAGAAAAGAAAGTTAAATCCCAGGAGATCACCTACTGGAATGCATTCGACTAGCACAGTATAACTCATAAGAAGACCTTACGAGTGGACAAAGCGAGTAGTACCTTATGCCAACTTACTTTTCCTATTCCATTTCAATTAGGATTTCTGAGTTATTTTGAGATACTATAAATACCTTAGTGTTGTTACTTTACTAGGTTCCACTATTTGGCATACTTTTACAGTACCTTCACTACTTTTTACATATTTTGATCAGTGTGACAATGTTCTTGATATTTTTTGGATTTACGCAATTGAATACTTTGGATTTTCTTCCTCTTATTATTGTTCAACTAATTGCATGCTTTCATTATTGATTATCATAGATTGTTGCATGAACATGAGTGGCTAATTTCCCTAACTAGGGTTGTGGAAACCCTGGAATATTAACTACGTAAAGGAAATGGGAGATTCATATTTTCTATTATAACTACATGTATATTAACCTTATTCATATTAATTGACCTCAGAGCTACTTCAGAAGCTTGAGGTTTTCTTGTATTCGATAATGCCCTCAGAAGGGATTTTGAGATTTGGAAAAGAGGATTAAGATAATCATTTGAGATTCACATCCATCTTATCATTCCGCCATCTTATCAAATCAACTCGAGACTCAAAAGGCGAGAGTTGAACTGAAGTGGTAAACAAGTAGCAATAAGGTGACGCCCTGATACATACAAGGTAAAGGGTAAAATTTATCAACACATTCACAAGACGGTTGGTAATACCAACCTTGTCGACTTTACATGCAGATCAGCAAAATAGGTTAGTTGAACATAAGAAATTTACAGAGTTGATGAGCCAGGGGGAACACAGCCCTAGTGTTCATATTCTATTTTTTACAAACTCTAAACATTTAAGATTTAGTTACTATGTACTTATTACTTCCAAATTCCCCCATTTACTTTTCTGCACTGCTTGAGAATTTATTCAAGTTAAACAACTGTTTAACATTTTTCCTGTGGGTTTGACCCAAACCTAGTTGGGTTACAATATTTGGCATCGATCGCAGCATACCTCTTTCGAGGTTAGTTTTGAACGACATCACTACCCTTGACTAGGCTAAGGTATCTAAATCCACTCTTAGATGTATAGGAAGTCATGATTATTTCTAAGGTAAAGGTTCATGTCAACCACAACCACTAAGACAATATCACTACTTAGGCGACCTTCTTTGGTGTAATCAACTAAGGCCACTTCACCCAAAAAATGATCAACTAGTGCATTTTACTTAGTTTTAGAGAAAATCAAGGCATTCTCATGCTAAACATGAGTAATGAAGTCAAATGCACTAAGGTTCAAGGAAACGAGCTAAGTATTTCAACTCTATGATTCCAAATTAACCTAAATAATCCAACTAAACCCAAGTCTTGTATTACGTGCAACTCCTAAAACTCATCCCAAATCCAACACAATATCATAAGAATACTATGGCAAAGCTCAATCAAACAAGTGATAAACCTAGCCTAACTCAACGCTAAAGAAAGCTCACGAACCGCTGAACTTTTACTTTTCCCTTTCGAGAAGACTTTTTAAGATGCCAAGCTATCAGAAATAAATTATTCTCATCAATATGAAAATATCAATACCAATAATGCACCATTGTGCTTTGGGTCCAAAAATCATTCCAAAAACCCCCATGTGGCTCCCACTAACGAAAAATCTGATATTAAGCTCATGAAATAAAAACCCTAAAAAGTAGGCAAAAACCAAGCAAATTTTGGGTTAAAATCAAGGTCTAAAGGATTTGGGGCTTTGGTAAAATAATCCTGAAATTCAAGCATGAATTTGAAATATTCTTAACTTAAATATGAAAATATTTATTAAAATATATGTTAATCAAGCTCCCACATCACCCACAAGACTCAATTTAAAATTATCACACTTTTTAGGGTTTTTCTCTCAAGAGAATGGGTGGAAATAGGCAAATTCGCGACCTAAGGGGTCTATTTATACCCCTTTAGGTATTCTGGTGTTGCAATCGTACCACTAGGTGTACAATCACACAACTTGGCTACAGAAGAAGGTATGGAAATCTCCATACTTAGTACAGTCACACTACCCCCTGCGTATCATGTACGATTGGAAGCCACACCAGATGACAGTTGAAACTTGGAATTATTCCAAGTTTCTGTTAAGGACTCAGTATTCATTTAGAATATGATATACAAAAATGAACGATGTAACCATATGTCACGACCCAAAATGGGGCCCTAACCGTGACGATTATCCAGAACCATGAAGGCCCAGACGCCCTGTTATCTTATAATCACATACCCTATCCTCATACGAAAAAGATAATGCAGAAATACATAATGAAATGGAATCATGGTCATTAAATCTGAATTCAAATCTTAATGAAAACTGCAATTCAAAACATCTGAGTTATATCTGACTCAGTTTGCGAAATCTCTACTACATGCATAAACCCAATTATCTGAAAACTGGGACAAGGCCCCTCGTAGACCAAAACATAATAATGATAAATGACTAAAGTAAACTAGGCCTTCTTAAATATAGAAGGCTCACCACGGAACCCTGCACTTCTGTCTGGATAAAATTTACTGCTTATCGGGACCCCCAGATTGAACCTCAGATTCTGGAAGGAAGGGGGTCAATACAGATGTACTGGTACGCAGAGCAATCCTAAATAATGTATTTATATATAACATAAGTGAGAGCAATTCATAAAACATTTTACATATAATATATGAAAACACATGGGCACATTTTAAAGACTTTTAAACATTTCTTTGAAACCATGACTCACACTTTGTCTTACTTCTGAGCTAGATGGTACACCCTACAATCTGTAATTCCACGGTCTATATGGAATCCTCCCTTGAATCGGTATCCAAGCCACTAAAACAAGTTTGCCGCAAGGATTGGAGTATCTATAAGGGGGATACACAAGATCACACAGCAGGGTGCCGAAATCCCCAATCAAATATACATGTCATGGTAGAGCACAAGATCACAAAACAGGGCTCCTAACCATAGTTCAAATTTGGGATGACATGAATCAAGGTACACAAGATCACAAAGCATGGTACCATAATCCTATGTCAGCAAATCACGGTTTTAAGCATAGAGTCCTTCAACTCGCACTTTCTTTGAATAACCATCTAACTCTCTTTAAGTCCATTTTTAAACCTTTTTTTAAATATGCATCTTTCAGAATTCATAATCTGAAAATCTGATTTCAACCATGTATTCTATTATGTTCTGATTACTATGGTTTTAACTAAGTTGGTGTCGTCACACCAAGACTTGCAAGTCCTACTTCAGAGCCATATTTTACCATGCATGATTCTTTCATTAAAATATAATTCAGACCAACCAAGCATGCAAATAGTATAAGAGTTTCTTGTTCCAAAAACTATGCAAAAATTCTCATTCTTTCAATATATATGTAGTGGTCAAGTAATCTTCGACAAACCATGCAACTCTTCTCATTATATATTTATATTCAACATTGGTCGACATAAACATCCCTCTCTTTTGAAATTAAAACCATAATTCAATCATAGCATTAATCAAGACATTTCATATCATGCTTTTCAAGATGCATTCAAAACAGTCCATAGCATATGAAAAGTAAAGAAAAATCATAACAAGAGAGGGATTCTTTAGGATTCATGCTCTCAATTGTATATTCATCCTTAAACACATGCATACATATATATAGATTTTCAAATCAATTGGGGGGAAGGCCTAAAGACCAAAATAATACTAATCAAGGCTTTTAAAATATGCTAGTAATCGTAAATTCGAAACCCCTTTCTTAAAAATCATGATCTCTAAACCATTAGCATGAATTAATGATGGTTTCTTTGCCCATAAAATTTAAAAAAAAAAAACCCACGTACCTTAATTTATAACTCTTGAATGAACTCGTGTTTTAGGGATGCTATTCAAATAATTGATGGGTGCTTCTTGTAGCCCTCGCAATGGGGATTTCGATTCTCGAAGAATCATTGAAAACCCTCGGTGAAATATATTTTGATCTTTAAGTTGAAACCCTAAGAAGTTTTCTTGGTGATTTTGAGAGAGAATGACCTTATTTTGGTGTTTGGGGGATTTAATCTCGTGTTATGGCTGAATAGGGGGTGAAAATACCACTTTTGCCCTTAAAATGCAAAAATAGAACCTGGAAATTAGGTGCGTGTGACAGAGCGTGTGTCGCACCCAAATCGCATGATACTATTGTCTTAGTGATGAAAATGGCCATAAATTTTCGTTCGGGTATTGCATTTTGGCGAAATTAGTATCATTGGAAAGATAATTCAAAGAACTTTCATTTGATATATATTAGGCTCTTTAATTCATTATATACAAAGAGTTATGGTCTATTTGCTCACTCAAACTCGAATGATAGGAAAGTTCTCAACTCGTCCTTGAGTTAGAGGATCTCTATGATCTCAATTCATGCTCAAATTGCTTCCCACACTACATAATTGATTAATATGCCAAATTTGCATAGGATTTATGGCTTTTGGATCATCTACACATAGAAATAATAGTTTTTTGTTTCAGCCCAAAATGTGAGGTGTTACATTATCTCCCCCTTAAGATCATTCATCCCCTAATGATAGGTAGGAACGTTAAAGCTTAAAGTTATGGAATAACGCGGACATGATGTGTCTTCTAAGAAAGGATATAACTAATCTGAAACCTTTAAACTTCTATCATGAAACTGAGTTCTGAGCTGACTTGGCCTTACTTGTTTTAAGGAACTGATTCATGATGAGAGTTTAGGATTCCCCGCGCAGTTTTTATGCTCAAATCCCACACATTGAATTTGGAAGTGATAACTTATATAAGTAAGAATCATAAGGATACAAGATTTAGATCATACAAAGGTATTACACTATCTAAGCTAAAATAGTTGGAAAAATTTAAGATTATGTGCTGAACTGAGTCATGTCTAAATAACTGAATCTGAACATGATGCTTGGACTAAACTGAGTTCGCAACTTACATGGACGGAATAGATTATCTTTTGGGATGGTCATACGTATTGGACTTTGGATAATAGGACTAGGTGAAAAGGTGTAAAACCATAGTAACTTATCTACCTGACTGTTAAACTGAATTATACAGGACACTTATACTTAAATGGAGTATCTCTTCAACATTTTCTAAAGAAGTCCTAGTAGCATTAGGGAGCAAAGAATCTCTGACATGAGTTACACAAGACATCCAACTAAGGAATCACAACAATGACACTACTCCATAGCATGGAATGTAGACATATAACTCATAAACTAGGACATAATTACAAGGCCTTAGGCAATGCAACTTCTTACTTTCAAGTTTAGCACACTTCTCAAATACTCCCTCAACTATACATTTCCCCTTAAATATCATACTCATCGATTCGACTTATAGTTCTCATAGGGGCATTGATAAAACTTTCTATATATTTTTAAAGGTTATACCCTAAGAATAAGGTGCCTTACTACTTTAATGACCAACTCTGAACTCTTACTATGGATTCACTAGTGCATATTGCGTTCCTTCTGTTAAACCCCAACATGTCATTCAAGCCCATCTTTATAACCACATATGAACTTCAAGGAAAACACCCATAAAGGCATACTTTATATATTCTCTAAACCACTATCGATACAACTCCCACGTACTATCTCAACAACATACACACGCAAATTTTAACTAACCATCACATGCATCAATGACATGTCCCCAATCTTACTTCACATTTATGGCCTTATCTAAACAAGCATACAATGATATTTCACCAACAAGAAATATTTACTCAACACCACTATCATTACATAAGGAGGAGTCACTAAAAGTTTAAAACATAATACCTTGAAGCGTGGAAGGATATTACACGAGACTTGACACTTAACTAAGGCCTGAGGAATAGCAAATCAATAATAGGGATTTATCAAAGTGATCTGAGTTGAGGCATACATGATTATAAGCTGAACCTCACAAATCATAAGGAGTATAGCATGAGTTATAGGAACTGAGCATGCTATAAAGCGTGAGCACATGAGTCATGAGCTGAATGACCTCAATTTGGGATTCATAACATATGGAATGTGATTCCGAATATTGAATGAACTGGAACTCCTCATTTTGGGACTGGAAGAGTACATGATTCTCTATCACAATAATAAACACAAACTATGATCATGGAACTAAAACAAAAGGCATGAGTAGGAATTGGGATAACTGAAAAATACTGCGGTAAGAATGGGTTGAGTCTTACCCTCACTTTCTGATGTTCTATGTCATACTGACATCACTACTAGAATCTGAGAGCCTGACTTGGTTATTCGTCCTATCATCTCCCCCTTGGATTCAAGCCATCATCTTATATTTGAGATCCCTTACTAGACTCTAAACTGAACTACACTTACAGCATTCTGGGGTCTGGAAAATGACAATACACGTATATCATAGAACTTAACCCGAAAGACTACTCCTGAAAGTTGAAAATGCACTACTAATACTACCTTCTGAGACCCACTCCTATCTTTCTATAGCCCTTATAGTCATCACAAAATACTTGAACACTTACTAACTTCGAATCTTCATGAATATGGCCATAGTCGGGGTGCACACCCTCTAGCGCTTCAACTCTTATTTCTATCAGTTCAACCTTCAAAAAAATTCAACTTAGATTCTAACACTTAACATGGATATCACCAAGTCTTTGATGAACCAATTCTATTTCTGTCATAGCCCACCAATATCACGACTTCAAGCTTATATCTCTCTACCATGAGAATTCAAGATCATATCAAAAGGCTAAACACTATCAATCAAAATTTCTTAACTTGGCCATTTTGAACACCATGTACCATCAAACTAGTCTTTCTCCATCTAGCAACTTAACGATACTACTAGCCACACATAACATGCAATAGCCTTCAAAAATGCCACAACTCCATATCACTTTGGGCTTATTTCTACATCATACATATAACATCATACTTCACTACGGCTCAAATAAACTTAAGCTCTTGTGTATATTGTTCAAGCCTATTAGATTACTTCCCTATAACTAGTATCATTTACTAAGAAATCATCACTTCTACCTTCATCAATAACCTATACTCTTCTAGCACAACAAACACCGCCAACAACTCTTTTCATACTTTAAGAAAACAATAATTCACCTTAACAAATAACTCATTCTCTACCTTCTACTAAACTAATACACAAAGTCGTATCACTTTATTACCAACTCAATCTCATGCAAAAAGATTCGGCTATACATATATTCAATAAATTTCCCTTACGACTTTTCTTGCCATTACTCCACTAAACCCCAGTTCCAACCAACACAAGAACAACATGATGGACAACAAGTCACTAGTGAATCGAAATAGGCCCCACACGGCTCCACTAGACTTTGATTTTGGGTTTTGAACAAGAAATGAGATGAATGCTAGTGAATCAAAAAAGCCCCACACGGCTTCACTAGACTTTCAATTTCAACAACACAATGATAACAAGATTACAAGAGATTGAAACTTGACACACAACATTTAATGATCTAAGAATAGATATCTTACTCGGTATAAATAAAAAAATCTGATTCCAACACTTCCCTCATAGACAACCATACAATCCACATATGCTACTAGCTACCATATTAGTCTATAACTATAAAATGGTAAATCATTCTCAAACATCAGTTATTCAACTAAACATATTTATCTACACAAAAGTCGCCCTCACTCTAATTTCTAACCTTGCGACTTTACATCACCAACTTCTTGGTCCAATATCACTACCAATAGGTCATGACATCATCACTTTAACTTATACTACCACTCAGGTGGAAATACAGTTCCAATATTCTGCTACACATTGTTCCCCCTAATGCATGACATCTGCAACATAAATTTGAAAAGGACTAAATACACTTAATATTATAGTCTAAAAAGCATAATTTCATCAGAATCAAAGTCACACTAGAATCAATACACCTTGAAGCACTAACGGACTCTTCTTAAGTCCTTGCACAAATATTAAACTCTTATATGGCTTAATCAAAAAGGACCATACCATTTAGACTCTAAAATTCAGCACTTGATCACCCCAATAATAAGACATATTTTAGAACATCAAAGTAAGGAAAGAATTGGGATGACTTTAATTCTGTATGGGCGAAACCATAGCACGAATTAGAGTATGTAAGAGGAATATGCTGACTCCATAGCATGAGCTAGAACATGAAGAAAGAGAGACATTCCTAAATTCCTAGTAGCCTCCTGCCTATAAGTATTGTGCGCTAGACACCCATAAACAAGACTCTACCCAATGCAATTTCACAGTTACCCCGGGACCATGAATCGTGCTCTGATACTAAGTTTGTCAAGACCCGAATCAAGGCTCTAGCCATGAAGAGCATCCCAAACCATGAAGGCCTAGATGCCCTTCTAACTTATAATGACATACCCTGTCCTCATATGTAAAAGATAATGTAGAAATACATAATAAAATAGAATCATGGTCAATAAATCTAAATTCAATCTGCATAAAACCAACTGTCTGAAAACTGGGACAAGGCCCCCAGTAGATCAAAACATAATAATTATAAATGACTAAAGTAAACTAGGCCTTCAAAAATATAGAAGGCTCACCACAGAACTCTGCACTTCTGTCTGGAGAAAATCTACTAGTTATCGGGACCCCTAGATTGAGCCTCAGAACCTAGAAGGGAGGGGGTCAATACAGATGTACTGGTACACAGAGCAATCCTAAATAATATATTTATATATAACATAAGTGAGAGAAATTCATAAAACATTTTACATATAATATATGAAAACACATGGTCACATTTTAAAGACTTTGAAATATTTCTTTGAAACCATGACTCACTCTTTGTCTTACTTCTGAGCTAGATGGTACACCATACAATCTATAATTATAGAGGATATATGTAATCCGCCCTTGACTCGATGGCCATGCCCCCAATCTAAGTTTGCTGCAAGGATTGGAGTATCTATAAGGAGGACACGCAAGATCACACAGCAGGGTGCTAAAATCCCTAATCAACTCAACATGTCATGGTAGTACACAAGATCACAAAGCGGGGCTCCTAACTATAGTCCCAATTAGGGATGACATGAATCGAGGTACACAAGATCACAAAGCATGGTACCATAATACTGTGTCGGCAAATCATGGTTTTTAGCATAGAGTCCTTCAACTCGCACTTTCTTCAGGTAACCATCTAACTCTCTTTAAGCTCATTTTTAAACTTTTTTTTAAACATGAATCTTTCAGAATTCATAATATGAAAATTTAATTTCAAATATGTGTTCTATTCTGTTCTGAATTACTATGGTTTTAACTGAGTTGGTATCGTCACACCAAGACTTGCAAGTCCTAATTCTGATCCATATTGCACCATGTATGATTCTTTCATTAAAACATCATTCAGACCATCCAAGCATGCAAATAGTATAAGAGATTTCATTTTCTAAAAACTATGCAAAAATTCTTATTCTTTCAATAAATATGTGGTGTTCATGTAATCTTTGACAAACCATACAACTCTTCTCATTATATATTTTTATTCAACATTGGTCATTATAAACATTCTTCTCTTTTGAAATTAAAATGATAATTCAATCATAGCATTACTCATGACATTTCATATCATGCTTTTCAAAATTTATTCAAAATAGTCCATAGCATATGAAAAGTAAAGAAAAATCATCACAAGAGAGGGATTCATTGGGATTCATGCTCTCAATTGTATATTCATCCTTAAACATATGCATACATATATATAGAGTTTCAAATCAATTTGGGGAAAGGCCTAAAGACCAAAATAATACTGATCAAGGCTTCTAAAACATACTAGTAATCGTAAATTAAAAACTCCTTTCTTAAAAATCATGATTTCTAAACCGTTAGCATGAATTAAAGATGGTTTCTTTGCCCATAAAAGTTTAGAAAAAATCCAACGTACCTTAATTTATGACTCTTGAATGAACTCGTGCTTTAGAGATGCTATTCAAATAATTGATGGGTGCTTCTTGTAGCCCTCGCAATGGGAATTTCGAATCTCGAAGAATTATTGAAAAGCCACGGTGAAATCATAATGTATTTTGATCTTTGGGTTGAAACCCTAAGAAGTATTGTTGGTGTTTTTGAGAGAGAATGACCTTATTTTTGTGTTTGGGGGATTTAACCCCGTGTCATTGCTGTATAAGGGGTGGAAAATACCACTTTTACCCTTAAAAATGTGAAAATAGAACCTTGAAATTGGGTGCATGCGACAGAGTATGTGTCGGAAGTTAATTGTACGATGCTACTATCTCAGTCACGAAAATGGCCATAACTTTTCACTCAGGTATCGGATTTTGGCAAAATTGGTATCGTTGGAATGATAATTTGAAGAACCTTAATTTGATATATAGTAGTCCCTCTAATTCGTTATATACAAAGAGTTATGTCTGATTGAAGTTGACCCAAGTTTCGACACTCACTCAAACTAAAATGATAGGAAAGCTTTCAACTCGTCCTTGAGTAAGGAGACTTCTATGATCTCAATTCATGCTCAAATAGGTTTCCACGCTACATAATTGATTGAAATGCGATATTTTCATAGGATTTATGAATTTTGGATTATCTACGAATAAAAATGATGATTTTTCATTCTAGCCCAAAATGCGGGGTGTTACACCATAATAAATTTGGCATTCTGTACATAATAGAAAATTTAGAATTTTTATCCCAGGTCATTTTGACATAATATGGGTCCCACACTCATATTTTCAAATTTTCAACTTTCCAATCAATAGGTTGAAATGAGCTCAAGTGCATCGAGACCCAAACTAAAGGTCTACCTATCCTAAAATTGATATTTTAGAGCTGTTGAGGAAGTCAAAATTTGCATTTGAGATTGTTTTACTGATTTTTTGCCCAATGGCCATTTGAAATGAGAGAAGACTTCAAAATAGAGAATTGGCTCTAAAAAAATAAATAAACTGCTCGATAACTAAATTGTCAGTCCCAACAAGTCATAAATGACTTGGGGCAGTTATGGAAAAGCTATAACGGTGAAAGTAAGTGATAATATAAAAAATGACCTAAAAGGTCATTACATCTCCACGGAATTGATAGTTTTTGTAACTAATGGTGACTGGACATTAATAGTTTTCATCAACTAGGCATTCAAGTCACGGATATTTAAGCCAAATTGAGTTATCTCTGAGATAAGCTCAACTCTTAGGTTTCCATGATTGTGATACCATCCTGGAAACATTCTTGAATTTTTTATGCTTGCTCCATTAGCCAATCGTAATTCATTATTTCTACCATATTGCAGCTTTTATCTGATGGTGCCTCCCTCTCTTCTTCAATTAGAGGTTTGTCTTAAGTGTTGCCTAGGACCTGACTCTACTGATTAGACAAAGTTTCAACCCTAACTTGTAACTATATAAATTGAAAATTCATCTTCTCTATGGCTTCCCTCAATATCTGCATATCTTTCATTTATTTTTTTTACAACTCCATTAGTCGCTTCAGTAGAGTCTTATGTTCTTCATAATTAGATCTATTAGGCTTGCCAACATCACAAATTACTGATTATAGTAAAGGTTCAGGATAGGGGAATAATAGTTTGGGTAGTCACTTCAATGGCTATACTGAGTACCACACACCTAATATATATTTAATTCAAAAGATTGGGTAGGTGCACACAACCCTCTCTCTTCAAAATTATGACAATTACCATCCAAGTCTGATCTTTCATAAGAACAACAAGAATTTTCATCATTCAACCACCAATTATCCAAGGCTAACATAACAAGAAGAGTGATAGAAAAGTAAAATAAAAATTTGTACCAAAATGGCGCCAAAAACTTATTGTATCCAAATGTACACAGATGTGTATGCGATCATACAAGTAATATAGTGTCTCTTGCAAGTCGGATGTCGAACCCACGGGGACTTGTCGATTAACTACTTTACTAAATTAGACTAGTTCTAATTATTTACTCATGCTCTAAATTGAAAACATAAATTATGAATTGACTATCCTAAATATAAAAAAAAAACTAATGAACAATTCACCATGATGAAGAGAAAATTTTATGCAATCAATGAAAGAATCGATCCAGGATTATGGATTCGCTAACAATCATGTCAAGTATCAGTTTTAGCAACTTATTTGATTACCTAGTTGTTGATTTATGTGTTTGATTATATGATCATGGTCTTCTAAACCTCTCATCTATTTTGATTGACCACACAACTATATCATTGAGTGAAAATGTAATAACCCAATTTGAATGCATTTATATATCTTTCCATTTTATAACCAAATAAGGTGATCTAGGTATATTCCAATCCTAGCCACAAATCAATTCTTTAATTTACTAAAGTAAGGATCTTACTCCCTATAGTCTTCACTCTATCTTACTCCCTAAAGTCCTCACTCTATCTTATTGATTCTCCTTTTGGGTACGTAATTAAATTCCTTTTAATGATAGCTAAGCATTAAAATAGTAAGCACAAAAATATGAGAACTATGATGATAATCAAATTAACCAAATCAAGTAATTACTAAACAATCACATTGTCAACTATCATAATCTAGAATGAGAAGTTCAACTCCACATAGACTTGGAGTCACTACAACAAATCATCCAAAGAAATAATATAATAATAAATAATAAAGAAGAAAAAAATATGTAACCAATATTTCCCAGCCTTCACAGTGGCTCCTAGCTCTCTCTCTAGGTTAAAATTTTTGTAAACACTAATTGTATAAATATTTATAGGTGTAGGAAAATAACCCCAAATCAAGTAACTGACTTAAAATGAATTCAGAAAATAAAAAATTAGAGTCCCACTTCCTCCGTGCCGTGGAGAAATCGTGGAGCACAAACTCATTGTCACACTGATATCATGGTGACAATCTATTTTGAGGGGAATATATTGTCTCATATCTTCCAACCATTACTTTGTTTCCACATGCCAAGTTCTTGATAGTCGTTGAGTTGCAAATTCAATTGGAATAACAAATGTACTTTGTAATATTTTAATAAATTTAATGCATTAAGATGCCTACTAGATTTTCTTCTATAAATTTTCTTCTTTTATTTTTTGTAGTCCCAAATCTTATCATCTTCAAACTATTTTAATTCTACACATTAAAATATAATATGAAGCACAATTCATAAAATCAATACTCCAAAAAATATATAAAACAACTAAATGTGAGGAAAATAATAATAAAATATTTATCTTTTTGGCCTCACGTCATATCTCCCACAAAAAATCAGTTTTGTAATTTAAGTGTATATGGCTCACTAGTTTGTTCAGTTACTGTTCTTTACAATTTATATCTATTGTACTACTTTGGCCTATTTACATAAATAGAGTGACTCATTATATACTTTTCATGCTCATGTGTTCCTCCTCACATGAACTACTTCAATTTTTTCTTCTTTTTTGTATATATATATATATATTGCATGCATCCCTATATATGTCAGTACTGACCACATACTTTTTATTCTCTAAATCCTATCATGATGTAGGTTTTGTTGTTCACCCTTAGACTCATAATTCGGTATGATCGACAACGCCTAATCCCGTCAAGTTGGTCAGTCCTCATGTTCTAAGGACATGGTTATGTTTCCTATTTATTCCAATATTTTATCTTTATGCTCAGATATATATCTATGTTTTTGGGTAAGCTGGGGGTCTTTTCCAACGGCTCTTTAATATATTAAAGGATCTAGACTTAGTAGTAATTTAGTTATCATGAAGTATTGGGGTAATTCTCAGGTTATTGACAGATTTCAGACTTGATACATCATATCCATGTTTCTTTACAAGAAATTTTTGCTTCTGCTGATGACATTACAAAGATTCTATACGGTTCAATGTTAAGCAAGATATCAGAGGTTAGCTTTGGTCTAGTTGTAGTCCTAAGCACCATGTGATGTCCAGGGGGTACCCTCAATGTAAGACCCCACAAAGTTTCCTCATCGTTAGAGCTTTCAAAACGAGTCACATGGAGCCTAACACTTATAACTTTAGCTAAGTGTTCAACACTTAGTTTATTTTGAACCTTCAAACTTTGGGGAATTAATTCATGACCTTTCCGACATCCGTTTTTTGATTTTCAAGTTGTTTTATGATCGAGCAAGCTCATAGTACATATCGGATGAGTTTTGGAATTTTTCAAAACGCATAAGGCCGCGTTCAGATTTCAAACTAGTAGCAAAAACACTACTTTTGCCAGTTTTCAGAATTTCAGGGTCAACTTCCAATGATTATAACTTCCTGTATTTAACGAACTGGGTGAGCTAATATATATCAATTGAAAGATCTTTGAGTCTTATTTCCAATGAAATTAGTATAATTTAATTTTACCATCGGAGTAAAAATTTATGATCAATTTACTTCAGCATATCAAACCAGTGACTGAGGGACAAATGTGACTTTATTTGTTTTCTTAGGGGCATTTTGGTCATTTACCATCTCCAATCATGCTTTAAAACGGGATTCATCTTACATTGGACCAAAATTTGGTCATTTATCTAAAAATTCTCAAGAACCAAACACATGAGCTTCAACCAAGAATTCAAGATCTCTAAAAATTCAACTGCAAGAATTCAAAAATAATTTAGGAATCATAATTCCCTAGTTGAGATCTTCAAGAAGCACCTATTATTTTACGAGTAGAGTTCCGGAATCGCAAGTTCACCCAAAGTCACAAATTTGAGGTATGTGGTGTTTGAACAAGAATAATCCTTCCGGTCTTGTGCCCAAAACTTGATTTTTATAAAGATTACGTAAATTTTTATGTTGAAGTTTATACCAATTTATCTTATTTTGATTTTATGTAATTATCCATAAATTGAGTATTTGAAAGAATTATATTTTATCTTGATATGATTTGAGTTGAGAAATACATATTTTAATTTATATTTTTCTATTAAGAATTGATGTTGTTGAATTTATTTGAAATGAGTATTGAGAATGAATTTACGAAATTTGTGATATGAATTTTGAGTTGTTGAAATTATTATATTTATGTCATGAATTTATTTCCAATATTTTAATTGAGATAAGTGAAGATTTTTTTGATGATTGTTGAGTATGAAATTTAGATATGATTTTGATGTATTAAATCTTTATATTTTGGGTTTTAAATATATGTGATGAAATTATAAGGAGATTTTGATCTCGAGTCATGGACATAATTTTATAAGTATTTCCCCAAAGCAAAGATTGTTGATTTGATATTGAACAAGTATGGAATTTGAGATGATATTTTGGAAGATGGAATCGTTATATTTATAGCAAGGTTGAAATTGGATTTTTATGATATTACGATTTGGAGTTTTCCTTTATCAAATTATTTATCGAGATTTGAATTGAAATTTATATCATGATTTTTGAGTTGAAAATAGGAATCCACAATTTATTGTGATTCAATTATGAGAAATATGATTTGGCCTTCATTATAGGCCCTTGAGATTATTTTGAGGTGGATTTCCTAAATGAGACTGAGCTTGAGTATGGGAGTAGTATTTACCATCAAGCGGGAGGTGTGGGTGAGCGTACCCTACTTCCCTAGAACTACGTGTCACCGTAGGATTGAGATTTGTGGGCCTAAGGCTGAGTTTGTGATCACTGAGTTGAGGTTATACTCCCTGGCAAGAGTATGATGCTCTTTCCTAACATGGGGTTTCTTCCTTTGGAGGACAAAATGTTGCACTCCATGATAAGCTCACATGGTTTATGTTGGTTATAAGAAACTCTCATGGTGTGTGTATGTCTCTGCTCTATCTAAGATAAGTGCGTATAATTTGAAAACTATGATTTGTGAGAAAGTTCCTTATTTCTGAAAGATGGAAATGTTATGTTCTAAAGAGAGTTATTTTAAGACTTGATTACCTTAAAAGTTGAGATCGAGCAGAAAGTGAATTTGGAACTTATTAAAATGAATCACGTGATTTATTTTACATGTATTATTCATCCATGATTTTGATGATTTAATTCGAGCTAAGCGAGTTATTTATATCAGCATGCATAATTTTATAAACCGTGATGATATTAAGATATTATTTTATATATGCATTGAACCCCCATATGCTTGGTACATTTCTATGTTACTGACCCATATATTCGTATGTGGGCTACATTTTCTAAGAATTTAGGTACAAGGTATAGTATGCACCTTCAGATCCAGTTAGTTCATGGTATCCAGTTAGCAGGTGAGGAGTTCGTTTGATTCAAGGGCTTGGGTCAGTAGTGCAGAACTAATTGTGTTGTATTTTTTTTATTCAATCGCATTGAGTTGGGATAGTCGGAAGTCATGACCTGGCTACCTACAGTCAATACTAGTAGAGGCTTCATAGACAGTCAGTAGAAGTTGATGTATTCCATTTCAGTTTTGGTTGTAAAGGCAGAATTGTAATCTTGTAAATTCAGTTTTGTATCAATCAGATTCAGAAAAGAGTTATTTTCCGCAGATTTGTATAGATTTATACTTTTTGTTCAGTTTCTTATGAGTTATGCCAGTAGAAGGGTTAGCTTGGGGTCACTTGTGACCCTTAGCATTGTGTGACCTCTCGGGACCCGATTTTGAGGTGTTACAAACTTGGTATCAGAGCGTAGAGTTTAAGTATCCTTGGGTGTCTGTGAAGCTGTGTCTAGTAGAGTCTTACGGAATGGTACAGAGACATCTGTACTTTTCTTTGAGAGTCTACGAGGCATTTAGGAAATGTTACCATTGTTTTAAGTCTCAGATCGTGCTACAAAACAAAGTTCTCTAAGAAACTTATACAAATGCTCATCTTACTCTATTCAGGCCATCTCCGCCTTATTTTCAAGCTATTAAAAATAGTCAAGCTTGAACCTTTATTGATAATGCTTTCTCGGATACTCTCCACAGATAGTCATAGGATTATAAGCGAGCTAGAAAATGCCCCTTCAGTGCCTTTGAGTTTCAAAGATTGAAGTTCTTTGTTCGTGATTCATAAAATTCGCACACTAAGCCCAAGTTAGATGTTCTTCCATATTCCTCCTTATAACCCTTAATGATAATCTATGATTCCCAATCTATGTATTATTCTTGAGATAGCATGATCAACAAGTTCCAGTTGCTTTCTTGATAATGCTTTCAGATTTGCTAGCGAGAAGTTTCAAAAGTTTCATAAAGCGGCTTGATAGAAGCCTTCTAGTGTGTTATAAATCCCTCAAATTTAAAGTTATACCCTTATTCTTATGAGTTTCTCAATTAATAAAGAATAATATGTGTATCCTTAGATCATTGAATATTGTGTGTTAAGTTTCTATATCTTGTAATTTTGTTTTTATTGTTTTGCTGAAAATCAAAGTCTAGTGAAGCCGTGTGAGGCCTATTTCGATTCACTAGCATAGTTGCTTTGTTATTCATCATATTTTCTTTTTTTTTTCAAAACTCAAAATCAAAGTCTAGTAAAGCCGTGTGAGGCCAATTTCGATTCACTAGCAACTTGTTGTTCATCTTGTTATGCTTGTGTTGGTTGAAAGTATGGGTTTAGAGGTGTAGTGACAAAAAAAAAATAGTACGGGCAATTTATTGAATATAAGTATAGCTAAATCTTTTGGCATGAGAATGAGTCAGTAATGCAATGATATGTCCTAGTGTGTTAGTTTAGTATAAGGTAGAGAAGGAGTTATTATTTAAGGTGAATTATTGAATGCCTAAAGTATGAAGAGAGTTGTAGACAGGGTTGTTGTGCAAGAAAAGTATAGGTTATTGATGAAGGTACTTGGTGGATGAGTGTTGTTAATTTAGGCATCCCTGAGATTGCAAAAAGGGGAGCTAGTTGAAACTTATAGAGATATGCAAGAAGTTAGGTGTATAGATGAGTGAATAGTAATGATGTGTAGAAGGAGGATGTGTTGATGGATTGTAAATATGATATACCATAGGATTACAACTAATTATTATTGTTATGAGTTCTTAGCAGACTAGTGTTTTTCGAATGATTGGCATGTAAGAATAATTGTGAAGATTGTGGTTAATCATAGCTAGAACAAGATACTAAGTTTGAATAGTAGATGGTGATCAAGGTGAGTATAATGATTGATGTATTGTGAATTTTAGTTGTACAAAAGGTGAACTAGTACGCTTGAACAGTGAATACAAGAATTTAAGTTTGTTGTTTTGGGATTTTGTGAGATGAAAATTGTAGAAGCGAAAGAAAGTTTAGTATATTCAATGGGAGTTCAGTGGTCATGTGTATTATTATATCCAATACCCTAAAGTGATTGAAGTTTATTTTAGAGTTTATTAAGTGGTTCATCGACTTGATGATGATTGCTTAAAGCTAAGGGAGAGATGATAGAACAAGTAACCAAGTCGGGATCTCAGATTCTTGTAGTAGTGCTAGTATGTGTAGGAATGATTTAAGGGGAGAGGATTCCCAACCCATTCTCTTGTCAGTGCATGTATTCAAGAAATCAATTCATTTTATATTATTTAATTCAAGTATCCATGCTTCCCACATGATTGATAAAATTCCTTCAAGAATTATCTTTGAACAAAGGATTGCATATCATGTTAAACTAGTTTCAAGATAAATCCCCAAGTTATGAATTTTGCTATATCTAATTTCAATAGAATTTCATGTAAATTACCAATTCATGATTTGCTCTATGTATTATACTTTATGCCCCAAAAATTTGAATTTTATAAAGGATTACATGACTTACAAGTTGGGTTTATGTCAAAATTATCATGTTTTGAGTTTATAAAGTTATAAGTGATTTAAGCCTTGAATTACATGACTATTTTCATATATTTATGCATATAAAGTGATTTTCCAAATATTTCCCAATTAAGTTTAAGCATGACATTGAGATTACTGATCTTATTATTTTGATGGTATTGAAGTATTTTCAAGAAGCATATTGAGCATGTTGTTTTGATATGAATTTAAATGTTTATACATGAAGTGTAAATTGGGATTCATACCTATTATCACTATTTACATGATTATGAATTTTGAGAGACTTTGAATATAAATTTCATGAGTTTGTTCATATTTTCATGCACATTTCTGAGATTTTCAAATTTTAAGATGAACTACGAATGTTTATGTTATCAAACATAAATTTTGAGATGTTTTGGCACAAGTTTGAAGCATGGGCTTTAAGCCCTAAGATTGAGTTTTGACATTTCAAGAAGCTTGTATTTTTTTTTACATACTTTGATACCCTATTCCTAAGGCATCGGTATAGAGAGTCGAGTTATTTACAATATCCCTTCATGTTTTTAGGTCTCCATATTCTAATCTTTCATTGACCTTGTCACGACCCGAGCCTAGGCCCTAGCCGTGACGAGCATCCCAAACCATGAAGGCCCGAAACACCCATTCTCTATCTGGTTATCATGCACAACATTCGTAATCATAATGAAATGTAGAATTGAAACTGAGTACAGAATACATGGTCAAGTTCTGCAACATTTCTGAATAATAATATCTGACATCATTCTGCGAAATCTCTACTAAGAACACAAACATCTGTCTGAAAAGAAACTGGGACAAGGCCCCCAGTAAACCAAAAACATAATAAATAAGATAATGTCTGACATAATTAGGCCTTCCGAATAATAGAAGGCTCACCACTGCGAGATCAACTCTACAAATCCGAGAATGTCTACTGAGTAGCTGGACCCCTAGACTGTGCCTCAGGACCTGGAAGAAGGTGGGGTTAGCACAAAAGTACTGGCACGCGAAGCAATCCAAAAATAGTATAACGAAACATACATATATATATATATATATATTAAGTGAAAGCAATTTTTTATCAAGACATCATGTATAAAACTGTTTCCGAAAAATACATGGGCACTTTCTGAAAACATGTAACCTGCCTGTTCATTTCAAATCAAGATCTGTGTTTTACTTCTGAGTTAGGTGGTATTCCCCTACAAGTCTGATATTCCACGGGCTGTATGGAATCCGCCATTGACTCGGCGGGGAAGCCCCCAACCCAAGTGTGCCGCAAGGGTTGGAGTGTCTGAGTCTGATACGCCACAGGACATTTAAGTCAGCGCATAATAGTATACCCGGGTCGGCAAACCACGGTTTTAGGCAATGAGTCGCTTGAACTCAAGCCCTCTTCGGGGAACCACCTAACATCTCTGTATGCCCATTTTTAACCTTTTCTGTACATGCAACATTCTGAATGTCTAAAATCATGAAAGTCTGAAATGTCTGTTAGTCTGAGTCTGATATGGCGTTAGTCTGAATTGGTATCGTCATACCAAGATATTGCAAGTCATGATTTTTCTGAGCCATAATGTATTAAGCAAGATCTTTCATTCAAAACATAGTTTAGACCACCAAAACATGTAACTGATGTAAAGGATTTCATATTCCGAAACTTAAAGTTCAATTCATGCAGAAATTTCATCAAACACCTGGTGGTCAAATGTCTTTAGCAAGTTCATGTATTCAAAATTGAAACACATTCATTCATATATGTATATAAACTGTCAAATCGCTTTGGAGATGGTCAAAAGACCAAGACAATGATGTTAAAACATCTTATACATAAATATATATACATAATTTAAAACCCCATTCTAAAACATGATTTTTTTATGCCCATGAGAATTTAGGAAAAAACCCGCGTACCTTGTTCTCCACGAATTTTGGGTGTCTATCGAAGCCTACGTCGAGAGGATTCCAAATCTGTAATTTGTTTCACGAACCCGCGGTTAAATCTTGAGTTGCTTGGGTTTTAATGTTGAAACCCTAGGTAGAGTTCTTGAGCAAATTTGAAGAATATAATGATATTTTGTCTCTTTAGGGATTTAATCCCGTGTTTAAGTTGATAGGAGAATGAGTATTTATGGAAATGCCATTAAAAATCCGGATTGACTAAACATTTTGGCCGAGCGCGATCCAGCAGGCGGCGCGGGCTAATCGCGCACTGCCACTGGATCGAAATCAAAACGAGGCCTTAGGCTCGTCCAAAAATTCTAAATTTTCTCCGAGACGTTCTACAACCTTGCCCCATCGTAAAGCAACAAAAAAATCCAAAAATGAAGGTCGGGAAGGTCGAGAAGTTGTATCCCGAAGGTTGCCAGCTAAGAATGAGTCTAAGTCATTTCAACACTTAGAAGAATTTAAAACTTAAGTTTAAAGCTCAGAAATTACAGTCTAATACATGCATGACTTTTATGGGGAGTTACATTATCCCCCCCCTTGGGATTATTCGTTCCCGAATAATGACGCGGGAATAGTCACGCACGATTTCAAGCAGATTCATACATAGAAGGAAACATAAAGCAAGAATTGTACCTTCCAATTCGTTATTTGCTGGTTCAAATAGGCTTGGGTATCTCACTTTCATGTCATGCTCCGACTCCCAAGTTGCTTCTTCAACTTTCTGATTTCGCCATAACACTTTAACTGAGACTATCTCATTACTCCTCAATTTTCTCACTTGTTGATCTAGGATTTCCACGGCTCTTCCTCGTAAGACAAGGAATCGTCCACCTTGATCTCATCAATGGGCACCACCAAAGAGTGATCTCCGATGCACTTCTTCAACATGGATATGTGGAATACTGGATGAACAGAACCCAAACTTCCAGGCAATTCTAATTCTTACGCAACTCCACCTATTCTCCTTACAATCTGATACGGGCCTATATAGTGAGGACTTAGCTTACCCCTCTTCCCGAAACGCATAACTCCCTTCATAGGAGAAACTTTGAGGAAAACCCAATCTCAAACTCTAACTCTCTTCTTCTGACGTCGGCATAGGATTTCTGACGACTCTGAGCTGTCTTAAGTCGTTCCCTAATGAATTTGACATCCTCCATTGCTTGATGAACAAGATCAGGCCCATATATCTGCATCTCACCTACTTCATACCAGCCTATTGGAGACCTACATCTCCTACCATACAATTCCTCAAAAGGTGCCATCTTAATACTAGAGTGGAAACTGTTGTTATAGGCAAACTCTATCAGTGGCAAGTGATCAACCCAACAACCTTTAAAGTCAATCACACAGGCCCTCAACATGTCCTCCAGGGTCTGGATGGTGCGTTCAGCTTGCCCATCAGTCTGAGGGTGGAATGTTGTACTTAAGTTCACCTGGGTACATAAACCTTTCTAAAACAATCTCCAAAATTGAGAAGAAAACTGCGTACCTCGGTCGGATATAATAGAGACAGGCGCTCCATGCAAACAGACAATTTCTGCAATGAACAGCTTAGTATAATCTTCCCCCGAATAGTTAGTCCTAACAGGCAGAAAGTGAGCTGACTTGGTCAGCCTATCTACAATCACCCATATAGAGTCATACTGATTTCGGGACTTCGGAAGTCCTATAATAAAGTCCATATTGATCATTTCCCACTTCCACAAGGGCAACGCTATTTCTTGGGAAGTACCTCCTAGCCTCAAATGTTCTACTTTCACTTGTTGGCAATTCAAGCACTTAGAAACAAAGTTTGCCACATCTCGCTTCATATTATTCCACCAAAACATAGATTTGAAATCATGGTACATCTTAGTAGAACCAGGATGGACAACATACCTCGAGGTGTGAGCTTCATCAAGAATTCTTTCTCGAAGCCCGTCGACATTCAGAACACATAATCTACCCTGAAACTTCAGAATGCCATCACCACCAATTTCAAAAGACATCACCTTCTGTTGACCCACATCTTTCTTGATTTGCATCAAGATGGAATCTTCAACCTGCTTCTCCTTCACTTTAGCACAAAGGGATAACTTAGCTAACTCATGAACAATCACCCCTCCGTCTTCGAAATCTAACAGTCGCACTCCCAGATGCGCAAGGCGGTGAATGTCCTTCACCATCTCTTTCTTTTCTTCTTCTACATGAGAAAGGCTGCCCATAGACAACCTGCTGAGGGCATCGGCTACAACATTTGCCTTGCCCGGATGGTAATGCAGGCTCATATCATAGTCTTTCAGAAGTTCCAACCATCGCCTCTGCCTGAGATTCAGTTCTTTCTGCGAGAAAACATACTGCAGACTCTTGTGATCAGTGAAGATATCAACATGAACACCGCACAAGTAGTGCCGCCAAATCTTAAGGGCAAACACCACAGCCGCTAACTCCAAATCATGAGTAGGGTAGTTCCGCTCGTGCACCTTCAACTGCCTAGATGCATAAGCTACCACCTTACCATATTGCATCAAAACGCAGCCAAGTCTCACACGGGACGCATCACAGTAAACCACAAAACCATCAACACCCTCGGGAAGAGTCAAAACAGGTCCAGTGGTCAGTCTGTCTTTCAACTTCTCAAAACTATTTTCACATAAATCTGACCACACAAACTTTACCTTTTTTTGAGTCAGTTTAGTGAGTGGGGCCGCTATGGATGAAAAACTCTCTACGAACCTTCTGTAATAACCTGCCAAACCCAAGAAGCTCCGAATATCAGTTGGAGTCGTGGGTCTGGGCCATTTTCTCACTGCCTCAACTTTCTGGGGGTCCACTCTAATCCCGTCACTGGACACAATATGCCCTAAGAAGGAAATTGCATCTAACCAGAACTCACACTTGGAAAATTTGGCATACAACCGATGATCCTTAAGGGTCTGAAAAATGATTCAGAGGTGATCGGCATGATCCTCTTTACTCTTAGAATAAATCAGAATATCATCAATAAATACAATGACAAACGAGTTAAGAAACTGACGGAAAACTCTGTTCATAAGATCCATGAAGGTTGCAGGGGCATTAGTTAACCCGAAGGACATGACAAGAAACTCATAGTGACCATATCGGGTTTGGAAAGCTGTTTTGGGAATATCTGACGCCCTAACTTTCAACTGATGATAGCCCGAACGAAGGTCTATTTTTGAAAAACATCTAGCACCCTGAAGCTGGTCAAAATGATCATCAATCCTAGAAAGAGGATATTTGTTTTTAATTGTGACCTTATTCAACTGACGGTAATCTATGCACATACGAAGGGAACCGTCTTTCTTACGCACGAAAAGTACAGGTGCACCCCAAGGAGATACACTGAGGCATATAAATCCCTTATCTAGGAGGTCTGCTAGCTGCTCTTTCAACTCTTTTAGCTCTGTAGGAGCCATTCTATATGGCGGAATAGAAATGGGACGGGTATCTGGCAACACATCAATACCAAACTCTATCTCCCTATCAGGGGGTATCCCTGGGAGATCTTCGGGAAAGGCTTCTGGAAATTCATTCACCACAGGGACAGACTGAAGAGGAGGATTTTCAACTTTAGAGTCCTTGACTCGAATAAGGTGATACAAGCAACCCTTAGAAATGAGTTTTCAGGCTCTGAGATAAGATATAAAGTGCCCTTTGGGTGCTAAAGAATGTCCCTCCTATTCTATCATCGGTTCATTCGGGAAGGAAAAGGTAACTCTACGGGTCCTACAATCCAATATGGCATAGCATGAATGGAGCCAATCCATCCCTAAGATAGCATCAAATGCAACCATGTCCAACTCTATAAGGTCTGCCACCATATCCCGACTACCAACAGTCACCACACAACCCCTATATACCCTTCTAGCAACAACAGAATCCCTCACCAGGGTAGAAACAGAAAAGGGTTCAGAAATCACACTGGGCTCAAACCCGAAACCAACAGCCACATAAGGGGTCACATAGGATAAGGTAGATCCGGGATCAAGTAACACACAGACATCACGAGAAAAAATTTGTAACGTATCGGTAACAATATCTGGGGAAGCTTCTGCCTCCTGGCAGTTGGTCAAGGCATATAACCGATTGCGACTGTTCCTGGCAACTGATGTTGCGCCCTTCTGAGACGGGGGTGGCACTGTGGAATTGCCCTGAAACGTCGTACCACCAGCACTCCTCCTAGCAGATGGATAGTCCCTCTGAAAGTGGCCTGACTAACCACATGAATAACATACAAGTGTGCCCAACTGACATTTCCCCGGATGATTCCTACCACAATTTTCACATCGCGGGTAAGAGCGATGCTGCTGAGCCACACTACCCTGCGACTGAGTATCTGTTGCTATAGATCCATTAGGAGTCTGAAAGTTCTAGTCTGTCTGTCTGCAGGGGGTCTGGGCACTGGGGCACTGGCTGCTGACTGTGTATTATTCCAAAACGTCGTCTTGTTTGACCACCTATTTCCCCAGTTACCACTCTGCGGCTGACTCTGGTGCTGGTCCGCAGATTTGACTCTCTTGGCCTATCTGTCCTTCTCTCTAGATTCAGCGATCTTTCTCTTCTTCTCTTCTACCTGCTGCATGTGGATTGTCAGTCTAGCAAAGTCTAACTCCCTATTCATCATTACCCCTTGGCACTCAAGTACCAGGTTATCAGCAAGGCCGGATGTAAATTTCCTCATCCGGGCTCTCATATTGCTAGTCAATTCTGGTGCATAGCGAGATAGTTGATTAAACTTCAAAGTGTACTCCTGTACACTCAACTGCCCTACTTCAGATTCATGAACTCTTCTGCTTTGGCCTCCCTCAACTCCAGAGGAAAGAATCTATCAAGGAAAGCTTCTACAAACTCACCCCAAACTGTAGGCTCATCACTCTCACCTTTTGCATCTTCCCAGTCTGCATACCACTGATTTGCAATATCCTTAAGCTGATAAGTTGCCAATTCCACTCCTTCAATCTCATCTGCATGCATTAGCTTAAAGATCTTCTCCATCTCATCCACGAACTCCTGTGGATCTTCCTCCACCTTTGTACCAGTGAACTTAGGTGGATTCATCTTCATGAAATGCCCGACTCTAGTAGCCTCAGACGTAACGGATGCAGACCCAACATCTTCCGATTGTTGAGCCTGGTAAGCTACCAGCTGTGTCAGTATATGGATAGAACGTCTGAACTCTGCATTTGAGATATCTCTCTGAGCAGTAGGTGGAAGGTTGACACTAGTCTGCGGAGCCTGAGGTGGACTGGTTGGGACTGGAGGGACTCCCGGAGTAGGAACAAGTACTAGCGTGGAAGCTCTATTACGGGTCCGCATCCCATGGGTGGGACGGACCACATCTGCCTGAGCACTCTGATTGATGTTGCGACGGGGAGGCATAGTCGTGTTTCTGAAATACAAGAGATCATTGATTAGGGGACAGTTTAAACTCTGAAGCACGAACTAAATCACAAAAAAGGGAAACATTCCTAAACGCCTAGTATCTCCTATTTATAAGTGTGGCGCGCTACACACCCATAAATAGAACTCTACTCGACGCAATTTTGCAGACATCCTGGGACCATGAACTGTGCTTTTATACCAAGTTTTTCACGACCCGAGCCTAGGCCCTAGCCGTGACGAGCATCCCGAACCCTGAAGGCCCGGAACACCCATTCTCTATCTGGTTATCATGCACAACATTCGTAATCATACATTCCACGGGCTGTATAGAATCAGCCATTGACTCGGCGGGGAAGCCCCCAACCCAAGTGTGCCGTAAGGGTTGGAGTGTCTGAGTCTGATACGCCACAGGACATTTAAGTCAGCGCATAATAGTATACCCGGGTCGGCAAACCACGGTTTTAGGCAATGAGTCGCTTGAACTCAAGCCCTCTTCGGGGAACCACCTAACATCTCTGTATGCCCATTTTTAACCTTTTCTGTATTTGCAATATTCTGAATGTCTAAAATCATGAAAGTCTGAAATGTCTGTTAGTCTGAGTCTGATATGGCGTTAGTCTGAATTGGTATCGTCATACCAAGATATTGCAAGTCATGATTTTTCTGAGCCATAATGTATTAAGCAAGATCTTTCATTCAAAACATAGTTTAGACCACCAAAACATGTAACTGATGTAAAGGATTTCATATTCCGAAACTTAAAGTTCAATTCATGCAGAAATTTCATCAAACACCTGGTGGTCAAATGTCTTTAGCAAGTTCATGTATTCAAAATTGAAACACATTCATTCATATATGTATATAAATTGTCAAATCGCTTTGGAGATGGTCAAAAGACCAAGACAATGATGTTAAAACATCTTATACATAAATATATATACATAATTTAAAACCCCATTCTAAAACATAATTTTTTTATGCCCATGAGAATTTATGAAAAAACCCGCGTACCTTGTTCTCCACGAATTTTGGGTGTCTATCGAAGCCTACGTCGAGAGGATTCCAAATCTGTAATTTGTTTCACGAACCTGCGGTTAAATATTGAGTTGCTTGGGTTTTAATGTTGAAACCCTAGGGAGAGTTCTTGAGCAAATTTGAATAATATAATGATATTTTGTCTCTTTAGGGATTTAATCCCGTGTTTAAGTTGATAGGAGAATGAGTATTTACGAAAATGCCATTAAAAATCCGGATTGACTAAACATTTTGGCCGGGCGCGATCCAGCAGGCGGCGTGGGCTAATCGCGCACTGCCACTGGATCGAAATCCAAACGAGGCCTTAGGCTCGTCCAAAAATTCTGAATTTTCTCCGAGACGTACTACAACCTTGCCCCATCGTAAAGCAACAAAAAAATCCAAAAATGAAGGTCGGGAAGGTCGAGAAGTTGTATCCCGAAGGTTGCCAGCTAAGAATGAGTCTAAGTCATTTCAACACTTAGAAGAATTTAAAACTTAAGTTTAAATCTCAGAAATTACAGTCTAATACATGCATGACTTTTACGGGGCGTTATAGACCTTTTCATTTAGTCGAGATGGTGATGATGAGCAGCTGTCTAGATGGTCGTGTGCTTATTTTAGCTAAGTTGGTAAATATGAAGTAAGATTGAGGCCAAGTCTTCGATACATGTCATGGTTAGTTGAAGTTTTATGCATTATGTAAGTCCATAAGTTTGAAAGAATTTTGAGGTGACATTTTGAGTATGGCTGGGTTAGTCAAGAATATTTTATGTGTATCAACTTAAGAATTGAATAATAAATAGAAGTTATTATGAGTAAGGTGTTAGGGAATATGAGAAAAATGCTTTATGAGTATCTGTTTAGAGGTACGTATGTGGGTATGAATGTAGGCTTGAATGTTATATATGTATATATGTGGAAGGGTGCATTGTACATTAGTAAATGTCTAGTACGAGGTTGAGTGTGGTTGTTGGAGTGGTAATGAGAATTTTTCAAGAGAAGAGAAGTTGTGAAATACAGGGTGTGTTGAATTCACGATTCAAACTAGTAATATAGTGTTATGTGGTGTATCTTGTGACTTCGAGATTAGGCTTGAACATGGTGATAAGATTTCATTCCGACTAGACATGAGTAGATGGAAATATCAACGACCATGTGAGAATTAGAAGATGAAACAATGAGTATGGTCTTTAAGAGAAGGGAATGGTTGGGAGATTATTTTAGAAGTGTGTAGCTTTTAAGTAAGGTGTTGTGAGGCCTAAAGTTCAGAAATTCTATCCCAGTGTATGATTCAGTTTCAGCATCCAGTAATCCAGTTTAACAATCAAACGGATAGATTCCTTTAGTTTTTTTATTTTACGAACTAGTCTGGTCTTACTACCTGAAGTTTCATAAGTATGGTCATTCCAGAAAATAGTGGTTGACACCCATGAAAATTGTGAATTCAACTCAGTATATGTATCAGGTATCAGTTTCAGAATTCGGACATCTAGTCATGATTCGGTTCATAAGTATTCAATGAACGATCTTTATTTTCCACATACTCCAGCTCAGGCAATGTGATACTCAGTGCGTAATCTTAGCCTCATTTTTTCTCATGATTTAAGCCTGCATAAACTATCGCTTCGTCGTCTATAAGTATAATCGCACCTTGAGCACATCAAGCGAATTCTGAACTCTCAGCATGAGTCAGCTCTTTATAATAAGTAAAGGCAAGTCAGCTCAGACTCAGACGAAGATAACAACCTTCCCTCATTAAGATCCTCTCTAATCAAAGATTCAGCTATATAGCTATTCTTATCATGAATAAATATATTCATCAGAGTGTAACAAAGTTGAGAAGGATATAGGTCCGATTGAGCAAGTTATTTCAACTTTGCATCCTTTGGTTCTCGGTATCCTTAGCCTCTCTAACGTCATTCGAGGACGAATGTTACAAAGGTGGAGATATTGTAAGACCCCGCAAAGTTACCTCGTCGTTAAATCATTCAAAACGAGTCACATGGAGCCTAACACTTAGAACTTTAGCTAAGTGTTCAACATTTAGTTTATTTTGAACCTTCAAACTTCAAGCAATTAATTCATGACCTTCCTGACATCCGTTTTTTGATTTTAAAGTTGTGTTACGATCGAGCAAGCTCATACATATCGGATGAGTTTTGGAATTTTTCAGAACGCATAAGGCCACGCTTGGATTTCAAACAGGTAGCAAAAACGTTACTTTTGCCCAGTTTTCAGCATTTCAGGGTCAACTTCCAACTATCATAACTTCTTGTATTTAACGAACTGGGTGAGCTATTATATATCAAATGAAAGATCTTTGAGTCTTATTTCCAATGAAATTAGTTTCATCTAATTTTATCATCGAAGTAAAAAGTTATGATCAATTTACTTCAGCATACCAAACCAGTGACTGAGGGACAAATATGACTTTATTTATTTTCTTAGGGGCATTTTGGTCATTTACCATCTCCAATCATGCTTTAAAATGGGATTCAGCATACATTGGACCAAAATTTGGTCATTTATCTAAAAATCTCAAGAACCAAACATATGAGCTTCAACCAAGAATTCAAGATCTCTAAAAATTCAACCGCAGGAATTCAAAAATAATTTAGGAATCATAATTCTCAAGTTGAGATCTTCAAGAAGCACCTATTATTTTACAAGTAGAGTTTCGGAATTGTAAGTTCATCCAAAGTCACAAATTTGAGGTATGTGGGGTTTGAACATGAATAATCCTTTCGGTCTTGTGCCAAAAACTTGATTTTTATAAAGATTACGTAAATTTTTATGTTGAAGTTTATACCAATTTATCTTATTTTGAGTTTATGTAATTATCCATGAATTGAGTATTTGAAAGTATTAGATTTTATCTTGATATGATTTGAGTTGAGAAATACATATTTTGATTTATATTTTCCTATTAAGAATTAATGTTGTTGAATTTATTTGAAATGAGTATTGAGAATGAATTTACGAAATTTATGATATGAATTTTGAGTTGCTGAAATTATGATATTTATGTCATGAATTTATTTCCAATATTTTAATTGAGATAAGTGAAGATTTTGGTGATGATTGTTGAGTATGAAATTTAGATATGATTTTGACGTATTAAATCTTTATATTTTGGGTTTTAAATATATGTGATGAAATTATAAGGAGATTTTGATCTCGAGTCGTGGACATGATTTTATAAGTATTTCACAAAAGCAAAGATTGTTGTTTTGATATTGAACAAGTATGGAATTTGAGATGATATTTTGGAAGATGGAATCGTTATATTTATGTCAAGGTTGAAATTAGATTTTTATGATATTACGATTTGGAGTTCTCCTTTATCAAATTATTTACCGAGATTTGAATAGAAATTTATATCATGATTTTTGAGTTGAAAATAGGAATCCACAATTTATTATGAGAAATATGATTTGGCCTTTATTATAGGCCCTTGAGATTATTTTGAGGTGGATTTCCTAAATGAGACTGAGCTTGAGTACGGGAGTAGTATTTAGCACCGAGCGGGAGGTGTGGGTGAGCGTACCCTACTTCCCCAGAACTACGTTCCACCGTAGGATTGAGATTTATGGGCCTAAGGCTGAGTTTGTGATCACTGAGTTGAGGTTATACTCTCTGGCAAAAGTATGACGCTCCTTCCCAACGTGGAGTTTCTTCCTTAGGAGAACAAAACGTTGGACTCCATGATAAGCTCACATGGTTTATGTTGGTTATAAGAAACTCCCATGGTGTGTGTGTGTGTCTCTGTTCTATCTAAGATAAGTGTGTATGGTTTGAAAACTATGATTTGTGAGAAAGTTCCTTGTTTCCAAAAAATTGAAATGTTATGTTCTGAAGAGAGTTGTTTTAAGACTTGATTACTTTACAAGTTAAAATCGAGTAGAAAGTGAATTTGGAACTTATTATAATGACTCATGTGATTTATTTTACATGTATTATTCATCCATGATTTATATGATTTAATTCGAGCTAAGTGAGTTATTTATATCAGCATGCATAATTTTATAAACTGTGATGATATTAATATATTATTTTATATATACATTCCACCCCCATATGCTCGGTATATTTCCATGGTACTGACCCATATATTCGTATGTGGGCTATATTTTCTTGAAATGTAGGTACAAGGTATAGTATGCACCTTCAGATCCTGTCAGTTCGTGGTATCCAGTCAGAAGGTGATGAGTCCTTTTGATTCAAGGGCTTGGGTCAGTTATCCAGAACTAATAGTGTTGTATTTTCTTTATTCGGTCGTATTGAGTTGGGATATACGGAAGTCATGACCTAGCTACCTACAGTCAATACTAGTAGAGGCTTCATAGACAGTCAATAGAAGTTGATGTATTTCGTTTCAGTTTTGGTTGTAAAGGCAGAATTGTAATCTTGTAAATTCAGTTTTGTATTGATCAGATTCAGAAAAGAGTTATTTTCCATAGATTTGTATTGATTTATACTTTTTGTTCAGTTTCTTATGAGTTATGCCAGTAGAAGGGTTAGCTTGGGGTCACTTGTGACCCTAAGCACCATGTGACATCTCGGGACCCGATTTTGGGGCGTTACACTCAAGGTGTTACAAACTTGGTATCAAAACCCAAGTTTTAAGGTGTTCTAGGGATTCTAACAAGCCACTTTATATAGAGTCTTGTTAACATGTGTGAAGCAAGCCAAACTTATGAATAAGAGGCTACAAAATGTTATTATGAAACCTCCCTTATTTCATGATCCTTATTGTGAGATATAGTTTAGCTCTATGTATCTTTCTAACTCATTCTTTACTCTCGATAGAAATGCCTCCATGTACTTTACACAATCTACCTCTCAGTGGCTCCTCTAGTTGTCCTAGCCCAATATCAAGGAACCTATTTAAGTGTGGATCAACGTTAACTCAAGCATCGATTCTTTTCATTTTCCAACTATTTGAGTCGGGATACTTACCTTAAGCCAAACTAGGTATGTTATTTGATTTCTGCTACATACATATATAGTTCCCATATTACTTTTCTATGTAAGGTGGTAAGGAAAGGTAGCAAGATAATGGAAGATAAAGGTACTGGTAGAGGAATTTCCTCTATATTACTACACGAATCTATGACATCCAACTTTATGATATGTAACTCATGATATATACACTCTAAAGCTGCAACACCTGCAAAAGCTTTTGATAAAAATTTGAGTAAAAATTAAAAGTAATTCTTATTATATGGAACTTCACTTTAGGACCCTCCTAGAAAGTGAGACTTTATTTTTCTAAAGTATGGAATCTTTCTTTATCATAATCATTGTTTGGGATAATTTTTATTCTAGTTTTGATTTTTATTTCAGGAGCCCGCCTAAAGAACAAGGGTGATAAAACTGAAAGTCAGGAGCCCACTTAAAGAACAAGGGTGATGAAATTGAAAGTCAGAAGCCCGCCTGAAGAACAACGGTGATGGAAATTTAAAGTCAGGAGCCCGCCTGAAGAACATGGGTGATGAAAATTAAAAGTCAGGAGCTAGCTTGCAGAACAAGAGCGAGGAAATTGCAAGTCAGGAGGCCCGCCCGAAAAATAGGGGTGATAAAATTAAAAGTTGAGAACTCGCCCACAGAACAAGAGCAAGGAAATTGCAAGTCGGGGGGCCCACCTGAAGAACAAGGGCGATAAAATTGAAGTTGAGGAGCTCACTCAGAGAATAAGAGCGAGGAATTGCAAGTCGGGGGGTGCCCAAAGAATAGGGTTGATAAAATTAAGAGTTGAGAGCTCGCCCGGAGAACAAGAGCGAGTAAATTACAAGTTAGTGGCCTGCTCGAAGAATAGAGGTGATAAAATTGAAAGTCAGGAGCTCGCCTGGAGAACAAGAGCAAGGAAATTATAAGTCGGGGGCCCGGCCAAAGAATAGGGGTGATATAATTAAAAGTCGGGAGCTTACCCAGAGAATAGGAGTGAGAAAATTGCATGTCGAGGGCTGCCCGAAGAATGGGGTGATAAATTTGAAAGTTGGGAGCTCACCTAGAGAACAGAGTAAAGAAATTAAAATTCAAGCAAAAGGTGAATAGATTGAAAGTCAAGCAACAAGGTGAACAACTGAAAGGCAATAAGGTGAGGAAATTATAAGTCGGGAGCCCGCCGGAAGAACAGGGCGGTGAATTTGAAAAATAAAAGATCAAAATAGCAAGTTAGGAGCCCTCCTAGAGAATAGGGAGATGAAATTAGAAGTCAAGTAGCAAGGTAAAGAAGTTGTGAGTCAGTAGGCCGCCTGAAGAATAGGGTGAATATTTTTAATTTTACAATCAAGGTTCAAAAGTACCACTAATAGAACATGGTCGATTTTTGAGTTCATCTCCAACATAAAATTTTTGTAAGGAGAAAACATTTATTCTCAAGTTCAACCCGAAAGAAAAACAGATCTTTTGTCAATTTTGAAAGCAGTAGAAGCTCAAGTCAAGAGTCCAAAAGAAGCTGCATAGATAGGATTTTTGTAATTTCATTTATGTTTTAACTTGTAATTTTCATTTTAACATAATGACAGAGTCACGGACCAAAACCTCAACAGGGCCTCACTCGACTCTCCAACTCGATATAGTCCCTCTTCTTCTAACCCTTTAAGATACTTGTGACTTGATTCCCTCATAACTAGGGATTAGTATGATGTCCAAAATCAAGACTTGGTCTCCTTCCTAACTTCTGTTTCATTCTTTTTGAATAATGGTCCGGACAAAATTCTGTCTCGTTGTTTACTTCTTTGTCTGAAAACATTTCGGGTTTACATTCAAAGGGGGCATGCTGTAGACACCTAATTTTGTCCCTTCCAAAGTTGAATTGTATTTATTTTCAGTCCAACTTACTATGTACCCTTACCCTTTCTATACTTTCCCCACAAGAAAACAAATACAACAAATCCTAACAAATTAAATCCCCAATACAAAAGTATTCCCTTATCCTAACTAATTTAACACCTCATCCGCACCCTACCCCACCTACCCCACACACCTCTCACATTTTTTATTCCTTTTGACCAAATAATTCCCACATAAAAAAGGGAAATTTGGACCCACAGTGAAGTATACACAAGACTCTCTTCACTCACAATATATATTCCATACATACACATTAATAAGAGAAAAGGCGGGACCCACTGGAAAGGAGACAGCTCACCCTCAATTGAATAATATTAACACACAGCACTCATAATTCATACAAATACACCAACACGTACCTCACAGCAGATACACATGATTCTTCCCTATTTTTTTATATACATAGAATACACAAAAATCCCATTTTGGGGGGAGATATATACGCACACACGTCTTCACCACGAAAAAGGGCAAACACACAATCAACATACTACAGAGAAAATTGACTCACCATAATAGATTAAAGACCACACATGCACAGATCCCTCGTCATTTTTCACACACTCTGCACACCAAAAATAACCTCACATCACACTTACACCTAATAGATGGGAATGTATACATACACTGACACATGAGATCGAAGAAAAGGAGAAAGGCAATAGTAAGCTCGAATTAATAAGAGAGAGGAGAGAAAGATTGATAATAAAGTGGGTCTAAAAGAAATCAGGGCATTTTCTCAAGATTTCCTGCAAAATATTTCCGGAATTGGGTTTAAGTTTGTCATTTAATAGGTTTAATCCAAAAACAATCAAAATCAATGGTCGTCCGATTGATTCAGGTGCGATTGATCCAAAAACTGCTTTCTCGCCATTGAAAAATCTAAACCAACAACTGGAACTAGTTGAAATCAACATTTTGGTTTGATTCCATTGAAATTCGGGCTGACTCCGTTGAAATTTTGAGGCGGGTTTACCTCGGTTCCTCATAAATTTTTTCTCGACTGGTTTAATACTCCTTCTTCAGTTCTGTTTGTGGTTGATCCGGGGTTCAAATCTATCAGGTCCTTTTATTTATATCAAGCTTTGAGTTTTATTTGTTGTCGAGGTTCGCATCAGGTTTTTGGGCGCGGTTCCATCTCCTATATATTAAAATCGACACTTGAGTTCCAATTCTTTAACTCTTCTTTTCGTTTTGTTTCAATTTAGAGCATTGGTGTTATGATTGTATGTTGTTGGGTTGTGATTGGATGATCTTTTTGATGTTCGATATTGTTTATCCGTGAATAATTAATCTTAGTATGAATCGCTTTGTGTGAAAGTGACATATAAAAGGGAATTTGGGATGGAATTGAGAGATTGATAAAAGGGTGAATTTAGATTAACTTTAGTTTTTTATTGTTTTGTTCAATTCAGAATGAGCATTAATATTGATGGAACGCGATAGAATTAAGATATGTTGAAATGGATAGGCAAATGTAGGTTTGGGTAGGCAAAATTTAGGAATAAGTGTTTTCTTGAATGTGGAATGTGTGTTGAATGTTTTTAGTTTATCATACTTAATTCAAGTGTATTTATTTGGTCAGGGAATGCCCCAAGGTTTTATGCACCTATTCACCGGGAATGCCCCGACGTATTATGTCTTCGAAGGAGGTTTGTGATCAAGGCCCGAGGCATCGAGTAAAACATTGAAGTGTAGTTAAGGATTAGTATAGGTTAGCGTAGGTTCACATTTCTACATTTTTTTATTATTTTGAGACTGTATAATTGGACTGAACACTATATTTTGTATTTGTTTTGTTTTGTTTGTTTGATAGATTGATTTATGTGCTTTTGTGTGGTTGATGCATTCGTAATGTCAAAATAGTCGATACACTCCACCAAGAAATCATGGTCGAACCACGGGACCGAGGAGTTCCTAACACCTTCCCCTCGGTCAACAAAATCTCTTAACCAAAATCTCTTTTTGCAAACCAGTTTAAAGAGTCCAAACCATTTTGAAAAAGGATATCCATGGGTAACTTAGCACACCCGATTTATGCCAAGTGGCGACTCTGAGTTTTGAATATAAAAATTCCTTTTTTGAAATAAATCTTCATTTTTGTCACTTTAATAATAAAACCCTTTCAAACTTTAAAATTATATCTTTTTGGTTAAAAAAGGGGTGTGACAACACCAACAACTTTGCTAAATTGTAAGGCTGTTGATCAACCCCTTGGGATTTTTTTGGAATTTGGAGAATAAAATTGAACTATGCTACTAAGCTAATTTTGATGTTCTGGACTCAATAGCAACATTTGATTTTAGAAAAAAAAAGTTGTTTTCAAAAAATTACCCCTCGGGACCCCTTTATACTATTTTCTAAATGAAGGGTCGAGATAAGATATAATGTCTCAATCTAAACTGTAGCCTAGTCATGACGGGTATCTCAAGCCCATCATGGGCTAGAGACCACCCCCTTAGGGAACCTCCAAAGCACAATAAAACGAGTACAGTAGAGACAACCAAAAATAGTAAATAAGAAGAATATATAAACTAAAGGGAAATTATAAGAATCAAAACCAAAAAACATCAATCCCAACACTTGTCCACAAAAGCCACTAAAACCAGAAATACTAAACTAGGTCGGGACATTCCCCCAACCATGACAAAAGAAAACTCACAATTTCCAAAATCTAAAAAGAAACCTAATAAAACGGTAGGGCTTTCCAAATGATGGAGGCTCACCACTTCATATCAACTCAACTGATGTACCATGCCATCTAATAATGCACAGGAGTAACAAAAAAGCCCTTGGAACCTACATCATAAAATGATGCAGCATCCAGGGATGGTTAGTGGGGAGAGCATTGTCATGTAACTCAGGGGAAAGGGATAAAATAATGCCATTGTTGAAAACTAGTAAAAACCACATGCACAACATTTATGTATACATATATAGGATGCCAAGATAGGGACGAGGTCCATGAACATGAGAGTTTAAAATACTACTTGAACAATGTAGCTCGCTCCATCCTAAAGGCACCCATGGGCTATATGGATCTGACTCCCCTTGTTGAAGATCCCTAGTGCGTATTAGTCGCACGTATTGAGGGAACCGAGGCGATAGCCATCCAAAATATAAAGCTTGCATGATCACATAGACCCCCACATCGGCAAATATGGTTTCCAGTGTTGGTTCCTCTGGGACTACTCCTTCAAGGTTAGATACACAATTTCCTTTAATCCCAAATTAAAACAATTTACACATAAACCCAACCATTAACCAAGGGGTCTTTATTAAGGAATTTTCCATCATGGTATCGTTATACCAATATGAGTGCAAGCTTATATAATTATTTTAAACCAATCCATATGACTATTGGATTCCCAAGTCTCATTTAAAACCAAAAACCATGGCCACCAAGGTCATTTCAAACCATTTTTATCCATTTATTCTTTAATACAATGTAATGAGTTCAAAAACAAGTTAATTTGTGAAAACAGCCATCTTTAAAATAAAGATTGTAAAGTGTATTGAGGTTAATAATATTACTAAGACAAAATTCATCCAATTTTAGGAAATCCATGTCCCCCATTCCAACCCTTACAACAATGCACCAATTCATCCCCAAAACCATCAATTAAAAGCATGAAATACAAATTTAAACATGGGGAAACTAAGTCATGTAATAATCAATCAAAAAACCCTCAACCCCATTTCAAACCCATCAATTAAATCACATCTATAATGATTAAATAAATGGCACAATGTAAAATTCATATTAAGGATGAGAAACATGCCTGAAATACCAAAGAATTTAAAGAGAAATCAAGGCTTGGAGCTTGAATTATGAATTCTCGATGAAACCCTAATATCTCTTGCCTTGGGAGTTTAAGAGGAAATGAGTAAGTTTAATCTTGCTAACCAAATAGAAAAAAGGTTATCTAAGTGTTTTAAGTTTTGGAAAGGAGTTTGAAGGGAGGAAAAAGACCAAAAAGACCCTAATTAAAATGTGCAGAAAAATCAGGAATAGTCGTCACAGCTTGGGTAATGACTCAAGAGGTTTGACCATAAGTCATGACCTGGAGTCATTACTTGAGGATCAAAAAGCTGGTCCTTCACTATTATGTTAATAGGTCCCCCATAACAACTCGTTGTGTCTCACAATGAGTCATACCCTAGACTAATTGTCAAATGACCCAAGTTTGGGCTTCCTCACTGTCGTGGCAATGAGTCCTTCTAACGACCCATGATGTCTCATAATGAGTCATACCCTGGACCATTATCGCTGAGAGTTTGACACAACTTCAATAACTCAACTAATTCAATTATTTATCTCTTGGAGGGTATAAAGCTCAAGAACTTGGGGTGTTACATTTAGAGGTCCCAAAATAAAACCAACCACACTACTAACCCAAATTCGACATTCAAAATTTGTTGGTACAGTCCAAATTACCATCTGGCACCAGATTATCAAATTATTACCAAAGTTAACTATATGATTTCTCAATCATCTGAAAGACCACAAATTGACACATATCATTACCGATCACATAGGAACCGTGCAACAATCCCCAAACTCCAAAATCAACATATAGTAACTATGAGAAAGGAAAAATGATCAAGACACAGAAACATAGGAATTCTTAAATGTATGTAGTTACAATATCTACCACTATAAATCTAGTTCATTCTGGAACCAAAAGGCAATGAAATACCTGAATCGATTAAAAGCTGGGGGTAACTACTGTGTATATCGAATTTGACTTCCTAGATAGCCCCTCAATAAGATGATGTCTCCAGTGAACCTTAACTATAGAAATATCACTAAAATGCAGCCATCTGACATCCCGATCTAAAATGGATACTGGCTTACAAGAAAAGGTCTACCTCTCATCCAACTGAAATAAGTCCCACTAAAGCACGTGAGACTCATATGAAATATAGTGTTAAAGCATAGGTACATGAAAAATAGATAAACTATTGAAAATTTAGGAGGTAAGTCCAACTCATATTCAACCTCCCCAAAATTCGAAAGAATCTCAAATAGTCCAATGCACCTCGTGCTGAACTTTCCCGTCGTCCCAACCCTCATCATGCCTTTCATAGTGACATATTAAGAAAAACTCGATCACTAATTTCAAACTTTAAGGAACAAAGCCAATGGTGTGCATAACTCTATCGCCTGCTGAAGCCTATTATGAATCACCCAAACTTTATCCAAAGACTCATAAAGCAAGTCGCTACCATAAGGTTTAATCTTTGAGGTCTCAAACCAACCAATAGAAGATTGATAAATCTTACCATATGATGCCTCAAAAGGGGCCATCTCAATACTTAAATGGTAGCTATTATTATAATCGAACTCTGCCAAAGCCAAATGTTTCTCCCACTGACCGCCACAGTCTATAATACATGCAAGGAGCATATCCTTCAAAAATAGAGTAGTCCACTGAACTGGCCATTGGTCTGGGGTAGAAATCTATGCTAAGGTCAGCCTGGGTATCCAACTCCTCATAAAAAGTCTACCAGAAGGTAGAAATGAACACTGCGCCTCTGTTTGAAATAACAAATACGGGTACCTCATACAGGCGAACTATCTCAAGAATATAGAAATGAGCTAATTTTTTAACATTAGATGAGATTTGAATAGGGATAAAATGGGCTAATTTGGTCAATCGATCCATTATAACCCAAATACTATAAACATTATGAGAATTATGAGGCAACCCATACATGAAGTCCATAGTGATTCTCTCACACTTCCACTCAGGAATAAGTAATCTTTGAAGCAAACAACCCAAACTCTGATGCTTAGCCTTCACTTATTGACGACACAAGAAATGAGATGCAAAATCTACCACACCCATCTTTATACTACCCCACCAATAAAGCTTCTTCAAATCATGATACATTTTGGTCACACCTAGAAAGATAAAATACACGGAATAATGTACCTCCTCCAAAATGAATATCATCCATCCACCAACTGTCAGTATACAAACTCAGCCTACAATCCTCCAAACTCAGTTAGAGTCAAAAGATGCTGCCCTAGACTCGCCACTACATAACTTATCTTGAATAACCCTCAAACTCTCATCGCCAAACTAGTAGGCTTAAATTTGCTCCATCAAGGAAGATCTAGCATCAATAAAGTCTAAAACATGCCTAGGTCTCAAAATATCAAGCCTAACCATCTAGATAGATAAGGACTAAACCTCCTCGTCTACAGGTCACTCCTGGGTCAAGAGATGAGCTAAACTCCTCATACTTGTTGACATTCACCTTAAGGCATCTACAACCACATTAGCCTTACCTGAATGATATAAAATAGTAAGGTCATAATCCTTAAGCAACTAAACCCTACAACGATGCCTCATATTAAGATCTCGTTGATTAAAAAAGTCTTGTAAGTTATAATGGTCAAGGAAAATCTCATAAAGAATCCCATACATGTAATTATACCACAACTTCAACTAAAATACTATGGCTACCAACTTCAAATCATGGGTAGGGTAATTTCTCTCATGAGGCTTCAATAGACTAGAGGCATAAGAAATCACCTTGCCCTATCACATCAATACACCCAAACCAACATCAAAAGCACCATAAAACACGATAAAACCCACACCTTCCTTGTGCAATGTGAATATAGGAATAAAAGTCAACAACTCTTAGAGCTTTGGAAAGATCTTCTCACATTTATCTGATCATTGAAAATTTACTTTTTCTAAGTCAACTTAGTCAAAAGAGCTATAATAGATGAAAAACCTCTAAAAATGCCGATAATATCTCACCAACCAACAAAGATCTAAATCTCCATAGGAGAGATAGATCTAGCCTAATAATGAATCATTGCTATCTTGACTGGATCAACCACAATACCATCCTTGGTCACCATATGACCCAAGAAAGAGATAGAATCTAACCAAAACTTACACTTAGAAAAATTAGCATATAACTTCACATCATGCAACCTCTAAAGTACAATACTCAAATACATCACATGATTGGCTGATGTGTGCTCAATTGCGAACACATTTATGGATTTTAACCTAGAATAATCACGAGGCCTTAAGAAACTTTTGTCATTTTTTAATTTGTTTATGTTAATTTTACAGATTAAGCTAATGGGATAGAGAACCAACAAGAATGGAGGCAAAGAAGTTGACATCTGGAGAAATCTGAAGAAAGGTGTGGCAAACGACATCTGTGACAAGTCGCCAGCCCCATGATAGGCGATCACAGTTATCGTCAAACATAACTAGGGAGTTGGAATAAAGTCAATGATATGACGACATCTGCTGATAAAATGTCAAAAGTGTGACAAGACATTAGAATCATCATCAGCCTTAGGTAGAAATTGTCAAAATAGAGGAGGAGCTGACGACATCCATAACACGCCGTCAGACTCATGATAGGCCATTATGATCATTATCATCCTGACACAGAAAAATTCAACATTAAAAAGAATCTAAAGACATCTGTGATAGGCCATCACGAGTGTCGTCATCTATTTTGAGGAATCTAAAGACATCCGTGATAGGCCATCACTATAAAAAGCTTTGATTTGAGGGTTTTTATTATTATTGGGAGAGGAATCTATCTTACAACATACGACTTTTCTCTCTGTCTATCTCAAGAATAATATTTTAGAGTTTTTCCTTGTGATCCAAATACAAGTTCACTTTTAATTTCATTCATCATTGTAAGTTAATGTTTTCAATTATGAATTCAAATTGTGTGCTTATTTATTGCATCATGAGTGGCTAAAAATCTTTAACCTAGATTATGGAATCTAGGGTGAGGTCATGATAAGGTGTTAATTAATTACTCAAGGTTTAATGGGTGTTAGAATTTCTTGGTAATTCTAATATTATAACTTATGTTTGTTGGTTACAAATAATAGACGTACCTACTTTGGTTTTCTTGAGAAAGAAATCATAAACAATAGGAAGCGAATTATCAACAAGGACTTAGAAAGGCTTCGTTCAATAATAGTGTTATAACAAGGTTGATTAACCTAAGAAAAAATTTGGGCACTGAGTTAAGATTCCCTCTGTCTGAGAGAATTAGGAAATTAAATGCTTAAATAGGTCAAGAGATATTTGAACATACCATTGATAAAGATAGCTTGTTATCCTAACCACCGTGAGAACCTTGAGTTGATTTTAGAATCTGTCATGTACCATAAGACCTGGTGAACATAATCCTGGTTATTTCACAAAATATTGGTTACAAACATTAAATTCAAATTGACTAACAATTGTCTGAGAAATTTAAACCCCCATTTCAGGAAATACTAAACTGGCAGTGAATTATTTCATAAACAACTTGAGTTCACACCCTATTCCCTGTGGGATTCAACCCTAACCTAGTTGGGTTTTATATTGACAATAATCGATTACACCCATTCAAAAGTATAGTTTGAGCATTATCTAAAATGGAACCGTTGCAGGAGAATACTGTTGTAAACTAAAAGTTTATGTGTGCTAATTTATTGTTAGTTAAGTTTTTCTAGATTTACATTCGGTGGTTATTTTTTCTCATTTGTAGGGTCTTTAGAGGTTAGGCCAAGCACCACTCAATTTAGAAATCCACCGCATATGCAGAATGGCAGAACAGCCGCTACAGCATGAGTTTGATGATGACGATGTGGATGGAGCAGGTACAACGGGTGCAATCATTTCTCCTCCATTGGCACCTAGAGCAAAGTTGAATATTATAAGCACCATGATCAAACTCCTGAATCTAAAGAGGTTGTTTGGAGACCTTCCTAGGGATGACCCCAACCTACATCTGGTAAATTTTGTCACCATTTGCACATCTTTTGGTAACCCAGGAGTGAGCCAGAACTCTATTAGGTTGAGGTTGTTCCCGTTGTCCCTTTCTGGGAAGGAAACATTGTGGTTAAACGAGCTGACGCTCAATTCTATAAGCAACTGGAGGCAGTTGAAAGAAACTTTCCTAGAAAGGTTCTTTCTGCCTTCCAGAAGGGTACAATTGAGGGATGAGATCAATAATTTTAGATAGCTCCCGACTGAGGTCCTGTATGAAACTTAGGAGGGGTTCAAGAAGAAGTTGACACAGTGTCTAAACCACAACATGACGGACATACATTTTATGGAGACTTTATACAGGGATATCAACTCTGTAATGAAGCCAATTATAGATAACGCCACTGGTAGTTCATTTGTTGATCTCTCCTTTCAAGATACTGTAGATTTGCTAAATAGGATATCCAAACAAAGTCGGGCTTAATACACCAGGGATTCTGTGGTGACAAGCCTTACTATTCCTATGGAAATAGCTACTGAATAACATAGGAGAGATGAGGAGAAGGATTAAGATATGGCCCATCTAAAGACTCAGGTGGACCTGCTCACTAAGCACTTATTATCGAGAAAGATAGAGAAAGTAAAGGTTGTGATTTCTCAGGACCGTTTTGATGAGGAGCCTAAAGAAGAGGCTAATTATATTGATAATTAGGGGGTTTCCGAGGCAATAGCTATAGAAATCAAGGTCGGAACATTTATGATAATCCTGGTTACAGAATCAGGGAGCAGGAAAACTGGAGAAGCAGTAATGACAGAAGTGGGCTGTATATTCTTCCTAAAAATTAGGAGGCTACTGCAAATAGCTCGGGGAAGATATCTATGGAGGATATGATGGAAAAACTATTAAAGGGAGTTGAGGCTACCAACTCATAGGTACTTACTATGAAGAGTGAATTTTCTACTCTGAATTAGTTGGTTAATTCACAATCAACTTCTATCAATCAGTTGGAGCAACAGATGAACTAATTTTTTGCAACACTAAACCAAGGAATAAGTGGAAACCTACCTAGTGAAATAGTTTAAAGTCAGTAGACTGATGGATCATGTCTGGCGATTACCACTAGGAGTGGTAAGATCTTATCTAGCCCTTCTATGGGCAAGTCTGTGAAGCATGAGGTAGTTGCAAATGAACCAGAACAAAACAACCCTATGGAGTTTGAGAAAATGGATAACTCAGTTGATGCATCAGAGAAAGTGAAGGAGAAGGAAGAGAAAGTGGTGTTGAAAACCATCCCAAGACCACCACCTTCCTTCCCTCAACAATTGAGGAAGAAGGCTGATGATGCCAAATTCTGCAAGTTCATGGCAATGCTCAAGCAAGTGACAATAAATGTGCCTTTGATTAAGGCATTAGAGAAAATGTTAGGATATGCAAAATGTATGAAGGACCTTGTTACCAAGAGACAAACAATGAGTTGCGAATTGGAAGCAGATCTCCACCTTTACAGTGCTATTTCTATAAGGACCTTAATGAAAAAGAAGCCAAATCCAGGTGCAGTCACTATCCCTGCACAATTGGAACTATGTAGTTCACTAAAGCACTGTGATCTGGGAGCAAGCTTTAATTTGATGCCATTGACTATTTATAAAAAGTTGGGTCTAGGGAATCCCATACCCACCAACATGAGACTGGTGGTGGCGGACAGGTCAGTAAAGCGATCTGTTGGCATTCTGTATGATATGTTGGTAAAGGTTTCAAATTTCATATTCCCTGCAAACTTTGTCATTCTGTATGCAAGGTGGACTTAGAGGTGCCTATAATCTTAGGTCGACCTTTCCTCGCAACCGGAAGTGTGTTGATCGATTTGAGAGTGAATGAGCTCTTATTCTGGATGAACAATGAAATGGTATGGTTTGATGTGGGAATCAATGAAATGGCATGAGGAAATGAGTGTGTTCTCAGTAATTAATGTGTATTATGAGGACGAACAGGATGTGCCCAGAACTGAACAACTTGCTATCGAACCTTTGGCTGGGGTCATAATAAACTATGATAGTGAAGGTATTGAGGAGTATGAAGAGACAGTTTGTGCCTTACTGGCATGGGGTCATATCCTTATGCTCCTAAAAAGCTAGACCTTGACCTTTCTAATTGACCAACGCTACCAACCAAGCCATCTATTAAAGAACTCCCAGTGTTGGAGTTGAAGAAGCTGTTTGGACACTTACGATATGTGTTTTTGGGTAAAGGGCGCACGCTACCTGTTATTATTGTAGCTGATTTGAAAGAACAATAGGTAAAGGCACTTATTTCTGTCCTTCAGAAGCACAAGAGAGCAATCAGACGGACCATCGCAGATAATATTAGTATTCCCCCTGGCTTCTGCATGCATAAAATTCAACTTGAGGAAGATTGTATTCCAACCATAGAGCATCAGCACCGTCTTCATCCACTAATACAAGAGGTGGTTAAGAAGGAGATTATTAAGTGGTTGGATGCAGGAGTGGTTTACTTAATTTTTTACAGCAAGTGGGTGAGTCCAGTTTATTGTGTGCCCAAAAAATGGGGTATGACGGTGGTTGCTAATGAAAAGAATGAGTTGATTCCACTTAGGCCAGTAACTGAGTGAATAGTTTGCATGGAATACCGCAAGTTAAACTCTTGGAATCTGAAGGACCACTTCCCAATGCCTTTTATGGACCAAATGCTTGATCGATTAGCTGGTAGGGGATGGTATTGCTTATTGGATGGTTATTCTAGATATAACCAAATCTGTATTTCTCCTAAAGATCAGGAGAAGATGACATTTACATTCCTATATGGCACCTTTGCATTTAAAAGGATGTCATTTGGGCAATGCAATGCACCCGCTACTTTTCAATGTTACATGATGTCTATCTTCTCTAACATGGTGGAAGACACCATAGAGGTGTTCATGGATGATTTCTCTGTGGTGGGTAATTCATTTGAAATGTGTCTGGAGAATGTGAATGTAGCCTTGCAAATATGTGTTGAATTTAACCTAGTTCTTAATTGGGAAAAATGCCATTTCATGGTAAAGAAGGGTATCGTTCTTGGCCATAGAATTTCCAAAAATGAGATTAAAGTTGATCGAGCAAAGGTGGAAGTTATCGAGAAATTACCGCCTCCTATTTCAGTGAAGGAAGTGCGTAGTTTTCTTGGTCATGCAAGCTTTTATCAAAGGTTCATAAAAGACTTCTCAAAAGTTGCAAATCTACTTTGCAAACTTTTGGAGAAGGAAGTGAAATTTTTCTTCAATATCAAGTGCTTGAAGGCATTTGAGTGCCTTAAAAAGAAGCTGATTGAGGCCCCTATTGGTATTGCACCTAAATGGGCAAAACCATTTGAAATAATGTGTGATGCAAGCGATGTTTCCCTGGGAGCCGTATTAGGACAAAAGAGGGATAAGCTATTTCATCTGATATATATATTATGCCAGCAAAGCATTGAATGGAGCACAAAAGAATAACACGGTAATTGAACAGGAACTGCAGGCTGTGGTGTATGCTTTCGAGAAATTAAGAGCTTATTTGCTTGGGACCAAGATGGTGTTCCACACTGACCATGCTGCCTTGAGGTATTTGATGGCTAAGAAGAATTCAAAATCAAGGCTTATTAGATGGGTGTTGCTATTGTAAGAATTTAATTTTGAGGTCAAAGATAGGAAAGGTTGTGAAAACCAGGTTGCGGATCATTTGTCTTGAATGGAAGGTGAATAGGAAGCTAGTGATGAAACATAGATAAATGATGCATTTCCTGATGAGAAAATCCTGGCAACTGCTGTGGAAACATTGCCTTGGTACGTGGATTATGCAAACTACATTGTGAGTGAGGTCATGCCAGAAAATCTTTCTTTCCATCATAGGAATAAACTCTTGCATGATGTAACACACTACTTCTGGGATGAGCCTTATCTTTTTCAGCGATATGCAGACAATATCATACGGAGATGCATACCAGAAGTAGACGTATTGTGCATACTGGAAGCATGTCATGCTTCCCCAGTTGGGGGTCACCATGCGAGTGACCGAACGGACAGGAAGGTATTGCAGAGTGGCTACTATTTGCCAACATTGTTTAAAGATGCCTATGAGTTTGTGCAGAAAAGTGATCAATGTCAGAGGCAGGGGTCAATCTCTAAAAGACATGAGATGCCCTTGACTAAGATGCTTGAAGTGGAATTATTTGATGTTTGGGGCATTGACTTTATGGGTCCATTTGTAAGCTCATACGGGATGAAGTATATTCTGGTTGCTGTTGACTATGTCTCTAAGTGGGTCAAAGTTGTGGCTTTGGCAGACGACGAAGGAAAGGGGGGTGTTGCTTTTCTCAAAAATAACATCTTCTCTCGCTTTGGAGTACCACGTACTATCATAAGTGATGGAGGATCTCACTTTTGCAATAAATTATTTCGAGCACCTTTCACAAAATATGGAATGAAACAACACAGAGTGGATAATCAATACCACCCTCAGACCAGTGGGCAAGTGGAGGTGTCGAATCGTGAAGTTAAAACCATCCTAGACAAAACGGTGAACGCTAGCCTTGTGGGCATACCAGACTGCTTTCAAGACACCCATTGGCATGTCACCATTTTAACTGGTCTATGGAAAAGCTTGCCACCTGCTAATAGAGCTGGAACACAAGGCTTTATATGCGCTCTAAAGGTTGAATTTGAATTGGAAGGAAAAAGCAGAGATGAGACTAGGGCAACTGAATGAGATGAATGAATTCTGTCTCAGGGCATATGAACGAGCAGATCTGTATAAACAAAATATTAAAAAGTACATAATTTTAGAATAGAGAGACGAGGGGGATTTGGTGCCTCTGTTTAATGTCATACTTAAATTGTTCTGGGGGAAGCTAAAATCTAAGTGGTCAGGTCCTTTCAAGGTTAGTCAAGTCCACTCGTCTGGAGTAGTGGAACTTGAAAATTAAAACGGAAGCACATTCAAGGTAAATGGACAATGGGTGAAGCTTTACATTGGCCCAAAAGACTCAGTGAAAAGCATCACCATTATCTGTCTCGATAAAGTCTGAGGGAATCGAGATACCTGAGGCATGCCGCGACGTTAAATCAAGTGTTGTGTGGGAGGCAACCCATGATCCCAGAGACCAACCCAGTCCAGGTATACTCTAACTCTTAGTTTAGTTTTGCTTTAATTCTATGTTAAGGGTGAAGGGTAGTCTATTTTTGTAACATAGCTTTGGGCAACTAGGAGAAATACAAGCACAAAAAGGCAGTGACATGTCCTTGCTCAACTTTTGAACATCCTTCCAATGTCTTGTTTGAGAAACTGTGCGGATTACATTTACTTGTAACCATTGTAAATCTTGTTGTGGCATTAGTTATGGCTGCTTGATGATCATTACAAAAAAAAAACTTGCATGAACTAAATAAATGGTGGCCTGTGATATACTTGTGTGCCCGGTGCGTGTGAGCTATTTCCTTGTTTCCCTCTATATGCTAAATCTAGAACTTACTTGGTTGGTCTTGCCATGGTCTTAGGATAGGAGTTAGGACAGGATCATAGGTTGTCATTGATTAACCCTTTTTTAGCCTAAATATCCTTTCCTGTATGCATAACACCCCTTAATCCCTATTTAGAGCCTAAATTGACCCTTTCTTCTGTATGACACCTATCACCTTCCCATTTATACCACAATGAACCTATTTATCCCTGGCCTTCCTTGGAAACTAAGCACCTTGATATATAAAAACGGCCTAAGTTGAGGGTGGCTATCATAGGGGTGCATGGTGTAAAATGAGTATAAAGAAGGGTGGAATAAAGGAGAAAGAATAAAAGCTGGGTATTAAAAACGAAGGGCAGCACCCAACTTGAATTTGGATTTCTTATAAGAGAAGAGGAGAAAAGAAAGAGGATAATAAGTGAGCCTCAACAAAGTAGTGTGGTGTCAAGGAGGCATAGTCACCCTAAATTAGCTTGAATATCATACCAGCCCTAAACCATACTACAAGCCTAAAAGAAGTCCTATAGTTATTCTAGCAGACCTATCTGAGGATTTTGGTAACGAAAATAAGGGCAAGCCTATGGAACTTGGCATACACTGACTGGAACTTTCTTCTGAGTGTGAGAGTCTAGTAATAAATCCTATATTTGCATTGTTGAATTTCTTGTATGAGAGAAGGGGGATTTCTTTGTTGTGGGGAACACTGGTATCATTGCTAGCTGCTTGCTTGTTTAGATAGTGTGACATTGATATGTGAATAGTTATTGTGGCTAAGATTGATGCTGCTGCTTGATTCCTTTGTGTTACAGTGGTGTTTTCAATGATATGCACAGTTGGTATTAGTTTTTTTGGCATTGAGAGGATAACTTTGAGTCGATCTTACATGAAAAATTGGTTTCTAAATATGCTATGTGTTCCCTTAGTTAGATTAAGTTGCTTGCGAACAAGCAATTGCTTTAAGTTAAAGGTTCTGATGAGTGCTCAATTGCAAACACATTCAAGGCCTTTAACCTAGAATAATTGCGAGGCCTTAAGAAACTTTAGTTGTTTTTTTGATGTGTTTATGTTAATTTTACAGATTAAGCTAATGTGATAGAGGACCAACGAGAATGGAGGCAAAGAAGTTGACATCTAGAGAAATCTGAAGAAAGGTGCGGTTGACGACATCTGTGAAAAGTCGTCAGCCCCGTGATAGGTGATCACAGTTTCCATCAAATGTAACCAGGGATTTGGCATGAAGTGAATGCTATGATGACATCTGCTGATAAGACATCAAAAGTGTGACAAGCAGTCAGAATCATCATCAACCTTAGGAGAAATTACCAAAATGGAGGAGGAGCTAACGACATCCATAACACGCCGTTAGACGCCTGATAGGCCTTCATGATCATCATCATCCTGAGACAACAAATGCCAATATTAAAGAGAATCTGACGACGTCTGTGATAGGCCGTCAGGCCCGTGATAGGCCGTCACGGGCGTCGTCGTCTATTCTGAAGAAAATCTAAAACTTTTCATTTTATTTCCTTATTTAGGGTTGACTATTAAAATCTTTGATTTGAGGGTTTTTATTATTATTGGGAGAGGAATCTATCTTACAACATACGACTTTTCTCTCTGTCTATCTCAAGAATAATATTTTAGAGTTTTGCCTTGTGATTCAAATACAAGTTCACTTTTGATTTCATTCATCATTGTAAGTTAATGTTTTCAATTATGAATTCAACTTGTGTGCTTATTTCTTGCATCATGACTGGCAAAACATCTTTAACCTGGATTATGGAATCTAAGGTTAGGTCATGATAAGGTGTTAATTAACTAATCATGGTTTAATAGGTGTTAGGATTTCTTGGTAATTCTAATATTATAACTTATGTTTGTTGGTTGCAAACAATAGGCGTATCTACTTTGGTTTTCTTGAGAAAGAAATCGTAAATAGTAGGAAGCGAATAATTATCAATAGGGACTCGAAAAGCCTTCATTTAACAATCAGCGTTGTAACAAGGTTGACTAACCTGAGGCAAAACCTGGGCAGTGAGTTTCGATTCCCTAAGTCCAAGAGGATTAGGAAATTAGACGCTTAAATAGGTCGAGAGAAATTTAAGCATACCATCAATAAAGATAGCTTGTTATCCTAACCACCATGAGAACGTTGAGTTAATTTTAGCATCTGTCATGTACCATAAACCCTAGCGAACATAATCCTGGTTATTTCACAAAATATTGGTTACAAACATTAAATTCAAATTGACTAACAATTGTTGAGAAATTTAAACCCCCATTTAGGAAACAGTAAACTGCCAATGAATTATTTCGTAAACAACTTGAGTTCACACCCTATTCCCTGTTGGATTCGTCCCCAACCTAGTTGGGTTTTATATTAACAACGATCGCTTACACCCATTCAAGAGTGTAGTTTGAGCGTTATCATTGGCCTTACTCTTGGAATAAACTAAAATATCATCTGTAAATACAATGACAAAGAAGTTAAGATACAAGATGAAATACCTAGTTTATTAACTCGACATTGGTCAATCCAAGTGACATGACCAAAAACTCATAATAAATATATCGAGTTTGAAAAAATATCTTTGAAATATCTAAATCTCTAATCTTCAACTGGTGATACTCGAATCTCAAATCAATCCTGAAAAACATCAAACCTCCATAAAGATGGTCAAAGATCATTAATACAAGGAAGAGATACCTGTTATTGACCATCATTATGTTCAACTTCCTATAATCAATACACATACATATATAACCACCTTCTTCTCCACAAACAAGATCGTAGCTTCCAAAGAAGATACAATCAATATAATAAATTCCTTACTTAATAAATCTTTCAACTGCTTTTTTAACTCCTTTGGGGCCATCCTACAGAGAGGAATATAAATAGACTTGGTAAGCTCCACATCAATAGAAAAATTAGTATCATTATCCAGTGGCATACCATGCAAATCCATAGGAAACACATTGATGAACTCATGAATGACCTAAATTGAATTCATAATATGCGGTGAGGCAATACTAGTACTATAGATATGATCTAAAGAAGATAAGCACCCCTTCTCAATCGTGCAATTAGCAAAAAAAAAAAGATATAACACCCTTTGGACCCGAATTAAGCATACCCTTCAAAGATAACCTCAGCACACTCGGTGTTGCTAATATCACGGTCTTGGCATAATAGTTCAGAATGGCATGATAAGAAGCTAACCAATCCATACCCAAGATAATATCAAAATCAACCATATCTAGGACAATAAAGTTGCCTTAAGTTTCACAACTTGCAAAGGTAATCATATAAGAATGGTACACCCGATCAATCATTAAGGGATCTTGTATAGGGGTAAGAACATTAAGAGGCATAGCAAGAGGCTCACACACAACATCAAAACCAAAAGCCAAATATGTCGACACATAGGATAATGTTGACCAAAGGTCAAATATCATAAAATCAGATCTGTAACAAACTAGGAAGATACCTGAAATAACTGTATCAGAAGCCTTTGCCATGGGCCTTCCAAGGATAGCATAACACTGTCAATGAACTACCTCAACCGCTACAAGCATACCTACCTCTATATCTTGCATCTCTATAACCACCCCAACCACTCTATGAAGCACCTTTGGCTATAGATATAAAATTAGCAAAGAGCTAAAGTTGAGAACACTATTGAATGGATCCATACATACATCAAGGGTAATCATTGACCACATAGCCCACTTATCACATACAAATAATCCTCTATTGTCTAACTCATCTGGGAAGGTACGGATAAACTGTAATAACTACCTTAGCTTAAAGAACCAATCCTGGAACCTTCACCCATATAACATGATAACTGGCTATCAAAGTTGTGGAACCTGAATGTCTACCACCTAATCTATGCCATGCATCCTGAATTAGCATATCATGATAACCATAGGAAACTCTACTAGAGAAATCTCTACCTTGGGAGACATATTCACTAAACTTACTTTGACGATGCACCTTATTGGTGCCTCCCTAAGTAGCCAGGATAATAGATTTGATCATCTTGGTATGATCAATAATAATTTGGAAAAAAACCCTTAAAACTACCATCTGAGTTATAGCCAACTAATAAGGGCTATTATACTTCTTCACAATCTTTTGAATCCTCTTAGGCTCGATGAAGATGCTAGCGGTTGAATATTTAGATTAAGTGTGAAACAAGCCTCATACTTAGATATAGTCATAGATTCATGCTCCAAGTGATAAAACTCATCATGCATTTGATATCTTAATCTATACGGTACTAATCTCTCTAAGAAGACCTTAACAATTGAATCCAAGTCATAACATGCAAACCCAAGGGTCTCAAATTGCATACGACCTTCACCAATCCCTAGCCATATCATTCAACTAATAGGTAGTATAAGAAACTCTATGATACTCAAGGAATCCAAGATTATGTAACTTCTCATGGAAATCAATCGATAACTCATAGAAATCCTCATTGATAACTCCACTACACTCATGATGAAGTAAATAAACCTCTCAAATCTATTTTGATCATTAAAAGTCATAATTGTACCTAAAATAATTAGACAAACAGAGAGTCTGATAGATAATAAATCTATACATAGAGGTACCATAGATTATGGTTGTACCTAGAAGAAAGAATACCCTAAGCAGATTCCAGCACTAAGGGTATTTGTAGCCTTTTAAGATCTAATATGCACCATCTATGTAGAAACAAGTGGAACACAACTTAGGACATGGGTTAAGAACAACCTGCAAGACTAGTAATCAAAATTAAAAAGTTTTTCCTAAAGATATCTTATAGACTATTGAAGATAGATATGAATATCTACATAACAATTTAGAGATTCTACTATAGATCCTACTCTTACACTCACAATATTGGTGAACCTGAATGATCTCTTACCAATTTATCACAAACTAAAAATGGGGGTCATGATGGCATTTATCGCGGTCTAACCTTGACAAATAAACCAATCACTAAATAGTATAGAAAACCCAATGAAGAAACAAAATGGTATGATGGTACTTCTAGAACAAAATTAAGCCAATCACGAAATATATATATAATAAAATGGAAATCTAAAGAAGTAACATTAACCACCAAAAACCTGGTATCATAATAAGAGTATCTAAGTACAAATCCAAAAACTAAAAATTACAACATCTATCTCTAATCCAAATAATGATATAAGTAAATAAAATAAGATCTGGAACCCGCCCTGAACACTAGAACGGTCCAGTACCTAATAAATGGCACTAATCAACAACCTGATCTCAACTTCCACACATTATACTTGTGCTAGGATCTACACCAAAAAAGCATAGTAGGGGTGAGTATAGTCCGCTTGTACATAGTACGTATCATAGCCCATTGAGCAAAGTAGAAAATAAGCTAAGTCAAATATACTATACGCATGTCACATGCAAGCATAAAAATACCAAACAGTACCTCACACTCTCCATAAATAGTACTAATATATATCCAAAAATGAAAGCAACATGGATATACAAGAAGGATATACTAAAACTAGATACAAATCAAGGAAAGTAAAGAAATCATGGAAGATGCGTATACAAATGCAATGGAATGGGATGAATGGTGAAAGCCATCATATGAATTTCTATATACACCAACTGAGCTCATAATTCCTGGATAGAACCCACGGGGGTTTCGCAACCCAAATATTATATCTTATATTTCAATCATAACTCACCTCTCTGGCTCGTGTTCATAAAGGGGATTTTCATAAAAGCGTCTCATTTTTAAAAAAATAGTCTTTCTCAAAGGAACCAATGTCTCATGAATTTATATGTATGGGATGGGGATGTAATGATCAGAATCATCTCAATATGATTATATTTAATCCATCCAATATGTATATATGTGAGCCTAGAAATCAACTCAATATGTTTATAATTCATTATCATCAACTCTAGTTAGGCACCATCAGAATAAATATGCATATAAGGCATCATTATTATCCTATCAAACCACTAACTCGAATATTTTTATCTTGATAAAGGAAATCAATGCTCAAGTATAATTTGTATCAGAAAAATAATCCTCCGTATGAGTATCGTATCCTGAATAATGGCATTCAAATGAACAGATAAGGCCAACAATGTCAGGTAGAGCCCTCACATGAGCAAAACAAAATATCAGATATCACAAGTCAACAACAATAGAATATAAGCCACACTCAGGCACACAAAAGTAATAATAATTTCAAAATATAAATCCGATAGTTATTTTCCCCAATCCACAGCTTGCTTTACTTATTTATTAACTGCCCATCTCAATCTAAAAGAAGATAAGCCATAATCTAACTTAAAATGATGAAATCACAATTTAAAGTACTTCAACACGGAGCCTTCCCTTTATGAGCGGCCTTAGAATTAACTAAAATATTTTAATATAGCATCTACGTATTAAAAAAAGCTAATGATACCCATATTGCCCATATTTGAGTCAGGTCAAAAATGAGTTTAAAAAAATAAGATAAAAAATGAAAGGGGTAAAACTAGAATTTTCTTCTAAAAATATTTTCCCCAAGGTTATAGTAGTACACAGGAGAAAATTCAGGTGAAATGGGTTTAAAATGATGTCTAAATCAAAGAAAAATACTTTTTAAACTTGATTGGTAAAAAATTTTATTTTGAAATCATAATTTAAAGTTGTTTTGGGTGATATAATCAATGAAAAATAATGGTAACAAGATTTTGGAGCTTACCCAAGATCAAATAGTGAAGAAATCCTAAAGAATTGCCCAAACCTAAAGTTCAAAGGTCTCAAAATTGAGGAAAAAACATGAAAATGAGTATATATACTAATTTGGCTTTGGCCGCTTAAGCGATCAAATGATTTCTTGAGTGATCAGCGCTTAAATGATGGGTGACCACTAAAGCGGCACCTGCTAAAGTTGTCAAGTGCCCCCTTAGCAGTAGGCGTCTACCCAACTAGGACCACTAAAATGATGCTTTATCGCTTAAGCAGTTGCACCAGCTTCAGCTACACAAGTAACTTTGCTAAATTGCAAAGTTATTGGTTGATCCCTTTTGATTCATTTGAAATCTCACGAACACAAATAAACTATGCTAGTAGGCTAATTTTTATGTTCTGGATTCAATGGTTATATCGCATTTTTTTAAATAAGTTGTTTCACAAAACTAACCCCCAAAACTCCTCTTCTACTATTTTTAAATGAAGGGTCAAAATAGGATATGAAGGTCTTAAAATTTAACTAAACCTGTTACTAACCCAAATTTGATATTTTAGATCTGTTGGTGTAATCCAAATTTCTATCCGGCACTCGAATCATCAAATGTTGACTGAAATCAACTATATGGCTCCTTAACCCTCTAAAAAATTTAAAGTCAGACAAATCATTCCTGATCACATCAAAAACTATGTCAACCATCTTTAAATCCTAAAACCAACATATAGCACCTACAGGAAGAAGAAAATGGTCAAAATAGATAAAACTAGGAACTCATAAATTTAGGTCATTACAGTCCTCCCAATGGGACGTATAAGTTGGATTCTATTTTAGTCATGCCTTTATTCCATGGCAAGGTGTATTAGATCCTCTCGATGGGGCATATACATCGAATTTTATGTTTAGCTCTCATGATTTATGTCGGTTAAGAGCATCAACCACAGAAAATCAATTTTGTAATTTAAGTGTATATGGCTCACTATTGTGTTTACTTACTATTCTTTACTTTTTATATCTATGTTTTACTACTTCAGTCTTGTATATGAAATTAAGTAAGTCATTATATAGTTTTCATGCACACATTTTCCTACTCACATGATCTAATTTAGTTGTATACATACATATATATATATATATATATATATATATATATATATTGCATGTATGCCTCATATACTCAGGACATTCCATAGTACTAACCACATACTTTTTAGTGGTCGGGATCCTATCATGATATACATTCTGGTGATTACCTTTAGACTCATGATTTTGTGTAATCGTCAGTGCCTACTCCCATCTATTTGGTGAGTCCTCATGTTCTGAGGACTTAGTTATGTCTCATATTTTACTCTAGTAGTTTAGCTTTATGCTCAGTTTAGATATCTATGTTTATGGGTCAGATGGGAGCATATCTCAGCATCCCTTTAATATGTTAGAGGCTTGTCTAGACTTAGTAATATTTCATCCACCATTCAATATTGGTACTACTCTCAGTTTATTGACAGATGTCGGACTTGATACATCGTATCCGTGTTTCTTTTACATAAATCTTGTCCTCCGCTCACGACTTTAAATAGATTCTATATGGTTCAGTGCTAAGCTAGATACCATGGGTTATCTTTGGACTACTTATAATCCTAAGCTCTATATGACATCCAAGGGATAGTTCCAGGGCATTAAAGATACACCAAATACATTATCTGAAATAGCATCAAATACAATGTATCTTATATAATATATACTAAATATTACCGGATACATAGATTGAAATTAATATTGAATACATTGGAAAAAATAGATTTTGGATACACTTGATACTTTAGATACACAATGCACAAATATATAGATACACAACGTAAACATACATTAGATACATCATAGATACACAAGATAGAGAGAAGTAAAAGGATGAGAGTGGGAGAGAGGCGAGCGAGAAAGTTGAGATACAATCATCAGATACATGTATTAGGAAAATGCATTATATTTTGCAAAATATGTAATTATTGAAAATAGTAATATGTTGAGTAGTTGCATCTATACTAGTGTTCTTTATGAAAGTTGCTCAATAAATCAATGGGTTATCACGGGTTCAACACATTTTGACCCATCTATTTTTGTTTAATGATCTAACCCGCTAAATATTGGGTGATCTATACTCTTTAAGTTTAAGGATAAATTACACAAAATCCAAACCTAAGAGACAATACTACCCAATATCCCTTACCTTTTTAAAATTTACATTAAATCCAAGTTTTCAACTATACTCTTGATACATATTAACAAATCCCTACATCTTATTTTTACTCCACCATTAACTCATGCAAGATATTTTTTTTTTCTTTCAAAGATTTCCTTCCCTAAAATATCTCCCAAATTATAATCAATTAAAATATCTTCCATATCCAAACTATTTTTTTTCAAAGATTTAATTCCCTAAAATCTCTCCCAAATTATAATATTAATATACTACCACCACCAACCAAGCCAAGTCATACTTCTTCTCCCCTCAAATTTAATAGGGTAACTTACATACTCTCTGTAAATATCATCGGCTTCTCACTTCAATTCAACTTGCACAAAAATAGCTATATAGTTCAATTCTTTACCTTTCTATAGTAAAGTTATTACGTACAATAATTAGTATTCAACTCCTCGTGACTCAATAATCAAATTTTGATCCTACAAAATCTCTTTTATAATATAACCATCTCAACTCGAATTAAGACTCCTTACAACTCCCTCAAATTATAATCATTAGTTAAAACATATTCCATCTTCATTACGCCATCTTCTTCAAATTGTCAATGTACTACATTAAATTATAAATTTTTGTAGTTATTTCAAAAAGGTGAGTTAATTGTTTAAATGGGTTTTAAGTTAATCCGCTTGATACATATATAAAAATATTAATTTTATGGATACATTTTCATAGTGTAACGGTGATTTATATGATTAAAACTTTTGTTATCAGTATATTGGTGATATTGTTGTTGACACTGCATAAGTGATACATTTTGCTATTAGATTATTAGTGATACATTTTATTGACAATGTATGAGTGATGCATTGCCATCAGATTAGTGGTGATACATATGTCCTAAATATTTCTATATATATGATATTTTTTTATTTTTTTATAAATGGGTGATACATTTAACATATGAATAAATGAATCATCTTTTAAATTGTGTTTTTCTCAGCACATTTATTTCAACTATAAAAATGTATCACTAATATAATAGAGAACCTCTTAGATAAAATGTTATAACGCCCCGAGTCTGCACCCCGGATGTCATACGATGCTCATAAGCCCAAAGGACAACAAGCTAACCTACGACTAGTGCCTGTTGTAATTACTGAATAAAATAACTCTGAAATAAATGCAGAAAATTAGGATAAATCTGCCATAAGGTTTATAACTAAAATCAAATAGTGATAATAATAATATCTGACAATCATGTTTGAAAACTGAGTAACTGTCTGAAATAATCTAGCCTAAAGAGCCTCTAACTAAACTACCTGAATGTGGAGTTGATGGGACAAGCCCCCAACTAACTCTAACTATTGAAGTACTAATAAACTGAAACAATACTCTGTCCTCGAACTATAAAGACTCACCGCTAAATCTACTACTGATAATCTTGGCTGCTAAGTACGGTCAGGAGCCCGTGCATCTGAACTTATGATATAAGATATCACAGCATAAAAAAAGGTATGCGTTAGTACTTTAAATGTACTGGTATGGTAGGTGTGGTAAGGCTAAATATAGGGGTTCATATGCATAAACAATAACTGGCCGAGTAACATAAATATAACTGAATTTCAAGTACATGTATATCTAAAACTATTGTAAATGTTAATTATGCAATCCTATGCATATAACTATGTATATTGTACTTGAGATCATATTAACACTGGATAATGGGTTCTAAAAACTTGATGACTGATATCTGAGTTTACTGATACTATATTACTGTTAACTGAGCAACTATTTCTGATAGTCCTGATTCTGTAGAACTGAACTGAGTTCTAAATTGAGTTAGGTGACTGTATCTAATAATCCTGATTTTGATACTAAACTGAGGTTTCATACTATGTCTGAAACTAAAATTGTAATACCCCATACCTTTTCTAGCTAGAATCCATTACTAGGATATTAAGGGATAGCTTCCAAGATGATATTATCTAATTTGTATGGAATTCTTTAGATTTGAACTTTCAATGGCATAGGAAATCAAATAAGCTTCCCAACTATATAAGATTTGCTTAAATCCGATAACCGGTTAAGAAGTTATGGCTATTTTAAGTGCCAGTCGCAAAACACTATCATTTGGACCCTTAGCACATCGCAGAGTAGTGTTACTTCCTAATTTTAAATTTCCAGTGGCCCTTTACAATATTGGTGCATTGTGGAGAGAGCCAAATTCCCAATTGTCCTATTTTAGTGAATGACCACCATATTGGCGCATCGTGCCAAGTGTCCAGGTCCCATACAAGGTGGCAACACAATACCACCACGTCGTACCACCAAGCATTTTCCCTGTTGGAATTTTTCCAGTGACTTGGCGTAATAGTGGCGCGTTGCACCAAGACCGAAAATTGGGACCCAATTTATTTTTCCAGTTTCATTTAGGAGTTAAAGAGGGGTATTTTGGACTTTTCCCCAACCCCCAATCTGTCCAAACACATGATTAAAGCCTTTTAGAATCATCATATGCTAAGTTTCATTAAAATTACTCTCATCCAAAACCCTAGGCTTCAACATTCATCTCTAATAAACTCAAGATTCTACCTTCCTTTTTCCAAATTATTTCAAGATTTAAGATCCCTAGACCAAGAGCTTCAAGAATCTTCATTCAAGAGCACAAATAGCATCTCAAAAAGCAAGCTTATTCATTTAGTTCATCGTTTAAGGTATGTGGGGTTTAAACAAGGACAATTCTTTCATCCATTTGCCCAAAATTATGTTTTTAAGAAAATTTCTTATGTTTGAGATTTGGGTTTATACCCAAAAGTATCTTATTGATGATTTTGAGCATGATATTATTGAATTATGAAATTCCATGTTTGTTTTGAGTTAAAGAGTGCTTTTGTATGATTTTGAATACCACAAGTATGTTATGAGATATTGATTTTGGATTTTCAATTGAGTTTAAGCATATATTTGTGATTATTGATTTTAGTATTTTGATATGGTTGAAGTGTTTTCAAGAAAACTTATTGAGCATGATGATTTACTATGAAATATCATGAGTTTGAGACATGGGTTATTAGACCCTAATTTGAGCATTTATATTTCAAGAACTTGTGCTTAGAGCATCCTGAGATTAGTATATTTCGAGTTGAATAAAAAGTATTTGATCTTCAAATCCCCAGTTGAGTTTTGGAATCCACTTTTCAGAGTTTATTTTAGATTACACATAAATATATAGTTGGTTTACATTATAAACCATCAGATTATTTTCAAAAGTGAATTTCCAATGAGATGTGCATAACAAATAAAAAGGGAGTTGTATTCAGCACCGAGTTGGGTATGTTTCCAAGGTTTCATACCCCAGAATTACGTGCCACCATAGGATTGAGATTAAACTGCCCACAGAGGCAGAATAGTGATCACTTAAGCTGAGGTTATACTCTTTGGCAAGAGTATGACACCTTTCCCCAACGTGACGTTTTCTCCTTAGGAGGATGATACGTTGGACTCCATGTAGCTCACATGGTTTATGTCGGTTAAAAGAAACTCCCTGCTAGTATAAAATAATGAATAACTTTTCAGATAAAGTATTTTTCCTTGAAGTTTTAAAGCTTATGGGCTAAAGATTCTAGAACAGAAAAGCTTTTAGAGAATAAGTGTTATGACTCACAAAAATTTAGATTTCATGTTTTCCTATTCATACTTTATACTTTCAGATTTTAGATATCTCAAGCCTATGTGAGTTATTTACATTTAGCACGAATTATTTTATAAACTTAGATGATATTGTTTACTTGTTGCATACACCTCCATATACTCAGTACATCCTCAAAGTACTGATCCACATATATGTCTATGTGCTATATTGTCTTATAATGTAGGATCAGGTGCTCAGTCTCGGCAGCGCAAGTGACTACCGAGTACCTCATCTACATTCCTACAATTGGTAAGTCCTCATAGTTTAGGGACTTAGTATTCAGATTTCTAGTTTCATTAGTAGATTTTTTTCCAGACATTTTAAGTTAGCTATGGCCTGTCCCAGTGGCTCTCTAGATTCAATCATTAGAGGCTTGCTGGACTACTAGTTTCAGTTGTAGACTATGAGCCAGCATTCAGATTTTTTTTTCAGTATCGCTTTACTAAGACTTGAGAGATTGAGATGTTTTAGATAAGTATTCCACAGTTATTATGATTTTATAAATATATTTCCTTATTTTGAGATTCAGAGTTAGTAGAAAGCAGCCAGGGTTAGCTCAGAACTACTCGTAGTTCGGAGCACTATGTGGTATCCCGAGAACTAGATTTCGTGAAGTTACGAAAACTAAAACTATGGGAGTATTCATCTAACTGTCATACCACTATTCTGAACTGAGTTGGGGTCCAACCTGTGACCCCAGTTGGAAGGGTGTTAGCACCTTGCCAAGGGATACTAACAATGGCTATGAGTTAACCCTCTCGGATAGTAAGCCCTTTCATCAACCCTCACAGGCAGGAAATCTCATACGAGATATATCAACCCTAAACTGTTGAGAATACATCTCAACCTACGTTGGTTACATAGTTCTGTAACACGGGGGTTGCTACTAAGGGTAAAACCCTTTACTGACAGAAATGGCCCCATCCCTGGGTTTATTCGGTGCTGATTCGTACTCCCAACTGAATAGACACTGAACTGATTTCTAGACTGTACCAGGCTTGACTGGACTATTATTGATCATGTTGTCTATCTGAACTGGACTGAGTTCACAGACTTCTGATAACTGACTAAATACACTGAGTTTTGTTAACTGGCTAAATATACTGAGTTCTATTATCAGACTGAGCACTACTGGATGTGATACCACTGAGACTATTTTGAATCTACTGTAAATCTAGGGAAACAGCTAGATTATCAGGTATTAGATAACCCCAGGACTCGATAGCATAAACATTAATAACATAGCACAATCTTGAAAGCATGATAACTAGTCACTTTATCGCAATCATTCTTTAGGGCATTTTATGAAGAACTTGCATGGTATAAAACTTGTATACGTGATAACTTGATATGATTGCACTTCTCAGCTCACATGAACATTTATCAAACACTTGGGGGCATAGTTTATGTACATAATATTAGTCAATATGCAAGCATCATGATCACAATACCAAACTCACAAATTCAAGGGCTTTTAACATGAAACCATATAACAACATACTCAAACTATTTATTTTTCATGAAACTTGTAATTAATCATGGATTATAAACCCATCTAACATTATAATCATGGCTATAATCAAATTCAACATAAAATTCATGAAAGAAATCAACTTGTAATTTGAAAAGGGTTCTTGAACTTCAAGGGTGGAAGGAAACCCTTGGATGAACACCTAACATACCTTGATTGTTAATTCTCTGAAAATTGTGGTGAATTCTTTTAGACTTGGATCTTGAATTTGAAGGCTTAGGGTTTGGTTTTGGGAGAATTTGAGAGAAAGTGAGTGTATTTTGCTTATTGAGGGTTGAATTTCGTGTTTTTGGGGATGATTAAGAGTGACAAAATGACCCTAATACCCCTCTGGATGCGAAGTTTTTAAATAACTAAAAATGTGTCCCGCGATACGCAGATCAATGTGCCGCATCGATGGGGTCGATGCGATGGCCGATGCAATGCATCGAGATCTTGTTGGCTTGCTAGAATTAGCACTGGGAGCTGGGGAAAAAAATTGATCAACTCGATAGGTGACGCGACGTATTGAGATCGCGTTGATCCACTATTTTGGACTCCTACACATGTTTCAAATGAGGTCTGAAAAATCCAAAACTCATCCAAGAATATCTACTGAAATTTCTGGTCATGAGTCAACCTAAAAATTGACACCTCCAGGTCGTAAGGATCATAAAATAGGATCGCCAACTTATGAAGGGTAAAATAAATTCTAAGTATAGACACTTAGCTAAAATTTATATGTCTGGAACCTCCTTTCAAGATTTAACAGACTGAGTTAAGCTTAGGATTTTACGAGGTCTTACAATATCTCCACCTTGGGAATATTCATCCTCAAATAAGACTGACTAAGATGAGAATACTGTTAGACTGAATTTTTATACTAAACATGCACAACTGAAGCATGATTACACGACTGAAGTACTGATATACTGAGTTATCATACTGAACATACATAACTAAAGCATGACTGAGTTCTGAAAAAATGACATATGACTGAGTTGTTTCATGAAAGTATGCATGATATGAGAATGATATGCAACTGAATCTGAGCTGAATCTGAATCTGAATAGAGTTGTGAAGGTAATTTGAGCATGGAACTGAGTAAATTCATGGAAAACTGTTACCTTGAGCTGAATCTGAGTTTGCAAAGGAGAGGTGAGGATACTTGGTCCGCATATGTGCTTCAGCTTCCCAATTAGCTCCCTCAATGGACTGATTCCACCAAAGAACTTTGACTAAAGGAACTTCTTTGTTCCTCAGTCTACGAACCTGATGATCAAGAATTTTGACTAGGACTTCCTCATAAGAGAGACTATTCTGAATATCTATACCCTCTATCGAGACTACAACGCTGGGTCACCTATGCATTTCTTTATAAAGGAGACATAAAACACTGGGTGCATAGAAGCTAAGTCTAAAGGCAACTCAAGATCGTAAGCTACCTTTTTTAAACGGATGAGAATTCGGTAAGGACCAGTATATTAGGGAATGAGCTTCCCTTTCTTGCCAAACCTCTTCACTCCTTTCATGGGAGAGATTTTCAAATATACACAATCAGCAATCTCAAACTCGATATCCTTTCTTCGCACATCTTCATACAATTTTTATTGCTCTAAGCTGTCTTAAGGCTTTCCCTGATCAACTGAACTTTTTCTAAGGTACCAAATACCAAGTTAGGCCCTACTACTGTGGCCTCACCCACTTCAAACCACCAATGGGAGATCCAAATCTCCTCCTATAGAGCGCCTCAAACAGAGCCATCTGAATGTTGGAATGATAACTATTATTATATGCAAACTCAATCAAAGGCAAGCGGTCATCCCAACTACCCTTAAAGTCGATGGGACATGCTCTTAACATATCTTTTATTATCTAGATGGTCCTTTCTGCTTGACCATCTGTCTGAGGGTGAAAGTTTATACTGAGGTGAACTTGGGTACCAAGACCCTTTTGGAAGGCTTTCCAAAAATGAGAGGTGAACTGCGTACCTCTATCTAAAATGATGGACAATAAAACTCCATCCAATCTCACCAAATCTCTAACATAGAGCTTGGCATAATCCTCGGCTGAATAAGAGGTATGAACTGGTAAGAAGTGATATGATTTGGTAATCTTATATACAATGACCCAGACGAATCATGCTGGCAATGAGTACAAGGCAAACCCATCACACAATCCATGTTCACTTCCTCCCACTTCCACATGGGAATACGAAACTCCTGCATAGATCAATTGGGCTTTTGATATTTGATCTTAACCTACTGACATATCGAGCACATAGCTACAAACTCTGTAATGTCTCTCTTCATCCCACTCCATCAATAGATTTCCCACAAGTTGCGGTACATCTTGGTGGCCCCTAGGTGAATCGAGTAGTGTACACCATGAACTTCTACTGGAATCTGTTGTCTCACATAATTTACGCATGGCACACATAACCTACCCTGGCAACGCAACACACCATCTCCCCCTTGGGAGAAAACCTCTATCTTTTCATCTCTGATAGACTCTTTTAGTTTAACTAAACTAGGACCTCTATTCTGCTTTCTATTTTTCTCAGAAACCAAAGAGGATTTTGAACTATTCTACACCAATATGCTACCCTCTACTGAATCAACTAAGTGGATGCCTAGTTGGGTAAGCTGATGAAATTCCTAAACTAACTTTATCTTACTATCCTCCACATGAGCAATACTGCCTGTAGACATCCTACTAAAAGCATCAGCCACTATATTGGCTTTGCCCAAATGATACAGAACACTCATGTCATAGTCTTTCAATAACTCCAACCACATCTTCTGATGCAGGTTTAGGTCTTTTTGAGAAAATACATACTGCAGGCTTTTATGGTCTGTGAACATATCAACATATACCCTATACAAGTAATGCCTCCAAATCTTTAAGGCAAATGCAACAGCTACTAACTCGAGATCATGAGTCGGGTAAATCTTTTTATGAGGTTTAAGCTATCTAGAGGCATAGGCTATGACCTTACCTCTATGCATTAAAACATACCCCAAACCCACTTTGGAAGCTTCACAATATACCACAAACCCATCTGAGCTATCTGGAAAAGTCAAAACTAAGGTTGTAGTGAGTCAAGTCTTTAACTCCTGAAAACTCTTCTCACAAGAATCTAACCACTAGAATTTGACTTTCTTCTAAGTCAATATGGATATGGGGGATACAATGGATAAAAATCCTTCAACAAACCATCGGTAATAGCCAGCCAAACCCAAGAAACTCCTAATATCTGACAGAGAGATTGGTCTAGGCTAGTTTCTCATTGCTTTAGTCTTTTGAGGATCAACTCTAATGCCATCACAAGAAACTATATGACTAATAAAAGCTACTGACCTTAGCCAAAATCCACACTTATAGAATTTGGTGAACAATTAAAAGGCTCTGAGAGTTTGTAATACTATTCTGAGATGGTCTGCATGATCCAATTCACTACGGGAGTAGACAAGAATATCATCAATAACGACTATGACAAACATATACAAGTATTGCTTGAACACGCAGTTTATCAAGTCCATGAAGGCTGCTGAGGCATTGGTAAGACCAAATGACATGACTAAGAATTTGAAGTGACCTTACCGAATTCTAAAAGTTATCTTTAGAATGTCACATTCTCTAACTCTGAGCTAATGATAGCCTAATCTGAGGTCTATCTTAGAAAAATAGCTGGCACCCTGAAGCTGGTCAAACAAGTCATTGATTCAAGAAAGTGGATACTTGTTCTTGACCATGACTTTATTTAGCTGACGGTAGTCTATACACATTCTAAGAGAACCATCTTTCTTACGCACTAATAGAACTGGTGCACCCCAAGGGGATACGCTGGGTGTGATGAATCCCTTATCTAGGAGATCCTTCAATTGTTCTTTTAATTCTTTGAATTCTGTTGGGGCTATTTTGAATGGAGAGATAGAGATAGGCTAAGTATCGAGAAAAAAGCCTATTTCAAAGTCAATTTTCTAATCTGGAGGGACTCTGGGAAGGTCTTCAGGAACTATATCTAGAAATTCACATGCTACTGGGATTGACTCAAGATTAGGGGTATCTGAAATGGAATCTTTAACTCAAATGATATGATTGACACACCCCTTGGATATTATTTTCCTCCTCCTAAAGTAGGAAACAATCTAACCCCTAAGTGTTAAAGTACTACCCCTCTACTCAAGGACAAGTTCATTCTGAAACTAAAAATGGACAACTTTGTTTTTGCAGTCAACTAAAGCATAGCATGAATGAAGCCAATCCATACTAAGAATGACATCAAAATTTCTTATCTCTAATACTACTAAGTCTGCTGATATGACCTTCTGAGATAACATAACTGAATAGTTCTTGTATACCCGTTGGGCTATGATAGATTTACCCACTGGGGTACAGACTAAGAAGGGCTCTGCTAGAGCTTTGGGACTCACTCCAAAGTTAACAGCTATATAAAGAGTTACAAAGGACAAAGAAGCTCCTAGATATAGCAAAGCATAAGCATGCAAATAATAAACTTGTAACGTACCCATGACCATATTACAAGAACTTTCCTGATCCGGTCGGGACTGAAGTGCATAAAACCTATTTGGGTGTTGCCCACTGGTGGCCCTGGAAGCAGTACCCTACAGATTCGGGTGACCAAAATGAGCTGAAGGACGATTATGCAGACTCTTCAAACCCACCTGAGGACACTCTCTAACCCTATGGCCTGGCTTACCATATCCAAAACATACATTACTTCCAGCTCTACAGATACCCTGGTGGTTTTTGCCATACTTTTGGTAAAGGGAATTTGTTTGGGCACTGCTAACACTACCCTGAGGTTTAGGTCCTGTTGCCCTATCTTTATTGTCGTCTCTGAGTTTTGGCACTAGAGCACTGGCTGAAGACAAAGCTAGAACTGAATATTTTGGGCAGAACTGGGAATGATTTCTACCATCTGAATTCGGCTAAGTGAAGTTGAAGGTACCTATTCTAGCTATCTTATTTTCCCTCTTCTTCTCCTTATTCTTAGCCTCCTCTATCTGTTGAGCATGGACCATGAGCCTGGATATGTCCATTTTTTTAATCATCATTGCAGTCCTACACTCTTTGACCATACTGTTAGACACCCCAGACATACACTTACTCATCTTAGATCTGTTATCTACTACCATATAAGGGGTATATCTGGATAACTTAGTAAACTTAAGAGAATACTCTTTCACTATCATGTTGCCCTGTTTCAGATTAATAAACTCTAAAACCTTCATTTCTCTTAACTCCAATAGGAAGAACCTATCCAGAAAAGTAGTGGCAAACTTCTCTCATTCTATGGGCCCTACATTTGTGGCCCTCTGTGCCTTCCATTACTTGGACCATGAGTGATCCACCTACTGCAACTGATATACGACCAACTCAACACACTGACTAGTGGTTACAGCTATAATATCTATGACTTTCTGCACGTGATTAAGGAATTCCTGTGGGTCCTCCTCAGACTTAGACCCAGTAAATGATGGGAGATTCATTTGGTGAAGTCCCAAATTCTAGCTGCAACAGTATTGGCCACTGGTTTAGCTTGGACAGCAGCTGGACATTTATTCTTTTCCCGTTGCATCGATGATTTCTCTCTTTAGCTGCTTTTCTCCTTCACTCCTCAAATGAATTTGGGATTTAAATTTTGGTTTAAATTTGAAAGTTGATTGGGGGCATTGCTAATTTTGTGAATCTCATTAATTAAATGTGTACTGACTGTGTGTGATTTGCTCCATAGAATAAAAGAAAATTTGTTACTTTCTTAAATAAATATCTAGCCAGTTTTAAATGTATCACTTTTTATATATATCACATTAAAACAGATGTATTATAATTTTAAAAATCAGAATATAATATAATTAATCAAATAGTTGGGCTAAAATGTAATAACACTTAAATATTCAGGGATTTATGTAAGTTACCCTAAGTTTAAAATGTCATTTTTAAGAATCTATGAATAATGGGTAAAATAAAATTTTCATTAAAAAGTTGGCCAAACTCATATCAATGCTAGGATTAGATATAAAGAGCTCATGCTAGCACGAATCCAATAGATATTACTTTATTTGTCTCAATTTTTGTGACACAAATAGAATTTAGATTATAGATCAAAGTTCTTATATGAATTTTAGATATTTTAAGTTGTTTATTATTATGATTTATAATATTTTTCTATAATTTTCAAATAATATCCACTTAGTAGAGGGGATATTAAGGGATTTTTTATTGGGTAGGGTGAGGTTTAGGGTAATTCAAGTGATGTGTAAGGAAGGTTCTTGAAAATAGGGGAGAGGTCATTTATTGCATGTGGTGTGGTACATCATATGTTACTCCCTTTGAATCAATTTTATGTGGCAATAATATAATTTCGCGAGTCAACTAAAGTATTTATATATTTTGTAAATATTTTAAATCATCAATTATTGTAATTTATAGTATCTTTTTTTGTCCAATTTATGTTATGCTGATAAAATTTCGAGTGTAAAATAAATTTTTTATATGTTTTTTAGATACTTTAACTTGTTAACTATTGTGATTTATAATATTTTTATGTAATTATCGAATAATATATGTTACTCCCTATGTCCCAATTTATGTGGCTTCGATACAATTTTTAGAGCCAACTAAATCTTTTATATATCTTTCAAATATTTGAAGTAGTTAATTATTGTGATTTATAGTACTTTTTATTTTTTTAATTATGTGGAAACGCTAAAATTTTGAGAGTTAAAAAATTTTCTATGTATTTTAAATATTTAAAGTATTTAATTATTATAACATAATTTTTAAATATATAACAGATTTAAAAATTAAGATAAACAAATTAAAGTGGAGAAAGTATTTAAGGAAATATCCAAGCAGACAGTTGAAACCAGCATGTCGACCTGATGTTTGTTTCAGTTGGTGAAACTCTCATTTTAAAAGATAATGTTCTTACTCTTAATTAAATCATACTTTTTAAATATGATTCGTTTTATCATGTAAAAAAATAAATTCTTTTTAGTTATGTAAAAAAGTATTTTATTAGATGAACAGTAACGTCAAGACTTCTCATCTTCCCAAAAAAGTTTTAGATGAACAGTAAAGTCAAGAATTCTCATCTTCAAAAAAAAACTTTTCTCATTAAAAAAGATTTATAGGATTTTTTTCAGATCAACATAGATTAAGTAATATGAAATGGATGTAATATATATGAGTATATCAAATGCTAAATACTCAACTTTAATTTTTAATTTATTACTTCAACATCCATGTAATTGTTTAAATTCAAATAATTGTTTATGATAAAATCTTTTTGTTCTTTGGGTATGGGCTCAAAAAGACAATCCATGGAAATCATAAAGAATTACATCATTCACCAATATGGATTATGATGCAGTGGTGACATTGTTCCATCCTTAACTAGCATATCGAATTTGAGCCCTGAATAAGGAGAAAATCTTGTTGGAAGTGCCACCCATAGAATTAGCCTGCAGCATAAATCCAAATTAGTCAAATTTCCAAGAGGATATCGACAATCGATGGAAAACAAAAAACAAAAGACATCACTCGATGTCCCATTATATATTCAATGGAACAGGTGACAAAAATTGGGCCAACAAAAGGGCAAATTTTTCTCCAAACAAAAATTTAAACCAACTGAACAAACAAACAATGCACAAAACTAAAATGCAATGACTAAAACACCCTCAAATTGATAAAGAAGACATGTTGACCTAATGTCTGCTTTGTCAATGCAACTCCCTCTTATTACATAGTAACATAAAATATAATATGTGCAAGTTAATTCGAAAATGGTGGAAGTCTATCGAAAGCTTTTTGTATGTATCTGATCAATCATACTAGTATTTTATAGTTCAATGAAATTTATATAAATAATCCTAACAACTCTTCCAATCCTATACAGTCATGGAAAATATTTAGCTAGTATTTGGCAATAGATTTTAGCAAGTCATTTTTGGGTGAAAATTTAGGTGAAGTTTCAATATGTGTCTGGCCACAATATTTGGAAAAAATATTTCACTTTTAAAAGTTTTTGAAAAATAAAATTTGGCCCAAATATTAATTTTTTTAGTTAGTGTTTGACCATAGATTCCCAAATATTTTTGGCAGGTCATTTTCGGGTCAAGATTTGGGTGAAGTATCACCATGTGGTTTTGGCCATAGTTTTCAAAAGAATATTTGACATTTTTAAGAAATATGATTTATACCCAGAAGTTCTAAGAACTATTAACATTATTCGTAATTATGTTTATCATTTTATAATAAATATGTTGCATGATAAAAATTAAACACATAAATTGTAAGCTCCAACCTGCTTTTAAACAATTTCACACATAATTGTAGGAGCTTTTGATGTTTTCTCAACTCACAACGGAGCATTCAATTTTTCAATTTACATTAGTTTTAACAAGTAGTATGATGCAATACTATTACATATTAGAGTCAAGTATCAAAGTTTATTGATGGGGTTGGTAGGCAAATAGATATTAGTGGGGATTAATAAATGGTGGGATATTTTTATATAATATAAAAGTTTGGGGTAAAGTTTAAATTTTTAAAATTTCTCAAATAATAGAATTTGGCCCAAAAATTAGTTTTTTTAGTATTAAAGAATTTGAATTATTTGTCAAATAATGACGAATCATATGGCCAAATACTTTTTGTCAATTTTTTCCTCAAACATTACTTGGTATATCCATGGCTAAATGGGTCCTTAGTATTTAGAATTTTTTAAAAAAATATTTATCAAATAATAACAAATTATCTAACCAAATATTATTTGTTAAATTATTTTTCAATCATTACTTGAAAATTTTATGACCAAACGAGTCCTACATAGATTTTGCATGGAATTATAGAAGGAGTAAATATTTGTTGGGTTATGGATCTTTTTTCATTCCTATGTGGATAAATAAAACTCAAGTTGGACCAAACCACTTTTTTTCATAGGCTCATTACTATGTGGCATATATATAGACTTTTTTAGATCTTATTTCACTATCCACAAAAGAGTTTTTTAGTAATTATAGAGAGAAAAATAGAGCAAATTTTTTCTCAAATTTCAGCCCTAAGTAGCCAACTTCAAATTGCAATTATCGCTTTGCTTCTTGTCTGATTGAGCTGATTTTTGAACAGTTTGTTTCTCTCATCTCAAAATTTATTTAGGAATTGATAGATTTGAACTTGGTGACTTGTAGCTTCTATTTTTGATCCGTGAACAGTAGCTATATTTTTTGTTCTTTTGCTTTTTTATTTCTCTAGTTTTGTGTTGTGATTTATGTATTGTTGCTCATTGTTTGGAACTTGTTTGGTGTCCATTTTGGAGTATATCATTGTAACTCTTGGTAATTATAGTGGAGGTTTTGGTACCGTTGTTTTTTACTCTTCACATCGAAGGATTTTTCACGTAAATTTGGTCTCTCGTGTGATTAGTTTTATTCTTGTCTTGTTGTATTTTTTTGGTTGATTTATTAGCTATTTTGTTATCATTGTGCTTGATTTTGTTTATTTTCTCTTGGTTCAAATTAAAAGAAAAATTTTAGAGTTAGGTATTCTTCTATTGCTACCTTGTCATGCACTTTGATAGTGCCCTTGTCTTTTCCAACAAAGTGATATGAGAGTCAGGTTATTGTTCATTGTTGATTTGAATAATGGAGGAAAATATGAGTAAAATGGAGTATTTGAATGGTAGTAATTATCATACTTGGAAAGTCAATATGAAAGATCTTTTATTTGTCAAGAAAATGCATTTGTCTGTGTTTACGTCTACTAAATCTCAATCCATGATAGATGAGGATTAAGAATTTGAGCACTTATAGATTTGTGGCTATATCAGATAATGGGTTGAACATAATATTAGAAATCATATTGTGAATGAGATACATGTCAAAAGTTTGTGGGACAAGAAGACTAATAATAATAAGTTATCTTCTCTAAGCAATTGATGAATACCGTGTAAAAAGAGGGAAGTCCTATTTCTGATCATATAAATAATTTTTAGGATGTCCTTGACCAGCTGTCTGGAATTTGTGTAAAGTTCGATGAAGAAATTTAGGAACATTGGCTTCTTAATACTCTGCCAGATTCTAGTAAAACTCTCTGAGTTTCTTTGAATAATTCTGCTCCTAGTGGTATTGTAACTATGGAATATGCTAAGAGCGATGTCTTAAATAAAGAGATAAGAAGAAAATCTTAGGTCTTGTCTTCTTCATCTTTATACTCTGATGTTTCGAATACTGAAAAGAAAGGAAGGAACAAGTTCAGAGGTCTTAATGATAAAGATAAAATTAGAAGTAATTCAAATTCCAAATTCAAGAATATTACATGTGACTATTGCAACAAAAATGGGCGTATCATGGAATATTATCGCAAGCATAAGACAGACATGAGCGACAAAAAAAAAGGCAATAATGAAAATCATATTGTTATTATTGCGAATGATGATATTCTTGTTGCTTATAGTGGGAATTTCATTAATCTTTTATGATGACTCTAGCTGATTTGTGGATTCAAGTGCTACTTCTCATATTACGCCAAAGAAGTAATTATTTTTTTCTTATACTTCAGATAATTTTGATCTATTGAAAATGGGCAATAATGATGAAGTTAAAGTACTTGGTATTGGCACTGTTTGTTTGAAAAGTAACAATGGTTCCAAACTAATTCTCAATAATGTCAAGCATTCTCCAGTTGCCCGCTTGAACCTAATTTCAATATAAACCTTGATGATGAGGGTTATATTAACACCCTTGGTGCTAGCCAGTGGAAGCTTACTAAAGGTTCGATGATTGTGTCTCGTGATACAAGTTATCTAACTTTTATGTATTTGAGGGCTCCATTTATAGAGGCTTAGTAAACTTGGTGTACAATGATACTTCATTAGAGTCATAGCATAGAAGGTTGAGTAATATGAGTGAGAAGGGGATTTATAGTCTGGCTAAGAAAAATTTACTTTCTGAAGTGAAACAGGTAAAGTTGAAAAAGTGTGTTCATTGCTTATCTAGTAAACAATAAAGTATTTCTTTTCAGAGTCATTCCCCTTCAATAAAGATTTTTATTGGAGTTCAGACATTTTGATTTGTGTGGTCCTTTTAAAGTAAGGTCTCATAATGGTGCACTTTAATTTGTGAATTTTATTGATGATAATTCTCATAAACTCTAGGTATTTCCTTTGAAGTCCAAGGATCAAGTACTTGATGTGTTCAAGGGTTTTCAGGCCTTGGTTGAGAAGCAGACAGGGAAGAAATTGAAATGCATCAGTTTAAATAATGGTGGTGACTATATGTAACACCCTACATTTTCGATCAAGAATTTAAAACATTGTTTCTACGTGTATATGCTTGAATCATATTATTTTTATATAAATATAAGTGTCATGATAATTAACCTAGTGTACAAAGTGATATTGAGAGGAAGAATGTTCGTAGAAAACACTTCGAGTGAAGTAGAGTTAACAACTTTCGTTATAGATCAAATTTTGAAATTTAATTCTACAAAGGTTAACTTTTAACGTGTACAGCTTTCGCAATATATAAAATTTTAGAGCTCAAGACCCACCAAATTGTAGATAATTGAATTAGCTTTCCAATACCGCCAATTTCTCCTTAATCTGATACCCGAGAAATAAGTTATAAACATTTTTGTGCGAACTAGTGAGGATCCACGATAGTGGTGTGGTGTGGCACTCATCGCGGAGATTACCCTCCGCAATGTACTGATGCTTTAAATTCAATAATTTTTGGGTTTGTTGACTTTGGAGGAAGGGTATTGAAGTCCTTTTACTTATAAATGACTCCAAAATGCTATATTAACCTATTTCTATTTGTTTCACAACATAACATCATTGTATCACCTCTCCAAAATCCTAATCATCTCTCCATAAGAAAGAGAGGAGAAATTACCTAGGGTTTGGGGAATTCAAGATTTGGGGGTCCAATTCTCTATGTTCTGTTTGATTTCTCTCCATCAAAAGGTATGTGGAACTATCCTAAATCTCATAGGTGTAAGATTTAAAAAATTTATAAGCTTTAGAATATATATGTATGTATGTATTATGAGTTTTGAAATTGTTAAAGATCATGCATTGGGAAACCCATTTTATGATGAAATCTTGTTTAAACTATGGGGGGTTCTCCCTAAACTTGAATTTTGTTCATGTATACGGATGTTATGAGTTTGAGAAGTTATATGAGAGAATGATTTACTAAATCCCCCTCTTCTTACGAGATCCATTGTCTTAACGTGTTGTAGTTGTTTATACGAAGGGTTAAAAGCTTGCGTTTAAATGTTTCACTATCAATTGTGGATTTGCAATGCATTATAACCCAATAAGATGGTGTTTTATTAAGTTATAAATGCTTTTGTCTCCTAACGGAGAAATTGCATGTGTTTGATGAAAAATATGACCACTTTATGTTAAGATATTGAAAAGGGAGTATTTTGCATGAGTTTTATGTGTTTTGAAATAAGAACACTCTTATATTAATTATATGTTTTGGTGGTCCAATAATCCGTTTTGGGAAGAAAAGACTAAGACATGATATGATATGGCTTATATGGCTTGCAAGTCTTGGTATGAGAATACCAAATCAGACAGACGCCATGACAAATTCAGAATAGAATAGACCATAGACTTTTTAAATTTCCAATCATGATTTCAGAAGATGTGTTATTTAAAACGATAAAAATGGGCCTCCAAGAGACGTAGATGGTTTCTTGAAGAAGGCATGAGTTCAGATAACTCATTTTCCAAAATTGTGGATTTTATTTTTCACTAAAAGAGGAGATTATATGTTGACGACGGCCCTATGGCGTATCAGAATCAAAAACTCCAGCCCTTGTGTCAAACTTAGGTTAGGGTTTTGGTTGGTGAGTTAATGTGGATCTCATATAGCCCGTGGGATAATAAACTAGTATGGTGTACCATCTAGCTCAAAAGTAAAATAAAGAATTGAGTTATGATTTACCAGAATGTTTTGAAGCTCATTAATTATGCTCTGTATTTCTATATATTATGACAAATTATTTTCATAATGCTCTCTCTTATTTTACATGAAGTATGTGTTATTTTTGAATTTTCTACATACCAATACTTTTGAGTATTGATCCCCTATCTATAGGTTTAGAGGTTTAGTCCCGGGGTCCAATTTAGTAGCAAGTTATTCTCATACTTCTAGAATTTGGTGAGCCTTTCTTACATCGAAAAGCATTCTATCTATATGTAATCTCAGTAGTTTGTGGTTCAATCAAGGGTCTTGTCCCGACTGAGACAGTTAGTGTTCAATAGAGGCTTCATAGTCGAAAGTTGAGTATTGTATTGTCATAATTTGTTGACACAGTTTGTATTATAAATTACCCTTGAATTTTATTTTATCTTTTGCATTCTATTTTAGTTAAATTTATACTCATGGTGATATTCTAAGAGGTCTTTCGGGCCTTCATGGTTTGGGATGCCCGTTGTGGCCAGGGGCTCGGCTCGGGTCATGACAAGCTTGGTATTAGAGCATGGTTTATGGTCTCAGGGTGTCTACAAAGCAATGTCTAGTAGAGTCTTGCTTATAGATGTGTTGTGTACCACACTTATAATCAGGAGGTTACCGAGCATTTAGGAGTTGTTTATCATTTTTTGATACTTAGTTCGTGCTACAACGTTGTCCATACAAAAGTTATCCAAATTTATCCCTTGCCTTAATTTTATGGGACATACACCATTATAGAGGTGATATAATTTCCAGAGTTTAAATTTCTAATGATGTAGACCTTTCTGATTGAGTTATCTATAACATTATGAAATATGACAAGGGCTTGAGAGGAGTCCGTTAGTGTTTCAAAGTATATATCCCTATCTATATCAATCATGTGTTTGAGCCTGAGGTAAGGAGTGTATTCAGTCCCTTTTAGAATCCTTGTTGCAGATGTCACGCTTAAGGGCAGAGATATACAGCAGAATATTGGAATAATATTTTAACCTAATTAATAGTATATGTTAAGGTTCCATGACTTATTGGTATTAAAATGGTACTGAAGTTAGTGATATGAATTCATAAGTTAAGAAGTCAAAGTAAGGATGACTTTTGCATAAACAAGTTGGTTTTAGTTGTATAACCTTTGATTGAGGGGTAGATTGCCCTTTTATAGTGATTGACTAATGTTGTAGCAAGATTTGTAGATTGTATGGTAGTCTGTGGAAGCGGTGATTGGCTATGATTGTTATTTATTCAAAATAGGGAAGGATCTCAGAGTGGATAGTTATGGTAGTTATAGAAATCATTTATAGGTGGTAAATAAAAAGGGGTAGATTAGTCAATAAGTTATGGGCAGAGAGTCATTGGTGTTTAGGAAATTTGAAGGTGGTGGGGATGTATGTATGGGTAAGTAAATATGATGTGAGAAAGTAGAATATATTAATAGATTATAATGATTTATATTATGAGATTAAGATCGACTATCCTTATTATGTGACTTTATCTCCCCCCCCTCCCTTGATTATTTTTTCTTTAGTAGTTGTAAATTAGTACTACATTTAAGAAAATGTGTGGTAGATTCCAAGGCATAGTAGTAAGATTGTGGAGAGGGTGAACTTGTGGGCCGTAGTTAAGTGACATAAGAGACTTAGGTTGATTTTTATATTTGAAATATTAGTATAGTATGTGGCATGTTTCATCAATAATACATGGTTAATACTAGACAATAGGCTTCAACTTTAGATATGAATTATGGTTGTAAGAAGACTAGCTTAAGATTAATGATGTACGTTTTGTGGGAGTAAGTTAGTAGGCTTGATTTGATGTGTGCAATAGCCTAGGTTGACAACTTATGGAAAAAAGAGTGGATAATTATGATTTATATATGTACATGATGATTAGTGTTAAAATGATGAATTGTGGTTGAGTCACTGGGTGGATAAGAGTGTGGGTTTAAAAGAATAAGTTGAACCCCAGGTAGTTTATTATCAGACAAGGTCCTAAGTGTATATATTCCATGTGTCCCTAGTTTAGGTTCTTGGATTTCTTAATATAGAGAAGGCTAGAGAGCTATTATATGGTATTATTTAGAGCTGAATTGAGGAAAATATCGATAGATGATGTGACCTCTTGGTCTAGTTTTACAAATCTTGTTGAGTTGTGAGATATGCGATTAGAGGTGTAATGCTAGTATACTAAGCAGTGAAGAATTGATTGTAATGTGTTAAGAAGGGTGAATGTGTATGCTTATGAGAGTGTGAGTTATAGGGTGATGCCTACGGAACCTTGTAAAAGTTAAGATTAGTATCCCTGAAGGGTAGTGTCTTCATATTATGGCTATCAGGGGGTTTGGTGGTCATGTGTATGGTGATAACCCCATTGTGCTGAGTGTGGTGCTTGTAGATTTAATAAGAGGATATGTCCTTAATTCTAGGATTATGACTTTGATCTAAGGGGGAGATGATGAATTAAGGTAGTTCCCGAATTTTTCTCATGGTGGCAAGTTTCTGGGAAGGGCCATGGTAAATCTATTCCTATTCAAGCAAACTCCTACTTTAATTCAATGAGGACATTCCACTAAAGTTTTTATCTATTCAAGACATGCCTATGCTAAGTTTTGAGTTCTCTATGTAACTCTTGGCATGTTCCAACCTCCAAACTAAAAGCAATAATGTCTCAATAATCCAATCTTTTAAGTATTCAAGCTCTATGTTATGATGTTCATGATCCATAAATCTATGTCTCATATTATGCTTAGTTCTAAGGAACTATACTTTCTATATATTGTCGATTCATTTTATGTCAGGATTAGCAAAAGTGATCAAGTTTATGCAAACTCATGACTATCTCAACTCCAAAAATGAGAAGCAATAGCTTTGAGCAACAATCCTTGTCATATTCCTTGAATATATGAATCCCGACTTTTTGTTGTACAACTCATGATATATGTGCTCATATTTCTCAATATGGCCAGTCCTAAGAACTCATGTTGTGTTGTGTTTATGCCCAAATGGCTATTTATTTATGATCTAGACAATTGATATATGAAGCATTTTGTGCCTATTGTATCGCAGCTTTATCTCATGTCCCACCTTTTGTAAATCAACAAATATAAGTTATAACTGAATAGTGTTACCCCAATTCATGATGCTTGTGCTCTAGTCCCTCAATGACCTTCCAAATGTTAGTATGATAGTGGTTATTGAAGCATAGTAACATTTTAGATAAGAGAGTAGGTGTTTTTTATGGTTTTAAATTTTTATGTGACTACCTCGAGCTAAGGCTATAGTTGAAGAGGGAAGAAGAAGATGAGTTTTTGTTATGTGAAATATTTATGAAGGGGGATATGTGGTGAAAGTCTTTGTGAGAGTGATTAAAACTATTGGTTTTAGTGGAAAGATCCATAGAGTGGGTGTAGTAAAGATAGGCTTGAACGTTGTGATTGATGAATACACAAACCATTGTATTATGTGGCTAGTACTCTTGGGTAAGGAAAGATCTTGTTTGACTACAATGATAGGATGGATTAGTATTCATGGATGGATGAAAGGTATACAACCCCGTACCTTAAGTTAGCATCTTTTAACTTCAGGTTTGGCTAAACATGGAAACAAGGTATAGCTAGACTCCAGCTCTTATAGCAATGTGTATTGTAGGGAAATTATAAGATTGAAATGGTGAAGTGTTGTATTGTAGCTGAAGTCATAGTTGAAAAGTATTGTGATATTTAAGGGCTATTAGTATAGGGCCCTAAAAGTTTCCATCATTTTATTTTTGACCTTCTCGTGCTTGAACCATTGATTTTTGACTTAAACCATGTTCAGAGATGTATAACGGATAACCCTGAAGAGTTTTGGAATTTTTGGTCGGGGTTTGGGGTAGTTTTGGGTCACGGAGGCAGTAAGCCTCCGTGATAGCCCCGTGATGCAGTGGTTGTGTTCCGCGATAAGGTCCACAACAAATTTCAATTGTTTTTATTTTCTCACTTAAGATGAGGAGCTATGGGTCTTCTACCCTTTGACCTTAGCCTCGTCGTCTTATGATTCGTGCTTACATAATTTGCTTGGTGATGCCCTGAAGCCCCTTTATTTTAATTCCTATACGTGTTTCTATTGAGGGAAAATTCTTATGTGGAAGTTACATACCTTGTTCCACACTTCTAAAGCTTAGAAAGATTCTTAACCATCATTCGAGGACAAGTTTCTACAAGAGATAATATAACACCCCGCATTTCTAGCTAGAATCTACGTGTATAAGTTTGAATCCAATTATTTTATATATAAATATAAGTTTCATGATCATTAACCTAGTGTGAAACGTATTTTAGAGGGAAAGAATGTTCGTAGAAAACACTTAGAGTAAAGTGGAGTTAAGAACTTTCGTTATCGATCAAATTTTGAAATTCGATTCTACAAGGGTCAAATTTGAACTTGTATAACTTAGGTAAATTGTATAATTTTGGATCTCAAGAACCACCAAATTGTAGTTAATTGAATTAGGTTTCCAACGCCATAAATTTTGCCTTAATCCAATACCCGAACAAAAAGTTATGAACATTTTTGTGCGAACCAGTGAGGGTTAGCGATAGCGGCGCAGCGCTTATCATAGAGATTACCCTCCGTGATGCACCGATGCTTTAAATTCATCAATTTTTGGATTTGTTGACTTAGGAGGAAGGGTATTGAAGTCCTTTCACTTATAAACAAACCTTAAATTCTATATTAACCTATTTAAATTGTTTTCATTACATAACATCGTTATATCACCTCTCTAAAATCCCTAAATATCTCTCCATAAAAAAAAAGAGGAGAAACTGCTTGAGAGTTAAGGAATTCAAGCTTCGGGGGTCCAATTCTCTACATTCTCTTCAATTTCTCTCCGTCAAAAGGTATGTGGGACTATCCTAAATCTCATGGACATAAGATTTAACGTTTTTACAAGTTTTAGAATATATATGTATGAACGTATTATGAGTTTTTGAATTGTTAAAGATCATGCATTGGGAAACCCATTTTATGATGAAATCTTATTTAATCTATGAGGGTTTTCCCTAACCTTGAATTTTATTCATGATTATGGATGTTATGAGTTTGAGAAGTTATATGAGATCATTATTTATGAAATTCCCTCTCTTGTTATGAAATCCATTGTCTTAACATGTTGTGGCTGTTTATATGAATGGTTAAAAGATTGAGTTTAAATATTTCACTATCAATTATGGATTTGCAATGCATTATAACCCAATGAGAGGGTGTTTTATTATGTTATAAATGATTTTGTCCTAATAGAGAAATTGAATGTGTTTGATAAAAAAGATGACCACCCTATGTTAAGATGTTGAAAAGGGAGTATTTCGTATGAGTTTTACGTGTTTTGAAATAAGAACTCTCTTATATTGATTACATGTTTTGGTGGTCCAATAACCTTTTTTTGGAAGAAAAGACTAAGATATGATATTATATGGCTTATATGACTTGCATATCTTGGTATGACGATAAAAAATCCAAAAAATGCCATGACAGATTCAGAATAGAACATACTACAGACTTTTTAGATTTTCAATCATGATTTCAGAAGATGCATATTTCAAAAGGCTAAAATGGGCTCTAAGATAGGTATATGGTTACCCGAAGAAGGCACGAGATCAGATAACTCATTGTCCAAAATCGTGTGTTGCTGACACAGGTTTTATTTTGCCCTAAAAGCGGGGATTATGCACTGGCGACGACCTTGTGGCATATCAGAATTAGAATCTCTAGCCCTTGCGGCAAACCTGGGTTGGGGGCTTGGTCGGCGAGTTAATATGGATCCCATATAGCCTGTGGGATAATAGATTTGTAGGGTGTATCATCTAGCTCAGAAGTAAAACTAAGAGTTGAGTCATGATTTACCAGAATATTTTGAAGCTCATTGATTATGCCCATGTATTTGTATAGATTATGATAAAATATTTTCATAATGCTCTCACTTATTTTACATGAAGTATGTGCTATTTTTGGATTGTTCTACATACCAGTACTTTCGAGTATTAACCCCCTATCTACAGGTTCAGAGGTTCAGTTCTGGGGTCCAGCTCAGTAGTAGGTTGTTCCCAGACTTCCCAAATTTGGTGAGCCTCCCTTACACTGGAAGGCATTCTTTCTATATGTAATCTCAGTTAGTTTATGGTTCAACCGGGGGCCTTGTCCCCGCCTAGACAGTTAGTGTTCAATAGAGGCTTCATAGACGAAAGTTGAGTATTATATTTTCATATTTTGTTGACACAGTTTGAATTATAAATTTCTCTTGAATTTCATTCTATCTTTCACATTTTGTTTTAGTTAAAGTTATACTCATAATAACGTGCTAAGGGGTCTCTCGGGCCTTCGTGGTTCGAAATGCCTGTTGCGGCCAGGGATTCGGCTCTAGTTGTGATAGTATATTGGTCTTTTTGATAGATATTTAAGAGAGTAGGGTATTCAACATTGGAAAACTCCTTCAGAAACTCCTCAGTTAAATAGTTTAGCAAAGAATATGAACAAAACTCTAGTTGAGAGAGTTAGATGTATGCTTTTAGATGCTATGCGGCCAGATTCCGTTTAGACAGAAGCACTTAATATTGTTGCTTATCTTAACAATTTATCTCCTACTGTTGCTTTGGATGGTGATGTCCCTGACAGAGTTTGATTTGGTAAGAATGTTTCTTATGATCATCTTAGAGTCTTTCAATGTAAAGCATTTGTGCATATTCCTAAGGATGAAAGGTCAAAGTTGGATGTTAAAACTAGGCAGTGTATCTTCATTGGTTATGGTCAAGATGAATTTGTCTATTGTTTCTATGATTCAGTTAAGAAGAAACTTATTAGATGTCGTGATGTTATGCTCTTTGAAGACCAAATAATTGAAGATTTTGACAAAGATGAGAAGGTTAATTCTCAAAGTAGTGAGAGCTATTTAATGTAGATCCAGTTCCTTTGACTACTGCTCCTAAAGAAAATCTTCATGAATATGAAAATCAAGTTGATAACGAAGATGATGATCATGTTCAGAATGACCAGCATGATGTTGTTGATGCTCCAGTGTAAGTTGATATGGTTGATCAGCAACCAGTTATTGATGCTCTAAAGAGTTCTCTTAGATGATATACTAGAGATAAAATATCATCTTCTCATTATTCTCCTAATGAGTATGTACTCTTGACTGAAGGAGGAGAACCTAAGAGTCTTGATGAAGCGATGAAAAGTGGGAAAAAAAGTAATTTGATGCTATGAAAGATGAGATTAAATCTTTGAATGATAATTATAACTTTGATTTGGTTAAGCTACCTAAAGACGTAAAAACTTTGAAAAATAGGTGGATTTTTTAAGTGAAACACGAAGATGGTAATCCAGTTCCACAATATAAGGCTAGATTAATTGTGAAGGGATTTAACCAAAAAGAAAGAGTTGATTTTGATGGAATATTCTCTCCAGTTATGAAGATGTCATCCATTTGTGTGGTTCTAGGTTTAATTGCAAGTCTAGATTTACAGGTTGAGCAAATAGATGTTAACACTGTCTTTCTACATGGGGATTTATATGAAAAAATTCATTTGGATGAACCCGAAGGTTTTGAAGTCAGGGAAAAAGAGAATTATGTTTGTAAATTGAAGAAGTGCTTATATGATTTGAAATAAGATCCCAGGCAGTGGTACATGAAGTTTGGTTCCTTTATGAATTGTAAGGGCTTCAAGAAGACTAATTTAAACTATTGTATTTTTGTGCAAAAATTCTCTGATGATGACTTTATTATTTTGTTGCTTTTATATTGATGACATGCTTATTGTTGATCATAATATTTGCAGGATTCAGAAGTTGAAGCAAGAGTTGAGTAAGTCTTTTTCTATAAAAGACTTAGGATCAGCAATGCAGATTTTGACATGTAGATTATCCGTGATAGAAAGGCCAAGAATTTTTGGTTATCACAAGAGATGTACATTACTTTGAAGATTCAACATGGATAAGACTAAGATTGTCAGTACACCTTAGCTATGCACTTCAAATTGAGCACAAAGTAGCGTCTTTCCAATTATGATGAGAAGGAAGATATGAAGAAAGTTCCTTTTGCTTCAACTGTTGGTAGTTTGATGTATACAATGATTTGTACAAGACTGGATATTGCTCATACTGTTGATATTATTAGCCTTTTTTTTTCTATTCCAGTAAGAGAATATTGAAATGTTGTGAAGTGGATTATGAGATATCTTTGTGGCATTTCTTGTCTAAGTTTATGTTTTGGCACAGAAAATCTATTCTTTGTGGTTATACAGATTCAAACATGGCTGGTGATATTGATACTTCCAAGTCTACTTCAAGGTATTTGGTTACTTTTATAGGGGGGATATGTCTTGGAAATCTAGATTGCAAAAATGTGTTGCTCTATCTACTACAAAAGCTGAGCTTATTGTTGATATTGAAGCTTGTAAAAAATTGCTTTGGTTGAAGAGATTTTGGGGGGAACTTGGTTGTTCTTAAGAGAGGTATGTGTTTTATTGTGACAATCAAAGTGTTATACATCTTGGCAGGAATTCTACATTTCATGGTCAATATATACATATTGATGTGAGATACCATTGGATTACAGATGTGTTGGATTCTAAGTTGCTTGAACTTGAAAAGATTCATACGGATGATAATAGATCCGACAGGATGACTAAAGCTTTGCCAAGGCGAAAGTTTGAAGATTGTTGCATGATCGCTGAGATGGTGGTCTCTTCCACATAGTCGCGAGGGAGAGAATTGTTAGGTTATGGATCTTTTTCCCTTCTTATGTGGATAAAAAAAGCCCAATTTGGATCAACACATTTTTTACTATAGACCCATTAGTATGGGGTACATATATAGACTTTTTTAGGTCTTATTTTCGCTATCCGCAAAAGAGTTTTTCAGCAGCCATAGAGAGAAAAATAGAGTAGATATTTTGCCCAAATTTCAGCCCTAAATAGCCAACTTCAAATTGTGATTTTCGCTCTGTTTCTTGTCCGATTGAGCTGATTTTTGGACAACTTGTTCTTCTCATCTCAATCTTTGATTAGGAACTGACTGACTTGAATTTGCTGACTTGTAGCTCCTATTTTTCATCCATGAACAGTAGTTGCATTTTTTATATTTTTTGCTCTTTTTTTGTATGTGTTGTGGTTTATGTATTGTTGCTCATTGTTTGACACTTGTTTATTGGCCATTATTGTAACTCTTAGTGATTATAGTGGAGGTTTTGATCCCGTGATTTTTTACTCTTCACATCGAAGGATTTTCCACGTAAATTTGATGTCTCATGTGATTGATTTTATTCTTGTCTTGTCATGTTTGATTGATTTATTTGCTTCCTTATTATCATTGTGTTTGGATTTGTTTGTTTTCTCTTGGTTCTAATTAAAAGAAAAAATTGAGACTTGAGTTTTCTTTCGCTGCTATCCTATTGTGCACTTTAATTAGAAAAAAATACATAAAGTAGCATACTTAAGTATTAAATTACAAAAAATAGCAACACTTTTATCAAATTACATTTTGTAGCATATGTATTTGTATGTATTTGTATTTTTGTAGAAATAGTTTGCAAAAATACAAAATACATATCGATCATAAGAGCAGTAAAAATCATGCTATTGGTCGATTTGGTCCTTGTCTTTCTGGTGAAGTACGTTTAATATTTAATTAATTGATATGTTCACTTTGGTTCCCTTTGTCATGTTCACAAATTTATCCAATTATTAAGTGCTACGTCATTTAATCTTAGGGGTCATTTGGTAGAGTGTATAAGAATAATGCAGAATATGGTGTATTAATAATGCTTGAATTAGTAATGCTGGTATTAATTATGTTGACATTATTTCTTATACAGTGTTTGGTTTGATGTATTAGAATAATATGTCTTGTATATGTTTTTATAGAAAATATATTGATTTACAAAAATACCCTCTACACTCTTTATTTTTGTAAAATGAAATTCTTTCAATATTTTCCATTCAACAACTTCTTTTAAAAAAATATATATCTTTTCCATTTTAAATGGTAAAACGCATAATTTTTTCACAATTAATCCTTTCTTCCCTTTTTTTTAAAGATAACTCCTTTTCTGTGTTTTATTCTAAAACACAAGGTAAATTCATTTTTATGTGTTATTCTAAGATGCGCAATTTTCTCTTCACTTGTGTTGAATTGCAGTACAGTATCATTCGTCTTCGAAAAATCTAGTGTTCCTTTCTTTCTAATTAAGGCAACATATGGCTCCAGGAGTAGTGTACCAGGTGGGAAGGAGTGGTTTAGTTATTCCATTTCTCTGTCATGTAAGCAGAAATTTCGAGAAAGATCCAGGCATACACCAAAATGTTGAATTTTAAATTCTACGGTTAACTAGAGATTTTCAATTAATGAAGAGATGGTTGATCTCTTCTGCTACTTCCTCACAAAAATGCATCTATGCAAAGATGGAGTTTTTCAGTAAAACAATACTCCAGTGTTTTCATTTTCAATATATAAAAATTTAATATCCATTTTTTTTTCAATTATTTTACATATTAATCTATTTTTTTTTAGAAAACCCACAAACAACAGAACTTGAGAAATGTTGAATTTGAGTGGCAAGATTGTCATTATCAAGTTAACGCATGTGTTGAAATCCTTTGTATTACTAATACATACGAAAATGATGGTATTAGTAACACATCACTCAATACACTATAGAGTGTATAAGTAATGTAAGCATTACTTATACATAGGGCGAAACAATGTACCAAACAAGGTACTAATAGTACATTAAGCTAATACATGCATTAACTTGTTCAATACACTCTACCAAACGACCCCTTAATGAGAAATTTGTTTGTCGATCTAGATTTGGCAATATAGTTTTATAAATAGTATGAATATCACATATTATTTTTATATACTGGGAGCAGAAACACACATTTGTAGTTAATTAAAGACTCAAACGTAGAAACTAAGATCAAAATCTAATGGATCTATTTATTTACCCAAGTTATCCGCGCCCCCCTACAATTGGTATCAAAACCTATGCTAATTAAAGTTACGGAAGTAGTATATATTTGGATTTATTTGATTAATTTATTAATTATGAAATAATTAAATTCACCAAAACAATATTTATAATATTTGTTTAGATGAATAACGTACAAAAACTACAACAATATAAAGAACTAAAACAAATAATATCTGAAAAACATAAAGAATTAAAAATAAGGATAGAAAGACTATAGTACAACATAATTGCCGGAGTTAGTAAAAACCCAATAAATGCACAAAAAGAAGAAATATCAAATTTAGAATCAACAATAGATAGTCTAGAATATATATATCAACATAACCTATATACATTTAAATAAAATGAACAAAGAAGAATTTATAATAGACGAAAAAACATATGAAAATCATGAAGGATTAAAAATAAAAATAGTTCTCTAATTTAGGAAGGAGATATAAGAAAATAGGTGAACATTTATATTTAATGTTAGAAAAAGAAGAATTAAAATTAGAAGATAAGTTGACAGCCATGGTAAGAATAGAAAGAGAAAACGAAGAAATAGACAGAAAAAGAAAAATAGATAAAACAAAACAACAAGCCACAGAAGAAATATGAAAAATAGATGAAACTAGAAATAGTAGGATTGCTGAATTAGAAAAAAAAACTACAAATGCTAAATGATTTGTATGAAAAAAGACAGAAAGAAAAAGAACAAAAAGATAAAGAACAAAATTATTAATTGAGATAAATCAATTTAAAGAAAAATTAGAAATAAAAAATAAAGAACCAGAAATCAATGAATTAGAAATAAATACAATAGATGCTGAAGAAATGGGTAACTATGATTCGGAAGATAGTGAAACATATACAGAAATTCTAGAAAACATAGGAAAACTAGAAATTAATGAAAAACAAGAAGTAATTAATAAAGAATATTTAGAACAAATAAATACAGAAGTAAATACTCTAGGAGCAATAAGAAAGTAAATTACCTGAACCATTTAGTTCAAAAATAATAAAGAATTGGGATGAAACAAAAATAGTAGATACCCTAGGAGCAAGAATAAAATTTTTACAACAATAGTATAGAAATCTATGTGAAAAATATAGAGAAGAAATAAAAATGGAAAAAACATTAATAAGAAATTTAGCATGTTGCAAGGATAAAATAGCACCTCAATTTAGATGTGAAGAAAGATATTATAAGAAAAGAAAAAGACATAAGAAATATTAGAAATACAAGAAATCAAAATATAAGTATAAAAAATCAAGAAAAAGATATTATGTAAAAAATTATAAACATAAAAGACAAATCTATAAAAGAATGTACTTGTTATAATTGTGGAAAACTAGGACATTTAGGTAGAGATTGTAAATTACCAAAAAACTCAAAAAATAAACAAATATCAGAAATAAAAATAGAAAATACAGACTATATGCAGATAAATTATATAGATTATGAATTAGAAAGTGAAGATAGTATATATGAAATTTCGGAGAATGAAACAGATAATGAAATAAATAGTGAATTAGATGACTCAAATGACTGAAGAAGATGTAAAAATGAACCAAATAACTGAAGAAGATATAAGAATAATAACAAAGAAAGAATATTTAAATGAAGAAGGAACAGATCAAAAAATAATATTTGACAGTAATATATTTGATGAAATAAAAGGAAAAGAGTTAGACTTAAGTGTAGAAAAAATATTTAAAATACCAACAATAAAAAATATATTTAATAGAAAAAAGGAAGAATACTACGTAGTAAGTCAAAAAGAACATGTAATAGACTGTACATATGCAAAAGGAAGAGCTAGTATACTACTAGTAACAAAAAGAATAATTAATAAAGAAATAAACGATATAAAAAGTAAAGACCCAATAAAATATGTACACCTTAGAGGAACAGAGATATTGATAAAAGCATGTTTTAGAGAAGGAATAGATACACCAATAGAATTATATTTAGCAGATGATAGAATTATAAAACCTATAGAAAAAAGTATAATAACCGCTATAAAAGAAAATTTAATATACCAAAAATTTAAATTTATAATAAGTGTGAATTATTCAGTAGCAATAACAAATAAAAACATAGATAAATCATTAGTATTATATTGAAAAATATCAGGAATAGAACTAACACCAGGAAGTAAAATATTTACAGCAAAATGTAAAAATCTATATGTATTAACAACAAAACATAAAATAATGGGAAAAAATAAAATTAATAAAATACAAATAGAAAGTCCTTTTGAACAATTTGTAAAAACAATTGATAATAATGATTATAGTTACAAAGACACAGATATAGCGGAAGATTTAGAAATAATAAATGATAGATTAAGTACAACAAAAAGAATAGCTCATGAAAAAATAGAATCATCAAGCTCATCAAAAAGAACAAGTTATGAAACAACTTCAACAATTAATTTAAATCAATATTACATAATAGGAACAATAAATGAAAAAGAATATTTAGTACTCTTAAACACAGGACAAGAAGAAAATTTTATAGCAAAATATCTAGTAAAAAGTGAAGAAATAAAATCTAATAGTGATATATGTCCAGATCTACCAAGGAGTCTAATAAACATTAAAGATACGGCAGAAAAAGAAATAATAATAGGAGTCAGAAAAATAAAAATAGAATTTGAAACAAAGGAAGAAATGCAAAAAGCAGACATAATATTAGGAATAAAATGGTTAGAACAAGTAAAACCATACAATATAGAACATACACAATTATCTATAACATATAATAAATAGAAATTATTCATAAAAAGAATTTTAACATGATATGAAAATATACGTACTTGTAAAATAATAGTAGAATGATATTATAATAGGTATTATACACCTATGATAGATACAGGAGCAGAAGCAAACTTATGTAGATATAATTGTTTACCAGAAAGTAATGAGATAAATTAAAAACACCAATAGTAGTCAAAGAATTTAATAATGAAGGAAGCTTAATTACATATAAAGCTAAAAATGTAAAAATACAGATATGAGATAAAATAATAACAATAGCAGAAATCTATAATTATGAACTAACATCAAAAGATATGCTTTTAGGAATGTCATTTTTAGATAAATTATACCCACATATAATAACTAAAACAGATTGGTGGTTTACAACACCATGTAAACAAAAAGTAAGGGCAAAAAGAGTTATTAATAAAATAAGAAAGAAAACTGATTGGATAGAAGGAAGTGAAAAAATTACACAAAAGTTAGGAAATATAAAAAATACAGAAAACACAGTAGAACTAGTTGTATTTTTTATAAATAAAAAAGAAATAACTATATTTTCAATATATAAGGTAGAAATAATAAAGAAAAAATTAAGACAATTATATAGTGAAGATCCATTAAGAGGATGGGAAAAACATAAAACTACTATAAAAATTATTTTAATAGATTAAAATAGCATAATAACTCAAAAACTATTAACATATAATTTTGACGATTTAAAAGAATTTAAAATGCATATAGATGAATTATTAGAAAAAACAGTAAATACAAAAAAGTAATAGTAAACACAATAGTCCAGCATTTATTGTAAATAAACATAGTGAACAAAAAAGAGGTAAAAGTAGAATGGTTATTAATTATAGAAATTTAAATGCAAAAACTATGACATATAATTATTCAATACCAAATAAGATATTAAAAATAATACAAATACAATTATATAACTATTTTAGTAAATTTGACTGTAAATCAGGATTTACCACTAAAACTTAGAAGAAGAATCTAAGGAATTAACCACATTTACGGTACCACAAGGATTTTATGAATGGAACGTATTACCATTTGGATATAAAAATACACCAGGTAGATATCAACATTTTATGAATATTTATTTTAAATAATTACCTAATTGTATAGTATACATAGATGATATACTACTATATACAAAAACTAAAGAGGAACATTTAAAATTATTAGAATAATTTACAAATATAATAGAAAAATCGGGAATAAATTTAAGTGAAAAGAAAACCAAAATTATGAAAAATCAGATAGAGTTTTTAGGAATACAAATAGATAAAAGTGGAGTAAAAATTCAACAACATATAGTACAAAAACTAATAAATTCAAAAGAAGAATTAGAAATAAAAAAGAAATTACAATCATTTTTAGGATTAGTAAACCAAATAAGAGAATATATATCAAAATTAGCAGAAAACCTAAAGCCTTTACAGAAAAAATTAAAAAAGGATGTAGAATATAATCACAACGAAGAAGATAAAAAACAAGTTCAAAAAATAAAAATACTTTGTAAAAAGTGACCAAAATTACAATTTCCAGATGAAAATAAAAAATTTATATAGTAGAAGCAGATGCTAGTGCATATAGTTATGGAGGAGTACTTAAATATAGATATGAAGAACAAAAATTAGAACATCATTGTAGATACTACTCCAGTACGTTTAATGAAACAGAAATAATATGGGAAATAAATTGAAAAGAATTATGTTCATTATATAAATGTTTATTAGCATTTGAACCATATATTGTATATAACAAATTTATTGTGAGAACAGATAATACCCAGGTTCGGTGGTGGCTAACAATGAAAATACAAAATTCAGTTACAACAAAAGAGATTCGGAGACTAGTATTGAATATATTAAATTTTACATTTACAGTTGAAGTAATTAGTACTAACGAAAATGTTATTTTAGATTACATATCAAGACAAAGCTACACCGACTGATATAATAGAAGATGATGCTTTAGAAAAGATACTCAAAACCCTAACTACGCTTTCAATGGAAGTGGACAGTATGGGTAATGAAATAGAAAAGCTAAAGAGTAATGAAGTTAAACTGAAATCTGAATCTACAAATCAGCTAACTCAGCAGTGTGCAGAGCTATGTCGATCGGAAGACATTAAAATTCCAGAGCTAAAAGGAGACGTTGGGAAGCTGTATAAAAATCATAACGTTTATCAATCTACAATTGCAGGTACAAGCAAAGGAGTTAGTGGACAAAGATACCAGAACATGAACATGAATAAAATATTTGAAAAACTATTTATACCAAAAGCACAAAAAGACCCCCTGTACATACCCCCACAAATTACTACATATCGAGATAGTTTGAACCAAGATAAAAAAGCTTATAACCATATAGCCCGAGGATATATAGAAAACATCTACAAAGTACAAACTTTTCTAAACCTTAACCCCAGAGCTACAAATATCCAAGAATCGAACACAAACTATATAACCCAAAGATTGCAAGGTCACAACAAGGTAATCGCACTACCCAAAACTAACCTAAGCTTAGTAAAAACTTGTTTCCACCATGGATTATTAAATACCATATATACCCAAGATGGAGAAGAACTATCAGCTATGAAAGAATTACATAAAATATTCACCACTTATAAAAGAGTAACCAAAGGAAATCTATTTTATATAAAGTTTTATACTGCACCAGTAGAGATTTTATACGACGAGATCAAACCAGTTATACAAGTTGTAAAAATAGGATTGACCAGAGATATGATTATACCGGAAGATATTGTACAACAGCCATAGATACCCAGAATTGAGATACCTGATTTCTACGCAAATAAACGACTTATTGGACTAGCTGCAATTATTTAAGAATTAGCAAATAATTATATCAATGGAAACCCAATATGGAGCTATTATTCAAGAGACCATAAAATGATTTATTCAAATTCAAGAGAACTACGACAAACAGATATGGAAGATGTTAGACAATGGATAATGACGTTACTTAACTCAGAAAAATAATCTACTGCAAGAGCAATTAAGAAAGAATTTATTTTAGATGGATTATTAACAAGATATTGCAAGTTTATTGGACACAAATATCTAGACCATCAATGTTCGAGATGTAACGGAGGAGATAATATTATCCCAGAAGTCCAGCTAGAATGAAAGAAAAATCAAACAAGAAGATAAGGATGTCAGCTAGAAGATAAAAATCAACGGAGAAATAATAGAAGAAGACAAAACATTAAAGGAAGAAAGCGACATATGAAGAAAAAAGCTAACTTTGAAATATGAAATACGTGAATCATGTGAATAGCTTTAATATAGATTTTTACAATTATTATAGTTCTAATGGATCTATTTTTATTTGTGCGTAGATATTTCTTAACTTCTCTAAACATTTTTATTTTTACTGTATTTATTTTAATTTTATTAATGTTCATATCTTGGGGGTTGATTAGATGGTATTTGATTAAATGTTTTACTGTAATATTCTTTAGTTTTTTCTCTTAGTCTTTGTAAGTCTTGTATATTATTTTGGAGGTATTCTAAATATTCTATATATTTTGTTCTAAAATATTCAATTAAATTTTCTTTCATAAGTATCTTTGTTGCTCTTATTTCTTCCTTATTTTTTGTCCAATATTTTAAATACTCATAGTTTATCATTTTATCCTAAAGTAGTTGTGATACTGCAAATTTCTTTGTAATAATTTATTCTAATTGTACTATATCTAATATTAAATTCTAGGTTATCTATTTTGTTAATTATCCTATCTTTTTCATCTATGAATAATTCTATATCTAAATCGTATTCTAAACTGTCTTTTAATTCTAATTGTTTTATGGTTTTATTTATCCAAATTAATCTTTTTTTTAACTGTTCTCTTCCTTTTCTAAGCTAGTTTCTATAATTAATTTCTTCGTATAGCCAACTATGTTTTTCTCTAACTCTTTGAATATATTCTAGCATTTCTTAATCTGTATAATATCCATCTGAATAATTATCTAGGTAGTAATAGTGATTGTCATCACTTAAGTATATTTCTCCTAACTCATCTTGTATCTGATTTATATCTAACTCTTCATCTTCAATGTTAAATATTTTTTTTTCCATATTATTTTCTTTACGTCTATAATTTCTATATCTTTAAGTATGTATAAACCTAGTACTTCAAAATTATCTATCATTTAGGTGGGTTAATTAAATGTTTTTTCATAATTTTCTTTAGTTGTTTGTTTTAATCTTATTAATTCTTCTATATTTTCATTAAGATATTCTATATATTTTATATCTTTGGTTCTCATATATTCTTCTAAATTTGTTTTCATTACTTTTTCTATTAATTGAATATTTTTTGTATCCATTTTCCAATATTCGTAATTTATCATGGTTGATGTGTAGGTTTGGTATATAAGTATTTATAAGAGTAGTTAGGTAGGTGAGGTATGTAATTTATTCTAGTCATAAAATATTTATCAAATATTTTTTTCAATATGATTTTTCTTATATCTACAATTTCTATATCCTTAAGCACATACAAAACAAGTATTTTAAAATTATCTATCATATGATGCTTTTTCAAAATATTCCCTTCAATCATACACATAACAAAATATGATCATTTTAGATTACTATATACTAGATTATTCTTAAATAACATATTCTTCGGTCACTATTAGCATGGTAATCTAGATACTTTTCTCTTAAACAGCGTCTCTACTCTGGCTACTCCTCTATCATGGCTTTCTTACCTCACCGGTTTCACATTTAGGATGACACAGTTCTTAGGAATTTTTCTCCTTTTCCACTTTGCTAATAAACTTCTTAACATGCTATTTTTCAAATAATTCTACTATAAAGCAACTAACATGAACTTATTTTATCATATCATGATTGTTAGGAATTTATGAATTTATCTATTCATAATCATAAATAAATATACCTGTTCTGGTAGGTTTGATAATTCTGGGCTTTGTTCATCCATAGCTTTTGCATAGAAATATATCTGTTTTTTATTAAATATTCAAAAGTTTTTTATTTAAAAAGAAGGAGGTTTGCTTCAACACATGAAGACTTGTCTCTAATTGAGCAAAATGCTCGTCTATTTATAACCTAAGAAAGAAAGTGTGTATCCTATTTTACTTTACACCTGTCCTAATATATCTTTACACGTCTCCTACTTAATAATTACATCTTTTACAAAAAGTCTTACAAAGACAAAAAAGCAATTATGGCAAGTGCCAAAAGTCAAAAAACTTATAGTAAAACTATTAAAGCTATTCACATGATTCACGTATTTCATATTTCAAAGTTAGCTTTTTTCTTCATATGTCGCTTTCTTCCTTTAATGCTTTGTCTTCTTCTATTATTTCTCCGTTGATTTTTATCTTCTAGCTGACATTCTTATCTTCTTGTTTGATTTTTCTTTCATTCTAACTGGACTTCTGGGATAATATTATCTCCTCCGTTACATCTCGAACATTGATGGTCTAGATATTTGTGTCCAATAAACTTGCAATATCTTGTTAATAATCCATCTGAAATAAATTCTTTGATTATTTTTCTGGGTTAAGTAACGTCATTATCCATTGTCTAACATCTTTCATATCTGTTTGTCGTAGTTCTCTTGTATTTGAATAAATCATTTTATGGTCTATTGAATAATAGCTCCATATTGGGTTTCCATTGATATAATTATTTGCTAATTCTTAAATAATTGCAGCTAGTCCAATAAGTCATTTATTTGCGTAGAAATCAGGTATCTCAATTCTGGGTATCTATGGCTGTTGTACAATATCTTCCGGTATAATCATATCTCTGGTCAATCCTATTTTTACAACTTGTATAACTGGTTTGATCTCGTCGTATAAAATCTCTACTGGTGCAGTATAAAACTTTATATAAAATAGATTTCCTTTGGTTACTCTTTTATAAGTGGTGAATATTTTATGTAATTCTTTCATAGCTGATAGTTCTTCTCCATCTTGGGTATATATGGTATTTAATAATCCATGGTCAAAACAAGTTTTTACTAAGCTTGGGTTAGTTTTGGGTAGTGCGATTACCTTGTTGTGACCTTGCAATCTTTGGGTTATATAGTTTGTGTTCGATTCCTGGATATTTGTAGCTCTGGGGTTAAGGTTTAGAAAAGTTTGTACTTTGTAGATGTTTTCTATATATCCTCGGGCTATATGGTTATAAGCTTTTTTATCTTGGTTCAAACTATCTCGATATATAGTAATTTGTGGGGGTACGTACAGGGGGTCTTTTTTTGCTTTTGGTATAAATGGTTTTTCAAATATTTTATTCATGTTCATGTTCTGGTATCTTTGTCCACTAACTCCTTTGCTTGTACCTGCAATTGTAGATTGATAAACATTATGGTTTTTATACAGCGTCCCAACGTCTCCTTTTAGCTCTGGAATTTTAATGTCTTCCGATCGACATAGCTCTACATACTGCTGAGTTAGCTGATTTGTAGCTTCAGATTTCAGTTTAACTTCATTAGTCTTTAGCTTTTCTATTTCATTACCCATACTGTCCACTTTCATTGAAAGCGTAGTTAGGGTTTTGAGTATCTTTTCTAAAGCATCATCTTCTATTATATCAGTCGGTGTAGCTTTGTCTTGATATGTATTCTGAAATAACATTTTTGTTAGTACTAATTACTTCAATTGTAAATGTAAAATTTAATATATTCAATACTAGTCTCCGAATCTCTTTTGTTGTAACTGAATTTTGTATTTTCTTTGCTAGCCACCACCGAACCTGGGTATTATCTGTTTTCACAATAAATTTGTTATATACAATATATGGTTCAAATGCTAATAAACATTTATATAATGAACATAATTCATTTCTATTTATTTCCCATTTTATTTCTGTTTCATTAAACGTACTGGAGTAGTATCTACAATGATGTTCTAATTTTTGTTCTTCATATCTATATTTAAGTACTCCTCCATAACTATATGCACTAGCATCTGCTTCTACTATATAAATTTTTTATTTTCATATGGAAATTGTAATTTTGGTAACTTTTTACAAAGTATTTTTATTTTTTGAACTTATTTTTTATCTTCTTCGTTGTAATTATATTCTACATCCTTTTTTAATTTTTTCTGTAAAGGCTTTAGGTTTTCTGCTAATTTTGGTATATATTCTCTTACTTGGTTTACTAATCCTAAAAATGATTGTAATTTCTTTTTTGTATCTAATTCTTCTTTTTAATCTATTAGTTTTTGTACTATGTTGTTGCATTTTTACTCCACTTTTATCTATTTGTATTCCTAAAAACTCTATCTGATTTTTCATAATTATGGTTTTCTTTTCACTTAAACTTATTCCCGATTTTTCTATTATATCTGTAAATTGTTCTAATAATTTTAAATGTTCCTCTTTAGTTTTTGTATATAGTAGTATATCATCTATGTATACTATACAATTAGGTAATTGTTTAAAATAACTATCCATAAAATGTTGATATATACCTGGTGCATTTTTATATTCAAATGGTAATATGTTCCATTCATAAAATCTTTGCGGTACCGTAAATGCGGTTAATTCCTTAGATTCTTCTTCTAACTTTAAGTGGTAAAATCCTGATTTACAGTCAAATTTACTAAAATAGTTATATATTTGTATTTGTCTTATTTTTAATATCTTATTTGGTATTGGATAATTATATGTCATAGTTTTTGCATTTAAATTTCTATAATCAATAACTATTCTACTTTTACCTCTTTTTTGTTCACTATGTTTATTTACAATAAATGCTGGACTATTGTGTTTACTATTACTTTTTTGTATTTACTGTTTTTTCTAATAATTCATCTATATGCATTTTAAATTCTTTTAAATCTTCAAAATTATATGTTAATGGTTTTTGAGTTATTATGCTATTTTTATCTATTAATTCAATTTTTATAGTAGTTTTATGTTTTTCCCATCCTCTTAATGGATCTTCACTATATAATTATCTTAATTTTGTCTTTATTATTTCTACCTTATATATTGAAAATATAGTTATTTCTTTTTTATTTATCGAAAATACAACTAGTTCTACTGTGTCTTTTGTATTTTTTATATTTTCTAACTTTTGTGTAATTTTTTCACTTCCTTCTATCCAATCAGTTTTCTTTCTTATTTTATTAATAACTCTTTTTGCCCTTACTTTTTGTTTACATGGTGTTGTAAACCACCAATCTGTTTCAGTTATTATATGTGGGTATAATTTATCTAAAAATGGCATTCCTAAAAGCATATCTTTTGATGTTAGTTCATAATTATAGATTTCTGCTATTGTTATTATTTTATCCCAATTCTGTATTTTTACATTGTTAGCTTTATATGTAATTAAGCTTCCTTCATTATTAAATTCTTTGACTACTATTGATGTTTTTAATTTATCTCATTACTTTCTGGTAAACAATTATATCTACATAAGTTTGCTTCTGCTCCTATATCTATCATAGGTGTATAATACCTATTATAATATCATTCTACTATTATTTTTACAAGTACGTATATTTTCATATCATGTTAAAATTCTTTTTATGAATAATTTCTCTTTATTATATGTTATAGATTATTGTGTATGTTCTATATTGTATGGTTTTACTTGTTCTAACCATTTTATTCCTAATATTATGTCTTCTTTTTGCATTTCTTCCTTTATTTTAAATTCTATTTTTATTTTTATGACTCTTATTATTTTTTTTTTCTGTCGTATCTTTAATGTTTATTAGACTCCTTGGTAGATCTGGGCATATATCACTATTAGATTTTATTTCTTCACTTTTTACTAGATATTTTGCTATATAATTTTCTTCTTGTCCTGTGTTTAAGAGTACTAAATATTCTTTTTCATTTATTGTTCCTATTATGTAATATTGATTTAAATTAATTGTTGAAGTTGTTTCATAACTTGTTCTTTTTGATGAGCTTGATGATTCTGGTTTTTCATGAGCTATTCTTTTTGTTGTACTTAATCTATCATTTATTATTTCTAAATATTCCTCTATGCCTGTGTCTTTGTAACTATAATCATTATCAATTGTTTTTACAAATTGTTCAAAAGGACTTTCTATTTGTATTTTATTAATTTTATTTTTTCCCATTATTTTATGTTTTGTTGTTAATACATATAGATTTTTACATTTTGCTGTAAATATTTTACTTCCTGGTGTTAGTTCTATTCCTGATATTTTTCAATATAATACTAATGATTTATCTATGTTTTTATCTGTTATTGCTACTGAATAATTCACACTTATTATAAATTTAAATTTTTGGTATATTAAATTTTCTTTTATAGCGATTATTATACTTTTTTCTATAGGTTTTATAATTCTATCATCTGCTAAATATAATTCTATTGGTGTATCTATTCCTTCTCTAAAATATGCTTTTATCAATATCTCTGCTCCTCTAAGGTGTACATATTTTATTGGGTCTTTACTTTTTATATCGTTTATTTCTTTATTAATTATTCTTTTTGTTACTAGTGGTATACTAGCTCTTCCTTTTGCATATCTACAGTCTATTACATATTCTTTTTGACTTACTACGTAGTATTCTTCCTTTTTTCTACTAAATATATTTTTTATTGTTGGTATTTTAAATATTTTTTCTACACTTAAGTCTAACTCTTTTCCTTTTATTTCATCAAATATATTACTGTCAAATATTATTTTTTGATCTGTTCCTTCTTCATTTAAATATTCTTTCTTTGTTATTATTTTTATATCTTCTTTAGTTATTTGGTTCATTTTTACATCTTCTTTAGTCATTTGAGTCATCTAATTCACTATCTATTTCATTATCTGTTTCATTCTCCGAAATTTCATATATACTATCTTCACTTTCTAATTCATAATCTATATAATCTATCTGTATATATTCTGTATTTTTTATTTTTATTTCTGATATTTGTTTATTTTTTGGGTTTTTTGGTAATTTACAATCTCTAGCTAAATGTCCTAGTTTTCCACAATTATAACAAGTACATTATTTTATAGATTTTTTTTTCCTATATGGTCTTTTATTTTTATAATTTTATACATAATATCTTTTTCTTCGTTTTTTATACTTATATTTTGATTTCTTGTATTTCTAATATTTCTTATGTCTTTTTCTTTTCTTATAATATCTTTCTTCACATCTAAATTGAGGTGCTATTATATCCTTGCAACATGCTAAATTTCTTATTAATGTTTTTTCCATTTTTATTTCTTCTCTATATTTTTCACATAGATTTCTATACCATTGTTGTAAAAATTTTATTCTTGCTCCTAGGGTATCTACTATTTTTGTTTCATCCCAATTCTTTATTATTTTTGAACTAAATGGTTCAGGTAGTTTACTAAAATATAATTTTCTTATTTCTTTACTTTCTTCTACATTATATGTTCCTTTATAATAATATTCCTTAAATGCGCATGTATACTTATCTATATAGCACATATTACATATTGCTAATTTTAACATTATATTTCTATTCATATCTTTTTCTTTGCTTCTTCTGTTGTCATATTGCTAAATTCATCACTTATAGCTATTTCATATTTTTTCAATATTTCTGTTGGTAATATTTTTGTAGGTGTTGATGTTCCTTCTGTTTTATTATTAGATCTTAATACCTTTTTACTTGCTTCGACTAGGTTTAAAAACCATAATTTTATTGTTCCTATTAATGTCTTTTCTATATATTCTGGTGTATTTGTTGTATCTATTTTATTATCTAATAATTATTTTGACTTGTATCCTGCCCGTAATTGTATTATTTTATTTGTGTCTATTACACAGTCTAAATCTAAAAAGTTGTAATTAATTATTTGCTTGGTGTCCATTTATTATATTCATCCTTTGGATTATATCTTATAAACTTATTTTTGTAATTATAGGTTGGTTTTCTTATTTTTGATGTACTAGGTATTATATTTTTATCTAGAGTATTTACTTCTGTATTTATTTGTTCTAAATTTTCTTTATTAATTACTTCTTGTATTTCATTAATTTCTAGTTTTCCTATGTTTTCTAGAATTTCTGTATATGTTTCACTATCTTCCGAATCATAATTACCCGTTTCTTCAGGATCTATTGTATTTATTTCTAATTCATTGATTTTTGGTTCTTTATTTTTTATTTCTAATTTTTCTTTAATTGATTTATCTCAATTAATAATTTTTGTTCTTTATCTTTTTCTTTTTTTTCTTTCTGTCTTTTTTCATACAAATCTTTTAGCATTTGTAGTTTTTTTTTCTAATTCAGCAATCCTACTATTTTTAGTTTCTTCTATTTTTCGTATTTCTTTTGTGACTTGTTGTTTTATTTTATCTATTTTCCTTTTTCTGTCTATTTCTTCGTTTTCTCTTTCTATTCTTACCATGGTTATCTTCTAATTTTAATTCTTCTTTTTCTAACATTAAATATAAATGTTCACCTATTTTCTTATATCTCTTTCCTAAATTAGAGAATACTATTTTTATTTTTAATCTTTCGTGATTTTCATATGTTTTTTCGTCTATTATATATTCTTCTTTGTTCATTTTATTTAAATGTATATAGGTTATGTTGATATATATATATTCTAGATTATCTATTGTTGATTCTAAATTTGATATTTCTTCTTTTTGTGAATTTATTGGGTTTTTACTAACTCCGGCAATTATGTTATACTGTAGTCTTTCTATCCTTATTTTTAATTCTTTATGTTTTTCAGATATTATTTGTTTTAATTCTTTATATTGTTGTGGTTTTTGTACGTTATTCATCTAAACAAATATTATAAATATTATTTTGGTGAATTTAATTGTTTCATAATAAATAAATTAATCAAATAAATTCAAATATATACTACTTCCGTAACTTTAATTAGCATAGGTTTTGATACCAATTGCAGGGGTGTGTGGATAACTTGGGTAAATAAATAGATCCATTAGATTTCGATCTTAGTTTCTACGTTTGAGTCTTTAATTAACTACAAATGTGTGTTTCTGCTCCCAGTATATAAAAATAATATGTGATATTTATACTATTTATAAAACTATATTGCCAAATCTAGATCGACAAACAAATTTCTCATTAAGGGGTCGTTTGGTAGAGTGTATTGAACAAGTTAATGCATGCATTAGCTTAATGTACTATTAGTACCTTGTTTGGTACATTGTTTCGCCCTATGTATAAGTAATGCTTACATTACTTATACACTCTATAGTGTATTGAGTGATGTGTTACTAATACCATCATTTTCGTATGTATTAGTAATACAAAGGATTTCAATACATGCATGAACTTGATAATGACAATCTTGCCACTCAAATTCAGCATTTCTCAAGTTCTTTTGTTTGTGGGTTTTCTAAAAAAAATAGATTAATATGTAAAATAATTAAAAAAAAAATGGATATTAAATTTTTATATATTGAAAATGAAAACACTGGAGTATTGTTTTACTGAAAAACTCCATCTTTGCATAGATGCATTTTTGTGAGGAAGTAGCAGAAGAGATCAACCATCTCTTCATTAATTGAAAATCTCTAGTTAACCGTAGAATTTAAAATTCAACATTTTGGTGTATGCCTGGATCTTTCTCGAAATTTCTGCTTACATGATAGAGAAATGGAATAACTAAACCATTCCTTCTCACCTGGTACACTACTCCTGGAGCCATATGTTGCCTTAATTAGAAAGAAAGGAACACTAGATTTTTCGAAGACGAATGATATTGTACTGCAATTCAACACAAGTGAAGAGAAAATTGCGCATCTTAGAATAAAACATAAAAAAGAATTTACCTTGCGTTTTAGAATAAAACACAGAAAGGAGTTATCTTAAAAAAAAGGGAAGAAAGGATTAACTGTGAAAAAATTATGCGTTTTACTATTTAAAATGGAAAAGATATATATATTTTTTAAAAGAAGTTGTTGAATGAAAAATATTGAAAGAATTTCATTTTACAAAAATAAAGAGTGTAGAGGGTATTTTTGTAAATCAATATATTTTCTATAAAAAAATATACAAGAAATATTATTCTAATACATCAAATCAAACACTTTATAAGAAATAATGTCAACATAATTAATACCAGCATTACTAATTCAAGCATTATTAATACACCATATTCTGCATTATTCTTATATACTCTACCAAACGACCCCTAAGATTAAATGACGTAGCACTTAATAATTGGATAAATTTGTGAACATGAGGAAGGGAACCAAAGTGAACATATCAATTAATTAAATATTAAACGTACTTCACCAGAAAGACAAGGACCAAATCGACCAATAGCATAATTTGTTAGTACCGAGGGGCTAAAAGTGCAAATTTCCCTGTAATTAGGTAAGCAGACACTTTTGGTGTGCAAATATGAATTATATTATTTTACGTAAGTGTAAAAAAAAAAGTTTAAATTTGGGAGTTTCTAATTGTACTTTTTCTGATTATGATATTTGTTGTTCTATATATTTTCTTGTGCATGTGTTTTTGGGTAGTAGTTGTAATTAGAATATTTAGTATTTTTATTAATGATAAGCAAGAGCACTTCATCAAGCAATTCATGCTCCAACAAAAGAAGATAAGGAAAAAAATATGAAGAAAAGCTACTTCCAGTTTGCGCTAAGAGTGTCCAATTAGCCATCAATGTATTGTAACCTTTTTCATTTTGTTATTGCCATTTGATAAAGGAGTGTGGTGAAATAAATGCTCTTCCACCTTAATAAGATAATTCGGGTTTGAATTTAAAGATTGAATTCTTTCCTGTTTGCATAAATAATGACGAAGTTAGAAGAGAATATATACACCGAGATTTTAAAATGTTAAAACGATATTAGTTGGGAAATTTGGAACCATTTACTAGAATTTTTCTTTATATTAAGGAAATTCAATAACCTACATATAATAGTAAAATAAAATTATTTTACTTTATTTGTGTAGAATTTTTTTGATGAAGGAGATTCAGCTGAACCTCAATCCTTTCCTCTGCTTATACCTACCATTTTTGGCCAGAAGATAGTGAGTTTTACACTGTGCAAATCTGAATCAATTTCGCAACTGTCCCAGCAACAAAGGGTGGAGTGTGCACTCAAGAAAGCGCGTTATTAGTCCACTGAAATGGACCTTGATTGGTAAAAGAAGGGACAAAGAAAACGCCAGTAAAGCACTATAACTACATTCCATAGATAATAGGATTGGATGTTAGTTTTCATACGCAATTCCATTGCTTTTTGTAGTGACTTAAGCAAGTAATCAATCAGTCAACTCAACAGTAAGTCTTCCTCCTATATCAGTTTTATAGTGTTGTTTGTTTGAAAAAAGAAAAAGAAAAATTACTAGTAATTTTCTTCATATTATGATCAATCAAAACTAATCTATCTATCTTCTCAAAATAAAAATAAGACTGCATATATATCACTCTTTAAATTCTGAATTTACACTGAATATTCTATGATGAGCGATATGAAATATTACTGTAGCCATCGAAATTTTATGAGACTCTACAAGACGAATCTCAATTTCAGTGGAGTTCTTAGAGGCTATTTTGCCATAAGTCTAATTTGGAAGCTACTCTACTTTAAACCTTAAGGCCCCATTTGGCCATGAAAATCATAATTTTTATGAGTTGGAGTTGGAGTTGAAGTTGGAATTAAAGTTAAAGTTAGAATTAGCGTTGTGTTTGTCCATGAAAATAAATTGAAGTTGTTTTAAAATTTTGTTAGAGAAGTTGGAGTGAAAACAAGTTTTAATTTTTTTCACTTTTCCAAATACAATTTCAAATTATATTTGAAATTTTTGTGGCCAAACACTACTGTTTTCACTTTTTTCACTACAGAAAAATAATTTTTCGAAAAAAAGTGAAAAAAATTCTCATGGTCAAACGGCTACTAAATCATGCCTATTTAAAGGGCAACATATTCCCTTAAGAGGCATTTCTAATATCCAACAAATTTATGGGATATTCACAAAGAGATCATCCTATGTCCGAGAAATACACTACTAATAACCCTCAAATTACGGAGAAAATCTAGAGAAGAATCTAGGAAGGAATAGAACTATACGCGTATATTCTTTATCAATAAAATTCTCATTTTTCATATTTTATTTGTGACTGTAATTTAATTTCTATCACTTTAAAATTTATTGCAAATAAATTGGTGCGTCCAGTGAGACCAAATCTATCCTTCATCTCCTCTCTCACAATCAAATCTTCAAATCTGGAGTCACAAAACCACAAAGATAGATTACTTCAAGTTTCATCTTTGAGTTTCATGAAGTTTAACACTCTCATAAGTCTTAAAGCAGGGGGCATTTGTAACCATAAAAAAATTGTGGGATTCTACAAGATGAAATCTCAGTTTCTTAGAGATTGTGCAATTCTTACTCTAAAACTTTTTATTTACGTAGTAATGATATTGTCTGTTTCTCTTTTATCTTTGGATTACTATCTAATGATCTCGGAGAATAAGGCACCAATATGTAAGCATCACTCCAACCTATGTCAGAAACAAGATCAATTATGGATTTAGCGGATTCATAATTACTACAATAAAGGTCAATTGGTTTGGATATTGATACTACTCAACTGTATTCGATGATAAGGAAGATTTTAAAGAATTTTGGATTAAGATAGTGTTGAATGAGGGACAATTTGAGTAAATGAACTTGTAAGAGTTTTCATAATTAAAATGGTGAAAATGCATGTATGGTGGAGCACCTTCAGTGTGTGATTCTCACGTTTAAAAATAGACATTCCATTAAATATATTTATCTTGAAGGTGTTCTATTAGCCATGAGCCTTCAATGAATCTTTTACATTTGAAGAAAGACTCATACCATCTAAAACATCTTAAACATTAATTATTCAATTAAAAATTCTTAAAAAGTTATTAATTTCTACATTGATGTGACAATAGGGACAATTTTTTCACACCCTAAAGGCTCATGTGCATCGATGCACCTTCAAGTAAATTACGGAGACACCATTAAGTAGACAGTCACACTCTTAAGTAAAGAGTCTTCTCCACAAATGAATTTTTATCTTCACCCTTAATTGTCATTTCACATCAAGATAGACCCTACAGACTTTATTTTATACACTAAAAAAAATAAAAATTCACAATATTATTTGAAATATGAGAATTTTGAACATTAATCAACAATTCAAATTAGGAAATATATCTCTAAAGTTTTTTTTTGTAGTTACTTCTAAAATTTGTGTGTTAATTTTTTTATCAGACTTATTTTTTATTATTATGTCTTTTTATTAGTATTTTTTGCAATAAATATTAATATGATAGAAAATCAATTTCCATCACAAATAAAATATGAGAAAATAAAAATTTTAATTAATAAAATAATAGATTTGATCCCACTAAGCGTGTCAATTTTTTTGCAATAAATTTTAATGTGATAAATAATAAACTGTAATCACAAATAAAATATGAAGAAACGAGAATATTTATTGATAAATAATATAGGTACATGTCTTTGTCCTCTTGATTCTTTGCTCTGAATTTTCTTTGTAACTTGAGGGTCGTTAGTAGCGAATTCTCAAACGCAGGAAGGTTTGGATTTGATTTTCATGAAAGGAGAATTTTGTAGATCGTCTTAAAGTATTTGATTATCAAGACAAGAGAGTCTTGATCTTTTTGTGAATATTTCATAAATTTATGAAATTTTTGGGATGTTTCTTCAAGAAAATATATATGTTACCCTTTAAATAGACGTAATTTTTGATGTAGGTAGATTAGTCTCCAAAATAGGTTTAGGATACTGTAGCCTTCAAAAGCTCTAAAGAAATTTGATTAATCTTGTAGAGTCCCAAAATTTTTTGATGTCTATAAATATTAGTATTTCTTTTTATCTTATAGATTATGAATATAATAAAAAGTATTCCATAGAACCATTTTTTATAATATTAATTTATTTTAAGTTATCTTTAAAATTTTTTTGTTTGTTTGCTCTTTTTCACCTTATATGTATTACTGTCTTTTTCATAATTGTCATACAAATTATTATATGATTTATTTATTTAAATGTGGTGATAATTAAAATGTGATTATAAGTATGTGACATTTGTGAAAAAGACTTTATTTAAGGGTATCTTCGTAATTTATTTGAAGGTGCATTGATGCACACGAGCCTTTAGAGTGTGAAAAAAGTTGTCCCTATTGTCAAATCAGTGCAGATAATAACAACTTTTTTAGTTTCTTTGATTGTAAAATTAACATTGAAGGTGCTTTAAAGTGTATGAGCCTTTCTTCAGAATGTAAAAGATTTATTGAGGGCTCATGGCTAATAGAGCACCTTTAATGTAAATATATTTAACGGATCGTCTATTTTTAAACGTAAAAAGTACACACTAAAGGTGCTTCACCGTCCATGCATTTTTACCATTTTAATCATGAAAAATCTGACAAACTCATTTCTTAAAATTGTCTCTCATTTAACACCGTTTTGATCCAAAATTGGATTTCTTAAAGGGACCTTTGCACTTGTTGGATACACATATGATGAGGTACTGAACGTGACTAGATTCTCTAAGAAAAAGATTTACTCTAATTGAGAAGGCAACTTCAAAAAGATCCAGAGAGACGAATAGTATGCAACAACTTGAGTAGTCCATGATGAATCTTCAACCTTGTCTTAATAGCAAAGGAGAATTTACTTGGGATAGGCTGAAGAAACGAAGTGTCATGGGTGATAAAGAGTTTCCTTTTTGTGCGACTACTGCGGGGATAATTATCAACTTGTTCTTTGATTGCGATTATGCGCGGGACTATTGGAAGAGTATTCTTTCCTGATTGGGGATACATAGATCACCACTAAATTGGAGTGAAGAGCTTAGTTGGGCAGTCCATCATGCTAATGGAGTGGCTGTAAAACACCAATTGTATAGAATAGTACTGGCGGAAAGTGTATATATGATCTGACAAGAGAGGAACTATAGAATCTTCTAGGGAAAGAAGAGGCGAATTGAAGATCTAAGTCGAGTGATTCAAGAAGTGCACAGTCGAAGGCAACATTATTCTCAACTTACACGAGGATTAAAACTACTGAACTATTATGTCTAACCATTGTATGTAGGAGTGCTTGAGTGACAAGTTTTGTAGGACAGTTTCATATAGGTTTTGCTTTGGATGTAAATATTTTATTCTTGGTGAAAAAATTCTTATATATATATATATCTTTATGCTTAATTAACTAGCTAGAATTTTCTTCTAGTGATAATGAAGTTAACAAATGATAAAATATTATTTTAAAAAATTTAAACAAAAACTATTGTTTCATGAACTCGTTAAGTACTACTCCCTCCGTTTTGGAATAAGTAAATTGTTGGGGTATTTATTGTTGTTTCAAAATAAATAAATCATTGAATTTTTTTTTAAATTTGCCCTTGTGATTTGACAACTAATTAACTTTTGAAAAGATATTACAAGGTAAACTTTTTTTTTGGGAGTAAAAATGAAAAGTTGTGTTAAATTCATATCTTTAATACTTTTTTCGTAATATATATGTCAAAATTCAACAATTCATTTATTATAAAATGGAGGGAGTAATACTTTCCATTCCCTATGCACATGCAGTCTAATCATGGCATGTCTAGCCAGTCCTGCAAAATAAATTCAGCTTGAGAATGCAATTTAAATTTAGATAATTCAAAAATAAAAATTTTTCAAACTTATTTCATAATGTCACATGAGTTTAATTTGTAATAAATTAATATTTTACAATTTTATTAAAATCCAAACGTGAGAACTAAGACCTAACATTTCTTTCTTTCTAGATGCAGTTGCTTGATAGTTGGTAGGTGTGTCATAGATTAGTTTAATTTAAAAATAGGGAGGTGCACTTGACTGTTTGTGACTATTTTCCCTTTTTTTTTTTTCTTTTTTTTTTTTTTTTTTAACATTGACTTAGAACTTAGAAGTCTAGCTCCATTACGAAGTTTCTTGTTATAGTAAGTATTTTACTCAAGACATGTAAATATTCCTTCAATATATACAATCTTAATTAGGGATGGACATTCGGTTCTTTGTTTCAATTCTATCAAATTTCAATTTGATTTTTTATTTTAAAAAAGTTTGCACTGACCAATAAACTAAATTAATTCAGTTCTAGAGGTGTGCATCGGTTGGTTCGGTTCAGTTTAATGTATTATGATTCAGTTTATCGATTTTTTATCTTTAAATATGTTAAACCAATAATCAATCAATAAGTTATTTTTATCGATTTTTGATTTTTTAATTTTTAGTCCTTAATGGTTCAATTTTTAATTTACAGATAAGAAAATACTCTTAAAATAAAAATAGTAGAAACTAACATGAAAAGAAATGGAATCTTAGTTGCAACTAAAATCCTACATGATATGTTTATTTATAAGAATTTTCAAGCTTGAACTGAATGATAGTTCAAGAAATTGAATGAGTTTATTAGTTTGTAGAGAAAAAAGAGAAATATATATATATATATATATATATATATATATATATATATATATATATATATATATATATATATATATATATATATATATAAGAATTGCATTTAGTTACTGCAATAATTTTTAGTCTAATAAATTATTTACATTATTATGAATTTGAATTTTGAATTTTAGTTAGGTTGTTTAAGTTATTGAGATTTAGCTTATTTGAATTTTAAATTGTGCAGAGTTTTTGATTGTATGTTGACAATCATTTTAGTCCCTTTTTTTTTTGTTACCCAGTTTTTTGAATAAAATCAATAGTTGTATCAGAGCATCATTGATCTTATGGGATCCGTGAGTTCTTTCAAAAATCTACCACCTATTTTAACCCATGAGGGCTACCTTTTTAACACATAAGGACTACCATTTTAATCCGACAGGGCCATCATTTTAATTTGTTAGGGCTATTTTTAACCCGTAATTTTCAACTCACAGATTATTTCAAATATGTCAAGCAATAGTCTCTCTTTAAATGCTTCAAAAAATTTTGTCGAAAAGAACTATTAAATTTGATATGTGAAAAAATCATATCCTGAAAATGATGTTTTATATGATATTGTGATGGAAGAATAATCCTTACAACAACATTTTCCAAATCCTACAATTATCCAGATGAAAGTTCTTTGAAATAAGACAAGATTGTTGATGGTGTTCTTTAAGCACAAAACGAGAACCAAAAAAAAAAGAGAAGATCAATATAAAAAACAAAAAGTCCAAGTTCAAAAAATTCAGATCAATTGTAAAAGCATAAATTGAGGAGGAGCAATTTACATTTAAGCCAATAACTGCATATATAGTGAATGCACAAACCATTACAAAACTATATACATTATGATAGAAATATGATTCAGTCAAATTAAACATATACACAATAAACATACTTGTTGAAATTTGATCAAATTGATGTGAAAGCAAATGGACAATTAATTAAATAGTTATCCATTACAATCATAAGTGTAGTCTTGTCTTTGTATACCTAGGCAAAAACTATTTTTTTTATTAGTATAAAAAATTATTCAATTTGTATTTATTGGCTTGCCATAGTCTGCCATTACTATTTGAAGTATATCAACTAAAGTTGTTGTATCGAGTTCACAATCATTTGCAGAAATGACTTCAATAAGAGATTCTTTGATGAAATTTCTTTCTGACACATTTTTGTCAATCTCATTATCAAAATATTAACACACAAAGGATACATAACAAATTCCTTCTTTCATTTTTTCAACTGAACATATACCTTGACTCCCATGTCGTTATGTATTTTCATTGATTTATTGATACTCTCAATACTATATTTAATCTTGATAATTTTCACTCTCAAATCTATCATCAATTGGCTACAAATTAGCTCAATCAAATCCCTGTGAGAGTCATACTCCTTTAAAGACTATTCCTTCAGTCTCGTATCATCATATTTATTAAATTCAGTCTATTTTTTGAATGTCAAATCACGATCATTATGCTTGCCATTTTATTTCTGTAAATGTTGAATGTCAAATCACTATCATTATGCTTGCCATTTTATTTCTGTAAATGTTGCTGTAATTGTTAAAAATCAGAAATATAATTGCACAAAGAAAATACAGTATGATATCAATTGGATAATTCATGCATTGATAATAATTCATAATCAAATTTATTGAAATGAAAGTATCAATCAATCAAAACCTCTGTAGCTTTTACGGTCGATTATACACAATACTATAATTCACTGAACCATAACAATTAAACTCTATATACATTTACTGTCAATAATACATTTAATCTACTGTATTTGTTTCAAAATAAAAAAAGGGTGAAAAAACTACATTAGGACATACAATATTTGTTTCAAAGAATAAGGATCAATCAAAATTTCAGGGATTTTGATGATTTTGAACTCCTATGTATTTGTTTCAAACTTGAAGAACATTGAAAAAAAACTACATCACAATATTCTGTATTTGCTTCGAAGGAGGATCAACCAAAATATTAGAATTTTGATGATTTTGAATTGTTCTATATTTGTTTGAAACTCGAAGAACAGTGAAAAAAATTATATTTCAACATACTGTATTTACTTCGAAGAAGAAGGAGAAAGCAAAATTTTCACTATTTTTGAAATTGCCTATATTTGTTTCAAAGTCGAAGAATAGTGAAAAACTATACGACATACAGTATTTGTTTAGAAGAAGAAGGATCAATAAAAATTTTAATGATTTTTGATGATTTTGTTTTTTTTTTATTTATTTAACTCGAGAAATGGTGAAAAATACATTGTGACATGTCTGTATGCGTTTCAAAGAAGAAGGATCAATCAAATTTTTAGGGATTTTGCATTTTGTTTGTGAATTCGCTCTATCTATTGATAAAAATGGTGAACACAATTTCTATCTTTGATAGTCCTATTTAATTGGCCAAGAGAATATTGAGTTGTAATGAGATACACGTGTTTTTAGATATTTTTCGTTTTAAAAATGTTCAGTCCCATTTTTGACGCGCCTCAATAGTTAATTTATTTAAATTTTATAAAAATACAAACGACAGAGTAAAATTGAATACAACGACTATGAATTGAATACACCAGTTGTAAATTATAATATTGCAGATTGTGGCTATTAAATTTGGATTTTTTCTAAAATATCGCTATTTCTAATATTCTCCCTATATTAAAAAAAACTCTTGTAATTTGAGTATAAAATACAATAATATTTCATAGCCTGATCAAGTTTCACCAAACTGTGCGCAACATTTTCCACCTCATTCAAAATTAATTTTATTATTAATTATTTTTGGGAGGTCTACACAATAATTAGTGACTATTGACAAATTAATAGATTAGTCCAATAGGAATTATTATTAAGAAAATGATGGAATTTAGTTTAAGATTAGTCATTTCTTTCATGATACCTAAGATCAGAGAATAAGACAAATAGTTAATCCACAATAACGTTCAAATAATATTTTTGGCCAAATTTTAGAAAAAAACAAGTATTTTTGGAGAACAACAAAATCTTTCTATAGAAGCTAAAAGAAGTGTTTCTCCAAAATTATATTTTTTAAAAAATATTTGAAAAAATACACATACAAACACTTATTTTCAAAGTTGATTCCTTTTGCTTATATAGAAGTGGGAGAATATTAAATGAAATTTGATTGGACCAGATGTCCATCCATTGTACACTGTGCATCTGCACAGTAATTATGCTATAGGACAAAACTGTGTAGAGTGCGACAATGAAAAATGTTCTTCAGGAAAGCGCATACTGGACCTAGTCCCTTAATATTTCATAGTCATTATCAAAACACAGAACAATAATTTTCCCTTTCTGATGATGACAAATTATATTCTGTAAAGAGCATTCAAATTCCCCCCACTAGCACATCCACAAGAATTCAAGTTCCATTTCAAATTCCCCCTATCAATAACACTTATATTATTTCCCCTATCAACATTATCAACAACAATTACCTTGTTAACCCTTATAAAAAAACACTCCTTTTACTTTATCAACAACATACATCAACCTTTCATTTGATACCAGGTCCCTAAGAGATCTACCTCAATGACTTATCTTCCCCCTTTTGGCATCATAAAAATGTAAAAATAATAAATCAAGATAATCAAAATGCATGATTAGGTACCTCATGGTCAATGGGGCAACACTAACATTAATAAACAACCATAGAGGAGAGATAAGTGATAAACACAATGAAAAAGTTCCATTCATTACACAATCCAGAAGATATCATACATTGGCATTAAAAAAAAACATAAGGAACTAATCTAGTCAGCCACAGAAACAACAAAAGAAACTGACACAAAAAGATAAAATAACAAAAGCGGGGAGGAGGGGAAAGTTTACGAAGGTAGAGATTTAAGGGCAAGAGATCTCAATAGAATATCCATTCCTGCACTCTTAGTAGAGTCAGTGTTCAGAAGATGCTTGGTGAGGTCTTTGATTTCAGCATTCAACACTTTGACCTCCTATGTAAAAGTAGTAATTTGTGCCTTCAATGTTTTATTTTCAACCTTTAGTTCCTCTGAAGCACCAGGTCCTTTTGATGACAACTGTTGATTCCTCAACTTGAGGTGTGTAATTTCTGGTTCTTTTGAAAACAGTGCCATCCTTATTTCATCGACCTCCATACTCAATGTTTCTTGGTCAGTAATTAACTCTAAAACATGGGACAAGGTCCCCACCTTTTCTTCAATATATTTATTTTCTATTAGTGTTTTCAGAGTGAACTGAAAACATTCGCTTTATAGTACTAGAAGTGCCCCTTTCACAGACAAACTTAGAGCGATTGAACACTCTATTAAAAAAAACACCTATATGGCATTCCATGCTTACCCTTTTTAATATGTACAACCTTGTACATGTGTTCAATCATTAAGACTGGCAGACTCACAAATTCAAACTTGCTGAGGAATTTCATTATAAAAAGATCAACTGTAGAGGCTATAATTCTCTTTTTCTGATCTAAGAAATACCACCTTGTTCACAAATTCAAATACTAACTGAAATTCACCCTTAACTTCTTTGTCATACCTAATATAGAAATCCCTCCCACCTTGAAGGCATCCTATATAAATTCAACTATAGGTTGTTGATTTCTTACTAATTTGGCTACAATGATGGGAATATTCAAAATCTTCCCTGAAGTCTCTTCATCTATCTTCACATTTTTCTTTTATACTAAAGCAGACAAACTTAAACCATTCTTTGCAAAGGTGTAAAAAAATTCCCTAACCTCTTTCTCAATCAAAAAAGAAACTTTTTCCTCAACGAGGTGCAACCAGTCCCGATGTCTCATATACTCCACCAAAATAACCATTCCTCGTTGATCCAAAATTCTAGGGTCAAATACGATCCCAATCAAAATATTTAAGATTTTAGAAACTCATTTATCTTTTCTATTGACAACCCTTACTCTTCTTTTTGCATATTTTTCCTCTTAAAGACATTTCCTGACTCTTCTTTTGGAAAACTATCCTTCATGGGACCAGGTCCCGCAGACACATTCCTTTTCATTGCAATGTGTTTCTTTAGAGTGATAGTTTTTGGATTTGCTTGGGAAGACCTGGTCCGTATCCTTTCTTAAACTTCCTTCCTTCTCTTTTCTATTATAACAACAACATCAGCATCAATGTTTTCCTCTTTATCCCACATCAACTACCTTAACATATTTTTCATCAACCACTGTTCCCTTATTCAACCTTCTTTTCTTAGTTGTGGGTAACTTTCTTACTTTCATGGAAGCTCCCAACAACTTCTTCTCCACACTTCTAGTAGTATATGTCTTAACCACTTTAACAAATTCATTATTTTTCTCTTTACCCTTACTTCCTGTTTGCTTCTATGTAGCCCATCTCAGGGGTATATCCTCCTCTTCCTTCATTGAAGATTGCACAATTGTATCGGCTTTCTGAAAGGTTGCAGGGGTTGTACCAAAAGTAAGAAAATTTTCTTTTATCTCCCTAGTATTGTCTCTTTGATCACTAGAAGGGTTTGATTTTTCAACTGGAAGTTCTTTCTCGAACAATTGAGCAAAAATTAGATTAGACTTGGAGAAAGTAGGAGAACTGGGTTCCTTTGGATTTTTAGAGGGAGCATTAATTTTTGAGGTTTTTGAGGGAGTCGAACTTATTGGTACTTCAATAGTTATGGTTGACCCAAGGGCCTCACTAGTATCAACAACAATGGCCCTTTCTGGATTTGATTTAAGAATTTCAGAGACTTTTTATCTAGTGGATTCTATCATAGATACAGGGGATGGAGGGGGGCAAGGAAAGTATTTTCAGTAGTGGGTGTGGGGGAGTAAGGATTTTTATATACTTTTGGTAGATTTGAAGGTGAGGCTTTGTTAGACACTTTATTTTTTTTTAAAAAAAGATGAAAGTAGGAAAAAAAATTTGAAAAGGAATGAAGATGATCATTGAGAGAGAGTTTAATAAGAATTTAAGAATAAGTGAGAGAGGAAAAGAGATTTAATTTATTTTTAAAGAGAGAAAAGGGTGTAACATTTGGACTTAAAGGGCAAAGGACGTGTTTGGTCCCAATTGGCTCACACTTTTTGATTTGAAAGATGTGACACTTTTTTAGAATGGGGGAAAGGACACGTGGCTTTTCAAAACAGTCACTTATGCAATTTTTTAAGAAAGACACATATAGTACTAAACTGTGGGATGGGACTAGGTCCCTCCCTTGGTTGAAAGGAAATCTTTTTACTTGATATCTATCTCAACACTTCTCCTTCAAGTACTTATTTACCATATGCGTATACATACAAAAGTATACTACTGAGTTATACCAAGTGCACAAATTAAAAACTAGGATACCTGCTTTCTAATCATAGTGAAAAATTGAGGAATGCGATCCGTTGAGGCAGGTTAGTTCATTTTGATTAGGCCTAGTCTTAGCCAGTTCTTAACAAATTGCTCCTTGTGGAGAGCCTTTGTGAATATATCGGCTACTATATCTTTAGTCTTACAAAACTTTATACAAATTTCTCCATTTTCAACACTGTCCCTCAGGAAATGATGCCTTATATCAATGTGCTTTGTTTTCTTGTGCTGCACAGGATTCTTTGTCATATTTGAAGCACTTTTGTTGTCATACATCAGTGGAATGATATTAGTAACAATTCTAAAATCCTTTAGCCATTGTTTTTTCCAAAGTAATTGAGCTCAACATAAAGCTGCAACTACATATTCAGCTTCTTCAGTAGAGAGAGCAACTGAGTTTTTCTTTTTAGAAATGTAACGACCTGAAAATTTGATGAAATATGTGAAATTTATGATTTTTTGTGATTTATATATTTTATCCCTTCCTATAGATGAATTGTGGTATTTCTGGGGTGTGGGAGTGATTGACATGATTCTTGATGCATTTTGGTACCTTTTGTGAGATATTGTTGTTTTTGGTGGCTTTAAGAGCATCATTTTGAATATCTATGGATGTCTTTTCATCCATGTGATTGATTGATGAAAAAAATATGCCATTAGATCCAAAATATTGATGTTAGGCTAGGTAGACCTTTGGTTCGGGTCCCCATGCACCCGAGCTCATTTTGACGTATTGGTCGGAAAGTTGCAAAATTAAAAATATCGATGTGGGACCCATATTTGGTTGAAATGATCTCAAATGGAAAATTAAAATTTTCCAACGTGTTTGAAATATTGATTTACGAATGGTAAATATTTGGTGTGATATTACGACTTTTAAATCTCATTTCGACCCTCGGTTTGGAAAATCACGATTTGAGATTTTGAGGGTCAACTTTGTGAAAATGATATCTTTTTAAAATTCTGATATCGCTATTGATTTTAGAGCATCAAATTTAGTGTGTTTGCATAGTTTTTTTTGCATATATCGTACTCTAAATAAATTTTGAGCACCCCGTCAAAGTACGTTTGGACTTAGAAAAATCTAGTGCATAAAAATTTGCACTATAAATTAACCCTTTTTGGCCCATTCTGCTCATTCTTTCAACTTTTCTCTTGAGAGTTAAATCATAAAATAGTGTAAGGACTTAAAAGTAAACCCCGTGGGAGCTTGGAAAGCTATATTCACATCAATTTCTTGATTTTATTACGGATTTACGGTGACATTTTATCCTTTCTTTAAATCTTGATTAGTTTTTCCAAATTCAAAAATCTCAGGGCTTGATTTTTAACCTCAATTTCACTTGAACAATATTTTAATCTTATAATTACTAGTTTTTCATCAATTTAACCTTCAAAACAACTTCGATTATTGATTTTAACACGAATTTTGAAGATTTTACTCGGTAAAGCTTAAAATTAGTTCTTCTTTGATTTGAACCTTATTTTTGATTCAATTTGACTTGAATTTTTAGCTATATATTTCTAAAAATATGAAAAACATATTTTTGAAGTAAATTTATGATTTTTCCCTTTTTTTGAAAATTCATTTTGTGGATCCGTTTTGACCCCAAATCAAAAGTAGGCAATATGGATATTGTTGGATTTTTATTGATGGGTATATTATATATTTCTTAGCTTTAGTTGATTTTGAAATCGTTCGTGGAAATGAAGGTTGTGGGTTCAAAGTGTAGCAAACCAGTTTCGACAACGAGGTAGATTATCTGTTAACTCTTTAGACTGCATTGAGTAGTTAATTTACATACCAAAATGCATGTTAAGGATGGAAAATAATCATGAAAAATGTCTATCTATATATTGTGCCCATATGGGGGACTATATGTGCTGTAATTGTTGAATTTGGGATAATTACGTGATATGTGTGATCGTGTGGGGTCTTATGTGATGTTGATTGCCTGGAATATACTTGAATAATCTTATTGTGGTACCTTTGGTGTATTTTGATATATATATATATATTTTGCGGGCATATGAATCATGTGGAATTTATGGATGGTGGAAATATTGAGTGGATGTTGGCTAACATGGTTGTGAAAATATAAGATTATGGTTGGTTATGGAAATACATTATGTAGGTTGGTTGTGGAAATACTCATTGTGATTGGTTGTGAATGTTGCATCATCATCCTTATGTCATCATACGCATCATTTCACTTGTTTGTTGTATTTCTTTATATGTACTTATTGTCACGTATGTGTACTTAATTTGTGTATGATGTTATATATGTGCTCTAAAAATATTGAAAATACTGCAAAATATTGGAAACACCAGAAATCCTAGATATTGGTATCGAATATTGGATCTTATAGACCTTCTCTAAAGGATTATACCGGAAAATAGTCATGAATATTGGTGGTATATGGGTTGATGAACCCCCCATGGGTCCTGCATCGGGAGGAATTTCCTCCATAGGTGTATACGGGGTTGTGTATACGTTGGCGAACCCTTCATAGGTCCTACATCAGAAAGGCATGCCTCCACGGGTGTATACAGAGGTTGTGCGGCAACCTTGTGCATTATTATCATCACCATCATCATTATTAGCATCCTCATCTTATACATTGCACTTGTTATATTGTGTTGATATTGTGATTGAATTTCCATATTGATTTTTTATATGTCTACTTGCTCTATATCCTGTTATTTATACTTGAGCATTTTATATATATGTTCTTTGTTTTTACTTGCATGTGATATAATCTACACTTATGCTCTACTTTCTGTGTTATTGTAGTATTTGTGATATATTATAATTGTTATTGAAAGCGGTGTGGGCTACTATTGTGGGACATTTTTTGATTGCACGTGACGTGCCCATAATTTGTATTTTGTGCACTTTATTTTTTTTTACCTTTCTCGATCGGCCTGTTATACTTACTGAGTACAAGTGGCCTGTACTCACTCATACTGTACCTTTTCAGAGTAGATTCAGGTTCGGGTGCACCTTATGTTGCTTGACTCGGGTGATTGTTAGAGCGTTCATGGTAGTTGATGATTTTCAGTCATTCGAATGTCTTCTGCTACCTTTCTCTATAGACTATGTCTTTGTTTTCATTTAGAGATAGAGTTACTCTTGTATTTGAATATCTTATGTTTTCTTTGGATTCAAGTTGTACAAGATATGTTCTTATACTGCTGACACATAGTTTTGGGTGTTAGGGTTGTATTATTATATTTTTTTTCCATTTATTATACTTGTATGGTTTGGATTTGTTCTAAAATCCTTACCTTGGGGTAATTATTATTTTTTTCCTTTGTGTATTAGTTTGTGTGATAGACTTACTTGTCAAGGTTCGCTACGACAAGTGCCATCATGACCTATAGATTTTGGGTCATGACAATTTAGTATCAGATATAGGATTCATTGGTCTTAATGGTGTAAGAACGGGATCTCTACTAGAGTCTCGTAGATCGGTACGTAGACGTCCATATCTATCTTTGAGAGGTAATAGGATGTCTTTAGAAAACTTTCTGCATTTTATTCCTTATCGTGCGAAGTTCTTTCATATCTTATATTTTGAGTTATGTGTTACTCCTTCTGCATAGATAGTGTTAACTAAGCCTAGAGAGAGCAAAGATGCAGAGCCTTCACCCAGAGAGCAAGCCTCGAGTAGTGGATAGACTCGAGGAAGTCGACGAACCCATAGTTCATCCCCGTCTAGGAGGAGTTCTAGGGGACTTCCCCTAAGTATCATATTGAGTAGGTTAGAGGTATAGGTTTTACTCCAGTTCCTCGGGGTTCATCAGGCCTATTTTTGGAGGAATTGTTGGTGCATTTGCTGACCTGTTTAGAGGGTTCTCTTTTGCTTTTGTCGGGTGTTCATCCAGTTCAGAGAGTGGATCCTCTTGTTGCACCTGCTTCTGTTTTAGAAACTCCTCGGACTCTGAGTACTATTCCTTCTTTAGTGCCAGTATCTGAGTGTATTGCTTCAAGTTTGAGAGTTAGGTCTTTATCTATGTTAACCCTTCTGGCAGGATATCGATTAGCTGGACTTATTTTGGCTCCTGCTCTTTAGCGAGCCACGACTCAGATGATAGTGTCTGGGGAATTATTCTAGAGTATAGGAGATCAAGAGTTGACGCAGGGATATACCCCTCAAGTATCTCAGATAGGCACCAAGAGGGTGCACCGTCAGGATAAGTTTAGAGGTTGTTTTTTGTGTGATGAGTTTGACCATTTGGCCAAAGACTGTCCTCGTCATGTGATTAGAGATACTCATATTTCACCTGTGAGGGGTATAGGTGCTACCAGAGGTTCGAAGGGTAGAGGTAGTGGAACTCATGGTGGTGGCTATGGGGATATTCAGCCAGTTGGTTATTTTGGACAGTGCTATGCCATACCAGCCAGACCTGTGACGACTCAGACTACCCCCCAATCGTAAATGGTGCTTGAAACTACAAGTGATCCCAAGCTAACTCATGAACTGGCATGATACTCGAACAACTAATTTAGAATATATTACAAAACTTAATTTGCTGAGCAAAAGCATAATTATGAAAAGTCTAAATAAAGTTAATGCCGATATAATTTACATTATGATTAAACTGAAGAAAAAATCTTAAATCAGATGACTGACTCTGACTGACATCTATGAAGCCTCTACTATACTGACTATAGATAGCTGTACATGCCTCCAACTACCACTAATTAATACATATGGAAAATAAAAAATAAAGTACTTAATCCACAACTATCTGGAGTTCTCAAAATAGGAGAACTCATCACCTGTTGGCTAAAAGCTGAAACTGTCAGACCCTGGTGTGAGAGCTACTCATATGTGTTTTCAGTACGTTAGAGTTTACTGAGTATATAGAGACATGCACTAAATCATGTAAACATTTCAAACATGCTGTAAAACTGAGGATATAAGTTATTTGCTGAAATATACATTTGAAACATGACTATACGTGAAAACTATAAATCATAGAAAATTTATAAAACATGAGCTGAAAACAATTCTGTAAGCTAGAAGGCGGTAAAAACATAAATGATGTAAATAATTCTCTTGTAAGGCTTAATATATTGTAAAATTTTTACTAAGGATGACGTATGAATACTGGTTCTGAAACTATGTGGTGGAATCTGACTTAACTCAAGGACCTAAATATATAAATATATTGAGCATGAATGAATAAACATGCAAAACTAACATAACATGTACTAAGTAGATGTAATTAGCTAAATGACTGATGTCTTTGTGACCGAACAATTGAAATTTTAGTAAGGGATAACTAACATCGGTATGCTGAGTATCGAATATATGAATACTGATCATGTAAAATTGAACTGTACTTAGCCTGAATAGCTAGATTGAAACTGTGGGGTACTGTGCACATGAGATAAGGACTAACTAAACAACATGAGATAATTGAGCAAGAATGCATGAAAATTGTAATACCTGAGAATGCAAGACCAAGCATAAGCATATTTTTGAATAATCTGTAAAATGAAAAACTAAAATTTGATAACTGAATAATTGAGAATCTGTACACTTGGTCAAGCAAATCTAAACTGAAAATACATTGAATACTATACTGAAACTTTAGGAGCTATTATGTAACTAACATAAACCATGTGAGCTATCATGGAGTTCAACGTCTGAACCACTTTGAGGAGGGCTATTCTATCCTTGCCATTGGAATAAAATCTGAACTGTAGTGATCACTAAACTGATCTCTCAAAGGACTAAAGAGTCACCCTCTACTAGTAGGTGCTCTCATGAGATATGTGTCAACCCTCAACTAGCAGGAAAACATCTTAAACCTATACTGGCTACGTAGTTCTGGAACTCAGGGACTACTACTAAAGGTCACACTCTCTAGTGGAAGGTGAGCCCCCATCCTTAGATTTGTTCGGTGCTAAATCCTACTCCCAATTGAAAGATACTAAAATACTAACTGGTGTATGCACTGATAAATGATATCTGATAAGCCCAGGTCATGGTATTCTAAAAATAATAGTGCATACAAATTTTGAGGTAATTAATAAAATCTAAACTGATACTGGTCAACATGATCATGGTTTTTGAATATAATATTAAAAATCATGGTCTGACTAACTCATTACATGAAAATAAAAATCATGTAAAAACACATAGGTATCGGGTGTTCATAACCCACCAACACTGAATGATTATTAAAACATAACATTTAAACTTAAAATATAATATTAAATCATGATTCAACTCAAGACATATGCATTTCATCAAACATGGGGAAAACATGATTTAAAACATAAGAATGTTGCTAAAAATCATGAATTTAGGATCTATCATGGAATGCACTTGAATAAAACATGAAAAGCTTAAATTCATAGCATGAGGAATTCAAAGCATGAGGAATTCAAAATCTTGCATGGGATCATACATGGGATGAATTGAATTAAAATCACTATGAAAACATGAAATTCAATATTTTTTGAACATATAAAATATCATAATGATAGAAAATTCACTTTTTAATTGAAAGAAAAGGATTTTTGGGCTCCATGGGTGAAAGAGACCCATGAATGAATACCCCACATACCTTAAACCTTTAACTTGAGAGAAAAATACAATTCTTGATGCTTTCTTGAAGGTTCTTGAACTTGGGGGACTTGAATTCTTGATTCCTTGGGGAAAAAGGAATTGAATTTGTTTTCGGGGGAAGGGAATGGTTTTCTTGAGAGCAAAATTGGAAAAGAAGGGCAAATTATGCCCTAACCGATGCCCAAGTCATGTTATGGATGAATGAGTTGAGTTGTAAAATGACCCAATTACCCCTTAATTTTTTAAATAAAAAAACTAGATGCAACTATGTCACCGCGACATGGTCTTATCCGGTAGCTTATTGGTTCTAACGAAAATGATCATAACTATCAGCTCAGGTATTATCTTAAGGCAAAATTGGTATCGTTGGAAAGATAATTCAATTATAAAAAATTTGATGGGTCTTGATATGACAAATACCACATATATAAAAAGTTATACGTGTTCAAAGTTGACCCTTGTAGAATCAAATGCTACTGGATTATAAATTATTCCTTTTTACGTCGAATCGTCGAAATATTTGTTGAGAAGATAATAGACAGAATGAAAATTAAATATGGATTAAAACGTCAAAGATCAAACATAATTTATTTATTAAACAAATAAAAATACACATAATAGACTAAAAGAAAAATAATAGTCTAATTATTATTATTATTATTATTATTATTATTATTATCAGCATCATCATTGCCAGCCGGCCAATCTTCAACCAGAAGTAGCAAGGCCCTCCTCAGCCTGCGTATCTCGTGGAGCATTCTTAATCTAACTCCTTCCAATTCCCATTGCAAATCACGAACTTGATTCCGAAGTTCATTCATGGCGTCTTGCAGAAAATCAACGTCCCACACTGGGTCAACCATAATCTTATCTTCTAGAGTGTAATATAAAAGACGAGATACAATAAATAAATAGAGTGTGTATTTGAATGAACGATTGAGTAAGGACAGACCTATTTATAGAGGATTGAATTTGAATGAGAGGAAAAAAGGCACAACTATTCACCTCCATACATTAATTAAATTTTTCTTTAAATGAAAAAACTAAATATTATGATATAAGTCATGACTTTTCAGATTATTATTATTAATTAATCTTTCGAAGAATCGTTTTTATTGAGTTGTGACAACAGATTCTATATCTGTTGCATCAGATAACACATCTGTGACAACAAATATATTATCTATTGCAACAAATATAAAATATGTTGCATCAGATAACATATCTGTTGCAACATATAATCTAACTGTTCACCTCCATTTATTAATTACATTTTTTATTAATGTGAAAAGTAATAAATTAATTAAATTAAGAAATATTGTGATAAGTCATGACTTTTTAGATTATTATTATTAATTAGTTCTTTCCAAGAACTGCTTTTATTGAGTTGTGAGTTGATATAGGTTGCATTAGATAAATCATCTGTGACAACAAATATATCATCTGTTGCAACAATAGTGAACCTGTTGCATCAGATAATTTAATTGTTGCAACATATAATCTTTGCATCAGATAATTTAATTGTTGCAACATATAATCTACTTTTTTTAAAAAAACATAACTACATCATCATATCATTAATCCAAATTCGCTTACTTTTTTATTTTATAAATAAAAAAAAATACCTTTTCAAATTTCTTAATAAAATAATAATTATTTTATTATATAATAAATAATTTAAAAAACAAATTCAAAAACAAAAATAGTGAAAAGTCACAATTAGTTATTAAAATTGTGGTTATACATTGTTTTTATTATTTATTTCCTTATTATTTATTTACGAAGCATTTTTCATATTGAATAATCGGAACTCCGAGTCATGTCTTTCTTTTCACCCTCTCAATAACAACAATAGCCATTTTTTATTAATAATCGCCAGGTGCAACATATGATCGATCTGTTGTAGCAGATTAACCTTTAACTGTTGACACAAATTGCTGCTCAATCCCTACCACCAACCGTCGACATATTGAGAACATGGAATAAACAGAATGATTATTATAAATACTAAATAAGAATTAAAAATTCAAAGTCGACAACAAAATGAAATGAATGTTCATAGATTTTTGAATCCCTTGGGTAGATTTGATATACAAAAGGAGAAAAATAATCACTAAACTAAAAACCATTACCTAATTATTATTACTACTATTATTATTATTGTCAATTGGACATCTTTCATTCATCCGGCAGCCTTGCTCCGAAGTTAGTCAAATATCTCTCTAGAGTTCATCAATCAAACTGCCTTTGAAGTTCACACAAGGACTCGATATGAATATTCTTGTACGAATCTGGATCATCCATATTTGTAAGGATGGACCTATTTATAAATTATTGTATCTCAAAAAGAATAGAAAATTCCTTTAAAATAAATCTAACAGATGGGTAATCTGTTATAAAATATATTCTTTCTGTTAGATAACTTACAACATACTGCCAATCTTTTTTGCAACAGATGTATATATCTATTTGATTTCTGCAACAGGTTGATCACTGTCATAACAGATGTCTCCAATTGAATGACAATATAAACAGATGTGTCATCTGTTGCAATAAGCTAGTCATCTGTTTATTCAATTTAAGCCATAGATGGGCTAAGAATAATAAGGTGCGTAAAGATAGATCCACTATCATATGTGTGGGAGTTAAGTATGTATTACTGATAAGGTTACCGGGATAACACACACAAAGTACAATGTTTTTATGAATGCAATTTTTAACCTATTAGGCATTGATCATTCAAACAAGATCCTACATTGTACTGTTAAGTTTGATGGGTTCAAAATTGATAAGGCTGAGGAATTCATGAAGATGGTGTAGATACCCTGTTATGAATTACTGACGGTTGGTGCTTGTGTTTATGCTTGTCAAGTTTTGAGAAGGGATCAATATTTGTCGTCACTGCAGAGAACCAATATTGATTGGACTTAACTATAAGTGTGCATTGGATCCTTAGAGGGCCCTCGAATCCTCGCACTGCATCAAACAGGAATGAAAAACCAATATAGTTATTTCCCTGGCCAAAATTTATATGGTTGGGTTGCTCGCTTGGGTTGATGATTATATGCCAGAAGGTGCGGTAGGAGAATGCTTTCGAGGAAAAATGAGTTGTTGATAGAATACTATATCATCTGAGAACTAATTGAAGAAGAGACACAAGGTAGAAAGTAACTTCTAACGAATCTAGCCGATGGAATTATCTTAACAAATGCGAAATCTGAATCAAGTGCAAATATGAAAGTGTATCCGGTAATGTAATTTTATCTGTTGTGTATCTGAAAGAAAAACAATGCAGATGGACACTTTACTAGGGAGATGCATGGTCGAGATTATCACCTAGGTAGAAAATAGGAGAAGACCAACAGAGCAACCTCATGGGCATCGAGGGTAGAAGTGATGTTCAGCAAGTCTAGAAAACTTACGCCAATAATAACTGCAGTGAAAATAAGAAAACTAAGCAACGACGACAATTTCTAAATTTTAAATTACATCTCATCTTTTTATTTGTGTTTCCAATCAGGTCCACTACCGTTGACCTGATCGAAACCACAAACGAGATTGAAAGGCAAATAGAGTATCATTGCTTCCTTAGCAATATGGTTATAATTGATTGCGTTTTCTTTCCTTGAGTTGCTTTCAACATTCCTTGGAGAAGATCAGATGCTTACTGTAGTATGTGAATCCCGATAATTTTCAAGCTTGTCTCCAGCTTGTTGATTCTATATTCAAACTGGTCGTTACCGTCTTTGAAGTTGGTAAGGAGTTCCTTGTCTTTTGTGAGCTCGATCAGCACACTACCTTCAAAGTTGTGGCATTCTAGAATCTCTTCAGAACACTTTCTCTTCAGAAGCTTTAAAGGATAAATGGAGGGTCGCTGTGTTTATTTTAGGTCAAAATGTGTTGATGCACGTTGAAGATGTGGTCCCAACAGTTGAACAACACACTTTTATCAAGCGTTTCTCCATGCATCTTGATCAACCAATTTGATAAATTAGTAAGCATGGAGTTACGTAACATGTGATTTAAACTGGCTCTACCAAGCCTATCAAATGTTATGTAACTCCAAGCTCATTACCCTTTCAAAACAATATGCCTGAGTTAGTGCACATAGAAAAAAAATCCAATCTGCCAGCCTTTCTGCTGATCACTCTTCTCCAATATAGATAACAAGATATCTGCTATGCAAAAGTCTACACCATCGCCAGACATGATTGCCTAGGAACATGTCTGGCGACGGTGTAGACTTTTGCTTAGCAGATATCTTGTCATCTATATTGGAGAAGAGCAATCAGCAGAAAGGCTGAGAGATTGAGCTAGTTTGATTTGTGCACTAACTCGGTCATATTTTTTTGATAGAGTAATGAGCTTAGAGTTATGTAACATTTGATAGGCTTGGTAGAGCTGATTTAGATCACACACTACGTAACTCCATGCTTACTAATTTATCAAATTGGTTGAGCAAGATGCATGGAGAAACACTTGATAAAAGTATGTTGTTCAACTTTTGGGACCACATCTTCAACGTGCATCAACACATTTTGACCTAAAACAAACACAGAGACCCTCCATGAATCCTTAAAGGCTTTTGAAGAAAGTATTCTAAAGGGCTTCTAGAATGCCACAACTTTGAAGGTAGTGTTCCTGATCGAGTTCACAAGAGATGAGGAACTCTTTACCAACTTCGAAGAGCGCAACAACCAGCTTGAATACAGAATCAACAAGATGGAGGCAAGCTTGAAAATTATTGGGATTCACATACTACAACAAGCATCTGATCTTCTCCAAGGAATGTTGAAAGCATATCAAGGCAAGAAAACACAATCAATTATAACCATATTGCTAAGGAAGAAATGATACCGTATTTTTATTTCAATCTCGTTTGTGGTTCCAATCAGGTCAACTACAGTGGACCTGATCGGAAACACAAACAAGAAGGCATGGGATAAAATTTAAAATTCAAAAATTTGCCACCTTCACTTAGATTCCTTATTTTAATTGCTGTTATTGTTGGAATAAGTTTTCTAGACTTGCTGTACGTCATTTCTACCCACGATGCCCGTGAGGCTTCTTTGTTGGTCTTCTCCTATTTTCTATCTAGGTGATAATCCCGACCATGCAGCTCCCTAGTAAAGTATCCATCTACATTATTTTTCTTTCATAGATACAACAGATGAAATTACATTACCGAATACACTTTCATATTTGCACTTGATTCAGATCTCGCATCTGTTAAGATAATTCCATCAGCCAGATTCGTTAGAAGTTACTTTCTACCTTATGTCTCTTCTTTAATTAGCTCTCAAATGATATAGTATTCCATCAACCACCCATTTTCCTTTGAAAGTATTCTCGTATCGCACATTCTGGCATAAAATCATCACCCCTAGCGAGCAACCCAACCATATAAATTTTGGCCAGGGCAATAAATATATTAGTTTTTCGTTCTTATTATATGTAGTGCTAAGCTTCAAAGGCCCACTAAGGATCCAATGCACCCTAAAGGTTAGTCCAATCGCTATTAAATCTCTTTACAATGACACAAAAATTAGATCCCTTCACAATGCTTGACAAATAAACATGAGCAACAACCAACATTAAATCTTAACAGGCTATCCGAACCATATTCATGGTCCCTCAACCTTATCAGTTTAGACCTTTCAAACTTAACTATAAAATTGCAGACATCTTGTTTGAACGATCTATGACTAAAGGGTAAAAATATCATTCACAAAATCAGTGTACTCTTTGTGTGTTTCCACGATAACATTATCAATAATACATACCTCCTACATATGATGTGGTTTTATCTACAAGCATCTTATTTCTCTGATTCCATCTTTACTGCAGTCTCTTGAGATAGTCCGTAAAAAATTGATCAACTGTCAGTTCCTTATATCTACAAAGAAGAGGAAAAAAATTAATGTCACAAAAAGAACATTGTCCATCTGTTGCATCAAGTATGGAGTCTGTTGCAACAGATTTGGAGTCTGATGGAATACATCAAACCATCTTTTCTGGTGGTTTTATTTGTTCCAACAGTTTCTCCATCTGTTGCAACATCAACAACATCATAAATATCAATAAAAAAGAAACAACATTTGTTCCAACAATAACATCAACAACAAAGAAGCAACATCCTTTATGCCAGAACCATCAACAATACCACAAATTCCAACAATGCCAACCCCACCAACAACATCAATAAATGTATCAAAAATAATGAAACAAATAAAATACATACAAAAAAAATGATACTGCCAACAAGACTTTTAAACTTCTCCCAACAGATGACTTTTTTCTCATATTGTAATAAAAATTCTCGAATTGTTTATTCAACACTTACAAGTTCCTTAATTTTTTTTTAATAAATATGATATGGACAAATAGTAATTAAATAAAAAACAAATATAAATAACATGCAAAGAAGAAGACGAGAATGAAAGAGCAATAATGAACCATACCTTAATATCAAAAGAAGATCAAAACAAAAATTTAAGTTGAGAAAAGATATGGATGGGTTTAGATATGAAAAGATATTTATGAGAAGAGAAGAGAAAAGAGAGAAAAAGGTTGTGACTCTAAAGAGGAGAGAGAAAAAGATGAGAGTTGAACAAAATAAACTGCAGCTGAAGGAAGAGATGAGATAATTTCAATAGATGTATTGTGTAGGTAGGCATGTTGGTTTTCAATATTCATTAATTAATATTCATTAATTTCATTAATAATTTAAGGGGCACGAGGAAGACTAAGACTACTAACATTGAAAAGATAAGATAAGACTGCTCAATGAACTTACTTTTGAGATATCCAAGAAATATTTTTTACCGCCTTTAGTAGTAAGTTCTACTACTTGATACTATCTACTCGGACCAGAAACTTCTTGCTTTAAAATTAACAGAGATAAAAAGATTTTAAAACAGATATGTCATCTATTTCAACATATATAAATATTTGTTTAAAAATCTGAACAACTCAGTCATCTGTTACAACAAATATAAATATCTGTTTAAAAATTCCAAAAGCTCAGTCATCTGTGACAATAGATAAAAATGTTCATTTGATAATTAATAAAATCAGATATATCATCTGTTACAACAGATATAAATATTTTTTTAAAAATTTCCAACAGCTAAGTCATCTATCATAACAAATGCAAATATCTATTTGATAATTAAATTAGATATGTAATCTATTGTAACATGAATGTACCTGTTTGAAAATTTTTAATAGCTTAGTCGTTTATTGCAACAGATTTCATAACAATTGATTTAGGTGGAACTAGGGATGAATGAATGAGCTCGCGGGGTCAACTACAAATCCAATTGAGTCTTTGCAATTGGATGACGTTGGTATTGTGTTCATCTCGACCCGAGTCATCAATCGATCACTCTAAGTTGAAATGAGTTCTCATCAACTCAATGTTAGTATAGTGATAGTACCTAAGTTGATTTAGGTGGAACTAAGAATAAATGAATGAGCTTGCAGGGTCAACTAAAAATCCAATCAAGTCTTTGCAATTGCATGCCACTGGTATTGCGTTCATCCCGACCCAGGTCGTCGATTGATCACTCTGAGTAGAAATGAGTTCTCATCAACTCAATGTTTTAAAAACTTTATCTTTTAGAATTTTTAAAATTAATTAAGATCAATTTGGACCAAATTAGCAATTTCAAAACTTGTCATTCTTTTCCAAAATTACAAATCAATCCATACAAATCATCCATTTATGCGAAAAACTTTTCATTTCAAATCTTAAGTTCTCGCTCTTCTCTCTCTCTCTCTCGGAGTGTCCTCTCCCTCTCAACAATACAAACAATACAAACAACGACTACTCAACATATTGCTCAACCCTTTAAAATAGGTCAATATCTTCCCATTTATGATTATATATAGTTGTTTTTCAACTTCATTCCCACTTGTATCCATTTTTTTCCCTATCTTCGCATGTAATAGAATTTGAAAAGAGTTCTACATTTGTTCTTTATTCTAAAAAATAGGGATTTTTAATTAATAATAAAAAATAAGACTTTTAGTTGTATTATCTTCGAGAATGGGTTAACAATTTTGAGTTTTGATGATAAAAAAGTAGGAAGAACCTGAGAAAACCCTAGTTTTTCTCTCAGTGTTTTGTTGACTGCCGTGGTATTGTTGGATGGTGTTTGTGGTGTTGTTGGTGGCTGTTGTTGTTGGTGTTGATATTTGTGTTTTTGGGCGGTGGTGTCGGTGGTCTTGGTGGTGGTCTTGGTGGCATTGGTGGTGGTCTTAGTGGCATTGGTTGTGGTGGTGGTGGTCCATCTGTTGCAATGGGTGGAAGATCTATTGAGAGATATTAAATAGGTCTTCAAACAGATTCCCCATTTGTTCACACTGATGGGTTATCCATTGGAGTATTTTCTTGTAATGTGGCAGAGAATAATTTATTAAAATTTCTCCACCTGTTGCAACAAGTGGAATATCTGTGGGGAGATATTAAATAGGTCTTCAAACAGATTCGGGTTCCCCATCTGTTCCAACTGATTAGTTGTCCGTTGGAGTTTTTTTTGTTATGTGGTAAGAATAATTTATTGAAATTTGTCTCACCTATTTTAAAAAAATTATGCAGACATCAAATGCAATGTATCTTTCATTTTTCTTTTATTTGTAGTTAAAAGATGTCTCCCAAAAGAAAAGAAACAAAAAGTGGAGAAAGTGGATCAACTTTCGATCACCAAACAAAAACGGCTAGAGTACAGATAGATTCGGAGGAACTTTCAGAACAATCTCAGTCAGGGCAAAATGAAGAAGAGGAAAGTGATAACTCCTCCTCACCAATAGGGAATGAAATAATATCAAAATTCCAGCATGATTCTGTCAAAACCATTAGTATTAATAACTTTTGAGTTGTGATGCCGATGAATTACCCTAATGCAGTATTTGGTGATCTTGTACTTAAACGTCAGTTGGGGAAACCTTTTGATGAACTTAGGAGTATTATGAAGAAGGAAAACATAGATGGACTTTTTAAGAAGAGCTTCTTTGCACACTTTCTTGAGCTTTCTGGGCCCCGCCCTTTCTGTTTCCTAATGATCATGGTATATGGCCTTCTCAAGCACAGGATCATATATGCGGGGGATGATAGAGGTCCGAAGGAGGACAGAAATAATATGGATGAAGTCTGGATCAACTATATGGCATGCCGGTTTATTTTGAATTGAAAGAGTTTGCCATTGTGACGGGCTTGAGATACGATCGTCCAGAAGAACCTGCCATCAAGAAAATACCCCACAAAGGGTCCAATAAATGCAAGGTAAAAAAAGATGGGTTTTTGGGAATTGTTGGACCTAGATACAAAGTGAAAGATTTGATAGCGGATCTCAAAAATAAAGACATACCAAAGCACTACAGGGAGAAATTATGCTTAGTTTGGTTTGTCTATTTCATTTTATTGGCAAAAGATGTCAATAAAGTCATAGAACGTGATTTGTTGGCACTTGCTGATGATTTTGTGAGATTCAATGATTATCCCTGGGGCTATGACAGCTACTACTTGACTGTCAAATATTTACTGAAAGAGCTAAAGCCAAAGACGACCACATTATACGGCTTTCCTTGGGCTTTCATGGTAAAATTAATCACTATTTTTACTTATTCATTAATTTATATGGAATATACTTGTGAATTTTTTTGTCTTGCTTCCTGTTTACAATTTTTAGGCTTGGGCATGTGAAGCCATTCCTCTCCTTCGAAATTATTTCACGGATTACCCGAATAAGGTTTCTCATCCAAGGATCCTTAGGTGGTTGGCTGCAGTAGAGAGCAACAAAAAAATATTGACGAGGCTGATCTCTTTAACGCTCTAGATAATGCAGTACGTCTTCTTTCAACTAAAATAATTTGTCTCAAAGAAAGATATTGAAACAGATGTTCCATCTGTTGCAAGAGATTACCCGTCAACTGCAACTGGTGCAATGGGTAATCTGTTACAGTAGACAATCCATATTTTGCAACAAATTAACCATATGTTGCTTTGTTCTTTGAACCCTAATCAACAGTTACCCATCTATGGTAAATTGTCCAATAGATGGGTATTCTGATGCAATATATTATCAATTTGTTTCAACGTACAGATCAGCTGTTGTGGTAGCTAGATCATTTGTTGCATAAGTTGGCTGTGTTAACATAACCCGAGCCCCATGTAACCCAACTAACTACAAATTATTATTATATGATTTAAATTCCTCCTGTCATTTTTTATAGGTTGTGCATCCTTAGATCGTGCCTATCATTGATGAGCTGGGGATGACTTCTTTTCTTACTCTAGTTCTTGTTAATACAAGAAAAACCCAATGATGGAGTTAATAAAAAAGGAATTGGATAGAGGAACATCCATAAGAAGAGCAGTTAGGCAAGGTCAGTCTAATATTGGAGCTCTTCACGACCTAACTCAAACTGCAACAGATTCGGGTGCTTCTTCTGAAGGTGTTACTGGTGGAGTTATTTGTGATGGTGGTAGCAATCCTGCTTCTGCTTCTGCTACCAGTCGTGATTATGAGCGTGTTGGTGCTTAGCAAAAAATAAATATGTTTGAAAACACCCTTTGCATAGGTCCTTCCTCTTACCCCTACACCGGTCCCTCCTACTCTTACAGTGGTCCCTCTTACCCCTCTTTACTCTTATATTCTCATTGCAAATACAAAGTGTGCATGGATAGAGAGGATAAACTCCTCGACAAGCTAGAAGTTATTGTTAAAGCTACCGAGGAGTTGAAATCCAGGAGGGGTGTCATACCATCCAACGAGGTAAGGGAGCCATACACTCCTACAGTGAAGGTTAGGAGGAAGAGAATTAAAACTAGGCAAATTCTCTTCATTCTGAAATCAGCAAAAAATGCAACCCCTCCCCTGATTCAATAGCAGTTGAAGTTCAGGGGCCGCCAAACAAGGTGGACATATTTGCAGTGCTTGGAAAGGAGAAAAAAAAGGAACTAGAAGAATTCATCAAGATGAAGGTTTAAAAATAATACACCATGCATTCATTTGCCGCCAAAGACTTCTCGAATATGACAAATATGTACGTGTGGTACAAGGACAAGGTAAGTTTACTTTAGCTAACCTACCCTTCCAATATACTCCATGAAGAAGAATATACGCAACAGATGTGTAATCTGTTGCAACAGCTTGGTATTCTGTTGCAACATAATACACATCCGTTGCATAAGTTGCATTGGTTGGATAATCTATGAATTGATTCAGAGAACCCTCTGTATTGGATTCTTTCCACTGTATTTTTATTCTTTTCAATTACTAACCTATTTAAAAATTATCTTCTTATGCCACAATATGTTGATGAATTCTCTGCCTCATGAGGGGAAGATAATTAGCGTACTGCTTATGATACTGCTGATAGGATAATGGACCTCAACTTTTACAATAATTTCAAAGATAGGTATGTTGATCTTCATAATCTAGCTGATTTCGGTTGCCTGGGATTTGATCAGTTAGTTTCTACATTCCAATGGGATGAAGAAGCGATTAAATATGTTAGAGGGAAGAGGCCATATCCACATGGCAAGAGCTGGACCAAGGCAAAGAGAATCTTTGCAGTCATGAACGTGGATGTCACCCATTTTCTCACTATTGAGATACTACGATATGAGGGAAAGATTAAGGTTTATGATAGCAACTTACCTATGTTCAGTGAGAAGACATTTTTAACCCACATGCAACCACTCTTGAAGTTGTTGCCCAAGTTATTGACGCAGAGTAAGCTGATGGATCATTTGCCGACTGAAGTCTTGGTGAAGGAATCATGGATTTTTAAAGGTTGAAATAAGAACATCCAGCTCCCAAAAAATACAACCGGTGCAGCATGCGGGCCGTACTCGCTTGCATACATGGAGTGTTTGCTAACTGGCACACAAATGACAGGTGTGTACGACACTGTTGTGGGAAAGATGCAATGAGTCTGGGCATATGGGGTACTAACTAAATGGTTAGAGCCCGTGTATAAAAAATAACATGTACAAAGATAGAGACGAACACGATAACAAATTTTCATTTCAAGCCAATTCACTATCATATACGGGCAATAATTTTTATGTCTGGCAAAGTTAAATTTTTGTAATGCAACAGATTTTATATCTATCATAATAGATATAGTACCTGTTGTGACAGATTGATTATTTGTTGGAATAGGTTGGTCATCTGTTGCATTATGCGGATGTTCCCCGTCTGTCTGTTGCAACATATTTACGATCTATTGCAATATATAACTTATCAGTTGTAACTGATCAGTAATCTATTGGAGAAAATAAACATAGTAGGAAGACCTATTATATAATTTCCAGCAGATGACCTTCGTGTTGCATCTCATGTTACAATATATGTCTAAATCTGTCTGATAAGATATGTCATTTGTTGCAGCAGATGCATTATCTGTTATGATATTTGAATCTAGTACTCCATTTGAATTAACATGTTCAAAACTCAGAATTAATTATATTCATAGACAGAATAAAATAAATCAAAGCCTTCGAAATTACATGAAATAAAATAACTCAACAAATAAATGAAATGTAAAAAAAATCATTACGAGTACAAACGATCTGCTCTACAAATAAATCAACAAGTTAAACCAAGGAGGATAGGTTATTACATTGACAGAATCGAGCTATAAATATCTAATCAATATGGACAATTTGTTCTTCATCCAGTGCTATGGAATTCGGCTTTTGTTGTTATGGATCTTTAATGTCGGTTGCGTACGGCTTGTGAGCTTTTGCTTCTCCATATTTCCATAAAAGAGCAGCATATCTTTTGCGGAGTAATCTGACAACAAGTTCATCATTTGGTACTTGTAATCCATCGCTCAAATACTCGGTATAGGCGGCAACAAAAGGACCGCAATCGTTGCATTATAAAAAATAGATAATCCATATCTTGCAGTTCATGCATGTGTTGTGAAATTTGTGAAATGAAACTAAATAATGACACTTAAACTTACAGGCTACTAATGGTTTGTTGAGCAATTCCGTCAACATATTGTACATTAAATCGATTAGCCATTTTATTTCGGTATGCTTCAATCGTTGACCAATCAGTACGAACCTTTTGATCCAAAAAGCCACTCATATCAAGGTAAGTAGGCAATATTTTGGCTAGCTTTTATATATCAAACGATGGCCCAAAATGTCTCCTTTGCGACGTCAAGTCATAAACTCAGATGCGCCTCTCTTTTAGAACGACGATAACCAACACCCAATGGAATTCATCACCACAATTGATTGGGATGCACCCTTCATCGACCAAATGCCAAGGTAAGCCAGCCGGAATGCTAAAACCTTTGATGATGTTGATTAAGCATTCCTCATTTTGGAAAATTTCCAGCTGCTGTTGACAATACCTATCGTAGGCATTATTGATGTAAACTTTGTACAAATAATTTCCTGTTGTGTATCTGTATTGTTCTTACGTTTGTAACTTGGCCTTCTTTCGGAGGTAGTAAAAAATGACATCGATGTACTGCACATATTATCAAACATTTTGGATTATATGAAAAAATCAATACGCAGATGCAATTAAATAAAGTATTAATTAATAGTAATATGTATGGCCTTTAAACCTCATCATTCCAGCAAGTTTGGGACTGTGACATCAAATAAAACCAATTCTTCATTTCGGGATGTGCAACAACAAAGTCGAACATATCAAAACCAAGACTCGATTCGTTCACTTTGTAGAACTCGTCATTTTGTTTTCTACATGATGATTTATATGTGTTAATGTCAGGTTCTTACAACAAGAGTTGTATAAACTAATATCCATAAAATTAATTTATGTACCTGTCGGCATGATGCTTTAACAGGCCATTGGCAATCCATTCTGAATAGTCGTTGATCAACTATATTAGTTTTTTTAGAGCCTCATCCGAGATGTTGAATTCTTCAAACGGGTAATTCTTTCGTTCTCCCAAATTGACAGGCTCCACTTTTTCTTCATTTTTGGAAGCAGTTGATGTATTATCAACTGTCATATTATGTTCTTCCGCAGTAGTTGTGACATCCACTTGGAAAGCCAGAATTGTCAATGCTAAGTAGAGATATACAATAAATTTTCCATCTGTTGTAACAGATGATTCTTATGTTGCATCAGATGGATTATCTGTTGGGACAAGTTTGAATAGGTAAATCAGTCCAGTACAATAATTTCGAATAGATGACCCATCTGTTGTAATATAAGACTCATCTGTTGAAACAGATAACAAATCTGATGCAACAGGTTAGACAACAGTTGCAACAGATGTATACATCTGTCTGATAATTTTCAGCAGATGTATCATCTTTTCAAACAGATATGTGCTTGTTTGTTTTTTGGAATAGATGATGTACATTCACCTTCTTTAGCTCATGCTGCTCTTCTGTGGCCCTTGCACACTGAACATCAGTGCAAGACAAAGACAGAGGTGTTGGAATCTTGATTTTTTTGATGATTGATGATGTCTTGGAAGTGTCTTTCCTTCTCTTTTTAGCCGCCTTGATCTCTAGTGGAGTGTTTGGATATGAAATTACCTTTGATGGAATAACACCCCTCTTAGATGTCATTTTCTTTATAGAAGCAGTTAGTGCATTAATAGCATTAATCACTCCATCGTGTTTTGCCTTGCAGTCTTGACATTTGCATGAAGAACATTCGCTAGATGCGGCAAAATCTGGAGAAAAATCTGTACAACCATTATGATCATAATCATAATGGCTTGTTGTTTCCAAAACTGTAAGAGGAGCATCATTAGCCCCACCCTCAAAAATTATTTTTTTTGTGATGGCTGTTGCTCCAAACAATTCCATTTTTATTCCATCAACGATCTTAGGATCCGATAAAGTTTGCACAAATCGTAAAGTAAGAAAAATAACATCTTCAACTCTTGGTTGGTCGGAATAAGCCACAGATGGATAATCTAAAATAAATCTGTACATATATTAAGAATGATGATGAAATCATTTAATCATTAATTAAAACAAAAAGTTGATTAGAATTGGACTTACTGCTTCCTTGGGGGAATTGAAAAGATCAAGAAATTTTACATTTTTATCGATTTTGGCCAACAACCATCTCAGAATTCTTGGACAGGAAACTTCTTCCTAGTAGTTCACTTGTTGCCTCAAATAAGGAATGGCTTCAAATGGCCAAGCCTATAACATAACGCCAATCAAAAGCATTATTGAATAAAAAATGATGAATCATATCATGATAAAAGAAATATTTACCATGAAGGCCCATGGAAAACCATATAAGTTGACTGTTTTTGGCGTTAACGGAGTCAACAAATATTCGATAGTCATTTTGAAGATTTCATAACCCCAAGGACAGCTGTAAATGCATCAAGATCCTCGGAGAGATTTATTAAACCGAGGCTTATGTTGTTGTTAACGTCTCTCGCCCAAAGAATATTATGTACAAACCAAATCAAGCACAATGATTGCTTGTGCTTCTTTGAAAGTCCTTTACCTTTCAATGCTTCAATCAGATTTTTGTTTTTGAAGCTTGGACCAACAATGGACACCAGGTCATCACGATCACTCAATTTGCCTTTTCCTTTTTTAGGTGTGCAGGGCGCTTTCTTTTGGGTCAGAATAGGTATAACTTGAGAAGGAGAAGGAGGATAACATTTTAGCCTGATAACTATGGTAAACTCCTCCTAACCAAAACAAATAGGCATGCCAGAGTAATTTATCCACACCTCATCCATCTTATCTTTGTTTTCATACATAAACCTGTGCTTGAGAAGATCATATACTATTTTCATCTAGAAACCAGCATTGCTGTCCTCCGACAAATCAAGATATTTCAGAAAGCAGCTTTCCCTGAAATAGGATTCTAATTTTTGTTCTCAAAGTATTTTTCTGAAGGCGTCGAAAGATTTTTCTATGACTAACTTAACCACTAGATCACCCGTTAAATCTATGGCACCATCGCACTGCATTCTCATAGGGTAATGATCAATCCTAAAGATTTTGACCAACTATTCGACGGAAGGGCTATTAGTATTTGGATCATCTCTTTTGAAAGATTCCTCCTCCCCGTGTTCATTATCTTCTGCTCTTGATTAAGATAATGCTTGTAAAGTAAGCTCATAGAGTGGTGTATGTAGCTGAGCTGCTGCCCTTGTTTCTTTACTTGGACTTGATTTGATTTCTTTTATTTTGAAAGCCATGTTATCTTAAATTAACAGGAACATAACATAGATTATAATTGATTAATATATAACAGTAATATAACAGTTCTAACAGACAACTAATCTGTTGCACCAGGTATGTTATCTGTTGCAACATATAACTGACCTGTTGCAACGGATGAGTAATTCTTGGGAACCATAAAAGTTGCACCTGGTATTTTATCTGATGCAATACATAACTGTCCCGTTGCAACGGATGAGTAATCTATTGGAAACAATAAAAATAGATTACTACTCTGTTGCACCAACTATTTTATCTGGTGCAACATATAACCTACTTGTTGCAATGGATGAGTAAACTTTTGGAAAGAATAAAAATGGATCATTAATCTGTTGCACCAGGTATGTTATCTGTTGTAACAAATAACTGATCTGTATGAGTAAATCATTGGAAAGAATAAAAACAGTCCTAATTTTTTGTACAATGAAGAGTAAACCATTGAAAAGAATAAAAATAGATCACTAATAAGTTATCTATTGGATCAATATTATTTAGATTTCTTCCAAACAGAAGATTCGTCTGTCGTAACAGATGAATGATCTGTTAGATTGTTCATCTGTTGCATCAGATTTTCATAGTTACATCAGATTTTTAATCTGTTGCATCAGATTTTAAAATGAAGAGTAAACCACTGAAAAGAATAAAAATAGATCACTAATCAGTTATCTTTTGGATCAATATTGTTTAGATTTCTTCCAAACAAAAGAGTTGTCTGTCGCAACAGATGAATGATCTATTAGATTGTTCACCTGTTGCATCAGATTTTTATAGTTCCATCAGATTTTTAATCTGTTGCATCAGATTTTCATCTGTTGCATCATATGTTTTATCTATTACATCAGATATTTCAACTATTGCAATACCATTTCTACCAAGACAAATAATAAATCAACCCAGCAAAACCAACATATCACACACATATATACACACTAAGAACATTAACTGTGACTAAAAATCACCAACAAATTCGAATCAACAGTACGATAACGAGAAGAAGAAATACAAAAATGCCAGAAATTAGGGTTTTATTCAATCCACATTTCAATACCAGAAGAGTAGTTGGCTCAAGTTTCTCTGTTTCTTCATAATTTTTTATTTGTGAAAAAAGAAATAGGAGGATAAAAAACTCAAAGTTATTGTCGGCGGAGGAGTATTCACGTTGGTTGATGGTTGCAAGTCAAAAAGAAACTCGCCAGGCTATTTATCATCGGAGGTTGAAGGGAGAAATTTTGCAGAACTGTTGGTTAGGAGAAGCTGGAGAGAGAGAGTGGTTGATTAGGATTGAAGAAGGGTGTGGGTTGGGTTGATTTGTATTTTTGAAAAGATTAGAAAATTTTAAAAATATTAATCAAGTCCACAATTAACTTAATCAAGTTTCCTAATGTTGTTTGACCCTATCTGTTGGTCAATATCACCAATCCTTCATTCAAGACTTAAAAGACATCTTTCCTTCAATTTTTTCTAATAACACGGGGTTACAATAACTTTAATACGGACCGGGTGGGTTGACTAGTATTATAATGAAGGAAATAAAGAAAAGAAAATTGAGTTGTCTTAGTGGAAGGTCCAAAATTTCAACTATATAATAAGCATAGGATGAAAGTCTTTTTGTCAAAAACAAAATACACCAAAGTATCATTGTTTCACCAATGACCCCTCGAAGTGCTTTGCTGTTCTCTTCTTCTTTTCTTCTCATTTTTCTTGTATTCTCTTTTGAGAAAAGCCATGCTTTGGAAGATAGAAAAGACATAGAATCCCATTTCCATACTATCCAACTAACCTCTCTTCTTCCGTCCTCTTCCTGCAACCCTACTACCAAAGGTAATTATGTTAATCAACTCTCCTTTTACATAATTATCCTCATAATAATTAAGCACACATACACAACAAAATTAATCTAATATGAATAAAGTATGTGTTTTAGTGTTGTACATCACTATATCACCATTTCTCATTATAAATCCTTTTCCATGATTGTTCTTTGGTGTGGTGGAAATGGAAGAACACGGGAGGAAATATTGTAGTCTCTCTGTTTCAATTTTGTTGTAGTCTTTTCTTCTTATGTTTTGTATGTAAATATTATTAGAGCATATAATTCATACATTCAATGGAAGCATGATATTGAATTAAAAATTTACATATTGTGAGATAATGTACTCTAAAATGAAAATCAGAAAGCTACTTATCTATTGAAGCTTTCACAAATCTCTTTGAAAGCCTTGGTCTTTAGATTTGCAGTCTTCTACAACGTTATGACAAACTTTTCAAATCAAAACTAGTGTGGATAAGTAATTAGCTTTCTGGAGAAAGGATAAACCGTCTTTTGAAATAACTAGCCACTTTTATTCCCACTTTTCTACCGAAGAAGTGAAGGGTAGAGTTGGGCAATGAGTGCAAAACGTTTTTGCTTTTAAAACACCGTTTAATGAGCAAAATATTTTTTTACTTTTAAAGTCTTACTTTTATTTCTTTTATTCTTTATTTATAGACGATCAGTAAATAATTACTTCTTCTATAACGACATTTCTTTTTCAAATTTGATTAATTAATGAGGCATAGCAGAAACTACAAATTTATTATTTGAGGTTTTCAATTATGAGATTAATTCGCAAATGAATACATAGAGAAAAAAATGTACCTAGCACATATATTTGATGAGTTCGTAATTGAAAGAGCTAATTTTTTGAGGAAAAATGTTAAAGAAGATAATAAATGTTGAAGAAAATAAATGGACCTTGATCCAGCAATTTAGAAGTCGTTGTTGGGTCAGTGACTTGTAAGTCACTGTGGGTCTAGCGATTTATAAATCGCTGGCCCACCAACAACTTTTTTTAATTATTTTATTTATTTTTAGCATTTCTCTGTATAAATTTCTTCTCCGCATATTTTGTTTGAATTAATTCTTTCTCTTTCAATTCCTTCTTTTATTGAATAAGTTTTAGAGGTTTTTTTTCATTGTCTAAAAGATGAATGAGGATTCAGTAAGAATAGATTTATATTGGGGTTGTCATATTTTATACGAAGTCAGTTGCGTAAGAAATAGTCAATTGTCTGTAGTTGTGCAAGTGTGTCCATTATCTCATAAATATGAGAGATCGTCTACTAAGGAACAAAATGAGTATAAGTAATTCAAAAGAAGTGGTGTGTAACACCCCGAATCTGGTACCCAAAATGCTACACCGTGGCTATGACCCCGAAGGAACACAAGCTAACCCATGACTGATATCTGTAACTAAGCACTGAATAATATACTAAAATTATGTGGAATACGTAAAACCTGGGGCCATAAGGTTCAAAACTGAATAAACACCTGATAAAACAATGTCTGGAAATGGTACAACAAATACCAAAATAAATTTGAAGTAACTGTCTGGCCTGCTATAGTCTGAAAGCCTCTAAACTGTCTGAATAAGGAGTTGATAGGATAGGTCCCTAACTAACTCCGACAACTGAATTAAACTGAAAGCTAAAATAGCAATGTAATCATCATGTTCTCAAAGGATGAGGACTCACAGCTGACTCTGACAGCTGATCTGGGATGCTATTGATGCTCTGGAGCTCGTACTTCTAAACCTATGGTATAAGACACCATAGCGCAAATGCGTTAGTACTTTGAATGTACTGGTATGCAAGTGGGGTAGGCTGAATGCAAATGGTTTATATGCATGAACAATACCAACTGACTGACTAACATGAACATGAGAATACATGCATGACTATGTAGCTGTAACTGAGATCGTGATAGGACTGGATATTGAGTCTACTGATAATGACCCCTGAGTCACTGATAAGTGAGAAAGACTAACACTATATTACTGAATACTGAGGGACTGATACTATTTTACTGATACACGAATAACTATTTCTGACAGTTCTGATTATGAAAAACTGGTTTGGTTGATTATTTCTGACAGTCTTGAAGCTAAATACTGATAACATGAGTTTTGAGAACTGATATAACTGATAACATGAGTGATTGTATCTAACAGTCCTAAATCTGATGAAACCAGCTGAGTTCCGTACTGCATCTGAATTTGACTGTATATGATAGTCCTAAAATCTGAAGAACTATCTGAGTTATTATACGAGATTGAGACTGAGACTGAGACTGTGACTGAGACTGTAAGAGGTAATCATCTAATCGACATGCCCCAAAACTGAACTGGTGGGGTCCAACCTGTAACCCCAACTGGAAGTGTGTCAATACCGTGACAGGGGTAAAAACCTGTTGTGAGTATACCCTCGATAATAGGGAGCTCTTTTGTTAACCCCTCCTACTAGGTAACCCAAATGATATATATATATATATATATATATATATATATATATATATATATATATATCCCTAAACGCGTACGGTGCATCTCAACCTACGCTGGCTACGTAGTTCTGGAACACAAGGATTGCTTCTAAGGATCACACTCTTCACTAAATAATAGGTGAGTCTCCATCCTTGGGTTCACTCGGTGCTGAATTCTACTCCCAACTAAATAGACACTGAACTAATTAACTAAACTGAACTGATTTAATTGAACTGAACTGATTAACTGATAGTATTATTTAGCGGAGCTAAACTAAATTTGCTGAGTTTCGTTGACCGAAGGAATACTACTGAGATATGAGGACTAACCGAGAGTACTGAAGTTAATGAGACTTACTGGGAATGCTGAGATCACGGAGGTTACTGAACTACTGAGATTACTGAGATTTCTGAGATTTACAGAGTCACATGACTGACTGAGTTCTATGGATTATGACTTGTCTGAGAGTATCATAAAAACATGACACGGCTTTAGGCACACAACTAAGTTGTCGAGTAGAAGTACCCCTAGGACTCAATGGAAAGAAACTGACATAACATGGATTACTCGAACACATGACCAATAACACAATTCATAATTCATATATTGAAGCACTTCATCAAACAAGTGATTGCATAAACTTGTACATAAATGGGGATTTCATAATATCATGTTAGTTGGGCACTTTTCCTTCATATAGGCATTCAATCAAACACATGGTAGGCATAGCACATGTAGACAACATTATACAACAATTAATCATCATGATTCATCTCTAATTTCATCATCTAGGGTTTATTCATAGGTTCACATGAATATACATCTATACAAATCAATTCCATATAAAATTGACCACCCAATATGGATTTGAATTCAATTGATCATTCTCAACATACAAAAAATAAACCCAACATGAAGTTCATAAAGAAATCCATAAACTTAAACTTAGAAAAGAGATTCTTGGGCTTTATGGATGAAAGGAGTCCATGAAGAAACACTACGCACACCTTGGTTCGTAAATAAACGAAGATTGACAGAGGAAATTCTTGAACTTGAATCTTCTATGAAAAACCATATTGTGTTCTTGAGAGGATTTTGAGATAATAGAGTATATTTTGGTGTAATTGAGGTTCAAATCCATATTTTTGAGCTAATATAGGGTAGAGAAATTGACAGTTTTAACCCTAGGACACGTATTTTAATTCTTGTGAAAATTTCTCGATTCTCATCTTTGGCGCGACGCGCCACTATCGCACCAAGTCACTGAAACTGGACAATTAGGAATCTGCATGGTGGTGCGATGCGGAGCTATCACGTTGCCACCTTGTTTGAGACCTAAAAGTTTGGCGCGATGCGCCACTATCGTAGAGCAACACTAAAAATTGACAATTGCCATTTAAGTTGGCTCCGCGACGTACTGATGGCTCAGGTGATACACTATCTCATTCAAAAGGCTCTAACTCTTCGCCCAATAGTCGAATTTGGGCGAATTTCATATTGATGAAAAGCGTATGGAATTTCCCACATGACAAAAAAGTAAAAATCTTGAAAATACCACATCTATAAAAGTGGATTCATCTTTCAAAGAAATCTTATAATATTCTTGGGGAAAAATTTCAAGCTAGAAAAAGTATGGGTATTACATGGTGTTTATCACTGAACGATATTCAACGTCTTTTTCAGCCAATGGAGTTACAACGTACGGTGAGACTTGTATTTGAAGTGATGATTCTTTGTCTTTATCTCTTCGTATTGTTGAAATTTTTTTTAATTGCATTAACTTAACAAGTCTTGATAGGTGTGTGTCAATTGAATGTTGGCCTACTATTCAAGAACCCACCGGCAATGAGTTTGATCTTTGTGAAACTACATAGTTATTGAATTTGAGTGTTGGTCTTCAAAGGATATAGTCCAACAACAAACAGTTGAAGGATTTGATAGGAACTCTAATGTTATAAATAACTTGACTTAACCACGGAGAAGAAATAAAGAAAGACTTAAAATAAATTAAAAATTAAAGGACGTCACTGGTGGGCCAACGACCTATAAGTCACTAGACCCATGATAACTTATAAGTCGTTCGCCCACCAACAACTTTTAAATTGCTGGGCCAAGGACGTTTGGTCTCATTTGATTTTGGAGAAAAGACATTGTGTAGCATTTTTAAAAAAAGAATAGCTCAAGTTTGGGCATATGGACATATAATGTCCAGTCGGGTAAAAAAATTTCATTTTATGGCCATTTTCTATTCCTTCCCAATTTAGGTTATTTTGGCCTATGTAGTTCAGATACAGTTTATATACCATATTGATACAGTCAATATCCAATATTGATACAATTTTCAACTTGGGCCATTTGGCCCTTTTCTAAAAATATTTCTTTTTTTTTTTTTGTATAAATTTTTTAATGAAAAATATTCTATTATTTTTAGTTGTTTAAAAATAATAATTGAATATAATGATATAAAAATGGTATAATTGTTATATAGAATATGTATCTATATATGATATATGTATAGAAATTGTATAGTTCTATTAAATATGTATATGTATAAAATATATATCAAAAATATATAGAAAGTGTATAAAAATTATATAACTGTTGTATAAAATGTGTAAAAAAAAAAGTACAATTATTGTATAAATTGTGTATCAAAACTATATAATTTTCGAATAGAATATTTATATATATAAAAATTGTATAAAAGGTGTGTAGAAACTGTATTGAACAAGCCAGCAAATTGAAATGGCTAGAAAGTGCAATTTAAATTTCATGCTCATTTTTGTGAAAATAGTTTGATCTAGAGTGTAGTTTCTGTCCTTTTTCCTTTGATTTTTTCAAAACATTTATTGTTTCTTTTGATATTTTTGCTCCAAAAATTTGCTTTTCAACTCCGGACTCTATAGTTAAAAATTCATAAAAGAACTCCACAAATTAAAGTTACCCAAATTCACAAGACTACTCAAAAAGTAACAAAATGACAGATAATCCTACTTATACCAAAAGGATCTTCATTAATCACGTTACTTTGCAATTATTCATGTTTTCATATTCGCCATTTGTTGTTTTATTTTATTTCTTCTCTCACTTTCATTTTTATTATTTCGAGCTCCACCTTGACATGCAAGTTTCTGAAAAGTTAAATAATTACAGGAAAAAAGTTAAAAAAATGAGAATCGAGATAAGTCACTAATAGTGAAGATTAAAATAAATAAAGGAAAAAGGGAACAATTTGGTGAAGAGTTATCCAAAATATAACCTAGCAACCAGTCAAAATGTAATCAATATCTTAATGATTTTTGCTGGAATCAATCAAAGTATTTCAGCCAAACTTTCCAATAAGAAAATTGAAGTTTTCCTTACTGATTTATTTATCCCCCCCTTTCTAATTTTACTAAAAAACTAAAGTTTATATGTAACATGCGAAGATATTGATGCAAAACCTCTTGTTGCCAGCTAAATGTCTCTAGTTATTACACCATATTCTACTTTTCAACTCTTCGTGTAATTAATAGTAAGAAGTAGAATGGTTGTGGTCATATAAAGTGAGACTAAATTTGCATAGCAAACTGTGTTAGTCTTGCTAGTTTTGCAATGCATTCTTGGTACTTAGAGAAATAAGTGCTTGTAGTCCGTGACATGTCGACACATTCTAGATTTAATCATTATAATATATGATTAATCATATTTAATTTTGTAAAAATAACATAAATCTCAACCTTATTAGAATTATTTACACTCTCTCTCACTTCTTTAATTACTTTATTCTCTCTCGCGATTCATATACATAACAAAATCGATATATACATAGAAACCTTTGTATATGACAAGACCAACATATACATAACAAGACCGATTCATATACATAAGAAGTATGACGAGACCGACATATATATAACAAGGCCGACATATACATAACAAAGCCGATTCATATACATAACAGGGCCGACATATACATACAAGCTATGTATATGTATTTTTAAAGAAAAATAAGATTTTTGTAATATGTTTGGAGAAATGAGATTTTTTGTAATAAGTGAAACTTAAGTTGTGGGTTTTCATTAATTCAAATGTTCATTTGTAGTCCCTCTTCACGTGACTCTATATAAATGTAACGAACTAATAACTATTGAGCTATTTAATAATTACATGTGTTATGTTGATTGATCTTCATAAATGCTTAACACAAATTTTACGGAGACTGGACTGATTATAACATATTCCACTCAACTTAATTTATGAAAGTACTCAGGGGCTGATCTAGAGTTCTGGGTGGGATTTTTCGAAAACTCAGTAATTTTCATGCGAATCTAGTATTTATATAGAGAAATTTTGTAAATATATAAAAATTCTAAGTTACTAACTCATAAACTAGTTGTATTATTGGTTTAATGAAGTAGAGAAACTCATAATAAGTTTATTAAACTCTTAATTGTGGGTTGAAATTCCCTTAGTTACTATTTGGTTTTATTTGCTCCATAAGTTTCCTTGTTTCCATAGCTTGTTTGGATGATATACGAGAGAGAGAAAAAACTTTCATTTAATTTTTTTCTCTTCATATTATCTACTATCAATATTTCCAACATAAACACAAAGCATCTATTTATGGCATATAGTTCTCAAAACCAAACATGAAGAATGAGGAATGGACAGATGTAAGAATAAATCAATTTTATTTTGAATCAAATGACGAGAGCTGAAAATCATTGTTTTGTCTTTATTCATCAAAAACAAAAAGAAAAAAGAAAAAAAACCAACAATTACTTCAAATTACTTTAACTTTTTAGGGGAAATTATTGCACGTGTTACCTTACTTCACGTTGGTGTTGTTGATATATAGAAATGCAATTTAACTACTATTACTATGTCTGTCCATTTATTATATTGGAAATTATTTTTGAACTTCTCCTTTACCCACACACATTTGTTTCAATTTATGTGTTGATATTTAACTTTTGAAATATCTCTTATAACGTCAGAGATGATTATAAGAGAATATCTATCATACATAACGAAATAAAAGGTTCAAAATTTAAAAATATAGACAACTGTTTTTTTTCTTTGAAAAATAGATTAAAAGAAAAGGTGACGTCAAAAAAAAGAAATATTATTATCAAATATTCATACATAGTTTCTAGAGACAATTTTGATACCTATCCGCTTTTAAAACTTATTTTGAGGTTTAGACATCAATTATTTTGATTTATTTTTTAAGGTTAGGATATGAAAAGGACAAAAAGTGGGTCATGGATGTGGGGTCATGGGCTTCTTTAACATTTTTAAAACTTGAAAAAAAAATTCAACTTGTTAAAAAATACAACATGGTCCCCTTTTATATTTATTAACTTTCCATAAAATTATTTAATATTTCCAACTACATTTCTCTCTCCTCAAAATCCTACTTCAGGTGATTGTTGTTTTGATATTTTTGAAAAAACATTTGAACGATTATTGCTTCCTCAAGCGAAATTTTTCAGTTTCTCTTGGTCAAGTAAGTTTAATGTTCTTCCCCGATCAGTTTTAGATCCATTTTAGTAATTTTTTATGACGTTCTAGGTTGGGGATCTTTGATTTTTGAAGAAATTGCATTGTTCTTTGTTGAATTAATCGAAATTTAAGTGTTTTCAATTAACATTGTCGATTTTGCATGTTTAATAGTGTTTTGCTTTGGATAATGAGTAGAAAAATTTCAAATTTTTGTACTTATCTTGCTTATTGTTGTTGAATTTCTTATACTGAATTGGACCCATTTTAATAGTGTTCTTAATGTTGTGAATTGCACTGCTAATATCTGGTGAGTTGAAACTTGATTTGCATGTTTGAAGTGAGGCGTTTTCCTTTTTTCTTAATAGACCAGTGGTCGATAAATCAACCATTACAGATTTATTTTTGCTACATTTTTTGTTTTCATTAATAGGCCAGTGGTCGATAAATAGACCACTGCAGATTCATTTTTTGCTGTAGATCATAAATGGTGAGAAGAATTCATAGAGCAGTTAAAAGGTCTGCTTCCACTGCTTTTAGTAGTAAGAAGCAAAAATTCGAAGAAGTTTTGAAAACTTCCAAGAGAAAAAAATCCATAGTCGATGAATCGGAATCGAAATTGGAAACCGAATAAAAAATCCTTACAAATATTTTTGAATACGACAAAAGTAGTGCAAACGAGAATGCCGATGTTGAGGATAGTGAAGGTATAAACGAGGGAGAAAGCGAAGAAGAAAGTGAAAGTGATAGTGGGAAAGGTGAGGATAAGAGAGATAGCGGAGATGGTGAGGAGGATCCCCTATCCTTGCCAATTTATCGCGAGAGATCTCCGTTGAGTCCTACGGCCTAACTACCTGGATGGATGATCTTGGTTCTTTTCCTGCAAAGATTCTGTGAGAGCAAGAATGACGGTGTATCGAGAGTTTAGACGGATTTTTATTGAACAAAAGTTGTATACTGATTTTAAGAAGATTTGTTTCGGATACTTGAGGCATATCCCAAAATATTTTTAGTTTAATGGACAGATGATCCATTATATGTTGTTGCGACGTATAAAAAAACACAAAAAGCTACTTGAAATTTAGTTTTATGTGAATGGTAAGCCAACTTGTTTCGGCTTAAAGGAATTTGCTTTGATTACGAAGCTGAATTGTTCGGCATATACCCGTGAATCAAAAATGAACAAAGTCCTCCAAAATGGAGAAAGCTTTCATTTTAAGGTGATGAAGAACAAGAGCATTACTGCTGCAAAGTTGATTAGCCTAATGAAAGGTAATAGGCTGAATAATCAACAAAAGTTAAAGTGTGCTTTGGTTTGGTTCATGCATGCGATGCTGCTGGCAAAGGAGCCGTCAAATAAGGTGGATTCGGACCACATCAAGATGGCGGCTGATTTAGAATGCTTCGGGGGGTATCCATGGGGAAAAGAGTCCTTTGGGCTAACCTTGAGCTATCTGACAAAGAAGACTGATCTGACCAAGAAGAAATAAGCTTTTGTCAAGAGAAATAATGCATCGTGCGCGTTATATGGCTTTCCCTGAGCGTTTCCGGTACTTATAATCTACCATTTTATTGATTTATTATAGACTCCTACATTTTTATGGAATAATGCATAGACACTGTAGATTTACTTCTTGTTCTATTGATTATAGGTTTGGATATATGAGTCCTTTCCTCATCTGGGAAGGTACACCGACAAGTCATTGGACTCTCCTCTGTCCATTTCTCGTCTTTTTAGATAGCACACGTTGAAGTGCAACAACAAAATGAAAGGCGACCCGTTTTAGTACAAAGAAAACAACCCAAAGGTAAACTTATTCTTATTATGAAAGATATGATACTAATATTATTATACTAGCGAATGTCGTGTAATTTATTTTTATTTTTCTACAGATTGTGCACCTGTACCTTACTCCTACTTTCCGTGAGATGGAGCAGAGATATATGAAAACATTTAAATCATACACAGATGAAGTTAAGAATGTGTCCATCGATGCATTGAGGGCGCATCTAAAAGGCATGACTGTCCTGACTTCATCAGCGGAGGTCGTGAATGAAGACAAAGATTTGGATGGCCACCATTACATTCTGAGTCCACCACGCGCTTATGATCATGTTGGTTCAAGTGGACTCAAAACTTCACCGAACGCTTCTAATAGCGATGACCTGTGTGAGCGTGTTGCTTTGATCGAGAAAAGTGTACTGAATATTGCTTTTTTTGTTAGATATAAGAGGCTGAGGAGAATCGAGAAGAATAAGAAAATTAATTTATTTTTTGCTCTTCCAATTTAATTTTCTTGCATATGTTTTGTAATCCTTTTAAAATAATACAGTGCACCTCGACAGTCCCCCTCTTAGCTGGTATTAAGTAAACCTCGACGAACTTGCAGTCACAGTAACGGACATTGCTGCAACAGATAAAAAAGATGAAGAAGAGAAGAAAGAAGAAGAAACAGAAGAGGGGAATGCAGCAAATGAAGAAGATGCGAAAGAAGAAGAAGAAGAAGAAGAAGAAAAAGAAAAAGATGAGGAGATGACATATGAAGCATAAAAAGAAAATGAGGACAAAACAAAAGAAGATGGTGAAAAGAAATCTGAAGAAGAAAAAGACAAAAATGAGAAGGCAGTTGAAGAAGAATTAGTGGTCGAACAAGAGGTTGAAACAACTGAAGAAGAAAAGAAATCACCAGAAGAAGAAAAGAAGAAAAATAAGAAGAAAGAAGTTGAAGAAGAGGATAAAAAAACATGAAGAAAATAAAGTGGATGTGATGGGCATTGTTGCGGAACTCAATCAAGAAAACAGGTAGTTTTGTGGATTTAGAAAAAACAATTTTCTTAATGATTTATTTTTTTAGTGATTTGTTCTTTATGGATAATTGGATTACATATATTTGACAGGTCAATGATGGCATTTATTGATGAAATAATGTTCAGTTATTCCATTGTCTCATTAGATTAAACAGCTTGCTGCATTGCGTTACTATTTTAGGTATTGTCCTAATTTATAGTGGTTAATTGGAAACATTGTAGAAGTTGTTCTCTATAATTAATAGACTTAACAAACTATCATTTGAGTAATTCATATATTTACTTAAAGTAACTATCATGGTTTATAGAGGTCGATGATAAAAGACATAGACATAATTCTCTATTAATTATAGATTACATCCAAGATTGATTTAAAAAACCTTACATCTATTTATTCAGTTTCCTATATCCCTATTACACCTTTTCAGAAAGACAACAATAGTAACAAAAAATACAATAAATTTTTTAGGCCTTTCTCTTTTTCCTCGGCGCAAATCAGCCTTTGCTTTACTTGATCCCTCTCCATTTCGACTTCTTTTAGTGATCCTTTCAAGTAATCCCTTTGCTCTTCGACTTCTTTTAGAAATTCATGAGTAGATCTCTATTTTCTTCATATTCTTGAAGCCTTTGGAGTATATAAAACTTGGAAGCATCTCAAAAATTTAATGTCGATGGCCTGCTCGTCGGTGAATCTTCGTCAAGCTACTTAAAAAAAGAGCATCCGCCATTATCCTTTCCAATCATACAGTTAAAGAATTTTTGACCTGAATTTCAATCGGTGCGTGATGTCCTAAAAACAGCCGGATTGCCACAATAACATATGTAAGATACTTTTGCATTTGATTTTTGGGATGCTTGAGACATTGTAGTTGTTAACAAAAATTAAAGAAAAAAAAAGAGTGTTAACACAAAAGTAGCCTTTCTTTTATAGGAAAAAAGTGAGATATTACTGTTGGGTGTTGATTTGACTTGTACTTTATTACCGTTGTAAAAATCTGATATTTTAATTTTTTTTACTGCTGGTCTTGTTTCATAGACCTTATTTATAATCGATGCCTTCTCAGGCTTTTGGTAGATGATTCACCGCATAGATAGACAATCTATCATTTACTAAGAGCTAATTCCTTAATAACCACACTAGACTATGCTACATATTCATAGACCATAACTAGCACATACTTTGAGAAGGATTATTTAATTAATAAAATAGTAAATAATTAAATTTTATTCAATTAAAGGATCTTGAACAAGTCATATGATCGTATGAGGGTCCACGTAAGTTGGATAAGGTGATCAAAGATGTGTGAGGATGGGTATGGATGAACAATAAACATGCTTGGGGCAATGTTTACCCAAAGCAGAAGTATGTTGTGGAGAATTCATTTGTTCAACACAACTCATCACCTCACATCTTTGATCACCACTTTTTATTTATGTGGACTCTCATACGAGCACATGACTTGTTTAGGCTCATTTAATTGCATAGTATTCAATTATTGATTATTTTATTAATTAATTAATCCTTCTCAAAATATGTGCTAGTTATGGTCTATGAATAAAAAAACATAGTCCAGTTATTTATTTGTGAAAGTAGTTTACAGTCTATGCTAGACTATATCAGATCTAGTACAAAACTAAGCATAGTCTAGCATATATGTTGTACAACTTCAATGATAAATGTACTAGTCTATGACACATATTTATAGACCATAACTAGCACATATTTTAAAAAGTAATAGTTAATTAATAAAATATTAAGTAATTGAATTTTATGCAATCGAATAAGCCTAAACAAGTCATGTGATCGTATAAGAGTCCACATAAATTGAAAGTGGTGATCAAAGATGTGAGGTGATGAGTTGTGGTTGAACAACCAACATTCTTAGGGCAATGTTTTTCAAAGCACAAGTATGTTGTGAGGAATTCATTTGTTCATCCGCAGTCCATCCTTACACATCCTTGATCACCTTTTACAATTTACGTGGACTCTCATACGATGACATGACTTGTTCAATCTACTTTAATTGCATAAAATTTAATTATTTATTATTTGATTAATTAATTATTTCTTTTTTTACCAAATATGCTACTAAGGCCTATAAACCAATATGATATATTATTGACAAAGCTTCCAGTCTATGAAATACACTGGACACAATTGATGGACCTGTATTATTGAACACATCGAGTAATTATATGTTCGAGCATAGATATTGAGATGAGTATATAATAAACCCCATCAACTTTGCATTTAATTTTGTATTAGTCAACATAATTGTAGATAGACCAGATTCATTTTTCATTTGCGTATATGAGTTAATTTAATGTCTAACAACTGTCTCGTTCATCTTCTAATTTGATCTCATGCAAAAATTTTAAAAAGAAAAAAAATTATAAAATTACTGTGGAGACAAATGCAGGAAAAAAGAATTAATTTTTCATTATCATATATCAATTAATTTTCATATCTCACAACCGTTTAGTTCATCTTCTGACATAAGAAATTAAAAAAGAATTAAATCATAATAAAATTGCAAAATTCAAATATACACGAATGTAGGAAACAAACATATTTTATTAATACTTCGTTGCAATGATGGTGTAGAACCATATTTACAGCAAAAACAACAAAAAATGCAAAATGAAGAAGCTTTCATCTAACATTCCCAACCATGAAAGCTTCTCCTTGCAACGAACTTAAAACAAAAAAAAAAACAACTGTAATTTAAAAACTAATCTAAGGGGATGGTGGGGGGGGGGATCATCTCCTCCGGCTCCATGTTAATCCAGTCCACAATCACCAGTAAAAACTAGGCGCTCCGTCGGAGTTCGCGGTAGGGGTGCTCCCTGTCCTGTCCCATTCCATAGAACAACCGGTTGAGGTCGTTATGAAGGAGGAGAAGGTCGTAGTTACGGTGGATCCTTCTTCTGGGTCTCAAAGGAATGCCTGACATCTTGTCGATTAAATCTAATTTATGAGTTGCTGAAGATGAATTTTGGGTCAAGTAGATGGGTGTTTATATAGACCAAAATAGAACCCTTTGGTCTTCCCGCCCATTGGTTGGTAGACATGTGAATCGGTGGAAATCGAAGAGAGGTATTGTATACCCAATCAACGCAATGTGTGAGTGGATATGCAATATTTTTTTGATGTATAATTGTAATACCCCGCATGTTTCTAAGCTAGGAAGTGAATAAGTATTCCTACGTATGAAATATCCTATCCAGTGATTCATACTTGAGTACATGACTTACCATGAATATCCTAGTGATAGGATAGCTTATGATGCATTAAGCATGTTCATATCAGTCACTTAAGGTAATACAAGCTAAGAGTTTTTGAATCCATCGAGTTTTAGTGTTTGATTTTGTATGGGTCATATTTGAACAAGTATAACTCGATGTTAATATGGTATTTAGGCTGATTTAGACCCCTCAAAATTTAGAGAATCTAATTAGATTTCCAACGATATCAATTTCACCATAATCCAATACCCGAGCGAAAAGTTATGCCCATTTTCATGAGAGACAGTAAGCATAGGAGATTGGTTAGGCGCCGCCCAACCCAAGCATAGGAGATTGGTTAGGCGCCACCCAACCCAAGCATAGGCTATCACTAGGGCACCGCCTAAGTCAATTTCAGGGGTCAAAAACACTCCGTCTTGAGTTATTTTAAAGGTAATTAAGTCTTTAAATACTCCTTACACGTCCCTAAACTTAACCCTACAGAATATATATCTTCTAAACATACTGTGATGATAGGTGAATTTACACGCCTAAAGTACTATATTTTACCCATATTTTAGCTATGTTTTGAGGACAAAATATATAATTCATGCACTTTTAGTCCTTTTTCCTGTAATTGAGCTAACAAACGTGATTAGCAAGTTTTCAGGTATAAATGATGCAGATTTCAGCATTTTATGGATAACTTGACGCCAAAGGAAGCTTCACGAAAGAAGGGAAGGATATCTTGGACGCCTAGGACCAAAAGTGACGCATGAGAAACCTGTCCCGGGCAAAAACAATATTTTCTAAGACTTTGGGGATCAACAGTAACCTATAAGGATTAGGATAATGATGAAGTAATTTATTAGGATTAGGATAATACTGCAGTAACCTAGTAGGATTGGGTTAAGTAATGCATTAGCTTAGTAGGAATAGGATATGGGTGTTATAAATACCCTATTTTGCTAGAGATTTTTAGAGATAATTCATTCAACACAACATTATTCTCATCTTTCACTACTACTTCTAATTCTTCCATTAATTCTACTTATTATTCTTCTTCTATTCATCTATTCAATTCTTAAATTCCACAACAAGAGAAATGCTACTTTGACAGGGAGTTCACGCCTAAAGCCATACCACACCATACTACACGTGAGATCTTTATTGTGGTATAATGATAATGTCTATTGTGATTTCCATTGCACTCATGAGTAGCTAAACTTCTCTGTTGGGGTTATGGAAGCCGTATGAGATACTATCTATTGCGATGAGTTTGTGAATTCGCGACACGTATGCTGCTTATATCATTATTCTCTTCATCTTAATGCAAATTCTTGTGGTTGCAAACACTTAGAATACGCCAGTATAGCATTAACTTGTTCGAAAGAAAAGTTATATGTCTAGAAAAGAGATAATGTCAAGGTAATAGGGCACCAACCCCTGTTAAAAAGTTAGTGCCGTAACTGGATTAACCTCTTGGAGAATTTGTACCGTTAGATACACTTTAAGCTCGAAAGAGTTAAAGTGAAATAGTCCTTGTTAGGTCGAAAGGCGCTTGGATTTACCATAGAATACAATTCTCTATAAGCACATGCATGTAGAAATTCCGCATAACTCACAACCAATAGAGACGTATAACTCATAAGGTGGACATAACCCCAACTCTCAATTCTCATTGATTAACATCTTACTAAACACTCTTTCTGTTTACTTTGCTATTTTTGTTTTTACTTTACTATTTTGTTTACATTACTTGCACGTTACAATCCCCCCCTTTTACGAGACTTTCACCAAAAGTCTAATAATCTTTGCTACTTATTGACCGGCTATTCCCTTTGGGATCTATACCCAACCCAGTTGGGTTATATATTTGACAGCGACCGCTTTACACTCTTACAAGAGCTGTAGATTGAGCGTTATAAAAAATTGGCGCCGTTGCCGGGGAATACGGTTGTCGACTAAGTTTGTGATAATTACTAGACCCTTTGGTCAAAGATTTTCGTACTTTTACTTTTAGTTTTTGGTTTTGTTTTCTGTAGGTTTTTATTCAGTTCATTCCCCATACTCGAAGTTCTGGTCAACTGTTATTACCTATCAATCCTGAACCACAACGTATTGGCAGAATGGAGGCACAACACGAAATTGAAAGGATGGCTGCTCAACAGGAACAGGCGAGACTAGCTGCTCTAGTAGCCGCTCAAGTAAATCAACAGAATATTGATAACCCTGGACGAGCGACAAATCTTGACGATGAGGACCTAGGTGATGACGAGTTACTAAACCCAAGGCGTGATGCTGAGATAGCAACACCTGATAATAGAAGAGATCGTCAAGCTAGGTTTAGGCATGAACGCCGACCCGTACAACCAGCATTCGACGATGATGATGATGATCTTGATGGAGCCGGAGCCACAGGAGCCATTATTCCTCCACCATTGGCACCCGGAGCTAAGTTCAACATCACAAGCACCATGATTCAGTTATGGCAACTCAAAGGATTATTCGGTGGACTAGCAGGCGATGATCCGAATATGCATCTAATCAAATTTATTTCTACATGTAAGTCATTCGACAATCCTGGCGTTGGATAGAATGCAATTCAGTTGTGCCTATTTCCATTGTCTCTATCTGGGGAGGCAACTCTATGGTTGAACGGGCTGACTCCTGATTGTATCACTAATTGGAGGCAGTTGAAAGACGGTTTCCTAGAAAAATTCTTTCCGCCATCCAAAAGAGCATAATTGAGAGATGAAATCAACAACTTTAGGCAGCTTCCAACCGAAGCTCTTCATGAAACATGGGAGAGGTTCAAGACGAAGCTAATGCATTGCCCAAACCACCATATGACCAATGTTCACCTAATGGAGATACTATACAGATCCTTTAATTCAATAACTAAACCAGTGGTGAACAATGCGGATGGAGGATCTTTTATGGACCTCACCTTTGGTCAGGAAAGTAATAAGCTAGATCAGATGACGAAGCAATGTAGAGCTTGGCATACCAGGGATTCTGAGGTAGCAAGCCCCACTTTATCTATTGGCATGATTGCAGACTAAAGGAGAAGAGAAGAAGAATGTGATCAAGATATGGCGCACCTAAAAACACAAGTGGATCTTCTTACAAAGCATCTCTTATCAGGGAAGACCGAAAAAGTCAAAGCTGTTGCGTCAAAAGGAAGAGACGAATCTGATTCGGAAGAAGAGGCCAACTACTTAAATAATCAGGGGGGTTTCCGAGGTAATACCCAAGGAAACCAAGGTCGGAACTATTATGATAAATCTGGAAACAAGGACCAAGGTAGTTGGAAGAACAAGAATGACAAGAGTGGTTTGTATGTTCCCCCAGGAAGACGTGACGCCACTACATCTGGTTCTGGAAATATGGAAGATATGATGGCTAAACTGTTGAAAGGAGTAGAAGCAACCAGCGCAGGAGTAACGGAGGTAATAAATGATTTGTCCTCAATGAAGTAATTGGTTGACTCACATTCTACTTCAATAAAGCAAATAGAGCAGCAATTGAGCCAACTTTCCGCAGCATTCAATCAAAGAAAGGCTAGCACTTTACCTAGCGACACTGTGCAAAATCCAAGGAATGATGGATCATGCATGGCTATTACTATGTGAAGTGGTAAGGTGCTAGAAACTTCATCCAAAGGCAAGCAAGTGGTCGATGATGTAGCGGACAACGATGATAAGGCTAATGGAGAAAACGCAGTAGAAGCCAACCACGAAATCCATGACGTCACACCAAGTATATTGCAGCCTGAAAAGACTGAAATACAGAAGCAAAAGGAGAAGAAAGCTGTGGAGCAAACAATCCCACTTCCACCACCACCTTTTCCTCAAAGATTAAAGAAGATTGCGGATAATACAAGATTCAGCAAATTCATGACGATGTTAAAGCAGCTGACCATAAATGTTCTGTTGGTGGAGGCACTAGAACAAATGCCTGGGTATGCGAAATTTATGAAAGATCTTTTGACAAAGAAACAGGAAGCAAGCTATGAGTTGAATGATACTGTGCATCATTGCAGTGCAATTTCTACCCGATCACTAGTTCAGAAGAAGGCCGACCCCGGTGCTTTCACTATTCCATGCACAGTTGGTTGTTTAAATTTTGCCAAGGCATTATGTGATTTAGGAGCCAGCATCAATTTGATGCCATTATCTATTTACAAAAAGTTGGGATTGGGTGATCCTACTCCAACCAATATGAGGCTCGTAATGGCGGATAGGTCGGTAAAACGACCTGTTGGTATTCTACGTGATGTATTGGTAAAGGTTTCTTCATTCATCTTTCTGGCAGACTTTGTTATTTTGGATTGTGAGGTAGATTCAGAAGTTCCCATAATCTTGGGGCGCCCTTTCCTTGCAACAGAAAGTGTGCTTATTGATTTAAGAGCTAATGAGCTTTTATTCCGGATAAATGACGAAGTAGTTCGCTTTGATGTGTGTAAATTAATGAAGCAACCCAAGGAGCTGAGCGTATTCTCGGTGGCTGATGTTTACTTTGATGATGAGAAAGAATTACTTGAAGAGGAGCAAATTATTGATGACCCATTGGCGGTTGTGCTCATGAATGTTGAGCATAAGGATGCTGAAAATTATGAAGAGACTATTGATGCTCTAACAGGATTTGGGTCATATCCTCATGCTCCCAAAAATCTGGACCTTGATCTCAAGAATCGACCCACACCACCAGCTAAACTATCTATTGAAGAGCCACCCACGTTAGAATTGAAAGAGCTGCCTAGCCATTTAAAGTATGCATTCTTAGGAAGCGGAAACACACTTCTAGTCATTGTGGCGGCAGATTTGGGTGAGCAGCAAGTTGCAGCTCTCATTGCTATTCTACGAAAGTATATAAGAGCCATTGGTTGGACCATCGCTGATATTATTGGTATCCCACCTGGGATTTGTACACACAAGATTCATCTTGAAGAAAATTACACACCCACTATTGAGCATCAAAGGCATCTAAATCCACCTATGCAAGAAGTGGTGAAGAAAGAAATTATTAAGTGGTTAGATGCAGGGGTAGTGTATCCAATCTCTGACAGTACATGGGTAAGCCCCGGTACAATGTGTTCCCAAGAAAGGAGGCATGACGGTAGTAGCGAATGAGAAGAATAAGCTTATTCCACTCAGACCCATCACCGGATGGAGAGTATGCATGGACTACCGAAAGCTGAATTCATGGACGCTCAAAGATCACTTTCCAATGCCATTCATGGACCAGATGCTCGATCGATTAGCGGGAAAAAGCTGGTTTTGTTTCTTAGATGGTTATTCTGGCTATAATTAGATTTGTATTGCCCCCGAAGACCAATAGAAGACAATGTTCAAATGCCCATATGGTACGTTTGCCTTTAAACGTATGCCATTCGGGCTATGTAATGCACCAGCCACCTTTCAGCGTTGTATGATGTCCATATTTTCTGACATGGTTAAAGATACTTTGGAGGTATTCCTGGACGATTTTTTAGTTATGGGCGAGTCGTTTGAATCGTATTTGGTAAACCTGAGCATGGCGTTGCAAAGATGTGTAGAATTCAACCTAGTGCTGAATTGGGAGAAGTGACACTTTATGGTTAAGAAAGGCATCGTTCTTGGGCACAAAATCTCCGAAAAAGGAAATGAGGTTGATCGAGCTAAAATTAAAGTCATCGAGAAGCTACCACCTCAAATTTCCGTAAAGGGAGTTCGTAGTTTCCTCGGGCGCGCAGGTTTCTATCGGCGGTTCATCAAAGACTTCTCCAAAGTGGCTAGTCCATTATGCAAACTTCTGGAGAAAGATGCAAAGTTTGACTTCAATGAAGATTGTTTGAAGGCATTCGAATGCCTCAAAGGGAATCTAATTGAAGCTCCTATCATGGTAGCTCCAGATTGGTCCCTACCGTTTGAAGTCATGTGTGACGCCAGTGGGGTAGCTTTGGGTGCTGTACTTGGCCAGATAAGGGAAAAGTTATTCCATCCTATCTATTATACGAGCAAGGTCCTGAACGAAGTCCAAAAGAACTATACTGTCACAGAACAAGAGCTCCTAGCGGTTGTGTATGCTTTTGGGAAGTTTCGTGCTTATTTGTTGGGAACCAAAGTGATCGTTCATACAGACCATGCTGCTCTGAGATACCTAATGACGAAGAAGGACGCAAAGCCGAGGCTAATTCGATGGGTATTGTTGATGCAAGAATTTGATTTCGAGGTAAAAGATAGAAGGGATTGCGAGAACCAAGTGGTTGACCATATATCTAGACTTGAGAACGAGCATATGACGCAGCCTAAAATCGAGATTGATGATGCATTCCCTGACGAGGAGATCTTAGCCACGATAATGAAAAAGTTACCATGGTATGCCGACTTTGCGAATTTTGTGGTAAGTAATGTCATACCTGTAAATTTATCTTTCCATCAAAAGAGAAAGTTTATGCATGATGTAAAACACTACTTTTAGGATGAGCCATATTTGTTTCGACGATGTGCGGATGGTGTTATCCGGCGATGCATATCCCATGTAGAGGTGCCTAATATATTGGAAGCATGTCACACTTCCCAAGTTGGAGGACATCACGTAGGTAATTGGACAACAAGAAAGCTATTGCAAAGTGGATATTATTGGCCATCGATATTTAGAGATGCCTACGAATTTGTGAGAAGATGTGACCAATGTCAGAGACAAGGTGCGATTTCAAAACACCATGAGATGCCCATGTCAAAAATTCTTGAAGTCGAGCTCTTTGATGTATGGGGTATTGATTTCATGGGTCTATTCATAAATTCGTTCGGAATGAAATACATCCTAGTCGCTGTAGATTATGTTTCAAAATGGGTGGAAGCAGTAGCATTGGCCGACAATGAGGGAAAGCATGCTGTAGCATTTTTGAAGAAGAATATCTTCTCCCGCTTTGGAGTACACGTACTATCATAAGCGACGGAGGATCTCACTTTTGCAACAAGCTATTCAAATCCGTATTGGCAAAATATGGTGTCAAGCAACATAAGGTAGCCACACCTTATCACCCATAAACTAGTGGGCAGGTAGAGGTTTTCAATCGAGAGATCAAGCAAATCCTTGCAAAGACGGTAAATGCTAATAGGAAAGATTGGTCTCGGAAGCTGGACGATGCACTATGGGCTTATAGGACTACATTCAAAATGCCAATTGGCATGTCCCCGTACCAACTGGTTTATGGGAAGGCTTGTCACTTACCCATTGAGCTCGAGCATAAAGCATTATGGGCGTTGAAGCGATTGAATTTGAATTGGGATGATGCAATGAATCTGAGATTGGAGCAGCTGAACGAGATGGATGAATTCCGTCTACATGCTTATGAAATATCAGACCTATACAAGGAGCGAATGAAAAAGTATCATGATCAGCGGATTGTTCAACGAAACTTTCAAAAGGATGATATGGTACTCCTCTTCAATTCCAGATTGAAGCTATTCCCAGGTAAGTTGAAGTCCAAGTGGTCTGGTCCGTACAAAGTTAACCAAGTCTACTCGTCTGGAGTAGTTGAGTTGAAAGACAATAATGGTGTTGTCTTCAAGGTGAATGGCCAACGAGTAAAACCTTATATCGGTCCTCTCGACTCAATAAATTATATGGCCATCACTTATCTTGACGAAGTCTAAGTACTCGAGGTAACTATGTCGTGCCGCGACAATAAATCAAGCGCTAGATGGGAGGCAACCCATCATTTTACATTTTTTTCCTTTCTTTCATTCTATTTCGTGTTTGCCTTTGATAAATAAAAATCCAAAAAGAAGAGTCGTGCCACGACCAAAACTAAGGCGCTTGATGGGAGGCAACCCATCGTTCTAATCGTGTTTGTGGTCTTTGAGCAAGTGTAGGTACAAGAGGCGTAAACAAGGAGATTGGTTTCAAATTTTGATTTGGAAGTATTGCATGTCGAAGATGGTAAGTTAGTAATGAATAAGCAAAAGGCTATGGATTAGGCATTGCTTATAAAAATATAGGCAACAAACAAGGCTAGGCCTATGTAAAACTAGGCCACGAACAAGGCAAGGCCTATGCTATGGCCTAAGCTCTCAGAATCTAGTGTGCTATAGCATAAGCGCCACCCATGCCCAAGTATGCCATAGCATAGGCGCCGCCTATGCCAATGCCTTTTGTCTCTGAATCACATATGCTATGCAAAAGGCGCCGCCTATGCCTAACAATGCCATGGCATAGGCGCTGCCTATGCTCAACTAGGCTTTACAAAAGGCGCCGCCTATGCCAAGCATAGGCAAAGCAAAAGGCGCCGCCTATGGCCACTTTTGGTCTCCAAATCTGATTTTAAATGGGTTAAAACCCGACCCAAGCTTGCCCTATAAATAAGAGACTTAGTCTTAGACCAAAAATACATTGCAAACCTAGCATAAACGCCGCCTACCTCTCCAAATCCTCTTAAAAATTTTCCTTTTGCTCTTTCAACTTTGCAAGACCATCATCCAAGGTCATCAACCAAGTAAGTACCTCTTTGTTCTTCATTTATATTTCGTAAGTACTACACTACTATGCATATTATGAATCGTTAAATCTTGAAGTAGTATTGGTGATTTGAATGTGGTTGATGTGTTGTGATACAACTAAGTGAGTGAAAGAATACGTAAGAATGATCTTAACATGTTTCCAACTTGAATTTGATTTTGATGCACTGTCATGCTTTTGCGGAATTAACATGGTCAAGAAAATTGCTTAATCTTGTCTATAGAAATCTTACATATTGGAATGACTTGTTCATCGAGACAAGAATTATGGTTGACTACCAACATATGAGGTTGTGATTATTTCTAGATGCTATACCTTGATTCAATCACTATGTAGTAAGTCTTGATATATCAATCATGAAAGTGTTGCCAAGGTCACAAGAAGTATGACTGCACTTATTTTATTGTTGGAATATAGGGGCTAAAACGTATATCGATGAAGTTTGAGTAATCGACAAACTTTCACTTCACTAGTTGATGCCAACAAACTAAGTGCGGGGTGGTGCCACTACTGCCTGTTTATTGATTGTATCCACCGAGATGATGCTAACTTGACTATCATTATAATCATAGGTACAATGGCACCCAAAGCAAGACAAGGCAAAGATAAAGCAACCACTTCACAAAAAGGCAAGAAAAGAGGACGAAAAGAGCAAGGATAATCATCCTCGATGGAAGTACCACGCCGCATGTTCGGAATTAAATGGGTCCTAGAGGAGGAAGCAATGGAGTGGTATAGGAACAATAAAGAGAGAAAATATGTTCATGTGGACCTGATACACAAAGAAAGCCTAGAAAATAAAGAACCGCGCATGTTGGCCAAGATAATGGCGTTACATCTTGATTTCATCTTCCGAGATATGGGAGAGTGCAATCTCGATTTAACACGAGATTTCTATGCCAACTGGTCACCAAAAACCATAGGGAATGAAGTCAAGATTCGGGGCCAAATTTTACAACTAAATGCGGATTTCTTTAACTCCTTTCTAGGTTTGCATTCAGTTGATCCATCACCACTCAAGGAGCTATACAATAGACCTCCATACAGGGCCATTCGACACACACTTTGTGGACCAAGATCTATGGCACGATGGAGTAGACACAAGGACACTGGCCGGCACAACACCTTCCCAATGAATGAGCATGCAAGGCAAATGTGTGGAGTAGGTGTGTACTTTGAGGAACCTCTTGATGACGATGTGCCAACTGATGATGATCGACAAATGCCAGACTCTGACGTGGAGGAGAATTCTGATGACGACAACTCCAATGATGATTCTGACAAAGGGGGTGTGACCCCAGACATAGAGAAGGAGTCCGACTAACCAGGTTCTTCTTATTTATTTTCCACTGAGGGCAGTGAGTCCCGACTAAGGGTGGGGTGATGGTATGTGCATGCTATACTTCTTTATATGCATTTTCTTATTTATGTGTGTTTTGCTCATTTATGTTTGTTTGTTTTAATTTTTTAGGAATTTTTTGTTTTTGTTACAAACTTAACATAAAATTGTTCTAATAGGCAGCATGGTATTATGACAAGAGTCTGTGATAAAATCATTACTATTGAGACATTTAGGCTCTAATAGTGACTCCTTATGTGATAATTATGTGGTTCAATTCCTTCATCTGTTGGGTTAAGAGGCTATATTGCTTCCAATAAAGTCGACCATGTGCCTTGTGTGTGTGAGATGATAGTATATTCTATGCTTGTGGCTGATGCTAGAACTTGCCTGGTATGTATGTAAAGCGAAATAAAGAGTGTGAGTTTAGGAGATGATTTAGGCATTTCTTTGGCAACCTATGATTGTTTACCTTCATTTTATCTACCTATGGACATCATCCTAGATAATCCCTTTGAGCCTTAAGCCTATTTTCTTTGACAACCTCATATGTAAGCCTAATCCATTTTTTTTTCAAGACCATAATTTGATCCAAATTCCTAAGTTCTTTAAAGTGTAAAGTCATGTGACAAAATAAGAGGAAATTGGGTGAGTATGAAGCCTTAGAGTGTATTGGTACTTGAAGAAGCTTTCATCTAACATTCCCAACCATGAAAGCTTCTCCTTGCAACGAACTTAAAACAAAAAAGAACAACTGTAATTTAAAAACTAATCTAAGGGGATGGTGGGGGGGGTGATCATCTCCTCCGGCTCTATGTTATGCCGGTCCACAATCACCAGTAAAAACTGGGCGCTCCATCGGAGTTCGCAGTAGGGGTGCTCCCTGTCCTGTCCCATTCCATAGAACAATCGGTTGAGTTCGTTATCAAGGAGGAGAAGGTCGTAGTTATGGTGGATCCTTCTTCTGGGCCTCAAAGGAATGCCTAACATCTTGTCGATTAAATCTAATTTATGAGTTGCTGAAGATGAATTTTGGGTCAAGTAGATGGGTGTTTATATAGACCAAAATAGAACCCTTTGGTCTTCCCGCCCATTGGTTGGTAGACATGTGAATCGGTGGAAATCGAAGAGAGGTATTGTATACCCAATCAACGCAATGTGTGAGTGGATATGCAATATTTTTTTGATGTATAATTGTAATACCCCGCATGTTTCTAAGCTAGGAAGTGAATAAGTATTCCTACGTATGAAATATCCTATCCAGTGATTCATACTTGAGTACATGACTTACCATGAATATCCTAGTGATAGGATAGCTTATGATGCATTAAGCATGTTCATATGAGTCACTTAAGGTAATACAAGCTAAGAGTTTTTGAATCCATCGAGTTTTAGTGTTTGATTTTGTATGGGTCATATTTGAACAAGTATAACTCGATGTTAATGTGGTATTTAGGCTGATTTAGACCCCTCAAAATTTAGAGAATCTAATTAGATTTCCAACGATATCAATTTCACCATAACCCAATACCCGAGCGAAAAGTTATGCCCATTTTCGTGAGAGACAGTAAGCATAGGAGATTAGTTAGGCGCCGCCCAACCCTAGCATAGGAGATTGGTTAGGCGCCACCCAACCCAAGCATAGGCTATAACTTGGGCACCGCCTAAGTCAATTTCAGGTGTCAAAAACACTCCGTCTTGAGTTATTTTAAAGGTAATTAAGTCTTTAAATACTTCTTACACGTCCCTAAACTTAACCCTACAGAATAAATATCTTCTAAACATACTGTGATGATAGGCAAATTTACACGCCTAAAGTACTATATTTTACCCATGTTTTAGCTAAGTTTTGAGGACAAAATATATAATTCATGCACTTTTAGTCCTTTTTTCTGTAATTGAGCTAACAAATGTGATTAGCAAGTTTTCAGGTATAAATGATGCAGATTTCAGCATTTTATGGATAACTTGACGCCAAAGGAAGCTTCACGAAAGAAGGGAAGGAGAGCTTGGACGCCTAGGACCAAAAGTGATGCATGAGAAACTTGTCCCGAGCAAAAACAACATTTTCTAAGACTTTGGGGATCAGCAGTAACCTATAAGGATTAGGATAATGATGCAGTAATTTATTAGGATTAGGATAATGATGCAGTAACCTAGTAGGATTGGGTTAAGTAATGCATTAGCTTAGTAGGAATAGGATATGGGTATTATTAATACCCTATTTTGCTAGAGATTTTTAGAGATAATTCATTCAACACAACATTATTCTCATCATTCACTACTACTTCTAATTCTTCCATTAATTCTACTTTTTATTCTTCTTCTATTCATCTATGCAATTCTTAAATTCCACAACAAGAGAAACGCTACTTTGACAGGGAGTTCACGCCTAAAGCCATACCATACCATACTACGCGTGAGATCTTTATTGTGGTATAATGATGATGTCTATTGTGATTTCCATCGCACTCATGAGTAGCTAAACTTCTCTGTTGGGGTTATGGAAGCCGTATGAGATACTATCTATTGCGATGAGTTTGTGAGTTCGCGACACGTATGCTGCTTATATCATTATTCTCTTCATCTTAATGCAAATTCTTGTGGTTGCAAACACTTAGAATACGCCAGTATAGCATTAACTTGTTCAAAAGAAAAGTTATATGTCTGGAAAAGAGATAATGTCAAGGTAATAGGGCACCAACCCCTGTTAAAAAGTTAGTGCCGTAACTGGATTAACCTCTTGGAGAATTTGTACCGTTAGATACGCTTTAAACTCGAAAGAGGTAAAGTGAAATAGTCCTTGTTAGGTCGAAAGGCGCTTGGATTTACCATAGAATACAATTCTCTACAAGCACATACATGTATGTATTCCTCATAACCCATAGCCAATAGAGACGTATAACTCATAAGGTGGACATAACCCCAACTCTCAATTCTCATTGATTAACATCTTACTAAACACTCTTTCTGTTTACTTTGCTATTTTTTTTTACTTTACTATTTTGTTTACATTACTTGCACGTTAAAATCCCTCCTTTTTACGAGACTTTCACCAAAAGTCTAATAATCTTTGCTTACTTATTGACCGGCTATTCCCTGTGGGATCAATACCCAACCCAGTTGGGTTATATATTTGACAGCGACCGCTTTACACTCTTACAAGAGCTGTAGATTGAGCGTTATCATACTGCAACCCTATTTTAATCTCAAAGCTCATCATCTAAGAGCACTAAAGGATAAAAACAACTAGGGTTGCATAATTAAGCTTGAAGATCCGATTTCAAGGAAATTCCTCCGTCAATTATCAAGAATCTTCCTTCTAAGATATGTGTGGTGTTTATCCATGGATTTCTTTCATCTGTGGAGTTCAAGAATCAATCTTTAAAAATACAAAAGCTTGGTTGATTATGGTAATATGATCATACCCATGTTGATGCTTGTTTCTTTTTCTCTTTTTCATTATAAAGTATGATTTCTGTATTGTTGGGTGTTGATGATCATGTTGTTGATATTGATTGATTCCCAAGATGGAATCTTTATATGTTTTTATGAATTCATGATATCATATGAGTTGGAAACATGTATGTTTGGTTGTTCATGATGTATAATTTGATGAATTCACCTATGCTTAAGATGTGCATGTAAGGTGTTTGATAAAATGCCTAAAGAACTATAAATCATGCAATATAGCTAAATTGTGACTAAGTGAAGGATTCATGATATGCCCTTATGTTCCAATGACTTCTATGTTGATAGTTCCTTGTAAATATTGTTGGAATACTCATGAACTATTCTTATGAGATTATGCTATGTTTACTTGCAAATCGTACTTATGAACAAGATGTATGATAACCATGCAATCCACATGAACTTCCATGCTATTGGTATGTGTTGCCCATATGATTATGCAATGAACATGATATTAAGATTGTGCAAGTGCTTCCATGTGATATGATATCCTTTCCATGCAATACATTATTGATAACCATGCATAGTATGAGATCCCTACTTGTGATATTATAAATTATGGACTCTACTCTTATGATCAAGTCAGTCATGTGTGTTAGTTTCCTTCCATCGAGTCCTGGGGGTACTTGTACCCGAAAACTATAACTGTGTGCCTAGATCCATATCATGTTTCACAATATCCGAACTCAAGCTATGATTCCATAGACTTCAGTCAGTCATGTGACTCAGGAAAACCTCATGATCTTAGTCAGTTGTCAGATATCAGTAACGTTTTGCCAGTTAATAGAATTCAGTAAGATTAAGTTATGCATAATCAGTTATTCATGTCCAGTCCCTCCAGATGGGAGTAGAGGTTAGCACCGAGTGAACCTAAGGATGGGAACTTACCCTCCAGTTCAGGGTGTGATTCTTAGCAGAAATCCTTATGTTCCAAAACTATGTAGCCAGCGTAGGTTGAGACATCTTAACCTGTCAGTTTAGGGTTCTCACCATTCTCATTGAGTACCCGCTAGATAAGGGTCACTCACAGCTTGTCCTTACCCATGGCACGGTATTGACACCCCTCCAGTCGGGGCAGAGATTGGACCCCAGCTTAGCCATAACGACATACATGGGGCATGTCAGTTAAACACTAATTCCCACAGTTTCAGTAAAAGAACTCAGGACGTTCTTCAGATTTTAGTATATACAGGACTATCAGATACAGTCGTCCATGTTATCAGTTTTAGTATCAGTCATGACAGTTATCAGTAAACCATGTATTAGCTTACAGGTCATGCTATCACGTATTCACGGTCCCAGTTTCTAGACATGTGTATTTGCACTCCCACGTTCATATTAGTCAGTCAGTGTTGTTCATGCATGAAACCCTTTATGTTCAGCCTACCTTCCTCGTATACTCAGTACTCCAGTTGTACTGACGCATTTGCGCTATGGTGCTTTCTTTTCATATTACACCATAGGTTCCAAGACACGAGCTCCAGCCCAGTAGTAGCGGTAGCATTCCAGTCGTAGAGATACACTGAGTCCTCATTGATTCAAGGACAATATAATTTGATTCATTTATTTATTCTTCAGTTCATTTTTACTGAGTTAGTTGGAGACATGTTTCTTCAACTCCTTATTCAGACAGTTTAGAGACTTTCAAATTTACTTTCAGATTTACATCCAGATTTAGTTGTTTTGGGTATTTTCACCCATATGATTGTATTCAGTTGAACCTTACGGCCTTATAGTTCTATGTATTCCGTATTATTACTTCATGATTTACAGTATATAGGTACAGATATCAGACATGGGTTAGCTTGTGGTCCCTCGGGGTCATGATCACCGTGTAGCATTTCAGTTCAGCGAATTGGGGTGTTACAAACTTGGTATGAAAGCCTAAGGTTTAATAGATTCCTAGGAAGTCTGAAAGCCGCATCTAGTAGAGTCTTGTACATGGGTGTATTGCGTGCCACATTTATGTGTGGAAGGCTATAAAATGTTTTAGGAACAAGCCCTTTTCTTCATTATTCATGTCATGCTAGTGAGCATAATCGCAAGTTAAACTCTCACTCTAATCCATTCTTCTCTTATTCCAGACCATGGCCCCAAAGATAATAAACCAGCCAACTTCTCAGCCCGAAGATCCTTTGGTCGAACATGTTTCCCATGCAGAGTTTAGAGCCACATTTACCACACTTGCTCAGTCCATGGATGCACAAAATGAATGGCCACCAGTTATTCCAGCCAATCCAATGGCCACTCCCAAAGCAGCTAGGGTTTGGGAGAACCCTCCATCTCTCCATGGGTCTAAGTCTGATGAGGACCCTCAGGAGTTCATTGACCAAGTCCAAAAGGTCATTGACATCATGGGTGTTACTTATATTGAGAGTGCTGAGTTAGCCGCCTACCAGTTACAGTATGTTGATCATGATTGGTACAAAGAGTGGAAGTATGAGAGGTTAGATGATACAGGCCCTATCGAGTTGGAGGAATTTGTCATGGCCTTCTTAAACAAATTCTTTCCCCAAGAGCTGAGGGAAGCCAAAGTTCTTGAGTTCATTAACCTCAGGCAGGGGAATATGACGGTTAGGTAGTATTCACTCAGATTTACTCATTTAGCCAGGTATGCTCCTCATGTGGTTGCAGACAATAGAGCTAAGCTGAGTAAGTTCGTGTCAGGGGTCAATGATAGCATGGTAAATGAGTGTAGGTCTGCGATGCTGATCGGTGAAATGACCTTAGCCAGACTTATGACCCATTCCCAGCAAGTAGAAGAGCTGAAGATTAAGACTAGGGAGAGGCATAACAAGAGAGCAAGGTCAGGTAATTTCAACTTTTCTCAGTCCAAGTCAGTTGAGGGAAACCGTTCATAGTTTTACTCCAAGTCAGCCATTCCATCTCCTTCCTCTTCCAGTGCTTCAGTGCCAAAGTTTAGAGACAACAACAGAAACAAAAATCCAGGCTCTAAATCTCAGGGCAGTGCTAGCAGTGCCCGAACGAATCCCCTTTGTCAGACTTGTGGTAAGAACCACAAGGGCATTTGCAGAACCGGTAGTGATGTCTGTTTTGGTTTTGGAAAGCTAGGCCACAAGATTAGAGAGTGTCTGCAGTCAAGTCTTTAGGGTCAGTAAAATTATTCTACAGCTCAGTCCAGTCACCCAAACCAACAGGGTGCCATTTCCAGTGTACCAGTAGGCAACGCCCAAACAGACTCTATGCTCTTCAGTCCCGACAGGATCAGGAAAATTCTCCGAATGTTGTTATTGGTATATTACAGATTTTCTATGTTCATGTTTATGCTTTGCTAGACCCAGGTGCATCTTTGTCTTTTGTTACTCCATACATAGTAGGCGATTTCAGAATCAGTCCCAAAGTCCTAATAGAGCCCTTCTCAGTCTATACCCTAGTGGGTAAAACCATCATAGCCCAGCGGGTATACAGGACCTGCCCGGTTATGATATCTCAGCAATCCACATTAGCAAATTTAGTAGAGTTAGAGATAACTGATTTTGATGCCATTATCGATATGGATTGGCTTTATTTCTGCTAAGCCACAGTCGACTACAGAAATAGGATAGTTCAGTTTCAATTCCCGAATGAGCCCGTCCTAAAGTGGAAGGGTAGCATTTCAGCATTTAAGGGTCAACTTGCTTCCTACCTTCGGGCAAGGAAAATGATTTCTAAGGGGTATGTGTATCATCTCGTGCATGTTAAAGATTCCAGTTCTGAATCTCCCAGCCTCGAAATAGTCCCTGTTTTTAATGAATATTCAGATATCTTTCCCAAAGATCTTCCAGGCATTCCTCCCAAAAGGGAAATAGACTTCGGCATATACCTTCTTCCAGATACTCAACCTATTTCTATTTTACCATATAGAATGGCACTACCAGAACTTAAGGAACTAAAATATCAGTTGAAGGATCTCTTAGATAAGGGATTCAGCAGACCCAACTTTTCCTCATGGGGTGCGCCAGTACTATTTGTGTTCAAGAAAGACGATTCTATCAGGATGTGTATTGATTATCATCAAATCAACAAGGTCACGGTCAAGAATAGATATCGTCTTCCCAGGATTGATGATCTATTCGACCAACTTCAGGGTGCCAGTTAATTCTCCAAGATAGACCTCAGATCAGGTTATCATCAACTTAGAGTTAGAGAATGTAACATTCTGAAGACAGCTTTCCGTACTCGGTATGGTCACTTTGAATTACTAGTAATATCATTTGGTCTTAACAGTTCCCTTGCAACTTTTATGGATTTGATGAACCATGTGTTCAAGCATTACTTGGATATGTTTGTCATAGTCTTCATAGATAATATTATGGTCTATTCTCACACAGAGCATGATCATGCAGACCATCTCAGGATTGTTCTTCAGACTCTCAGGGATCATCAATTATTCGCTAAGTTTAGCAAGTGCAAATTTTGGATAAGATCAGTAGCATTCCTTGGCCATATTGTTTTCGGTGATGGAAATAGAGTAGATCCTCAGAAAATTGAGGCAATAAGACACTGGCCCAGACCCGTATCTCCATCATATATTAGGAGTTTCTTGGGTTTGGATGGCTATTACAGACGGTTTGTCAAGGGATTTTCTTCTATTGCATATCCCATGTCCATATTTACTCAGAAGAAGATTCAGTTTCAGTGGTCAGATTCATGCGAGAAGAGCTTTCAAGAGTTGAAGACTCGATGCACCTCCGCTCGAGTTCTAGCTATTCTAGATGGTTTAGACGATTTTGTAGTATATTGTGATACATCCAGAGTAGGTTTAGGTTGTGTCCTCATGCAACATGGTAAGGTCATAGCCTACGCCTCCAGACAGTTAAAGCCATATGAGAAGAATTATCCTACTCATGATCTTAAGTGAGCAGCGGTAGTTTTTGCCTTAAAGATTTGGAGGCATTATATCTATGGAGTTCATGTAGATGTCTTCAGTGACCATAAAATCCTCCAGTATGTCTTTTCCCAGAAAGATCTCAATCTTCGCCAGAGAAGATGGTTAGAGCTCTTGAAGGATTACAACATGAGTGTTCTTTATCATCCGAGCAAGGCCAATATTTTGGCCGACGCTCTCAGTCGACTCTCCATGGGTAGTATTTCTCACATTGAGGATAGTAAGAAAAAGATGGCTTAGGAGATCCCTCAGCTTGCCAGACTAGGTGTTTGCTTAGTCAATTCTTCAGAGAGTGGTGTATGTGTTCATAGTAGTTCAGAGTCATCTCTAGTTTCTGAGGTAAAAGAGAAATAAGACAGGGATCCTAGACTTATCAAGATAAAAGAGTCAGTTTAGAATCAAAAAGTTGAGGTTTTCTCCCAAGGGGGAGGTGGTGTTGTTCGTTGTCAGGGTCGTCTATGTGTTCCAGGTGTAGATGAATTAAGGCAACGAATACTTGTAGAAGTGCATGGTGTGTGATAATTTATTCATCCAGGGGCCACTAAGATGTACTACGACATGCGGGAGATCTATTGGTGGAGTGGGATAAAGAGAGATGTTGCAGAGTTTGTGGCTAAGTGCTGTACATATCAGCAAGTTAAGATAGAGCATGAAAAACCTAGTGGTTCCATACAAGAGTTCACCATTCTTACTTCGAAATAGGAAGAAGTTAACATGGACTTCGTGACGGGTTTGCCTAGAACTCGTTATCAGAATAATTCAGTCTGGGTCATTATAGATAGAATGACCAAGTCAGCTCAGTTTCTTCCTGTTCGTACTTCTTATTCCACCGAGGATTATGCCAAACTCTATATCAGGGAGTTAGTCAGGTTACACGGTGTTCCACTATCTATCATCTCAAATAGAGGTACCCAGTTCACTTCTTACTTTTGGAAAGCATTCCAGAAGGGTCTCGGTATCCAAGTCCATCTCAGCACAACATTTCATCCTCAGACAGATAGTCAAGCAGAGAGGACCATTCAGACTCTTGAAGATATGCGAAGGGCGTGTGCAATTGACTTCAAGGGAAGTTGGGATGAGCACTTGCCTTTGATTGAGTTTGGATACAACAATAGCTATCATTCTAGTATTCAGGTGGCTCCATTCGAAGCTCTCTATGGTAGGAGATATAGATCTCTGATTGGTTGGTTCAAAGTTAGTGAGGCCTCAATCATAGGTCCTGACTTAGTATTCGATGCCTTAGAGAAAGTTCAGTTTATCAAAGAGAGACTCCGAGTTCCTCAGAGCCGACAGAAGTCCTATGTAGATGTTTGTAGAAAGGATCTCGAGTTTGAGGTCAATGACTATGTCTATCTTAAGATCTCTCCCATGAAGGGAGTAATGAGGTTCGGAAAGAAAGGGAAACTCAGTCCCCGATATGTCGGTCCCTTCATAATTCTTTGTCATTTCGGCAAGGTAGCTTATGAGCTTGAGTTGCCTTCAGATCTAGCCTCAGTCCATCCAGTCTTCCATGTCTCTTTGATAAAGAAGTGCATAGGTGACCCAACATTTTTTGTCCCTATTCAGAGCATCGATATTAAGAACAGCCTCTCCTATGAAGAGATTCCAGTCGACATCTTAGATTATCAGACTCGTAGATTGAGGAACAAAGAAGTCCCTCTAGTCAAGGTTCTTTGGAAAAATCAGTCTCATTAGGGAGCTGCTTGGGAAGCAGAAGTAGATATGCGTACGAAGTATCCTCACCTCTTATCCACCAATTCAAATCAAGCTCAGAGTAATAGTTCTCCTTAATCTTATTTAGTTCACATTCATGTTTCCAGTATAAACTTGGTACCTATTAACCGTTTCATACTCAGTCATGCATTCATGTGTCAGTTGTCCATGCATCAGATATACACGAGTTTAGTATGTTTAGCATGCCAGTCCTGAGATCAAGTTTCAGTTCTTCATGTTCAGTTCAGGTTCTATTGTCTTGTATTCCTTCTCAGTAAATTCTCATTCGAGGATGAATATTCCCAAGGGGGAGATATTGTAATACCTCGCATGTATCTAAGCTATGAATTGAATAAGTATTCCTACGTATGAAATCTCCTATCCTTTGATTCATACTTGAGTACATTACTTACTATGAATATCCTAGTGATAGGATAGCTTATGATGCATTAAGAATGTTTATATGAGTCACTTAAGGTAATACAAGCTAGTGTTTTTGAATCCATCAAGTTTTAGTGTTTGATTTTGCAAGGGTCATATTTGAAAGAGTATAAATCGATGTCAATGTGGTATTTTGTCTGATTTAGACCCACCAAATTGTAGAGAATCGAATTAGCATTCCAACGATACCAATTTTGCCTTAATCCAATACCCGAGCAAAAAGTTATGCCCATTTTCATGAGAGACAGTAAGCAAAGGCGATTGGTTAGGTGCCGCCCAACCCAAGCATAAACGATTGGCTAGGCACCGCCCAACCCAAGCATAGGCGATTGGTTAGGATACACCAAACCCAAGCATAGGCGATCACTTGGGCGCCGCCTAACTCAATTCCAGGTGTCAAAAACACTCCATCTTGAGTTATTTTAAAGGCAATTAAGTCTTAAAATACTCCTTACACGTCCCTAAACTTAACCCTACAGAATATATATCTTCTAAACATAATTCAACCCTATTTTAAACTCAAAGCTCATCATCTAAGAGCATTAAAGGAGAAAAACAACTAGGGTTGCATAATTAATCTTGAAGATCCGATTTTAAGGAAATTCCTCCGTTAATCATCAAGAATCTTCCTTCTAAGGTATGCGTAGTGTTCATCTATGGATTCCTTTCATCCGTGGAGTTCAATAATCTATATTTAAAAATACAAAAGCCTTCTAAGGTATGCGTAGTGTTCATCCACAGATTTCTTTCATTCGTGGAGTTCAAGAATCAATCTTTAAAAATACAAAAGCTTGGTTGATTGTGGTAATATGATCATACCCATGTTGATGCTTGTTTGTTTTCCTCCTTTTCATTATAAAGTATGATTTCTATATTGTAGGGTGTTGATGATCATGTTGTTGATATTAGGTGATTCCCAAGATGGAATCCTTATATGTTTTTATGAATTCATGATATCATATGAGTTGTAAACATGTAAGTTTGGTTGTTCATGATGTATAATTTGTTGAATTCACTTATACTTAAGATGTGCATGTAAGGTGTTTGATAAAATGCATAAGGAGCTAGAAATCATGTAATATATCTAAATTGTGACTAAGTGAAGGATTAATGATATGCCCTTATGCTCCAATGACTTCTATTTTGATAATGTTCCTTGTAAATGTTGTTGGAATACTCATGAACTATTCTTATGAGATTATGCAATGTTTACTTGCAAATTCTACTTATGAACAAGATGTATGATAACCATTTAATCCACATGAACTTCCACGCTATTGGTATGTGTTTCCCATATGATTATGCAATGGACATGATATTAAGATTGTGCAAGTGCTTCCATGTGATATGAAATCCTTTCCATGCAATACATTGTTGATAACCATTCTTAGTATGAGATCCCTACTTATGATATTATAAATTATGGACTTTACTCTTATGATCAAGTCTGTCATATGTGTCAGTTTCCTTCCATAGAGTCCTGGGGGTACTTGTACCAAAAAACTATAGCTGTGTGCCTAGATCCATGTCATGTTTCACGATATCCAAACTCAAGCTATGATTCCACAGACATCAGTCAGTCATGTGACCCAGGAAAACCTCATGATCTTTGTCAGTTGTTAGATATTAGTAACATTCCGCCAGTCAATGGAATTCAGTAAGATTAAGTCATGCACAGTCATTTATTCATGTCCAGTCCCTCCAGATGGGAGTAGAGGTTAGCACCAAGTGAACCCAAGGATGGGAACTCACCTGCCAGTTTAGGGTGTGATTCTTAGCACCAATCCTTGTGTTCCAGAGCTACGTAGCTAGCGTAGGTTGAGACATCTTAACCCGTCAGATTAGGGTTAATGAGGTGGCTTAACCCGTCAGTTTAGGGTTCCCACCATTCTCATTGAGTAACCACCAGATAACGGTCACTCATAGGCTGTCCTTACTCGTGGCATGGTATTAACACACCTCCAGTCGGGGTAGAAATTGGACCCCAGCTTAGACATAACGGCATACATAGGGCATGTCAGTTAAACACTACTTCCCATAGTTTTACTATCAGTCTCAGTAAAAAAACTCAGGATATTCTTTAGATTTTAGTATATACAGGACTGTCAGATACAGTCATCCATGTTATCAGTTTTAGTATCAGTCATGACATTTATCAGTAAACCATGTATTAGCTTACAGGTCATGCTATCACGTATTCACAGTCCCAGTTTCTAGTGTGTTTGTACTCCCACGTTCATATTAGTCAATCAGTGTTGTTCATGCATGAAACCCTTGATGTTATGCCTACCTTCCTCGTATACTCGGTACTCCAGTTGTACTGACGCATTTGCGCTATGGTGCTTTCTTTTCATGTTACACCATAGGTTCCGAGACACGAGCTCTAGACCAGCAGTAGCGGTAGCATTCCAGTCGCAGAGACACAGTGATTCCTCATTGATTAGAGGAAAATATGATTTGATCCATTTATTTATTCTTCCGTTCAATTTTACGGAGTTAGTTGGAGACATGTTCCTTCAACTCCTTATTCAGACAGTTTAGAGGCTTTCGGATTTACTTTCAGATTTACGCCCAGATTTAGTTGTTTTAGGCATTTTTACCTATATGATTGTATTCAGTTAAACCTTATGGGCTTACAGTTCCATGTATACCACATTATTACCTCATGATTTGTAGTATACAGGTACAGATATCAGAAATGGGTTAGCTTGTGGTCCCTCGGGGTCATGAAAATCGTGTAGCATCTCGGTTCATCGAATTGGGGTGTTACAATAATAAATGCTCAACTGTTCATCTATCCCTTTAAATATTTAGGATTTTTAGTTGACTTTATATTGTATCGATAATAAACTATGTGTTAAATAAATAATACAAGCAATAGACCTGACACACAATATATGCAATACCTTAAATGATCGATAATAGACACAGAGTAAAATCGATAGGTTTGGAATTAATCAAACCACTGAAGGGTTGTCAAAATGCATACACTTCCATAACTTAGAAAAACACAAATTCATACAAGTGTAACTAAGATTTGTTGTTGTTATAACTGATTGTCTTGTGTCCGGGTCTCTTGCATAGTGAACACTTGTTCCTCCTCTTTGACTTAAAAGTCTTGCCCACACCCTTAATGGGTTTTCTTTTCTTTCTTCCGAGCTTGGTTACCATGAGAGGTGGAATAATATTAACGTCTAGCAATTCTTATCGAACACGCCATTTGGAATCCAAAGGGATAACATTAATTGATTCTGAATATACAAGGATGTACTCTTCCACTTTATACACGGGCGAAGAGTAATCATAGACTCTCAAACTATAATCTTCACAGTGCTTCAATCGCATAGCGGCCATCGCATGATCGCTTAGAATTTGACCATATCAAACTTCCTGCAAGAACATGACCTTTTCAGTAGGTCGACTTTGGCTGTACAGCCACCACCGAACACTGTGAATTGCCTTTCATCCCCGCTTATATTTTCCATATAAAAAGAGTCGCCCTCGATCATATTATCTCTTAAAATCTTTTTGATGGTGGGCACAAATTTGTTATCCTTATATTTTAGGATGTAGGCATGCCTCTCCCTGAATATTTCACCAAACCTCTTAGCAATCGAATTGAATATGGATGCCATGGGGTACTCCCTTTCAGCAATCAACATAGCATTCACCAACTTAGTAATATTTATGGTCATCATGTCAAACCTGTTGCCGGGAAAATATGCCCTACTCTATTTCTCGAAACCAAGCTCATGCTAGAGGAAAAAGGGTACCTCGGAACAATAGTTCTTGAATTCCAAAAAATGGTTGCTATACTCTCAGGAGAATATGCCTTTGCCCCGTTGTATAATAGATAGAGGTGTTCTCCGCAGTGGTGATTTACCTGGAGATTTTCACCTAGGTGCCTCATGCAATACCCGTGATGAGCATGGTTGTACACCTTCACGAAGCCATTAGCGATGCTCTTGTGCCTAGCAAAGATAAAACACAAATCTGGTTCATCGACCACAATAGAGTTCAACTTCTCAAAGAAGAACGTCTAAGATGCATCTTTATCTTTGTCAATGATGCAAGAGGCAATGGGATAAATATGGTTCTCCATATCCTGTGCAACCGCGCTTAGCAGCATGCCCTCGTACATGCCATATAAATGAGTGCCTTTGCCCTCAATAACCTTTCTCATGTAGCCAAATTCCCTAATTCAAGGGCCCAATGATAAAAAGTAGTACATAAACCTACAATCGACCTTGTTCACCATGATGGAAGGGGTAGTGCCAATGTTAAGAGCATCGATCATGTACAAAAAAATGAGCAGGTAGGAATACTCGTGCTCCGCAGTCCCTCGAACCATTTCCTTGGCAATCACACCCCCACCCAATATTTCTAATAGATTGGTCTACTTTTCAAGTTCTTTAAAATGATCCTCTGAATCTCGCTAGTGTTCGGACCCCTTTTTTTCGCGATATATGTTCACACAGAGCGACGAAATGACATTAAACGTGATTTTTCTATGGCAGCGTATGCGTATTCGACGCCGTAACTGTGATCACCGATGTATTTATAGATGATGAATCGGTCCATGCATTCATACTTCTTCGCCCGCAATATCCATGTGCAGCTAGGATAAATGTATTTCACCTTGAGGAATTTGCCGCAGCTCTTCAACGTAGCATAATCAAAAGAATTTTTCACAGCAAATATGTCCAACATCTATTTCAGATGTGATTTACCTGAAAGTTAGTTCCGTCAGAGAAGGTGTGGTTGGTTTGTGCTCTCTATCCGCACTTTTCTCCCACTTCTTCAGACAAAATTGGATCTTTCATTTTCATTAAATGATCTTTCGAATCCATTGAATAAGCATACAAACTCTCATCTTCAAATGAATCATGTTCATCGATTGTCGGCTGTGGTGGTGGGATTGTCGGAGACCCCAGGATGACATTTATCCTCAATAATGGCCTTGAGCCATCGACAACGATATCCAACATGTTTAATGACACCTGTCGATCATTATTTATGAACTTGGGATGTATTTTAACCCACCTATTCATTACATAGCTAATTACAATGTTCTCTATCTCGTAATCTGATTCTCTGCTCTCAATTACTTTTCAAACCATGTCATTGTACAATCCATTGCGATGCAGCGGGATAGGCACTGTCTCCTTGCTAGATGATTTCCACTTCCAATAGTTGGGACCCTCCTCCCACACATCTAAATAATTAACACCCACGATAATTACCTCAACTACTTCTATGTAGACCACACAAATTGATAATAAATTAAGGTATCGGTCTATAGCTGGTCGATGACTGGTATGAAGACATCCATACAAAGATGTGAATCGACTAATTTTGGATATAATCGATGCCCTCCTAGCATTTGTATGGACAAATATATATGTAGTACTTCTAAACTACAAAAATATATCTAATGACGAGGTATTAAGCGGATTTGGAAATCTTTTCGAGCTAGTAGAAATGGTGGAAAAATATTTTTTGCATTTTTTTTCAAAAAGGATGGAACAACAATGGAGACAATGATCAAGAATGGAGATTTTCAGTTGTGATAGACAACTTTTCACTGGAAAAGTGGTCGGAATCGAAAATTATTGGTAAAAAGGGAGCTCCTATTGGTGGCTTCTTGGACATTTTTTAAAATTTAAATAGGAAATATGAAAAATGGTGGAAATATAACATAAGGTGGGAAATATTAAATATTAAATATTAAATAGATGAGGTAGGGGACTAAAGTGTAATGATTAAAACTTGTGTGGTAGGTTTGTATGTAAGAAGTGATGATGTCATAATGTGTAAATGCCAAAATAAGTTTTGAAAGTATCTAAATGTCAAACTATCCCTAGTTTATATTCAAAATTTTAATCTTTTTCAGGTAAAAGAGGAGGTGCATCAATGGAAGTTGTCAACAGGCATGGTCCTTGTTATCAAAACTAAAAGGGAGCAAAAACCTCAAGCATGGAGGAAATTTTGGCTCACAATCAGGCTCGAGTGGACTCTATCCAAGCCCGCATGGCCTCTTTTGTAAGAAAGACAGAATTTCAAACAAGAATAGAGCTACGGACTCAAAAGTTAATCTCCCAGTGCAACCTGGCTTTTTTATTGGCACTAGAAACTACATTGTCAAAACTAGAATCGGAACACCAAAAAAGGATCTCACCCTCATTTTGACACTGGCAGTGACCTTACTTGGACTCAGTGCCAACCTTGTGAAATATTTTTATTCTAAACTACAACCATTTTTTGATCCATCATCGTCTTTAATATATTCAAATATTTTTTGCACTTCCACGACTTGTTCTGGACTTAAATCAGCAACTGGAAATAATCCAGATTATTTTTCCTCTAATTGTGTTTATGGTATACAATATGGTGACTCATCATTATCAGTAGGATTATTCACTAAGGATAAGCTAACTTTAACACCAATAGATTTGTTTGATGGATTCATGTTTGGTTGCAGGCAGAACAATAGAGGGTCAGTCGAGAAAACTGCCGGAATACACGATTTAGCTCATGACCCTCTCTCCATTGTGTCCCAAAAAGCTTTGAAGTTTGGAAAATGCATCTTTTATTATCTTCCCACTAGGTTAGGAACGAATGGTCATTTAACTTTTGGAAACAAAAATGGAGCCAAATCAACCCTCCAATTCACACAATTTGCTCCTTCACAAAGAACATCATTTTACTTCATTGATGTATTGGGTATCTCCGTTGATGGAAAGGTGTTATCGATAATCCCAATGGTGTTTAAGAGTTCTAGAATAATCATAGATTCTGGTACGGCGATTACCTTTGATAACGTACAACAATTTACGATCAACTTTCCAACAGTTCATGACCAAGTATCCTAGGGCACCGAGCCTATCTTTGCTCGACACTTGATACAATTTACGTAACTATACTATCATGGGATAGTTTGACATTTAGACACTTTCAAAACTTATTTTGGAATTTAGTCACAAGTCCTGGAAAATTAGGTGTTTAGAGACATTTATGACATCATCCATTCTTTCATCCAAACCTACCACACAAGTTTTAAACTTTACACTTTAGTCCCCCACCTCATCCATTTAATATTTAATATTTCCCACCTTTTTTTTATATTTACTCTATTTTTTTCATATTTCCTATTTTAATTTTGAAAATTATCCAAAAAGCCACCAATAGGAGTTCCCTTTTTCACCAATAATGTCCAATTCCGGCCACTTTTCTGACGAAAAATTGTTCATCACAGCTGAAAATCTTCATTATTCAGCATTTCCTCCATTGTTGTTCCATCCTTTTTGAAAATAAAAATTTCTAATTTTTTTTACCATTTTTACTAGCTCAAAAAACTTTCCAAATTCATTTAATACCTCACCATTAGATATATTTCAGTTGTTTAGAAATCCTACACATATATTTTTCCATCCCAAAGCTAGGAGGGAAACGATTACATCGAAAATCAGTCAATTTGCGTCTTTTTACAAACATATTCATAACAGTGACCGATCAGTCATCGACCATCTATAGACCTAAACCTTGATGTATTATCGATTTGTGTGGTCTATTATAGCAGTAGCCGAGGTGGTTATTATGGGTGGTAATTATATGGGTGTGTTGGAGGAGGGTCCCAACTGTTCAAAGTGGAAATCATCTACAAAGAAGACAATGCCCATCCCGCTGCGTCGCAATGGATTGTACGACGACATGGTTCAAAGGTAATTGAGAGTGAAGAATTAGAATGTGAGCCAAATAATATTGTGATTAGCTATGTAATGAATGGGTGGAGTAAAATACATGTTGGATGTTGCTGCCGATGGCTCTAGGATATTATTGAGAATAAATATCATTTTGGGGTCTTCGACAATCTCGCCACCACAGCTGACAATCGACGAAGATGATTCATTTGAAGATGAGAGTTTGGATGCTAATCCAATGGATTTGGAAGATGATTCAATAGAATTGGAAGATCTAATTTTCTCTGAAGAAGGGGGAGATGAGTGAGAATTGGGAGAATAAACCAACCACACCTTCTCTGATGGAACTAATTTTCAGATAAATCTAACATTTAGCAGTAAAAAGGAGCTGAAATTATTGTTGGACATAGCAGCTGTGAGAAATTCTTTTGATTATGCTATGTTGAAGAGTTGCAACAAATTCCTCAAGTTGAACTGTATTTGTCCTAGATGTAGGTGGATGTTGTGGGCGAAGAAGTATAAATGCACGGAAAGATTCATCATCTATAAATATATTGCCGATCACAGTTGCAGCGTCGAATACGCCACCCGCTGCTATAGGAAAATATAATCTAAAGTCATTACATCACTGTGTATGAACATGTATTATGAAGGAAAGGGTCCAGAGACTAGCGAGATTTGGAGGATCGTTTTCAAGAACTTGAAAAGTAGACCAAGCTATTGGAAATGTTGGCTAGAGGGTGTGATTTCCAAGGAAATGGTTTGAGGGATAGCGGAGCACGGGTATTCCTGTCTTTCTATTTTTTCATATATAATTGGAACTCTTAATGTTGGCACTACCTATTCCATCATGGTGAACATGGTCGATTGTAGGTTTATGCACTATTTTATATCATTGGGCCCTTGCATTAGGGGATTCACCCACATAAGGAAGGTTATTGCGGTTGATGACACTCATTTATATGGCAAGTACAAGGGCGTGATGCTAACCTTGGTTGCATAGGATATGGAGAACCATATTTATCCCATTGTCTTTTGTGTTTTTGACAAGAAGAACGATGTATCTTCGACGTTCTTCTTTGAGAAGCTAAAGCCTATTGTGGCTGATGGACCAGATTTGTGCTTTATCTCCGATAGGCATAAGAGCATCGGCAACGGCATCACGAAGGCGTACAACCATGCTCATCGCAGGTACTGCATGATGCACCTAGGTGAAAATCTCCAGGTAAATCATCACTGCGGAAAACACATTTCTCTATTCTACAATGCAGCAAAGGCATATTCTCCCGAGGAGTTTAGCGACCATTTTGTGGAATTCAAGAACTACTGTCCTGGGGCAGCCTTTTTCCTCAAGCATGAGCTTAGTTTTGAGAAACAAAGTAGGGCATATTGCTGAGTCGGTAAATGCTATGTTTATTATCGAAAGGGAGTACCCTGTGGCATCCATATTCAATTCAATTAACAAGAGGTTTGGTGTAATATTCAGGGAGAGGCGTACCTACGTCCTCAAATATAAGAATAAAATTTTTTTTCCTGCCACCAAAAAGATTTTAAGAGATAATATGAGCGAGGGAGACTCCTTCTATGTGGAGAATATAAGCGGGGAAGAAAGACAATACACTGTGTTCAAAAATGGCTGTACGACAAAAGTTGACCTACTAGAAAGGTCGTGTTCTTACAGAAAGTTTGACCTTGTCAAAATACCATGCGATCACGCGATGGCTGCTTTGCGATCGAAGAACAGTGAAGATTATGGTTGGAGATAAAGTGGAAGAGTACCTCCTTACGTATTCGGAATCAATTAATGTTGTCCTTTTGGAGTCTAAATGACACGTGCCACAAGAATTGCTAGATGTGAACATCATTCCACCTCTCATGGTCACCAAGCTTAGAAGGATGAAAAGAAAACGTGTTAAGGGCATGGGCGAGACTTTCAAGTAAAAGAGGATGAACAAGTGTTCACTGTGCAAGAGACCCGAGTACAAAAGAACCACTTGTAACAACAACAAATAATAGTTAGTCTTGTATGAATTTGTGTTTTTGTATGTAATGGAAGTGTATGTATTTTGACAAACCTTCAATTGTCTAATTAATGACAGATTTATCGATTTAACTCTTCTTCTATTATCGACCTTTTTAAAGTATTGCATATATTGTATGTACGGTCTATTTATTTTATTATTTATTTAACACATGTTATATTATCATCTAATTTACAGTCTATTAAAAACCCTAAATATTCAAATGGACAGATGTGAACAATTGAGCATTTATTACACCTAAAAAAAACTGTTGCATGTCCAATCACATGTTGTGTTAATTGGGTATATGCTACCTCTCTTTGATTTCCACCATTCACACGTCTACCAACGGAAGGGCGCGAAGACCAAAGGGTTCTATTTTGGTCTATATAAACACCCATTTACTGCACCCAAAATTCATCTTCATCACCTCAAATTTAGATTACATTAACAATATGCCAGGCATTCCTTTGAGATACAGGAAGAGGATCAACCGTAACTACGACCTTCTCCTCCTCCATAACTACTTCAATTGCCTCTTCTATGGACTAGGGCAGGACCGGGAGCATGTCCACCTCGAACTTCGGCGGATTACCCATTTTTCATGGGCGATTGTGGAGCGGCTCAACATGGACCCGAAGGAGATGATCATCCCCCACAACCCCTTAGTTTTAAGTTTTTTTTTTCTAATTTTTTGGTTTTAAGTTCGTTGCAAGGAGAAGCTTTCATGGTTAGGAATGTTAGATGAAAGCTTTTTATTTTGCTTTATTTTTGCTGTAAATATGATTCTGTAACATCATTGCAATGAATTATCAATGAAATATATTTGTTTGCCTACATTTGTGTAAATTTAAATTTTGCAATTTTGTTCTATTTTAATTTTTTGCAATTTATGATGTTAGAAGATGAGGTTGTGAGATATGAAATTAATGCTTGTTTAATTTTTATTTGTAGTTTAGATCTTGTTTCCTGAATTTTTTGCCACTGTAATTTTATATATTTTTTTTAGAATTTTTGCATGAGATCAAGGTAGAAGATGAACGGGACAGTTGTCAGACGTTAAATTAATTCATATACATTAATGGAAAACTAATCTGGTCTATCCGCGATTACGTTAATTTATACAAAATTAATTGTAGAGTCGATGGGGTTTATTCGATACTGGTCTCAATATCTATGCTCGAAAAAATATATAATCAATGCTTTAAATGATATAGGTCCATCGATTGTCTTCAGTAAATTTCTTAGACTGTAAGCCTTGTCAATAATATACAGTATTGATTTATTGCCCTTAGTAGCATATTTGAAAAAAAAATCATTAGTAAAATAATAAATAATTAGATTTTATGCAATTAAAGGAGCTTGAACAAGTCATGTGGTAGTATGAGAGTCCACATAAATTAGATGAGGTGAGCAATGATGTGTGAGGATGGGTATTGGATAAACAAATGAATTCCTCACAACATACTTGTGCTTTGGTGAACATTTCCCTAAGGATGTTGGTTGTTCAACCACAACTCATCGCGTCACACCTTTTTTCACCACTTTCAATTTATATGGACCCTCATACGATCACATGACTTGTTTATACTTATTTGATTACATAAAATTCAATTACTTATTATTTTATTAATTTAATAATCCTTTTCAAAATATGTGCTAGTCATGGTCTATAAATATGTGTCATAGTCTAGTGCGTGTATTAATGAAGTTGTACAAAATCTATGCTAGACTATGCTTAGTTTTGTACTCAGCCTTATATAGTCTATCATAGACTATTAACTACTTCCACAAAGAAATAACTAGACTATGATATTTATTCATAGACCTTAACTAGCACATATTTTGAGAAAGATTAATTAATTAATAAAATAATAAGTAATTGAATTTTATGCAATCGAATGAGCCTTAACAAGTCATTTGATCGTGTGAAATGATGAGTTGTGGTTGAACAAATGAATTTTCTCACAACATACTTGTGCTTTTGGTAAACATTGCCTCATGCATATTTGTTGTTCATCCACTACCCATCCTCACACATCATTGATCATCTTATCCAATTTACGTGGACTCTCATATGATCACATGACTTGTTCAAGCTCTTTTAATTGCATAAAGTTTATTTATTTATTATTTTACTGATCAAATAATCCTTCTCAATATATGTCTTTGTTATGGTCTATGAATATGCAACATCGTCTAGTGAGGTTATTAAGGAATTAGCTCTTACTATATACTAGACTGTATATCTATTCGGTGAATCATCTATCAAAAACCTGAAAAGGCATCGATTATAAATATGGTCTATGAAACAAGACCAACAGTAAAAAAAATATATCAAAATATCAGATTTTTACAACGATAATAAACTACATGTCAAATCAACACCCAACAGTAATATCTCACTTTTTTTTACAAAAGAAAGGCTATTTTTGTGTTAACACTCTCATTTTATCTGGCTTTAATTTTTGTTAACAACTACAATGTCTCAAGCATCCCAAAAATCAAATGCAAAAGTGTCCTACATATGTCATTATGGCAATCCGCCTTTTTTAAAGACGTCACACACCGATTGAAATACAGGTTGAAAATTCTTTAACTATACGATTGGAAAGGATAATGGTGGATGCACTTTTTAAGTGGCTTGACGAAGACTCATCGACGAGCATCCCATTGACATCAAATTTTTGAGGCGCTTCCAAGTTTCATATACTCCAAAGGCTTTGGTAATCCAAAGAAAATAGAGATCTACTCATGACATTGCTAAAAGAAGCCGAAGAACAAAGGGATTACTTGGAAGGATCGCTAAAAGAAGTTGAAATGGATAGGGATCAAGTAAAGCAAAGGCTGATTTTGGCTGAGGAAAATGAGAAAGGCCTAAAAAATTTATTATATGATTTGTTATTGTTGTTGACCTTCTGGAAAGGTGTAACAGGGATATAGGAAACTGAATAAATAGACGTAAGGTTTCTCAAATCAATCCTGGCTGTAATATATAATTAATAGAGAATTATGTCTATTCTTTTTTCATTGACCTCTATAAACCATGATATTTAAGGTAAATAAATGTATGAATTACTCAATCGATAGTATTTTAAGTCTATAAATTATAGAGAACAACTTCTATTATGTTTCCAATCAACCACTATAAATTAGGACAACAACTAAACTGGTAATGCAATGCAGCGAATTGTTTAATCTACCGAGACATTAGAATAACTGAACATTATTTCATTAATAAATGCCATCATTGATATCTCAAATATATGTAATTCAATTGTCCATATATAATCAATCACTAAAAAAACATGTGACATATATGTAATTCAATTTATCCATAAAGAACAAATCACCAAAAAAAAATCATTAAGAAAATTATTTGTTCCAAATCCACAAAACTACTTATATTCTGGATTGAGTTCCGCAACGATGCCCATCACATATACTTCTTTTTCTTCATGTTTTTTCTCCTCTTGTTCAACTTGTTTCTTCTTATTTTCCTTCTCTTCTTCTGCTGATGATTTCTTCTCTTCTTTAATATTTTCAAGGGCCCGTTCGACCACTAATTCTTCTCCAACTTCCTTCTCATTTTTGCCTTTCTTCTTCTTCTTCTTCTGATTTGTTTTCACCATCTTCTTTTGTTTTCTCCTCATTTTTTCTTCTGCTTCAACTGTCATCTTCTTATCCTCTCAGTCTTCTATTCTTATCCTTCTCCTTCTCCTTCTTCTTCTCTTTCTCCCTCTCCTTTTGCTTCTCCTTCTTCTTCTTCTTCTCCTTCTTCTTCTTCTTCTCCTTCTCCCTTCTCCTTTTCCTTCTCTTTCTCCTTCTCCTTCTTCTTCTTCTTCTTCTTCTTCTTCTTCTTCTTCTTCTTCTTCTTCTCCTTCTTCTTCTTCTTCTTCTTATTTTCTTTATCTTTCTCCTTCTCCTTCTCTTTCTCCTTCTCCTTCTCCTTCTCCTTCTCTTTGTTCTTCTCCTTCTTCTTCTTGTCCTTCTCCTTCTTCTTATTCTCCTTCTCCTTCTTTCTTCTTCTTTTTTTTTACTTCTTCTTCTTATTTTTCTTCTTCTTCTTCTCTTTCTTGTTCTCCTTCTGATTTTGCTTTTGCTTCTGCTTCTCCTTCTGCTTCTCCTTCTTCTTCTTCTTCTTCTTTTTCTTCTTATTCTCCTTCTCCTTCTCCTTCTTCTTCTCCTTCTCCTTCTCCTTCTCCTTCTCCTTCTTCTTTTCCTTTTCCTTCTCTTTTTCCTGTTTCTTCTTCTTCTTCTTCTTCTTCTTCTTCTTCTTCTCCTTCTCCTTTTCCTTCTCCTTCTCCTTCTCCTTCTGCTTCTCCTTCTCTTTCTCTTTCTTGTTCTCGTTCTCATTCTCCTTCTCCTTCTCCTTCTCTTTCTCCTTCTTATTCTCCTTCTCATTCTCCTTCTTCTTCTTCTACTTCTCCTTTCTTCATCTTCTTCTTCTTCTTCTTTTTCTTCTCTTTCTCCTTATCTTTCTCCTTCTCCTTATCCTTCTCCCTCTCCCTCTCCTTCTTTTTCTTCTTCTTCTTCTTATTCTTCTTCTTCTCCTCCTTATCCCTTCTCATTCTCCTTCTTCTTCTCTTTCTTCTTCTCCTCCTCCTCCTTCTTCTTCTTCTTCTTCTCCTTCTCCTTCTTTCTTCTTCTTCTTCTTCTTCTTCTTCGTGTTCTTTTTCTTCTTCTTCTTCTTCTTCTTCTTTTTCTTCTTCTTCTTTTTCAATAGCTGTATTCTTTTTTTCCATTTCTTCTTCTTTCTTCTCGTCTTCACCTTTATCATCTTTTATAGTAATGTACGTCACTACGACTGCAAGTTCTTCGAGATTTACTTGATGTTGGCTAAGAAGGGGCTGTCTAGGTACACTGTATTATTTTAAAAGGATTACTACACATATGCAACAAAATTAAATTCAAAAATCAAAAAATAAATTAATTTACCTTTTTCTTGTTGCTTTTTCTTATTCTTCTCCATTCTCCTCAGCCTCTCATATCAAACAAAAGAATCAATATACATTAGACTTTTCTTGAGCAAGGAAATGCGATCGTGAAGGTCATCATCATTAGAAGCATCTTATGAAGTTTTGAGTGCATTTAAATCAGTATGATGACAAGTGCATGGTGGACTTGGAACATAATGGTGGCCATCCAAACCTTTATCTTCGTTTGCAACCTACGCTGATGAAGTCAGGATAGTCACGCCTTTTAGCTGTGCCTTCAACGCATCGATGGTCGTATCCTTAACTTCGTCCGTGTATGTCTTAAAATTTTTTATGTATCTCTGCTCCATCCCACGAACAGTAGGGGTAAGATACGGGTGCACAATCTATAAAAAAATAAAAATAAATTACAAGACATTCGCTAATATAATAATATTAGTATCATATCATAATAAGTATAATTTTACCTTTGTGCTATTTTCTTGGTACTTAAATGGATCGCCTTTCATTATGTTGTCGCACATCACTTTGATGTGTGCCATCGAAGAAGACAGGGAATGGGTAGGGGAGAATCCAACAACTTACCGGCGTAGCTTCCCAGATGAGAAAAGGCATTATATATCCAAAGCTGCAATCAATAGAAGCACAAGTAAGTCTACAGTTCTATTTATTACTACATAAATATGTAGGGGTCTATAATAAATCAATAGGTTGGTTGATTATAAGTACCAAAAATACCCAGGGAAAGCGAAATAATGCATACGATGTATTATTCCTCTTGACAAAAGCTTCTTTCTTCTTGGTCAGGTCAGTCTTCTTATTCAGATAGCTCAAGGTCAGCTCAAATGACTCTTTTCCCCATGGATACCCCTTGAAGAATAATAAATCACCCTCTATCTTAATGTGGCCCGAATCCACCTTCTTTGATGGGTCCTTTGCCAACAATATTACGTGCACAAACCAAACCAAAGCACACTTCAACTTTTATTGATTATTCAGCCTATTACGTTTCATCAGGCTAATCAAGTTTGCAGCAGTAATGCTCTTGTTCTTCGTCACCTTAAAATGAAAGATTTCTCCATTTTGGAGGACTTTGTTCATTTTTGATTCACGGGAATATGCTGAACAATTTAGCCCCATAATCAAAGCAAATTCCTTTAAGCCGAAACAAGCTGGCTTACCATTCATACAAAACCAAATTTCATGCATTTTTTATTTTTTATACGTCGCAGCGACATATAATTAACCATATGTCCATTAAACTTAAAATGTTTCAGAATATGCCTTAAATGTCCGAAACATGTCTTCTTAAAATCACAATACAACTTTTGCTCAACAAGAACCCGTCTAAACTCTCGATACACAACCATTCTTGCTCTTATAGAAATCTCTATAGGAAAAGAGCCAAGATCATCCATCTAGGTTGTTAAGATGTACGACTCAACGGATATATCTCTCGCACAAATTGGCAAGGATAGGGGATCCTCCTCCCTGTCTCTGCTATCTCTTCCATCCTCACCGTCTCCGTTATTACTTTGACTTTCTTCTTCGCTTTTCCCCTCACTTTTACCTTCGCTATCCTTAGCATCCTCACTTTCGTGTGCACTACTTTCGTCATATTCAAAAATATTAGCAAGGATTCTTGACTCGATTTCCAACTCTGATTCATCGACTACGTGTTTTTTTCTCTTGGAAGTTTTCAAAACTTCTTTGGATTTTTACTTTCTGCTGGTAGAAGTAGTGGAAGCAGACCTTTTAATCGCTCTATGAACTCTTCTCACCATTTATGATCTATAGCAAAAAATGAATTTGTAGTGGTCGATTTATCGACCACTGGTCTATTAAAAATAATGAACAAATGCACCAAAAACAAATCTGCAGGGGTCGATCTATCGACCACTGGTCTATAATGAAAAAGAGAAAAACTCCTCACATCAAACATACAATTCAAGTTCCAACTTTGGCAGTGCAATTCACAACAACAAGAACACCATTAAAATGGGTTCAATTCAGTACATAAAATTCAAAATCAAACGCAATATATCTACAAAAATTAAAAAAATTTCTAATCATTATCCAAAGCAAAACCCAATTAAACATGAGAAATCGACAATGTTAACTAAAAACACTCAAATTTTGACTTATTCAGCAGTGCAATTTTTGTCAAGATGAAAAAACCCAAACACAAAGAGTCATTGAAAAAATTACTAAAATGGATCTAGAACTGATTGGGGAAGAAAATTACACTTACCTGAGTAAGAGAAATTAAAAATATTCGCCTGAGGAAGCAAGAATCAGCCGAATTATTTTTTTTGAAAAAATAGGAACCAAAATCGGGAGAAGAAAGAGTTTGAGAGAGAGAAATATGTAGTTGAAAATATTAAATGGTTTTAATAAATATTTTCAAAATTGAAAAATATAAAGAGGGATCATGTTGTAGTTTTAAAAAAGTTGTATTTTTTCTCAAGTTTTAAAAATGTTAAAGGAACCCATGACCCCACAACCTTGCCTCACTTTTTAGACCTAACCCTAAAAAATAAATGAAAAAGAAATTTGAGGTCTAAGGTTCAAAATAAGTTTTGAAAGTGGGTAGGAATCAAAATTGTCTCTACTAACATCAATATTCCAGAGATCAGTTTCAACTTCAACGACAATACAAATACGAATTTGGACCCAACTGGTATTCTTCTAACAGATGGTGTCTCTTAGGTTTGCTTGGCTTTTACTGGAAATGGAGCTAACGATAATATTGGAATCTTTGGAAATGTATAACAACAGATACTTGAGGTTGTGTATGATGATGCTGGTGAGAAATTAGGGTTCGGTTAGAGCATGTTCTTAAAGCTTTGATAAACTTTGGTAATTAAATGTAATACTACAGTTGGAAAAACCGTAATACAATACTGCAAAAGTACTAAAAAATATATACGGATTTTTAGTTTATGAAAAGTTAATCTTGTCAACATAGTTGCAAGGTAATTGTATATAGCCTTTATTTGCTATTGCTAAAAAAAAATCTCTTTTTCTTATTTTAATTTGAATAATTATCTGGTAGAGGTTTTGATAAATCTAAACGCCACATGTACTTAATACATATATTATCTGAATCCGTCAAAAAATTATCGAATCTATAATCTAGAAGAGCCTTAAAAAAGTGATTTGAACTTTTTACCCTTTATTAATGAAGACTCTCCTTTAAACAGAATTGTCTTTTCACTATTTTCTTCAATTTATTATTTAATTATTTTTATTATATTAAATAGAATTCTAAAATATATGGGACTCGTAAAATATATGAAAGGAAAATCAATTAATGTTCTTCTTTGTACTGATCAGTTAAAAAAATAATCCTAAAATAGGATAGAAAAATACTCCTAAAATAGGACTCTATTAAGGAAATACTTCTATAAATATTGAGATGCACATTAAACTAGAGAAGAAATCGATTTACTTATTGAAAACAATATGATTGAAGCTTATCTGACTTGATTCGTTTGCATATAAAAATAAAGCTTTGTGATCACTATTGTATTATTTTGTTGGAGTTTACATGTCGTAGATGAATTTACAAGTGGTAGATGAATTTACCGGTGGTAGATGAATGTTAGTCGACTTTAAAAATTTTTTTAGATAAAGGTTAGGTTTAATTGTATTTTATTTATATCTCTATTTTGAGATTTTTTTTGTGTAAAGGTTAAATTTAGTTGTATTAGCTTTATATCTCTATTATCGTATTATTTTGTTATAGTTTATAGGAGGTAGATGAGTGTCAGACAACTTTGAGAAAATTTTTGTGTAAAGGTTAGATTTAATTATATTATTTTGATGTCTCTATCATCGTATTATTTTGTTGTAGTTTACAGCTGATAGGTGAATGTTGATTGACTTTGATAATTTTTTTTGATACAGGTTAGATTTAATTAAATAAATTCTCCAAAAGATGTTGAATTTAATTATTGTCTTCATCTTTATTATTTAAACAAATATCCTGTTTAATGTAGCGTTTAAACTAAATAAAGTGAGATACACGCACGAAACGCGTACACCTAAACTAGTAAGGAAGAAAGGACTTTGGTGTTTCCTCAAGTTCAAGTCTGCTTAATAGAGCTACATCTTGCATGATTGGGCTCATCTACAGAATAAAAAATGAAAGGAATTGGTAGAGAAAGATAAAAAATTAAAATACAGAAAAAATAAAATTTGTAGTTGTTCTTAAATTATTTTTAATACTCTGCAATATACTAGTATGATAGAGATACATATTATAAAATCAAATAATTTTAAAGCGTCAAAGTTATTGACATTTCTAATCTTTCACACTAATGGATTTTCATTTTTGGAAGAAAATACTATTCTCATCATGAAGAAGCTGAGAGGTGGAAAAAAATGAAAGTAATACAAGGAGAAGAATCAAACTTCCAGTTAATAAAATAAAAACTCAAATATTCAACCTTTTCAACTGTATCATGATTTATTGAGAAAATTGAAGCAAAGGTGTCATTTAAGTCTTGAATGAAGGATTGGTGACATTGATCAACTTAAAGGGTCAAACATAATTAGGAATCTTGACTAAGTTAATTGAAGATTTGATTAGTATTTTAAAAATCTTTTAATCTTTTTAAAAATGCAAATCAACTTACATCCCTCTCCTCTCCAAAACAACCGTCTCTCTCCTTTCTCTCCTAACAGTTTCTCCCAACCAACAGTTCTACAAATTTCTCCTTTGAATCCCCGACGATAAATAGTTGGGCTTCGAGTTTCTTTTTGACTTTCAACTGTCGATCGATGTGACAACCTTGCCCTCCCGCCACAATATCTTTGAATTCTTCATCGTCCTTTTCTTATTTCGTAGATAAAAATTATGGCCTTTTTAGTTTTAAAGAAAACGAGGAAGTTGAGCCAAATTCTCTTCTAGTATTGATTAACCATTTCAATATTTATTGCTTTAATCTGAAATATGGTCTGAATAAAACCCTAATTTATGATATTTCTTCTCTTCTCTTTTCGGAGTGAAATATGATTTTTTGTTGTTTGTTGTATTTTTTTTAAGTTTTCTTTTTGTTGTTTGTGTTTATACAAACAAAACAACGATGTTTGTATTTTTCATGTTGCGCCCATTGCCGGGTTGATATGTTTTTGTTCTTGATAAAAATGGTGATATTGTTGTAGTTCTATTGAACAAAATTATGCTATTATTTTTTCTACAATAGATTAACCATCTGATGCAATAGAATAACTATCTAATGCAACTGATTTAGCATATGTGGAACCGATTAACCATATGATACAACAGAGGAACCATCGGATTAACCATTTGATGCAACAGATTAACCATCGAACGAAATAGTGGAACCATTTGATTAAAAATTTGATTCGATAAATTAACCATATAATGCAAAAGATTAACAATCTGATGCAACAGATTAACCATATATTGCAACAGATTAGCCATCTGATACAACAGATATATCGGATGAAATAGAGGAACCATCAGATTAAAAATATGATACAACAAATTAACCATTTGATGTAGCATAGGAACCATAAGATTAATAAACTGATGCAACAAATTAGTCATCTCATGCAACAGATGAACCTTCTATTGGATAAAATCTTATCAACTATTCCAACAGAACATGTCCAAGACTTGAATTTTCAACTGATCATTCATCTATCATAATAGACGAATCTTCTGTTGGAATAAATCTAAACAATATTAACCATTGATAGTTGTTCTAATAGATCACTTATATGTTGCAACATATGTGTGATCTGTTGCACAAACCATTCATTTGTCTTAATAGATGAGTGATATGTTTGGTACTGTTGCAACAGATTACTCATTCGTTGCAACAGGTTAGTTATTTATTGCAATAGATAACCTACCTGGTGCAATAGATGTGTGATCTATTGGAACTGTTATTTACTATTTTGTATGTTAGATTTACTGTTATTCCTTTTTTAACGATGCATTAATCAACTATAATCTATTTTATGTTTCTGTTAACTTTAGATAATATGGATCCCGAAAGAAAAGAAACCGAATCAAGTCCAAGTAAAGAAACAAATAAAGCATCTAGGCTACATCCACCACTCTATGAGCTTGTTTTACAAGCGTTATCTCAATTAGGAGCAGAGTATAATGAACATAGGGAGGAGGAATATTTGAACAGAGATGCTCCAAATGCTAATAGCCCTTCCACCGAAGAGTTGGTCATAACCTTCAACATGGATCTTTATCCTGTGAGAATGCAGTACAAAGGTTTCACAGATTTAATGGGTGATTTCATGGTTAAGTTAGCCATGGGAAAATCTTTCGACGCCTTCAGAAAAATACTTCGAGATCAAAAATTGGATGCTTATTTCATGAAAAGCTGCTTTGGACAATATTTTGATTTGTCAGTGGAAAACAGTACTCGTTTCTAAATAAAAATGGTATATGATCTTCTCAAGCATAAGTTTAGGTATGAAAACAAAGATAAGATGGATGGGGTGTGGATAAATTACCATGGCATGACTATTAAGTTTGGTTGGAAGGAGTTTGCCATAATTATTGGACTAAAATATTATCCTACTTCTCCTTCTCAAGTTATACCTATTCTAACCTAAAAAAAGCACCCTGCATACCCAAAAAGGCAAGGCAAGTCAAGTGATCATGATGACCTTGTGTCCATTGTTGGTTCAAGCTTCAACAATAAAAATTTGATAGAAGTGTTGAAAGGTAAAACAATTTCAAAGAAGTACAAGAAATCATTGTGCTTGGTTTGGTTTGTGGGATTTCCACTTTGTGAACTATTCTGCGGGCTAGTGCTTATTTATCCATGAGAGAAGGATTGTCTTGTTCCTCTTGAATTTGTGGGATGCAATAGAGAAGGACTACTTCTCTCCTCAATTGGTAAAAGTGTTGCCCGGGTTTTAGGTTTGGTTCAACTAATTCCCTATCTCTTGCCATTTTACTAGTTTGCAAACCAATTTCCAGCAAATTCAATACCAAGACCAAGCATAAAGCACTAAAGAAATCTAACTAAAACTTAAATAGTTGCCAATTTACATGTCCTCGATAAAAATGCCACATACTTGTTACGCCTAAGCACACACGCAAGTGTATGTGATCTTACTAAGTAGTAAAATGGCCCTTTAAAAGACAATTATCAATCCTATAGGAACTAGTGTTAAGCAACTATCTAATTTTATCTTAACTATAGATATATTAAAGTTCTGTCAAAGTAACCGAAAGAGTTTTATAGTTATAAACTAATGTAACGTAAACAATGCAGAAAAGTAAGATCTTGGACGATTAATAAATAGAAAACCTGGTTTAAAGCATTGAGAACATTCATACAAACCTATTGAACTTCATTCATTAGATTACTTATCTTGGTTGTTGATTCATAGGGCTTATAGTATGATCATGGTCTCCCGACCCTCTAATCTTCTACCTAACTGGATAGTACAACTACATCGTTGAGAAGGGATGCAATATTACATTTAGATGCTTAAGATGTCATCCTACAAGTGAACCAAACAAGTATTCTAGGTATATCCCTAACCTAAATGCTAGTTATAATCCCTTATTTTATAAATGAATAAGAACCTTGCTTTATTTACCCCACGTTCCATCGTCTTATCCTGGGTTCACAAAGATGACAATGGATGTATTCTAAGAGTTGTAAATCCATAAAATAATTATAACCAGGATAAATAAATAAACAAATATGATAATCAATCAAAATAAAATCAATTCTAAGCAATAGTAATTATGTTCTTGGCTTTAACCCAGGAAAGGGGGCTTTTAGCCACTCATGGATATAACCATAATCAAGATAAGTGAATACAAGATAAAATCCATAAATAATTTAAATCAAAAGAAGTAAACCCTAATTGAAGTGTTTTATATCCCATCTCCAAGTTTCAAAGTCGTCTAAGATGTTTAACATCAAGTTCAAGTATCCTATTTATAAGAGGACAAAACTGCTGATTTTTGCATTAGGTTCGCGTCACAGAGCTCATTGTGGGGACTAGGATGTGCGATGCATCATAATCATGGATACACACTATTTTGGATCCATTAGGAATCTATATGTGTATGTAATATGATCCATATCCATATATTGGGTAAGATACGCGCCATGGATATCCAAAGTGCCTGTTTTACGTAAAAGCTTGTCCCGCGCTTTCGTTGATCCATTTAAAGCCTATTGTATTGTTTACACTTGATTTTCAGATTTTATATCATTAATATATAATTATAAACAACTCACCAAGCATCCTATAGAATTAAACACGACAAATTAGAGATCTAAACAACACAAAATCCATAATAGTGAACTAGAAACTTAAGCTAAGAACTAGTTTCATCCTATTAATCTTTAGCTTAGTGTTTTGACTCTTGGATTCATTCAATTGAAACTTGAACACTACAAATAAGTTATTCAACACATAATTACACAATAATACCGTTAGTAAATCATTACACACATTAGAATCATCGAGATCAACTAGAACAACACCTAGCTCAAGCTAGTAACATTAGTTTTCTTGTTTTCACTCTAAGCGACCAATTTAAGTACTAACTTATTTAGAAAACACATTAAACAATGTAATCGAATACATAAACACTTATATGATCAATTATATCATCATTATCACATTAAGAACACTAGTTGTCCTCAAAATAAGACTAAATAAGCCCGGATAACAACACTGAGGCACATAAATTCACCTCAGATCATAGGGGCAGGGGATTCCTATGTACCTTTACCCTCCTGATACACCCAAATTACAACTCTCGTTAGAAAGTGCAAGCGGTCGCTGTCAAATATAGAACCCAACTGGGTTGGGTGTCGAATCCCACAGGGAATACTATGATCACTAAGTATTGCTATTATTATTAGACTGTTGATCGAAGGTTCCAAGGTAAGGGGGTTTCAGTTTAGGTGCACAGTAATATTATCAGTGTAACGATGAGATGATATGTTTAATAATATTTGATCACAGAGAATGACAAGTTAGGGTTATGTCCACCTTGTAGCTTCTACTTCTCTATTAACTATGAGTAATACAGATTTTATACATGTATGCACTTATAGAGAGACGTATTCTAATTCTAAATCCAAGTGTTTTTCAACCATTAAGGATTTATTCACCTTAGTTCTCTAGAATCCAAAGTGTACAACCAATTGTACGAACTCTCTAAGAAGTTAATCCTGCTAAGGGATTAACGTGAAAAATAGAGGTTGGAAACCCAATTTTCTTGTCACACTCTCTTTTCCAAATAGTAACTTTTCTATCAAACAAGTTATTGCTATAATGGCACATTCCCTATGTTTGCAACCACGAGAATTCAATCAAAATGAAGAGAGTAATGATATAAGTGGCGTGACACATCATAAATTCAAAAACCCATAACAATAGAGAGTATACTACAAGGTTTTCATAACCTTAATAAATAAGCTTAGCTACTCATGAATGAAGCAGAAATCAAATAGAAATATTCATCATACCAAAACTTAGAACGATCTTGGTGATAAAGATGACTAGCGAGAATAAGAGAGAAACGCGTTTTTCTCTCTCTGTCCTCAAGCTAAGCCGCTTTCTCTTGTTTTCAAAATAATACAGAATGTGAATAATCCCTGAAAATTCAGCAATAATGCTTTTAATAACATTCTTCTTTAATAAATTGCTACTGCATCCTTAACTATTTAAAAATATTGAGTTTGCCCGGGAAAAAGTCCCCATACATCACATTTAGTCCAAAATCTGCTTTTCTTTTTATGTGAAGTTTTCCGTTGCTGTCCACAGGTCCCCAAAGTGTTGTAATATTCCTCATTAGTACCTGAAAAGCATGCTAATCACATAGGTCACTCACTTAACTAAAAATAGACTAAAAGTGCAAGAATTATGTATTTTATTCTCAAAACTTAGCTAAAACATGGGTAAGTTATGGTTCTTAGACGTATAAATACGCCCAACATCACCACCCCATACTTAAAGCTTTGTTTGCCCTCGAACAAAATAGTACATCCATGGGAATACCTAACTAAAATTCACAATAGCAACACAAAATTTTCAACAAGACATACACGATAATTATTAACAAAGAATAGATTTCTTGATCATTACTAGAAACAACTCACCCTCCAACATAGACTCGTTAAGATGGTTAATTCGTATACACAAGTTAAGCCAAAAAAAATCATATAAAACTACCCAACAATCATCAACCATGTACGCTCACACAAAATGTTACCCATAATCACTCATAGTTTTGCATTTTTTTAGAAATATGGGTATAAGAACTTGCTTGCTCTCACTCTCACAAAGAATTCTTTGATTACAACTGATGACCATATGCTTGCCCTTAGTGTAATGCTCCACTAATGTCAGAATGCTAAGGTTAGGATCAAATAGGTCTTTACGGGGTGTAAAGTAGGCTAAAGGGACGGGTAGGACTATTTTGTCCAGAAATGGTGACTATGTTCCCTAAGTGCTTTAATAAACTACATTATGCCATTTACACTAACTTTTAACAACTACTCTACCTTCCTTTCAGCTACCAACCACTCTACCTTTCTTCACCAATTTTGTTACTCAATTAAAAACATTATGATGGGAATATACAACTCTTTTTTTTCTTTATTTTTTTTGTTAAGCATCCCTATGATAGCCACCCTTAGTTTAGATTATTTGCGTTAGTTGAGGTGCATAATGTCCAAGAAAGGACCAGAACGCCACTCCCGATCACAATATTTTCATGTACCAATCACTAAACTTTGGGGCATCACTTTCACCATTTTCCTTCTATTTTGCCACACTCTTTACTCAACTTGATTTTACAATTTAAAGAGCTTAGGAGCTTTTGGATCAAATTATGGTCTTTTCAAAAAAAAAATGGATTAGGCTACATATGAGTTTGCCAAAGAAAATGGCTAAAGGCTCAATGGGTGTTCACTAGGACAATGTACAAAGGTAGGTAAAAAGAAGATAAGAAATCAGGGATGCCAAAGAAATGCCTAAATCATCTCCTAAACTCACAATCTTTATTTCGCTTCACACACACACTTGGCAAGTTCTAGCATCAGTCGCAACAAAGAATATACAATAACCTTACACAGACATGACACATGGTCAACTTAATTAGGAGCATTATAGATTCTTGACCCAACATATAAATGAATTAAACCACAAACAATTATCACAGAATGAGTCATAACTTAGAGCCTAAATGTTTCAATAGTAGTGATTTAGCACAAACTCCTGTTATAATGCCATGCCGTCTATAAGAACAATTTTATGCAAAAATTTGACTAATTACAACTAACTAACTACGACTAAATCAAAACAACTATAGAATAAATGCGGGCAAGCAGTACGCAATACAGCAGACAAGGCAATCAATACAGCAGACAAGGCAATCCACAGACAAGGCAATCCATGCGTACACGTACTTATACCCACACCCCATACTAAGAAAGAACACACTACCCTCAGTGTAAATAAATAAGCAAAAACCTGGTCAGTCAGACTCCTCCTCTACATCCGGGGTCATACCCCCTATGCCAGAATTATCATCAGAGTATTCATCAACAGAGTTTTCCTCCACATCAGAGTCTAGTAGTCAGTGATCATCGTCTGTCGGCACATCATCATCTAGAGGTTCTTCAAAATTTACCCCCACTCTACATATGGCCCGAGCATGCTCATTAAGCGGGTAGTCATAGTCCAACTGCCGAAGATCTGAATCAGTTGGCACATGACCCCCATTCATTATAGTAAACCTAGTCATGCCATATAGATGGCAAAAAACTCTCATCTCGAGCATGTCTCTCAGCAGTAGTAAGGTTGATGCCTTGATTGGTTCTTGGATCTTTGATTTTCATGAGAGCTACCTTCTTCGATTTTTGTGGCAACTTATGGTCTGCTGGCTCCTCCTCAATGTGCTGTTTCCTTAAAATTACAGTCAACAAGTTGCCAAAACTAAAATGGGACCTTGCACCCTTGATTTTTGCATCGACATTCGTATAACTGCACCAATGTTGATAAGAACATTCGTCATTAGAGCATATACCAAGCAGACTCGATCACGCGTGACCTTAGTGTATTGTGTCCCAGGAATCAAGCGGGACTGACTATTCTTAACCATATGCGAGCTTCTCTGTTCAAACAAGCATATGGGTAAGTATTGTGATGACCATTATCTTTATGACGAGTCCACCAGGTCATGGACCTTGATCCACACATTGTATGTGTGATGGCTCTGTAGGGAGGTCTGTGGTAGAGCTCTTTGAGTGGTGATTGATCCACACTTGGATTACCCAGGAAAGAGTTGAAGAAATCAGCGTTCAATTGCAAGACTTGCCCCCGAATGTTTACTCCATTTCCTGTAGTCCTTGGGGACCAGTTGGCATAAAACTGTCTAGTCAAATCAAGATTACATTCGCCCAGGTCTCGGAAGATAAAGTTAAAATTTAGTGCCATAATCTTTTCCAAAATGCGAGGGCAGTTTTTCCTAAACTTTCCTTCTGCATCGACTCCACATGTACATATTTCTTTACTTTATTGTTTCTATACCATTCCTTCCCTTCCTCCTCCAGAACCCATTTGATCCCAAAAGTGCGTCGAGAAATTTAATGAGAGAAGGAATCAGCCTGGTCCTTTCTTGACCTTTTTGTGAGGTGGATGATTTCTCCTTTCCCTGTCGTCCTTTAGGAGCCATGCTACCTGAGATCATAATAGGGTCATGTTAGTCTCATTTCGTAAAATTCACTATAATTGAAAAAAAAAATAGTGATGGCACCACCTCACACTTAATTTGTTTGCACAAACTAATTGAGTGAGTGTGTTCGGTTACTCAGACTTCATCGACATACATTTAGATGGTATGTGCCAACAACATTATTAGTGCAGTCACACTTTCAACCCTTCACTTTACATAACAATTTCTCAGTTTGATATAGAGAAGCAGCACACAATGGTCTTGTAATCTTGACTATCATTTCCAACTTTATTTCATTGGAGCAATGCAATCTTTGAACAAGACTACCACATAGAAATCTTATCATGCTATAGCATAGAAACAATTACACAATCTTATGTTTTTTGTTAACCATGATCATTACATCGATGAACGAGTCACTCACATAGTCAAGCTTACAACTCCCAAAATTATGCATTAAACTTTAATATTTCAACTCCATAATAATAAAAAAATTATGACAGTGAATACCAATCAATATATGCCGGAGTAAAATCAAGATTACCTACGAGAATCCTTTCACTCTATGAGATGTATTTTTCAAAAATCATAACAAACTAACCATACTCTTATCACCAAGAACTACTACAACATCTAGTGAACTATTATAAGCGTAGCACTGAAACAACTATGGAACATGAAAGAACAACTTACTTGGTGATAAATTCATGATGAATCGGAAAGGTGAGCCTGTAGGATTAGATGAGAAAGGAGAAGGGCTTGGAGAGGGCAAGGATGTTGGGCGGCGCTTAGGTTGAAGAAAAATTTAGTGGTGTTTAAGGGTAGAGGATATATTTAAAAGATTATACATGGGTCGGGTTGGTCCATTCAAAAATGGGTTATTAGGCAAAATGTACGTTGATAGGCGGCGCCCATAGATACGCCTAAGCATAAGTAGGCGACGCCTAACCTATCGCCAATGTTGGCATAGGCGGCACCTAACCTATTGTCTATGTTGGCATAGGCGACGCCTAACCTTTCGCCTATGTGAGACAGTGAGCATAGGCAATGACATAGGCGGCGCCTAACCTATCGCCCATGTTGGCATAGGCGACGCCTAACCTATCGCCCATGTTGGCATAGGCGGCGCCTAACCTATCGCCTATGTTGGCATAGGAAATTGGAAAAACGGAGTACTCTTGGTCCAAAAGGTCCATACCGTGGGGGCTTCGCCCCCCCACCCCCATCGAGGTCAGTGGTGGCACCACAGACCTCATTGAAAGTCACAAAATAAAGTCGCACCGCGAAACTTTTTAGGTCGAATCTACATAATTCAAGGCGCGACTGTAATGCAAATTATACTTGAGCCTTACACATTTGACCACTCCCACTTACCTGTATTGTTCCATCATTCCTAGACTTACCACCATTGACATGACTCACTTCCAAATCAAAATTGGGACTAATCTCCTCCGTTGTACTTCATGCACCTATACTTAATCAAAAACAACAAAAATAATTAGAAGGATGGGTTGCCTCCCACCAAGCGCCTTAGTTTTAGTCGTGGCTCGACTCTTCTTTTTGGAATTTTCTTATTTACCAAAAACAAAATCCTAGTAAATAATGGGTTGCCTCCCATGTAGCGCTTGGTTTATTGTTGCGGCATGACATAGTTATCTTGATTACTCAGACTTCATCAAGATATATGGTGGCTATACATTTTATCGAGTCGGTTGGACCGATATATAGCTTCACTCTTTGGCCATTCACCTTAAAGACACTACCATCATTGTTTTCTAACTCTACTATTCCAAATGAGTAAACTTGGCTGATTCTGAATGGACCAGACTATTTAGACTTCAACTTACCTGGAAACAACTTCAGTTTGGAGTTAAAAAGGAGTACCTAATCGCCTTTCTAAAATTTTCGTTGGATAATCCTCTGATCATGGTACTTTTTCATCCTTTCCTTGTAAAGATCTACTCTTTTATATGCATTTAGATAGAATTCATCCATCTCGTTCAGATGTCCCAATCTCATATTTATAGAATCATCCCAGTTCAGGTTAAGCTGCTTCAGTGCCCACATTGCTTTATGTTCTAGCTCAATTGGCAAATGACAAGCCTTTTCATAAACTAGTTGGTGGGGTGAAATGCCAATTCGTGTCTTAAACGCGGTCCTATATGCCCATAAGGCATCGTCCAGCTTCCTGGACCAATCTTTCCTACTGGCATTCACCGTCTTAGCAAGGATCAGCTTGATTTGCCGGTTTGAAACCTCCACTTGCCCACTAGTTTGTGGGTGGTACGGTGTAGCTACCTTATGTTGCTTAACCGCATACTTTGCTAATACGGCTCTGAATAGCTTATTGTAGAAATGTGATCCTCCATTGCTTATGATGGTACGGGGTACCCCAAAACGAGAGAAGATATTTCTATTTAAGAACGCCACAACACTCTTACCTTCATTATCAGCTAGAGAGACTACTTTGACCAATTTGGATACGTAATCCACAACAACTAAGATATATTTCATCCCAAATGATCTCACAAATGGGCCCATGAAGTCAATACCCCAGACATCGATTAACTCTACTTCAAGCATTTTGGACATGGGCATCACATGGTGCTTTGAGATAGAACCTTGCTGCTGACACTGATCACATCTTCTTACAAAATCCTAGGCATCCTTGAATAATGAAGGCCAATAGTAGCCACTTTGCAGTACTTTCTTGGTCGTTCGTTCACCTGCGTGGTGACCTCCAACTTGGAAAGCATGGCTTGCTTCTAGTATACTAGGCACCTTTACATCTGGGATGCATCGCCTAATAATACCATCAGCACATCGTCGAAAAAGATAAGGCTCATCCCAGAAGTAATGTTTCACATCATGCATGAACTTTTTCTTTTGATGAAAGAAGAGATTCTCAGGAATCACTTCGCTTACCACGTAGTTAGCAAAATCTGCATACCACGATAAGTTTTCCACCATAGTTGCTAGAATCTCTTCGTCGGGGAATGCATTATCAATATCAAGGTCGGTCTGCACTGTGTGCTCACTCTCAAGTCTAGATAGATGATCAGCTACTTGGTTTTCACAACCTTTTTTATCCTTTACCTCAAAATCTAATTCTTGAAGCAGTAGCACCTACCTAATTAGCCTTGGCTTGGCATCCTTCTTTGCCATTAGATATCTTAGAGCCACATGATCTATATGAACCACTACCTTGGTTCCCAACAAGTAAGCACAGAACTTTTCAAAAGCATAAACAATCGCGAGAAGCTCTTGTTCAATGATGGTATAGTTCCTCTGTGCTCCATTCAAGGCCTTGCTCGCGTAGTAGATTGGATGAAATAACTTTTCTCTTTTCTGACCAAGCACAGCATCCAAGGCTACACCACTTGCATCACACATAATTTCAAAAGGTAGAGACCAATCGGGTGCTACAATAATAGGGGCTTCAACTAGCTTTCCTTTGAGGCATTCAAATGCCTTCAAGCAATCTTCACCAAAGTAAAACTTTGCCTCCTTCTCCAAAAGTTTGCATAATGGGTTTGCAATCTTGGAGAAGTCTTTAATAAACCTTCGATAAAAACCAGTATGACGAGAAAACTATGAACCCCCTTCACAGAAATTGGAGGTGGTAGTCTCTCGATAACTTCAATCTTGGCCCGATCAACTTCAATTCCCTTTTCAGAGACCTTATGCCTGAGAACAATGCCTTTCTTAACCATAAAATGACACTTCTCCCAATTTAGCACCAGATTGAATTCCACACATCGCTGTAAAGCCATACTCAGATTTGCCAAGCATGACTCAAATGACTCAGCTACAACCAAAAAGTCATCCATAAACACCTCCAAGGTGTCTTCAACCATATCAGAAAAAATGGATATCATACACCCCTGAAAAGTGGCAGGCGCATTACATAGCCCAAATGACATCCATTTGAATGCAAAAGTACCATATGGGCATGTAAAAGTGGTCTTATCCTGATCTTCAGGAGCAATGAAAATCTTATTATATCCGGAATAACCATCCAAGAAACAGAACTATCCCTTTTCTGCCAATCGATCAAGCATTTTATCCATGAATGGCATTGGGAAGTGGTCCTTTAACATCCACGAGTTTAGCTTCCGATAATCTATACACACCCTCCACCCTGTGACAGGCCTGAGTGGAATTAGCTCATTCTTCTTGTTCGCTACTACTGTCATTCCCCCTTTTTTAGGCACACATTGTACAGGACTCACCCATTTACTGTTTGAGATAGGATACACCACCCCTGCATCTAACCACTTTATGATTTCTTTCTTCACCACATCTTACATAGGTGGATTCAGACGATGCTGATGCTCAATAGTGGGTACACAATCTTCCTCTAGTTGAATCTTGTGCATACATATGCAAAGAGGGATATCAATTATATCAACAATAGTCCAACCAATAGCTCTCTTGTACCTCTTCAGAACAGAGATGAGAGCCTCTACCTGTTGTTCACCTAAATCAGCAGCAATAATAACCGGCAGTATATTTCACTACCCAAGAACACATACCTTAGATGACTAGGTAGCTCTTTCAATTCTAGCACCGGTGGCTCTTCAATGGATGGCTTCACCGGTGGTGAAGGTCGATTCTTAAGGTCAAGGTCCAGCTTCTTGGGGGTATAAGAATATGACCCCATTCCTGTCAAAGAACAGATAGTTTCTTCGTACTCTTTAACATCCTCACGATCAAAGTTCAAAAGCATAGCAGCCAATGGCTAAACAGTAAGCTGCTTCTCTAAAGATAATTCCTTCTCATCCTTATAATAAACATCAACTATAGAGAACATATTTATATCCTTGGGATGCTTCATTGATTTGCATACATCAAAATGTACCACTTCGTCATTCATCCAAAATAAAAGCTCATTTGCTCATAAATCAATAAGCACACTTCCTGTTGCGAGAAAAGGTCGACCTCAGATTATGGGCACCTCAAAATCCACCTCGTAATCCAAAATAACAAAGTCTGCAGGAAAAATGAAGGTAGAAACCTTTACTAATACATCATACAAGATACCAACAGGTTGTTTTACCGACCTATCTGCCATTACAAGCCGCATGTTGGTTGGTGTAGGATCCCCCAACCCCAACTGTCTATAAATGGCTAGTGGCATCAAATTAATGCTAGCCCCTAAATCACAAAGCCTTAGCAAATTCTAAAGATCCAACCGTGCAAGGAATAGTGAAAGCACTCGGATCTGCCTTTTTTTGTACCAAAGCCCTTGTGGCAATTGCACTGCAATGATGAAAATTATCTGACAGTTCATAGCTCGCTGCCCTTTTCTTTGTCAAAAGGTCCTTTATGAATTTGGCGTACCCTGGCATTTGCTCTAGTGCCTCCACCAAAGGCACATTTATAGTCAGTTGCTTCAGCATGGTCATCAATTTACTGAACCTGGTGTCAACAACCTTCTTCTTTAGTCTCTGAGGAAAAAGTGGTGGTGGATTTGGAAGAGTTTTCTCCACCACTTCTTTTTTATTGTGCTTCCCATTATAAATCTTTTCAGACTGCTAGCATCTAGGTGTAGTATCATGAACGTTCTCATCCTGATCTTCAACTTCTACAGAATCATCACAATCTGCTTCAGTAACATTCTCCTCTATACTATCAACCACGGGCTTGCCCTTTGATGGATTTTCCAACACTTTACCACTCCTGGTTGTAATAGCCAAACATGATCCATCTTTTCTTGGCTTTTAGACAGTGTCACTTGGTAAAGTGCCAACTTTTCTTTGATTGAATGTGGGTGATAGTTGACTCATTTGTTGTTCCAGCTATTTTATTGAAGTGGAATGCGAGTCAACCAATTGATTTATTGAGGACAAATCATTTTTTACTTTAGTTACTCCCGTGTTGGTTGCCTCCACTCCTATCAACAGCTTAGCCATCATGTCCTCCATGGACATCTTACCAGAGCTAGGTGCAACAACTTCACGATTTCCAGGAAGGACATACAAACCGCTCCTATCATTCTTATTCTTCCAATTCCCTTGGTCTCGGTCCTTGTATCCGAATTTTTCATAATAGTTCCTACCTTGATTTCCTTGGACATTGCCTCGGAAACCCCCCAGATTATTCAAGTAATTTGCTTCCTCCTTAGAATTGGTGTTATCTCTTCCCTTTGATACAACAACCTTGACCTTTTCTATCTTCCTTGATAATAAATGCTTTGTAAGAAGGTCCATCTATATTTTCATGTGAGCCATATCCTGGTCACGTTCCTCTTCTCTTTGCCTCTGTTCTACCGTCATGCCAATAGATACAGTAGAGCTTGCTACCTCAAAATCCTTGGTATGCCAAGCTCTACTCTGCTTTGTCTTACAATCAAGCATATCACATGCCTCAACAAATATAAGGTCCATGAATGACCCACCCACAGCATTATCGACCACTGGCTTAGTCACCGAGTTCAAAGCCCTATATAATATTTCCATCAAGTGGACATTTGTCATCTGATGATTTGGGCACCGCATAAGCTTCTGCATGAGCCTCTCCCATGTCTCGTGGAGAGCTTCAGTTGGAAGTTTTTTGAAATTTCTTATCCCATCTCTTAATTGTGCTCTTTTGGATGGCGGAAAGAATCTTTCTAGGAAAGCTTCTTTTAGTTGCCTCCAATTTGTAATAGAGTCAGGAGTTAGCCCGTTTAACCATAGAGTTGCCTCTCCAGATAGAGACAATGGAAATAAGCATAGACGGATCGCATTCTGTCCAACCCCTGGATTGTCAAATGATTTGCATGTTGAGATAAAATTAATTAGATACATATTCAGATCGTCGCCTGCAAGTCCACCAAATAACCCTTTGAGTTGAAATAGCTGGATCATGGTGCTAGTGATATTAAACTTGGCTCCGTGTGCCAAGGACATAGGAATAATAGCCCCTGTGGCACCAGCCCTATCTAAGTCGTCATCATCATCATCAAAAGCAACTTGCACAACTCGGTGTTCAGGTCTCATTCTAGCTTGACGATCTCTGTTGACATTCCTGTTCACTGGTGCAACCACATCATCTACACGCCTTGGATTTAATAACTCATCATCACCTAGGTCCTCATGATCAAGATTTGGTACCCGATATGGGTTATCAACATTCTGTTGATTTACTTGTGTAGCTTCCAATGCAGCTAATCTAGCCTGCTCCTGTTGAGTAGCAATTCTTTCAAGGTCTCGTTGCGCATCCATTCTGCCAATGAGATGTGGTTCAGGATTTTTAGGTAATAATGGCTGACCATTACTTCGTGTATTTGGCATGCACTCCACTAAACCTGAACAAAACAAAAACAACAAACAAAAAGTAAAATTTGAGAATCTTTGACCAAAGGGTCTATTAACTATCACAAACTTAGTTGACAACCGTATTCCCCGACAACGGCGCCAAAATTTGATACGCCCAAATTACAACTCTCATTAGAAAGTGCAAGCGGTCGCTGTCAAATATAGAACCCAACTGGGTTGGGTGTCGAATCCCACAGGGAATACTATGCTCACTAAGTATTGTAATTATTATTAGACTGTTGATCGAAGGTTCCAAGGTAAGGGGGTTTTAGTTTAGGTGCATGTAATATTATCAGTGTAACGATGAGATGATATGTTTAATAATATTTGATCACAGAGAATGACAAGTTAGGGTTTTGTCCACCTTGTAGCTTCTACTTCTCTATTAACTATGTGTAATACAGATTTTATACATGCATGCACTTATAGAGAGACGTATTCTAATTCTAAATCCAAGTGTTTTTCAACCATCAAGGATTTATTCACCTTAGTTCTCTCGAATCCAAAGTGTACAACCAATTGTACGAACTCTCCAAGAAGTTAATCCTGCTAAGGCATTAACATGTAAAATAGAGGTTGGAAACCCTATTTTCTTTTCACACTCTCTTTTCCAAACAGTAACTTTTCTATCGAACAAGTTATTGCTATAACGGCGCATTCCCTATGTTTGAAACCACGAGAATTCAATCAAAATGAAGAGAGTAATGATATAAGTGGCGTGACACATCATAAATTCAAAAACCCATAGCAATAGAGAGTATACTACAAGTTTTCCATAACCCTAACAAATAAGCTTAGCTACTCATGAATAAAACATAATCAAAATAGAAATATACATCATACCAAAACTTAGAACAATCTTGGTGATAAAGATGACTAGCGAGAATAAGAGAGAAACTCTGTCCTCAAGCTAAGCCGCTTTCTCTTGTTTTCAAAATAATACAGAATGTGAATAATCCCTACAAATTCAGCAATAATGCTTTTAATAACATCCTTCTTTAATAAATTGCTACTGCATCCTTAACTATTTAAAAATATTGAGTTTGCCCGGGAAAAAGTTCCCATACATCACATTCAGTCCAAAAGTTGCTTTCCTTTTTATGTGAAGTTTTCCTTTGCTGTCCACAGGTCCCCAAAGTGCTGTAATCTTCCTCATTAGTACCTGAAAAGCATGCTAACCACATAGATCATCTCACTTAACTAAAAATAGACTAAAAGTGCAAGAATTATGTATTTTATTCTCAAAACTTAGCTAAAACATGGGTAAGTTATGGTGCTTAGACGTATAAATACGCCCAACATCACCTCCATGATACATATATATAAGTATAACTTAGGGGATTACGGATTAACCCATAATTATATGGTCTCCATGACCAATCCTCTTGTCTGCAAATGTGATTTTCCACTATCCCTACATTAGACTCACACTTTCATAGTTAGCTATCACAACCCATTATTATTGCCCAATTAAAACCATTAGCATATAATGAAACAACTAATTCCATATATTACTAACCAAGTCTATAAGAAGTGGTATCTTCATACCGACTATAGCTTGCAAACAATATCCTTATCCAATCACTTATGGGATTCCCATGTACCCCGAAGGTTCCATTATTAGATTCACTTGGGGGATTCCCATGTACTCCATAAGGTTTTAAATAAAATCCATGGCCATCAAGGCCTTACAATTTATCCATTAAAACCAATTAACCAATTTAGGTTCCATTACTAAATTATACAATGCAATAGTTTCAATAAAGTCATACTATGTGACAAAACTATTCTCATAGACATTTTAACAAATATGTTGAGGGGATATAGTTTCCAAAACCAAAACCAAGTACCAATTGACCATTCCTATGGAACCATATGTTTAATTCCACAATTTTAACATGAAAATCAAAAGACAAATATGAAAAAAAATATTCATCCATTAACGACCGAAACTCCAACATATATTACAAAAACAGACAATACACACAATTAAATCATGAAAACCATTCATTAAAAATGAATTTAGTTGAACTAACAATGAGGAAGGGGTAACATGCCTTGGAAAATGAAGAAGACAAAGAAAAATCACCCCTTAGAGCCTTAATTAACCACCTTGGAGGAAACCTTAGACCTTGTATAACCCAAGAGATTGAGAGTGTTTCTAGTGTTTTTGATTTAGAATAATAGGGTAAATAATGTCCCAAAACTTTTTTAAGTCGTGGGGTCATAAGGGGTTAAGAGGAAAAATATCCAAAATACCCCCAACTTAAACTCTATAAATTCTCGCAGGAGGGTACGACTTCACCACCCGAACCATACCCTAACATACGAGTGGTACCCATCACTTATACACTACGCAATAACTTGGTCTCTAACACTGACCAATATACGACTACAAAGGCCAAATCATACCCAATCATACGACAAACACCCTAGAACCATACCTCAGACATAATAGAATCATCTAGGCTAGACATAGGACATCAACAATTGTCTCTATACTTATAGTACCCTAACATACGACTAGTATGATGTCCATTAGTACCTTGGACATAAACAAAACAAACCTAATAGATCAATATACGAGTTGAGGGCCCTAAACCTTACTCTATCATACGACAAGTACCGCTAATCATATGATGTACAGAAACTCAAACTCAAGAAATTTTCTAAGGATCAAAAGCCAGGGTATTTCAGGGTATACATAGGAAGAAAAAAATTTAAAGGGAAATAATACTCAACTATATATGAGGATACCTATTCTATATATTTCATGTCACTAAGTTTTATCTAATCCATTGTTGGTATATATACCAATTTATGGAAAATGATATTCATTGACTTCGAAACTTAAAGAGCTATTCTGAAACACGGGGAGAGGAAAAGCCTTTTTGGCTGTACAAATAAATTTAACACAAATTAATGTGAATTATTATAGACTTAATTAATTTAATTAATGATTAAAAAGATAAAAATTAAATCTTAAACAGTCTAAAAAGTTAGTTGATCAGTTTATATCCATAACTATGTATATGAAAAAAGGAAAAAAAACAAGAGACGGAATACTAAAATAGTAAGATGTAATGATAGTGCATTCATTCTACGAACAGATAACTCCCCGTGTTTGGCACTTGGAGGTTGGTGAAATATTAAGCAACTTGAAATACATAAGGTAGGATAAGATAGTTTACAGGTAAATTCATTTTGTAGTTTAAGACATCCAGATTAATTTAGAAATCATTCATAGCAGGACATACATAGGAAGAAAGAAATTTAAAGAAAAATAATACTCAACTATATATGAGGATACCTATTTTGCATATTTCATGTCACTAAGTTTCAACTAATCTGTTAGTGCTATATATACCAATTGATGGAAAATAATATTCATTGACTTAGGAACTTAAAAGAGTTATTTTGAAATGCGTGGAGAGGAAAAGCTTTTCTGGCTGTACAAATAAATTTAGTACAAATTAATATGGACAATTATAGAATTAATTAATTTAATTAATGATTAAAAGATAAAAATTAAATCTAAGACAGTCTAAAAAGTTAGTTGATCATTTCATACGCATACATATGTATATGAAAAAAAGAAAAAAAAAGATAGAAGGAATACTAAAATAGTAAGATGTAATGATAGTGCAATCATTCTACGAACAGATAAATCCCCGTGTTTGGCACTTGAAGTTTTGTGTAACGTTTAACTGCCTGAAATATATAAGGTAGGATAAGATGGTCTATAAGTAAATTTATTTTGTAGTTTAAGACATCCAGATTAATTTAGAAATCATTCATAGCAGGGCATACATAGGAAGAAAAAAATTTAAAGGAAAATAATACTCAACTGTAAATGAGGATACCTATTCAAAAATTTCATGTCACTAAGTTTCAGCTAATCCATTGTTTCTATATATACCAATTGATGACAAATGATATTCATTGACGTAGGAACTTAAATGAGTTATTCTAAAATGTGGGAGTGGAAAAGCCTTTTTGGCTGTACAAATGAATTTAATACAAATTAATGTGGATAATTATACACTTAATTAATTTAATTAATGATTAGAAATATTAAAATTAAAAAGAAAAATGAAGAAAATGAAAAGAAAAGAAGCATGCCACATCAACATATTTATAACTCTCCTTTATATATATGTGTATGTGTGTGTGTATATATATGTATATGTGTGCGCACATATATATGTGTGTGTGTATATATGTGTGTGTGTATGATTAATTAGATTCGACTCAAGAGCTTCATGTTGATTGATTTTTTTCCTCTTATGTGTTCTGATTTATATTTTTTTGTCTTTGCTTAATATTATTTTACACTATAGTAAAATAAATAGATGAATATGTATTCTTGATTTATCATCTTTAAAATAATAAAAATGTCTAGATATTTAATATGATAGAGTATTTACTTTTTATACAACAACAACAACAAAAGTCCAGTATATTTCAACACAGTGAGGTCTGGAGAGGGTGAAATATACGTAGTCCATACCGCTACCTCCGAATAAGTAGAGAGGTTATTTTCGATAGACCCTCGGCTCAAGAGAGATAATAGTATTGCAAGGTCATAATGCAACTCAAAATAGGATGTATAATACAACAGAAATAAGCGATAAAATAATAACAATAAATATCATGGAAATACAAAATAAGTACAAGCAATACGAAATAAGAAATAGGAAAATGGATACTCTCCTAGTAGTAAAAAATACACTCACAGACCTAAGAGGACTACCACCCCCATACTCTCCTAACACCTTGTCATAACCCACATACTCACACTAGCCTTTAACCCTAATCGGCGACCTCCACACCTTCCTGGTTAGGGTCATGTACTCAGTAAGTTGTAGTTGCTCCATGTCATGCCTAATCACCTCTCTCCATTATTTCTTTGTCCTACCTCTACCTCTTCTGAAGCCATCTAAAGCTTGTCTCTTACACCTTCGAACAGGGGCATCTGTGCTCTACCTCATCACATGCTCAAACCATCTCAACCTGCCTTCTCTCATCTTATCCTTCATCGAAGCCACTCCTACCTTCTTTCGGATAATCTCATTCTTGACTCTATCCCTTATAGTGATACCACACATTCAATGCAACATCCTAATTTCTACCACCTTCAATCTTTGGATATGAGAGTTCTTGATTAGCCAGCATTCAGCACCATACAGCATGGCCGGATGGACTGCCACTCTGTAGAATTTGCCTTTAAGCTTAAGAGGCACCTTCCTATCATATAACACTCCCGAGGCAAGCCTCTACTTCATCCGACCTACTCCAATCTACTTTTTATACATTTTAAAAAAATAAAAAATTAACCAAATATTACCGATACCAAACAAAAATCGAGATGATGAGATGGATTTGATAAGCCTAATTTTGGTTATACAAAATAAATAGTAAAACAGTTGACATAGTATACATTTTATAAAGTAACCATTTGAAATGTACCTTTAACACTCCTACAATTAATACAAGAAAATATGAAATTTGCTACAAAATTTATTGATAATATCTAGCTAATCCATCAATAAAAAAATCCTAGCATGAAATTTTTGTTGTTTAGCTATGAAATTTTGTCTGTTGCTAATTCATTTATTTTCTAGTATAGTATTCAATAATATCTACTTTGTACTTTTTACTTATTATCTTGCAATTCATATTTATCGTTTGTTAGCTTAATGGTCATTGCAGTAAGCAAGTCCTAGCTAGTTAAACATAAGAAATAGATATCTGATTATTATAATATCTTGTGCTGGCCTTTAAACATAAATTTAATTATTTTTCTAGGTTCCAAATTTAGGGAGTGATTCCTTAAAATAAACATTAGAACCTTCCTAACATAGAAAATACTAATTGATGGAAGCAAATGTATTGAGATTTATTATTTAATTGGTTAGATAGTCAGTTAACTGGTTAGTTAGTTAGTTATACAGGTAGAGCACTAGTTAGTTAGCTCATATACAACTGGCATGGGCCATCTCAGTTAGCTAGATATTTTTACCCTTTCTTCTCTCTTTGTACTTATATAAATACTCTCTTGATGAATGTATTGAAGCTAAGATTCAAAATTTGATCATTTTACAATCTCTATTCTCTCTCACTGCATCCCCATGGATTGCTCAATCACACAATGGAGCTTCTACTAGCTAGGCTTCTCTACTTTAACATGGTATCAGAGCATGCAAGGCTACGTATCTTTGATTTTTGGGGTTTTTCTTTTTCCTCATCAATTTTTATCTGTAATTTTCTGAAATTGGTCATAGTTGTTGTCATTTTTTCTTTGTTTTGAACAAGGTCAGTTTTTTGAGAATTTAAGCTTGTAGAGTAAAATATCTCTATTTTTTCCCAATTCTTTGTGGAGAATTTTTCTGAACTTTTCCTAGTTCATCTCCATTATGGCAGTTACTAGTGAATTTGAAAAAGTCATAATCGACTCAAAAAATCCTTGTACACCCATCCCTCGATAACCCTGTTGCGATGTTAATATCAATTGCTTTTAGTAAAATTGGATATTGATCTCAGAGAAGAGGCGTGTTGTGATCATTTTTGATGAAGAACAAGTTAGGTTTCATCAATGCACGCCCTAAGCCTGATGATTCAAAGTATAGACAGTGGAAATGAGAATTCTTGATCAAAATAAGACATTTTAAAATCAATTTACTAAAGTAATATACTTTTTGAAAACTTTACAAAACTAGTATAAATGTTATTGCCAACAACATATTATCCTATTATTTTATTAAAAAAATTTAAGGGACAAAATTAACGGTGTAAACATTAACTGACCCAAAAATGTTACTCACAGTAATGTTTTCTAATAATTCGTGATACTTGTACTCTTTTTTTCTATCAAAATGAAATAACCTTTAAATATTTTTAGGGATAGGACTTCATTGCAAGGGCACCTAATTCTAAAAACAATACCTATTTACAATTACTCTTATCTCTCTTCTCTCGTCTCCGTCTCTCATCTCTATCGTGTTCATGATATGGTTTATTTAGAAATTTCAATCATATAGTGGTTGATTCGACTGGCAACACAATTCAATCAATCTAAGTAATTGTTCGTTCATATGTGTGTTAGATGTGAAACCTTAGCCTCAAGTGTCGATAGAAAAGCTGCTTCTTTAGTATTGTTTTGGTACAAATTTACTCTGTATTTTAAACTTTTGTATTTCTCAAATTTTATTCAATGTCTCTACTGATTTTGGAATAGATGGATTTAAATTTCTTTTTAATTTTGAAATTTTTTTTAAAGGAGAAAGAATTATTTATAGATTTTGTTTATGTTTAAGCGAACAATTTTTATCCTTTTATGTTTGGTTAATTTGCTTATTATAACAAAATTATTCACTTGCATATATGTACTTCTCTTTATGGCTGGTAGTAGTTCATACAATTTGGATTCCGGGTCACTTGAATTTTCTGTATTAACTGAAAAACTCACTCATAGGTCACGGGATATATGGGAAGGAAGAGTTAATATGATTCTTAATACAAGAAGGGGTGATGGAATTTTTTTGAAGATTGTAAATAAACATCCTATCCATCCATGAGTTTTAGAAGTGATTAAATTATCCAGATTATGTGGTGCTTATCGATCTAATTGGCATGCTATCGAGCATTGTTTGATCATTTCACTAGTTAAGCGATGGAGTCTTCAAACTCATACGTTTTACTTTAGAACAGGTGAAGCAACTATCACCTTGTAGACGTAGAGGTGTGTTATGGATTATCCAAAAATGGTGATTCAGTACTTCATAATGAGATGATAAGAACTATAGGGGATAAGCAAAATATTTGTCAAAGATTATTAGATTTTGTTCCATCTCTTCAAGACTTCAAAAATAGTTCCCTCAAGGTCTCTACATTTAATGTGCACATGCTAGGCCTCCATAATTTCCTAAAATGGCAACACAAGAAATAGTCAATCAGAAGGCTAAATGTTATTTGTTTTAGATCATTGCGGGTTTGATGATGGCAGATACATCTGGTGGTTATTCGAAGCTTATATACCTGCCTATGCTTGAGGATGTCAATGCAATTGGGTCTTATAGTTGGGGTAGTGCAACCTTCATATACTTGTATCATTGTCTTTGTAAAACCTCACAGAGTACCCAAAATAAGATAGCTAGATTTACCACTACATCAGGTATATCTAATAACTGCACAAATTATTTATTAATATTTTTTTAGTTACACACACACACACACACATATATATGTATATATATATATTATATGGTTTGGGCATGAGAGACGATCACTATAGTTAGGCCTCAGATAGTAAGACAATAAGGTAATTTTTTTTTCCTGGTGGTTTGCCTAGGGATCCATATGCTATTAGATGGTTTGCACATTTTAGATGGACGGACACTACTAAGCATATGTGGAAAGTTTGTAGGGATGCACTTGACTCTGTGACAGAAGATTTGGTAAAATATGTATTAATTTATTTTGATTTTATGTAGATTGTAAATGTAAAGACTCATTTGGTATTTCCTTTTTCATGTAGTTTATTTGAGAAGCATACCCTAATGACTTAATTAATAGTCTTATTGACTATTGTTGCATTGGACATGACATGTGGTATCTTAAAGTTCTAATATTTTGTTGGGCTATGGTAGAGGTTCACTTTCTTGAAAGAGTAATGAGGGAACTTGAATTGAAACTGGTGATTCCATTTCATGACCAAAAATAAGCACGTGATGACACCTATGTACCCTTCATTATAGATAAGCCTATCCCAATCCAAAAACAGAATTTAAGAATAAAGAAGCGAGAGACTAAAGAAATGAACCTAAAATATAAGTGAAGAAGAAATAACATTCACAATACATTTCCAAATTTGGTTGTCACTAATACAAGGCTCCAATATAGATTTGTAACAAATATACTAAGATATCTGGTATGCGCATAAGATAGTAAGAAGGAGATCCGGGTAAGCTCAAAGCCCATCCGCCACTACCTTGATCTCTGCAACATCAATGAAGTATGAAATAATCTACAAAATGTTATGTGATCCAATACCTATACGGAGAGAAAAAAATAAGAAAAGGAAAGAAATACAATGGTGAGTATGAAAATCCACACGTACTCAACAAGCAACGTCGATAACTGACCCTAATCTAAAGTGATGGTGAGAACCACCACCTCGACTATCCAAGGTATCAAATTAATCTACACCTAGCTAAATCATAATATTTAATCGTATCAGGGTAACACAAAAAAACAGTCAGCAACCATAACTTGAATAGGGTAGTCATTGTAACCTAGGAGAGTCAACACTAGCCACTTCGTGATCTGAAATAAAAGAGAAACACTTATACAAAAAACTCACTACACTACATATATATTTTAAGCTTAATCACATGATATCAACCAACAATTATTGGATCAAATAAGGAGAGATTATATAAAATTTAATAACATGCTACCAAAGGTGAAATCCAACAATCTCTCAAATTAAGCCATAGCCTTACCCAAAGTATCATAATATCTCAACCCTAAATCCACATAAGATGAGGTAATGTAATGAAATAAAGTGAAATGGATGCTCAAAACATGATATCACAAATAAGTTTCTAACACAATAATAGAATACAAGAGTAAACATTAACATAATATCAACCATACCAAGAAGGTTAATGCAATAAAAGTAATGCAATACAATGTAGTGATGATGATGATGTTAATCATGATGTGACATGCTCGAGGTTATCACATAACCTCCATATACACCTATCGATCAGAGCTTCCAGTTAGGATCCTTGGAGGGTTTTATGACGTCCAAACTACATCCCTTCTCAAAGGATGATGCGATCGCTGTCAAAATATAGTACCCCAACAAAGGTTGGGGTCCAATACCTAGGGAACACATGGAATTGTGGATCTCAACAGTTTTAGTCTAAGGGCAGAACTAGAAAAGTAAATGAGGGGATTATCTGTAGTAATCTCGAGCAAGTAGCTATATTAACTTTGGTTGTAATAAATAATAAGTGAACACTAGGATTATGTTCCCCCTAGTTTCTTAAATCCGTTGGATTATCATGCTTTATTGAACCAACCCAATACTTTGCATCTAGAATTGATAAGTTATGTACCTTCTACAGTCTTTTGGATGAGCAGAAGGATTTAACCTTTAACTTTTGAGTCCCAGGATGTTGCCTTACTAACCGTTATCTTGATTCTAGTTAAATATTAACTTTTGGGTCTCTAGTTATTAGATACAATCTATCAATCTTTCTTAGATAAAACCTAGAAGCGTGTTACAACATTTAAACTCTAAATCACTATTGTCTTTATCTTTTCCTAGTCACTGCTCCTCTTTTAGAGTAAGTAGCAATATCTACGTGGGATACTAACGTGTGCACCCATTAAGAAAACTATTATAATAAAGATAAAGCAATACATACATGGGTATCGGTTCAAAACAACTACACTTTCCCTACTTCGTCAATCCGCTTGGGTTTCCATAACTCTAGCAATGGTTTTTTATCTGCTCATACTTATGAAGAAATCAGTATCATTCATAATCAAAAACATATGTGAAATCGCAATTATAAGAAGTTGAAAAACTCATAATTGAAATTGAATTAATCAACTGAAGCCAGTATAAGAGAATCCCAAGATCAAAATCAAATCTTTGAATCAAAATATGTTTGTGTGTACCAAAAGTGCGTAAGTCCTACTAAAAATACATAAAGGGCATTTATAGTACATGAGGAAGCCCTAAAACCAAAGCCTAAATAAAATAGGAGAAAATAGATTTGGTGGACATTTATAGCCCCTACTTGCGCCCTGACCCTGGGCACAAGTAGTACCTGCGGTCAGTAGGGTGGGTGCAGGTACAAGACGCAGGTACCAGGATGAAAAAATTCTGCAAGTCAGCTCTCGACATTTTGAACTTCTGGCACTTGCTTTGCCTACTTGCGGTCTGTTGGCCTACTTGCAATCTATAGGTCCTACTTGCGGTCAACATTTTGTCTTAGTAAGTGGTGGGAGTCATCTTTTTCAATTCCTTAACATGCTTTCATCATGAACAAGTTGGAAAGTGTCTCGAACATCAATAATTGCTCCAAAAAGTAGCCAAAATACCTTTTTTTTCATCTTTTTCATGAACTTAGCATCGAAAATATGATTTCTAGAAAACATACCCAAAACGCATCACATTTAAGAAAATAACCTCAAAAACTTGCATATTTTCCTTTTTTTAAGCGTCAAAAGTGCTATATTTCTATAGGAAATCAACACCCACAACTGATAATATTTGTATTTCCTTAGGCAACAAAACACAACAAAAGTAAAAAGGACGTTTAACTAGGAGAATTTAAGCTATTAAAGGTAGTAAGTCAGCACTTAAAGCTTAGAACACAACAACCCCTCTAATCTTATTTTTCAAAACCAACTATGTATGAACATAAAGCACAACAATGCGACATAATGGGATCAAGGTATGACAATTACATTAGAAATGGGTAATCACTCATATATATAAGTCACACTACCTGAAACAAGCAAATACCTATATGAATCAAGTGCCCTCACAATAAAGAAGTCCCACTCACTCATATAAAATAATGCATGTTAATGCAGGGACAGTTAAGAGATATTCACACTCAAAAGAGATGTTCCAATCAATGCATGTCAAATACCTTAGGCTTGCCCTTATTTTCTTTATCTTAGTTTTTAGATAGTTAAGTTAGGATCACTATAGGACTTTTCTTGGCTTGTAATATAGGCTTGGTGCTAGTATGGTACGTATGTACATATAAAGTGACTAAGCCTCCTTTGCGCTACACTAAACTTAGTGTCTTACTTACTAGCCAATTTCTTTTTATTCCACCCTTATTCCTCTCCTTTTTATTCTTTATTGCATATTCAGGTTGGGTGTAGTCTTTTATTCTTTTATTTTTCACTTTTGCATAATTTTTTTCTTTTTATTTTTTTATACCACACCTAGTCTCACTAACTTTTTCTTTTATTCTACCCTTCTTCATACCCACTTTACACTATGCACCTCTATGATAATCACCTTTAACTTAGGCATTTTCCTTGAGTTGAGATGCGCAATGTCCAAGGAGGACAAGGGCCAAACCATGTTTATTATAGCACAAATAGGAAGATGAATAGGTGAAAAATAGGCTATAAGGCTCAAAATAGGGAACAAGGGATACAATTCACACAGGGAAGGTCATTTAGGCTAAAGGTGGACTGAAATAAAAAATGATGTATGATCCTGTCCTAACTGACTATCTTTTAACCTAGGAAAGACAAACCACGAAAGTTCCAAATTAAACACACAAAGGGAACTAATTAGTATGTCACACATACATAGCAGAGAGTCAATATTACCAACTACTTCCTATCCGGTTCATGCAATTGTTAGCAAATGATAATCATGTCCTAATACTAATACCATAACAAGATAATGTGTTTTGAGCAAAAATTGATAATCAACTGTCGTAGGTATCTTATTATTCTCCTAGTCAAGTAATGTAGTATGGTGTTATGTAGTTTCTTGAGGACAAACAATGGTTTTAAGTTGAGGGTGTTGATGTGCTAGCCTTCTGTTAGCATATTTAAGACTTTTAAATTGAAATATTTGTAAGTTCTTAAGTAGCTACTGTTGTTTTTGATCATATTTCATGTGATTTTGTAGGAAAGTCAGGATGCATGGAAATATATAAAAGCTACATCATGAATGATGTTTTTTGGTAAAAATAATTGAGTTTTGAAAACTTCACCGACGACATAGTCTGATAAGCTATCACATCTCTGATAAGCCGTCAAATATGTCATCACATTGAGGCAGAGAACAAGAAAATGGAGACATGTATGATGACATGTCTGATAAGTTATCAGATATCTGATAAGCCTTTAGACATGTTGTCACATTGAAGCAGAACACAAGATAATTAAAGTAGTTCTGACGATATTTTCTGATAAGTCGTCAGATTCCTGATAAGCCATCACATTTGGCGTTACATTGAAGAAGGTCTAACAACATTCTCTGATAATTTATCAGCTTTGTGATAAGCTATCAGACATATCGTCAGCTAATGGAGAAAAAACTGAATTTTTAATTTAGAATTTTTCTTAAAGTACAGATTTAAATAGTGGATTTTAGGGTTTCATTCAGTATCTGGAACTTATTCCAAAGGAAAAGTGACCTCTTTTTGGACCTCTTAACTTAGAAATCAATTTTTAATTCTTTGATTTAATTGTGGGATATTTTTCTTGAACTTGGAAGAGCATCAATCTCAAACTTCATCTTTTGTAAGTTTAGTTGCTCTGAATTATGAATACAATTGTTGCTATCTCTTTCTTTCTCATGTGGAACTAAAACCCATAACTAGAGTTGTTGGACCAATGATTATTTCTTTATGGATTTAATAGTTGGTTGGGTTTGAGTGATTGTGGGGACATCTTGATAATTCCTTTGTAATGATAGTAATCTATTGGTTGCAAACAATAGATCCCGCCTTATGTTGATTTTCTCGAACTGAGAAATAAACTAAAGGTAGCAAATTATCAATGAGTATTTAGGATGGTTAAGTTCTCATCTAATGATTAATGTTGTAGCAAGATTGATAAAATCGAGATAAAATCAGTATGAATAGAATGTTTTCCTAAGTTAGAGAGAATTAGGGAGTTCAACATCTAGGTAGGTTGAGAAACACTTAGATGGACAGTAGAAACTGATAATTTGGTGTCATGAGAATCCAGTACTACAACTATCATTCAATGAGGGGTTAATAATCATGATCACAACTCTAGTTTCTCTCTATCATTGATTTAAACCATTGAAATTTTAGCTTTAAGTTCTGAAGAAAGTCGAAACTTTTATCAACCATTAAAACCCTGCCTCCCACTATATCTTTTCATATTATTTATTTGAAGTTAACTTGTATCTATAGTTTCAAATTAGTTTAATTACCACTCATATTGTTCCTTATGGATTTAACCCCGACTCCAAAGTTGGGTAATTACATTGATGACAACTGCCTTGTACTAAATTGATGTGTAAGTTGAGCGTTATCAAGGTGCACTACTTGAGGATGCACCCACTGCTATAGATGCACACTTCTGCCTATTGACGAATGCAGTCTCCATTGAATCATGTCTGACCCTTTTAATGGCCTGGTCATATGGCATATCAGTATCCTGCAAGTTGTCTACCTGAACTCTCTTGGACCCAACTACTGGGACCTCCTCCTCATCTATAAAGAAATTAAACTATCTCGGTGTGCTTAGAAATGATCTCTGGACCATTGAGGGTATAACTGAGGAAGTGGATACTATGCAGCTCTCTTTGAGAGAGTGTACCTTTGCTCGTAGTTTATCAAAATCCTCCCTCATCTAAGCTTGATTTAGTGCATCTATCTCTATGTATTTGGATGTAACCCATCTATCAAACTCATTAAACCATGAATAAAAGTTGGTACGTAGCTTAGATAGTGCATCTCTCTACGCAACCTCCATCTGGCCTCTACCTACTCATATCTAGTCCTAACCCGTAATCTCATCTACTCATAGATGGTAGTAATTTCAGTCTCAGCAACCCTCAACCTAGCATTGGTGGACCTCTGGTTCTCCACTAAGCTCTGCAAAAAAATGCTTGATATCGTAATCACACTTGTAGCAGGAGCTATAGTGGATGGGTGAGTAGGATCTGAAAAAACACCGACCGACTCTATGGTCAAAGACAAGGATAAAAAGAAGTAGCTGGTGTCCCCTCACCCTGTGTACTCGAATATAGAGCCTTTTTCTTCTCCCCTATCTCCATATCAACACTAAGACCCACATTACCTCAATGTGTATGAGTAGGATTTATGGATATTCTTAGGCCCTCAGTTTGGGCCCTGAGTTCTGATGCTGGCTTTGTAGATCTCATATGAAGGACTGAACATGCCAGATCCTTCATAGTCTTTATCTGCGCAATCTCCATCACAAGTACCCTCTTTTCTAATCTCGATATCTAAGATTTACTGGCCTCATCATATAGCCTTTGAATCATTCAAGGTAATAGAATATTAGACAACTACCCAAATGCTTGATCATGTAATTCATATTAGAGAATGGAAACAAAATCAACAACATATCCGAACATCATACAAGTAACCAGTGTTGCACACTCCTAAGTCAAGATATTATCCAAAGTAGTGGGTATCAGTTGGTATCGGATCAGAAACTACCAAAACATGGCCTCGAATTTCAATAAGTACTTCTTGATCATACCATTCCCTCAATCCATTAGTTTGTATCACCCAAAGATGAAAAATAACTGGTTCTCCACCTAAAGATCTCAACCATATCTCATTGGTGCTCAATATCTGCATGATATGTCAATCACGTGCGACCCTCATTTTTTGGTCACGCTCAGCTGTAGATGTAGGAGTTATAAAATCTGGCTAAAGATAGCTCTATGAATAGTCTTTGCTGAAATATCAACTCCGACCCCTCTAATTAGTGTATGATCATGCTGTGGATGCCTTACGAATCTCACTAGGATTGATGCTCCGTGTATATGAATGACTACTGTAGATTGGTAGGATGTATAAAAATCCCACACCATAGCTAGATTGTATGAACCGAGTGGTCTAGTCATCCAATCTAACTAATATCGATCAAATGGTGCCCAAAACTATGGTACTCGACTCAGCCCTGATAGATCAATCTGATGTTCCTCATAGATAACCCTCTTAAGCCTTTCTTCCACTAAAATATGACTATAGATATCAAATATCTCTTGCATCCCTCCCATACATCACCTATGATATTCCTCTTCGGGAGGTATATATGAGGCATGTGTAGGTGTGGAACTCTGCCCTTGTTGTATTAATGCATTATGGGGAGGCTACTCTATACCCTCCTAAGATTGTGGTACCTTTGGCTATTGTACATGAGTAGTGATGTTAGCGTATTTACACGCCTAAAGCACCTTAATTTACCCATATTTTAGCTAAGTTTTGAGGACAAAATATATAATTCCTGCACTTTTAGTCCTTTTTCCTGTAAGTGAGCTAACCAACGTGATTAGCAAGTTTTCAGGTATAAATGATGAAGATTTCAACATTTTATGGACTGGTTGACGCTAAAGGAAGCTTCACGTAAGATGGAAGGCAGCTTTTGGAAGCCTATGGACTGAAAATGATGCATGGAGAACTTGTCCCGGGCAAAAATAGCATTTCCAAAGACTTGGGGATCAGCAATAACTTAGTAGGATTAGGACAAGGAAGCAGTAACCTAGTAGGATTAGGACAAGGATACAGTAACTTAGTAGGAATAGGATATGGGTGTAATATAAACTCTAGGTTGCTGAAACTTTTCAGCAATTCACTCCGCCCCATTCTTTCTTATTCCTTACAATTCCTTCTATTCCATTCATTAATACGCTGTTGACATTATTTTTCATCTATTCTACTTTTAATTTTTACGACAAGAGAAATGCTACTAGCAAGGAAATCACGCCACAAGTGATGCAAATACATACTTATCGTGATATTGTTATGATGATGATATCCTCGTTGTTTTCCTTCACAATTATGAGTAGCTAAACTTCTCTGTTAGGGTTATGGAAGCCTTATGAGATACTATCTATTGCTATGAGTTTGTGAATTCTTGATACGTATGCTGCTTATATCATTACTCTCTTTATCTTAACCTAAATTCTTTTGATTGGAAACATATAGAATACGCCACTATAGCATTAACTTGTTCGAAAGAAAAGTTATATGTGTGGAAAAGAGGGTGTGACAAGGAAATAGGGCTATTAACCCATGTTTAAAAGTAAGTGCCGTAACTGGATTAACCTCTTGGAGAATTCGTACCATTAGATACACTTTAAGCTCGAAAGAGTTAAAGTGAGATAATCTGTGATGGTCGAAAGACGCTAGGGTTTACCATAGAATACGAATCTCTATAAGCGCATGCATTTCTGAATTTTGCATAACTCATAGTTAATAGATACGTAAAACTCATAAGGTGGACATAACCCTAACTTACAATCCTCATTGATTAAAATCTTACTAAACATATCGTTTTTACTTTGCTATTTTAAATTATTTCACTTCACACATAAAATCCCCGCTTTTTCCGCAGAACTTTCACCAAAAGTCTACTAATCGTTACATACTTAGTGACCGAGTATTCCCCGTGGGATTCAACACCCAACCCAGTTGGGTTCTATATTTGACGACGAGCACTTACACTCTTACGAGAGCTGTAGTTTGAGCATTATCAAATTTTGGCACCGTTGTCGGGGAATACGGTTGTCAACTAAGTTTGTGATAGTTACTACACCCTTAGGTCAAGAATTCTTAGATTTTACTTTTAGTTGTTGTTTTTGTTTTATTCAGGTTTTGTTCAGTGCATGCCAAATACTCGAAGTTCTGGTCAGCCATTATTACCCATAAATCTTGAACCACAACTTATTGGCAGAATGGATGCACAACGTGACATTGAAAGAAGGTCTGCTCAACAGGAGCAGGCTAGATTAGCTGCATTGGCAGCTGCTCAAGTGCATCAACAGAATATTGATAACCCAGGGCCTGTAACAAATCCTGATGATGAGGACCTGGGTGATGATGAGTTACTAAATCCTAGGCATACTGATGAAGTCGCAGCACCTATGCATAGGAGAGATCGTCAAGCTAGAATTAGACCTGACTGCCGAGCTATGCAGGTTCCTTTTGATGATGATGATGACGATCTGGATGGAGCTGGTGCCACAGGGGCTGTTATTCCTCCGCCCTTGGCTCCCGGAGCCAAGTTCAATATCACTAGCACCATGATTCAGCTATTGCAACTCAAAGGGTTATTTGGTGGACTTGCAGGAGACGATCCAAATATGCATCTGATTAATTTTATCTCAACATGCAAGGCGTTTAACAATCTAGGGGTTGGACAGAATGCAATCCGGCTGTGCTTATTTCCATTGTCTCTATCTGGAGAGGCAACTCTATGGTTGAACGGGCTAACTCCTGACTCTATTACTAATTGGAGGCAACTGAAAAACACTTTTCTAGAAAGATTCTATCTGCCATCCAAGAGAGCATAATTAAGAGATGAGATAAGCAATTTTTGACAGTTTCCAACTGAAGCTCTCCACGAAACATGGGAGAGGTTCAAAAAGAAGCTTATGAGGTGCCCAAATCATCAGATGACTAATGTCCACTTGATGGAGATATTATACAGGGCTTTGAATTCGGTGACTAAGCCAGTGGTTGATAATGCTGCGGGTGGTTCATGCATGGACCTTACTTTTAATAAGGCAAGTGGTATGCTAGATCGTATGACAAAGCAGAGTAGATCTTGGCATACCAGGGATTTTGAGGTAGCAAGCTCTACTATATCTATTGGCATGACTGCAGAACAAAGGCGAAGAGAGAAAGAACGTGATCAAGATATGGCGCACATGAAAACACAAATGGATCTTCTCTCCAAGCACTTATTATCAGGGAAGACCAAAAAAGTCAAGGCTGTTGTGTCGCAAGGAAGAGATGAATCTGATTCTGAGAAAGAAGCTAACTACTTGAATAATCAGGAGGGTTTCCGAGGCAATGCCCAAGGAAACCAAGGTCGGAACTATTATGGTAGATCTAGAAACAAGGATCGTGATCAAGGTAGTTGGAAGGATAAGACTGACGGGAGTGGTTTGTATGTTACTCCTGGAAGACGTGACGCTGCTGCATCTGGTTCTGGAAATATGTCCATGGAAGATATGATGGCTAAGCTATTGAAAGGAGTGGAGGCAACCAGCATGGGAGTAACTGAGGTAATAAATGATTTGTCATCAATGAAGCAATTGGTTGACTCACATTCCACTACAATAAAACAACTGGAGCAACAATTGAGTCAACTATCAGCAGCATTCCATCAGAGAAAGGCCGGCACCTTACCTAGCGACACCGTGTAAAATTCAAGGAATGATGGATCATGTATGGCTATTACTACCAGGAGTGGTAAGGTGTTGGAAAATCTGTCCAAAGGCAAGCAGGTGGTTGATGATATAGCAGAGAATGTTATTGACACAGATTGTGATGATGATGTAGAAGCTGAAGAGAGCATTCATGATGTTACACCTAGACGTCAACATCCTAAAAAGAGTGATAATCGAAACACGATAAAAGGGAAGTGGTGGAGAAAATGATTCCTCTTCCACCATCACTTTTTCCTTAGAGACTGAAGAAGAAGACTGATGACACTCCTGAAAAGATCGATAATCAGAAGCAAGATAAAAAAAAGTGATTAAGAAAACTATTCCCCTTCCACCACCACCTTTTCCTCAGAGATTAAAGAAGAAAGCTGATGACACAAGGTTCAGTAAATTCATGACTATGTTGAAGCAACTGACTATTAATGTTACTCTGGTGGAGGCGCTAGAACAGATGCCTGGATACGCTAAATTCATGAAGGACCTATTGACAAAGAAGTGGGAAGTAAGCTATGAGCCGGCAGATAATATTCATCATTGCAGTGCAATCGCTACAACATCATTAGTTCAGAAGAAGACAGATCCTGGTGCTTTCACTATTCCTTTCACGGTTGGATCTATGAATTTTGCTAAGGCATTGTGCGATTTGGGAGCTAGCATCAATTTGGTGCCGCTATTTATTTACAAAAAGTTGGGGTTGGGCGATCTTACACCAACCAATATGCGACTTGTGATGGCAGATAGGTCGGTAAAACGACCTGTTGGTATCTTATATGATGTATTGGTGAAGGTTTCTACACTCATTTTTCCTGCAAACTTTGTTATTTTGGATTGCGAGGTGGATTCAGAAGTTCCAATAATCTTGGGACGCCCCTTCCTTGCAACAGGGAGTGTGCTTATTGATTTACGAGCCAATGAGCTTTTATTTCGGTTGAATGACGAAGTGGTCCGTTTTAATGTATGCAAAGCAATGAAGCAGCCCAGCGATATAAATATGTTCTCTGTAGATAATGTTTATGAGAAAGAATTATCGGTAGAGAAGCAGCTTACTATTGAGCCATTATTGACTGTGCTGTTGAATGTCGAGCACGAGGATGTTGAAGATTATGAAGAAACCGTTTGTTCTCTAGCAGGAATAAAGTCCTATTCTCATGCCCCTAAGATGATGGACCTTGATCTTAAGAATCAATCTTCACCAACAGCATTGACTTTCATTGAAGAGCCACCAGTGCTAGAATCAAAAGAACTCCCCAGTCGCCTAAGGTATTCGTCCTTGGGAAGTGGAAATACACTTTCGGTGAGTGTTGCGGCTGATTTAGGTGAATAGAACGTAGAGGCTCTCATCTCTACTCTGAAGAGGTACAAGAGAGCTATGGGTTGGTCTATTAATGATATAATTGGTATCCCTCCTGGGATATGTACGCACAAGAGTCATCTCGAAGAAGATTCCATGCCCACAGGTAAGTATCAGCGTCGTCTGAATCCATTCAGAAAATGATGCGCCATGTATCTTGATGAAGTCTAAGTAATCGAGATAGCCATGTCGTGCTGCGACAATAAATCAAGCGGTTGGTGGGAGGCAACCCATCTTTTTTAATCATTTTGTTTTACTAGGAGTTTGTTTTGGTAGTTGAGCCATGACCAAAACTAAGGCGCTTGGTGGGAGCCAACCCATCGTTCTAATCATTTTTGTTGTTTTTGAGTAAGTGTAGGTAAAAGACGTATAAAGGAGGAGATTGGTCCCAAATTTTGATTTGGAAGTGGTTCATGTTGAAGGTGGTAAGTTAGGAATGAAGAAGCAAAGGCTATGGGTTAGGCATTGCCTATGAAAATCTAGGCAATGCACAAGGCAAGACCTATGTAAATCTAGGCAACGAACAAGGCAAGGCCTATGCTATGGCCTAAGCTCTCTGAATCTACAATGCCATAGCATAGGCGCCGCCTATGCCCAACAATGCCATAGAATAGGCGCTGCCAATGCTCAACTAGGCAAAGCATTAGGCGCCGCCTATGCGAATGCCTTTGCTCTCTGAATCGACAATGCCATAGCATAGGCGCCGCCTATGCTCAACTAGGCAAAGCATTAGGAGCCACCTTTACTTTCCAAATCTCTCAAAACTTTTCTTTTTGCTCATCTAACCTTGCAAGATCATCTTTCGAGTTCAACACCAAGTAAGTTCTTCGTTTATATTCCAAAGTTGTTACAATCTTACGCTTATAATGGTTTGTTAGATCTTGAATTGGTGTTGGTGATTTACATGTGCTTTGTTTGTTATGATACAACTAAGTGAGTGAAAGAATATGTGTGGGTGTTCTTGACTTGGTTCCATCTTGTAGTTGATTTTGATACACTGTTATACTTTTGTGAAATCGAAATGGCGAAGTAAATTGCATACTCATTTTGATACACCATCATACTTTTGTGAAATCGAAATGGCGAAGTAAATTGCATACTCTTCAAAGTTGAATGCTTGGATGTTTGAATGACTCATTCATCGAGATAAAAATCATGATTGAATAAAGCATGAGATGTTGTGATTATTTCTATGCCATAACTTGATAAGATCTCTATGTAGTATTCTTGTCCAAAAGGTGCATTAATCCACACATGAAATTATAGTCAAGATTACATGAAATAGAGTTGGAAAGCATAGTATGATGACATGAAAGTATGACTGTGCTGAATAGCTAATTGGAACATATCGCCTACACGTAAGTCGATGAAGTCTGAGTAATCGACATCACTCACTTAATTAGTTTGTACAAACAAATTAAGTTTGGGGTGGTACCACTATTGTTTGTGTGTCGATTAAATACTCCAAGATGAGCTACCATGAATCTATTCTAGTCTTAGGTAAAATGGCACCAAAAGGTCGACCAGGAAAAGAAAAAGCGTCCACCTCACAGAAAGGTAAGAAAAGAGGACAAGAAAAGAGCAAGCTGAATCCTCCTCGCTACAAATACCGCGATGCACTTTTGGGATCAATTGGGGTACAATTTGAGGAAACTCTGAGGATGACGACTCTGATGATGATTCCGACGCAGGGGGTATGACCCCAGACATAGAGGAGGAGTCCGACTAATCAGATTTTCTGTATTTATTTTCCACTGAGGGCAGTGTGTCCCATCTAAGTGTGGGGTGTGCTGGTATTTGTATGCTGTATTTCTTTGCTTGCATTTATTTATGTTTTTTATTAATTAGTCGTAATTTTTTTTTTCGATTTTGATGCATAAAATTGTTCTGATAGGTGGCATGGTATTATGACAAAAGTTTGTGCTAAAATCATTACTATTGAGAGGTTTAGGCTCTAAGTGTGACTCACTATGTGATAAGTGTATGGTTTAGTTCCTTTATTTGTTGGGTCAAGGGTCTATAATACTCCCAATAAAGTCGACCATGTGCCTTGTGTGTGTGAGGATATAGTATATTCTATGGTGTGGCTGATGCTAGAACTTGCCTGGTGTGTGTGTAAAGCGAAATAAAGAGTGAAAGTTTAGGAGATGATTTAGGCATTTCTTTGGCAGCCTGTGATTGTTTACCTTCTTTTTACCTACCTGTGTACATTTATCCTAGTTAAACTCCTTCGAGCCTTTAAGCTATTTTCTTTGACAGCCTCATATGTAGCCTAATCCATTTTTTCAAGACCATAATTTGATCCAAATTCCTAAGCGCTTTAAATTGTGAAGTCATGTGACAAAATAAGAGAAAATTGGGTGAGAGTGATGCCTTAAAATGTATTGGTACTTGAATTTGTTATGAAAAAGAGTGGCTATTATAGAGGTGTATAAAAAAAAAAAAAATAAATAAAATAAAAAGTTAAATTCTGTTTAAAATTGAATAACAACATAAGTGAAAAGGGGTGGTAGATAAAAGAAAGATAGCAGGGTTGTTTAAAAGAGAGTGATTAATGACATAACGTAGTGTATTAAAGCACTTAGGGAACTTAGTCACTATTTCTAGCCAAAATAGTCCTACCTGTCCCTTAGCCTACATTACAACCTGTAAAGACCTAGTTGATCCTAAGCTTAGCATTCTTATATTTAGTGGAGCATTACACTAAGGGCAAGCCTATGGTCATCAGTTGCAACATATGAATTCTTTATGAGAGAGAGAGCAAGGAGAGTCTTATACCTATGTTCCGAAAAATGCAAAACTTGTGAGTGATTATGGGTAATATATTATGTGAGACACACATGGTTGATGAGTTTTGGGTAGTTTGTATGATTTCTTGTTCCTTAACATATGGATACGAATTAACCATCATCACGAGTCGATATTGCAGGTTGAATTGTTTCTAGTAGTGATCAAAAAACTACTCTTTGTTAATAATTGTCGTGCCTGTCTTGATGAATATTTTGTGCTATTACTGTGAAACCCTGAGTAGAGGTTTATATGGACATGATATTTTGTTCGAGGATGAACAAAGCTTTAAGTGTGGGTTGTTGATGTTAGGCGTATTTACACGCCTAAAGCACCTTAATTTACCCATATTTTAGCTAAGTTTTGAGGACAAAATATATAATTCCTGCACTTTTAGTCCTTTTTCCTGTAAGTGAGCTAACCAACATGATTAGCAAGTTTTCAGGTATAAATTATGAAGATTTCAGCATTTTATGGACTGGTTGACGCCAAAGGAAGCTTCACGTAAGAAGGAAGGCAGTTTTTGGAAGCCTATGGACTGAAAGTGATGCATGGAGAACTTGTCCCGGTCAAAACAGCATTTCCAAAGACTTGGGGATCAGCAGAAACTTAGTAGGATTAGGACAAGGAAGCAGTAACCTAGTAGGATTAGGACAAGGATACAGTAACTTAGTAGGAATAGGATATGGGTGTTATAAAAACCCTAGGTTGCTGAAACTTTTCAGCAATTCACTCCGCCGCATTCTTTCTTATTCCTTACAATTCCTTCTATTCCATTCATTAATACGTTGTTGACATTATTTTTCATCTATTCTACTTTTAATTTTCACGACAAGAGAAACACTACTAGCAAGGAAATCATGCCACAAGTGACGCAAATACATACTTATCGTGATATTGTTATGATGATGATATCCTCGTTGTTTTCCTTCACAATTATGAGTAGCTAAACTTCTCTGTTAGGGTTATGGAAGCCTTATGAGATATTATCTATTGCTATGAGTTTGTGAATTCTTGATACGTATGTTGCTTATATCATTACTCTCTTCATCTTAACCTAAATTCTTATGGTTGCAAACATATAGAATACGCCACTATAGCATTAAGTTGTTCGAAAGATAAGTTATATGTGTGGAAAAGAGGGTGTGACAAGGAAATAGGGCTATTAACCCCTGTTTAAAAGTTAGTGCCATAACTGGATTAACCTTTTGGAGAATTCGTACCATTAGATATGCTTTAAGCTCGAAAGAGTTAAAGTGAGATAATTTGTGATGGTCGAAAGACACTAGGATTTACCATAGAATACAAATCTCTATAAGCGCATGCATGTCTGAATTCCGCATAACTCATAGTTAATAGATACGTAAAACTCATAAGGTGGACATAACCCTAACTTACAATCCTCATTGATTAAAATCTTACTAAGCATATTGTTTTTACTTTGCTATTTTAAATTATTTCACTTCACGCATAAAATCCCCTCTTTTTCCGGAGAACTTTCACCAAAAGTCTACTAATCGTTACATACTTAGTGACCGAGTATTCAGTGTGGGATTCGACACCCAACCCAGTTGGGTTCTATATTTGACGACGACCGCTTACACTCTTACGAGAGATGTAGTTTGAGCATTATCAAGTAGTGGTACCCTCCTGCTCTTCCTCTTCGAATGAATCCTGGGACCTTTTCTTAGACTAAGGGTCCTGAGCAGCAACCTATGGAGTAGACTCAAACTCTGTCATCTCATCATTAGGTAGAGGAGTGTGTGGGGGTCACATCTATGCTGACTTATCCTTGGCTGGGTTGCAACTATTTGAGCAGCCTGGTGTATCTGCCCTCTATTAACTTTGCGTGTTACCCCTACTATAGTGTCTCTATGCTACTGTCTCGTGTACTCCTCCACTGGACCACTAGGCTCGGGAGACTCTACCTATCTTCTCGAGGTATCAACCTCTTTCTTCTTCATAGCTTTAGGTTCTATATGTACCTGGAAAATAGATTGTTTGTTTCCAATAAAAATTAGGGATAACAATAGTTGAAGAAAAACTCAAAATTTGAAAATTTAGATTTTTTACTCAATTTTAACACCCTTTTAACCGATTTAAATCCCAACACATCCAATGTGCACACACCTATCATAAATCATAACTTTCAACAAAAAAAACATGCGCAACTAGTTGTATTACTCTATTTTTTCAAGTTCAACTTTTGGTTGAGGCCAAACCTAAGAATTTAAGTCAAAACAAGGCCCTACATTATGAATTTAGGCTACTTCAAGGATCCTTTATACAAGCATGATAGATTCTATATATTTTTCAATGGAATACAGATATAGACTTGTTTAAACAATAAATATATCAATACATAACCATTAAGAGCCGAGAAAGTCACCTCTTTACGAAGAACCAAAAGTGAATAATGAAGAATTCAAGCAAACCGAAAGTTGGAAATTGTTTTTAGTGTGTTGGTAAAAGTTCGTATCTAAAATAAGTGTCAATTTTCCTTTAACTAAGTGTAGGGTTAGTTTGTGATTTAAGAGGGAAGTTTGAAATCAAAGAGAAAAGTAAATTTTTAAGGATTTGAATGAGTTAGAATGAGGTTGAAGTTGTTCAAATATAGGTGAGGGCTATTTTAGGTCATATATATGTTTTGGTTGGCCCAAAATTTTAATTAAAAATATGGCCCACTCTTTGACCTAGCCACCTTCCACCTGCATCTAGGCATGAGGCGCAGGTTGCCAGCTGTTACCAACAGGTGTAGGGCGCAAGTGCCAGGCCAAAAAATTTTGGCCCTTTTTCCTGCACTTCTAACTTAGAGTTTCGATATTTATCCAACTACTTATGATCCCGTTCTTAAGTTTAGGGTCCCAAAAATAAAATTAGATCCCAAAGTCCACAATTTTCCATTTTTCATCCTTAAAATTTTAACTTATTGCTCAACTTACCGTGTGGGATATGATGGGTTGATCACACAGTCCCCTTACTTGGAATCGATAAATGTAGCAATTTTACCATATTATGGGTAAGTCCAAGAGCTAAAAATCTTCAAAAAGCAAAAACAACAAAAATGTGAACACTAAATATTATGGTTTGCCTCCCACTCAACGCTTGATTTAACGTCGCGACATAATGTGGCTATATTAGTTACTCAGACTTCACTAAAAAGAGCATGGGTTGCTTGCCATGCAACACTTGATTTAACATCTCGGGTATCTTGACTACTCAGAATTCATCAAGATACCCATAGGAGTATCCTCCAGGGTCATCAATATAATCAACCACCAATACTACCCTATGTCGATTGATTTCTTCCTTGAATTTTGAATATTGAATGTAACCTTCTTACTGTTAACTCTAAATTTCAATTGACCTTTCTCCATGTAAACCATAGCTCTACCTATGACCATAAAAGGTCGTTCCAATATAATGGGCATCTCGGTGTCAACTTCACAGTCTAGGGTGACAAATTTAACTAAAAAGGTAAAGTTATCCACCCTCACGATCACATCAAATAAGATTCCGATATGTTTTTTCACCGTGCTGTCAACCATTAATAGCTGCATCAAATTCAGTTCTGGAAGGTTCAAGCCCAATTACTTAAATACAACCAACGACGCGAATTAATGCTGACCCCTAAGTCACATAAGGTTCTGGCAAATCGGGATGTCCAAATAGTGCATGGCATATGAATGCTTTGGGATCATCCCTTTTCTGTGCAAAAGACATAGTCGTGACTGCACTATAGTTCTGCATACCATCAACATCCTTAATTATCACACCTTTATTTCTTGTGACCAATTATTTCATGAACCTGGCATATCAGGCATCTGCTCCAATGACTCAAGAAGAGCTATGTTCAAACTCAATTCTTTCAGCATTTTAATGAATCACTTGAACTTATCATCCTCTTTCTTTTGCTTCAATCTCTAAGGAAAAGGTGGGGATGGTCTAAGAATTTTTCTGACCTCTTCCTCAATGACCGAACCCTTACCTTTGTCTTCAATAGCATTACCTCTATCACCTATTATCTTTTCAAAATCAATTATAGGTGTCTCATCATTAACATTTTCTGTAGTAGGTAGTGGTGGATCCATAGTAGTGATTCCACTCCTCGAGGTAATAACAAGTACATGACCATCATTTTTTGGATTTTGCACAGTGTTGCTTGTAAGGGTACCTGGCTGCCTCTAGTTTAGAGGTTCTGACATTTGCTCAAACTGGTACTCCAAATGCTTGATAGTAGTGGCATGTGTCTTGACCTTCTGGGTCAATCCTGAAATGTTGGCCTTAATCTACTTAAGGCTAATCTCTTGATTTTCTTGACCCTTTACTATCTTAGCCAGCATCTCTTCTATTTCGGATTCTATATCTCGTCCGCTAAGTGTAATGTACCTATCTCCCTTCTCTTTGTAGTCATTCTTCTTCCTACAGTCACCATATCATTCTCTACTATGGTCTCTATATCTGTCATAGTAGTCTTGAACTTGGTTCCCTTGCCCTTGGGATTGGAAACCCACCATCTAATGATCTAGATAATTCACTTCCTCCTCAAATTCTGACTCATAAGCTTTGGATGTTTAGCTTTAAGCTGCTATTGCATTTAATTTCTCAGAAGTCGTTGTTGCAAACTGATTTACTAGTACCCCTAGATTAGTTCTTAGCAACACAATATCTTACACTACTATGTCATCAGCTATTCTCTGGTCACAGGTGTCACCAATTGCATATGTTCCAGATCCCCTCTCAACCTTCTGAGTTTCTCACCCTCGGTTAATGAGTGAGGTCAGATATAATATCTCTAAAGCTTTCTCCCAACATATTCTCATAAAAGCTCCTCCAAATATGGTATTTAACATGTCTGTAGAGCTGATGGTCAAGGCTTGGTAAAATATCTCCTATAAGCTCTTCCCTAAAAACCGATGATTGGGCACCATACTCAACTTCTTCTTGAACCTAAACCATGCCTCATACAAGATTTTGACTGTAGCTACCTAAAATTTTAAATCTCATCCCTTAGCTATAATATCCTGGATAGAGGAAAGAACTTATTCAAATATTACCTGTGCAACTCATTCCATGTAGTGATAGAGCCGCTTAGTAGTTCCCCTAACCATAAGAATCTTCTCCTATAAGTGAGAAGGGGAATAACCTCAGTCTAAGTGCTCTCTAATTCACCTATGGATTTGTATGAGAACTGTAGATCTCAATGAAATTGGCAAGGTGCAAGTTTGCATCATCTGTAGGCAGACTTGCAAACACACCCCTTAGATTTAAGACCTGTATCATTGCACTCGTGATGTCAAACTTAATTCCTGGGGGTAAAACAAGAGGAATAATAGTTCCAGTATCTGTCAACTCAATGTATCCCAAATCTTCCTCATCATCTATGTATGGCTGTACATTCTGATAAACTGGGATTACTTAAACATGGGCACCTCTAGCTCTGTTCTGGTTTCCACTGAGTGCTTCTCGGTAGTCTGCTGCTTGATTTTTCTCAACTAGCTCTGCCTCCCGAGCTACCCGATGAGCTTCTTCTGTTTCCCTCCTCTCGCTCTTATCTTGGTCTAATTGCTCACCAGTATTACGATCAATAATATCCTATACTCTTTTGGGAGAAGGGTGAGGTACAACCTTATAAACCTCTTTAGGAAGATCATCTCTTTTCTACTCTGACATAGGATCTTATATGGATCCGCATTCAATGGACTTAAGGGATTTTCTATACTCTGTGAACTAGGCATACACCACCGTATGCCCAAGTAAGAACAAAAATAAAAAGAAAAAACCTGAAAACTGTATCAACTTCAATTCATAAATCAACATCGTATTCCCGAGAAACGGCGCCAAAATTTTGATAATATCCAAACTGTACCTCCTTTAAGAAAATGATATGGTCACTGTCAATATATAGTAACCCAACAAAGGTTGGGGTCGAATCCCAAGGAAATACATGGACGTGTGGATCTCAACAGTTGTAGTCAAAGGGTAGAACTGGAAAAGTAAATGGGGGGATTATGTGTAGTAATCTCGAGAAAGTAGATATATTAAATTAGGTTGTAATAAGTCGTAGGTGAACACTAAGATTGTGTCCCCTGGATTCTCAACTCCATAGGCTTATCGTTCTTTGTTGAACTAACCCTATACTTTGCTTGTAGAATTGATAAGTTATGTAACTTTTATAGTTTTTTAGACGAGCAGAAGGATTTCACCATTTACCTTTTGAGTCTCAGGATGTTTCCTTACTAACCCTTATCTTGATCCTGGTTAACTATTATCTTTTGGGTCTCTAGTTATTAGATGAAATCTAGTCATCTTACTTAGTTAAAATCTAGAAGCGTTGATCCATAGTTAAACTCCAAATTACTGATGTCTTTATCTTTTCATAGTTACTACTCCTCTTTTGGAGTAAGTAGAAATATATAGGAAAGATCCTAACGTGTGCACCCATTAAAAAAACTATTATAGTGAAGATAAAGCAATAAAATTCAGAACAACAACAACACTTCCCCTAGTTCTTCAATCCGCCAGGGTTTTCACAACCCTAGCTATGGGTTGTTTAGTCGCACATTCTTGTGAAGAAATCAATAACATTCATAATTGAAAGCATAAATGAAATCACAAGGATAAGAAGAATAAAAGCCCACAACCAAAATTGAATTAATCAACTGAAGTCAATACAAGAGAATCCCAAGATCAAAATTGAATCTTGGAATTAAAATATGTTTGTGTGTATCAAAAGTGCATAACTACTACTAAAAAATACATAAAGGGTATTTAGAGTACACGAGGAAACCCTAAAACCAAAGCTCGAATGAAATAGGAAAAATTGGGTTAATGGACACTTATGTCCCCTACCTGTTACTTGACCCTAGGAACATATAGAACCTGTGGTCAATAAGGTGGATATAGGTACAGGGTGTAGGTACCAGGATGAAAAAATCTCGCAGGTCAGCTCTTGGGATTTTAGACTTCTGGCACTTGCTTTGCCTACTTGCGGTCCGTAGGTCCTACTTGTGGTCCACTTGTTGACTTACCAAGTGTTGAGAGTCATATTTTCATCTCTTCTTTAATTCTCGAACATACTTTGACCACGGACAAGCTGGAAAATGTCCTGCATATCCATAATTGCTCCAAAAAGTAGCCAAAAACACCTTTTTTCAACCTTTTCACAAACTTAGCATCCAAACCATTATTTCCTGCAAAACATACCCAAAATGCATCATATCTAACAAAATAACCTTAGAAACTTTCATATTTTCCTCGATTTAAGTATTGAAAGTGATATATTTCTATAGCACCTCAGGTTCGCAACCTATATACTTTCTTAATACTCAACCCCATTATCAATAGCTATATCTCCTCTCCAACTCATAATCTATGATAGAGGATTTTGTAAAAGTGTTTCATTTCTATCAAAAATTAGTATTTTTCAATAGTACCAATGTCTTATGTATGTATATATGATATGAGGGTGTAATTCTCAGAACCAAACCAGTATGAAGATCTCGAATCCATATATCATATGTACACGTGAGCTCAGAATCCACTCAATATGTTAACCATCAATGATTTAATATAAGCAATGTACCATATGAAAAATTATGCATGTAAGATATCATTAGTGTTATTTTAAGTCCCCACTCAGGTATTATGTCAACTACCTAGTCTTAAAATGCACCTACAAGGCCAATAATATCAGGTAAATCCCCAATACGGGCAAAACACAACAAATATCATCTCAAGTCACTAACAGTAGTAATATAAGCCCCCAAATGGTGTTACAATTGTTGTACTATATGAATAACGCCCCCCTCCCAATGGGCATATAGACCTAATTAATTACTCAAGTTCATAGATATTTCACTTAAGTTCCACATGGCAACATGGAATAAATAAAAAGTCCAATAACACAATATTGTGAAACTACCCGAACTTAGCTCGTTCATACATTAAGCCTTAACAACCAATATAAGCTCATTTATACTCTAGGAATTATCTAAGGCTCGATTATTTTATTATTTAATTAATACAAATTGTCCCTAGAGTTTACTAAACCCTAATCATCATAATAAAGGCCACTATACAAGTTCTATAGCCCCAAAGTTAGCATCCAATATTAATAATCCAAACTTGGGTTATTAATATTATTTAATTAATACAAATTGTCCCTAGAGTTTACTAAACCCTAATCATCATAATAAATGCCACTATACAAGTTCTATAGCCCAAAAGTTAGCATCCAATATTAATAATCCAAACTTGGGTTATTAACTTGAATCTATTCTAAGTATATCCATAAAAAATAATACTAACTAACTAAGATAAAAAACTAACTACCATACATTATTAAGACCCTGCTATCCGCGGAGAAGATCGCTATGTAATCTAAGAAGGACCCCCCAACCTAAATAAATCACAACTAACTGACAATCAAGAAAATAAATCATAAACATTTTAGAAAAATATCAAGATATATCTCAACATGCATAAACAAAATATTTGCAAATCCAAATATTGCATAAATCCCCAACCGAAAGCTCAAAACCTTTGAAACATCTTCAACATAATCATATATCAAACATGATATATATATATCAAAACAAAGTCAATGATACCTATATTGACTATTTTCAAGACAAGTCTAAAACAGACTCCAAAAATGAGTTAAAAAATAATAGAAGGTAAAAGAAGAATTTTACTTTCAAAATATGTTCCCCATATTCAGGAGTATACAGTTGAAAACCCATAGAAAAATAAGTTAACAATGAGGTTAAAATGAAAGAAAATCATTTTTAAGTTTTACTGGCAGCACCCCCCCTAAAAAATCATTTTGAATCAAGAATTTGAAGTCTTTTGGAAGATGAATCAAGGGAAAATGATAAGTATAAGATAAGAAACTTAGTCATGGAAGAAATCTCAGAAATCCCTTTGAAATTGCCTAAATCCAAGCTCCCAAAATTGAAAATGGGGTTTTGATTCTCAACTTAGGTAGAAATCACAAAAAATAAAATAGAAATTCTTAATAAATAAAAAAAATAGAGTCATAATTTGATAGACAATGATAATATGAGAAAAATTCATCGAGAATCATCAAAATTAGAGCATCCTAGCTTTAAAATGTCCAAAATACAAAACTGGTTTGAGTTTGGTCTAAAACTCAGTAATGGCCACTAAATAGAAACTTTGTCTAATAAAGTGATCTATAGTGGAAGAACGACACTTTTGATGCTTAAAACCATGAATTTATATGGGTACTTAGGTTATTTTAGTAGATATGATGCACTTTTGTGTAAATTGCAGGCAAAACAGGTCTATAATAGTGTTGGGAGGAAAATAGTAGAAGAATACCTAAAAAGACAAAGTTTGATCAAGATACGAGTCACATCACGAGTCGTCAGTGCATCATATTACTTGTAGGATGACTTTTAACCATAACAGAACCAAAAAACCAAACAAAATACTAAGTGTAGAAAATATACGACTCAGTCATATGAGTAGTAAGTAAGGATACAAGACATATAAAGAAGTCGTAAGAATAACAGAAGTTAAGGATACCATCCAAAGTTGAAGTCTCAAAATTATACAAGTCAGACATTTGAGTATTACTTGTACAGGGACACCGTAAGTAGAACAGTGTTTAAAGTTTGGAAAGACAAAAGTCCCAGGTGGATATGAGTGTAGGAAATGAGTCATATAATCAAGGTATGGATCGTGAGCAGAATTCGTATGAAGAACATAAAGGTGAAGCCATGGGAGACCAGACACTAGAATGGATACAAAAAGCCATTGTACGACTCGTATGATGGGCATATGAGTGGATGAGCGAGTCATACCATGCACCGACTTAACTTTACCTTTTGTATTTTTATCTTAATTTCTTAGTATTTTTGAGATACTATAAGGGTTTCTCCTTTATTTGGTTACACACTTTGATATTCTTTTATGGACTTTACATTATTCAATTGATACTTTATTCTTGAAATTTTGGGATTTTACTCAATTGAATACTTTGGATTTTATTCATCTCATCATTGTGAAATTAATTACATGCTTTCTTTATTTATTATCATGGAGTGTTGCATGAACATGAGCGACTAACTTCCCTGACTAGGGTTTTGAGAACCCTGGTGGATTAACTATGCAAGGAAAGTGGGATATTCATCTATTCTAAAATAAAATGCATATATCTTAATCTTCTTCTTCATAATTGACCTTTGAGCTACTGCAAAAGTTTAAGGATAGACTGTATTCATTAACATCCTCACAAGTGAGTATATGATTAGGAAAAGAGGATTAAGATAGGAATTTAAGATTCACTTACATCATTATTAATGTACTAACTCATCTAGTCAACTCAAGACTCAAAACATAAGAGTTGAAATGAAGTAATAGACAAGGAGAAATAAGGAAATGTCCTGAGATATACAAGGTAAAGGGTGGGATTTATTAACACATTCACAAGTCTATTGATAATACATAGCTTATTGAATTTACATGGAGAGAAGTAGAATAAGTGGGTTGAACATGACAAACTTGTGGAATTAAGAAGCCAGGGAACACAATCCTAGTGTTTGTCTTCTACTGTTTATAACTCAAAGTACTCGAGTTCAGTTACTACTTACTGATTACTTACAAAATCCCCCCTTTGCTTTTCTGCATTGCTCATGAATTACATCAAGTTAAACAACTATTCAACATCTTCCCTGTGGGTTCGTCTCCAATTTATTTGGGTTACTATATTTGGCATCAATCGTAACATACTTTTTTTAGATGTTAGTTTTGGATGACATCAAATTTTGGCACCATTTCCAGGGAAGATGGGGTAATTTGTTGATTTAATTTGGTGAAGTTCATGGGTTTTATTTTCTATTTTTGATTTGGTATATGCAAGTGTATGCCAAACACTTGGATAAGAGGTAATTCGTTAATCCCTTTTAATCCAGAGCCAAAAAGAATTTTTCAAACACCATGAAGGATGGCAGAATAAATTCATGATGGTGTTCTAGCTAAGGTTCAAGACCCTCATAATGTGTGTCCTCCTCCACCACTGAATTATCCGTAGAATGTTGATGACAGACAAATAGAACAATTATTAGCAACAACAACTGAAGACGCTAGAGTAGCAGAAGATTAGGCCCGAGCTGAGAATGCAACACTAGCCATGCCAAGATAGGTGCTTGCGCAACATAGAAGAATGCAAAGAGGTAGAGCCTCGATGATTATTTCGTATCAGTATCTTCAACCATATGATGAAGATGAAGATATGGGATATATTGAACATGCTGAAACATGAGTCATTGTTCCTCCTGCATTACCCCTTAATGTCAAATTTGACATAAGAAGTTTTATAATCTAATTTCTAAATTTGAAGGGTTCATTTCTGGTAATTGCAACTAACAATGCAAACGTGCATCTTTCTAATTTCACGGGGATTTTTTTGTGATATGCTATTCCAAGGGTAGATTAGGAAGCTTTGAGACAATGGTTGTTTCAATTTACTTTGACCGAAAAAGCATCACTATAATTAGGGAAACTTCTAAGTGGCTCAATCACTACCTGGAATGAGTTGCATAAATAGTTTATAGATAGATTTTTCCCTCTTGCAAGGATGCTACAATTCAAGGATAAGATTTATAACTTCAAAAAGTTACCCACGAAATTCTTGTATGAAGCATAGTTTGGATTTAAGAAGAAGCTGAGCATGGTACCTGATGACAAAATTAGAGGATCACATTTGTTGGAAATCTTCTATAGATCATTGAATGTCAGTTTGAGAGCAATGACAGATACAATGTCAGAAGGTAAATTTATGCATCTTTGGTGAGATACTGCACAAAATATGCTTGATGATATTTTAATAATGAATAGAGGTTAGAATACTATAAATGCTGAGTATGGTGTTGGTATGTATGCTATTTGAGCAGATAATGCATATACAGCTAGTCAGGATTTGGTAACACAAGAGGTCGCACAACTTTGAATAGATATTGGGATGCTTACAATACAAGTCGTAACAATGAGTGCTCAGAAAGTGAATGCAGTTAAGACACTAGGGTCTACTTCCAGAACTTATGAGATTAAAGTTGAAGAGAAAGTGAAGTATCTTGATCGAAGGTTGGTGTATTTCCAAGGCCAAGGTAAGAAAATCAAGGTTAAAATTTTTATATTGATAGATACAAAGATAAAAGTATAGAGAGATGGTGATTAGTGGTGGAAACATGACTACAAGGAGAAGAGTGATAAATAGTTTCCTCCAGGAAACCACAATTCAGAATCTAGAATGAAGGCAATGATGTCAGAACCGATCAATGGGATAGAAAGTCAAGAAAGCTATCCTAAAGAGATTAAAGGAAACCTGTCAGGACTGAATCATAAAGTTAAGTCATATGCTGCAGCAGTTAAACAACTTAAACAATAGTATGGTCAGATGTTGGCTACATTAAATTCTAGGCAACCAGACACTTTTCCTAGTAACACAATTGGAAATCCAAAGAATGATGGTCATTTCCATTCCATCACCACTTGGAGTGGTAAAACTACTATGGAACCAACTGTATCAACTATTAATGAGTAGAAGCTTAATGATGACACTATTGATATGGTGTTTAGTAGTAAGCAAGACACAGGAAATGGTGAGACCGAGTAGCCTATTCTAAAACCCATTCTGAGACCTCACTCTCTTTTTCCTCAAAGGTTGAAAGAAAATAACAAAAGGTTAAGTATCAGAGATTTTTTCTATGCTAAAGGAACTATCGTCAACATCCCACTTGTTGAGACATTGGAGCAAATGCCTGGATATGCAAAATTTATGAAAGATCTAATCATCAAGAAGAGCTCAGTCAGTTATGAGCCAGTTGATAATATTCTTCATTGTAGTGTTATGGTAATTAGATCTTTGCTAAAGAAAAAGGTGGATCCGGGTGCCTTTACTATACCTTGCACTATTGGTTTGACTTTGCTCGTGCTCTATGTGATTTAGGGGATAATATCAACCTCATGCAATTATCTATATTTAATAAGTTTGGTTTGATGGAGACTACTCTAACTACCATAAGAATAGTAATGGAGGATAGAACGGTGAAAATACCTATCGATATTTTATATGATGTCTTGGACAAGATGGATTCTATTATTTTTCCTTTTGATTTTGTTATATTAGACTATGAAGTGGATTTTAAGTCCTAATTATCTTGGGAAGACCTTTCTTAGTTACTAGAAGGACATTGATTGACTTGGAGCTGGGGCATTAGATGTAGAGACTCAATGATGAACATGTTATATTTAATGTATATAAAGCCATGGAGAAGCCCGAAGAGTTATGATTTATATCCGTGATTGATATGTATGATGAAGAGATAGAATATCTCTATAATGTTGATTTTGTTACTCTTTTGGATACTGGTTCTAATGCTGATGTTCCTATTGAGGAGAGGTTGATTGTTAAAGGTCTTGCTGCTATGATCATGAACTTTGATAGGGATGGTATTTTTGAGAACTATGAAATGATATGTGCACAGTATGGCAGTGGTTCATAAACTTATGCACCAAAAAAGTTTGATTGGGTTATGAAGAATAGAACTACCCCACCCACTCTTCCATCTTTTAAGGAGCCACCTATCATAGAGTTAAAGGCTCTCCCTTCTTATTTGCTATATGTATTTTTGTAGAACCAAAAATACTTTGCTGGTAATTATTTTAGCTGACTTGAGTGAAATATAAGTAGAAGCTTTGTTATCGATATTCAAGAGGGCCATAGGTTGTCCTATTACAGATATTGTGGGTATTTTCCCTAGTTTGTTCACTCATAAAATTCAACTTGAGATGGATTATCTTCTAAGTGTAGAACATTAGCTCTGACTCAATCCTCTTATGCAGGAGGTAGTGAAGAAAGAGATAATCAAGTGGATAGATGCTGGTGTAGTGTTTCCTATACTGATAGTTAGTGGGTCAGTCCGGTACAATGTGTTCCAAAAAAGGGCGGTATTACTATTGTGCCTAATTAGAAGAATGAGATAGTTCCTATAAGACAGGCCATAGGATAGAGTGTATGGATGGATTATATAAAATTAAATGCATGGACTCAGACGGATCATTTTTGTATGCCCTTCATGGACAAAATATTAGAAAGGCTAATGGACAGAGGATGGTACTATTTTCTTGAAGGGTATCAAGTTATAACCAGATTACTATTGCACCTAAATATCAAGAGAAGACAAGATTCAAATGTACTTATGGGACATTCATATTCAGACGTATTCCATTCGGGTTATGTAACGGTCCAGCCACATTTTAGAGATGTATGATGTCAAGTTTCTCTGACAAGTTAAAAGAGACCACTGAATTACTTATGGATGATTTTTCAGTCACTAGTTATTCTTTTTATAATTACTTAGTTCACTTGGCAAACGCTCTTAGAAGGTGTAAAGAATGCAAGTTGGTACTTAATTGGAAAAAGTGCCATTTTAGGTCAAGGAAGGTATAGTGCTTGGGCACAAAATTTCAAAAAGGGATATTAAGGTAGATAGAGCAAAGATTGAAGTTATTAAGAAATTACCTCCACCAATTTCTGCAAAGGCTGGTCGTAGTTTTTCGGGTTATGCTGGGTTTTACTATAAGAATTTGATTTCAACGTAAAGGACAAAAAAGGCGTTGAGAATCAAGTTGCGGATCATTTGTCTAGACTAGAGGAGGAAGATATGTAGAATGTTAAAGATGGGCTTGAAATTGATGACAGTTTTCCAGATGAGCAGATATTAATAGCTTCCCAATATCTAATTCCATGGTTTGCAGACTATGCATATTATCTAGCAAGTGATCTAATCCCAAAAGATTTTTTCTTTCAGTAGAGAAAGAAGTTTATGCATTAGGTAAAGGAAATATTTCAGGGATGAGCCTTATTTATTCAAAATTTATACAGATAGAACTATTCATAGATGCATACCTGAGGTGGAGATGATGAGTATACTTAAGGCTAGTCATTCTTCGCTAGTTGGGGGTCATCTTGGAGGAACCCGCACTACCCATACAATTTGCAATGTGGATATTATTAGCCAATAATATACAAAGATGCACATGATTTTACTTTTGCTTGTGATCAATGTCAATGACAAGGTAACATCTCTAGACACCATGAACTTCATATGACTCCTATCTTAGAATTGGAATTGTTTGATGTATAGGTATAGACTTCGTGGGTACTTTTGTATTTTTGTTTGGCATGAAATATATACTTGTGGTTGTGGATTATATTTCTAAATGGTGGAACCAATTGTGCTACCCAATAATGAAGCATGTAGTGTCACTGCATTCTTGAAAAATCAAATTTTTTCTCGATTTAGCATCTCACATGCTATCATTAGTAACGGTGGTTTAGATATTTATAATCATCCATACAAAAGTCTGCTTGAGAAGTATGGAGTAAAACACAAGGTGGAAATACCTTATCATCTATAGACTAGTGGGAAATTAGAAGTGTCCAATAGAGAAATTAAGTCCATCTTGACGAAGATAGTAAATGCTAGTAGGACTGATTTGTCACAAACATTAGATGATGTATTATGGCCTTACCAACAACATTCAAGACCCCAATTGGTGCTTCACCATATCAGTTAGTGTATGGAGAGGAGTGTCACTTGCCTGTTGAACTTGAACATAAAGCATTTTGGGCTTTGAAGAGGCTAAATTCTGAGTGGAAAAATACAACCAAGACAAGGATGAAGAGTATGAATGAGTTGGATGAATTCTGACTCCGGGTGTATGAAAGTTCTGAACTTTTCAAGGAAAAGATAAAGCTGCATCATGATCACAAAATTGAGAAAAGAATCTTCAAAAAAGATGACCAGATATAGCTTTACAACTCAAGGCTTCACTTATTTCCATGTAAGTTGAAGTCTAGATGGTATGGTCTCTTTACTGTACTAAGAGTGTTTTCATATAGTGATTTTGCATTAAAGTGGTATAGTGAAGCCCCATTCAAGGTGAATGGGAAAAGAGTCAAGCACTATATGGGTAACACTAAGGATATAAATATGATTTTTGAGATGGACCTTGGTGAAGGTTTAGTAATTGTGTCATGCCGCAACGTTAAATCAAACGTTGCATGGAAGGCAAACCATAGGATAGTTGGTGAAATATGAGTACCCAACTTAGCCACGTCGTTCCTCAATGTTAAATCAAGCACTGCGTGGGAGGCAACCCATGTTTTTGTACTTATTTAGATATTAGTTAATTTGTTTGTTTAGTGTGCAGGACTAAAGATTGTAGAAAATATCCAAAACAATTTCAAGAAGTTTAGTCATACAAACTCTTTACAAGTCGTATCTAGATGGTACGACTCATGAGTGGGAGTCATATGGACCTGGAAAAAAAATAGGTAAAAGTTTTTGGAATGGATACAATTCTCAGGAAGAGTCATACCCTCGAGATATAACTCGTCACATGGAGTCATATCCACTCTAGAACCCAGGTAAAGTTTTAGGTCTGTATGAGTTAAAGAAATGACTCGTAAGCCTAGGTATAAGTCATACACATAACTCATACCTAAGCTTACCAGGTTAGGGTCGTGGGACAACTCAGCCCAGAGGATTGATTTAAAAAGAAAAAGGCACCTATCGGGTATCTGATACTCGAAACACTTTTGCACCACTATTTTTGCTCAAATTTCAAGCTTCCAACTCTAGAAATTAATTGAAAACAACTTAATTTAACTAACATCTTACCGGATTCTTCCCTTTGTATGTCTACGTAAAAATGTGTGGAAAAAAGAGTTAAAATAGGAAAAACTACAAATTAATCCAAGTAAGTAAGTGTTTGAACTCAACCACATTATATTTCAAGATGAAATTATAAATATGAGTTATTTGTAACTTCATTTGAGTTTTTGTAGCTTGGTTTTTAAATTTTGGGATCCCTAGTTCATGGGTTTTAGGCTGAAAATGGGAATTAGGTGTGAATATGGTTTGGGTGTTGCTATTATGTATTGTTTTGTCTTAATTTGAGTAATATTGTTGCATAAATTAATGGGTATTTTTGGAAATTTGATTTGGAGTCAAACTTTAAAGTTGGACTTCTATGTTGCAATGGATACGAGACTCCTTATGGCTCGTACCCACTGGTAACGTGGTCACAATAGGACTCATACCCACTGGCAACATGGAAGTCTAATAAGTTTACAGTTTTGGAATGGATACGACTTGAGTAAATGAGTCATACCCAATCCATATGAATCTTATCCTTAAAGTCATACTAACCTAGGAGTAATAATATTTGATAAAATGTTATTGGTACAACTTGTAAGGAGGAGTCATAAGCAGACCAGAGAACAGGTGCATCTGTACTGAGTAGCATACGACTCGATCAGACAAGTCGTATCCTGTTGATATGACCTGTATTCACCACTCGTACCCAAAATAGAACGTGCATACTGAACTTTAGTTTCTTAATTTTTTTCATTTATTTATTTAACTACTAATTAATGTGTACTTATAGGTAACATTCCCCCTAAGAACACATCTTCTGCTAAGCAATAGGCCAAAAAGGACAACAAAAAGGCCTGTCTGCTAGTTCAGAGTCTACTAGGTTAGAGTTCACTGCATACTCTAACAAAAGTGGTGACCTATACACAGTCCCAATGATGGGTAAGGTTTCCCCAAAAGGGAAAAAGGCTAACAAAGGGAAAAAGGTTGCACCTTTGGAGGAAACACCTCCATGATATCTAAGGATAAAAAACCTAACTATCTCTCCTCCTAGCATACAACCACCTTATGATGATAATGATGTTGATTTTAGTTTGAGGAAGTTAGTTCTGAGAATGCCCACAGTACAGAAGAGGTCGATGCTACACCTATCGATAGATAGGATCCCTCACTTTTACTTACCACTGCTTCGGTGACCATCATTGAATGATGGAGGTACCCCGGTATGTAGGAGACTTTTAATAATGGGTTAAGAAGACTCTATGGTGGAAATATCAAATGGGTCATATATCTGAAGAAGAGGCTAACTACTACTAGGACGATGGAGATTCCCAGGTTTAAGGCATACTTCCAGCAATATGGCTTTTAGTGGATGATGAGAGCGCTTGGAAAATACAGTGAAGTTCTAGTGGGAGAATTTTATGCAACTTAAATGGGTAAATTATAGAGATAATATCCATACAATCAATTGTCAAAAGGAGGTGACCCTATAACTTTACTTACTATTCAAGGAGTGCGGTAGACATTTCCCAATATACTATTGGTTGATTCTTATATGAAACGGAGTATTAGCCTAAGGTAAACACTAGTTAAATGGACTATAGGATGGAGAAAATCAGAAATATCACTTGTAGGACGTTGGGTTCAAAGAAAAAGATGGATTTATTTAGATGGACTGCAGAGTGAATAACTTTGAACAAAAAAATATTGTGTAGGTAATGGGTGTCCCGAGTGTCACCTTGCAGAAGATTGAGAAGAATACTCTCAACTTTAAGGGTAAATCATAGTGGACATTATCCCAACACAGGGTTTTTCCCACCATAAGAGATCATGTTATGAGTCTAGTTTAGGCAACTATGATAGCCGAGTTCATTATTGGTGATGAGTTTGATATAGGGAAATTCTTATTCCAAGAGATAAGGGATTGTGCTGTAGGCGGAGAGAGAAGTCTCTGCTGGAGTATCCATGTTTTATTACATAGATCTATTTGGCTGCGAGAGTATAGGAACTCTCAGGTATCGATGAAATCTTAGAGGCCGCGAACACCACTAACCTAGGCTTGATCAGCGACGTAGCCAAACCTTTGTCCTGGTTGGCGACAAATATGGTAGCTGATATGTTTTGACTGAGCGGCCTGAATGAGACTGCTGAGGTTGTTGTGACAGGTGATCAGATAAATACTACATAGATTGATGTAACAGATATTTTTAGTAATCCTCTTCCAATATAGTCTGTACCACCTAGGCCATCAGGTATGCCTTCTGGACTTATTATGATTTCACAAGCCATATTGACCGAGGCCATGACCATACTGGACATACTAAAGGCTATGGTTGGTCACATCAAAGGGGGTGTGAAGATTTGGCTTGACAAACAGTTTGCAAACTAGGACAGATGTGTACAACATAAACATGATGAAATAGACTCGAGGATTACTCGGTAGTTGAGTAATGGGCAGACGCCTGATATTTCTAAGAGCAAGTCTAAAGTTTCTGATTTTAAGAATATAGTCATTGAGCTGTATGATATACTGGCGATTATGAAGATCATGATTGAGATAGTCATGCCTACAATCTATGTTTCTAATATTTGGGCTATCTCAGACCCGATAGAGTTACTAGTTGTGGAAACCCGAGAAGAAAATAGAAAGAGAGAAAAGAGAAAGCATGAAGAGAAAGAGGATGAAAAGAAGTCCAAAGTAGATAACATATAGGATGAGCTAGATGGAAAGACATGGGTTTGTGAGATACTTGCTGGAGCTGGTGGATCGAGATCACCAGTTATTGATACTGAGGGGGATGGTGTTATGCCCTTAACTTCTATTGCTGATTAAGTCCCAGTTTAGGAAAGTGTGACGCATTTTGAGGGACCTTGTGTTGATGTTGTTGAGCCAACACCTTGAGCGTCTAGGTATGACATTTCAGCTTTGCTTTACATTAATTTTTTTTAGCATTGGGACAATGCATGAATTTTTAGTTGAGGGTGGGGGTATATCTGATTCCAAATATCTAGGAGAAGCTGAGAAATTTAAGTAGCTAAAATTCTGTTATGACTTATAGGTTCGATGCTGACAAGGTGCTCAAATAGGGAGAAAATCGGCACCTATGGTAGAAGACTTATTTTTTTATTAATTTGCAGGATTTTTAATTGTCATAGTAATGAATTGTGGTTCTGAATGTGATTTGTGATTCTAGAAATTTAAATTGTGGATTTGAAATGATTATTCAAAAAACATTTGTGTTTACTAAAATGGTGTTAAAAATTTGAGACCCCTCCTTAATTTATGTTAATTGTGACTGATGTATGTGTGTGAGACTATTATGAATCTAATAATGGCATTAGGATTAGGGATAGAATAATTAGGCGAAACAGTTGCATAACTGGATAAGTAGTACTTTGCAATGCAACCCTGTGCAAGTGTGTGTGAGGTATTTCTGAGTTTCCAATGTGTCAAAAGCTAGAACTTGCTCAGTTGCTTTTATCTAGGTCTAGGTGAGTCAAGTAGGAGATGATCATAGGCCCCTTTTAGTGTAAGTCCCAATAAAAATAACTTATTGTAACACTCAGGTTTTCTGAATCGGATCGCTACATAGTGCCCATGATCCCGAGGGACCACAAGCTAACCCATGACTGATATCTGTACCTGTATATTGCAATATATGCTGTAATAATGTGGAAAACATGAACAATAGGCCATAAGGTTCAACTACATAGAATATCTGACAAATCTTAACATCCATATGGGGTAACAAATACCCAAAACAACTGAAATCTGAAAGCCTATAATTACTGTCTGAGTAAGGAGTTGAAGGAACATGTATCCAACTAACTCCATCTAGAAAAAATGAACTGAAATAATAAATGAAATAAATAATATCGTCCTTGAATGGATGAGGACTCACTGCAACTCTGCGATTGGAATGCTACTGCTACTACTGATCTGGAGCTTGTATCTGTGAACCTATGGTGTAATGTAAAATAAAGCACCATAACACAAATGCGTCAGTACAACTGGGAGTACTGAGTATACGAGTGAGGTAGGCTAAATGCAAAAGGGTTTACATGCATGAACGATGCTAACTGACTGACTGGTATGAACATAAGAGTACAAACACGCATACGTAGTAACTGAGATCATTATTATGTGATATCTAGATCTAGACACTAATAGATGATCTACTGATATCTAACATCACAAATAATGAAATTCTGATAACATAGATGACTGTGTCTGACAGTCCTGAATCTAATGGAACTATCTGTGTTCCATTCTGCAACTGAATTGATTGTATCTGATAGTCTTGATATACTAAAATCTAAAGAACTATCTGAGTTCTTTATACTGAGACTGGGACTAAAACTGTGGGAGGTAGTTGTTTGAACAACATGCCCTAACAATGCATATAGCTAAGTTGGGGTCCAATCTCTGCCATAATTGGAAGAGTGCCAATATTACGCCACTGGTAAGGACAGCTGTGAGCGACCTTAGCTGGCAAGTACTCAAAATGAGAATGGTGGGAACCCTAAGATAAAGGATTAAGCCACCTCATCAACCCTAATCTAACAAGTTAAGATGTTTTAACCTACGTTGGCTACGTAGTTCTGGAACACAAGGATGATTACTAAGAATTACACCCTAAACTGGCAGGTGAGTTCCTATCCTTGGGTTCACTTGGTGCTAAATTCTACTCCTATCTAAAGAGACTGAACATGATTTAACTGACGGAACATAGACTGAGTAACTATCTTCTGTTGACTGACGGATTAGTACTACTATCTGAGAATTAACTGAGATCATGAGATTTCTGAGGTTTCCTGAGTCCTATGCCCTACTGAGTTCTATAGATGATGGATTTAATGAGATAATCGTGATAACGTGACATAGATCTAGGCACACTTCTATATTTTTTTGGGGTAAAAGTACCCCCAGGATTTGATGGAAGGAAACTAACACACATGACTGACTTGATCGTAAGAGTAGAGTGGACAATTTACAATATAATAAGTAGGGGATTTCACACTAAGCATAGTTCTCAATATCTTACACTGGGGAGGGAAATTCATACAACATGTATATACTTGAATAACCTCAATATCATGGTCAATCCATATCACAACAACAACGCATATCACTCAGATGGAATTCATGGGAAATCGTAAAGCATAGAGCATGGACTTGTCATTTAAGCACTATTAAATCATGCAACATGAATTCTATCATCCTAGGCATATTATCAAAAACTTTGAATGCATTCTTTTATCCTAAGTGTGTTCATGAATTTCAATATATTAAGCCACATAAGGATCATGGGTTTCAACTAACAAACACATATACTTCATGAAAACACCTTTATATATCATCTTGAAACTTAAAAAACAATCATCAACATGTACATGCTCATATCACAACAAGACAATCACAAAATATTTAAAACATGGTTCTTGAGATCTATGAACGAAATAGATCCATAGATGAACACTACGCATACCTGACTCAAGGTTCTTGATGTTTTTGAACTTGAAGAATTTGAAATCCTTTGATTTTTTTAAAGAATATTAGGTCTTGTTCTTTGGAGATTAAATTTAGAGAGAAATCCTATTTTTTGTTTGTGAAATAATAATGAGCAAAATTACCGAATTCGGACTCATCTGGGTATATATAGGCGAGTGGTAAGTGACCAAAATACCTCTGTTAAAATGGCCTGGAAGTATACTGAATGTGGTGTGTGATGACCCGACTGATGATCCGTTAGGAACTTGATGGTCCATCATTTCGACCGTCATACGTGGACCAAAAATAGGGTTCACTGGATAATAGTTGACAGCTTGGATGACGGTCCGTCAAAAATCTGACGGTCTAATAACTAGTCCATCAATCCTTATACAGAACGTGGCCCTACTGCCTTAGCTGTGACGATCAAATTGGTGGTCCGTCACATGTTTGGTGGTCTGTTAACTTGGACGTTGCACCTGGGCGTTTCGGTCAGTTCGGAGTAAAATATCCATAAATTCCTCATATGGTGTCGTATTTGGAAAAAATTGGTATTGTTAGAAAGCTAAATCAATTTTCCAGGTGATAGAAAGTATAAATCTAAAAAATACCACAGGTACAAAAATATATTTGTATTTCAATGCAATTACTAGCATCCTTAAGATGATTTCTAGCTAGGAATAAGCACAAGTATTATAGTTATGAATCTCTTTGATCCAAATATTTGAGCTTGTATTGACCAATTTTTTGTGCAAAACACCAATTTCACCTTCCCATTTATATAATGAAACTATTCAGGCCCTGGTTCTCCTTGGACACTGTGCACCTCAAATCACGCAAATCGGCTAAGTTGAGGGTGACTATTATATGGGTGCATAAGAAGAACAAGAATGAAGAAAGAAGTGTTGAAAGAAAAATGAAAGAGGACAGGTGCGATAAGAAAATTGACCACAAAAGATAAAGGAAAGCAAAATAAAGCAAGAAAACTATACCTGGCCTTAGTCAGAATGTGCTTTGAAAGTAAAAAAAGAGACATACACACAGAAATAAAGTTGAAGAGAAAGTATAAATAAGTGGACCTCGAATAAAGCATATTGTAAAGGACACATATTCACTAAATAAATCCAGAAAGGATACTATACCAGCCCTTAACCTACATTACAACATACTTTACTATCTGAAAAAATTAGGAAGAGAGCATATGGGCAAGCCTATGGGCAAGCCTATGGCATTTTGTATAAATCGGTGATACTTCTTTCTGAGAGAGAGCTTTGTTTGTTATATCCCTGAATTAATTGATTAATCTTAGCTGAGAGAATGGGATTTCTTTGACTGCGAGTGCGCAAGGCTATGTTTTTAGGTTGCTAATCTATTTTGTTAATGTGGCTTGTGTTGATTTGCGGTTGTCTGTAACTAATGTAATGTTATCATGGGATTCCCTTGTGTTTCTCCATGTTCTGAATTATTATACATAGTTTGAATTTTATAAAGTGAGATTAGGAGAGGGAAACAATAGATGAGAAAATTGAATTCAAAATCACTTACATAGGTAGCTTTTGATCTACATATTTAAGCATCATGTTGAGTTATAGAGCTTAATTATTATTGCCTGAGGACACACAAAAGAAGTTAAGGGTGCTGATATGTCATGGAAACACGAAACTTTGATGTTTAAAACCATGATGAACTTTTGTGTTTATTGCAGGTAGAATAGGTCTACAATAGTGTTGGGAGGAAAATAGAATAAAAGGACTTAAAAAGACCAAGTTTATCAAGACACGAGTCACCTCACTGGTATTAAACACATCATACGACATATAGGATGACTCATAAGCATATAAAAACCAAAGACCAAAATAAAATACTTAGTGAAGAAAAGATAGGACTCAGCCATACGAGTAGTAAGTACAGATACTATCTGTATAAAGAAGTTATAGGCATAACGAAAACTAAGGCTACTATCCAAAGTTTAAGTCTCAAAAGTATACAAGTCAGGAGTCTCGGTATGACGTATAGGGAAACTATAAGTAGACCAGTGTTCAAAGCTTTGGAAGATAGAAGTCCTATGTGGATACGAGTTAGGGACATGATTTGTATAATTAAGGTACGACTTATGAGCAGAAGTCATATGAAGAAAAGAAAGTTGAAGCCATAGGTGACCAGACACTGGAACAGATACGAAAAGATAGGGTATAACTCGTATAATGGGCATATGAGTGGATGAGCAAGTCGTACCATGCATCGAATTAACTTTACCTTTTTCTTAATTAGTATTTCTTAGTATTTTAGAGATACTATAAATACCTTAGGGTTTCTCATTTATTTGGTTACACACTTTGATATTCTTTTATTCACTTTTACACACTTTAGCATTACTTTACATTATTGATACTTTGATTTTACGATTTTGGGTTTTTATTCTATTTAAGACTTTATATTTGATTCATCTCATTATTTTGTAATTAATTACATTCTTTATTTATTGATTATCATGGATTATTGCATGAACATGAGTGGCTAATCCACTGAATAGGGTTGTGGGAACCCTGGTGGATTAACTACCTAAGGGAAATGGGAGATTCATTGATTCTAAAGTAAACTGCATGTATCTTAGTCTTATTCATCATAATGACCTCAAAGATACTGCAGAAGCTTGGGGATATCCTGTATTCGTAAACGTCCCTACAAGGGAGTTTATGGTTTGGTAAAGAGGATTAAGAAAAGAATTTAAGATTCACTTCCATCATCATTATTCCATCATCTCATCTAATCAACTGAAGATTTCAAAGGTGAGAGTTGAGCTAAAGTCATAGACAAGGAGAAATAAGGTGATGCCTAGATAATTACAAGGTAAAAGGCTAGATTTATCAACACGTTCACAATGTTGTTGATAATACATAGCTTGTTGACTTTACATGTAGAGAAGTAGAATAGGTGTATTGAACATAATATACTTGTGGAATTAAGAAGTCAGGGGGAGCATGATCCTAGATTTTTTCTTGTACTATTTATAACTCAAAGCACTTAAGTTTTGTTACTATTTACGGCTTACTTCCAAAATCGACCATTTAATTTTCTACACTACTTGTGAATTACATCAAGTTAAACAACTATTCAACATCTTCCCTATGGGTTCGACCCCAACCTAGTTGGGTTACTATATTTGGCATCGACCGCAACATATTTATTTTGGAGCTTAGTTTTGGAAGATATCATAAAGTGGCCTAGTCAAAATACCACTAAAGCAGTCAAGGCTCACTTTAGTGTCTGGTCAAATGGTCAACGAATGCTAAAGCGGTCAACCAGCCGCTTTAGTGGCAACACCAGCACCAACAATTTCAAAAACTTATTTTTGATGCCTATAACTCATTTGAAACTCTATGAACATGATACTATAATGCAAATTGATCATAAAAACATGGTTCAAATCTAATGGAATTTCATATTTACAAAAAAAACTAATTATCAAAAAATTGACTCCCAGGACCCTCTTTACATTATTTTTGAACTAAGGGTAAAAATGGAATCTAAAATCCACACAATCAAACCAACTCTACTACCAACCCAAATTTGATATTTTAGATTTTCTGGCATAGTCTGTTTTCTCATCCGGCACTCAGATCTAGATATGGTGACAAAAGTCAACTATTTGCTCTTAAATCTTCAAAATGACCTCAAACACACCCAAAACCTTTTTGAAGGCCTTAGAAACCATGCCAACCTTTTTTACAACTCACAAACCAGATAGAAAACTCATAGGGAGTGGGTAAAATGGTCAAAACACATAAATAGGAAAATCATCCAAATTCAGGTCATTATATTCCAACTCTATTTCTATATGATTCCACCCACTTTCATCTTGATCGTCGGGGAAGGCAAAATACAAATTATGAGTTAGAACACACACAACAATTACCTTTTTGTAGTGAGTGAGATCAAAATATTTGTAATGCACCGATCAATCATGGACCATTTTGGTATGATGGCCCCTATCTCATTTGGTTTAGATGCATTATTCATCTTGTCAGTGGTAATACTACTCCTCATCCTCAATGCAGAAATGGTGATGTGCCTAATTCAATGACATATGAAACAATGGTAAGTGGATGTTTGATTTTGATTTATCTAATATATGATAATAATAATCAGAACCTCCAGAGTAAGAACTTAGCTTTTCTTTAGTCCTTTTCATATTGTATAGTTAAATGGCTTTTACTTTAATTTTATTGGTGTGCTATATTTATTTGATGGTTGATAAATCTAAATAACTTGGATATACACCACCATATTAGGACTTATACATGTTTAGAAAGATTGTTCGGGATTGAGGTTCTAATTATTTTAGATATATCCACGAGGCTGATAGGATTTATGTATTAGTCGATAATAGAAGATATGGGGTACAACCTAACCAGTTACACCCGCTGTTCATAGAAAAGGAAAAGGTGGTGTTGATGGAAGGAATGAACATGATATTGTGAGAGATCAATTGTGTGTTGAAATGAATGAAATGAATCAGGCCACACAAAATGCCCAAACAACTTCAAAAGATGATTAAGCAACAACTAATAATGATTTTGATTCCACTTCAAGGGGTTGTACTCAAGAATTCAATCAAGCATTAGGTATGATATATCAACATACAGAGATTGCGCCATACATTATACCACTAACTCCAGAAATGTCAATGTATTCAAGTCTTTCATCACTTGAGAATATCTTTGATAGTTATAGGCCTCAATATTTTGAGAATGTCCCAATCTTTACCTTATTGCCTGTGCCAATGTCCATTAATATCCCCGATGCCATTAATAATTTAGTGCACTTGAACATAGATATTGAAGATAATGTGTTAGATTATGAAAAAAATAAAGTGAACGGTAATGATTTAGAGGATTCAAATAAACGTTATGATAAACCTATACAACATTGTTAACTATCAAAGAAATGAAGCATGCAATTATTACTAAGCTTTGTGGGACTGATGTTTTACAATAGTTACATTAATTTTTTTCAACTTAACCACACCTTTTTTAGCTAAACAGTTGAAAATCTACCTTCTCTTGATAGGGAGTCAGTATGCTTATGTAAGACCCCGCAAAATTGCAACAATTTCACTTTTTACCCTCTGCAGTGTCAATTCTTGATTTGAATTATGTTAAGGGATGTTTAAAGGTTGTTTTGGTAAAGTTTTGGAATTTTTAGAATGGGTCAGCAACCATTTTCGAACCTAAAGATAGTAGGCCTCCATGAGAGTGGTATGCCATAGAGGTTAACCTCCATAATTATGGCATGGCACAGAGCCTAACCTCAAGATAAGGTCATGCCACATCTCTATGTTAAATTTTTCTAGTTTTTGTATTTTGCACTTAGGATAAGGGGGTTTTGATCTTTTTACCCCTTTCCCAATTTTTAAGTATAAAATAACCACTTTTCCATCTTTTTTCAAAGCTCAAAACTATTATTTTTCTTCTTTAACTTAAAACCCAAAAAAGCTCAAGGGTTTTATAGAGAAATCAACATTCAAGCTCCAAACTTGTTTTCTCTTCAATTTCCATCATATTTCAGGCATGGTTCTCTTTCCCTAACTTTAATTTTATATTATGGCACAAATTGAGTAGATATACATGTAATTTAAATTGTGAGTTTGAAATTAGACTGAGGGGTTTTGGTGATTATTACTTGAATTATTCTTTCCATATTTGAAATTGTTTATTCATGCTTTAATTTATGATTTGTGGAAATTAATTGGTGCATTACTTTAATAGTTGGAACGGGGGACATGGATTTCCGCAAATTGATGGAAATTTTGGCTTGATAGTGGCATCAACCTCAACCCATTTTATAACCTTGATTTTGAATATGGATAGTTGTATTGTTTAACTTGCATTTTGAACCTATTTCTTTGCATTAAAAGATAAATGAATGAATATGGTTTTGGATAGACTTGGATTTTGATTTTAAATAGAACTTGGGAGTCAGTTTGGGTATATGGGTTGGTTTGACATAGTTGAATTAGCTTGCAAGCATATTGGTATGATAATACCATATTGGTAAAAGACATAACAAATGACTCCTAGGTTAATGGTTGGTTTATGTGCAACTATTTTAATTTAGGCTTACAGAAAATTATGTACCTCAATATGAAGTTATAAGTACTGGGGGATCAACACTGGAAACTACGTTTACCATCGTTAGGGGTCTATGTGACTGCGTGCTTGGTGCATGCTATTTATTTTAGGTAGGATATAACTCTGGTGTCTTTAGCCATTCCTTAGTTTTCCTTGATTCATGCGGCTAACATGCACTAAGGCCCTTCCAGTAGGTGGAGATGGACACATATAGCCCATGGGTGCCTTTAGGATGTAGCGATCTACATAGTTTAGGTTAATACTTTAAACTCTTATTTTCATAGACCTTATCCCTATCTTGACATCCTAAATATATGCACCTAAATATGGTTCTTATGGTTTATGATTAGATTTATGCAAATGTATTAATTTCTCACTATTCTCTGAGTTATATAATAGTACTCGCCCCATAGATCATCCCTAAACGCTGCATTGTTTCATGATGTAGGGTCTGATGGATTTTTTGTTGCTCATGTACTGTGTTAGGTGATGCAACATTGCTGTGGATCTACCGTGAAGTGGTGAGCCTTCATCTTTTGAAAGGCCTGGTCATTTCACTAATTTTAGTATTGTCTCAGTATTTTGTTTTGGATTTTTCTGGTCATAATCAGGGGCATGTCCCAACATAGTTTCATATTCTAGTTTTAGAGGTTTTTGTGGACAAGAATGGGTTGTTTGTTTATTTTACTCTTAGATTTTAGTTGGTTTATCTATTCTTTGTATCATCTTAGTTGGTTAGCTTCTATTGTATTCTTTTATTGTTTTCTATATGTTAGGATAAGGGAATGGTCTATGGCCCATGGTGGGTTTGAGATAGCCATTATGGCCAAGCCCGAGGTTGGGTCATGATAAGTATAGTATCAGAGCATGGTTTAGGGTCTTTGGGTGTCCATAAAGTTTCATTGAGTAAAGTCCCTTTTATGGGTATATAGCACTCCACACTTATAAAGTATTGTATACAAGGCATTTCAAAATATTTTCCTTTCTTGTATTCTATTTTGGGCAATAAAATCTAGTTGTTATGGAACTTCTCTAATTCCTGGCTTATTTGTATTTTAGATTATCCCTCCCTGAAGATCTGAGGATCATTGAAACTCTACAGGAAACTCTGTCTCACCTAAGTAGAATATGGCAAGAATTTGCCCTACTTATGAAGTACAAAACTAGTCTAGGGTCCCTGCTCCTAACTGTACCAATTCCCATGGGGTTCCAACAATAACTACTAGTCCTTCTTGGGCTTTTTAAGATGGTGATACTTATGCTTAGTCATCTTAGAGAGATATCTATAATGTGAAGTTCTGTTAATCAATTCATATGCTTTCCCAATTAATGGCCTCATATTCTTGTCAATCTAATTATTCTGGTCCTGCTGTTGGTTTATGCAAGGTCACTCTAATTGTCCACTTTATGAGGTTAAATCCCCCAACCTTACAGGATCTAAGGTTTTGGAGGATCATTAAGGTTTTATTGATGAAATAAAGAAGATTTTCAAGTTTATGCATACTACTAATTCTGAGGGTGTGGAGTTTGCTGCTAACTAATTAAATGATATGTCTTACCAGTGATATGAAGAGTGGGAAGCAATGAAGGGTGATTTTGTTGAAAAAGCGGTGTAGGATAAGTTTTTCAGTGCTATTCTTGATCACTTTTTTTCTTAGGAGTTGGGGGAGTCTAAGGTCGAAGAATTTACCAACTTGAAGTAGGGTAAAATAAGTGTGAAGAATATGCTCTGGAGTTCCAACTACTATCCCATTATGCTTCAGATTTGGTGTCTAATATAAGGTCTAGAATGATAAAGTTTGCTTCTAGATTGTTTCATAATTTGGTGTTGGAGTGTAGGGCTGCTATATTGAATAGTGATATGGACATATCTAGACTGGTGGTTTATATATAGTAGGTAGAGAATTAAAAAAAGAAGTAGGTAGAGATGGGAAAGAGGCAGAGAAAAAAGCTTAGATATTCAAAGAAGAGTGAAAATCCACAGAATAGTGGGAGATGTTAGACAGTGAACTAAGAAAAAGAATTAGGGAAATTCTTATTCATCAGCTAGTACTCCTTATCCTAAACCTTTGAGTGATCATCATTTTTAGGTTGACAGTAGTCCTAAGGCATAGGGTGCCTAATCTTAGGTTAGTGTAGCATAGTCAACCATACTATACCCTTCGTGTCAATTTTGTGGGAATTTTCACCATGGTTATTATAATAAGGTGAGGAATTTGTTTTTTAATTGTGGTTTGCCTGGTCATATGCAGTGAATTTATCCCATTGCTAAAGTTTTCACTGGAACTAATAAGGTTCCGATCACCACTTCTTTGGCTCCAGCACCTAAAGGCGCTACTTCTGACACCAACATTAGATGGAATATTTTCTATGCACTTGCTACTAGTTAGGAATCTGAGGCAACTCCAAATTATGTCACTGGTATGTTACAACTCTTTTCCTGTGATGTTTATTATTTGCTTGATCTGGGTTATACCCTATATTATATGACTCCTTATGTTGCTTTACACTTTGGTTTTTGTCCTGAAAATATTTTGACAACTTTTTTGTGTATAGTCTGATGGGTGATTCCATTATTGCTATAAAAATCTATAGCGGTTATGGGTGTGCATCTCTCATAGAGAGACATTGGTGGATTTGACAGAGCTTAATATGGTAGATTTTGACGTAATCTTAGGGATAGATTGGCTTTATTCATGCTATTATTCTCTAGATTCTAGGACTCAAAAGGTCAATTTCTATTTTACTAATAAACTGGTGATTGAATAGGAAGGGAGTACCTTAGAATCCAAAGAGGGGTTTATCTCATATCTTAGATCTTAAAAATTGATTTCCAAAGGGTGTCTGTATCATCTAATTCTGGTTAAGAGTTTGTGGCCTATGCTTTCTAACAGCTTAAGGTTCACGAGAGGAATTACCCGACTTATTATCTAGAGTTAGAGGTTATGGCTTTTGCTTTCAGAATCTGATGTTACTGTCTATATTGGGTGCATGTCAAAATTTATTTAGACCAAAAGAACCTGCAGTATGTGTTTACACATAAGAAATTGAATCTTAGGCAGAGAATGTGGCTCAAATGTCTTAAGAATTATGACATAAGCTTCCACTATCATCCAGGGAAAACTAATCTTATTACTGATGCTCTTAGCAGGTTATCTATGGGGAGCCTGTCCTATGTCAAAGAAAAGAAGAGAGGGTCAGTGAAAAATATTCACAGGTTGTCTAATTATTGAGTTCATCTCTTAGAGTCTGAGGATGGATGATTTATGGTTCAAGAAGTGGTCAAAATATCTCCTAGTGCTGAGGTGATAGAGTAGTAGGGTTTAGATCCCATACTTATATAGATTGAGTATGATGTGGGTCAGCAAAAGTTTATGGCTTTTTAGATTGAGGTAGATGTCATCTTGAGGTATCAAGGAAGGTTGTGTGTTCCTGATGTTGATGGGCTATAGGAAAGGATTTTGACTGAGGCTCATGAGTCTAAATATACAATTCATCCAAGTTCGACTAAGATGTATCATGACTTGAAGGAAATCTATTGGTAGAATAATATGAAGAAAGATGTGGAAAATTTTATTGCTAAGAGTATGGTTTGTTAGTAGGTCAAGGTAGAATATTTCAGGCCTGGTGTCATGTATCAAAAGATAGAGTTGCCCATGTGGAAGTGGGAGATGATCAATATGGATTTTATTATAGGTCTTCCGAAATCTCGCAATCTATATGATTCTATTTGGGTCATTGTAGATAAGTGATTAAATCTGCTGACTTCTTGCCTGTGAGGACTAACTACTTAGGAGAGGATTCAGTTAAGTTGTTCTTACAAAAGATAGTAAAATTACATGGAGTGCTAGTGTCCATTATCTCAGATCGAGGTACTCAATTCTATTCTCACTTCTGGCATTTGTTTCAGAAAGGTTTGGGCACTCGGGTGAACCTTAGCACCACTTTTCACCCTTAAATAGATAGACAAGTAGAACAATTATTAAGACTTTGGACGATATGCTAAGGTCCTATGTGATTGATTTTAAAGGTAGTTGGGTTGACTATTTGCCTCTTATTGAGTTTGCTTACAGTAATAGTTATCATTCAAGCATTCAAATGACTCCTTTTGAGGCTCTTTATGGTAGGAGGTGTAGGCCTCCTATTGGATGATTTGAGAGGAGGGGTGGGTGAGACTAGGTTTCTTTGTCTTTACTTGGTTTACCAAGCCACGGAGAAGGTGAAAGTGATTAGAGAAAGACTTAAGACTGCTCAAAGTAGTCAAAAGTCTTATGGGTATAATAGGCGGAAGGAGTTGGAGTTTGAGGTTAGTGATTGGGTGTTCATGAAGGTTTTTCCTATGAAAGGAGTCATGATATTTGGGAAGAAGATGAAACTTAGTCCTTGTTATGTTGGTTCGTATAAGATTTTGAGGAGAATCGGGAATATCGCGTATAAGTTAGATTTACTGGAAAGTTTGGCATCTATTCATCCTATTTTCCATGTGTCTATGCTGAGAAAGTGTGTGGGTGACCCTTCTTTTATAGTGCCAATCGAGGATGTTGGTGTAACATATTGATTGTCTTATAAGGAAGTCCTGATTGAGATATTAGATAAGCAAGTTCATAGATTGAGGATGAAGGATGTAGTATCGATGAAGGTTCTTTGGAGGAACCAAAAGGTGGAAAAATTTACATGGATATCTGAAGAAGATATAAAGGACAAGTACCCATTCTTATTCCTAATGTTGGATGAAAATGCTCAAGGTATGCTTTTCATTCTCCCTCTTGTCGTATTCCAAATTTGTCTTTGGATTCTACTGTGTTATTTCCATTGTTATACTAAGAATATCCTAACTTGTCATTCGAGGATGAATGATCCAAAGGGGGGAGGGGATAATGTAAGACCCCACAAAATTTAAATGATTTTATTTTTGACCCTCCCGCATGCGCAGTGTCAATTCTTGATTTGAATTATGTTAAGGGATGTTAAAAGGGAGTTTTAGAATGTTTTGGAACTTTTGAAAGGTGTTTGGGGCCATTTTGGGACTCAAACGCAGTAAGCCTCCGCAATAGTGGTGTGCCACAGAGGTTAACCACCGCAATAAGAGCACACAAAGGCTAACCTCTGCGATAAGGACATGTCACACCACTATGTTAAATTCATCCAGTTTTAGTTTTTTTTTACTTGGGGTGAGGGGATCTTATTTTTTTTACCCCTTGAACGACTTTTAAACATAAAATAACCCCTTTCCCTTCAGTTTTCAAAGATCAAAATCATTCCTTTTCCTCTTTAACTCAACGCTCTAGGGTTTCATAAAATATTCAATATTCAAGATCTAAACTTTGATTTCTCTTCAATTCCATTTGTATTTTAGGCATGTTTCTCTTTTCTTAACTTTAATTTTACATTATGTCATAAATTTAGTGAATATTCATGCGATAGGTTGAGAGGTTTTGGTGGTTATTACTTGAATTACTTTTCTCAAATTTTAAATTGCTTATTCATGCTTTAATTTATGATTTGCGGAAATGAATTGTGCATTTTCTTAATGGTTGGAATGGGGGACATTGGTTTCCCCAAATTGATGGAAATTTTGGCTTGATAATTGCATTAATCTCAACCCATTTTGTAAACTTGATTTTGAATATGGATAATTGCATGGTTTAACTTGTATTTTGAACCCATTGCATTGCATTTGAGGGTAAATGGATGAATATGGTTTTGGATGGCCTTGGTTTTGGATTTTAAATGGAACTTGGGAGTCAGTTTGGTTATATGGACTAGTTTGACATTATTTAATTAGCTTGCAACCATATTGGTATGACGATACCATGTTGGTAAAAGACTTAATAAATGATGCTACAATAAAAAGGTGTATTTGGAAATACCTTCCCCTCCCTGTATCAGGTAACTATAGAGAGTATGTATATGAAGAAAGAACAAAAAAAATTCCTTTTATTGTGTAGTGTATTGATATTTGGTTGTTTCAAGTGTTATATTAAATACTAAAATGCTTACTGGACAAGAAGTTGTGTTGATTATTTATTGTAGAATTTTTGTATTGAAGCAACTACTATGGTTGACTTGCTTATACTTCTCTCCCTTGTCCTTGAATTACTAACTTTTTGTCTTATCGAAAATCAACATTTTTAGTAACTTTGGTTTTCTGGCAACCTATATATGTAAAATTCATTGTTGCCACTTAGTTTTATGAAGCTTATGTTGATTGTTTCATAATTTAGTAAAATTCATCTAGTATTACAATTCGACTAATACATGTCTTAGGTATGACCAAAAAGGAATTAAAATTGAAGGAAATATAATGTCTAAGCCCAATGCTACAATGCAAATTACAAGGAAGCAAAATACATAATTTAGTTAACTGAAAGAAAATACAACTCAAACAACTAGGAATTTTAAGAGTACCCATTTAAGTTTGATTATGAGTTGGACATCAGTGCCTATTATGTCCAGTCTCCCTACACGACCTGCAAGACTTCCCATATACTTCATAACCACAATCCATCTCGTTAGGTATTATAGTTGTCCTTTGTCAATTAAGACGATGATAGAATTTATTTCTTCTCATTATAAAACATGGAGACGACCAATATGCCTTGTGCCAAATCGGTAAGAATGACCCAGAATATATGGAAATATAATTCTCTATTGTGAAATACTCACTGACAAAATTTCTAGCTAGCACTTCCATTCCTTCAATAATCTTCATGACATGTGTAACACGGGAAGTGAAAATTAACCCATTTTATAGAATCACATTTTCTATCATTTAGTGAAACATGGTGAGGATTACCACCAGTACCATCAACTTATTTAGATCTAACCTCATATACCCTTGTGGATATATTCTAGTAAAAAATAAAGTGTTTTTTTAACTTTTATAGTCCTTAGCCCACTTCACTATGAAAGTGCTTGTCCATAATTCCTTTTGCTCTACAAGTTGGTGCACTGTTTGAGATCTACAGGTATACTGTTCAATACTTTGCTCAAATAAAAGACTAACCAGGGTAGTGATAGGCAAACCTCAATCTTTATTTATAAGTCTACTTAAAGACTAAAAGATTTGTTGTCAACACTCCCCATATTTTTATCAATAATGTGACATGAATTCATGGAACTTTCAATGCTTAAAAGAAGAAAATTGTTCTAGTACTTAGGTATTATTGTTAGATGTGATATGTTTTTGTGTTGATTTTGCAGGAAAATGGAGTTTGGAGCAAAGAAGGCTACCCACGAGTCAACCTACGGCTCGTGGGTAGTACCTATGAGCTATAGGTAGTCACATTGGCTGAAGTTCTGAAAATAGTTGTAAAGTCTGATTCTCATGAGCCTACGTATGAGACGTAGGTACACCTATGACCCATAGACTACTTCATAGGCAAGAAAGTTCTGCAAAATGGAATATTTAACTTTGGTTTACATGACCCAAGGCATGATTTGTGGGTTGTACCTATGAATCAATCCATGAATCATGAGTTGATGCTGACCCTAGTTTCGTACACTATTTAGGATATGTTTCCTTTTTTGTATCTATAAATACCCTTTGGTTGTTTTACTATCAGTTTACCCACTTTATACAATTTTGACATCATTTTGAGTTCTGAGATACATTATTGATCTATGAATTTTGGTTTCTGGGGTTTGCAATTAATTTGAGATTTTGAATTTTTATTCCTATTCTTTATAAGTTCATCATTATGCTTTCCTAAATGGAATCTATGTTTTTTCTTACAACCATGAGTATATAAACGCCATAACTTGAATTGTTGGAACCTTGATGGATTAACAAAACATGTGAAGTTCAAAGTAATTCTTGAATGTTTTTCTTGCATGTATTGAGTTTCCTTTGTTTTGATTGTTTTCTTCACTGTTTCAAACTTTAGAAAATCATCATATTTGATACTTTCTCGAGAAAGAGGTAGACATTACAAAAAAGAGATCACAATAGTAATTTAAAGATATCAACCTTCATCTAATTAATTTGAGACCAAGAGAAAATACTTAATCTGAGATCATAAAATAAGGGTTAGTAATGAGACACTCTGAGTTTGAGAGGAGATGGGTGAAATTCACCCAAAACCAAGGCTAAGAGATGGTTAGGTGATACATAAAGTGTTAGATTTTGTATGCAAGGTGTAAAGATAGTTTAACAAGCACGAACAATTTGTGGAGTTATAAATTTATGGGGAACACAATCTTATTGATCATCTCATATCAATAAAAAGCCTAGCTGCCCAATATTGTAATTGTTACTCTTACTTTCATAAAACTCCCTTTTTACTTTCTACAATTTCTGATTACATCAATAAGCTTGTGATAGATTTCTAACATATTTCTCAGGGGATCGACCCCAAATTGGTTGAGTTCTATATTTAACAAGCAACTGGTTTATACTTTCTTAGTGGTGCAATTTGGCAGACATCAAATTTTGGTATCATTTCCGAGGAATATAGTTATAGATTGATTGATTTTGTTGAAGTTGTTGTTTTTTTTGTTGATTTTTGATTTTCTACTATTTCTAGGGAACACAATGGTGTATTCCCAATATTTGGAGTCAAGTAATCTATTTATTCCATTTGATCTTGAGCTTGAACAAACCTTATGACAGAATAGTAAGATGGAAAGAGTAGAAGAGTATGATCATGAAGCACGACACGAAGGGGTTCATGATGGCCCAGCTGCATTAAATCAGCCATCTTCCTATGGTATTCAAGAAACTACTGAGCAAATTATTGCTCGGTTAGTGGCCAAAGAAAATGCTAGGTTAGTAGGTGTCCAACATGTTGAGGACAACACTCAATAGAGATAGACTAAGAAGGAATAAAGGTCTACCACCCACTTATTAGTACTTTCAATTTATGATGATTTTGAAGAAAATTTGGGGAATGTTGAACCAATTGAGACAGGTGTTACCATCTTCTCGAGTTTCCCCAAGGAACAAAATCTAACATTACTAGTGCAATGATTCAGCTATTGAATTTGAAGGGAGTGTTTGCTAGTGTTCCTACTAATGATGGAAACATGCACCTTATGAACTTTGTTGGGATTTGTACTTATACAATTTGCACAGGGTGAGACAGGAAGTTATACAACTCGGATTATTCCCATTCTCTCTTATAGGAGAAGCTACTTTGTGGTTAAGAAAGTTTCCCTATGGGTACATTACTACTTGGAATGATTTGAGGACACAGTTCTTGGAACTATTTTTTTCACTTGTAGAATGCTTCAATTGAAGGACGAGATCTAAAATTATAGACAGTTACATTCAGAGGCACTTCACGAGCATTGTTAGGGTTCAAGAAAACGCTGATGAATGTTCCAAATCATAGAACCTTGGGAGAAACTTGATGGAAATATTCTACAGAGCCTTGAATGTAAGTACCTAATTTGTGGCTTATACTATAACCAGTGGAGAGTTCATGAGTCTTGGATGAGATCAGGCTTTGGAAATCTTAGATGAGAATACTAAAACCAACCGAGGGTGGCATACTCGAGTAGAGGACATATTAATTAGTACTGATAATATTGGTGCTTCTAGTAAGTAGAGAGCCTTATATGAGACCGTGGATCAAGATGTAGCACAACTGAGGATTGAAATTGGTTGCTTACTAAATAATTTGCCACTATCAAAGAAGAAAAGGTGAATGTAGTGGGAGAATAAGGTAAATCTTCTAGACATGATGAGTCTGGTTCTAAGAAGGAAGAGAAGTACTTGGACAAATATGTGGAGGGTTTCTGAGCCAAAGTCCAAGATTGTAACCATGAAACTTGGAACTTGAGGTAACAAAATAAAGGTTGGAACTACGACGATGAAAGGTATAGGGATATGAGTAGAAAGTGTAATGGTGATTGGACGAGAAATGATGGTTTTAAGGAGATTAGTGGTCTTTATGTTCCACCAGGGAATCATGATTCTGAGTACAGAAGTTTGAGAATAGAATCATTGTTTTCTAAGATTATTAAGGGTTTAAAGAGCCAAGAGAGTTTCCCTAGGGAGATTAAGGCACCATAGTAGAGTTGAGCCAAAAAATAAAATCGAATGCAACCAAGATTAAGCAGCTTGAGCAATAGTTTGGGCAGACATAGGGTATATTGAATCTACATAAAGTGGATACTCTTACGTGTAATGCCATTTAGAATCTAAAGAACAGCAATCACTTCCTAGATATCACCACTCAAAATGGTAATTCTACTATTGATCCACCTATTCATGTGGTATATGAAGTGAGGAATAATACTATGGATGTAGATAATGCACTCAAATTGAAACTAAAAAGTTGGTGAATAATGGTGAGATGCTACAAAAATCATTGGGTAAAGAGAAATGAGTTGATGATGATAAAGCAAAAGGTGAGGAGGTTACACTAGTATCAGAACCCATTCCACAACACCCTTCACCTTTTCCTTAGAGGTTGGAAAAAGATGACGAAGAGAAATATAAGAAATCTATATAGATGTTGAAGGAATTTTCTATGAATGTCCCACTTATGGAAGCATTGGAGTAGATGCATAGTTATGTATAATTCATAAAGTATTTAGTGGTTAAGAAGCGGACAGTAAGTTTTGAGCCTGTTGCCAATATGCACCAGTGCAGTGCTATTGCCTCGCGATCTATCCTTGAGAAGAAAGAGCATCCCAGAGCTTTCACTATTCCTTATCCAATTGTGTCCTTTAATTTTACATGATCAATCTATGATTTGGGAGCTAGCATTGATTAATTCCACTAGTTGCATACAAGCAGTTGGGAGTCCTTTAATTTTCACTTGTCAGTATGGTGCATTTGCAAAAGAAAGTATTTTAGTCTTTTTAATGCACCTGCCACTTTTTTAGTATTGCATGATGTCTATATTTTATGATATATTGGAGGATACTATCTAGGTCTTCATGGTTGATTTATCTCTTGTGGGTAACTCATTTGATGATTGTTTGGCTCACTTGTCTAATTGTCACAACCCAAAGCTACCCTCTAATCGCGACAATGCTTCTTATGATCACAGGTGACCATATGCTAACCCATAACCTGGTACCTGCTATGAGAAATAAATAAAATAAGAATAAAATATGTATGAGTAAGATAAGCTAATGAGTTAGTGCCAATCTGAATACTAAGATGGGATTACATAATAAGTCTCAAACATCTAATAAATACTGAAAAAAAACCGTCTATCTGAAACGACCAAAAAGTACTGAAAGAAATGTTAACTGACTAACTACCGGAAAGACTATATGAAAGCCTCTAAATTGACTGAGGAGTCGATGGGACAGACCCCCAAATAACTCCAACTAAATGAACATAAGTAATTACTGAAATAATTGAAATAAGCAAATCATTTCCTTGATGGATGAGGAGTCACCACTATTGCTGCTGAGTACGCTGAGTTATCTAAGAGCAGTTAGGAAACTAAGCATTCGAACCTATGTTATAAGACAACATACTACAAAGAAAAGTATGCAATTAGTACTTTGAATGTACTGATACGTGAGATAAGGACTGACGAAAATGCATGAGATAACTGAGCATAAATGCATGAACATATAAAATATGAGAATGCCAGACCAAGTATAAACGTGTTTCTGAAAAAACCTGTAACTAATTGAATAACTAAAAATATGTATGCTTTGGTCAAGAAAACCTGAGATGAGACATACTGATTAATGATTAACTGGTGTCTATATACTGATTAACTAATATCTAAATACTAATGATATACTTCTAAACTATACTTAGTCTGAATAACTGGACTGAAATTGTAGGAGGTATTATGTATTCGACATGCCCCAATCTGAGATAATAAAGGTCCAACCTATAACCCCAGTTGGAAGGGTGTCAGTACCGTTCCATGGTTACTAACACTTGCTATGTGGATCCACTAAACTGGTATCCCGAAGGACTAAGGAGTCACTCTCTACTGGCATGTGCTCTCATGAGATATGTGTCAACCCTCAACTGGTAGGTAGAAATCTCAAACCTACGCTGGCTAAGCAGTTATGGAACTCAAGGATTGCTACTAAGGGTCACACTCTTTGCTGGTAGGTTAGCCACCATCCCTGGGTTCACTCGGTTCTAAATCCTACTCCTAATTCAACTGACACTAGTACTGATCTGAACTAAGGTTAATAGAACATTATTTCTTATAGTGCTCGTCATGCTCATATCAACTGAATAAATAGGAATATTCATGGTTTAATTGAATCATTACTTGAAAGATCTGAAGTCATGTAATACTTGTAGGCATCAGGTGTTCATAAGCTGCTAGCACTGAATGACCATAATTTATGACAATAAGCTTTTAAAACAATGATATGGAATCATGGTTCAAAATCCAAAAGCATAGACATTTCATCAAACATGTGAGTATCATAACTTGAACATGGGAATGTGCTAAACATAGCAAATCAACAAGATTCATATGGCTAAATTCATAAATTGGGGGAATTTAACATGAAATTCACTTAAACAAGACATGGAAACTAAAATTTAAAGCATGAGAAAATCAAATCTTTCATGGGATCATACATGGGCAGAAATGAATTTGAATTACCAAGGAAAAATATGAATTAAACGCATCTTGAACATGTAAAAAACCATAGTAAAGGAAAACTCCATAATTTAATTAATTGAGAAGGCTTTGGGGCTCAATGGGTGAAAGGTACCCCTTGATGAATACCACACAAACCTCACTAGATGATTTCTTAAAGATTCCTTGAGGATTTATTATGCTTGAAGCTTGAATTCCTTGATATCTTGTGAAAGAGTTTATACTTGTTCTTGGGTAAATGAGGGTTTGTTAGAGCACTTTGTGAATAAAAGGGAAATTAATGCTCTTTGGAAGCCTCAAATTTGTGTTATGGACAAATTAGGTGAATTGAAATGTCCTAAATACCCTTAAGATGCTAAGAACTAAAGCTAGATGGAATAGAGAGGGGGTGGCGCAGGCTCTGGAGTAGTGGACTAGGTCGGGCGGCGCCCACCTTACTTACCCCGGTGGACTGGACTAGGAAGCACATGCTTATCCTTGAAGTCCTACTGGTTTGGTTTCCCAAACATACCCTTACGCTCATCTAAATTCTGAAACTTACTTAAGACATACTATGAACAACCCCGATCATGAATCAACTCAAAAATCTACATCCCAAGGTCAAAAAGGTTAAAAATAAGATCATCAAATTTTAGGGTTCTTGAAAATGACTAAGTCCCCAATACTTACTGAAAATTTCAAGACTTAATCCCTTATGCATGCAACTAAAAGTTGAATCGAGCAAAGATTAGTACAGGGTATTACAATATCTCCCCCTTGGGAACATTCATTCTTGAATGAGACTGGCTAAACTGAGAGTACTATACTAAGGTAACTGAGATCAAATACTGAACATGCATGAATTGGAACATGATGATATAACTAAGTCTGAAGCGTAATACATGAACTAGATTGATTTTAGTAAATACATGTAATAACATGGGAATGGTTACATAGCTAAAATTGAGAATGGAAAAAATTCAATCTGAGGAAAAATCATTACCTCAAGATGAATTTGATTTTGCGGAGAAAATATTAGGGTACTTGGTTCGCATATCTGCTTCTGCTTCCCAAGTAGCCCCTTCAATTTACTGATTTCGCCAAAGGACCTTAACCAAGGGAACTTTTTTATTCCTTATCCTACGAATCTATCGATCAAGGATGTCAACTGGGACTTCTTCGTAAGAAATTCTATACTTCACACCCATATATTCTAAAAGATCAACTACAACTAATCACCAATACATTTATTTAACAAGGAAATGTGAAATACTGAATGTACGGACACCAAATCTGTAGGCAACTCTAGCTCATAAGCTACCTTCCCTAAATGGTTTAAGATTCTATATGGGCCAAATTAACAATGACAGAGTTTCCCCTTCTTTCCAAATCTCTTTAATCCCTTTATAGGTGAAATCTTCAAATAGACCAAATCACAAACCTCAAACTCAAGATTTCTTCTGCTCACATCTGCATAAGATTTCTGATGACTTTGGGCAGTCTTCAGCCTCTCCTATATCAACTAAAATTTCTCCATTGCCTCAAACACTAAATCTGGACCTATCAAAGTAGCTTTACCTACCTCAAACCAACTAATAGGAGACCTATATCTCCTTCCATAAAGGGCCTCAAATGGAGCCATCTGAATACTGGAGTGATAACTATTGTTCTAGGCAAACTCAATCAAAGGTAAGTGGTCATCTCAACTAACTTTAAAATCAATAACACAAGCTCTCAACATGTCCTATAAAGTCTAAATGGACCTTTCTGCCTGACTATATGTCTAAGGGTGAAAAGCAGTACAAAGATGAACTAGGGTACTGAGATCGTTCTGAAAATCCTTCCGAAAGTAAAAGGTGAAAAGAGTACCTTTATCTAATATGATAGACAACAAAATCCTATGAAACTTAAAAAAACTCCCTAATATAAAGTCTGGCATAACCATCAGTTGAGTACAAAGTATAAACTAGAAAGAAATGAGCTGATTTGGTTATTCTATCTACAATAACCCATATCAAATTGTACTGACGATGCGTACGAGGAAACCTTATCACAAAGTCCATGTTCATCATTTCCCACTTCTAAGTGGGGATGATAAAATCCTAAAGTGTACCACTAGGACTCTGGTGCTCAACCTTAACCTACTGACTGTTCGAACACTTAGCCATAAACTCTGCAATATTCTTTTTTTATACCATTCCACCAATATATTTCCCACAAATCATGATATATATTAGTGTTTCCTAGATGAGTATAATACCGTGAACCATCCACTTCTACAAGTATTCGATGTCTCAAGCCATCAAAACATGGAATAAATAATCTACCTTAACAACGAAGCATACCATCTCTCTCTTAGGAGAAAACCTCTACCTTCCGATCTTTAACTGCCTCCTTCAACTTAACAAAACTAGGACCTCTGTCTTGTTTTTCTTTCACTTTAGCAACCAATGAAGATTCCAAACTTTTCTCAATCTAAATTCTACTTTCGGCTGAATCAACCAATCGAACAACAAATCTAGCAAGTTGATAACCTCCTAAATTAGATTCTTCTTATCATCCTTTACATAGGTAACAATGCCCGTATAAAACCTTCTAAGGGTATATTCCACTACATTGGCCTTTCTCGGATGATACAACACACTCATATCAAATCCTTTAACAACTCAAGCTACCTTCTTTGATGAAGATTCAGATTTTTCTATGTGAACTTGTACTATAAATTCTTATGGTCAGTGAACACATCACATGAACCCCATACAAATAATGTCTCTAAATTTTCTAGGTAAAAACAACAGCTGCAAACTCAAGATCATGGGTGGGGTAATTCTTTTAATGGGGTTTAAGTTGTCTAGAGGCTTAGGCTATGATATTTTCTCTCTACATCAAAACACAACGAAGACCAACTCTGGAAGCATCACAATAAACTACAAACCCATCTATGCTATCTGTCAAAGTAAAGATTGGAGCAGAAGTGAGTTGAGTCTTCAACTCCTGAAAACTCTTCTCACAAAAATCTAAAAACTATTCACACTACCTTCAGACCTTGAGCCTAGTGATCTATCCCGATTATCAACCCTAAAATTAGGCACTAGAACACTAGATAAAGATGGAGAAAGGTTTGAAAATTTTTAATGGAACTAAAAAAGGTTACCACCTTCTGATATTGGCTGAGAAAAGTTAAAACTACCTGTTCTGTCCTTGTTCTCTCTCTCTCTCTCTCTCTCTCTCTCTCTCTTTACAATTCTCCTCCTTAATATGTTGAGCATGAACCATATGTTTATATAAGACCATATCCTTAATTAAAATCCCGGTCCTATACTCCTTGACCATACTATTAGCTACACCAAATACAAACTTACTCATTCTAGACCTATTGTTTTCAACCATAGTAGGAGCATACCTCACCAGTTGAGTAAACTTAAGTGAGTAGTCCTTCATACTCATACTACCTTATTTCAAGTTAATGAACTCCTACACCTTAGCTTTCTTCAACTCCAAAGGGAAAAAACACTCTAAGAAAGTTATAGCAAATTACTCCCACTAAAAAGGACCTACCTCCATACCTCTATCCTCCTTCCACTTCTTGTACCAGGTGTGAGCTACATACTATAACCAACATGCATCCAACTCTATACTCTCACTTAAAGTAATATCAGTCACCTTCTATACCATATCCAAACACTCTTATGGATCTTTCTCTAACTTAGATCTCGGAAACTAAGGGGGATTTATCCTAGTGAAATCCCAAATACTAAATGTAGGTATAATTTCCACTAGATTACTGGGGAAATATCTCTCTGGTTGTTTTGATCAGCTATTGTATGGGCTAAAGTTTAGAAACCAGACCTAAGATCAGCATGAGAGACATGTTTATTTAAGGGATCTTCCTGAACAGGTGGTGGTATGAGCTAATCCCTATTCTTTATTCTAGTATTTCTTCTGGAAGGTATTGTCTATTAATAGAATAAAGGATAGGTTAGAAAAAGGAATTTAATAGAGCCCATTATCTTTCGCATGATATGAACACTGAAAGAAAGGAAACTTTTCTAAAATATTTCATAGCCTCTTGTCTATAAGTGTAGTGTGCTTCACAACCATGCATAAGACCCTACTCAATGTGACTTTAAGACTCTCTAGGATACTTTACAACCTTAGTCTTTGATACCAAGTTTTTTCATAACCCGAAGCTACCCTCTACTCGCGATAATAGTTCTTATAGTCATAAGTGACCAAAAGCTAACCAATAAGCTGGTACTAGTTATGAGCACTATATAAATTAATAATATAACAAAATTTGGAAGATAAACTACTAAAGTAATACCAATCTGAATACTGAGATGTGATTTTATCACAAGTCTAAAACATTTCGTAAATACTAAAAACCAACCATCTATTTGAAATAATGGAAAAGTACAAAAATAATTGGTAACTAACTAACAGCCTGACTGATACAATCCAAATTATCTCCAAGCCATTTACTAGAAGTCAAGCTCGGGAGCTTCAAAGGATCCAAGGATTGTTCATGAAGTAGAGGGTACTTGAAAATGCCCCATTACCATCAAAAGGGTGTTATTTATTGATGATCACACTCACATTGGTCCAAGGATCATTGGAGGAGGCAAGCGAAGGAAAAAAGGGGCTAGAAAGCCCCTCGGAAAGGACTTGTGCCAAAGAACTTTGGATCCGCTTTTTATCTACTCTAGCATTTCAAGAGCAGACCCAAACAACCCCTAGTGGGCCTTTTCTTGCAATTGGGTCACTTTTGGGCCCTAAAATTTTAATAATTAGCCTAAACAATAAATACTTTTGAGTCTATCTCATTATCTTAGTTTTTTCTTGATTATTGATGAATTGATGAATGCTTCTCTATTTAGTAAAAGTATTGGACAATTTTTGTTGAACTTTATTTTAGAAACATTGGTTTAGCAGATGTTCATATCCCTCTTGGTTACCGTAGAAACTAGGTGTTCGATTAGATTGTAACTAAGGGTATTGGAGTTTGACATACTCTTTTGTTCTTGGTTACTTTTTTCTTGTGTCTAATAATCTATCTTATCCATTATCTTTACCTTTTTGTATCATCTTTAGTTTTCATTGTTTGATTCCATATCATTGACTGACTGTCTAATTTTCTAAAAGCCTCTAAACTGATGGAGGAGTTAATAGGACAAACCCCTCAACTAACTCCAACTAACTAAAAATAAGAAAGTACTGAAATAAATAAATCATGTTCTTGATGGATGAGGACTCTTCACTACTGATGCTGAGTATGCTAAGCTGTCTAAGATTGGTTGGGAAACTGAACATTCGAACCTGTGTTATAAGACAACATAGCACAAAGAAAAGTATGTGATTAGTATTTTAAATGTACTGGTATGTGAGATAAGGACTCACTGAAATATATGAGATAACTGAGCATAAATACATGAACATGTAAAATCTGAGAATGCAAGACCAAGCATAAACATCTTTTTGAAATAACTTGTAAATAATTGAATAACTAAAAATCTGTAAGCTTTCATCAAGCAAACCTGAGCTGAGACTTACTGATTACTGATTAACTGGTGTTTGTATACTGATTAGTTGATATCTGAATACATAAAATGTAATACTACATGGTACTTAGTCTAAATAACTGGACTAAAACTATAGAGGTATCATGTAACAAACATGCCCTAATTTGAGCTTATCAGGGTCCAACCTGTAACTTCAGTTGGAAGGGTGTCAGTACCATGCTGTGGGTACTAACATTGGCTGTGTGGATCGATTAAACTGGTGTCTCAAAGAAGTAAGGAGTCACCCTCTACTGGCAGGTGCTCTTATGAGATATGTTTCAACCTTTAAATTAAAGGTAGACATCTCAAACCTACTCTAGCTACATAGTTTTGAAACTTAGGTATTGCTATTAAGGATCACACCCTTTACTAGTAGGTGAGACCCCATCCCTATGTTTTCTCGGTGTTAAATCCTACTCCCAACTGAACTGACACTGGTACTGAGATGAACTAAGGTTAACTTAACATTAATTATGATAGTGCACATCATGATCATATCAACTAAATAAATAGAAATATTTATGGTTTAACTGAATAATTAATGGAAAGATCTGAAGTCATGTGAAACACAAAGGTATCATGTGTTCATAACCTGCCAACACTAAATGACCATAATCTACTACAATAAGCTTTTAAAATACTAATATGGGATCATCGTTCTAAACCCAAAAGCATATACATTTCATCAAACATGTGAGGATCATAACTTGAACATAGTAATGTGTTAAACATAGCAAATCAACATGATTCACATGGCAAAATTTTATAAATTGGGGATTTATCATGAAATTCACTTAAACAAGACATGGGAACTAAAATTTAAAGCCTGAGGAAATCAAATCTTTCATGGGATCATACATGGGCTGAACTAAATTTTAATTACCAAGGAAAAACATGAATTAAACCCATCTTGAACATGTAAAATACCATAGTAAAGGAAAACTCCATAATTTAATAAAAAAAGAAGGTGTTTGGGCTCAATGGGAGAAAGGGCCCCTGATGAATACCCCATATACCTCAATAGATGAATTCTTAAAGAATACTTGAGCAATTCTTGAGCTTGAAGCTTGAATTCCTTAATTTTATGGGTAAGATTTTGGACTTGATCTTAGGGAAATGAAGGGTTTCTTGAGAATAATTTGTGAATAAAAGATCAAATAATGCTCTTTAAAAGCCCCAATTTCATGATATGGATGAATTAAGAAAAGGGCAATAACCCAAATACCCTTAAAATGCTAAGAAAAAAAGTTGGACTGAATAGGGAGGGGGCAACATGGTCTCTAAAGCATTGGAATAGATGGAGTGGCACGTACCTTAGAGTGGTGGACTGGACCAAGCGTCGCCTGCCTTATCCCGGTGAACTAAAGAGGCCGTCGTACGCTTATCCTGGTGGTGCTAATGGTTTGGTTTCCCAAACATACCCCTACGCTCATCCACAAATTCCAATACTGGCCCAATACATACTTTGAACAACCTCAATCTTGAATCAAATCAAAAATCAATGTCCTAAGGCCGGGAAGGTTAAAAATAATATGATCAAATTTTAGGGGTCTTGAAAATGACTAATTCCCCAACACTTAGTTAAAATTTCAAGCCTTAATCCCCTTATGCATGCAACTAAAAATTGAATCTAGCTAAGAGTAGTACGGGTTATTGACTAATGCACTCTGATGAAGTGAAGAGTGCAATATGATTCTAAATTGGGAGAAGTCTCACTTTATCTATAAAGAGGGCATAGTTCTTGGGTACAATATGTCAAAGAAGGGGGATAGTGGTTGATAAGGCCAACATCAAGGTAATTAAAAAATTGCCTCCACCAATTTTTATGAAAGGTATTTTAAGTTTCTTGGATAATGCAGGGTTTTATAGGCGGTTCATCAAAGAATTCCCTATAATTGTAAATTCATTATGCAAATTGTTATAGAGTGAGGTGAATTTTTTTTAATGATGCTTGTCTCAAGTCTTTTGAGTTCCTTAAAGATAGGTTAATCTCAACTCTTATTATTGTGTCTCCGAATTGGACCCTTTAATTTGATGTGTGATAGAAGTGGAGTGGCCCTAGGATTAGTACTTGGAATAATATCTGAGGAGATACTCCATCTCATTTATTATGCTAGAAAAGCACTCAAGCCGGCACCAAAAAACTACACAGTTACTAGATAGGAATTGCATATAGTGATGTTTTATTTTGAAAAGTTCCAATCCTAGTTGATTGGTACCAAAGTCATTGTACATACTTATCATGCTTCTTTTAGGTGACTTATGGAAAACAAGGATGCGAAGCCTAGATTTATTCAATGGGCACTATTTCTAAAGAGTTTGACTTTGAGGTAAAGGACTGAAGGGCTCAAAAAATAATTTGTAGACCATCTATCCCATCTAGAAGAGGAGGTAATTCTTAACCTAGGGGATGAGTTTTGAATTGATGATACTTTTCTAGATTAGCACATCTTGGTAGCATCACAAGACTTAATCCTTTGGTTTTCTAACTTTGACAACTATTTGACAAGTGATGTCATTCCAAAATACATGTAGTTTATATAGAAAAATTAATTTATGAATGAGGTATGGAAGTTATTTTAGGATAAGCCACATGTATTTTGGATGTGTGTGGATGGTGTGATTCAGAGGTGTATTCCTGAAGTTAAGATAATGAGTATTCTAAAGGCCTGTCATTCATCTCCAGTTAGGGTTCACCATGGAGGTACTTTGATTGCCCACAAGAATATGCAATGCAGTTACTAATTTTTGATGAACTATAAGGATATATATGTCTATGTTTCAGCTTATGACCAATGCCAACAATAGGGAAATATCTCACAAAAGCATGAGCTCCCTATGATACCCATTCTAGAGCTTGAACTATTTAATATGTGGGGTATTAACTTTATGGGTCCATTCATGAGTTCACATGGTATTAAGTACATATTGGTGGCATTATACTATGCGTCTAAGTGGGTGGAAGTTGTTGCTCTTCCCAATAATAAAGGTTGGAGTGTCACAATATTTTTTTAGAAAAATATTTTTTCTCGATTAGGTACTCCAAGAGCTATCATTAGTGGTGATGGGTACTATTGTTGCAATTGTCTTTTCAATGCCCTACTTGAGAAATATGTTGTCAAAACATAAGGTGGAAACACCTTACCATCCGCAGACAAGTGGGCAAGTTAAGGTCTGATACACTTTAGGCCTATTAGACAACTTAAGAAACATCAATAGGTTCCTCACCTTATCAACTTGAGTATGGCAAAGCATACCACTTTTCAATCAAACTTGAGGATAAGGCACTATGGACATTGAAGAAGCTGAATTTTGATTGAAGTAACACTGCACAGTTGAGATTGGAGAATATGAATGAGTTAGATGAGTTTTTCCTCGATGCTTATGAGTGTTCTACCTTATATAAGGAGAATATAAATTTGTACCACGATAAGAGAATTGAAAAGAATGTATTCCAACACTTAAAATTTGGAAAAAATATTCTTTTTCTACTTCTCTAATATTCATCTTAAGGTAAGGTTTTCCATAGTTCCAAATTAATTGGTGCGTGAATTTGATTCATGATACCTGGGATCTCACTGAGAGTAGAATAAAACTTGATTAACTTGATGAATTCTTAAAATACTGGTGAAAATTGAAGTGATTCATGTGATTAGACTTATTGTGATTGAAATTGGTCTACAAAATGGAAAATATTATCTGATTTAGATGGAAAATTTTTGTAAGGAATTGAAAAACCCTTAGGAGTGACCTACGCCCCTACCGATGACACATAGTCTAAACCCACAAGGCATAGGTTTCCCTTGTAGCAATCAGACCTAATGCCCTAAAATTTTAGAGGGTTCATCTTATTTCCATGAGCCATCCTACATCTCATAGGTACAACCTACAACTCGTAGGTTGATTCATTGGTATCTCCTGAGTTGGAATATTATTTTTTCTTTCTTTTCCTATTTCATTATTGTAATTCAATCACTGACACTTCTCTTTACAGGTACTATGGCACCAATTTCTACACCAAAGAAGGGCATCTATTCTAAATTTAGAGATGACTCTCCTAATTAGAGAGGATCTATGGAGGAGTACCCTGCTGACAGTGCATCTTTGGATCCACGCTAGACTAGGTTCCAGACTCGAAGAAAGGCAACAACTAGAGCTATTATTAAGATAGGTTCTCTACCCGCACCAGCACTGGCCCCATAGTCTGGACCCCAGGCTCTCATAACTCATGTTATCTATACTATACCCAGGATGAAATCATCTTGGACATTACCACCACACTCTCCTGACCCTTCCTAGTCTGATAAGAAAGAGAATGAGTTTTTATAGTAATGGCGAGGAGGATTCATCTCCCCATAGTGTGAGGAGAGGGAAAAGTTTTATTCAGGTACCGGTGATCATGCTATAGATTTACCCTAGTCTAAAGCGGGTGCAAAGACATTACAGGATACTCAGGATGCTTTAACCTTAACTTTAGCCTCTCAGGAGTCCAAACACATTAATGATGTACCATGTGCTCAGGATATTTATAGATGGTGTATGGAATATATGAAGGGAATCTATAATAGGGACATTGGTATTTGATGTTGTGAATTTATACACCTAAATGTCATAATCTTTACATATTTATCCTAGTTTTAAGGATTTCTTTTGTGTGTAATGAGTTGATATTTAAATATTTGATAATATAAGTGTTGAAGCACTTATTTATGATGTTTAAGGTGTGTTAAAAATAAGTCCATAATGAAAATTATCACTTAGATTTTAGACGAGAAATGTTCAAAACAAATTTGGAATGAAAATGACTACTTAGAGTGTAAACGAGAAAACTAGTGTTATTAGCTTGAGCTAGGTGGTGTTCTAGTTATCTTGATGGATTCTATTGTGTTTAAATACTAATTTTTGGTGATTGAATATATATAAGCCTTGGTATATGTTAAACTCAATTATGGGATGCTAACACAAGCCATATTTGAAGTGGAAAGACAAATGTGAAGTGAGGAATTCAAAGCCAAATAGATGGAGCAAAATGGACAAAATATGGAAATTTTGAGCATAAAGGTGTGCCACGCCATTAGACACAAATGAAAATGTGGCAAACCAATGAATATCTAAGATAAGGGAATACCACACCTTATTGCGCCAATGCAAGAGTGTTGTATGCCCAAGACTTTATAATGGGAACTTGGTTCCAACTATAAACTGGGCACTTCTATCTTATTATAAACACCTTGGATGAAATTTGGGGCACAAAATTCACTTTTGGAGGCTTATTTTAGGGTTCTTAATCTTTATTTTAGTTTACTTTTAGTTTTTATACATGAATTTCAATCTTGTGATTCATTGTAAATCCATGAGTGGCGAAACACCATCATCTAGGTTTGTGGCCAAGAACATGATTATTTAATATTATATTTGAGTCGGATTATGTTTATTATCATATGGAGTGGGATCTTAAATATTCAAGGGATTGAAGTTAGGATTTGCATTTAAAATAGGAATATGCATAATTCGCCCCATTTGGTTCATATATGGGATGAAATATAAATGTGTTTAACATAGTTTTCTCATTTCCATACAATAATGTAGCTAATGGGGATGAGTTAGATAAATGATTAGAGGCTTGGAAAACCACAGTCATGTTATCAACCCCGTAAATTAACAACCAGGATAATTAACTAAACCAATAAAATTGTATAGCTAAGTAAGATTATTTATAGTACAATGACCCTAGATTTCTCCCTATTATTATTCAAGAGCTTTATATTATCTCACTATTTATCTTTACTTCATGATTTTAAATCTCAAATATTATTGGTTACACTTGTACTTGTTTAATATTTATAGTAATACTAGAATTAGATCATTGCTGAAAAGTCCATGTGTGATTGATACTTGGATTTTGAAGGACACTATACTATTTAGGTGACCACATACACTTGCATGTGCGCTAGGACATATAAAGTGTTCGGAGACATTGTCGGGGACTTAAAAATTGGAAATATTTTACTTTAGGTTTTTCTATTTGGTTTCTTAAGTGCAAATAACTTTATCTTAGCTTCTAAATTTGTAGGCACAAGTTTGAAACTTTAGTTATCTGGTAAGGGAAAGGGATTTGGTTGACCTTTATCCTAAACCTAAGCAACACCTACATCAGTTGAGGTGAGAATAAGTACTTCTCTATCAGACACCTCAAATTCATCAGGAAAAAGCTATTTCTACACCAATGGATGAAGGTCAACTAGACCATAGAATAGTTCATGAAGTAGCAATCTCACTCATAATTAATGTTACCTCCATCATCAATATACTGAAACCTAAGGTAGATTCAATCTCAAATATACCATGGTGTAGTTATTGTACAATACTGGGCAATCCACAGGCCTGTTACATGAGGATCCATTGGTCTATTTGTAGAATTTCTTTGAGATCAGTTAAACCTTTATTCCTACTGAAGTCTCCACTAACTATATGAGACTCATTTTTTTCCTTTCCCACTTTTAGGGGAAGCAAAGAAGTGCTTGATGGTAGAACCTTCAAATTCTATCACTATATGGGATGATCTGGCGAAGAAGTTCCTTATTCAATTCTTCTCGTCTAGTACGATTAGAAGGTTGCATAGTAAGATTCTAAGTTTTAAGAAAAAACTAGATAATAACTTATATCATACTATGGATAGGTACAAATATCTTCTTAGAGATTTGCTACACCATCAGTAGAAGAATGAATCTCTTGACCATAGCACATAAATTTTGTTAGATTTATCTATAGGTGGTAAAGCATTGGACAAAACTTATGATAAGTTGTATAATTTGTTGTACTAAATTATACAAGGTAATATATATTGGCATGATGATATCTCTAGAAGTGCATTGAAAAAGCCTACATGTATGAGGTGGATAACGTCATAGCTTTGGCCGCTCAATTGCCAGCCTTGTGAAATCAAGCAATGACATAGTTTAGCAAGTTGGGTGTTAACCAACCTCAGGTACAAGTAAATGTAGTCTTCCATACCCCATATTGGGGTGAAATTTGTGGGATTCGTAGTCACTCTGCAGACTTATCTGGAGAAAATATAGAGTCAAAGAAATTTATAGGCAATGCACAAAAGGGAAATTATGGTAATGCCTACAATCACAAATGACAAAGTTAGCCCTACTATTAACGGGGCAATAATCAAGTTCAGACTCAATAGTTTCAGCAACAACAAAACATGCATGCCAGTAATATTGAAGAAATATTGAAAAAGATCCTATACAATCAATGGCTGCAAAAATAAAAAATTAGTGGAAGAATGTAGAGACATAGTTAAGGCAGTTAGCTCAGGTGAAAAATACTAGACCTCAAGGTGGTTTGCCAAGTGATACAAATAATAAAGAGTAGGTAACGGAAAACACCTTAAGGCATGGTAGGGACTGATTTACAGGCCTCCAAATAAAAATTAGGGGGTAAAGGCATAGTTAGTTCCAAAGAAAAAAAAGGGGACACAAGTTGTAGCCAAAGATGCTAAAATTTTGGGGAAGTCTGAGTATCAAAAAACAAAGAAAGCTGAGAGGGTTCACGAAACAACACCGTTAACATTCCCTCAAAAGTTTAAAAAGCCAAGGAGACGACATGCTTTAAGAATTTCTTTGACACGTTCAGAGAACATCATGTTAACCCTCTATTGTTTGATATTTTACAAGGTACCTAAGTACACCAGGTACTTGAAAGATACGGTGATAAATAATATAAAGCTAAATGGAATTAATACAGGGAAAATTAATGAAAAGTCCAATTTGGTTGTGATAAGAAAGATGCTAAAGTACCCAGAGAGTTTTACCCTTCCGATACAAATTAGTAAAAATAATGTTGTCCACACATTGAGTGAATTTGGGTGAGCATAAACTTGATGCCCTTATCTAGTTTTAATAATCGTGGTTTAGGTAAGCAGGGGCTATGCTCTGGGTGCTCCAAGTGGTGGATAGAATAAGAGTGCATCTTGAAGAAATCATTGAAATATCCTCATTAAGGTTGGTATGTTTATTATTCCTACTGACTTTATAGTTTTTAATTCATATAGATGATAGGATACAAATCATATTGGGACGTCCATTCTTAGTGACAGGAGGTGCATTGATTGATGTTAGAGAGATCACTTTAAAAATATGACTTAATGATGAAGAAAGGTTCTTCAAAGTATACATCCCCTCAATCCACCTTCGCACTATAAGGATTTGTACATAATTATTTCTATGGAAGTGGATGAGTATGGGGTGGCGGAAGAAAAACCACCAATGACTTCTTCTCTAGACTATCTCATAGAGTTTCCCAAGACACCAATTAGGCCTAAAAGGGTAAAGCTGAAAAAAGATCCTAAAATAGCTATTGTTAAAAAAGATACAAACCTTGAGAGTAAACACTCAAAAGATGAAAAATAAGTGAGATGATGGACTCTAAAAGGAGAAAGAGGATAAATAAATATGATTGAAGTAGTGATGTGAGTCGTGTCATGACACTAAATCGGGCAATCCAAGTTAAGGTAGGTATTTTATTTTCTTATTTTTTCTTTAGTATCACATAGTTTTTGTTTTTGTTGAGTCATAGTTTTATGAAAATTCTGAATATTAGAGAACTACGCTAAGAACATGGAAAATTTTAAGTGTAGGATCCACCAGACCTTGTTGACATCAAAGATGCTACTAGCTAGGCCTAGAGGACTTAAAGAATATTTGTATCCGTACTTTTGAATTTTACTTTGGGGACAAAGTATATTTTTACGTGTGGGGTAATGAAATTTTCCCATTTGTTAGGGTGAAGTGCTGCTATAGTGTTTCTATTATTGGTTATTTCCTAGTTTTTGGATAAATTTGGAAAAAATTACAAAATGATTTTATCATTGTTTATTTTTAGTTTTGTGGTGTTAGTGTAGTAGGGCACACTTCACCCACCCCTTGTTTTTTCTTTTCGGTTCTTTTCCAAAGTGGCACCCTTTTATCCCAATATGCCATTTTCATTTTTAGGAGTAGATTTTAATTTTTTGTGTGTTTAGAATAAGTTATATGTTCTTGCTAGTTCTATGTGTGACTACTTGATTCAAGTGGTTTTTAATTTCAAAGCATGTGGTTGAGCTGAATGGCTATTTTTAAGACACCTAGACTTATGTTTATGACTCTTGTATGCTATTGGCTTAATTCTAAATTTGTGTTATTGCTTGGTTTAGAGTCTATACCAAATATACTTGATTTGAGCATGCACCCTATGTGATTGAGGTTGTTCATATATACTTTATTTCATATTGATGTCTAGAACTTTCCTGGTGTGTGTGCAAAACAAAATAAAGAATGTTGGATTTAGGAGATAATGTAGGCATTTATTTGATAGTCATGTCTCATACCCTTGTTTATCTACCCTTGTGCATAATCTTAGTTAACCTCATCGATCCTTAGCAAATTTCTTTTGTTGCCTCATACATAGCCCGTTCTTTTTCTTTGATTGACTGACATTTAATCCAAAGCTCCTAAGCGCTTTAGTTAAAAAAGATATAATCAAGGAGTGTAAAAATAAATTAGAGAAAGGTGAAAGTAAAGCCCCAAAATAGTAGTTATTAGTGTGAAAAAAGTTTGTGTTGTGGTTTGGAGTAATATAAAGAAAAAAAAAAGAAAATTATACAAAATTGAATCATGTGTTGATAGAAAATACTCCCTCCTTAATATCTTTGAACTAGCTTAAAAAGATGGCAAAAAACAAAAGAGATGTGTGAAGGTAGATATGGTAAAAGTTTGGTTGTTAGAAAAGAGTTCAATGTACATCATGATGTATTAAAGTGCTTAGGGAAGAATGTCACTATTACTTGCCAGAATAGTTTCTACCCACCCCTTAGCCTATGTTACAACCCTTCAAGTCCCACTTAATTTTGATTCTTAACATTATGATATCAGTGGAGTACTACACTAAGTTAAAGTAAATGGTTCATTTTATGTGACATGAGAATTCTTTATGAGAGTGAGCAAAACTTGACTTGTATGCCCATTCTTGTGAAAAATAGTATCTGTGTGAGTGAATTTGCGAACTTTGCTGAGTCAATTCATGAGGCTAGGACAGTTTGAAGTAGTGTTCATGAGTTGTCAAATGTATATGACATCTGTAATGTGGAACCTTCTATTTGTGATGTCATTGTAGTGCAAGCCTGAGTGTCTTGCTTGTATAAGGATATGTGCATACAAACCCCTCAATCAAACTTTGCACTATAAGTATTTGTGCATGATTATGTCTATGGAAGTGATGAGTGTAGGTGGTGGAGTTCAAACCACCAATGAACTCTCCAAAATATCACATAGAGTTGCCCGAGCCATCACTTAAGCCCAAAGTTTAGAAGCCAAAAGAAGAGCCTGGAAAGGCTATTTTTGAAAAAGACCCAGACATTGATAGCACACACTCAAGAGGTTAGAAAAAAGTGAGAAGATGGACTCCGTATAAAACAAAGAGGATAAAGGAATACAATTGAAGTAGTTATGTGAGTCGTTCCACGACACTAAATTAAGCGTTGCTTAGGAGGCAACCCAATTTAGGGTAAGTATATTATTTTCTTTATTTTTCTGTAGTATCACATTTGTTTTTCTTTTTATTTTGAGTCACATATTAACGTGAAGTCTGAGTATCGGATGAAAGCCAAGGAGTACTAAAAAGACTAAGTGTGGGCCCCTCGGACCTCATTGATGATTAAGAAAGCTGCGAGCTAGGCCTAGAGGCCTCATAGAGTATTTGTATCCAGGTTTTTGAATTATAATTTAGGGACAAAGTATGTTTTTTAGTATGGGGCAGGGAATTTTCCCATGGTTTAGGGTGAATTGCTTCTATAGGATTTGTTTTGTTTAGGATGAAGTGCGGCTATAGGATTTGTTTTTTTTTTTGTTATTTTTTGACTAAGTTTGAAAAAAAATTACAAAAAATTCCTCTATTTATTTATTTGTAGTCTTTAGTGCCAGTTTAGTCATGGCACACTTCGCTCACCCCTTGATTCTTTTTAGTTCTTTTTTGAGGGGGTGCCCTTTGAATCCAGTAGCCTCTTTTTATTTTCAGGAGTAAAGTTTTTTATCAAAATTATTTTAGGTATAACTAATATGTTCTTTCTAGTTTCTATGGGTGATTACATTATGCAAGTGGGTTTGAATGTGAAAGTATGTGGAATGTGTTGAATGACTATTTTTGAGATCCCTAGCTTATTTATATAACTCTTGTGCAATGTTAGCTTAATATTGAATTCGTGCTATACTTTGTTTACAGTCTATAGGGATCTTACTTAATTTGAGCATGTTCCATGTATGATGTAAGGGTTTCTTTTATATTCCTTGTTGCATAGTGATGTCAATAACTTATGTGGTGTGTGTGCAAAGTGAAATAAAGAGTGTTGGGTTTAGGATATGACATAGGCATTTCTTTGATATCCATGTTTCATACCCTCTATTATCCACCCTTGTGCATAATCTTAGTTAGCGTCATTGAGCCTTTAGCCTATTCATTGATAGTATCATATATAGCTTATTCCCTTTCTTTGACTTATCGTAACTTGATCCAAGGCTCTTAAGTTCTTTAGTCAAAAAAATAATATGGTTAAGGAGTGTGAAATTTAAGTAAACAGGTGAAAGTAAATCCCCAAAGTTGTTGCTAGTGGTGTTGAAAAAGTTGATGTAATGTGGTTGGGAGTGATTTAATAAAAAGATAAAATTGATCAAAATTGAATCATGTGTTGATTAAGAATACTCCCTCCTTAATATGTATGGACTAGCTTAAAGAGATGGGTCAAAACAAAAGGGATGTGTGAAGGTAGAGGTGGCGAAAGTTTGGTTATTTAGAAAAGAGTTCAATGTGTAATATGATGTATTAAATAGCTTAGGGAAGATAGTCACTATTACTGGCCAGAATTGTTCTTACCCGTCACTTAGCATACATTACACCCCATAAAGTCCTAGTTGATCATTAACCTTAACATTCTGATATTAGTGGAGTACTACACTAATGTCAACCCTATGGTTCATGTTATGTGGCATGTGAATTCTTTGTGAGAGTGAGCAAAATTTGATTCTCATACTTATTCTTGTGATAAATTTCATCTCTATGAGTGAATATGGGTAACTCTTTTTGTGGTGAGGGTTCATGTTTAATGGTAGTTAGATGACTTATATGATCTCTTTATTGATTAATATGCATCATTTTTCCAACTTAGTTGAGTCAATTCATGAGGCTAGAGAGTTTGGAAGTAGTGTTCACGATTTTTCAAATGTACATGACATGCTTTAGGTGGAACTTGATATTCGTGTAGTCATTGTAGATCTAGATTGAGCATCTTATTTGCAGTAGTAATATTGGGGTCTTTCTTAATTATGGATCTTAATGTAAAGAGTTGTTAGAGGATGAAAAGGCTCTAAGTGTGGGGTGATGATCTTAGGTGGATTTATACACCTAAGTTTTATAATCTCTACGTATTTAGCCTAGTTTTGAGGTCTTTTTGTGTGAATAATGAGTTGATATTAATTCAATTGAGCATCTAAGCGTTAAATAACTTGTTTACGTTGTTTAATATGTGTTCAAAACATATTTGGAATGAAAATAATAACTTAAAGTTTGGATGAGAAAACTAGTGTTACTAGTTTGAGCTAGGTGTTGTTCTAGTTATTTGGATGTATTCTACAATATTTAAGCCTAATTTGCGGTGTTTGATGATATAGGAAGCCTTGTGATATGTTAAACTTAATGATGGGATGCTAACACAAGTAGAATTTTAAGAGAAAAGACAACCACAGAGTAAGGAATTCAAAGCCAAATGGATGGAGCAAACATGGACAAAATCTGGAAATTCTAAGCATATGGGTGTGCCGGTGTGCCACACCCTTAGACACAAACTAAATTGTGAAAAAACAGTGAGCATATGCGATAAGGGCATGACAATAAAAGAGTGTGGCATGCCTAATACTTCAAAATGGGCACTTGGTTCCAATTATAATTTGAAAATTTTATCTTATCGTAAACACCTTGGATAGACTTTGGGGATGAAAATACTTTTGAGGAAGCTTCTTTTAGGGTTATTAATCTTTCTTTTTGTTTACTTTTGTTTTTTATACATGAATTTCAATCTTGTGATTCATTATAAATCCATTAGTAGCTAAATACCCTCATCTAGGTTTGAGGCCAAGGACGTGATTACTTAAGCTCTGAGTTGGTTTACATTTATTATCATTATTAGTTGTTCATATATCCTTGTTATTACTATTCTATGGATTCGCGACCCATAGAATAAAATATTTCTATTGTGAGCCCGGAAGGAGGAATAATTGATTAAAACATGGGATATATGGAGTGGGATCTTAAACGTTCAAGGGATTGAAGTTATGATTTACTTTTAAGATAGAAATATACCTAATTCTCCCCATTTAGTTGTTATACAAGATAAAACATAAATGTGTTTAACTTAGTTCTCACACCCCCACTTAATTATGCAGTTGTGGGGCTAAGTTAGATAGACGATTAGAGGTTCAAAAGACCATAGTCATGTTATAACCCCATGAATCAACAACAAGATAATCAACCAATGAACATGTACAATTAAGTAAGATTGTTAGTAGTTCCTTGACCCTTGATTTCTCCCCATTATTGTTCAAGTACTTTATATTATCGCATTATTTATAGTTACTTCATATTTATAAATATCAAATGTTATTTTTTACTCTTGAACTTTTTAAATTATTATAGTAATACTAGAATTAGATTGTTTCTAAGCAAGATTCCCTGTAGGATCGGTACTTGGATTTTATAGGCCACTTTAATGCTTGGGTAGCCACGTACACTTGCATGTGCACTAGGATAAAATAGTGTTACTGATTATTGCATACCGCGATGCTGTATCATTAAGGAGCCTTGTTTTGGGATAGCCACTTTGACAGGTGTTTCATGCCTGAAGGCTATTTTTGATAGGTATGGGCTTGGTTAGATTGGCGATCCTTCAGTATTTTACTACCAAGCTATTGTTTGATATTTTTATGCATTGTATGTCGTATCTATGTATTTGATCACACAATCTGAGAGTTGAGCATTGGGCCTACCCCAACTGACTCATATACTGGTTAGAGAAAATAGATTATTGTAGGAGACCATTCATTTATTTTTTATTTGTGCCAGAGTTTTTGAGGATGGCTACTACATCAGAATCTGATTATTGATTACAAGTTGTGAGGAGTAGGAAGACTATGAGTGATGCTGACTAGAGGGACCAGAGGAGAGATTTAGAGAGATTGGTAGTTCAGTATATCATTGAGCTTGGTATTGATGCCCTTTGGGTCTAGGGGAAGACGAAGATAAGAAAGTCCTTATTATGCTTCCCAGTGAAGTTTTGCTAGACCATTGTAAGGAATCAATTGAGTCTGACGGTTGCAGATAATATGCTCACATGGTATTAGTCTTTATTGGTTATTAGCATCATTGTTAGCTGTGACACAGATTTCAGTAGGTGGATCCGATATGAGATTCATGAGAGGGATTTGTATAGGTTTACCACTATTCCTTTCCATTACTTGATATGGATACTTTGTGATGGGGTAGGAGTGCCAGTAATACCATAGGTTTATCATAGGGTTGAGGCTACCTGCACGACTAATATAGGGATGATTAGAGGTGATGCTAACCTCATTGCACCATATAAGGCACAACATTCTACATCTTCAAGCATAACCCAATTTGAGTGGACTTCTATTTCAGATGAGTAGGTTGATAGTACAATACTGGGTGGTCATGTTGACACAGGTATCCAATAGGTAGATCCTTCTTCTATGATGTGTTGTGAAGGGACAATGGGTACTACAACTCCAACTTCTACTTTCCCTCTCCTATAAGTTCTAATAATGGTGATAGTGTCAAAAAAGTTTTTATAGCAGTTAGTAGATAGAAAGCAAGAGTCGATTAACAGACAGACACAGCCGATGCCCAGTTGGCCAAGTTCTTTGGTCAGATCAGGCCATGAGTGTTGACTACATTGGAGGATCTGAGGAGCGAGTAAAGCCAAGAATAATTACCAATATAGAGTGATTTAATAGAGACATATATGAGTGGATTTTTGGATTTAAGGATCAAATGTGGGATCAACTTCGAGAGGCTCAGGTGCTTGACTTATCAAACCTGCACAAGGAGATGACTAGTTTGAGATCAGAGTTTTACACTTTAGCGAAGAGCCATATTATTGTCATCCCTTTAGTTATACCTTAATTTATGTAAACACTACCCACTCCACCACTACTGATATTTGATTTGTTCATTAAGGGGGATGAGGCCCATACTATTGGGGCTAAAGCAGACAAGTGCATGAGGAGCAGGGTGACAGTTTGGATGAATTTTGGAGGAATCTGGAGAGGTCCAACACAGAGTATGTCATTCAACTGGATATTGACAAGCATAAGCATGCCCATCTTATGTTGGGTGCCTCGTCTAGCTGATCAGCTTTACCACCTTTAGGAAATTAATTCAACGTAAACCCATATCTAACACATAGAGCATCCCAGGTATTTCCTTAAACCTATGTGCTCCTAATTTTCCAGTTTGCACTAGGGACAGTGCGTCATATTTATGTTGAGGGTATGGGTGTACCAACCACCCAAGGTTCTTATTTCCATGCCTCTTTTTCCCACAGTGTGCTATCATAGTAGAGTCAATTTGTTTTAGGTATTGTATTGTGTTCGTGATATGTGTTATGTTATTTTTTAAAATAGAAGAAAAATAAAGAACCTAAGTGCAGTCAAAATATTATGTGTTTTTATGTGTTTGAAAAATATGATACCCTTCCTAAACTTTTTGTGAACTATGTGTTGTGAATATATGTGTGACCATCATTGAATCTTGTTTTGGAATCATGTGAGGGAAAAATAATAGCATTGCATGAACAAGATAGATAGTAGTTTACAATGTAACCCTATAACATGTCTGTGAGGTATTTACCTAGTTCACTTTGTGTATTTAATCTAAAACATGCCCGATTAGTCTTACCTAGGTTGTAGGATAGTTGGTTGGAACTTAATCATAGGCCGTGTTTGAATAAGCCCAATCTTAACCTAAAATATTGACCAAATGAGAATAACTATCCCTTGATCCCTAATTTGAGCCTAAATTGACCTATATTCTTGTTTTAACCTTTTTACCTTAACCTTTAATTACAATGAATCTATTTTAGTCCTGGTCCTCCAAGGACACTATGTACCTCAACTTAGGCAAATAGCCTTAGTTGAGGGTAGCTATCATAGGGGTGCATATTTAAAGATGGGTATGAGCAAGATTGTTGAATAAAAGAAACAAAATAGGGTTGGGTGTAGTAGAAAAGTTTGAAAAAGAAAGAAAAAAGAGAATAAAAGAAAACAAAGAATAATGAAAGAAAAACAAGAAAAAAAATAATAAATGCAAAGAATGAAAGAAATTACGCCCAATCCAAATAGTCATAAAGGATAAATAGCGAGAATAAAAGAAGCATGGTTAAGTAGTGGAGCCAATAATGTAAGTTTAGTGTCAAGGAGAGCGAGTCACTATCTCTCATATGTATTATACCTTCTCCCAAGTCTATATTACAAGACTAGAAAACTCCTATAGTGATCCAAATCCAATTGTCCAATAAACTAAAGATATAGAAAATAAGGGCAAGCTAAAACACCATGAGTTTTAGACCTTGGAAATTCCCTGAGTCTTGATCCTTTAGTTTTTGATACAATTTAACATATGAGTCTTATGGTGAGGTTATGGATCAGGTGACCCAACTTGTAGGATGTCCAGTGTTTGGTTGTCAAGTTTCTGTTGTGGTTATGGTTTGGTATTACGGGTTGTATGGTTGGGGATAGTTCATTGGTTTGGTGTTTTACTTAATCTAAAACTTGGTAACTTGACTTGGCTTTGAATACCAGTGACTTACTAGGAGCTATGAGTATAGAGTACGCAATGTAAGGCGTAATCATACGTTCTCCACTGTCGAACCCCTTTAATTCTGTCTTATATACGACTTATGGGTAATACTAGTAAGTTGTGGGTATAAGTGGGGCAAGGGGGTCATATGTCGGACAAATGTGATGTGTAACTTTTTGTTCTATGTACGACTAGATGGTACCACTTGTATGATGTGGGTACGAGTGGAGGGTTCCAACCATACCCACCTAAGGTAATTTTTATAGTTTAAGTTGGGGGCATTCTGGACATTTCTTCTCTTAAAATATTTTTACCCCATGAATTAAAACACTCTTGAAACTTTATTTACCTACTATTACCAAATCAAAAACTCTCAAATCACTCTTAAATCTCTCTCAAGCTCGTGGCTCAAAAAAAGGCTAGGATTTCCTTAAGATGGTCAACTAAGGCTCTCAAGGGTCGTTTCTCTCCATCTTCTTTAGTATCTAAGGCCAATTACTCCTCCTTTATTGTTAGTTCAAAGTAAAATCATGTTTTTACTTAATAGTTTTCATATCATTATTGTGGGTTTATGTTGGTTTCGAAATATATGTTGGGGGCTTTGGTAACTAAGGGTTGGATGATGTTCTCCCATGTTCTATTTATGTTTTTTCATATAATAATGTTGGTTTGAATATGAGGTTGCATGTGAATAGTTAATTGGTTCCTGATTTTGGTTTTGGAAACTATATGCCCTCAACATGTTTGTTAAAATGCCAATAAGAATGTTTTTGTCATAGAGTTTGACTTTTATTGAAAACTTTGCATTACATATAATGGTAATGGAACTTAAAATGGTTTAAATGATTTTAAATGGATTGAAAAGTCCTTGGTGGCCATTATTTGGTTTAATTGGAATACTTATGGGGTACATGGGAATCCCCTAGGTGTTGGCTAATGACATTACTTGCAAGTTATAGTCGGAACGATGATCCCACTACATAATGCTGTGGTAATTAACTATGGCATTAGTGGTTTGGTTATGTGTTAAAGGTTTTAATTGGGAAATAATGAAGGGTTGTGATAACTAACCGTGAAGGTGTGAGTACGATGGACGGATACTAGAAACTCATGTTTACCAACATGAGGGTTGGTCATTGTGACCATATACTTGTAGGGTATACGGGAATCCCCTATGTTATACTTGTATATATGTATCATGGAGGGTGAAGGATACACGGGAATCCCCGGCCCCTATGATGTCTCATATTCGTGTAGCTACACATACTGGGGCCCATTTAAGGGGTAACACTGGATCCATATAGCCCGTGGCTGGTTTTAGGACGGTCAAGCTATACAACGTAGGTTAAAGTTTTAAATACATACTAAAAACACAGTTCTCTTTCCTGGCATGTTATATATATATATATATATATATGTATGTATATGACTGCATATGGTTATTTACTTTGGTTTTGAATGATGGCATTACTTAATCCTTATTCCTAAGTACATGCTAGCGTTCACCTGCTTGCCCATCTTTGGGCGTTGTATACCCACTCAATACAGTAATCTATCATTCTAATCCTCCTACTCAATGACTTAGATTCAGGGACAGCTTAAAATCATATTAAAGTGGTGAGCTTCCATACTCCAGAAGACTCCATTTCATATTATGGATATTTCTAGACACTTTATCTTATTTCTTGGACTTTGGTTTTGTCTATGGTTGGGGGAATTTCCCGACCATATTATCTTTATGTTTTGTTAGAGGATTTGTGTGACTACTTTGGGCATGGGCAGTGTCGGTATTGGTGTCAGCCTTGGCATTGGTAGTGGTATTGGGGCTGACACCGGTTGGATACTTGATTGTAATGTTGGTTGGTTATGGTTATGGATTATATTATTGTCTTTGAGTATTAATTATTTTATCTTATTATATATTTAGAATTTATCCTACATAGGGTGTTGGGTAGTTATTGTTAGGTATTGGTGGTGGTCTCTGGTCCTAGTGGACTTGAGGCAACCGACACGACTAGGCCCTAGTTTGGGTCATATTAGGTTGGTATCAAAGCCCTAGGTTCATGGTCACTTAGGATTCCATAAAGTCGTGTCGAGTAAAGTCTCTTTTAAAGGTGAGTAGCGTGCCATACTCATAAGGGAGAGGCTATAAGCCATTTAAGAATGTTTCTCTTTGTTGTATTTTTTTAAGCTGTAGAGTCTAAGGTCCTAAATTCTCCTCAAATTCCTATTTGTTCATTTTTTAGATCATGCCTCCTCGATAATCTAAAGCTTACTAAAACTTCTTTGTTTCAACTGAGGAAAATATTGATGGGACACGCTTTACTCATGGGATCCATACTTGATCTAGGGGTCCAGTTTCGAATTTGTTTGGAGTTCCACCGGTTCCCTCTAGTCCATCTCAAACTCCTCAAGTTGAAGTGATGAACGTTGAGTTTCATCAGTCCATTCTTATGTTGGAACAATTGGTTGCTTCTCAGTCTGAGCATAGTATTCCTATAACTCCATCTTATGAGGCCACAAGGGTTGGCCAGTTCATGAGGTTGAACCCTCGTACATTACTGTTGTTATGGTGGAGAGGGATCCTCAACATTTTATGAATGGGATTAAAAAAATCTTTCATGTTATGCATTTTATGAATGTGGAAGGTGTGGAGTTTGTCGCTTATCAGCTGAAGGATATGGCATACCAATGGCACGAGGAATAGGATCAGGCAAGGGGTGACGATGTTAAGTCATCTCTGTTGGAAGGATTTTTCTAATGCTTTTCTGGACCACTTCTTTCCTTAAAAGGTAAGGGAATAAAAAGTGGTAGATTTTGTTAATTTGAATCAAGGCAAGATGTTTGTCAAGGAGTATTCCTTAAAATTTCACCAGTTGTCTCGGTATGCTTCGGAGATGGTTTATAGCATGAGGGCTAGAATAAGGAAGTTCGCTTTTGTTTTTGCCAGAGATTTGATATTGGAGAGTAAGGTTGCATTTTTTATTAAGGACATGGATATCTCTAGGTTAGTGGGATAGATGCAAGAAGTGAAGGAAGAAAAGAAGAAGCAAGCTAAAATAAGGGAGTGGTACGGCAAGAAGTTTAAGTTCTCTAAGCGGGTGATGGCCAGTAGCATAGTGACAGGGATGGTGGGAAGTGGACCAAGAAGAAGTGGGGCAATTCTGGGTCTTACTCAACGACTAGTGCTCCCTACACAAAGTTGTTGGGTGATGGGTGTTTCCATAGTAGTGATAAATTCAGGGCACAAGGTGCCCAATCTCAGGCTAGTGGGTCCTAGTTAGCTCCAACATATCCTCTCTACAGGTTTTGTGATAGATTATATCAGGGTTTTTGTGATGAAATGAGGGATGGGTACTTCAACTGTGATTAGCTAGGTCATATGTTTAGAAATTATTCTATTGGTGAGGTTTCATCAGGAGCGAACAAGGTTCCAGTTTCATCACCATCAACTCCAGCAGCGAAGGGTGCACTATCTAGTTTTGGTACTGGTCGAAACCATCTTTAAGATCTCATGACTCGACAGGAGTTTAAGGAATCTCCTAATATCGTTACTGGTATGTTAAAACGCCTTTCCTATGATGTGTACTTTTTAGTTAATTTGGGGTCCTCTCTCTCTTATGTGACCCCATTTGTGGCTGTGTATTTTGGTTTCGATCCGAAGTAGATTTCGAACCTTTTTTCTATTTCTTCCGTAATAAGTGACTGTGTGATTGCTAGAAGAGTCTATAAGGGTTGGGGTAATCTGTCGATGTGTATTTGGATATCATATTAGGGATGGATTGGTTGCACTCGTGTTATTCTTCTCTAGACTATCATAACCGTAAGGTTATCTTTCAATTCCCTAATGAGCCTGTTATTAAGTAGGAGGGTAGTTCCCTAGCTCCTAAGGAAAGGTTCATATCATATCTTAGATCCTAGAGATTGATCTCTAAGGGGTTTCTCTACCTTCTAGTTCAGGTTAAAAATTCTAACTCGGATGGTCTTTCCTTGCATTCCGTACTGGTGGTGAATGAATTTCCTGAGGTCTTTCCTAATAACCTTCCTAGTATTCCTCCTGATAGGGAGATTGAGTTTGGGATTGATCTTGTTTTGGATACTTATCCAATTTTTATTCGTCCATATATAATGGCTCTAGCAAAGTTACAGGTTATTAAGGAACAACTCAAGGATCTTTCAAATAAGGGTTTCATCTGTCCTAGTATGTCCCTGTGAGGTGCACCGATCTTGTTCGTGCATAAGAAGGATGGTTTTCTTTAGATGTGCATTGATTACCATTATTTGAACAAGGTAGTAACAAACAATAACTATCCTCTTCCAAGGATAGATGATTTGTTCGATTAGTTGCAGTGTGCGAAGTTTTTCTCTAAGATCAATCTTTGATTTGGGTATCATCAGTTAAAGATAAGGGAGGTGGATAGACCTAAGAAAGCTTTTCATACCCGATGTGGTCACTTTGAGTTCTTTGTGATGTCGTTTGGTTGGACCAATGCCCCTGCAACATTCATGGATTTGTTGAATAGGGTCTTCCATCAGTTTCTGGATCTGTTTGTCATTTTTTATAGATGACATTTTGGAGTATTCTAAGAGCGAGGCAGATCATGTAAATCACATCCGCGTAATATTTCAAACTTTGAAGGAGCAACAGTTGTTTGCTAAATTTTTGAAGTATGAATTCTTATTGAATGATGCCACTTTTCTAGGTCATATCATCTCTAGTGAAGGGATCATAGTAGATATACAAAAGGTTATAGTGGTGAAGAAGTGGACTAAACCCATGAATCCAACCGATATTCAGAGCTTCTTGGGTTTGGATGGCTATTACAACAAGTTAGTAAATTGACTTAGAAGAAGGTAATGTTCCTATAGTTGGATGCTTGTTAGGGTAGTTTTGAGAAGATAAAGAATAAGCTTACTTCAGCTCTGATTTTTACTTTGCCTTAAGGTATTGATGGATTTTGGGTCTACTATGATGCATCTCATGTGGGACTGGGTTGTGTTCAAATGCCACATGGAAAGGTGATAGCTTATGCCTCTAGACGGTTGAAGGTGCATGAGATGAATTACCTAATTCATGATTTGGAAATGCTAGTGTTGGTGTTCGTATTGAAAATTTGGTGTCACAATTTGTATGGGGTGCATGTGGATATCTTTTCTTATCATAAAAGAATGCAATATGTGTTTACTCAGAGAGAGCATAACCTTAGGCAAAGGGGATGGCTTGAGCTTCTAAAGGATTATGACATGAGTCTTCACTACCACCCAGGTAAAGCTAACGTGGTTGTTGATGCTCTTAGCAGGTTATCCATCGGGGACTCTAGCTCATGTGGATAGAAGGGAGTGGGAGTTGGTGAAGGACATTCACCATTTGGCTAACCTTAAAGTTCATCTTTTGAACTTCGTGGATGGTGGTATATTGGTACATGAAGTGGCGCGGTCGTTTCTTATTGTTGACATCAAGGAGAAATAGATGATATATCCAATATTGATGAGGATCAAGGTTGACGTAGGTGGACAGAAGGTGATGGATTTTAAGATCAGTGGTGGTGGTACATTGAGGTACTGTATTGCCCCAAATCTGGTACCCAAAATGCTACACGATGCTCATGACCCCGAACGACCACAAGCTAACCCATGACTAATATCTGTACCTAAGGACTACATAATATACTGTATAAATGTGGAATATAGCTGTAAGGCGATGAAGTTCAAAATTGTAACATATCTGATAAAATAATATCTGAGATAAGGTTCAATCTGTAACCCCAATTGGATGGGTGTCAATACCGTGCCACTAGTAAGGACAAGCTATGAGTGACCCTCATCTAATAGTGTCCCCAAAGGAGAATGGTTGGACCCTTATTTGAAAGTGTTAATTTACCTCATCAACCCTCAACTGAAGATATTGATGTCTCAACCTATGCTAGCTACATTGTTCTAGAATGGAAGGATTTCTTCTAAGAATCACACCCACTGCTGACAGTGTGTAATTCCATCTTTGGGTTCACTCGGTGCTAAATCCTACTCCCATTTGAATGGACACTGAACTAGAATGGACTGATCTATTACTGATTGTACTGATTAATTGGACTGAACTGAGTTCCCTGGATTCCATTGACAGATGAAATACTACTGAGATCTGATAACTGACTGAGATTTCTGAGAACTGAGATTGCTGAACTAATATTGAATTTACTGAATTTTCCGGAGTCATATGATTGACTGAATTGTACTGATATGGTTTGATTGAGAGTATCATAAAAACTGACACTAACTCTAGGCACACAGCTAAATTTTCGATTATTAAATACCCCCAGGACTCAATAGCATAATAAGTAAATCATGGCACAAGGTTAAAAGCTCAACAATGGCTACATGTTCATCTTTTTTTCATTAAAGCATTTCCAACGAACACTTGTAATATGTTGTACAGGGATGAGAAATATACAATAGCATACTATAGCATAACATTAGTTCATTCTCATGGCATGAGTTCTTGTTCTTATTCACCCACAAGAGCAATTCATCAGCCACCCAGTGAGTATAATATATGCATATAAAACTATTCAACAAATAGGAATCATAATTCACATTTCTATTGGCAAATTTCAAGGGTTAAACATTGTTTCACATGATACTACACATAAATCACTTTACTTCACATAGATATTGTGATTAAATTATGAACTAGAGAACCCATTAACGTAATAGTCATGAACACAATCAAACTAAATCATGAAATTCACCCAAAATATTATCTTGAGTTTTGAGAAGGTTTCTTGGACTCCAAGGGTGGAAGAACCCCTTGGATAAACACTTGACGTACCTTAGTTTGTGAATTCTTGAAGTTTGATGGTGAAATTTCTTGGAAATTGATTCTTGAACTAATAGTCCTAGGGTTTTGTTCTTCAGATTTTTTTGAATAATGAATATGATTAGCCAAAAGAGGGCTAAATTTCGTGTTATGAGGGAAGAAGGGAATGGGGAAAAAAACTGAAATAACTCTGAGGATGCAGCTTTTAATGACTGAAAACAGGGCATTAATGCTATAAGCAATATGATGTGTCGATGGTATTAATGTGATACACAACGCATCGTTCCATGATTGTGCCAAGCCTCAGTAGTTTTGGCTCTAGAAACCTACAACAATGTTAACAAACATGATAGGCGATGTGGCGCGCCAAGATCACGTTGGTCCACTAATTTGGGAAACCAAACGTGGTCTAAACGAGGTATGAAAAATCTAAAACTCATCCGGGAACACCTATTGACCTCTCTGATCATGAATTAACAAAAATACAAACCATTAAAGGATATTAAGATGGTGAAATGAGATTTCCAACTTTCGAAGGCCAAAAATAAACTAAGCTTGTGAGCTTAGCTAGAATTTTCTAAGTATTGGACACCCCTGACAAGCTTGAAGGACTGATTTAAGCTTAGAATTTTTACGGGGTCTTACAATATCTCCCCCTTAAGAACATTCATCCTTGAATAAGACTGAATTAGATAGGGAAAATACAAACTTAAATAAATATAGGACATGAATAACTGAAACATGATTTCATGACTAATATTACTGCTTTACTGAGATTTATTCTAGGCATGCATATCTGATGCATAATTTCATGACTGGCATGACTGATAAGCTGAATGTATTATACTGTGCATGCATATCTGATGCATGAGTAACTGATTCATGAATGCATGATTGGGATCACGGATGAGTTAAGTATACTGAACATGGGCTAGGAGTACTGATAAGATGATCATGCATATCAGATGCATGAATACATGAATGAACTGACTCATGAACATGCGACTGAACATGTAATGGTAAAGATACAAAACTTAAAATGAAAATTGAGCATGGAACTAAATACTAAGTTTGTAACTAAAATTTAAACATGAGACTGAATAAGCTTAAGGAAGGCTATTTCCTTGGGGTGAGCCTGAATTTGTGGAGAAGAGGTAAGGATACTTGGTTCACATATCTTCTTCTGCTTTCTAAGTAGATCCCTCAATGGATTGATTCTTCCAAAGAACTTTGACTAGAGGGACCTCTTGTTCCTCAGTCTGCGAGTTTGATAGTCAAGGAATTCGAATGGAATCTCTTCGATAGGGAAGTTATTTTAAATGTCTATGCCCTCTATAGGGACTAAAATTGTTGGGTCACCTATGTACTTTCTTAAGCAATGAGACATGTAACACTGGATGAACTGAGGCTAGATCTGAAGGCAATTCAAGCTAATAAGCTACTTTGCCAAAGCAACTGAGAATTTTGAAGGGACCAACATATCGGAGACTAATCTTTCCCTTCTTATCGAACCTCTTAACTTCTTTCATGGGAGAGATATTTACATAAACATGATCACTTATCTTGAACTCGAGATCCTTTCTGAACATGCGTGAACGAAAATATGAGAACATGACTAAGTCTATAATGTGTGACATGGTCTGAGGAACGTGAACTGAATTGAGTCATTGAGTACATAGATTATAGCTGATATTAGAGCTAGAAGGTCAACCTACAGGTACCCACTACTCCAAACTGGATTTATTACATAAAGAGAAAAATAGAGTCTCTATGTTATGGAAGTACGAGAGTTATACTGTATCTCCCTCTTGTGACTCTATGTCCCTCGAAGAATGTTAACTTGATTGAGATGTTGAGGGAAACTGAGGCGATGCACAAGGCGCCTATGAATTGACGGTATATCTGGGATCTGAGATCTGAAACTAAGACATAAAACATGAACTGACCTACACATGCAACTACATTATTGGTCCATCTTAGAATAATCACATTCATAATACTTTCGATAGTGTGACTAGATAGACAGAATAGGAAAGTATATGAACTTGCCTGTCTGACTGCTGGACTGAGGTACTGGATGTTCAAACTAATTCCTACTGACTGACTCATCTGATCTGCTGACTGACCGATGGCTGAGCACTGGGCATGTAAGACTGAATAGTACTTAGTTTAGATAGCCGGACTTAAACTGCAGAATATCATGTATAGAAGGTAAGGAATGACTAAGTAACATGAGGTAAATGAGCATAAATGAGTAAAAGTTGTATTATCTTAAGGATGCAAGACCAAGAGTATAACATAATTCAGAAACTCTCTGTAATGTGAGGTACGAAAATACTACTAACTGAGTAAATTTTGGCCATATTCTATGGTTGGGTAATCCTGAAAGTGAACTGAGTTTCTAATCTGGATGGACTATAAATGGGGAAAAGATTGTAGCTATGACAGTAATTAAGACTGTAACCATAACTACGAGTGTAAGTAGAACTGAATTTTAATTTATGATAACTTAGGTTTAGACTGGTACTGAAGTACTAAATTCTGATGGCTAAGTAACTGATAACTGAAAGCCATGGTCCTCTAGGACTACCTGAGTCCTTTACTGAATATAGATTACTAAACTTATATGGTAACTGAGGCTTAGGGATAGAACATCAACACCACGGATTCACCGAGGGATATTAACTAAGGGTATTCATGACATAAATCTGAGTTTGACTGATCACAAGGAGTGGAGCATGTGTCATGTGAGCTGGGCATACTATAAAGCATGACACGAGTCTGAATTTTTTGTACTAATGGGACGTGATTCATAACACTGAGTGAACTGGAACTCCTTATCCTTGGAATTGGGAGTGTACATGAGTTTTTACTAATCCTAAACAAATATGAGCGATGGTCATAGGGCTGACATATAGAAAATTAATAGATGTCATGGTAACTGATGGGTTTTGATATTTTGAGATGGTCTACAAAATCATACTCCCTACAGAAATAGACAAGAATGACATCTATGAATACTATGATGAACATGCCCAAGTACTAATTGAACACACGGTTCATCAAGTCCATAAAGGTTGCTGGGGCATTGGTAAAACTAAATGACATGACTTAGAATTTAAAGTGAACATACTGAGTACGGAAGACTATTTCAAAATGTAACATTCTCTGACTCTGAGCTGATGATAGCCTGATCTGAGGTCTATCTTAGAGAAATAGTTGGCACCCTAAAGTTGTTCAAACAAGTCATCAATTCTTGGAAATAGATACCTATTCTTGACCATAACTTTATTGAGCTAACGATAATCAATTCACATTCTGGTAGAACTGTCTTTTTTCGCACGAATAAAACTGGTGTGCCCCACGGGGACACACTGGGTCTGATGAATCCTTTATCTAGGAGATCCTTCAACTATTTTTTCAGTTCTGTGAGTTATACTGGTACCATTCTATATGGTAGAGTAGATTCAGGCTGAGTATCTAGAAGAAGATCAATGCTGAAGTCTTTTTCCCTTTCGCGAGGAACTCCTGGAAGATCTTCGAAAGAGACATCTGTGTATTTATTTGCTGCTAGGATTGATTCAAGACTGGGAGTTTTGGAACTAGATTCCTTAACTCGAAAAAGATATAGACACATCTCTTAGATATCATTTTCCATGCCTGAAGGTAGGAAACAAGCTCACCTATAAAAGCTAAAGTACTACCCTTCATCTCTAGGATGATTTCATTTAGAAACTTAAACTGGACAATTTTGTTTCTACAAGCGACTGTGGTATAAAAAGAATGAATCTAATCCATGTCGAGAATGACATTGAATCCATTTATCTCTAATTTGACTAAGTTTGCTAAAGTGACTTTTTGAGATACCATAATCGGACAGTTCCTGTACACCCATCAGTCTATGATAGTTTTACCCACTGGGGTAGAGACTGAGAAGGGATCTTATAGGATTTCAGGACTGACTCTAAAATCAACTGCTATATAAGAAGTAACAAAAGACAAAGAAGCTCCTGGATCTAGCAAAGCGTGTACATGCAAGTGAAAGATCTGTACTGTACCAGTAACTACATCAGGAGTATTTTCCTGATCCTGTTAGGATTGAAGAGCATAGAGTTGATTTGGGAATTGCCCACTAGTAGCACTGAAACTGGCACACTGCTGATTTGGGTGATCGGACTGGGTTGAGGAACGGTTATGCTAACCCTGAGGACCTGGCTGTGGACAATATTTGACTCTGTGGCCTGGCTTGCCACATCTGAAACACACATCACTGCCAGCTCTACAAACACCCTTGTGATTCATATGCCTGGGTGGGACAATAACTTGCTGATTACTCTAAACTACTACTGAATAAGATAAAGTAAGAGAATCGATTCTGAATTCATCATGAAAGACATGCTCGTCCAGGGAATCTGCCTAAACGGGAGGAGGTGCCGACTGATTCCCAATTATTCTTTCGTTAGTCCTTTTGAGAGACATGTTCTGTAATAAAACGGAGAATAGATTAGACCAGGAGTTAAATTTGAGCTCATGCTCACTGGCACGACATGAATACTGAAAGAGGGGAAACTGATCCTAAAATATCTCATAGCCTCCTGTCCATAAGTGTGGTGCACAACATACCCAGGCATAAGACTCTACTAGATATGGCTTTTCAGACTTTCTAGGACACTGTTGAACCTTTTATCTGATACCAAGTTTGTAACTCCTCAAATATGGTACCCAAAATACTACATGGTGCTCATGACCCCGAAGGACCACAAGCTAACCCATGACTAATATCTGTACTTGAGCACTGCATAATATACTGTATAAATATGGAATATAATTTGTAAGGACATAAGGTTCAAAACTATAACATGTCTAACAAAAAAATATCTGAGCGGTTATAGAAATACCCAAAATTGAAATAAACTATCTAAACATACTGTAGTCTGAAAGCCTCTAAATTGTCTGAAGAGCTGATAGGACATGAACCCAACTAACTCCAAACTACTAAAATAAATAAGTACTGAAGGAATAAAATAATCAAATAATAACATCCTCAAATGATGAGGACTCACTGCTAACTCTGACTGCTGACGCTGGGATACTACTGATGCTCTGGAGTTCATGGTTCTGAACCTATGGTATAAAACACCATAGCGCAAATGAGTCAGTACAATTGAATATAGTAGTATACAAGTGAGGTAGGTTGAATGCAAAAGGGTTCTTATGCATGAACAATACTAACTGACTGTATAAAATGAACGTGAGAATACATGCTTGAATATGTAATTGTAACTAAAATCGTGACAACACAAATTTCTGATTCTAAATACTGATAACATGAATTTTTGATAACTGATATAACTAATACTGAGCAACTGTGTCTGACAGTCAAGGTTCTGATGGAACTAACTGAGTTTTGTACTGAGTTGGGTGACTGTATCTGACAGTCTTAAGTTCTATAGAACTATCTAAGTTTTATTACTGAGACTGAGTAACTGTATCTGATAGTCCTGATTCTATTACTAAAACTATGGGATAATTCATATAACTGACATGCCCTTAATCAGCAAATATAGCTGAGTTAGGGTCCAATTTGTAACCTCAATTGGAAGGGTATCAATACCGTGGCACTTGTAAGGACAAGCTGTGAGTGACCTTTATCTAATAGTGTCCCTAAAAGAGAATTATGGGACCCTTATCTGACAGTGTTAATCCACCTCATCAACTCTCAACTGATCGTGTTGATGTTTCAACCTATGTTGGATACATAGTTTTTGAATGCAAGGGTTTCTTCTAAGAATCATACCCTCTGCTGACAGTGTGTGTTTCTATCCTTGGGTTTACTCGGTGCTGAGTCCTACTCCCATCCGAATAGATACTGAACTGGACTGGACTGATTTTTTACTGATTGTATTAATTAATTATCCTTAACTGAGTTCACTGGATTCTGTTGACTGATGGAATACTACTGAGATCTGATAACTGACTGAGATTTCTGAGATTTTTGAGTACTGAGATTACTGAATTACCGACATTACTGAACTGATACTGAATTTACTTAATTTTCCTAAGTCATGTGATGGACTAAATTTTACTGATCATGGCCTGACTAAGAGTATCATGAAAACTGATACTAACTCTAGAAACACAGCTAAATTGTTGGATATTAAATACCCCCAGGACTCGATAGCATAATAAATAAATCATGGCACAAGATTTAAAGATCAACAATGGCAATATGTTCATCATTCTTTCATTAAAGCATTTCCAACGAACACTTGTAATACGTTACTTGTACATGGAAGAGAAATACACACTAGCGTACTATAGCATGATATTAATTCATTCTCATAGACAATTTATCAAAAACTTGCATGATACAACTTACACATAAAATAGCATGGCATAAGTTCTTGTTCTAATTAACCCGCAAGGGAAATTCATCAGACACTTAGTTAGCATAACATATGCACATAATGCGATTCAACAAATAGACATCATAATTCACATTCCTATTGAAAAATTTCAAGGGTTAAACATGGTTTAACATAATACTACACATATATCAATTTACTTCACATAGATATTGTGATTAAATCATGAAATAGAGAACCCATTAATGTAATAGTCATGAACACACTCAAATTAAATCATGAAATTCACCCAAAACATTATCTTGAATTTTGAAAAGGTTTCTTGGACTCCTAAGGGGGAAGGAGCCCTTGGATGAACACTTGACATACCTTAGTTGGTGAATTCTTGATGGTTGATGGTGAAATTTCTTGGAAATTGATTCTTAAATTTATAGTCCTAGGGTTTTTTTCTTAAGAATTTTGTGAATAATGAATATGATTAGCCAAAAGAGGGCTAAGCTTTATGTTATCAGGACTGAAGGGCATAGGGAAAAAGACTTAAATAACCCTAAGGACACGACTTTTAATGACTAAAAACTGGGCATCGATGCTATAAACGATGCGGTGCATTGATGGCATTGATGCAATACCTAACGCGTCACACCATGATCACACCAAGCCTCAGTAGTTTAGGCTCTGGCAACCTACAACAATGTTAACCAACATGATAGGCGATGCTATGCGCCAAGATTGCATTGGTCCACTATTTTAGGAAAACAAAAATGGTCTAAACGAGGTCCAAAAAATCCAAAACTTATCCAGGAACACCTATTTACCTCTCTGATCATGAATTAACAAAAATACGGACCATTAAAGGATATTAAGGTGGCAAAATAAGATTTCCAACTTTTGAAAGCTAAAAATAAACTAAGTCTGAGAACTTCACGTGAATTTTCTAAGTGTGGGACCCCCTTGACAAGCTTAAAGGGCTGATTTATGCTTAAAAATTTTAAGGGGTCTTACAGGTACCAAGTAAGGTTATGTGTTCCTGATGTAGATGGTTTGCATAAGAGGATCTTATCTGAGGTGCATGAGTCACTCTATGTTGTTTATCTCAAATTGATAAAAATCTATCATGACCATAAGGAGATTTATTAGTGGAACAATATGAAGAGGGATTTGGTTCATTTTATGGCCAAATGCAGGGTGTGCTGACAAGTAAAAGTTCAGTACATGAGGCCCAGAGGATTGTATCAAGAAATTAAGCTTCCTGAATATGTGATCAACATGGATTTAATTACCGGTCTCCCTTAGTCTTGGAATTAATTTGATTCAATTTGAGTCATCATGGATAGGATGACCAAGTCAACTCACTTTTTGCAATTGAGGACTAACTTCTTGACTGAGGATTATGCAAGGTTTTACCTCCAACATATTTTAAAGTTGAATTGGGTTCCTATTTGTATCATCTCCAATCATGGTACATAATTTTCATATCACTTTTGGAGGTCATTTTAGAAGGAGTTGGGGACTAAGGTAATTTTGAGTACTTTTTTTCAACCATAGTCAGATGGGCAAGCATAAAAGACTATTTGGACATTGGAGGATATACTTCATGTATGTGTGATTTACTATGGTGGTAGTTGAGTTGAGAACTTACCTTTTGTAGTGTTTTCTTACAACAATAGCTACCACTCTAGTATTAGGATAACTCTATTTGAAGCGTTTCATAGTAGGAGTTGTAGGTATTCTATTGGATGGTTTAAGCATAGTGAGGTAGATATATTTGGGCTGGATTTGGGTCACCAAGCTATGGGGAAGGTGAAGGTGATTAAATATAGGATTAAGGCTGTCCAAAGTCATTAAAAGTGTAGATGTAAGGCGAAGAGACTTGGAGTTTGATGGTAGAGGTAGGGTGTTACTGAAAGTATTTCCCATGAAGGAAGTGATGTGGTTTGGGAAGAAGAGAAAGCTTTATTCTCGGTTTGTGGGTCCTTATATGGATTTGAGAAGGGTTGGTAATATTGCCTATCAGTTGAAATTTCCTTTTAGTTTAAGCTCCATTCACTTGATATTCCTGTCTCTACGTTGAGAAAGTGTATTTATGATCCATTAAAAATTGTGAATACTAAGGACATTGGTATTTTGGATTCTCTATCTTATGGAAAGATCTCGATTGAGATCTTGGATTTCTAGGTTCTTCGGTTGCAAACCATGGATGTGGCCTCAATAAAGGTTCTATTGAAGAACCATAAGGTAGAAGAAGCTACATGGGAAGATAAAGAGGAAACGAAGTCCAAGTATCTATTCCAATTTTTTGCTTCGGAAATTCATGTGAAAGGTATGTGTTCTTCGTAAATTCTTTATTTTCTAACTTAGTTAAAGGTCAGAGCTGAGGTGTAGAGGTTTAAATTATGCTTGTACTACCTTGTTCTATCATTCGGGGTCAAATGATCGAAGTGGGGGAGAATTAAAACACCCTTGGTTTCATTCTTGGAAATTTCCTAAGTATTAAGCCATCTTTTCTTGATATGACTCAAGATACGAGTCGTATGATGAGGGTACAGGTCAGGTGACCCAACTCATAGGATGTTAAGTGTTTGGTGGTCAAGTTTCTATTATGTTTACGGTTTGGTGGTACAGGTCGTATGGTTGGTGAAAGTTCATTGGTTTGGTCCTTTACTTAATCTGAAACTTAGTAACTTGACTTGGCTCTGACTAACAGTGGCTCACTAGGAGCTGTGAGAAAAGGGTACGAGTGGTAAGGTGTAATCATACATTGTCCAGTGTCCAACCCCTTTGATTCTTTCTTGGATATGACTTATGGGTACTACTCGTAATTTGTGGTTAAATGTAGGGCAAGGGGAGTCACATATTTGAAAGAATATGATGTCCAACTTTCTATCCTAGCTACGACTAGATGGTACCACTCATATGGTATGTGTGTAAGTAGAGGGGTCCAATCATACCCACCTATAGGAATATTTACAGTCTAAGTTGGGGGTATTCTGGACATTTTCTCTCGAAACATCTTTTGACCCCATTACTTAAAACACTCTTAGGACTTTATTAACCTATTATTCCCAAATCAAACACTCTCAAATTACTCTTAAATCTCTCTCAAGCTCTTGGTTCAAAAAGAGGCTAGGGTTTCCTCAAGGTCGTCAATTAAAGCTCTCAAAGGTAGTTTCTCTCTATCTTCTTTTGTATTTAAGGCATGTTACTCCTCCCTCATTGTTAGTTCAAACTAAAATCATGTTTTTACTTAATGTTTTTGATGGCATTATTATGGGTTTGTGTTGGTTTTGAAACATGTGTTTGAGGCTTTGGTTACTAATGATTGGATGATATTTTCCCATGTTCTATTTATGGTTTATCATGTTATAATGTTGGTTTGAACATGTGATTACATGGGAATGGTTAATTGGTTCTTTCTTTTAGTTTTGGAAACTATGTGCCATCAACATGTTTGTTGAAATACAGAGAATCTTTTTGCCACATAGTTTGACTTTTATTAAAAATTTTGCATTGCATAAGACGGTAATGGAACCTAAATTGGTTTAAATAGTTTTAAATATATTGAAAAGACCTTGGTGGCTATGGTTTAGTTTAATTTTAAAGTTGTGGGGTACATGGGAATCCCTTAGGTGTTGGCTAATGATATTGCTTGGAATCTGTAGTCGGTATGCCGATACCACTACATAATGCCTTAGTAATTAACTCTAGAATTTGTTGTTTGGGTATGTGTTAAAGGTTTTAATTGGGCAATAATATCAGGTTGGGATAGCTAACAATGAAGGTGTGAGTCTGATGGATGGACACTGGAAGCTCATGTTTGCTGACATAAGGGTTGTTCATGGTGACGATATTCTTGTGAGGTACTCATGAATCGCCAGAGTTGTACTTATATATATATATATATCATAGAGGGGGAACGGTACACAAGAATTTCCGGCCATTATGATATCTCCAGTTTGTGCAGCTAAGGGTACACGGGAATCCCTGACCACTATGATATCTCCAATTCATGCAGCTATATTCACTAGGGGCCATTTAGGGGGATAACACTAGACCCATATAGCCCGTGGGTGGTTTTAGGATGTTCAAGCTACACAGCCTAAGTTAAAGTTCAAAATGCATAATAAACCCAGTTTCCTTTCCCGGCATGGTGTGTATATATATATGTATGTGTTTGCATATGTCTATTTACTTTGGTTTTAAATAATGACATAATTTTATCCTTATTCCTTAGTATATGCTAGCATTCACCCGCTAACCTATCTTTGGATAATATATCCCCACACGATGCAGGAACATGCCATACTACTCCTCCTGCTCAGTGACTTAGATTCGGGGGTAGCTTAGATTCAGATTAAAGTGGTTAGCTTTCATGCTCCGTAATACTCTATTTCATTTTATTGATATTTCTATATACTTTTGATTATTTCTTGGACTTTGTTTTGGCTATGGTTGGGGGCATGTCCCAACCGGATACTCTTTGTTTTCGGTTAAAGGCTTTGTGTGACAACTTTGGGCATGGGAAGTTTCGGTGTTAGTGTCATCCTTGGCATTGGTATTAGTATTACGGTTGATAGTAGTTCGATACTTGATTCTATTATTTGTTGGTTATGGTTATGAATTCTATTATTGTCTTTGAGTATTAATTTTTTTATCTTGTTATATGTTTAGAATTCACCTAATATAAGGTGTTGGGCATTATGATTGGGTATTGGTGGTGGTCTCCAGTCCCGATTAAACTTGAGGCACCCGACATGACTAGGCCCTGGTTTGGTTCGTGTCACAAGCCTATGTTATTTTATGCATATTGTTGAACTTCATTGAGAGCATGGGTGTTTGATGTAGTCCTTGTATTTACATGAGTTATGATATTGTTAGAGATGGGACTTCTTTGTTGTGAGGGTACATGGGTTATATCGTTAACTACTTATTTATTCGGGTAGTGTCTTCTGCATATATGCTTGGTTGTTTATTTCTAAGCTATTGCTATTATTTGATTTCTTTTGTGTCATGTTGTTTTACTACATGAATCCACACAGTTGTTTTAAAAATTGTGAATAGGAGTATATAAGAAATTTGAGCTAAAATGAGTTGACTATCATAGGTTCCTTAGGTTTCCTTTAGTTAAGCATCATATTTGTTTAATTTGTGTTAGTTGCCTGAGGACATGCAAATGTTCTAAGTTGAGGGTGTTGATGTGCCTTGGTTTTATGGAACTTTCGATGCTTTAGAAAAGAAAATTGTGCAAGTATTTAGGGTTTTTTTGTTAGATATGATGTGCTTCTGTGTTGATTTTGCAGGAAAACAAAGTCCGGGGCAAAGAATGAAAAAAAAATTAAGATGTGCTAAAAAGATTACCCACAAGTCAACCTACGGCATGTTGGTAGTACCTATGAGCAGTAGGTAGTCACATGGATTGATGTTCTAAAGATAGCTAATTAAAGTATGATTCTCACAAGCCTACCTACAAGTAGTAGGTACAACCTATGACCTATCGTTTGCCTCATAGGTCAAAAAGTTCTGCGACCCAAGGCACGATCCGTGGGTTATACCTATGACTCAACCAAAGAAACATGAGTAGATGCTGAATCTGGATTCCTACACTATTTAACATAGGTTATCTTTTGTATCTATAAATATCCTTTGGATGTTTTATTATTAGTTTACGCATTTAATACACTTGACATTATTTTGAGTTTTGACATACATTATTGATCTTGAAATTATTGTTCTTTGTTTTTTTGGGATTACAATTAATTTGATGTCTTGGGTTTTCATTCTTATTTGTTGTAAGTTCATCATTATTTTATCATCTGTTAACTCTATGCATGTTTTTACAACCATGAGTAGCTAAACCCCATAACCAGGGTTGTGGGAACCCTAATGGATTAACAAAGCAGGTAAAGTGCAAAGTCATTCTGGAAAGGTGTTCTTGCATGTATTGGGATTTCTTTTGATTTAATTTTTTTCGTAATAGTTGTAAATGTTGGAACTTGCTCGTATTTGATACTTGCTGTAGATAGAGGTAGATATGAGGAAAAGTAGATCAAAATAGTGATTTGAACCTATCAATCATAATCTAATTAACTTTAGACCGAGAGGAGATAGTTAATCTGAGATCATAAAACAATGATTAGTAATGTGACACTCTGAGACCAAGAGAAAACGATGGAATACACCTAAACCAAGGTCAAGAGATGGTTAAGTGATACATAACTTGTTAGATTTTGTATGTAAGGCACCAAAATTGTTTGAGAAGCACGAACAGTGTGAGATGATTTAGTCAGGGGAAACATAATCATTGTGACCATCTCATATTCATAACAACCCTAATTACCCAACATTGCTACTGTTACTCTTACTCTCAAACTATACTATTTTTACTTTTTGAAATTGTAATTACATCAGCAAGATCTTGATAGAGTTTTGACCTATTCCTTGTGGGATCGACCCCAACCTAATTGGGTTCTATATTTAAAAAGTGACTGCTTTATACTTTTTAAGAGGTTTAATTTAGGTGACATCATTCAGTATGGCTAATTGCCTATTTGTCCAATGGAATTTTCATGAGGTATTTGTATACTTCTTTATTTTCTTCCTTAATTTACCATATCAAAGCTTCAAACTTCCTTACTTGATGAGCCAAAAAAGCACTCCATAACATATCATTGAGGTTCCTATTTGGAAATTGAGATTGAAAGTTACTCTTAAGACGCCTTAGACAAAATCGATGAAAGGCCAAAGACTTCTAAAAACACCACAAATCCAGTAAAATATGCAAGTTTCCTTTTGTCCTATCATATATAATGCATACATCTTCTCTATCCTTGATCACATGTGCGCTTAGTTGTCTAAAAAACCATTTCCATGACTCTTTTGACTCCTTGTCAACAATAGTAAATGTTAGAGGAAGAATGTTATCATTTTTATCAATTCAACTAGAATTAATAATTTTTTCTCATATTTATCATACATATGAATTTCATCTACTTAAATAACAAGATGACAAGTTTAGAATCTATCAATGCATGGCTTGAAAGCCTAAAATACAAACTTGAAAGTTTTTTACCTCTAGCAAACTCATTGACTCTTCATATTTTCATTCTACAACAGATCCATGATTAAAGTGCTAAAAAGCAACAAAAAGCTTAGGAAGCTTACTAAATGATTTTTGAAAATCACCATACACCAATTTAAATGAGCATTATAGCCTAGTTGTAACACCCGTGTATATGACAAAGTTAGCATCAATGAAGGTATTTAAACTTGAAAAGTAAGGTGGTTTTTGAGCTTAAATGTTAGAGGTGAGTGTTAAGTTTAAATAAAAGAATTAAAGTGTCCTAGTGTATATAAGTTTAAGTTAACATTTTAAGACTTAGGATATGGAATTTATAAGTGAGTTACTTGCGTGACTTAAATTAAGCTATTAGGTGAAAAGTAGGTGCATCACCTACTTTGAGTTATTGACCAATATAAGAACTAAGTAGGTTTATCACCTACTAAGACTCCCTTGACTAGATTATTGGGACAAAGACACTACCACCTACTTTAATTAATTTTGGTACAAACTAAAAGAAAGAAAAGAAGAAGAATGCAGCGAAGGCCCAATAGTTTTAGAACCACAAAGCCCAAGCCAACAGCCAAGTAGGTGCATAACCTACTTAGATTATTTGACCAAATTAATATATAAAGTAGCTTCATCACCTACTTAAGGTAAATGGACCTTTTGACCAGCTTAATAGATCAAGTAGGTGCATCACCGACTTTGACTACTTGACTAGCTTAAGGAACCAAGTAGGTGCATCACCTACTCTGACTACTTGACTAGCTTAAGGAACCAAGTAGATGCATCACCTACTTGAAATTTTTGACCAAAAATAAATATATGGTCCAAATTAAAGTGGGAGAGGCGGTCATGAAGGGTCATTTATAGACCAAGATAAGCATAGTAAGGTTTATGGTGTCATATAAGTTCTAAAGTATTACTATATTGATGTCGCACTTATTTCCTATATCATTGTTCTTTTCTTGATCACATGTCTTATTCTATTGGTCCATATCTCCAAAGCTCAATAATGTTATGACCACCAAAGAACAATCTCAACAATTAAACAAATAAGGTAAAGTGAATTTATGCATTTATGGGTGGCAGCTCAGGAGTTATAATACCTAGCATGGGCCAATCCCAATCTATGTATTGATGGGTGCTATTCCAGGGGTGGAAGGAACACCTAGCATAAGTCAATCCCAATATTATAGGTGGTATCCTAGGGGTAAAAGGAAATCCTAACATTGGTGAATCCCAATTTATGTATTTATGAGGACCGTATACCAGGGGTTAAAATGCCTAGCATGGGTTATCCATTTTAACCATTGATCAACTGGCCATTTCTAATGTCTTACAAAGTTAATAGTGCAAATAACATTAAAGAAAAGAAATAATGTAATTTACATGACTCTACAAGTATAAGCAAATGTGGCCTTCTATCATTATCCAAACAGTTGTACCTGGTTTCACTTGAGCTCTTTGTTTACATATGGTTACTTTATGACTTACATATTCAGTACATGCTTTCATATGATAAGGTCCTGGCCCGATCTAAGCTTATATTGTCTATATCTTAGAGACGTTATAGATATTGTTAAAGTAAAGCGCATCGGTGTCTTATTCTCTATTAGTCAAGTCCCCAACGACTAAGTCATGTATATCTACTATTGCTCTATCTATGTTGGTCTTTTATCAAGGAGTATTACCTATACAATTTAAAGCCTTATAACTATTATAGTTACATACATAGTAATCTCAAAGTATAAGTTGGTTCTATTGAGCCTTAAGGGAATCAATTGCATGTCCATCTCAATATGATGTAAGTCGTGATAGAAGTGGTATCAGAGAAAGTCATCCTGGGGAGTCTACACAACCATGTTGAGTAGAGCCTTATTTATGAATATTTTGCCCACCACATTTATAATTAGGGGGTTACTTATACATTTAGGAAATGTGACCTTCCTTTATAATCTAAATCATTCGGTAGAGTTGTTATAAACTATATTTGTGTAAATAGAATGACACATGGCTTGTAGGTTGTCCCTACTATCGTTAAGGTAAAAAATGGCAAAGGTCTAGTATTTTATTAGAGTTAATCTTCAAGCCAAGGTTTCATGATATTAAAAAATTAGAAGAAAGAGTTTGTAGAGGCTCTACATCACTTGCATCCACATTTACATTTGTACCACTTGAATCATCTTGACTAATCTGAGCGAGATATACAAAGGTCATTCATATGCTACACAATAAATTATTATTCAGCCATAGATATTGGTTGTATTTCCTATTATATCTTCTTAGAAGGGTGTGATCACTTAATGAGACCAGGATTTCCTCAAAGATAACTCCTTTGGTGGTTATAGGATCTAATCATATAGGGGATATTCAGTACTTTATAAGTAATAGATATAGAAGCTTTAGGGTTATGTGTGTATTAGAAATTAAGTTGTTGATTTAGCTTTGTACTACTTAAAAGATGTGGAAGTGGTATAGTGAGTAGGTGAATATACTATAATGGTATTGGTTAAAGATACTCCTAATGGTCCAATAGATCATATTGCACAGATGCTTACTGGTGATCCTAAATATGTTAGTAGTTGGAATTATAAGATATATGTTTATGACCACCTCAAATAGGTTAATTATTTGATCCTTTTTATGGTTAGAAAATTTTGAGGATAAGTGATTCAATTATTTCATATATAAGTATATGCATAATAGTGCTATGTTATGATCTATGTTTTGATTATAGAAAAGAACGTGATTAAAGATTAAGGTTGTAAATGTTGATGGTTAGAAATTAATGATGATCTATTAAAATATTTAGAGTAGATAAAGGCAAAGTGTCAATTAATCACTAGTAGGAGAGTATTTAGTTGCATATGAAATAAGGGAGAATGACATTTTAATATCGGAGGATAGAGATATGAGTTGATTAAAGTTTCCTAATTGTACAAGGACACAACATATTTGAGTACTAGAAGAAAAGGTTCTATAGGTTGTGTCTTATTAAAGAGAATACTTACTATATATGTGACATAATAAAGAGATATTGACTCTTTACTTTAACCTGTTGCAAGGATGCATTCAAATTTATTCCTGAAATAACTTCTTATTAAACTTTTGATAGATGGGAATTGGGAAGTCGTTTTAGTATCAATGTAAATTTTATGTCTAGTTAATAGCTACAAGATAGAGAGTGCAATTAAAAGGTGGCTTTGTTAGTAAAGAAATTCACCTAATGTGGTACCCCAAAGGCACTTGCATCATTTATATTAAGGAAATATGGTTCTTACATATACATAGTGAATACTATCAGTGGATTATATTTACTATAAGTTATAGGTATCGCTTATTCATTTGATTTCCCACTGCCAAAATTTACTTGTTTATGTTTTATGATGTCCTCAAGATTAACTTGTTGATTTGTTTTCTCTAACCTTAATAAGGTATCACTTATATTTTATGATGTATTATGGACCAGTAACAAAAATAAAGTTCTCAACGAGACACTCCTATAGATGAACTGTGCATAATTTTCCCTTTATATCTGCCCTATTTTTATATTAACTTAGAAAGTAGCCAAGCTCTGGTGATTAGAATATGTATAAGAAGAATTATTAAGGCTAAAATACACAATGGCAAAATTGCATATACTTTAAGATGTGTAAAGAAATATGGGATAAACTACATACCTGTGGTTTAGAACCAGTGATGATATGCTTTTCACTTAAGATAGAGTAGAGTGGTTCTATAGGATGCCACCTAGTTTCCAAGATTTCAGTTGCTTATATAATTATACATGCTACGTATCCTATAGATTATCTATTTGTAACTTATATAACCTTTGAGGATTATTTTCTCACATGATAAATATGTCATAGAACAATTCCATGTAGGTGTTGATTGCTTCATAAAACCTTTACTTATTACTATATGTTTTAAAGGAACTTTCCCTATAAAATATACAACAACAACAACAACAAAAAACCCAGTGTATTCCCACATAGTTGGGTCTGGAAAGGGTAGAGTGTACGTAGACCATACCACTACCTCCGCAGAAGTAGATTGGTTGTTTCCATTAGACTTCCAGTTTAGGACCGATTATAGTATGGCAAATCACAAAACATAAATGCGTATAGACTAGTACATTATGCAAAATAAACTAACACCAGTATTTACAATGTAATATAATAACCACCTGATACTACTAAAGACAATCTAACTGAAAACATAGACATCATTTAATACCCATGAACAAGAAACTTCAAACACAAATAACGAAATGCTCCCACCCCCAACTCTCTACCCTAATTCGCATCCTCCATACCTTTCTATCAAGGTTCATTTCCTATGTTAGCTATAAATATTCTATGTCATGCCTAATCACCTCCCTCTAATATTTTTTTGGCCTACCTCTACCCCATCTAAAACCATTAGCCAATGACTCACACCTCTGCACTGGGGCATTAAAACCCCTTCTCATCACGTTCCCAAACCAATGTAACAGCACTTCTCATATCTTGTCCTCCACTAAATCCACCACCACCTTCTCTCAAATAATCTCATTCCTCAGTATATCTTTCCTGTTATGGTCACATATCCATTACAACATCCTCATCTCCGACACCTTCAACTTCTATATGTGGGAGTTCTTTAATAGCTAATACTCCACTCCATACAATATAGCCAGTCGGACTGTCACTCTATTGAACTTACCTTTAAGATTTGGGGGAACCTTTTTATCATATTAAACTCCTAAAGCGATCCTCTATTTCAACTACCCTGCCCCAATATGATGCATGACATCCTCATCAATCTTGCTATTGCCCTAAATCATAGACCCCATATACTTAAAACTCTCCTTTTTCTGAATGGACTGAGATTCCATCTTCATAACCACATCAGCCTCCTACGATATATCACTAAAATCACACCCTAAGTACTCTATCTTGGTCCTTCTCAATCAAAATTATTTAGAATCAAGGGTCTATCTCTAAATCTCAAACTTATAATTAACTCCTTCCCAAGTTTTGGCAATCAATAAAACATCATCAACAAATAACATACACTAAGGAACCTCCCCTTGAATATGCCACATCAACATATCTATTATCAAGAAAAATAAAAAAAGGGCTAAGAGTCGATCCCTGGTGCAAACCTATCAAAACTATAAAGTGCTTTGATTTACCTCATTCCCTCCTTACACAAGTATTTGCGCCATCATACATATCCTGAATCACCCTAGTATACAACACGAACATACTTCTAACCTCCAAGAACCTCCACAAAATGTCCCTGGGAACTCTGTCATAAGCTTTTCTCAAGATTAATAAAAACTATGTGCAAGTCCTTCTTCCTCTCCTAAAACTACTCCACTAATCTCCTCACAATGTAAATAGCCTTTGTAGTCGACTGACCTGGCATGAAACCAAACTAATTCTCAGAGATAGGCACGATCCTTCTTAGCCTTAACTATCTCTTGTTATTATATAGAGGAATCATTGTACTCCACCTCCAAACTTCAGAAATCTTTGCCACCCTAAAATGATGTTAAACAACCTTGTCAGCCACTCCAAACATGCCATACCTGTGCTCTTCCAAAAATCCACAAAAATTTTGTCTTTCCCTATCACCCTACCACGATGCATCCTAAGAATAGCCCCCTTGAACTCCTCCGCCTTGATATGCCTACAATATCCATAATTGAGACACTTCTCATAATTCTCCAAGTCCCCCAACACAAAACCTTTGTCTCCCTCATCATTCAAAATTTTATGAAAATAGGACTTCCGCCTCTTCTTAATGAGGGTATCCTTAACCAACACTGTACCATCTTCTTCCTTGATGCATTTCACTTGGTCAAGGTCATGATCCCTCTGCTTCCTGGCCTTGGCAAGCCTATACAACTTCTTATCCATACTTTTCACCTCTAAAGCCCCATATAAGCTCTCAAAAGCTATTGTTTAAGATGTCATAATTGCTAATTTAGCCTTTCTCCTAGATAACTTACACTCATCCTTATTCATTTGTCTCTTCTCATCATTCTTGATATCAACCAACTTATCATAAGCTACCTTCTTATCTTTCAGCTTCCTCTTAACCTCTTTATTCCACCACCAGTCCCCTCAATGCTTGCCATATCAACCTCTTGATACACCTAATATCTCTCCAATAGTCTTATTAATGAAATTAGAAGTCGTCTCCTACATACTATCCACATCCCCTCTACTCTCCTAAGCCTCCTAATCTTCAACTTCTCCCCCATTTTCAAAGCACTATCCAAAGTCAAGTTACCTCACTTAATACAGGGTCAAGCCTCCACACTCCTGTTATTTCGGCCCTTGTTTATTACCAAGTCCATCACCAACAACCAATATTGAGTGAAAAGATTCTTGCTAGGTACAACCTTGTAGTCTATTAAAATTGCTCTATCACCCTTCCTAAGGAGCAAAAAGTCTATATAAGTCTTGGCTACCAAACTATAAAAGGTAAAAAGATGTTTCTCCCACTTCGGGAAGCTCAAATTTACCACCCATAACCAAAAAGCATAGCAAAATCCAAATGACAAACTCCTTCTGTATTCTCATCCATAAAATTACAACCGCCATAAACATCATCATACCCTCTCGATAAAGACACAATATGTTTGTTGAAATACCCTCCAACAAAGAACATATCTATTCTCGAAATGCCTTTATCCACCTCATCTAAAGCCTTTCAAAATCTTTTCTTCTCCTCCTAATCCAAAGATGCTTGCAGAGTGTAGGCACTAATAACGCTAAATAAACCCCCCAAAACTAACCTAATCGACATCAACCTATGTTTCACCTACTTAACCTCCACCACCTGCCCATAAAGCTCCTTATCTACTAAGATACCTACCCTATTCCTATACCTCATGCTACTCGAGTACCACAACTTATACCTATCAAAATCCCTTGCCTTAAAGCCTACCCATTTGTTTTCTTGGACACACGTTATACTAATCTTTCTCTTCCAATGACTTTTCATGAGATCTATGGACTTACCTTGAATAGTCCCTATGTTTCAAGACCCTATTCTCAACTTTGACTCTCTCTTACCCCACCTAACCCTACTACCTATGGTCCCCAACTGCGAACTCGATCCTATACCCTTCTCTAACCCATCTCTAGTACCCACCCTTACCCTAGACCCTATTCCTGACCCCCTCCCTTACCTAGAACATGACCCTAGCTTATCATTGACCACTACAGCCAATACTCAACAAACAAAAAAGAAAAAGCGAGCAAATATGCAAGGCTATGAAACACAAAGAAAAGGCAAAAAGACTCAAAGGTAATATTAAGATAAATCTATAGGGGAAAATCCATAAATAGTCACCTATACTTACGGCCACAATCACTATCCAGTGTGACAACCAACTATAGATTTTACTTATTACTTGCCACAAACCACTTGTCTATATTATATATACATCATGGATTAATGGCTCAAATGTTAAAGGAATTCTATATTACTTGCTCATGGGTCATAAGTACCACAAATCACTTGTCTGCATATTATATGTTTAATAGACTATATGCCTATATGTCAACATACTTCATATCCTACTTGTTTAATAATTACATGCCTCATAGTTTAAGCATTTGTCTATGTGACATATGCTCACTTGCTCATATTTCCTAAATTATTCTTATTCACATATTAGTATACTTATACAAGTAGAGTCCACCTACCCACAGGATTCACATTTCACTTTATTATAGGTAGAATTAGTGGTCACATGTTGGGTAGTGCTCACATTTAGTCCATTCTCTCAATTTGTTTTGCAGTCCACCTACTCATATATAATTTCTTGTAATTTATCTTCCTAAGTTACATGTCTTAGTTCATTTTCTCATATGCTACCTATCTTACATGCTCACATATTATCATCTTTTACAATTTACTTGCATATAGATCAATGTTTCTATAACACAAAAAACCAAGTTTGACATGCCTCTTATGTATATTATTTATATGCTAAATTTTCTTCATTATACCTTACTATTTATATTTAAACTAATCCTTTGTGTTGATTGCTATGTATCATAACTATATGTGATTTATTTTTCCAAGTGTTATATGCCTCCCTTATGCTTATTTACTTAAGCATTGAATATATTGGGATTATGTCCTCTATTTCATGGTGAAGTTGGGATCTTTACATGGAAAAAATTTGACACATATGTGAATTTTAACAGTAAGTGTACCTATAGATGGATGGCTAAGATAGTGTCCTATCAAGGTGCAAGGAGCAAAAAGTTAAAATTTCACATTAAAAATATATATGTTTTACAAGATTCACTTATTAATGGTCTCATCAGATTTGAAAAGAAAGAAAAGTTGTGCCCTTGGTGTGCTGGGTCTTAATGTATAGAGAATTGACTAGCAGGCGTAGGATAGACTACCTCCAGAGTTACATTTTGTACACCTAGTACTTCATGTGTCTGTGCAGTGTTAATGTATTTGCGACCCATAACTTATTATACCCACCGAGGGTATTGAATTCATAGAGGGTTCACTTGAATAAGTTCTAAATTCGATCCTTAACCTATATATTAAAGGTTGAAAGCCAAGAGATGTATCCTCTGGTTGAGTGTTATGTAGGATTCAAAGATCTTAAAAGGGGGAAGAGTGACCACTTGAGAATATGAGAACTCTACAAATTTCAATTATCCCTAGTATTCCAAGAAACTGTAGGAGATTCCAATATCACTTGTCTTGCTTAACAGATTATAAGTTTCATATGCATTTGATTACTTTTTGTAGGATCACTTAATTACTTGATCACTTGTTCACTTGCTCATTAGTTCATTTGTTATCATACGCACATGTCATATATTCATATGTTTCGTTTATATTTGGGATTCTTAAATTCCAAATTTTACACATCAAACTAGTTATACAAAAAAAAAAGAACAGATAAATGTGGGCTACAAAATTGTTTCACTTGACTATATACGACCGAGAGAAGCCTTACTCTTTATTTTATTAATTAATATACACATGTTTAAATATTATGCAAGGTTTGTATATATGTAGTATTGTAAGATAGTGTGTTTTGAACTATCTTATCTACAAGGGAGATATAGTAGAAAAACTTTTGGAGAAATTTTAGTGTCAATATTATTTTGATATAAATCTCTCATTCGAGGATGAATGATTTAAAGGGAGAGGGATAATGTAACACCCCGTATATTCTGGCACATATATGACTAAGTTAGAGTCAATGAAAGTGTTTTATCTTAAACAGTAAGATGGTTTTTGAGATTAAAGGTTAGAGGTGAGTGTTAAGTATAAATAAAAGAATTAAAGTTCCTAGTTCATATAAATATTAATGGACATTTTGACTATCTTAATAGAGAAAGTAGGTATATCACCTACTCGGACTACTTGACTAGCTTAAAGAACCAAGAAAGTGCATCACCTACATGGACTTTCTGATCAAAAAATAATGTCGGTCTAAATTAAAGAGAGAGAGGCAGTCATAAAGGGTAATTTATAGACAAAGATATGCGTAGTAAGGTTCATGATGTCATATATGTTCCAAAGTATTACTCTATTGATGTTACATTAATTTCCTATATCATTGTTCTTATTTCAATCACATGTCTTCTTCTATTGGTCCATTGCTCTAAAGCTCAATAATGTTATGACCACCAAAGAACAATCTCAACAATTAAAGAAACAAGGTAAAGTAAATTTATGCATTTTTTGTTTGAATCTCAAGAGTAATAATACCTAGCATGGGTCGATCCCAATCTATATATTTATGGGTTATATCCCAAGAGTTGAAGGAATACCTAGAATGGGTCAATCCCAATATTATGGGTGAAATCCAAGGGGTGAAAGAAAATCCTAGCATGGGCTGATTCCAATTGGTGTGTTTATGAGGACCGTATCCCAAGGGTTAAAAGTCTGAGCATTGGACATCCTCTTTTACCACTAATCAGCTGGTCATTTGTAATGTCTTACAATGTTAATAATGCAAGAAATAGTAAGACAAAGTAAATAATGTAATGTACATGATTCTACAAGTATAATCAAAGGACGTCATTGCCCATATAGTTGTACCTAGTTTCACTTGAGCTCTTTTTTTACATATGGTTACTTTATACCTTACATATTCAGTAAATTCTTTCATACTAACATCCTTCTTTGGGGACACTATGTTTTATGTCACAGGTATATGTATTCCAGCTAATAGCATTCCCTATAAAAAGCACATTTTACTCAATGGTTGTTGGTGACCTCCAGGTTGACTTAGGGCTTTGCCGAGTCTTTAACATGTATTTAATATTGTATTATATTTAAGGGTATGGTGTGGTCCTATATCATTCTAAGTTGATGTTGCATATTTCTTAGAGGCTTTGTAGATATTGTTAAAGAAAAGAGAAGTGGTGTCTTATTCTCTAGTAATCAGGGCCCCAATGGTGAAGTCATGTATATCTATGTGGGCCAATCTATGTTGGTCTTTTATCAAGGAGTCTTACCTATACAAGTCAAAGTCTTATAATTATTATAGTTATATACATAGTATTCACAAGGTATAAGTTGGTTCTCTCGAGCCTTTAGGGCATCGGGTACTTCTCCATCTCAACAGGATATGAGGCGTGATAGAAGCCACATTTTTCTATTTGTTACTTGATGACAAAATTTCTCATGAACCTTAGTAATGACATTTAATACTAATAATTTGAGATTTTTATGTATTTTATTTAGAAACAAAGATGCAACCAAATTGATATTTAAGTTAGTGTGATCAATAGTAAGACCTTTTGTCTCACATCTATGATTATCGAAATACTTCCTATCATCCAAAGGCTATCTCTAACCTTTCAGCCTCAAAGAAACCATAGACAGCCTAATTATTTATAAAACCTGCATCTCACAATCCGTAGTTTCTTGCTTGATGTTACAACCTTGAATTATTTATTTTTCTGAAACACGAAATCATCACAATTCATTTTAATTTATGTTTGCAGCTAAAACACTTTTCTTTTTTAAAGCTATTTTGAAACCCTCATATAAAATAGAACAACAGTTCATCTCAGATTCACATGTAGAGATAAAAATATCTTCTTCATTCTCCAATGTTGAAAAGGGAGGAAAATCATAATTTTGCATTTCAAACACAGTTTGATAAAATTGATAATGAATATTTGCACCAATATCATTTTGAGGTAAATCTTCACTACCACTAGTATATTTATTAGAATTACTTTCTATGGATTTACTTGATCCATCATCTTCTAAAGGTTCATCTTCCTCCAAAGTTCCATAAAAAATTTGAGCATGTGCATTAATACACAAATCAAAGATAGCCTTATCTATTTTGTGAAAAAAATAATGGATTACTGAAGTAGTGATGCACGAGATTTCTTATTATATCAAAAAAAAAAAATAAAGATCACACATCTTATCTCATATTGTCAGTGGATACTTTCAATATGTCCATAACTACTTGATCCTTTATCAAATGATCAATACATATGTTCATTAGGGCTTGTATAAAAAGATTGACGGATACCAGATGTTGCACTATATGCAAAATGAGGTTGATTGGTCGTGGTCTAGACTTTACATATATGTCCAAAAGCTTATAGCAATTTTATTTGAGAAATTTTGATAAATGACAAAAAAATAAAGCAAAGGCTGGTCATTCTAAAATTTAACCCAATGAACCATGTAATGTTACCTTGAAATGAGCATGGATATTTTCCAAAAATATCCATTTGAATTTTTTTCATTGTTTGTTCTCATTTTCTTAAGCAACAGTTCAATGTAGTTGGTTGAACTAAACATGTTAACAATCATTGTATTACCTTCGTTGTATTTGAATTCTTTTATTTCAAAAATTATTTCACCACCTCAATACAAATTAACCATCACATTTTCTTCAAATTAGCCATCTTTTCTGCTATACACAAAAATAAGCTATGTATTATAATTATTAAAATAGCAAAATAATTTTAATACATTACAAAAATATTGACTAGCCATCTTTATTTAAAATTTCTAAATGTTGTTTCAACAATGGGGCACATACACAAAAACTTTGCATAAAATTATAGAAATGTGTTAAACATACTATTCAAACCATATTTTATAATAATCTATAGTCACTTGATGGAATGTAGTTTGTTGTTAATTGTTATTGTACATCACATTTTAGAACTAAAACATTATAGGTAATAACATTTTATTGGTAAATGAATCGGCAAGACAACTTTGCAAGCATGTGATTTGATTTGATAGAATCATTACTCATGATAATATTTTTACCTTAAACACGATTATTGATAAAGACTTTAATGTCAAATTTCATTCAAAAATTCTAATATGACAGAGTTTTGAGTTGATTTGATAGTATCATTACCAGGAGTAACATTTTAAAGCTAAAATCTAATTCATAATGACAAATTTAATGTCAGATTTATATTGTAATGCCCTAGAAAATTTTTCTGTTAAGATCTCGAACGAAAATGTGTTGAATTCTGTTATTTATCGTGATTAATAATTTTTCTGTGTGGACTTTCTGGATATGCGACCCATCATCGCGTAGAGCATCGAATAATCTTTCCAACAATATGTGGATCATCCAAAATGGACACTCAAGAGCTGAGTTATGATCATTCCGATCTAACCATGAATAGTGGTGAACAGTAAATGTGCAAGAAAAAAATACTAAGGTCAGCAAAATTTTAGGGTCAACTTCAAAAAATCATAACTCCTAGTAAATAATGATATGGCTGATCTACTGTATATCAACAGAAACCTCTGAGAGTCCTCTTTCCAATGAAATTAGTTTCATCCAATTTGTCCATCAAAGCAAAAAGTTATGGTCGATCTACTTCAACCTATCAAAATAGTCCACTAAAGGACAGATTTGACATTATTTGATTTTTAAGGGTATTTTGGTCATTTCCACTCCAATCCATCTGGGTAAACCATGGATTTAAGTTCATTAAGAGCATTCAATAGCTTTTTTTTCTCCAAAATTTCCTAAGGCTCAAACCCCAACCCTACTACTCCAAATTTCATTCTTCTATGTCTCTTGATTAAATCGTAGAAATTTCAAATTGATTTGGGATTTGAGTTAATCATGTTAAGGGCTTCTAGAAGCACCCTTTATTTTCGTGAATAAAGTTCTAGAGTTGGAAGTTCATATTCATCATCCATTTTTAGGTATGTAGGGCTTTGAACAAGATTATTCTTTCGATCTTGTGCCTGGTATTTTTGTTGAATTACATTGACATGAGATTTTACATGTTTTACCATGAATTGAAAATATGGTATTATATCTTATATTATTGTCCCTGATCTATGGGATTATATCATCCGATATGTGTATGATGTTGAGATGGAATTATGTTGGTTATAGGAAACTCCCCTGTCCATAAGAGTCATGTTAATTTAAATATCGAGTCACTCCAAGTTTTGATGTGGTAAGTGAAGTTGCTTATGATAATCTATAATTATTTATGTGATTTTTCTCCTACATTTCCTATCTAAGATGTTATGAGTTGCATTATTCAATGTCACTCAAGCCAGGTCTGTCATTATAGTTTGTATGTACGTTTTTATGAAATTTATGATATTATTTATATTTTTCATGCACCCCCATATACTCAGTACATATCTTGTTCTAACCCACATATTTATCTATGGTCTACATTATTACCATGATGTAGGTTCAGGTACTCAACCGCAGATGCGACAGTGATATCCGAGTGCCACATATATATTCCTTCAGTGGTGAGCCCTCATGGTTCGAGGACCAAGTTGCTAGTTCTGGTGCTGTTGTTTTGTGATCCCTTTGGTTTGTTGATTCAGTTAGGGGTTTTTCCCAATGGATCATTGATTTTGTTGTTTAGAGGCTATGTCAGACTAGTGTATTGTTGGGTTGGTTTGTGTATAGTCATTCCATGTATGTATAGTCTAATGATAGTTCGTGCCATGTACGATGTGATATGATATGTTCTTATATATATATCCTTAACATAGTGTGTATGTTGTTGTGTTGGAACCCAAGGGTAGTGTTTTGGCTTAAAGGGTTAGCTTGAGGCTACGTGTAGCCTTGGGCATCGTGTGGCATCTCGGGATGATATTTTGGGGTGTTACAAACTTTGTATCATAGCCTAAGGTTGTGAAGAGTCCTAGGGAGTTTGACAAGCTACGTTACGTAGAGTCTTGAGCATCGGTATATAGCGCGCCACACCTATGATCAAGAGGTTGCGAGGCATTCTAGGAAAAGTTATTTCTTTCTTTCTACAATAGTCTATCATTCTTAAAATTGTTTCCTTCTACTGTTAATTCAGATATTCTTATGACAGAAAATGCCTCCATGTCGAGCTCGCAGAAATAACAACCGACCTCAACCCGTTGATCCGTTATATAAGACGGTATCCCATGCCAAATTTTGGGCAGCTTTTCAGATGCTAGCCCAGCAGTTACCACCAATACTCAGGACAACACTCCATCTCCGCAGGAAAATAATTCGGCAGTAGCACGAATTCATGACTTTATGTAGATGAATCCGCCAGAGTTTCATGGGTCGAGAGTAGGTGAGGACCCACAAATGTATGTTGATGAAATAAAGAAAATTACACAGATTATGCACGTGACCTAGGAAGAAAGTATGGAGCTGGCTTCTTATTGGTTAAAGGAAGTTGCCTATGACTGGGTGCACATATGGAATAAGGGTAGAAAAGAAGATATCGCTCCGGTGACTTGGTAATTATTCCAAGATGCTTTTTTGGATAGATTTTTTCCTCTTGAGTTACGGGAAGCTAAGATAGAGGAGTTATTAATTTGATACAAGGCTCCATGTCAATTAAGGATTATTGTCATAAGTTTAATCATCTATCAAAGTACGTTCCCAGTATGATGGCTGACTCGAGGACTAGTATAAGCAAGTTTCTAACTGGGGTGTCGAGTTATGTGGTGAAAGAATGTAGATTTTCTATGATCAACAAGGAGATTGATCTTCCTAGGTTAATGATTCATGCCCAACAGATTAAGTTAGACAAGATAAAAGAACAAGAAAGAGTAAGAGAGATTAAGAGAGTCAGATCAGAGCAATAGGGATCTGGTCAGACTAGATTCTCCGGAGGGAGTCGCCCTCAGTTTTAGAGACGTCCATTTATACCTGCGCCTTCCTCAGCTAGTGCTCCCATATATAGTGGCAGGCAGGAGCTAGGGAATAGGTTAATACCTTCCAGGTCTCATAATAGTGTAAGCAACCAGCCTTATCCTCCTTCGTATGCTAAGTGTGGTAAAGACCATTTTCGGGAGTGTTATATGGAGAAGCGGGGCTATTTTGGTTATGGAAAGTTAGGCCACATACTTAGAGACTGCCCGTATGCCAGACAGTGGAGTCGTGATCCCCGTCCCTAGAGTCAGGCTACCAGTGCCCCGCCTCCCGTAGCCCGTCCAGTTCCTCCTCATCTAGTACTATTGGCGATCAATGCCAGAATTATTTCTATGCTATACCACCTCGTCAGAAGTAGGAGGACTCTCCCGATGTTGTCACCACTATGCTCCGTGTTTTCTATTTTGATGTCTATATGTTGATGGACCCCAGTTCGAGTTTTTTTAATGTGACACCTATGGTTGCTATAAATTTTGAAACTGATCTTGAACTAATTTCTGAGCCTATTTTGGTTTCTACTCTGGTAGGAGAGTTTGTCATTGCTAAGCGGGTGTATAAGAAATATCCCATTACTGTCTTTCATTGGGTTATGTATGCTGATTTGATTAAGCAAGATATGGTTGACTTTGATATCATTATGGGTATGGATTGGCTTCACTCATGCTATGCGTCTATTGATTGTCATGACCGTGTGGTCAAGTTTCAGTTTCCTAATGAACCTATTCTCGAATGATCTGGGAGTTCTGTGATTCCTAAGGATCGTTTCATATCCTATCTCAAACTAGGAAGTTGATTTCCAAGGGTTGCATCCACTATTTGGTTCGGGTTAAAGACATAAAGTCTGAAACCCCGACCATTCAGTCAATTAATGTTGTTAATGAGTTTCTTGATATCTTTCTGGAAGATCTTCCTGGAGTACCTCTTGATAGAGAGATAGATTTCAGGATTGACCTTCTTCCCAATACTCATCTTATTTTTATTTCCCTGTATCGCATGGCTCCCGCGGAACTTAAAGAATTGAAGGAGCAATTGAAAGATCTTTTAGACAAAAGCTTTATCAAACCTAGAATGTCCCTGTGGGGTGTACCTGTCCTGTTTGTGCATAAGAAAGATGATTCTTTGCGGATATGTATTGATTACCGACAGTTTAATAGGGTTACTATCAAGAATAAATATCTGCTTCCTCGAATTGATGATTTATTTGATTAATTGCAAAGTGCGAGCTACTTTTTAAAGATAGACCTCAGATCCGGTTACCACCAACTTAAGGTTAGGGAATGTGATATCCCCAAGATAGCCTTCCGAACCCGTTATGGTCATTTTGAATTTCTAGTGATTTCTCTTGAGTTAACTAATGCTCCAACAGCTTTCATGGATCTTATGAACTTTATATTCCGTCCATATCTGGATTTATTTGTAATAGTGTTCCTTGATGATATTCTTATTTACTATCGAAGTGAGGGTGATCATGTGGATCATCTCCGAATCGTGTTGGAAACTCTTCAAACTCATCGATTGTATGCAAAGTTCAGTAAGTGGGAGTTCTGGCTGAACTCTGTAGCCTTCTTGGGTCATGTTGTTTCTTCCAAAGTTATTAGAGTTGATCCTCAAAAGATAGAGGCTATAAAGAGTTGGCCTAGACCTATTTCTCCTTTTGCTATTCAAAGTTTCTTGGGTCTAGCTGATTATTATCATCGTTTTGTTGAAGGGTTTTCATCTATTATATATCCTATGACCCATTTGACCCAAAATAAAGTGAAGTTCCTGTGGTCTGAATCTTGCGAGAAGAGTTTTCAAGAGTTGAAGACTCGACTCACTTCAGCCCCTGTGTTGACTTTGCCTGATGGTGTTGATAGTTTTGTGGTGTATTACAATACTTCCAGAGTCAGTTTGGGTTATGTATTGATGCAAAAAGGCAAGGTTATAGCTTATGCTTCCAGGAAGCTATAGCCTTTCAAGAAGAATTATCCTACCCATGACCTTGAATTAGCTGCCATGGTTTTTGCTTTGAAAATCTGGAGACATTATTTGTATGGCGTCCATGTCGACGTCTTCACGGACCATAAGAGCTTGCAGTATGTATTCACCCAAAAGGAGTTTAATCTTAGGCAGAGACGATGGTTAGAACTATTGAAAAAATTGTGATATGAGCGTGCTATATAATCCGGGCAAGGCCAATGTAGTAGCAGATGCCCTTAGCCGGAAGTCCATGGGTAGCGTAGCACATGTTGAGATCGATAAGAAGGAGTTGGACCGTGAGGTACATTATTTGCCTAGATTGGGGGTTAAGTTGTTTGGTGATGTTGAGGGTAGTATAGGAGTGCAAAGCGGTTCTGAATCCTCTTTAGTTTCGGAAGTGAAGGAGAAGCAAGACAGGGATCCTACCTTAGTCAGGTTAAAAGAGTCAGTTAAAGACCAAAAGGTGAAGGTTTTCTCCCAAGGGGGAGATGGCGTTTTGAGACTCCAAGAAAGATTATGTTTTCCTTATGATGATAACTTGAAGCAGAGGATTATGGTGAAAGTTCATGGTATGCCATACTCCATCCATCTTGGTGCTACCAAGATGTACCATGATTTGCAGAAAATCTATTAGTGGAACGGTATAAAGAGGAACATAGCAAAATTTATGGCGAAGTGTTCCACATGTCAAAAGGTTAAAATAGAGCATTAAAGTCCCATTGGCGTGATGCAAGAGTTTAGCATTCCTACTTGGAAGTGGGAAGAATTTAATATGGACTTCATAGTTGGTTTGTCTCCTTCTCATCTCCATCATGATTCAATTTGGGTTGTCGCAGATCGGCTGGCGAAATCAGCTCATTTCTTGCTTGTGCATTCATTGTATACAGCTGAAGATTATGCTAGAATATATATTCGGAAACTCGTCAGACTTCATGGAATCCCTTTGGCTATTATTTCTAACAGAGGTACTCAGTTTACTTCTCAATTTTAGAAATCTTTCCAGAAGGGTCTCGGTGCCCAAATTCATTTAAGTTCTGCTTTACATCCATAAATAGATGGTCAGCCCGAGCAGACCATTCAGAATTTAGAATATATGCTTACGGCTTGTGTGCTTAATTTTAAATGTAGTTGGGATGAGCACTTAGCATTAATCGAGTTTTCTCACAATAACAGTTTTCATGCTACTATTGGAATGACCCCATTTGAAGCTTTGTATGGTAGAATGTGTAGATCACCCATTGGTTGGTTTAAAGTTGGTGAGGATGTCGCGACTAGACCAGATGCGGTGTTCGAGGTCATGGAGAAGGTTAAGTTAATTTGGGAAAGGTTGAAAACTGCCCAAAGTCATCAAAAATCATGCACAGATGTAAGGAGGAAAGACCTTGAATTTGATGTTGGTGATTTAGTGTACTTGAAAGTTTCACCCATGAAAGGGGTGAAGAGATTTGGGAAGAAAGAGAAACTAAGTCCCCATTACATTGGTCCCTATAAGATTGTGGATTGCATTGGAAAGGTAGAATATAAGGTTGAATTGCCCGCAAATTTATCGAACGTCCATCCGGTTTTCCATATTTCTATGCTTAAGGAGTCTTTTGGTGATTCTGTTGTGATTGATCCTTCTGGAAGCTCGGGTATTCAAGATAGCCTTTCATATGAAGAGATTCCGGTTGAGGTTTTTGACTTTCAAGTTCGTAGGCTAAGAAACAAGGAAGTTCCTTTGGTTAAAGTGCTTTGGCGAAATCAATCCGTGGAGAGTGCTACTTGAGAAGTCAAAGTGGATATGCGCTCCAAATATCCCCACCTCTTTCCTATGAATCCTGAGCATGTCAAAGGTATCGTTCTTTTTTGATTTAATCCTTATTGCTATGTTTATCTTGGCTTGTGTGTTTTCTACGATATCCAAAAAAAAATCTAGAATGGAGTATATGCTTGGGCAAGATGATTTTTCTCTATATACTCATTTTCATAGTATTCTTGACCTACCTATCAATATTCGAGAATCAATGTTTCCAAGGAGGAGATGATGTGATGCCCCAAAAAATATTTTCGTTAAGATCTCGGACAAAAATGTGTTGAATTCTATTCTTTATCATGATTAATAATTTTTTTATGCAGAATTTATGGATGTTCGACCCGTCATCATGTAGAGCATCGAATAAGCATTCCAACGATATATGGATCATCCAAAATGGACACTCGAGCGATGAGTTATGATCATTTCGATCTAACCGTGAATAGTGGTGAACAGTAAATGTGCAAAAAAAAAATACTGAGGCTAGGCGAATTTTAGAGTCAACTTCAAATGATCATAAATCTTTGTACATAACGCTCTGGGTGAGCTACTATATATCAACAGAAAGCTCTGAAATTCCTCTTTCTAATGAAATTGGTTTCTTCAAATTTGGCCATCAGAGCAAAAAGTTATGGTCAATCTACTTCATCCTATCAAAACAGTCCACCAAAGGACAAATTTGACATTATTTGACTTTTAAGGGTATTTTGGTCATTCTCACTCCAATCCATCTGGGTAAACCATGGATTTAAGTTCATTAAGAGCATTCAATAGCTCATTTTTCTCCAAAATTTCCTAAGGCTCAAACCCCAACCCTACTACTCCAAATTTCATCCTTCTATGTCTCTTGATGGAACCGTAGAAAGTTCAAATTGATTTGGGATTCGAGTTGATCATGTTAAGGGCTTCGAGAAGCACCCTTTATTTTCATGAATAAAGTTTTGGAGTTGAAAGTTCATATTCATCTTCCATTTTTAGGTATGTGGGGCTTTGAACAAGATTATCCTTTCGATCTTGTGCCCGGTATTTTTGTTGAATTTCATTGACATGAGATTTTACATGTTTTACCATGAATTGAAAATACTGTTTTATATCTTATATTATTGTCCATGAGCTATGGGATTATGTCATCCGATATGTGTATGATATTGAGATGGAATTATGTCCAAAAAGTAGTTGATTATGAGAGTATGATGATTTAATCTATTAAGCTTTGATTTATACTATCATTCCACTATTTCCTTATTATGAATTTATAATTGATATTGGAAATTCTATATCCCTACTATGGGTTTATGTCTCAAGTACCGTTAAATGAGAGTTGGATGGCAAATTGAGGAATGTTGATATTGAAGTTGCAATGAGTCTTGGTATTTTTCGGATGGTTTTAATGACTTAAATTGTTGAAAATATTATGTATTGAGTCTTCATATCCTTTTCCAAATGTCGAGTCAGTTATGGTTCAATGCATTGATACCTTTTTGATGTGGAGAAAGATTAAAATATTTTGAGCTAAAATGTGTTGAGTTAGGAATCCACAAATTGATATGATTTGATAAATGAGAAAGAGATTTGATTTGGTCTTTATGATAGACCCTTGTGATGTTGTGGTGGATTTCCTAATGCGTTCTAAGCTTGTCGGGCAATAGTACTTAGCACCGAGAGGGAAATTCGGTATTTCCCCAAACCTACGTGCCACCGTACGGTTGTTTGTTGATGATATTATTGGCCAAAGATCCTGATTGTGATTATTATAATTTTAAGGTCGTACTCCCTGGAAAAAAGTACGACACTCCCGCCAACGGGGGTTTCAAACATTGGTATTCCACGTAGATCATGTGGGGTTGTCGATTATAGGAAACTCCCCTATCCATAAGAGTCATTTTTATTGAAATACCGAGTCACTCCGAGTTTTGATGTGGTAAGTCAAATTGCCTATGATGATCTATAATGATTTATGAGGTTTTTCTCCTACATTTCCTATCTAAGATGTTATGAGTTGCATGATTCAATGTCACTCAAGCTAGGTGTGTCATTATGGTCCGTATGTACGTTGTTATGAAATTTATGATATTATTTATATTTTGCATGCGCCCCCACATACTTAGTACGTATCTTGTGTTGACCCACATATTTTTCTATGGGCTACATTCTTACCATTATGTAGTTTCAGGTACTCAGGCGCAGCAGTGACAGTGATATCCGAGTGCCGCATCTATGTTCCTTCAGTGGTGAGTCCTCATGGTTCGAGGACCAAGTTGCTAGTTTTGGTGCTGTTGTTTTGTGATTCCTTTGGTCTGTTGAGTCAGTTGGGGGTTTGTCCCAATGGCTCATTGATTTTGTTGTATAGAGGCTATGTCAGACTAGTATATTGTTGGGTTGGTTTGTGCAGACATTCCATATATGTACAGTCTAACGATATTCCGTGCCATGTGCGATGTGATATGATATGTACTTATATATATATATATCTTTAGCGTAGCGTGTATGTTGTTGTGTTGGAACCGAAGGGTAGTGTTTTGGCTTAAAGGGTTAGCTTGAGGCTACGTGTAGCCTTGGGCACCATGTGGCATCTCGGGATGATATTTCGAGGCATTACATATACAAATATTTTAAAATGGAAGAATTGTAGAGTCACGTTACCCTCCATAATATTTTAAGTCAAAAATGTTACTGACAGTAATGGTTCGTACTCTACCGTCATCTATATCTCTTTTTGGTCTGTTAATTTTTTAAAATAATAATACGTTACTGACAACAACTTTTATATTAGTTTTGTAAAGTTTCAAAAAAACATAATACTTTGGTTAACTAATTTAAAAAATATTTTATTTTGATCAAGATTTTGTGGGAACAATGTGATTTATGGTCACCTCTTGCATTCTGAATTCACTCTCAAAAAAGATCGCGAATAGTGTTGAGTTTGTTGTTGATTCTACTGAACTCTAAAATGAATTGGAAGATCGACATGAACAGGATAATGGTGGAAAATTATATTAAATTTGGAAAGAGATAAATGATTTATCCAAGCATCATTGGACTTTGCTGGTTATTATACCAAAATGCAGATGTTTGGAAGGAACGAACTCAATATTTTGAATACAAAGTCTCAATGCACATGTAATTGCACTTGTGGATTAAAGGATAACTTGCTTAAACATGAACAAGTTCGAAGATTAATTCAATTTTGATAGGCTAATGTTAAAATTTATAGAGAAACACACCGTAGGTTCACATAAACAAATAACACCTATAAAGTAACAATTATGTGAGAGGAAAGGTGTGTACCTTTTCCGCCATTACAACACGTAATCAAAGACAAGATAGGTTAAGTCTTCCTCTCCTTTGCATATGATGGCTGGCATTTTATAGGAATATGTCTTATGTTAAAGATAGGAGATGGGACCTAGTCTTATATTTATAGGTTTAAAAGACTTAACCTAGTGCACCCTACTTTATGGGTTCACAAGTAAACTACAGGCATACACTATTGCCATCCCACACGAATAACATGAAATTTATACAGGCCCATATGGAATTTGCATGAATACATGGCTTGCGTCTTGTCCACACACTAATAACATCAGCACATTTTACTTTAACGTTATAAAAAATTAATGTTAATTCCATATAAAATAAATAATCATATTCTCCCACTTGGAAAGCGTTAACTTTTAAATAAAAGTTTTAGAAAACTTATTTTTATGAAAATGACTCTCAGGTTGAATAGTGGCCATAAATATTTAATGGTGGAATGCCTTCTCCAACATAGTTCATGCAATACCCCGTACTTCTACCTAGCTTAAATTCATCCCAAAGATGTCAGAAACTTGTTTTAAAGATTAATCCACTTTTATACATATGGTATTTTCAAGATATTCACTTTTTATCATGTGTAAAATTGAATAAGCTTCTCATTGATACCAAATTTGCCAAAATTCAACACTCGGGGTGAAGATTTAGAGCCTTTTTAGTGAGATAGTGTATCACCTAAGCCATCAATGCATCGTGGAGCAGGCCAAAAGGGCAATCATCAAAATCCAGTGAGCCTTCACAATTATAGTGCATCATGCCAGGGCTCAAATTTAGAATTGTCCTTTTTCCAGTGTCTTATGCGATGTCTCCATGTCGCTCCAAACTTTTAGGTCACATCCAGTATTGCAATGCGATTTCACCGTGTCGTGTCAGCCTGCCAAATCAAGAAATTTTGACAAGAATCAAAAGATGCGTTCAAGGTTAAATGGCTCTTTTTACATGATTTTAGTTCAGCCTTAAACACAAAATTTAACCCTACATGACCTAAGGATATCATTATTCACTCTATTTTTCGTAAATTGAGTTGCTCTCTCTCAAGACAAGGAACCTTAGCTCTCAAATTCAAGGCCAAATCACAACTTTCCATCAATCCTTCCAAATTCATTAACACAGGTATGTCAAGTGTTGATTCATGGGTCCCTTTCACCCATGAAGCTCAAGAATATTTTTTCAAAGTTCAAGTATATGGTTTTTATGAATCCTATATTGGATTTATTTTGTTCATGTTGATAATGACCAATTGAATTCTAATAAATGTTTGGTGATAAATTTTATGTAGAATTAGTTATTATATAGGTAGATTCATGTAAACTCATGATTAAACCCTTGAATTGTGAAATTAGAATTGAATCATGATGTTTACTTGTTGTTCAATGTTGTGTCAATATACTATGTTCATTATGTGCTGGATGAATTGCCTATGTGAACTAATAAGAGAAGAAACCATGCCATGATTAGTTTATGTGCAAGTGTTTGATAAATTATCCATTAAAAATGGGTTAATGCCATGAAATAGTATGCAACTATGTATTTCCCATTCATGTACAAGTGTTATACCCGAAGTGTTGGTTGAAATGTCTTAACGAATGAATTGTTAGTATATAGCCATTGTTGGGCTTTTAGGCTTGTATCATGATTTACATATTATGCTATCGAGTCCTAGGGGTATCTAATACCCAACAATTTAGCTGTGTGCCTAGAGCCAGTGTCATGTTTTCACGATATCCTCAGTCAAGCCATGTTCAGTAGAATCCAGTCAGTCCTATGACTTAGGAAAACTCAATAAACTCAGTAATCTCAGAAAGCTTAGTACTTTGGTAATATCAGTAGGATTTTGTCAGTCAACGGAACCCAATGAACGCAGTCCAGTTCAGTTCTGTTAATCATGTTCAGTATTTATTTAGATGGGAGTAGGATTTTGCAACGATTGAACCCAAGGATGAGGACACACTGACAGTTGAGAGTGTGATCTTTAGAAGCAATCCTTGCATTCAGAACTATGTGGCCAACATAGGTTAAGACATCAACATTGACAGATGAGGGTTGATGGGATGGATAAACACTGTCAGATGAGAGTCCTACCATTCTTATTTAGGGACACTATCATATGAGGGTCACCCACAGCTTGTGTTTACCAATGGCGCAGTATTGACACCCTTCCAATTGGGGTTATAGATTGGACCCCAACCTAGCTATATTACTTTATTTGGGGAATGTTGGTTAGATAAATACTTCCCACAATTACAGTTTCAGACTCAGTCTCAGTAATAAAACTTAGATAGTTCTTCAGAATCTTAAGACTGTTAGATACAGTCAAATTAGAACATTGCGAAACTTAGTTAGTTCCATCAGAACCTAGACTATCAGATACGGTCATTCAGTATCAATTATATTAGTTATCAGTGACTCATGTTATTAGTAATCTGACTCAATAGTCAGTACTATCACGAATTCAATCACAGTCACTTATTCATGCATGTATTCTCATGTTTATGTTATTCAGTCATTTAGTATTGTTCATGCATTTGAACCCTTTGCATTCAGCCTACCTCAACTTTATTCCAGTGTATTCAAATGTACTGACGCATTTATGCTATGGTGTTTAATACCATAGGTTCATAAGCATGAGCTCCAGAGCATCAGTAGCTGCTAGATTTAGCAGTGAGTCCTCATCATTCGAGGATGATATTATTAGTTATTTCAATATCTTAGTTACCTTTCAGTAGATGGAGTTAGTTAGGGACATGTCCTATCAACTCCTTATTCAGACAGTTAGAGGCTTTTCAGACACCATGTTTAGACAGTTTATTTCAATTATTTTAGGTATTTCATACCCCATCCAGATGTTATGTTTTATCAGTTATGTTATAGTTTTGAACCTTATGGCCCTTCAGCCTTTATTTCCATATTATATAGTATATTTTGCAGTTTTCAGGTACAGATATCAGTCATGGGTTAGCTTGTCGTCCTTTGGGGTCATGAGCATCGTGTAGCATTCTGGTACCAGATTCGGAGCATTATAGTTCAGTCGCACAAAACATCACTATTGAACTGCAACAGTACTTGCATCAACCAACGATACAAGACCAGTTCACAATTACTAACATTAAGGTTTTGTAGACATAAACCAAATGATGTGGTAGTGTAGCAGAAATAGCCAACATGGACTCCAAATCAAGGATATTTCATTGTTAATCCTTCAAATGATTTTTCATATCAATATGTACACTTAAAATCAACATGCGTACCATAGAAAAATTGTTACGATGACTTTCTGTTATAACATGTGTGAGCACTAAAAAAGCATGTGCTCCACCAGAAAATCTTGATTTTTAAGGTTCAACATATGCAACATATAACATAGTGCAACAACTATAAAATACACAATGTAGCATGATATACCATATATGTCTCCAAAAGAATGATCCAATAAAATAATACTATGAACTCATCAATATGAGATATAGCCAACACGTAAGGCAAAATGCCTTTAGATGATAAAACAATATTAAAGTGTGCACAATAATAATCAACAATATAAAGAGTGAGAATGATGAACTTAATCCCACTGATCTTGAGATATATGCAATGATCAATCTTGTTCTCTGCAAACCCTATAGAAGTGATAGTTTTCTCGAACTTCATGTATCACTGTCAAGAAGCTTGTTTCAATCCATAGATAGATTTCTTCAACTTATACACAAGATGCTCATTGACTTTACCAACTAAACCTTAGGGGTGTTGCATGTAAACCTCTTCATTAATATTACCATTTAAAAAAAGTTGTCTTTACATCCATCTAATGTAGCTCAAGATTAAAATGGGATACCAATGCCATAATGATCCTAAAAATAATCCTAAAATTCCACAATCTTGTATATATTTGGCAAAGAGTCTCATTTGTTGCCTGGTCTACCCTAATAACAAGAAATGGATATAGGCCCATATGAAATCTGCATGAATACACGGCCTGTATCTTATCCACCAACTAATAACATCAGCCCATTTTACTTTAACATAATTAATAGTTAATGTTAATTCCATATAAAATAAAGAATTCTAACACTTAAATAAGGTCTATACTATAATTTGAGGTAACATCCTCACGATGAGGCCCCCTCCTTCAATGGCTCAAGCTTTTTCTCTGTTGGTGTTGGTGAACAACAAAAAGAAATCAAACCCTCAAATAAATCTAAATAAAATAGACCAGTGCAAAGGTCACTTTCATACATTCTCACAAGTCACAATGGCTCATGAATATTAAGAACCAAAAGAAAGCAAAATTTGTTCCCCTTTTGGAATCGTCGTTGATCAACCTTTTAGAAGTAGCATTATCTTCTTCTTCTTCTTTGTAAGGGGAAAAAGGACAATTGTACCTTATTTTTGTTAATGACAACTAATTTACACGTCCTCGCTTAAATTACATAACAAATTTTTACTCTTAAGAGTTGTTTGGTAGGTATCAGTTTATTGGGAATGGCTTATGCAAGTAATTAATCTTGCATAAGTAATATTATATTTTTTAGTTGGTTTGGGAGGTAAGTTATATGTATAAAAGTAATGTGGTTTTTGGTTTGTAATTTAGAAATTTGTATAACAAATGTGTAAGTTATGAAAATATTTGTGTATTATTTTATGCGTGATAAAGGTGGAATAAGTAATAGCTAACACATAAACTAAATGGTACATAATATTCCTTATGACTCAAAACTAATCCATATTTTATTAATACATCATTAAATCTAACCATCTATGAAATGACCCCTTAGGGCTCATTTGGTTGGGAAACAAGTCGTTCAACGATTAATTATTTTGAGATTGTTATTTCACCCTCTTTGTGGGATAAAAATAACACTACTACCTCGAAATAAGTTATCCCACAATTCTATCCTCACTAAATATGGGATAAATTTAATCTTCAACCCCTCCCCATATTTCTCAAAGTAATTTTTTCTCTAATCAATCTTTCATTTTGCAGAAATGTTTCAAAGAATCAAATTATTGATATATGTTTCAGAGTTTTGGCTTGTGCCATTTAAATGGTCTTTGAATACGTTTCTAATATTAATCTGAAATTATTTAACTATTATCTTTCATACCAAATGATCACTTTGAGAATGATGTCGCAAGGTAAAAACAAAATCAAATTATGATTTATCTTTAAGTTTTCATTTAAGAGTTTCGCTCCAGTCTCTACTTTTATGAACAATTCTGGATTGGTTAGCTTAAAAAATATTGATTCTATGACACCAAACCAAAAAAATTGAATGGTTTAAGAAAACTATACTACTCCTTGGTAATATAATACTAGTTCAAGAAAAAAAATCAAGTAAAACTGAATGTTTGCTAATTTTATTTATCGAGGGATATAAATATTTTTTTAGCATTTTTTTGTAAGCATCGTTCATTTATAATAGTATAAATATTATTTAAGTAGTACATATTATGTAAAAATGATTATATGGTAATATTATTTATAAATATTTTGTAATTGAATTGATTTGAATCCAAGAAAACTAAGAAATAAGGGGCTTTGAGCTAAACATAACAAAATAGTTTAAAAATAAGGTATTGGTGACTCAAGTCTTAATAATTGAGTGTAGGTGACAATTACTTTATTATGGATTAAGAAAGTTGGATAAGTTTGAGAATAGCCCACAAGTTTTTAAATCTATACTTTGATCCAAATATTTACCCAATATAATGGAAAACATAGGGAAAAAGGTGTGTTTCTCGCTCTTTTCATCCATTGTTGTGTTCTCTCACTTAGCGATTTTTATTGTTCATTGTTGCTGCTTTATTTATCATCTTATGCTTCATTATCATCATCTTCTACTTCATTATCATCTTCATCTTCATCTTCGAATTGACCAATTTCTTAGGTAAAATTTATTTCATACGTTACTTTCCACTTTGGCATTACTTCACAAGAGACTTTGGTAAGTCAAATTATGATTTTTAGTTGAATCTGTCATCTGATAACTATTATTGTACTATTTTTTTTAACAATAGATAGCACGTGAACATGAATGCAACATAAGAGACATCTGGTTAAACAAATCAATCTGTTGCGATAGATAAACCATCTGTTGCAACAAAAGACATATATTGGATTCATGGTTGTGGTTCTATAGTGCGGTAACATGAATTGAATAGATGGATCATCTATTGCAACAGACTAGTTATTTGTTACAACAGATTAGTAATCTGTTGCAACCGCACTTGAACTCAATTCCAATAGATGTATCGGTTGTTGCAATAGGGTAAATATCTGTTGCAATAGATTAGTAACTTGTTGCAACAGAACCTAAAGTCGATTCCAACAGACGTGCCATCTATTGTAATGGGGTAAATATCTATTTCAACAAATTAATAACTTATTGCAATAGAACTTGAACTCGATTTCAACAAACACGTCGTCTGTTGCAATAGATGTACAGTTTGTTACAATATATGATTCACTTATTACAATAGATGACTCGTCTATTGAAATCAGCTTCAGGAACATAACATGAATCCTAAAATTTAAGTAATCTGTTACGAATAATCACTTACCTGTTGCAACAGATTACATATCTGTTGGGATTCATGTTACGGCACAATGAAATCACTATTAACTTTTTTTAACAAATGACTTTATTTAGGTATCACTAATGGAGGGATCAATAACAATAAGGGTGGATTGTCATGGTCAATGAATTGAGAAGAACAATCGATAAGTATGGAATTGGAAGGAGGGTTAAATGCTAGAGACGATAGCTATAACAGCCTAGGTGATGTTTTGTATGATGATTTTGTGAATTTAATCATCAGCTATTATGGACAGAATTGCCAACCGAAAGAGCTCGTCATCAGCTACATGCACAACTCTTTTGAAAATCAAAGGGTACTACCTTTTAAGATAACCAATCAGGTTCGATTGCGTGTTTGTCTTAGTGATTTATCCAGGATGGTATTAAGGGTATACGTGGTTGAAAAGATGACAGAGAATGAGAACCAGAATATAGAAGAACAACAACAAGAAGACATCTTTAATGATAGGTTGGATGATCTAAACATAAACATTCCAGATGAAGATCAAACACATATGCCCGTTGATGCGACAAATACGATAGGCAGTTCTTCTCGATATACACAATCTGGCAATCATCAAGACAATGAGACCGGCTTTTAAAAGGTAATGTCATTCAAGAAAAAGAAAGAACTATATACTACTTTGTTTATTTCTTTCTTGAAAAAAGATTTCAGAATAATAAAGGTGATTAATTCGAGCAAAGTCTTTTGCGACAAATGTGCTAATCTGAACTGGAAGTGGTGGTTGAGAGCAGTGAAGTACTTAAGTTATGACAGATTCATCATTCATAAACATAAAACTATTAGACATGTGGTTCGTAGCACATCTCGGGCCAAAATTCTCATGCCACGGCAAAGGTCCTCGGTGAATATTTCAAGAATAGATTTCCCGATGGCAAAGGCCCTACTACAAGGTTTATGGACAATCAACTCATTACGGGAAATGGTTATCTTGGTCAGTTATTGGAAAATATATACATCCATGGGGATTGACAAGGACTTGTATAGGGGGACAGAAGAGCATGGGTATGCAGTCCTCGATGCCTACCATTACATGCTTGAGTCTACAAATCCCAAAAGTAAGACAGTGTTGTATATTGATTCCAGTGGATGGTTCTAATCATAACCCAAGTCGGGGACCTGGCCGTGATGAGCATCCAAAACTATGGAGGCTCTAGCGCCCTTCTATATCTGATAATCATTCACAATACTTGAATAATAAATAAAATATGTGTAATTATAATAAATGAAATCATGATCATAAATCTGAAATTTGTTCGACAATACAGAAAATAAGTTTTTCAAAATCTAAAAAACATCTTTCTCAGTCCGCGAAATATCTACTACATAAGACATCAATAACTTATCTGAATTTGTGATAAGGCCCCAAGTGGACCTAAACCAAATTAAATCTCAACTGACTGAAAAAGAAATAGGCCTTCTGAAATAAAGAAGGCTCACCAACTGCACATACTTCGTTTTTGTCGGAACAAGTCTACGGCTTAGCAGGACCTCTTGACTGAGCCTCAAATACTGAAAGATAGGGGGTCAATACAATTGAACTGGTACGCATAGAAATCCAAAATAATACATGTATATATATATAATAGATAAGAGAAAGTAATGAAAACATCATGCATGATATAAATTAAAAAACATAGGCAATTCTTTTATATTCATAAAACATTCTTGTCAAAGCAGTTTGATCTTTGTATTACTTCTGAGTTAAGTGGTACATCCCTACAAGTCTGATATTCCACGGGCTATATGGAATCCGCCATTGACTCGGCGGGGAAGCCCCCAACCCAAGTTTTTCACAAGAGTTGGAGTGTCTAATTTTGCTACGCCCCAAGGCACTAGGCCAGCATATAATTCCTCTAGGGGACATAATAATCCCGTATCGAAAAAACATAGTTTTAAGAAATCAGTTTTATCTCAACTCGTGCCTTCTTTGGGTAACCACCTAACATCTCTTTATGCCCGATTTTAGCCTTTTCTAAATATGTATCATTCTAAGTTCAAAATCTAAAAATCTGAAAGAAAATCCATATTTTGTTCTGTTCTGTGTTACTATGGCATTATCTAAATTTGCTTCATCATACGAAGACTTGAAAGTTATGTTTCTAGGAAATAAAAATCATACCACAATTTTCTCTCTCAAAAGATAAGGCTTAGACCACTAGCTTCAAACAATTCTAGAAGATTCATTCTTCAATATATTTATCAAACTATATAAAATAATTTCTTTCAATCATTTCAACAAACATATGATGGTCATGTATTTTTGGAAAACCATACAATCTTTCATTGTATATTTAACATTTATCAACATTCAAAACCCCTCTCATCAATTTAAAGACCAATCTTACATTATTCAACAATATTTAGGAACATTAATACCATGCTTCTAAACAACATTCTAAAAATCAAGAGGTATTACAACATGAGAGGGAGCATAAATAGTAATGCTCTCAATTCAATTATCAACTTTAACCAATACATATATATATAAGATTTCAAATCAATTTGGGGCAAAGGCCGCAAGATCAAAACAATAATGTCATTAAAGAATTCATATATAAACATTGTAATATAAATTCTAAAACCCCTTCAAAATTCATGATTTCACAATGTTAAAAGTTGCTGAAAAAATTTCTTTATGGCTAAGTAGTTTTAGGAAAATCCCACATACCTTAGATTACGATATTTGAAAGATGGGACCTAGTTCTTGCTAGATGGAACCCAGATCATGAATCTTTTCTTATAATTCTTGATCTTAGGGTTGAGTTCTTGATCCTTGGGGAAAGGATTAGGGTTGTATTTTTTAGAGGAATTGGGTAATGAGGCATACTATGCCTTTGGAAAATGAATTTTAAGGGTTATGGACGGGTTTTGGGTGATATAAATCGTCCTTTAGACATTTGGGCTCGAGGGGAAAGGATCAAAGTGTCCCATGACTCTTAAGAAGCTGAAACAGTGTGGGAATAGCCACCGTGTCGCGGCCCCTAGTTGAGCTAAGTATTCCTCGTGACGCGACCCCTATTTGGGTCAAGTAAACCTCGCGTCGTGGGACTATCGCGATCCCTTACTGCCTCACACGCAAAATGGCATAACTATTCGCTCAGGTATTGGATTAAGGTAAAGTTTGTATCGTTGGAAAGCTAATTCAATTATCTACAATTTGTCGGGTCTTAATCAACCAAATTCTATATATAAAAAAAGTTATACTCATTAAAAGATGACCCTTGTAGAATTGAATATTCAATTTTGGATGTATGAAAGGTTCTTAGCTCAACTTTCCTTTAGGCCATTTCTGTGAACACTTTTCACCTTACAACCACTGAATATATACCAGGAGAAAGATCATGACACATGGATTTAAATAAAAACCATGGAATTTGAGTTCACACATGTAAGAACGACGGTTCAATTTCTAGCTCAAAATGTGGGGTGTTACATTATCTCCCCCTTTGGATCATTCATCCCCAAATGATGGATAGGGACCTTTTGAAGCTCTAAGAGTGTAGAATAAAAAAAGTAGACTTACATTGAACATTTTTCCCCTGAAAAAAAATGCAAAGGCATCAAACAAGCTTCATGATAACCCCTAGCGAAACGCATAATCACGAAACATGGGATAATGAGACTTTACATAAGGATGATCTTGCACATGAGTTCTATGAATCATTATCATCACCACCTATGGTAAGGGTTTATTTGATGATCATAGACCTGATTTATATTGGTACTAATCATTAACAGTATTTCCTAGAAGATTGTATTAGAAGAATTCTCTACTTTTAAAAGTACCACAAATAGACTTAAACTTAGAGGCACTAATCATCTACACCCCAAACATTAAATAGCATACTTTACACTCGCAAACTTACAATTCCCCAATCAGGCATCTAGTCCCAAGAATTTGAGTCCTACTACTTAGTACTGCTAAGTTGAATCCTAAATCAGAGTAAAAACATGCTAGCTTAAGCCATAGGACCTTGTACTTTACATCCCTTAAAGAATATTTCTCCATTTTATCACGACTGTCAAACACTCTCAAGATTATTTTAGAGAGTACCAACCACATAGCACATAGGTTTGTGTTTTTTGAAACCACAACATTCAAGCCTAATCATTACTACATCCACTACATGGATCTCTCCCTGCTAAGACCAATAATTTCAACCACTCTCATAAATATTTTCACCACATTTCTCCTTCTTAGCTAGTTCGCACAATAAAAGTTCATCTCCTTCTTTCCCTTTTAACCTATAACCTCAAGTTGAGAATCACATCAAATTTTTCTCCTTCAAGAACATCTACTCCCATACCTAACACCCTACTACGCTTCAACAACCACCGTTATACTAACATACGGAGTGTTATTAAGGGATCCGAGCATAAACATCATGAATGGAAGTAACATTATCAGACTATCACTTATACTTATTGCACTACTTGAGGAATGACATCAAGTGAAGATATGATAGAATAGACACGGATTGCTTCAGATATCAACCGTTTGGATCATAAGTAAAGAGTCATTCGGCACGAACACAACACAACATGATTTCCTTAAGTCCAACCAAAATGACAAATATGGATGCATATATCATGAGCTATATGGAATAACGCCGAAATTTATGTCATTAACAACTAAGATAAGGATTTCACTTAAAGTGATTGCTTCTCATTCAATGAGCTGAAACTTTTCAATGAGTTATCATAAAAATTATCACTTGGCTAATTCTGACATGAGATGATTCTATAACATATAGAAACATATTTTCTTAGGACCAAACATGGTATGAGACATAGATTTGGATCATGAGCAACATAAAATATCACTTGGATACTCGAAATATTGGATCACTGAGGGACATTATTGTTTCTTGTTTTGAAGTCGGAACATGATATGAGTTACATAGAGAGTTCAACTTTAGGCATAGGCAAGACATGAATAGATGATGTAAGACATTAGCAGGATACTCTCGTAAATTGAAGTAGGAGGATTATGCTTGAGTAGAATTAGGTTCATCATGACTCCTACCCACAACTTACCCCATCGAGAAAAATTCGAGAACTAACTTACTTCTCCATCTCCCCATTAGATAAAAGTCACAATCCTAGACTTATAGCCATATCTCCTTACCAATTCTATAGCCACAACTCTCAAAATAAAAGAGACATCACCACATACTTAAATTCTAAACTCTCCTTGGAGAACACTACTCTGAAGGCCTTGCCTTCCAAAAAAATCCATCTCTTAACTTTTACTAACCTCTATAGCCATCACTCTACAACTCCCACTCCCATGAGCGTACGCATTCATACTCCTTATCACAAAAGGGATATCAATATATACATGAATACAACTTCTCTCATTTATTTCTAATACAAGGACACTAAATACTTTCCGGGTCATCCATTTAGGAACACTAATCGAAACTTCCTCTAATCCCCAAAGTCACCAACTTATGACTAACATCATTATGGGCATGGGCATCCATGCTTCTAAACACTTAACACCTTATCTTTAACTCCTTAGAATACTCATATTACACCTCTAATCGCATAACTTACAACTTAACAAAATTTGTAAAACCAAACCCAAGGATCATATTGTCTACCTACATTTCCTCAATTCAACTCTAGTTAACACCCAACAGCAATTCACCAAACTTTTCTATACTACAATTTTAGGAACAAAAACTAGGTACATAAAGAACTTATACACATAAATGCTAAACTTTTCCCCTAGTATGCTCTAAAGGCATTGCTTTCCCATAACACTACACTTAATTTTTTCTATCCTTTATTGCCATCAACCTATAACACACAGTCTCATGAGAATACACAACCTCACTCCGTAACACATAAAAATACACTCTCCACTACTTAACCTTCTAATATTTGACCGCCTATCGCATAACTCCTATCATAAAATCTTACCTAACGAGTAACGTCATACTACCAGGGAGTGCAACTTATTCTTATATACTTACGCCCTTATCCATTTAATTACTCAACCATAATTTATCATTTTTACACTAGTCTTCATGTAAACATATATCCCATAATTACCACTTACATTTTTCATCAATTATCAACCTAGGCTCTTTTATAAATCACATCAAGCCTACTAATTCATTCCCACACAACATACATCATTAATATTAAGCTACTATTCTTACCACCGTATTCTAAATATAAAATTTAAGCCTATAGCCTGGCATCAATCATCCACCACCAATGAAGAGTTCAATATAATATACTAGTCCATCAAATTGGGAAATTCTACCCAAATACCCCATTTCACCTAGATACTACCTACAACCAAATCACCTCCATGACATTACTACTATACCTCAAAATCTACTACATACCTTTTCACAAGTAGTACTAGTTTACAACTACCAAAAAAAAGAAGGTCAAGGGGGTAAAGTCATATAATAGACATAGTCAACCTTAACCTTATATTATAACCCCATACAATCTTATCTACATATTCTACTTTTTTATATCATACTTACTTACCGAATCATACATTTAGAATATCCTCAAATTCTACGAACATCAATGAGTCTATACTTATAACTTATTGGCAAATCTAAATATTTTTGTTCACAACCTACAAAGGATTTCTGTAACCACCATAACTACCTAGTCTAGGCTCCTTCCCTATTCTTGCATAGATAATAGTCATAGCCAAACACTTTCTTTATCGAATACCTTACAATCTACAAATATTACTATCATATTAGTCTATCACTATAAAATGACAAATCATCCCTCAATCAACAGTTATACAACTAAAAATATATATTTATACAAAAGTCCTCACACTCTGACTTCTAACCTTGTGACTTTACATCACCAACTTCTTGTCCCAATCTCACTACCAATAGATCATGACACTGACTCTTTAACTTATACTACTAGTCGGGTGGAAATACAGTTCCAATATTCTGCTACACATCATTCTCCTTATGCTTGACATCTGCCACATAAAATTTTAAAAAGACTGAATACACTTAATATCTCAGGTTAAAAAGAATGATTTCATCAAAATAAAAGTTTACACTAGAATCAATACACCTTGAATCACTAATGGACTCTTCTCAAGTCCTTTCACAATTTTATAATCTTTTATAACTCAATCAGAAAAAGACCACATCATTTGAATTCTAAACTTTTGTACTTAATCACCTCAAAAATGAGACATATTTAAGAATATTAGAGTAAGAAAAGAATTAGGATAACTTTACTTTCATATAGACGACACCATAGCATGAACTAGAGTGTGAGAAAAGAATATTTTAACTTCATAGCACGAACTAGAACATAAAAAAAGTGAAACATTCCTAAACGCCTCGTAAACTCCTACTTATAAGTATGGCATGTTATACACCCATAGATAGGACTCTACCCAACGCAATTTTGCAGATACCCTAGGACCATCAACCGTGCTCTGATACCAAGTTTTTTATAACTCGAGCCAGGGCCCTGGACATGATGAGTATCTTGAACCATGGAGGCTCGAGCGCCCTTCTACATCTGGTAATCATACACAGTACTTGATTAATAAATAAAAGATGCGGAATTATACTAAACGAAAACTTGGTCATAAATCTAACATCTGTTCAAGAATATGGAAAATAAGTTTTTCAACAAAAAAACATCTTTCTCAGTCTGCGGAATCTATAATACATAAGACATCAATAACTTATCTGAATCTAGGACGAGGCCCCCAGTGGACCTAAACCAAATTAAATCACAACTGACTGAAAACAAAAAAGCCTTCCAAAATAAAGAAGGCTCACCAACAGCATACACTTCACTTCTGTCGGAACAAGTCTACGGCTTAGCACGACCTCTAGACTGAGCCTCATACCCTGAAAGATAGGGGGTCAATATAATTGTACTAGTATACAGAGAAATGAAAAATAATGCATTTATATATATAAAATAGATAAGAGCAAGTCATGAAAAAATCATGCATGATATAGTTTAAAACACATGGGCAATTCGTTGATATTCATAAAACATTCTTATCAAAGCAGTTCTGATCCTTGTATTAATTCTTAGTTAGGTGGTACATCCCTACAAGTATGATATTCCACGGGCTATATAGAATCTTCCATTGACTTGACGGGTAAGCCACTAACCCAAGTTTGCCGCAAGAGTTGGAGTGTCTGTGTCTGATACGCCATAGGGCACTAGGCCAGCATATAATCCCTCAAGGGGACACAATAATCCCGTATCGGCAAAAGACAATTTCGAGAAATGAGTTTTCTGAACTCGTTCCTACTTTGGTTAAACATGTAACATCTCTTTATGCCCAATTTTAGCCTTTTCTGAACATGTATCATTCTATGTTCAAAATCTGAAAATCTGGAAAAAAAAAATCCACATTCTGTTCTGTTCTGAGTTACTGTGGCATTATATGAATTGGTATCATCATACCAACAATTTCAAGTCATGTTTCTGAGCCTTAAAAATCATATCAGAGTTTTCTCCCTCAAACATGAGGTTTATACCACCCAACTTCAAATAATTTAAGAAGATTCATTCTTCAATACATTTATCAAACTATGTAAAATTATTCTTTTCAATCATTTCAACAACCATGTGGTGGTCATGTATTTTTGTAAAACCATGCAATCTTTCATTAAATATTAAACATTTATCAGCATGCAAAACCCCTCTCGTTAATTTAAAGTCCAATCTTACATCATTCAACAACAGTCAGGAAAATTAATTGCATTTTTTTAAATAACATTCTAAAAATCAAAAGGTATTACAACATGAGAGGGAGCGTAAATAGTTATGCTCTCAATTCAAATATCAACTTTAACCACATACATACATATATATATATATATATACATACATACATACATACATACATATATATATATATATATATATATATATTTATATATATATATATATATATATATATAAGATTTGATATCAATTTGGGGGAAATGCCTCAAGACCAAAACAATAAGGTCATTAAAGAATTGAAAAAGCAACATTGTAATATAAATTCTAAAACCCCTTCAAAATTTATGATTTCACAATGTTAAAAGTTGTTAAACAATTTCTTTACGCCCAAGTAGTTTTAGGAAAACCCCACGTACCTTAGATTATGAGATTTGAAAGATGAAACCTAGTTCTTGGTAGATGAAACCCGAATATTGATCCTTTTCTTGGAATTCTTGATCTTATGGATGAGTTCTTGATCCTTGGGAAAGGATTAGGGTTGGAATTTTTAGAGGAATTGGGTAATGAGGAATATTATGCCTTTGAGGAATGAATTTTAAGGGTTATGGGCGGGTTTTGGGTGATATAAATCATCCTTTGGACGTTTGGGGTCGAGGGGAAAGGTCTAAAGTGCCCCATGACCCTTAAGAAGCTAAAATTATGCGGGAATAGCCCCCGCGATCCCTAGTAGAGTTAAGTAGCCCTCGCAACATGACCCCTATTTGGGTAAAGTAACCCTCACGTCGCAGGGCTATCGCGACCCCTTACTGCCTCACATGAAAATTTGCATAACTTTTTGTTCAGGTATTGGATAAAGACAAAGTTGGTATCGTTGGAAAGCAAAGTTGATTATCTACAATTTTAAGGGTATTAATCTGCCAAATTCTACATATAATAAAAGTTATACTCATTCAAAAATGACCCTTGTAGAATCGAATATCCAATTTTGGATAAATGAAGGGTTCTTAGCTCAACTTTGCTTTAAGCTATTTCTATGAACACTTTTCACCTTATAACCCCTTAATATGCCAGGAGAAAGATTAGGACTCATGGATTTAAATAAAAACCATGGAATTTGGGTTCACACACATAAGAACGACAGTTCGATTTCTATACAAAAAATATGAGGTGTTACATTATCTCTCCCTTGGGATCATTCGTCCTCGAATGATGGGTAGGGACCTTTAGAAGATCTAAGAGTTTAGAATAAAGAACATAGTTTCAAATTGAACATTTTTTCTCTCCAAAATATGCAAAGGCATCAAACAAGCTACATGATAACCCCTAGCAAAATGCGTAATCACAAAACATGGGATAATGAGACTTTATATAGGGATGATCATGCATATGAGTTCTATGAATCATTATCACCACCACCTATGATAGGGGTTTATTTGATGATCATAGACCTGATTTATATTGGTACTAATCATGAATAGGATTTTGCAAAAGATAGGATTAGAAGCATTCTCTAAGCTAAAAAAAACCACGAATAGACTTAAACTTAGAGGCACTAATCATCTACACCCCAAACATTAAATAGCATACTTCACACTCGCAAACTTAAAATTCCCTAATCATGCATCTAGTCACAAGAATTTGTGTCCTACTACTTAGTACTGTTATGTTGAAACCTAACTCAAATTAAAAAGATGCTAACTTAAGCCACGGTACCTTGTACTTTACATCACTTTAAGAATATTTCTTCATTTTATCACTACTATCAAACACATTCAAGATTTATTTTACAGAGTACCAACCACATAGCACATTGGTTTGTGTTTTCAGAAACCACAACATTCAAGCCAAATCATTACTACAACCACTACATAGATCTCTCCCCGCTAATCCCAACAATTTCAATCACTCTTACAAATATTTTCACCATATTTCTCCTTTTTACCTATTTCACACAACAAAAGTTTATATCCTTCTTAAACCTTTAACCTATAACCTCAACTTGAGAATCACATCAAAATTTTCACCTTCAAGAACATCTGTTCCCATACCTAACACACTACTATGCTTCCACAACCACTATCATACTAACATACGGAGGGTCATTAAGAGATCCAAGCATAAACATCATGAATGTAAGTAACATTATCAGACCATCACTCATACTTATTGCACTACTTAAGGAGAGACATAAAGTGAGGATAAGATAGAATAGAGATGGAGTGTTCAGATATCAACCATTTGGATCATAAGTAAAGAGTGTTTCGTCATGAACAGAACACAACATGATTTCCTTAGGAACAACCAAAATGAGAAATATGGATGCATATATTATGAGTTACATGGCATACGCCAAAATTTATGTCATTAACAACTAAGACAAAGATTTCACTTAAAGTGATTGCTTCTCATTCAAAGACCTGAAATTTTTCCTTGAGTTAGCATAAACTTTATCACTTCGCTAATTCCAACATAAGATGATTCCATAACATATAGAAACATATTTTCTTAGTACCAAACATGCTGTGAGACATAAATTTGGATTATAAGCAATATAACATATCACTTGGATACTTGAAATATTAGATCACTAAGGAATATTATTGCTTCTTGTTTTTAGGTCGGAACATGACATGAATTACATAGAGAGTTCAAACTGTAGGCATAGGCAAGACATGAATAGATGACGTAAGACATTAGAAGGATACTCTCGCCAATTGAAGTAGGAATATTATGCTTCAATAGAATTAGGTTCATTATGACTCCTTCCCGTAACTTGCTACATTGAGAAAAATTTGGGAGCTAACTTACTTATCCATCTCCCCCTTAGTTCAAAGTCACAATCCTAGACTTACGGACATATCCCCTTGCCAATTCTATAGCCATAACTCTCAACATAAAAGAGACATCAACACATACTTAAATTATAAACTCTCCTAGGAGAACTATACTCTAAAGGACTTGCCATTCAAAAAAAATGCAACTCTTAATTTTTGCTAACCTCTATAGTCATCACTCAAAAACTCCCACTCCCATGAGCATACGCATTCACACTCTTTATCACAAAAGGGGTATCAATATATATATATATATATATATATGAATACAACTCCTCTTATTTATTTCTAATACAAGGACACTAAATTATTTCTGGGACATCCATTCAGGAACGCCAATCAAAATTTCCTCTAATCCCAAAAGTCACCAACTTATGACTAATATTATTATGGGCATGGGCATCCATGCTTCTAAACACTACACTCTTTCTTCAAATCCTTAAAATACTCACATTACACCTCTAATAACAAAACTTACAACTTAACAAAATTTGTAAAATCAAATCCAAGGCTCAAATTGCCTACCTATATTTCCTCAATTCAACTATAATGAACACCGAACAGCAACTCACCAGACTTCTCCATACTACAATTTTAAGAACACAAACTAGGTACATAAAACACTTATACACATAGATGCTAAACTTTTCCCCTAGTATACTCTAAAGCCATTGCTTTCCCAGAACACTACTCTTAATTTTTGTTATCATCTATCGTCATCAACCTACAACATGAATTCTCATGAGCATACACAACCTCACTCTGTATCACATAAAAATCTATTCTCCACTACTTAACCTTATAAAAATAGACCGCTAATCGCATAACTCATATCATAAAATCTTACCTAACGAGTAATGCCATACTACCAGGGGTGAAACTTATTCTTATATACTTACGCCTTTATCCACTTAATTACTCACCCATAATTTATCATTTTAATATTAGTCCTCATATACACATATATCCCACAATTACCACTTAAACTTTTCATCAAGTACGCTCTTTTACAAATCACATCAAGCATACTAATGCATTCCCACATAACATACATCATTAATCATAAGCTACTATTCATACCACTGTATTCTACATCTAAAATTCAAGCCTATAGCCTTGTATCAATCACCTACCACTAATGAAGAGTGCAACATAATATAATAGTCCATTAAATTGGGAAATTTTACCCAAATACCCCATTTCACCTCGATAATACCTACAACCTAATCACTTCCATGACATTACTACTACACCTCAAAATCTACTACATAACTTCTTACAAGTCGTACTAGTTTACAACTACCAAAGAAAAGAAGGTCAAAGTGGTAAAGTCACATAATATACATAGTCAACTCTAATCTTATATTATAACCACATACAATCTTATCTACATATTCTACTTTCTTACATCATACTTACTTATCCAAGCATATATTTAGACCATCTTCAAATTCCACAGAACTCAATAAGTATATACTTATAAATTATTAGAAAATCAAAACATTTTCGTTCACAATCTACAAGGGATTTCTATAACCACCATAACTATATACTCTAGGCTCTTTCCCTATTCTTGAATAGATAATAGTCATAGACAAACACTTCCTTTATTGAATACCTTACAATCTACAAATATTACTGCCACATTAGTCTATCACTATAAAATGACAAATCATCCCTCAATCAACAGTTATACAACTAAAAATATTTATTTACATGAAAGTCCTCTCACTCTAACTTCTAACCTTGTGACTTCATATCACCAATGTCTTGGTCCATTCTCACTACCAATAGATCATGACACTTACACTTACACTTTAACTTATACTACTACTCAGGTGGAAATACAGTTGCAATATTATGCTATACATCATTCCCCTTATGCATGACATCTGCAATATAAATTTTGAAAAAGACTGAATACACTTATTACCTCAGGATAAAAAGCACGATATCATCATAATCAAAGTTCACACTATAATAAATACACCTTCAAGCACTAATGGACTCTTCTCAAGTCCTTGCATAATTTTATAATCTTTTATAACTCAATCAGAAAAGGACCACATCATTTGGATTCAAAGATTTTGTACTTAATCACCTAAAAAAGAAGACATATCTAAGAACATCAGAGTAAGAAAAGAATTGGTATAACTTTACTTACGTATGGACGACACCATTGTATAAACTAGAGTATGAGAAAAGAACATTCAGACTCTGTATCATGAATAAGAACATGAATAAAGTGAAACATTCCTAAATGCCTCGAAGTCTCCTACTTATAAATGTGGCAGCTACATACCCATAAATAGGAATTTACCCGATGCAATTTTGCAGATACCTTAGGACCATGAACTGTTCTCTAATGCCAAGTTTGTCACAACCCAAGCCGAGGTCCTGGCCGTGACAAGCATCCTAAATCATAGGGGCCTGAGCACCTTCTTTGGTAATCATGCACAATGCTCAAATAATAAATAAAAGTTATGGAATTATAATAAACAAAATCTGAAATCTATTCGACAATATAAAAAATAAGTTTTTCAACATCTAAACAACATCTTTCTCAGTCTATGAATTCTCTACTACATAAGATATCAATGACTTGTCTAAATCTTAGACAAGGCCTCCTGTGGACCTAAACCAAGTTAAATCACAACTAACTGAAAAGAAATAGGACTTCTAGAATAAAGAAGGCTCACCAACTGCACACACTTCTTTTCTATCGGAATAAATCTATAGCTTAGCAGGACCTCTAGAATGAGCCTCAGACCCTAAAAGAAAGGGGGTCAATACAATTGTTCTGGTATGCAGTGAAATCCAAAATAATGCATTTATATATAAAAAATAAATGAGAGCTATTCATGAAAACATCATGCATGATATAGTTTAAAACACAAGGTCAATTCTTTGATATTCATAAAAGATTCTTGTCAAAGAAGTTCTAATATTTGTATTACTTCTAAGCTAGGTGGTACATTCCTACAAGTCTGATATTCCATGGGATATATGGAATCCATCATTGACTCGGCAGAAAAGCCCTCAACCCAAATTTGCTGCAAGAGATGGAGTGTCTGAGTATGACATGCCCCAGGGCACTAGGTTAGTATATAATTGCTCTTGGGGCCATAATACTCCCATATCGGCAAAACACAATTTTAGGCAATGAGTGTTCTGAACTCGTACCTTCTTTAGGTAACCACCTAACATCTCTTTATGCCCGATTTTAGACTCTTATAAACATGTATCATTCTAAGTTCAAAATCTAAAAATCAGAAACAAAATCCACATTTTTTCCTGTTCTGTTTTACTATGGCATTATCTGAATTGGTTTTGTCATACCAAGACTTGCAAGTCATGTTTCTGAGCTATAAAAATCATATAACAGTTTTAACTCTCAAAACATAAGGTTTAGACCATCCAACTTCAAACAATTCAAGAAGATTCATTGTTCAATACATTTATCAAACTATGTAAAATCATTCATTTCAATCATTTCAACAAACATATGGTGGTCATGAATTTGTGGCAAACAATGCAATTTTTCATTATATATTCAACATTTATCAACAAGAAAAACCCCTCTCATCAATTTAAAGTTCAATCTTACATCATTCAACAATAGTCAGGAACATTATTACCGTGCTTCTAAATAATATTCCAAAAATCAAGAGGTATTACAACATGAGAGGGAGCGTAAATAGTTATGTTCTCAATTTAATTCTACTTTAATCACATAGGTATATATATAAGGTTTTAAATCAATTTGGGAGAAAGGCCTCAAGACTAGAACAACAATATCACTAAAGAATTCCTAAAGCAATATTATAATATAAATTCTAAAACCCCTTCAAAATTCATGATTTCACAATGTTAAAAGTTGTTGAACAATTTTTTTAAGCCCAAGTAGTTTTAGGAAAATGCCACTTACCTTAGATTACGATATTTAAAAGATGGAACCTAGTTCTTGATAGATGGAACCCAGATCTTGAACTTTTTCTTGGAATTGTTAATTTTAGGGATCAGTTCTTGATCCTTGGGGAAAGGATTAGGGTTAGATTTTTCAGAGGAATTGGGTAAAAAGAAATATTATGCCTTTGGAGAATGAATTTTTAAGGGTTATTGATGGGTTTTGGGTGATATAAATCATCCTTTGGACATTTGGGGTCGAGGGGAAAGGAACAAAGTGTCCCATGACCCTTAAGAAGCTAAAATTGTGTGGGAATAGCCCCCACGTCATGACCCCTAGTTGGGTTAAGTATCCCTCATGACGCGACCCCTATTTGGGTCAAGTAAACCTCGCATCCCAGGGCTATCGCGACCCCTTACTGCCTCACAAAAAAATGGCATAAATTTTCGTTCAGGTATTGGATTAAGGCAAAGTCAGAATCATTGGAAAGCTAATTTGACTATCTATAATTTGGTGGGTTTTAATCTGCCAAATTCTATATATAAAAAAAAGTTATACTCGTTACAATATGACCCTTGTAGAATCAAATATCCAATTTTGGATGAATGAAGGGTTCTTAGCTCAACTTTGCTTTAGGCCATTTCTATGAACACTTTTCACCTTATAACCACTCAATATACCAAGAGAAAGATCATGACACATGGATTTAAATAAAAACCATGGAATTTGAGTTTACACACATAAGAACTATGGTTCGATTTCTAGCTCACAAATATGGGGTGTTACAGTTCAAGTACTTTTTTGTATCCTATGGTGCTTGGATTAAAGGTTTTTGACATTTAAGAAAAGCAAAAGCTGTCAACGGTACCTTCTTGAGGAGTAGTTATAATGGATTTATACTATCGGTGGTGGTGCAGGATGCAGAGAATCATATCTTTCCTATCATTTTTTTTTGTAGCAGACAAGAAATGTGATGCCTCTTATGGATATTTTTTTGAACAACAACGAAGATACATCAAAGATACCGAAGAGTTTTGTTTTGGATAGGCATTCAAGTATTCCAAAATATGGGTTCAATTTTCTTTACTTCATCTCACTTTGGTTGTTGCATCAAGCATCTTGGAGAGAACATTCAGACCAACTTTCACAATGAAAGGATTGTGACCCTTTTTTATAGAGCATCTAATACATATAGTAGAGAGGAATTTTTTGACTATTTCAATCAAATAGAGGATATGCATCCCAAGGCAGCAGAATATCTCATTCGTGTCAGTCTCTAGAGATGGAGCCGAGCATTCTGTCCGACAAATAGGTACATTCTTATGAATTTAATGTCTTTTTTGAGTTGCAAGTTTAGTATGATGTTGTACTAAGATATTCTTTTGTATAGGACCAATATTATGATGTGAAACATAGCTGGATCGGTGAATTCATGGTGATGAAAGAGAATTTCCCATTGTGGCTCAATTTTAAATAATAAATAAGAAGTATGGCTAATTTGTTCATGAAAGGCGTGTGGAGTACGAAGACCCAGGAACCCCATTTGTTCGAGAAGTATCAATCTGGGGAATAGGTTATTATATCATCAAATAGCAGATTACAAGTTTAGTATCAACGGTCAAGGTGATGTTGCCACGATTGATCTTCAAACAAGATCATGTACATGCAGAGTTTTTGACTTGGACAAAATACCCTATCCACATTCTATGGAAGTACTTCGCACTCAATACGATGTAAAATATGGAACTAAAATTTATGAGTACCCCTCTACATATTATTCGATGGAAAATATACAATGGTATAAAGTGGTCATATTACTCTAGTGCCTTCCAAAGAATCTTAGATTATTCCTGTAGAGCTTTTCGGGAGATTAATACCTCCTCCATATATTGACCCAAGCACTATCAAATCGGAAAAAGTCCATATAACAGGAAGCGTGGAGTCAGAGAATTATTTTCATCAAGAAGAAACAAGTTCTCTATATGTACGAACGTTGGCTACAAAAGAACTACGTGTCCGGATTGTAATCCACCATACAATAACAACAACATTTCTAGTGTATTCCCAAATAGTGGGGTCTGGAGAGGGTAGAGGGTACGCACATCATACCACTATCTTAGGTGAAGTAGAGAGGTTGTTTTCGATAGACCCCCGGCTTAGGACCAATAACAGTATAACAAACATGAAAGATAAGTGCATATAAACTAGTATGGTGCACAAAATAATGTAACAGTATAATAAACACAAAAGATAAATGCATATAAACTAATACCGTATGTATAATAAACTAACACCACTAGCCACAAGATAATACTAAATCCACAACACCACTAACAAGAAACTCCAAATACAAAAGAACGCTCCTCTACTATTACTGGGGCACTCCCACCCCCTAACCTCTACCCTAATTCGCATCCTCCACACCTTCTTATCAAGGGTCATGTCCTTCGTAAGATGTAACTGCTCCATATCATGCATAATCACCTCCCTCCAATATTTCTTCGATCTACCTCAACCCCACCTAAAACCATCCATAGCCAATTTCTCACATCTCCGCACTGGAGCATCAGAGCCCCTCCTTATCATGTGCCCGAACCAACGTAACCTCACTTCTCGCATTTTTTCCTCTACCAAGGCAACTCCTACCTTCTCCTGAATAATCTTATTCCTCACCCTATCTTTCCTGGTATGTCCACATATCCATCTCAACATTCTCATCTCCGCCATTTTTAACTTTTGGATATGGGAGTTCTTAACTGGCCAACACTCCACTTTATATAATATAGCTGACCGGACTACTACTCTGTGGAACTTACCTTTAAGCTTTGAGGGCACCTTCTTATCACATAGAACTCCCAAAGCGAGCCTCTATTTCAACCACCCTGTCCCAATACAGTGCATGATATCCTCATCAATGTCACTATTTCCCAAAATCATAGACCTCAGATACTTAAAACTCTCCCTCTTCTGAGTGGCTTAAGAGTCTATCTTCACAACCACTCCAGACTCTTGTGAGACATCACTAAACTTATACACCAAGTACTCCATCTTGGTTCTACTTAATAAAAATCCTGTAGACTTAAGCGCCTATCACCAAATCTCTAACTTTTTATTAACTCCACCCTGAGTCCCGTCAACAAGTACCACTTCATCTACAAATAGCATAAATCAACTCACCTCCCCTTGAATATGTCGATCAAAAATATCCATCACCAAGGTAAGTAAAAATAGGCTACGAGTCGATCCCTGGTGCAACCCTATCAAAACTGAGAAGTGCTCTGAATCTCCACCACCACCCTCATATAAGTCTTTACACCATCATACAAATCCTGAACCCAGCTTGTGTATGCCACGAGCACCCCTCTAGCCTCCAAGCACCTCGACAGAATCTCTCTTAAAACTTTGTCATATGCCTTCTCAAGATTACTAAATACCATATGCAAGTCCTTCTTCCTCTCCCAAAACTGCTCCACTAATATCTTCACTAGGTGAATGGCCTCAGTGGTCGAGCGACCTACCATGAAACTAAACTGATTCTCAAATATTGTCACGACCTTTGTCATCCTTAACTCTACCATCCTTTCCCAAACTTTCATAGTATGACTCAACAACTTAATACCTCAATAGTAGTTGTAACTCTGTATGTCTCTCTTATTCTTATACACTAGAATTATCGTACTCTATCTCAATGTTGTAGGCATCTTCACTACCCTACAAATAATGTTAAAGAACCTTGTCAACCACTCTAAACCTACAACGCTAGTGCTCTTCCAAAAATACACTGGAATTTCATCTGGTCCCGTGTCCCTACCCCGTCGTATCCTGCAAATAGCTCCCTTGACCTCCTTGAACTTGATACACCTATAATAATAAAAATCGCGACACTTCTTAGATTTCTCTAAGTCCCCCAACATGAAACCTTTGTCCCGCTCATCGATCAAAAGTCTATAAAAATAGGACTGCCACCTCTCCCTAATGAGGCCAACCTCAACCAACACTATACCATTCTCTCCTTTGATGCACTTCACTTGGTCAAGGTCACGAGCCCTTCTCTTCCTAGCCTTGGCAATCCTATACAACTTCTTATCTCCGTCTTTCTCTTCTAAAGTCACACAGAAGCTCTCAAAAGTTGTTGTCTTAGCCACCATAACCACTAACTTAGCCTTTCTTCTAGCTACCTTATTCTCATCCAAATTCATCTGCCTTTCCTCATCATCCTTGTTCTCAACCAATTTAGCATAAGCCATCTTCTAAGATTCCATCTATCTTTTAACCTTTTCGTTCCACCACTTGTCTCCTTGATTCTTGCTAGATCAACCTCTTGAGACACTCAACACCTCTCTAGCAATCTCCCTAATGTAACTGGCAGTTGTCTCCCACATACTATCCACACCTCATATACTCTTCCAAGACCGTTACTCTTCAACTTCTCCTTTATTTTCAAAGCACTAGACAAAGTCAAGCTACTCCACTTAATCCTAGGTCGAGCCTCCACACTTCTCTTCTATTTTCCCTTATTGATAACCAAGTCCATCACCAACCTATGCTGATTTGAAAAATTCTCGCTAGGTGTGACTTTACAGTCTTTGCATAGTGCTCTATCTCCTTTTCTAAGAAGCAAAAAGTATATCTGAATCATGACCACTAAACTACAAAATGTAATAAGGTGTTCCTCCTTCTTCAGAAAGCTTAAATTCGCTATCCACAACCTTAAAGCCCTAGAAAATCCAAAAGAGAAGCTTTTCCTTCATTCTGCTCCCTAAAATCAAAATATCCATATACATCATCATAACCTCTCAACAAAGACCCAATATGCCCATTGAAATCCCCTCTCACAAAATGTTTCTCTGTGCTCAGGATGCACTTCACCACCTCATTTAAAACTCCAAAAAATCCTTCTTCTCCTCCTTACCTAAACCTATTTATGGGGCGTAGGCACTTATAATGTTCACCATAAACCCTCTAATGACCAACTTAATATACATTAGCCTATCACTAGCTCTCTTAACCTCTACCACCTACTCCCTAAGTTCTTCATCTACTAAGATACCTACCCTATTTCTATGTCTCATACTACTTGAGTACCATAACTTATATCCATCCATATCTCTCGCTTTAGTGCCTACCCATTTAGTTTTATGGACACACATTATACTAACCCTCCTCTTTTTAAGAATCTTCACCAGCTTTATAACTTACCCTACAAAGTTCCCATATTCCAAGACATAACTCGCAACCTAGAAACTCTTTTATCCCATCTAACCTTACTACCCCTTACCCCTAACCCAAAACTTGATCCTATACCCAACCCTAACCCAATACTCCCCAATCTCAACCCAGACCCAACACCTCCAAACCTCGAACCTGACCTATGACATGACCCTATTCTACCATCAGTAATCATAGCCACTACGTAACTAGAGAAAGAAGGATAAAAAAAAGAAAGATAACAAAGAAGGATAAAGATAAGGCTAAAAGGACACACTGGTTATAATGAAATTAGTAAAGGATCTTGAATCTTTGCCCAGTATATGCTAAGGACACAAACAACAATCTATAATATATAGAAAGCACAAAAACCATTAATATAACACAAGTTTTGATAAACAATAATCAATAATGGTAATTAGACTACCATAATAAATAGATATACTAGTAAATGAGGTAACAGTAATCAGCCAGGGTAATCAGATCAAAAAACAAATATTCAAAAAGAATGAACGTAAAATAAAATAAATGCACCTGGTCTGGGGAAGATGAAGTAAGGATGTTTTCTCGATCAAGTCATTGAATTCCAATAAGTTGGTAGAGAAATTAGTTGCCAGAATTTCGTTTTCATCAACTTGACCTACTGCTGATACCATCTCTGAAATTGGGCACCAAAAGTATGTTGGTCGTCGGTAAATTACGTCACCTATCAGAAAAGTATCATCAAAAATTTTTGTAATCACCAATAAAAGATGTGCTAGACTTCATATTACCTAAAATAGGTTATGAACGAAAGAAAGGAGGAAGAAGAAGGAGTGCAAAATAGCTCTCCGGAGAAGTCATCATAGGATGCTACCGGGCGGATTTTTTTCTTAACTTACCAACCCATATAGGATCGAGTCACCTGAAAAAGGTAAAATCCTCACTTGAGGCCACGCTCTTGATTAGAAATTAGGCTGAGAAGATGGTTCTTTTAGGATATAGATTTTATTACCTTCAGATCTAATTAAACAATTGGCACTAGAAGGCATAATCTATCATGATCATTGTAATTGCAAAAATATGTATTGTTGTTTGTTATGGACTTTTATATATTTAACTCATTGTTGTGAATGTAAATGTTATCATTTATTATATAAAATATCTTTTTTAGTAACTTGTGAATCAATAAAAAGAGGTAAAACATTAACTAAATACAACAAACCACAAAATTATTTTCAACAGATTACCCATCTGTTGCAACAGATGGACATTAGCTAGAAGAACACAATACAATTTATTAAACTGGAATATTTTCCTCCAACAGATGAAAAATCTATCGCAACAAATGGATAATCTATTAACATAAACCCAATTGATGACCAATCTATTCCAACACATGGTCCATCTATTGAAAGAACTCAAAAACAAAAATTGTTATTACTACTAGATTCAAATTTGCTCCTTACCTCCAACCATCGACATGTTAACATGTTTAGAAGAAGAAATAGACATAATGAAATTAAATAAGAACTAAAAATCCAAAGTTGACCAAAAATAAATTTTTTATTAAATGAAAAATAAAATACATTCGGTATAGATCTGATATAGAGAAATTAAAATACATACGCTAAAAGAAAAATACATTCTAATTATTATTATCATCATTATTATTGTCAGACGGCCAATCGTCAACCTGTAGCAGCAGGGCCCTCATCAGCCTTTGCTTCTCTTTGAACATCCTTGCTCACACGGTGACCAACTCCCTCTATAGGACATTAACCTACCTTTGAAGTTCCCACACGGTGTTTTGTAGAATAGCAATGTCCTAAATAGGATCAAACATATCTAAAAAACTCATGAATTGATAAAAAATGTAAACACAAAAGTAAACAAAAGAGTCTGAATGTAAGACAACATACACTACCATTTAGTATATTTACATAGAAAAAAACTTACCTCAACGAAAAAGTAATATGCTCTTTGAACAGAAATGGTTGAAGATATAATACAAAAAGAAAAAATGCAAGAAATAAATAAAAGTAGAGTATAAAACAGATTAAGGAGGGACCTATTTATAGACGATTGAATCTGAATATGTTAGGCAAAAAGGCACGACTATTAAGCTCCACTGTATTAATTACATTCAAACTACTGACTTTTTGTTTTTTATGAAAATTCATGACTTTTTATTTTACATTCAAAATTTTCACCTATTCAAATTGGTTTGTGGCTTAATAATATTAGTTATTATTGAGTTGTTGCAATAGATTGTCCATCTGTCACAATAGATAACCCAGTGGCCCAACAGATTTACCATTTGTTCCAACAGATTGTCTATATATGTAACAGATGAGATATCTATTACAACATATGCATTATATGTTGTGAAAGATGGACCATCTGTTGGAGGAAATATTTCATTTCTTCTAATAGTTGATTCATTAATTGCAACATATGGGGGATTTGATTCATCAACTATTTTGAATGTGAGATAAAAAAAAGTCACGATTGTTCACCTTTTTTTTAATATACATCACATACCTTAATTAATCCAAATAAGTGACGTATTATATAAACATATTTAAAAACAAAAAAGGTAAAAATTCACGACTTGTAGCACTTGTTTTTTCTTGACAGGCAAGTAGTCATCTGACATTGAAGATGATTAAGCTTTGAGCCTCCGTAGTCTTGTACACTACTTAACGATAGAAAGTGAAAAACAAAAACTGTCTGACATTGATAGAGTAGGAAGAATAAGGTGTGTGAAGATGAATGGATCCACTTTCACACATAGGATTTATGTATTATTGATTAGGCTATCATGACAGACACACATCAAGTACAATGGTTTTGTGAAAGTTGTTTTTTAACAATTAGACATTGATCCTTCAAAAAAGATCGTACATTATACAGTTTAGTTTGATAGGTGAGAACTGATAAGGCCGAAGGGTTCTAAGATAGTGGTGTCGATACCCTGTTATAATTTAATGATGGTTTTACTCATGTTTAGGTGTCATGTTTGGAGAAGGATTCAAGTTTTTGGAGGCAGTGTAAATATCCCAACAGTGATTGGACTAATTTTAATGGTGCAATAGACTTTTGAAAGGCCTCCGAAGCCTCGCACCATAGCAAACAAGAATGGAAAACCAATAGAAACTCCCCTAGTCTAAATTTATATAGATAGGTTGCTCAAGGAGACTATTATACAACAGAAGGTGCTTGGGAGAATACCTGTGCGGGAAGGGGAGGTGGAGAAGAACATATATCATCTCAGACATTGTTTAAGAGAAAACACAAGGAAGCAAGTAAGGAACTTCTAGCGAATCTGGCCAATGAAATTGACTTGAGAGATGAAAAAACTGAATGAGCTTCAAATGTGGAAGTGTATCCAAATATTAAAATTTGTTGGTCATTCTTGAAAAAGAAAAATGCTCAAGACGAATAGAGTTGGACACTTTGCTAGGGATTGTGACAAGTGAGCATGGCTTCAATAAAGACCCACAAAGTGCAGGACTGGAATAATAAGGAAACAGCTTGGCGGGCATAGAGGATTGGCAAGATTTTTAGTCAAGAATAAAACCTGAACCAACAACTCTAGAAGTAAAAACAAGGGAAGTCAAGGCATTAATTTCTGAAGTCTAACTTACATCCCATGCCTTCTGTTTGTGGTTCTGATTAGGTCAATGGTAGTAGAAACAAAATGGTCTGAAGTAGGGCAGAAATCCCACACCTTGTTGTTTCCACTGCCTTTGACTAGACATGATCTATAAACAGGAGGCATGGGATGCAAGTTTAACTTGAGAAATTGCCACCTTGTCTTGATCCCTTATTTTTATTTCAGGAATTATTGGTCTAGGTTTCGTTCCTGACCGACAATCTTACCACCATCGGTGCTTGCGAAGCTGAAACCTTAGAGTTTTGGTCCTGTATTATGTGGGTCTTCATTCAGGCCACGATAGCTAGTTGCAGTCCCCTACAAAGTGCACAACTCTAATCCACTTCAACATTTTTCTTTTCAAAATGGACTGATGGATTTTTATTTTTGGATACAATTTACATTTGCAACTTATTCAATTCTTTTATTTCTCATGTTAATTTCATCAGCTAGTTTTGCTGCACTTTTCATTCTACCCTATGTTTCTTTTTTAAAAAGGTTTGAGTTAATATATGATCTTCTCCACCACCACCCTTCCTACACAGTTATTTTTCTGAACACCTTTTGTTGTATAATAGTCTCCTCAAGCAACCCATCCATAAAAAATTTAGACCAGATAAATAACTATATTTATTTTCATTCTTATTTGCAGCAATGCAAGGGTTAAGAGGCCTTTGAAAAGTCCATTGAACCCTTAAAATCAGTCCAATCACTATTTGAATATTTACACTGCCACCAAAAACTTGAACCCTTCTATAAAATTTACACATAAACATTAGCGAAATCTTTATTAAATCGTAATAGGGTATCAACACCACCTACTTGGTCCCTCAACCTTACTAGTTTGATTCTAACAATCTTAACTTTAAAAAGCCATATTTTGTTTGAAAGATTAACGCCTAATAGGTAAAGAACAAACATTCACAAAATCAGTGTACGGGATGGGTATTTTCATGATAAGTTGATCAGTAATACATACCTCCCACATATGAAGTGATTCTATCTGCAAGAAGCTTATTCCTCCGAACCCATCTTTACCCTAGCCTTTAATGTTGGTCAAGCAAAAGTTGATCCAATTTTAATTTCTTTTATCTTTAAATAAGAGAAAAGCATTTGATGTCAAATAAGAGAAGAACAAAAAAAATATTGTAAAAGGGTAACACAAAGTTGAATGAATCAACAGATGACCTATCTGATGCAATAGATTCCCCATCTGTTCAACTTATAAGTCATCTATTGTAACACGTGACGCATTTGTGGTAATAGATGAATGACATATTGCAACAGATGGGTCATCTATTGGAATAAATCAAAATAACCTTGCTACTGGTTTGATTTCTTCCAACAGTTGCTTCGTCTATTCCAACAGCTAATTCATTAGTTGCAATAGTTGAGAAAACTATTGGAACACCACCACCAACAGCATCAATAACAAAGAAACAACACCATATGTTCCAACAACGTCAAAAACACAAGCACCATATGTTCCAACAACACCAACACCCCCAACAACAGCACCACCAAAGTAACAAACAAAAGACATAAATAAAAGGATACTAACAGTAAGGCTTTTTATGTTCTCCCAGCAGATGATTTGTTTTGTGCATATTTTAATAAAAATAACGATTCATTCATTCAAGACTTAAAAGTTACTTTACTTTAATTTTCTTAATAAATAGAAAACTGGTAATGGGTAAATTAATAATAATAAGAGATGTAAATATTTAATTTAAATAACAAACAAAGAAGAATACAAGAAGAAAAGAGAAAAAGTGAACTATACCTACAATATCAAAAAAGCAAAGGGATCAGAACACCCATTTCAGTCAAGAAAAGATATTGATTGATTGATATTCAAAAGGATCCTCATATGAAAGAGGAGAGAAAAGAGAGGAAAAAAGAGACGATTAAGATTACCCCAAAGAGGAGAGAAAGAGAATTATAAATAAAGAAGAGAGATAAGTTGAGTTACTTTATGGCTGAAGGAAAGAGAATTATAAATATGGGTTTTAAATATTCATTAATAACTTTGAGGGGCACGAGGAGACTGTGACATTAAAAATACAGGATAAGAGTACACAATAAGTATATTTTTGAGTTATCCAAGTAATATTTTTATTGTCTTAGTATTTAATCATATTTTATCTCGAATAGAAAATTAGGAAATTGCTTTAAAATTTAAAAAAATCATAAAACATATAAGTCATACTTTGCAACAGATGACAATTTCTGTTTGAAAATTTCTAATGGCTCAGTCATATGTTATAACTGATGAGAACGCCTATTTGATAATTTAAAATAGATAGTTAATCTGTTGCAACAGATGACTTAATTTGTTTGATATATTCCAATAAATAAGTCATCTGTTGCAATAGGATGAACATTTGTTTTTATACAATTTCAATTGAGTCCATATGTTTAACTACAACTTCAATTAATTAAGCTAGAACTAGGGGTGAGTACATAGGGTCAATACAACTTTAATTGAGACTTTGGTAATTGCATGATATTGATATAGCATTCCTCCCAACCAGAATCATTGATCGATCACTCTAAGTTGAAACAATTCTTATTACCTCATTTTCAAGCTAATACCTAAATTTATTAAGCTAGAACTCGGGGTGAGTTCATAGGGGCAACTACACTTTAATTGAGTCATTGGTAATTGGATGATATTGGTTTCTCCCAACCTAAGTCATCGATTGATACCTCTGAGTTGAAATTATTCTTATTACCTCATTGTAAATCTAATACCTAAATTGATTAAGCTAGAACTAATAGTGAGTTCATAGGGTCAACTACAACTTTAATTGAGTGTTTGGAAATTACATAGTATTGGTATTGAATTCCTCCCGACTTGAGTCATCGATTGATCACTCTAAGTTGAAATGATTTTTATTACCTTTTTATTAAGATAATACCTAAATTTCTGACAAAATTGAACTAGGGTTTAGTTCATAGGGTCAACTACAACTTCAATTGAGTCTTATAGCAATTGAATGATGTTGGTATTATGTTCCTTACGACCTGAGTCATCAATTAATCACTCCGATTTGAAACGATTCTTATTACCTCATTGCCAAGATAATACCTCAATTGATTAATCTAGACTAGGGGCTAGTTCATAGGGCCAACTACAACTTTAATTATGTCTTTTGGCAATTACATGATGTTGGTATTGTATTCCTCCTGACCTCAGTCATCGATCGATCACTTTGAATTAAAATAATTCTTATTACCTCATTGTCAAGATAATACCTAAATTGCTTTAAAATTAAAAAAAATATCTTAAAACATATAAGTCATACTTTGCAACAAATGAAAATTTTTGTGTAAAAATTTCCAATGGCTTGATCATCTGTTGCAACAGATGACAACGTCTATTTGACAATTTACAATAAATAGTTAATCTATTGTAATAGATAACTTAATTTGTTTGATAAATTCCAAAAGATAAGTCTTCTGTTGCAACAGGTTGAACATTTGTTATTATATAATTTTAATTGAGTTCATTAACTATAACTTCAATTGATGAAGCTAGAACTACGAGTGAGTGCATATGGTCAACTAAAACTTTAATTGAGTCTTTAGCATTTGCATGATATTGGTATTGCGTTCCTCTTGACCTGAGTCATTGATCGATCACTCTGAGTTGAAAAAATTCTTATTACCTCATTATCAATCTACTACCTAAATTGATTAAGTTAGATCTAAGGGTTAGTTCATAGGGTCAACTACCACTTCAATTGAGTGTTTGGCAATTGCATGATATTAGTATTCCGTTCCTTGTGAACTGATTCTTTGATTGATCACTCTTAGTTGAAACGATTCTTATTACCTCATTATAAATCTAATACCTAAATTGATTAAGCTATAACTAGGGGTGAGTTCATAGGGTCAACTACAACTTCAATTAAGTCTTTTGGCAATTGCATGATATTGGTATTGCGTTTCTCCCGACCTGAGTCTTTGATCGAGTACTGTAAGTTGAAACGATTCTTATTACCTTATTGTAAACTAATACCTAAATTGCTTAAGCTAGAACTATGGGTGGGTTCATAGGGTCAACTACAACTTCAATTGAGTCTTTTTGGCAATTGCATGATGAGGGAGTTAAAAATTATGCATATCTTTTAAAATTTTAAAAAATAATTAAGATCAATTCATACCATACTAATATTTTCAAAACATGTCATTCTTTTCCCAAATGCAAATCATCCATTTGCAGGAAAAATGTTTCATTGTTTCAAATCTCGAGTTCTTACTTTTTCTATCTCTCTCTACAGTACAGACATTAACTACTCAATAAATTACTCAACCCTTCACAGCAGATTGATTTTTTCCCATTTTTGACCACATAGGTGTTATTTTCGACTTCATTCTTTCTTGTATCCATCATTTTCTCAGTCTTTACAGGTAACAGAGTTTGAGAAGAGTTTTATATTTGTTATTTTTTCTAAAAATTAGGGCTTTTAAGTTAATGATGAAAAACAAGACTTTAGGTTGTATTATCTTCGAGAATGGGTTTATAATTTTGAGTTTTGATGGTAAAATTAAAGAAAGAACCCAAAAAAACTTTAGTTTTATTAATAGTGTTCCATTGACTGGCGTGGTATTTTTGGATGGTGTTTGTGGTGTTGGGGGTCATGGTGGTGGTGTTGGTGGTCGTCGTGATGGAACTGATGGTGTTTGTGGTGGCTGTTGGTGGTGATGTTGGTGGTGTTTATGGTGGTTGGGGGTGGCGTCGGTATTGGTGGTGTTTGTAATGTATTTTTTTAAATTTATGCATACATTAATCGTAATGTAATTTTTCTTTTTCTATTGTTTGTAGGTAAAACTTGTCTCCCAAAACAAAAGAAAGTAAAAGTTGATCAACTTTTAACCACCTAACAAAAAAGGCTACAGTACAGAGGGATTCGGTGGAGCTTCCTGAACAATCTTAGTCAGGGAAAAGTAAAGCTGAGGAACGTTATGAAAACAATATTGAGGTACGTGGACAAGGGTCTACAGATGGTGATGAGAAAAATGAAAGTGAGCAGGAGGAAGAAGAAAATAAATAAAAAGAGGAGAGAGAAGAAAGTGAGAAAGATAATGATAATGCATCACCAATAGGGCATGAATTAATATCGAAATTCAAATATTAGGCTATCAAAACTATTAGTATTGATAGGCTTTAAGTTGTGATACCGATAGATGACCTTTTAGAACTAACTGGTGATATTGTACTTAAATGTCAGTTGGGGAAACCTTTTGATGAATTTAGGAATATTATGAAGAATGAAAACATAGACAGACTTTTTAAGAAGAGCTGCTTTGGACACTTTCTTGAGCTTCCTGAGGACCACACTACCCGTTTCTATATGAGCATGGTATATGGTCTTCTCAATCACAAGATCAAGTATGTGGGGAATGATAAAGATTCCAGGGAGAGGGGAAAATATGGGTGAAATCTGAATCAACTACTATGGCATGCCGATTTGTTTTGGCTTAAAAGAGTTTGTCATAGTGACAGGCTTGAAATGCGATAGTCCAGAAAAACCTCTCACCAAAAAAACACCACACAAAAGGTCCAAGGTAAGAAGGACTTCCAAACCACCATCATTAAATAGTGGTAAGGCACTATCCCAGCGACCACCCACTAAATCAAACCACCCACCAAAACCAACAAATACAAAAAAAAAAAAAATAGATGGGTAGTTGGACATTGTTGAATGTGGGTACAAAGCCAATAATATTATAAAACATCTCAAGGATAAAACCATACCAAAGAGGTACAGGGAGTAGTTGTTCTTAGTTTGGATTGCCTATTTTGTTAAATTGGCAAAAACTATCAACAAAGTCATAGAAGATGATTTGTTGAAGCTCGCTGAGGATTTTGAGAAATTCAAAAATTATTCCTGGTGATATGATAACTACTACATGACTGTCAAATATTTACTGACAAAGATATCCCTATAGACGATCACATTATACGGCTTTCCTTGGGCTTTCATGGTAAATTTAATCACTATTTATTTACTCATCTATTAATTTATATTAAATAATTATTATGACTTTTTTTTCTTGCCTCCTATTTACATTTTTTAGGCTTGGGCATTTGAAGCCATTCCTTACCTCCGAAAGCAAGTCAAGGATTACCCGGATAAGGTTTCTCATCCAAGGATCCTTCAGTGGTTGGCTACAAACAACAACATAAGAACTAAGGAGGTTGATCTCTTTAACCCTCTGAATGATGAAGCACATCTTCTTTCAAGTAAAATAATTTGATTCAAAGAAAGATATTAAAATAGATGTTCCATCTGGTGTGACAGATGGGTCATTTATTGTAATAGATTACCCGTCTACTCTAACTAGTGCAACAGATGGGTAATCTATTGCGACAAATGATCCATATTTTGCAACATATTAACCATCTGTTGCTCTAGTTTTCTGAACCTAACTCAATATATTACCCATTTACTACAAATTATACAACAAATGGGTAAAGTCTAATGTAACATATTTTTAACCTGTTGCAGCAAACAGATTAGCTATTGACACTGATAGATCATCTATTGCATAAGTTCCATCCACTGTAATTGGTACAATATATAGGTAATCTGTTGTGATAGATGATTCATATTTTGCATCAGATTACCCATTTATTGCTTTAGTTTTCTGAACCTGACTTAACAGATTACCCATCTACTATAAATTATGCAACAGATGGTAATCTGATGCAACATACTATAGATCTATTGCAATAAACAGATCAACTATTGGGATAGAAAGATCATCTATTGAATAAGTTATTTATGTTAACATGTAACCCAACTGACTGCAAATTATTATATGATTTAAATGTATCTATCTTTTTTATAGGTTGTGCATCCATGGACCGTACCTACTGAGTAGGAGTTGGGGATGACTTCTTTTATTACTCTAGGTTTTGTTGATACAATAGCTGACCCAATGGTTTAGTTAATAAATAAGGAATTGGCTGGAGCAACAACCTTAAGAATAGCAGTTAGGCAAGGTCAGCCTAATGTTGATGCTCTTCATGACCAGCCTACTGCAACAAATCCAGGTGCTTCTTCTTGGGGTATTGCTGGTGAAGTTATTGATGTTGGTGTAAGGCATGCTGATGTTGCTTCTAGTCACGATGTTGAGCATATTGATGCTTAAGAAAAAATAAATAAGTTAGAAAACACCTCTTTTACTGGTCCCTCTCATAATTACACATGTCCCTCTTACCCTTACACCGATCCCCCTCACCCCTTTTGACCCTCATGTTCTCATTGCAAATGCAAAGAGTGCAAGGACAGCCAACATAAACTCATTGAAAAAGTAGAGGTTATTGCTAAAGCTGTTGAGGAATTAAAATCCAAGAGGGGTGTCATACCATCCATGAAGGTGAGGGAGCCATACACTCTTACAGTGGTGGTTTGGAGGAATAAAAGAGTAATTATCTAATTACTCTCTAATCGGATATCCAAAAATATTACAACTCTTCCCTCTCCAAAAGTTGTTGAATTTTAGGGGCCATTCAAGAAGGTGAACATATACGCAAAAATTGGTACCAAAGAGAAGAAGGATCTGTGATGGTCATAGAATGCCAAGCAAGGCGCACAAGATTACCCATCCATACCTTTTCCACCCAAGACTGCAGAAGTATGACAGATATGCGTACATAGTATGTGGACAGGGTAAGTTTACTTTTCCTGACCTAGCCTTCTAATCTACTCCATGAAGAAAAAGTGATGCAACAAATTTGTCATCTGTTGCAATATATGTGTGTATTCTAGTGCAATTTGTGATGGTTCTATTGCAACATATTACCCATCTCTTACATAAGTTTCGTTAGATAGGTAATCTGTGAATAGATTCAGAGAACCCTGTGCAACAGATGGACCATTCATTGCATCTTTCCACTATGTTTTCCTTCTTTACAATTAGTAACATATTTAAAAATTGACTTATTATATCACATTATGTTGAAGAAATTATCTGCCTCATACGGGGCAGGAAATTAGCATACCTAGAAGCTGCCGAGAGGATAGTAGACCTCAACTTTTAGAAAAATCTCAAAGATAGGTATGATGATCTCAATAATCTAGTGCCAACTTCTGGTGGCGCGGGATTTGATTCATTACTTTCTGGGTTCCAATGGGATCAAGAAATGATAAAATATGTTAGAGTAGAGAGGTCAAATTTACATAGAAAGACCTGGACTGAGGCAAAAAGGATTCTTGGTATCATGAATTTGGACGGCATACATTATCGAGCTGTTGAGATACTACTCAAGGAGGGAAAGATCGAGGTTTATGACTGCAACTTACCTTTTTGGAGGAGGCCAATTTTTTTACCCACATGCAGCCACTATTGGAGTTGTTCCCCATCTTGGTGAGGCAGAGTAAACTGATGGATCATTTTCCAACAAAAGTGTTGATGAAGCAAACATGGGATTTTAAAGGTCGAAATAAGGACATGGAACTTTCAAAAAATAAAACAACTATCGCGTGCGGGTCGCACGCTCTTGCACATATCAAATTTTTATTGACCGGCACGGAAATGGCTGAGCCAACACCTTTTTTTGAGACATCTCTATGGAAAACATACAAGAGGTCTGGGCTTATGGGGTACTAACTGAATGTTTGCAGCCTGTGTACAAAGAAGAGCCTGTGAAATAACATTTTTTTTATTTCAAGTCACTTTACTTTACCTACTTTACATACTTGTAGTGGCATTTTTTTTGTCTGATAAAAGTTGAATTTTTTTACAATACAACAGATTGTCCATCTATTGTAAAATATATTCTATATGTTCTAACAGATAGTTTATCTGTTGCAATAGGTTGGTCATTTGTTGTATTATGCCGATGTTTCTATCTAAGTCTTATCTGTTGCAACAGTGGGAAGACCTATTTGACAATTTCCAATAGATGACCTACATGTTGCAACATATGTCTAAATTTGTTTGATATTTTTCAACAATTATGCTTGAATATCCATGTGCTCAATAAAATTAAACTAGAGCAAATACAAGTGCACTACCATGAAATTTTTAGTAATTAGGCTTGAATATCCATGTGCCCAAAAAAAACACCAAACCAGTAGCAATAATGCCAATAATATAGTATTTTCTTACTCAAATTTGTTTCTCTTCAAAAGCCTTGACGTTCTTCAACAAACTCTAGATTGCACGATTTGCTTGTGAAGGATGTTGTTCTTCATACCAATAAAAATAATCACATCCACCCAACTTCTACAAAAACAAAACCATAATTGCAAAATAATTACAAGTCAATAATTAATCAACTAATTAAATAAAAAAATATTACCTTTGAAATTTTATAAGTAAAAAACCTATGACTTGGATTTTGTTGAGTCCAAGAAGTCTTCAATAGAGCTTCATGACCACACTTACAATATCAAAAATATATATTTACAAAAAATAGTAGAAGATGAGATCGACATTGTCAAGCTCAGTTGGAAAAAATGAAAAAAAATATGTAGAAAAACCAAATACAAATGAATAATTTGGATAGAGAAAAAAATATGATAAAGAGGAAGATTTGGGAATTTAGGGTTAAATTTTAGGAATAAGATGAATATATACGATAATAGGAGAAAAATAATTGTCGAGGGTCAAATCAGACGCCAAGTAAGCAAATATAGGCGTTCAACAAGCCTTGGCTGCGTGAAGTACACGCGAGCTGCGAACAAGGCAAAAAGTTCCAAACTGACACATTTGATGCCTATTTTATTTTAGGTTTTTTAAATGAACACTATCTACTTGATGCCTATTTTATTTTAAGTGTTTAAAATGAACATTGTCGATAGGTTCCACCTTTTTTATTTCAAGTCACTTCACTTTACATATAGTGGTAATTTTTTATGCCTAATGAAAGTTGAATTTTTATAATGCAACAGATTATCCATTTGTTATAACAGATATTCTACCTATTTTGGTAGATATTTTATTTGTTGTAATAGGTTGGTCATCTGTTGCATTATGTCGATGTTTCCATCTAAATCTATCTATTTCAATAGTTGGAAGACCAGTTTGATAATTTCCAATAGATTACCTACATGTTGCAATATATGTATAAATATGTTTGATATTTTCGAACTGATATGTCGTATGTTGCAACAGATACCTTATTTGTTGCAATATTTGAATCTAGTATTTTATTTTAATTAATAATTTCAAATATAAGGATAAAATAAATTCATAGAAAAAATAAAAAAATAAAGCCTTTAGAAATTACATGAAATAAATTAACAAAGAAATAAAATGTAAAAAAATTATTATGGGTACAGATCTCAATAAATAAATCAACAATTTAAGTTTAGATGTCAACAATCCTAAGGAAGAGTGAGGTTATTATTTTGAAAGACTCAAACTATAAAGATCTACTCAAAATGGACAAGTTATTCTTTATTTAGTGCTATGAAATTCGGCTTTGTTCATCGTGGATCTTTAATATAGCTTGCATATGGTTTCTTCACTTTCTGTTCTCCGTATTTCCATAAAAAGAGTAGCATATTGTCAATGTTGTTCAGAAGTTGCTTCTATAGTGACATCCACCTGGAAAGCTAGAATTGGTCAATGCTAATCACGGAGATAAAAAAATGAAAAAGGATAACTCATCTGTTTTAGCAAATCAAATAGGTATTCCTTCTATTTTAAATTGTCCCAAATAGATTATATTTTTGTTACAACAGATGAATTAATTATTGGGACAAATTATAACATGAGAAAGACCTGTATGGTAATTTTCAACAGATGAACCATCTGTTGCAACATATGACTCATTTATTTGAAAAAACTGAAATGGTAGGAAGTCTTGATTTAATTTGTCCCAATAGATGACCCATCCATTACAACAGATAGTTCATCTGTTGGTACAAATAAAAAAGGTACGTAGAACTATTTGATTTGCTAAACCAGATGAGACATATATTGCAAAGGATACTGCATCTAATGTAACAGGTTAGTCAACTGTTGCAATAAATGTATATATCTATTTGATAATTTTTAGCAAATATGTCATCTGTTGAAACAGATATGTGTTTGCTGTTAGTTGAAAAATGTGTCACCTGTTGAAACAGATGTGTCTGTTTTTTTAGATGGAACAAACCATTTATATTCACCTTCTTCATATCATGTTGCTCTTCTTCGGCCATTGTACACTGCTCAATAGTGTAACACGGACAGATGAGTTGCAATTTTGCTTTTTTGGATGCTTGATAATGCCTTGAAAATTGCTTTCCTTCCCTTCTTAGCCTTAATATCTAATGGAGTGGATGGATATAAAATCCTATTTGAAGGAATGACACCCTTCTTAGATGTTAACTCCTTTACAGAAGCAGTTAATACATTAATAACTCTAATCATTACATCATGTTTCGCCTTGCGGTCTTGACATTAACATACAGAACATTCACAAGGAGAGGCAAAATCTGTATAACCAGTATGATCATACTCATAATGGTTTGTTTTAATAATTGTAAGAGGAGCATCATTATCACTAACATCAGCACCACTACCGCCACCAACAGCTTCATCACCACTAAGACTATCAATAACAATAAGCCCACTCTCCAAAATTATTTTTCTTGTGATGGTTGTTGCTCCAAACAATTCCATTTTTATTTTTTTAATGACCTTAGGGTCCAATAAAGTTTGCATAGACCATAAAGTAAGAAAAAATAGCATCTTCAGCTCTCGATTGGTCGGAACAAGCGACGGATGCACAATCTAACATAAATCCTTACATATATTAGAATGATTAGATCATTCAAAATAATTATTAATTAAAATAAAAACTTAATTATAATTATACTTAGTGCATCCTTCAGGGGGTTGAAGAGATCAAGAAATTTTGCATTTTTATCAATTTTGGCCAACAACCATCTCAAGATTATTGGATTGGAAACTTCTTCCTAGTAGTTCACTTGTCTCAGATAAGGAATGGCTTCAAACGTCCATGTCTATAAAATAATTCTAATAAATCAAAATCATTATAGAATAAAAAAATGAATCATATCAAAATAAAAAAATATTTACCACGAAAGCCCATGGAAAGCCATATAATTTACTATTTTTGGCGTTAACGGAGTCAACAAATATTTGACAGTCATTTTGAAGCTTTCATAACCCCAAGGATAGCTGTTAAATGTCTTAAGATCCTCGGAGAGCTTTATTAAACCAACGCTTATGTTGTTGTTAACGTTTCTCGCTCAAAGAATATTATGTACCACTTTCAAAGAATTTGACCTCCTCTTTTCAAAATCCAGCTGCAGGAGGTAACTTTGACATGAAATAGAACATGGTACAACTTTTGATCAGCAGTGGACAGTTTATGGGGCTTTCACATGAAGATCCACAAGTCCACCCACAAAACTTCTTGGAGATTAATGATACATACATCTCTACAGGTGTGCTAACTGACTATATTAGGATGATACTTATCCCATTTTCATTGTTGGGGGAAGCAAAGAATCGGTTGAATGTTAAGCTAGCAAGTTCAATCACAACTTGGGATGACTTAGCCTGGAAATTCCTCATTTGAGTCTTTCCATCTGGAAAGACTATGAGACTGTGTAGTGAGATTATGAGCTTCAAACAAAGGTCAGATGAGAACTTATATCATGTGGGGGAGAGGTTCAAAGCACTTCTTTTGGACTGTCCAAATCATCTGCAGTCCAATAAGGTACTAGCTTAGACTTTTGTTGAGGCACTTGATCACAACAAAAAATTTTTACGATTCAGTTGCCGGTGGTAAAATGCTGGAATTGATGTATGATGAGATATACACCTTATTGAACAGGATTGTACAAGGGAATCTTGAGTGGAATGCTAACTCAAAAAGTTCTCAAAAGAAGGTTGCAGGTGTTTTAGAGGTAGACCAATTTACGGTTAGATCATCTCAGATTACCGCACTACAAAATAAGTTAACTACTCAGCTTAAAAATATAAAATTAGGGGTTACACAGCCTGCAGCAACAGCTAATGCAATTCATCAGAAAAATAGTTTATGTGAGGTTTGTGGCCATAGTAGTCATTATGCAGCAATGTGTGGTTCAAATCTTGAGTCAATGATATTTGTGGGAAATGCTCAAAGGATGAATTATGGGAACGCCTACAATCAAAAATGGTAGACTCAACCACCAATTCCATCATGAAACTATCAACAATAGCAGTTCCAAAAATAGCAGGTTCAAAGGAATTAGGCCACGACTCAAATTAGCAATATGGAAGAGATACTAAAACAAATTATAGTTTCTCAAGCTCAGTTGGCAACAGATGTTAAGAGCCAGCAGATTATTACAAGGAACTTAGAGATGCAGATAGGTCAGATAGCAGGAGTATAAAATACCAGGCCTCAAGGTGGTTCACCAAGTAGTACTGAATCTCTTAAACAAGTAATAGAAATCACTTTGAGAAATGGTAAAGAGCTAAATGAAGAACCTCTAAAGACAACTAAGGAGGTAGAAGAGGAGATAATTCCTAAGTGGGTAAATGACAAAGTTGCTAAAAATTTAAGAACGTTTGAGTAATCAAAAACCAAAGTTGTTGAATAGGTAAAGCAGAGACTACCACCACCTTTCCCACAAATGCTTAGAAATGCGAAGGAGGATGCATGCTTTAAGAAGTTCTTTGACATATTCAGAGAGCTTCACATTTACCTCCCTCTTTTAGATGGTTTGTAGGGAATGCCCATGTACGCTAAGTACTTGAAGGATGTGGTCACTAAGAAAGTTAACCTGTAGGATTTTAAGATAGTAACACTCACTAAGGAGTGTAATTCCATGGTGATTCAAAAGATTCTCAAAAACCCTGGGAGTTTTACTCTCCCCATTTAAATTGGAAACAGGGATGTGGTCTACACACTTAGTGATTTGGCGGCAAGCATCAATTTGATGCCCCTCTCCTTTTTCAATATTTGGTCTTGGGGAAGCTGATATCGAGCTCTATGGTACTCCAATTAGCAAACCGGCCCCTAGACCAACCTAAAGGAATCATAGAAGGTGTTCTCATCAAGGTTAATAAGTTTATTATTCTTGTTAATTTTATTTTTTTAGATTTTTAGTTAGATGAAAGAGTACTATTTATCTTAGAAAGTCCATTCTTGGTGATGGTAGGAGCATTGATAGATGTGAAAGAGAGCACGCTCACAACAAGGTTGGAAGATGAAGAGGCGATTTTCAAAGTCTACAAACCACTGAACACACTATCCCACTACAAAGATTTGTGCATAATTACAATGATTAAAGGGGATAATTATGAGGTGGTGGATTTTAGTCCATCGAATACCTCGCCGGACTTTCTCATCGAGCGGCCGAAGACACAACCAACCCAACCTGAAATGATATAGATTGATGAGCCTGAAAAGGCTATAGTTGATAGAGTTGTTGACCTTGAGAGTTCATACTCAAGAGGTAAAAAACAAATAAGAAGATGGCCTCCAAGTAGGAGGAAGAGGATGGAAGAAAATGGATAAGTCAAAGATTGGGTCGTGTTGCGACACTAAATTAGGTGTTGATTGGGAGGAAACCTGAGTCAAGTTAGGTTTTGTTTTTAATATTTTAGTTTTTACTTCATTAGTTTTTTTATTTTTTTTGAGTCACAGGTTGATGGGAAGTCTGAGTATTGGAAAATCTGAGCTAAGGAGCATGGCAAAGACTAAGTGTGGGGTCCCTGAACCCTCTTAATGTAAGAAGATGCTACAAGTTAGGCCTAGAACACTCGGGGAGTATTTCTATCTCTACTTTTAAGTATACTTTGGGGACAAAGAAGATTTTTAAGTTTGGGGTGGGGAAATTCCCATTTTAAGGAGTAATTTTAAAAAATTTTATGTTAGGAATAAGTGGGATGTTCTTATTGGTGTTATGTCCGATTGCATGATGCAAGTGTTTTATTGTAAAGAACATGTTGATTGTGTGAATTACTACTTTTGAGAATCTTAGGCTTAGGTTTATGACTCTCTTACTGGTTGTCTTAATGTTCAATTCATGTGATTGTTTGGTTGAGAGTCTATATTGATTCTACTTAAGTTAAACATGTACCATGTGTGTGAGAGGTGTTTGTATATTCCTTATTGCATTTGATACTAGAACTTTTCTGGTATATGCACAAAGTAAAATAAAGAGTGTGGGTTTAAGAGATGATATAGGCATTTCTCTTATAGCCATGTTTATACCCTTTTTCTGACCTACCCTTGTGCATAATTATAACGCCCCAAATCTGGTACCCGGAATGCTACATGGTGCTCATGACCCTGAAGGACCACAAGCTAACCCATGACTGATATATGTACCTGTATACTGCATAATATACTGAGTAATGTGGAAACATGAACTTAAGGACATAAGGTTCACATAACTGAAGTAAAACATAACATCTAAATGGCGTATGAAATACCCAAAACAATTGAAATAACTATCTGAACATAATAGTCTGGAAAGCCTCTAACTGATTGAACTGTCTGAGTAAGGAGTTGATGGGACATATCCCCAACTAACTCCAACTACTAAAATAATTAAAATATAATATAGAAATAATCATATCCTCGAAGGATGGGGACTCACTTCTAACTCTAACTGCTGATATCTGGAATCTACTGATGCTCTAGAGCTTATGTCTCTGAACCTATGGTATAAGACACCATAGCGCAAATGCGCCAGTACTTTGAATGTACTGGTATGCATGTGAGGTAGGCTAAATGCATGGGGTTCATATGCATAAACAATACTGTCTAACTGACTAATATGAATGTGAGAATGCATATATGCATACATAGTAATGATATCTAAAATTGTGATAACATGTGTATGTTGATAACTAACATGACTAATCACTGAATTTTGATAACTGATAACATGAGTGATTATATCTGATAGTCCTGAATCTGCTGGAGCTAGCTAAGTTCCGTACTGTATCTGAGTTGACTGTATCTGATAGTCCTAAATTCTAAAGAACCATCTGAGTTCTTTTACTGAGACTGATACTGAGATTGTGGGAGGTAGTCATCTAGCTGACATGCCCCAAATGACATATTATAGCTGAATTGGGGTCCAATTTGAGCCCTGGTTAGAAGGGTGTCAATACCGCGCCACTGGTAAGGGCAACATGTAAGTGACCCTAATATAATAGGTAACTCTACTAAAAATGGTGGGAACCCTAATATAGAAAGTTAAGCCACCTCATCTACCCTCAAAATAGAAGGCTATGATGTCTCAACCTATGTTGGCTACATAGTTCTTGAATGCAAGGGTTGCTTCTAAGAATCACACCCTCATATAACAAGTGAGTTCCCATCATTGGGTTCACTTGGTGCTAATTTCTACTTCTATCTAAATAGACACTAAACATGATTTACTGAACTGAACATGGACTGAGTTAGTGACTTCCGTTGACTGACGGAATACTACTAATATATGACAACTTACTGAGTTCATGAGATCATGGAGATTTCCTAAGTCATAAGACTGTCTGGAGTCTAAGGATCATAGATTGACTGAGAGTATCATGAAAACATGACATGCCTTTAGGCACACAGCTAATATTTCGAGTACAAGTACCCCCAGGACTCGATAGAAGAAAACTGACAAAGCATAAACTACTTGAACACATCACTAACATCATAATCCATAATATAATTATTGAAGCATTTCATCAAACATGTGATCTACATAAACTTGTACATACATGTGGATTTTATGACATCATGCTAGTTGGGCATTTTCCTTCTATATTTTTTCCATAACTTTCTCCTCTGATGTTGGATTTTGATGAAATTGGTATCGTTGGAAAGCTAATTCAATTTCCCATATGACAAAAAGTGAAAATCTTAAAAAATACCATATGTACAGAAATGGATTCATCTTTCAAAGAATCTTCTAACTTTCTTGAGATGATTTCAAGCTAGGAAAAAGTTTGGGGTATTACAATATCTCCCCCTTGAGAACATTCGCCCTTGAATGAGACTGAGTGAGGGGAAAGAATAACCAATGTACATACTAAACATGAATACTGAAACATGATCTCATGACTGACATGACTGATAACTGAACATAGCATATTGAACATGCATATTTGATCCATGTGTAACTGATTCATGAATGCATGACTGGGTGATGATAGGCGAATTTACGCGCCTATATCAATATATTTTGCCCATATTCTAGCCTAGTTTTGAGAACTAATTATCTATTTCATACACTTTTAGTCCTTTTTCCTGTAAATGAGCTAACAAATGTGATTAGGAAAGTTTCAAGTATAAATGATGCAAAATACAGCAATTTATGGCTTACTTGACGCAAAAGAAAGCTCACAAACGAGATGGAAAGGAGCTGGACGCATAAAGGACTAAATCTGCTGCATGGAAAATCTGTCCCGGGCTAAAACAGCATTTCTGAAGACTTTGGGGACTTACAGACACAAAGCTGGATTTTTGCCATAATACATTAACCTAGTGCAATTAGGTTATGTGTTTCATTATTCTATTTGGATTATAATTTTGTAACCTTACCCTAGTACATTTGGGTCAAGGATTTCATTAGTATATTAGGATTTGGTTATTTATTTCATTAGCTTAGTAGGAGTAGGATAGGAGTATTATAAATACCCTATCATGTTAGAGATTTTTAATCACTTCTTCAATAATCAACTCAACAATATAATTTTCTTCCATCTTTCTCATCTTCCACCACAAACATTCTTAATTCTTCATTCTTCTATTCTTAAATTCCACAACAAGAGAATCGTTACTTGCTACGGAATCACCAAAACCACACGCCAAACACATACTATTCACGCCATCCACCATGCAAAACGTGATATCCTACGCATTCATGGGTAACTAAACCTCTTAGTTGGGGTTATGGAAGCCGAATGAGTTACTATCTATTGCTATGAGCTTGTGAGTTCAAGACACGTATATTGCTTATATCATTATTCTCTTCATCCTAAATCTACATCCTTTGCGGTTCAAACACAAGAACACGCCATTCTAACATCTAACCTGTTCGAGAGAAAGGTTATTTGTCTAGAAAAGAAGACGCATAGACCAACGCCAGTCTAACATTTAACTTGTTCGAGAGAAAAGTTATTTGTCTGGAAAAGAGATAATGTCAAGGTAGTAGGACACCCGTTCCTATTAAAAAGCTAGTGCCGTACCTGGACTAACTTCTTGGAGAATTCGTACCGTTAGTCACGCTTTAAGCTCGAGAGAGTTAAAGTGAAATAGTCCTTGTTTAGGTCGAGAGACGCTTGGATTTACCATCGACTACAATTCTCTATAAGCAATTACATGTCAAGACTCTACACACTCATAGCCAATAGAGACGTATACCTCAGAAGGTGGACATAACCCCAACGCCTCAATTCTCATTGTTTACAACACACGTGACATCTCTTTATTTTGCTATTTTCAGTTCTTACATTCTTGTTTTGGTTACATACTACAATCCCCCCTTTCCTACGAGACTTGCACTAAAAGTCTAGAAATTTCTCTTGCTTGTTGGCCAAGCTATTCCCTGTGGGATCGATACCCAACCCAGGTTGGGTTCTATATTTGCTATCGACCGCTTTACACTCCTACGAGAGCTGTAGATTGAGCGTTATCAAAAATTGGCGCCGTTGCCGGGGAATACAAGTGTCAATCAAGTTCGTGAAAATTACTAGACCCTTTGGTCAAAGATTCTCGTACTTTTACGTTTAGTTTTTGTTTTTGTTTATTGCAGGTTTTTCTTTTAGTGCATGCCCCATACTAGAAGTTCTGGTCAACCGTTATTACCAATCAATCCGGAACCGCAACGAATTAGAAGAATGGAAGCACAAGCGGAAATCGACAGGATGGCTGCTCAACACGAGCAAGCAAGATTAGCTGCTCTTGCCGCTGCTCAAGTCCAACAACAAAACATTGATAATCCTGGACGAGCAACAAATCCTGACGATGAAGATTTAGGAGATGACGAGTTGATCAACCCAAGGCATGGCGCTGAAATGGCAACACCTGCCAACAGACGAGGTCGACAAGCTCGGTACAGATATGATCGCCAACCTTTGCAACCAGCTTTCGACGATGATGATGATGATCTTGATGGTGCCGGAGCCACTGGAGCTATAATTCCACCACCATTAGCGCCCGGAGCCAAGTTCAACATCACTAGCACCATGATTCAGTTATTGGAACTCAAGGGATTATTTAGTGGACTATCAGGCGATGATCCGAATATGCATCTCATCAACTTTATTTCTACATGCAAGTCTTTTGACAATCCTGGAGTTGGTCAGAATGCTATTCGATTACGTCTATTTCCATTGTCTCTGTCTGGGGAGGCAACATTATGGTTGAATGGGCTGACTCCTGATTCTATTACAAATTGGAGGCAATTGAGAGACGCTTTCCTAGAAAGATTCTTTCCGCCATCCAAGAGGGCTCAATTGAGAGATGAAATCAGCAACTTTCGTCAGCTTCCCTCTGAAGCTCTTCACGAAACATGGGAGAGGTTCAAGACAAAGCTAGCGAGATGCCCAAACCATCACATGACTAATGTTCACCTCATGGAGATCTTATATAGAGCCTTGAATTCAGTAACTAAACCAGTGGTGGACAACGCAGCTGGAGGTTCTTTTATGGACCTCACCTTTGGTCAAGCAAGCAACATGCTAGATCGTATGACGAAACAAAGTAGAGCTTGGCATACCAGGGATTCTGAGGTAGCAAGCCCCACTTTATCTATTGGCATGTCTGCAGATCAAAGAAGGAGAGAAGAAGAACGTGATCAAGATATGGCGCACATGAAAACCCAAATGGATCTTCTTACAAAGCATCTATTAGGGAAGACTGAAAAAGTGAAATCTATTGCGTCAAAAGGAAGAGACGAATCTGATTCAGAAGAGGAGGCCAACTACTTGAACAATCAGGGGGGTTTCCGTGGGAATGCCCAAGGAAACCAAGGTCGGAACTATTATGATAAATCTGGAGGTAAAGACCAAGGTAGTTGGAAGAAAAATAATGAAAATAGTGGTTTGTACGTTCCCCCTGGTAGACGTGAGACCACCACATCTAATTCTATGGAAGACATGATGGCTAAGTTATTGAAAGGAGTGGAAGCAACGAGCGCGGGAGTTAAGGAGGTGATTGACGATTTGGCCTCCATGAAGCAATTAGTTGATTCTCATTCCACTTCTATCAAGCAACTAGAGCAGCAATTCAGTCAACTTTCAGCAGCACTCAACCAAAGAAAAGCCGGCACCTTGCCTAGCGATACGGTGCAAAATCCAAGGACTGATGGGTCATGCATGGCCATCACTACGAGGAGTGGTAAGGTGCTGGAAACTTCAGCAGAAGGCAAGCAAGTAGTCGACAGAACAGCAGACATGGACGCCACGCTTAGTGACGCCACTAGGGAAGACGTCGCAATATCCACTTCCAACGTCAAGGACGTGTTGCCTAGTGACGTGCAGCCTGAAAAAAATAATAAACGGAAGCAAGAGGAGAAGAAAGCCATGGAAAGAACACTTCCATACCCACCACCACCTTTTCCACAAAGATTGAAGAAGGCGGCCGATGACACTAAGTTCAGCAAATTTATGACCATGTTGAAGCAGCTAACTATTAATGTCCCATTGGTAGAGGCACTTGAACAAATGCCTGGGTATGCGAAGTTTATGAAAGATCTTTTGACTAAAAAGAGGGCAGCAAGCTATGAGCTGAAAGAAGATGTGCATCATTGTAGTGCAATAGCTACCCGATCCATAGTTCAGAAGAAGGCCGACCCCGGAGCTTTCACTATTCCTTGCACCGTCGGATCTTTGGACTTTGCTAAAGCATTATGTGACTTAGGAGCCAGCATCAACTTGATGCCATTATCAATCTACAAGAAGTTGGGGTTAGGAGATCCTACACCAACTAATATGAAGCTTGTTATGGCGGATAGGTCGGTAAAACGACCGGTTGGTATTCTATGCGATGTCTTGGTGAAGGTATCTTTATTCATATTTCCAGCAGACTTTGTCATCTTGGATTGCGAAGCAGATTCAGAGGTTCCCATAATCTTGGGACGCCCTTTCCTTGCTACGGGAAGTGTGCTCATAGATTTGAGAGCTAATGAGCTTTCATTCCGAATAAATGATGAAGTGGTGCGCTTTGATGTTTGCAAATCAATGAAGCAACCCAAAGATCTAAGTGTATTTTCTGTGGCTGATGTTGTCGTTGATGACAAGGATGAGTTACTTGCTGAAGAGCAAATTCTTGATGATCCTTTGGAGGTTTTGCTCATGGAAGAAGATGATGATGATGCTGAAATTTCTGAAGATGATATTTGTGCTCTATCGGGATTAGGAGCATATCGCTGTCCTCCTAAGAAGCTGGATCTTGATCTCAAGAATCGACCCACACCACCAGCTAAGCCATCTATTGAAGAACCACCCACATTAGAATTAAAGGAGCTGCCAAGCCATTTGAAGTATGCATTCTTAGGAAGCGGAAACACTCTTCCAGTCATAGTGGCAGCCGATTTGGGTGAGCAACAAGTTGCAGCTCTTATTGCAATTTTACGCAAGTATATTAGAGCTATTGGATGGACCATTGCGGATATCCTTGGTATTCCACCTGGGATTTGCACTCATAAAATTCAGCTCCAAGAAAAGTGCACACCCACCATCGAACACCAAAGACGTCTAAACCCGCCAATGCAAGAGGTGGTGAAGAAGGAGATTATTAAGTGGCTAGACGCAGGAGTTGTGTATCCTATTTCTGATAGTACATGGGTAAGCCCAGTACAATGTGTTCCCAAGAAAGGAGGTATGACGGTGGTTGCGAATGCAAAGAATGAGCTTATTCCACTCAGGCCCGTCACTGGATGGAGAGTATGCATGGACTACCGCAAGCTGAATTCTTGGACTCTCAAGGATCACTTCCCCATGCCATTTATGGACCAAATGCTAGATCGATTAGCGGGTAAAGGATGGTTTTGCTTTCTTGATGGTTATTCAGGTTATAATCAGATTTTTATTGCACCAGAAGACCAAGAGAAGACAACGTTTACATGCCCATATGGTACGTTTGCCTTCAAACGGATGCCATTCGGGTTATGTAATGCACCAGCCACCTTTCAGCGATGTATGATGTCTATTTTCTCTGATATGGTAGAAGACACTTTGGAGGTATTTATGGACGACTTTTCAGTTGTTGGGGAGTCTTTCGAAGCATGTTTGGTGAATTTAAGCATGGCATTACAAAGATGTGTAGAGTTCAACCTTGTGCTGAATTGGGAGAAGTGCCACTTCATGGTAAAAGAAGGAATTGTTCTTGGGCACAAGATCTCCGAAAGAGGAATAGAGGTTGATCGCGCCAAAATAGAGGTAATTGAGAAGCTACCACCTCCAATTTCGGTGAAGGGAGTTCGTAGTTTTCTTGGCCATGCTGGGTTTTATCGTAGATTCATCAAAGACTTCTCCAAAATTTCTAGTCCATTATGCAAGCTATTAGAGAAAGATGCGAAGTTTGACTTTAATGATGATTGCTTAAAGGCATTTGAATGCCTTAAAGAAAAACTCATTGAAGCCCCTATCATGGTAACACCAGATTGGACGCTCCCGTTCGAAGTCATGTGTGATGCTAGTGGGGTAGCCGTTGGTGCTGTTCTTGGACAGAGAAAGGAGAAATTATTTCATCCTATCTACTATGCGAGTAAGGTCCTCAATGAAGCCCAAAGGAACTACACCGTCACTGAACAAGAGCTATTAGCGGTTGTGTATGCGTTTGAGAAGTTCCGCGCCTACCTATTAGGTACTAAAGTGATCGTTCATACAGACCATGCAGCTCTTAGGTATCTAATGACAAAGAAGGATGCAAAACCAAGGCTGATTCGATGGGTGTTGCTGCTGCAAGAGTTTGATTTCGAAGTTAAAGATAGAAGAGGTTGCGAGAACCAAGTGGCTGATCACCTATCTAGACTTGAGAATGAGTATGTGGCGCAATCAGAAAATCAGATTGGCGATGCATTCCCTGACGAGGAGATATTAGCGACAACAATGGAAGACTTACCATGGTATGCCGACTTTGCAAATTTCATGGTGAGTAATGTGTTACCTTCCAATTTATCTTACCACCAGAGGAGGAAGTTTATGCATGACGTTCAGCACTATTATTGGGATGAGCCTTATTTGTTTCGAAGATGCGCGGATGGTATCATTCGACGATGTATATCCCATGAAGAAGTGCCCACTATATTAGAAGCATGCCACACTTCGCAAGTTGGAGGCCATCATGCAGGGAATCGAACAGCAAGAAAAGTCTTGCAAAGTGGTTATTATTGGCCTACAATATTCAGAGATGCACACGACTATGTGAGAAGGTGTGACCAATGCCAACGTCAAGGTGCTATTTCAAAACACCATGAAATGCCCATGTCCACAATTCTGGAGGTAGAACTCTTTGATGTATGGGGTATTGATTTCATGGGACCATTCGTGAATTCGTTTGGAATGAAGTACATCTTGGTTGCTGTGGATTATGTGTCGAAATGGGTTGAAGCTGTAGCATTGGCCGATAACGAAGGAAAGCGTGTTGTAGCGTTCTTAAAGAAGAATATCTTCTCTCGCTTTGGGGTACCTCGTACTATCATAAGTGATGGAGGATCTCACTTCTGCAACAAGCTATTCAAATCTGTATTGGCCAAGTATGGAGTCAAGCAACACAAGGTAGCTACGCCTTATCATCCCCAAACTAGTGGACAAGTAGAGGTTTCCAATCGTGAGATCAAGCAAATCCTTGCCAAGACAGTCAATGCGAATCGGAAGGATTGGTCTCGGAAGCTAGATGATGCACTATGGGCGTATAGGACTGCATTCAAGACACCCATTGGCATGTCACCTTATCAGCTAGTTTATGGGAAGGCTTGTCATCTACCCATCGAGCTTGAATACAAGGCATTATGGGCATTGAAGCACTTGAATCTGAATTGGGATGATGTGAAGAACCTGAGGTTGGAGCAGCTGAACGAGCTAGATGAATTCCGTCTCCATGCATATGAAAGATCAGATTTATACAAGGAGCGGATGAAGAAGTATCACGATCAGCGGATTGTTCGACGACACTTCCAAAAAGGTGACATGGTGCTACTCTTTAACTCCAGATTCAAGCTCTTCCCAGGTAAGTTAAAATCAAAGTGGTCTGGTCCATTTAAAGTCACCCACGTCTACTCGTCTGGAGTAGTCGAATTGGAAAATAATGAGGGTGTTATCTTCAAGGTGAATGGCCAACGTGTTAAGCCATATATCGGTCCTCTTGACTCGATGAATGACATGGCCATCACTTATCTCAACGAAGTCTAAGTACTCGAGATTACTACGTCGAGCCACGACAATAAATAAGGCGCTAGATGGGAGGCAACCCTTCGTTTTATTGTTTTATCGTTTTGTCGTTTTAGTATTTTTTCTTTTTGATAAATGAAAATCGAAAAATAAGAGTCGTGCCACGACCAAAACTAAGGCGCTTGGTGGGAGGCAACCCATCGTACTAATCGTTTTCATTTGTTTGAGCAAATATAGGTGTAAGAAGTATGCAACGAGGAGATTGATTTCAATTGACGATTTGGTCGCATTGTATGGTAAAGTCGGTAAGTTAGGAATGGTGATGCATAAGGCTATGAATTGAGCCTTTCTCACGTCATAATAGGCTTTGAGGAAGGCTAGGCCTTGGTAAAAATAGGCCACGAACGATGCACAACCTATTTTATAGCCTAAGGACTCGGAATCTAGTGTGCTATACCCTATGCGCCGCCTATTCCTAGGTGTGCTTTTGACTATGCGCCGCCTATGCTATGGCATTTGAGATACTGAGACCAAATGCCATACCATATGCGCCGCATATGCCTAGATATGCCATACTATGTGCGGCGCATATGTCCCATTATGCCATGGACAATGCGCCGCATATACATGTGATATGCCGAGGGATATGCGCCGCATATAGGGTGATTTTGTCCCCAAATCCGATTGTAAATGGGTCATAACCCGACCCATCCTCCTCCTATATAAAGGGGACTTGTTTTTATTTCACAAACACATTAGAATCAACCCTAAAGGCGCCGCATATCATCCCAAATCCTCTCAAATTTTTCTTCCTTTGTTCTTCCAATCCACAACAACTTCTCCACAATCTTCAAGCAAGTAAGTGCTCTCTTATTCTTCATCTATTTATCGTAAGTACTACTTTACTATGCTTATTATTAAATGCTAAATCATGTGAGATTAGTGGTGATGTTCATGTGATTGGATAATTGTTGCAAAAATCGTGTGATTGAATGAATACGAATGAAATTCTTGACTTGTTTCCGACTTGAATTTTGTTTCAATGGCATTGTTATGATACTTGCTGAACATATATGGCTATGAATATTGCTTGAAAGTGTTGTTTGGATGCTTGCATGATTCACCATCCCGGCCATCGGGATAAGGTTATAGTGACTATCGACGTAGGAGGTAGTGTTGGTTGTTCGAATAGCAATTCCATGTGGTAACTCCTATGTTATAGTATCGCTATATGCACCATGAAAGACGTCCAAGTGGCTGCTCATAAGTGATGTAATGCTGATTTTCTTGTCGGAATACAATCCGAGGACGTATGTCGACGAAGTCTGAGTACTCGACTACTTTCACTTCACTGATTTGTGCTAACAAGATTAAGTGTGGGGTGGTACCCCTAATGCTTGCATATAGATTGTCTAAAGTGCGATTGTGCTGCCTCTAACATTATTTCTAGTCTCAGGTTCAATGGCACCGAAAGCAAGGCCAGGCAAGGAGAAGGCTACCACGACCCGCAAGGACAAAAAGAGAAGCCGAAAAGACCAAGGCGAATCATCTTCCGCACACCTACCACGCAGAATGTTCGGAATCAAATGGGTTCTTGAGGAAGAAGCCAAGGCATGGTACAGCAGCAACAAAGAAAAGAAATATGTGCACGTCGACTTAATCAACAAGGAGACCTTAGCAAAGAAGGAGCCGCAAATGTTGGCTAAGATAATGGCTTTGAAGTTGGATTTCATCTTCCGTGACATGGGAGAGTGCAATCTTGACTTGACAAGAGAGTTTTATGCCAACTGGTCGCCAAACACAACAGGCAACGAAGTCAAAATTCGGGGCCAAGTGTTACAGCTTACAGCGGATTGGATCAACTCGTTTCTAGGCCTACCTTCGGTCGACACTGCACCATACAAAGAGCTGTACAGCAGGCCTCCTTACAGAGCTATAAGACACACGCTTTGTGGAAGCAGATCGATGGCAAGATGGGGCAGACATAAGGAAACAGGCCGTCACAACACATTCCCCTATGCTCCACTAAATAGGGAAGCAAGAATCTGGATGCGCATTGTCAACTCATGCCTTATTCCTGGGACGCAATACACAAAGATATCGAGAGATAGAGTGTGTCTGGTTTATGCATTGATGACAAATGTCCCTATCAACTTTGGGGCAATCATTCGATCCACCATGAGGAAAGCCAGACTCCACAGCAGGTCCCATTTCACATTCGGCAATTTGTTGACAGCAATGTTGCGGAAGGAGGATATAGAAGAGGAACCAGCTGACCACAAACTCCCACATACCCCAAAGAAGGTTGACCTCACCAAGGTCAAAGATGCTGAAACAACGCATGGAGTCAACCTTACCACTGCGGAGAGACATGCTCGTGACGAGAGTTTCTTCCGTCATCTCTATGGCATGACGAGATTCACTATGATGAGTGGTGGACGTATTCCAACTGCTGAAGAGCTCCAACAGCTGGACCACGACTACCCAATGAACAGACATGCCCGGGAGATGTGTGGAGTGGGAGTCTATTTCGAGGAACCTCTTGATGATGACGTGCCAACTGATGATGATAGACGCCTGCCTGATTCTGATGCTGAGGAGAACTCTGACGATGACTCTTACGATGATTCGGACGAAGGGGGTATGACCCCCGACATTGAGGAAGAGTCCGACTAATCAGGTTCTTCGACTTTATTTTCCACTGAGGGCAGTGTCTAGTCTAAGTGTGGGGTGTCGGCAGAATCTGCATGCTATGTTTGTATGTTTGCTCTTGTTTATTTTGTTTTGAGTCCAAATTTTTATTTTTTTGTGATTTTTTTTCGTGTGACGTTTTTTTTATTTTTTAGGAGTAAAATTTTTCTAGCTACGCATGAAATTATTTTGATAGGCAGCATGAGATTAGAACAAGAGTATGTGCTACAAGTGTGACTATTGAGACATTTAGGCTCTAGTTGTGACTCATTATGTGATAGTGTGTGATTCAATTCCTTCACTTGTTGGGTCGAGAGTCTATATTACTACCAATCAAGTCGACCATGTGCGTTGTGTGTGTGAGATTAATAGTATATTCTATGTTTGTGGCTGATGCTAGAACTTGCCCGGTATGTATGCAAAGCGAAAATAAGGAGTGTGAGTTTAGGAGATGATTTAGGCATTTCTTTGGCAACCTACACATGTTTACCTTCAGTTTTTCCTACCCATGTACATTATCCTAGTTAAACCCTTTTGAGCCTTTAGCCTATTTCTTTGACAACCTTGTATGTAAGCCTAATCCATTTCTTTCAAGACCATAATTTGATCCAAATTCCTAAGTGCTTTAAAGTGAATAAGTCATGTGACAACATAAGAGGAAATTGGGTGAGTATGATGCTTTAAATTGTAATGGTGCTTGAATATGTTATGAAAAAGAAAGTGCTATCATAAGAGGTATGTTGAGAGAAGAAAAAGGAAAAGAAAGCTGAAAAGTGAGTTGTGCTTAAAATTGGAAAACAAAAGATGAAAACAAGGGTGGAAGAATAAAATAAAGAAAGGTTGAAAGAAAAAAGTGTCATAGATACAAAGTGATGTATTAAAGTGCTTAGGAACTTAGTCACTATTTCTGGCCAAAATAGTCCTACCCGTCCCTTAGCCTACATTACAACCATCTAAAGACCTACTTGATCCTAATCTTAACATTCCGACATTTAGTAGAGTACTACATTAAGGGCAAGCTTATGGTCATTAGTTGCAACATATGAATTCTTTGTGAGAGCGAGAGCAAGGACACTTTGATACCCATGTTTGAAAAATATACTATATTGTGAGACACACATGGTTGATGAGTTTTGGATAATTGTAATTGATTCTATGTACCTTAACGTTTGCATGCGAGTTGATCACCATCACGAGTCTATGCTTGAGGTTAAATTGTTTCTACTTATAATCGGAAAGCTACTCTTCGTTGATAATTGTTGTGCTTGTCTTGAAGAATGTTTTGTGTTGTTTCTGTAAAAACCTTAAATCGATGCTTAGAAGGACATGATATGTTGTTCGAGGACGAACAAAGCTCTAAGTGTGGGGTGTTGATGATAGGCGAATTTACGCGCCTATATCAATATATTTTGCCCATATTCTAGCCTAGTTTTGAGAACTAATTATCTATTTCATACACTTTTAGTCCTTTTTCCTGTAAATGAGCTAACAAATGTGATTAGGAAAGTTTCAGGTATAAATGATGCAAAATACAGCAATTTATGGCTTACTTGACGCAAAAGAAAGCTCACAAACGAGATGGAAAGGAGCTGGACGCATAAAGGACTAAATCTGCTGCATGGAAAATCTGTCCCGGGCTAAAACAGCATTTCTGAAGACTTTGGGGACTTACAGACACAAAGCTGGATTTTTGCCATAATACATTAACCTAGTGCAATTAGGTTATGTGTTTCATTATTCTATTTGGATTATAATTTTGTAACCTTACCCTAGTACATTTGGGTCAAGGATTTCATTAGTATATTAGGATTTGGTTATTTATTTCATTAGCTTAGTAGGAGTAGGATAGGAGTATTATAAATACCCTATCATGTTAGAGATTTTTAATCACTTCTTCAATAATCAACTCAACAATATAATTTTCTTCCATCTTTCTCATCTTCCACCACAAACATTCTTAATTCTTCATTCTTCTATTCTTAAATTCCACAACAAGAGAATCGTTACTTGCTACGGAATCACCAAAACCACACGCCAAACACATACTATTCACGCCATCCACCATGCAAAACGTGATATCCTACGCATTCATGGGTAACTAAACCTCTTAGTTGGGGTTATGGAAGCCGAATGAGTTACTATCTATTGCTATGAGCTTGTGAGTTCAAGACACGTATATTGCTTATATCATTATTCTCTTCATCCTAAATCTACATCCTTTGCGGTTCAAACACAAGAACACGCCATTCTAACATCTAACCTGTTCGAGAGAAAGGTTATTTGTCTAGAAAAGAAGACGCATAGACCAACGCCAGTCTAACATTTAACTTGTTTGAGAGAAAAGTTATTTGTCTGGAAAAGAGATAATGTCAAGGTAGTAGGACACCCGTTCCTATTAAAAAGCTAGTGCCGTACCTGGACTAACTTCTTGGAGAATTCGTACCGTTAGTCACGCTTTAAGCTCGAGAGAGTTAAAGTGAAATAGTCCTTGTTTAGGTCGAGAGACGCTTGGATTTACCATCGACTACAATTCTCTATAAGCAATTACATGTCAAGACTCTACACACTCATAGCCAATAGAGACGTATACCTCAGAAGGTGGACATAACCCCAACGCCTCAATTCTCATTGTTTACAACACACGTGACATCTCTTTATTTTGCTATTTTCAGTTCTTACATTCTTGTTTTGGTTACATACTACAATCCCCCCTTTCCTACGAGACTTGCACTAAAAGTCTAGTAATTTCTCTTGCTTGTTGGCCAAGCTATTCCCTGTGGGATCGATACCCAACCCAGGTTGGGTTCTATATTTGCTATCGACCGCTTTACACTCCTACGAGAGCTGTAGATTGAGCGTTATCACTGGGTATTCTAATGAACAAAGTTTCTCACAATGAGAATGCATGTCTGATGCATAATTATATAACTGAGCTGATACATGAATATATAAGTAAATATGTAATGGTATTTAATACCAAGTTTTTTACGAACACTGAACATGAAACTGGCTAAGCTTAAAGAGAACTATTACCTTGAGCTTGATCTGAGTCAGCAGAGAAAAGGTGAGGATACTTGGTATGCATGTCTACTTCTATTTCCCAAGTATCTCCCTCGACAGACTAATTTCACCAAAGAACTTTAACTAGAGGGACTTCTTTGTTCCTCTGTCTACGAGTTTGATAGTCTAGGATTTCAACTAGAATCTCTTCATAAGAGAGGCTGTTTTGAACATCGATGCTCTAATTAGGGACTAGAACTGTTGGGTCACCTATACATTTCTTGAGAAAAGAAACATAGAAGACTAAATGAACTGAGGCTAGATCTGGAGGCAAATCGAGCTTATAAACTTTTTTGCCGAAGCGACAAAAATCTTGAAGGGACCGACATATCGAGGACTGAGCTTTCCCTTCTTGCCGAACCTCTTCACTACCTTCATGGGAGAGATATTTATATAGACATAATCACCAATATCAAACTCGAGATCCTTTCTACAAATATCTGTATAAGACTTCTGTCGGCTCAGAAAAGCCCAGAGTCTTTCTCTGATCAAATGGACTTTATCTAAGCCATCGAATACCAAGTTAGGCCCAATAACTAAGGCATCACTAACTTCGAACCAACCAACTAGAGATCTAAATCCCCTACCACAGAGAGATTTAAATGGAGCCCTGTGAATACTAGAATGATAGTTGTTGTTGTATGAAAACTCAATCAAACACAAGTGGTCATCCCTACTACCCTTGAAATCAATCTCACACGCCCTTAGCATATCTTGTAGAGTCTGAACGGTATTTTCTTCTTGACCATTTTTCTGAGGATGGAAGGTTGTACTAAGATGAACTTGGGTACCAAGACCCTTTTGGAACGCTTTCCAGAAATGAGAGGTGAACTGGGTACCTCTATCTGAGATAATAGATAGTGGAACACTATGCAATTTGACCAACTCCCTAATGTAGAGTTTGACGTAATCCTTGGCTGAATAAGAGGTATGGACTAGAAACAAATGGGCTGATTTGATCATCCTAACTACAATAACCCAAACCAAATTATGTTGACTACGAGTTTGAGGCAAACCCATCACGAAGTCCATGTTCACTTTTTCCCACTTCTAATTAAGAATACTGAACTCCTGCATGGACCCACTAGACTTCTGATGCTCTATCTTAACCTGCTGACATATAGAGCACTTAGCCACAAACTCTATAACGTCTCTCTTCATCCCATTCTACCAATAGATTTCCACAAATTGTGGTACAACTTTGTGGACCCCGAATGAATAGAGTAGCGTGCACCATGTGCTTCTGTAAGAATTCACTTCCTTAAGTCATCTACATCTGGAACACACAAACAACCCTGAAAACGCAGAACACCATCTCCTCCTTGGGAGAAAAGCTTTACATTATGATCCTTGACTTACTCTTTAAACTTCACAAGGCTAGGATCCCTATCTTGCTTTTCTTTCACCTCAGAAACTAGAGATGATTTTGAACTACTCTAAACCCATATATCACCCTCCTCTATATCTACCCATAGACAGTCTACTAAGAGCATCGACTACTACATTGGCCTTGCCTGAATGCTAAAGGATGTTCATGTAGTAATCTTTCAAAAGCTCTTACCACCTTCTCTGATGAAGACTGAGATCTTTTTGATAAAATACCTACTGAAGGCTCTTAGGATCCATGAACACATCTACATGAACACTGTATAGATAATGCCTCCAAATTTTTAAGGCAAATACAATGGTGGCTAACTCAAGATCATGAGTAGGATAATTCTACTCATGGGGTTTAAGTTGTCTAAAGGAGTAGGTTATGACCTTACCATACTGCATGAGGACACAACCCAAACCTACTCTGGATGCATCACAATACACTACGAACCCATATGGAAGAGCTAGAACTGGAGCTGAGGTGAGTCGAGTCTTCAACGCCTAAAAACTCTTCTCGCAAGGATCTGACCATTGAAAGTTGACTTTCTTATGAGTCAATCTGGACATAGGAGATGCAATAAAAGAAAATACCTCAACAAACCATCTATAATAGCCATTCAAACCTAAGAAACTCCTGATATCTGATGGAGAGATAAGGAGAGGCCAGTTTCTTACTGCTTCAGTATTTTGAGGATCTACTCTAACACTATCATTGAAAATGATATGGCCAAGGAATGCTACTAACCTTAGCAAAAACTCATACTTAATGAATGTGGCGAATAGCTGATGATCTCTGAGAGTCTGAAGTACTATTCTGAGATGGTATGCATGATCTCGCTCAGTGCGGGAATAGATCAAAATATCATCTATGAAGACTATGACAAACATGTCCAAGTACTGCTTGAACACATGGTTCATTAAGTTCATGAAAGCTGCTGGGGCATTGGTGAGACCAAAGGACATGACTAAAAATTCAAAATGACCATACCGAGTACGAAAAGCTATTTTTGAACTATCACATTCTCTGAATCTGAGTTGATGATAGCTAGATCTGAGGTATATCTTAGATAAATAGCTAGCACTCTAAAGTTGGTCAAACAAGTCATCAATTCTGGGAAGAGGATACTTGGTCTTGACCGTGACCTTATTAAGTTAACAGTATTCTATACACATTCTGAGAGAACTATCTTTCTTGCGAATGAATAATACTGGAGTGCTCTACGGGGACACACTAGGCCTGATGAATCCCTTATCTAAGAGATCCTTCAACTGTTCTTTCAGTTCTCTGAGTTCTGTTGGTGCCATTCTGTATGGCGGAATAGATATAGCTGAGCATCTGGAAGAAGATCAATGCCAAAGTCTATTTCCCTTTCAGGAAGAATTCCTAGAAGATCTTTGGGAAAGACATCTGAATATTCATTCACGACTGGGACAAATTCAAGACTGGGAGTTTCGGAACTAGTGTCCTTAACTTGAACAAGATGATAAGACATATCCTTTAGATATCATTTTCTATGCCCGAAAGTAGTAAACAAGCTGACTTCTGAAAAACAATACACTACCCTTCTTTATTCTGAAACTGAACTATTCTATTTCTGCAGTCGACTGTGGCATAGCAGGAATAAAGCCAATCCATCTCGATAATGACATCAAAATTAGTCATCTCTAATTGGACTAAGTCTGCTGAAGTGAATTTCAAAGATATAATAACCGAGTAGTTCCTGTATACCCACCGGACTATGATGGTTTTACCCACTAGGGTAGAGACTAAAAAGGGCTCTGCTAGAATTTCAAGACTGACTCCGAAATCAACTACTATATAAGAAGTGATAAAAGACAAAGAAGCTCCTGGATCTATAAAAGCATAAACATGCAAATAAAAGATGTATAACGTACCAGTAACTACATCAGGAGAATTTTCCTGATCTTTTCAGGACTGAAGAGCATAGAGACAATTTGGGTGTTGCCCACTAGTAGCACTGAAGGTGTCACCCTGCTAATTTGGGAAACAAGACTAAGCTGAGGATTGATTCTGTTGACACTGAGGGTGGTTGGGGATAGTCTATCACACAGTGTCCTGGCTTGCCATATCCAAAATAAATACCACTGCCAGCTCTACAAATATCCTGATGGTGCTGGCCATAAGTATGGCAAAGAGGATAGGTGTGGGCACTGCTAACACTGCCCTGGGACTTAGAGCCTAGCTCTCTATCTTTATTACCCTCTCTGAACTTAGTAAATGGAGAACTGGCTGAAGAAGGATCTGGAACTAATGACTTAGGATGAAACTGAGAACCGTTTCCTCCTTCTGACTTAGGATGAGCAAAGTTAAAACTACCTGTCTTTGCTCTCTTATTCTGCTTCTCCATTATCTTAATCTTTTACTTCTCTATCCGCTGAGCATGATTCATGAGCCTGGATAAATTCATATCACTATTCATCATTGCGAATCTACACTCATTAACCACGCTATCATTCACCCCTGAAACAAACTTACTCATTCTTGCCCTGCTTTTTATAACCACATGAGGGGCATATCTGGCTAATTGAGTAACATTAAGATAATACTCTTTTACTGTCATATTTCCCTGTCTAAGGTTGATGAATTCTAGCACCTTACTATCTCTAAGCTCTAGGGGAAAGAATCTATCAAGGAATGCTAAAGCAAACTCCTCCCACTCAACTAAACCTGCATTGTCTTGCCTCTCTAACGTTTACTTCTTGAACCAAGTATGAGCCACATCCTACAATTGATATGCAGCTAGCTTAGCACTCTCACTAGACGTAACCCCCATTATGTCTATAACCTTGTGCACCTGATCTAGGAATTCCTGAGAGTTCTCATCTGTATTAGACCCAAGAAAAGATGGATGATTCATTTGGGTGAAGTCCCGAATCTTGGTTGCAGCTGAATTGGCCACTGGTTTGGCTGGAAAAACAGCTAGTCTTTCATTCTGAGTAGCAACTGATTGAGCAATAGTAGTTAATGCAACCCTGAACTCCGCATGAGAAACATGTTCATCCAAGGGATTTTCTTAGATAGGTTGGATTCTTCTCTTGGGAGGTATGTTCTGAAATAAGGAGAAAAAACAGATTAGACTAAGAGATTAGATTGAGATTATGCTCACTGGCAAGACATGCATACTGAAAGAAGGGAAACTATTCCTGAAACATCTTATAGCCTTCTACACAAAAATGTGGTGCGTAACACACCCATGTACAAGACTCTACTAGACACGGCTTTTAGACTTCCTAGGACTCTATTGAACCTTAGGCTTTGAAACCAATTTTGTAACACCCCAAATCTGGTACCTGGAATACTACACGGTGCTCATGACCCCGAAGGACCACAAGCTAACCCATGACTGATATTGGTACCTGTATACTGCATAATATATTGAGTAATGCAGAAACATGAACTGAAAGGCCATAAGGTTTACATAATTAAAGTAAAATGTAATATCTAAACAGTGTATGAAATCTCCAAAACAACTGAATTAATTGTCCGAACATAATCGACTGGAAAGCCTCTAACTGACTGAACTGTCTGAGTAAGGAGTTGATGGGATATGTCCCTAACTAACTCAAACTAATAAACTAATTAATGAGATAATATAGAAATAATCATGTCCACGAAGTACTAGGACTTACTTCTAACTCTGACTGCTGATATATGGAATCTACTAATGCTCTAAAGCTCGTGTCTCTGAACCTATGGTACAAAACTCCATAGAGTAAATGCATCAGTACTTTAAATATACTGGTATGCATGTGACGTAGGATGAATGCATAGGGTTCATATGTATGAACAATACTGGCTAACTGACTAATATGAACGTGAGAATGCATGCATGCATACATAGTAACTATATCTGAAATCATGCTAACATGAGTATGCTGATGACTAACATGACTAATGACTAAATTCTAATAACTGATAACATTAGTGACTGTATCTAATAGTCCTAAATCTGATGAAACTAGCTGAGTTTCATACTGAATCTAAGTTGACTGTATCTGACAGTCCTAAATTCTAAAGAACTATCTGAGTTCTTTTACTAAAAATATCAGAGGTAGTCATCTAACTGATATGCCCCAAATAACGTATCAAAGCTGAATTGGGGTCCAATCTATTCCTTGATTGGAAGGGTGTCAATACCGCACCACTGGTAAGAAAAATATGTGAATGACCCTAATATAATAGGTAACTCTAGTTAGAACGGTGGGAACCCCCATATAGAAGTTTAAGCCACCTCATTTACCCTCACATAGCAAGCTATGATGTCTCAACCTATGCGGGCTACATAGTTCTGGAATGCAAGGATTGCTTCTAAGAATCACACCCTCATCTAACAGGTAAGTTCCCATCCTGAGGTTCACTCGGTGCGAATTTGTACTCCCATCTGAATAGACACTGAACATGATTTACTAAATTGAATATGGACTGAGTTACTGACTTCCATTGACTGGCGGAATACTATTGATATCTAACAACTGACTGAGTTCATGAGGCCATGGAGATTTACCGAGTCATAAGACTGTCTGAAGTCTAAGGATCATAGCTTGACTGAGAGTATGATGAAAAAATGACATGGCTCTAGGCATACAGCTAATATTTTGGGTACAAGTACCCTCAGGACTCGATAGAAAGAAACTGACAAAGCATGAGCTACTTGAACACATCACTAACAGCATAATCCATAATACATTTGTTGAAGCATTTCATCAAACATGTGATCTACATAAACTTGTACATACATGGGGATTTTATGACATCATGTTAGTTGGGTATTTTCCTTCATCTAGGCATTTAAAAAAACACATGGTAGGCATGGTATGTGTAAACAACATTATACAACAATTAAACATCATGATTCAATTCTAATTTTATCATTCAAGGGTTTAATCATAGGTTTACATGAATCTACCTCTATAATAATAAAATCCACATAAAATTTATCCCCCAACATGGAATAGAATTCAATTACTCATTATCAACATGAACAAGAGCAGCCCAATCATGAAATTCATAAAGAAAATCCATAAACTTAAACTTTGAAAAGAGATTTTTGGGCTTCATGGACGGAAAGAGTCTATGAAAGAACACTATGTATACCTAGGTTGAGTTTCTTGGAGTTCCTAAACTTGAAGAATTTGAATCTCTTAGTTCTTAAAGAAGATTTGGATTTTTGTTTTTGGAGATTAATTTTAGAGAGAAAACCCTAATTTTGTTGTTGGGAAAGAATAATGAATTTCTGAGCTTTGGTCGGATATAATTGGGTATATAAACGAGTGGTAAAAGAACAAAAATCCCCTTTTAAAATGACTTTAATTTGATAAATTGAGACCTGCAATGGCTCGTGCGACGGTTCTTTGCTAGGGCGATGGTCCATCGTTTCGACCGTCATATGTGGACCAAGAAAAGGGCTTACTGCCTAAGTAGCGATAACCTAGGCGACAGTCCGTCACAAGTTTGACGGTCCGTCAACCTGCCCGTCGCAACTTATCCAGAAGGTGGCCTCACTATTTTCCTTATAACGATTGTGGAAGATGGTCCATCGCTAGTCCGACGGTCCGTCGGCCTCACCGTCGCACCTGGATGATTTTTACTGCTTTCTATATTTTGGCCATAACTTTCTCGTCCGATATCGGATTTTGATGAAATTTGTATCACTGAAAAGATAATTCAATTTCCCACATGACACAAAGTGAAAATCTTAAAAAAAATTACCATATATACAAAAGTGGATTCATCTTTCAAAGAAATCTTCTAACATTCTTGAGATGATTTTAAGCTAGGAAAAAATATGGGGTATTACAATAATCCTAGTTAAACCCATTGATCCTTTATCTTGTTTTCTTTGGCCACTTCATATGTAGCCTATAACCCCTTCTTTGATAGACCTTAATTTGATCCAAAGATCCTAAGCACTTTAGTGTAAAATTAATTGAGTTAAGGAGTTTGAAACTCAAGTAGGATAAAGGTGAAAGTGTAGTCCTAAAGTAATAATTATTGGTGTGTGAAATTAATGTATTGTGGTTGGGATTTAGAGAAATGTTTGGTAAAAAAATTTCTATTTTTAGCTCAGTTGTGTTGCAATGAATCTGTTTTGGCCTTGGTCCTCCTTGGACATTATGCACCTGAACTAAGGCAAATCACTTAAGTTGAGGGTGGCTATCATAAGGGTGTGTAATGTAAAGTTGGTGAGAAGAAGGTAAAATTGAATAAGCTTAATGAGATAGGGAAAAACAAAAGATAGAAGTAGACAAAAGTGATGGAAATTGGTTATTAAAGGTAAGTTTAATGAAAAGTATGATGTATTAAAGCACTAAGGGAACATAGTCCCTATTCCTGATCAAAATAGTTCCTACCCGTACCTTAGCCTACATTACAACCCTTAAAGACCTACTTGATCCTAATCCTTAACATTATGATATTAGTGGAGTACTACACTAAGGGAAATCTTATGGTTCATTTTGTGTAACTTGTGAATTCTTTGTGAGAGTGAGAGTAATTTGATTCTTATACCCAATTTGTAATAAATTGCTTTTGTGTGAGTAATTATGGGTAACTCTCTTATTGTGAGGGAACATATTTAATGATAGTTGGGTGATTTGTATGATGTATTTTATTGGTCAATATACATGAGTTTTCCAACTTGGTGAGTCAATTCTTGAGGCTAGGATGTTTTGAAGTAGTATTCTTAAACTTTCAATTGTGTTTGTAACATGCTTAGTGTAGAAATTTGCATTTTGTGTAGTCATTGTAGTACTAGATTGAGTATCTTTCATGTAGTAGAAGTGTGGAGTCACCTCATCTTATGATTCTTAAAGTAAAGAGTTGTTCGAGGACGAACAAGGCTTTAATCATGGGGTGATGATCTGAGGTGAATTTATGCACCTCAATGTTACTATCCGAGCTTATTTAGTCTTAATTTGAGGACAACTTGTGTGCTTAGTATGTTAATGATAATATAATTTAAAATAAAAGTTTTTAAGTACTTGATTACAATGTTTAAGTTATTTTCCAAACAAGTTTGAACATAAATTAGTCCCTTAGAGTGAAAATGAGAAAACTAGTGTTGCTTGAGCTAGGCGTTGTTCTAGTTGATCTCGATGATTCTAATGAACGTAATGAGTTACTAGTAATATTATTGTGTAATTAAGTGTGTAAAATTTTTTTTGAAGTGTTCAAGTTTTAATTCGATCAAGCCAAGAGTCAAAACACTAAGCTAAAGACTAATAGGACGAAACTAGTTCTTAGCTTAAGTTTCTAGTTCACTGTTATGAATTGTGTATTGTTTTGAGCTCTAATTTGTGGTGTTTAATTCTTTAGGATGCTTGGTGAGTTTATGACAATGATATATGAATGATATAAAATCTGTAAATCAAGTGAAAACAACACAAAAAGGCTTGGAATGGATCAACAATAGAACGGTATAAGATTTGACGTAAAACGGACACTTTGGATATCCATGGCACGTATCATACCCAATATATGTCTATCGAGAGAGTGACATACATATATAGATTCCTAAGGGACCCAAAAAATTGTGTATCCTCTTTTAGGGTGTGTCATGCACCCTATTCCCCTCTATGATCTCCGCAATGTGGACCTAGTGCAAAAATTGACAGTTTAATCCTCCTATAAATAGGACACTTGAATTTGATGTTAAACACTTTGAAAACCTTGGAAACTTTTATAGGGAATGTAAAACACTTCAATTAGGGTTTTTATTCTTTTAATTTAGATTATTTCCAGATTTCATCATATTTTCATTTATCTTGATTACAGTTATGTCTGTGAGTAGCTAAAAGCCTCCTTTCCCAGGTTAAGGCCAAGAACATAATTATTATTACTTTGAATTTATTTGGTTTTGATTGATTATCATATTTTGTTGTTTATTTATCCTTTTTATAACTATTTTAAGTATTTGTGACCCTTAAAATACATCTATTATCATCTTTTGTAACCCGGGGGGGGGGGGGGGGGGAGGGGGAATAAGACGATAGAACATGAGGATAAATAGAGTGAGGTTCTTATTCTCTTATAAAATAAGGGATTTGAATTATCATATAGGATATGATAGACCTAGAAGACTTGTTTTGTTCACTGGTAGGAAGACATCTTAATGAATCTAAATGGATTATTGCATCCCCGCTCAATGATGTACTTATAATGTCTAGTTAGGTAGAAGATTAGAGGATTGGGAGACCATGATCATAGTATAAATACTACGAATCAATAACCAAGATAAGTAATCAAACCAATGAAGTTCAATAGCTTAGTATGAATGTTCGCAGCGCTTTAACCCGGGTTTCTATTTATTTATTATCCATACTGTTACTTTTCCACATTATTTACTTACGTTAGTTTACAACTCTAAAACTTTTTTGGTTACTTTCACACCACTTTAATCTCTATTGTTAAACTAAAATTGGATAGTTGCTTAACACTAGTCACTGTGGGATCGATACTTGCCTTTTAAAGGGCCACTTTACAATTTGGCAAGACTATATACACTTGCGTGTGCGTTTAGGCGCAACACCCTATGATATCTTTGGTTCGTGTGGAAACACACACTTGTTCCCATTCAGGGGGTAACACTAGACCCATATATCCCATGGGTGGTTCTAGGATAGTTAAGCTACACATATCCAGGTTAATAGTTTTAAAGGCATGCTAAACCTGATTTTCTTTCCCGGCATAGAGTATATGTATATATGTATGGTTGTTCTTGCATATAGTTATTTACTTGGTTTCAAATATTGGCATTATTTTTTCCTTATCCTGAGTGCATGCTAGCGTTCACCTGCCAACCCATTTTCGGGAGTTATATCCCCACGCGATGCAGGAACCGACTATACTACTCCTCTTTCTCAATGATTGGATTCAGGGACAACTTGTGTGGGATTGAAGTAGTGAGCTTCCATACTCCAGAAGGCTCCATTTCATGTTATGGACCTCTCTATATACTTTTTTCATGTCATAGACTTCAGTTTTGGCTTTAGTGAGGGGCATGTCCCGATCGGATATTGTTTTACTTTTGAATATGGGCTTTATGGAACTACTTTGGGTTGGTATAGGCGGTGTCGGTATTGGTTTCAACCTTGACATTGGTATTGGTATTGTTGGGGCTGACACCGTTTGACTGTATTTGATTTGTAATTGCTCCATTTGGTTATGTTATATATATTCAGAATTTTATCAAATAAAAGATGTAGGGCGGTTATATATGGGTTTCGGGGGTGGTCTTCGATCCTGGTTGGGCTTGAGGTACCCGACACGACTAGGCCCTGGTTCGGGTCGTGTAATCCCTGTTATGAATGATTTCTAAATTAATCTAGTTGTCTTAAACTACAAAATGAATTTACTTGTAGACTATCTTATCCTACCTTATGTATTTTGGGTTGCTTAATGTTGCATCAACCTACAAGTGCCAAACACGGGGAGTTATTTGTTCGTAGAATGAATGCCCTATTATTACATCTTACTATTTTAGTATTCCTTCTCTTTTTTTTTCCTTTTTCATATACATATTTATGCGTATGAAATGATCAACTAACTTTTCAGATTTATATAGTTTAAAATATTTGTCATCCAATATGACCACCTATTATAGTGTGAGATTTCTCCACGAAAAAAATTATTTTCACAGATGACAACACGTTTGATATTCCTCTAAGAAAATTGATTGGCCTACAAAATGATGCAATTAAAAGTAGAAGCTACGATTATTAGTTTCTTAGGATTATTTTGCATTATGTCATAGTAACTAATATAGATGTTGGAGGAAGTTCTATGATTAGACTGGCATTATTTATTTATTTTTGGATTCTTTAGGAAGGCAGAATTTTCTAATCTATAATATAGATCGATTTGCATTCCATAGTTAAATAAGACGTATATATGATTTGCAATTTAGATTTAGGTAAATGAAGCCATTTAAAGTTTTAACAGCCTCATTTGGGGTTAGAATTAGCTCATATTGAAAGTGCCTTGGTGTCAATGACATAAATCGAGACTTTTACTAGGGGATTAAAAATATAGAAGAATATATACGAAGAAACTAATAGATTCAAAATCTGTTATTTATACATAAAAACTTATTTCGATTAATTTTTGAGATTCAAAAATTAAAATTTCTCCCAGCACGACCAAATGGAGAAAGAAAAGGTACTTTGCTCCTACTAGCTCATTCAAGTTCTTTTGATTCTTAATAGTTTTAATTTCATTATTCTCTGTCGATTACAGTTAAGAAGTTGTTTAAATATTCACAGTTGGTAAACATTTAGAAAACTCATTGCTGAAATAAAAAACGACCAGATGGTGACATAGTACCTATCTTACTAATTTTTTTTTTTTTTTTTATATTTAAAAAAGCTCAAAATTTTCTAAATGAAAAAGGGCCTAAAATGTCTTTTAACTATGTAAAATAGTGCAAAAAAATGTTCTGTCTACCTATTAGGTCTAAAATACTCTTTTTGTCTACCTATTAGGCCAAAGTGTCCTTCTCACCTACCTATTGGACCTAAAATGTCATTCTCGTCTACCTACTGCACCTATTTTGACATTTTATTTAGGAAAATTACATGGAAAGACCATCCTTAAAACTTAATTACATAAATATTAGTACTTTTTTCAATATTGCAAAAAAAAATTCATGTATATAGTCATTTAAAAAAAATAAAACAATTATTATAATTCCTAATTTAATGCTATAACTAATTATCAATTCACCTTTAATTAAGAGATATATTTTCAATCTTCGAATTAAAAGTGAAACAGATAATCAATTAAAGAATCTTTAATTAGTAATTATTCAGAATATATAAGTCTAAATAAAAAAAAAAGAAAATCCGCAAAGATTAGCCTATCTAATTACATTAATATCTAGTATTGAAGCAAAATTAATAATCCATTTAAAATCTAGAAGAATGAGACATATACCACCTAATTATGATAAAATTAGATTTAGATATCCGCCAAGGTATTATAAATATAATTTAAATGAATAAAGAACAAAAATACAAAGAATTAAAACAATTTATCTCTGAAAGACGTAAAGAATTAAAAATAAGAAAAGAAAGACTACATTATAATATATTTGCCGGAGTTAGTAAAAGTTCAATAAATACACAAAAAGATGAAATATCAAAATTAGAATCACAAATAGATAGTTTAGAATATATATATATATATATATATATATATATATATATATATATATATATATATATATATATATATATATATATATATATATATATATATATATATATATATATATATATATACCAACATGAACTATTCACAATAAAATGAATAAAGAAGAATTTATAATAGATGAAAAAATATACGAAAATCACGAAGGATCAAAAATAAAAATAGTATTTTCTAATCTAGGAAGAAGATATAAAAAATAGGAGAACATTTATATCTAATGATAGAAAAAGAAGAATTAAAATTAGAAGATAAATTAACAGCAATGGTAAGAATAGAAAAAGAAAATGAAGAAATAGACAGAAAAAAGAAAATAGAAAAAATTAAACAACAAACTATGGAAGAAATACAAAAAATAGAAGAAACTAAAAATAGTAGAATTGTTGAATTAGAAAAAGAACTACAAATGTTAAAAGAATTGTACGAACAAAGACAAAAAGAAAAAGAAGAAAAAGATAAAGAACAAAAATTACTAAACGAGATAAATCAATTTAAAGAAAAAATAGAAATAAATAATATAGATATTGAAGAAACAGATAATTATGATTCAGAAGATAGTGAAATATATACGGAAATATTAACAAATATAAAAAATTTAGAAATTAACGAAAAACAAGAAATAATTAATGAAGAAAACTTAGAAAATACCAACACAGAAATAAATACTCTTGATAAAAAAGAAGATGAAAACATAATACCTAATACAACAGAAATAAGAAAAACTATATATTATAAAAGTAAATTTAAAAAATATAATAAATATGACAAATGGAACCAAAACAAATAGTCAATAAAAATTATAACTTTTTAGACCTAGACTGTGTAATAGATACAGAAAAAATAATACAATTATGGATAGGATATATGACAAAACAATTATTAGATAATAATATAAACATAATAGATGCACCAGAATATATAGAAAGAACACTAATAAGATCAGTAGAACTATGGTTTTCAAACTTAACTTAAAATAGTAAGAAAGTATTAAGAGCTAATAAACCTATAGAAGGAACATCATCAACAACAACTAAACTAACACCTATAGAGTTATTAAAAAAATATGAAACAGCTATAAAAGATGAATTTGGTAGTATGACAACAATAGAAGAAGAACAAGATGAAGAAAAAGATACAAATAGTAATTTAATGATTAAACTAACAATATGTAATATGTGTTATATAGACGAATATACTTGTGCATTTAAAGAATATTATTATAAAGGAGCATATAGTATAGAAGAAAGTAAAGAAATAAGAAAACTATATTTTAATAAATTACCTGAACCATTTAGTTCAAAGATAATAAAAAGTTGGGAAGAAGCAAAAATAGTAGATATGTTAGGAGCTAGAATAAAATTTTTACACCAATGGTATAGAAATTTATGTGAAAAATATAGAGAAGAATTAAAAATGGAAAAAACATTAATAAGAAATTTAGCATGTTGCAAAAGTAAAATAGCACCCCAATTTGGATGTAAAGAAAGATATTATAAGAAAAGAAAGAGACATAAGAAATACAAAAAATATAAAAAATCAAAATATAAATATAAGAAACCAAGAAAAAGATATTATGTAAAAAATTATAAAAATAAAAGACCATATAGAAAGAAAAAATCTATAAAAGAATGTACTTGCTATAATTGTGGAAAGTTAGGACATTTAGCTAGAGATTGTAAATTACCTAAAAATCCAAAAAATAAACAAATATCCGAAATAAAAAGAGATAATACAGAATATATGCAAATAGATTATATAGATTATGAATTAGAAAGTGAAGATAGTATATATGAAATTTCAGAAAACGAAACAAATACAGAAATAGATAGTGAAATAGATGAATCAAATGACTGAAGAAGATATACAAAGAATAACAAAGGAAGAATATTTAAATGACGAAGGAACAGAACAAAAAATAATATTTGACAGTAATATATTTGATGAAATAAAAGGAAAAGAATTAGATTTAAGTGTAGAAAAAATATTTAAAATACCAACAATAAAAAATATTTTTACTAGGAAAAAAGATGAATATTATGTAGTATGCCAAAAAGAACATGTAATAGACTGCAGATATGCAAAAGGTAAGGCTAGTATATCACTAGTAACAAAAAGAATAATTAATAAAGAGATAAATGATATAAAAAGTAAAGGAGATCCAATAAAATATGTACACCTTAGAGGTACAGAAATATTAATAAAAGCATGTTTTAGAGAAGGAATAGATACACCAATAGAGTTATATTTAGCAGATGATAGAATTATAAAACCTATAGAAAAAAGCATAATACAACAACAACAACAAACCCAGTGTATTCCCACCTAGTGGGGTCTGGGGGGGTGGGGGTAAGATGTACGCAGTCCATACCTCTACCTCTAAAGAAGTAGAAAGGTTGTTTTCGATAGACCCCCGGCTCAGGACAGGAGACACCACACAAATACATAGTAAAGCACAGAACAAGATTTCATAACATAGATACTGCACCCATAAGTCATAGAAAACAGAGGAGAGCACCCAGATTCGTAATAAAACATGGAACATAGAAAAAAGCATAATAACTGTCGTAAAAGGAAATTTAATATACCAAAAATTTAAATTTATAATAAGTGAAAATTATTCAGTAGCGGTAACAGATAGAAATATAGATAAATCACTAGTATTATATTGGAAGATATCAGGAATAGAATTAACCCCAGGAAGTAAAATATTTACAGCAAGATGTAAAAATTTATATGTATTAACAACAAAACATAAAATAACAGGAAAAAATAAGATTAACAAAATACAAATAGATAGCCCATTCGAACAAATTGTAAAAACAATAGATTATGATGATTATAGCTATAGAGACATAGATATAGAAGAAAATTTAGAAATAGTAAATGATAGAATAAGTACAACAAAAAGAATAGCTAATGAAAAACCAGAATCATCAAGCCCATCAAAAAGAACAAGTTATGAAACAAATTCAATAAGTAATTTAAACCAATATTACATAACAGGAAAAATAAATGAAAAAAAATATTTAATTCTATTAAATACAGGACAAGAAGAAAATTATATAGCAAAATATCTAGTAAAAGATGAAGAAATAAAAATTGATAATGATATATGCCCAGATCTACCGCAGAAAAAGAAATAATAATCGGAGTTAGAAAAATAAAAATAGAATTTGAAGTAAAAGAAGAAATGCAAAAAGTAGATATAATATTAGGAATAAAATGGTTAGAACAAGTAAAACCATATAATATAGAACATACACAATTAACCATAACATATAATAGGGAAAAATTATTCTTAAAAAGAGCCTTAACATAAAATGAAGATATATGTATTAATGAAAATAATAGTGGAAGGATATTACAGTAGATACTATACGCCTATGATAGATACAGGAGCAGAAGCTAATTTATGTAAATATAATTGTTTACCAGAAAGTAAATGGGATAAATTAAAAACACCAATAGTAGTTAAAGGATTTAATAATGAAGGAAGCTTAATTACTTATAAAGCTAGGAATGTAAAAGCACAAATATAGGATAAGATATTAACAATAGAAGAAATTTATAATTATGAACTAACATCAAAAGACATACTTTTAGGAATGCCATTTTTAGATAAATTATACCCACATATAATAACTAGAAACGATTGGTGGTTTACAACACCATGTAAACAAAAAGTAAGAGCAAAAAGAGTTAATAATAAAATAAGAAAGAAAACTGATTGGATAAAAGGAAGTGAAAAAATTACACAAAAGTTAGAAAATATAAAAACCACTGAAGATACAATAGAACTAGTGGTATTCTCGATAAATAAAACAAAAATAACTATATTTTCAATAAATAAGATAGAAATAGTTAAGAAAAAATTAGAACAATTATATAGTGAAGATCCATTAAAAGGATGGGAAAACCATAAAACTACCATAAAAATTAAATTAATAGACAAAAATAGTATAATAACCCAAAAACCATTAACATATAATTTTGACGATTTAAAAGAATTTAAAATGCATATAGATGAATTATTAGAAAAACAATATATACAAAAAAGTAATAGTAAACATAATAGTCCAGCATTTATAGTAAATAAACATAGTGAACAAAAAAGAGGAAAAAGTAGGATGGTTATTGATTATAGAAATTTAAATGCAAAAACTATAACATATAATTATCCTATACCAAATAAGATATTAAAAATAAGACAAATCCAAGGATATAATTATTTTAGCAAATTCGATTGTAAATCAGGATTTTACCATCTAAAGTTAGAAGCAGAATCTAAAGAATTAACCGCATTTACGGTACCACAAGGATTTTATGAGTGGAATGTATTACCCTTTGGATATAAAAATGCACCAGGTAGATATCAACATTTTATGGATAATTATTTTAAACAATTACCTAATTATATAGTATACATAGATGATATATTATTATATACAAAAACTAAAGAAGAACATATAAAATTATTGGAACAGTTTACAGATATAATAGAAAAATCAGGAATAAGTCTAAGCGAAAAGAAAGCTGAAATTATGAAAAATCAGATAGAATTTTTAGGAATACAAATAGATAAAAGTGGAGTAAAAATGCAACAACATATAGTACAAAAAATAATAAATTCAAAAGAAGAATTAGATACAAAAAAGAAATTACAATCATTTTTAGGATTAGTAAACCAAGTAAGAGAATATATCCCAAAATTAGCAGAAAACTTAAAGAAGGATATAGAGTATAACTATAATGAAGAAGATAAAAAACAAGTTCAAAAAATAAAATTACTCTGTAAAGAATTACCAAAACTACAATTTTCAGATGAAAATAGAAAATTTACATACATAGTAGAAGCAAATGCTAGTGAATATAGTTACGGAGGAGTACTTAAATATAGATATGAAGCAGAAAAAATAGAACACCATTGTAGATATTACTCAGGTACGTTCAATGAAACAGAAATAAAATGGGAAATAAATAGAAAAGAATTATTAACCAGATATTGCAAGACGATTGGACATAAATATCCAGATCACAAATATTCAAAATGTAATGGAGGAGATAATGATGTCCCAGCAGTTCAGCTAGAATAAAAAGAGATAAGGACGCCAGCTGGAAAGATAAGATCGGAGCAATAATGGAGATACAGCAGATATGACAAAATAAACGGAAGACAAGATATTTAATCTATTGTATGAATTTGTATAAGTCTTTAGATTGTTTACGTAAAAGAAGAGAAGATAGCATTTAATGTACATTTAATATAGTTTGAATTTTAACTTTATAGCCTTAGGATAGCCTTTATAGGTTAGAAGACTTTTTAAGTCTTTTTTGTTTGTTTTTGTTTGTTTTTATCTTTAGAAAAATGTAAAGATACATTCGTTCACTCTATAAATAAGAAAGGCAGAAGGCATTGCAAAAGGCAAGCCTTCACACATTAAGCCAAAAACTCTCTCCATTCCAAAATATTTTGCCCAGTTAATTAAATATATACACTTCAATGGAAAAAGCTATGGAGCAACAAACCTCAGAAATATCAAAGCTACCGGAACAGGTATATCTATTTATGATTATGAATAGCTAAATTCATAGTTCCCAACAATCATGATATGATAAAATAAATTCATATTAGTTACTTTATAGTAGAATTATTCGAAGAATAACATGTTAAGAAGTTTATTAGCAAAGTGGAAACGGAGAAAAATCCCTAAGAACTATGTCATCCTAAAGGTGAAACCAATGAGGCAAGAAGCCGTGGCAGGGAGTAACCAGAGTCGAGGCGCTGTTTAAGGGAAAAAGTATCCGAATTACCATGCTAATAGTGACCGAAGAACATGTTATTTAAGAATAATCTAGTATATAGTAATCTGAGATGACCATATTTTATTATGTACATGGTTGAAGGGAATATTTTGAAAAAAACAATTTTATGATAATGAATAATAATTTATCTGATGTGATGATAGATAAATTTAAGATACTTATTTTATATGCATTTAGAGATATAAAAGTAGCAGATATAAGAAAAATCATGTTAGAAAGAGCATTTGGAAGATATTATATGACTAGAGTAAATTATATACCATGCATACCTAACTACTCTTACAAATACTTATCATGCTAAATTACGCAGAATTTTTAGAAAAAGATATGCAAAATATACAGTTACTAGAAAAACAGATAAAAATAAATATAGTCAAATACATGGAAAATAAAAAATATATAAAATCTCTTAATAGAAATATGCAAAAACTACTAAGGCTAAAACAAATAACTATAAAATATCAATTTTAGAAAATAGATCATTTAGACTACCTTAAAGTTTTAATCTTATATATACTCAAAGATATAGAAATTATAGATATTAAGAAAATGATACTAGAAGAAGTAATAAACTACGAAATTGAAATTATAAATTCGCTAGAACGGATATACGAAGAAATTTACCCAGAAGGATATTATTCAGATCAAGACTGTGGATGTTAGAATATATTAGAAAAACTAGGGAAAACCAAGATAATTTAAATAATGAAATTAATTATAGAAACCAAATTAGAAAAATAATGGAAGATCTAAAAGAAAAGTTAATATGGATTCATGGTATATTTACATATTATATAAATTATATTTATATAATAAAAATAAATTATATATTTATACCATACAAATTATGATTATATCATATAAATTATATTTATACCATAAACATACATAGTATATTTTAGATATAAAAAGTTTATACCATGTAATACTGAAATATATATTTATATTTAATAAATAATTGTTTAACAAGAAAAGTACTTCCAACATAATGAGATATACCATGAATATTTATACCATAAATTTTATCAAAAATATAATAATAATAATAATAATCTAATTTTGACATAAGTTATATTTATACAACAAAAATGCATGGTATATATGTACTTCCAACATAATGATTTATATTTCACTAATATTTATCCATAAAAATTATGGTTATCCCATTACATTAGAATTAAAAATACATGGTAAGGAAATAATACTAGATGATTAACATACATGAAAACAAAACGAAACATACACGAGCAATTTTTTTTCTTATTTGATAATTTTGATGTGATAATTTATATGTAGGTTGATGAACAGAGGAAATCAAGTATTAAAGGATTGTGAAGATAAAGATGATTAAAACAAAAAGAACAAGGAATGATAGAGCGAATACCTAAATAGTTAGATCAAAAACTTATTAGAACAGCAAATTCCAAATATATTTCTTGCACAGTCTGTTTGTTCCTCTCATTGTATAATTTCTCTTAATTAAAGAGATTGAAGCTTGAAATTTTCGTTTAAATTTTTATAGATTCTCTCATCATAGTCATCCCTCTTTGATACTATTTTTTAAAAAAAGAAAGGTCCTAGAGAGGCATTTATTAAAAAAATCTTATCTGCCAAAAAATCAAAAACCAATTTGGACAGGCCCAAATCGGATTTGGCAAGTAAAAGAAGAAAATTAAAATTGCAAAAAAAAAAATTGAGAAAACTCTAGAAAATAGTTGATCCCTTCATCCTCCTCTTCCAGTGCGATCTGAACCCGGCTACTCCGATGATCATTCAGTTGAACAAACAACCTCCGACCTAAGATAACCAATTCTGAGATGGTCAAAAATTGTGTCATGGGTCATTTCATTTCGGGCATTTACATCTTTCTTAAAAATGCCATGAAATCACATCATAGGAAAGTTTTAAGAATTTTTCATGACTAGTACATATCTCACATACTCAGTAAGTAGCTAAGGTTCTCAGTTTTAAAGCATATTTTAAGCATTTTTCATGACTAGTGCATATCTCACTTACTCAGTACATTCTAAAGTACTGACCAGATATATATCTCTGTGGATAAATTACTTCATGATATAGTAACCAAATATATCCCATACACCAGGTTCAAACAGGTTGTAGCTTCCAGCCGGTAGGTGATGAGTTCTCTTACTTCGAGGACTCAAGTCAATTAAAGTTCTTATATTATATTTCCTTATTTGTATGTATTGATTTGGGATAGTTGGATTCATGCCCAGACTACCTATAATCAGTATAGTAGAGGCTTTATAGATAGCCAGTCAGAATCATTATATATAAATCAAGTTTCTTCTCTAATTTTATCATGTTGTAATATTTTACAGTATCATACTTATTCAGATTATCTCATGATTATGCTTCTTCTAAGTAAATTTAGATTTATAAAGATTTTAAATCAGTTGCTAAAGTACCATGCAAGTACATAGGTTATCTTGGGATCACTTTTGGTTCTAAGCACTGTGTTACAACTAAGGATAGTAAATCAAGTTTCTTCTTCAGATTTATCATCTTGCAAACTTTTACAGTATCATATTTATTCAGATTTTCTCAGGATTATGTTTCGTCTAAGCAAATTTAGCTTTTATATACATTTTAAATCAGTTGTTTAAGCATCATGCTAGTACATGGGTTAGCTTGGGATCACTTGAGTTTCTAAGCACCATGTTACGACTAGGGGTAGTCTCAAGTTATGAAAAACATTGTATCAGAGCACAAGATTCAAGTGTCCTAAGGTGTCTATAAAGTCGTATCTAGTAGAGTCTTATGAAATAATACAGAGACGTTTGTATATTTCTTTGAGAGGCTATAGGGCATTTAAGAAATATTTTCCTTTTTTTATATCTCAGATCGTAGAGTAGGTATTTTCTCTAAGAAACTTATACTGATTCTTACATTTCTCTATTCATGCCAACTCTACCTTATTTTTTAGGTAACAAAAATAGTCAAGCTTAATCTCCTACCGATAGAGTTTTCTCAGACAGCCCCCATAGATAGTTATGTGATTGCACGCGGGGTTAAAAGGATCCCATCAGTGCCTTTAAATTCCAAACTTTGAAAGAGTTCATTCTTATTTTTGAAAATTGTTCATTAAGACAAAGACAGATGTGCTCTCAGGTCCCTTCTCAAAATCTTATGGAAGCACAACCTAGATTTAAAAGCATGAACCTAACAATATAGTAACAGTGAAGTGGGGATTATGTTTATCTTGATTTAGTAGATTATGTATCCATAAATCCAGAAAGATATTGTGTAGAATATTTAATAGCACTTTGAGAGAGATTTATAAATTAAGCGGACTTAGAGTATGTTAATGCTTTAGTTAGGATAGAGATTAGGCAGTGACCACAAATATATAGAAGCTTATAAAGGTTGGGTATGTTCATAAAATTTTGAGTGTATTAGTGTTTCATGATTCCTACCCAGTGGTGCTAAGTTAGTATGATTCATTAAAAGTATGGGGATATCCATGTTAAGTAATAGAATCTAAGTTTGAATTGTGAATAATTAAGGTATTAGAAAGAAGAGTTTGAAATTCTACAAGGAAAAAGTGTGAAGTCTAGGTATGGTGATACTCCTAAAGATTCTAAGTAAGTGTTTAAGTTATTATATAATGACTGTTGGGGATATAGAAAATTAAGAGTTGTATCTCGGAAGGAAGTACTAGCAATGGGTTTTGCACTTTAAGATTTAGTCTTTCAGGCGAGTTTATTATTTATATCCATTGTTATATCACAGATTCTAGAGAAAAGTGATTGCTATTCAATTTAGAGCTTACTGTAGAGGTCCATAGACTTATAAAGATAGATTTAATCTAAGAGGGAGATGATAGAATAAGGAACCAAGTCAGGTCTTAAGATTCTAGTAGTGATGCTAATGAGTTCTAGAACAATAATAGGGGAGGAAGATACCCGACCCATTCTTATCTGAGTACAATTTTACACTTCAGTCATCACGACATCTACTCATTCCTTACAAGTCATCTCTATGATTATATCTCATATTTCATCACTTTATATAGAATCATGTACACTCCCAATTCCTAGTATATGGAGTGTCAGTTCACTCATAAGTACAACTCATATTCCATGATTTTATGAACTCCAACTATAATCATGCAACTCATGACTCATGTACTCATGTTTTACAGTATGCTCAGTTCCCAAAACTCATGGTACACCCTTAATGACTAGTCAAAATTCGTATATGACATGTATATCCTCAGTTTAGATCTCTTTAATAAATATATGCCTTTGATGCTCTATTTCTCAAGCCTTAGTTAAGTGTCAAATTTATGTCTAGTGTTTTTTATGCTTCAATTCCTCATGTTCTAACCTTTCAATAACCTCTCCTTATGTAAAGATAGTGGTGAAGAAGATGGATAATTAAGGTTTAGATGGGAGAGAGTAAATAGTTATTATTAGGGAAAGTTTGTTATATTATTATTTTATATAAGGCTATAAATGTAAAGAAAGATTGAGTCCAATCTTTTGGTATATGCCATAGTTGACAATTCTAGGTGTGTCTTCTTAGGGATAGTGCATGAAAGTTGTTACGGATAAAGGTATTAGAGAATATAGGAAAATTCTTAGGTGGGTTGGTTGCCTAGATGTTCATATGTGGTTATAGTGATATGCTTGAATGTCATGTAGGTATATAACTGGATAAATGCATTGTACACTAGTGAATTCCTAGTAAGAGGTTGAAGTTAGTTGTTTAATTGGCAAAGAGCATTATTCTTGAGATGGGAGCTCTGACAACCCATAGGATATTGAATCCGTGGTTTAGACTAGTATTATGGTGTTATGTGTAGTACTTTCTGACTGTGAGCTAGGCTTAAACATGGTGAAAGAGTTTAGTTCAACTCAGACTTAAGTGGATAGAGTTATCAATACCCATATAAAGATTTTAAGTGGCATCAAATGAAGTGTAGTTTAGGGAGCATTTGAGGAGTGTGGCTTAGCTTGAAAGTTATCAAATGTATTGCCTAAGGCATAATAGTTCTATCCTAGATTATGTTTTGTATGCCTATATTTCATGTCATAGAGTCATAGACATGTTCTGATTCCTTATTCAATATCTCACTCAGATGACGGCTAAAATTCTTTGCTCCCTAATGTTATTAGAACTTCTTACAAAGAGTGTTAAAGAAATACTTCAGTTAAGTTATAAACTTTTATTACGAGTTAGTTCGTATGGTTAGCAATTTAGTTTGGCAATAACACAGATAAGCTCCTATAGTTTTCGATCTTTTCACCTAGGCTTACTATCTGAAGTTTCATGAATATGACAATTTCATGAAGTAATTTACTTACATTCATGCAAATTGCAAATTCAATTGAGTCCTTACTCTTAGTATAAATCAGTTTCAACCATAAAGGATATCTAGATTCAAAAATCAGCATTATGTTAGTTATCTAACTTCATAATTCATCCAAACAGTACTATTAAGTTCCCCAAATTTTAAAGTTGTCACAGCATGCATTTATGAATTCTGCTCAGTCCAAACCTCGTGCATCAATCTCAAATTCAAATTTAACTTATGTTTTATCTCATAAGTGGATAGTGCAAGATCTCAGTGTTTCCCCAAATGCTTCAGCCAAATCAGCAGAATAATGACTCCCGGGGGGAGATATTATAGTACCCCTAGTTTTCAAGCTCTAGACTACTCGAAAGATAGGCAACTAAGTTAGATTTCCAATACCACAAGCCTAGCCTTAATCCGATATTGTGGCAAAAAGTTATGCAATTTTTCCCTTAAGTATCAGCTATTTATCAGTGGCTACCACTCACATGATGACCCATAATCAGGCATTACGAGTCGTTACGAGTAGTCGTAGTCATAACGTAAAAAACCTTTAGCTCCAACCCAGTGACTATGACTCCATTCCATGATTCATAATTAGTGGCTAAGAGTTGTTAGGATGGACTCGTAGTCACAATAGTGTTCAACCCAAAATTCAATGCCAATAGGTACCATTCCAACACACGATTCATAATCAATCCTTACGAGTTATTGTGTGGACTTGTAACCTTACCAGTGTATAATCCAAAAGTTAACTCTCGGACTATGAATCCGCCTAACGACTCATGGTAAGTCATAAAAAGTCACAGGATGGAAGTCATAGTCATAGCAGAAAGGACCTAAAATCCCAAGACCTCAGGTTACGACTTAAACTACAACTCGTAACCAAATGTGATGAGTCGTAGGGTGAGTCGTAAGGACTGGGAATAGAATTTGTCTGCTTGATTTTTTTAAGGGATTTCAAGTCTTTTCCCATTATTTTAACTTCTAAATCCATGTCATTTAATCCTTCCCATGAGTAGTATTTAAGGCCCCTAATTTCACCATTCAATCATGAAATCAAATCCACAACCTAAAAGGGGCGATTACTTTCTTCCCAAAGCCAACTAGAGTTCTTTAAGTTCAAGTTCAATCCCAAGAAATTTATCTAAGGCTTCTACATTCAGGTATGTGGCTATTCAATGAGGATCTCCTTTCATCCTCATTCCTAAATTATGATTTTTGTACATGGATTACATGATCTTCAAAAAATAGGGTTTTACCCAAATTATTACTATTACGGTTTCAATTTTCCATGATGTATTTGTTACTCATGAGCATATTGTAATGATTATGCATGATTTCTTAGGTCCATATTATATCATTCATTCTATTCTCGAATCCAAGAATTTTTTACACGACATTCTTAAAGATTTCAAGCATATGATCAAGCTATATGAGTTTTCCCTAAGTTCTTTAGATTATTCCATAACTAAACCATGAATACATGTTTTTACATAAGATTTGCATCTTCTCATGTTTGAGAATCATGACTTTCTTTATTATAATCAATTTACATAGTTTTAGATACATCAAATTATACATGCACTATTATTTTAAGAATACCATGACTTGAGCATATCAGTTATCAGTGCATATACCAATTTATGCTTTTGTGTCTTTCAGTTAGGAGAAGCACTTAGCATCGAGTGAACGCAGGGATGGCGACTTGCCTTAAGTTCTAGAACTACATATCTAGCATAGGATATGAGAAGTCTTCCTACCAGTCTAGGGTTAATACTCTCTTAGGGGCACCTGCTAGCATAGAATGACACCCTAGTCCTTTAGGACATCAATTTAGTAGATCCACACAGCCAGTGTCAGTACCCTTGCCAAGGTACTAATACATATCCAACTAGGGTTACTAATTAGACCTCGATTTTGCTTAGATTGGGATATATCGGTTATATTAGCTCCTACCGTCCTTATTTCAGTTATTCAAATTATTTTTAATTTAGGTTTGCATGACCAAGTATTTAAATATCAGTTATTTAGATTACTTCAGTACATGTTTAAACTTGATCTTACATTTAATTTTCATATTCATACATTCATGCTCAATATACTTACATATTCAGATCCTTATTTTATATACAGCTTCAATTTGAGATTTCATATAGTATTCATGTTTTAGAGATGTTCTAGTTCATGATTTAGAAATTTCACTACACCTTACAGCTTTTACGTACAAACTCATTTAAATGCATATTTCATCAAGTAGCTTATGTCCTTAGTGTTAAAGCATGTTTTAAGCATTTTTCATAACTAGTGGATATCGCATAAACATAGTACATTCCGAAGTACTAACCACATATATGTGTCTGTGGCTACATTTCTTCATGATTAGGTACCATATGTAGCCCACACACTAGGGTTAAACAGGTTGTAGATTCCAGCCAGCAGGTAATGAGTTCTCTTACTTCGAGGACTCAAGTCAGTTGTAGTTATTATATTATATTTTCTTATTAATATGTATTGATTTGGGATAGTTGGGGTCATATCCCGACCACCTATAGTCAGTATAGTTGAGGCTTTATAGATAGTCAGTTAGAGTCATTATATATAAATCAAGTTCCTTCTTCAGATTTATCGTGTTGTAAACTTTTATAGTATCATATTTATTCAGATTATCTCATGATTATGCTTCTGCTCAAAAATTTATATTTTTAATACATTTTAAATTAGTTTCTCAAGAATCATATAGTACATGGGTTATCTTGGGATCACTTGTGGTTCTAAGCACCGTGTTACGATTAGGGGGTACTCTCGAGTCGTGACACTTAGGCCTAATTCTAAAAAGGAGAATATTAAAAGAATAGCATATCAAAGGATAATTAGTCTCAGCACTTACATAAATAATGTCATATCAAAGGTCATTCACAAAAGAATGGTGGTAAATTTTGCCAATCATCATCTCAAAAAATCAAACTGTATTCATAAAAGAAAGGAGCATAACTAAGAATGTTTTGCTTACACAAGAAATGATTAGAGATATCAACAAAAGGAATAAGCACCATAATTTAGTTTTAAAACTAGATATGACAAAATTTTACGATAGGGTTTCTTGGATTTATTAGACGAATGTGTTGAGGAAATTTGATTTTTTTGAAACAATAATGGAATGATTTTTTTGGATTTTTTCATTCTTCAAGAGAGTTAAAACAGGAAGATTCTTTGTCCCCAACTCTATTCATAATTACAGTTGAAGTTTCGGCTAGAAATCTAAATAGGTTGAATGAAGACAATGAATTCATAGGTATTGGATTATCAAAGCAGAGTGAAAAGAAAAATCATCTCTAATATGTGGATGACACAATACTCATTTTCTTAGGACATAAAGGTTCAGTAAATAAAATGATGAAAAATTTACAAAGAAATGAAAAACGTTTTTGGTCAGTTAATCAACCTTTCAAAGAGTTCTATTTATTTGCATGAGAAAGTTCCTTTTATAAACAAATAAAGACAAGCAAAGTTAAATGTCATTACTATAGGAAACTTTTTTTTCACTTATCTTGTATGTCCATATAACAAAGACTAAGAAGGTTAACTGACATTGTTATAGGAAACTTTTGTTTCTCTTATCTTAGATGCCCGATTTCTTATCGTAGACAAAACAAGGCGTATTTTGAGCATATAATCTCTAAAGTGGCAAAGAAAATTATGTCATGGCACAGTAAGCTATTAACTTTTGGGAGATGATATGGATTATTGTGCAATATGTTACAGTTAATTCTAATATATATGATGTCAGCCATGAACCCTCCAAATCGAGTAATTAATCCGATACAAAAATCGATGGCAAGATTTTTTTGGGGAAGAAAAGGTGGTTCAAAAGGAAAATACTGGATTGCATGGGATGACTTATGTTACCCAAAGAATAAAGGTGGAATTAGTATTAGATCTTTGCATACAATCTCAGAGGCATTATTTGCAAATGTGGTGGAATTTCAAAACCTCCATAGGTTCTCTATAGAGACACTTCATGTGGAATAAATACTACAAGAAGAAACACCCAGAAATTTCTCAATGTTTGGAGTCGCACAATTATGGAGAAAAATATAACAAATTAGAGAAAAATGGAGCATAACATATGTTGGCAAATCAAAGAAGGGAGAGCCAGTTTTTGGTTTGATAATTGGACAAAGCTAAGTGCTCTATACTTTCTAGAGGAAACTAATAATGATGAAGAAGAAATGGAACTCAAGGATTTTGTCACAGAAGATGGGGGATGGAATGTTAGCAAGCTTAGAAATTATATCTCAAAGATATGATTAGTCACATAGTGAAAAAGATCAAACCAAGCATTCAGGAAACAGACAAAGATAAAGCATGGTAGATGACTACTTCTAATGGTAATGTTTCTGTCAAAGATACATATAAAATTATCAGAAAGAGGAGAATAAAAAGTGATGATTATGGATAGATCTTGAATAAATAATCACCTACTAAGATATATTTTTTCCTGTGGAGAGTGTAGAAGGGGAGAATCACTATAGATGATAATCTAATAAGAATGAAAATAAGCATTGTATTAAGGTGATGGTGTTGTGAGGAATATAATCAGGAGACCATGAAACATTTATTTCTAACATTTCCCATATGGAAGCACATTGCTAATTTTGTAGGTATCAAAATAAATGATCCCTACTAGCACATATTCTAAGGATTTGGTGGTATAAAGATGCAACAGCAAAGTTGAATCATATTTATATAACCATGCCTGCTATAATCATTTGGATTTTATGGGAAAAAGAAACAAAAGAAAATATAGAGAAGATCAAAGTCTTCAGAGAATGATACATCAGGTAATGACAATTTTAAAACAGATCCTAAGAATAAGATATCCATGGATCAAAGATACAAGGAAAGTTGGACAAAGATGACAACCAATTTAGAAGATATAAACCAAAGTTGTATAGTTATGCAGTTAAATGGATACTATCTAAATAAGGCAGAATGAAGTGCAATACAGATGGTGTGTTTAAAGGTATCAAGGATGGGGATCATATGATTTTGATTTGAGAAATCAAGATGGTAATCTGGTGTATACACAGATTGGATATTTAGGCATGACAAATAATACGGTGGATGAAATGAGTGCGATCCTAGAAGTCTTAAGATTTTGTGTATCAAAAAGTTACATAGGTGTGTATTTTGAATCTGATTCATTGGTGATGTTAAAGATAATGAGAAATGAATGGTAGATTGCATAGGAAATAAGAGAAGTAGTAGAAGAAATTAAGAAAATCATGTCAATAACAGATGCTACAATCACAAACATATACAGAGAGGGCAATTCATTAGTGGATTACTTTGCTAATCTATCTATTGAAACAGAGAACACACAAATATTCAACAACTTTCATCAAGTACCACTAGCAGACAAGAAATTAATAAACATGGACAAGATGTAAATACCAAATTTAAGAATTAGAACAACAAGGATCAGGCCATAGTCACAAAGTTTTTGGCCTAGTCTAAATATATAAGAAGCGGATTTTGAGCAGCAAACAATTTACAACAGATTAGTTTTCTATACAAGAAATAATATAGCTGCTAAATTAGATAGGATAAAATACGTTAACTCACAAAGGTTATCACCAAAAACAAAGGAAAACTGTATCATGTCATTCTGTTAGCATAGAAGGTCAGACACAATCCCAAATCAGCAATGGAAAAAACATCTCTAGTACTCATCTAAAAGACAACGAATGGAGTTAAAACTATCTAAAATGTTAAAAGTGGGAAAGAGGAAATAAGATACTTGTTGAAGAGCTGAGAACTACGAACATTTTCTCCTTTAAATTCACCTTCGATACAATGCAACTATCTAAGAAGACCAAAGTCAAACGAAGTGAGAAGAAAAAAATAAAGAATAATCGATCATTACCTTAGTGTTTTGAGAAGACTTTTGTGAATAATATCATCACCACAACAACCGAAAAGTCATTAATCAGCCAAAATAGAAAAATTAAGCTGAAAGTTGAAGCGAATACAGATAGGGAATAAATGAATTAAATAGGGAACATATGGATGATAAGACAAAGATGAAAGATTATTCCATTTTTAGAGCATGGTTAGAATTTAGAAATGACACGACCCAAATTAGGGCCTTGCCATAATAGGCATCCCAAGTCCAGCTGGGATCAGGGACCACCCCAGTTACCCAACTCAACCCCCAAATGTATACCCTAAGTTGGATAAATTTCGAACGTATAACAAGATTGCGTTTTGTCAAATTCTATACTCTGGGATAGGTTCATAACCACAACCAACCCAAGCAAGTCCAACCATCCAATGCCCAACCAATAACCATACAAAAACCAAAAAATATCTAAGTATGAGTCCATAACATAATAGTATGGAACAATTATAAATACAGTCAATCGGTATCATCCAGAACACCAATACTAGTATCAAGGCTAACACCACTGTCGACACCACCCATACCAACCCATAGTAGTCCTACAAAGCCTCTAACCAAAAGTAAAACAATATTCAGTCGGGACATGCCCCTGACCATAGCCAAAACCATAGTCTATATAATGACCAAAGTATGTAAAAACATCTATGACATGATATAGAGCATTCTAGAATACGAAAGATCACCACTTCAATCCAACCGAGCTGATCCCGAATTTGATCACTAAGCATGAGGAATAGAATGGTTGATTCTTATATCACGTAGGGATACAACTACTTAGAGATGGGTTAGTGAGTGAATGCTTGCATACACTCAGGATAAGGATAAAATAATGCCAATCTTTAAAACCAAGTAAACAACCATATGCATTCACAGTCGTGTGTGTGTATATATATATCACCATACTGGGAAAGAAAACCAATTTAAATATGCCGATAATACTATTAACCTGGTTATATTTAAATAAACCATCCTAAAACCACTCTCAGGATGTATGGGTCCAATGTAACCCCTAAATGGGACCCGATGCATGTAGCCGCATAAGCCGGAGATACTATAAGAGTAAGGAATTCTTGAGTACCCTTCACTCTCCATGATACATATGTACAAGTGTACTCAGGGGATTCCCATGTACCCTGTAAGTATTATATATAACCTCCATGACCAATCCATATGTACTTAGATGCCTTACTTGATACACATGGATGATATCTTAAAGAACTAAATTGGATTATTACAACCCCGCTCAATGATGTAGCTATAATGTCAAAATTAGGTAAATGGTTCATGCAATTAACCCTACAAATCAACAACCAAGATAAGCAAGTTAATGAATGAAGTTCAATAACATAGTATGATTGTTCAAAGTGCTTTAAGACCTATCTTTACTCCATTGATTGTTTCAAGATATTATTCTACACATTGTTTCCTTTAATTTAGTTTACAATAATCCAAGTTTTTTTAAGTTCCTTTGCATCAAATTAATCTCAGAAGCTAAACTATAACTGAATCATTGTTAGATCAAGTCCATATGGGATTGATACTTGGCTTCTTGAAGGCCACTTTACTACTTGATAGACCACGTACACTTGTGTATGTGTTTGGGTGTTGTCAAGTTTTTGACGTCATTACCGGGGACTTTTAATTTTGCAACTGTTTATTTTAGTTTTACTTTTATATTTATTTGGTGTGTTTATGCTTGGTATTAGCTCTATTTTTGTAGGAAATAGGTTTATAAAGTAGTGAGCTGGAAAGGGATCAGGACTTGGTTAAACTAAGTTTTGAACCTGAGCAACTTTTTTATCAACAAAGGAGAGAAGCAATCCTTCTCCCCTATATTCATCGAATCACAGAAGACCAAAAGAGAATTTTACCATCATGGCTAACGAAAAAGCAACCCACAGAATAGTCAGAGAAGTGGAAATCCCACTTCTTACTAATTTGACCTCCCCAATTCAAAAGCTCATAGTTGGAGGCAATTTCGAGCTCAAACAGAATATGGTACAACTTTTAATTAGCAGTGGACAATTTACAAGGCTTTCATATGAAGATCCATAGGTCCACTTGTGAAAATTCCTTGAATTAGTGATACATGCATTCCCACAGGTGTGAATAAAGATTATGTGAGGATGACGTTGTTCCCCTTTTCACTGATTGGGGAAGCAAAAAAGTGGTTGAATATGGAACCAATAAATTCAATCACATCATGGATTACATGGCAAAAAAATTGTTATTCGGTTCTTCCCATCTGGGAAGACTATGAGAATTTGCAATAAAAGAGAATCTTTATCATGATTGGGAGTGCTTCAAGGCTCTTATTAGAGACTTTCCATACAATCAATAGTCCAACGAAGTACTTGCTCATACATTTGTAGAGGCTCTTGACCACAATAAAAAAAATAAATAAATTCAGCTGCAGATGGTTAAGCTCTTGAGATGATATATAATGATTTGTACACTCTATTAAACCGTACAACTTAAGAAAATACAGAATGGAATGGTGATTTTATGAGTGCCACCAAGCAAATTACAAGTTTGTTGGAGGTAGACCAATACACTGCATTATCAATTTGGGTTATGGAATTATAAAATATGATAAACACTCAGTTCAATAGCTTAAAGTTAGGAGTAGCACAGCCTACAGTAGTAGTTAATGCAGTTCAGCGAATTAATGGTTGGTGTGAGGTCTGTAGAAATAGTAGCCATACAGTTGCTATATATGCATCGAATCCAGAATCTGTGATGTATGTAGGCAATGCTCAAAGGACAAATTATGGTAATTCCTACAACATGAAGTAGCAGACTTAGCCTTAGAACACTTAGCAACAGCAAATTCAAAAACCACAGGCACAACCAAATATGTCAATTAGCATCTTGGAAGAGATGATAAAGCAGTTGTAGCTAATCAAACACAGTTGGCTGTAGATTTAAAGAAATCATCAAGCCATCCATAGAAGATTAGAGTTGCAGTTGGGTGGTACAGTAAGCATTAAATCCTAGGCCTCAAGGTGGTTTTCTAGGAGATACAGAGAATCCAAAATAAGTTATGGCAATCACTTTGAGAAATGGTAAAGAGTTTCATGGAGAACCTCCCAAGGAAAGAAAGGAGGTAGATGCAGATTTGATTCTCATATAGGTAAATGACAAAGTTATTAAAAAATCAAGGAAGTTTGAGTACTCAAAAGAAAAAGGTGATGAAGAAGTGAAGAAGATATCGCCACATTCTTTACCTCAGAGGCAAAATAAAAGCGAAGGAGGATGCTTGTTTCAAAAAGTTCTTTGAATGCTTGTTTCAAAAAGTTCTTTGACACATTCAGAAAGCTTCACATTAACTTACCTTTGTTAGATATTTTACAAGGTATGCCCAAGTACGCTAAGTACTTAAGGGATGTGATGGATAATAAAGTTAAATTATAGGATGTAGAAGTGGTAGCACTCACTAAAGAGTGTAGTTTTGTGGTTACCCAAAAGATGCTGAAAAAGTTTGAGGATCCTAGGAAGTTCACTCTTCCTATTCAGATTAGAAACAGTGAGGTGGTGCAAGCACTTAGTGATTTATGGGAAAGTATCAACTTGATGCCCCTATCTTTGTTTAATACATTGGATTCAGGGAAACCTAGACCAAGCTCTATACTATTGTAACTTGCAAACGGGACCATAGCCCATCCTAAAGGAGTGTTAGAGGACGTCCTCATAAAGATTGGTAAATTCATTATTCCTACTGACTTTATTGTTCTAGATTTTCAGGCAGACAAATAGGTACCAATCATTCTGAGGCGTCCTTTTTTAGCGACAGGTGGAGCATTAATTGATGTGAGAGAAGGTACACTTAAAATAAGGTTGGAGGATGAAGAGGAGGTATTTAAAGTTTACAAGACCCTTAACACACTGTCTCACTATAAAGACTTGTGCATGATTTCTACTATTAAAAGGGATAAGTGTGGGGTGGTCAGTCTGCCTAAAACCTCTTCGGACACCCTCATTGAGAAAGCCAAGTCTCAAATACCGCAACCTGACATGATGCAAATAGATGAGATTGCAAAGGATAAAGTTAAAAAAATCAGGTACCCTTGAGAGTTCACACCCAAGAGGGGTGAAAATACTAAAAATACGGATACCAAGCATGAGAAAAAAAAAAAAGAGAATGGCTGAGACGTAATTAGGTTATACCACGACACTAAATCAGGCACTGCTTGGGAGGCAACCCAATTTAAGTTGGTATGTTTTCTTTTGAGTTTTTAGTGTTGTTTACTTCACATAGTTTTTGCTTTTTGATTAAGTCGCAGGTTATTGGTAATTCTGAGTACCAAAAACCTGATCTAAGGAACTTGGCAAAGAGTGGGTGTGGGGTCCCCATATCCTATTAATTCAAAAAATTCTACTAGCTAGGCCTAGAAGCCTCAGGGAGTATTTCTATCTCTTACTTTTAAAGTCACTTTGGGGACAAAGTTGATTTTTAAGTGTGGAGTGGATAAATTCTCAATTTTAGGCTTAATTTTAAAATTTTTTGTGTAATATATTCTTGTTGGTGCTATTTTTGATTGCATGGTGCAAGTGTTTTAATTATAAAAGCATGTTGATTGTAGGAATGACTGATTTTAAGACTCTTAGGCTCATGTTTTTTACTCTTGTACTTATTGGCTTAAATTTGAATTCGTGCTATTGTTTGGTTGGGATTCTACGATGATCCAATTGAATTGATCATATGCCAAGTGTGTGTGAGGTATTTGTATATTCATTATTATATATGATATCTAGAACTTGCCCGATGTGTATGCAAAGCAAAATAAAGAGTGTGGGTTTAGGAGATGATATAGGCATTTCTTTGATATCTTTGTTTTATACTTTTTATTTAACCTACCCTTGTATTTAATCCTAGTAAGCCACATTGATCCATTAGCTTTTTTCGTTGGCAGCCTTATGTATAGCCTAATACCCTTCTTTGATTGACCATAATTTGATCAAAGCTCCTAGGTGCTTTAATGAAAAATTATTGAGTTAGGAGTATGAAATTGAAGAAGAAAAAGGTGAAATTGAAGCCCCAAAAGAGATAGTTATTGGTGTTCAAAAGAATTGTAATGTGTTAAGGTGGGGAGTTGAGTAATGAAAAGAATAAAAATTTATTAAAATTGAATGAGTTGTGCATAAAATACTCCCACCATAGTGTATGTAAATGAGCTTAATAAAATGTGATGAAAACAACAAAAAAAAGAAAAACAAAAGAATGAGGTAGACAAAAATGGTGTAATTTGGTTGTTGGAGATTGGTTTTAATTATATAAAGTGATGTACTAAAGCTCTTAGGGAAGATAGTCACTATTATTCTAAAATAGTTCTTACCCATACCTTAGCCTACATTACAACCCGAAAAAGACCAAATTGATCCTAGGTTCATCATTCTGATATTAGTAGAGTACTACACTAAGGGAAAGCCAGTGGTTCACGATGTGTAACTTGTGAATTTCTTCAGAAAGTATGTGTAATTTGATTCTTGTACCCATTGTGATAAATTGTATTTATATGAGTGATTATGGGTAACTCTCTTGTTGTGAGGGGCACATGTTTTATGAATGTGGGTGATTTGTATTATGTCCTTAATTGAGCAATATGCATGAGTTTGACAACTAGGTGAGTCAATTCTTAAGGGTAGGATATTTTGGAGTAGTATTCATGAGCTTTCAATTATGTATATAATGTGCTTAGTGTGGAAACTTGCATTCTTTATGGTCATTATAGTACTATCTTGTGTGTCTTGCATGTAGTAGAAGTATAGAGTCTCCTTAGTTGATGATGCTTATATTTAAGAGTTGTTTGAGGACGAATAAGGCTTTAAGTGTGGGGTGGTGATGTTGGGTGTATTTATGTATTCTAGTATCACTATTCTAGTCTTTTTAGCCTTGTTTTGAGGATGATTCGTATGCTATATGGGTTGATAATGAGATAAATGTGTATCTAAGTGTTAAAGTACATGTTTACAATGTTCAAAGTGTATTCCAAACAAGTTTGTACTTAAATGAGTCATTTAGAGTTCAATCGTGGAAACTAGCGTTACTAGCTTGAGCTAAGTGTTTGTCTATTCGATCCCGTTGGGTTCTCATGTGTTTAAAGGGATACAAAAGGCTTAAATGTGCTATTATGAGTGCAATAACTTGTTTGTATTGTGCAAGTTTTAATTTTATAAAGTTAAGAGTCGGAACATAAAGTTGAAGATCAATGCGAATTAGCCTAGTCTTAACTCTTGTTTTGATTCATCGTCATGGATATTGTGTTGTTATGATCTCTACTTCGTGGTGTGTGATTATGTAGAAAGATCCATGATCTTAATATAATGATATTTTGATGTTGAATAAGCTGAAAAATAGAGGAAAACAACACCAAAAGACAAGGGATGGAAGGAGGCACTCAACATTTAGCCAAAATTTTGAAAGCAACTTCCAGAGAGACCACGTAGATAAGCCCGCGCAGCCCTGCCTTGAGTGTGGCTCTAAAGTAGGCACAGCCTTGGCTAGAGTAGTGCTCTACAGTAGACTCAGCCTTGTATGGAGTGGTGCTATAACCAGGGTGGCTCCCCCTCAACTCCCATTCTCTATTTCAACGTGAGATCCAACTCCTACACGGCTAAGGATTGGCCAACTGCATATACAAACATTGTACACGTTTTCAAACATATTTGGACGTCTTGGAGGATTAAGGGACTGCTATAACTTTCACTTTTAGGTTTTTATTATTTTAATTTAGTTCATTCATGCTCTTAGTTGTTAATTACAACCTTGTGATTACGATTATGACTATGAGTGACTAGAAACCTCTTTCCGGGGTTAAAGCCAAGAACATGAGTACTATTGTTTTGAATTAAGTTTGTTTAATTTGCTTATCATTATTGGTTGTGTGTTCATTTTCATTTAATTATTTGATGGATTGTTCACCCAGAAAATAGATCAATTGTCTACCATTTGATCTCGGGAGAGGGAATAGGGCTATAGAACATAGAGATGAACAAAGTATGGTTTGTATTCTTTTATGAAATAAGGAATTCAAATTAGCGTCTGGGACAGGGATGTACTTAGATGTCTTACTTGATTCATATATAGGATGATATCTTAAAGAACTTAATTAGATTATTACATCCTCGCTCAATGATGTAGTTGTAATATACAAAGTAGGTAAACGGTTAGAGGTCGGGAGACTATGATCATGCAATTAACCCTACAAATCAACAACCAAGATAAGCAGGTTAATGAATGAAGTTCAATAAAATAGTATGAGTGTTCAAAGTGCTTTAACCCTGGGCTTTACTCCATTGATTGTTTCAAGACTTTATTTTATGTGTTGTTTCCTTTACTTTTGTTTACAATATTCCAAACTCTTTTTGGTTACCTTTGCATTAAATTAATCTCAGAAGTTAAACTGGAATTGAATCGTTGTTAGATCAAGTCCCTATGGAATCGATACTTGGCTTCTTGAAGGACGCTTTACTACTTGGTAGACCACGTACACTTACGTGTACACTTGGGGGTTGTCATTCTTGTACCCGACAGGGCTTTCAATCAGACCAGCTATAACCACCAAGACTTTACCATTTAACCATTCCAAACCATTTATACCATTTAGGTTTCCATTACCAAGTTATACCATACATAGTTCAATGAAAGTCCAATGATTTAACCAAAAACATTCTCATTGGCATTTTATCAAACATGTTGGGGGTTATAGTATTTCCAAAGCCAAAACCAAGTACCAATTAACCATTTCCATGCAACCAAATGTTCAAAACACCATATTAATATGAAAACCATAAGTAAAGGACATAGGGAAACCATAACTAACCATTGTAACCAAAACCCCCAACATATATTCAAAACCCAAAACCATATCATAATTATGCCACGAAAACCATACATCAAATCATGCCTTTAGTTGAACTAACAATGAGGATGGAGTACATGTCTTAGATTATAAAGATGACGGAGAGAAACACCCTTGTAAGCCCCAAATTGATTCTATTGATGTAACCTTAACCTTTCTTGACCCAAGAGCCTTGAAAGAATTTGAGGGTATTTAAGAGAGTTTGAGTGATTGACAATAGGTTAAATGATGTCCCAAGAGTGTTATAAGTCATGAGGCCTTAAGAGGTTAAGAGGAAAAATGTCCATATTACCCCCAACTTAAACTGTTTAAAATTCCAACAGGATGGTACGACCACCCTATACTAATCATACCCTAGGGTACGAGTGGTACCTTTATCTCGTACCCTAGGCCTTCTCTTGGACCCCAACTCTGTCCAACATATGAACATCCAAGCCAAACTATACCCAACCATATGATTAGTACCATGAAATCCTACCCTTGGCAGAATAGAATCAACTAGACTAAACTTAGGGCAACATACAATTGACACCTTACCATTTGTACCTTAACATATGACTTGTATGATCTAACCGTACCTTGGACAAAAACCATCCAAACCCCACTGGTTACCATACAACCAAACCCAACCTATTTGTACCCTATCATATAAGAAGTACCCCAAGTCATATGATGTCCAGAAGCCAAAACTGAGAAATTTTGTAAGGGTCAAAACCTAGTAGTGTCCCGCACTAGGATCATTCATCCCCTATTGATGGACAAGGTAGTCTAAGCACAATTTTTACGCACCAACATAACTATTACAACTTTTAACTAAGTTCAAAAACAAAGATGCAAGGAAATCAACCGTTCCTTTAACCAAGGTAGAAAGTTAAGATGTGATCAAGAACACATACCTTAAGCACAAATATCCGGAGTAGAAAACAAATGTGTATACTTAGACTTTATGTCCTCTACCACTTCCTAAGTAGCTTTATCTACCTTATGGTTCTCCTATAGAACCTTAAACAAAGTTATATCCTTGGTCTGCAATCGACGAACCTGCCGATCCAAAATCTCTACTGGCATCTCTTCATATGACAGATAATTCGATATACCCAATCCTTCTAAAGGAATAACCGAGGAAGGATCACCTAAACTCTTTCTCAACATAAAGACATGGAACACCGAATGTATGGATCTCAAGCTAGAAGGAAACTCCAATTCATACGCCACATTACCAACCCTCCTCAAAACCAAATAAGGACTAATATATCGGGGATTGAACTTCCCTTTTTCCTAAACTACACCACGCCCTTCATGGGAGATACCTTTAGGAACACCCTATCCCCAACCTCAAACTCTAAGTCCCTACGCCTTATATTCGTATAGGACTTTTGGCAAATTTGGGGAGCCTTAAGCCTATCCCAATCACCTTTACCTTTTCCATAGCCTTGTAAACCAAATTTGGGCCAAGCATATCTAACTCACCAAGCTTGAACTACCCCATAGGAGATCTACACCTCCTAGCATACAATGCCTCAAAGGGGCTACTCCAGTGCTAAATGGTAGCTATTATTGTAAGAAAACTCTACAATAGGTAGATGCTTAACCCAACTACCACCATAATCAATCACACATGCACGAAGCATATCCTCCAATACCTGAATAGTCCTCTCTACTTGTCAATCCTTCTGCGGGTGAAAAGCAGTACTCAAACTAACCTTAGTCCCTAACCCTCTCTAAAATAACCTTTTACCACTAAAAGTGAGATGAAAATGGTGTAACACGATCATAGATGATCGAAATAGGTACCCTATGTAGCTTTATAATATCATAAAGATACAACCTCGCATAATCCTCAATCGAAAAGTTAGTCCTGACTGGAAAGAAGTGAACCGAATTTGTCATCCTATCCACGATAACCCATGCCGAATCAGATTGATTACGAGACTAAGGATAACCAGTAATGAAATCCATGTTTATCACCTCCCATTTATATTTTGGCAAGTCAATATCTTGATACAAGCCTCAGGCATCATATGCTCAACTTTCACTTGTTCACACGTTAAACACTTGGCCACAAAATTAGCCATATCCTTCTTCATACTATTCCGCTAATACATCTCCTTGAGATCATGATACATTTTTATCAAACTAGGATAAACAACATAGCGTGATTCATGTGCCTCAGACAATATCCTTTCTCATAAACCATTGATGTCAGAAACACACAACCTCTTTCGAAACCGCAAGGTACCATCACTATTGATCTAAAATACCATTACCTTTTGCCATCCTACATCACTCTTGATTTTTATCAAGATAAGATCAAACATTTGCTTCTCCTTAATCTCAGCACCAAGATATGACCGAACCACTTTCTATACCAATACACCACCATTCTAGGAGTCTAGAAGGCGATTTCCAAGATTAGCCAAGCAGTGAATGTCCTTCATCAGCTACCACCTCTCCTTATCTGCATAAGCTAAAATCCTCATGAACAAAACCTCCTAAGAGAATCAGCAATAACATTAGCCTTACCTAGATAGTAGTAAAGACTCATGTCATAGTCCTTGAGAAGCTCAAGCCATCTCTTTTGCCTGAGGTTAAGCTCTTTCTGAGTGAACACGTACTATAAACTCTTATGATCAGAAAAGATGTCCATGTGCACTCCATAGAAATAGTGCCGCTAGATTTTTAATACAAACACCACGGCTAACAGCTCCAAATCATGAGTAGGATAATTCCTCGCATGCACCTTCAACTGCCTAGAAGCATAGGCAATCACCTTACCATGTTTCATCAAAACACAACCAAACCCCATCGGAGATGTGTAATAGTGAATCAAAAACCCCTCAGTGCTTTCAGATAAAGTCAAAATCGGAGCCAAAATTAGCTTATCCTTTAGTTTCTCGAAACTACACTCACAAGCATCCAACTAAGACAATTTTACCTTCTTCTGATTCAACTTAGTCAATGGGGCAGCTATCGTTGAGAAAATTTCCACAAACCTCCTATAATACCCAACCAAACCTAAGAAACTTTGAATGTTGGTTGGAGTCGTGGTTCTAGGCCACCTCTTAACGACTATAACCTTTTGCAAATCTACCATGATCCCCTCACGAGAAATAATATGACCCATAAAAATGATAGTGTTTACCTAAAATTAACATTCAGATAATTTGGTATACAACTGCTGCTTCTTCAGAGTCTGCAGTACAACATGGAAGTGGTTGGCATTATCCACCTCACTCTTAGAGTAGACCAAAATGTCATTAATGAACACCATGACAAATAGATCCAGAAACTAACGGAAGACCTTGTTCATCAAATCCATGAATGTTGTTGGGGTATTTGTCAAACCAAATGACATAACCAAGAAGTCAAAGTGCCCATACCGAGCATAAAAAGTTGTTTTAGGGATATCTATCACCTTAATCTTAAGATGATGATACCCAGATCAAAGATCTATCTTTGAAAAAAAATTGACATGTTATAATTGATCAAATAAGTAATCTATCCTTGAAAGAGGATACTTGTTCATAACCGTCACCTTATTCAATTATTGATAGTCTATACACATTGGAAGGGAACTATCCTTCTTATGCATGAATAAAACCGGTGCACCCTAAAGTGACACACTAGGATGGATGAAACCCTTATCCAAAAGTTCTTAACTTGCTCCTTGAGTTCCTTCAACTTAGTCGGAGCTATTCTATAAGGAGGAATAGATATTGAATGAGTGTCCCAAGCCAAATTAATCCAAAATTCAATCTCCTTATTCGGAGGAACTCTAGGAAGGTCATCAAGAAAGACCTCAAAAAATACAGACACTCAGAACTGAATGTAAAGAAATACTTTTTCATTTAGAATTTTTTATTCAGACAAAATAATAGAGACACCCTTTGGAGATCTGAGCTCTAAGATATGATATAAACTTCCCTTAGAAGCTAGGGAACCACCCACCCCATTTAATAACTGGCTCACCAAGGAACTTAAAGACAACCTTATGGGTACGACAATCTAAGGACGCATAGCACGAGTGTAGCCAATTCATACTCAGAATGACATCAAATTCCACCATATCTAACTCATACAAATCCACCAAAGTTTCCTTACTACAAATAGATACCACACACACCCTACAGACTCTTTTAGTAACCACATAGTCTAACCGACCGAGGTAGAAACAGAAAATGGGTCCAAAATAATCCTGGGACCAAAACCATAATACACAACCACAAATGGGGTCACATAAGAAAGAGAAGACCCCAGTTCAAGTAGATAGTAAATATCCCCAGAAATACCAGTCACGAAATCAGGAGATGCCATGGACTTCTACGGGTAGTGAGTGTATATAACTAATTACAACCTGTGTCGGTACCAGAAGCAGAAATAGATACAGAAGCAGTACCTTTTGGTGTAGAAGTAGATGAAGAGGCATCTAGGACTCTGTTATCTCCTGACACAACCTTACTAATCTGTCAGTTTCCAAGAATATAGCCTGGCTGACCACATTTGAAATACATGTCCCTCCCCTCATCGCAGAAACCCCAATATAATAGAACATAGAACCTATGAGGAGGATATGATGAGGCTGACTAAGCCCCACTAGCCTAAGATTGGGCACCCTATTCCCTAAATTTATCACCACCCTTTTGAGGCCTATCACCAGACTGCTTTAGGTAGGGAGCACTGGTTGTGGAGAAGGAACCATAACTACCCTACTTTTTCTTTGGACACATACCACCATCCTGACCATTTTGTTATTGTCCACCCTACTCAGAGAACCTAAACTTCTTACCCTGCCTTTCCTCTTTCTCAACCTGTTTTCTCTTTTTCTTCTCTACCTGTTGCATATGAATAACCAACATAGAGATATCCATGTTCTTGATGAGCAATACACTCTTACTTTCAAGGATCAACTCATGAGATAGTTCTAAAGCGAACTTTCTCATCCTAGACCCTATATTAGATACCAATTCTGGAGCATACCTAAGAAACTAATGAAATTTCAAGGAATACTCCATGACCGACATCCTCCCCTATTTTAGATTAACCAATTTCTCTGCCTTTACTTCCCTCAACTCCTGAGGAAATAAGAGATCCACAAATTCATTGGAGAAAGTTTCCCACACAGATGACTCATTAACCTCACCCTTTGCCTGATCCCATTCTTCCTACTATTGGCAGCAAAATTTACCCCTTCCATATCATGGCCTGCATGACCCTGGAGATCTTTTCCATCTTATCCAGAAAATCCTGAGGATCCTCCTCCACCCTAACACCAGTAAAAGTTAGAGGATTCAGCCTCATGACTGGCCAGCCCTTGTGGCCTGAAAAAATGCAATAGTAGATGCACCATGCTTTGACAAGATACAAACTGAGCAATCACATGAATCAACCGACGAAACTTTGTATTCGTCATATTATCCTGAGGAGGACTATAAGGTACTAGTGAAACTCTAAGGAAATCAAAGATCGAACCCCTAGACCGAGAATGGATCCCATGAGTGGAGTATGTCCCATCAACATCGTCTCTAATTGGGATAGAGGAGTTTTTGTGGACTTCTGATCATCGAGGCATGATCTAAAAAGTGAATAAATAGAAATTAGAGAAGATTCCAAGGCTTAGACTTCAATCATTAAAATAAAACATAAAGAAGAGAAATATTTCTTAAATGTCTTGTAGCATCTCTCTTATGAGTGTGGTGCCCTAAACACCCTTAAAAGAGACCACTCAACATAGCTTTGTGGACTCCTAATTGACTGTTAACCTAAAGCTCTGATACCAACTTGACATAACCCAAACCACGGCCTAATTGTAATAGGCATCCCAAGTCCAAATGAGATTAGGGACCACCTCCATTACCCAACCCAACTGCCAAACGCATACCCTGAGTCAGATGAATTCCAAACGCATAACAAGATAGCATTTTGCACAATTCCAGACTCTAGGATAGGTCCATAACCGTGACCAACTCAAGAAATTCCAACCATTTAATGCCTAACCAATAACCATACCAAAACCAAAACAATATCCAAATACAAGTCCATTACATAATAGGATGGAACAGTCATAAATACAGTCAATTGGTATCAGCCGTAATACCAATACCAATGCCAAGTCTGACACCACTACGACACCGCCCATTCCAACCCATAGTAGTCCCACAAATCCTCTAACTGAAAGTAAAATAATATCTGGTCGGTACATGCCCCCGACCATAGCCAAAATCATAGTCTATATAATGACTAAAGTATGTAATAGCATCCATGACATAAAATAAAACCTTTTAGAATATGGAAGCTCACCACTTTAATCCAACCGAGCTGATTCCAAATTCGATCACTAAGCAAGAGTGGTAAAATAGCTGGATCCTGCATTGCGTGAGGAAAAGCCATTCGAAGATGGGTTAGAGGGTGAGCACTAGCATGCACTTAGGATAAGAATAAAATAATGTCAACCTTTAAATCCAAGTAATCAACCATATGTATTTACAACCATGCATATGTATAACCATGTTGAAAAAGGTAATCGGGTTTAGCATGCCTTTAAAACCATTAGCATTTAAAGGCATTAGCATTTAAAACCATTAGCATTTAAAGAGAATCAGGTTTAGCATGCACTTAGGATAAGAATAAAATAATGCCAACCTTTAAATCCAAGTAATCAACCATATGCATTTACAACCACGCATATATATAACCATGCTGAGAAAGGGAATCGGTTTTAGCCTGGGTGTGTAGCTTAAACATTATAGAACTACCCACGGGCTATATGGGGACAGTGTAACCCCTTTAACAGGCTCCGATGCGTATAGTTGCACGAACTGGAGATACCATAGGAGTAGGGGATTCCCAAGTACTCTTCACTCTCCATGATACAGATGTACAAGTGTACTTAGGGGATTCCCATGTACCCCGTAAGCATCATATATGGTCGCCATGACCAATTCCCATGTCGGCAAACATAATCTTACAGTTTTCGTCCATTGGACTCACATCTTCACGGTTAGATATCACACACCAATTTCATTTATTATTAACCAATGCTATAAGTAGTGGTATCTTCATACCAACTATAGCTTGCAAACAATATCCTTATCCATCATTTTTAAGAAGAAGGGATTCCCATGTTCCCATAGATTACATTATTAAGTTAATTTGGGGGAATTCCATGTACCCCATAAGTGATCATTATTATATTTTCTTGGGGAATTCCCTTGTACCCCACAAGGCTTTCAATTAGACCAACCATAACCATCAATACCTTACCATTTAACCATTCCAAACCATTTATACCATTTAGGATTCCATTACCAAGTTATACCATTCATAGTTCAATAGAAGTCCAATTATTTAACCAAAAATATTCTCATAGGCATTTTATCAAACATATTGGTGGCATAGTATTTTTCCAAAGCTAAAACTAAGTATCAATTAACCATTCTCATGCAACCAAATATTTAGACCACCATAGTAATATGAAAACCATAACCAACCATTGTAACCAAAACCCCCAAGATATGTTCAAGACCCAAAACCATACCACAATTATGCCACAAAAACCATACATTAAATCATGCCTTTAGTTGAACTAATAATGAGGGAGGAGTACATGTCTTAGATTATGAAAATGACAGAGAGAAATCACCCTTGTAAGCCCCAAATTGATCCTATTGATAAAACCCTAGCCTTTCTTGACCCAAGAGACTTGAAAGAATTTGAGAGTGTTTAAGAGAGTGTGAGTGATTGCAAATAGGTTAAATGGTGTCCTAAGAGTGTTATAAGTCATGGGGACTTAAGAGGTTAAGAGAAGAAATGTCTAAATTACCCCCAACTTAAACTGCTTAAAATTCTCGCAACATGGTACGACCACCCCATACCAATCGTACCCTAGGGTATGAGTGGTACCCTTATCTCATACCCTAGGCCTCCCCTTGGACCCTAACATTGTCCAACATACGACCATCCAAGCCAAACCGTACCCAACCATACAATTAGTACCATAAAATCATACCCTAGGAAGAATAGAATCACCTAGACTAAACTAAGGCCAACATATGATTGACACCTTACCATTCGTACCCTAACATATGACTTGAATGTTCCAATCGTACCTTGGACAGAAACCATCCAACCCCCACCAGACAACCAAACCCAACCTAGTTGTACCCTATTATAAAGGAAATACTCCAAGTCGTATGATGTTTAGAAGTCAAAATCGAAAAAAATTTTAAGGGCCAAAACTCAGGGTGTTTCAAGGAAGTGGGTTTTTGCCACAATAATTTTCAGATTGTGTATTAATTTTATCTAATAAACTGTCTGAAAAGCCACAATTTTTTTTAAAAAAAAGTAGTGTTCAGAGAACTATTTAGTACAGTTAATTTTCTACTCTTTTTGAATTAATTAGGGTAGTTATATAAATAAATCAGCCATAAGATTATTTTTATTTTGAAAAATTAATTTTCTCCTTAGAGAAGCTATAATTTGTGTTGTTTCTTAACAACAAAAAAAATCACTTCTAGTATCTTTCAAAAATACCTCTTTCTTTAGATCAAACTCATCAATAGTTGGAAAAAAAATTTAAAGGAAAAATGTGTTTTTGATTTCCTACAAATTTGACTGAATTGAAAAATAATAATAAAAACACTCCTCAAATGATAGTCAAACCACAAACAACTATTTTCTTAGATCATTTTAATATAACAACTGTCGCAAATGCGTATCACGATGAGAATGTGCTACACATGCTTAGAGTTAGTTTTAAGAGATAATGCTCTATTTCACCCTTGAACAATATTCAAAATGGTTGAGACACACATTAATTTAAAGGGGGTCCTATTATCCTCTGAACTAATAAAAAGTGTAATTTTGACACTCTTAGTGCCTACGTGGCACATAGGTGGCACAACACACTGAAGGATCCATGTAGTTACACGTGTGTGCCATGTATGTGTCACATAGGTGCTAAGGGTGTCAAAATTATACTTTTAATTATTTCATGGGGGTAATAGGACCACTGTTAAGTGAAAGGTGTGTCTCAGCCGTTTTGGGTATAGTTCAAAGATGAAATAGGGTATTTTCTCTATTTTTAAATTTTTGTGAATGGTTTTATGACAAAATATAATTTCAATTCCATAAAAAATAATTATATTTAAATATTTATATTTCAACTCATTAAAAATATTTACATTTAAATATTTAATAAATACTTTAATATATATATATTTACAAATGCTATTGAGTTTCATGAACCCGCAAGTAACACTTTCCATCCGCCACTGACATACAGTCCAACCTTGACATCTAGCCAATCCTGCGAAACAAGTTCAACAAGGGAATGCAATTTAGATAATTCAAAGAGAAAATGGTCAAAAGTTTACTGAACCTCTACCTCAAATTTCAACTACATATCTATATTTTGTGAGGATCCTATTACCCCCTAAACATTTTAAAAATAAATTTGTTACACCCTTAAATGCCTACGTGGCAAAGTATGTGTCTTTCACTCTCTTTGATAGAGAGGGCACCAAAAACAAATATTATAACTTTAATAAAGTGCAAAAATAAAGAAGACATAACAAGCAGTTTTGTAAAATAAATAAATCAAGTCTTAATTCTATACAAAGCAAAAATAATAGACATCATAAATAGTAGTAACAGGTACTATAAAAATATTTGGGCAACTTTGCAAAAACAAAATTTGTAGCTAGATATAGATGTAGATTGATAATATTTTTTAAAATCAAATTTAGTTAATTTAGAATTTTTAAACTAAGGGAAAAATTATTAGTTGTCATTAATTCGCTAACTTATTCATAAATATATGTAATTAATTTTTAATTCTTAAATATGAGGAAAAAATAGTGAAAAGACGATTTTGTCTAAAGCAAAGACTTTTAATACAGGGTAAAAAGTTCAAACGACATTTCTAAAGCCCTTCACACTTTTAATATATATATATATCCTCTTTTAACCCCACCCCCCCCAACATGTTTCTTCTTCTTCAATCACCTCACCTCCTTTTCCTCAACAGAAATAATCCACTATTGGTGTTAAATATAACAAAATGTTCAGAACCACCACTTGTTCGACGAAAAACCTCAATGAAATTCGAATTCAATCCACCACCTATTCAACAAAATGCCTCAATGAGCATCACCTCAATCAACAACGGCATCAAGTTCTCTTCAACAACTGAATTCTCTAACTCAAGATGGCCAAATTGAATTCAATTTGGTGAAATTGAATTCATCAATTATACGAAATTATACAAAATCAAATTCTTCTTGAATTCTTCTTCAGAATTCTTCATTGAATTTGGTGAATTTTCAATAAGCACAAGACGTGAGAATTGAGAAAATTAATAAGCAATTGACGATGGCCTTGTTCGATAGAAAAATACCAATCGAATTTTCAATTATTGGAAACCAACATAGCTGCAATTTGCAGAATTTTTGAACAAATATGAAAATCAAAAATGGCAATACGGAGTTGAGAAGCATTGAAATAATGGAGATCATGTAAGGGATTTGAAATTGTGAAGGAGATAAAGTGAGGAAGAAATAAATTTTTTGAAAGTAGTTGGATCCAAGGACATTTTTTGAATTTTAGTTGAGAAAGAGAGGGAAGGAAAAAAGGGGTGAGGCAATATGAAGAAGACGGAGAATTACGAAGAAGATAAAGAAGGGGGGAAGAGACACGAAGAAGATGAAGAAATGGGGGTGGAGGTATGAAGAAGATGAAGAAAGTGATTTTTTATAAAAAAAAAAATTATTAATATATATATATAAGTGGGGCCATATCAGTTTTTAAATAAAAAAATGTTCTTTTTTTTTCTTTTTAAAAAGAAAATTCACTTCAGTTTGCGGGGTGAAAATAATACATTTTAAAGATGTTAAGGGAGATAAATAAGTAAAAGTTTAGTTTAAGTAATAAAGTAAGTTGAGTGGACAAGCTCGGGAGGAAATAATTTCTTTTTTCTTTTTTCTTTCTAGATGCCTAGCTTGTCAGTGGGTAGCTATGTAATAGACTAGTTTAATTAGAAGTAGGGAGATGCACTTGACTATTTGTGACTATATGACCCAACTTGATGATATTTTCTCCAAGAATATTCTCCTTCTTCTTTTGTTTATTTATTAATTTATTTATTTATTTTGTTGCAATTTCTCGTTGTCTTTGAAGTCTAGCTCCATTAAGAAGTTCCTTATTTTGGTAAGTATTTTAATTAAAACATGTAACTATTCCTTCAATATGTACTTTTCAAAATAGTTCCACTAACCTATATATGCTGCCTTAAGTTGCGGCTAGCGCAGCCACTCTATCTCTCTCTTTCAGTATGCTCTCTGACTGTGTTTACACGGACTAAATTTATTTTATTATTTTTATATATGATTGGTTAAAATATGTTACAAGTATTTCTTCTAAAACAATAAGTTTTCTTAAAATTAGGAAACTAATTTTCGTAATATAAAGTTTCAAGGAGAACAGAACAAATTGTACACTAGCTTTAAATATACATTTTGAAATTTATCTTTAAATATCTGTTTAATCATGAAATTTAATCAAAATTTAAGAATATGATGTTCAAATATTTCAAGTTCCTAAAACTGGCCCGGTACTTTCAAAACTTTTAAATTATTTTTAAATAAAAATACATATTCAAACTCAACTTCAAATTTTAAAAACTCAAATATTTAAATTTTGTTATAAAATATAAAAATAAGAACAAGAAAATATAACAAGAACAGGAATAAATAGAGAGAGAAGAGAGAGTAATTCTTTATTTCTCTTGGTGATCTTGATTATAATATTATTGAGAATATAATGAACAAAACTCCTTTATTTATAGGGGAAAATACTCCTAGTTTCAGACTAAAAGACAGATACTTTAAATCCTGATAGATATCAACTAGATCATATTAGATCTTGATAGACATTCACTATAATGTAAATACATTTATAACACTCCCCCTTGAATGTCTAGATAGATAATGTGTCTGGTTAAAACCTTAATAGAAAAAAATTCAGTAGAAAAAAAATCTCGTGAAGGAAAAAAAGAGTACACATCTCTAACAATATGCATATACGCTGCCTCATTAAAAACCTTACAAGAAAAATCTAGTGGAACAAAACCTCGTAAGAAAAAAAAAGTACAGCACGTATTAACTCCCCCTAATGAGAACATCCTTGAGCTTTTGCAACCTGATCTTGTGCACCATCTTCTTGAAATTTGCAATTTAAGGAGACTTGGTGAATAAATCAGTCATATTGCCACTTGAACGAATCTGTTGCACGTTAATATCACCATTCTTTTGTAGCTCTTGTATGTAGAAAAGATTTTATGAAGTATGCTTTGTTCAATCTCCTTTTATGAACCCTCCATTAAGATGTGTTATGCATGATACATTATCTCTGTATAAAACTGTGAGTACATTTCTACATTTCAAACCATATTTTTCTCAAATGACATGTATCATAGATCTCAACCATACACATTCTCGACTAACTTCATGAATAGATATTATCTAATCATGATTTGAGAAAGTGGCTAGATAGACCGCTTTGTATATCTCCAAGATATGGCAGTACCCCCACACATGAACATATAGCCTGCTTGAGATTGAGTTTTATGCGGGTCAAATAAGTACCAATATCAGCATGGTCAATATTATCGGGACTACAATCTTTAGAAGAAAATAAACTCGTGTATTTTATCCCATTTTGATGTCTCCTAGTAGGAGCAGAAATATGTCTTGCTTAACAAATTGACTGAAAATGCTATATCAGGCCTTGTGGTATTTGCAAGATACATTAGTGCACCACTTGCACTAGGATATGACAATCTATTTATTTTTAAAACTCTCCAAGAGTTTCAATAATTTTCAAGCTATAAGCTTATACAATATAAGGATTCTAAATAAGTTTCTCAGAAACTTTTATATGCTTTAAACATTTTGAATCCTAGAAAGTGTTCATTTAAATTTTGTCATGTGACAATATTTAACATTTCATATATGACATCTTCAAGTGTCTGGACTATAAATCAAATAAATTTTACACTTACCAAGATGCATCCTTTCATGTCACTTAAAAAATGTTTCTATGTCAGCATGCTTAAATAAACGTAGAATTTGGATCCTTGTAATCTCTCACAATATTGCGCAAATATTGTATCAAAAATATTGATGATATATCATTTCGTATCGGTTCACAGTGTGACATAATATTTTGAGATCTCATCACTTCATTATTTTCAGGTATCTAAACCTCTCATAAGGTTTCATGAAGTGTTATGTCGTAGGATCTTCAAGAGCACATTGCCTTCTTATTATGATTATTTGCTCCTTATCCTTTTCAAGTATTATTTAATTTGGAATCGATTGGTCTACCATGCTTTACATATGCGTAGACTTTGTCCTTTTTGGACAAACTAGGAGCACTTTTAGCTTAATATAAGATTCTTTCGGCATTTGACTTGAATTGTCTTTTGAATGAGGATCTGAAAATAATTCTTTACATACTGCAAAACTGCTTATAATCTCCCCCTTATGCTAGGAAAACTAACATGCATCCTCCATATTCTTTGAGGAATCCATCTTTGTGCATCATGGTATATTCATTAATCGTATACCGCACATCAAAATTGTTAGATGAAATAATTGGTTCCTAACCTTGAACCAATTGAGAGAGAATAAATAATCATAATTTATTGATATAATGCATTCAAGTGCTATTGTATGCAACATATCATATTTCAGACTAACACATGAAGCTTTGTTCTCATTAGTAATGGTTTAGCTATTTATCGAAGGCACTCAATGTCAAATCATTATCATCAAGATGAATTATCTTGATTACACAATCTAAAAATTATGCTCAATTTATATTAAACAAGTAACTTTATGAATGTCAAACGTAGGTTGACCATGAATGTACATGTGATCATCTTATTGATGCATCGTTTCAACATATCACATGATAGGTGAACGGGCCCTTATTCACCTTTTATTCTTTTCAGATTTTGAGGTATCCAATCCCAAAATTAGTTGGTCCAACCAACTTATCATGAGAACAAGCAACATTAAAGTTCATGAAGAATTTTCTAATTCTTTAATATATGTTCAATACTCAGTATGCACATCTTCGAGATATCACAATCGTTTATGTCAACTTATGAACTTTTAATCTAGTAACTCTAAGTTTACCATGATATGTGTTTTTGCTTTAGTAAATTTCAGATTTACTATTATATGATTAAATTTCAGATTTACTACTTCAGAAGTAGATTTCAAAATAACTCATCTCAGTTATTCTGCCTCTTTCGAAGATGAGTTGTCATACCATCACAATCAAGTACACCTTTTGTCACGCCTCAAATCCTATTGGGGCGGATTGGCACCCGTAACTGTGGAGGTCCGAGAGAACCATCTCATAACCTTATACTTCCCATGCATACCTCTATGACAACCTAAAATTCGGACAGCATCATGTCGCATATAAAAGGAAATAATAACCTGTATAATCTCTAGCACACATATATATATGTATATACAATACTTGGTCGTTGGAGCCATCACGTCTATTAACAAAATACCACCTTGACTGTACATTAGGTCTACAAAGCCTCTAGACAATACACAGAGTTTAACTAAGGTCGGGACACACCCTGCCATATAACTAACTTCTATACAATACCACAAGTGACAGGATATGACACGGAAAGCCCCGAAGCAAACTGGAGCTCACCAAAAGCAGTTGGGTATCCTGGCTCCTACTTGTGCGGTGTATAAGCTGAGGTACCTGTGCCTGCAGCATGAAATGCAGGTCCCCCATGAGGGACATCAGTACGAAATATGTACTGAGTATGTAAAGCTGTAGATAATCACATATGATATAGGAGCTCAATAGAAATCAGAAACAAGTGAATAAATCGTAATAGGAGTGGACCACACTTACTAGAACTTGTGACAACCTGTACATTGTATTCATTCAATCACTTTACCTTCGTTCTTATCATCTTTGTAATCATTACTGTACTATACTGTGACCATTAGGCTGCCTCCAGTACATATCAACTGGGATCGACCCATGCTAGGCTTATGCCCCTGGGATACCACCTATAAACACATATATCCGAAACTTATCCGTTTTTGGAAATCTTTATATCATTGGAAAGCTTATTCAATAACCTTCGCATGGAACCATCGACGGGAAAATTCTGGTATAAATAAAATACTCATTCCCCAAGAATTGTCTCTCCACGCTTATATTCATGTATTCAATCACTTGTCTTCTTTCAAAAATGAAGAAAGTTGTCAACTTTCAGATTTATGCTACCATATTCACTTCATGGAATAGAGCATATTAATGGGATATGTTTTATGACCTTTTATTAAACACCCATTATTTTGCCTTAGCCATCATAATATCATCAATATGGTGTATTGAGATTCAAACTCAACATCTTATCCATATAAAGGCATCTTAGGCATGAATCGATGGGACTTAAACCCAACATATTATCATCCTTTTTGATAATTTTATTCTTGAGGAATAAATTTAAAATATAAATGGTTCCAAACTAATTATTTTTCCTCAAATCCAATAATAATTATATTAGTAGTAGCAAAAGACAGATAACATAAGGAGCCACGTCGATAAAATATAATGATTCATTCATACATCAGTACATCTTTTCCTTTATTTTGAGTACCTAATGTTAGTCATATGTAATAAAAAGTGAGTGTGATTATATATCAATCAGTATTCAATATATGATATATTAATCACTAGAATTCAACAATCCAATAGAATTATATATTATCAGAATTTTACTAGTGTACTTGTTTGACTACCCAAACAGACATATGTCTAGACTGTCTACCAATAACGTTTAAAAGTAAAAATATATTAACATGTGAAATAATACCATAACTAAATCAATTCAAACCATATCAAATATCAAGCTGCTTACCGCTAAATTGGTTTCTTACCGTATCAAGCTTACCATTAAACCAATTAAAGTAGATAACTCAATTGGTTTGAGACTCGTGCTGATAACATGTTATGAAATATAAAAACAAGAACAATAAAATATAAACAAGAACAGGAATAAATAGAGAGAGAAGAGAGAGTAATTCTTTATTTTTCTTGGGGGTTTTGATTATAAGATTATTGAAAATACAATGAATAAAACCCCTTTTATTTATAGGAGAAAATACTCCTAGTTTCAGACTAAAAGAAAGATACTTCACATCCCGATAGATATCAACTAGATCTTGATAGACATTCACTATAATATAAATACATTTATAACAAAATTTAAATTTTTACTACAAAATCAATGGGGAGTTAACACTCACATACAAGGCTACAGCTACCCTCCACCCTGCATCCATCCACATAGTGTGCCTATATTATATTACGGAGTATATAAATAATCTTGAGATAATATTTTCTACTTATTTAACGTCACTAAAGAATAAGTAACGATGTGTTTGGTATAAGGAAAAATGCATTTTATTAAAAATATATAAAAAAATATTTTTTGACTAAATGTTTCTTAGAAAATAAGTTATTTTTTCGTTATATTAGTTATTTGTTAGGTAATTAGCAAATAACAATATTTTCTCAAAATTATTTATATGTGTGTGGGCGATGAAATTTTATTAAATTTAAATCCGTATGAAATTTGGATTATATTAAATTCAAAATATGTTAGTCTTAAATAAATATTGTGGATTAATACAATTGAATTAATTATTTAAATTCAAACATGTATGAATTTAAATAAAGTTTAATATTTATTGGGTTAGTCCATTAATTTGACTACAAATGATGAGCCTGCTTTGATAAGCCCAAGATATTATCATATCATATTCGAGAGGCCCAATTGAGTGTCACGTGTCAATAATGTGGCATGTCAAATCAAGTAAAGGAGCCAATAGGACCATGCCACATGTCAAAATAATGCAGCAGGCCTAGTGAAATCAAAAGCCCATAAAAGGTGTCACGTCACTTGAATTTGATTGGTTAAATGAAGTGCATTTTTATCATGACTCTTCCCTTTCCACAACTATAAATAGGAGTCTTATAATTCAGAAAAGGTGACCAACAACTCTAACGAGAAGCAAGATAAAGCTAGTGGATCAAACGCCAAAATTTTTCTTCAAAGCTCAAGCATTCAAATCCAGTTCATCAAGATTTAAGATCAAGACCGCAATATTCAAGAACAAGCTCAAAAGCCCTTGAATTCAAGCACAAGTTAAGATAAAATCAACAAATCAAGTTCAAATTCAAGATCAAGCTCGAAGCCCTTGAATTTATATTTGAAAAGGCAAATCAAAGAATTCATAGAGATAGTAACTCTCACAATGAAATCAATTAATTGATTGTTGTAATATTTTTCTTGTCTCGATTTATTTATTTTTTCCGATTCAAAATTGTATTGTCCAACAAATTCTGGCATGCCCGGGGGGACAATCTCTACCTCTCATCTCAACTTTTCTAAATTTAAAGACTAAGAACGCTGAAATGACTTCTAAGAAGATCAATTTTCAATCAACTGCTTCCAAGGCTGATGATTCAAAGTTCTCTGCTCAAGTAGAAGGAATCTTTGGTGTTACTTTCGAAAGCTTGGGAGCTGCCACAAGGAGCAAGGCCAATATGCTAGGACAACAAACACAACCAGTGTCGTCTGCTCTAACTCTAATTTTTGGATCTTCAACCCCAAAAGGAACGAAGTCCAATGCAAGTGCTTCAGAAGGAGGAAGCAATATGGCAGAAACACTTAAAAAGACTCTTGCTCTACTTGAACACTCTAATTTGAAATACTCTGGCGTAATGAGCGATGGTCATTCGATAAATGCATCATATCCACTTACACCGCACAAATGGAGCACTTTGAAGATCAACTTATTAGACAATCTGTGTTATTCTACAGTGTCTCTAGTGATCATGCAACCAATGGTGACTAATTCCTCAACTAAGAAGGAGCAGCTTGGGAATCTGACAAAGGCAATTGAGGATCTGACAAAATATGCTCAAAATCAGCATGCTCAAATTGATAAGTTAGTGGATAGGATAGATGTCCTGATAGACAGAGAGTCTATCCATGCACCAAGAAAATCTCTAGAGGTTCACGAGGAAGAACATCCTGTGAAACAAACATAACCAACTAAAGAGGTACAAGTTTCTTCTGAGGGAATAATCCCGATTGATCAATTGAAGGAATTCATGGAAGAGGCCCTCAAAGACAAGTATGATGTTGTCACCAAGTCTTATGTTACATATGCCAAACCCTACACTGCGAGAATTGATAGCCTTAAAATTCCTGCTAGCTATCAATCCCTCAAATTTAAATAATTTGAGGACAAAGAGAACCCAAAAACAGCATGTTGCACACTTTGTTGAGACATGCAATAATGCTAGAACTTACGGTAAATATATTGTCACATAGTTTGTTTGTTCCTTAAAGGAAAATACCTTTGATTGGTATACAAACCTTGAGCCTAACTCCATCGATAGTTTAAGCAATTAGAGCATGAGTTCCAAATTGCTTTTATAGCATAAGGCGTACAGTGAGCATGGTAGAGCTAATAAATACTCAAAAAAAGGATGAGCCAGTCATTGACTTCATTGCAAGGATAGTATAACACCTCGAGTATGTATCCCGAATGCCACACAATGCTAACGACCCCAAAGGACTACAAGCTAACCCATGACTGGTACCTGCTGTGAGCACTGAATAATAAATACTAAAATAATGCAAAAAATAGGCTGATATACCATAAGGTTCATAATCTGAATACTGATAAATAGCAACTGATAACATCATCTAAAAGAGTGAATACTGTCAAAACTATTCTAGTCTGAAAAGCCTTTATCTGAACTATATAAATGTGGAGTTAATGGGACAAGACCCCAATTAACTTTGACTACTGAAGTACTGATAAATTGAAACACTAAAATAAAAGAATATCCTCAATAGATGAGGACTCACTACTGAATCTGCTGCTTCTAATTGAATTTATCTAAGGTTGGGAACCTAAGTATCTGAACCTATGATATGAGGCATCAGAGTGCAAAGAAAAAGTTTGCATCAGTACGTAGAATGTACTAGTATGCTAGATTAGGTAAGGCTGAATGCAAGGGTTCATATGCATGAACAATAACTAACTGAATAATATAGAATAGCTAAGTATGAACACATGGATAACTGAAACTATTGTAAGTACTGAGAATACAATACTATTCATTTATGTATGTTTATATTGTATTTGTTTTTACTAAAGCTAAGTTCTGAGTTTTGATAACTGAGTAATTAATATCTGAGATTACTGATAACTGAGTTACTGAAACTAATAGATTGTCTCTGACAGTCCTGATATTGTAAAACTGAACTGAGTTTTATACTAAAACTAAAACTAAAACTGTAGGAAATAATCATCCAACTAACATGCCCCAAATAAGATAACTAGGGTCCAACCTGTAACCCCCATTGGAAGGGTATCAGTATCGTGCCATGGGTAAAGACAAGCTGAAGATTTACCATCAAATGGCAGGTTAAACACCTCATCAACCCTCAACTGGCCGGTTGATATCTCAACCTGCGCTAGCTACGTAGTTCTAGAATGCAAGGATTGTTTTTAAGGATCACACCCACTACTGGTAGGTGAGCCCCCATCCTTGGGTTCACTTGGTGATGAATATTACTCCCAACTGAATAGACACTGAACTGATTACTAGACTGTACTAGATTTGACTGAACTATTACTGATCGTATTGACTGATTAAACTAGACTGAGTTCTGTAACTATCTGAGTACTACTGTTTTGTGACATGATTTGAACTTTTTGTAACTACTGTATCTCTATGTTAACAGCTAGATTTTTCAAGTATTAAATACCCCCATGACTCGATAGCTTGAAAAGTAAAGCATAGCATGATCTTGAAAAGCATAACAATGTCCACTTGTTCATAATTCATTCATACAAACATTTTATCAAACACTTGTAGGGAATAAGTTTGTACATATGCTAGCATGTCATGATTTCACCATTTAATTCACATGGACATTCCATCAAACACATTGGGAGCACAACTTAATGCATATATTCATGGACAACATGTAAACATTATAACTACAACACCCAAACTTGCTAATTCAAGGATTTTAACATGGGAATTAAGAAATTAAATATAGATGCTATTTCAATTTCATAGAATCTGTAATTAATCAAGAATTGAAACTCAATTAAGGTCATGAACAAAAATACAATCCAATTTCAAGCATGTAAATCACGAATCAATAATCTTGTAGTTTTAAAAATGGATTCTTGAACTCTATGTGTGAATAAAACCCATAGATGAACATCTAACACACTTGAGAAGATTAATTCTTTAAGATTCTTAAAGGTATTCTTGAGGATTGACCTTGATTCTTAAAGCTAGGGTTTTTCCCTCTTTGAGATAGAATGTTTTAATCTTAAGAGAAAATGAGTAAATAATGATATAATAGGTTATTTAGGGATTTAATTTCGAGTTTATACTGATTAGGTCATGAAAAAAATACCAAATTACCCATAGGAATAATTAAAATTTCATCACTGAAGGGTCCTGATTTTGGCCTCCACGGCGATGCGGTGGCATCGCGGTAAGCCACTGGAATGTGGCTGGCACTGTGTAAAAATGGATGACTGGGAAATTTGCTCTTGGCACGATGCGGCACCATCGCGGAGCCTTAATGGAATTTGACAACTAGGAAAATGGCCCTTGGCATGATGCAGTGGGATCATGGTCCCTCACTGGAAAATGACAATTGCAATCTATGAGCTTAGCGTGATGCAGTACAATCATGGTACCCCACTGTATACGAATTTAACCCTTAGCGCGATGCGCCATGATCGCAGAGTCATACTGGAAAGTGACAATTGGAAAAATGGTTGGTGGTGCAATGTGGTGGGATAGCGATGGCTCACTAGATTTTCATAATTGCCATTTGCACCCTCTCCGTGACGCGATGATGTACCAAGTGGTACATTGTTTTACAAAAATAGCTATAACTATTTACCCAAGTATCGAATTTGGGCAAATTTTATATCGTTGAAAAGCTGGTTGAATTTCCTATGCAATGGCAGGCTTTAAACTGTTAAATCCTGAGTATTTTTAAAATTTTGTGTAAGAATACTCATGTACTGAGAGTTAAATTAAGCTAGAAAAATACGGTGTATTACAATGTCTCCCCTTAGGAACATTCATCTTCGAATGAGACTGATTAAGCTGAGAAACACAGATAGACTGAGCTTACACACTAAACATGCATATCTGGTGCATGGAATACATGACTGAAGCTACTGAAAAGCTGAGTTTTTATATTGAACATGCATATTTGATGCATGAGTACCTGGCTGAACTAATTCATGAATGTATGACTATAATGAAGATGATATGTAATGGTAATGAATACCAAGTTAGTAACTGTAACTAAATATGGAACTAATTAAATCTAAGAGAGATTGTTACCTTTAGCTGAATCTGAGTTTGTAGAGAAAAGGTGAGGATACTTGGTCTGCATATCCGTCTCTGCTTCCCAAGTAGCTCTTTCAATGGACTGATTCTACCAAAGAACTTTGACTAACTGAACTTCTTTGTTCCTCAGTCTGTGAATCTGATGATCGAAGATTTAAACTAGAACCTCTTCGAAAGAGAGATCATTCTAAATATTTATGTCCTCTAAAGGAACTACAACTGCTGGGTCACTAATGCATTTCTTTAGCAAGGAGACGTGGAATACTGGGTGCACTGAAGCTAGATCTGAAGGCAACTCAATCTCATAAGCTACCTTTCCAAAATGGTTGAGAATTTTATAAGGACGACTGATTTTCCCCTTCTTGCCAAACCTCTTTACCCCCTTCATTGGAGTGATTTTCAAGAACATAAAATCACCAATCTCAAACTTGAGATTCTTTCTTCTCATATATGTATATAATTTATGTTGGCTTTGGGCTTCCCTAAGCCTTTCTTTGATCAACTGAGCCTTCTTTAAGGCATTAAACACTAAATCAAGCCCTATTACCATGGCCTCACCTACCTCAAACCAACCAATTAGAGATCTACATTTCCTACCATAAAGATCCTCAAACAAAGGAATCTAATTACTGGAATAATAGTTGTTATTATATGCAAATTCAATCAAAGTCAAGTGGTCATCCCAACTACCTTTAAAATCAACAACGTAGGCTTTTAACATATCTTTCAGAGTCTGAATAGTCCTTTCAGCTTAACTATCTGTCTGAGGGTAAAAAGCTATACTGAGGTGAACTTGGGTACCAAGGCCCTTTTGGAATACTTTCTAGAAGTAAGAGGTAAACTGGGTACCTCTATCTGAGATAATGGATATTGGACTCCATGTAACTTGACCAACTCTCTGATATAGAGTTTGGTGTAGTGCTCGGCTGAATAGGAAGTATGGACTAGTAAGAAATAGGCTGATTTGGTCATCCTATCTGCAATGAGCCTAATATAATCATGCTGATGATGAGTATGAGGCAAACCCATCATAAAGACCATATTTACTTCTTCCTCTTTCCATATAGGAATATTGAACTCCAGCATGGACCCACTAGGCTTCTGGTTCTTAATCTTAACATGTTGACACAAAGAGAACTTAGCTAGAAACTCTGCAATATCCCTTCCATCCTACTTCACCAATAGATCTCCCATAAATTATGGTACATCTTAGTGTCCCCTGGATGAATCGAGTGACTCACACCATGCACTTCTGTAAGATTTGTTGCCTCAAGTCATCTATGCCTGGAACGCTTAGATAACCCTAGCAACGCAACACACCATCTCACATTTGGTAAAAAACCTCTACCTTCTGATCTTTGAATGACTCTTTAAACTTAACAAGGTTGGGATCTCTATCCTGCTTTTCCTTTACTTCAAAACCAAAGATAATTTTGAACTATTCTGTACCCACACATAACCATTTGTTGAATCGACTAAGCGAAAACCTAGTTGGGCAAGCTGATGAACTTCCTGAACTAACTTTTTCTTACCATTCTCAACATGAGCAACACTACCCATAGACAACCTACTAAAAGCATGTGCCAGTATATTGGCCTTGACCGAATGATACAGAACACTCATATCATAATCTTTCAACAACTCTAGCCACCTTCTCTAACACAAATTCAAATATTTCTAAGAGAACACATACTTTAAGATTTTATGGTCTGTGAACACATCCACATGTACCCCATATAGATAATGTCTCCGAATTTGTAAGGTAAACACCACAGCTGCTAACTCAAGATCATGGGTAGGGTAATTATTTTCATAGGGTTTAACCTATATAGAGGCATAGGCTATGACCTTACCTCTCTTCATGAGTACGTAACCCAAACCTACTTTGGATGTATCACAGTACACAATAAATCCATCTGAACCATCTGGCAAGGTCAAAAGTGAAGCTGAGGTGAGTCGAGTATTCAACTCCTGAAAACTCTTCTCGCAAGAATATGACTACTAAAACTTGACTTTCTTCTGAATTAATCTAGACATGGGGGATGAAATAGATGAAAACCCTTCAATAAACCAATGGTAATAGCCAGCTAGATCTAAGAAACTCTTGATATCTGACGGATAAATGGGTTTAGGCCAATTTCTCACCGCCTCAATCTTTTGAGGATCAACTCTAATACTATCACAGGATACAATATGACTAAGGAATTCTATTGACCTTAGCCAAAATTTGCACTTACTGAATTTGGCGAATAATTGCTAGGCTCTAAGAGTCTGAAGTACAATTCTGAGGTAATTTGTGTGATCATTCTCACTATGAGAATAGACAAGAATGTCATCGATGAACACTATAACGAATATATCCAAGTACTACTTAAACATGGGATTCATTAATTCAATGAAAGTTGTTGGGGCATTAGTGAGATCAAATGACATGACTAGGAATTTGAATTAACCACATCGGGTTTGGAAAGCTATTTTTGGAATGTCACATTCTCTGACTCTAAGCTGATAATAGATTAATCTGAGGTCTATCTTAGAAAAGTAACTGGCTCCCTGATGTTGGTCAAATAAGTCATCAATTCTAGGAATTGGATATTTATTCTTGACTGTGACTTTGTTCAACTGATGGTATTCTACACACATTCTAAGAGAACCGTCTTTCTTATGCACAAATAATACTAGTGAGCCCCACGGGGAAATGCTAGGTCTGATGAACCCCTTATCTAAAAGGTCTTTTAACTATTCTTTCAATTCCTTGAGTTTTGCTAGTGCCATTCTGTATGGCGGAATAGATATAGGCTGAGTGTCTGGAATAAGGTCTATTTTGAATTCAATTTCCCTTATAGGAGGAATCTGAGAAGATGTTTGGGAAATACATCTGAGAATTTATTTACTACTATAACTATCTCAAGACTGGGAGTCTCTAAACTAGAGTTTTTGACGCACACAAGATGATAGACACATCTCTTGGATAATATTTTTCTTGCTCTAAGGTATGAAATCAACTGACCCTTAAGCGTTGTGGTACTACCCCTCCATTCAAGGATTGGTTTATTTGGAAAATGAAAATAAACAATTTTGTTTCTACAATCAATTAAGGCATAACATGAATTGAGTTAATCCATGCCAAGAATGATGCCAAAATCCATCATATCTAACTCTACTAAGTTTGCTAAAATGACTTTCTAAGATATCATAATTGGATAGTTCCCATATACCCATCGGGATATAATGGACTGGCCCACTTGGGTAGAGATTGAGAAAGGCTCTGTTAAGATTTTTGGTTTGACTTTGAAATTGACTGATAGGTAAGGAGTTACAAAAAACAAAGAATCTTCTGGATCTAATAAGGCATAAATATGTAAATGGAAAATCTGTAACATACCAATGACCACATCAGGATAACTTTCCTGATCTTGTTGGGACTGAAGTGCATAAAGCCTGTTTGGGCGTTGCCCACTGGTGCCACTGGCACCCTGCTGATTTAGGAAATCGTACTAAGCTGATGAATAATTGTACTGACCCTAGGAACCTGACTGAGGACAATCTATAATTCTATGGCCTGGCTTACCATACCTGAAACGTACATCATTGCAAGCCCTGTAGACACCCTAATGGTCTTGTAACATTTCTAACAAAAAAGATTTGTTTGAGCACTACTGACACTATCCTGAGATGAAGAGCCTGGTGCTCTATCTTTATTACTATTTCTGAACTTAGGGACTGGAGCACTGGCTAAGAATAGAGCTAGAACTGAAGATTTTAGGTGAAACTGGGAACAGTTACCGCCCTCTGACTTAGGCTAAGTAAAATTGAAGCTACTTATTCTATCTCTTTTATTCTTCCTCTTTTTCTCCTTATTTCTTAGCCTCTTCTATCTGTTGATCATGGACCATGAGCCTGGATATGTCCATCTCCTTAATCAACATTGCAGTTCTACACTCTTTAACCATACTCTCTGACATCCCTGACACGAACTTGCTTATTCTAGACCTACTGTCTGCTACTACATGAGGAGCATTTTTGTCTAACTGAGTAAACTTGAGGGAATACTCTTTCACACTCATACTGCCTTACCTGAGATTGATGAACTCTAACACCATGGCTTCTCTCAGCTCTAAGAGAAGGAATCTATCTAAAAAGTAGTAGCAAACTATTCCCATTCTATGGGCTCTGCATCTGTGCCCCTGTCTACTTTCTACTGCTTAAACCACGTATGAGTTATATATTGTAGCTTATAGGCACATAACTCAACACTCTCACTGAAAGTCACTCCTATGATATCTGTGACTTTCTAAACCTGATCGGGGAACTCCTGTAGATCCTCTTCTAACTTAGATCCTATAAATACGGGAGGATTCATTTGGGTGAAGTCCTAAATCTTGACTACAATAGTATTGTCCACTGGGTTTGCCTAAATAGTAGTTGGCCATTTATTTTGAGCTACTACAAAATTGGCTAGAGTGGTGAATGCATCTCTGAATTCCATATGGGAGACATGCTTGTCCAGAGGATCTGCCTGAACGGGCAAAGGTGATAACTGGTTTCCTGTTCTTCTTCTGTTATTCTTTTTAGGAGGTATATTCTGTAAATGAAAGAAAGAAATGAATTAGACTGAGATTTTAACTTGATATTATGCTCACTCGCACGACATAAATACTGAAAGAAGGGAAACTTTTCCTAAAAATATCTCATAGCCTCTTGTCCATAAGTGTGGCATGTTATACACACATGCACAAGACTCTACTAGACGTGGCTTTCATACTCCCTAGGAATCTGTTGAACTTTAGTCTTTGATACCAAATTTGTAACTAATCGAGTCTTTACCTTGGATGTCATACGGTGCTTACGACCCTGAAGGACCACAAGCTAATCCATGACTGGTACCTACTGTAAGTACTGAATAATAAATACTAAAATAATGCTGAAAATAGGTTGAAATTTCATAAGGTTCATAATCTGAATACTGATAAATAGCAATTGATAACATCATTGAAAAAATTAAAAACTGTCTGAACTAGTCTAGTATGAAAAACCTCTATCTGAACTATCTGAATATGGATTTGATGGGACAAGCCCCCAACTAAATCCGACTACTAAAGTACTGGGAAACTAAAATAATAAAATAAAAGCATATCCTCAATAGATGAGGACTCACTACTGAATCTGTTGTTGCTAATTAAATCTGTCTAAGCGTGGTCGAGAACCTGAGCATCCAAAATTATGATATGAGATATTATAGTGCAAAGAGAAAGTTTGCATCAGTATGTGGAATATACTAGCATGCTAGATGAGGTAAGGCTAAATGCAAGGGTTTATATGTATGAACAATAACTAATTAAATGATATGGAATAACTGAGTATGAACACATGGATAACTGAAACTGTTGTAAGTACTGAGAATGAAATACTATTTATTTATGTATGTATATATTGTATCTGCTTTTACTAAAACTGAGTTTTGATTTTTTATAACTGAGTAACTGATATCTGAGATTACTGATAACTGAGCTACTAAAATTGAATGACTGTGTTTGACAGTCTTGATTCTATAGAACTGAACTGAGTTCTATACTGAAACTGAAAGTAAAACTCTGAAAGTAATCATCTAACCGATATGCCCCAAATAAGATAACTAGGGACCAACTTGTAACCCCAGTTATAAGGGTGTCATTATCGTGACACGGGTAAAGACAAGCTGAAGAGTTACCCTCATCTAGCAGGTACTCAATGAGAACAGTGGTACCCTCAACTAGTAAGTTGATATCTAAACCTACGCTGGCTACTTAGTTCTAGAATGCAAGGACTGCTTCTAAGGATCATACCCACTACTGGCAAGTGATCCCTCATTCTTGGGTTCAGTCGATGCTGAATCCTGCTCCCAACTAAATAGACACTGAACTGATTACTGGACTGTACTAGATTTGACTGAACTGTTACTGATCGAGTTGACTGACTGAACTGGACTGAGTTTACTGAGTTCTATAACTGTCTGAGTACTACTATTTTGTGACATGACTGGGACTATTCTGTAACTACTATAGCTCTCTGCAAACTGCTAGATTTTTCAGGTATTAAATACCCCCAGGACTCGATAGCATGAAAAGTAAAGCATAGCATGATCTTGAAAAGCATAACAATGTCCGCTTGTTCATAATTCATTCATAAAGACATTTTATCAAACACTTGTAAGGCATAAGCTTGTACATATGCTAGCATGTCATGATTTCACCATTTAATTCACATGGACCTTCTATAAAACACATAGGGAGCACAAATTAATGCATATATTCATGGACAACATGTAAACATTATAACTACAACACCCAAACTTGCTAATTAAAGGATTTTAACATGGGAATTACAAAATTCAATACACATGTTATTTTAATTCATGGAATCTACAATTAATCAATGATTGAAACTCAATGAAGGTCATGAACCTGAATACAATCCAATTGCAAGCATGTAAATCATGAATCAGTAATCTTGTAGTTTTAAAAATGGATTCTTAGACTCTGTGGGTGAAAGGAACTCATAGATGAATACCTAACATACCTGAGAAGATTAATTCTTGAAGATTGTTGAAGGTATTCTTAAGGATTGACCTTGATTCTTGAAGCTAGGATTTTGCCCACTTTGAGATAGAATGTTTTAATCTTGAGAGAAAGGGAGTAAATAATGATATAATAGGTTATTTTTAGGGGTTTAATTTTGTGTTTAAACAGATTAGGGCCATGGAAAATACCAAATTACCCCATAAGAATAATTAAAATTTCGTCACTGAAGGGTTCCAATTTTGGCCTCCAGCATGATGTGGTGGCATCGTAGTGAGCCACTGGAATGTGGCTGGCACTATGTAAAAATAGAAGACTGGGAAATTTTCTCTCGGCACGATGCAGCACCATTGCAGAGCCCCACTGGAAATTGACAACTAGGAAAATAGCCCTTGGCGCAGCTCGGTGGGATCACGGTCCCTCATTGGAAAATGATAATTGTGACCTAGGATCTTAGCGCAATGCGGTACCACACTGTATGCTAATTTAACCCTTGGCACGATGTGCCATGATCGCGGAATCACACTAGAATGTGATAATTGGGAAAATAGATGGTAGCGCGACGCAGTGGGATTACGATGGCTCACTAGATTTTGAAAATTTCCATTTGTACCCTCTCTGCGATGTGATGATGTACCAGGTGGTATATTATCTTACAAAAATAGCTATAACTCTTCACCCCGGGTATCGAATTTGGGAGAATTTTATATCATTGGAAAACTGACTGAATTTCCAACGCAATGGCAGGATCTAAACTAAAAAAGCCTGAATATTTTAAAAATTTTATATATAAATACTCATGTTCTGAGAGTTAAATTAAGCTAGGGAAATATGGGGTATTATAGATAGGCTTCATGAAAACTCTACAATAGAAATGTGTATCCAAGGAATGCACTGGGAGCTTTTCTATATCTTGCAATGCATTAAGCCTAAATCCTTTGAATATTTAGCTAATCGTACTCATGACATGGAGTTAAGCATGTCTTCTGCTGGAAAGGGAGTAGCGCCTATCTATGACCCTTAAAGGGGAAAGAATAAGCAAGAACCCAAAAGATGAGGCAATTTTATCCCCAAAAGTGATAATAAGGAATCGATGAATGTTGACGTGTCTCCTATGAAGGTCACCATAAAGGTGAGCAATAAGTAAAGTGTGAATGCAACTTCCCGAGCACGTTCAAATCAAAAGTTAACTTTAAAGGAGATGCAGGAAAAGGAATACCCTTTCCTTAATTCTGATGTTGCTGAGATTTTTCAATGAACTTCTTGAGCATAAGTTTATTGACCTACCAGAGATGAAGCATCTCGATGAGGATGGAAGGACTATTGACCCAAATTATTGCAAGTATCATAGGTTGGTGAGTCACTCTTTGGAAAAGTATTTTGTCTTTAAGAATAATGTTATAAAATTAGTATATGAGAAGAAGATCTTCTTCGATGATGAGTCGGTCAGTTCTCATCAAATCTCTATCACTTTAGTCTCATTCGATCCAGTACAAATATGTATCTAAGAACATAAAAAGGAACCATTAGAGCAGCATAAGTCTTCGGTTGAAAAAGATGATATTGAAGGTTGGACTCTAGTGACTAGGCTCAGACACAATAAAACAAGTCTATGAAAGGAGTCGTTCGAGTAGCCAACTCAAAGAAGGATGTTGAAGAAAGTGAAAAAACAGAGGCTGGTTGACCATTCAAAAAAGACAAAGGTAATAGAGCTTCACCACCAAAACCCACTACATCCAGTGACTTTGAAAGAATTCTTACCAAGTTATTTTCGTGCAAAGACTGCAAGTCAACTTTAAGGCATCATGTCTTAATACTAGCAAAGAGGGGGCAAAGGGTGAAAACCCACCCATGGAAGTTCCTCCATCTTCTGAAAGCCTATTGAGCCACTTAGACAATAGGCACATGTATGTGATATAAAAATCACATTTACAACTAACGATCTTATGCTTGGAGAAACCCTACACAACTGTCCCTTGTATATGGTGGGTCAAGTTTTAGGAAAGAAAATAAATAGAATACTAATAGACAAGGGATTCAGAGTAAACATCATGTCTATTCGTACAATGAAAGAACTTGGCATAGCTATTGATGAACTAGCCGAAAGCCGTTTGATGATCCAAGGCTTCAACCAATGGGAGCAGAGGGTTATGGTATCTATCAAGTTGGGTATTCGTATGGATGATTTTTTATCAAATGTATTGATTCATGTCATTGATGCCAAAACTCCATATAATATATTGCTTGGTATTCCTTGGGTACACGAGAACAAAATTATACCATCCCTTTACTTTCAATGCTTGAAGTGCCTCGGAGGCGGAGTGGAAAGAAAGATAGTAGCTGATGATTAGCCATTCACTGAAGCTGAATCGCACTTTGCCAACACAAAATTCTACTTTAAGAATTATGTTATGAATGAGAAAAGGATTAAGAATATCACCAAGACCAAGTGTGATGATCTTAAATCTAAGAAGGTCGTGGTGACTGTCGAAAAATTTGCCACCAAGAAACCTCTCTTCACTTCAAATAAATAAAGTGTCGCATCCATGAAAAAAAGGCAACTCTTATTCTCCGTTACGTACCGATGGTAAAAAAAAAAAGAAATAATCACCTATCTGATGCCCAAGATAATATATTAAAAGGAATAACTCTACCTATCAAGCAAATTGATGCAATAAATTCATCCTCAAGGATACTTGAAAAGGATGTGGCTCAAAATTTGTCACAAGATATGACACCTTTCACAAAGCGTACAATAGAAGGTTTTGACTCAAATTCTTATAAACTATTTGTAAAGGTCAGATATAATCCTAATGAGACATCATGGTTGGAAAAAATTTTATCAGAAGGTACAACCAGGCAGGCACGTGAAGGCCTAGAATACACACAGCCACCTCCAATTCGTATCTCCATAAGAAGGGCGATTAGTAACTACATCACTGTAAAAGAGGAGTCTACTACATCCAATAAAAGTCCTTATTTATTTGATTGATTGGGAGAACCAACTATAAGAACTTCTATTTTTGAGAGGTTGGGTCCACTAAATACCAAGAAAAAAGCAAGTGTCGGAGAAGCTGTCTAAACATAGTAAGACACTCTTCACCTAAGATCCAAAAAAAATTTCAAAGTTTGATTCCTTCTAGAAAGAGGCAACAGATGGAATTGGTGGTTTCATACAATGAGGTGTTAAAAGTTAAGGCTCATACTATAATTTATACCAAGAAGCATGAGGAAGATGAAGAAAGTATTGGCTCCTCATATCCTGTTACAATCAAAAATGATAATGATATCTCATCTCAAATAAAGGTTGACAAAGATATGGAAGATACTTTCTAGTGTTACCACATATCCATCAACAACGATGATCCATAAGAGGAGAAAGATATTGGAGATGCTCTATCGCAACTTGAAGAAAGAGTGAAATCCATAACAAATCCTTTAAAGAAAGTTAATCTTGGAACCAATAAAGAACCAAGACCAACTTACCTAAGTGCATTTCTAGAAATGGATGAGGAAATCACTTATATGGATATACTTAAAGAATATATGGATGTCTTTACTTTGATTTATAAGGAAATGCTTGTCTTATATCCAAAAATAGCAGTCTATCAGTTGGCGGTCAAGAATGGTACTTGTCCTGTTAAGAAAACCCAAAGGCGTTTTAGGTCAGAGTTGGTTCTATTGATCGAAAATAAGGTCAATAATCTCATCGAAGTAGTCTTTATTCATGAAGTTAAATACCCCACGTGGATTTTAAGTATTGTTTCGGTTCGAAAGAAGAATGGCCAAATTCAAGTTTATGTTGACTTTTGGGATCTCAAAAACGCCTATCCTAAAGATGATTTTCCAATATCTATACCAGAACTGATGATTTATACCATCACTATTTATGAGGCAATGTCCTTTATAGATGGTTTATCCAGCTACAATCAAATCCATATGGAGCCAAAAGACGAAGAGGTCACTGCATTTCATATGCCCAAAGGTATTTATTGCTACAAGGTAATGCATTTTGGTTTAAAGAATATTGGTGCCACTTATCAAAGGTATATGCAAAATATCTTTGATGTCCTACTCCATAAAAATATTGAATGTTATGTGGATGACCTAGTGGTGAAGTCAAGAAAGAGGGACGACCATTTAAAGGACCTAAGAATGGTATTTAAGTTGCTTCAAAGATATCAACTTAGGAAGAATCCATTGAAATGTTCCTTTGGAGTTACTTCTGTAAACTTCCTTGGCTTTATTGTATGACACCAAGGAATTAAAATTAATCAGGCCAAGGTTGATGCGATTTTGAAGATGCCCGAGCCTCGAAACATTCACGAGTTAAAAAGCCTTCAAGGAAGGATAGCATATTTAAGGAGGTTCACCTCAAACTTGGCCAAAAAATTCCAACCATTTAGCCATCTCATGAAGAAGGACACTCCCTTCAAATGGAACCAAGCTTGTAGTAAGGCCTTTGAAAGTATAAAATCATACTTGATGAAGCCTCTAATTCTTGCGGAACTTATAACTAGAAAATTATTGATACTATATATCGTGGCACAAGAAAGTTCAGTTAAAGCACTACTAGCACAAGAAAATAGTTAAGGAGAGGAAAACTCCCTTTACTATCTGAGCAGAATGATTACACTAAATGAGCTAAATTATTTTCCAATCGAAAGATTGTGTTTGGCGTTGGCCTTCTCAATATAAAAAATAAATCACTACTTTCAATCTCATGTTGTTCGTCTTGTGTCTAAGGCAAATCCCATCAAGTTTGTAATGTCAAAACTAGTCCTTAGTTACCAACTTGCAGGATGGTACCTTCAATTCCAACAGTTTGAAATTGTATACATTCCCTAAAAGGTTGTAAAGGGATAAGCATTGGCAGACTTCTTAGCATACCACCCGATACTTGATGACTGGAAACTGACTGATGAACCTTCTGAGAAAGATGAAATGGTTATTGAAGGCAGACCCAGTATAATATGTACTTTGATGGTGCCGCATATCTAGATGGAGTTGGTGCTGGTGTGGTGTTCGTTACTCCTCAAGGAGAGGTCATCACATACTTTTTTACCCTAACAAACCGTTTCTCTAATAATGTGGCTGAATATCAAGCATTAATACTTGGACTTGAGATGGAAGTTGACATAAAACAATTGCAATTACGAGTCTTTGGTGACTCCCAATTGGTGATCAATTAATTTTTGGAAAGCTATGAAGTTAGAAAGCCTAAGCTACGACCATACCGTGATTATGCACAAAAGTTGATGGGGTGGCTTGGATAAGTAACCCTCAAGCATGTGCCAAGAAAAGAAAATAAGTTAGTTGATGCACTAGTTTCTTTGGCCTTAACTCTAACTCTTCTGAATCAGAAGTGAGTTACTATCCTCTAAGAATGGGTCGTACCGTCACCGAATAAGGATAAGGATATATTAAATAAAGTTTAATACCCCATCGCTATGTATGAACTTGTAAAAGAAGATTGGCGAAAACCTATCATTGACTACTTATATGATGGGATACTTCCAAAGGATCCAAGGATAAGGACAAACACTCGTCATCGTGTACCTCGCATCCTTTAGTACAAAGACACATTGTATAGAAGATCATTTGAAGGATTAATCTTACGGTGTTTGGGAGAGAAATAATAAATTCAAGCTTTACAAGAAGCGCACTCGGGAGTTTGCAGATTGCATCAGTATAGACCAAAGCTTTATTTTCATATTAAAAAATAGGATATTACTGGCCAGGGATGGTGAAAGATTTCTTGGACTATGCTAGAAGATGCAATGATTTCCAATTCCATGCAAATTTCATACATCAACCTCCTAAAGTATTACAACCAACTGTAGCATCTTGGTCATTCAATGGTTGGAGAATGGATGTTGTTGGGCCACTACCAAAATCTTTTTGTGGGCGCTTATACATCCTGGCTGTGATAGATTACTTCTCAAAATAGGCCGAAGTTGTTGCTCTCAAGGAAGTAAAGAAAGAAAATATTGCAAACTTTATCCGAGTAAATATCGTCTACCACTTTGAAATTCCTCGGTACATAATAACTGACAATGGCAAGCCATTTGATAACAAGCTGATGAACAAGATCTGTGATCTATTTGGTTTCAAGCAGCATAATCTTCTATGTACCATGCTGCCGTCAATGGTCTAGCCGAAGCATTCAATAATACTTTATGCAACTTGTTGAAGAAAGTTTTCTCCAAATCCAAACGAGACTAGCATAACCAAATAGAAGAAGCTTTATAGGCATATAGGATAACTTATCACACACTGATGCAAGCAACCCCATACTCACTTGTTTTTAGAGTTGAAGCAGCCCTGCCACTTGAGCGTCAAATACCTTCTTTAAGACTAGTTATTCAAGAAGGGCTCATTGATGAAAAAAATGCTAAGGTACGTCTTGTGGAGTTAGAAGCTCTTAATGAGAAGAAGTTGGAGGCTCAGCAAAATATTAAATGTTATCAAGCCTGTTTATCTGGTTCTTTTAATAAAAGAGTTCAGTCGAGGTTCTTCCAAGTTGGAGATCAAGTCTCATAGTAAGAAGGCCCATTATTACTTCTCGTAATACTGGTGGAAATTCAGCCTAAAGTGGGATGGACCATATGTTGTACAAGAAGTATATTCAAATGGTGCTTACAAGTTTGTCGATGTAAATGGCGTGAAAATTAGTCCTATCAACGCCAAGTTCTTGAAGAAGTACTATCCTTGAGGGAAGATAACACTCCTTAAGGCACGAGTATAAACTGCATGTTCACTCCCGTCCCACAAGAGTATAAACTGTGCACGACTCAAAAAAATATCTGCTAGGTTGAAAATCTCGAAAGAGACGGCCTAGGAAAAAGTTAGGACACATAAAAAAACACTCACCCCAAAACTATGTTGTGACTTGATCCCCTTTACTGAGGTACATAGGCGCTTGGAATTTTATTTTGGGTTCAGTTGCATGAGTGTCAAAAAATAATATGTTCCTGCAGTATCCGCCATTATGAATACCAAGTATAAAAATATTCTAATTAAATTTTAGGACTCACTCCAAGTATTGATGGCTCAATGGGTGGAAAACCTTAATGAATTATGAGTTTCATTCACATAAAATGGAGTCTCCAAATTTATCAAATTGGAAAGATGAACCACACAAATCGCCAAATTTGCAAGTGAAAGTTGACAAAATATCCAAGTCTTCAAATCGAGTCCTCTAAAATTTCCAGGTCTTAAGGTGGACAAGATTTGTTCCTTTACACCTTAAGCTAGTCTCTTTACGAATTTATCTTTAAAAAGATATAGAAAAAAGGTTTTCATGCGTTAAGGTGGACAAGATTTGTCCCTTTGCACCTTAAGCTGGCCTCTTACGGGTTTATTCTTAAGATCTTCAAAACTTTCATGCCTTAAGGTGGACAAAATTTGTCCATTTTCACGTTAAGTTGGTCTCTTTACGAATTTATCCTTAAGGAGATATAAAAGGTTTCTATGCCTTAAGGTGGACAAAATTTGTCCCTTTGCACCTTAAGCTGGCATTTCAATAGATTTATTATGTAAAACAGCTGAACTGGTCGGGTCTCAGGGTGACGGAGGTGAAGTTAAACTCTTTCACTTTAAGTTGACCATTGGAAAAGGACCATACTTGAAGCCGAATTTGTTAGGTCTCAACGTAGCGGAGGCAAAGTTAAACTCTCTTACCTTAAGCTGTCCATCAAAAAGGACCCATATTTAAATAAGACCATTGCATAAGTGCATCAGTGAAAGGGATCATACTTAAAGAAGACCATCGCATAAATGCATCGGTGAGAGGGCCCATACTTAAGGAAGATCATCGCATAAATGCATAGGTAAAAGGGCTCATACTTAAAGAAGACCATTGCATAAGTCATAGCCACCATCTTTAAGTAAGATTGGTCGGGCCTTAAGGTGACGGAGGCAAAGTTAACTCTCGCACCTTAAGCCGATTATTGCATAGTCACCGTCTTCAAGTAAAATTGGTCGGATCTTAAGGTTATGGAGGCGAAGTTAAACTCTCATACCTTAAGCCGATTGTTGCATAACCATCGTCTTCAAGCAAAATTGATCGGATCTTAAAGTGACGGAGGCGAAGTTAAACTCTCGCATCTTAAGTCGATCATTGCATATTGCTATTTGTTTCAACCCTATAAAAAATAAGAAAAAATAAAAAGAAAGAAAGCAAAAGCAGAACATAGAAGAAGGGATATTTACCTAATTATTTTGACTGTCAAAATTGATCAAGTTATTCTTTGACTACTTTTGCTTACCGGAAAGACAGAAAAAAAAAAAAGCTAACTATCGATCAGTATGCGAAAATATACATAACATCGTGAATAAGCAAGAAAAAAAAGAAGGTGAAAGAATTACCTTATTGGCTTCTCGAGGCAATTAACAGTCTTTATTAATACTCAAGAATTTTGCAGCGACTTATCCTTATACTAGATGCATAGAGCCCGTGCAAGCACGGGACCAACATAAATTATTATTGTCTTAATTTATGTGATATCGTTAAATTTTTAAGAGTTAATTAAATTTCTTAAAAAAAATTAATATTCGAAGTTATTAATTATTGTGATGTGCAATACTTTATAATTTTGTAGATAATATGTGTTACTTTTGTTATTTTAATTTATGCAACACCGATGAAATTTGGAGAGTCAATAAAATTTTTAATATAATTTTAAAATTGTCGTGTTGTTTTTAAATATTTTAAGTTGTTAATTGATGTAATTTATAATTCTTTTACATAATTTTCAGATAATATATTTTGTTGTTTCTATTTCAATTTATATGCATTGATAAAATTTAGAGAGTCAACTAAATTTTTTATATAAAGTTTCTACAGATTTTGATTTTTAATTATTGTAATTTATAGTATTTTCTACTATTTTTCAAATAATATATGTTACTCCCTCTGTCCCAATATATGTGAGTGTGATAGTATTTAACGAATCAATTAAATTTTTTATATGTCATTAAATAATTTAATTTATACATCTTTTAAATTTCTTAAGTTGTTAATTATTGTGATTTATAATATTTTTACGTAGTCTTTTAAAATATATAACAAATTGATTTTTTTAGACATTTTAAACTGTTAACTATTATAATTTATAATAGTTTTTATGTAATTTGCAATTAATATATGTCACTCTCCTTATCCAAACTTTTATTGTATTGATAGTCAATTATATATTTAAAATAATTTAAGTTTATAATTATTGTAATTTATAATATTTTTTCCTCCATTCTAATTTAAGTGACACTGGTATAATTTTAAGAGTCCGTCAAATATTTTATATCCTTAATTTTTTAAGCTTTAATTATTGTGATTTATAGTATTTTGTTTTATGTATTCATTTACTCTCAATTTATGTGAAATAAATAAAATTTAGATAGTGAATTATATTTTTAATATATTTTTTTAGATATTTTAAGATGTTAGCTATTGTAATTTATAATACTCTTTTCTTGTCCAAACTTTTGTGGCGTTGATTGTCAATTATATTTTTAAAAATAATTTAAGTTTTTAATTATTGTGATTTATAATAATTTTTATTTTATTTATATTTAAGTCACACTAATATAATTTCGAGAGTCAACTAAATATTACGGTTGAAGTAGCGAAACAAACATGTCTTAAATGACTCATAATAATTACAAGTGATATAATAAAATTTCTATAAAAAAAACAGTTATGAAAAAAATGTAAGTGAGTCTCATATAAAATGTCAAGTTAATATAAAACATCAAGAGTTAATTTATTATTTTATGTCTATTTTATTTTTCTTATTAAATACTATTAATTTTTAATACTTAAATGACTTATACTAATTTATTAGGGTGATATAGTAAAATAGTGGTTTAAGCAATTAAAACAAACATGCCATAAATGCCTATTTTTATTTTTATTACTAAATATTATTATTTTTCTAATAAGTAAATGACTTATAAAAATTAATTTGGGATGATATACTAAAATCACGGGTAAAAGCAGCTGAAATAGACATGCCATAAATATTTATTTTTTTATTACATATTATTAATTTTTTAGTATGTTAATGATTTACAATAATTAATTAGGGTGATACAACAAAATCATGAGTTGAAGCAACTGATGTAGACATGTCTTAAATGGCTATTTATTTTTTATATTAAATATTATTAATTTTTGAATGTGTAAATGATTTATAATAATTAATTAAGGGTGATATAGTAAAATTACGGGTTGAAGCAGCTGAAACAGAAATGTCATCAATGGTTATTTATTTTTTATTAATAATATTAATTTTTTAATATAATGATTATTTACCTTTTTATTAAATAATATTAATTTTTTAATATTTAAATAATTTATAATAATTAATTTGGAGTGATATAGTAAAATCACAAAATTAAACCAGTTGAAGCAGATGGAAGCAGGGAGAACAACCAAGAGGTGCCTGCTGATGGCACTTATATATATACTTACTAGAGGGGCATGGCCCGTGTCAACACGGGCCAACGTTAAAATATTTTGAGTATATGTAAGTTATATTGACCCAATGTCAATTTCCCCACAAGTTGGTGTTAACAACCTCAACTCTTGTAATCATTTTTATAAGCAAAACGGTAACATAAAGCATTATTTGAGAGAAAGCATATTGTTTCTTCAAGTTAATACTCATAACATAAACCATTATTTAAGGAAAAGGCTATTGTTTCTTCAAGTTAATCCAGCATAGAAACATAAACAACTAACAAACTTTACAGTATTTTGACAATTGACAAACTTGGTCACAACCTAGCTAGTCATTTCCAGTTAACTGGGAAAATCAATTGAAAATAATGAACCAGGATATTCTCTCGAAGTTGATGCATGCAGATGTAAGGTGTTGCAGACTCTCCTCCTATGTACACCTATACACCAATGTCAACAGGCAACTTCATCAAGGCATTGATACGTGACATGTTAGATGGTCTCAAGTAATGCATCTTTACTTGGAGCTAGGAAGCACGGAGTTCAGCTCTTTTTGAACAATCTCCTCAATCAAAGATTCTTTGTTCAAGGTTTCCCGACACATGATGTTTCCTATGGTTAATGGCGTGAGACCCCTCCCTACAGCTTTCTTCAAAAGTATTGTAAAGATATGGAGCGTGCGTGCAACTTGAACAAACCAATGTCTTTTTCCACATCAAGTGATTTTATCTACTCAATGGTTGAATGACTGATGAGCTTGTGGCCAATACAACCAATCAAAAGTAACACCTTCAAACTGTAATATCATCAAATATGAAGCAACTCAAAAACCAAAGGATACCAAAAAAATTCCCAACTCTTAATGAAACTTCCTTCTATTGTCAATCTTAAATTAAAGACAGAGATCGAGAGAGGATATAAACAACTTAAAACACTCTTTCAAGAACCTACAAATTTTACTGGAGTTGTGTCTTTACAATATCAAGGGAGGAAGAAATTAAAATTTTTGTTAATTTCACTTTGAAACTTTTTTTGAAAGAGCACACTATTAGGACTTGGAATTGAAATATGTTTATGTCTTATGTAGTGCAAATAATATCATGCCTCTCAAAAAGTAGGGTGAAAAGAGGTGGTCAATTTTGTAAAGGTCACAGTATTTCACAGGTATCCAGCCACCAATAAAAAGCACACTGATATTTGACATGAAAATAAATTCCTTTTAATCATTTTTGTATTTTATCATCTCAAGGGCTTGTAAGTACATAGAGATGTTGGCTAAACAATTGCAGTGGAGATTAAATTGAATCTGAATGGACAACTTTACCATATTGAATTAAGCTTAAAATGCCTCTAAATTCCCATCAGAACGAGTACTTAAAATCATAAAAGTTACTTGAAAGCTATGTTAGATCACAAAACAAAATTATGAAAGATGATTAACATCGCACTATTAAGTGAAGAGGTATCAGGATATGCAGCAACAAAAAATGTATCCACCAACCAGTGGCGGAGCTACATATATTTCAGGGGGTTCATCCGACCCTCCTTCGTCGGAAAATTATACTATTTTTATATGGTCAAAAATATTTTTATGTATATATAGTAGATGTTGAACCTCCTTCGACTAGTCCGTATATTTACTTCTGAACCCCTCAGTAAAAATTCTGGCTCCACCACGGCCACCAACAATGCATACGTACTCCAAAAGAAAAGGAAAAATAATGAAGACTTACACTCTCAGCAAGCACTAACCTTGATCAATTTGAATGAGGAAAATTTGCTCATCTTCACCTCTGCTCATTAGTATATTCCCTGTATGCCTATCTGCATTCGCCATTCTCATATCAAGCACTATAATCTTATGTACTTTCTGCACAGGAAAAGCAAAGGGACCAACTTGAGCTTCTGTAGCAGGGGTACCATGTTCATACTCAATTGCACCATCATTCAACATTTTTCAGCATTGCAATAGCTCCATCATGTATATCAATGTCAAGTAGTTCTTTCTCATAAGGGGGGTCTGAACTCTTCTGTCACATGCAAGCTATGAATTTTCACACATGTTTAATGAAGGTATTGGTGTTTTAGAAAATGCATGAACTAGCGTAGTGCCATAGTAACAAGTTAACATAAGAAACTTAATTTTCATGATATGATGTAGATGTTTCGATGCTGGGGATTTAACTGAATTATTCATTTTAAATAATAAGGTTTCTTTTATTTACTCTCTACTGGTTTTATTTAACTCACTTGTGACCTTTCAGAGATTTGTGTAGAACATATTCTGTAATATGTTGGAATACTTCTCGCTAATAGTCTTGTCTTTTCACTATGATCAAGAAAGGCTCCTACCACCTGAAGTCAAACATGTGCACATATCATACATGTAAAGAGAAAGAGGTATTAACATATCAAAATGAAAAGTAAGACAACAAATTGAAATGGAGGGAGTATATTATTAAGAATAATTCATGCAGACAAAATTAACAATACATATACTTCATGCAATGTAATATAGCATACAATTATACGGATTAAGCTAAAAAACCTCATTTTCTAAAGCTTCAACAGTGAAACGAAGGATAAGGTTTCGTGTATTAGTCTGGAAATCATCATCCTAAAAATCCTTAATAAATTTTAAAATTGGCAACTTCTTGTGAATATCAAGAGGTCGCGGTGTAAATGAGAGTCTACTCATTATCAGCTCAGCTCATTTCCCTCACAAAATTCACCCTTTGCTACTCTTGTCAACTTTCAGCTCAGCTAGCAAACTCCCCAAACTACATTAACACACAAAAAAAAATAAGCAAAGCAAAGTAATCTACAAACACATCAATTTTCAGCAAAATAAACACTCTGAAATCATTTTAGGTTCGACTTGCTCAAGTTATCCAGTCGACTCAGTGACCCATTTCGATAAGAACAATATATGGTCGATTTTCCTTAACCTGTTTTCCACTGGGTGATAGATTTTTGTTTCTGCTTCAGGAGGCTTGCTCTATTATTTTACTAAATTACCCCTAATTAATTATTATAAGTCATTTATATATTAAAAAGTTAATAATATTTAATTAAAAAATAAAATAGATATTTATGACATGTTTGGTTCAGTTGCTTCAACCGTGATTTTACTATTTCGCCCCTAATTAATTAATTAATTATTATAAGTCATTTACGTATTAAAAATTCATAATATCTCATCTGTGATTTTACTATATCACTCATAATTAATTATTACAAGTTATTTATGTATTAAAATATTAATAATATTTAATTAAAAATATATAATAAACATTTATGATATGTCTAATTTAGTTGTTTCAATCGTGATTTTACTATACCATCCCTAATTAATTATTATAAGTCATTTATGTATTAAAAATTAATAATATTTAATATTTAAAAAAAATAAAATAGACATTTATGATATATCTGCTTCAACTGCTTCCACCATAGTTTTACTAAGTATCACTCCTAATTAATTATTATAAGTCATTTAAGTATTAAAAAGTTAATAATATTTAATAAAAAAGGATAAAATATATATAAACATAATAAGTTAACTCTTGATGTTTTAAATTGACTTGACGTCTTATATGAGGTCCACTTAAACTTTTTTTGCAAGTATTCTTTGTAGCAATTTTGCTATGTCACTTCTAACTAGTTGTTGTAAGTCATTTAAGACATTTATGCTTCGCTGCTTCAATCGTGATTTTACTATATCACCCCTAATTAATTATTATGTTCATCTAAGCATTGTTCCACTTAAATTGGAATATAAAGAATATTCTAAATCAAAATAATTAAAATTTTAAATTTTTTAAAAAATATAATTGGCTATCGAGGATACAAAACTGTGGACAAAGATAGTCACATATATTATTCAAAAATTACATAAAAAGTATTATAAATTACATCTATCATATTTTTAAAAATGGGTAAAAAATACTATAAATCACAATAATTAACAACTTAAAAAAATTAAAAGATATAAAATATTTGGTTAACTCTCGAAATTATATTAGTGTCACTTAAATTGTAATAGAAGAAAAGTATTATAAATCACAATAATTAAAAACTTACATTATTTTTAAAATATAATTGACTATCAATGCCACAAAAGTTTGGACAAGAAAAGCAACGTATATTCTTTGAAAATTACATTAAAAATATTATAAATTTCAATAGTTAACAACTTAAGTTATCTAAATACATATTAAAAGTATGATTGATTATCTAAATTCTAGTTGTGTCACATAAATTGAGACAAAAAATTACATATATTGAACACGTGCTAGATCCCTGATGAATCTTAGAACGTATATGCAATCCTTTTAAAAAAAAAAAAATTTAAAATATATCAAAATTGAAAAGGTAAGTTCTAATACAGCACACCAAACAGTGTATAATAAACAATACTAATTTACTAATGCAAACATTACTAATACGTTCTAGTCAAAATTATTTTTATACACTCTAATAAACGACTCCTACGTTTCAATAGAAGGAACATATATAAAAGTAAAGTTTGATAAAACATCTACAAAAGTATGTTTTATCGTGTTTTCAAAGTCAAATAACTTAAATTAACATGACAGATGGTAACTTATAGTTTTTTGTTTTATATAATTTTTGAAACACTTAAAATTTAAATTTAAAATATTAATTCAATTAAACTTCAAAGAACAAGTTGACAAATAAAAGAGAAAAAAGAATGAAAGCAAGGATGTTTATGTGTCTGCTTAGTAGGGGAATACAATGCAATTTTGAGTTATTAATTGTAACCCACATGTGATGTAATATGCAAGAACTAGATAACATTTTAGATGTTTCAACAATTATTCTCTATTTTATACCATAGGTGTCAAGTCTTATATATCAATTTTAGGCTCATATTTTATACTTAATGTAACAAATCTCAATCATATACTTAAAGATCTAAACTTTAAAATGTATCAAATTTTGTTATTTATATGAGCAAGTTATACATATTTATCTTGTGAGATAATTTGGCTTCATAAAAAATACGATCAAGTAGTTAATATGTTTTGTGTATTCATGTTTTATAATTCATAATTCAAATTGACACCAATCTCACTTATCGTACATAATCAAAATATCTTATATTGGGCTCGTGCTGACACGAGCCATCCTCCTCTAGTATTATATATAAGAGCGAGTTGGGCTGCTGCTTTTCTTCAACATATCTGCTTCAACTGCTCGTTCTGTATTTTTGCTATACCACCCCTAATTAATTATTATAAATTATTTACATATTAAAAAATTAATAATCTTTAATAAAAAGGTAAAATAGACATTTATGTCTGCTTCAGTTGCTACAATCATAATTTAATTAAATACCACCCTAATTAATTATTATAAGCCATCTAAATATTAAAAAAAATAGGAATATATTTAATAAAAAAGGTAAAATAGATATAAAATGATAAGTTAACTCTTGATGTTTTAAATTAACTTCATGTCTTGTATGAGGCTCACTTAAAAAAAAATTCACAAGTATTTTTATAGTATTTTTTTTTTGTTTCCCAAGGTATCCCCCAGCCCAACAGGCAAAGGACTAATCCTCCGTGGATCTGAGCTCCATTTAAGGGTTTGCCGCTAGCCAATTAGTTGTTGAATGCACAAGACAGAAATCGAACCCCCGACACTTGCTTAAGCGACCTAGTGAGCTAACCACTAGGCCAACCAAGTGATATTTTTATTATATCACTTCTAATTAGTTGTTGTGAGACATTTAAGACATGTTTACTTTGTTGCTTCAATCGTGATTTTACTATATCACCTCTAATTAATTATTATGGTCTAAGCATTATGCCACTTTAATTAGAATATAAGAAAAATTTTATAAATCACAATAATTAAAAACATAGATTATTTAAAATATGTGATTGACTATTAATGCCATAAAATTTTGAACAAGGAGAGCAACATATATTATTTGAAAATTATATAAAAAGTATTATAAATTACAATAGTTAACAACTTAAAATATCTAAAAGAAATTAACTTTTTATATATTTCAAAAAAATATGTAAAAAATATTATAAATTACAAATTAAAAACTTAAAAAATTTAAAAGATATAAAATATTTGATTGACTCTCGAAATTATATCAATGTCACTTAAATTGGAATAGAAGAAAAGTATTATAAATCACAATAATTAAAAATTTAAATTATTTTAAAAATAATTGACCATTAACGTCACAAAATTTTGGACAAGGAGAATAACATATATTATTTGAAAACTAAAAAAATATTATAAGTTACAACAGTTAACAATTTAAAATATCTAAAAATATATTAAAAAGATGATTGATTGTCTAAATTCTATCTGTGTCGTATAAATTGAGACAAAAAATAACATATATTGAGCTTATGTTATCTGAAAAACAGTAATATAAGCTCATCGAATTTTATTTTTCACAATCTTTATTAATTTATACATTTGAAGAGTTTAATTTTGATCGTGAATTATATTTTTGAAACAAAATTATATATTTGAATAATAAATCATAATTATTAATAATTTAAAATATTTTAAGAATATATGCAAAAATTACTGTATAAGATAAATTTATTTAAATTTCAAAATTCACATTAATTGATAAGATTATTACTATAATATTAATTTATAATAGATGTTGGGCTCGTGCTTTGCATGGGCTTCTTCTCACTAGTGTGTGTGTGTGTGTATAAGCATGTTTTTTGTGTTATGACACAAAAAGAGACAGATCCTTATATATTATTTTTCTTTTTTATCATATATTTTTATTTTTATAAATTTTGAGATCTTAGTAATATTTTAAACTTCTAAATCACTTTGTAATAATATTTATCAAATTTGACACTTTTCATGATGATTTACAGTATATTAATTTTTTAAAATCCGATTTATAGTATTATTATATAGGTTTTAAACTTTTTATTTTATTTTTAAAAAGATTTTGCACCACTAAATTTAAGAATTAATAAAATTGTCTTACAAATATTATTTGTAACATAATTTCTTATTAAATTTAAAATATAACGATAAGTTATATGAGAAAATTAAAGGAAAAGTGTCATTTAAATCTTGAATGAAGGATTGGTGATATTGACAAACTTAAAGGGTCAAACATAATTCAGAAACTTGATTAGATTAATTGTGGAATTGATTAATATTTTTCAAACTTTCTAATCTTTTCAAAAATACAAATCAACTCACACCCACAAACATTCCCTCTCTCTGAAAATCAATCTCTCTTCTCTCTTTCTCTCAACAGTTTCTCTTTCTAACTTCTCCCAACCAACAACTTTTCAAATTTCTCCCTTCAATCTTATGCAACTTCAACCTCTGGCGACAAATAGTTTTGAGTTCTTGCCTGTTCCTTTTTAACCTTCAACCGTTAGTTGACGTGACAACATTCTCCGACGATAACAACTCCGAGTTCTTCATCATTTCTTTTCGATTTTCATAGGTAAAAAATTAGTGCTTTTTAGTTATGAAGAAAATGAGGAACTTGAGTTAACTTCTCTTCTAGTATGAGTTAACAATTTCAATAGTTGTTGCTTAAATTTACAATGAGGACTCAAGAATACCCTAATTTTTTGTATTTCTTTTCTTCTCTTTTCGGAGTGAAAGATGATTTTTTATTGTTACTATAGTTCTTGTTGTCGAATATTGTTGTAAAAATAGCAAAATTTGAAATTAAATTTTTTCCAGAGACATCTTTGTGACCAAATCTAATAAACAACTGTTGATTTATTGGTGTTTTTTTTTTAATGTTTTTTGTTATTTGTGTTTGTATAATATTGAAGTGGTTGGTAAATATTGATGTTCTTAGTGTGTGTTACTTAGGTGATTTTAGAAAATAAAATTATAATTTTTAGTTGAATTTCTCATCTGAGTGTATCTGCTACTGGTGTTTTTTCAACAATGGATAAAACATGTAACGTGAATCCAACAAATGAGTAATATGCTCTCATCTGGGTGTATCTGTTACTGATATTTTTTCAACAATGGACAAAACATATAACGTGAATCCAACAGATGAGTAATCTACTGCAACATATATGAATAATCTGTTGCAACAGATGAGTAATTTGTTACAACATATATGACTAATCTATTACAACAGATGAGTCATATGTTGCAACAACAAGTGGGTAATCTGCTGTAACAGATGCATCATGTGTTGAAATGGATTACTCATCTGTTACAATAGATTACTCATCTGTTGGATTCGTATTATAGTGTTGTAACAGAATCCAACATATGGGTCATATGTTGTAACAGATTAGTCATATGTTGCAACAGATTACTCACTTGTTGCAACCAATAACTCATATGTTGGATTCATATTGCAGGTTCTATCCATTGTAGTAGTAGCAGATACACCAAATAAGAAATTCAATAAAAATTATAATTTTACTTACAAAATCACCTATAAAATGTAATGTCCAAGTGATATACGAATAAAATTTAACTTAAAAAAATTCAAAAATTTCAATAGGGGCACAAAGAATAAGTAAAATACATGAAAAATTCCATTAAACAGGTAAAGAAGACAAAAATAGTATATCATATATCAAATGCAAAAGGATCAAGGGGACAAACATTTGAATTCTCCTAAGAACATTTAAGTTCCCTAGTATTTTAATTTTCTTTTAATAGATGACCCATCTATTACAACAGATTTTCTATCTGTTTGATAATTTTCAACAAATGAATAATTTGTTGCAATATGTTAGTCATCTGTTGATTCAAATTAAGCAATTATAGTAATAACTAAATTGATTTAGCTAAAATTAAAGACGTTTTAAGACAATGGGACAAATATTTGAGTTCTCCTAAAAATGTTTGAGTTCCCTAGTATTTTAATTATTTTCCAATAGATGACTTATTTGTTGCAACAAGTTAGTCATTTGTTGGAACAGATATTTATAATAGCTTAGTCATTTGTTGATTCAAATTAAGCAATTATTAATAATAACTAAATTGATTTAATTAAAATTGAAGACAAGTCTTTAATATAAGACCTTAGACAAGAGGACAAATGTTTGAGTTCTCCTAAAAATATTTGAGCTTTAGTATTTTAAATTGCTTTTCAATAGATATCTTGTCTATTTAATAATTTTCAACAGATGAGTCATATGTTGCAACAACTTAGTCATCTGTTGCAATAGATGTCTATATTTGTTTAGTCATTTTCAACAAATATCTTTAACTGTTTGGTTATTTCTAACAGATTACTTATCTATTGCAATATGTTAGTCATCTATTGATTCAAATTAAGTCATTATTAGTAATAGCTAAATTGATTTAACTAAAATAAAATATGAATTAATAAGTTCAATTACAGTTTCAATTAATCTTATGGTAATTACACGATCATGTAAGTATGTTCGTCCTGAGTAGAGTGATCAATTAACCAATTTTATTTGAAATAATTCAGACTAAGTCATCATTAGAAATAACTATATTGATTTAACTAAAATTAAAGATGATTTAGTAAGTTCAATTACAATTTCAATTAATCTCATGGTAAAAATAGTGTATTGATAAATGAGGATTTGTTATTGTTTTTATTAAATAAATCTTGCTATTGATTTATTTTTTCAACAGATGAACAATTTGTTGCAACAAATGAACAATCTGTTGCAACAGATGAACTATATGTTGCAAAAACAAATCAATTACTTTAACAGATGATTCATATGTTGCAACAAAAGGGTCATCTGTTGTAACAAATGGACCATATGTTGCAACAAATAGATCATCTATTAGAAGAACTCAAGGGTCATGACTTTTCGATCATTTAATTTAAAAAATAATTTTTAAATAAATAATATGAAAAAAATATGATAAACACAATTTTGAAGTTATTTAATTTAAATAACTAAAATACTAAAAATGTGAAAAGTTATGACTTTTCACCTTTTCTGTATTTAAATATATTTTTTTAATTTAAATAATAGAAAAGTCACCAAGTTTGATTTAATTAAGAGATATAATTATAAAAAAAAGTGGTGAACGGTCGTGATTTTTTGCCTAACACACTACACTACTCACTCATTCAATCTTTTATAAATAGGTCTCCTCAGCTCTATCTGTTGCATCTTGTCTTGCATAAAACTGTCATTACATCTTCAATCACTTCTCTTTTAAGAATAAATTTCTTGTTCGTCCGTTGAGGTATGTTTTATTTTCTTGTTCTAATATGAAAATTATTAACATGCATCTATTTTCTAGTTAAGTTTCACATTTTTTTCGTTAAACTACCAGTTGGTAGTATATGTGGTTTAGTGTTTTACGTTATGTGTTCATGCATGTTCTAGATATGAATTGATCTGATTTGGTACATGGCGATTCTGCTTGACACCGTGTAGGAACTTGAAAGGCTGGTTCATGAACTCGAGTGAGAGTTGGGCGCCATGAGAGCAAGGGTGCTTCATGGGATTCGAAGGTTGAGGGATCTGCTGCCCAATGGATTTTCGATTGACAATAACAACAACAACAACAACAATAACAACAACAACAACAATAATAATTAAATAATAAAGATAATAATGATTATGTTAAATATTTTTTTATCAAATGTAATTTATTTTATCAAATCTACCTGATGTTGTAAATGTTTTGTATATAATAAATGAGAAAATCTATATTTGATCGACTCAGTTTATTCTTATTTTTTTCATTCTGCCTACTTTTTTAAGATGTTGAGAGGTGTAGGTTTTTGAACATTTGGGAGTGGAAAGAATCAATTACAAAAAAGAAAGTATTTGGTTAAGAGCAAGTTCATAGACTAAAATTAAATAACAACACAAGATTATTTATTATTACAATAAAGTTAAAGATAGATTGATAATAGATGACTCATCTGTTGCAATAGATGTGTAATCTATTGGAAATGACCAAGTAGATAAAGACATCTATTGCAACAGATTGATTATTTGTCGCAACAAATTAGTAATATGTTGAAAATAACCAATCAGATAAAGACATTTGTTGCAACAGATTAGTCATCTATTGTAATAGATTAGTAATCTATTGGAAATAACAAACAAATAAAATCATATGTTGCAACAAATTGGTCATCTATTGAAAATAACCAACAAATAAAGATATTTGTTACAATAAATGACCAATCTGTTGTAATATATGTGTATATCTATTTGATAATTTTCAACTGATGACTCATCTGTTGCAACAAGTTAAATCTGTTGTAATATGTTATACACTTAAATGATCATGTAATTACTATGAGATTAATTAAAACTGTAATTATTAAATCAATTTAGCTATTACTAATAATGACTTAATTTGAATCATTTCAAATAAAATTAGTCAATTGATCACTCTACTCAGGAAGAAAACACTAAGATGATCATGTAATTAATATGAGAATAATTGAAATCGTAATTGAACTTATCAGTTCATCTTTAATTTTAGTTAAATCAATGTAGTTATTGCTAATAATGTCTTAATTTGAATCATTTCAAATAAAATTGATCAATTGACACTTTACTCAAAGCGAATACACTTGATGATCATGTAATTACTATGAGGTTAATTAAAATTGTAATTAAACTTATCAATTCATATTTAATTTTAGTTAAATCAATTTAGTTATTACTAATAATTGCTTAATTTTAATTATTTCAAATAAAATTGGTCAGTTGATCATTCTACTTAAGACGAAACACTTAGTTGATCATGTAACTATAAAATTAATTAAAATTGTAAGTGAACTTACTAATTCATCTTTAATTTTAGTTAAATCAATATAGTTATTTCTAATTATGGCTTGGTTTGAATCATTTTAAATAAAATTGGTCAACTGATCACTCTACTCAAGACGAACACACTTAGTTGATCTTGTAATTACCATGAGATTAATTGAAACTGTAATTGAACTTATTAATTCATATTTAGTTCTATTTAAATTAATTTAATTATTACTAATATAATGTCTTAATATAAATCAATAGATGACTAACATGTTGTGAAAGATGAGTAATCTGTTGAAAATGACCAAACAGATAAAAACATCTGTAGGAAATGACCAAATAAATATAGACATATGTTCCAACAAATGACTAACCTGTTGCAATAAATGACTCATCTATTAAAAATTATCAAACAAATATAGATATTTGTTGCAACAGATGACTCAGTTGTTGCAACATATGATTCATCTGTTGAAAGTTATCAAACAGATAGGATATATGTTGGAAAATAATTTAAAAAACTAAAGCTCAGATGCTTTTAAGAGAACTCAAATGTTTGTCCCCGTGTCTAAGGTCTTGTCTTTAATTTTAGCTAAATCAATTTAGTTATTACTAATAACTGCTTAATTTGAATTATTTCAAATAAAATTGATCAATTGATCATTTTATTTAGGACGAATACACTTAGTTGATCATGTAATTACTATGAAATTAATTGAAATTGTAAGTGGACTTATCAATTCATCTTTAATTTAGTTAAAATCAATTTAGTTATTACTAATAACAACTTAATTTGAATAATTTCAAATAAAATTGGTCGATTGATCACTCTCCTCGAGACGAACACACTTAGTTGATCATGTAATTACTATGAGATTAATTGAAATTGTAAGTGAACTTATCAATTCATCTTTTATTTTAGTTATATCAATTTAGTTATTACGAATAATGACTTAATTTGATTTATTTCAAATAAAATTGGTCAATTGATCACTCTACTCGAGATGAATACACTTAGTTAATCATGTAATTACCAAGAGATTAATTGAAATTGTAAGTGAACTCATCAATTCATATTTAATTTTAGTTGAATCAACATAGTTATTAATAATAATGGCTTAATTTGAATCATTTCAAATAAAATTGATCAATTAATTATTCTACTAAGGATGAAACACTTAATTGATCATGTAATTACTATGAGATTAATTGAAATCATAATTGAAATTACTAATTAATCTTTAATTTTAGTTAAATCAATATAGTTATTTCTAATAATGGTTTAATTTGAATCATTTCAAATAAAATTAGTTAGTTAATCATTCTACTCAATACAAAATACTTAATTGATCATGTAATTCCTATGAGATTAATTAAAATTATAATTAAACTTACTAATTCATCTTTAATTTTAGTTAAATCAATAAAGTTATTTGTAATAATGACTTTGTTTGAATTATTTCAAATAAAATTGGTCAATTGATCACTCTACTCAGGACGAACATACTTAGTTGATCGTGTAATTACCATGAGTTTAATTGAAACTGTAATTGAACTTATTAATTCATATTTTATTTTAGTAATCAATTTAGTTATTACTAATAATGGCTTAATTTGAATCAGTAGATGACTAACATGTTACAACAGATGAGTAATATGTTAGAAATGAATAAACAGATAAAGACATCTGTTGAAAATGACCAAACAGATATAGGCATTTGTTGCAATGACTCACGTGTTGCAATAACTAACTTATCTATTGAAAATTATCAAACAAATATAGACATCTGTTACAATAGATGACTAAGTTGTTGCAACATATGACTCATCTGTTGAAAATTATTAAATAGACAAAATATGTGTTGAAAAGCAATTTAAAATATTAAAGCTCAAATGTTTTTTAGGAGAACTCAAATATTTTCCCCCTTGTCTAAGGTCTTATCTTCAATTTTAATTAAATCAATTTAGTTATTATTAATAATTGCTTAATTTGAATCAACAAATTACTAACCTGTTATAAACATTTGTTGCAACAGATGACTAACTTGTTGTAACAAATATGTCATCTGTTGGAAAATAATTAAAATACTAGGGAACTCAAATATTTTTAGGAGAACTCAAATGTTTGTCCCATTGTCTTAAAGACTTGTCTTTAATTTTAGTTAATCAATTTAGTTATTACTAATAATTGCTTAATTTGAATCAACAGATGACTAACATATTGCAACAGATGATTTATCTATTGAAAATTATCAAACAGATAGAGAATCTGTTATAACAGATGGGTCATCCATTAGAAAGAAATTAAAATATTAGGGTACTTAAACGTTTTTAGGAGAACTCAAATGATTATCCACTTGATCCTTTTACATTTGATGTATGATATACTATTTTTGTCTCTTTTACCTATTTCATGAAATTTTTCATGTGTTTCACTTATTCGTTGTGCCCTTGTTGAAATTTTTAAAATTTTTTTGGGTCAAATTTTGTTCGTATATCACTTGAACATTACATCATAGGTAATTTTGTAAGTATAATTATGATTTTTGTTGAATTTTTTATTTGGTATATCTGTTACTGCTACAATGGATAGAACTTGTAATATGAATCCAACATATGAGTCATTTATTGCAACAAATGAGTAATCTGTTCCAATATATGACTAATCTGTTGCAATAGATGACCCATATGTTGGATTCATATTATAACACTATAATACGAATCCAACAGATGAGTAATCTATTACAACAGATGAGTAATCTGTTGCAACATATGACTCATCTGTTGCAACAGATTACCCACATGTTGTTGCAACATATGACTTATCTGTTGCAACAGATTAGTCATATATATTGCAACATATTACTCATCTGTTGCAACAGATTACTCATATATGTTGCAACAGATTACTCATCTGTTAGTCATATATATTGCAACATATTACTCATCTGTTGCAACAGATTACTCATATATGTTGCAACAGATTACTCATCTGTTAGATTCACGTTACATATTTTATTTATTGTTGAAAAAATAGTAGTAACAGATACACCAGATGAGAGATTCAACTAAAAGTTATAATTTTACTTACTAAAATCACCTATGAAGTGATGCCCAAGTGATATACGAATAAATTTGACCTAAAAAAATTTGATCAAGTAACAACAGTAGCGGTAACAACAATAATTTTCAACAACAAGAAGATGATGATGATGAATAAGAAAAGATGATAATGAAGAACAAGATAATGATAATGAAGAAGATGATGAATAAAGCAACAACAACAATGAACAACAAAAATCATGAAGAGAGAGAAAACTCCAATAAATGAGAAGAGAGAGAAACACACAATTTTTCCTTCATTTCTAGTTATATTAGGTTTTATATTAGATCAAAGTGTAAATTTAAAAACTTGTGTGTTATTTTTAAATTTTTCTTACTTTCTTAATCTTTAATTGTCACTTACGCTCAATTATTAAAACTTGAGTCACCTACACTTCATTTTAAAAATCTTTTGTCACTTTTAACTCAAAGCCCTAAGTTAGATTGATGTCAACTCAAATTATGAAATATAAAATATGAATACAAAAAATATATTAGTTACTTGATATTATTTTTTAAGATGCATGAGGATACAGAATCCGAAAATAATTGATAGGATAAACGCTAGTATGTACCTGAGGATAAGAATAACATAATGATATGATCAATATTTTAAATCATTCAAAATCCAACACACATAATCAAATGCATAAGCGCATATATTTTATATATAGAAGAAGATATAAATATAGACAGTTGAAGGCGGTGGAAGAGAGTCCTAGCCGATGTGGGAGTTGTCCAATCCCAATAGAAATTGGACTAGTATTTTTGTGGGAGCCATCCAATCCCAACATGAAATTGAACTAGTATTTTTGTCGTTTGAAGATAGAAAAAAAAATTCTTCTCCAATAAGCCATATTTTGTTAAAAAAAAAAAATACTAATTAGTTGCAAATGGACGACCAGTGTGCTAGGAAACATATGTGGATTATTTAAGGCAAGTTTTGTCTTTTAGTTCCATAAGACTTGAAATATTTAAGTTATATTTCAAGTTTGATAGAAATGAAAAGGAAATATAGTAATTTTTTTTCATTTTTTATTCGGTGTCCGTATTGAAACCCTAATTAATTTAGATCGAGCATTATCGGGCCCATTAAGGTGCCAGCACTCTAACAAAGTTTTCTCCATACCCAGGGTCGAACCCTCGACCTCTAGTTAATGGAGGAGCAGCCTCATCCACTGTACCACAACCCATGTTGATGAAATATAGTAACTCTACGATATGTTCGGTTGAAATATTCTGCGGTGGGTCATTACTATTTTTCTTTTTACACAAATATCATTGCAATTAAAATATCAAATTTATACTTCAAGTCTAGTCTCAAAAATATTAAATATCTCAAATTTTGAAGTAGGGGCATTTGTGGGCGAGGAAATTTTGTTAAATTTAAATTCGTATGAAATTTGAATTATATCAAATTCAAAATATATTAGTCTCAAATAAATATTTAATTATTTAAGTTCAAACATGTATGGATTTAAATAAAATTCAATATTTTTTGGGTTAGTCCATTAATTTGGACTACAAATGATGACCCTACTTTGCTAAGCCCAAGATTTATCATATTCTACAGGCTCAATTGAGTATCACATGTTGAATGATGTGACATGCCAAGTCAAGTGAAGGATCCAATAGGACCATGCGACATGTCAAAATGATGCAGTAGACCTAGTGAAATCAAAAGTCTATAAAAGGCATCACGTCATTTGAATTTGATTAGTTAAAGAAAGTTCATCTTCATCATGACTCTTCTCTTTCTACAACTATAAATAACGGTCTCATAATTCAGAAAAAAATGAGCAGCTCTAATAAGAAGCAAGAGAAAGCTAGTGGATCAAATGCCACAATTTCTCTACAAAGCTCAAGCATTCAAATCCAGTTCATCAAGATTCAAGATCAAGACCACAAGATTCAAGAATAAGCCCAAAACCCTTGAATTCAAGATCAAGTCAAGATCAAATTCGTCAAATCAACAAATCATGTTCAAATTCAAAATCAAACTCGAAGCCCTTAAATTTATATTTGAAAAAGCGAATCAGAGAATTTATAGAGATTGTAACACTCACATTGAAATCAATAAATTAATTATTATAATATTTTTTTTGTCCCAATTTATTTATTTTTTTCAACTTAAAAATTTTATTGTCCAAAAATGTCTTCTAAAAAATACTATGCGGATGGGGTAGGATAGAATCATTCGGTAGTGGGAAGAAAATAATGAGCTTGAAAAGCTATTTATATAACTTTTTAATCTATATTAGAATATTTTTGCCTATTCAGAAAGCACTGAAAAGAAACTTATTTTCTAGGAAGTCTTTTCTTTACTACCATACACACTTCCTCCTTTTCCAATATTCGGTTCTAGATCCCTTTCTCATTCTGTTCATCACACTTCGTCAACCAAGTTGGGAGTTAGAATTTCCATAAAAGCGGTTCAAAATATATAAAGTAAAATACACTTGAAAAAATTAAGAAGATTTTATATATATATATATATATATATATATATATATATATATTAATTTTAAATATAGACATAATGTGATTTTTGATGAAGAAGGTTCGAATTGAATCTCTCCGACACTCTGGCTCTACCCCGTTTCATTGATAAGCTACACATAGAGAAAGTGATGTGTAAACTAATCACTTATAATAGTTTTGCTCAAAAAGAATGATAAAATTAGAAATCTCTTGTATTTTAGTTATGATTTCTTAGTATAATCCAATAAATTAAAGTATGGCATGAAAAAGATGGAGTGTATCTATATTTTATCTCTCTATCATAAGAAGTAGAAAGATTGTTTGCGAAAGACCTAGTCAATAGAAAAGTATTAACATGAATATACAAGTCATGTTAAAAGACTACAGAAATCTTGTTAAAATATTTTGAAAAAAGAAACATAACTACGACAAAGTAACATAGTTAAATTGCAAGAAGCAACACGTAATAACAGACATCAACGGATACAAAACTTCCTCAATAATACTATGATACTAGTAAGGAAGGATAAGCAAAACAATACTATATTACTTACTAATCTTCCACCCTAATTCTTGTCCTACAGTCTCATATTAGAGAAAATTATCTCTTATAACAACTGATAATTTGAATATAAAATATAAAAATATTTGTTATATATTTAGTCAAGCAATGGATTAATTGGTGGAAGGTATAGAAAATATAAAAAATAAGAATACAATAGAGTTATACGCAATTAAATATGAGTTCAAAGATACTGAATACTAGAGGAGAAAGAGAAAGTATACAAAAGAGCATCTCATGACTTAGTAAGATCAGTATAAGAGCTACTAAATTTAAAAATAAGAGTACTGATTAATATCAAATATACAGGTAGTTTCAAAAAATAAAGACTGTCCAAAAATAGAAGAAGAAGATAGGATTAACTCCGACTGTAAAAGTTTACCCTATCTCCGAATCTTCATACATGCTTGAATACAGCATTAACAACGATAATTCGTATTCGAATTTACATTAAAAAAAGATGCAGAAGTATAGTATGAGTATAAAAAATAATGGATACTCAATAGGCACATCGACCAACTAAGCTAAGCTATAATAAAAGTATAATAAAATACGAGGGAATAAACTAAAGTCATGGATAAGTGTTATAACTGAAATACTACTCTGAATCGAGATAAAGTGATAAATATGCAAGAGTAGATAAAACAAGATGATACAATCTAACTATAATCTAATTGACCCCCACAAGCTCAGAAGGTACAATCATGTGAGGTATAACCCAACCGAGCCTCCATAAGCCCAGTGAATGCAGATAAGGAGAAAGTACCGACAATAATAAGTTAAAATACACCCGAAAGTGTTAACATACGTGAAACTACCTTCGTATTATAAATGTTGAACTTAAATCGAACCTGTGAATAGTATCATCATAATAAAGTGTCGTAGATAGATCATAATGTCAGACTTGAACTGAAACTAGTAAATGATACCATGTTGTAAAATATGCCATAAATAATTTCTATATAATTGACTGTAAAAAACTAACTAATCGCCAGACTTGAACCGAAACTTAATAAGTAAGCTAAGTGTCCAAATATCTAAAGGTCATAACTTTTTGCCACACCCATAAGTATTTAGAACCCCAAATAATACAGTTGAGTTCATAAAGGAAGTAATTTTAATTATGCAATCCAGACTGTAGATCTAGAGGTCGAAACAATACTTTAACAGGAAAAAAAAAACTAATCGAAGTTTATGGAATCGTCCGAGTCATCTTAACTAGAAGAAGTTAGTTTAGCCATTTAACCTAAGAAAGGACCGATGGAGCCCATCACTAACTCCGAAGATCCAACTAAGACAAATATTTACCCAAAAACTAAGGGCCCGTTTGGCCATGGAAATTTTTTCTTTTTTTTCGGAGTTGAAAATTGTGGTGTTTGGCCATGAAAATTTAAAAAATAATTTTGAAATTTTTTTTTTGAAAAGGAAGAACAGGTTTTTGTTGTTTTCACAATTTTCCAACTCCAATTTCAACTTTTATTATTATTACATATAACCTCAATCTTTTAAATTTTTACATAAAACTCTCCTTATAACATTATTTTTTCAATATTACGTATATAGCAGTTTTAAAGAATAAGATAATTATAATTTCAAACTTAATGTTATACTAATTAGTATATATCTCTTTTTCTCACTCATCATTATTTTTATCTCTTATTTAATTTTCTCCCTTATTTAAGACATTATTTTACTGTTAATTTATATTTATACCCATAAATATATAAAGTATTATATTTATAATAGAAATATACAAAGTATGTTATATATAAAGTTTATACCATGTATATACCATATACACACATATAATAGTGGCTAATTGTGTTCTTTTTTCATTAGTAGGTAAATTTTAGTTGGGTGATTTTGATAGTTTGTAAAAGTTAGGGCATAAAATCATATTTAAAAAAGGTTTTTCAAAAGTAAAAAAAAAAATTCAAAAAAGATATGGCCAAATACAATTCCAACTCCAATTTTAACTCCAACTTCAACTCCGAAAAATTTTAATTTTCATGACCGAACAACTACTAAATTATACCCCTAAAATCTCATTCCAAAACTAGCCCTAAAGCATCACACTCTAACCATTAATAGGGGAATGGGGCCAATTTCTATTACTACTAGATATTTAAGGGTCAGTGCTAGCACACACCTAATATATATTATTTTTTAATTTCAATTTATGTAATATAAGTAAAATTTAGATAATTAATTATATTTTTAATATATTTTTAGATATTTTAAGTTGTCAACTATTGTAATTTATAATATTTTTTTTATATTGTAATTTACTATTTTAAGCTTTAGCTATTGTAATTTAGAATAGTTTTTGAGCATTGTAATTTATTATTTTAAGTTATTAGCTATTGTAATTTATAATACTTTCCTTATCAAAAACTTTTATGGTATTTATAGTCAAGTATAATTTTTAAATAATTTAAGTTTTTAATTATTGTGATTTATAATACTTTTTTTTTCTATTTCAATTTAAGCGACACTGATATAATTTTGAGAGTCAGCCAAGTATCACGACTGAAGTAGCGAAGCAAACATGTCTTAAATGACTCATAATTATAACTCACTAGAAGTGATATAAAAAAAAATACTTGTGAAAATAATTTAAGTGGACCTCATTTAAGATGTTAAGTTAATTTAAAACATCAAGAGTTAATTTATCATTTTATATCTATTTTACCTTTTTTATTAAATATTCTTAATCTTTTTAATACATAAATAACTAATAATTAATTAGAGAAGATATAATAAAATTACGGTTGAAGCAGACATGTCATAAATGTCTATTTTACTTTATTTATTAAACATGATTAATTTTTAATACGTAAGAGTCAATTAAATATCACAATTGAAGCAATGAAACAGACATGTCTTAAATAACTCATAATAACTAACTAAAAGTGATAGAGCAAATTAGTATAAAAAATAATTGTGAAAAAATTTAACTGTCTTATATAGGATGTCAGGTTAATTTAAAACATCAAGAATTAATTTATCATTCTATGTTTATTTTATTTTTAATTAAATATTATTAATTTCTTAATACTTAGATAACTTATAATAATTAATTACGGGTGATATAGTAAAATTACGACTGAAATAGCTGAAGAACCATGTTATAAAATATCCATTTTACCTTTTTTATTGAATATTATTAATTTTTTAATCCATAAATAATATATAATAATTAATTAGGGATATTATAGTAAAATCATGAAGCAAACAGGCATGTCGACGAACAAGTGCCTGCTTTATCGTGATTCTATATAGTAGTACTAACTAGTACTCCCTCCGTTTTGAAATAAGTGAATTGTTGGGGTATTTATTGGTGTTTCAAAATAAGTGAATCATTGAATTTTTTTTCAAATTTACCCTTATGATTTGACAATCAATTAACTTTTGAACAGATATTACAAGGTCAATTTTTTTTTTGGATAAAAATGAAAAGTTGTGTTAAATTTATGTCTTTAATGTTTTTCCTTAATATGTGTGCCAAAATTTAATAATTCATTTAATATAAAATGGAGGAAGTATCATTCAAAAATACTTCTTTCTTCTTATCAAACGCATTAATGTTTGGAAAAAATATTTTTTTAAAAGGAAAAATGTACTCTTGATTTCCTACAAATTTGACCAAACAGACACGTAATAATAAAAACACTTCTTAAATAATAGTCAAACCACAAACACCTATTTTTCTAGATCATTCTAATATAACAACTGTTGCAAAAGTGTATCACAATGAGAATGTACTGCACATGCTTATAGTTATTTTTAAATTTTTATGAATGATTTTACCATCAAATATAATTTCAACTCCATAAAAAAAATAATTATATTTAAATATTTATATTTCAAAAATAATTACATTTAAATATTTAGTAAGTAAATTTTTTAATATATACTTACACTATTGAGTTTCATGAACCCACAAGTAACACACTCCATACGTCACTGACATGCAGTTCAATCTTGATATCTAGCAAATCCTGCAAAATAAATTCAGCCAGAGAATGAAATTTAGATAACTCAAAAATAAACCAATATCCAACCTATTTCATAATGCCACATGAGTGTAAATTGGAACAAATTAAATGTTTTACAATTTTATTAAAATGCCAAAAATGAAAACAAAAACCTCCAGCATTTTTTCTTTCTAGATGCATAGCTTGTTAGTGGGCAGCTGAGTAATGGACTAGTTGAATTAGAAGCAAGGAGGTGCCCTTGATTATTTGTGACTATATACCCAACTTGATGACATTTTCTTCCTTCATTTCCCTTTTTCTTTGTTTATTTATTTATTTTGTTGCAATTTATCATTGACTTAGAAGTCTAGCTCCATTAAGAAGTTTCTCATTTTAGTAAGTATTTTTATTAAGACATGTAATTATTTCTTCAATACTTACTTTTCAAAATAGCCCAATAACCTATATGTGCTAAAATTTACTTTTCATACGGACTAAAATCTATTTTATTATTTTTATACATGGTTGGTTAAAATATGTTAAAATTATTTCTTTTAAAAAATTAAATTTCTTAATATTAGGAGACTAATTTTCGTAATATAAGGTTTCAAGGAGAACAGAACAAATTTTAAGCTAGCTTTAAATATACATTTGAAATTTATCATTAAATATCAATATAATCATGATTTGATCAAATTTTGGGAATATGATGTCCAAATATTTTCAAGTTTCTAAAAATTGGCTCGGGACTTCAAAAATTTCAAATTATTTTCAAATAAAATGCATGTTCAAACACAACTTTAAACACAATTTTAAACTATAAAAACTCAAATTTTCAAGTTTCAAATATTTACTCCAAAATCTATAGTCAAAAGAGAGTTCACACTCACCTACAGGCTACAACTGCCCTCTACCCAGCATCCATCCACAAAGTGTGTGCATACCCTGCATCCATCCGCAAAGTGTTTACATAAGTTATATTATTAGATGGTCACGGGTCCAACATTGTATTTTAATAATAATATAATGATGTAAGATTAAATTTTCAGTAAAAGGAGAGCATAACATTTTTATCAAATGCTTTAGTTACAAAATATTAAAAGAAAGTGCAAAAGCATTCAACTGTCAGTGAAAGCTATTATCCAAAACATATAAATCTCTATTCAAGTAAAACATATATAAATCAAGTATGCTAATGAACAATTCTGAAAAATGCTAAACCGTGTCTTAAAAAATACAAGTAGGAGCCACATAGAAATTTTCGTGTTTTTTAAACATGTATAGACATTAAGAAAGAAACAGTTTGATATTGAAATCAAAGTTCATCAGACCAGTGACACTGACTTAAAGAAATAAAGAACAAGAAATGAAGTTCTTCTTACTTGAGCTTATTCAAGCTTAGATAATGATCAAGAACTTGTTATGAAAACTTTTTACAAATATGAAATTAAAGAATTCAATTCACAAGTGAGATTTCTTTTTATGAACTGTAAATATTTTTACATAACAAACAATGTTCAGAAATCAATCTCCCTATAAGACTTCCTTGTTCAATTTTCATACTACTACTCTGCTTGTTCCAAAGGTGCACTCCATAAGTTTCACCACTAAGTTGAAGCAATTTGGATTCTATCCATCTTGAATGACTTCTTGTATTTGATTTCATGAAGAATCCGGGAATTCGAATCCAATCAATTGGATAAAATGATATTCGTGGTAAATTTCAACTGACTTTTTTGTGTAGAGGTCATCAATCTTTCTACCACTCTTGAAACCAAATATGGTCCATTTTGTCCCCACTTATTTCCATCAAAAGAGAAAGACAATTCCTCCATAAACTTGTAAAGAAGTGAATGCTTTTTATCAACCGAAAAAGCCTCTGAACTATTTGAAATAGATTAAAAATACTCTTTATTTATTTTTTGGCTAAAAAATATTCTTCTGTTTGATTTTTTGGCTCAAAAATACCCCTCAATTAATTTTTTGGCTCAAAAATACCGTTCTCTCTAACGGAATGCCACAAAATACGCCACGTGAATAAAAAAAGTCACTTGATCATTCCACGTCAACATATACAAATGAAAAATCACTCCATTTAATTTATCTAACCATCAACCCATTTTTTTTTTTAATTTAAAAGACTCAACCTCAATCATATTAAAAAAAATTCGGCCCAAGAGGAAAAAGATTGAAGAATTTGATTGCTTATTTTTCATGTGACGGGTTCAAATATTTCGCATTGATCAACACAAAGGATGAGAAAGCAATTAGGTCCTTAAATTGTTGATCCAAAAAAATTGAATTTTAATCGGGTCGATCCTAAAAAATTGTATCCTCAAATAGTTAATTCGATTTTCAAGAGCTCAGATTGCTACTGGATATCCATCTGAATTTGTCTAATGAGGAACCTAATTGTAGTGAGAGAAATGGTAATTCAGAAACAAAATTAGAATTTGGAGAGTGAAAGTTTACTGGCAATGTAGAACAACCACAAGTTGATGAGGTCAAGAATTGCTCGAGTGAGTCTCGTAACTTTGAAAATGTAAAATAATAAAATATAAGGCGGTCAAAGGGATGATATGAGGAAAAAAATTGAAGAATTGAATTTTGCCTCTTGATTCGGGCTTTTTGAATATGGATTGGATTGGATTGGATTTTTAAATAGAATAAAATGGGTTGATTGTTAGGTGGATTAAATGGAGTAATTTTTCACGTGTACGTTAACGTAGACAGATTAAGTGACTTTTTTATTTATCTACGTGTGTGTTTGGTGGCATTCCGTTAGAGAGAAGGATATTTTTGAGCCAAAAAAAATAATGGAGGAGTATTTTTGAGTCAATAAATTAACGGAGGGGTATTTTTGAGCCAAAAAAATAAACAGAAGGATATTTTTCAGCCAAAAAATAAACGACGGGTATTTTTAATCCATTTCAAATAGTTCAGGGATATTTTTGACCCTTTACCGTTTTATCAAAGATCAGTACTGCATTATTCAGTCTTTTCCAATTCCCATTTGCAGATATGGTTTGTGCACCAAGCGAATTCCTGAGTCTCGAAAAATTCTTCGGGATGATAAAATTCTTGTCAAGATAAACACCGCCAGACTTATACAGAACAACTAATTTAATCAAATAGGACAAATTCTGAGTCAATGGCATTTCACCAGGGTTTCTTTTACTATTCTTGAGGTCATCGAACCATGATTCAACTGGCATATTATTGAACAGAGAAGACAACTCTGGAGCCACATCAACAACCTTTTAGCCCAATTGAGTTAAAGGCATCAAGATTCTAGCCCCACGAGGGGTGTCCAAAGTTCACAAAAGAATTATCAAACAACTTTTTGGGTGGGACTTGAAGAAATTAAAGTCTCCAACACAAAAAATTTCCTTCTTCCAAAGAATTTGCAGGGGAAATCCACGTCATGAATAACTTAACTCTGCAATTTTTAGTATTAAAGAACTTGTTCACTCTACTATTGAATTATCTTGACAATCTTGTTGACTTCAATATGCTAAATTCAGGCAATTTTTTCTTGAACCATGAAATTCTTTGCTCTTCTGTAAGCATTTTCTGTATTGCGTTTAGAAATTCGTATTGTTTTTTAGGAATAGTTTTGTTGAACTTGACTTGAGTCTCATACCATCTAGAAAAGGAAAGACGTCAAACAACTTACTGTGATATCATTTGGATAAAACCCAATGACAACATCTTATCAAAAATGGTCATAGCTTCAATCATTCTTTCTTCTATGCAATGCACGAGCATGAGAATTCTGAAGCTGATTTTATCATAGAAAGACCCTCAGCTCTCCCTTTCTGTTGCAATCACATTTTCTTTGCTCAATTACAATTCCTGCAAAACTCATCAAACACAAGGTTGCATATAAATAGTTGGGGGGCAATATCATCCCTCAATGTTAACTGCCTCAATAATTTTCGAGCTTTATTTAGCCTATTCTCCTTGCTTAAGGCATTGATAATAAGAAAGGAGAAAATATATAAGTTCGGAGATAAATTTTGGATATTCATTTCATCACAAAAATTTAAACTATGTTCTAACTCTCCAGTCCGACAGTTCAGTGAGAGGAGTGTAGATAACAACATCAGGATAGTTACCAACAACACACATTCTGCCAAACAATTTTTTAGTGGAAAGTATGTCAGCTATCCTGCCAAAACCATTAATGAGAATGTTAAAAGTAATCAGATTTGGACAAATACCATAAGTAATCACCTCGTCAAACAGATTAATAGCCTCATCTATCCTGCTCAACTTGCAGTAACTAGAGATAAGAAAGGTATATGCCACAATATCAGGTGACAATCACAATATCAGGAGACAATCCATCTTAAAACTGAAGATTTCTTAACAAACTTCGCATGCGCTATCCACTCGACGAATAACACACAATCCATTGGTAACAATTAATTTCATCCATAGTCAACAACCTGAGAGCAGTTATCTAGATGTTTACTTTCAGCACATCTTGAGCTCATTGTTCATTGAACCAAGACAAACGTGATTCTGAGCAGAAGAGATAGGTACCAAATGACACGTAACAGATCGGAGTCGTCACGTTAGTAGCAAAATCATTATGGTGTACTTTCTTATGTGAAAATAATCATCGATCACAAGAAAGCAGGCATAATACATCACAATGGGTATATGTAATATGAAACTGGAGCAATCTATTTCATAAATTACAAAAGGGTTACATATATGTTTTTCTTTTTCTATATTACCGTCTGATGTTGCCACACACTATTGAGAGTGGACAGCTAGCACAATAAACAACCACAGTATTTAAAAACATAATTTGATTGTCAATAGGTGTGAGACAGAATAAAAGACATAACAAAAACGGTCACCATTATATCACCTATTTTAGTCGGTAGAGACGATTCTCGTATGGTAAGGGCAGTTTGTTTTGGGAGTTTTGTTTTGCACCAAGATGAAGTTGATTCCTGAGGGACAGTAACAACTGAATTTTGAAGAAGGTTATGCTTCGCGGAAGCTTTTTTTTCACATGCCACGCTAGTAACAGTTCTTCTCTTCTATCAACAGATATGCGATTATATGTATCACAAAGCTTAAGTTGCGCCATAGCTTTTAAATTTTTTGTGTATGAATATTTTTTTAATTCATTTGAATCCATTAGTCCTGCACATTTGAAATTTCTGAATTTTTTTCCCTGTAGGTATTTACAGCCCAAGTCGACAATGAAATATTTAAGGAAGTACAGAAATTATATTCAATAGGTTCCTACCCAAATTATTTAGTTTGTCGCAGGATCAAATAATTTACTGACAAAGAGTAGGAACAAATTATTAATAACAACAATTAGGAAAAGCAAAAATAAAAAATTTCATGAACTAAAGCAGAAAAGACATTGATTAATGCAAAGTCCATTTCTTTGAGGAATTTTCACATACACCTAGATGTCAAAGTAGACACTAAAATTTTTTGTCCATCAAATTGAGACTATCAAGCAAAAATAAAATATACAAGATGATATCAACTCAGAGAAATTGTTGAAACAGAAAATCATTAGCTGAAATTTTTCACAATTCAAAACTAACCTTACAATCGTAGAAGCACAGAGATGAATGATAAAGAAAGTTGAGAGTTGGGAAACAGAGGTGATTAGATCGAACCAATATACGTGGAAGAAGGTTAGACATTTATCTAAATTTGATATGATGAAATTTCCCTCAGCTATGCCAGACATGTTGACCTCCTGCCTGATTGAGGTGCTTAGTCTAAAATTTAGCTGTTCGGATGTGCTGAATACCTATAATCGGACTATCATGGTTCTCCCACTCTTTTCTCCCAAAGACACATCGTCATCTGGTCGACTCTTTCAGAAAATCCCCTACGACCCACTCCTTAACGGGTATGTTTCTTAAATTCTCTGCTCTAGATCTATTCTCAACGGATCTTCAATTACATATTTCATAATCAAGATAATCAAATAATGAAAAGTGAATATAAATACATTTTTTCAGATGAGTAAATCAAAGGAAATTAAGAACATCCAAGTACAGAGAATTTGTTCCTCTTGAACCTTTTGAGCAAAGTTAGAGGCAGAGGTGATTAACTCTTTACACGTGCATATAAAGTGATGTTAGCCAATAAAATTGAGTGACACAAAGCAACATACTGAAGGCTCTCTTTGTACAATTTAGACTGTAGTTTGTACTACCATCAAGTGTGGTGTTAGTCCTAGGCTTATTGCCTTATATATAAGGGTAATATGAATAATCTTGAAATAATATTTTTTTACTTATTTAACGTAGCTAAAGAATAAGTAACGATGTATTTGGTACGAGGGAAAATACCTTTTATTAAAAATATATATAAAAAATATTTGTCTGACAAAATATTTCTTAAAATACTTTTTTTTTTCTTATATATCAGTTATTTATTAGATAAACAAACAAAAATATTATATCAAAATTATTTGTATATAATCTAAAATATACTTCCTTGGTGAGGTGGGGTATGATCATTTTGTTAAGGTTTTTGTCCTGATTTTCTTACCAAATTTAAGTTGTATTTTTCTTAGAAGGAAAATAAAAGTAATACCATAATTACTTTTACTTTTCCTGAAAGAAAAATATAAAATTTTTTCATATTTGACAAACCTCTTTCTTGGAGGAAAGGTTTTGAAACTTTATAAATAGAAGACCCCCTTCTCATACCATAACACAAGAACATCCACAATGTAGTCGTTAAAAGTGTCTGGTTTAGGGGGAGATTTCTCCCATAGATTTATGTTTTTTCAAATATTAGTTTTTACTATGTAAGTCATTCGACCAAATATATCAATAATATGTCTTTTTAGTATATTTTTATTTGTCATCTGAATTATCATCGTCTTGGTTTATAAATTTTAAGCTTTCTCATGATGCCATCTCGATTTTGAACCCAACAAGTGGTATCAGAGCCTATGGTTCAATGATTTGATGGTTCAAATTGAGGACATGTTAAGAAAAAAGTTGCAACCAATTTGATAATAATGAAGATATATGTTCAAAAGCTACATATGGAGATGATTTATCAATCATATTTTCAACAATTCTGCTATTACATATTTTAAAATAAAGCTCACTTTAACCCTGCAAAGTAAAAGGGCTCCAATATTTTTAACCCGAAAAAGGTTGATATATTTTAACTCAAAGAGGCTCAATTTTAAAGCATGTTAAACAACAGTGATATATGAAGAATATGTGAAGAACGAAGATTATGCACAAGAAGAAGGAGGATCAAGAATATTTTGAAGAAAATCAAGCAAAAAAGGGGAGATTTGTTAGGATTTTTGCCCTGATTTTCTTACCAGATTTAAGTTTAACTTTTTTTAGAAGAAAAATAAAAGTAATACCATAATTACTTTTACTTTTCCTAAAAGAAAAATATAAAACTTTTCCATATTTGACAAACTTCTTTCTTGGAGAAGAGATTTTGAAACTCTATAAATAGAAGACCCCCTTCTCATATCATAACACAAGAGCATCCACAGTGTAGTCATTAAAAGTGTCTGGTTTAGGGAGAGATTTCTTCTGTAGATTTATGTTTTTTCAAATATTAGTTTTTAATATGTAAGTCATTCGACGGAATATATCAATAATATGTCTTTTTAGTATATTTTTAGTTGTCATCTGAATTATCACCGTCTTGGTTTGTAAATTTTAAGTTTTCGCATGACGCCCTCTCGATTTCAAACCCAAGTTAATCTATATTATTAGACAGTATTAAAATATTTTTTTGCCTATTAAACAAGTCCTAAGAAAACACATTTTCTAGGAAATCTTTTCTTTACTATCAAACGCACCCTCTGTCTTATTAATTTTCTACATCTGCTGATGACTGAAATTGATCGTACTTTATTTTCCAATATTCGGTTCTAGATCCCTTTCTTATTCTGGCCATCACACTTCGTCAATCTAGTTAGGAGTTAGAATTTCGATCAAAGAGGTTCAGAATATATAAAGTAAAATACATCTGAAAATAATTAAGAAGATTCAATATTTTTTATATACACATTCAAAAAATTAGTTTTAAATATATATAATGTGATTTTAATGAAGAAGATCCGAAGAAAACCTCTTTGATACCTTGGCTCCACCCCTTCTCATTCACAAACTACAAATCGAGAAAATAATATAAAATAAGAAAAAATTACTTAAAACTATAATTTCACTTTCTATTATTACATAATATTTCAAATTTCAAAATTAATTACATATATCTCATTTTTACAATTTCTCTCTATAATTCAATACTACCTCCCCATGTATATACTTTTTTGCCTTAGAAAGTGCCTAAAATTAAGAAATCTCAGCGAGAAAAAATTACTTAATATATCATTTTGAATTGGTATTTGTTTTCTAATATATCTCTATTTTCTTATCTAATAAAGTGTAGAGATTTCACCAAGGTACTTCCCTTTATGCAGGCGGCAACGGCTTTGCTTCGCCATGATTGGTGGTGACAACTCCATTTCACTACTATTAGCAATCCGCAGTACAACTGGAGATGTTCCTTTTGTGACAGTGTTCAAATCAATTGCTAATGGTCAATGGGCTAATACTGTTTTGTTATCGAATAAAGTAGCATTAATGTGTGAGAATATGATGAGGTTTTTCGACAAAGGCTCACCATAACAAGATTTTTTTTGGATCGCTGATGGTGATATCATTCTTGTTGAAAGAAAAGAATAAAAGATATGTATATGTATGAAATTTGACATTGCTGAGAGTTTTTATGTCACACCATATACATATGTATGAAATTTGTTGTTACTTCATCCCATATACATAATATTATTATGTATATTAACCCATATATTTTAAATTTGTTATGTGTATGTGGTGAAATAATCACTAATGGACTATTTATTTCAGAACATATACATTACAAAATTATATATATGTTATGCATTAACAGTATTATACATAGCACAATTATGTATATAAACCCATATGCATAATTCTTTTATGCATATATTTTGAAACAGATACTGTTGAACTGTTATATTTTCAGGACATATACATTACAGAGTTATGTATATGATATGCATAACAGTGTTATACGTAACATAGTTATGTATATGGTTCTGTTAAATAAGCTGAGGTGTGTTTATTTCAGCTTATATACATAGTATTGTTATACATATGAAAGAATTTTAGGCATGAATATTAAACATTATTTTATATTTTCAAGTTTTGAAATTTTTTTGTTTAAGTTTTATTGCATATTAAATTAATATTGGTTTGCAATGTATATTATTACAGGGGATGCAATTCGAATGCAATTGTCGAAATCAATCTGAGATTTCTCAATCTCTAATTTTAATCGTTGAAATTAATTTGGTGTTTCAAAATTTTAAAATTGAAAAACTGTTACTAAATTTAAGAGATCCATTAATCACAATTCCATAAATATAGCGTAAATCGTGTTATGTATTTAAGGAAGATATTTTTTAACTATAATTAAATCAGTTAGTTCAGATACATAAGTAGTAATGTATATGGTCGACAACTTACGTATAAAAATAGGGAGAAAAATTTAATTAAAAAAAAGAAAGAGAAGATAATTATATTTCAAAATATTAGGATTTATGTTATTTATCCATAAAATAATCACTTACAGTTTTGATAAAACAGAATGCTACAATTAGAAGTCTCTTGTATTTTAAATTATGATTTCTTAGCATAACCCAACAAATTAAAATATGATCCGAAGAAGATAGAGTATATCCAGACTTTATTTCTATCATAAGAGGTATAAAGATTGTTTGTGAAAGACCCTAGTCAAGAGAAAAGAATAACATGAATACACAAGTCATGTTAACATACTATAAAAATCATGCTAAAATATATTTTTTTAAAAAAACATAACTAAGACAAAGTAACATAATTGAAGTGAAAAAAATAACATTACTACATATTATACGGGAGGATGATGAATTTTCGTCGTCCTCACAGCCCAAAACAATCCAAAATTCTAGCACTAAATGTGGGTTCCACAAATAAAAACATTCATGTACTTATCAAAAATTTGAATCACTAATTAATAATTTCATGTTGTACCCACATGTGGAAACACTACAACTGTCATTAGCCAAATAAATTAGTAATATGTTTTCCTTATATCATTTTATGTAACACTCTTTAATTTCACACAGTATTTTAAAAAAAATTAAATTTATAATATTGAATATTTTTGTGGTTACAAATTATTTTAATTTTAAAATTAATTTTTTTAACTATTACTTTTACTACAATTTTTTACTATATATAAATGAGAACACAAAAGATTCGTCGTCCTCACAAATTTATACTATACAATATTCTTTTGATAACATCAAATCATCAAGGTACACATGGCTATCATTTTCTTCTTAATTTTAGCTTTTATGCTCATTTTGTTTTCTTAGTCCATTCGAATTCTATAATTAGTTGTATATTAATGTTGTGAATTGGTTTTAATAATTTTCTTTTTTTTTTTGGTATGTTCTTATTTTTTTGGGTTCATATCCTAATATACATTATCTATTTTAATTTATTTGGCCTATTTAATATGACATGAAATTTTAAAAATTAAAAGAGAATTTTAAATTTTGTGATCATAAATTAAAGATATATCAAATGTATTAAAATGTCTTTTAATCTTGTGGTATAAATATGTCATGTAAATAGTTGGAATTAAGAAGTTGATAAAAAGGAAAGAATTTTTTTTTTAAACGAACTAAAAGGAAAGGTAGTTCCAACAAAATGAAATGGGAGAGTAAGAAAACCTTAATAGCTTGGTTGGACATATGAACTCTCACCTTGTTGGTGAGAATTTTATTCCCCGCAGTTTAATCTCCTACCCTATTTTTTTTTTTTAAATGAGAAAGTAATAAATAATCTTTTACATAATCAAGACGGTATTAATAGTTTTTTTTTTGTTGTATTTAGATAAGTCGACTTTTACATAATCAAGAAATTATATTAAATTGATATTAGTTAATCAAGGGTAATATAGTAAAAATACTTCTTACTTTTACTGGAAAAACTAAATTACAAAGAGTGTGCACAAGCTAAAAACATCATAAAATATGAATTAGAGGAAATATTAGATTACTCCCTACATTATTTATTGGATAATAAAGTAAAAATACTTCTTATTTTCTACACATAAATTTAAAGAGATACATATTAAATGTGCCCCTAAATTATTTTAACAACAGAGTAAGAAAATAGATACAAATTTTATCTTTTTAAATTAAAATACTATAATTATATATCTAAAATTTGGGCCTCGGCATAGCACGGGTCTCATGAAAACTAGTTACTATTATTTATAAGTGAGGAAGGCCAAATTTGATCGTCCTCACATTAATATTATAATATTAAACTTACTATTATGTAGTACAAATTATGGGCGTATTCTTAATTTGCATTTACTTTTTTTCTTTAATTTATTTTAAAATGAATATCTCTAATTGGTGTATTGTATTGATATTTTACATAATTTTTATTATCTTTTCTTGTTCCTCCACCATTTTCATTCATATTCGATTACAATTTTTACTTTGTGCATTTCTCTGTACGTGTTTTTTTTATTGTGATTTTATTTTTAAATAAATATATGTTTAAATTTTCAAGAGTACTTTGATCATAAATTTTTAATATACCTATGGATTTAAATATAGTAATTAGTGTCAATTTAAAAAGAGATAAAATTTATTAGATGTAACTTGGTAAAGTAATCTTTAATTTTCTAGAAATGAAAAGTTTATTAAGGCTGTGACCAAGTCAAAATGAGTACTTATTAGGAATGTTGGGACATATATACTTAAATTTTCAAGAGTACTTTGATCATAATTTTTTTAATATGCCTCTGAATTTAAATGTAGTAATTAGTGTAAATTTAGAAAGAGATAAAATTTAATCAGATGTAAGTTGGTAAAATAATCTTTAATTTTTTAGAAGTGAAAAGTTTATTTAAGGCTCTGCCCAAATCAAAAGGAGCACTTATTGGGAATGATGAGAATAAAATTTCTTTTGATTAAGAATATATTTTATTAATGATATTTTAAAATACTAATTTAATTATGATTACTTATATAGTTATTTAATACTAAGAATAATATGAATAAAACAAGTATTATAGTACTCTCTCAATTTGTTAAAATTGACTAGTAGAATGAAACATCTATTTTTGATATATCAACCAAATAAAATGAAACATGCGGAGTGCTCTCTCCATTTCAATTTGTGTATTTGGTTTTAATTTGAAACGGACAAAAAAGTAATGAAAATTTTTAAATATACAAAAATGTTCTTTAATTTTGTGATTTTAAACATATTATATTAGAGTTAAAATTAAAGAATTATCAAAAAAAGATTCTTTCTAAAAGTGCCAAAAAGGATATTAAGATAATTAAATTTATCTTTATTTAGACGAATAAACTTCTACACAATTAAGAAATTAATATAAATTGATATTAAATAAGTGTGGGTAATTTTGGTGGAAAAACATCTTACTTTCTTACGGTAATTGATTTCTTAAGGGTTATTTCTAATCTAAAATATCATATACTATGGACTAGAAGGAGTATCGATTACCCTTTGAATTATTTGAAATTATATAATTTTTTGATAAATTTAGGCAACTTTGAAACCACATTTCATTTTAATGCTTAAGCATTTACTATATTTTACTAATTACTCTCATTCATTTTAATTTATTTGATACTTTTCATTTTTTGAAATTCATTTTAATTAGTTTTTGAAGCTAAATTAATTTGGATCAACTTAATATTTTTTTTTATATATTTAGGCATAACCTATATATACATAAACTAAATTAATTTTTTAGATTTAATTAACGAGTTTAGTAAATCTTTTTAACGCTAAGTTTAAATCACCATATTTAATTAGCATAAAATTTTTTGTCCACAATATTATATATGTTTTATTAATTATGTAGTAATAAAATATAATATAAATTAAATTTTTTAATTAAAATATTATTATTTTTATATTTAGAGTTTGGACACTGACTTAGCACGAGCTACTAATAACTAGTATAATAATAGACATCAAAGGATATGAAACTCCCTCAATAATAAAATAACTACTATTAAGGAAAGATAAGCGAAACAATACTATATTACTTACTAATCTTCCATACGAGAAAAAATTATCTCCTGTAAGAATATAAAAATATTTCTTATTATTTATTCTAATTTCTCCCGATTTTGTACATCCTAACATAAAAATTTTCTGCAAAATGAATCATGCAACTAAAAGAATATTTGTTATAGGCCATAAAACCGATGTCGTCATCTTTTTCAAGTGACTTCAATAATCTAGACAAAAATTCATATCCTGGTCAAGTTTCACCAAACTGTGCCCAATGTTCTCCACTTTTATTCAACCCAACAATTAAATTTTGTTATTAAATACTTCTAGAGGTCTACCCAATAATTGGTCATTATTGAAAAATTTTAAATTAGTCCAATAGGAATGATAATAAGGAAAATGATGGAAGTTAGATTAAGATTATTCATTTCTTTCGTGATACAACCTAAGATCAGGAAATAAGACAAATAGTTACGGCAGGAAAAAGGAAAATGTTTTCATGTTTTCAAACAATAGTTGGCAACAAACAACTTTATCACTACACAGCTTCCACTATAGGCCAGTGAATATTGTATTTAGCAACTAGGATAAACTGCATGTGTTGTCATTTTCCAAATTTAAATAGATATATTTTGAAAAGAGGATAAGGGGAAAAAAAAAAGGAAAATAGCTAAATATTCGAGTTCTCAGGATTTCAGCTTAGACAAATTGCTTGCTTGGCCAAATTTGTATAAGGTCAAAAGTAAGATATTTGATGTAAGTTTTAAGAGAAAATAGATACCCATTTGGTCAGATACTATAAGCAGTTTTTATCGGGAAAGATAAGGCAGTAACAGAGTACGCAACGGGGTAGGAGCAGAAGAAAGATAAGGCACCAACAAAGTATGTGACGGGGATAGGAGAATATCCAAGTCTAATTTTTTTCTTTCAATTTGAACCAAGAGAAGGTAAACAAATGCAAGTGTAATGATAATAAGGTAGCAAGTGTATCAACCAAAAGAATATGACAAGAACAAAATAAAATCAATCGAGATACCAAAATTTACATGGAAAATTCTTCAATGTGAAGAGTAAAAAAAATTATGGGACCAAAATCTTCACTATAATCACCACGAGTTACAATAATATCCTCCAAAGTGGCCACCAAAGCAGTGTCAAACAACGAGCAGCAATATATAGAGCACAACGCCCAAAACTATAGAAGTAAAGGAGAAAAAGAACAGAAAAATACAGCTACTGTTCACGGATACAAAACTTGAGCTACGGGGCACGAAATTCAATTCTGTCAGATCCTAATCAAAGATTAAGCTGAGAGAAGCAATTTGTCCAAAACTATGCTCAATCGGATAAGATACGAAGCGAAAATAGCAATTTGAAATTGACTATTTACTATTTAGGACCGAAATTAGGTACAAAAATCTGCACTCTTCTCTCCATATTTGGCTGCTGAAAACTCTTTTGTGGATGTGGAAATAAGACCTAAAAAAGCCTTATATATGCCCCATAGTAACAGGCATATGAACAAAAGTGGGTTGGTCCAAATTGGACTTTATTTCTCCACATAGGAAGAAAAAAAGACCCATAACCTAATAATTCTCCTCCTTATGATTATATGGAGTAGAACACCATCTCAGCGATTGTACATCAATCTTCAAACTTTCCTCTTTGCAATGCTTTAGTCCTAATGTCAAAATTATTATTATATGTATGAATCTTCCCAAGTTCAAGCAACTTAGAATTCAACACATCTCAAATCCAATGGTATCTTATATCAATGTGCTTAGACCAACAATGAAATGCAGAATTCTTTCCAATATGTATATTATATCGACTGTCCAAATAAAGTATATATCTCTTTTTCATACAACCAAATTTCCCCAAGAACCTCTTCATCCAGAGAAATTCTTTACAAGCTTCAACGACAATAATAAACTCAGCTTCTGTAGTAGATAGAGCAACACATTTTTGCAACTTAGATTGTCAATACACAGCTCCCCTACAAAAGTAACCATACACTCTGAAGTAGACTAGCGAGTATCAACATCACCTGCCATGTATGAAATACTATAACCACAAAGATAGGTTTCTCTATATCAAAACACAAACTCAGACTAGAAATTCCACAAAGATAATCCACTTCACAACATTTCAATGTTCTCTTCTTGGATTAGAAAGAAAATGACTAACCATACCAACAACATGAACAATATCTTGTCTTGTACAAACCATTGCATGCAAAAACTACTAACAACTGATGAATAAGAAACTTTCTTCATATCTTTGTCACGATCCAAATTTTGAGTCATGATGTTGATAACGCTCAAGTTACACGTCAATTTAGTACAAGGCGGTTGTTGTCAATATATTTATCCAATTAGGAGTCGGGGTCGAATCTACGAGGAACAATATGAGTGGCGATTGAATAACTTCAAAATGATAGCTACTAGCTAAGTTCAAACCTATGGTACAAAATAGTTTGGGGGATTTTCAATCTTTTCGAATGTGAACGCAATTCTTGGGCTTCTAAGGGACTAATTCGAGACTAAGAATAGATTAGAGGGTAATAAATAAGGAATGGATCTTGGGGTTATGCTTTCTTAGGGAAAAATTAGTATGCGTAGATACATGAAAGTAACATCCAATTCAAGTTAATGCATGAGAGGGGAGGCTAGGTTAGAGAGTTTCGATGTTAGTTTTTCAACAAAACATTAAAAATATCACCCATGGATTCTTTTGAATACCTCATGGGTGTTGCCAACAATTTCACCCAAAACCTCAATTGTCATCCCTATTTTTAGGATGATGCCCAAGGTATAGTCATCCTCAAAATCACCCTTATGTCTAAGATAGTGAAAATTAGTGAACTATGCCTATAAATTGTCTACTATTGCCTAGGTTCCCACATTCCTCTTTTAAGGATGAGGTGGGTTCCAAAAGTTCACCCGAACCCTTCTTTCAATGATGGTTTGAGCTTTCAAGAGCTTGAGATTTTCATCCATCAAATTCATTTGGGTATTTGGGGTTTTCATCCACAAATCCCAACCAATTTAACCAAGCAATAGTATAACCCATCAACATTAACTAAGAATTTGAGCTACAATTATAACCTACACACACTTGTACCCTAATCAAGTATAACCCCAAGAGGTAGATCTAGCAAATCATAAAGATAATGAACCCAAATAGACCAAGATTTCCATTAAAGTTATTCATGAAAAATAAAAATAGGACAAACCATACTTCAAACTCAAATGAATCTTCAATGAAAAAAGCCAAATCTACACTTTGGAGTTCCTTTAATTAATTATTACCTCAAATTAGTACAAATGTAAGCTCCAAGCTCCAAGTGATTACAAACCCTCAACTAAACTAAGGATGGATAGTGTCTAGAAAAAAATGGTGAAAATAAGCTAAAATCTCCTATTTAAGCCCCAATTCCACATTTGCCCAATATTACAAAAATGCCACCTTTCTCTTGATCTGCTTAAGTAGATGAAGAGCAGGTGGAAAGCAGATGGAGAGCAGGTGAAAAGTGGATGCAAAGCAGATGACCATTTACTTTCACATTTGTAACGCTCTAAATATGGCACCCGAAATGCTACACGGTGCTCATGATCCCGAAGGACCACAAGCTAACCCATGAGTGATATCTGTACTTGTATACTGCATAATATATTGTATGATTGTGGAAAAATAAACTGAAAGGACATAAGGTTCAAGACTGTAACATAACTGATAAAGATATAACATTTGAATGGGGTATGAAATACCCAAAACAAAACTGAAATAACATGATAGTTTGGAAAGCCTCTAACTGACTGAACTGTCTGAATGAGGAGTTGATGGGACATGTCCCTAACTAAATCCAACTAATAAATTACTTAATGAGATAATAAATAAATGATTATGTCCTCGAGAGATAAGGACTCACTACTAACTCTGACTGCTGAGACTGGAATGCTACTGATGCTCTGGAGCTCGTGCTTCTGAACCTATGGTATAAGATACCATAGTGAAAATATGTTAGTACTTTGAATGTACTGGTATGCATGAAAGGTATGCTGAATGCATGGGGTTCATATGCATGAACAATACTGGATAACTAACTAATATGAACGTAAGAATACAGTCATGAATATGTAATAACTATATCTGAGATCGTGATAACATGAATTTACTAATAATTAACATGTCTGATAACTGAACTCTAATGACTAATATAATTGATGACATGAGTGACTAGATTTGACAGTCCTGAATCTGATGGAACTAGATAAGTTTCGTACTGTATCTGAGTTGACTGTATCTGACAGTCCTGAATTCTGTAGAACTATCTGAGTTCTATTACTCAGAATAAATTACTGTATCTGACAATCCTGATTCTGTAACTAAAATTATGGGAGGTAGTTATCTAATCAATATGCCCCAAATACGCTATTATGGCTGAGTTGGGGTCCAATCTGTAACCCTAATTGGAAGGGTGTCAATACCGCTCCACTGGTAAGGACGAGCTGTGAGTGACCCTCATCTGAGAGTGTCCCCAAAAGTGAACGGTGGGGCCCTCATCTGACAGTGCTTATCCACCTCATCAACTCTCATTTGAAAGTATTGATGTCTCAACCTATGCTGGTTACATAGTTCTGGAATGCAAGGATGACTTCTAAGAATCACACCCTTATCTGACAGTGTGTGTTTCCATCCTTGGGTTCACTCGGTGCTAATTCCTACTTCCATCTGAATAGAAACTGAGCATGGATTACTGAATGAATTAACTAAATTCCATTGACTAACGGAATAGTACTGAGATTACTGAATTACTGAGATTTTTTGAGTCATATGACTTACTGAGTTCTATAGATCGTGGCTTGACTGAGGATATCGTGAAACATTGTCACTGACTCTAGGCACAAAACTATATTTTTCGGGTACAAGTACCCTCAGGACTCGATAGAAGAAAAATGAAAAGGCATGATATTCTTGAATGCATAACCAATCATCAATAATCCATAATACAATAATTGGAGATATTTCATGGGCATTTGGTTATCATAGCTTGGTACATGAATAAGATAACATGTATATATAACATAATTTCATAAGGCTAACTTAAGAGCAATCCAACTAACAAATTTCAATACATAAGAATAACATGAAAGTTCTTTTGGATCACAATTTAGCTATAGTGCATAATTTTTATCTTCCTAGGCATTTCATCAAACACCTTGCATGCACCCATAGGGCATAGGCTTAATCATCAAATTAACACATTTTGAATAACTCAATTTATGGATTTCACTCACTTTTTAATGTAGTTTCATGAAAAATATATAAATATTCCAACTTGGGAATCATATAACAAGATAAACATGGTTACAATCAACCCAAAACATAAATATCATGATTTGAAATTTGAAATAGGGTTCTTAAGCTTTATGGATGAAATGAATCCATAAATCAACACAACACATACCTTAGTTTTTGTTTTATGAAGATTGATGGAGAGACTTTCTTGAAATTGAATCCCCAATTGAAACCCTAGCTTGTTCTTGAGAGAAAATTAAGAGAAACTAGTTTATTTTGGGTTCCAAAATAGTTGAATCTCGTGTTAAAGAGCTTAAATAAAGGTGAGAAATTGACCTTTTTAACCTTGGATACGTCTTTTAAATTTCAGTAAATTTTTTTCGAATTGGATCCCTGACGCAACGCGGTGCTATCACGCCGTGTCACTGGAATTTGACAACTGGAAAATTGAGGGATGGCACGATGCAGAGCCATCGCGTTGCCACTTCATTTGTGACTTGGAAGTTTGGTGCAACGCACCACTATCACGGACCCCTACTGAAATTTGACAATTTCCATTTTCTCCTGTGGCGCGGTGCGCCACTGACTAATATGACGCTATTTTATGATGGAAACTTGAAATAGTCATAACTTCTTACTCGGTTATCGGATTTAGGCAAATTTTATATCGATGAAAATATTATTGAATTTCTCACATGAAAAAAAGTGAAAATCTTGAAAATTCCTCATGGAATAAACATCATTCAATTTAGAAGCTAACATTTGACATTCTTGGGACAAAAAATATTTAGTTAGGAAACTTCGGGGTATTACAATATTTGACCACCTTTTGACTTGAAAGATTTGATCATCTTTCCTTTTCAACTTTTCCTATACAAATGAGCATTAAGTATGAGATAAATATCAAATCAACAAAAATAAATGGAAAAAAAATATAATTTAGGCTTAAAAGGTACTAGAAAGTCGTCAAATGATGGCTTATTACACCCCCAAACTTAAACTATTGCTTTTCCTCAAACAATAAAAAACAATGAAAAGAGATAAGGGTATTTAACTCAAATCCACTCAAGAGAAAACTATACTAAAGGGATAAGCTAACAAAGCTCTACAAAGACTTTTCAAACATGTCATGGCAACAAATAAATCAAAATCTTTTAATAAGCATTTCTGAAGCAAGGATGCAAGTTTGTATCAAATAAATCTTCCAAATCAACAAAAGCACCTTAATAGGAAACACAAACTTTTAAAGAATTTTCTCAATTTTCACAATGCAACTTACTTCACCCATTTACCCAAACCGAGAGTAAGACTTCACCCTTTCTCCAATGTATTAATGCAGCTCACAAGCAAGAGTTAGCTTTACAAAAGGCATTGAAATTTATAAAGGATCTCAAATAATGAAAGAATTCATACTCACTCAAAGAAATTCAAGTACAATGAGTAGAACCATAGGCTTGCCCTTTGTGTTTTTTGACACTAATGTAGACTTATCTAGTTTGGAATCATGAAGGTCTTGTGGGTCAAGATGAAGGTTAAAGGTGCGGGAAGGAATATCAATGGATCAAGTGACTAAAATACCCCCTTCAATGCAATTTCTCAACCCTTTCCATCCCCAAAATTTTCAAACACTCACCTTATTCTCCTTCCAATTATTTTTCATACTTCCCTTTTTTTTTCATTTACAAAACAATTCACAGCCTTCATTTTTTTTTTCATTTCTTTGACTTTTTCAAGAGACTTTCTAACTTTAAGCCTTTCTTCGCCCTTTATTCACCAAATTTCTCTTCAAGTTCTATGGGCTAGGCTATTCAACTTTATTATTAAGCACATCTCTTGTCTTTTAAGTACATGAGTTGACAACCTTACATACGTCTTTCTTGGCTCATCTTAGCACATCACATTCATTCCCCCAAACTTAGGCTTTTGCCTATATTTTATTTCTTAAAATCATGCAATGCATCAAAGGAGGTTAAGTGTCAAAAGTAAGATTTAAAAAAGGGCTAAAGTGTTTTAGCAAGGTTATCATTAGACAAAGAAAGAAAAATGGGTAAAAAGGCTCAAAGGGGTTAACTAGGGAAAAATGTTAAGGTGGAAATTTGGCTATGTGACGGGTAAAAATTGGCCTCGGTCATTCTCCAAACCAAGCTTGTCTAGGATTTCGCTTTGAACACACTCGGGGCAAGTTCTAGACTACATATATGTACAAGAATTATACAAAAATCTCACCACACATGGCATCATTCTTATAGAGAAAAAAGTTAGTCTCCCAACCAATTTGAGCAATTTGAGCTTAATAAGTTACTCCGAGTCGAGGACTCATCCTTGTAAAGAGAAAGCCAAAAATTAAATTTAATGGTCTCACTTAAAAGAAAGCTCAAAAACATCCTTGATCTTTTTTTTTTCAAAAATAAAACTATATTTTTTGTTTTTCAAAATCATTTTATTTCTTAATGACATTTTGAAAGTATTTTGAACTTTGGCTTCTTTCTAAACAATTAAAGAAAAACTTGGGTGAATGCAAGGCAATATTATCATTACACTTCATGTGATTCTTCCCTCACAACTTCACACATCGCCCATTTAGATCCTAAAATACTCATAACACCAATAGAAAAACAAATGACTCTATACCCTTAAGAATGGAGTCACCCAATCTATCATCTCTCTTACCATGGGCGCAACATTCCTCAGTAATTTCAATCAAAGACCTTCGGTTATTCCACATTCAAGACCAATTTGGATCAAAGCTATGGTCCAAAAATGATCACATAATGCCATAAGAAAGTTCACATTAACCTATATAAGTATATAAGACATTTCTCTCTTATTGACATTTTAACAAACATGTGGTGTGTATGAAAAGTAAGAGCTTGAATAGATAGAATAACAACACATGTGAACAAATCCAATGCATCAATTCATCACCAAATACACCACTTGTAATCATACTAACCAAATTAAATCATCCACCACTCAATTAAGCAAATAAATCTTAAGTGGGTGTTTCACCAAACACATGGTTTGCACTAGTGTATAAAAGCAAGAATTTTTCAATTTAGCATTTGAGACAAGGCACTCATTCAAAAATCTTCATCCCAACAACCACATTCTACCAAATTAAGATCAAATAAATTAAATTCAAACCAAAAGAAACCATGAAGTGTGGTCTTCATTCATATTTTAAAGATCATACCTTGTAAGCTTACTAAAGAGAGAAAAGTGATGAAAAGAAAGTCCAATATACTTATCCGGGGTTTCATTCTTGAAGTACTTATTCCAGCGTGCTATCACCTATAAACACCCAAAAATAATCTAAAAAATGAATTAGAAATATTAGAAAACATCAAAAAAATTTCCTTGGGTTGTCTCCCAAGAAGTTCCTTAGTTAAAGTCGCGGCACGACATCTTTTGCCTATTAAATTTATGTCTCTATTTGGAAGACTTGAAACGGCGGCCCAACTTTAGATCAATACATCTTTGAGGCATTTTGGGCAAAGCTGAGGACATAATGAAACATTTTCTATCTCGCCACTTTGAAGATTTAAACCTTTTAATCCAACTTTACATCAAACTTTCTAATAGGCTCGTTGGGTATTGGCGAGAGCATTAAAAATTTACTTGTTACACACCGAATTTTGCATTTACTAGCCTTCAAGTGAGGGGCTTCATTTTGCCCTTTTGGAATGAAAAACTCCAAAATTTAGGAATTTTCCTCCTCATCTCCAAAATTTATCATTTGCTTGGGTGGTTTGACTTTCATCACATCCGCCAAGCATAATGTTGAAAAGTGGTTAGAGTGAGGTTTTCTCCCTAATTTTAGAGTTGCATCCTTCTCGACATCATCACCCCGAATTGGGATAGAGTCTTGATAAGAGATGTGCTTGGTTTCTTCTTTTGACTCTAGCACTATTTCCTTAATCTTGGCATCATCCCTCATGGTTGGTTCGGTTAGTTGGAAAATCACCGAGGGTTTCTCAATATCAAGCTTATTTAGAAGAGTGGGCATGGTTGTGGTATTTGAATGCTTGACCTCCATATCCATATCTTCTATCCTTTTTCTTTTCTCGTTATATGCCCTCATATCTTGATGCATATCACGTATGTTATCTCCCGTTGATCCCAAATAATCCAAGATTAGTTGAAGCATACCTTCAATGCCACTTTTTCCGATTCTCCGTTCTTCCTTTTATTAACCATAGGACCTATCAAAATCATAAGATGAATTAGCAATAGGGTTAGCATAATGGGGGTAGGGGGCATTTGGAAAATCACTACAATGTCCATCTCGACCACCACACAAAGAACAACCATACTCCCTATAAGATCGAGATGGTGCACACATCTCTCTCCGGGGAGCATATCTACAATCTTGTCAAAAGTGGGGTCCATTACAATATGTACATAGACCATCAAGATAGAATTTACAACCACCAAAATCATAGTAGCCCTGAGATATCATAGTAACATGTAAACAAGAAATAAAAAAATCTAAGTAACACAAGAAGTAAAAGAAAATCACAAACAAATTTTTACAAGTTTGAGTTAAAACAAGTAATCTAAAATTTCAAACTAACTCAATACACCGCATTATTCCCCGGCAACAACGCCATTTTTGATAATGCTCAACTTACACGTCAATTTAGTGAAAGGTGATCGTTGTCAATATATTTATCCAACTAGGAGTCAGAGTCGAATCCACGAGGAACAATGTGAGTGGTGATTGAGTAACTTTAAAATAATAGCTACTAGCTAAGTTCAAACCTATGGTACAAAATAGTTTGGGGGATTTTCAATATTTTCGAATGTGAACATAATTCTTGGGCTTCAAAGGGACTAATTCAGGACTAAGAATAGATTAGAGGGTAATCAATAAGGAATGGATCTTGGGGTTATGCTTTCCTAAGGATAAATTAGTATGTGCGGATATATGAAAGTAGCATTTACTTCAAGTTAATGCATGAGCGGGTAGGCTAGGTTAGAGGGTTTCGATGTTAGCTTTTCAACAAAACATCAAAAATATCACCCATGGATTCTTTAGAATACTTCATGGGTGTTTCCAACAATTTCACCCAAAACCTCAATTGGGCATCCCTATTTCTAGGATGATGCCCAAGGTATAGTCAGCCTCAAAATCACCCTTATGTCTAAGATAGTGAAAATTAGTGAACTATGCCTATAAATTGTCTACTATTGCCTAGGTTCCCACATTCCTCTTTCAAGGATGAAGTGGGTTCCAAAAGTTCACCCGAACCTCTTTTTTAATGATGGTTTGAGCTTTTAAAAGCTTGAAATTTTCATCCACCAAACCCATTTGGGTATTTGAGGCTTTCACCCATAAATATCAACCAATTTAATCAAGCAATAGTAGAACCCATCAACATTAACTAAGAATTTGAGTTACAATTATAACCTACACACACAAGATAATGAACCCAAATCAACCAAGATTTCCATCAAAGTTATTCATGAAAAATAATGATAGGACAAACCACACTTCAAACTCAATTGAATCTTCCATGGAAGAAGACAAATCTACACTTTGGAGTTCCTTTAATTAATTCTTGCCTTAAATTAGTACAAGTTTAAGATGCAAGATTCAAGAGATACAAACCCTCAACTAAACTAAGGATGGATAGTGTCTAGAAAAAAAGATGGTGAAAATTAGCTAAAATCTCTCATTTAATCCCCAATTCCACATTTGCCTAATATTACAAAAATGTCACCTTGATCTTGATCTGCTTAAGTAGATGGAGAGTAGGTGGAAAGCAGATAGAGAGTAGGTGGAAAGCAGATGCAAAGCAGATGGCCTTTTACTTTCACATTTGACCTCCTTTTGACTTGAAAGACTTGCTCATCTTCCCTTTTCAACTTTTCCTACACAAATGAGCATTAAGTATGAGATAAATATCAAATAGACAGAAATCAACAGAAAAATCAAGACAATTTAGGCTTAAAAGGTACTAGAAAGTCGTCAAATGACGGCTTATTAGATGTCACCTATTTTAATTCACTGGTAGGTATGCCAAATCATGGCCTAGAATGTCAAGCAATGGGATAATTGGTAGATGGTATAGGAAATGAAAAAATAAGAATTCAAGAGAATTATAAGTAGTTAAATATAAATACGAAGATATTGAGTAATAGAGGATAAAGAGAAAGTATATAAAAGAGCATACCATGACCTAGTAAGGTCGGTACAAGAGCCACTAAATTCAAAAATAGGAGTACTGAAGGGTACCAAACATACATACAATCTTAAAAAGAAAGGCTATCCAAAAATAAAAGAAAGAGAGAGGATCAAGTTCTACAAAAAGTTACTTTAGCCATTTAACCTAAGGAAGGGCCAACCAGGACCACTACTAGCCCCGAAGGTCCAACAAAGGCAAGCCTTTACCCCAAAACTAAGCTAAGGCCCTAAAATCTCATTCTAAGGTCTTGAATATTCCAAAACTATCCCTAATGAATCACACTCTAACAATTAATAGGGGAAACAAGTCCAATTTCTATCAAAAAGTCCTAAATCGGCTAACTTTAACTCATAAAAATCTAAACTAATTATCAAATCATAAATATCCTCCCATCGTTAGCATACGACTACACTAATACCATAATAAATCTCAATCTATGAAGAAAGTAAGACTATCCTACCTGGACACTGCTGAATGATCGATAAAGTCCGCTATTCCAAAGCCTTTTCCTTTAAGAAGCCTCCGCATGCTGTCACGCTATCAAAATAATAATCTATGCATTACAATAAGAACAGTGATACCCATATTGCATATAAATGCCTCAGAACAAGAATCAAAATAAAAATTCATGTGAGGGACATTTGTGGATTTACAAAATTATAATCATCAACACGTCCACTCATAGCCCCAGAATTATTCACCCCAAAGTTTGGGTGAAATCCAAGCACAAATGAACCAAAAATAGACTCCCAATATTATCCAAAAACTAAGAGTTAAATAGGAAATTTAAACAAGGATTTACATGGATCTTACGGGAATAAGTCAAGAGAACGGTCATAAACTTGCCTTTAGATCAGTCCCGGCAGTAGCCAACAAAACCGTCATAATAAATAAGCTCCCAAAGCCTTAAATAGGGGTTTTTTTTCTCTCAAGAAAATGCCCCTAAAACTCGTGAGACTTGAGACATAAAAGGACTATCCCCATCGCCTAGGCGGCCTCACCTAGGCAACCAATGGCCTCGCTTGGGTAATGGCATGCCAAGGCAGCCTATCACCAAGGCATACAAGGTATCACAAAAGCAGCTCCACCTAGGCGGCTAAGGGCCTTGCTTGGAAGATAGCATAGCAAGGTATCCTACTCGCCTAGGTGACCCAAGGCACGTAAAGGCTACATCGCCTAGGCGACCAAGGAATTACCAAGGCAATGGCATCAGCATCAACATGCACCAGCACTTTGCAAAGATGAGAAATCTTTGATAAACCCCTTAGGACTTGTTCAGAATCCTGTGAGTGCAAAGAGACTATGGTACCACACGAAATTTAATAATCTGGACTCAACAACGCCATTGAAATTCCTATCTGAGATCATTATGATCAAATGCGGGTCCCACACAATAAGGTCTATTTTAACTAATTTCCATCTAATAACCCAAAACTAGTTCAAAAGTCTTGAGATCCGAACCAAGGGTCTCCCTAGCCTAAAGTTGATAGTATGAAGATAACAAAACTATCAGAATTGACATTTAGGACCATTTCACTAAAGGTTAGGTCTTATATCTATTTCTTAATAGTGAAAGCTCCAAAATATAAAATTAGTTCTAAAAGCCAAATAAACTGCCCAACAACAAAATTATCAGTCGCAGCAAGTCATAAATGACTTGGTGAAGCTATAGGAACTCTTTAAACATAAAAAAGAAAAAAAATAAAGGAAATAAACTTAAGGGTCATTACAATATCCACTACTAAAAGGACTTTCGTACACAAATGTAAAGGATCTTGGTATACCTAAGGGCTTGAACAGGTAGGGTTACTGGCCCTACATCCCACTTTCTATTTCCTAGGTGGCCTCCTCAACTGGACGAAGCTCCACTGAACCTTAACTACTAGAATCTCTCTAAATTGTAATCATTTGACATCCCTAGATAATATAGAGATTGGCTACTCCACAAAGGCTAACCTCTCATCCAACTGAACCGAGTCCCTATGAAGTACGCAAGACTCATCTTGAATGTAGCTCTGCAATAGGATCCTGAAAAACTGGGTGAACGGTCGAAAAGTCTGAGGTAATTCAAACTTCTAAGCTATATCTCCAACCTTTTAAAGTATCTTAAATAACCCAATATACTTGGGGATAAGCTTGCCTCTCTTACTAAACCTCTTTACGCTTTTCTTGGATAATACTCAAAGGAATACCCATTCACTATATCAAAGCATCAACTTCTGAAGCCTATGGTCAGCATAATATTTTTGGCTACTCTTAGCTGCTTCTAGACTATCTTGAATCACCCATACCCTATCCAAAGTCTTTCAAAGTAAGTTGGTACCGGGGGGACTAACCTCAAGAGTCTCAAACTAGACAATCAAAGATAAAAAATACCTACCATATAATACCTCAAATGGTGCCATATTAATACTCAAATGGTAGCTATTATTATAAGCAAACTCCGCTAATGCTATGTTGTCATGATCCAATTTATGAGTCGTGATGACACCTACTTTATCCCACCAGCAGGTAAACCAAACTATAGCCCAAAGCTATAAGCAATTGGATAATTTGGGTGGAAAAGGCGTAAAAGTCAGAAATTTTACAGTAAAGACTTACAATAATAATAGATTAAAAATAGAGAAAACAACAATAACCATTTCACGACCTAGTAGTGCCGGTACAAGAGATGCTAACAAAAGGAACACAAGTACCAAAATAGTCAAATACAAACTCATTTCAAATAGTTAAAGACTAGGCATAAATAATAGAAGGAAAAAGGACAACTCTGACTCCCAAAGATCACTATCTCCAAACCCAACACACATGATCTCAGCATCAACAGCATCCACTAGTACTTAAATCTGCACCAAAAAGGTATAGAAGTATAGTATGAGTACCAAATCCCTAGGTAATCAGTTGGTATCATCGACCGACTGAGCTAAATTATGATATAAGTACGATAAAATGCAAGATAAATAAGCTAAGTCAAGGTAAAAATGGGAAAACCTGGAATAACACTTCAATATAGTAAATAAATAACTGAAACAAATATAATATAGAAGAAAGTATAATTAATATTACAAGACTGTCCCCCATAAGCCAGTAAGTACGGTAAATTAAATAACCCAATGCGGGCTCCCATAAGCCTAGAGGGTGACATCAAGAAAGTAAATAAATGAAATTTCATTAATTATCTGTAGCTCAAGCCATAACCAAGAATCTATCCATGCCATAAACCTTGAATTAGAACTAAATCCATAACCTTCATAAATAAACCATCAATGCGGCACCTGAATCAGAGCCCATGCCATCAATAATGCAGGAATCGAACCGGTCTCAAGATCATACATCACTGAATTAGAACTAGAACTAGAACTAGTATCAACTCCCAAGTACTAAACTAGTATAATTATCAAGTATCTCATTTCTACAAACTATAAAAATTTGCAAATTTTAAGGATATATATTGCACCCTTTTAAATCTACAAGAATTAACAAGAGTCTTGGCATAAGGTGGGCCGGAGAGGCCCATTACTAATTTTCAAAAATCCATACTATGACAAATTCCACTTCAGACTATGTTAAGGTATCTAAATTCACTTCTAGATGTTAAATATGTCATAATTAGCCCTAATATAACAATTCTACCTAAGCAAGAGTAATTAAGTTAATTATACCTAATTTACGATTCCAAAATAGTCTACATAGTCCAAATAATGCTTAATGTACCAACGATATCTTCAAAGACTATTTTTCTATCCCATATCTAACATAATATCATAAATATACTGTGAATTAGCTTAATCTATGAGATAATAAACCTAGCCTACTTGCATGCCAAAGAAAAACATGAAGGAATCCACTAAATCATCGAATTTTCCTTTTGAAAAGCTTCTGCAAGATGCGACACTATCAAAATCACAATCTAATCATCAAAATAAGAATAATGATACCTATATTTTAGTATTGTGCTTTGGGTTCAAAATTACAAAAAAAAATCTTATATGGGGCTCATTTGCTGAATTGCACTTTCGAAAATAACAACACATCTCTCTATGCTCAAGGTACATTTACCCCCAATTGAATTTTGAGCTCAAATGGTGCTACAATTAATTCATAAATATTCTAGGGATTTTGTATGATAAAGGATTTAATCATGATATTAATAAAAACTAACTAAGAATTCAGAGTAGAAATGCGTTACTCAAGCTTACAAACACTCCAAAATCACCCACTAATAGTTATCCCGAGTTTTCACACCTTTTAGGGTCTACCCTTTTGAAAATGAGTGAAAAATAGGAGAAATTGGGCTAGGTGGTGAATTTATAGGATTCCCAGGTGTCCAGGTGCCGCTTTAGTGACACTTTCTGAATTTGCGCATGTCACTTAAGCAACCTTTGCGCGCTTAAGCAGCCATCGCTTAAGTGCCAGAGGCATTGCTTAAGGGATACCTAATAAGCAAGCTAGTCCGCTTTAGCAACCTTTTCTTAAGTGAACCAATGGGCTCTTTAGAGAATGCACCAGCAACAACTGAGACTTAGAAATTTTAAAGTCTCCACGGACCCCTCAGTATTCATTCAAAATCTCGTATAGACAAGAAAACTATGCTACCCTATCAAATTCGACGTTTTAAGCTCAATGACACAGTTAAATTACTATTTGATATAGTTTCAATGAAAAGTGGGTCTCCCATACCCGCATGCCATTTTTCTTAACTTTCGACCAATGTACCAAAATGAGTCCACAAGCCTCGATACCCAAACCAAGGGTCCACATAGCCTAAAATCATCAATATGAAGTTATTGAAACTGTCAGAATTGGCATACGAGGTCATTTGAAAGAAGTTTTCTTCCTATAGTTGATATTAAGCAGTAAAGATTTCAAAGCATGAAATTGACTCTCAAAAAACAAATAAACTACTCGGTAATCGTACCGTTAGCTCCAGCAAGTCTTAAATTACTTGGGGCAGCTGCAGGAAAGCTATAAATGTCAAAAATAAGTGGAAATACATATAATGACCTAGAGCTTCATTACATAAGTGTTGCTCCCATTGTCTGCCAAAGTTCATAACTAATATGCTGAGCATATCCTCCAAAACTTGAATAGTCCACTTCGACTGACCATTCATCTAGGGGTGGACTGTAGTGCTAAGATCAACCTGAGTACCTAACTCCTCCTGAAATGACCTTCAAAAGCTACAAAAGAACAATGAGCCTCTATCTGTAATAATAATTATAGGTACTCCATGATAGAAAACTATCTCACGAACATAGATATGGGATAACCTCTTGGCACTATAGGAAATCTGAATCAGGGTAAAATAGGCCAATTTTGCCAACCGATCTACAATAACCCAAATGTTATTGGAACCATGGGAAGTATGAGGCAAACCACTCATGAATTCCATAGTAATTCCCTCCTACTTCCACTCAGGAATCGATAGTCTTTATAGTAATCCACCCAATCTCTAATGTTCGGCCTTTACCATCTGATAACACAAACACCGAGCTACAATGTCCGCTATATCTTTCTTCATACCACTTTACCAGTAATACTGCCTAAAGTATCTATACATCTTAGCTGTCCCAGGTGAATAGAATATCAAAAACTATGAGCCTTCCGTAATATCGATTGAATCAACTCTCCAACAATCAAACACAAACACGATCATCAAATCTCAAAATACCCTTAGAATCTCATACAACTTGAGTGGATTCATCACACGACCCAAACTAGGGCCTAGTTGTGTCGGGTATCTCAAGTCCAGCAGGATCGGAGACCACCCCCAATACCCCACCATTAAACACCCTACGCCTATGTCGGATGAATTTTGAACATATAGCAAGATAATACAATAATAATCTAAAGACAATAAGGCAAGTCTATAACCATAACCAAACAACCACAACTGAATGACCAACCAATAACAATCCCAATGCCAATACCAATACCAATGCTAACACTAATGCCAACACCATCCATGCCTATAGTTGTTTGACAAAGCCTTTATCCAGAATCCTAGAATATTTGGTCGAGACATGCCCCCGACCATAGCCAAAACCAAAATCAAAGAAAAAAAATAATAAAATGAAGTCCATAACATGAAATGAGGGCTTTCAGAGTATAGAAGCTCACTACTTTAATTCAACTCAAAAGTTGTCCCCAAATCTAAGTCACTGAGCAAGAGGAATGGTAGTATGGCCGATTCCTACATTGCCTGGGGATACAATTGCTGAAGACACTTAGCAGAGCGAACACTAGCATATAACTCAGGGATAAAGATAATTTGATGCCATTAATTCAAAACTAAATCAAATAACCATATGAAATCACATACATACATACATATATATATATATAGATAATGTGCCGAGTAGGGAACAAGGTTTTGCATGCATTTAAAACCTTAAACTAGGTTGTGTAGATTGGTCGTCCTAGAACCACCCATAGGGTATAGGGTTCGGCTCTCCCTGTTGAAAGGGCCCCAGTATGTGTTAGCCGCACGGTTGGAGAAAAGAACCTAGGATGACTAGTACATCCCCTACAAAATTAAGTGTGACATCATGCACACTGTCACCAAGACCGCCCTCACATCGGCAAATGTGAGTTTCTAGTGTTGGTCACCCCTGGGACCTCCACCTTCCACGACTTTGCTACTCAACCCTCTTAAGCCTACTTAAAATCATTTATATATTCCCAATCATTAATCAAGGAGTCTTTTACTTAGTCATTGACCATTGGTATCGTCATAAAATAATTAGAGCTTGCAAGTCCATTACCTTATGCCATATACACTATTTAACCAAATTAGACTCCACCATTTCCAATTAAACCAAAACCATTCTTAATCAAACCATGGACACCAAGGCCTTTCCAAAGTCAAATAAGACCAACCAAAACCATTTTATGTTTCTGTAACCATTTATGCAATGCAAAGATTACAAGAATTTTAAAACTATGTGACAAAATCATTACCATTGAAAATTTCACAAACAGGTTGAGGGCATACCATTATCAAATCCAAAATCATCATACTTTGGGGATCAATCATGACCCCTCAATTTAATCACCATTCCATGCATCCACATGTGAAAAACCATAAGCAAAACATGAAAACCATAATTAAAATCACGGGAAACATTAATCAACTATGAACATTCAAAACCCCAAACCATTTTTTCAAAACCATAGCAATACCATGAAAACCATACATTAAAACACATGCCTTTAGTAAAATAACAATGTTGGAAGAGTCAGATGCCTTAGACACCAAGAAGTATGGAGAGAAACCACCCTTTGCCTTAATTGATTGTCTTGAAGAAACCCTAGCTTTTGCTTAAACAGAGAGTTTGAGAGAGAATTTGAGAGTATTGTATTGGGAATAATGTGTTAATAAAGTCCCAAAACGTATTTTAAGTTGTGACCTCAAAGGTAGTTAAAAGGGGAAATATCCAGAATGCCCCGAACTTAAAACTGTAAAGATGTCGCAGGTAGTTACGAGTCAACCCCCGTTACTCATGGCCATAACATAAAACTAGTACCCTTGAGTCATCACCAAGACAGTGAGTTGGACACCCATACATAGTCCACCATACGACTCCACTCGTTACTTGACCAAATGAATCGTATGGTCTAGTCGTATTCCATATAGAACCCAAAGGGATTGGACACTGGATAATATACGACTCAACCTTACCATTCGTAACCTATCCTCACAGCTCTTCGTGAGCCACTAATCAGGGCCAAGTCAAGACAGTATGTTACTGATTTGATTAAGGTTTGACCAAATAAACCGTCACTACCCCTAACAACTCTTTCCACAAAATATAACCATAATAGAATCCTAACCACCATCCACTGAACACCTCATAACTAGGGTCACCTGACCCGTACCCACACCATAGGACTTGTATGATGAGTCGTTACTAGGACAATGAGCTTAAAGCTCAGGAAATTTCCAAAGAACAAAACCCAAGGTGTTTCAATGCTCCCCCACTTGGATCATTCATCCTCGAATGATGGAACAAGGTAGTGACTAGCATAATTCGACCCCCAAACATCTCTACTCTTACCTTTAAGATAGATTTCCAAGGAATTTATAGTCTATCTTTAACAAAGATAAAAAATAAAGATGTTACAAATAATACATACCTTAAGCACAATTTTCCGGAATGGGAAATAGGAATGTATACTTGGACTTCACTGCCTCTTTAGCTTTCCAAGTAGCCTCTTCAACCTTATGGTTCCTCTAAAGAGCCTTTACCGAAGATACATCCTTGGTATGTAGCCGACGAACCTACCAATCTAAGATCTCAACCGGGACCTCCTAATAAAACAGAGAATCCAAAATACCATTATCCTTAAAAGGTACAATCTGTGATTGATCACCCAGACACTTCCTCAACATAGACACATAGAACACCTAATGAATGGAGCTCAAGCTAGAAGGTAACTCCAATTCATTTGCAACATTGTAAAACCTTCTCAAGACCAAGTACAGTCCAACATACTGGAGACTAAGTTTCCCCTTCTTCACAAATCGCATCACTCCCTTCATAGGAGACACCTTTAAGAATACCCTATCCCTACCTCAAACTCTAACTTCGTACACCTTACATCTGCATTGGACTTTTGGTGACTTTGGGCAGCTTTAAGCCTATCCCAAAATCACCTTCACCTTCTCTATGGCTTGGTGAACCAAATTTGGACCAAACATCTCTGCCTCACAAATCTTGAAGTACCCAATAGGAGATCTACACCTCCTACCATATAAAGCCTAAAATGGAGCCATTCTAATGGTAGAGTGGTAGCTATTATTATACGCAAACTTTATAAGAGGCAAATGCTCAACCCAACTACCATCATAGTCAATCATGCTAGCTTGAAGCATATCTTTCAATGTCTGAATAGTCCTTTCCACTTACCTATTCAACTGCGGGTGAAAAGCCATATAAAGACTCACCTTAGTCCCAAAACTTTATGAAACAACCACTAAAAGTGCAATGAAAATTGCGTACCACGATCCAAGATGATAGAAACAGACACCCCATGCAACTTTACAATCTCATAAAAGTACAACCTTGCATAATCCTCTATTGAAAAATTGGTCCGCATTAGCAAGAAGTGAGCGGATTTTGTCATCCTATCCACTATGACCCAAATAGAATCAAACTAATTTTGAGACCGAGGAAGACTAGTAACGAAATCCATATTGATCAACTCTTACTTCCACGAAGACATCTCAATCTCTTGATACAACCCTCCGAGCCTCATGCGCTCAACTTTTACCTATGGGCACACCATGCATTTAGCCACAAAACTAGAAACATCTCGCTTCGTATTGTTCCACCAATACATCTCCTTAAGGTCTTGGTAGATTTTTGTTTAACCAGGATGAATAGAATAGCACGACTCGTGCGCCTCAGCTAAGATCCTCTCCCTCAATCCATCTATGTCAGGAACACATAACTTTCCTTGGTACTGCAAGGTACCATCACTACTAATCTCAAAGGCCATTACTTTTTGCCCATCTATATCACCCTTGATCCTCATCAAGATAGGATTCAACACTTGCTTCTATTTTATTTCAGCACTAAGAGACATCTGCGCCACCTTCTGTACAAATGCACCACCATCCTTAGAGTCCAAGAGAGAAACACAAATATTAGCCAAACGGTGAATATCTTTCACTAACTTTATCTTTCCTTCATCCAAATAAGCTAGAATCCCCATGGAAAACCTGCTGAGAGTATCAACAACCACATTAGATTTACCTAGATGGTAGTGAAGACTTATGTCATAATCCTTGAGCATCTCAAGCCATCTCCTTTGCCTAAGGTTCAGTTCTTTCTAAGTAAATATGTACTGTAGGATCTTATGATCGAAAAAGATATCTACATGCATGCCATACAGATAGTGACTCTAGATTTTCAACGCAAAGACCACAATCAACAATTCCAAGTCATGAGTTGGATAATTCTCCTCATGCATATTCAACTATCTAGAGGCAAAACCTATCACCTTGCCATGCTAAATCAAAATGCAACCAAGCCCTACATGGGATGCGTCATGATAGGCTACAAAACTATTAGTGCCTTTCGGCAAAATTAAGACTGGTGTCGAAGTCAGCCTATCCTTTAGCTTCTCAAAACTACCCTTACAAGTATCAGACCATAAGAACTTCACCTTATTCTGAGTTAACTTAGTCAATGGGGCAGCTATAGAAGAGAAACTTTCCACAAACCTTCTGTAGTAACCAACTAAACCCAAGAAGCTCCAAATATTAATTAGAGTTATGGGTCTATACCGCTTCTTAACCACTGCAACCTTCTGCAGATTCACCATGATCCCTTTGTTAAAAATGACATGACCCACAAAAGCGACAACGTTCAACCAGAATTCATATTTCAAAATTTTGGTATACAACTGCTGCTCTTTCAGGGTCTGCAATACAATGTGGAGGTGATCGGCATGATTCACCTCTCTCTTTGAATACACCAGAATATTGTCTATGAACATAATGACAAACAAATCCAAAAACTGATGAAAGACTGTATTTATCAACTCCATGAATGTCGCTGGGGCATTGGTCAACCCAAAAACATAACTAGGAACTCAAAATACCCATACCGAGTACGAAAAGCTGTCTTAGGGATATCCAATTGCCTAATCTTTAATTGATGATACCCTAATAAAACATCAATCTTGTAGAAAAACTTAGCACCCTAAAGCCGATTAAGCAAATCATCTATCTTCGGCAGAGGGTATTTATCCTTTACTTTCACCTTATTCAACTGTCGATAATCAATCATATCCAAAGAAAACCATCCTTCTTACATATAAATAATACTGGTGCACCTCGTGGAGACACACTAGGATTGATGAAACCCTTGTTTCAAAGATTCTTTAGTTTCTCCTTAAGATCCTTTGACTCGGTCGGAGCCATTATATATGGGGGAATAGAAATAGGACTGGTGTCCAAAAATAGATCTATCCAAAAATAAATATCTCTATCGGGAGGAACACCAGGAAGGTTATCAGGGAAGACCTCAGGAAATTTATTCACCATCGGGATGAAATATTAAAAAGGACCCTCCGAGTTAGAATCTTCAACTTGAACCAAATGATAGAGACACCCCTAGGAGATTAATATCTGTGCTATAAGATATGATATGAAACTCCACTTATGTGCTAAAGAACTGTCCTTCTATTAAACAACCAGTTCATTAGGGATCTTAAATACAACCTTATTGGTTCAACAGTCTAAAGGCGCATAGCACGAGTGCAACCAATCCATCTCCAATATAACATCAAAATCCAATATGTCTAACTCAAAAAGATCCACCAAAGTCTCTCGACCACCTGCAGACACCAAACAACCCCCATAGACTCTTTTAGCCACCACAGAGTCACCTGCTAGAGTAGAAGTAGAAAAAGGGTCTAGAATACACTCAGGACCAAAATCAAAATGCACAACCACAAATGAGGTCACATAAAAAAGAGTGGACCACGGGTCAAGAAAATAGTACACATCATGAGAAAAGAGTTTAAATATACCAATAACGACATCGGATGATGTCTCTAACTCTTGACGAGTAGTGAGAGAATAAAGTTAGTTTTGACCAGTGCCGAAGCTAGATAGTGCACCCTTTAGTGCCAGAGTTGATGAAGAGGTAATAGGAACCTTCTTTACCCCAGAAGCAACCCTACCAATAGGATATTTTCTAAGCATATGCCCTAGCTGACCACAATTGAAGCATTTGTCCCTTCCTTCATCACAGTAACCCTAATGCAATCGACTATAAAATTCGTAGAGAGGATAAGAGGGAGCTAATTAGGCCTCATTAGCCTGAGATTGAACACCCTATGCCCTATAATTATTGTTGCTCTGAAAATATCGGTCACCAGATGACTTTGGGTAGGGAGAACTAGCTATAAAGTGAGACCCAGAATTACCTTACCTCTTTTTGAACCACTTTTCACCATCCCTGCCACTCTACTGTTGATTACCACCCTGGTCAGAAAATTTAAACTTCTTATTCCGCCTCTCCCCAATTTGAGCTTACTTCTTCTTCTCATCCTCGACCTACTTCATATACATAACTAGTCTTGAGATGTCCATATCCTTATTCAACAATGCAGCATTACTCTCTAAAATTATGTCTCGAGATAACCCAGATATGAATTTCCTTATTCTAGCTCTCATACTAGAAACCAACACCAGAGCGTATCGTGATAACTGGTAAAACTTCAAGGCATACTCCTTGACTGACATCTTAACTTGCTTCAAGTTAACAAACTCTTCCGCCTTTATTTTCCTTAGCTTTTGAGGAAAGAAGCGGTCCAGAAAAGTAGATACCTAATTGACCATGAACCTAAGGCTCTCATACCAATATGACATGACCTAAACTAAGGCTTAGTCATGTTAGGCATCTCAAGTCCAACTAGGATCAGAGACCACCCCCAATACCCCACTGTTAACCACCCTACAACCCATGTCTGATGAATTACATACATATAATAAGATAATACAATAATAATCTAAATACAATAAGGAAAGTCTATAGCCATAACTAAACAACCACGACTGAGTATCCAACTAATGCCAATCCGAATGCCAATACCAATACCAATGCTATCATTAATACTAACACCACCTATGCCCACAGTTGTTTGATCTGATTAGCTTAGGCCCCTGACTATAGCCAAAACCAAATAAATAATAATAATGAAAAGAAGTTCATAACATGAAATGAGGTCTTTCGGAGTAGGAAATTTCACCATTTTAATTCAACTTAAAATTTGTCCCTAAATCTAAGTCATTGAATGGGAGGAATGGAAGTATGGCCGGTTCCTACATTGCGTAGGGATACAACGCCCGAAGATGACTAGCAGAGTGAATGCTCGAATAAAACTCAGGGATAAAGATAATATACTGCCATTCATTCAAAACCAAATGAAATAACAATATGCAATAACATATACACACACACACACACACACACACATATATATATATATATATAACATGATAGGGTAGGGAATAAGGTTTAGCATGTATTTAAAACCTTAAACTTGGCTTAGCCTGGCCGTCCTAGAACCACTCATGGGCTATATGGGTTCAGCTCCCCCTGCTGAAGGGCCCAATGCATGTTAGCAGCATGACCGAAGGAAAAAACCTAGGATGAAAAGTATATCCCCCCAAATATAAAGTGTGACTTTATGCACACGATCATCAAGACCACCCTCCTATCGGAAAACATAAGTTTCTAGTGTTGGTCCCCCCCGGACCTCCACCTTCCATGCCTTTGCTACTCAACCCTCTTAAGCCCACTTAAAATAATTTACATATTTTCAACCATTTATCGAGGAGTCTTTTATTTAGGCATTAACCATTGGTATCATTATACCAAAATTAAAGTCCATTACCCTATGCCATATAAACTATTTAACCAAATTAGACTCCACCATTTCCAATTAAACCAAAACTATTCATAATAAAACCATGGACACCAAGGCCTTTCCAAAGTCATATGAGACTAACCAAAATCATTTCATATTTCTTTAACCATTTATGGAATGCAAAGATTCCAAGAATTTTCAAACTATATGACAAAATTATTCTCATAAACAATTTCACAAACAGGTTAAGGGCATGCCATTATCAAAGCCAAAATCATAATAATTTTGGTCTAAACCATGCCCCATCAATTAAATCACCATTCCCATGCACCCATATGTGGAAAAACATAACCAAAACATGAAAACCATAATTAAAATCATGAGAAATATTAATCAACCATGAACATCCAAACCCCCCAAGTATTATTTCAAAACCACCGAAATACCATGAAAACTATACATTAAAACACATACCCTTAGTAAAATAATAATAAGGGAAGAGTCACATGCCTTAGACACCAAGAAGTACGGAGAGAAACCAACCTTGAAAGCCTTGATTAATTTTCTTAAAAAATCCCTAGGTTTTTCTTGAACAGAGAGTTTGAGAGAGAATTTGAGTGTGTTGTATTGGGAATAATTTTTTAATAAAGTCCCAAAAGGTGTTTTAAGTCATGGCCTTAAAGGGAGTTAAAAGAAGAAATGTCCAAAATACCCCCAACTTAAAACTGTAAATATGTCACAGGTGGTTATGAGTTGACCCCCGTGACTCGTGGCCACAATATACAATTCGTATCCTTGAGTCATCACTAAGACAGTGAGTTAGACACCCATACACAGTCCACTATATGACCCACTCATTACCAGACCATACAAATCTTATGGTCTAGTCGTATCCCAGATAGAACCCATAGAAATTGGACACTGTAAAACATACGACTCAACCTTACCATTCATAACCTATCCTCACGGCTCTTATTGATCTACTCATACTCAGAGTCAAGTCAAGTCACTATGTTACTGATTTGATTAAGGCTTGACCAAATGACCCGTCACCACCCCTAATGACTTTTTTCATCAAATCGCAATCATAATAAAATTCTAACCACCACCCACTAGACACCTCACAACTAGGGTCACTTGATCGATACCCATACCATATGACTTGTATGATGAGTCATTACTAGGATAGTGAGCTTAAAGCTCAAGAAATTTCTAAGGTAACTCACCTCTCAACCCCTGATCTCGAATGCTATAAAGCCTACTCTTCTTAAACTATTGATCTTGAATCTGAACATTAAGGCAGACATAGCCTCAACACTGCAAGAATCCTCCTAGGATCTAAAATGTTAAGTCAAACCATCAAGTTTGCTAAGGATTAAATATCCAAATCCAACAACTACTTCAAAGTTAAAATAAAAATCAAGCTACCCATACTCACTGCCTTTCATCTCAAGGCATCTATTGCCGTATTTGTCTTACCCTAATGGTATAAAATAGAGATATCGTAGTCCTTAAGAAACTCTATCCATTTACACTAACTCAAATTAAACTCTCACTGGATCATAATGTACTAATGACTATGATGGTTAGTAAATATCTCTCAAAAAGCATCATATAAGTAGTACCTCTAAATCTTAAGCACAAAAACTACTATCTCCAACTCTATATCATGAGTAGGGTAGTTGCGCTCGTATATCTTTACCTGCCTTCAAGCATAAGCAATAACTCAGCCATTTTGCATTAAAAAATAACCCAAACTAATACAGAAGCATCATAATAAATTGTAAACCTCTCGCCCTCAACTAGAAGAGTCTAAATAAAAGTGAAAGTGAGAAAGTCCTTGAGCTTTTGAAAGATCAACTAACACTCATCAGACCACTAAAAAAGAAACTCATTCCTATTCAATCTTGTTATAAGGGCTACAATAATAGCAAATCTCTTAATGAATGTCCTGTAGTAGCCTGCCAAACTAATAAAACTGCAAACCTCAATAGAAGATATAGGTATGGCCCAATCATGAATAGCCTGAATCTTTATCAAATCCATCATAATCCTATCCTTAGACACCATGTGTCATAGGAATGATACATACTCTAACCAGAACTCATACTTTGTGAATTTCACAAAAAGCGTATGATCTCTCAAAGTTTGGAGAACAATCCTCAAATACTGATCATGCTCCTTTCTAACCTTTGAATACACAAGGATTTCATCAATGAATATTATAAGAAAGAGTCTAAATACAGCTTAAAAATATAGTTCATTAAGTCTATGAGCACGACTGGGGCATTATAACCAAAGGTGATATACTAGACCTAGTAAAACCCTTACCCCAAAAGATTCTTAAGCTCAGCATAAGCCACAGGAGCCATATGGTAAGGTGTCACTACAATAGGTAAGATGCCTAGTTCAAGACCAATAGTAAACTTTATATCATGCTTAAGAAGAAGGACAGGTAGGTCAACAGTGAAAATAATAGAAAAGTCAAGAATAATAAAAATAGAATCAAGCAAAGGGCTCTCCCCACTAATGTCACAAACATAAGTAAGATAAGACTAGAAACCCCTCGACACTAATCTCCTAGACCAAACTTAAGAAATAATCCCCATTGATGTGAAACTAAAAGAACCCAGCTACACAATTGAGTTTATGTCAGGCATGACCAATGTAATGATCTTGGCAAAGCAATCCTAGACCATGTGATAAAGGGATAACTAATTCATGCCTAGAATCATATCAAAATTCATCATATCTAGCACAATAAGAATAACCCAAGTATCAAAATCTTAAAAGATCATGATAAATGATTTATCAACCTAATCCACTATTAAGAAATCATCCATGGGAGTAGATACACACAATGAAACATATATAGGCTCTTAAGACAACTCTAACCGTGGTACATAATAAGCAGAAACATACAAATAGTGGATCACAAATAAAATAAGTTAATAGATGACCAACAACATATAAAAATCATACTTGTAATAACAATATTCAAGGACTCTGCCTCCAGCCAACTAGGTACAACATACAACTGACCCTATCTACCTTTTATCCTAGGTACTTAATCAACCACCTATACTACATGCCAGAGGACCTCATTGAGAACAAATCAAATAAGGCAATATATGGCCAACAACACACTAAAATCATACCTATAATAACAATATTCAAAGACTCTACCTTTGGCCAACTTGGTACAATATACAATTGACCCCATCCTCCTTTTAGATTAGGTACTTACCACCTATCCTATATGTCTTTAGACATCTTTGAGAGCCTTGGGAGCAACCTTGAAACCCTGTACACCACCTCTACCTAGAGGCAATACTAATCTGATTAAATGAATACTCTACATTGTAGTACAATCGTCTCATGCTGGGGACACTCTTTAGAAAAATGACCAATGACCCCAATAATTAAAGCATGTCCCAGGTGCACTTCTCTATACAAAAGATCTAGCTAACCTGGAATGGCTACCTCAACTTTAATACCTTGACTATGTACCCTTCAAAGACAGAATACTACTATGGCCACTTAATTTATAATAACCAGACTGACCCTCATTTGTGATCTAAAATATTACATGAATGGGTATACTGGACTAACCCTGGTAGTTATTTGACTGATGCGAATGGTACCTACCTAAAGAACCTCTACCTCTGAACCATGAGCCGTTGTGGCTTTTATTGTAACTATCCTTATGACACTTTCTCTTCTTGTCTCCCCTTTGGCCGTATGATATATATCCTCTATAGTTTAGGAATATTAAAAAATATTGACAAATAAACTACCACCAATACCTAAAACTCTGAGTATCTATGAAAAGAGAAAGTCTTATCCCTTTAACAAAACACTAAATCTACTCATACTCAATTAGTAAGATAGCAATAGTATGTCTAGAAATCTTATAAAACCATACCTCATACGTAATAACTAACATAGAAACCTTTTCCAAGCATATAACTTGATCTCTCAAATATTCTCAAAGACTTCATCACGTATAGTCTTATTGATTCTATGTCATAGGTGGAGATCCAATTTGATTAGAATCCATATAACCTCTCCACCACTATTTGGTGGTCTAATCAAATTAAAAGGTGGTGTAGTCCATACAATGCGACTTTACTAAGCCAAAATTACAGAGCCTCTCCTAGTAAATAGTTATAAAATTAAATGCATCATCAAATGAGGCCTTTACAAACTTAGATAGATTCAATCTCAGGAATCATCCTAACATCTTCTACTCTTTATCTGTAATAATTGGCTGAGAAACTACTGGCTATAAAACTATTAATGCTTGAGGAATCTCAGCTCTGGAAGCTGTACTTGCAGGCTGTGCTCCAAAGTCAGTACCACTCTGGTTTTCTAACTTAGCACTATTATACGATGCACCACTGAATAATCACAACAACTAAAGCAAGGTATTTTTAAGCAAAGACAAAATAAACACCAGTGCGGCCTAGGTTTCTCCCTGTCCCAATAATGGCTGGGGTGGTGGAACCTCTAGAGCTACCTCTGGCTTAGAAGTAATGATAGGGTCTAGTGAAGGCTCTCTATTTAACCCTTTGATAGGACTTCAACTCTATCATAGTCTCAACCTCTAAGTCGGCTATGGTCTCTATTGGGTAACCTTGCTACAGACTTGGAGCCCTCATCTTTGATCATTATAGCTTGATTTTTGACCCTCTCTAAAAGAGTGAAAAAATGAAAATTCAAACCAGCATAGACTCGATGTACAAAATGAATAATGGAGATGAGGTTTTTCTAAAAATAGCCTGTAGCTTCATTAAAATAGGATACATACATCATCACATCAATCTACGAGACTCTACCAAACACCTACTCTTGTACCAATAATACTAGTGAATATAGACTTTGATATCAATTTTGTTGCAATCTAAATTCTCGAGTCATGATGGCACCTACTTTATCCCACTGGTAGGTAAGCCACACCATGGTTCAAAATGTCAAGTAATGGGCTAATTGGTGAAAGGTATAGGAAAATTACAAAAATAAGCATTCAATAGAATTGGAAGTTGTTAAATATAAGTGCAAAGATATGGATAATAGAGGAGAAAGATAAGGTGTCAAAAGAGCATTCCATGACCTTGTAAAGTTGGTGTAAGAGCCACTAAATCCAAAATTAAGAGTACTAAATAATATTAAATATAAAGGTAGTCTCAAAAGGTAAATATTGTCCAAAAATACAAAATAGAGAGTGGATCAACTCCTTCTCTAAAAGCTCACACTATTTCTAAATCTTCAAGAAAGCCTGAATACAAGGTTAGTGGTAGTGACTTATAACCAAATCTATATTAGAAAAAGATATAGATATATAATATGAGTACCAAAAATAATTGGTATTGAGTAGGCATCATCAACCAATTGAGCTAAATCATAATAAATGTATAATAAAATGCAAGTAAATAAACTAAATCATGGATAAGTGTTATAACTGAAATACTACTCTGAACTGAGATAAAGTGATGAATATGAAAGACTAGGTAAAATAAGATATAATTACAACCTAACTGGACCCCATGATCCTAAAAGGTACAACCATTTAAGGAATAACCCAACCAAGCCCCCATAAGCCCGATAAATGCAGATAAAGAGAAAGTATCGACAATAATAAGTTAAAATATGCCTGCAAACATTAACATACCTGGAACTCCCTCAGTAACTGTAACACCTCACATTTTTTGTGTACTTATTATACTTATATAGAGTTTGATATAACCTTGTGCTATAGGTAATGGACTATCTTTTTTACATGTTAGAATTGATGGTGCAAATAAGTTTGAAGATATCGGTGGTACATTTTAATGTGACACGACTAAGTTAACATTGATACAACTATTTAACTTGGGATCATAAGAAGGTATTTTAGTCTAAAGTTTAACGTGACCAAGTGTATACAAGTTTTAAGATAAATCAAAGGAATTATAAACTAAAAATGGAATAAGATAATGAGTTGCTTGCTTGACTTAGTGAGGTAGTAGGTGAGTTACCTACTTAATCTATAAGGGCCAAGTTAAATATGCCAAGTAGGTGTATTACCTGCTTAAGCTAATGGATCATATTAAGGTCTACATTAATGGACTCTTTTAAGGCCCAAACTAAGTAAAATAAAGGAAGTAGAGAATGGGTAGCCCAACACATAAAATCTATACTAAAATCCCAATAATTTAAAGGACAATTTTAGACATAAATAAATCAAGTAGGTGCATCACCTACTTTGGATTTTTGAGCAACTTGAATGCCTAAGTAGGTGCATCACCTACTTGGACTAATTTGAGGCCTAAAATAGAGTTAAAAAGGGAGGTTATAGAGGCCTAAATATAAGACCAATATAGCTGGTCTTTATTTCCTATTTTAACACAAATTCTAAATGTCTAACTCTAGCTTTCCTCCTTTTCTCTCAAGGCTTAAAACAACAACCTTAAAATTCCTTCTAGGGTTCTTGAAGAAAACCTCACCTTTGCAAGCCAAAGTAAGTGAAACACTTATGATTTTAGCTTAGTTCTCCTATGGAAGACTAGGAAAACATGTTATTCATTCTTAAGTATAAATATAAGAAAGATTTCTTAACAATTATACTATTTACTTTTCTTGGTTATTAAGAGGCTTTTTTTTTTTATCTTTTTTGGTTTAAAGTGTGAAGGGTAGTTTAAGTTAATAGGATGAGTTAAATAAATTGAGGTAAAATGGCTGCTCTATCTTTATTTTCCTTATGTATGAGTTTGGGTAAATAATTACGGATGTGTTGTTATTAAGAACTCAAGGGATGATGAGTTCAATATTTAGTTTCTATGATAATAGAAGTTTGGAGTTGTTTTGGGGACTGTTTTATGTATATATATTATGGACTATCGTGTTAATATTGGGGAAATATGTGAGTAGTTGTATTGAAATATCAATGAAGGGTGTAATAGTACATTTTTGAATTAACTATTGTGTATATTTACTGCCCTTTCCATTTTATATACTTTTTTATGGGTGTGATAAAGCCAAAGTTGTATAGAGGGATCTTATAAGGATTTGTATGGTATGTTAATTTAATTGAGGGAGAAAGGGTTAGAAAAACACTCTTGATTGATAAATTATGGGCTTACTGCCCAACTACTATTTTGATGAAGTTAAGCAGACCAAATATGTTGGTTAGATACTAATAATTGTTTTTCCATACACATTATTGTAGATAAGTAATCTGAAAGGAAGGAGATTAATTTAGCTTAAATATGAAAGTTGTACAACAAGATATGTAAGGCTACTCTACTCTGTATTCTTTGGCATGAAATCTAAAACTTGTGTTTTAAAGTTAGGTTCTAAGGTTCTCCTATAGTAAATGATACATAATGGAAACGTACAATCTCTGATGTATCGAACGAACTTGATCCACTCTCTAATGTGTCAAAATACTTTGATACATTCTTATTACTAAGTTAGCATGTTGATAACGCTCAATCTACAGCTCTCGTGGGAGTGTAAAGCGGTCGTTAGCAAATATAGAACCCAACCTGGGTTGGGTGTCGATCCCACAGGGAATAGCTTGGCCAACAAGTAAGCAAAATTACTAAACTTTTGGTGCAAGTCTCGTAAGAAGGGGGGATTGTAATATGTAACCAAAACAATAAAGTAAAAGCTGAAAATAGCAAAGTAAAAAGAGAAAGATTGTCACATTGGTTGTAAACAATGAGAATTGAAGCGTTGGGGTTATGTCCACCTTCTGAGGTATACGTCTCTATTGGCTATGAGTGTGTAGAGTCTTGACATGCAATTGCTTATAGAGAATTGTAGTCGATGGTAAATCCAAGCGTCTCTCGACCTCAACAAGGTCTATTTCACTTTAACTCTCTCGAGCTTAAAGTGTGTCTAGCGGTACAAATTCTCCAAGAGGTTAGTCCAGTTACGGCACTAGCTTTTTAATAGGAAAGGGTGTCCTACTACCTTGACATTATCTCTTTTCCAGACAAATAACCTTTCTCTCGAATAGGTTAAATGTTAGAATGGCGTATTCTTGCGTTTGCAACCGCAAAGAATGTAGATTAAGATGAAGAGCGTAATGATATAAGCAATATACTTGTCTTGAACTCACAAACTCATAGCTATAGATAGTAACTCATTCGGTTTCCATAACCCCAACTAAGAGGTTTAGTTACCCATGAATGCGAAGGATATCACGTTTTGCATGGTGGATGGCGTGTAAAAGAGGTGTTAGGCGTGTGGTTTTGGTGATTCCGTAGCAAGTAACGATTCTCTTGTTGTGGAATTTAAGAATAGAAGAATAGATTAGAAGTGTTTGTAGTGGAAGATGAGAAGGATGGAAGAAAATTAATTAAGTGAAGAATGAAGAATTAAGAATGTATTGTAAGAAGATGTCTTAATTGTAAGGAGATGATTAAAAATCTGTAGCATGATAGGGTATTTATAATACTCCTATCCTACTCCTACTAAGCTAATGAAATAAATAACCAAATCCTAATATACTAATGAAATCCTTCACCCAAATGTACTAGGGTAAGGTTACAATATCATAATCCAAATAGATTAGTGAAACACATAACCTAATTATACTAGGTTAATGTATCTTGGTAAAATTCCAGCTTTGTGTCTGTAAGTCCCCAAAGTCTTCAGAAATGCTGTTTTAGCCCGGGACAGATTTTCCATGCAGCAGATTTGGTCCTTTAGGCGTCCAGCTCCCTTTTGCTTCGTTTGTGAGCTTTCTTTTGCATCAAGTAAGCCGTAAAATGCTGTATTTTGCATCATTTATACCTGAAACTTTGCTAATCATGTTTGTTAGCTCATTTATAGGAAAAAGGACTAAAAGTGCATGAAATAGATAATTAGTTCTCAAAACTAGGCTAAAATATGGGCAAAATATATTGATATAGGCACGTAAATTCGCCTATCATCAACACCCCACACTTAGAGCTTTGTTCGTCCTCGAACAACATATCATGTCCTTCTAAGCATCGACTTAAGGTTTTTACAGCAACAACACAAAACATTCTTCAAGACAAGCTCAACAATTATCAACAAAGAGTAGCTTTCTGATTATAAGTAGAAACAATTTGACCTCAAGCATAGACTCGTGATGGTGATCAACTCGCATGCAAACGTTAAGGTACATAGAATCATATACAACTATCCAAAACTCATCAACCATGTTTGTCTCACAATATAGTACCCATAATTACTCACAAATATAGCATATTTTTCAAACATGGGTATCAAAATGTCCTTGCACTCACTCTCACAAAGAATTCATATGTAGCAACTGATGACCATAGGCTTGCCCTTAGTGTAGTACTCCACTAAATGTCGGAATGTTAAGATTAGGATCAAGTAGGTCTTTTGATGGTTGTAATGTAGGCTAAGGAACGGTTAGGACTATTTTGGCCAGGAATAGTGACTAAGCTCCTAAGCGCTTTAATACATCACATTGTATCATTGACACTTTTTTCTTTCAACCTTTCTTCTTTCTTTTATTCTACCACCCTTGTTCTCCTCTTTTGTTTTTCAATTTTAAGAACAACTCACTTTTCAGCTTTCTTTTCCTTTTTCTTTTCACAACATACCTCTTATGATAGCACTTTCTTTCTTTTTCATAACACATTCAAGAACCATTCCAATTTATAGCATTATACTCACCCAATTTCCTCTTATATTGTCACATGACTTTTTCACTTTAAAGCACTCAGGATTTTGGATCAAATTATGGTCTTGAAAGAAAAAATGGATTAGGCTTACATACAAGGTTGTCAAAGAAATAGGCTAAAGGCTCAAAAGGGTTTAACTAGGATGATGTACATGGGTAGGAAAAACTGAAGGTAAACATGTATAGGTTGCCAAAGAAATGCCTAAATCATATCCTAAACTTACACTCCTTATTTTTGCTTTGCATACATACCAGGCAAGTTCTAGCATCAGCCACAAACATAGAATATACTGTTACCTCACACCCACAAGGCACATGGTCGACTTGATTGGAAGTAATATAGACTCTCAACCCAACAAGTGAAGGAATTGAATCACACAATATCACATAATAAGTCACAACTAGAGCCTAAATGTCTCAATAGTCACAATTGTAGCACATACTCTTGTTCTAATCTCATGCTGCCTATCAAAATAATTTGATGCATGGCTAGAAAAATTTTACTCCTAAAAACTTAAAAAAAAACAAAGTAAACAAGCAAACATACAAACATAGGTGCAAACAAAGAAGTATAGCATGCAGATTCTGCCACCCCACACTTAGACTAGACACTGCCCTCAGTGGAAAATAAAGTCGAAGAACCTGATTAGTCGGACTCCTCATCAATGTCGGGGGTCATACCCCCTTCGTCAGAATCATCATAAGAGTCATCGTCAGAGTCCTCCTCAGCATCAGAATCAGGCAAGCGTCTATTATCATCAGTTGGCACGTCATCGTCAAGAGGTTCCTCAAAATATACGCCCACTCCACACATCTCCCGGGCATGTCTGTTCATTGGGTAGTCATGGTCCAGCTGTTGGAGCTCTTCAGCAGTTAGAATACGTCCACCACTCATCATAGTAAATCGTGTCATGCCATAGAGATGACGGAAGAAACTCTCGTCACGAGCATGTCTCTCCGCAGTAGTAAGGTTGACTCCATGCGTTGTTTTAGCATCTTTGACCTTGGTGAGTTCAACCTTCTTTGGGTTATGTGGGAGTTTGTGGTCAGCTGGTTCCTCTTCTATATCCTCCTTCTGCAACATTGCTATCAACAAATTGCCGAATGTGAAATGGGACCTTCTGTGGAGTCTGGCCTTCCTCATGGTAGATCGGATGATTGCCCCAAAGTTGATAGGGACATTCGTCATCAACGCATAAACCAAACACACTCTATCTCTCGATATCTTTGTGTATTGCGTCCCAGGAATAAGGCATGAGTTGACAATGCGCATCCAGATTCTTGCTTCCCTATTTAGTGGAGCATAGGGGAATGTGTTGTGACGGCCTGTTTCCTTATGTCTGCCCCATCTTGCCATTGATATGCTTCCACAAAGCGTGTGTCATATTGCTCTGTAAGGAGGCCTGCTGTACAGCTCTTTGTATGGTGCACTGTCGACCGAAGGTAGGCCTAGAAAAGAGTTGATCCAATCTGCTGTAAGCTGTAACACTTGGCCCCGAATTTTGACTTCGTTGCCTGTTGTGTTTGGCGACCAGTTGGCATAAAACTCTCTTGTCAAGTCAAGATTGCACTCTCCCATGTCACGGAAGATGAAATCCAGCTTTAAAGCCATTATTTTAGCCAACATTTGCGGCTCCTTCTTTGCTAAGGTCTCCTTGTTGATTAAGTCGACGTGCACATATTTCTTTTCTTTGTTGCTGCTGTACCATGCCTTGGCTTCTTCCTCAAGAACCCATTTGATTCCGAACATTCTGCGTGGTAGGTGTGCTGAAGATGATTCTTCTTGGTCTTTTCGGCTTCTCTTTTTATCCTTTCGGGTCGTGGTAGCCTTCTCCTTGCCTAGCTTTGCTTTGGGTGCCATTGTACCTGAGACTAGAAATAATGTTAGTTGCAGCAAAATCTCACTTTATACAATCTACATGCAAGCACTAGGGGTACCACCCCACACTTAATCTTGTTAGCACAAATCAGTGAAGTGAAAGTGGTCGAGTACTCAGACTTCGTCGACATACGTCTTAGGATTGTATTCCGACAAGAAAATCAGCATTACATCACTTATGTGCAGCCATTTGGACGACTTTTATGGTGCATATAGCGACACTACAACATAGGGGTTACCACATGGAATTGCTATTCGTACAACAAACACTACCTCCTACGTCGATAGTCACTATAACCTTATCCCGATGGCCGGGATGGTTAATCATGCAAGCATCCAAACAACACTCTCAAGCAATATTCATAGCCACATATGTTCAGCAAGTATCATAACAATGCCATTGAAACAAAAGTCAAGTCGGAAACAAGTCAAGAATTCCATACGTATATATTCAATCACACGATTTTGCAACAATTATCCAAACACATGAACATCACCACCAATCTCACATGATTTAGCAAATTATAATAAGCATAGCAACGTAGTACTTACGATAAATAGATGAAGAATAAGAGAGCACTTACTTGCTTGAAGATTGTGGAGAAGTTGTTGTGGATTGGAAGAACAAAGGAAGAAAAATTTGAGAGGATTTGGGATGATATGCGGCGCCTTTAGGGTTGCTTCTAATGTGTTTGTGACATAAAAACAAGTCCCCTTTATATAGGAGGAGTATGGGTCGGGTTATGACCCATTTACAATCGGATTTGGGGACAAAATCACCACATATGCGGCGCATATCCCTCGGCATATCACTTACATATGCGGCGCATTGTCCATGGCATAATGGGACATATGCGCCGCATAGTCTATGGCATTTCTAGACATATGCTCCGCATAGTCTATGGCATTTGGTCTCAGTATCTCAAATGCCATAGCATAGGCGGCGCATAGTCAAAAGCACACCTAGGAATAGGCGGCGCATAGTGTATAGCACACTAGATTCCGAGTCCTTAGGCTATAGAATAGGTTGTGCATCGTTCGTGGCCTATTTTTACCAAGGCCTAGCCTTCCTCGAAGCCTATTATGACGTGAGAAAGGCTCAATTCATAGCCTTATGCATCACCATTCCTAACTTACCGACTTTACCATACAATGCGACCAAATCGTCAATTGAAATCAATCTCCTCGTTGCATACTTCTTGCACCTATATTTGCTCAAAACACAATGAAAACGATTAGTACGATGGGTTGCCTCCCACCAAGTGCCTTAGTTTTGGTCGTGGCACGACTCTTATTTTTGGATTTTCATTTATCAAAAATAAAAATACATAAAACGATAAAATGACAAAATGATAAAACAATAAAACGATGGGTTGCCTCCCATCTAGCGCCTTATTTATTGTCGTGGCTCGACGTAGTAATCTCGAGTACTTAGACTTCGTCGAGATAAGTGATGGCCATGTCATTCATCGAGTCAAGAGGACCGATATATGGCTTGACACGTTGGCCATTCACTTTGAAGATAACACCCTCATTGTTTTCCAATTCGACTACTCCCGACGAGTAGACTTGAATGACTTTAAATGGACCAGACCACTTTGATTTTAACTTACCTGGGAAGAGCTTGAGTTTGGAATTAAAGAGTAGTACCATGTCACCTTTTTGGAAGTTTCGTCGAACAATCCGCTGATCATGATACTTCTTCATCCGCTCCTTGTATAAATCTGATCTTTCATATGCATGGAGACGAAATTCATCCAGTTCGTTCAGCTGCTCCAACCTCAGGTTCTTCACATCATCCCAATTCAGATTCAAGTGCTTCAATGCCCATAATGCCTTGTATTCAAGCTCGATGGGTAGATGACAAGCCTTCCCATAAACTAGCTGATAAGGTGACATGCCAATGGGTGTCTTGAATGCAGTCCTATACGCCCATAGTGCATCATCTAGCTTTCGAGACCAATCCTTCCGATTCGCATTAACCGTCTTGGCAAGGATTTGCTTGATCTCACGATTGGAAACCTCTACTTGTCCACTAGTTTGGGGATGGTAAGGCGTAGCTACCTTGTGTTGCTTGACTCCATACTTGGTCAATACAGATTTGAATAGCTTGTTGCAAAAGTGAGATCCTCCATCACTTATGATAGTACGAGGTACTCCAAAGCGAGAGAAGATATTCTTCTTTAAAAATGCTACCACACGCTTTCCTTCGTTATCGGCCAATGCTACAGCTTCAACCCATTTCGACACATAATCCACAGCAACCAAGATGTACTTCATTCCAAACGAATTCACAAATGGTCCCATGAAATCAATACCCCACACATCAAAGAGTTCTACCTCCAGAATTTTGGACATGGGCATTTCATGGTGTTTTGAAATAGCACCTTGACGTTGGCATTGGTCACACCTTCTCACATAGTCGTGTGCATCTCTGAATATTGTAGGCCAATAATAACCACTTTGCAAGACTTTCCTTGCCGTTCGATTCCCTGCATGATGTCCTCCAACTTGCGAAGTGTGGCATGCTTCCAATATAGTAGGCACTTCTTCATGGGATATACATCGTCGAATGATACCATCCGCGCATCTTCGAAACAAATAAGGCTCATCCCAATAGTAGTGCTGAACGTCATGCATAAACTTTCTCCTCTGGTGGTAAGATAAATTGGAAGGTAACACATTACTCACCACGAAATTTGCAAAGTCGGCATACCATGGTAAGTTCTCCATTGTTGTCGCTAGTATCTCCTCGTCAGGGAATGCATCATCAATCTGATTTTCTGGTTGCGCCACATACTCATTCTCAAGTCTAGATAGGTGATCAGCCACTTGGTTCTCGCAACCTCTTCTATCTTTGACTTCGAAATCGAACTCTTGCAGCAGCAATACCCATCGAATCAGCCTTAGTTTTGCATCCTTCTTTGTCATTAGATACCTAAGAGCTGCATGGTCTGTATGAACGATCACTTTAGTACCCAATAGATAGGCACGGAACTTCTCAAACGCATACACAACCGCTAAGAGCTCTTGTTCAGTGACAGTGTAGTTCCTTTGGGCTTCATTGAGGACCTTACTCGCATAGTAGATAGGATGAAATAATTTCTCCTTTCTCTGTCCAAGAACAGCACCAACGGCTACACCACTAGCATCACACATGACTTCGAACGGGAGCGTCCAATCTGGTGCTACCATGATAGGGGCTTCAATGAGTTTTTCTTTAAGGCATTCAAATGCCTTTAAGCAATCATCATTAAAGTCAAACTTCACATCTTTCTCCAATAGTTTGCACAATGGACTAGAAATTTTAGAGAAGTCTTTGATGAATCTACGATAAAACCCAGCATGGCCAAGAAAACTACGAACTCCCTTCACCGAAATTGGAGGTGGTAGATTCTCAATTACCTCTATTTTGGCGCGATCAACCTCTATTCCTCTTTCGGAGATCTTGTGCCCAAGAACAATTCCTTCTTTTACCATGAAGTGGCACTTCTCCCAATTCAGCACAAGGTTGAACTCTACACATCTTTGTAATGCCATGCTCAAGTTTATCAAACACGCTTCAAAAGACTCACCAACAACTGAAAAGTCGTCCATAAATACCTCCAAAGTGTCTTCTACCATATCAGAGAAAATAGACATCATACATCGCTGAAAGGTGGCTGGTGCGTTACATAACCCGAATGGCATACGTTTGAAGGCAAACGTACCATATGGGCATGTAAACGTTGTCTTCTCTTGGTCTTCTGGTGCAATACAAATCTGATTATAACCTGAATAACCATCAAGAAAGCAAAACCATCCTTTCCCCGCTAATCGATCTAGCATTTGGTCCATAAATGGCATGGGGAAGTGATCCTTGAGCGTCCAAGAATTCAGCTTGCGGTAGTCCATGCATACTCTCCATCCAGTAACGGGCCTGAGTGGAATAAGCTCATTCTTTGTATTCGCAACCACCGTCATACCTCCTTTCTTGGGAACACATTGTACTGGGCTTACCCATGTACTGTCAGAAATAGGGTACACGACTCCTGCGTCTAACCACTTAATAATCTCCTTTTTCACCACTTCTTACATTGGTGGGTTTAGACGTCTTTGATGTTCAATGGTGGGTGTGCACTTTTCTTGAAGCTGAATTTTATGTGTGCAAATCCCAGGTGGAATACCAATGATATCCGCAATGGTCCATCCAATAGCTCTAATATACTTGCGTAGGATTGCAATAAGAGCTGCAACTTGTTGCTCACCCAAATCGGCTGCTACAATGACTGGAAGAGTGTTTCCGCTTCCTAAGAATGCGTACTTCAAATGGCTTGGCAGCTCCTTCAATTCTAACGTGGGTGGTTCTTCAATAGATGGCTTAGCTGGTGGTGTGGGTCGATTCTTGAGATCAAGATCCAGCTTCTTGGGAGTATAACGATATATTCCTAATCCTGATAGAGCACAAATATCATCTTCAGAAATTTTTGCATCATCATTCTCTTCTTTCATGAGCAAAACCTCCAAAGGATCATCAAGAATTTGCTCTTCAGCAAGTAACTCTTTCTCATCATCAAAGACAACATCAGCCACAGAAAATACACTTAGATCTTTGGGTTGCTTCATTGATTTGCAAACATCAAAGCGAACCACTTCATTATTTATTCGGAATGAAAGCTCATTAGCTCTCAAATCTATGAGCACACTTCCCGTAGCAAGGAAAGGGCGTCCCAAGATTATGGGAACCTCTAAATCTGCTTTGCAATCCAAGATGACAAAGTCTGCTGGAAAGATAAATGAAGAAACCTTTACCAAGACATCGCATAGAATACCAACCGGTCGTTTTACCGACCTATCCGCCATCACAAGCCTCATATTAGTTGGTGTAGGATCTCCTAACCCCAACTTCTTATAGATCGATAACGGCATCAAGTTGATGCTGGCTCCTAAGTCACACAATGCTTTAGCAAAGTCCAAAGATCCGACGGTGCAAGGAATAGTGAAAGCTCCGGGGTCGGCCTTCTTCTGAACTATGGATCGGGTAGCAATTGCACTACAATGATGCACATCATCTTTCAGCTCATAGCTTGCTGACCTCTTCTTAGTCAAAAGATCTTTCATAAACTTCGCATACCCAGGCATTTGTTCCAGTGCCTCTACCAATGGGACATTAATAGTCAGCTGCTTCAACATGGTCATAAATTTGCTGAACTTAGTGTCATCGGCCACCTTCTTCAATCTTTGTGGAAAAGGTGGTGGTGGGTATGGAAGTGTTCTCTCCATGGCTTTCTTCTCCTCTTGCTTCCGTTTATCATTTTTTTCAGGCTGCACATCACTAGGTAAAACGTCCTTGACGTTGGAAGTAGATATTGCGGCATCTTCTCTAGTGGCGTCACTAGGTGTGGCGTCCATATCTGCTGTTCCGTCAACCACTTGCTTGCCTTTTTCTGAAGTTTCCAGCACCTTACCACTTCTGGTAGTGATGGCCATACATGACCCATCATTCCTTGGGTTTTGGACTGTATCGCTCGGTAAGGTGCCAACCTTTCTTTGATTGAATGCTGCTGAAAGTTGGCTTAATTGCTGCTCTATTTGCTTGATAGAAGTGGAATGAGAATCAACTAGTTTCTTCATGGAGGCTAAATCGTCGATTACCTCCTTAACTCCCGCGCTCGTTTCTTCCACTCCTTTCAATAACTTAGCCATCATGTCTTCCATAGAATTAGATGTGGTGGTATCACGTCTACCAGGGGGAACGTACAAACCACTATTTTCATTATTTTTCTTCCAACTACCTTGGTCTTTACCTCCAGATTTATCATAATAGTTCCGACCTTGGTTTCCTTGGGCATTCCCACGGAAACCCCCCTGATTGTTCAAGTAGTTGGCCTCCTCTTCCGAATCAGATTCGTCTCTTCCTTTTGATGCAATAGCTTTCACTTTTTCAGTCTTCCCTAATAGATGCTTTGTAAGAAGATCCATTTGGGTTTTCATGTGCGCCATATCTTGATCACGTTCTTCTTCTCTTCTTCTTTGGTCTGCAGACATGCCAATAGATAAAGTGGGGCTTGCTACCTCAGAATCCCTGGTATGCCAAGCTCTACTTTGTTTCGTCATACGATCTAGCATGTTGCTTGCTTGACCAAAGGTAAGGTCCATAAAAGAACCTCCAGCTGCGTTGTCCACCACTGGTTTAGTTACTGAATTTAGGGCTCTATACAAGATCTCCATGAGGTGAACATTAGTCATGTGATGGTTTGGGCATCTCGTTAGTTTTGTCTTGAACCTCTCCCATGTTTCGTGAAGAGCTTCAGAGGGAAGCTGACGAAAGTTGCTGATTTCATCTCTTAACTGAGCCCTCTTGGATGGCGGAAAGAATCTTTCTAGGAAAGCGTCTCTCAATTGCCTCCAATTTGTAATAGAATCAGGAGTCAGCCCATTCAACCATAATGTTGCCTCCCCAGACAGAGACAATGGAAATAGACGTAATCGAATAGCATTCTGACCAACACCAGGATTGTCAAAAGACTTGCATGTAGAAATAAAGTTGATGAGATGCATATTCGGATCATCGCCTGCTAGTCCACCAAATAATCCCTTGAGTTGCAATAACTGAATCATGGTGCTTGTGATATTGAATTTGGCTCCGGGCGCTAAAGCTGGTGGAATTATAGCTCCAGTGGCTCCGGCACCATCAAGATCATCATCATCATCGTCGAAATCTGGTTGCAAAGGTTGGCGATCATATCTATACCGAGCTTGTCGACCTCTTTGATTGGCAGGTGTTGCAATTTCAGCGCCATGCCTTGGGTTTATCAACTCGTCATCTCCTAAATCTTCATCGTCAGGATTTGTTGCTCGTCCAGGATTATCAATGTTTTGTTGTTGGACTTGAGCAGCGGCAAGAGCAGCTAATCTTGCTTGCTCGTGTTGAGCAGCCATCTTGTCGATTTCAGCTTGTGCTTCCATTCTTCTAATTCGTTGCGGTTCAGGATTGATTGGTAATAACGGTTGACCAGAACTTCTAGTATGGGGCATGCACTAAAAGAAAAACCTGCAATAAACAAAAACAAAAACTAAACGTAAAAGTACGAGAATCTTTGACCAAAGGGTCTAGTAATTATCACGAACTTGATTGACACTCGTATTCCCCGGCAACGGCGCCAATTTTTGATAAGGCTCAATCTACAGCTCTCGTGGGAGTGTAAAGCGGTCGTTAGCAAATATAGAACCCAACCTGGGTTGGGTGTCGATCCCACAGGGAATAGCTTGGCCAACAAGTAAGCAAAATTACTAAACTTTTGGTGCAAGTCTCGTAAGAAGGGGGGATTGTAATATGTAACCAAAACAATAAAGTAAAAGCTGAAAATAGCAAAGTAAAAAGAGAAAGATTGTCACGTTGGTTGTAAACAATGAGAATTGAAGCGTTGGGGTTATGTCCACCTTCTGAGGTATACGTCTCTATTGGCTATGAGTGTGTAGAGTCTTGACATGCAATTGCTTATAGAGAATTGTAGTCGATGGTAAATCCAAGCGTCTCTCGACCTCAATAAGGACTATTTCACTTTAACTCTCTCGAGCTTAAAGTGTGTCTAGCGGTACAAATTCTCCAAGAGGTTAGTCCAGTTACGGCACTAGCTTTTTAATAGGAAAGGGTGTCCTACTACCTTGACATTATCTCTTTTCCAGACAAATAACCTTTCTCTCGAATAGGTTAAATGTTAGAATGGCGTATTCTTGCGTTTGCAACCGCAAAGAATGTAGATTAAGATGAAGAGCGTAATGATATAAGCAATATACTTGTCTTGAACTCACAAACTCATAGCTATAGATAGTAACTCATTCGGCTTCCATAACCCCAACTAAGAGGTTTAGTTACCCATGAATGCGAAGGATATCACGTTTTGCATGGTGGATGGCGTGTAAAAGAGGTGTTAGGTGTGTGGTTTTGGTGATTCCATAGCAAGTAACGATTCTCTTGTTGTGGAATTTAAGAATAGAAGAATAGATTAGAAGTGTTTGTAGTGGAAGATGAGAAGGATGGAAGAAAATTAATTAAGTGAAGAATGAAGAATTAAGAATGTATTGTAAGAAGATGTCTTAATTGTAAGGAGATGATTAAAAATCTCTAGCATGATAGGGTATTTATAATACTCCTATCCTACTCCTACTAAGCTAATGAAATAAATAACCAAATCCTAATATACTAATGAAATCCTTGACCCAAATGTACTAGGGTAAGGTTACAATATCATAATCCAAATAGATTAGTGAAACACATAACCTAATTATACTAGGTTAATGTATCTTGGTAAAATTCTAGCTTTGTGTCTGTAAGTCCCCAAAGTCTTCAGAAATGCTGTTTTAGCCCGGGACAGATTTTCCATGCAGCAGATTTGGTCCTTTAGGCGTCCAGCTCCCTTTTGCTTCGTTTGTGAGCTTTCTTTTGCGTCAAGTAAGCCGTAAAATGCTGTATTTTGCATCATTTATACCTGAAACTTTGCTAATCATGTTTGTTAGCTCATTTATAGGAAAAAGGACTAAAAGTGCATGAAATAGATAATTAGTTCTCAAAACTAGGCTAAAATATGGGCAAAATATATTGATATAGGCACGTAAATTCGCCTATCATCACATGTCTACTTTCGCTATCAAGTTTCAGGAGTTCTCCCTTTAGTTAAATGAGACCCATGTGTTATTTAGCTCATATGCATTTTATTTGTTAAAAAACTGCTCTCTACCTCATTGTCACTGCATCAAGTATTTATTCAAGTAGCTCTTACTGGTGGAATAATTTCCAAAAGCTCAATAATATTATGATCACCAAAGCAATATCAAATATTAAATAAACTAAGGAATGTAAATATGTTTATGCACAGGTGGAAGCAAAGGGGAAAAACTAATAATGCGACGTTCCAAATCACTTTATGTGGGTGGTAGAATAGGAGAAAAATCCTAGAATGGGTCGATCCCAATCTATTTATATTGGATGGAAACTCAAGGGCGTATTCCTAGCATAGGTTGATCCCAACTTATGTATTTACCACTATTCAGTTGGTCATTTGTATTGTATGTCTTACAAAGATTATAAAGTAAAGAAAGGCAAAGTAAAGAGAAGAACGAAATGTAAACTATTGTAAGTAAATGTAAAGATTGTTTATTAGCACTATCTATATAGTTGTACGAAATTCCATTTGAGCTCTTGTATTATGTATAGTTACTTTCTGCCTTACATATTTAGTACATACTTTATTACTGATGTGCATCGTACATGGACATGCTTTTCATGTTGCAGACATAAGTGCTTCAAATAATACATCTCCATAATAGGAGCACAGGACATCCAACGGCTATTTCGAGTCTGTTATATATATTTTGGTATTGTATAGTAGTTAAGAGTGAGGAGGGGGCTTGTACCAACCTTAATGAAGTCTATTTATATTTTAGAAACTTTATAGACCAATGTAAAGTTAAGTATGGTGTGTTCTTATCTATTAGATGTTGTGGCCCCAATGACCAAGTCTTGTATATCTATTTTGCACTTACCTACGTGGTTTATTTTTATCATACATTATATCCACACTTGGCATAAACTTTAAATATAATAGTTACATGCATGATATGTATAAAGTTATGGGTTGGTACTCTTGGGCCTTTACAACTATGGGTGCCTGTCTGCCTCAAAAGGATTTGAGGCGTGACAAAAATAGGATTACAATGGATAATCCTAGGGAGTCTACAAATCCACATATATGCAGAGTCGTGCTTATCGGTGTGTTGTGCACAATATATATAAACATGAGGCTAGGATACATTTAGAAGTTGTCACTTTTTCTTCACATCTTAGATTATGCAATATAGCCAAAGTTGTAGGTAGGGCCATGTTTAACCATTGGATATATCTTTTTCTCACTATAGTATAGATGTTTATTACAATAAGGAGTAAGAATACAAGTAAGCAAGTAGATATGACTGTCAAAGAAGGGACATACAAGAAACCTCCTAGACAAGCTAATCAAAGTGAGTCTCAACCTTGGGTTTGTGTCATAAACTTCTTCTAATACTCCATCTCCAAAAGAGATAAAGAGAAGAGAATCACCCTTAGAATCATATATTAATTTACCAAGAAATATTTAAGGATTAAAATGTCATTGTTGACTTATACTGTTGTTGGACAAGTTCAAGCTATTCCAACTACCTGTACTAGTAGTGTGGACAGGGAAGCTAGTCTATGGACGTAGGATTCTCTTAAACTTGATCCTTTCTTATTAATTGGGTCATATCATAACAAAGACCCATAAGACTTTATTGATCAAATAAAGGGTCTCTAGATGTCATGCATGTATCTTGTAAAGAGACAATCAAGTTAGAAGTGTATAGATTAAAAATAAGTGGCTATATTATGGTTTGAAGAATGAAAATGATCTAGAGGTATAGGCACACCTATAGCTCATTAGAAAGAGTTGAAAGAGGCATTTCTTAATTATTACCTTCCATTTAATATTTGAGAGGCCTGTGCAGATCAATTTTCAAAATCTTTGTTAAGGAAATATGAGTGTGACGGAGTATAACCTTCGATTATACTGTTTGTCTAGGCATACTCCTAATGTAGTATAATACCCCACTTTTCCTTAGAATAATCTAAGTCCCAATACATGAATATTCATATATAAAATTTTTGAAACACTCATTATTTGTCAATTTAGAGTCTGCCATTACGTAGGAAATTAAATTAGCTTTCCAACGATATGAAATTCGCCCAAATCTAATAACCGGGTAAGAAGTTATGGTGATTTTAAGTTTAAGTCATTAAACACCATCATTTTAATCCTTAGTACATCGCAGATCCAGATAAATGAAGATTGTAAATTTCCAGTGAAGCTTTACAAAACCACCGCATGGCGCCGTCATCCAAAATCCTAATTGTCCCTTTCTAGTGTCCTATCGCGATAATGGCGCATTGTGCCTAGGGTGAATTTTTGAATCAAAAGGGAACCACGATTCCTCCAGTCATACTAAGCTCTTATTCCCATTTGTCCAATTCTAGTGACACAACGCGATAGCGCCGCGTCACTCTAAGGCCAAAAATTGAGAATTTTTCCAGTTTTGTAATTTGAAACTTAAGGGGTCATTTGATCTTTTTTGATGACCTCAAATCCGCCTAAACATGGGATTTAACCCTAAGAGAGAATTATTTACTCACTTTGTCATTATTCTCTCAAATTAAAATCAACTCTCTTCAAGAACAAGAAACCTTAGATCTCAAGAATCAAGGCAAAATCTCAAGAACTCACCATCAATCCTTCCAAGTTCATTATCCCAGGTATGTTAGATGTTCATCCATGGATTTATTTCAACTATGGAGTCCAAGTATCCGTTTTAATTACAAATCTATCATCTTTTCAAGATTTATGATATTAAATTGTGATTTAAAACTATGACTATCTATGAACTCCACGAATATTGATTTTATACCATACTTTAATGGAATTATTGTTGTTATCAAATCTACCATGTTTTATTATTGTCATTCTTCAAATTAGATCATGATTTAGTGCTATAAATGTTGAAGTCATGCTATTATTTCAAGTTTTATACTATTTCCATGAATTGACTAAATTATGAATTACAAGTGTTCGATAAAATGCCTACAAGAGTGATTGATTTAATAAAAGGCTTCATGCTTTGTCTCCCAAGCTTTAGTATCATTTTACCATTGTTGTTTTGAGTCCTAGGGGTATTGAATACCCGAAAAGCATAGTTGTTTATTTAGTCTAGTCTCAGTATATTACAGAATAGTCTTCTGAATATACTATGAGCATTATCAGAATAGTTAGTTATCAGTCAGTTAAACTCAGAGCAGTCTAGTATTTTAGTGTCTTTCAGTTGGGAGTAGGATTTAGCACTGAGTGAGTGTAGGGATGGCAGCTTCCCCATCAGATATGCAGTGTCATTAGTAGCAGTCCTTATACTCTAGGACTATGTAGCCAGTGTATGGTATAAGAAGTCACCCATCAGATTAGGATTGACTATCTCGCAGGGGTCACCCGTCAGTTCAGGTTTGACACCCTTAGTTGTTTGGACATTATATCAGTTTAGTGGATCCACACAACCAACGTTAGTACCCGTGGTACAGTATTAATACCCTTCCAATTGGGGTTATATATTAGACCCCGATTATCTCAAATGGGGAAATGTTGATTAGATGATACCTCTTATAGTTTTAGATACAACCTCAGTTATAGTTCTAGTCCAGTTATTAAGTTTTAGTGTTGTTTGACCAAAGCATACATATTTTAGTTATTTCAGTATTTCAGTTTACAGATTTTACTTAGTTCATGTTATATGCTTGGTCATGAATCCATAGTATTTATAGATTTTTATATATTCCCAATACCTATAGATTTTATTCTCTCTATTTAGTACTCTATACTTTACATGCATATTCAGTTAATTATTAGTTCTGTTCATGAAACCATGCATATCAGCCTACCTCATTTAGCGTACTAGTACATTCAAAGTAGTGATCGCCTACCTTTTCTTTTGCGCTATTATGTATTATATTATAGGTTCTGATGCTTAGTTCCTAGCTAGTAATTAGACTTATCAGATCCTCAGCAGTAGTAGTGGTGATTCCTCATACTTTGATAACAGACTTACTTTATTTTTTGTCTCAGTTTAGTAGTTAATTGGAGTTAGTTGGGGCCTATCCCATTAAATCATAGTCATTTAGTTTCAGAGGCTTATTAGACATTAGAGTCAGTTATTCAGTATTCAGATATTATAGTTAGTTATCTAGTTTATCAGTATTTTATCATATTCGGTTAGTTATTTCTATAGACTCATATTTCAATTTTGAATTTAGTTATTAAAACCTTATGGCATATCAGTTGTTCTTTTGCAATTATGATCATGTTATCCAGTGCTCACAGTAGGTACCAACTTATGGGTTATCTTGTGGTCCCTCAGGACTGTATGCACCAAGTGACGCCTAGGGTGAACTTTTGGGGTGTTACAAACTTAGTATCAGAGCCTAAGGTTTTAAAGTGTCCTAGGAAGTCTAAAATCCCTGTCAAGTAGAGTCTTGTGCATGGGTTTATAGCGTGCCACACTTATGGATGAGAGTTTTAAAGCCACGTCAAGTCGATATATAGATAGATTGGATTCATATTTGGTTAGAGATTGAACTACTATATCTTTGACTAAAGACATAGATATAGAAATGACAAAAACTTTTGTATAAAAAAATAGAGGATCAGAGGCAAACCAAAAGAGCACAAGAATCGAAAAGAGGGCATTTCAAAAGGGCCAGATCTATGGAGCAGTTTATGGCATCCCAAGGAGAGTTTATGTTGTAATTTTGTAATAGGCTGCCTAGTCCATCATTTCTTACTCTACATCTAGTACTCCACCCTGGTTTCAAGGGTCTAAAGGCAATCAATTTGGGCAAAGATGTGAAAGTCAAGGTTCACGGACAACAGGGTATCAAGATTAAGGGATTATAATTCAATCAAGACCTCCTCAATAGATATGTAAATAATGTGGGAAACTTTATTTAGGTGTATGTCAGTTTGGGGCAAATGCTTGCTTTTGGTGGGGTATGTCGGGACACATAATAAGAGAGTGTCCACAAGAGTCATGGGTTGTATGAAATGACTTACAGGATCAATCATTGTATTGTCATCACTGCTACCTTCTTTAGGTAGGGTATACAACCTACAGGTCATGGTAGAGGTGTTAACAAAGCAACTAGTTCTAGTGGAGTTCAAAATCATACATATACTCTAATAGATCAACTAAATTTGGAGGCTCTCTTGATGTGGTCACAGGTACACAATTCATCTTTAATATTATTCATATACATTAATTAATTCAGGCTCTGTGCTACCATATGTCACTCCATTGGTTACTGGAAAGTTAAAAAGAACATCGAATTACTAGTTAAGCTATTTTAAGTATTTATATTGGTTGGTGAGTCTATTATAGCTAGGAGAGTGTATAAAAATTGTATAATAACTATTTGTGGTTGTGATAGAATTGTTGACTTTTTGAGTTAGAAATGGTAGATTTTGATGTTATTATGGTATGGATTTGTTGGGTTCTTGTTATGCAACAGTAGATTGCCAAACTGAGAGAGTGTATTTTTATTCTCCAAAAGAGACAATACTTGAATAAAGGGGTAATATTAGTGCTCCAAGAGGTAAATTTATGTCGTATCTTGAGGAAAAGAAGATTATGTCCAAAGGTTACATATGCCATCTACTAAGAGTGAAAGATATTGATGGGGAGCCATCAATTCTTCAAACTGTTCCTTTAGTAAATGAATTTCCTGATGTATTTCCTAAATATCTTCTAGGTTAATCTCCAAAATTAGAAATAGAGTTGGTATGATGTGATTCCAAGTACCCAACCTATCTCTCTATTCCTCCATACAGAATGACCCCAATAGAATTATAGGAGTTGAAAAAAAGTAAAAGACTTGCTAGAAAATGGTTTCATAAGGCCTAATATATCCCCTTGGGGTGCACCAGGTTATTTGTATATAAGAATGATGGCTCATTGAGAATGTGTATCGACTGCCAATGATAATAAGGGGACAGTTAATAACAATATCCACTTTCAAGGATTAATTATTTATTTGTTCAGTACAAGGTGCTAAGTGTTTCTCAAAGATTGACTTGAGGTTGGGTTACCACCAAGTGAGGGTCACAGAGAAAGATATACTCAAGACTAATTTTGGAACATGGTACAGTCACTACGAGTTTTTAGTTATGTCATTTGGGCTAAATAATGCACCAACAACTTGTATGGATTTGATGAATAGGGTGTTCACGCCATTCTTAGATATATTCGTGATAGTTTTTATAGATGATATTCTAGTCTATTCAAGATTAAAAAAGTACCATGCTAGTCACTTACAACAAGTGTTACAGGTTCTTCGTGATCGTAAGTTATATGTAAAGTTATCTAAATGGGAGTTTTGGTTAAAATTAGTGGCATTCTTAGGTCATATTGTATTTGATGAAGGAATAAGGGTTGATACTTAAAATATAGAAGTAGTGAAGAACTGGAAAAAACCTACAACGCTTATGGAGGTTCATAGTTTCCTTGGGTTGGTAGGTTATTAGAGAAGGTTTGTTGAAGGACTATCTTCAATTTTTGCAGCTTTAACAAAGCTAAAATAAAAAGCATCCAAGTTCAATGGAATGACGCATATGAAAGGAGTTTCTAAGATTTGAAGAATAAGTTGACTTTTATACCTATATTGGTACTTCTAGAATGCACAAAAGGGTATGCAATCTATTTTAATACTTCACGAGTTGGTTTTGGATGTGTATTAATGCATTATAGTAAAGTAAAATCTTATGCATCGAGACCAATTCGACCACAAAAGAAAACTTATCGAACACATGATCTTTAGCTAGCGATATTTGTCTTTGCTTTAAGGATATGTCGCCAATACTTGTATAGGGTTCAAGTTGACATATATATTGACTTAAATACCTTGGCTTTGGACCCTTAGGAAATTTCCGTAGTTGAAACTTTTGGACTAGGTACGACTCTAGGGTACTAGTCGTACCCTTGGATATGACTTAGTGACCCCTTCTTGTATGCTACGAAGTGTGCTGGGGTTACATACTATCCAAGATATGACTTAGCATCCCCATAGTCTTATATTATGGAATGACTCATACACTACCTAGTTGTATGAAGTGTTGAGCTTGGCCTAAATGAAACTATCTTGGGTACGGAATGGAGATATAGTTTAGGATACCAGTCGTACCCTTGGGAATGAGTCATGAGTGCGTGGTCATACCTTGGTTAGTGTAGGGGTCCTTGGTGAGTCCTAGGGTACGAGTTAGGGTACCATTTGTACCCTATGGTATGATTGAGCTAAGTGAGTCATACCCACCAGGGAAGCCACTTTTTAGCTTTTAAGTCAAGAGCTCTATGGACATTTACCACCCCAAAAACCTTAAGTTCCCTTACTATATTATGTATTGTAGCCTTCTAAACACTCATTTTGCAAGACTAAAACATTCTAAATACTCTCTCAAAACTCATTCAACAAGATTTGGAGGCTAGGGTTTCAAGAGTGATCATCTAGAGACTTGAAGACCAAGAACCCTTCCATGAATCATCATGTATAACGCATGTGACTCTTACCCTATCATTATTTAACAAATAACAAGTTATTTAAACATTGTTTATAAATCTTTAATGGTGGATTTTGAAACAAATAATGAGGTTTTTTATGTAATGTTATGGGTAATGCTTACTTTTGTCTAAACTTGTGATTTTATGTGTTTTGGTGATGGTTTGCACGTGTGAGTGCTTATTAATTATGGTTTAACAAATGGGTTTTGAGCAACCCTAATATTGAAGGTTTTCACTTGAACTTTGGTCGTGGTTAAGATATACCTTTAAGGTGTTTGTGAAAATGTCTAAAAAATGACTAGTTACATGATAATAGAGTTTAGAACTAAGGTAATGGTTTAATGAGTAAGAATTCTTGGAAAATAATCTTGTAAAGGCCTTGTTGGACATGTAATAAGTTTAATTATACCCTTGGTTTTTTGATTGGTTAAAGAAAAGGGGGTTAGAGTCCCTAGTATGAAATTGAATTGTGTTTGAACTAAAGCTTGGTGCAAGAGTGCTAATGAATAATTTAATGAAGGTTTTGATAGCCATAATTTAGATTGAATGATATTTGAAACTAATTTATTGGCTTGTTAAAGTGATTGATTTATATATGGTTCATGAAGACCTTGTGGTCATGTATGTTATTAAAATATGGCCTTGATGGCTAGAAATAGTTATGTGGATTAAATTGCCCAAATATGAATGGTATTATGTGAATGCATGGACAACGAGTTAGAGTCCCAATATCGACTAGTAATGGAGGTGATGGCTTGTGGTTAGATTCTACATGCATAATGAAATGACTGGTGGTTAGAGTCCACTTGCGTAATGAAACGACCCATGGTTAGAGTCCACACACATAATGAAATGGATTATGGTTAGAGTCCACTTGTATAATGAAATGGCCTATGGTTAGAGTCCAATTTACTAATGAGATGACTTGAGGTTAGAGTCCTTTTGTTATATATAACCCAAGCGGTGGAAGGTTAGAGCCCTCCATTTCATAGTTTATGTTTGAGTGTTCTAAAATGCATGATAAAGCTTTGATACCTTTTGACACTTGATGTATCTATGTGTATTTACATTTCTATGTGAATAAATGTGGTAACTTATGATGTTTTGACTTGGTATTGAATGATGACATTATTTTATCCTTACCTTTGAGTTATATGTTAGGTCTCCAACCGCTAACCATCTTCGTAAGCTATGTCCCCATGCGACATAGGGGATGAAACTATGAAGCTTCTCCTTCTCTTTCTGCGTAGTGAAAGGTGTCCAAACGGTTTATGTGGTGACATTGAAGTGGTGAGCTTTCATTCTTTGAAAGTTATCCATTTAATTGTCTCTTTATTTATGTTATAGGCTTATGTTAGGCTTGGTATTTGGCTATTATTGGGGGCTTGTACCGACATGTGACAGACTTTAGATTTGTAGAGGTTTTGTGGATGGCTTTGGACTTGGGTAGATTGGATGTTGAATATTGATATGAATGGATGGCTAGACCTTTTTATATTATAAATGTAAATTTTGTTTTTGCTATCTTCTTATATGTTTAGAGTTATCTGATGCTGGTGGATTGATGTGATGGTTAGGTAGAGTTAAAAGGGTGATCTTTGGTCCTTGTTGGGATTGAGATGCCGATATGACAAGGCCCAATTTTGGGTCGTGTCAATTTAGTATCAGAGCCTAGGTTCATGGTTAGTTGGGTGACCACAAAGCTGTGTCGAGTAGATTCTCTTTTATGGGTGTGTAGCATGCTACACTTATAAAAGAGTGGTAACAAAGCATTTAGGACTATTTCACTTTCTTATTGTCTTATATTGATTCATAGATTTTAAGGTTTTAGATCCTCTTGATTTCTATTTGCTTGTCTTTCGGATCATGCATCTAAGAAGATGTAAAGTTCTTGCAAACCCTTTCGTCCCAATTGGAAATGATATTTATGACACTCTCTCTACTTATGGAGTCCATACTTTGTCTAGGGTTTGATACTTCATGGTTTGGGAGTTCCACTGGTTTTCTCTAATCCTCCCCTGGTTCCAAAGACTGATATTTTGAATGCTAAGTTTTTCCAGTTGATTCATGTGATTTCTCAATTGGTAGCTTCTCAAGCTTAGCATGGTGCATCTTTTACTCCATATTATGAGGTCACAAGGGTTGTCTAGTTTATTAGGTTGAGTCCTCCGACTTTTACCAGTGTTTAGGTTGAGGAAGATCCTCAGGGTTTCCTGGATGAGATGACAAAGATTTTTAGAGTAATGCATGCCACTAATGTAGAAGCGGTAGAATTTTTTTCTTATCAGTTGAAAGATGTGGCATACCAATGGTACGAGGAGTGGAAGCAAACTAGAGGTGATGTTGATGAGTCATCTTTCTGGGAGGATTTTACTAATGCTTTTCTGGACCACTCTTTCCTCTAGAGTTGAGGGAAGCAAGGCTAGAGGAGTTTGTTAATCTTAAGCAAGGAAGAATATCCATCAAAGAGTATGCCATAAAGTTTCACCAATTATCTAGGTATGCTCCAGGGACGGTGTTCGATATGAGGGCTCAGATGAAGAAGTTTGCCTTGGGGTTATCTCATGAGTTGGTCCTTCTGAGCAAAGCAGTTTTGTTAATAAAAGATATGGATATCTCTAGATTGGTTTTGTATATACAACAAGTGGAAGAAAATAAAAAGAATTAGGTTGAGTTATGTGAAAAGAATGGAAAAAAATTGAGGTCTTCTAAGCAAAACAGTAGAGATGATGGTAAGAGTCCAAGAAATAAATAAGGGAGTTCTAATTCTTTTTCCTCAGCTAGTACTCCTTACTCGAGGCCATCGGGTGATCGTAGGTCTTAGTTTAGTGGTGGGTTTCAGGCATAGAGTGTTCAATCTTAGACTAGTAGGGCTTAGTCGATTCCATTCCTGCAATGAAGGGTAGTGCTTTTTATTCTGGTACTATCACTGGCCAAAATCGGTCATATACACTTGCTACTCACCAGGATTTTAAGGCATCTCCAGATATTGTTATGGGTATGTTGAGACTTCTCTCCTATGATGTGTATTATTTGATTGACCTGAGGTCCACTATTTCTTATGTGACCTTATTGTTACTGTTTATTTTGACTTTGGTCCTGAGTATCTATAATTTTTTTTCTATTTATACCTCGATAAGAGACTTAGTGATTGTTGAAAGAGTCTATAAGGGGTGTTATGTAGCTGTTGCTAGTAAAGAATTCCTTGTAGACTTGATAAAATTAGACATGGTTGATTTTGATATTATTTTGGGAAAGATTGGTTGCATTCATGCTATGCGTCCTTAGATGGTCAGACCTGTAGGGTCACATTTAAATTCCCTAATGACTCGATCATTATATAGGAAGGGGGTTCTTTAGTGCCTATGGAGAGGTTTATCTTTTATTTTAGAGCCCATAAGTTGATTTCTAAGGAGTGTTTGTATCATGTGGTCCGAGTTAAAGATTCTAACTCAGAAATTCCTTCTCTAGAATTGGTTCCCTTGGTTAATGAGTTTCCCAAGGTTTTTTCTGATGACCTTCCTGGTATTTCTCCCGATAGAGAAATTAATTTTCAGATTGATCTTATTTCAGACACTTGTCCTATTTCTATCCCTCCTTATAGAATAACTCCGGCTAAGTTGAAGAAGTTTAAGGAGTAATTTAATGATCTTTTAGATAAAGGTTTTATCTATTCTAGCGTGTCTCCGTGGGGTGCTCCTATGTTGTTTGTATGTAAGAATAATGGTTCCCTTCGAATGTGCATTGATTATCGTCTCTTGAATAAGGTGACCATAAAGAATAAGTATCCTCTTCCTATGATTGATGATTTGTTTGATCAACTTCAATGTATAAAGTATTTCTCTAAGATTTATTTTAGATCGAGTTATCATCAGCTTAATATTAGGGGAGTAAATATCCCTAAGACTGCCTTTGGGACTTGGTATGGTCATTATGAGTTCCTAGTTATGTCTTTTGGGTTGACCAATGCCCCTGCGATATTCATGGATTTGATGAATAGGGTCTTCTCTCCATTTCTAAATTTGTTCATCATTGTCTTCATACATGAAATCTTGGTCTATTCTAAGAGTATGCCAGATTACGTCGAGCACCTTTGTGTCACGTTACATACATTGAAAGATCATCATTTGTATGCCAAGTTCTCTAAGTGTGAGTTTTTATTGAAGGCTGTGACTTTTCTTGGTCATGTCATTCCTAGTGAAGGGATCATAGTGGATCCACAAAAGGTTGTGGTGGTTAAGAAGTGGCCTGGACCTATGAGTCCAACTGATATTCAAAGCTTTTTGGGTCTAGCTTATTACTATAGGATGTTTATGGAGAGTTTTTTGACGATAGCTTCCCTAGTGACTAAGTTGACCCAGGAGAAGGTCAAGTTCTTATGGTCAGATATGTGTGAGGGTAGTTTTGAAAGGTTGAAGGATAAATTGACTTTGGCTCTAGCTTTGACTTTACCCAAGGGTAATGATGGATTTATAGTGTAGATACTTCTGATATTGGGTTTGGTTGTGTATTGATGAAACATGGTAGGGTGGTGGCCTATGCTTCTATACAATTGAAAGATCATTAGAAAAACTACCCTAATCATGATTTGGAGTAATTCGCCGTGGTTTTTGCTTTAAAGATTTGGCGTCACTATCTCTATGGGGTTTGTGGGGTTTGTGTTGACATCTTTTCAAATCATAAGAGGCTTCAGTATATGTTTACTCAAAAGAAGTTGAATCTCAGGCAAATGAGATAGCTTGATTTGTTGTAGGACTATGATAGTCTCCATTACCATCCAGGTAAAGCAAATATTGTTGCTGATGCTTTTAAAAAGTTATTTCTGGGGATTTTAGCTCATTTCCACGAGGATAAGAGTGAGTTGGTGAAGTACATTCATCAATTGGCTAGTCTTTGAGTTCGTCTCTCAAACTCGGATGATGGTGGTGTATTCATGCATTCGATATTGCAATCGTATCTTGTGGTTGAGGTAAAGAAAAAGAAAAGTTTGGATCCTGGCTTGATAAAGATTAAGATCAATATCGGTCAACAAAAGGTTATTGACTTTGCGATAGGTGGTGATGGTATCTTGAGGTACTAAGGTAGGCTATATGTTCCAGATATCGATGGATTAAGGGAAATGATTATGGCTGAGGATCATGGATCTCGGTATGCTATTCATCCCTGTTCTTCGAAGATGTATCATGATCTTAGGGAGTTTTATTGGTGGAATAATATAAAGTAAGATGTGGCTAGCTATGTCGCTAAGTGTATGATGTGATAATAAGTGAAAGTTGAGCACTTGAGGCCCAATGGTTTGTATCAGATATAGAGTTGCCTGAATGGAAGTGGGAAGTGATTAATATGGATTTTGTTACTGGTCTTCCCCGGTCTCAGAATCAATATAATTCTCTTTGGGTTATTGTTGATAGAATGACCAAGTATGATCATTTTTTGTTGGTATGGACTAGTTATTTGATGGAGGATTATGCTAAGTTTTATCTTGCGGAGATTGTGATGTTTCGTGGTTTCGGATTGTGGTACTCCATTCTCATCATATTTCTAGAAGTCATTTCAGAAAGGTTTGGCAACTAAGGCGTGCCTTAGTACCGCTTTTCACCTGCAAATGGATGGACAAACGGAGAGGAATATCCAAACATTAGAAGATATGTTGCGTACTTGTGTGATTGATTATGGTGGAGTTGGTATGACTATTTTCCCTTAGTTGAGTTTGCTTATAATAATAGTTACCACTTTAGTATTAGTATGGCTCCTTCTGAGGCATTGTATGGTAGGAGATGTTAATTTCCTATAGGGTAGTATGATATTGGAGAGGGTAAGTTGTTTGGCCCCGATTTGATTCACCAAGCCTTGCAAAAGGTAAAGGTGATTCATGACAGGTTGAAAGCCTCTCAAAGTCACCAAAAGTCCCATGTGTATGTGAGGCGTAGGGATTAGGAGTTTAATGTGGTTTGGTAAGAAGAGAAAGCTGAGTCCCCGGTATATTGGTCCTTACTTGTTTTGAAGAGGGTTGGCAATGTTGCCTATGAGTTGGAGTTGACTTCTAGTTTGAACTCCATCCACCCAGTTTCCATGTCTCTTTGTTGAAAAAATGTGTGGGTGATCCTTCGTTAGTTGTTCTCTCGGAGGACGTTGGTATTTCAAACTCTTTATCCTATGAGAAAGTCCCAGTGAGGATCTTAGATCATCAAGTTCTCCAGTTTCAAACAAAAGAGGTGGCTTCGGTGAAGGTTCTTTGGAGGAACCAAAAGTCTGAGGAAGCTACTTGGGAAGCGAAAGAGGACATGAATTTCAAGTATCCGTATTTGTTTTCCATTCCAAAAACTCATGATTGAGGTTTGTGTTAATCTTCTTTACATGATTTATGTCTTTGATGGGCCATGGGTTCAAGTCCCTAAGATTTGAATTGAGCAAGTGTTTTTGGTAAATATTAGGTTTGAGTCCCAAAGTCAATAAAATGAATGGTTAATTGATACTGATCTTAGCATGAGCCTTATCCTTATTGTATGTCTTGATTTCTAACTTGATTAAAGGTTAGTTAATGTGTAACAATGTGTTAACTAGTGTTTGTGCTTGCCTTATCCATCATTCGAGGATGAATGATCCAAGTAGGGGAGAATTGAAACACCTAGGCTTAGGACCTTTAGAAAATTTCCTTAGTTGAAGCTTCTGGACTCGGTACGACTCAAGTGTACTAGTCGTACCCTTAGATAGAACTGAGTGACCCCCTCTCATGGTAGTATATTAGGGTATGAGTCATACACTACCTGGTCGTATAAAGTCTTGAGCTTGACCTAGATGAAATTGTCTTGGGTACGATTTGGGAATACAATTTAGGGTACCATTCATACCCTTGGGTCTGAGTCATGAGTGAGTGGTCATACCTTGGTCAGTGTAGGGGTCCTTGGTTAGGATTAGGGTATGAGTAAGGGTACCACTAGTACCCTAGGGTACAGTTAAGCTATGTGAGTCATACCCACCTGAGAAGTAACTTTTAGTTTTTAAGTCAAGGGCCCTATGGAAATTTACCAGCCCAAAACCCTTAAGTACCCTCACTATATAATGTATTGTGGCCTCCTAAATACTCATTTTGCAAGACCAAAACATTCTAAATATACTCTCAAAACTCATTCAACGAGATTTTGAGGCTAGGGTTTCAAGAGTCTTTATCTAAAGTCTTGAAGACCAAGAATCCTTCCATGAATCATCTTGTAAAAGGAATGGGACTTCACCTATCATTATTTCTCAAATACCATGTTATTTGAACTTTGTTTAGGAATCTTTAATGATGGATTTTGAAACAAATGATGAGGTTTTTAATGTAATGTTATGGGTAATGTTTACTCTTGTCTAAGCTTGTGATTTTACATGTTTTGGTGATGGTTTGCACATGTGGGTTATTGTTGATTGTGGTTTAACAAATGGGTCTTAAGTAACCCTAATATTGAAGGTTTTCACTTGAATTTTGATCTTGTTTGATATATACCTTCAAGGTGTTTGTGAAAATGTCAAAGAGAAATAACTAGTTATATGCTAATAGTGTTTTGAAATAAGGCAATGGCTTAATGAGTAAGAATGCTTGGCAAATGATCTTGTAAATGCCTTGTTGGCCATGTAATGAGTTAAATGAAGCCTTTGTTTTTTTGATTGGTTAAAGAAAAGGGGTTTAGAGTCCCTAGTATGAAATTAAATTATGTTTGAAAGAAAGCTTGGTGCAAGAGTGCTAATGAATGAAATGATTAAGGTATTGATGACTACAATTTGACTTGAATGATATTTGAAACTAATGCATTGGCTTGTTAAAGTGATTGATTGATTTATGGTTCATGAACACCTTGTGGTCATGTATGATATTAAATTGTGTCCTTGATGGCTTGAAATGGTTAAGTTGGTTAAAGTCCCCAAATATGAATGGTGTGATATGAATGTAAGTACAACGGCTCAGAGACCCAATGTCGACTAGTAATGGACGTGATGGATTGTGGTTAAAGTTCATATGTGTAATGATATGACTTGTGGTTAGAGTCCACTTGCGTAATGAAAGGGCCCGTGGTTAGTGTCCACATACAGAATGAAACAGCTTGTGGTTATAGTCCACTTGTCTAATGAAATGGCTTGTGGTTAGAGTCTACTTGACTAATGAGATGACTTGAGGTTAGAGTCCTCTTATTCTATATAACCTAAGTGGTGGATGGTTAGAGTCCTCCACTTTATGGTTTATGTTTGAGTGTTTTGAAATACATGCTAAGGCCTCGTTACCTTTTGACACTTCATATATACATGTGTATTTAAATGCCTATGTATATAAATGTGGTGACTTGTGATGTTCTGACTCAGTATTGAATAATGACATTATTTTATCATTACCATTGAGTTACATACTAGCGCTCTAACCGCTAACCATCTCTAAATGCTAGTCCCCAATGACATAAAGGTCAGAACTTTTTTTCTGCACAGTGAAGGTGTTCGGGCAGTTTGTGTGGTGACGTTGAAGTGGTGAGCTTGCATACTTCAAAAGGCATCCATTTCATAGTCCCTTTATTTATTTTATAGACTTGGTATTTGGCTATTGTCGGGGGCTTGTCCCGATATGTTATAGACATTGGATTTGTAGAGGTTTCATGGATGACTGTAGACTTGGGTAGATTGGATGTTGAATGTTGATATGAATAGAATGGCTAGACTTTCTTAATCTATACATGTTATTTTTGTTTCCACTATATTATTATATGTTTGGAGTTAATGGGGCAATCTCAGGTCCTTGCTGGGCTTGAGATGCCCATAAAACAAGATCCGATTTTGGGTCGTGTCATCGACCATAAGAATTTGTAATATATCCTTAAGTAGAAAGACCTAAATTTAAGGTGAAGAAGGTAGCTTGAGCTATTAATAGATTATGATATTAATATTTATATCATATGAGAAAAAGCAAACATAGGAGCTGATGCATTATGTTGTAAGGAAATTCTAAGCACTTATAGATCTCATGGGGGTTTGCCTTTTTGAATATCCTGATGAAGGAGTAGTATGCATATCTAATTCTGTTACAACTTAGTGAGAATGTACAACAAGGTATGATAAAACCATTTGAGATTGTGAAATAGGGAGACTTTTGTGTCAAAATTGATTGTGTGTACCTATTGTAGATGGGCTATGAAGGAGGATTATGATAGAGACACATCATTTAAGGTATTCCATCCATTCGGGGTCAATTTAAGTGTATCATGATTTGAAAAGAATGTACTGGTAGGTGACATGAAGAAGAAAATTGTAGAATTTATAACCCAATGTCCAAATTATAAAATAGTTAAAGTTGAGCATCAAACTCCCAAGGTTTATAATAAACCTATGGTTCTTTCAATTAGAAAGTGGGGCACAATCAACACAGGATTTCATCAGTGATTTGTCTCGTACATCTCGGAAGCTCGATTCTATATGTTTAATATTTTATAGACTTACTAAATCAACATACTTCATACTAGTTAAGTCTACTTACACATCTGAAGAGTATGCAAAATTATATATTAACGATATAGTTTAGTGACACGGTGTCCCAATCTCTATTATATCTAATAGGGGGTTTAATTTACTACAAATTTTTTGAAGTCTTTCCAGAGGTGTTTGGGAACACCAGTGAATTTAAGTACAACTTTTCACCCTGAAATGGATGGACAAGAAAAACGTACCATTCAAACACTTGAAGACATGCTTCAAGCTTATCTATTGGACTTTAAAGGTAGTTGGGATGATCATTTGCCTCTTATTGAGTTTTCCTACAACAATAACTATCATTTGATAATCAAAATGACATAATATAAAGCTTTGTATGAAAGAAAGTGTAGATCACCAATTAGATGATTTGAAGTGGGTGAAATTGCCTTGATTGGGCCAGACCTTATTCATCAAGTTATAGAAAAGGTTAAAGTGACCCAACAACGGCTAGAAAGATCCCAAATTAAACATAAATCATATTTTAGAAGAATGAGTTTATAGTTTGCTATAGGTGATCGGGTATTCTTGAAGGTGTCACCAATAATAGGGATAATAGGATTTGGCAAGAAAGAGAAACTAAGTCCACATTATATAAGGCCATATAAGATTATTCGAAGGCTTGTCCAAGTTGCATATGATTTAGAAAAAAAAAGTCCACGTTATATAATGACATATAGGATTATTCGAAGGCTTAGCCAAGTTTCATATGAGTTAGATCTACACTAAGATCTCTTAATAGTTCATCTAGTGTTTCACATCTCATGCTCTGAAAGTGCATAGGTGATCAATGTCATATTAATCTTACTGAAGATATACAAGTGATAGAAGATCTCACCTATAAAGAAGTACCTATTGCTATTCCAGATCAACAAGTTAATAAGTTAAGAAATAAAGAAATAGCTTATGTAACATTACTTTAGAGGAACCAACAAGTAAAAGAGATCAAATAGAAAGCTGAGAAAACGATGAAATCCAAGTACCCTCATTTTATTGAATCCAAAGAGAAAGTCCAAAATGTTGATTTGGAGAAATAACAAGTGTATATATAAGTATTATGTGGTAAATGAAAGATTAAATGTAGTCTTGAACTTATTTTGATCTAATCATTATGTTAACATTTGAGGATAAATGTTCTGGGGGGGGGGGGGATAGGATGTAACACTTCGTATTTTGCATGCGCTTGTTCTACTTATATGGAACTTGATATTTTATTGTGGTATAGGTAATGGACCATATATTTTTATGTGAGTATTGATGGTGTAAATAGGTTTGAAGATACTGCTCATACATTTTAATGTGACACAACCAAGTTAACATCAATGCAATTATTTAAACTTGTGATCCTAAGTAGGTATTGGAGTCTAAAATTTAAAGATACCAAGTGTATATAATTTCTTAGTTAAATTAAAGGGATTAAGAACTAAAAATGGAATGTAATACTGAGGTGATTTCTTGACTTAATTAAGCTCGTAGGTGACTCGCCTTCTTGAGATATATGGTCCAAGTTAAATGAGTCAAGTAGGTATATTACTTACTTAAGCTAATGGATCAGATTAAGGTATATATTAATGGACTCTTTTAAGGACCAAACTATGTAAATAAAATGAGAAGAGAATGGGTAACCCAAACCCTAAAATCTGTCCCAAAAGTCCAATAAGTTAAAGGCCCATTTTAGACATAAATAAAATAAGTAAGGGCATCACCTATTTTGCCCTTTTGAGTATCTTGAACCCCTAAGTAGGTTTGTGGCTGAAAAAGGAGTTAAAAGAGGAGGTTCTAGAGGGATCAATATACGACCAATGTAGCTAGTCTTTTTACTCATTTTAACACAAATTTTAGGTATTTAACTGCTACTTTCTCCCTTTTCTCTCAAGGCTTAAAATAAAAATCTTAAAATTACTTCTAGGTTTATTGAAGAAACCTTCACCTTTGAAAACCAAGATAAGTGAAACACTTTTACTTTTAGCTTAATTCTCCCATGGAAGACTAGGAAAACATGTTATTCATGCTAAAGTATAAAATATCAGGAAGAATTTTCCACAAGTTAATTGTTTACTTTTCTTGGTTATTAAGAGATTTTTCTTTTCTTCTTTGATTTAAAGTGTAAAGGTATGTTCAAGTTCTTTAAGAGTTCAAGTTAAAAGGATAAGTTATAGAAACTAAGATAAGGTGACTGCTTCAGTTTTGTCCCCCTTATGTATGAGTTTAGGTAAAGAATTATGGATGTTTTATTATTAAGAACTCAAGGGATGATGAGTTCAATATTTGGTTGCTACAATAAAGGAAATTTGGGTATATCTTGGGGACTGTTTTATGTACATATTGGGAATTATTGGATTGATTTCAGGGAAAGGTGTGAGTAGTTTATTAAAATATAGAACAAGGGTGTAGTGGTACACCACCGAACTAAATATTGTGTATGTATACTGCCCATTACACTTTCTATACTATTTTAAGAGTGTAATGAAACAATAGTTACTTGGGAATATTATAAGAAGTTTTATGGTATGTGTATGTAATTGGGGGAGGAAGGGTTAAAAAAGCACCCTTGATTTGATAGACTATGCGGTTACTTCCCAACTACTATTTTGGTGAAGTGAAGTCCCCCAAATGTGTTGGTTAGCTACTAATAATAGTTTTACTGTGACCTTATCGTAAATAAGTAATTTCAAAGCCAGAAGTTTAATTCGGGTTAATATCAGAGTTGTACAACAAGGTATGTAAGCCTACTCTACTTCGTATTCTTTTGCATGAAATTTAACACGTGTGTTAATATGTAAGCTTTTAAAGTTATCCTATAGTAAATAATACATGGTGGCAATATACGATCTTCGATGTAGATAATGACTTTGTTTCACTCCCTAATGTGTTAAAATACTTCAATACATGCTTATTATTAAGTTTGTATGTCTACTTTCATTAGAAAGTTTTTTCAGTTCTACTTTTAATCAAATAAGAACCACCTCTAATTTCAACTTCTAGTATTTCATTTGTGTAAAAACTACTCCCTACCTCATTCTTTCTACATCAAGTGTTTATTTAAGTGTCTTTTACTGGTGGACTCTTGTCCCAAAGCTTAATAATTTTATGACCACCAAAGTAACAATCTTAAAGATAAAATAAGCTAAGGAATGCGAATTTGGTTATGCAAAGGTGGTAGCGTTGAAAGCCTTGTATGGGCCGATCCCTATCTCTTTATATGTGAGTGGCAGATCAGGGGCAAAAGCCTAGAATAGACCAAACCCAATCTAATTATATATGGGTGGTAGCTCAGGGGCATAGGTCGAGCATGGGCTGATCCCAACTTGTATGTTTATCACTGATCAATTGGTCATTTGTATCACATGACTTACAAAGATTATAAAGTGAATAAAGGTAACCTAAATAAATAAATGTAATGTACACTTTTCCACAAGTATATATAAAGGTTTTCTATTAGCAATATTATACACATGTACCTGATTTTAGTTGAGATTTTATGTTATTTATAGTTACTTTTAGACATATTCAGAACATACTTTATTACTGACGTCCCTTACGGAAGACATGCATTTCATGCTTCAGGAAAAAGTGCTTCAATTAATACTCCTGTCCAATATGAGCATAGGACATCGAACGTCTATTGGTGAGATACAAATTAATTCAAGGCTTTCTGAGTCCATTATATATGTTTTGGCATTGTATAGTAGTTAAGAGTGAGGCAGGCGCTTTTCCCGACCTTAACTAAGTCTATGTATCTTTTACCAATATAAAGTTAAAACATGGTAGTGTGTTGTCTTTTAGACATTGTGGGCCCAACGACCAAGTCTTGTATGTCTATTTTAAGCTTGGCTATGTGATTTATTTTCATCAATGCATCATATCCATACTTGGTAGAATCATAGATTGTCATAGTTGCATGCATGAGAAGTACATAGTTATGGGTTGGTGCTTTCGTTTTTTTATGGCTATAAGTGTCTGTCCACCTCAATAGGATTTGAGGCATGACAGTACCATAAATCCCAAACTTGAATAAGAACTATGAATAGTATAATCATAATAAAATATCGTATACAGATCATGAATTTCTGCCTTGAATGGGAACTAGAAAAGTATGCCTTGTGTAACTATGCCATCAATAAACTCAATATAATAGACAACAAGAGATCAACTAGTTGTAGAACTTGAATTGAAACTTAATAAGTATTCTAAGTGTAAAAATATTCTAAGGCCATAACTTTCCATCACACCTATTTAGTATTTAGGACCCCAAGTAATACAATCGAATTCATAAGGGAACTAATATTAATTAAACAATCCAAATAATAGATCTAGAGGCTAGAACGATACTTTATCGAGGATAGAAAATTAACCAAAGTTCATGGGATGGTCCAAGTCATCATAAAGCTTAAATTTTAGTTTAAGAGGATGTAGAGGGGAGTTCTACAAGGAGTTAGTTTAGCTATTTTGCCTAAGGAAGGGCCGATAGGGTCTGCTAGTAGTCTTGAAGGTCTAACTATGGCAAGCATTTATCCCAAAACTAAGATAAGGTCCTAAAATATCATTCTGAGGTCTTGAATATTCCAACACTATCCCTAAAGCATCACATTCTAACCATAAATAGGGGAAACAAGGCTAATTTCTATATATAAAAAAGGCCCAAACCAACTAACTTTGACTTACAAAATACTGAACTAATACACAAATCATAAATATCTACCCATCACTGGCATAATACTACACTAATACCATAATACCATAATACAAATCATCTAAGAAGAAAGTAATCCTAGCCTACTTGGATGCCACTGAAAGCTCGAGAAAGTCTATTACTCTGAAGTTTTTCCCATCTTATTAGCCTCAGCATGCTGCCATTTATAATCAATGCATTACAATAAAAATAATGATATGCATATTACATATAAATTCCTTGGGTATCAAACTAAAAATACCACTTCGGGTCCGCCTGTGGAATCATAAAATTAAAAACATCAATGCATCCTTCATAGATCTAGGATCATTTACCCCAAAGTTTGGGTGAAATCCATGCTCAAATAAGCCACAAATCGACCCCCAACATTATTCAAAAACTTTAGAATTAAATAAAAAATTAAAACTAGAATTTAGATGGATCTTACAAGAATAAATTCAAGGGAACAGTCACAACCTCGCCTTTAGATCAACCCCGACACTAGCAAGCCAAACCCTTACAATAAATAAGCTCCCAAGGCCTTTAATGGTTTTTTTAACTCAATAAAATACCCTAAAAATAGCGGGACATTGCCTTAAAAGTACCATCCTCATCGCCTAAGTAGCACTAGGACCATGGCGGCCTCGTCTAGGTAGCCAAGGGCCTTGCTTGAATGCTGGCATACCAAGACAGCCTATTACAAAGTGCAAAAGGCATCGCCAAGGGCCTCACTTGAGATACGGCATTCAAAGTCAACCTACTTACCTAGACAATCCAAGTCACTCCAAGGAGACACTACCTAGGTGGCCAAGGTGATGATACTAGCATCAGTATGAACCAACATGTGGCTAATATATCGACCCCTCTGTACTAATTCAAAATACCGTGAGTACAAATGAACTATGCTACCAAACTATATTTAATGTTACAAAATCAATGGCATCATCAAAATTTCTATCCCTGGTCATTTATATAGATGTGGGTCCGACACCTAAGGGTTGTTTTAACCAGTTTCCACCTTACAGTCCAAAATGAGTCAAGTCTCGGGACACAAACCAAATATCACTTTAGCCTACAATTGATATTCTGGAGATAATACAACTGTCAAAATTAGCATGTGAGACCGTTCTACTGAATTTTAGGTCCAACTTATTTCTTAATATAGAAAGCTCCAAAATAGAGAATTGGTTTAAAAATTCAAATTGTCCGATGGCCGAATTAACTATCCCAACAAGTTTTAAATGACTTGGTATAGATGTCAGAAATATATAAATGTATAAAAAAATGAAAATTACTTGGAAGATCATTATAATATTCATTCTCATCATCACTAGAATACTACTACTTCATACTCAATTTGAAGTGCATATCTAAAGGTGTACTAACAACTGTAGCCTTATCTATGTTGAATATTCAAAGTAACTTATGAATATACTTATCTTGTGATAACCGTAACTTCTTGGAGTGTCTTTCATGGACCATCTGCATGCCACAAATCTGTCTTGTTGGTCCTAAGTCTTTCATAGAAAAAGACTTTCTCAAGTCTTGCTTCCACTTTTGAATCCTGCAAGCATTCTGACTAACAATAAGTATGTCATGAACATAAAGAAATACAATAATAAAGTTGACAGCAGAGAATGTTTGCACAAAAATACAACGGTTTGAAGAAGTCTTTTTGAAGCCTTGCAGACTCATAAAAGAACCAAACTCTCGGTACCACTGCCTAGGATCTTGTTTCAAACCATACAAGCTCTTCATTAATTTTAAAATATAATTATTTTTCCCTTTGGATTCAAAATTTTTGGATAATATATTTAAATTTATTCATCTAAGTCTCCATGGAGAAAAGCAATTTAACATCCATTTGCTCAACCTCTAAATCTTGACTTGCATGCAAGCATAGAACTACACGAATGGATAACATCTTCGCAATAAGAGAAAATATCATATCAAAATCAACTACCTTTTATTGGTTAAATCCCTTTACAACTAATCTAGCCTTGTATCATGGAACTGGGTTGCCATCTTCATGTTTTACCAAAAAAAACCCACCTAGTTTTCAAGGCTTTTCTATCTTCAGTTAACTCAACCCAGTCAGATGTATGGTTATCATACAAGGATTGAATTTTATCTTCCATAGAATAAAAACATACATATCCTCATAAAAAATCTCAGGTTCTCCCTATCAGTCAAAACTACATACTCATTGGAAAAATAACAAAATGAAGGTATTCTCTCTCTAGTAGAATTGTCTAAGAGAACTCTTTCAGGCATAAATAATTGGTTGATAATAAACCATGTCATCTTGCACTAGAAAATTAATGAAATCATTCTAAACATGATCATTCTCGTTATTAGCAACTTGATTTTGATTATTACAAATATTTTCTTCAGGTGCAATAGCCAAAGGAACTAGACCAATATCAACTAAGATCTCACTGCTCTAACAATTAACTTTCACAGCGTTGTCAAAATATTCAATAGTTTGGTCTTCAAAGAACACAACATCATAGTTTCTAAAAAGTATCTTCTCAACTGGTTCATAGAAATGATAGCGAAATTTATTTTGACTATATCCAAAGATACATTTACTAGTTTTAACATCCAAATTTGACCTCACATCCTTAGGAATATGCATAATAGTTTTACACCAAAAGAATCTAAGATAATCATAATCAACATTTTTATCAGATCAAACTTTGTTAGAGACATCACTATCCAAAGAAATAGTAGGATATAAATTAATAACATAAGTGGAAGTATTAAGTGCTTCTGCCCAAAAGAAATCTAATAGCTTAGAATCTAAGGCATACATCTAATCCTCTCAACTAGAGTTTTGTTCATCATTTATACTAAACCATTTGACTGGAGAGTCGTTGGAGGGATTTTTTGATGCTGATGTAAAACCCCGTATTAGTTTTATCTAAGCTTATAGTGCATGCACAAGAGGCTTAAAACCTAAAATTTTAGCTAAGTTTTGGGCACTTAGTTTTATTTGGCTTCTCAACTTCATTTAATTTTAAAATGACCTTTCCGATCCCAAGATGTAAGTTTTTGAGTTAATTAATGTTTAGGAGTGTAAATATCATATCTCGAGGAAGTTATGATTTTTTCAGATGAGGTTTGGGCCGTGTTTGGATTTCAACTCTAGAAGCTCAACGATATTGCACTGCGTCGTGGTAGAATAGTGATGGCATCATGGAGCATCATGGTGATGGCCTAATTGGTGTCCTAGTTATGAATTTAAATTACTGATGGGCAGTCTTATCTTTTCCCATTGACCTAATCCATATTAACACATGATTTGGCTTCAGTTAAGGCATATGATACCCAAAATCCCCAATTTTACTCTCAAAAAACCCTAATCTCTTCCCTAGTTCATCACATTAAACTCCTTTCCTTTCAAGAAAAATCAAGAAATTAAGTTCCCAAATTCAAGAATCTCTAAGAAAGTTTAAGAAATTGTGTTTCTTTTCAACAATTTAAACTTTTAAGGTATGTTAGATGTTCATTCATGGGTCCTTATCACCCATGGACTTCAAGAACCCATTTTCAAGATTAAAGTTATGATTTTTACTTATTATTGTGAGTTATCTTCATGAAAATATTATAAACTTGGGTTTTAAATTATGTTTATCATGTGGTTTCGTTGGAATTAGCCTTGAAACATTTGAATGGTGCTTATTCGCATGTTAAATCTTAATCAATGATTTTAGTATTGCAGATATGTCACTATTACATGTTTAAAGTTTTCCCATGCTTAAGACCTTGAATTTCAAGTGTTTGATGAAATTCCTAAATGATTTGATTCTTCTCTCTCGGGAGTGAGATACGTAGGCTGCCTTTTTTCGGGTTTGGTCCAACCAAATAAAATTTTTAGAGTCACCCAGTCAATAAAAACTGGGGCATGAGTTAATCCTCATTGTTTTAGTCGATTCCAAAAGTAGTAAGTTTTCACCCCATTTTAAGTGTTGTTTGGGCCGCATGCCATCCTTTCTTTCTAACCCTATCCAAAAGCCAAGTTACAACCAAAGAAAGACCTTTATATCAATCTTTGAGAATGTTAAGGCTAAGCATGCAATGGATGTGATGATGCATTTTGGCACTACTTGTCTTTCTCAGTATAAGAAATCAGGAAAGAAATAAAATGAGAGAGTCTTATTGGTGAAAACCCTCGCGGGCACCATAAGGCAATGATGAGTCGAGAGAAATAAGAATATGAGAGTCTTACTGGTGAAAACCCTCACGGGCACCATAAGGTGATAGGGAGTTGAGAGAATTAAAAATAAGAGAGTCATATTGGTGAAAACCCTCATGGGCACCGTAAGGTGATAGCGAGTTTGAGAGAAAGTAAAAAGAAAAGAGATTTATTGGCGAAAGTCTTTCAAGAGGGCGTCAATTAAATGAGATATATGAGTCCAATGGATTTGAAAAAGTGGCTCAACGACAAAGGCACGAAATCAACAATAAATGGGAAGTTTGGATAGGAAGATCAGGCAGCTTAATCCAAAATGCATGTCATACTCATTGATGTTGGTCGCCGTATTCAGATAAGTTTTCTGTTTGAATAATGGACATTTCCCTTTTCTTTTATTTACATATTCTTATTTTTGTCTCTTTAGGTCATTTATCAAAATAAAAGTCACCTTCATTTCTTTATATTTTAAGACAAGTCTATGTCAAAACAAGAGAGAAGGGATTTCAAAACTTGCTATCAGTCTTTTCAATTGTATGAGGAAAAGCCAAGCACCAGAACATGAAAGAAATATGATCATAATTCAACACAAAGCAAAGAAAGTCTATCAACCGACAAGCTACTAGATTCATGGGAGTATTCAGATTTAGAAAAGGGTGTATCTCAGAGGCATGGTAAAATGGAAACTTGGTTTTTGAGTCAAAGTCATTTCATCCGATCTGGTCTAGGTCAATGATGCAAAAAGATAGGGGAAAATGTCAGTGATCTGAAATAGAGATGAAAGAAATAAATGCTGGAGCAGATGCCTGGGAAGCTAAGTGCTGCAAGCCATCACTAACTTTTTAACTGACAAATTTTCTTTGTTGAAACAGGGGCAAATTCATTTCACTTAATTCAGTTACCATTGGAAAAACACATCTATGAGAATTTTACCTTATGTTCAGGATCCTCCTACAAAATATGATTTTACCTTATGTTCAGGACTGTCCTAAAAAATAAGATTTTACTTTATGTTCAGGATCCTCCTGAAAAATAGGATTTACTTTTTGTTCAGGACCTTCCTAAAAAATGGGATTTTACTTTCTGTTCAGGACCTTCCTAAAAAAAGAGAATTTACATTCTATTCAGGACCCTCTTGAAAAATGGGATCTTACTTTTTGTTTAGGACCCTGCTAAAAAAAGGGACTTTACTCTCTGTTCAGGATCCTCCTGAAAACTGAGATTTTACTTTTTGTTCAGGATCCTCCTAAAAAATAAGATTTTACTTTATGTTCAGGACACTCCTAAAAAATGGAATTTACTTTTTGTTCAGGACCCTCCTAAAAAATGGAATTTTACGTTATGTTTAGGACCCTCCTGAAAAGTAGGATTTTACTTTCTGTTCAGGCCCCTCCTAAAAAATGGGAATTTACTTTCTGTTTAGGACCCTCCTAAAAAATGGGATCTTACTTTCTGTTTAGTATCCTGCCAAAAATTGGACTTTACTCTCTGTTCAAGACCCTCCTGAAAAATGGGATTTTACTTTTTGTTCAGGACCCTTCTGAAAAATAGGATTTTACTTTATGTTCAGGACCCTCCTGAAAAATGAGAATTTACTTTCTGTTCAAGAGCCTCCTGAAAAATGGGATTTTACTTCTTGTTCAGGACCCTCCTGAAAAATAGAATTTTAATTTATCTTCAAGACCCTCCTGAAAAATGAGAATTTACTTTCTATTCAGGATCCTCCTGAAAAATGAGAATTTACTTTCTATGTAGGACCCTACTGAAAAATGGGATTTTAACTTATGTTCAGGATCCTCCTGAAAAATGAGATTTTACTTTCTGTTCAGGACCTTTCTGAAAAATGGGAGTTTACTTTATGCTCAGGACCCTCCTGAAAAATGGGATTTACTTTCTGTTCAGGACCCTCCTGAAAAATGGGAATTTACTTTCTGTTCAGGATCCTCCTGAAAAATGAGATCTTACTTTGTGTTCAGGACCCTCCTGAAAAATTAGACTATACTCTCTGTTCAGGAACCTCTTGAGAAATGAAATTTTATTTTATGTTTAGGACCCTCCTAAAAAATGAGATTTTACTTTCTGCTTAAAACCCTCATAGAAAATGTGATGTTACTTTCCGAAAATGAAATCTCTCTTTATCTTAATCTTTGTTGTGGTTAATTTTGTTTCTAGTTTTTATTTTGATTTCAGGATCCCGCCTGAAGGACAGGGTAACAAAATAACAAGTCGTGAGCCCGCCTGAAAAGCAGGGCGAATAAATGAAAGTCAAGCAACAAGGTGAAGAAATTGAAAGCCAAGTAACAAGTTGAAGAAATTGCAAGTCAGGAGCCCGCTTGAAGAATAGGGCGATGAAACTCAAGTCAAGAGTTCAAAAGAAGCTGCATAGATAGGATTTTTCCAATTTTATTTATGTTTTAACTTGTAATTTTTATTTTTGATGTAATAACAGAGCTGTGGATCGGAGCCTTGATGGGACCTCACTCGACTCTCCAACTCGATATAGTCTCTCTCTGTCTAATCTTTTGAGATACCTGTCACTTGATTCCCTCATAACGTGGGTTGGTAGGATGTCCTAAGTCAAGACCTGGTTTCCCTCCTTCCTCTTGCTCCGTGCTATTGAATAAAGATCAGGATAAAATTTTGTTTTGTTGTCTACTGCTTTGTATGAAAACACCATGTGTTTGCATCCAAAGGGGACTTGATGTAGACACGTAATTTTGTCCCTAAAAAAAAATATTTTAATTATTTCTATTTTTATTTTTATTTTTTTATTTTATTTTATTTTTATTATTTTTTTATTTTTATTTTATTCTATTTTTATTTTTATTTCTATTTGCATCCACTTCACCATGCCACCTCAACACCTCACCCCTCATTTTCCATTAGATGCATGCAAAGGGCACACACCCTACTCATTTTGCCACACGCCACACTCATCTTTCCATATGCCACACCTAATTTTACACATGCCACACACATATACCCACAAGCCACCAATGATATTCATACACATAGGACACAATATAAAAAATAAGAAAAAAGAAATAAGAGGGGGTCCGTTGGAAAGATTTCTTTTTTTTTTGGGAATTTTCTTTTCCAAATTGATGAAGGAACGTATGTATAGGATTTAAAATGAAAAAGAAAAAAAGGAGTCAATTATAGAGGGGCCCCACGTGTATTATGTTTTTCATTTTCTCTTTTTGTTTTTTCTAATTAATAAAGATTTAAACTAGGGACCATTTTGTTTTCTTTTGTTTTTTTCATATACACTATAAAACAAAAAATGGAACTTTCTAGGAAGGGGAGGATATTATTTTGTTTTCATTTTGGGGAGGGACCCTATTATTCATCTCCTTTCTTCTCCATTAACACACACCTATGAGACACCATTATTTTTCGCTCTTCTTTTCTTTTTTTTTGCAACACACGACACACACACTAAAGAGAGGTCGAGAGTGAGAAATTGTGAGGGATAACAGATTGGAGTTGATTTTGGTTCGTCATCCGCCCGGCCCAGTTCAAGGAGTCTCGAAATTCCTTCATTTTTCTTTGATTTCTAGGTAGAATCGATTGAAAAACACTGAGATTCTATGGAAAGCTTGAACCAGCCGTGGAGTTTTTACTGAGATCAGCTCTATTTTAACCAATTTTTTTCTTTTGCGATAGTTTCACGTATAGTGGTGTTTCGTCACTTAGCTTGATTTGGGTTCATCATGCTTCTTTACTGGTTTGAAATTCGGAGTCCTTCTAGTATCGATCTATTCATCACGAATAATTTTGGGGTTCGATCTCTCGATTACCGAGTTGGATTCATCGCGATTGAGGTTATTCCAGAGGAAATTCAAAGTCTGGGTTTTCTTATTATCAACAAAGATCAGATTGTCGAAAGGTCCATTTTCTTTAACTCGATCTTTTCTCTTTATTTTGATTTGTTGAATTGGTTACGAATATGTGTGGTATGATCATGTTCGCTGGATTTTATTAATATTACAATGTTATGGTTATGTGCTTGACTACGTGATTTTAGTGATACGTAAAACTAATTGGAATAATTTTGATGGCATGATTGACAAAATGAAGTTTGGGGGCGGGAATGGAGAAAAGTTGAATGTAGTTAATTTTTGGTCTGTTGTTTTGTTAAATTCGGGATAAGCATGAATATGTTGGCTTTATAATACGTTGAAATGGATAGGTAATATAGGTTTGGGTTGGCAAAATTTAAGAATAAGTGTTTGCGTTGAATGTTTGAATATGGAATATTTGTTGAATGTTTTCTAGTTTATCGTACTTGGATTAAAATGCACTATTTGGTCGGGGAATGCCCCGAGGTATTTGTGTTTATTTGCCGGGGAATGCCCTGAAATATTTTGTACCTGGAGGATGTTCAAGAGAAGGCCCGAGGTGACATGTGGAGAAAGCAATGGAGCATAGTTTAGGATTAGCGTAAAATAGAGTAGGTTTATATTTCTACATTTTCTTTTAATTCAGGACTATAATAATTGGACCAAAAACTAGTTTCTTGGATTGTTTTGATCATTTGATTGATTGTTTTGAGTGTTTTTGTATGGTTTATACATTCGTAATGTCAAATTAGCCGATATTTTTCCACCATGCAACTGTGGTGGAACCACGGGATCGAGGGGTGCCTGACACTTTCCCCTAGGTCAATAGAATTCCTTAGCCGGAATCTCTGTTCACAAACCAATTTTAAATTCAAATTATTTTGAAAAGGATTTTCTAAAGGTGACTTGGCACACCGGATTATGCCAAGTGGCGACTCTGAGTTTTTAAATGTAAAAATAATCATTTTTCAGAACAAATCTTCATTTTGTCACTTGAATAATGAAAACCCTTTCGAACTTAAATTATATATGATTTGGTAATAAGGGATGTGATAACTGCATATTCATTTCAGGTGCTATGATGTCTCATATCATAAGTACAGATGCTCAGGTTCGCGACCGCACTTAGATATTCTAGCGCATCAGCAGTAGCAGCAGTGGTGAGTCCTCATATTTTGAGGACCGATTATGTTTATTTTATTGTTTTCAGTTTAGTAGTCAGTTGGAGTTAGTTGGGGCCTATCCCATCAACACTTATTCAGTCAGTTTTAGAGGCTTTCAGACACTTAAGACAGTCAATCAATTTGTCATTACTTCTATCAATTTTCAGTTAATTATTTTGCGGTAGTTGTTTTCAAGCTTGTGATTCAAAAATATTTTAGTCTTTTAAACATTATGGCATATTCAGTTATTTCACACATGTGTATTTTATTATTATTATGCAGTACTTACAGCGGGTACTAGCTCATGGGTTAGCTTGTGGTCTTTTGGGACCATAAGTATAATTGTCGCAACAAGGAGGTAGCCTCCAGTCGTAACAAAACTTGGTATCAGATCCTAAGATTTTTAAGTATCTTAGGGAGTTTAAAGTTGTGTTGAGTAAAATCATATGCAGGGGTGTGAAGCGCACCACACTTATGGGAAAGAGGCTACAAGATATTTTAGGAAATGTTTCTCTTCTTTTAGTATTCATGTCATACGAATGATCATGTGGTCAATTTAAATGCTCTTTCAAATTCAATATTCTTTCCATTTATAGAAAATGCCTCCTTGAAAGAATAACGGAAGGAGAAATGGAAATTATCCCGCACCTCTGCCTGCTTAGAAAGATCCCCTGAATGAGCATGTCTCTTAGGCCAAATTCAAAGCTACATTAACTAATTTATCTCACTCAGTAGTAGCTCAGAATAATTAGCAGGCTGCTTCCCCAGCCTTTCCAGTGACTAATATCGCCGCAGCTAGGATTCTGGACTTCACCCGAATGAATCCTCCTTTGTTTACGAAATCCAAGTTTGATGATGATTCGTAGGAGTTTGTTAACATAGTTCAGAAGGTAACTGACATTATAGGTGTGATTTATAGTGAGAGTTCAGAGTTAGGTTCTTACCAGTTATAGGAAGTAGATTACGCCTTGTATAAGTAATGAAAGGGAGATAGAGGCGCAGATGCAGGGCCAGTTAAATAGAAGGAGTTTGCTACAACCATTTTAGATAGGTTCTTTCCTTTAGATTTAAGGGAGCTAAGGTAATGGATTTTATTAACTTGAAGCAGGGAAATATGAGTGTGAAAGAGTATTCGCTTAAGTTTACTCAGCTGGCAAGGTATGCTCCCCATTGGTGTCTGATTATCGGTCTAGGATGAGTAAGTTTGTCTCTAGTGTAGCTGATAGTTTGGTCAAGGAGTGTATTTCTACGATGTTGATTAAGAAGATGGAATTTTTAAGTATTATGGCCCATGATCAATAGATTGAGGAGCAGAAGTTTAAGAAAAGAGAGAGAGGGAGAATAAGAAGGCTAGGCCAGGTAGCTTTAATTTTACTTAGCCAAGGTCAAAAGGTGGTAATTGTCCTTAATTCCATCAGAAATCTTCATCCCTAGCCCTGTCTTCATCTAGTGCTCCAGCGCCAAGGTTTAGAAATGGTAATCAGGATAGGGTGCAAGGCTTTAAAACTCAGGGTAGTATGAACAGTGGTCGGACTAATCCCCTATGCTAAAAGTGTAGGAATCATCAAGGTGTACACAACGCTGGCATCGATATGTGTTTTGGATGTGGCAAGCCAGGACACAAGTTGAGGGAATGTTTAACAATTGTATGGAAAGGTAGGAATGATCACTAGTAGGGCCAGACTAACTCTTCAGCGGCACCCAAAGGTCACCTAACTCAACAGGGTGCCACTTTCAGTGCCATCAGTGGTCAACGCTAGAACAGATTGTATGCACTTCAGTCTTGGTAGGATTAGGAAATTTCCCTGATGTGGTTGCGGGTGCGTTACAGGTCTTTTATTTACATATTTATGCTTTATTAGATCTGGGAGCTTCTCTTTCTTTTGTAACCCCCTATATATATGTCAACTTCAAAGTAAGTCCCAAAACCTTAGCATAAACCTTATTAGTTTCCACTCTAGTAGGTGTCTCTATTGTAGCTAAGCAGGTATATAGGAACTGTTCGGTCACAACATCCCAGAAAGTCACTTCAGCTGATCTTGTGGAGTTAGAGATGACATATTTTGATATTATTCTCAGCATGGATTGGATCCACTCATGCTATGCTTCAGTTGACTGCAGAAACAGAGTCCTTTAGTTTCAATTTCTAGATGAACCAGTTATTGAATGGAAGGGTTCTACTTTAGCGCTTAGGGGTCAAATTATTTCACACCTTAAGGCAAGAAAAATGATTTACAAGGGTTGTGCAAAGACCCTAATTCTAAGGCCCCAAGTCTCGAGTTAGTTTCAGTAGTAAGAGAATTTACAAATGTGTTTCCTGAAGACCTTCCCGGAGTTTCTCCCAAAAGGGAAATTGACTTTGGAATAGACCTTCTTCCAGATACCCAGCCTATCACTATTCCGCTCTATAGAGTGGCTCCAGATGAGCTTAGGGATTTAAAAGAACAGTTAAAATATCTTTAAATAAGGGATTCATCAGGCCCAGTGTTTCCTCATGGGGGTGCTCCAGTCCTTTTTCGTGCGAAAAAAGATGGTTCTCTTAGAATGTGCATTGATTATTATCAGTTAAACAAAGTCACAATCAAGAATAAGTATCCACTCCCCAAAATTGATGACTTGTTCGATCAACTTCAGGGTGCCATTTATTTCTTTACGATAGAACTTAGATCCGGCTATCATCAGCTCAGAGTCAGAAAATGTGACATTCCAAAAATACCTTTTAGAACTTGGTATGGTCATTTCAAATTTCTAGTCATCACTTTTGGTCTAACAAATACCCCAACAACTCTCAAAGACTTGATGAACAGAGTGTTTAAGTAGTACTTTGAGATGCTCATCATAGTCTTCATAGATGACATCCTTGACTATTCCGTATTGAAAATGATCATGCAGACCACCTTAGCGCCGAGTGATTCTCCACCAAAAAATTCTACATGTGATGTTCCGAAAACAGAAACATGCAAACTCTTAGAGCCCATCAGTTGTTCGCTAAATTTAGTAAGTGCATGTTCTGGCTAAGATCAGTAGCTTTTCTTGATCATATTATTTCCGGTGATGGCATTAGAGTTGACCCTCAAAAAACTGAAGTGGTAAAAAACTGGCCCAGACCCATCTCTCCATCAGATATCAGGAGTTTCTTGGGTTTGGATGACTTGAGTCCCCCATGTCCAGATTGACTCAGAAAAAAAGTAATGTTTCAGTGGTCTGATTCTTGTGAAAAGAGTTTTCAGGAGTGGAAGAATCGACTCACCTCATCCCCAGTTTGATGTTTCCAGATGGTTCAGATGGGTTTGTTGTTTACTATGAATCTTCTAGAGTGGGCTTGGGTTGCATATTGATGCAGAGAGGTAAGATTATAGCCTATGCCTCTAGACAACTTAAACCATGAAAAGAATTATACTAGCCACGATCTAGAGTTAGCAGCTGTTGTGTTTGCCTTCAATATTTGAATAACCCAAAGCAACTGAATAAAATACATAAAATAGAAGGAATAATGCGGAAACAACCCATAACTTAGTCTGGCCAACATGAAAGTAAATTTACACGGTCACAATTCTGCTCATATATATACAAATCTGAAACTGAATACACTGACTACTAGTGACTGTCTATGAAGCCTCTACTAGCATTGACCAAAGATTGCCGGGTCATGACTCCCAACTGCCCCTACTCAATATGACTGAATACAGAAAATACAATACCCCTCAAATCTGAACAACTGAAGTCCCTGAATCAAAAGGACTAATTACCTGCCGATCGAGAGTTGCGACCCAGCTGAACATGATATGTGTGCTACAGCTTGTACCTACATTGTGGTAAGAATGTAGCCCATGGAAATATGTGGGTCAGTACTTTGAAATGTACTGAGTATGTGGGGTGCATGCAACAATATAAATAGTATAATCAATTTCATGAAAACATGCATACGGACAATGATGACTCACTTGACTTGAGTTATATCAAATCATACTTTTCATAATTTCATAATAAACAGTTCATATGATAAAATCTCGTAATCCACATTAATCATTATAAATCATAAATTATGATAAATCATCCTAAGTCATCATAAATTATTATATCGTCAAAAATCATCATAGGTAATTATAAATCATCATAAATGACCATAAAATATCATAAACATCTCAACTCTTTGACTCAAATCTCGGAGTGACTCGGTAATTCAAGAACTTAATCTTATGGACACGGGAGTTTCTTATAACCGACAACTCCACGTGAGCTACGTGGAATACCAACGTTTGAAACCCCTATTGGCGGGAGCGTCAAACTCTTTGCCAGGAAATACGACCATAATATTGCAATAATCACAATCGGTCTCTCTGGCCAATAATATCATCATCAAACAACCCTACGGTGGTACATAGGTTTGGGAAAATATCAAATTTCTCTCTCGGTGCTAAGTACTACTCCCCGACAAGCTCAGAACACGTTAGGAAATCCATCACAACATCACAAGGGTCTATCATAAAGACCAAATCAAATCTCTTTCTCATTTATCATATCATATCAATTTGTGGATTCCTAACTCAACACATTTTAGCTCAAAACATTTTAATCTTTCTCAACATCAACAAGGTATCAATGCATTGAACCATAATCGACTCGACATTTGGACAAGGATATGAAGACTCAATACATAATATTTTCAACAATTTAACTCATCAAAACCATCCGAAAAATACCAAGACTTATTACAACTTCGATATCAATATAGCCAATAACTCAAATCGTCATAAGGAAGCTCAAAAGTTAACACATGGCCCGAAAACACTTGGAAATACCAATAATTCAGTCTTGAACTTAAAACGTGGATACATGTTCAAAATATATCAATTCTTGATAGAAACACCAAGAATCCCAATATTGAATCTCAATTCATAGAATGAAAATAGTCAAATACTCATGTGATTCAAAACTTACAATTCAAATCTTTATAAGTTCATAATCGAATTAGTTAGACATAATTCAACTTACAGAACCATATGAATCTATTAAATAATCATAATTGGCAAGCTTGAACAATTTACATATATACATAATCAAAATCTCATGGTAGGATATCTTGGAAATAAATTCATTTGCCAAACTAATAATAATCCATAATAAAAATTAAAGATACGGGCACAAGAATGGAAGAATTATTCTTGTTCAAACCCCACATACCTTAAAATTAAAGATTGGAATGAATTCTTGCCTCAAAACACTATTCACGAAATTGATTGGTGCATCTCGAAGAACTCGGAATGGGGACTTCATTTATCGGATAAATTTAAAATTTCCATGGTGGAATTGGAAGATTTAGAAGGGGAATATAGAGGTTTAGGGTTTCTTTCTTGGATTTTTTTTGAAAATAACAGACTTTGATGCCCAAAATCAGTTTTTATGCTTATTTCCACGAAATGGGGCAAGGGTGAAATGACTAGATTGCCCCTAAGAAAATTGAAAAATGGCAGAAAAATCCTGCGTACCTTGACCACGAAAAACTGAATAACTCCTCGTTCGGGTATTGGATTTTTTCAAAATTTATATTGTTGGAAAGCTAACTCAAAGATCTTTGATTTTATATATGGTAGGCCACCCAGTTCATAACTTATTACTCTGATGTTGGAAAAGGGTGAAACCAATTGCATTGGAAATAAGTCTCAAAGAGATTTCGTTTGATATGTCGAAGATCTCCCAGTTCCTTATATTAAGGAAGTGATGATCGTTTGAAGTTGGCCCTAAAATGCTGAAAATTTCTGGAGCATGATAATCGCATGGTGCCACTGTTTTGGGCACCCAAACATGCCCTTATACTACTCCAAAAATTCCAAAACTCACTCGGGATGTATTACGACCTTTCCCTATCACAACACAACTTGAAAATCAAAAAATTAATGTTGGAAAGGTCGTCAAATAAATACCCGAAGATCAGAGGTCTACATGAGAAAGTTTCAACACTTAGCAATTTTTTTTGAATGCTAAGCTTCTCTTGGCAAGATAAAAAGGCTTTAACGACTCGACACATTTGGGAGCAAAATATTTAACGGCAGAAAATCAAGGTATCACATCATCTCCCCCTTGGAAACATTCGTCCCCAAATGTCGCTCGTTATGTTAGGAAGGTAAGGAAAATTAAGGATACGTAACTAAAATAGCTTGATAAACAGGTTTATATTTTTCTAAGCTTTGGAGTACTTTCCGACGCATAAGCTCATGATAATCACAACGACATAGTTGAGTCTATTACTAAAAGAGTTGGATGAAGGAAAAATTATTAACTTCGATTTAAATCCGCATTCACAAAGAAAGAGATGAATGATCTAGGATATGAAAACTCGAGATATCATAATATCTCCCTCTTGGGATCAGTTCTCCCCGAATAATACTAATTGATATACGAGACACTTTATGATAGACTCATGGCTTAATACTTGGGTCGGGAACAAAAGTAAAGGCTAAATAGAATTTGGTAACTCGCTTCGATGCAAATAAATCATTCTTGAAATGGTTATGCTCACGAAACTTTAAGTAGTGAGATTGGGCCACATCGGAAGATGGAAGAAATATATGAATCCGTCGGAATAACTATCAAGTTGAATTTCTAGGTGCACGGACCGAATCAAGACACACTCTCATTCAATTAGGACATGATTCAAAATCTTTCCAAGGAACTTTCAACGCTACTAGGAAGCATTTGGGTTTGGGATATGGTTCGAACAATATATATATATATATATATATATATATATATATATATATATATATATATTGAAATAAGGATTTATAACTCGACCCCAATTTTAAGTACGGAGCGTAGGTCGATCAGTCTTATATCAAAATAAAAGTACTAGACCCCACGTAGTACAACATACTTTCAAGCTTATCAATACGCTTCACACACCCTTTCTCCGCAATACTATTTTCCCCAAATACCAAACTTACTTGATTCAACTCATAATTCTCACAAGAAATTTGCAATCTTGTCTATTCAAATCTAACTAAGCCAAACTCTCTCTTCTCATTTTCAAGTTTAATTTGGAGTCACAAATTCCTTCACCTAACACCGTAACATAGCACCATTCCGAATTATAAATTTACACACATCCACATTGTTACAATTCCTCATCTCACAAAAATTTTTTATTACCACTTAATCAACTCTAATCCACCTAATACTCACCATTTTCAACCATCATATTCATATCAACAAGTCCTTGAAGCTTAGGGAACTATTCATAGGCATATACGCAATTCAACTTATAGCAAGGCTAAGGCTTGCGACCAATATCCTCAGACAGGAGATATATTCACAATACATGAGTGCTATGCAAGATCAATTTACAAAATCTTTTAGCTTAGACTTCTAAATCAACATAGACACCAAAACTTATCGATAATATAAACTTTAATCTCCATCCATATATACACACATGATGTTCAAGCCTATCTTTATAATTACGTATACACTCCTAATCAACACCCATAAAACACCTTTTTCAAATTCTACAATTCTTTATTAAGACAACTTCCGGGAACTATTCTTAAGAAAACACTCACTAACTTTTCCAATTAACTAAGCCATGCACAAGACTTCACTTTAATAATTCCCCACCTACAAACCTAGATAAACCATCACACAACCACTTTCACAAACACAACACGAAATGCTTCAAATAACGATGATATCCATCAAAAGCCTAGCCTCAAGCTTACTCCACACTTGCCACCTTAGCTAAAATGAACATGCCACAATTTTTATGAGCAAAAACCTGCTCACTCTCTCCTATCGTCACCACTGTTCATCCACACTCCCTCAACAAATAGAAAGTCATGAAAGGGTAGAATATGAAGGGATATTGTGTATGACTTGGTGTGGTTATTGAGGCTGGAGAACTAGGGCATCAAATACATGAATTCAACCAGAATCAAGATTAAAGATTAAGGACAACCAGGACATTAATTGAATCTTATTGGTCGCTAAGGGTGTTGCCGGTGGACTAAACTTGAACATACAATAAAACTTAAGCACATGCATTATGAACCGCACAACTTGAGTTTAGAGTTTATAGCTTATGGAATGTCGATTTCGCTCGCTAGAAAAATTGAGGCTCCATATTTCGATCGTTAGAAAAATACATATTTTCCCATGATATGAATGAACATGTATTATGATCGGGGGAATGAAACATAAGGCATGAGAAAATATCGAAGTCATTGAAAAGGCTGGGGTAAAATAGGATCAACACCACTACTTCTCACCACCAACTTGCAACCCACTGATACACCTACCTGAATCCCGCAATCTTAACTTTTAATTTTTTTCTACTATCTCCCCCTTAGACTTAAGCCAACACTTCGAGTCAATGAATCACCATACAAACTCTAGTCCACGACATTTGCTTTACTCTAGGTCCCCAGATATACCCATACACAAGATCCATAACTTAACCCGCATAACTATACCTGCGAGCGCAAAACCCATTCTTAACATAACTCTCAAATACCCACCAACTTAGACAACTTCAAAAGTTATCATACAATAATTCATGCACTCTGCAACTTAGATTCTAGCACTTACCATGGATACATCAAACCTTCACTAAACCATACTAACTTCTTCATGCTTTACTAACATCACATGTCAAACTAACACCCTCGTCAACCTCTAATTCCCAAGTTAACTCACAATTACATTGTATACCACATATCCTCATTCATAATTACCCGATCAAGGATAACACCTTGAGCATACTACTACCTCAACACACAATATCACACTTCATCACAAGCAAATAGACTTAAGCTCCCAGACATACGGTTCAAACCTACTAAATCTCCTCTCTATCACTAACGTCATAGAAATTCAATCATTAAATTCATTTTTCTCATCACCCGCTATACAAACTTAACAACTCACTCTAACTATGATTAACAACAATATCAACAACCATTTCCATCTATCAAACACCCCAAACATACTAGTCCACCAAAACCTCATAACGACAATAATCATCCACAATCCCATGGCCTATGTCATAGTAATTTATTAACACCGCCTTCCATCATGTTTCCAACAAATGCAAGAACAACAGAGTAAATAGCCAGCTGCTAGTGAATCGAAACATGCCTCACACGGCTTCACTAGACTTTGGTTTTGTATTTTGAAAAAGAAAATAAATATCAAAACAATTATGCTAGTGAATCAAAATAATCCCCACACGGCTTCAATAGACTTCAAGTTTTCATCAAAAGATGATCAAAAAATATTTTCAAGAAATAAAAGCCTAATACACCATAATCAAGGATCCAAGAATATGTGTCTCGCTTTACCTCAACTGAACAACTCAAGAGGGATGAGGGCACATCTTGAAAGCTATGGAACCTTTGATAGTAAGCTCAGGAAAATAATCAAGAGAGAAAATTGGAACTAGTTAATCACCCTGTCTCAGCATTAGTACATGGATAAGGAAAATATGAAATCACATCATAATTCTAGGAAGAAATTCAAAAACACTTTTGACATAGGCTTAATGCACAACCTTCAAGAACGTACATATGAAACCTTAATGTTTTGGAACTCAAGAGCACTAATGAAATCATTTTTTTTCTAGCTCACTTACAAGCCCGTAATATCAGAGGAGATTATCTAATAAAGCACCATCTATAAAGATTTACGCTTTACTATATCCGGTATTTTAGAACAAGGAAAAATGACCCAATTTATGCAAGATATGAACCTGTATGGATTTCTTAAGGAACCTTTCCACAGCACGATCTACGACTTGAAAGAAAGGGAACATTTTTATAAATGCCTCATAGCCTTTCGAAGAAAACTACAAACATCTTCGTACCGGTCCACAAGATTCTATTGGACACGGCTTCATAGACACCCTAGGACACTTGAACTCTGAGCTCTGATACCAAGCTTGTAACGCCCTGAAATTAGATCCCGAGATGTCACACGGTGCTTAAGGTCATAAGTGACCCCAAGTTAACTCTTCATCTGGCATAACCCAAAGCAACTGAATAAAATACATAAAATAAAAGGAATTATACAGAAACAACCCATAACTTAGTCTGACTAACATAAATATAAATTTACATAGTCACAATTCTGCTAATATATATACAAATCTGAAACTGAATACACTGACTACTAGTGACTATCTATGAAGCCTCTACTATCATTAACCAAAGATAGCCGGGTCATGACTCCCAACTACCCCTACTCAATACAACTAAATACTGAAAATATAATACCCCTCAAATCTGTGGGTCAACACTTTGAAATGTACTGAGTATGTGGGGTGCATGCAATAATATAAATAGTATAATCAATTTCATGAAAACATGCATACGGACAATGATGACTCACTTAGCTTGAGTTATATCAAATTATACTTTTCGTAATTTCATAATAAACAGTTCATATGATAAATTCTCAAAATCCATGTAAATCATTATAAATCATAAATTATGATAAATCATCCTAAATTATCATATCATCAAAAATCATCATAGGTAATTATAAATCATCATAAATGACCATAAAACATCATAAACATCTCAACACTTTGACTCAAATCTCGGAGTGACTTGGTAATTCAAGAAACCTAATCTTATGGACATGGGAGTTTTCTATAACCGACAACCCCATATGAGCTAGTTGAATACCAACGTTTGTAAACTCCGTTGGCGGGAGTGTCATACTCTTTGCCAGGAAGTACAACCTTAAAACTACAATAATCACAATCGGGTTCTCTGGCCAACAATAACATCATCAAACAACCGTACGGTGGCACATAGGTTTGGGGAAATACCAAATTTCCCTCTCAGTGCTAAGTACTACTCCCCGATAAGCTCAGAACGTGTTAGAAAATCTACCACAACATCACAAGGGTCTATCATAAATACCAAATCAAATCTCTTTCTCATTTATCAAATCATATCAATTTCTGGATTCCTAACTCAACACATTTTAGCTTAAAACATTTTAATCTTTCTCAACATCAACAAGGTATCAATGCATTGAACCATAACCGACTAGACATTTGGACAAGGATATGAAGACTTAATACATAATATTTTCAACAATTTAACTCATTAAAACTATCCAGAAAATACCAAGACTTATTGCAACTTTGATATCAATATATCCAATAACTAAAATCATCATAAGGAAGCTCCAAATTTAACACATGGCTCAAAAATACTTGAAAATACCAATAATTCAGTCTTCAACTTAAAACATGGATACATGTTCAAAATATATCAATTCTTGATAGAAACACCAAGAATCCCAATAGTAAATCTCAATTCATAGAACGAAAATAGTCAAATAGTCATGTGATTCAAAACTTACAGTTCAAATCTTTATAAGTTCATAATCGAATTAGTTAGACATAATTCAACTTACAGAACCATATGAATCCATTAAATAATCATAATTGACAAGCTTGAACAATTTACATGTATACATAATCAAAATCTCATGGTAGGATATCTTGCAAATAAATTCATTTGCCAAACTCATAATAATCCATAATAAAAATTAAAGATACGGGCACAAGAACAGAAGAATTATTCTTGTTCAAACCTCACATACCTTAAAATTAAAGATTGGAATGAATTCTTACCTCAAAACACTATTCACGAAATTGATTGGTGCATCTCGAAGAACTCGGAATGGGGACTTCATTTATCGGATTAATTTGGAATTTTCATGGTGGAATTGGAAGATTTAGGAAAGGGAATTTAGAGGTTTAGGGTTTCTTTCTTGGATTGTTTTTGAAAATAACAGACTTTGATGCCCAAAATCAGTTTTTATGCTTATTTCCACGAAATGGGACAAGGGTGAAATGACTGGATTGCCCCTAAGGAAATTGAAAAATGGCCAAAAATCCTTCGTACCTTGGCCACGAAAAACTGAATAACTCCTCATTCAGGTATTGAATTTTTGCGAAATTTATATCGTTGGATAGCTAACTCAAAGATATTTAATTTTACATATGGTAGGCCACCCATTTTTTCATATATACGGAGTTATGATCGACCGAAGTTGACCCAAATCAAATCCGTCCCTCAGTTACTGATTTGACATGCTGAAGTAAATTGATCGTAACTTATTACTCTGATGTTGGAATGGGGTGAAACCAATTGCATTGGAAACAAGACTCAAAGTTCTTTCGTTTGATATATAGCAGATATACCAGTTCTTTATATTCAGGAAGTGATGATCATTTGAATTTAGCCCTGAAATGCTGAAAATTTCTGGAGCATGCTAATCGCATGGTGCCACTGTTTTGGGTACCCAAACGTGCCCTTATGCTACTCCAAAAATTCTGAAACTCTCCTGGGATGTATTAAGACCTTTACCCATCACAACTCATCTTGAAAATTGAAAAATATATGTCAGAAAGGTCATCAAATAAATACCCGAAGATCAGAGGTCTAAATGAGAAAGTTTCAACACTTAGCAAATTGTTTTTTGAGTGCTAAGCTTCTCTTGAAAAGATAAAAAGGGTTTAACGACTCGACACATTTGGGAGCGAAATATTTAATGTAAAAAACTCGGGGTATCACAGGGGTTCATGTTGATGTGTTCAGGGATCACAAAAGTTTGCAATATGTATTTTTTCTGAAAGATTTAAATCTCCATTGGAGAAGGTGGTTAGAATTATTGAAAGATTATGACATGAGTGTGTTGTATCATTTGGTCTAGGACAATGTAGTGGTAGATTCCCTTAGTATGTTGTCTATGGGTAGTGTTGCTCATGTTGTGGCTGATAAGAAGAAGCTAGTTTGGGACGCTCATCAGCTTGAAAGATTAGGTGTGTGGTTCGTGAATTCAGTCGAGGGTAGTGTGGGGGTTCAGAATAGTTCAAAAATTTTTGTGGTTACCAAAGTAAAAGAAAAGTAGGATAGGAATTCTATTCTGGTTAAGTTAAAGAAGTCATTCAAAGATCAGAAGGTAGAGGTTTTCTCCCATGGGGGAGATAGCGTGTTGCGACGTCAGGGAAGACTGTGTGTGCTATGTGTAGATGGATTGAGAAAGAGAATCCTTGCATAAGTACATGGCGTGCGTTATTCTATTCATCTAGGGGCTATTAAGATGTACCGCAATTTACAAGAAATCTATTGGTGGAGAGGTATGAAGAGGGATATTGCAGAGTTTGTAGCTAAGTGTCATAATTATTAGTAGGTTAAGGTTGAGCACTAGAGTCCTAGTGGCACCGTTCAGGAGTTCAGTATCCCTACTTAGAAGTGGGAAAAGGTGAACATGGACTTTCTGATAGTTTTAACCTGTTTGCATTGTCAACATGACTCAATATGAGGTATCACAGACAGAATGACCAAATCAGCCTAGTTCTTGCCAGTTCATACTTCCTATACAACTGAGGACTATGGCAAGCTCTATATTATAGAGTTGGTTAGGTTGCATGGAGTCCCATCATCTATCATTTCAAATATAGGTACTTAGTTTACCTCTCACTTTTAGAAAGCTTTTCAGAAAGGTCTTAGTACGCAAGTCCGTATCAGTTCAATATTTCACCCTCAAAAAATAGTTAGGCAGAGGGACTAATCAGACCCTAGAAGTCATGTTGAGAGCATATGTTATCGACTTTAAGGGTAGTTGGGATGATCACTTGCTATTAATTGTGTTTGCCTACAATAATAGTTATCACTCCAGTATTCAAATGGCTCTGTTTGAGGCTCTCTATGGGAGGAGATGTAGATCTCCTATTAGTTGGTTTGAGGTAGGTGAGATTGTGTTGATAGGGATAGATTCAATGTTTGATGCCTTAGAGAAAGTTCAGTTGATCAGGAAAAGGCTTAAGATAGCCCAAAGCAGATAGAAATTATAGACATATGTGAGGAGAAAAGATCTTAAGTTTGAGGTTGGAAATTTGGTATATTTGAAGATCTCTCCCATAAAAGAAGTGGAGATATTTGGCAAGAAGGGGAAACTTAGTCCCCGATATATTAGCCCTTATAGGATCTTGAGTCATTATGGGAAGGTGGTGTATGAGCTTGAGTTGCCTATAGATTTGGAATCAGTACACCTAGTATTCCATGTATCCTTGTTGAAGAAATGTATTGGTGACCCATCCGTAGTTGTTCCTTTAGAAAATGTAGATGTTCAGAACAATCTTTCTTATGAAAAAATTCTAGTCGAGATCCTTGATCTCCAGATTCATAGACTAAGGAACAAAAAAGTTCCATTGGTTAAAGTTCTTTGGCGAAATCAGTCCGTTGAGGGGGCCACTTAGGAAGAAGAAGTAGACATGCGTACCAAGTACCCTCATCTTTTCTCTACAAACTAAGACTCAATTTAAGGTAACATTTTCCTTAGATTATCTATTTTTCGTTCTCAGTTCTAGTGATATAATCATCTTCCTATCATTGCATGGATTCACGAATCGGTTCAGTTATGCATGTTCACTATGTGATTTTAGTTTCCTTAGTATTCTTAGCTTAACTAGTCCCATTCAAGGATGAATGTTCCCAAGAGAGAGATATTGTAATACCTCGTAGTAGTCTTAGCTCATTTCAGCTCATAGTATGCATAAGAGGCTTAAAACCTAAAAATTTAGCTAAGTGTTGGGGAATTAGTTTTATTTTTGGATTCTTAATTTTGTTTATTTTTAAAGTGACCTTCCCAACCCCAATACATAATTTTTTGAGTTCATTCATGTTCAAGGGTGTAAGTAGTATGTCTCGGGGAAGTTTTAGAATTTTCAGACGGGGTTTGGGTCGTGTTTGGATTTCAATTCCAAAAGCTCAACGAGATTGCATTGCATCACGGTGGAACAACAATGGCATCACTGGCTCATTGTGGTGATGATCCAATCTGCATCCCAGTTACGAATTTAAATTGCAGAAGGGCAGTCTTGTCTTTTTCCATTGCCCCAATCCATATTAACACGGGACTTATCTTTAGTTAAGGCATATTATGCCCAAAATCTCCAATTTTACTCTCAAATAAACCCTAGGATCTTACCTAGTTCATTAAATTAAACTCTTTTCCTTTCAAAAAAATCAAGAAAACAAGTTCGCAAATTCAAGAATCTCTAAGGAAGCTTAAGGAATTGTGTTTCTTTTCAAGGATATAAGCTTTTATTGTATGTTAGATGTTCATTCATGGGTCGTTATCACCCATGGAATTCAAGAATCCATTTTCAAGATTAAAGTTATAATTTTGCTTATTATTGTGAGCTATCTTCATGAAGCTATTATGAACTTGGATTTCAAACTGTGTTTATCATGTGGTTTTGTTGGACTTAGCCTTAACACATTTGAATGGTGCTTATTCGCTTGTTAAATATTAATCCATGATTTTAGTATTGAAATTATGCTATTATTACATGTTTAAACTATTCCCATGCTTAAGCCCATGAATTTCATGTGTTTGATGAAATGCCTAAATGATTTGGATGAGGCACTTGTCTCTCCCATCAGTAGGCATGAGACATTAGTAGCAGTCCCTAGGTTCCAGACTTACGACACCACTGTAGACTTTGAAGGATCCTACATTAGTTAGGCATGACACCCTTATCCTTTGGAAAATCAGATTAGTGGATCCATATAGGCAATGTTAGTACCCGCGGCATGGTACTGACACCGTTCCAACCGGGGTTACAGGTTGGAACCTGATAGTGTATTGGGGCATGTCGGTTATAGATAGCTCCCATAATCTAAGTCCAGTCTCAATTAGAAAGTCAGTTCAGGTTTGTTTGACCATAGCATAGATTATTAGTTTTTCAGTTATTAGATTTTAGTATTTTAGTTACAGAATACTTCAATATCATGTTATATGCTTGGTCATGCGTTCTTAGATTTTACAGCTTTCACGCATACTATGCATAAGTTATTTCATGCTATTCATTTAGTCAGTTATTAGTCATGCACATGAGCCCATGCATATCAGCCTAACCCCCTATAGAATACCAGTACGTTCAAAGTACTGACCACATACTCGTTTATTTCGCTTGGATGTGTCATATAATAGGTTCGGAGGCTCAGGTTCTCGACCGTACTTACACATTCCAGCGCATCAGCAATAGCAACAGTGGTGAGTCTTCATATTTTGAGGACCAAATATGTTTATTTCAATTTTTTCAATTTAGTAATCAGTTGGATTTAGTTGGGCCCTATCCCATCAACTCTTATTCAATCAGTTTTAGCGGCTTTTGAACACTTTAGACAGTCAATCACTTTTCATTATTTTTATCAGTTTTCAGACAGTTGTTTTCAGACTTATGATTTAGAAATGTTTTAGTATTTAAAACCTTATGGCGTATTTAGTTATTCCGCATATGTATTTATTATTATTCAGTGCTCACAGCAGGTACCAGCTCATGGGTTGGCATGTGGTCTTTTGGGACCATAAGCACCGTTGTTATGACTAGGCGGTAGCCTCGGGTCATGACAGCTGAATACCCTGATCTCTTCAATATCTATCCAAAGAACCAATACACTCACCACCATAATATGAGGGGATGCATTACAATTTCTTCCAAGTCTGTCTCTCATCCAAGACCTAAAAACCCTTGAACACATCAAGTAATTGATCCTTGGACTTCAAAGAAATATCTCGAGTTTGTGAGAATGATCATCAATAAAAGTTCACAAAGTAAAGTTCACCACCATGATACCTTACTTTAAAATGACCACACAAATCAAAATGTACCAACTCTAACAAATCAAGCTTTCTTGAAGGTGAATAACTCTAAAAAAAAATTCTCTTCTGTTTATCGTCTAAGTAATGAACACATTTCTTCTACTTCTTTCCTTGGACAAACTATCAATCCCCTTATGACTTATATGACTCAGCTTTCTATACCATAACAATTACAAAGTATCATTCTCCATCATGTTTACTGAGCCTCTAGAGAGGGAGTTCTAAAATACGTACAAATTAGAAACTTGTCACCACAAGCCATAATCATCAAATCTCTAGAAAACTTTCACTATACAATATCCAGGGTGTTAACATACCCCTCATCATTAAGGTTCCCTACGAAAATCAAATCAAACGAGTATTTGGAGCATGCCTGACATTTTGAGAATTAATCTCGAATAGTTGTTACATATTAAACAAACTATCCCAATGCCAAATACTTCAACTTCATCATTATTGCCCATTTTCAACATCCCAAAATTACCTGGAGTATAAAAAGAAAAAAATTCATTCTTTGACTTGACATGAGAAGTAGCACCAAAATCAACAAATCTGCTAGACTCATCACAAATAAGATTAATGACATTCTCACTACAAGCAATAATAATATCATCATTAGCAACAACATGAACACAATTTTTATGATCACCTTCTTTCTTTTGTCATCTCGTATCTCTCTTGTACTCATGACAATATTTCATGATATGTCCATTATTGTGACGTAGTCACATGTAACATTCTTAAATCTGCATTTTGACTTACTTCTACTTTTATTTCTATTATTCTAACCTCTAAACTTATTTCCCTCCCTATCTCCCGTAGCCAATATATCGGAGTGTGAAGTTGAAGAAGATTAGGTCTTATATCCTCTTCTCATACTTTCATTTAAGACACCACTTTTAGCATATTTCATAGTTACAGCACTATTGGGAGCAAAATTAGTCAAAAAAATTCAAAGAGTTTCCCAAGAGTGTGACAGAATATTAAGAAGCCATAATCCATGTATTTCTTCATCAAACTTTACACTTATTTAAACAACTGGTCAAGGACACCCTGAAAGTTCTTATATGATCAGAAACATGATTGTCTCTTTGTATTTGATATTCATCGATTGTTTTAGCAAGACCAACTTGTTATTTCGAGTCTTCAAAGCATAAGGTATCTCGAGCTTATCTCACAAACTTCTGGCATATGTAACATTCACAATATGATTTCTAACATCATCTTCAATCCATTGTATGATATAGCCATAAATCTACAGGTGCTCAATTTTCTATCCCCGTCTTTCCTAGACTAAGTTTTATTAGAAGCAAACACAGACAAATACCTTTTCTTGACAAATGGGATATCTTTCATCTTGACTTCCAACGTATAATAATTACGAACACGCAAACACACCATTTTGATCATATTTGTCTTCATCATTCAAATTGATAATCAACAACAACCACTGCTTTGATACCACTTTGTTGGAAAAGATAAGGCACTAGCAAAGTGCGTGATGAGGTAGCAGCGGTAGAATACCCAAGTCTAAGCTTTCTCTTCTAATTTGAAATAAGAGAACAGAAACAAACTAAAGAACAATAATAATAAGGTACAAGTATAACAACAAAAATAATAGGGTATGAACAAAATAAAAATAACCACACGAGACACCAAGATTTACATGAAAAATCTTTTATTGTGAAGAATAAAAATTACGGGACCAAAACCTTCACTATAATCACCAAGAGTTAAAACAATTTCCTCCATAATGGACACCAAAGAAGTGACAAACAACGAGCAATAATATATAAAGCACAACACCAAATGGTAGGTATTTTAGACCGACTGCGTAAAGTTGACAATAAAGTTTATAAATACAAACTATGGGCATGCAACCTACAATCAGAAAATGTCCCAAATGGTAGCCCATACTGTCCCCACTAACAGTTCTATTATATACACTTATAACAAGTACAGACGGGGGAAAGAAGAGAAAATATACACATACACCAAATACAAGTATAAGAAGATAAAACAAATGGACAAATATCAAGTCAAGAACAAAAATACAATCACATAATAAGCACAGTCTATGGAATGCAATGATGAAGAAAATGATGATGATGATGATGATAATGCACGACGTCATTGCTCTACCTCCGTATACACCTACCAATTGAGTTACGGGCGTAGGACCCATGAAAGGTTCATCAACCCACAACTACCAAACTTTGCTCCCTGGTAGGACCCATGGAGGGTTTGTTAATTCATGAACAACCAATATCCAATATCAATATTCATAACTCCTCTTCAGTACATACATTGGTAGAGAATTTTTAAAGATGTCACATTTTCTTTAAGAAAAAACCAATGTTTTCAATATTTCCAGTATTTTCATGGTGGTATCAATGTTTCATGAATTAATATAATATGAGAATGTAATGTTCACAACTAATCAAAATGAGAATATTCAATATCCAACCAATTTACCAACCAAAATTCACTCAAATTAATCAATCATCCATGATCCAATAGAATCCGGAAACCATCAAGTGAAACATACAAGAAAATTATCATTGATACCACATAAATCCCAAAATATTAGATTTTTTCACCAAAAAGTGCAACCAAACATTTATATATCATTACTAGGCCAACAATATCATATAAGACCCCACACGATCACACATAACATATATCTAAAAACAATCAAATATTATCCATATAGGCCCCCACATGGGCACATAAATCACCTATATATATTTTTCATGACACAACCCCATTCCAATAGCATGATTTTACATTATTATTGACTACCCAATTCATTCTGAATAAAGTAAAGTCTTAACCTACCTTGAATGCTGAAATAGGAACAATTAAGCCTTTATCACCGAGCTTTCACGTCATGCACAGACTCAAAATTAATTAAAATATACAAATACAGAATCTACATATCAAAGAAAGAAAATGATACTCATATTTTCCATTTTTAAATTTGGGTCAAAATGGACCCCAGAAATAGGTTTTCATGAAAAAGAAGGGTAAAATCAGAATTTTTGTCCAAAAGTATTTTTTCTAACATTAAAGGAATTCATAGAAGGAAAACCCAAGTAAAAAACAAAGTGAAATTGGGGTTGAATCGAAGAAATGATGATTTGGACCTTTTGAGAAAGAAAATATCCAAAAACTCGATCCCCAAGCTCCAAGTCTCAAAAATAATGAAGAAAAATCAAGAAAAGAATTATTTATATCCAGGTTCCAGGTGCCGCTAAAATGGTCAAGTTATTGCTTTAGAGGTACCCTCTTAGCATGACAGTCTGCTAAAGCAGACAAGGGCTATTTTAGCGCCCTCTGTTAAAAAGGACGAGGGTCGTTAAAGCATCCTCCACTAAAGCAGATGAGGTCCGCTAAAGCGCCCTTGCCCAGCTGGTAGGCGACCACTAAAGTGTCACTTGGACAAAAGTGACGCTTTCACAGCTGCACCAGCTAAGTGGTTTATCAGCTGTAGAGACTTGAAAATTTTCAAGTCCCCAAACTTCTCAAAATTCATCCAAAATCTTAAGAACACAAGTGAACTATGCTACTCTATCAAATTCGATGCTCTGGACTAAATGGCGATATTAGAATTTCAAAAAAATATTATTTTCACAAAATTGACTCTCGATACCTCATTCATAACTTTCAAATCAAGGGTCAAAATAGAGATATAAAAGTCATAAAATCATATCAACAATGTTACGAACCTAGAATCAACGTTTTAGATTTGCTGGGAGCTGTCCATTTTGACATCTCATGCACAGATTGAAATATATTGACCGAAGCTAATTAGTAAGTCTGTAAGACTATCAAAAATCACAATCTCTCATAAACCACACTGAAATGCATTGAGAACTGTGTCAATCATTATCACACTCTAAAAATACCACAGTGTAACGATAGAGAGAGGTAAAATGATTAAATCACATAAAAATAAATATTTCACACGAATAACTAAAAGTTAGGTCATTACAAAATCACATGCTCCCCACAAAGAGATTGATTGTAAAATATGGGAAGACTACATTAAAGAGTATCTAGTTACTATGTAAGTTGAGAAATTATAGTTGTTGAAAATTTTGTTATTAATAGTTTTATTAAAATATTGTGTTATGATTTTTGGATAATGAATTACCTAGTTTATTATAAAATCATTTTGAGCCAAACATAAAGGTATTTAATTTCTAATAGCTTTGTAAAGGCGAAATGGTCAAATGGACCCTTACACTTATTTGAATTTGTAAAACTGAACACTTCTACTTAACCTTTTGTCATCTGAACCCCTTAACCCATCAAAACATGAGATTTTAACCCATCCTATCATGTCTGTAGCTCACTCTCCCTAAAATAAATTACACATCAGATCCACGTCACATAAATTAATGTCACATAAGATCCACATCATTAATTACCTTTTAAAATTATTAATCAATAATATTAAATAAAAATAAAATTAAAAAATCTAAAATTATTTTTTAACCAAAATTTATATTTCTAAAAAGGTTGGTCGACTGTTAATGGCATTTCCAGCGAGCTTGACCACTGGAATTGATGGTGGTCGGAGCAAAAAGTGTTTTTCGATGGGTTCTTTACTAATTTTAAGAGTTTTGGGAGGGTGGAGCTGGTGGATTTCCATCGGGTGTTCACCATAATTGATGCAAAGGGATGGATATTTTGGGTCGTTTGGTTGCTCATTTATGGAGATGGCATTTCCCGGTGAGATATTCGCTGGATAAATTAGAACGGAGAGAGTCTTTTCCTATTGTTCTCATGAATATTATTGTTGCCAAAGACTCTTTCAATTTCTAATGGAATTGAATGATGTCTACACTCAGGAAAGAGACAATATATTGATGAAAACCCTTTGCCAAGAATCAATCACTATTATTCCCTTTTACTTCAAGATGAAAATCAACAGGAAATCTATGTTAATCCTCAATTTCAATCTAGTAGTTCATTATTCATGCCAGGAAATCATATTAAACAACAAAATTTTGTAACCAAACACAAAGGTTTGAATGGATTTGGATTTTTCCTACCTTGTCCCAAGAGGTTCTTGTTAATGTCCATCACTTATCCATATATCGTGATATTTGTCAATGTTTACATCGTCGTTACATGGATGCTAGCCAAGAAAAATCAATTAAATTAAAAAAGGCAACTCACCACATGCATAAAGCAGATTCTACATCCATTGATCAATATTTGAGGGACACAAAATAAATTGCAGATTCCTTAGCAGTGATTAATTATTCTATTTCAAATCAGGACTTTATTGAGCATGTATTTCTTGGGATCGAGAAGGAATATGAAATGTTAGTTGACATTATTACTTACTTTCCTTTACAACTGACACTTGAGGACCTTCGTTCTAAGTTATTACTTCATGAGCAACTTTTACAGAGTTCTAAAGGTCTTAATCCACCATCATTGTGACAAGATTTTGTTGATATGTATACCCATTCCAATTCTTCTAGTACTTCTCTTTCATATCAAGAGGATTTGACACGACCTGAACTAGGGCCATGACATAATGGGCATCTCAAGCCCAATAAGGATCGGAGATCGCCCCGCTACCCAATCAAACCGACCAACATATACCCTAGGTCGGATGAATTCTGAACATATAACAAGATGGAGTGATTAACAACACAAAGTCTTTGAAATAGGTCTAAGACCATGTACAACCCAAATAAGTCTCACCATCTAATGCCCAACCAACAATCATAATAAAACCAAAATAATAACCAAGTCCATATTCATACCATAACATACCCAAGTCCAAATTTTGTCCATGTAATACCTCTAAGAATAAACCAAGAATACCCGATCCGGACATGCCTCCGACCATAGCCAAAACTAATATCCAAGTCTAAACCAATAAAGACATAAGAAAACTCAAGAAAGAAATGAAGCCTTCCAAAGTATGGAAGCTCACCATTTCAAGTCAACACAAGTTGTTCCTAAGTCCAATCACTAAGTAGGAGGTGTAGTATGACCAACACTTGCATCGCATTGGTATACAGTGTCAAAGACGGTTAGCAACTGTAGCGCTACCATGTAACTCAAGGATATGAGTAATATAGTACTAATAGTTTAAAACTAAGCAATCAATTCATACACCAATGCAATACATACATATATAGATTTACATATTTACACCATGTCGAGACAGGGAATAAAATTAGCATAACCTTTAGAAATTATTAACCTAGACTGCGTAACATAATCGTCACAGAATAAGACACCCAGGGGCTAGATGAACCTAACTTTACCCTAGTTGGAAGGGCCCCAGTGCGTGTAGCCGCCTGAACTAGAGAATATCTATATCCGTATATGCCTTATAGGGGACTCTAACCTAACGACATAATCAAGGTGACTTAAGCATTAATATATATTGTAAGAGGGAATTAAACCTACCTTTCATATGTTCAATCAGGGGACTCGAACCATCTGGTCATAAGACACCTGCATCAGATAGTGCGGTTTCCAGTATTTGTCCTTCAGACTCCACTTTTACTACTCGACTACACATCTCGCTATTAATCCCAATTCAAAATCATCATTTCACATACAAAACCATTAAGCCTATTACGCAACCAAAGGTACCTTATTGGTATTATCATACCAACAGTACTTACAAGTATATCACATGCCATTACCATTATCAATCGATCATTTATTTATTTCACTTTGGGAATTGAACCCATCGTCTAACAAAGAAACTTGTTCAATTTAAATTTTAAGGACTCAAATCCATTATCAAGTGAAGACATAAATCAATTTATTGTTAGGGACTTAAACCCATGTAACCAATTAAACCACCAAGGTTAACATTTAAATCATTACATGGCCAACAAGGCCTTCACAAAATTATTTACCAACCATTCATGTTTATTAGGCCAATGCCTTAGTTCAAAACATCATAAACATGTGACTAGTTTATTCTTTTAGATATTTTTACAAATACCTTGAGGGCATACCATCATTAAGACCAAAATCATGGTAAAAACTATCATGTTTAAGGTTACCCATGAAACATTTGTTAAACCAAAATTACCAAGAACCCACATATGCAAACCATCATAAAAAATATGTATAAACACATGTTAAACTAAGAGTAAACAATACTCAACCATCTGCAACAAAACCCTCAATTTTGATTTTCAAAACCACCATTTAAGAATCACAATCACACTTTAAAACATATGATATTTATGAACTAACAATGATGTAAGATTCATATCCCTTATTCAAGAAGATTCACGAAAGAAACTTGACTCTTAAGCCTCAAAATGTACACCTTTTAAATAACCCAAGCTGCAATCTTCAAAAGAGAGTTTAGAGAGGATTTTGATGTGTTTGATCTATTAATAGTAGGTTATGAGAGGCCACAACATATTTTAAGATGTGGGGAGATAAGGGTTTTGGGGTGGGAAATGTCCAGAATACCCTCAGCTTAACAATTAAAAAATTGGTCATAGGAAAGAACGACTATACCCCCTAAACCGTACCCTAGGGTATGACTGGTACCCTTATATAATACCCTAGAAATCACTATGAACCTCCATACTGACCAACATATGATCACCAACTCTAACTCGTACCATATCATACGAGAAGTACCCTAAAACTGTACCTTAGGCAGAATAAAATCCTCTAGACTAGACATATAGCATCATACAATTTGAATCATACTTTTAGTACCCTAATATAGAACTTGTATGATTATTTTGTACCTTGAACAGAAAATAATCTAACTATACTGATAAACATATGGGAGGGGAACCCTAAACTGTACAACATCATATGACTAGTAGCCACAAGTCATATGATGTCCATTGATCTCAAAATCAAGAAACTTTCTAAGGTCAAAAGGCAAAGTATTTTAGGGTCACGGCAGGCATAATTCTTATAGAGGCTGAGGCCGAGGATACGGTGGTCGAGGTCATGGCCCAACCGGCAAGTTTTAACAATATCAAGGATCTAATGCAAAAAACTTTACTCATAATAGTACTATTGGACAAATACCATCACGTATTGATTGTGCTTCTATAGTACCCCACAAAATCCTAGATGAGTTTCCAACTATTCGTCATATGTTTGAAGGTCCCATAAAGCAGTTATTTCACACTAAGTACAGGTGACATGGTCATTTTAACACCCCAAGATTTCAAATATTTTATTTTTGGCCTTCTCGAGTTTGAAACATTGATTTATGAGTTGAAATATATTTAGGAATGTTAAAAGGGTTATTTAGGAAAGTTTTGGAACTTTTGAAAGAGGTACAGAGCAATTTTGGACCACGGAGGCAGTAAGCCTCAGCGATTTCAGCATGTCATAGAGATTAGTCTCCGTGATACACAATGTATCACAGAGGTTAACCTCCATGATAGGCAGTATGTTACAGAGGCTGGCCTCCACAATAGTCACTATTCCATGCTGCAGTGCAAAATTGTATAACTTTTATTAAGGGGTAAGGGGCATTTTGCTCCTTTTTCATCTCCCTAAACACCCAATCCACGACTTAAGACCCAAGAGGGCATTATTTTCCACATTCATCATCTGTTAATGACATTCAATCTCCTCTCTTCCTCAAGAACATAAAATAATCAAAATCTCTCTTCAAGGAATTTACCCTCCCAAGGACTCATATTCAAATTCCCATTAAGAATTCAAGCAACTCAAGTATGTGGGATATTTATCAATGGGTTCCTTCCACCTATTGAGTCCCAAAAATCTCTTATTTTTCAAGTATAAACCTTTTTCCCTCTCTTTATGAAATTTCAATGTCAAGTATGAATTAATTTAATTTTTCTTCATAGTTTTGAATACAAACCATGACAATGTCCTTCCCAGTGTGAATTATGTTCTTACATGCCTTATAATCTTAGTCACTTATATACTTTTCAGTTGTCACCATGTTTATTATCAATTTATGAATTAAACCATGTGAGCATATAGTCCTCATAGGTTTAGCATCTTCCCATGCTTATAATCATGGATTTCATCAGTCTAGTGAAATATACTATGTTTTGGGTTTACGAATCATGAATTTTCTTATAGTAATATGATGATGTTATTATATTTAATGTATAATTTTTACTAGTGGGTTATGAACACCTAATACATATATGTTTATACATATTTCCAATTTCTTTTAACAAGTCGTCAGATCATGATTTTATATTTAGATTATCTTATTCATGTTGAGAAATTCTTAGTTACGATTCATGTTAAATTTAATCAATACCAGTGTCGATTCAGATGAGAGTAATATTTTGCACTGAGCAAACTTAGAGATAAAGGATCACCCACCAGTACAGGGCTGAGACCTTTACTAATAGTCCTTAAGTTCTAGAACTACATAGCCAACATAGGTTATGCGATGTCACCCGTCAGTAGAGGACTGACACTCTCTTAGGGGTCACCCTTCAGTAGAGGACTGATACCGTAGTCCTTCAAGACACTATTTTAATAGATCTACATAACCAGTATTAGTACCCGTGGCAAGGTAAAAACACCCTTCTAAATGGGTTACAGGTTGGATCCCAATTATCTCAGATTGGGGCATGTTGGTTAAATAATAGATCAATTTTAGTTTAGTGTGCAAATTATATCAGTTCAGGTTTTCATGACCAAGTCTTTAGTTTACTAGCTATTCAGTTAGATAGATTTACAAATTATTTTAGTACATGTTTTACGTAGTCTTACGGTTATTTTACATGTACTTGCATTCATCCTCAGTATCTATATATACTTTAGTTAGTATTTATCTCACGTACTAGTACATTCAAAGTACTGATCGCATACTCTCTTTTGCGTTATGTTGTCTTATAACATAGGTTCAAATGCTCAAATCCTCAATCGCCCTTAGTTAGTTCACTGCCACTCAGTAGCGGTTGTGGTGATTCCTCATACATTGAGGACAAGATATCAATATTTATTTTCACTACTTATTTTATTTCTATTATTCAAAGTTAGTTGTGGGTTTGTCCCATTGACTCCTCATGTTTTAGAGTCTATCTGATAGTCAGATTTGTTTTCAGTTTAATCAGAAATTCAAACATATTGGGTATTATTTTAGTATTATGTCATATCATAGTTTTCACCAGTTTAGCTTTTTCATGTGATGTTTTATTAATACTTTATTCAGTACTCACAGCAGATACTAGATCATGGGTTATCTTGGGATCACTTATGGACTTAAGCATTGTGTTATCACTAGGGGTAGTCTTAAGTCGTGACAAAACTTGGTGTCAGAGCCTAAGGTTTTAAAGTATCCTAGGGTATCTAAAACCCTACATTGAGTAGAGTATTGTGCATATGGATGAAGCACGCCATACTTATTATTAAGAGGCTAGAGATATTTTAGCAAAGTTTCCCATCTTTCAGTATTCATGTCGTGCAAAATAGCATGGGATTTATTGAATTCCATTTTTCTAACTCGCCCGTCATCTATTTACAGAAAACCCACCAGAAGAAATCACATAAGGAATGAGGATCAGCCTGCACCACCACCAGTTCAGGAAATCCTCTGAACAAACATGTTTCCCATGTTGAATTCAAAATCACTTTCACAGTTTTGACCCTGACTATGGCTACTTCTAACAACCAATAGGTTGTTGCACCAGCTAATCTAGTAATGAACACAATAGTAGCTAGGATCCAATACTTCACTCCGATAAATCCTCCATTGTTCTCTGGATCCAAGTCTGAGAAGGATCCGTAAGAGTTTTTGGATGGTGTACAGAAAGTGATAGTATCATAGGTGTTACTGCTAGTAAGAGTTTTGACTTAGCTACTTACCAATTGCAAGGAGTATATCATACTTTGTTTAAGCAGTGGAAGAAGGACAGAGGTATTAAGGCAGGGACTATAGAATGGGAGGAGTTTTCTACGACCTTCATAGACAGATTCTTCCCACTTAAGTTGATGGAGGCTAAGGTGTAGTTTTATAAATCTAAAGCAGGGTAACATGAGTGTATGGAAGTACTCACTCAATTTTACCCAGTTAGCGAGGTATTCTTCAACTATTGTGGCTGATTCTAAGGCCAAAATAAGTAAGTTTATGCCTGGTATGTAAGATATGTAGTCAAGGTGTGTAGGACATCGATGTTTATTAAGGAAATAAACCTTTCTAGTTTGATGGTCTATGCTCAGTAGATTGAGGAGAAAAAGTTTAAGGAGAATGGAAGAGAAAGTTAGAGGGCCTGAACTAGTAGCTTTAAATTCTCACAGCAAAGGTTACATGTCAAGAATCTCTCTCAGTTTTGCTAGAAATTTTCAGCTCTAGCACCATCCTCAGCCAGTGCTCAAATGCCTAAATTTAGACAAGATAATTGGGATAGAGCACCAGGCTCCAAGTTCCAGGGCAGCATGAACAATGGTTGCATAAATTTTCTTTGCAGGAGATATGGCAAGAACCATTAGGGGAAGTGCAAGGAAGGTAGTAATGCGTGTTATGGATATGACAAGCCAGGCTATAGGATTAAAGATTACCCAGTGGTTGCCCAAAATGAAAATAATTTTCGTTAACAGGTCAGTTCAATTTTTCATCAACTCCAGCAGGTCGCTCGACTCAGTAGGGTGCCACCTCTAGCACCACCAATGTGCAATGTTAGAATTGATTTTATGCTCTCTAGACTCGATAGGATTAGGAAAGTTCTCCTGATGCATTTACGAATGCATTACAAATTTTCCATCTTCATGTTTATGCATTTTTAGATACCTGAGATTTACTTTCTTTTGTGACTCTTTATATAGCAGTAGACTTTGGCATCAATCCAAAAATTATAGCAAAACCCTTCTCAGTGTCTACTCTTATAACGACCCAGCCACTAGTTATATTATCTGCTTTAAGCCCAGGCCTGCACGACTTTAAAATATGTCACTAGGGAGTTAGGCTTGCTTACTTATATACCCAATATCTCTCTTGTGTTTTTCCAATATAGTACTCCCTATCCTAAGTTAGAGTGTTACATACACCCCCTCTTATGGGCTCAGCGTCTTCACTGAGGTTTGTCCTACCTAATGAGATTTGTCTAGACTCAGGACTGAGGTTTGCCTTGCCTTACTATGATTTACCAAAACTTAATTTGAAATCTGGTCCCACATTAAAAAGACTGACACAGGTATGGCTCTAATACCATTTGTAATGGCCCAACTCACTAGTGATATTATCCTTTCTAGGCCCAAGCCCGCATGATTTTAAATTGTGTCACTGTGAAGTAAGGCTTGCTTACTTATATACCAGTATCTCTCCAGTGTTTTGCCTATGTGGGACTGCCTATACTAAGTTGGGGTGTTACAACTCTAGTCGGTAGTTCTATTATAGCCTAATGGGTATACAAAAATTGCTCGGTCATTATATCTTAGAAGGTTACCTCAGTAGACCTTGTAGAATTATAAATGACTGATTTTGATGTCATTTTCAACATGGATTAGCTCCACTCTTACTATGCCTTAGTTGATTAGACAGAGAATTGTCTAGTTTCAATTTTCTAATGAGCCCACTGTAGAATAGAAGGGTAGTACCTCAGTTCCTATAGGTAGGGTTGTGTCCTGTCTCAAGGAAAGAAATATTATATCCAAGGGTTTTATTTACCATCTTATTCGATACGAGGACTTAAATTTTGAAACTCTGAGTCTTGAGTCAATTTCAGTAGTGAATGAGTTTCCAGAAGTGTTCCTTGAAGTCCTTTTTAGAGTTTTTCTCAAGAGAGAAATTGACTTTAGAATAGATATCCTCCCAAATACCCAGCCTATCTCAATTCTACAATACAAAATGGCTCTAGCTTAACTTAAGGAATTGAAGGAACAATTGAAAGATCTCTTAGATAAGGGTTTCATCAGGCCTATAGCTTCTCCGTGGGGTGCTCTGGTTCTTTTCATGCTCAAGAAAGATAGTTCCCTATAAATGTGCATCGACTACCATTAGTTGAACAAAGTCACAATCAATAATAAGTACCCTCTCCCCAAGATTGATGACTTGTTCGACTAACTTCAGGGCGTAAATAATTTCTCTAAGATAGAACCTCAAATCCATTTGTCATTAGCTCAGAGTCAGAGAATGTGACATCCCGAAAATAGACTTTAGAACTCGGTATGGTGACTTTGAATTTATGGTTATATCTTTTGGACTAATGAATGCTTATAAAGCTTTTATGGACTTGATGAATAAGGTGTTCAAGTAGTACTTGGACATGTTCATCATAGTTTTCATAGATGACATCCTCAACTATTTCATAGTGAAGGTGATTATGCAAACCATTTAAGGATTGTATTGCAGACCCTTAAAGATCATGAGTTTTCGGTAAGTTTAGCAAGTGCAAATTTTAGCTGAGATCAGTAGTTTTTCCTTGGTCAAATCATTTCTGGTGATGGCATTCGAGTTGATCCCCAAAAGATCAAAGCAGTGAGAAAATGGCCTAGGTCTATCTCTCCATTAGATATTAGGAGTTTCGTAGGTTTAGCTAGTTACTACAGACGATTTGTGGAAGGATTTTATTCTATTGTTTCCCCTATGTCTCAACTAACCCAAAAAAAGTTCAAATTTCAGTGATCAGATTCTTGTGAGAAGAGTTTTCAGGAGTTGAACACTTGACTCACTTTTGCTCCAGTATTAACTCTACCAGAGAGTTCAGACAGGTTTTTAGTTTATAATGATTATTCTAGAGTTGGTCTTGGTTATGTGTTAATGCAGCAATGTGAGGTCATAGCCTATGCCTCTAGATAGCTCAAACCCCATAAAAAGAATGACCTGACTTATGATCTTGAGTTGGCAGCAGTTGTCATTACCTTAAAGATTTGGAGGCATTATTTTTATGGGGTTCATATTGATATGTTTGCGATTCATCAGAGTTTACAGTATGTGTTCACTTAGAAGGATCTAATCTTTATCAGAGAAGGTGGCTTGAATTATTGAAAGACTATGATTGAGTGTGTTGTAACACCCGTGTAAGGCCAATATCATGTTCGATGCCATTAGTTGATTTTCCATGGGAAGTGTTTCACATGTCGAGGAGGATAAGAAGGAGTTCGTCTATGCGGTTCATCAGTTTGCTAGATTAGGTGTCTGGGAAATTAATTTAGCCAATGGTATTATATGGGTTTAAAATGGTTTGGAGTCTTCTCTAGTTTTTGAGGTAAAGGAAAAGCAAGACAAGGATCCTATTTGGCTAAGTTGAAGGAGGCGGTCTGGTATTAAAAAGTTGAGGCTTTCGCCTTAAGGGGGGATGGTGTTTTTTGTTGTCAGGGTAGGTTATGTGTTCCGAGTTTGGATGATTTGAGGTAGAGAATATTAGTGGAGGCACATGGTATACGATATTTTATTCATCCAGGAACCACTAAAATGTATCATGATTTGCAAAAAGTCTATTGGTGATATGGTATGAAGAAAGATATTGTAGAATTCATGGCCACATCTTTGAATTGTTAGCAGGTTAAGGTTTAACTCCAAAGGCCTAGTAGTATACTTTAGGAGTTCAGCATTCCTACTTAGACGTGGGAGGTGGTAAATATGGATTTTATTATAGGGTTACCTAATACATATCATAATCATGATTTGATTTGGGTCATTGTGGATATAATAAAAAAATAAAAATATTTCTAACCAGTTCATACATGATATTCAATCGAGAATTATGCTAGAATCTATATCAGGGAATTAGTAAAGTTGCATAGGGTTCTGTTGACCATCATTTCAGATAGAGGTAGTTAGTTTACCTCTCATTTTTGGAAGGCTTTTCATAAGGGTCTTAGTACCAAAATCCATTTCAATATAGTTTTTCATCCTTAGACAGACGAGTAGAGAGGACCATTCAAACCTTAGCAGATATATTGAGAGATTGTGTTTTCGACTTCAAGGGTAGTTGGGATGACCACTTACCTTTGGTTGAGTTTTCCTACAACAATAACTATCCCTTTTGTATTCAGATAGCTTCATTTGAGGCTCTCTATAAAAAGAGGTGTAAATCTCCTATTGGTTGGTTTGAAGTAGGTGAGGATGTTTTGATAGGGACCGATTCAGTGTATGAGATGATGTAGAAAGTTTAGTTGATTCGCAAAAGACTGAAGACTGCCCAAAGTCGATAGAAATCCTATGCTGATATGAGAAGAAAAGATCTTGAGTTTGATGTAGGTGACTTAATTTATTTGAAAATTTCACCCATGAAAGGGGTGAAATGGTTTGGCAAGAAACGGAAAATCCATACCCTCTATGTTGGCCCATACAGAATTCTGAGTAGTTTTGGTAAGGTAGGTTATGAGTTATAGGTGCCTGCATATTTAGCATCCATACATCTAGTGTTTTATATTTCCCCGCTAATGAAATTATTGGCGTCCTATCTTCAGTCGTGCCCTTAGAGAGTTTGGATATGAAAGATAGCCTCTCCTATGAAGAAGTCCCAATTGAAATCCTTGACCATCAGGTTTATAGGTTGAGTAATAAAGAATCCCCCTTCGTTAAAGTTCTATGGTGAAATAAGTTTGTGAAGGGATCTACGTGGGAAGAATAAGTCGATATGTGAGCCATGTATCCTTATCTTTTCCCTATCAGATTCAGCTTGAGGTGATGGTTTTCCTTAAATTGATTCTCTTTTTTTCTATCTCAGCTCTCCAACCATCCTCATGTTATCGTATCCATTCATAAATTTAGTTTAGTCCATGCATCATATTTCAAATTCAGTTATTTAATCAAGATTCAGTTCAAAAGTATTCAGTGCATAATCTCAGTATTCCTAGTATCTCCGCTCTGACAGTTCCATTTGGGGATGAATGATCCCAAAGGGGATATATTGTAATACCCCACAAGATCTAAGATGAGTTTCCAACTATTTGTCACATGTTTAAAGGTCCCCTAAAACAATCATTTCACACTAAGTACAAGTGACATGGCCCTTTTAACACCCTAAGATTTTGAAAAATTATATTTGGCCTTCCCGAATTTAAAATGTTGATTTATGAGTTGAAATATATTTAGGAATGTTAAAAGGGTCATCCATGAGGGTTTTGGAATTATCGAAAGAGGTCCAGAGTGATTTTGGACCACGGAGGCAGTAATCCTCTGTGATTTCAGTGTGTCACAGAGGTTAGTCTCCGTGACACGCAGCATGTCACAGAGGTTATCCTCAGCGATAGGCAACGTGTCACGAAGGCTAGACTCCGCGATAGTCACTTTGCCACGCTATAGTGTAAAATCATCCAGCCTTCATTAAGCAGTGAGTGGAATTTTGGTCATTTTTTCTCTCCCTAAACACCCAATCCACGACTTAAAACCCAAGGGGCACTATTTTTCCTATTCATCATCAGTTAATGACATTTAATCTCCTCCCATTCTCAAGAACACAAAAAAATCAAAAGCTTTGTTCAAGGAATTCACCCTCCCAAGGCCTCACATTCAAATTCCCATCAAGAATTCAAGCAACTCAAGTTTGTGGCAATGGGTTCCTTCCACCCATTGAGTCCCAAAAATCTCTTATTTTTCAAGTATAAATCCTTTTTCCTCTCTTTATGAAATTTCAATGTCAAGTATGAATTAACTCAATTTTTCTTATTAGTTTTGAATACAAACCATGAAAATGTGTTTCCCCACGTGAATTATGTTCTGACATGCTTTATAATCTCAGTCATCCATATCATGTTCAGTTGACACCATGTTAATTATCAATTTATGAATTAAACCATGTGAGCAAGTTGTCCTCATAAACTTAACATCTTTCCATACTTATAATTATGGATTTCATTAGTTTAGTGAAATATACATGTTTTAGGTCTAAGAATCACGAATTTTCTTATAGTAATATGATGATGTTATTGTATTTAATATATTATTCAGTGCTGGTAGATTATGAACACTCAATAGCTATATGTTTATGCACATTTCTGATTTCAAGCATCAAGTCAATCAAATCATGATTTTATATTCAAATTATCATATTCGTGCTGAGAAATTATCAGTCATGAGTCATGTTAACTTTAATCAATACCAGTATTATTCCAATTGGGAGAAAAATTTAGCACCGACCAAACTTAGTGATGAAGGATCACCTGCCAGTAGAGGACTGCGACCTTTAGTAATAGTCCCTAAGTTCTAGAAATATGTAGCCAGCATAGTTTATGAGATGTCACCCACCAGTAGAGGACTGACACCCTAGTCCTTTGGGGCACCAGTTTAGTTGATCCACACAACCAGTGTTAGTACCCGTGGCAACGTACTAACACCCTTTCAACTAGGTTACAGGTTCGACTCCGATCAGCACAAATTGGGGCATGTTATTTAAACGATAGCTCCCACAGTTTCAGTTTAGTATTCAGATAATATCAGTTCAGTTTTGCATAACCAAGTATTCAGTTTACCAACTAATTAGTTAGACAGTTTTACAGATTATTTCAGTACATGATTCACTTGGTCTTGCATTCATTTTATATGTTCATGCATTCATGCTTAGTATCTATATGTACTTCAGTTAGTCCTTATATCACGTACCATTATATTCAAAGTACTGATTACATACTTTATTTTGCGCTATGTTATGTTATAACATAGGTTTGAATGCTCAAATCCCTAATCGCCCCTAGTCAGTTCTGTGCCACTCAGCAGCGGTAGTGGTGAGTTATCATCTATCGAGGATAATTTATTTATATTTATTTTTAGTACTTTTTTTATTTCAGTCAATTGGAGTTAGCTGGGGAATTGTCCCATCAACTCTTCATCTTTTAAAGGCTTTCAGATAGTCAGATTTGTTTTCAGTTTTATTAGAAGCTCATACATGTTGGGTATTATTTTAGTATTATATTTTATTAGAGTTTTCATCAGCTTAACTTCATCCTGTGATGTTTTATTAATAATTTATTAAGTGCTCATAATAGATACTAGAGCGTGAGTTAACTTGGGGTCACTTATGGCCTTAAGCACTGTATTACGAATATAGTGTAGTCTTAGTGTAATACCCTAAAAAATCCAAACCAATATTAGAGCTATGTACCAAGATCATGCATAGTACATCAAGGTTATTTTATTAAGTATATTAAGGATTCAAATAACAACTAGCTATCAGACGAATCAAAACATTTCTTACCGATTGAATTCTTGAGAAGGATATTGGTATAGTCAACTTCAAATGAGCATATCTCTCATTATACTTTGAAGTTTTGAGTTTATGACCTAAAAAAAGATAGATAATTGAATTATCTTTCCAACTATACCAATTTTGCCTAAATCTGATATTGGAGCAAAGAGTTATTCCTATTTTACTCCAGCATGTCAGGCAGGAAAAAGTGTGACGACATTCGTGGTAGCTTACCATATTTATGATGCCCTACCACGAAGGTAGTCATCCTTAAGTAGAAACCAGCTCCTAAGTGATGACATTCGTGGTAGCTTACCATATTTGTGACGCCCTACCATGAAGGTCGTCAGCCTTAGGCAGAAACCAGCTCCTAAGTGACGACATTAGTGATAGCTTACCACATTTATAAAGCCCTATCACGAAGGCCGTCAGCCTTAGGTAGAATCCAGCTTCTGTGTGATAACATTCGTGGTAGCTTACCATATTTTTGATTCCCTACCACGAAGGTCATCACCCTTAGGCAGAAACCAGCTCCTAAGTGACGACATTCGTGGTAGCTTACCATATTTATGGTGCCCTATCATGAAGGTCGTCAGACTTAGGCAGAAACCATCAATTCCATCTCCTATGCGACGACATTTTTGATGGCTTACCACACTTTTGATGCCTTGTCACAAATGTGTCAGCTATTATATTCAGCAACTGGAATTTATTTCATAAGGATTTTTTGGTCTTTTTCCTTCACTTTCCACGACTTATAGCCCTCAAGGAACGTATTATATTCCATTCTCTTTAGTTAAAACATCTCAAAAAGCTCTCTCATACACTTTCAACCATAAGATTAGGGTTTTTTCTCAAGATCAACTCCTAAAAAATAAGAGGATTCTTTCCCAAAGGGGTTAAACTCTAGTCAAGAAAAATCAAGGGAAAGCCTAAGGAATTCTTAAAGAACCTTCAGAAGCATTAGATCTCTTTCAAGATTCAATCATTAAGGAATGTGTAGTGTTCATCTATGGATCCAATCCATTCATAGAGCTCAAGAACCATGTTTTAAATATTATTTTGTAAACGTTTTGTGGTGATATGAGTATGTACATGTTGACAATTGTTATTTAAGTTTCAATGTGATGTCTAAATGTGTTTTCATGGAATATATATGTTTGTTAATTGAAAACCATGAACTTTAGGTGGTTTAATATGGTGCAAGTATGAAACCCACCTATGCCTTAAAGAATGCATGCAAGGTGTTTGATAAAATACTTAGGATGCTAGAAATTTATGTTTGTATGGTTCTATGATGTCTAAATGACAAGTTCATGTTTGCTATATACTTCAATATAAATTCCATGCTTTTCATGTGTTGCTATTGTGGTGGTATGAAACATGCAAGATAATGGAGATATACAATATGTACACGAAATATATCCATCCATTCCCTACAATATTTAAGATGTTGAATAACTATATGAAATATGATATCCCCTGCTTATGATATTATGAATTGTGGACTCAAATCTTGTGATCAAGTTATGTCATGTGTATCAATTTCCTTCTATCGAGTCCTAGGGGTATTCGTACCCGAAAAACATAGCTGTGTGCCTAGAGCCATGTCATGTTGTCACAATAATCTCAGTCAAGCTATAACCTATAGAACTCAGTCATTCATGTGACTCAGAAACCTTAGAAATCTGATGATCTCAGTTAACTCTCAGATAATAGTACTACTCCGTCAGTCAATGGAAGTCAGTTAATATGTCCATATACAGTCAGTTGAATTGTTTAGTCTCTTCAGATGAGAGTAGAAGTTAGCATCGATTGAACCCAAGGATGGAGACTCACCTACCAGTTTTAGGGTGTGATTCTTAGCAGTCATCCTTGTGTTCCAGAACTACATAGCCAGCGTAGTTTGAGATATCTTAGCCTGTCAGATTAGGGTTGATAAGGTGGCTTAACCTGTCAGCTTAGGGTCCTACCGTTCTTACCTTAAGTACCTGCCAGATAAGGGTCACTCACAACTGTTCTTACCAGTGACGCGGTATTGACACCCCTCCAGTCAGGGCAGAGATTGGACCCTAGCTTAGCCATAATGGCATACATGGGGAATGTTGGTTAAATAACTACCTCCCATAGTTTCAGTATCAGTGTAAGTAAAAGAACTCAGATAATTCTTCAGATATTAGTATACCAGGACTATTAGAGACGGTCAAATTCAGTTATTGCACGGAACTCAGAGAGTTCAACCAGATTCAGGGTTGTCATATACAGTCATCCATGTTATCAGAACTACAGTTCCAGCCATGTATTAGCGTATAGATTTAGCCATTACGTACTCATGATCTTAGTTACTATGTATGTATGTTTGCACTCTTACGTTCATATCAGTCAGCCAGTTAGCATTGTTCATGCATGCAAACCCTGTTTATATTTAGCCTACCTCACTCGTATACTTAGTACATCCCCGCGTATTGACACATTTGCACTATATGTGCTTTCTTTTCATGTTACACCTTAGGTTCAGAGACATGAGCTCTGAGGAAAATATGATTGGATTTATTCATTATTAATTTAGCCAGTTATCAGTTTACAGAGTTAGTGGGAGACATGCTTCTTCAACTCTTTATTTCAGACAGTACTTAGAGGCTTTTGGATTTACGCTCAGATTTATCTTTCAGATTCAGTTTTCAGTTGTTTTGGATATTTTTTGCCCATATGGATGTTATATTAGTTCAGTTGAACCTTATGGCCTATTGTGCATGTTTCCTGCATTATTATGTCATGAATTGCAGTATACATGTACAGATATCAGTCATGGGTTATCTTGTGGTCCCTTGGGATCATAAGCACCGTGTAGCATTCCGATTCAGAAAATTAGGGCATTACACTCAGGTAGTGACATCTTCTCATATATCTTATTGGTCACAGGCTACCAATACAATTTCACCATCCTATGGAGTTTTAGGTTATCATCCCTCGACTCATATTTGTCAAATTTGTCATTCTATCGGCCACCAAGCATTGCAATGCTCAAATTATTTCAATTATGATTTTGCTTCTAATGATATTCCTAAGTCGTTTACAACTATGTCAGTTGGTAAAATAAATGATGCTACTCTTCCTTTGCTCATATGACCTTAGTTGAAGGTAATTTTTAACATATATCCTCTTACAATGGCAAAGATCATGTTTTAGTTGGCGATAGAGCATTTCATTATATTAATGAAATTAGATACTGTTGGATACATTCAATATCTCGTCCTTTACATTTATGCTCCACCTTTATGTACCCAATCTTAGTCATACTTTAATTTCTGTTAATAAGTTATGTGCAGACAATAATTGTTTCATCACTTTTGACTATTTTTCTTCTGTTAACGACAAAGTCACGGGCCAACCTTTCTTCAAGCATACAGTAAAGGAAATGTTTACCCTGTTCCCTCTTCATATATGCATTCTTTCCCTCAGGAATTTATTGCTTTGCGTCAATCAAGAGATGTATGATACCGGACGCTAGGCCATTATAGTGCTCGTGTCCTAGATAGTCTTAAGAAAACTAATCTAATTAGTTAGCTCAATTCCTTTATCAATAGTTGTGTCTCTTGTTGTCTTAGTAAATGTCAATGTTTGTCTTTTTATTTAGTTGATCACTGTAGTTATTCACCTTTTGAAATTATTCATTCTGATGTTTGGAAATCACCTATATTATGTAATTTAGGATTTCAATATTATGTAATATTGTGGATGATTTTATTATTTTACATGGCTCTATCTAATGAAAAATAAGTCTAAGGTCTTCACTTATGACAGTTCTTATAAAAAATTAGTGCAAAATATTTTTATTAGTAAAATCAAAACCTTTCAAAGTTACAAGGGCGGAGAGTTTGATAAAAAAATCCATGCTTTTGCACTTTTCATACTCAGGAATTTCTTTCTCAAATTATGTCCAGACACTCTTCAATAAATTGGGATTGCTGAACGAAAACACAAACACATAATTGAAATTGTGCAAACTATTCTCACGAATGCAAAACTTCCTTCTCAATTTTGGGTCGATGCTGCTTTCTATGTTGTACACTATTAATAGGCTTTCCACTCCTATTTTTCATGGAATTTCTCCCTTTGAAAACTTTTTGGGAAACCTTTAGATTATTTTTTTCTCAAAATATTTTGGATGTGAGTGTTTTCGAATATATCTGCTTGTGTTTATCATAAACTTAACCCGCACTTCATATAGTGTGTCTTTTTAGGATATGCTTCTAATTATAAAGGGTATTGTTATTTAGATTCGAAAATTGGTCGTGCTTATATTAGTCAAAACATGTTTTTTCATGAACTGACATTTCCGTATTCAAAGCTTTCGAACCCATTTGTTGTGTCCATCCCTCTTGCGGCTTCTTTAGACCTACTGGTTGCCATGTCATATTTAGTTTTTACTACTTCTACCTCACCAGTTGTGTCGTCTACATCTGTTAGTCCCAATACTCCTTCAGGTGAGTCCAATTTCAATGCTCCTCTTACTTCTTCTAGTTCTCATACGTCATCTGTTGATATATCTCCCTCAACTATGTTGCCTTTAAGTAGCGATCTGCCCACAACTTCTTCTCTTTAAAATTATCTGATGAAAACTCATTCGAAATCTAAACTCACTAAGCCATGATAGTTGCTTTTCTTAAATACATTACTCATAAAATTGAACCATCTTGTTTTGCTCAGGCTGTTAAAGATCGAAAATGATAGCAAGTAATATAACATAGATTTAATGCACTTTTGGAAAATAAAACTTGGGTGCTCATTCTTTCTAATGATAACATCAACTTGGTTGGTTATAAACGAGTTTATCATATTAAATATAAATCAGATGGGTCTGTTGAGCGTTTACAAGGCCTGCCTTGTAGCACAAGGTTTTCATAATATTTGGGTATTGATTATCATGAGACTTTTAGCCCTGTTGTTCGGCCAACTATATACATATTATTATTTCTCTTGCTATTTCTTTTGCTTGGCCAATTCAACAACTTGTCATTTAAAATGTTTTTCTTCATGGTGTTCTTAATGAGGAAATCTTCATAAAACAACCTCCTAGTTTTACTCATCCAGATTATCCCCATTATGTTTGCAAATTAACTAAAGCCATTTATGGTCTAACGCAAGCACCCTACACTTTGTTTCATTGCTTTAGTACATTTATTCTTACCCAAGGTTTTAATTCTAGTAAAACTGATCTTTCTATGTTTATTTTTTGCTCTTCTTCAGGTATTCTTATTTTATTACTTTATGTTTATGATATTATTCTCACTGGTAGTTATTCACATCTTCCTGTTCAATTCATAGATCGCTTTTCTCATCAAATTGCAATGAAAGATCAAGGTGACCTTCATTAACTCTTTAGTTTTCATGCTATCGACACCGCACATGGTCTTCATTTGTCTCAAGAAAAATATGTTGCTGATTTACTCAATAAGTTTTATATGCATATATGCAAGTCTATTCGTACTCCCATTGCATCTCGCATTTGTATAGCTCTTGAGGATGGTAACTTACTTTCGAACCCTAGTGAGTAGGATCATGGTTGATGCTCTTCAAAATTTGACCATGACTCGTCTTGATATTACCTATGTAGTAAATATTGTTTCTCAATTTATGCATGCTCCCCGAACTACTCATATGCACTGTGTCAAGCATATTTTTAGATATTTGCAGGGGTCTGTTTCCGCATGCCTCTTCATCGAACACTATTGTCACTGCCTATTCTGATGCTGATTAGGATAGCTGTCCCAATACTCGACATTCTACGATGGGCTATATGATGTTCTTGAGTCTAACCTCATTTCTTGGCATGCAAAGAAGCAACCAACTGGTTCTAAGTCTTTTATAGAGGTTGAATACAGAGAAATTACTTACAAAGTTGTTGAGACTACTTGGATTCGTCATATTATTTATGAACTTGGGCTTTATCTTTGTCATTCAGTTCATGTATTTTGTAACAATATCAGTTCTACATATATGTGTCGAAATTGGTGTTTCATGATCGTTCCATGCATATTGATGTTGATTTTCATTATGTTTGTGACAAAGTATCTCAAGGGAATCTTCTTGTTAAATATGTCCGGACGCAATTACAAGTTACTGACATTTTTACGAAAGGTTGATCCTCCTCTCACTTTTGCTTTTTACGTGACAATCTGTCTGTTACTCTATCTCATCCAGATTGAGGAGGCATATTAGGACTCATATATCTATTATATTATAATCTGGATATTGTATTAAGACTCCCAGAATGTTAGTATATTTGATGTAAACAAGGACACTTTATCATGTATTAGGATTCCTATATCAGTGTATATAAATATATAGAGAGAGCTCTTGGCTGATTGAGAAATTATCAAAACTTTCTCAAGAATGATTATATTATATTAAAAAAATAAAAATAATAAAATACATTATAATATTTGTAAACTTATATTTTTTAAAAAGTTTGTATGATATTTCAGTGGAGACAGGTTTAGGGAATTGAGACTTTTTGATATAACAAACAATATTAGGCGATTTTCTCTTGGAATTTCTCGTGAAGTTTACTTCTTTTCTTTTATTCTTAATTATTAATGCCTTTAGAGCAAGGGTCATCAAAATGATTTATTTACAACGGACTTTATTTATATTAAAAAAAAAAAAATTGGTTGGGAAAGGGGAAATAGATGAAGGAATTGCAAAGTGGAGAATCAAATTCACATCAATAAGATAAAAATTCAGCTGACCAATCAACTGAGCTATTAAGATTCTCTTTACAATAATTTTGACTTTTTAGTTCTTTTCTAGTAATTTGACAAAAAAAAAATGAAATATAGAATATAATTAGTATAATATTATCTTTAGCCCCTAAGTTGTAATAGTTCCTTCTAATAGGAAAACAAACAAAGGGTGTGCCCCACTCCACACTCCACTCCAACAAGAAAAGAAAAAAGAAAAAAAAAGTTTAAGAAAGAGCTAAACAAGTAACAAAGTCATTCATCAATTAGTGAGGCCTGTATTATTGGTTGGTGGATATATGACTTGGTGATTCATTGGAAAAGCTTTCACATTTTGTTCACTTCCTATTTAATTTGCCTACTGTTAATTGATAGAGGCTTTACTACTCTTTTTCCTTAAATTCCTTATCTGTAATTGATTGTATAAAATTTCCACATCAATTAAGGAAGAAATTTTAAAGATGGCTCACATAGGTGGTTCTAAATTCTAATTCAACTATTTTCTGAGACACAATATAGACTTTGATGTGCATATGTCATTAGTTAAAACTTTATTGACAGATAGATAATGAAAGTTATTCATTCTCTCTTAAGCACTGCTAAGAGTGTCATTTGAATTAATCTCAAATTTATCATACGTTTTAAAGTCCCTTGGCAGAAGTTCGATAAAATTGGCATGACCCTTCTGCAAGGATGCTAGGCGCAAATTAAAGAAATGATTGATTTTTTTTAAATCACACATTAAGAAAATATTTTAGTAAAGTCCTTTCACATGGTACAAAATCATATAATTGATTTTTTCTAGCAAGGAAACTTCATCACTAGTCTTTTGTATTTCACTCTAGAATTATTTCCTTTTGAAATGCATTCCCACGCAAGGAAACTAGATGATTAAATAAGTTCTTTATTCACAAGTATAACATGTACATAAATTTAAATTAATCCGTGTGATAATTATCTGAAATTAGAGAATTATTGTAGTAGTTGCAGGAAGGGTAGTTTTGCCTTTCGTTCTCATGTCATTAAGAGCCTTGACGTCTTATTCGACGCAATAAATACCTAAATTTACCAATTTCACATTCTATACCGATTCTCAAATAATAGAAACAACCAACTATAAAACGGAGCTAGAATTTAGAGTTTATATATGTTAAATTTACCTTTGCATCAATAATCATCCTAGTTATTCAGCTCACAATTAAATATGTATACTATTATATTTAATGAATTTTCTAATACAAACAGGACAAAGCAAAGTAGAGCTAAGAAGCTCATTCGACGAAAAATTACAATATTTATACATAATTATAGCTATTTTTTTAGTATATGTTGTTGGATAGTAAAATTTTTGGAGCCGAAAATAAATAATTTGAGACAAGAAAAATATATTGAAACAATCAATTTATTGATTTCAATGCGAGTATTACAATCTCTATAAATCCTCTGATTCACCTTTTCAAATATAAACTCAAGGGCTTGAAGCTTGATCTTGATTTGTGTTTGAATTCAAGGGATTTTGAGCTTGTTCTTGAATATTGCGGTTTAGATCTTAAATCTTGATGAACTTGAATTGAATGTTTGCGCTTTTTATGTTTGAGCTTTTTAGAGAAAAAGCGGTGTTTGATCCATGAGCTTTCTCTTGCTACTTGTTAGAGTTCTGGGGGGCTTTTCTGAATTATGAGATTCCTATTTATAGTTGTGGAAAGGAAAAGAGTCACGATGAAGATGACTTACTTTGACCAATCAGATTTGAGTGACGTGGCGCCTTTTATGGGCTTTGATTTCATGGGTCTGCTGCATTATTTTAACATGTGGAATGATTCTATTGGCTCCTTCCCTTGACTTAGCATGCCACGTCATTTGACACGTGACGCTTATTTGGGCTTCTAGAATATGACAATATCCTGAGTTTAGCAAAATGGGCTCATTATTTATAGTCCAAATTAATGAGCTAGCCCAATAAATATTGAACGTTAAATTCATGTGTTTGAAATTAAATAATTAATTTAATTATATTAATCCACAATGTTTATTTAGAACTAATGTATTTTGAATTTAATTTAACGGATTTAAATTTAATAAAATTTCATTGTCCACATATGCATAATAAAAGTCGAAACTCTTTAGCTTCTTCGTGTGTTTATATTTTCATATCATGAACTCCATAATTTCGTGTGTTTATTTTTTCATATTATGAATCCATAATAAAACTTATGACTATATCATGAAATCTAAATGAAGAATCTAAACAAAAATTACGGATTTCATCCGAACATGAACTAATTAATAGTGTAATACACGCACTCTCTCTGCCCCTTCGACGGCCACCACCCCACCACCCACAAATAACCCCTACACCCCACCACCCACAAATATTGTTACAGAAAAAAAAACTGAGTTGTCTTAGTGGAAGCCTGGAAGGTCCAAAAGCTCCACTATAAAATAAGCACAAGATGAAAGAGCTTTTTGTCAAAACAAAATACACAAAGTATTATTGTTTCACCAATGGCCACTCAAAGTCTTTTGCTCTTCTCTTGTTCTTTTCTTCTCATTTTTCTTTCATTCTCTTTTGAGAAGAGCCATGCTTTGGAAGGAAGAAAAAACATGGAATCCCATTTCCATACTCTCCAACTTACCTCTCTTCTTCCTTCCTCTTCTTGCAACCCTACTACCAAAGGTAATTATAATAATCAACTCTCCATTTATATAATATAATTATCCTCAAAATAATTAACTAGCATATATACACAACAAAATTAATCTAATTAATATGAAAAAAGTATGTTTGTGTATTAATGCTGTATATTGCTATATCACCGTTTTCATCCTTGTTTTTTCTTTGGGGTGGATGAGGAAAGAAGGGGAGGGGAAATTTTGTCGTCTCTTTGTTTCATTTTTTTGCGGATTTCTTTTTTATTTAGTTTTCTGTAGGTAAAAAGGCTATATTACCTTATTACCTTTCTCTGTAGTCAAATTTTTTCTACTTTAAACTTTTTATTTTATCCCGAATGACATGTATATTGTTATAACAATTGGAAAATGATTATAATATGATTTAAGAGCACAAGTTTGAAACGTACTTTTGATAAATGCGGAAAAAAGCCCCCCACCCCCTCTCACACACACCCCACGTTAAACGCTGTCTTGTTAAATGAATGAATGGAATATTATCTACATATTTACCTATTTTTCTTCTTTTTTGTGGGCCGTACACATTAACCTATTTATATTGCTTTCTCCTTTTTGTTTTATCTGTTGTTTTGGGGTGAAATTGGAGCTGTGGTGGGAAAAGGAGGCCAACAATGGATGATATCTGCTTTTCAAAACGTTGTGGGGTTGAAAGTAGAGCAATAATCCACCTACCAATACTAATATATATAGAAAAAAATGCACCTACCATATGTATAATATGGTTCGTACCATAAGAAGCTACATTTATACGGGTACCAAAGGTTTGCCAATATAGATTTTTGATGGAGACATTCTAAAAAGTAAAAAAGAATTACTCCACGAATTAAAGTTACCCTATAAATTCACTATGGTATTCAAAAAGTTACAAAATGATTGATAATCCTACTTATACTGCTTCAAAGGATCTTGACTAATCACGTTACTTTGCAATTATTGATCTTTGCATATTCAAGATTTGTATTTTACTTTATTTATTTCTTGTCTTACCTTCATATCCATTATTTTGAGCTCCACCTTGTCATGCAAGTTTCTGAAAAGTGAAATAATTATGGAGGAAAAGTTAAATTGAAAATGAGGATAGAGATAACTCACTTATATATAATGAACATTAAAATAAATACAAGAACAAGAAAACAATTTGGTGAAGATTTTATATCCAATATACAACCTAACAACCAGTCACAACGTAATCAATATTTAATGATTTTTGTCGCAATCAATTAAAGTATTTCAGCCAAACTTTTCAACAAAAAAAATAAAAATTAAAGTCTTCCTTAATAATTTGTTTATCCTTCCCTATCTATTTTTACGGGGAAAAAAAGTTTCATAATTAGTCTCTACATTCACACACAGCATTCTATACCCAATAGCTCAATAATTAAAGGGAACTTTGTGTTTTAGGTCCATGACAAATTGACATATCCTAGATTTGATCAATAATTATATATCTAATTAGTCATATTTAATCTTTTACTAAGTGATATGTGCACTTGTAGTCCCTCTTCATGTGAATCTTCATAAATGTAACGAACTAATAACTATTGAATTATTTAATTATACATGTGTTATTTTGATGATCTTCATAAATGCTTAACAAATTTTACGGAGAGTTGACTGATTATGACTTATTCCACTCAACTTAATTTAAGGAAGTACTTGCTCCATAAATTACCTTTTCCCCCTAGCTTGTTTGGATGATAGACACAAGAGAGAGAAAATATTTTCATTTAATTGTTTTCCTTCATATTATCTATTACAAATATTTCGAAAATAAGCACAAAGCATCAATTTTGGTCTATAGTTCTCAAATCCACACATGGTGAGTAACAGACAGCAGTAAGGACAAATCAATTTTATTTTGAATCACACAATGAGAGCTGAAAATCATTGTCTTGTCTTTATTTATCAAAAAATAATACTAATTATTACTTCAAATTATTTTAAAAATTTCTAGGAAAATTATTGAACATGTTACCTACTTACTTCAAGTTGGTGTTCTTAATATATATAGGTGCAATTTAACAATCATTACTATATTTATCTGCACTTTAGTTATTACTCCTTCTCTTTGAGCTATTATCTTTTTTAGTTCGTTTAAAAATAAATGACTCATTTTTTTTTTTGATAATACTTTAATTTCAACTTTTCATATGTTATATTTATGACCACAAGATTAAATGACATTTTGATACATTTGACACAAGTTTAATTTAAGACTACAAAATTCAAAAGTTTTTTTCATTTATTTTCTTAAACTTTGTGTTAAGTCAAAGTATATTTTTTTACTTTTTAAATGGAGGGAGTATAGAATATGGAAAATTATTTTGAACTTTTCCTCTACCCACAAACAAAAAAAGTACTCCGAGCATTGCAATTTGCGTGACAATATTTAACTCTGAAACATGTGTTTAATATCACAGAAGATTATAAGAGAATGTCAGAAATAGTGAGATAAAAGGTGAAGTAAACAAAAACAAAAGGAGTATTGCTATCAAATATTAATACATTTTTGATTCAAAATTTTTAATTTTCTTTTACAGGTAAAAGAGGAGGGGCATCAATGGAAGTTGTCAACAGTCATGGTCCATGTTCTAAACTCAACCAAGAGGGAGCAAAAGCCTCAAGCATGACAGAAATTTTGGCTCACGATCAGGCTCGAGTGGACTCTATCCAAGCCCGTGTCACAACCCAAAACTATGACCTCTTTAGGAAGAAAGACAAAATTTCAAACAAGAACAGAGCTAAGGACTCAAAAGTGAATCTCCCGGTGCAACCTGGCATTTCTATTGGCACCGGAAACTACATTGTCACCATTGGAATTGGCACACCAAAAAAGGACCTCTCCCTCATTTTCGACACTGGTAGTGACCTTACATGGACTCAGTGCCAACCTTGTGTCAAATCTTGCTACGCTCAACTACAACCATTTTTTGATCCATCATCATCTTCAACATATTCCAACATTTCTTGCACTTCAACGGCTTGTTCTGGTCTTAAATCAGCCACTGGAAACAACCCAGGTTGTTCTTCCTCTAATTGCATTTATGGTATACAATATGGTGACTCGTCATTCTCACTAGGATTCTTTGCCAAGGACAAGCTAACTTTAACACCAACAGACGTGTTTGATGGATTCATGTTTGGTTGCGGGCAGAACAACAGAGGGTTATTTGGAAAAACTGCAGGACTAATCGGTTTAGCCCGTGACCCTCTCTCCATTGTGTCCCAAACAGCTGCGAAGTTCGAAAAATACTTTTCTTACTGCCTTCCCACTAGGAGAGGAACTAATGGTCATTTAACCTTCGGCAACAAAAATGGAGCAAAATCAACCATCCAATTCACACCATTCACTCTCTCAAAAGGCACATCATTTTACTTCATTGATGTATTGGGTATCTCCGTTGGTGGAAAGGCGTTATCGATAAGCCCAATGTTGTTCAAGAATGCCGGAACAATCATAGATTCAGGTACGGTGATTACACGGTTACCTTCAACAGCGTACAACAATTTGCGATCAACTTTCCAGCAATTCATGACTAGGTATCCTAGGGCACCAAACCTATCTTTGCTTGACACTTGCTACAATTTAAGCAACTATACTTCCATCAGTATTCCAAAGATCAGCTTCAACTTCAACGGCAATACAAATGTGAACTTGGATCCAAATGGTATTCTTCTAACAAATGGTGTCTCTCAAGTTTGCTTGGCTTTCGCTGGAAATGAAGATGACGATAGTACTGGAATCTTTGGAAATGTACAACAACAGACATTGGAGATTGTTTATGATGTTGCTGGTGAGAAATTAGGATTTGGTTATGGAGGATGCTCTTAAAGCTTTAATGAACTTTAGTAATTAAATCGTAATATCGCAGTAAAAAAAATTGTAATACTGCAAAAGTACTGAAAAATGTATACCGATTTTTAGTTTATGAAAAATTAATCTTGTCTACATAGTTAAAAGGTAATTGCATAGTAAATAGCCTTTATTTGCTATCGCTACAAAATTTTTACTACCTCCGTCCCATTTTATATGTCGTATTTTTTTTTAATCAGTTCCAAAAAGAATGTTATATTTCCTTATTTAGTAACTATTTAATAACAACATTCTCATTTTATCTTTACTGAGTCTCACTTAATTAAAAAAACAACAACTAAAAAGTAACTTTAGGAGGGACAATTTTGTAAACTTTACAAAGTCATTACTCATTTTTTAAATTTTGTGCCCGGTCAAAAGGCGATAAATAAAATAAGACGGAGGGAGTACTTGTTTTTCGTTCTCTTTTTCTTATCCTAATTTGATTAATTGTTCGATATAGGTCTTGTCAAATATAAACGCTAATATATACATATACATATATGAGATGAATCTGTAAAAATCTTGTTAGATAGTAAAGAAAGACCTAAATCCTCGATATGATTAAGCCATTTTTTAAATCAATTCGTCAAAGTAATATGTTTTTAAAAATTTTACAAAACTAGTATAAACGTTATCGCTGTCTAGTTTTTAAAAAGTACTACTACAAATGTGTTTTAACTTTTGGTCTTTCTCTGGTAATTTCTTTTATTTGCTATTCATAATGATTAAGTTCAACTATGTTGGATGTACCTCTATTAAGTAGTCTTCAACTTTAAATAACTATACCAAGGTCTTTTGAATTCTTGACCAAAATAAGTCATTTTTTAAATCAATTCATAAAAGTAATATAACAACAACAACAAACCCAGTGTATTCCCACCTAGTGGGGTCTGGGGGGGTAAGATGTACGCAGTCCATACCTCTACCTCTGAAGAAGTAGAAAGGCTGTTTCCGATAGACCCCCGGCTCAAGACACGAGACACCACACAAATATATAAAGTAACGCACAGAACAGGATTTCATAACGTAAATACGGCACCCATAAGTAGTAGGAAACATCGGAAAGCACTCAAGAGTTTGTCTCCACACCTCTAATTTGTCATTCACACCCTTTCGGGTCTCGTCAATCAGAACTACATCGTCTGCAAAAAGCATACACCAAGGCACCTCCCCTTGAATACGCCGCGTCAATACATCCATCACCAAAGCAAACAAAAAAGGACTAAGACTAGATCCCTGATGCAATCCTGTCAAGACAGTGAAATGCTCTGAGTCTCCTCCCGTCGTCCTTACCTGAGTTTTCGCTCCATCATACATATCTTTAACTGCTCTGATATAAGCCATCGGGACTCGACTCACCTCCAAGCATCTCCAAAGCACCTCCCTGGGAACTTTGTCGTAAGCCTTCTCTAGGTCGATAAACACCATGTGCAGGTCCTTCTTCCTTTCCCTATACTGTTCCACCAGCCTCCGTACCAGGTGAATTGCCTCCGTCGTCGAGCGCCCAGGCATAAATCCAAACTGATTTTCCGAAATAGACACTATCCGTCTCAGCCTCCCCTCGACCACTCTCTCCCAAATCTTCATAGATTGACTCAATAATTTAATCCCCCTATAGTTATTGCAACACTGGATGTCACCCTTATTCTTATAAAGAGGGATCATGGTACTCCACCTCCATGCCTCGGGCATCTTTGCCATCTTGAAGATTTCGTTAAACAGACCAGTCAGCCACCTTACCCCAGCCTCTCCAACGTACTTCCAAAACTCCACCGGTATCTCATCCGGCCCCGTCGCCCTACCCCTCCGCATCCTGCTAACAGCCTCTCTAACCTCTTCTACCCTAAAACGTCTACAATAAGTCAGGACATATTATGTTTTAAAAAAGTTAACGGGTCAAAAAGAGTTGTGGATGACATTAGAGTATGAATCATTACTATTAGTAACGTTTTTGACATAAAATATTACTAGGAGTAACGAGACTCTGCAACTCTGTCACATTAGAATCTTTGTACAAATCTGACGTTAAATTAGTTATTATAAATTACGTTTTAGCTTTAAAATGTTACTCTGAATAATGATACTATCAAATCAACTCAATACTCTAGCATACCAGAATTTTTGAACGAAATTTGACATTAAAGTTGTTATCATTAGTCACATTTTAAGATAAAAACATTATTATGAGTAACAATTCTTCTTATTAAGTAACTTAGAATGTATAATTATTTTTGGATCATAAGGAATTGGTTTGGAATGTATACAAGTATTGCAACACTTTTTGTCATTGGTAGGGAAGTCACTAGTACATTCCTAGCAGAAATTCAGAGGCTCTTTTTTTTTTTTGGTTTTCTATCTAGTATTTGGTACCTGCTTTGGGCACGACTAATTCAAAGAAAGTCTCACTTTTAGGGATAAAACACTCCCTACCCAAGACATAAAAAAATTAAAAATAAATGATGAATTCAACAAAGGTTTCAATAAGACAAACTACAATACCATTCAAGTGCCTCAAATTAGTAATTTTACACAAGTAGAACTTAAAAGACAAAACAAAATACTAGTTCAGTGACTTCAAAAATAAGGAGTATAAAGATCAATCTACGTCACTACAATAGGGTAAAACAAATGATGAATTTAACAAACATGAAACTCATGAATTCATGTGAAAACACACACACAAAAAAAAATTGAATTGATTGCTTTTGAATTCGATCATTACTAACTCACTTTTGGATGGACTGTATAATAGGTCTGAATTCCTACTAGGAATGTACTAGTGATCTCCAAACTAATGACAAAAAGTGTTGCAATAATTGTATATATTCCAAACCAATTCCTTATGACTCACAAATAATTATACATTCTAAGTTACTTATAAGTAGAATTGTTATTCATACTAATATTTTTATCTTAAAAAATGACTACTGATAAGATTTTAATATCAGATTTCATTAAAAAAATTTGACGTGCCATATTTTAAAGTTGATTTGATAGTATCGTTACTCGGTATAACACTTTAAAGCTAAAACATAATTCATAATATCAAATTTAACGTCAGATTTGTACAAAAATTCTAATGTGACAGAGTTTCAGAGTCTCGTTACTCGTAGTAACGTTTTATGTCAAAAACATTACTGACAGTAACAATTCCTACTCTAACGTCATCCATAGCTCTTTTTGGTCCGTTAACTTTTTAAAACATAATATGTTCTCCCAACAACGATTATACTAGTGTTGTAAAGTTTTAAGAAAATATATTACTTTGATGAATTGATTTAAAAAATAACTTATTTTGGTCAAGAATTCAAAAGACCTTGGTATAGTTAATTAAAGTTCAAGACTTCTTAATAGAGATACATCCAACATAGTTGAACTTAATCATCATAAATAGCAAATAAAAAAATTGCTAGAGAAATACAAAAAGTTAAAACACATAAAAAAGAGAATATGTAGTAGTTCTTATAATTATTTTTAGTACTCTGTAATATTTTAGTATGACAGAGACACATTACAAAATCAACTAAGTTTGCAGCGTCAAAGTTAGTCACATTTCTAATATGAATTCGTCGACTCTGCGCGATTTTCAACCACTTTTGAATCATTTAAAAACTATTCCATTGCCTTACAAATTAAATCTGTTCCTACTAAAGCAGCTTCACCAATCTCAAATCAGTTAATAGGATATTTATATCTCCACCCATATAGAGCCTTAAACATTGTATGAATTCTGAAGTGATAATTGTTATAAGAGGTATGTGATCATCCCAACTATCCTTTAAAGTAAATGACAACAACTTTCAATATATCCTCAAGAGTCTAAATAGTGTGCCCTACCTTTCAATTAGTTTGTGGATGAAAATTAGTACTAAGGTTCACCCTTATACCTAGCCCTTTTTGAAATGACCACTAAAAGTGAGTAATAACTATGCACCCCTGTCTAAAATAATGGACAATATAATTCCATGAAACATAACTGTCTGAAGAGGATACAATGAAGAGCATGGCGGAAGATATTGATTAGATTTCCCCAATTTTTGATTTTCCTAAAAGAAAAGTATATCTTGACTCGGGCCTTAAACCCAAGGCCAGAGCTACTTATCTTAGTTCCTCTTGATAACTCTGACTGTTTTTCTTGGCCTCACCTTTATATCACAGTATTCCTTTAAAGGTAGAAATGTACAAGTTTGGCATAGACCCTGAAGCTGAGCTAGTACAACGAAAAAAGAACCCATTTTGAATGTGAATGGCAAGTTCTTCAGGAAGATGTGGCTCAGTTATTCAGGATAGATTGTATCCATAAGGATATGTATCTCACATACAATACTATAAATTACCCCTATTGCAATGAATCTTTTGGCAACGGTTTAGGAAGCGTTGCAATAGATGGTCTATTGCAACAGTTCAAACCGTTGCAAAAGAATTTTATTCTAGTAGTACTATAACCGTTGTTATTGATGTATAACCGTTGCAATAGGGTATCCTAAGCAACGTTTACGTGAACTATTTCCATAAATTCACCTATGAAAACATGTTTTTAGAAAAAAAACCTATTGCATCGATTTTCATTTTCCCTCCCTATTTTTTTTACAAAATCTGCCAAAATTTTTATAAATATAATTAAAAAAATAAAAAAATATTATATAATATACAAAACATTTAACCCTTATCAGTTTTCAACACTCAACTTTACTCATTCTCTCATATCAGTTTTCAATACCTACTATGAGTGCCAGCCGACTGCCCACTGATTCTCCGACCGGTGCTCTAAGCTATGCTCCAACCCATGCTCAGACTTGCGCTCCATCCGCTGCTTCGACCGTTGCTCTATATCATCAATTGTCAATACCCACTGTGTGAGCCCTTTGCACTGACTGACTACTGATTGTCTGACCTATGCTGTGAACGACGCTTCAATCGCTGCTTCGATCATTGCTCCACCACTGCTTCGATTTATAATAGAAAACAGATAGAAATTCACAGAGCAGCTAGATCTCGTAGCTGAATTGTAATTGTAAATGGTACTTTTCTGTATTATCTACTGGGTAGAATTAAATCCTCATGAATTTATGCTAATAACTTGCCATTGTTAGGGTTCTATTTTTCGGAAGAAGTGGACACTAAAAATGTTCTTCTTGATCTTTTTAACACTTTACGCATAGAAATATTCAAAATAAAGTACAAGTAATTTCCTTGAGTTATCCTACACAAAATAGATATTTCAATTGCTATTTGGTAGTGAGAGTTTTAAAGTCTTAATAACGTTAGTGAACCCTCTATTAGATGTAAAATGACATCGAATGTGATGTGATTTGTAGTTTTGGTGCTAATATTTGTATGATCAGCAAAAGTTTTGTATGGGTAGTGCCGTCTACTTTTAACTTTGTCAAATTACTTCTTGAAAGATTAGTCTATTACAACAAAGATATAACTACCATTGTGTTTGTGATCTGATGGTAGAGTGTACAAACATCACGGTATTTATCTACCAATTAAAGCGTAGCGATGGATAAAAATGCATGTTGAGTTAATAAATTTGGGTTGCTTTGATTTTTCAGAAAGTTTGTTCTATGATCCTTTTTATGTTCACAGCCAATTGTTAAGCAAGTCCATTACTCATTCGTGGAGTTCTAATAAGTTTTGAGGATGATATTATTTCTAGAATTGGAGTCTATAGAAATTCGGGTAAATGTAGTTGTTGAAATGTTGTACTGTTTGATAGTGCGCATTTCAGCCTACTTATTTAGGTTGATATGTGAATCACCTGGATCATATAGTTCCAGCATGTTAGTTACCTGGCAGCTTTTTGCACAGTTGGCGAATTGGTTCATTTTTTTGTGTATGATGCATACTTTATCTAGTAATATCTATGTCCCAAGTATGAATCTGCAAACACATAACTCTAATTGAATCTGCACAGTTGACGAATTGGTTCATGTTTTTGTGTATGACGCACACTTTATCTAGTAATATCTATGTCCCAAGTATGGATATATTTCCAATGTTTTGTATATTCCTTTCAGTTGTACTCAAAACACAACTCTAAATAATATATGGTAGTTGTAATGCCCCACAAAATCCTCTTCCAGTCTGAGCCTTATTGCGTATTTGATAAAGCAAAAATCTAAGTCTAAATGTTTCAGAAATATCTTCCTAAGTATGAAATACTTTGAATTGTGTGGGAATATATTTGAGCATGAATTAATATCATAAAGGTCCCCTAACTCAAGGACGAGTTAAAATCTTTCCTATTGTTCAAGATTTAGTGACCATCAAAATTTGGGTCAAATTCAATCGACTATAACTCCTTTTATATATTGAATTAGAGGACCTACTATATATCAAATGAAATATCATTGAATTATCTTTCCAACGATACTAATTTAGTCAAACAATGATATCGTATCAAAGTGTTATGCCCATTTTAATCTAGTATGTCTGGCTGGGAAACTGGTGACGATAGTTGTAACAAGCCGTCACGCCCGTGACGGCCTATCACCAATGTCGTCAGACCTGGGCAGATTTCTGACATTGGTGATGACATTTTGTGACAATCCATCACTCCCGTGACGGCCTATCACCAGTGTCATCAACCTTAACCAGAAACTTAAAATTTTACCCTTTCTGACGATAATTCATGACGGCCTATCACCAACTTGACGACTTGTCTCGGATGTCGTCAGCTATTTTTTTCAGCAATTTAAGGAAGTTTCTTAAGGGTATTTTGGTTATTTCCCACATTTTGGAAGCCTCTATAAATATGAGAATCCTCATTCAAATCCTAATTTCTCCATTTCAATTCCAATTCTCTAAAGAGAGAATATCTAGGGTTTCAATTCAAGAACCCAAAACTTCCAAAAATTATCCATAAATCTTCAACATTTCTTCAAGAATCAAGTTCCTCATAGTGTGGGCTTTAAGAATTATTTATTACAAGTGCGGATAGAGTCTCAAGCATTAGAATTCATCCAATTTCAAAGATTAAGGTATGTAGATGTTGATTCTTGGGTCTCTTTCATCCAAGAAGATCAAGAACCCTTTTCAAAACTCAAAGATTTTTATGTTTATGAGTTGTTAATGATTTTTATGAGTTAAAATTGATGTTCAATGTGTTGTTGAGTTTTGATTCATGTTTGTTTACAAGATTCATGTGTCTTAACCCTAGTAGGTGGAATCCATGTGATATTTGTGATGAATCTTCCTTATGTTGCCTTTTATGTGATGTGTTCATGTCAAATGGGTGTAGAAATGATTGAATAAGCGAAGTATGTTCCCCCTAGGTTTGACAAACAGCTTAGGTGAAGCATAAGGGTCATTGTAGCATGTTGAAGATGAAACCCCAAATTGTGAGTTAGTTTATGCATGCCTAGTGTTTGATAAAATGCCTAAGTGAATGAATTAATCCATGATAGTATGAAGTTTCCTCAAGCCATGTCATATCCAAACATATGTCAAGATTGATATAGGTATGAAATAGTTGTGGTAAAACCTTGTTGAATGGAGTATAATCTAGTAGCATGTTTCCCCTACATTATTATATGATTATGTTTCTGAGATGCTTAAAGTGACCCCTTGGCGACTGTGATGATGAATAAGATGGTTGTGATAGTTAAATTCTTGAGGTAATGTCTTGAATTATTATGACGATGAATGAATGATTATGATGTTGCATGAATGATTGTGATGATATATGAACGATCATGATGATGAATAAATGATTATGCTTTACTTTTATGCTATTGTGTCCTGGGGGTATTTATACCCGACAATTGAGCTGTTGTCTAGATCCCATGTCAATTTCTCAATAATTCCAATCAAACTATAATTCTCAAAACTCAGTGAACTATAGAACTCTGTATCCTCAGACAAGTGCAGAACTTAAGAAAGCTCAATAATCTCAGTTATCTCTGTAATCTCTGTATCGCTAGTAATCTAGCCTCAGCCTTGTAATCATCTTAGATCTAATAGTATTTAAGTGATTTAATTCTAATCTTAGAATTGATTTGAGTAATCTATTCAAGCTCTATATTGTGAGTCAGATACCATGATTCGATACCTTTTCCGTCAGATACGGAACTAAGTAATCTCAGTGTAACTCAGTCAGATCTTTTGAGAAACATGATTAGTATCAGATTCAGTTTAGTTGAGAATTTAGTTCAGAGTCTTTCAGTTGGGAGTAAAAGTTAGCACCGAGTGAGGAAAAGGATAGTGACTCTCCCGTCATAGAGGCCGAGTCGTTAGGAGCAATCCCTAAACTCCAAAACCGCGTAGCTAGCACAGGATGCAGGAGTCCCCATCAATAGAGGCTATCACCGTCAGAGAGGTTTGACTATTATATTGCCTCAGGCTGACTTCTTGCGAGGGTCATCCCATTAGAGAGGATTGACCAGAGAGGTCTTTACCCATGGCACAGTATTGACACCCTTCCAGTTGGGGTTTTAGGTTGGACCCCACCTGTTGTAGGTTGGGGTATGTCAGTTAAGTAACTACTTCCCACAATTTTAGTTTCAGTATCAATCTTCAGAAATAAAGACTGTGTGGTACAGTTGTCTATCTCAGTGAGGAACTCAGATTGTTCCATTAATTCATGGACCATCCCATCAGATAGGCTTGGTATCATATACAGATTCTTATTATCATATCTAGAGATCTGCCATCAGAGATTCTTGATCTCAGTCTCAGACCATGTTGAGTATTCTTACTATCATATCTAGAGATCTCCCGTCAGATAACTTATCTCCATCTTAGATTCTGTTGAGTATTCTTTTTGTCAGATTCAGACATGATCATACTTTTTATCATTGATAATCGCTTCCAAAATAATCTGTTAGAAAAGTTGATCTATAATTCTGTCAGTCAAAAGTAGTAAGCTCAGAGTTCAGTCCTTGATGTAAGTACATCCAGATCCTCAGTTATCAGTATCAGATGAGTCAGTGACTCAGTATCTCAGTATCAGTAGTGAGTTCAGTCTACAATAAAGTGGTATCCGAGTTTCAGTATCTAGTGTTGCGATAATTGTGTTCAAAGTCTGTGAATTCATGTATGTGTTCTCATGCGACATTTTAATGATTATTCAGTTTAGATATTGCGCATGAATAAGCCCTTGCATTAGCCTACCTCATCTACATATTCGGTACATTCTTGTACTGACACATTTGCGCTATGGTGTTTTATTTGACACCATAGATTCAGAGGCACAGGATCTAGAGTATCCTCATCAGTTCAGTCCCAGTCAGCAGCAGTAGCAGTGAGTCCTCTTATTTTAAGGATGAATTTTAGTTTACTATTATTGCTTTAGTCTTTGTTTATTTTTCATTGATGGAGTTAGTTGGGGACCTGTCCCAACAACTCCGCAATTCAGATAGTTTAGAGGTTTCTTAGACGGATGTATTAGTATTCAGTTTTCTGTATTAGAAGTATTCATAGATGTGTTGAATCTTATGGCTAGTTTCCACATTTATTTCAGATATTATGCTATTTACAGGAACAGATATTAGTAAAGGGTTAGTTTGTGGTCCTTCGGAGTCATAATCACCGTGTGACGTCTTGGGATGGGATCTCAGGGTGTTACAGTAGTAAAGTAGGTAGAGTTTCAACTATCTTAAAGGATTTTGTACTTCACTTTAGCTTTCAGGCAAAATGAGCTGCGGTGTTGTAACTTGTTGTGTTTTAAATGGAGTAAGATGGTCTATTATGAAGCATCTAATATGTAGTTTATCTAAGCTTTTTTGTGGGGGTGTAGCTTTTGTATTCTGATAATGTTGCTTTAGTACTACTGTTACCTATGAAATCTGGAGATACATCTTTACTTGGTTGTTATCATTTTTGACTTACAGTAATTTCTTCCTTTTTGTGTATGTCGAGTGGTTAAGCTGTCTACTTTTTGGGTCTTGTCAGGTTTAGTTTATGGGGTCAAACACTTTCCAAATTCCTTACTAGTAGTACATTACATCTGGTAGTCTTACTAAATCGTGCTCTCATTTTATGCTACCATTGAAAAGGCCTAAAATTAATCTCCTAAATATTCACATATTCTTTCCTTCATCAGTTGTCCAACTGTACCCATAAAAGCCAAAAAAAACTTGTCTACCCTTTTAATTCTCCTTTCATGGCACCAATAATAACCAGAAATTAACACTATTCTGCTAAAAGGGTCTCTAAAAATACAAAAAAAAAATTGATGTTGATGAAGAATCAAGAAAAGTGATTAATTATTATTATTATTTTAAATGTCGCTAAGAATAAAAGCAGTAGTAGATAAATTTGTACAAGAATTGAAAGAAGCATTAGATGCAGATATACAAGATAAGATTATGAAAGAAAGGGAGATGTAGAGTTACATTGAAGAACGTAAATGTGAGGTTGCTGAAGATGAATCTGCTTGGAAAGCTGAGCTCTCTCGTCGTGAGGCAAAAATTGCTCGGTAAGAAGCCAGGTTAAAGATTGAGAGGGAAAACCTTGAGAAAGATAAAAATATGCTAATGGGAACTGCATTGAATCAAGATAATCAAGATGGAGCTCTTGAAATAACAGTTAGTAGGGAGAAGTATCATTGTCTGGGATTCGGAAAAGCAAAGAAATAAAAATACTAAAAGTATGAGCAAATATTAGTGTCCTTATGTTTGTTGTTTATACAGCTAGTTTGCTGGAAGGATGCATATATAAAATTTTATCAAGATTTGAACTTATGCAGCCTTTCTTACTTGGGAAAGAAAAGAAATTTAGATCTACACCTCTTTGAAATTGATTGAAAAATATTGCTGCATTTTTTCTGTTGTGCCTCTTTGAGGCCTGAGCTTTCATAATTAGTTCTACCAAATTTGCTCTTCTTTGGAAACCTGAAACGCTCTAGTTTATTCTAGTCTTCTCTTTCTTTGGATGTTGTCCAGACAATTCACTGATCATCTAACGATATCTTATAAAATATACGCGGGTGGTTCATATCTAATATAGTTTGGGTTATGAGTTAAAAGTCGATTCCAATATGCACTATCAAGGCTTATAGTATACAACTGCATTAGTACGAGTTTTTAACACAATAGATGTATATGTTGCTTTTTGTGGGTCAAGTTGGAAATCCGTAACTATTACTTATAGGATCTGAGAGGTCCTTTCCAGGTGAAAAGATAATTTTCTTCTACTCTTTTTAGGGGAAAGTTGTAGCTAAAGAAAGCTAGACCATCTTTGGTTTAGTTGAAATCGGAAAAGGTTTCTTTACAGAAGGTAATTGGGAAATTCAGTTATTTCACAAACTGCCTTTTCCATTAGTAGACCAACATTATTGTGTCAATACTAAAGGCATATTCATAATTTAAAGCTAAGTTCAGTGTGTTATGGAACCCACTATTACTTCGGATGATGAAGGCAAACCCCTCATTTTTGCTCCTTCGGTAAATCTTATGGTCCTAAGCTGGGGGACTACCGGAAACAACCTCTCTACTTTACTTGAGGTAGTGGTATGGTTTGCGTACATTTTACCCTCCCCAGCCCTACTATGTGAGAATATATTGGGTATGTTGTTGTTGTTGTATGTTCCTTGCTATTGTGGGTGCGTCTCCTTGTTCCGATATCAAACATTGTGTAGAATACACTTGCTATTGTGGGTGCATCTTCTTTATTCATCATAGCAATTTTATTGATGCAAAACCTACCACACTGCCTTTGAATATAACCATTCAATACAACAAACAGTTTTCTACCGTTGTTTGTACTTGTATTATTACATGATGTATTTTAATTTGTTTAGTTGAAGATGGTATATATGTAGATCATAATTTTTTTTAATTTTGGTGATTTCAATGTGTTATGTAGGATTATAATGGATAGTAATGATAAAAGTTGGATGAATTATTTATTATGGTCTTACGTGTTTCAGCACGGAGTGAAAGAATTTCTTGAGAAGGCATTTGAATGAGCTTCTCAAGGAAATGAGATATTATGTCCTTGTAGAGATTGCAAGAATCATTTTTGGCATTACAGAGATATGGTGGAGAATCACCTGCTTTCTAGAGGGTTTCGTGCTGGTTACACCAAATGGACTTTTCATGGAGAAAATGTTTCCTCTAGAAAGACACATCATCCAATCAATGATGATGAAGGTTCAAATATGTGTGATGATATTGATGGACTACTTCACGATACATTTAGAAATGTAGAGGCTGAATTGGGGCATGAAGAAGGGGATGGAGAGGGATTACCTGAAGATGCAAAGAGATTTTTTAAATTATTGGAGGATGGAAAGCAACAATTATATCCGGGGTATGAAAATTTTAGTAAATTGAGCTTCACCATTTGGTTGTTCTTGTTTAAATCATTGCATAGGTTGAGTAATGTAGCATTTTCAGAGTTGTTAGTGTTGATAAAAGAGGCATTTCCCTTTGCTCAAATACCAGAGTCTTTCAATAAGGCCAGAAATGTGATAAGAAATTTGGGTCTTGATTATGAAAAAATGCATGCATGCCCTAATGATTGCATGTTATTCAGGAAGGACAATGAGAAAGCTGAGAACTGCTCTGTATGTGGGACTTCTAGATGGAAGAGTATTGATGGTGTCTCAACCAATGCAAGGTCTAAAATTCCTACAAAAGTTTTATGATACTTTTCCTTAAAGCCTAGGCTTCAGAGGATGTTCATGTGTCCTGAAATAACCATTGCAATGAAATGACATGCTAATGAATGACCGAATGATGGAAATCTAAGGTATCCTGCTGATGGGCAAGCATGGAAGAATTTTGATCGCTTATATCCAAACTTCTCTAAATATCTTCATAATGTCAGGTTGGGTCTCTCAAGTGATGGTTTCAATCAATTTCGAACAATGAGCATTTCTCATAGCACGTGGCCTGTTATGTTGATGAACTATAATTTATCACCATGGATTTGCCTGAAAATCGAGTATCTTATGTTATCAATGATCATTCCAGGCCCATCATCTCCAGTAAATGATATTGATGTATATTTGCAACCACTAATTGATGAACTAAATGAAATATGGGAACCTGGGATAAAAACATATGATGCTGAAATCAACCATACATTTCAAATATGTGCAGCCTTAATGTGGACAGTTAGTGATTTTTCATCATTAGCAATGGTTCCAGGATGGAGCACTATGGTTCCAGGATGGAGCACTAAGGAAAAATTAGCATGCCCTTCTTGTAATTATACACATGCTCTCGATATCTCAAACACAGTTGTAAGATGTGTTATTTGGGTCATCGGAGATTTTTGCCTCATGATCATCCATTGTGAAAAGATAAGAAATCCTTTGATGGTAAGGAGGAACATAGACCCACACCTACTCCTTTATTGGGGAGAGAAGTTCTTGAAGAGCTTCATGAATTCAATAATATTTTTAAAAAGGGAAAAAAGAAAAGGTCTCGAGATAATAAGGGTCCTTGGAAGAAAAGATCAATTTTTTTTTTGAATTATCATATTGGCCAGATAACAAATTGAGCCATAATCTTGATCCTATGCACATAGAAAGTAATATATGTGATGCTTTTCTTGGAACTTTATTGGAGATAGATGGGAAGTCAAAGGATCATTTAAATTCTCGATATGACTTACAAGAAATGGGAATACGAAAGGAGCTACAGCCAGTTGAAGATAGTAATGGAAATGTAAGCTTGGCTCAATCTTCTTTTTTCTTGAAATCAGAATAGAAAAGATTGTTTTGCAGTGCCTTGAAAAATATCAAATTACCTAAAGGGTGTGCTTCAAATATATCAGATCGCGTGCATATGAAGGAGATGAAGATATTAGGGTACAAGAGTCATGATGCTCATTTTATAATGCATTACTTGCTGCAGGTTGCTATTAGAAAAGTTTTTCCTAAGAATGTTTCATTGACATTGATTAGGTTGGGCAATTTCTGTAGATACATATGTAGTAAGGTGATTAGGCCGAGAGATCTTGAAAAATTAGAGTCTGAAATTGGTGAAATTACATCTAACCTTGAAATGATGTTTCATCCAACATTTTTAGACATAATGCTACATTTTCCTATTCATTTGGTGAATGAAATTAAGCTTGGGGGTCCCATACATCTTCGTTGGATGTATTTCATTGAGAGAAGCCTATGCAATCTTAAGGCACTTGTTCGTAATCGATCTTGTCTGGAAGCATCAACAGCAAAGGGTTATTTGGTTGAAGAGTGCCTGATATTTTGTTCAAGATAAGTACATGATGGTGTGAAGACACGATTTAGTAGGTACCAAATCGAAGATGAAGAATGCATTCAGAATTTGTCACCTATATTTCCAGAGAGTGGTCATCCAATTGGATCTGAGAAGAAAAAAACCTGCACTTTCTTAATGGATTCAAAGTTACGTTATGAAGTATATCGATAAGTCCTTTTTAACAAAGGAGATAAAAAAGAGGAAAAGTTCATCGAGTAAGATATTTACATATTAAACTTCATGTATTTGATTATTATAAGGTATATGAACATCCATTTATAAAGGCCTAATAACTTTATTTGCACCATTCTTGATTGCAGGGAACATAAGAATTTAATGAGTAATCATAGTAGATCCAATGCATGGGCAAGAGAAATGAATCATAGTCGTGAATTCAGCAGTTGGTTTGAACAAAAATTTTAAAATGTTGAAGTATCTTATCATTTAAAATGGCTAGCTAAGGGGCTCAATACGGTGGCAAAGAGATATAATGCATATTTCATCAATGGATATCGGTTTCATACAAAATCTAGTGATTCCCCAAGCAAGTGTCAGAATTCTGGAGTGACTATATCAGCAACAATGGATAGTTTTGCTAGTGCTGGGGACCAAAATCCCATAGATGGAGATATGGTTTATTATGAAGTTATTCAAGATATCCTTGAGATTGATTACTATAGTTGTTTTAATGTTGTATTATTTAGGTGTGATTGGTATCAGAATGAAGTAGATGAGTATGGGTTGACCCGAGTATACTTCAACAAGTTATGTTGTAAAGATGATCCTTTTGTATAGGCATCACAAGTTTATCAAGTTTTTTATATTACGGATCCAATTGAGAAAGATGTTTATTATGCAAGGAATAAAGTTCCCATAGATTTGTATGATCTAGAGGAAGAGAATTGCCCTAACATAGGAGAAACATTTTAGAGAGAGCCTAATGATGACATTGGTCCCTCAACTAGATTAGATGAGGGTGACTTTAGATGGTTAAGAAAAGATGGAGCCGTTGTTCTTGTTGATATTCCATCTACTGAAGATCATTCAGAAGCTATAGTTGTAGAAACATCGGAAGAGGAGGACGAGTTTGATGATACTGATTGGGATTGGATAGAGGCAGATGATTAGATAAATAAATTCATTTGAATATATGCTCATAATTATTTTCATCTTTTGTGAGTGTTTATTTCCTTTTGCATACGTATCTTATATTCATGCTTATGTATATCATTTTAATCATTTTCATTTAGAAATTTATTCTAAAATAGTTTAATTTTGCAGAATTGTCAAAGTCTGATTGAAAGGAATCTACGGAATCCTTAAAGAGGATCATGGTCTCATTAGTAAAATCCCCCCCCCCAAACTTTTGATTGTAAAACCATCTTTAGTTTCTATTGGCTTGAAGTATGCATTTGAAGCATTTGGTATTTGTTGTTGTTGTTGAGCTGTTCATTTGGTATTAGATGATAACAGTGTTACAAATCCTAGATATTTATAATCCTTTGGCCTTTTGGTGTAACATGAAAGACAACTATAATATCACCTCAGCACACTAGCTCTTCGGATCTAATATTAAATACCCCTTTCTAACGACTTTATTTACTCATCCTGGATCATATTTTTTCTTCAGAAAGACAAGTGTACTAATGGATAACTGAAGCAGGTAATGTCTCATACCTGCCCATAGGAAAATTGATGTGCATTGAAACAGACCAGAAGTTAACTTCCAATGTCGGTGCATTGAAGCAGGTAATGTATCATACCTGTATTCTTTTGTAGTGTTCCTCAGGGAAATTAGTTCTTTAAAATATGTCTATGTATGCTATATTATAGCAAGACTTTGGTCGGTGTTACAAATGCAGTATACAATGCTTCTTTGGACAAGATATAATCACAAATGTTTTCCATATACCTGAATTCAGATTTAACCTCTTATCAGTCTGTAAGTTAACAAAGAAGTTGCAGTGTCTTATTGTATTTTACTCTAACTTTTGTGTTTCTCAGGACCTTTAGGCATAATACGTCAAACTTCTTATTTTGATAGTTCTCAAACAAAATGGCGTAGCAAATAGGAAGAAGAAACATATCCTAGAAACATATTCTTTTGAATGAACACTGTAATAGTCTTCACTAGAAAATGCATCTGCTACTAAACCAAAAATGTTGCCAACACCTCTAATTTGTGAAATATGCAAGTATTATTATCCAAATATTTTGTAAGGTTATTGGAAAAGAGGCATGTCATTTTCAGTTTTGAGCTTTCTTGTTTTGGTCAGTTCCATGCAGCTTAAAATAAAACTGCTGCAGATGGGTTGGTCAGGAAAGCTGATATTTCTTCTTCGCAGATTATTGTTTCTTTATTATTACCAATTTACAGAAACCAAAAATTTCTTATTATTCATTGATGGTTGTTATCTGGAATCTCAGTACTCAGCCTATGTTATATTTTTGAACTTGCAGATTAGAGTTGAACAATCATGAATCACCAGAAAGTTAAGAGCTTTATTTCAGCCGGATCACTAGCAGCATTATGAAACAAACAGATACTAGAACAGAAGAAGAAGAAGAAGAAGAAGAAGAAGGAGGAGGAGGAGGAGAAGAAGGAGAAGAAGGAGAAGGAGAAGGGGAAGAAGAAGGAGAAGGAGAAGAAGAAGGAGAAGAAGGAGAAGAAGGAGAAGGAGAAGGAGAAGAAGGAGAAGAAGAAAAAGGAGAAGAAGGAGAAGGAGAAGAAGGAGAAGAAGGAGAAGAAGAAGAAGAAGGAGAAGAAGAAGAAGGAGAAGAAGAAGGAGAAGGAGAAGGAGAAGAAGAAGAAGAAGAAGAAGAAGAAGAAGAAGAAGAAGAAGAAGAAGATGATGATGAAGATGATGATGATGATGAATACAGGTTACGTAAATGCAAAGAAAAATCATCACAAGCAGAAGGAGAAATCAAACAATATTTCAATTAGATCCCAAGTACAAGAACAAGTGCAATAGGTGATTTAGGATCCTATCTTACCTGTAGCACTAGTAGATGAGCAAGTGCACCAAGAATTGTCAGATTACACCACTCGTGCATCACAACCATCACTCGAACAAGTTCAGCAAGATCAGTCACAACTTCCTAATTTTGAAGCAAATGAACAATCTGGAGAAGGCAAGAATACATAAATTTTAGTTCATACTATTTCAAAAATTATTTGTATTCCAGTAATTTTGTAGTTCATATTATTGTAGGACTTTCAAGTAACAAAAGAAAAGACGCGCTACACAAATGGAAGAAGTACATGGACGAACTGAGCATCAACTAATAGTGCTAAATGAGTTGAATCGGCCTATTGGTCCTACTAAAGCAGTGGTCAGCGAGTTTAGCAGTTTTCTTGGCACTTTGGAAAGGTATAGGACATTTTGTCCTCTTAATCTTAGTTGGAAAAAATTGAAGACACATGATGATATGTGGAGCTATATCCAGGTTCAAAGTTATCACTGTTTTGATTTCTAGTTCAAATCATTTCATAATTTTTTCATTAACCAAATTGTACCAAATTACAGGAAAAATATGACATTTTCAAAAATGAAAAAAATGGGCTATGAATGCAATTACTTCTGCTTGTCGAGGGTACAAGTGCAGGTTTAAAAAAGATCAGTATTATGCCTACCCCAATGATTAAATTCGAATGGCAAAGAGGCCTAAAACTATTCTAGAACCCATATTTGTGGATTTGCTTCAGTATTAGAACTCCAAAGAAGCTAAGGTATGATATGACTATTGACATATTACTTTGTTCCATAATCACTACTTCAATTTGTTTTTTAAAATTGATCTCTACCAATTGTCTTGAAGGATAAGTCCGACGCTAACAAAAAAAATTGGAAAATGTGGAAGTATCCTCACACCGTTGGCAAAATAAGTTTTGCTCTAATCCGCGAGGTTTGGTGTTCTTTTATATTTCTTACTATGAACTTGTTGACTTGAAATTTTTAATGTTGACTTGCATGTAATTAGTAAAAAAAGAATAGAAATTCTGATGATGTGTCAAACAAGGAATTCTTTGTGTATACTAGAAGAAGAAAATCTAGACGAGTGTACAAGGATTCATCTGAAGATATTACAAATCAAATAGTATAAAATTTTCTAATTAAAATTTGATCAAGATCATTTGTTCTTTATTAAATATTGAATCAACTCAATTTACTTACTCATTTTGGATCTGACATGTAGGTTGAAATGGAGAGAGTAGAAACTCAAGAAAGTGAAAATGGTAGTCAATCAGTTGATGCATTTACAAGAGTTATGGTTCCTGATCATACAGGTCGAGTAAGACTATACAGACACGGGGTGACCAAGTCTCTTTTGAAACAAAAAGCAAGTGATTCCAGACCCTCTTCAAATATTGCTATGGATGAATTGGTGGAAAAAAGAATGGATGAACTGGAAGAGAGGATACAACAAAGAATGCAGGATCAAAGAGATTTCATTGAACGAGATGTTATAATGAACATTATTGTACAATTGCAACGTCAAAATCCAGGATTAACACTTGATCCTAATATGCTAAGATTCAATGAAGGTCTGTCTTTTTTTCTCTTCTTCTTCTTCTCGACCTTTCAAAAAATCAATCATCCACTTTGTCAATCAGAAGAAGTACAATATAGGTAGGCGATATACGTATAAGCCTATAAGGAGTCATTGAGAAGTCATTCTTTTTATTTTCTTGCAGATGCATACTCATAGTTTTCCTCCTGTGTTTTAGTATTACTGAAGCTATGGATAGAAAAGAAAGAAAAAAATTTGCATCAGATGATGGGTTTCTGTAGTTTTTTATTTTTCTGTGAAACTGTGCATAGTCATTGATCTCACTAAGGTGTAGAAGGCCTCGAATCCAAACTAATGCAGGCCAGTTGCTGTATATCATGGTTGGTTAAGAGCATGGAATTGTTTCCTGAACAACTCTTGAAATACATTGGCCTTTTCTCTATCATTTTAAATAAAGAAAAATTCAAGTATATAGAATCAACCAAGATTTGTTAGCATTTTTCTAGTTTAGGAAGTAGGAACAACAAAGTACTGAATGTATCTACTTGTTCGTCTAAGTTCATCTTCTTGAGTTACTAATTATTCCTTTCTCTTTTTGTTTTTGTTCCTTGATTTAGTTTTCGTGAATTATATTTCTTTTATTAATTTGTATAAATAATTTATTCATTTGCTATTAAGATTGTTTATGCTCTATTTATAGGTGTTCTTCTATGTTCTAATTGAAAATTAAATATGTTGTCATTTAAGTACTAATTGAGATTTTTTTTTCTATTTTTATAGATGTTCAAAATGGAGGAGGAGATGAAGAAAGTGATGAAGAAATTGACCATACTTGAGAAAATTTTCGAATTATTGATAGACATTTTAGTATCAATCTTTTTGATATTGAATTTTGTGAAACTTATCGCCACTCGAACTTCATACTTTATGGGAAAACTAATGACTGATTTGAATTATTAATGAAAGATTTTGTTGTGATGTGAATATATAATTGTGTATTACTATTATTCTCTCTCTATATATATCAATAGGTATTTAAACTAGCTGAAATAATAGGTGGCAAAAAAATATTGCAAAAGATTTGAAAATCGTTGTAATAGGTAGTGAAAAATTGTTGTAATATGTAGTGAAAAATCGTTACAAATGATCAATAATTGTTGCAATAGAGCTATTGCAATGCATTTGTGTCGTTGCAATAGATGTTATTGCAACGGTTCTTCACCGTTGCAATAGAGTCTATTGCAAATACATTCTATTGCAACGGTTTCTATTCGTTACAATAGATTGTATTGCAACGGCGAAGAACCGTAGCACTAGATAATTTGAACCGTCGCAATAGGTGATTGCAACGGTTTTTGTGTTGCGAATGTCGTTGCGATATCTCTATGACAATGGTTTCTATACCTATAGCAACGATTTTTGAACCGTTGCTATAGGGGTAATTTCTGGTAGTGATAGTTGGCTAAAGTTGTGGTGGTACCAAAGAAACTAGATAAGTTCATAATGTGTGTAGACTTTAAAGACCTAAAAAAGTCATGTTAAAGATTCCTTTCCCATCCTGGACATTGATAACATGATTGATAATATGACCGAACACGAGATAATGTGTTTCCTCGATACGTACTCTGGGTATAACCAAATCCATATGGATTTGGTGGATCAAGTGAAGCATCTTTTCAAACTAACCATGGAACCTTTTGTTATAGTGTAATTCCATTTGGGCTAAAATATGTAGCTGCTGCTTACTAGCGCTTAGTAAACCACATGTTCGAGAGTTGAATAGGAAAGACAATAGAGGTCTACATCAATGAAATATTCGTTAATTCAATGAAGGCCAAGAACCATCTGGAGCATCTCAAAGAGGCTTTTGCAATATTTATAAAGTATAACATGAAGCTAAATCCTGAGAAGTGTGCCTTCGACGAAATTCCTGGGTTTCCTCATGTCAAATTGAGGGATAAAGGTAAACATCAACAAATTTGGGCGATTGAAAACATATTCGATATTATGGATGGCATAAGGGAGTGTAGAAGTTCACTAGGTGGGTCGTACCCAGAACCATTTTATATCAAGGATTTTAGAACGCTGCCACTATTTTTTCTCACTGAAAAGAAGAATATGAAGTTTGAATAGACTCTGCAGTGTCAGCAGGCATTAAGAGAATTAAAGACTTACCTGTCTAGTTCACAGTCATTATTTAGGCCTAAGAGTTGCTACTAGTATACGTGGTTGTATCAAAGGTAGTTGCCAACACCATATTTGTTCGAGAAGAAGAAGGTACACAATATCTTATTTATTATGTTAGTAAAGGTTTAATTATCACGAAAGTTTGATACTCGCACTTGGAAAAGTTTGCTTTGGCTCATGTGGATGCTACTTGCAAATTACAACCGTATTCTTAATGTAACCCTATAGCTATATTCATGACATATCATCTCCAGAATATGCTCCACAAGCTAGAACTATTAGGACAAATACCATAGTGGGCAGTCGAGTTAAGTGAGTTTGACATCGAGTACAGGCCTTAGAATGCTATTGATTCCCATGAACTAGAAAATTTTGTTACAGATTTTAGCCCAGATATGACCCCCAGGTTAAAAAGGAAGAAGTCTTAGTTGAAGGGCACCTATACGTGGACCTTGTACACTAACAGGGCTTCTCATAAAAAAGGCACATGCCTAAGCATTGTTTTAGTAACCCCAAGGGAGAAACTAAGGCATGCAATCACCTGCATCCCGCTTACTAACAATGAGGCCAAGTATCAGGCCCTTCTTGTAAGTTTATGTTTGGCACAAAGCATGAGATTTGAGGTAGGACTTATTTTCTGTAATTCTCAATCAGTCGTGAACCAAATACAACAACAACAACAACAACAACAAACCCAGTGTATTCCCACTTGGTGGGGTCTGGCGGTAAGATGTACGCAGTCCATACCTCTACCTCTAAAGAAGTAGAAAGGCTGTTTCCGATAGACCCCCGGCTCAGTCGTGAACCAAATCAAGGGAGATTTTGACATGAAGGATGAATGGATAACAAGGTACCTCTTTTAGAAATGGATCCTGGAGAGGATCTCAAGGAGGAAGAATGAAGAGGCATATGCTCTAGCTATATTGGGGTCTGCAACCAAGGAAGATGATGTCGCGAAGGGAACCATAGTCCAGCTATTGTACTCAGAGCTGAAGGTCCTAGATCAAGGTCAGGTGAATCATACTAGCCTCATATAGGACTGGAGAAATGACCACATAAAATATTTATAGGATAGTACAGTGCCCACTGATGCTAACACATATCAGATGCTTAGGACCAAGGTAGAGAGATATTATTTGGTTAATAGAAACCTTTATTGAAGGTCCTATATGGGACCCCTCACGAAGTACCCAGACCCTGGGGAAGCTAATTATGTGATGAGGGTGGTGCATAAGGGGACATGCAGAAATTACTTCAATGCAGATTCAATCGTAAACAAGATTGTACGGGCAGGGTACTGTCCCACTATGGACAATGATACCAAGGAATTTGTCAAAAATATGACAAGTGCCAACCTTTGGCTCCCCACTCCATTAGTCAAAAGAAATGATGCATGCCATCTCTACCCCTTGGCCTTTTATGAAGTAGGGCATGGACACCGTAGGGACTTTCTTTCGATCAAGTCAAGTTTTTACTGGTCATGAATTACCAATTCTCTAAGTGGGTGGAGGTCAAGGCATTCAAGCAAATCCAGGAGTGCTAGTTCATAAGCTTCATTTGGGATTAAATACTCTTTAGGCTTAGGATACCTATGGAAATTGCATATGATAGCAACATCGAGTTTGTGGGAGCAAAGGTAGCAGAGTTCCTGCTGGAATGAAGATAAAGTGAATAATTTTGGCTCCTTATTTACCCTAATATAAATAAAAAAGTGGATTCAATGAACAAAATGGTCATGCTCAGTTTAAATAAGAGATTAGAGAGCACCAAAAGTTGTTGGATTGTGGAGTTGCTGGGAGTATTATGTACACACGTACTATCATCAAGTCTAGCGCAGGAGAGACCCTTTTTGGCTGGTATATAGAGCGGAGGCACTAATACTAATAGAGGTTGGTGAACCAAGCCATCAATATCCATAGATCACAGAGGAAGCCAATAATGACGCTCTCAAAGCAAATTCAGACCTTTTGAAGGGATGATGGGAGATCATCCTCAGACATATGAGGGCGCACAAATAGAGGATGGATATGTACTACAATTATAAAACCAAGCTTCAATACAACAACAACAACAAACCCAGTGTATTCCCACCTGGTGGGGTCTGGGGGGTAAGATGTACGCAGTCCATACCTAAGTAGAAAGGTTGTTTCCGATAGACCCCCGGCTTAAGACACAAGATACCACACAAATACAAATACAAATACAAATACAAAGTAAAGCACCGAACACGATTACAAGATTACATAACATAACATGTATAACCTAGATACGGTACCCACAAGTAAAAGAAAAAGAAAGGAAGAAAAACGGAGGAAAACACCCAGATTCGTACTAAAACAAGGAACAAGTAAGATGAAATCATAACCAGGATACTACCACCAGCAAGAATTCCCTACACTAGCGACCCAAACTGTTCCTAGTCCTCTGCCCTAATTCGCTCCCTCCTGACCTTCCTATCTAGGGTCATGTCCTCGGTGAGCAGTAACTGCTCCATGTCCAGCCTGATCACCTCACCCAGTACTTCTTCAGCCTACCCCTACCCCGCCTAAAACCATCCAACGCTAGCCTCTCACACCTACGAACCGGGGCATCCATGCCCCTCCTCTTGGCATGTCCGGACCAGCTCAATCGGACTTCCCGTATCTTGCTCTCCACTCGGGTAACACCAACCTTCTCTCTGATAATCTCATTTCGAACTCTATCCCCTCTAGTCAGCCGACACATCCAGCACAACATCCGCATCTCTGCCACCTTCATTTTTTGGATGTGGGAATTCTTAACTGGCCAACATTCCGCTCCATACAACATGGCCGGACGGACTACCACCCTGTAGAATTTGCCTTTAAGCTTGGGCGGCACCTTCTTATCACATAACACCCCCGACGCGAGCTTCCACTTCATCCAGCCCTCCCCAATACTGTGCGAGACATCCTCGTCAATCTCACTGTTACCCTGGATCACGGACCCGAGATACTTGAAACTATCCCTTTTACATACCACCTGTGATTCTAGATTCACTACCACCTCGTCCTCCATCCTTACGTCATTAAACTTGCATTCCAAATACTCTGTCTTGCTTCTGCTCAACCTGAACCCTTTAGACTCAAGGGTTTGTCTCCACTCCTCTAATTTAGCATTCACACCCCCTCGAGTCTCATCAATCAGAACTATATCGTCCGCAAAAAGCATACACCACGACACCTCCCCTTGAATACGCCACGTCAATACATCCATCACCAAAGCAAACAAAAAGGGACTAAGAGTAGATCCCCCTGTCAAGACGGTGAAATGCTCCGAGTCTCCTCCCGCCGTCCTCACCTGAGTTTTCGCTCCCTCATACATGTCCTTAATTACTCTGATATAAGCCCGCGGGACTCCCCTCACCTCCAAGCACCTCCAAAGCACCTCCCTGGGGACTTTGTCGTATGCCTTCTCCAGGTCGATAAACACCATGTGCAGGTCCTTCTTCCTTTCCCGATACTGTTCCACCAGCCTCCGTACCAGGTGAATTGCCTCCGTCGTCGAGCGGCCAGGCATAAACCCAAACTAGTTTTCCGAAATAGACAATATCCGTCTCAGCCTCGCCTCGACCACTCTCTCCCAAATCTTCATAGAGTGACTCAATAACTTAATCCCCCTATAGTTATTGCAACTCTGGACGTCCCCCTTATTCTTATAGAGAGGGATCATGGTACTCCACCTCCAAGCCTCAGGCATCTTTGCCGTCTTGAAGATTTCGTTGAACAATCCAGTCAACCACCTTACACCAGCCTCTCCAACGAACTTCCAAAACTCCACCGGTATCTCATCCGGCCCCGTCGCCCTACCCCTTCGCATCCTGCGAATAGCCTCTCTAACCTCTTCAACCCTAAAACGTCTACAATAACTAAAGGGGTCCTATCAACTAGCTGATCTCAAAGGTAATATGTCAATTATTGGAATCTGTCCCTTTCGAAATTGTATTATTGTTTATTGGGATGTCCTCACCAATAATGTATAATTTTCCTCCTTCCAGTGGCTTCTTTTTTCACTTATAAGTTTTTTTGGCTGTCAAGATTTTTATGAGGTTGGATTCAAAGGAGCCCCTGAGGCACATTTCTTAGAGGGTAATATATAGTAAAGAGTGGTTCCCATGCCCAGGGATACTATAGCGAGTGCCAGGAAGGCTTTGAGCTTACTTTCTTTTTTTAATATAAACAAAAATTCTAAGCGCAATCAAAATAAAAAGGCTTTGAGCTTACTTTCTTTTTTACAAAGAAAAATTCTAAGCGCAATCAAATAAAAAAAAACTTTTTTTAAATTTTTTCTTGTATAATGATCTTTAAAGTAACCGAGAGACCTTCGCAAAAAACCTAACACTCCATAAAAAAAGGTGGCGGCTGTTACCAGCTGATATGAATTTTGCTTAAATGAATAATGTAAACTATTTACCATCTTGATTCCTACCCCATACTTACATATAAATAATACGATATGGACAATAAGGTATCCAGGACTTAGCCGCTCGATGTTTCAACACATCATGCCCTTCTATCATAGAGCCCAACTTTCTGAAAAAAAGGAGTGGGCTTGGAGGCATAACTATAACAAAACTGGTTAGCATCCATAACCAATCGTCAAATATGAGCATAAAAAAGTAATAGATCCAACAATCTATCTAAATGAACAAGTTCAACGGCAATGCTCATTATTTTATGCATATATAATGAATAAGAAAAGAAAAAGATAGTTGGAATACCAAACTCCATTACAAATAGGTTTAAAAATAAAATTAATGAGAGTACAGTAAAAAAAAGGGGTAAAATATGACGAAACACAAGGGCAGATCTTGAAAGAAGCCGCAGGGGCTCAGAGGAGCTTGGCCGAAGAGTCAGGAGCTTTCTTAGAATTGCTGCCCTCAGACCAGTCATCTTGTAAAGAAGTGACGGGGGGTGGGGTGAAAAGGTTAGTGGAGATTGGCTTGAATAGCCGCTCAATCCGTGCTAAATTCCTCCTCAATTAAGAGAGGCTTGTCAAATACCTTGTCGAGGAAACTCAACTTCCCCACAAGATCTTACCTCAGATAGCGCTCATAATGTAGTTCCTCGTGGACAAGTACTAAGTTTGAATTTTCCTTAGCTTCCACCTGAGGGACCTAGCTTTTCTTTATTTTCTAATAAAAGGCATCCCTGAACAACCCAAGAGAGCTGGATCCCCCTCTAAATGATTCTACTTCAGCCTAAGCAGTCGTTGCTTCAGTAGCTTTCTCTTCAAAATAACTGTAGTTAAATAGAATCTTGGAGGACCTGATTAGCCCTCACTTCTATACTTTTCACTTTATCGGCTAAATTTTCATCCTTGAGGTTCAAGTGGGATCGAGACTCATTGTTTGTGGAAAAATGGACCTCCAAGTTGTGAACCTTTTCTTCCACGGCTATGACTATCTCCTTCAACTTTCCTACCTTGGCTTCCTTTTCTTCTTGAGAGAGGTCTTCAAACAGAAACATATAAGCATATTGTGCTCAAAACATAGGCTTTCATATCAATTGCAGGGTGCGAATAATTTGTGTGGTAAAATAGATAATGGATTTATTTTTATTTGTGCGTGAATATTTCTTAACTTCTCAAAATAATTTTATTTTGAGTTTAGTTATGTTAGTTTTATCAATATTCATATCTTGGAGGTGATTATATGATAATTGGTTAAATTCATAATTCTTCTATATTATTTTGAAAGTATTCTAAATATTTTATATCTTTTGTTTCAAAATATGTAATTAGATTATCTTTCATAAGTTTTTCTAATAATATTATTTCTTTCATATTTTATCTCCAATATTTTAAATATTCATAGCTATTATTTTATCCTATAGTGATTGCAGAGTTACAAATTTCTATATAATAATTTATCCTAATTTACTGTAATGTATATTTAATTTTAGATTTTCAATATTATTTATTATCTTGTGTTGTTCTTCTCGTAGCGAATTTTTTAAATTATATAACTATCACATTTACTTTTTCCTAAATTTTTTAGAGTTTCTTCTATCCATGTTAATTTTCTTTTAGATTCTCCATTATATTTCTAATTTGATTCTATAATTAATTTCTTCATTTAGATTATCTTGATTTTCTCTAGTTTTTCTAATATATTCTAACATTTTTTAATCTGAATAATATCTATCTGGGTAATTATGCAGGTATAACTGTTCTATCCAATTTATAGTTTCAATTTCATAGTCTAATACCTTTTTTAATATTATTCTCTTAATATCTATAATTTCTATATATCTAAGTATATATAAGATTATCTATCATTTAAAATTGGTTAAATACTTTATTATAATATTTTTTAGTTGTTTGTTTTAATCTCATTAATTTTTCTATATTTTTACTAAGAAATTGTATATATTTTATATCTATTTTCCAAAATTCTAATACATAATTTATCATAGTTATTGTGTGGGTTTGGCATGTAAGTATTTATAAGAGTAGTTCGATAGATGTGGTATATATTTAATTCTAGTCATAAAATATCTATCAAATATTTTTTTCAATATGATTTTTCTTATATCCACTATTTCTATATCCTTAAGTACATATAAAACGAGTATTTTAAATTTATATACCATTTTATCAGATAAATAATTATCCATTTTTCATAAAATTGCTATTTTTAAAATATTCCCTTCAATCATACACATAACAAAATATGATCACTTTAGATTGTTATATACTAGATTATTCTTAAATAGCATATTCTTCGGTCCCTATTAGCATGATAATCTAGATACTTTTCCCTTAAACAGCACCTTTACTCTGGTTACTCCCCTATCACGGCTTTCTTGCCTCACCGATTTCACCTTTAGGATGACATAATTCTTAGGGGTTTTTCTCCTTTTCCACTTTGCTAATAAACTTCTTAACATGTTATTTTTCGAATAATTCTACTATAAAGCAACTAACATGAACTTATTTTATCATATCATGATTGTTAGGAATTTATGAATTTAGCTATTCATAATAGTAAATGAATATATCTGTTCTGGTAGTTTTGATAATTCTAAACTTTGTTCCTCCATAGATTTTTTCATTGAAATATACCTGTTTTTTAAATAATCAAATTTTTTATTGTAGACAAGAGAGAGTTATTTGCTTCAATCGTATGAAGGTTTGCCTTCCTCTGAGCAAATGCTCCTCTATTTATATTTTTAAGAAAATCCGTAAACGTTTTACATTCTTACATCTGTCTTAATCTATTACCTACCTACTTTACAAAAGTCTTTACACCTATCTATAAAAGTAGAAAAACTTTACAAAGGTCCTAAATTATTTCTACAAAAGAACAAAACTTAGTAATGACATTTTTTCAAAAAGTCAAAAAGTAACTAATAATTTACGTAAATGAATTAAAAAAGATATCTAATCTTCCATATGTCATTTTCTAGAATTAACTTATCTTCTTTATGTCACTTCATTAATTTGTCTTCTTTTTATTATTGCTCCATTTTTTTTAATTGCTCTGTATCTTCATTATTGTTTCATATCTTGCATCTTTCAGCTGTTGATTTCTTCTTTTATTCCAGTTGAACTTCTGGGATAATATTATCTTCTCCATTATATTTTGAACATTGATGGTCTGGATATTTATGTCCAATTAACTTGCAATATCTGGTTAATAATTCTTTCGAAATAATTTTTTCTCTAATGGCTTTGGCGATAGGTTTTTTCTCTGTATTGAGTAACGTCAAGATCCATTGCCTAACGTCTTCCATATCTGCTTCTCGTAGTTCCTTTGAATTTGAGTATACTATTACATTACCTCCTGAATAATAACTCCATATGGGATTTCTGTTGCGATAAGTGTTTGCAAACTCTTGAAGAATTGTGGATAGTCCGATAATTCTCTTATTTGCATAAAAATTTGATATCTCAATTCTAGGTATTTCTAGTTATGGAATAATATCTTCTGGTATAATCATATCTCGGGTCATTCCTATTTTTACAAATTGTATAGGTGATTTAACTTTATCATACAATATCTCTGCCGGTGCCGTGTAAAATTTTATAAAAAATAGGTTTCCTTTGGTTATTATTTTATAAATGTTAAATGAATCATATATTTCTGGTATAGTGAATATTTCATTTCAGTCTTATGTATATATGGTACTAAATAGTTCATATTCGTAACAGGTTTTAACTAGACTTGGTTTGGTTTTGGGTAAAACAATTAGCTTATTATATCCGATTAGCTTCTGGGTTATGTAATTCGTATGTGGTTCTTAGATGTTTATAGCTCTGGGTTGGTATTTAAGAAAGTTTGTATTTTGTAAATATTTTCTATGTATGTTTGGGCTGTATAGTTGTAGGTCTTTTTGTCTTGGTTTAAACTATCTCGGTATGTGCTAATTTGTGGGGGTATGAACATAGGATCTTTTGGTGTATTTGGAATAAATGGTTTATCAAATAGCCTGTTTAGGTTCATATTTGTGTTTTTCCTAACTCTTTTGCTTGTACCTGCAGAAGTAGATTGATAAACGTTATGGGTTTTATGGAGTGTCTCAATGTCTCCTTTTAGCTCTGAAATTTTAATATCTTCCGATCGACATAGCTCTGCACACTGCTGAGTTAGCTGATTTATAGCTATAGACTTCAGTTTAACTTCATTAGTCTTTAGCTTTTCTATTTCATTACCCATACTGTCCACTTTCATTGAAAGCGTAGTTAGGGTATTGAATATCTTTTCTAGAGTATCCTCTTCTATTATATCAGTGTGTGTAGTTTTGTCTTGATATGTAATCTGCAGTAACATTTTTGTTAGTACTAATTACTTCAATTGTAAATGTGAAATTTAATATATTCAAGACTAGTCTCCGAATCTCTTTTGTTGTAACTAAATTTTGTATTTTTCTTTGTTAGCAACCAACATACCTGTGTATTATCTGTTCGTACAATAAACTTGTTATATACAATATATGGCTCAAATGCTAATAAATATTTATATAATAACATAATTCTTTTCTATTTATTTTCTATTTTATTTTTGTTTCATTAAACGTACCTAAGTAGTATCTACAATGGTGTTCTAATTTTTCTTCTTCATATCTATATTTAAGTACTCCTCCATAACTACATTCACTAGCATCTGCTTCTACTATATGTATAAATTTTCTATTTTCGTTTGGAAATTGTAATTTTGGTAATTCTTTACAAAGTATTTTTATTTTTTGAACTTGTTTTTTATCTTCTTCGTTGTGATTATATTCTACATCCTTTTTTAATTTTTTCTCTAAAGACTTTAGGTTTTCTACTAATTTTGGTATATATTCTCTTACTTGGTTTACTAATCATAAAAATGATTGTAATTTCTTTTTTTTTTGTATCTAATTCTTCTTTTGAATTTATTATTTTTTGTACTATATGTTGTTGCATTGTTACTCCACTTTTACCTATTTGTATTCCTAAAAATTCTATTGGATTTTTCATAATTTCAGCTTTCTTCTCACTTAAACTTATTCCCGAATTTTCTATTATATCTGTAAATTGTTCTAATAACTTTAAATGTTCTTCTTTTATTTTTGTATATAATAGTATATCATTTATGTATACTATACAATTAGGTAATTGTTTAAAAATAATTATCCACAAAATGTTGATATCTACCTGTTACATTTTTATATCCAAATGGTTGTACATTCCATTCATAAAATCCTTGTGGTACCGTGAATGCGGTTAATTCCTTAGATTTTTCTTCTAATTTTAAATGGTAAAATCTTGATTTACAATCAAATTTACTAAAGTAATTATATCCTTTTATTTGTCTTATTTTTAATATCTTATTTGGTATTGAGTAATTATATGTCATAGTTTTTTGCATTTAAATTTCTATAATCAATAACTATTCTACTTTTTCCTCTTTTTTGTTCACTATGTTTATTTACTATAAATGCTGGGCTATTATGTTTACTATTACTTTTTTGTATGTATTGTTTTTCTAATAATTTTTCTATGTGCATTTTAAATTCTTTTAAATCGTTAAAATTATATGTTAATGGTTTTTGAGTTATTATGTTATTTTTATCTATTAATTCAATTTTTATAGTGGTTTTATGTTTTTCCCATCCTTTTAATGGATCTTCACTATGTAATTGTTCTAATTTTTTCTTAATTATTTCTATCTTACTTATTGAAAATGTAGTTATTTCCTTTTTATTTATTGAAAATACGACCAATTCTATTGTATCATCAGTATTTTTTATATTTTCTAATTTTTGTGTAATTTTTTCACTTTCTTCTATCCAATCAGTTTTTTTTCTTATTTTATTAGTAACTCTTTTTGCTCTTACTTTCTGTTTACATGGTTTTGTAAACCACCAATCCGTTCTAGTTATTATACGTGGGTATAATTTATCTAAAAACGGCATTCCTAAAAGTATATCTTTTGATGTTAGTTCATAATTATAGATTTCTTCTATTGTTAATATTTTATCTCATACTTGTCTTTTTACATTCTTAGCTTTATAAGTAATTAATCTTCCTTCGTTATTAAATCCTTTAACTATTATTGGTATTTTAAATTTGTCCCATTTACTTTTTGATAAACAATTATATCTACAAAAATTAGCTTCTCCTGTATCTATCGTAGGCATATAATATCTACTGTTATACCCTTCTACTACTATCTTCATTAATACATATATTTTCATATCATGTTAAAGCTCTTCTTAAGAATAATTTCTCTCTATTATATGTTATAGATAATTGTGTATGCTCTATATTATCTGATTTTACTTGTTCTAGCCATTTTATTCCTAATATTATGTCTGCTTTTTCCATTTCTTCTTTTATTCAAGTTCTATTTTTATTTTTCTAACTCCTATTTTTATTTTTTTTCTACTATATTTTTAGTGTTTATTAAGTTCCTTGGTAGATCTGGGCATATATTATTGTCAGATTTTATTTCCTCATTTTTATTAGATATCTTGCTATATAATTTTCTTCTTGTCATGTATTTAAGAGTATTAAATATTCTTTTTCATTTATTATTCCTGTTATGTAATATTGGTTTAAATTAGTTGTTGAACTTGTTTCATAACTTGTTCTTTTTTATGAACTTGATGATTCTGTTTTTTCATAAGCTATTCTTTTTGTTGTGCTTATTCTATCATTTATTATTTCTAATTTTTCTTCTATATCCATGTCTCTATAACTATAATCATTATTATCAATTGTTTTTACAAATTGTTCGAAAGGACTTTCTATTTGTATTTTGTTAATTTTATTTTTTCCCGTTATTTTATGTTTTGTTGTTAATACATATAGATTTTTTCATCTTGCTGTAAATATTTTACTTCCTGGGGTTAGTTCTATTCCTGATATTTTTCAATATAATACTAATGATTTATCTATATTTTTATCTGTTATTGCTACTGAATAATTTACACTTATTATAAATTTAAATTTTTGGTATATTAAATTTTCTTTTATGACAGTTATTATACTTTTTCTATAGGTTTGATAATTCTATCATCTGCTAGGTATAATTCTATTGGTGTATCTATTCCTTCTCTGAAAATGCTTTTATTAATATCTCTGTACCTCCTAGGTGTACGTATTTTATTGGGTCTCTAATTTTTATATCATTTATTTCTTTATTAATTATTTTTTTTGTTACTAGTGGTATACTAGCTTTACCTTTTGCATATCTATAGTCTATTACATATTCTTTTTGGCTTACTACGTAGTATTCTTCTTTTCTTTTACTAAATATGTTTTTTATTGTTGGTATTTTAAATATTTTTTCTACACTTAAATCTCATTTTTTTCCTTTTATTTCATCAAATATGTGACTATCAAATATTATTTTTTGATCTGTTCCTTCTTCACTTAAATATTCTTCCTTTGTTATTATTTTTATATCTTCTTCAGTCATTTAATTCATCTAATTCACTATCTATTTCATTATCTGTTTCATTCTCTGAAATTTCATATATACTATCTTCACTTTCTAATTCGTAATCTATATAATCTATCTGCATATATTCTGTATTTTCTATTTTTATTTCTGATATTTATTTATTTTTTTGGTTTTTAGGTAATTTACAATCTCTAGCTAAATGTCCTAATTTTCCGCAATTATAGCAAGCACATTCTTTTATAGATTTCTTTTTCCTATATGGTCTTTTATATTTATAATTTTTACATAATATCTTTTTCTTAGTTTCTTATATTTATATTTTGATTTTTTGTATTTCTTATATTTCTTATGTCTTTTTTTTTATAATATCTTTCTTCGCATCCAAATTGAGGTACTATTTTATCTTTGCAACATGCTAAATTTCTTATTAATGTTTTTTTCCATTTTTATTTCTTCTCTATATTTTTCACATAAGTTTCTATACCATTGTTGTAAAAAATTTATTTTTGCTCCTAAAGTATCTACTATTTTTGCTTCATCCCAGCTTTTTATTATTTTTGAGCTAAATGGTTCAGGTAATTTATTAAAATATAATTTTCTTATTTCTTTACTTTCTTCTGTATTATATGCTCTTTTATAATAATATATTTTAAATGTGCAAGTATACTCATCTACGTAACACATATTACATATTGCTAATTTTAACATTAAATTCCTATTTGTATCTTTCTCTTCATTTTGTTCTTCTTCTGTTGTTGTCATGCTGCTAAATTCGTCTTTTATAGCTATTTCATATTTTTTTTAATAATTCTATAGGTGTTAATTTAGTTGTAGTTGTTGATGATGTTTCTTCTATAGGTTTGTCAGTTCTTAATATCCTTTTACAATTTTCAGTTAGATTTGAAAACCATAATTTCACTGTTCCTATTAGTGTTCTTTCTATATATTCTGGTGCAACTGTTACGTTTATATTATTATCTAATAATTATTTTGTCATATATCCTATCCATAATTGTATTGTTTTTTCTGTATCTATTACACAATTTAAGTCTAAAAAGTTATAATTTTTATTAACTATTTGTTTTGGTGTCCATTTGTCATATTCATCTTTTAGATTATATCTTTTAAATTTATTCTTATAATATGTAAGTTTTCTTATTTCTGATGTTCTAGTTATTATATTTTCATCTTCTTTTTTATCAAGAGTATTTATTTCTGTGTTTTTATTTTCTAAGTTTTCTTCATTAATTAATTCTTGTTTTTCATTGATTTCTAATTTTTTTGTATTTGTTAAGATTTCTGTATATGTTTCACTATCTTTCGAATCATAATTATCTGTTTCTTCAACATCTATTGAATTTATTTCTAATTTTTCTTTAAATTGATTTATCTCATTTAATAATTTTTGTTCTATATCTTTTTCTTCTTTTTCTTTCTGTCTTTTTTCATACAAATCTTTTAGCATTTATAGTTATTTTTCTAATTCAGCAATCTTACTATTTTTAGTTTCTTCTATTTTTCGTATTTGTTCTGTAGTTTGTTGTTTTATTTTTCTATTTCCTTTTTTCTTTCTATTTCTTCATTTTCTTTTTCTATTCTTACCATAGCTGTCAATTTATCTTCTAATTTTAATTCTTCTTTTTCATATATTTTTTCATCTATTATAAATTCTTCTTTGTTTATTTTTTATTTAATTATTAATAGATCATGTTGGTATGTATATTCTAGACTATCTATTGTCGATTCTAAATTTGATATTTCTTCTTTTTGTGCATTTATTGAGTTTTTACTAACTCCAATAATTATGTTATATTGTAATCTTTCTATCCTTATTTTTAATTCTTTACGTTTTTTAGATATTATTTGCTTTAATTCTTTATATTTTGATAATTTTTGTACTTTATTCATCTAAATAATATTTTGGGGAATATCTAAATTTAGTTTTATCAAATAAGTCAGTCATAATTAATAAATTAATCAAATAAATCCAAATATATACTACTTTCGTAACTTTAAACAGCATAGGCTTTGATACCAAATTGTAGGGGGTGCGAATAACTTGTGTGGTAAAATAGATCTATTATAAGTAGAATGGATTTATTTTTATTTGTGCGTGGATATTTCTTAACTTCTCTAAATATTTTTATTTTGAGTTTATTTATGTTAGTTTTATCGATATTCATATCTTGGGGGTGATTATATGGTAATTGGTTAAATGTTTTACTATAGTATTCTTTATTTTTTCCCTTAGTTTTTATAATTCTTCTATATTACTTTGAAGGTATTCTAAATATTCTATATCTTTTGTTTCAAAATATCTAATTAGATTATCTTTCATAAGTTTTTCTAATAATATTATTTCTTCCATATTTTGTCTCAAATATTTTAAATATTCATAGTCTATCATTTTATCCTGTAGTGATTGCAGAGTTACAAATTTCTGTATAATAATTTATCCTAATTGTACTATAATGTATATCTAATTCTAGATTTTCAATGCTATTTACTATCTTGTGTTGTTCTTCTAGTAGCGAGTTTTTTAAATTATATAAACTATCACATTTACTTTTTCCTAAATTTTCTAGGGTTTCTTCTATCCATATTAATTTTTCTTTTAGATTCTCCATTATTTTTCTAATTCGGTTTCTATAATTAATTTCTTCATTTAGATTATCTTGATTTTCTCTAGTTTTTCTAATATATTCTAACATTTCTTAATCTGAATAATATCCATCTGGGTAATTATGCAGGTATAACTGTTCTATCCAATTTATAGTTTCAATTTCATAGCCTAATACCTTTTCTACTATTATTCTCTTAATATCTATAATTTCTATATCTCTAAGTATATATAAGATTAAGATTTTAAGATTATCTATCATTTAAAATTGGTTAAATACTTTATTATAATATTTTTTAGTTGTTTGTTTTAATCTCATTAATTCTTGTATATTTTCACTAAGAAATTGTATATATTTTATATCTATTTTCCAAAATTCTAAATATACATAATTTATCATAGTTAGTGTGTGGGTTTGGCATGTAAGTATTTATAAGAGTAGTTTGGTAGGTGTGGTATATATTTAATTCTAGTCATAAAATATCTATCAAATATTTGTTCCAATATAATTTTTCTTATATCCACTATTTCTATATCCTTAAGTACATATAAAACGAGTATTTTAAATTTATATACCATTTCGTCAGATAAATAATTATCCATTTTTCATAAAATTGCTATTTTCAAAATATTATCTTCAATCATGCACATAACAAAATATGATCACTTTAGATTGCTATATACTAGATTATTCTTAAATAACATATTCTTCGGTCACTATTAGCATGGTAATCTAGATACTTTTCCCTTAAACAGCGCCTCTACTCTGGTTACTCCCATATCACGGCTTTCTTACCTCACCGGTTTCACCTTTAGGATGACATAGTTCTTAGGAGTTTTTCTCATTTTCCACTTTGCTAATAAACTTCTTAACATGTTATTTTTTTGAATAATTCTACTATAAATTAACTAACATGAACTTATTTTATCATATCATGATTGTTAGGAATTTATGAATTTAGCTATTCATAATAGTAAATGAATATACCTGTTCTGGTAGGTTTGGTAATTATAAGCTTTTTTCCTCCATAGATTTTCCATTGAAATATACCTTTTTTTTTCAAATAATCAAATTATTTATTATAGACAAGAGAGAGTTTTTTGCTTCGATCATATGAAGGCTTGCCTTCTTCTGAGCAAATGCTCTTCTATTTATATTTTTAAGAAAGCCGGTAAACGTTTTACATTTTTACATATGTCCTAATCTATTACCTACCTACTTTACAAAAATCTTTAAACCTATCTATAAAAGTAGAAAACTTTACAAAGGTCCTAAATTATTTCTACAAAAGGACAAAACTTAGTTATGACATTTTGCCAAAAAGTCAAAAAGTAACTAATAATTTACTTAAATGAATTAAGAAAGACATCTAATCTTCCATATGTCATTTTCTAGCATTAACTTGTCTTCTTTATGTCACTTCATTAATTTGTCTTCTTTTTATTATTGCTCCGTCTTTTTTTTATTGCTCTGTATCTCCATTATTGCTTCATATCTTGCATCTTCCAGCTGTTGATTTCTTCTTTTATTCCAGTTGAACTTCTGGAAAAATATTATCTTCTCCATTACATTTTGAACATTGATGGTCTGGATATTTATGTCCAATTAACTTGCAATATCTGGTTAATAATTCTTCCGAAATGAATTTTTCTTTAATGGCTCTGGCGATAGTTTTTTTCTCTGGATTGAGTAAAGTTAAGATCCATTGCCTAACGTCTTCCATATCTGCTTCTCGTAGTTCCTTTGAATTTGAGTATACTATTACATTACCTCTTGAATAATAACTCCATATGGGATTTCTGTTATGATAAGTGTTTGCTAACTCTTGAAGAATCGTGGATAGTCCAATAATTCTCTTATTTACATAAAAATGTAGTATCTCAATTCTTGGTATATCTGGTTTCCAATAATTCTCTTATTTGCATAAAAATTTGGTATCTCAATTCTTGGTATTTTTGGTTGTTGAGTAATATCTTCTGGTATAATCATACCTTGTATAGGTGATTTAACTTCATCATACAATATCTCTACTGGTGCTTTGTAAAATTTTATAAAAAATAGGTTACCTTTGGTTATTCTTTTAAATATATTAAATGACTCATATATTTCTAGTATAGTGGATATTTCATTTCCGTCTTGGGTATATATGGTACTAAGTAGTCCATATTCGTAACAGGTTTTAACTAGACTTGGTTTGGTTTTGGGTAAAGCAATTAGCTTATTGTATCCAGTTAGCTTCTGGGTTATGTAATTCGTATGTGGTTGTTGGATGTTAATAGCTCTGGGGTTGGTATTTAAGAAGGTTTGTATTTTGTAAATATTTTCTATGTATGTTCGGGCTGTATAGTTGTAGATTTTTTTTGTCTTGGTTTAAACTATCTCGGTATGTGCTAATTTGTGGGGGTATGAACATAGGATCTTTTGGTGCATTTGGAATAAAGGGTTTATCAAATAGCCTGTTTAGGTTCATATATGTGTTTTTCCTAACTCCTTTGCTTGTACCTGCAGAAGTAGATTGATAAACATTATGGGTTTTATGGAGTATCCCAACGTCTTCTTCTAGCTCTGGAATTTTAATGTCTTCCGATCGACATAGCTCTGCACACTGCTGAGTTAGCTGATTTGTAGCTATAAACTTCAGTTTAACTTCATTAGTCTTTAGCTTTTCTATTACATTACCCATACTGTCCGCTTTCATAGAAAACGTAGTTAGGGTGTTGAATATCTTTTCTAGAGTATCCTCTTCTATTATATCAGTCTGTGTAGCTTTGTCTTGATATGTAATCTGCAATAACATTTTTATTAGTTCTAATTACTTCAATTGTAAATTTAAAATTTAATATATTCAAGACTAGTCTCCGAATCTCTTTTGTTGTAACTGAATTTTGTATTTTCTTTGTTAGCCACCAACGTACCTATGTATTATCTGTTCGTACAATAAACTTGTTATATACAATATATGACTCAAATGCTAATAAACATTTATATAATGAGCATAATTCTTTTCTATTTATTTCCCATTTTATTTCTGTTTCATTAAACATACCTGAGTAGTATCTACAATGGTGTTCTAATTTTTCTTCTTCATATCTATATTTAAGTACTCCCCCATAACTACATTCACTAGCATCTGCTTCTACTATATATATAAATTTTCTATTTTCGTCTAGAAATTGTAATTTTGGTAATTCTTTACAAAATATTTTTATTTTCTAAACTTGTTTTTTTATCTACTTCGTTATAATTATATTCTATATCCTTTTTAAATTTTTTCTATAAAGGGCTTTATATTTTCTGCTAATTTTGGTATATATTCTCTTACTTGATTTACTAATCATAAAAATGATTGTAATTTCTCTTTTATATCTAATTCTTCTTTTGAATTTATTATTTTTTATACTATATGTTGTTGCATTTTTACTCTACTCTTATCTATTTGTATTCCTAAAAATTCTATTTGATATTTGTTAATTTCAGGTTTCTTCTCACTTAAACCTATTCTCGAATTTTCTATTATATCTGTAAATTATTCTAATAACTTTAAATGTTCTTCTTTTATTTTTGTATATAATAGTATATCATCTATGTATACTATACAATTAGGTAATTATTTAAAATAACTATCCATAAAATGTTGATATCTACCTGGTGCATTTTTATGTCCAAATGGTAGTACATTCCATTCATAAAATCCTTGTGGTACCGTAAATGCGGTTAATTCCTTAGATTCTTCTTCTAACTTTAAAGGGTAAAATCCTGATTTACAATCAAATTTACTAAATTAGTTATATACTTGTATTTGTTTTATTTTTAATATCTTATTTGGTATTGGGTAATTATATGTCATAGTTTTTGCATTTAAATTTCTATAATCAATAACTATTCTACTTTTTCCTCTTTTTTGTTCACTATGTTTATTTACTATAAATGCTAGGCTATTATGTTTACTATTACTTTTTTGTATGTATTGTTTTTCTAATAATTTTTTTATGTGCATTTTAAATTCTTTTAAATTGTCAAAATTATATGTTAATGGTTTTTGAGTTATTATGCTATTTTTATCTATTAATTCAATTTCTATAGTGGTTTTATGTTTTTCCCTTCCTTTTAATGGATCTTCACTTTTAATTATATACCACACCTACCGAACTACTCTTATAAATACTTACATGCCAAACCCATACGCTAACTATGATAAATTATGTATATTTAGAATTTTCGAAAATAGATATAAAATATATACAATTTCTTAGTGAAAATATATAAGAATAAATGAGATTAAAACAAACAACTAAAAAATATTATAATAAAGTATTTAACCAATTTTAAATGATAGATAATCTTAAAATCTTAATCTTATATATACTTAGAGATATTGAAATTATAGATATTAAGAGAATAATAGTAGAAAAGGTATTAGGCTATGATAACGCTCAAACTACAGCTCTCGTAAGAGTGTATGCGGTCGTTGTCAAATATAGAACCCAACTGGGTTGGGTGTCGAATCCCACAGTGAATACTTGGTCACTAAGTAAGCAACTATTAGTAGACTTTTGGTCGAAAATTCTGCAACAAAAGGGGGGATTTTATGCGTGAATTTAAGAGTATCAAAATATTAACGTAAGAACGGAAAATAGAAGAGTAAAACGGATTGCTTGGTTGGTTTTGATCAATGAGAATTAAGAGTTAGGGTTATGTCCACCTTATGAGTTTTACTTATCTATTGGCTATGAGTTATGCGGAATTCGGACATGTATGCGCTTATAGAGATTCGTATTCTATGGTAAATCCAGACGTCTTTCGAGCATCAAGGATTATTTCACTTTAACTCTTTCGATCTTAAAGCGTATCTAATGGTATAAAATCTCCAAGAGGTTAATCCAGTTACGGCACTAACTTTTAAACAGGGGTTGGTGCCCTATTTCCTTGACATTATCTCTTTTCCTGACATATAACTTTTCTTTCGAACAAGTTAATGCTATACTGGCATATTCTATATGTTTGCAACCATAAGAATTTAGATTAAGATGAAGAGAGTAATGATATAAGCATCATACGTGTCAAGAATTCACAAACTCATAGCAATAGATAGTATCTCATAAAGGTTTCATAACCCCAACAGAGAAGTTTAGCTATTCATGAGTGCAACGGAAATCACAATAGTCATTATAATTATACCAAAATAAAGATCTCACGTGTAGTATGGGTTGGTAGTACTTGTGGCGTGAATTCCTTGCAAATAGCGTTTCTCTTGTCGTGAAAATTTAGAAGTCGAATAGATGAAGAGAAAGTAATAAGAATTAATTGAAAGAGAATTGTATTGAAAGTGTTGAATGAATAATAAAAAGTAGTTGATGATAGATATCTAGATGAATGAATTAGAATGTAATTATAAAAAGCTTCATTAAAATATTGTATTTATAACACCCATATCCTATTCCGACTAAGCTACTGCATTACTTATCCTAATCCTACTAGGTTACTGCATCATTATCCTAATCCTAATAAGTTACTGCTGATCCCTAAAGTCTTGAGAAATGCTGTTTTTGCTTGGGACAGGTTTCCCATGCGTTACTTTTAGTCCCTAGGCGTCCAAACTCTGCTTTCCTTCTTACGTGAAGCTTCCTTTGGCGTTAAGTTATCCATAAAATGCTGAAATCTTCATCATTTATACCTGAAAACTTGCTAATCATGTTTGTTAGCTCACTTACAGAAAAAAGGACTAAAAGTGCATGAATCATCTATTTTGTCCTCAAAACTTAGCTAAAATATGGGTAAATTATAGTACTTTAGGCGTGTAAATATGCCTATCATCAACACCCTACACTTAAAGCTTTGTTCGTCCTCGAACAAAATATCATGTCCTTCTAAACATCTACTTAGGGTTTCACAGTAACAACACAAAATATTCATTAAGATAGGCACGGTAATCATTAACAAAGAGTAGTTTTCTGATCACTACTAGAAACAATTTCAACCTCTAATATAGACTCGTGATGATGGTTAATTCGTATCCAAAAAGTTAAGCCACAAAGAATCATACACAACTACCCAAAACTCATCAACCATGTGTGTCTAACAATATGTCACCCATAATCACTCACAAGTATTTCATTTATCGAACATGGGTATAAAATTATCCTTGCTCTCACTCTCACAAAGAGTTCATATGTTGCAACTGATGACCATAGGCTTGCCCTTAGTGTAATGCTCCACTAAATATCAGAATGCTAAGCTTAGGATCATATAGGTCTTTTACAGGTTGTAATGTAGGCTAAGGGACAAATAGGACTATTTTGGCTAGAAATAGTGACTGAGTTCCTAAGCGCTTTAATACATCACATTATGACATTAACATTCTCTTTTAATCAACCTTGTTACTTTTCTTTTATCTATCACCCCTTTTCACCTATTTTACCATTCAAGCATAACTATCTTTTTATTGGCTCATAAACACAATTTATCTTTTTGTTTTTCTATTTCTTTTTTCCTTTCTTCTCTTTTTTTTATAACACTCCTCTATGATAGCCATTCTTTTTTATAACAATTTCAAGTACCATTAAACTCTAAAGCCTCACTCTCACCTAATTTCCTTTTATTTTGTCACATGATTTTACCATTTAAAGCACTTAGGAATTTGGATCAAATTATGGTCTTGAAAAAAATGGATTAGGCTTACATATGCGGTTGTCAAAGAAAATAGGCTAAAGGCTCAAAGGGGGTTAGCTAGGATGATGTTCACGGGTAGGTAAAAGAAAAAAAGGTAAACAAGTATAGGTTGCCAAAGAAATGCCTAAATCATCTCCTAAACTCACACTCTTTATTTCGCTTCACACACACACCAGGCAAGTTCTAGCATCAGCCACAAACACAGAATATACTATCACCTCACACACACAAGGCACATGGTCGACTTTATTGGGAGTAGTATAGACTCTTGACCCAACAGATGAAGGAATTGATCCACATAATTATCACATAGTGAGTCACAACTAGAGCCTAAACGTCTCAATAATAATGATTTTAGCACAAACTCTTGTTATAATACCATGCTACCTATTAGAACAATTTCATGCAATAGTTAAAAAAAAATAAAAAATTTTAACTACTAAAAAAAAATAAAACAAACAAATATAAATAAATGCAAATGCAGATAAAGAAGTATAGCATGCAAATACCAGCACCCCACACTTAGACGGGACACACTGCCCTCAGTGGAAACTAAATAAGAAGAACCTGGTTAGTCGGACTCCTCTTCTATGTCTGGGGTCATACCCCCTTCGTCGGAATCATAATTGGAGTCGTCGTCATCAGAATTCTCCTCCACGTCGGAGTCTGGCATTCTGTGATCATCATCGGTTGGCACATCGTCATCAATAGGTTCCTCAAAGTATACACCTACTCCACACATCGCCCTTGCATGCTCATTAATTGGGTAGTCATAATCCAGCTGTTGGAGCTCTGCAGCAGTTGGAACACGACCCCCGCTCATCATAGTAAACCTCGTCATGCCATATAAATGGCGGAATAAGCTTCCGTCGCGAGCATGCCTTTCTGCAGTGGTAAGGTTGACACTATGTGTGGATTCAGCATCTTTAACCTTTGTGAGGTCAACCTTCTTCGGGTTGTGTGGAAGCTTATAATCAGCCGGTTCCTCTTCAATGTCCTCCTTCCTCAATATTGCAGTCAACAGATTGCCAAAGCTGAAGTGGGACCTCTTGTGTAGCCTAGCCTTACGCATTGTAGATCGAATAATTGCCCCATTATTAATTGGGACATTCATCATCAATGCGTACACCAAGAACACTTTATATCATGTTATCTTTGTGTACTGTGTCCCTGGAATCAGGCAAGAGTTGACTATTCGCAGCCATATCCTAGCTTCCCTATTCAAGGAAGCATATGGGAAGGTGTTGTGCCGACCGGTGTCCTTGTGTCTACTCCATCGTGCCATAGATCTTGTTCCGCATAGTGTGTGTATAATGGCCCTGTACGGAGGTCTGTTAAACAACTCCTTGAGTGGTGATGGATCAACAGATGGCAAACCTAGAAAGGAGTTGAAGAACTCCGCATTTAGTTGTAGAACTTGGCCCCGAATCTTTACTTCACTCCCTGTAGTTTTCGGTGACCAGTTGGCATAGAATTCTCATGTTAAATCGAGATTGCACTCTCCTATATCTCGGAAGATGAAATCAAGATGTAACGGCATTATCTTAGCCAACATACAAGGTTCTTTCTTTGCTAGGCTCTCCTTGTGTATCAACTTCACATGAACATATTTTTTTTTATTTATTATTCCTATACCACTCCTTTCCTTCTTCCTCTAGGACCTATTTTATTCCGAACATACGGCGAGGTATTTGCAGCGAGGAGGATTCTCGTTGCTCTTTTCATCCCCTTTTCTGGCCTTTTTGTGAAGTGGTTGCTTTTTCTTTTCCTTGTCTTGCTTTTGGTGCCATTGTACCTGAGATTAAAATAATAGTCATGTTAGCTTCATCTCGGTGGATACAATCAACAAACAAGCAGTAGTAGCACCACCCCACACTTAGTTTGTTGGCACAAACTAGTGAAGTGAACGATGTCAATTACTCAGACTTCATCGATATACATTTAGGTGTTATGTTCCAACAATATAATCAGTGCATTCATACTTTTCTTGTCATCTTAACTATCCTTTTTGATTCTATTTCATGAAATCTTGGCAATACTTTCATGTTTGGATTGATGTATCTTTTGAGCAAGACTACTACATAGAGATTGAATCAAGTGATAGCCTTTAGAAATAATCACAACATCGTATATTTGTAGTCAACAATGATTCTCATCTTGATGAACAAGTCATTCCAACATGTAAGCTTTCTATTGACAAGATTATGCAATTTTCTTGACCATGTCAATTCCGTAAAATTATGACAGTGCACCAAAATCAAATACAAGTTGGAAACAAGTCAAGATCATCCTTACGTATTCTTTCACTCACTTGGTTGTATCACAACAAATCAACCATATTTAACTCACTAATACTACTTCAAGATTTAACAATTCATTATAGGCGTAGTAGTGTAGTACTTACGGAATATAAATGAAGAACAAAGAAGTACTTACTTGGTTGATGGCCTCGAAAGGTGTTCTTGCAAAGTAAAAAGAGCAAAAGAAAATTTTTTGAGAGAATTTGGAGAGGTAGGCAGCGCTTAGGTATGATTTGCAATGTATTTTTGGTCTAAGACTAAGGTTCTTATTTATAAGGCAAGCTTGGGTCGGGTTTTAACCCATTTGGAATCGGATTTGGAGACCAAAAGTGCCCATAGGCGGCGCCTAATGCTTTGCTTATGGTTGGCATAGGCGGCGCCTTTTGTAAAGCATTGTTGAGAATAGGCGGCGCCTATGCTATGGCATTGTAAGGCATAGGCGGCTCCTATGTCATGGCATATGAGATTTAGAGACAAAAGGCTTTTGCATAGGCGGCGCCTATGCTATGGCATTGTTGAGCATAAGCAGCGCCTATGCTATGGCACTCTAGAATCCGAGAGCTTAGGCCATAGTATAGGCCTTGCCTTGTTCGTGGCCTAGATTTACATAAGATTTGCCTTGTTCTTTGCCTATATTTTCATAGGCAATGCCTAACCCATAGCCTTTTGCTTCTTCATTCCTAACTTACCACTTTCAACATGCAATACTTCCAAATCAAAATTTGAAACCAATCTCCTCTTTTACACCTCTTGTACCTACATTTACTCAAGAACAACAAAAACGATTAGAACGATGGGTTGCCTCCCATCAAGCTCCTTATTTTTTGGTCGTGGCTCGACAAACTCTTAGAAAAACAACATAATTAGAAACCATGGGTTGCCTCCCATGTAGCGCTTGATTTATTATCGCGGCACGACATAGTTACCTCGAGTACTTAGACTTTGTCGAGATAGGTGGTGGCCATGCATTTTATCGAGTCAAGAGGACCAATGTATGGTTTCACTCGTTGGCCATTCACCTTAAAGACAACACCTTTATTGTCTTCTAACTTAACTACTCCTGACGAGTAGACTTGGTTAACTTTGTACGGACCAGACCATTTGGACTTTAACTTACCTGGGAATAACTTTAGTCTAGAATTGAAAAGAAGTACCATATCGCCCTGTTTAAAGTTTCGTTGAACAATCCTCTGATCATGATACTTTTTCATCCGCTCCTTGTATAGGTCTGATCTTTCATAAGCATGTAGACGGAATTCATCCATCTCATTTAGCTGCTCCAATCTCATGTTCATAGCATCATCCCAATTCAAATTCAGTCGCTTCAACGCCCATAATGCTTTATGTTCAAGCTCAATGGGCAAGTGAAGGCCTTCCCATAAACTAATTGGTACGGGGACATACCAATTAGCATTTTGAATGCAGTCCTATAAGACCATAGTGCATCGTCCAGCTTCTGAGACCAATCTTTCCTATTAGCATTTACAGTCTTAGCAAGGATTTGCTTGATCTCTCGATTGGAAACTTCTACCTGTCTACTAGTTTGTGGGTGATAAGGCATGGATACCTTGTGTTGCTTGACCCCATATTTCATCAACACGGATTTGAACAACTTGTTGCAAAAATGTGATCCTCCACCGCTTATGATGGTACGTGGTACCCCAAAACGAGAGAAGATATTTCTCTTCAAGAATGCTACAACACACTTTCCTTCATTATCGGCTAGCGCTACTGCTTCGACCCATTTTGAGACATAATCTACAGCAACTAGGATATATTTCATTCCGAATGAATTTACGAATGGTCCCATGAAATCAATACCCCATACATCAAATAACTCTACTTCAAGAATTTTTGATATGGGCATCTCATGGTGTTTCAAAATCGCACCTTGTCTCTGACATTGGTCGCATCTTCTTACAAAGTTAGGGTTAGGGTTATGTCCACCTTATGAGTTTTACTTATCTATTGGCTATGAGTTATGCGGAATTCGGACATGTATGCGCTTATAGAGATTCGTATTCTATGGTAAATCCAGACGTCTTTCGAGCATCAAGGATTATTTCACTTTAACTCTTTCGATCTTAAAGCGTATCTAATGGTACAAAATCTCCAAGAGGTTAATCCAGTTACGACACTAACTTTTAAACAGGGGTTGGTGCCCTATTTCCTTGACATTATCTCTTTTCCTGACATATAACTTTTCTTTTGAACAAGTTAATGCTATACTGGCATATTCTATATGTTTGCAACCATAAGAATTTAGATTAAGATGAAGAGAGTAATGATATAAGCAGCATACGTGTCAAGAATTCACAAACTCATAGCAATAGATAGTCTCTCATAAGGGTTTCATAACCCCAACAGAGAAGTTTAGCTATTCATGAGTGCAACGGAAATCACAGTAGTCATTATCATTATACCAAAATAAAGATCTCACGTGTAGTATGGGTTGGTAGTACTTGTGGCGTGAATTCCTTGCAAATAGCGTTTCTCTTGTCGTGAAAATTTAGAAGTCGAATAGATGAAGAGAAAGTAATAAGAATTAATTGAAAGAGAATTGTATTGAAAGTGTTGAATGAATAATAAAAAGTAGTTGATGATAGATGTCTAGATGAATGAATTAGAATGTGAATTATAAAAAGCTTCATTAAAATATGGTATTTATAACACCCATATCCTATTCCTACTAAACTACTGCATTACTTATCCTAATCCTACTAGGTTACTGCATCATTATCCTAATCCTAATAAGTTACTGTTGATCCCTAAAGTCTTGAGAAATGCTGTTTTTGCCCGGGACAGGTTTCCCATGCATTACTTTTAGTCCCTAGGCGTCCAAGCTCTGCTTTCCTTCTTACGTGAAGCTTCCTTTGGCGTCAAGTTATCCATAAAATGCTGAAATCTTCATCATTTATACCTGAAAACTTGCTAATCATGTTTGTTAGCTCACTTACAGGACAAAGGAATAAAAGTGCATGAATTATCTATTTGTCCTCAAAACTTAGCTAAAATATGGGTAAATTATAGTACTTTAGGCGTGTAAATACTCCTATCATCAGGCTATGAAATTGAAACTATAAATTGGATAGAACAGTTATACCTGCATAATTACCCAGATGGATATTATTCAGATTAAGAAATGTTAGAATATATTAGAAAAACTAGAGAAAATCAAGATAATCTAATTGAAGAAATTAATTATAGAAACCAAATTATAAAAATAATGGAGAATCTAAAAGAAAAATTAATATGGATAGAAGAAACCCTAGAAAATTTAGGAAAAAATACATGTGATAGTTTATATAATTTTTAAAACTCTCTACGAGAAGAACAACACAAGATAATAAATAGTATTGAAATCTAGAATTAGATATACATTACAGTACACTTAGGATAAATTATTATACAAAAATTTGTAACTCTGTAATCACTACAGGATAAAATGATAGATTATGAATATTTAAAATATTGGAGACAAAATATGAAAGAAATAATATTATTAGAAAAACTTATGAAAGATAATCTAATTAGATATTTTGAAACAAAAGATATATAATATTTAGTACACCTTCAAAATAATATAGAAGAATTATAAAAACTAAGGGAGAAAACAAAGAATACTATAGAAAAGCATTTAACCAATTACCATATAATCACCCCCCAAGATATGAATATTGATAAAACTAACATAAATAAGCTCAAAATAAAAATATTTAGAGAAGTTAAGAAATATCTACTTACAAATAAAAATAGATCCATTCTACTCATAATAGATCTATTTTACCACATAAGTTATCCGCACCCCCTACAATTGGTATCAGAGCCTATGCTGTTTAAAGTTACGGAAGTATATATTTGGATTTATTTGATTACTTCTACTAAAGGTCTTAAGCCTCAATTGATGAGTGAGCCTTTATCACTGTGTTCACTCGGTGCTAAGTACTACTCCCAACTAAATGACACTAAAAATTGATATATTCTCAATATAGTAGTATTCTTGAAAATAACAATATATGCATAATTTAAAGTGCTAAAAAATATGTCAACTGATACATGCATGAATTCCTAGGTATCAGGTGTTCATTACCCACCAACTTTGTCTAATGCAACTGAACATGATAATAATTTAAAGTTGATCATAATAGAGAATTTCATAAAATAAAGGCTAAACTCAATGATTTATCAGTAATAAGGAAATTCATGATGGTAAGAATGAGAAAATGCAAATCTTATGGAAAACATATACTCAAGGTTGAATTCAAGGATATAAACTAAAACTTCAAGAGAACTTACAATTGCCATAGAACCCAAGACAAAACAAAGGAATTAAACTTTAGAGTTTGAAAACATATTTGGGACTCAATGGATGAAAGGAACCCATTGATGAAATCCCACATACCTGGAGGTGGAAGTCTTGGAGAAATCCTTGATGTTTGTGTTTGAAGTTGAGAAACCTTACTTTGCTATTTGAGTAGAGAAAATCGCCCCTCTTTTGCTAAGTGTTGATGATAAGTGAATTTACACGCCTATAGTGCTATATTTTACCCATATTTTAGCTAAGTTTTGAGGACAAATTATATATTTCATGCACTTTTAGTCCTTTTTCCTGTAGGTGAGCTAACAAACGTGATTAGCAAGTTTTCAGGTATATATGATGCAGATTTCAGCATTTTATGGCCAAAGGAAGCTTCACGAAAGAAGGAGAGCAGCGTTTGGACACCTATGGACTGAAAGTGATGCATGGAAAACCTGCCCCGGGCAAAAACAACATTTTTAAAGACTTTGGGGACCAGCAGTAACCTAATAGGAGTAGGATAATAATGCAGTAATTTATTAGGATTAGGATAATGATACATTAACCTAGTACAATTGGGTTAAGTATTTCATTAGCTTAGTAGGAATAGGATATGAGCATTATAAATACCCTATTTTGCTAGAGATTTTTATACATTCCTCACATTCCACACAATTACCCTATTCCATCAATTCTCATCCATCCACCATCCATCCATCAATCAAAACAATTTTCTTTATTAATTCATTGTTGACATTATTTTTCATCTATTCAGTTCTTATTTTCCATAACAAGAGAAACGTTACTTTGCAAGGGAGTTCACGCCTAAACGCCTACCACAATTTACTACACGAGATCTTTATTGTGGTATAATAACAATGTCGATTGTGATTTCCTTCGCACTCATGGGTAACTAAACTTCTCTGTTGGGGTTATGGAAGCCATATGAGCTTTCATCTATTGCTATGAGTTTGTGAATTTGTGACACGTGTGTTGCTTATATCATTATTCTCTTCATCTTAATGAAATTCTTGTGGCTGCAGACGCATAGAATAACGCCAGTATAGCATTAACTTATTCGAAAGAAAAGTTATATGTCTGGAAAAGAGATAATGTCAAGGTAATAGGGTCCCATCCCCTATTAAAAAGTTAGTGCCGTAACTGGATTAACCTCTTGGAGAATTTGTACCGTTAGATACGCTTTAAGCTCGAAAGAGTTAAAGTGAAATAATCCTCGAATAGGTCGAAAGACGCCTGGATTTACCATCGAATAAAATTCTCTATAAGCACATACATGTCTGAATTCCACACAACTCATAGTCAATAGAGACGTACAACTCATAAGGTGGACATAACCCCAACTTCTCAATTCTCATTGTTTTACATCTTATTAAACATTCTTTCTTTTTACTTTGCTATTTTCAGTTTTTACCTTATTACTTTGGTTACATTACTTGCACGACAAAACTCCCCCCTTTTTACGAGACTTGCACGAAAAGTTTAGTAATCCTTGCTTACTTATTGACCTGCTATTCCCTGTGGGATCGATACCCAACCTAGTTGGGTTCTATATTTGACAACAACCACTTTACACTCCTATGAGAGCTGTAGATTGAGCGTTATCAAGTGTCAATTGATTTTGAGTTTATGAGGTAATAGGGTAATATTAATTCCAAATAACTAGTCAGGGAATACCCAAATGACATGGGTTTAGGGTTAAAATAAAGGGAAAAGACCAAAAAACCCTTCTTAAAATGTTTAGGAAATAGTTATCATGGCTCGAGTAACGACTCGTTATGTCTAGTAACGAGTTATGGCCTGAGTCGTGAACTGCTAACCTAATTCTTTTGGTCCTTTCTGTTGTGACAACGACTCTCGTCCTAACGACTCATTACTAATTAGGTCTGATAATGAGTCGTCATGAGGGTCATTGTCAAGGTTCTGAGTTCTTGGTTCCTTACGGTTGTGACAATTGGTTCAGATACAACAACTCATTGTGTCTAAAAATGGGTCTTTACCAGAGCCGTTTCCACTGGCTGTTTGACAGAGCCTTAAAAAATTTTCCACAACTTTTTATTACGATATCGAATTGAGGCGAGACTGGTGGCGTTAGAAAGCTAATTCCATGGCCTATCTTTTGGAGTGTCTAGAGCTTAAAAACTTGGGGTATTACAATATCTCTCCCTTGGGATCATTCATCCCTGAATGAAATTTGCTAAGCTGAAGTAATAGGGGAAAAACTAAACTTCCGCACTGAACACTTATGAGCTGAAACATAAGTTGATATCTGAATCTATGACTGATGCATTCACTAAACTAAACTCATGTATGAATTCTATGACATAAAAATAGCTAAATAGCCTGAGATAGGAATAAAACAATTAATTAATTAAGGGAATTATTTCCTTGAGTTGGAACTGAGTTCAAAGAGAAAAGATGAGGGTACTTGGACAACATATACGTCTCTGCTTCCTAAGTATCTCCCTCAACTAACTGATTTCTTCACATAACCTTCACCAAAGCAACCTCTTTATTCCTCAACCTACGGATCTGATGATCAAGGATCTCAACTTAGACTTCTTCATACGAAAGGTTATTTTTCACGCCAACCCTTTCTAAATGTACTACTGAGGTTGGATCACCAACGCATTTCTTCAACAAGGAAACATAGAAAACTGGATGCATCGATGCTAACTCATCAAAAATTCCAACTTATAGGCTACTTTACCATATAAACTCAAAATCTTGTAAGGACCGACTTAACAGGGACTGGGATTCCCCTTTTTACCAAACCTTTTCACCCCTTTCATGGGAGAAACTTTTAAGTAGATGAAATCTCTAACATCAAACTCAAGATACCTTCTTCTCACATCTTCATAGGATTTCTAATGACTCTGAGAAGTCTTCAGCTTTTATCTAATAAGATGAACTTTTTCCATTTCTTTATGTACTAAATCTCGCCCTATCAATGAAACTTCACTAACCTCAAACTAACTTATAGGAGACCTACACCTCCAACCATAAAGAGCCTCAAATGGGGCCATCTGAATACTAGAGTGATAGTTGTTATTATAAGCAAACTCAATCAAAGGCAAGTGATTATCTCAACTACCCTTGAAATCAATCACACATGCTCCCAATATATTCTCGAAGGTCTAAATGGTCCTTTCAACCTAACCATCAATTTACGGGTGAAAAGTTATACTAAGGTAAACTTGGGTACCAACACTCTTCTAAGAAGTCTCCAAAAATAAGAGGTAAATTGGGTACCGCTATTTGAAATAATGGTCAAAGGGACCCCATGCAATTTCACCAGCTCCCAAAGATAAAGTTTTACATAATCTTTGAATAAATCTAAAGTATTAATAGGCAAGAAATGAGTTGACTTAGTCATTCGGTCTATGATAACCAAAATAGAATCATGCTGTCGACGAGTATGTCGCAACCCTATAATGATTTCCACATTCACCATTTCCCACTTCCAAGTAGGAATACTGAATTCCTAAAGCGTACCACTAGGCCTCTGGTTCTCAACCTTAACTTGCTGGCAATTTGGACACTTAGCCATAAATTTCATGATATTTCTCTTCATGCCATTCCACCAGTAGAATTCCCATGAATCACAGTACATTTTAGTGGCTCCTAGGTGAATAGAATATCTAGAACTGTGATCCTCTGTTAACATCCGTTTCCTCAAGTTATCCATATCTAAAATACAAAATCTTTCTTGACAGTGAAGAATACCATCTCTTACTTAGAGAAAACCTTAACCCTATGATTCCAAGCTGCCTATTTCAATTTTAAAAAATAGGATCTCTATCTTGCTTTCCTTTACCTTGGAAACCAAAGAAGATTCTGAGCCATTTTAAGCCTAGATACTACCTTCGGTTGAATCAACCAACCAAACTCCCAACCTAGAAAGATGATGAACCTCATGAACTAACTCTTTCTTATTATCCTCAATATGAGAAACACTCCCCATAGACAATCTGAGGGTGTCAGCCACAACATTGGCCTTACCCAGATGGTATAAAACACTTATATCATAGTCTTTCAATAACTCTAGCCACCTTCTTTGACGAATATTTAAATTTGTCTGGCTAAAAACATACCAAAGACTTTTGTGATTGGTGAACACATCAATATAAACCCCATAAAGATAATGCTTCCAGATCTTTAAGGAAAACATAACTACTACCAACTCAAGATCATGAATCGGGCAATTCTTCTCATGAGGCTTGAGTTGTCTTGAGGCATAAGCTATAGCTTTTCCTTGCTGCATCAACACACAAATAATACTAAATTTTGAAGCAACACAATATACCAACAAACCATCTGAACTCTCTAGTAGAGTCAAAACGAGAGCAGGGGTTAGTCGAGTCTTCAACTCCTAAAAACTTTTCTTGCTAGAATTAGACCACTAGAATTTGAATTTTAACTGAGGCAGTCTAGACATGGGAGAAGCAATAGAGGAAATCCTTCAATAAACCATTGATAGTAACCAGCTAAACCCAAGAAACCTCCGATATCTGATGGAGAGATAGGTCTACACTATTTTCTTAGTACTTTGGTCTTTTGGGGATCAACTCAAATACCTTAACTAGAAATAACATGACCAAGAAATGCTACTGATTTCAACCAAAATTCACACTTGCTGAACTTAGCAAATAACTAGTGATCATTAACAATTTGTAAGATAATCCTCAAGTGATCTGCATGTTCACCCTTACTCTAAGAATAAATGAGGATGTCATCTATGAAGACTATAATGAACATGTCCAAGTACTACTTGAACATCCTATTCATCAAGTCCATAAAAGCTGTAGGAGCATTCGTCAGTCCAGAAGACATAATATCAAATTCATAGTGACTATATCAGTTTTGAAAGCTATTTTTAGAATGTCACAATCTCAGACTCTGAGATGATGATTGCAGAATCTAAGGTCTATATTAGAAAAATAATTTGTACCCTAAAGTTGGTTGAACAAGTCATCAATCCTGGGAATGGGATACTTTTTCTTTAATGCGACTTTGTTCAACAGATAATAGTTTATGCATATTTTGAGAGAACCATATTTCTTACACATGAAAAGAGTCAGAGCACCCCATAGAGAGACACTTATCCTGATAAAACCCTTGTTTAAGAGCTATTTTATTTTTTCTTTCAATTTCTTAAGCTCAAATGAATCCATTTTGTAAGGTGGAATTGAAATAGTTTGGGTATCTAGAAGGAGATCTATTGTGAAGTAAATTTCTTAATCAGGAACAACACTGAGAAGATCTTTAGGAAATACTTCTGGAAATTAATTTATTATAGGAACTGACTCAAGACTCAAGATTTTAGACCTTGAGTTCTTGACTCGAACATGATGATAGATGCACCTTTGGAGATTATTTTTATTTTCTTAAAAAATAAAATAAATTGACCTAAAGGCACTGGGGTACTATCCTTCCACTCTAAGACTGGCTAATTTGGAAACTGAAATTAGACTACTTTACTTCTATAGTCAACTAAGGCATAGAAAGAGTGGAGCCAATCTATGCCAAGAATACCATCAAAATCAGTCATGTCTAACTCTAAAAAATCAATTGAAGTGAATTTCTATAATACTGTAACTGGTCAAGTTCTGTATACCCATCCGGCTATGATTGAACTACTTAATGGAGTAGAAACTCAAAAGGGTTTTACTTGAATTTCAGGACAAAAACCAAAATCTACTGCTATAATGAGATCCATGAAGGAAAGTATGGCTTTGATATCTAACAATGCATAAACATAAATGTCAAAGACTTGTAACAAACCAGTAAGCACATTAGGAGAACTCTCCTAATCATGTCGAGTCCGAAGGGTATACATCCTACCTTGACGCTGTCCACTAGTTACATTAGAGGTAGTGCACTGCTGTGTTGGGCGACCTACTAAAACTACTGAAGATTTTCTATGGCTTTACTGACGATTATTCCTACCTTTCTTTGCAACCGTTGGGCAATCCCTCACTTGATCACCTAATTTGCCACACCTAAAAATAGGCCTAACTACTAGCCATGCTATCACCCTTATTGTTCTTACCTATAATTCCTGATGTTCTTCAGTACTAGACCTTCTCTGAGATAAATAGTTATATTAGCTTTCTTACACTACTAGTCTCGCCTTATTGAAAGATTGGGGTAAATAATTATGAAAAAAATATGGTGGTGATGTTAAAGTACCAATGAAAATGGCTCAAACTATGACTCATTGCCTAACATAATGATTCATGAGGAGGACTCATTGCCAGACAATGAGTGATCCCAGACTTTGGTCCCTTAACAAAGAGTCAAGGGTATGAATCGTTGTAAGACAAAATGAGTCATTATGAGGTACTTGTTGTCATAATAGTGAATTAATAAATTTTCCATCATCTGGTAATGACTTTGGTCTAAGACTCTTGGTCAGACCTCATGAGTCATTACCCAAGCTCTGATGACTATTCCCACACTTTTACTGTATGTTTTAATTAGGGTCTTTTTGGACTTTAACTCCCTCAACACTCTTTTCAATGACTTAAAAACACTTAGATTATTATTTTTACCTTCAGTTATCAATATCAAACCTCACTTTCTCCTCTTTAACTCCCAAGGCTAGAGATATTAGGGTTTTACAAGGAAATTCAATGTTCATACTTTAAACATCAAATTCTCTTTAATTTATTCTATACATTAGGTATGTTTCTCATCCTTAACATGAATTTTACATTGTGGTATTTATTTAATCATTATTTATGTGATTTTAGTGATGGGTTTGAAATGGGATTGAGGGATTTTAATTGATTATTACTTAGATTGTTTTCTCTATAGTTAAACTTGTATTTCATGATTTTAATTAATAGTTTTGTGACTAAATTGGTGCATTATTTTTATAATTGGAATGGGGGGCATGGGTTTCCCCAAATTAGATGAATTTTTGCTTGATAATGGTATTAACCTCAACTCACTTTACAATCTTTGTTTTAAATATTGTTATTTACATAGTATAACTTGTCCTTTGAAAACATTGAATTGCATTAAAGTATAAGTGAATAAATATGATTTTAGAATGCTCATGATGGCCATGGTTTTGGAATTAAAATAAAACTTTGGAGTCTAATGGTTAAATGCACTAGTTTGGCATAATTGAATTAGCTTGCAAGAATATTAGTATGAAGATACCATGTTGGAAAATGCCTTAATAAAGACTCCTTGTTTAATGGTTGAGTTATGTTTAACTAATTAAATTTAGGTTTAAAGGGAATTGTGTAGAGGTGTAGTCCCGGAGGGGATTGACACTAAAAATCACTTTTGCTGATGTGGGAGTCTATGTGACCGTGTTCTTAGTGCATATTTTATATTTTTGATGGATGTTAAAATGGTGTCTTTAGACTTTCCTTGATTTCCTTGGTGCATGCGGCTAACATGCACTGGGCCTCTTTCGGCAGACAGAGTCGGACCCATATAGCCCTGGGTGCCTCTCGGGTAGAGTGAGTTGCACAATTCAAGTTAGTGATTTTCAACTCTCATATTCATGACCCTTTTTCCTATCTTGACATCCTATATATGTATATAAATATTGTGCATGTGGTTTCTGACTTGGTCTTGGCGATGACATTTTTTATCCCTTTCCCATGAGTTAAATGCTAGTGCTTGCCCCACTGACCATCCCTGGATGTGCATCATTTCATTATGTAGGTTTAGAGGACTTTTCTATCACTATTATGCAATATTAGTTGGTGTGGTTCGTCGATTGAGTTGTTGTTATGTGATGAGCCTCCATCTTTCGAAACTCCCTATCCCGTCATTAGTTTTTTTTTTCATATTTTGGGAATTATGGATTTATTTTGTCATAATTGGGGGCATGTACCAACTTTATTTGGTATTATTGATTTAGAGGCATTTGTGGACAAGTATTGTATTGGTATATTATTTTGATTCTTAGAACTATCACTTGGTTTATTTATCCTTCTTATTGTTATTTTGGTTGAATTTCACTATCTACATTTATGTGCTTTAAAGGTTAGGCTAAAGGTGCAGTCTTTGGCATATGGTGGGCTTGGGATAGCCATCACGACTAGGCCTTATTTCAGCTCATGACAAGCTTGGTATTAGAACACAATTTAGGGTCACTAGGTGTCCACTAAATTATGTCGAGTAGAGTCCCTTTTATGGATGTGTAACCTACCACATTTATATGGGGAGGCTACAAGGCTTTTCGTAATATTTCCGTTTCTTGTGTTCTATTTTGGGCTATAGAGTCTAGTTGCTAATGAAACTTATCTAACTCCTTATTTATTTGCATTTTAGATCATACCTTCTCGAAGATCTAATGGTCATAGAAACTCTGCTGGAACCTTTGTCTCACCTGGGGCATATGTGAAGGGAACTCACTCTATTTATGGTGTGTAAACCTAGTCTAGGGTCCCTGCTCCTAATTGTACTACTCTACATAGGGTTTTACCGGTCTTTATTAGTCCTCCTCAAATTCCTCAGAATTGTGATACTAATACTCAATCACCTCAAGGTGATATCTCTAATGTAAAGTTCCCTCAGTCTATTCATATGTTTACTCAGATAGTGGCATTATAGTCTCATCGATCGATCATGTTGGTTTTACTGCACTCGGCTTTGATAGTTTATGAGGTTGAGTCTCTAAACTTTATAGGATCTAAGGTTATGGAGGAACCTTAAGGGCTTATTAATGATATGAAGAAGATTTTTTAGGTTATCAATGATATTAATTTAGAGGGTGTGGATTTTACTACCTATCAGTTTAAAGATATAGCTTACCAGTGGTATGAGGAGTGAGAAGTGATGAGGGGTGATGATGCTGAGCCAGCTATATGGGATGAGTTTTTATGTGCTTGTCTTGATCACTTCTTTCCTATGGAGTTGAGGGAAGCTAAGTTAGAAGAGTTTGTGAACTTAAAGCAGGGTAAGATGAGTGTTAAGGAGTCTACTCTAAAATTTCAGCAATTGTTTTGTTATGTTCTAGAGTTGGTGTATAAAATAAGGTCCAAAATGATGAAGTTTGCTTCTAATTTTTCCCATGATTTGGTGTTAGAATGTAAGGTTGCTATGCTAAATAATGATATTACATATCCAGGCTGGTAGTTTATATTCAATAAGTAGAGGATGAAAAGAAGAAGTAGGTATAGATTGGAAAGAGGTAGAACACAAAGTTTAAATATTCAAAGCAGGGCACAAATCGGTAAAACCGTGGGAGAGATGGTAGGTAGTGGACTAAGAAGAAGAATTGAGAAAAATTTTATTCGACATCTGGTGCTCCTTATCATAAGGCTTTAGGTAATTTTCACTTTCAGGTTGGTAGTTGTCCTAAGGTACAAGGTGTCCAGTCTCACATAAATGCAGCTCAGTCAGCCCCATCTTACCCTCCTTGTCATTCTTACAGACAACTTTACCATGGATATTATATGGAAGGAAGGAATTTATGTTTGAAATATGGTCAGCCTGGTTATATGTAGTAAAATTGTATTATAACTAAAGTTGCCATTGGAGCTAATAAGGTCCCAGTCTCAACTTCTTCAGCTTCTGTTCCTAAGGGCGCCATATTAGGTACCGACAATGGCTGAAATCACCTCTATGCACTTGCAACTCATAAGGAGTCCGAGGCATTCATAAATATCTTCACTGGTATGTTACAACTCTTATTTTGTGATGTTTATTATTTGCTTGATCTGGGTTCTACCTAGTCTTATGTGACTCATTTTGTGGTTGTACACTTTGATTTTGGTCCTAAAATTATTTCTAATCCCTTTCCAGTGTCTACTCCTATGGGCGAGTCTATTATTGCTAGAAAAATTTATAGGGGTGATAAAACTTGATATAGTGGATTTCAATATTATCTTGGGGATGGATTGGCTTTATTTGTGCTATGATTATCTGGACTGTAGGACATCAAAGGTCAATTTTCTCTTTCCTAAGGATTCAACATTTAAATAGGAGGGAAGTTCCTTATTACCCAAAGAAAGGTTTAACTCATATCTTAGAGCTCAGAAATTTATTTTCAAAGGGTGCCTATATCATCTAGTTTAGGTTAAACATTCTAACTCTGAGAGTCCGTCTTTGCAATCTGTCCCTATTGTTAATGAGTTTCCTGAAGTTTTGCCTGATGATCTTTCTAGAAATCCTCTCGATAGGAAAATAGAATTTCAGATTGATCTTTTATTGGATAGTCATCATATTTCCATTCCTTCTTATAAAATAGATCCAACTGAACTAAAGGAGCTAAAGGAGAAATTAAAGAATCTTCTTGATAAAGGTTTCATCTATCATAGTGTTTCTCTATGGGATGCTCTTATACTTTTTGTGCAAAAGAAAAATGGGTCTCTTCGGATGTGTATAGACTATTGACAGTTGAATAAGGTTACTATGAAAAATAAGTGTCCTCTTTCTAGGATTGATGACCTTTTAGATCAGCTTCAAGGTTCTAGGTGTTTCTCTAAGACTGGTCTTCATTCGGGATATCACCCAATTAAAATTAGAGAAGTTGATATTCCCAAGACTACTTTAAAATCCTGGTATGACCATTATAAACTTTTGATTATGTCATTTGGGTTGACTAATGGTCTAGCTTCTTTTGTGGATCGTATGAATTGGGTGTTCTAGCAATTTCTAGATTTATTTGTTATAGTCTTCATCAATGACATCTTGGGGTACTCTAAAAGTGAGGAGCATCATGGAAATCACCTCCGAATTATGTTATGGACCTTAAGGACTAGAAATTATATGAAAAAATTTTTAAGTGTTAATTTTGGCTAAGTGTTGTTACCTTTCTCTAGCATATTATTTCTAGTAAAAGGATCAAGGTGGATCCACAGAAAGTTAAGGCAGTTAAGAAGTGGGCTAGACCCACAACTCCAACCGACACTAGGAGCCTATTGGGCTTAACTAGGTATTATAGGATATTTGTAGAGAGTTTCTCATCTATTGTTGCATCACTAATGAAGTTAACATAGAAGAAGGTTAAGTTTATATAGTCCAATGCTAGTGAGGGTAGCTCTTAGAAGTTAAAGGATAAGTTGACTTATGTACCTATTTTTACCATACTCGAGGGTGCTGATGGGTTTGTTGTGTATTGTGATGCATGCCATGTGAGAATGGGTTATGTTTTGATATAACATTGTAAGTTTGTAGCCTATGCTTCTTGGCAGCTTAAGGTTCATGACAGGAATTACCTTACTCATGACTTAGAGTTTGCGTTGTAGTCTTTTCTTTGAAAATATGGTGCCATTATCTGTACAAGGTGAATGTGGATATTTATTCAGATCATAAAAACTTGCAGTATGTTTTTCCCAGAAGGAATTGAATCTCAGGCAGAGGTGATGGATTGAGTTGTTTAAGGAGTATGACATAAGTTTACACAACCATCTAGGTAAAGCTTATGTTATTGCTGATGCTCTTAGAAGGTTGTCTATGAGAAGATTATCTTATATTGATGAGGAAAAAAGAGGGTTAGTGAATGATATTCACAGGTTGGCTAACTTGGGAGTTTGACTTTAGGACTCTAAAGATAGAGGAGTGAATGTCCAGGAAGTGGTTAAGTCATCTCTTGGAATTAAGGTCAAGAAGATGCAAGGTTTTAGATCCCATACTTATGCAAATTAAGGATGATGTGGGCCGACAAAAGGTTATGGCTTTAGAGATTAGGGGAGATGATATGTTGAGGTATCAAGGAATCTTGTGTGATCCTGATGTAGATGGGTTGCGAGAAAGAATCTTGGCTGAGGCTCATGAGTCCAGATATATAGTTCATCTGAGTTAGACTAAAATGTATCTTGACTTAAAGGAAATCTACTAGTGGAATAATATGAAGAGAGATGTGGAAAATTTTGTTGCTAAGTATATGGTTTGTCAACAAGTCAAGGAAGAAAGTTTGAGACCTAGTGACATTTCTCAAGAGATGGAGTTGCTATATGGAAATAGGAGATGATTAATGCAAATTTTGTTACTGGTATATTGTGGTCTCGGAATTTAGTATGATTTTATTTGGGTCATTCTAGATAGAATAACTAAGTCTGCTCATTTCTTGCCAGTAAGGACCAACAAATAAAGAGAGGATTATGCTAAGTTTTTCATTCAGGAGATAGTAAAGTTAAATGGAGCGCTGGTGTCCATTAGTTTAGATTGAGGTACGCAGTTTTCTTCTTATTTTTGGCATTTATTTTATAAAAGTTTGGGTACTCAGGTGAATCTTAACACCACTTTCCACCCTCAAACGGAAGGATAGGAAGAACAGACTATTCAAACTTTGGAGGATATGCTAAGGGCCTATATGATTGACTTTAAGGGTAGTTGGGTTGATTATTTGTCTCCTATTGAGTTTACTTACAATAATAATTACCATTCCAACATCCAAATAGCCCTTTTGAGGCTATATATGGTAGAAGGTATAGGTCTTCTATTGGATGGTTTGAGGTGGGTGAGACTAGGTTATTTGCCCCTTACTTGATTCACCAAGCCATGGAGAAGGTCAATGTGATTATAGAAAGTCTTAAGACTTCCTAATGTCTCCAGAAGTCTTATACAGAAGTAAGAAGGAGGGAGTTGGAGTTTGAGGTTAGTGATTGGATATTCCTAAAGGTTTTTTCTATGAAAGGAGTAATGAAATTAGGGAAAAGGGGAAGCCCAGTCCCTGTTACATTGTTCCGTATCAGATTGTGAGGAGAATTGGGAATGTCACTTATGAATTAGATTTACCAGGAAGTTTGACTTTGATTCACCCCATTTTCCATGTGTCCATGCTTAAGACGTGTGTGGGTTCCCCTTCTTTGATAGTTCCAATTGAGTATGTTGGTGTTGAAGATTTTCTATCTTATGAGGAAGTCCCGGTTAAAATATCGGATAAAAAGTTTGTAGATTGAGGAAAAAGGATGTAGCTTTGGTAAAGGTTCTTTTGAGAAATCAAAAGAAGGAGAAAGCTATCTAGGAATCTGAAGAAGACATAAAAGCCAAGTACTCGTTCTTATTTCCAGCGATGGATTAAACTGCTTAGGTATGAGGTTTGTTTCCCTCTTGTCTCCTTTTTAATTTGACCTTGTATTTTGCTTGCATTCTTTCTTTTATCGTTATAAAGGTTCCTTAACTTCTCATTCAGGAATAACTGATCCAACGAGGAGGGGAGGGGGGTAATTTAATACCCTAAGTTCTTAAGAACTAGAGCCCCATAAGATAAATAGTTGGATTAGCTTTCAAATTCCACTAGTATTCACCATAATCTAAGATCGGGGTAAAAAGTTATAGAAAAATTATGGTGGTGATATTAAACTTCTAGTGACAACGACTCAGACCAAAACTTGTTTATGGACATAACGAGTCATGGGGAGGACTCTCCACGGAGGTAAGGGATCCCAGAATCTTGTACCTTGACAATGAGTCCAGGGTACGACTCATTGTGTGACACAATGAGTCATTTTGAGGACCCATTTTCATAATAGTGAAGGACTAAATTTTCAATCCTTAGGTAATGACTCCAGGCTACAACTCGTGGGCAGATCTCACGAGTCTTTACCCAAGCCATGACGTCTATACCTAGACTTTTCCTACATATTTTAAGTAAGGTCTTTTTGGTCTTTTCCTCTATCCACACTCTTTTCCATGACTTAAAATACTTATATGACTCTTTTTCCCTTTAGTTATCAAGATCAAACCTCACTTTTCCTCTTTAAATCCCAAGGCAAGAGATATTAGGGTTTTACAAGGAAATTGAATGTTTTGGCTTCAAAGTTTGAATTCTCTTTAATTTCTCTTATACTTCAGGCATGTTTCTCATCCTTAATATGAATCTTACATGATGGATTTATTTAATCATTATTTATGTGATTTTATTTATGGGTTTGAAATGGGGTTGAGGGATTTTCCATGATTATTACACATTGTTTTCCTTATGTTTAAATGTGTATTTCATGCTTTTAATTGATAGTTTTGGGAATGCATGGTGCATTGTTTTAATGCTTGGAATGGGGTACATGGGTTTCCCTAAGTTGGATGAATTTTGGCTTGATAATGGTATTAACCTCAACTAACTTTACAATCTTTGTTTTAAATACGGTTATTCACATAGTTTAACTTGTCCCTTAAACATTGCATTGCATTAAAAGATACATGAATAAATATGGTTTTGGAATTCCCTTAGCGGCCATGGTTTCGCAATTTAAATGGAACCTGGGAGTCTAATGGTTAAATGGAGTAGTTTGGAATAATTGAATTAGCTTGTAATATAATTGGTATGGCGATACCATGTTGGAAAATACCTTAATAAAGACTGCTTGGTTAATAGTTGAGTTATGTGTAAAGTATTTTAATTTGGGATTAAAAGGAATTGTGTAGCTCACCGTGAAGGTGTAGTCCCGAGTGGACCAACACTGGAAACCACGTCTGCCGATGTGTGGGTATATGTGATCGTGTGCTTAGTGCACACTTTATATTTTGGATGGCTATCATCATGGTGCCTTTTGTCTTTTCTCATTTTGCTTGGTACGTGCATCTGACACACACTGGGGCCCTTTTGGCAGGGAGAGTCAAAACCATATAGCTTTTTCGTGTCTCTAGGATGGAGTGAGCTACACAGTTCAGGTTAATGATTTTAAACTCTCATATTCATGACCCTTGTACCTATTCGGGCATCCTATATAGGTATATAAATGTTGCGTGTGTAGTTTCTGACTATGTTTTGGCAATGACATTATTTTATACCTTCTTCTGAGTTACATGCTAGTGCTTGCCCTACTCACCAACCCCAGAGGCTGCATTGTTTCATCATATAGGATTGATGGACTTTTCTGTCACTCCTACGTGGCATTAGGTGATGTGGTTTGTTGGTTGAGTTGTTGTGAAGTGGTGATCCTCCATCTTTCAGAAGATCCTATCCTGTAATTAGTTTTTTTTTTCACATTTTGGGAATTTTGGATTTATATTGTCATAGTCGGAGGCATGTCCGAGCTTCGTTTGGTATTCTTAGTTTATAGGCTTTTGTGGACAAGTATTGGTTTGGTATTTTGTTTTGATTCTTAGAGCTATCACTTGGTTTATTTTTCTTTCTTATTGCTATATTGGTTGACTTTAGTTGCTTACATTTATGTACTCTAAAGGTTAGGCTATGGGGGTGGTCTCCAGCCCACGGTGGGATTGAGATACCCATTATGATTAGGACCTAGTTCGGATAATGTCACTACCATATCTCTTTCAAACTGGGTTGGTTCAAGCACTATTCCCACTACCCTTGGACTTAGAGCCTGACGCTCTTTCTCGAGTATCCTACCAAATCTTAGGCACTGGAGCACTAGAAGAGGATGGGGCAAGAGTTAAAGATTTTTGGTGGAACTGAGAGCGAGTTCCACTATCCGACCTATCTTGAGAGAAATTAAAACTACTATTTTTGGCCCTCTTATTCTCCCTTTCCTTCTCTTTGATCTTCTTTTCCAAATTTTTTTGATCATGGACCATCAATCTGGAGATGTCCATCTCCTTAACTAACGTAGTCATCCTATATTTCTTTACCACATCTTTCTAAACACCATACATAAACTACTCATTCGGGCCCTAGAATCAGCCATCATAACCAAAGAATACCTTGCCACCTAAGGAAAATTTAGTGAATACTCCTAAACACTCATAATGCCCTACTTCACATTGATGAACTCCTAAACTTTAGCTTTCTTAAACTCAAGTGGGAAGAACTTGTCCTGAAATTCAGCAGCGAACTTATCTCACACAACTACCCCTACATCTGTATCTCTATCCTTCTTCCACTGCTTAAACCAAGTGTGAGCCAATCCTTGCAATTGGTAAGTAGCCAAGTCATAACTCCCAGTAGAAGTGACACCTATGATCTCAATCCCTTTCTAAACACTATCCAAGAAATGTTGTGGATCCTCTTCAAGCTTGGATCCAAAGAACACCATAGTTAATTCAAATAAAGTCCCAAATTCTAGTTGACACAGTATTCAAGTTGGGTTGGCTGGGGAAATAACCTGCTAGTTATACTAAGCAGTCATAGATTAGTCTAGTGCTATGAAAGCAACCTTGAACTCGACATGAGAGACCTACTCATTCAGAGGGTCTTCAATAACTGGCGGTGGTGCTTGCTGGTTCCCATTTCTTATTCCATTGGTTCTCTTGGGAGGCATTTTTTTAAAATTGGTGGATGACAAGTTAGAAGTAGAATTTTAATAGTTCACACTACATCGAACGGCATGAATAATGAAAGAAATAAGACTTTTCTAGAACATTTCATAGCCTTTCGCTTATAATTGTGGTATGCTTCACACCTATGAACAAGACTCTACTCAATGCGGCTTTAAGATACCCTAGGAAACCATAAATCCGCTGCTTTGACACCAAGTTTGTCACGACTCAAGTCTGTCCTTAGTTGTAACACGATCCTTAGAGTCATAAGTGACCACAAGCTAACCCGTGGTCTGGCATAGCTCTAAGAATACTAAAAATGGTAATAAAATATTGGGCAAATGCTAAACTGTAGTAACTGATGGATATAAAATAATGTAATACTAACTATCAACCATTACTAGAAGTAATACTGTCTGATTAACCAAAACCTAAAAATCTAAACATCTGTTTGAAAACCTCTAAATCACGGTGAGTTGTTGGGACAACCCCCAACTAACTCCAACTGATTGAAACTAAGAGAATACAAGAAAATAAAAACTGATAACTAGACCTCGAATGATGAGGACTCACCAAACAACTGCTGAATGTAGCATGGAATATGCTAAGTGTGATCTAGGTATGGAGCGGCCGAACCTATATTATGAGACAATATAGCATAAGAAAAAATGTGATTATTACTTTCAATGTACATAGTAAGTGAGATAGGAAAACTAACTAATCAATCTGAATATAAATGCATGAACCATAATGAGCTAAATGCAAAACCAAGTATATAAGTGTACTGTACAAAATTGAATAATAGAATAACTGAATACAAGGTCATGCATATCAAAACTAAAAAATTAGCCGAATATAAACTAAGGACTCTGAGATATAAAAATAACCTACAAACCCCAATCTGAGCAAATCAGTGTCTAACTTGTGACCCCATTTGAAAGGTTGCTAGTACTTTGCCAAGGGTTCCAACACTGGTTGGAGTGGATCCACTAAACTGATGTCCCAAAGGACTATGGTGTCATGCCTTAACTAATGGGTGACCCTTTATATCCTTTGGTGGCACCGTAGTTCTAGAAATTAGGGACTTCTACTAAAGATCTCACGCCTCAACTGAGGGCTGAGCCTTCATCCCTACGCTTACTCGGTGCTAAGTATTACTCCCAACTGAATGACACTGAAAACTAATATATGCTCAATATAGTAGTATTCTTATAATTATTAATATATGTATAATCTGAAGTGCTTAAAAACATGTGAACTGATACACGTATGAATTCCTCAGTATTGGGTGCTCATAACTCACCAGCTCTATCTAATGCAACTGAACATGATAATAATTTAAAGATGATCATAATTGAGAATGTCACTAAATAAAGCCCAAACTCAATGATTTATCAGTAATAAGGAAATTCATAATGGTGAGTATGGGAAAATGAAAATCTTATGGGAAACATGTACTCAAGGTTGAATTCAAGAATTTAAACTAAATTTTTAAGAGAACTCATAATTACTATAGAACCCTAGAAAAAAAAGGGGGATTTAAACTTAAGAGTTTGAAAACATCTTTGGGACTCAATAGTTAGAAGGAACCCATTGATGAAATCCCATATACCTGGAGGTGGAAGCCTTGGAGAAATCCTTGGAGTTTGTGATTGAAGTTGAGGAACCCTACTTCGCTGTTTGAGAAGAGAAAATTACCCCTTCTTTGATAAGTGTCGATTGATTTTGAGTTTACGAGATGATATGTGAATATTAGTTCCCAATAACTTATCTGGGAGTACCCAAAAAATGTGAGTTTTGGGTTAAAAGAATAGGAAAATACCAAAAAGCCCTTCTTAAAACGTTTAAGAAATTATGGGGAATAGTTTTCACGGATCGAGTAATGACTCATTATGTATGATAATGAGTTGTGACCTAAGGAACTAAGTCTTTGGATCCTTTATGTTGTGAAAAAGTCTCCCTTCCTAATGACTTGTTAGGTCTGATAACGAGTCGTCATAGGGGTTGTTGACAAGGGGCTCAATTCTTAGTTCTTTACTATTGTGACAATGGGTCCGCACACAATGATCTCATTGTGTCTGACAACTGGTCGTTACTAGAGTTGTTGCCACTGGCAGTTTGACAGTGCCTTGAAAGTTTTTCGCAGCTTCTTATTGTGATCTCAAATCGGGGTGAGACTAGTGGCATTGGAAAGCTAATTCCATATACTATGTTTTGGTGGGTCTAGTGCTTAAAACCTTGGGGTATTACACTAGGTTTGGTTGTTACTAGTACAATTCTGTAATATAGAATGATAACGATTAATCTAAAATATATTAAATACAAATAAGCACAAGATAAAAGAGAAGAGATCTAATAAGCTTTAAAATCTGCCAATCACTACCTCGTCTCTAAAACATCAACATTGAGGGAACACAATCTACAATTTTCTATTGAACCAATACTAGGATGGGTTGTGGATGAAAATAAAAAGGGAAAAAATGCAACGGTGAGTACGAAATACTTGTACTTAACAAGCACTATCATTAAATAACCCTAATCCAAAGTGATGGCGAGACCAACCATCTAGACTATGCAAATTATCCCATCAACCTACAACTTGAACTTACACCACCTCATCCTATTAGGGTAGCCCAACGTAACAGTCATATGCATATTAATAAATAGGGTAGTTAAAAGTCTAGGGGAGTCAACTCTATTCATTTTATGATAAAGAAGTAAAATAAGTCATTTATAAGGGAGACTCACTAACATAGTATATTTGGCTTTATCAGTCATGTCTTCAACCAATAATCTAGGATAAAATAGTGATATTGTATATGCATATGTATATCATGCTACCAATAGGTGCGACACAATAGTTTCTTCTAAATAAGCCATAGCCATACCTCACGTCTCTTAATATCATCAACCTAAAAATCACCCAGGATATGGTACAATATAATATGATGTAATAAAAGAATGCAAAATACAAAATATCACAAACAAGTTTCAATTGCCGTAATACAATACAAAAGGGAATAATCAAGTGCAATATCAACCATACAAAGTGATGCAATGCAATGCAATGAAATGGGATGATGGTGGGACAATGATAATATAAGCCATTGCATTGCATCATATATACTTTCCAAGATAAAGCTCTTAGGATAGCCATGGGGGGTTCGCAACCCATATACTTTCACAATCTCAATATCATCTCTTAATCACCTTGATGGCACATTCCTATATCAAGAGCTTTGTAAGGTTCTTATTTCTTTCAAATTAGTGTTTCTCATATCTCAATCACCTTGTTGGCACATCCCTCGATCAGGGGTTTTGTAAAGTGTTTCATTTTCTTGAAAATCATTGTTTCTTAGTGGAACCAATCTCATCAAAATATATGGATGGAATGAGATCATTCAGTATGAATATAATGATCAATTTAATATAGGTATAAATAAGCTAAATATCAACTTTATATGTTAATAATTCATGATATAAATCATTGCATGGTACCACTGTGATAAATAGTCTGTATAGACATCAATATCAATCCAATCCCCTCTCGTGGGCATCACTATAATAATAGAGGAATAAAATTCTCAAATAAGGCCTATATTATCAATCTAATCCCCCGCTCGAGCATCACAATAATAATAAGGTAACTAATGCCAAATAAGGCCAATAATGTCAAGTTAAGCCCCATCCCCCTCATGGGAATCACTATAATAATATTTTCATAAGTCCCCATACGGACAACAAGTAAATAGTAAACAATCCAAATAAAATAAATATAGTAACCTTCTTAAGAATTAACCACTCTCACACTAAATTACTAAAATGGGCGCTAGACTAGTTAACAACATCTCTCCAAAGTTCACCTTCATTTTATTATCTAATGTTTAAGCCAATATTGATTTTTCAACTACGACTCTACTATAACATCTATTATATATAAAGAAATTGCTAAACTTCACTATTTACATCAACTATTACAAATTCGATTATACCTTAAATGGTCACTAAAATTCTAGTTATGTATCAAAAGTCACTTACATAATCAAACTCCTAAATAAATACTCTCTATAAGTCTATTCAACACCAATAAGGCATCTATATACAACTTTCTACCTGAAGTATATTCGTGAGTAATGAAAATAAACAAGATAATGATTATATTACTACAACCCCTCAATAGACTCCAGTGCCCACAAAAATGTATGATATTTCATTTAAGCAAGACCCCAAGCCCTAAGACATTCAAAAAACACATGAAAATGAGAATAAAAACATAAAGACCTTAGGAAAGAGTCAAAGCACATCTCAACTTGCCTTAAAGAAGATCCACAAGTCAAAAATAGTCCAAAACAGCAATCGGAAGCTCTACTCTCATGAATCATCATCAAACATATCCAATCTAATAAAAAAGACATTTATAAGTTGAAAGGAGTCAACGATACCCATATCAGTATACTATGGTTTTAGCTCTAAATCACTTTAAAAATCAGTTTAAAAATGTAAGAGTAAAATTGAGATTTTATTTAAGAATTATATTCTCCATATTAAAAGAAGTCTAGATATGAAAATCTAAGTAAAAATAGGACTTTAAATTGAAAAAACAATTATATAGTTTACAACCACAATAACAATAACAACAACATACCCAGTATAATCCCACAAGTGAGGTCTGGGCAGGGAAAGTATACAAAGACCATACCACTACCTTGGGGAGGTAGAGAGGCTATTTTTGAAAGACCCTTGGCTCAAGTGTAGAAAATACAGGTACAATAAAGAGTAAGCCAGTGAAAAACATAGGATAAAAAATCAGCCCCAGAAAATAATAATTAACCATACAAAATAATAATCAGCCATAAATAGTATGATAATCAAAACATAATAAAAAAGAACAAAGATAGATATCTATGGATACACTGTAAGCTAATGTTCAACGGTGTATGACAACACTCCTACTAACCAATTTTCTACTCTAATAAACATCCTCGACATCTCTCTTTCTAATATTATGTCCTCGGTAACCTTAATATGCACCATGTAATTTCTCATCATCTCACCCCAATAGTTATTCAACCTACGTCTACCCCTTTTCGTACATACTATATACAATCTCTCATACTTTCAGATAGATTATCGAGTAAAATCTCCAGAATCATATTTAATTTAAAGATTTGAAGATAAATTTATAATAAACTAGTGAGTAATAATAAATACAAGGTTTAGGGAAATAACCACTAAGGAAATTTAAAAATTCCCTTTGAAATCACCTAATTTTGAGATCCTAAGCTCTAAAAATAGCGAAAATATGATTTAGGTTTAAAAGAGAATTAAAATTCTGTCCAAAGGTCAATTGGCCGTTATGAACACAGGCCTATGGTCATGAATACAAGGCTGCTCTATCCTAGAACTTCATGAACATGAGTCCCTGGCATCAAACACGAAGAGTAACAACCGAACCACGAGTCGATCATTCTTTATTGAATATGCGCCCTACCTTTTACAAACACGATACGCAAGGAATTCTTTTATTATTAATGTGGAACTAGGGTGTAATAAACCCTACTGTGATTCTTAGAAATTTTTGCTTTTGGATTATTTTTCCCTTTTTTATTGTTGCTTTATCTCATTTATAAGTTGCAAAAATAGTTTTATGATTCTCGATATATTCTAGAGTGATTATAGTGAGTTTGTGGTTTTAAATAGTCTTAAAGTTATTAGTTTGGCATTGGTGAATATGAATACTAATTCAGACAGTTCCATTAGATTTGAAATGTTGGTTTTGGGTTATTAGCATAGTTAGTGGGTCCTGAGCCTTTATTTTGCATTTTGACCTCTTAATCGAGAGTTAGTTGATTTGGCTAAAAGAGGTCCCTAAGAGTTAATTTATTGTAAGCACTCTTTTTTTTGAAAATTCGATGGTTTTATTGATTTTGGAATGTCAAATTTAGCCTAGTAGTAATATTAGTTTATTCCTATGGGGTCCCGATCAAATTTCGAGGGTTTGTTTGGAGAGTTTTTGGACTTAAGAGTTGCTGAAGTTGCTATTTACTGGTGAAGATATTCTCTTCATTGCCTTTGCAGCCTTAGCCATGCATTCATAATGAATGAATTCTTTTGGAATTGCAATCGTAAGAGAGGGGTGGGGGATAGGGCACATTTGCAATGAAAGATAAAACGAGGTTTGGGTCGAATCAAGTTTCTTTTTGCATTCACAGCCATATGCCTTCATTTGTGAAGGTTCGAGTTGGGAATCCTCATATTCATGCGAAAGGGTCCATATTTGTAATAGACATTTGACCAATACATATATTTATTTCCATTTCGTCCCTAATTCGTATTTCCTCTATTTTTAAAATTTGAGTGCTCAAAATTAGGTAATTTCAAAGGTATTTTCAAGAATTCTTATATGAGTATGTTTCTAAATCTTGAATTCATCATTTCCCACTGTTTTCTTGACAAATCCATCTTCAAAACATTAATTTCAACATGATTTTTTTGGGGCAGAGAGGAAGGGAGGTTTACCCGATAAAATATAAAATAAGTTTTTATTGATTTAAATTTAGACTTCTTTTGATATGGAGAACTAGATTCTTGAATAAAATCCTAATTTTACCCTTCTATTTTTGGAATCGATTTTCCATGTGAATTTAAACCAAGAATCAAAATATGTATATGGGTAACAATGAACTTTTTTAACTTGTAGATGTCATGTTTAAATAGATTGACCTCGTTTGGTGAAGATTCAAGGGATTAAAGCTGTTGGTTGGTGCTTCAGACTATGTTTTGTCTTGTAGATCTTCTTTAAAGGCAAGTTGAGATATACCTTGGCTTTTCCAGAATTGTTTATGCATTGTATGCTTCCTTGCTTATGAATTTCTTAGGGTTTAGGGATCCCGCTTTGGTGAAATAATGAGCATATATGTGGATACCAAAGTATTTTGATGGATTTTAGTTATATAATTACTTAACCTAGTTAGTCTTGCTACTTGAGATTATGCTTAGAGTAAACTGTTGATAGTTAGCTTATTAATCTTGAATAATTGAAAATGAATACCTAGTTTAGAGCTTAAATCATGCTTAGTGGGCTTTGTTGTGATGATTCGGGCTTATAGAACTTTTGGGGATAATTATGTTATTATGGTTATTTTGATGGAATGATTGAGGTTTAGAATACACTTAGGATGTAAAGAGACTTTTAATAATTGAGATTATTATCAGGATTTAGTATTTCTATAAAAAGACACTTCGTTACAAATATAGGTTGCGTAAAATTTTGAAAATACGATCTCTAATTAGTAGGGGACAATGCAACTTAAAATGTTAAAATTTGATATCTTGGCTAGCTGATGTCTTCCCACTATAGCTAGAATTTTGTTACTATAGCAACATCACCATCACTGCTGGTAAGCTGCGATAATGCGATGATGAGACCAGAAACTTTAGGTATTGATTTTTAAATTCTTTTTCATTCAATTGCAATAAGGATGAACTTCATTTGAAAACTCTACTAGGGTTACCTCATGGCTCGAGAGCAACGAAGAGGAGAAATTTCCACATTGATGGGATAAAACCCATAGTTTTCTACTAAATTCCAGATCAGAAACCATCTTTACGAAGCGAAAACTCATATTCATGCCTCCATAGTAGATTTTTCGCATTCAAGTAGGCTAGGTTTAACTTAGTAGTTTAGATATGGATATAAATCAAGCATGACATAGATTGATAGGATATTGTATGCTTAGGCTTTCAGACATGGTGTTTGGATGGATAAAAGGAATGAAACCCAAATAAAAAGTGTGGAAAATTGCTTTTATGGTATAATATTGAAATAGTTCCTGGAATTAGGCATTACATTGTTATTGTTCATATCTTTTTGGTTACTTGTGATGTAGAACCAAGAAGTAGGTTATCTTACGAGTTGTTATTCGTTAAGGGAGGTTAGTATTAGTGGATTTAGAAGAATCTTCGCTGGTAACCAGGGGAACACGAATAGGTATTGGGACCTCATTCCTTCTTCGGCTTCCCAAGTAGCTTCCTCAACTTTTTGGTTTCGCTAAAGAACCTTGACCAAAGCCACGTCCTTAGTACCCAAATGACGGACCTATCAATCCAAGATCTGAATTGGGACTTCTTCATAAGACTAGGATTCCAAAATACCAATACTCTCCAAAGGAACAACCAAGGAAGGATCACCCATGAACTTCTTCAACATCGAGACATGGAAGACCAGATGGATAGATCACAAAATCGAAGGCAATTCCAACTCATAAGCCACATTTCCCACTCTCCTCAAAATACGGTACGGACCAACATCATGAGAGTTAAGCTTCCCTTTTCTTCCACACAACATCACTTCTTTCATGGGAGATACCTTTAACAATGCTAAGTCATCCACCTTAAATTCCAACTCTCTTCTTCTCACATCTGCATAGGAGTTTTGGCAACTTTGGGAGGTTCTAAGTCTATACTGAATCGCCTTCACTTTCTCCATAGCTTAGAGAACCAAGTCGGGACCTTACAACCTATTCTCACCAATCTCAACCACCCAATAGGAGACTTAAACCTCCTACCATAAAGAGCCTCAAAAGAGGCCATCCCAATACTAGAGTGATAGCCATTATTATAGACAAACTCTATGAGGGGCAAATAATCAGCCCAACTACTACCAAAGTCAAGCACACAAGACCTTAGCATATCCTCCAAAGTCTGAATGATCCAATCCGCTTGTCCATCTGCTTTGGGGTGCAATGTGATACTAAGTCTTACCTTAGTTCCTAAACCTCTCTAAAACGAATACCAAAAATGAGATGAGAACTGCGTACCTCAATCAGAATTAATGGAAATCGAATCACCATGCAACCCAACTATCTCTTTGATGAACAACTTGTCATAAACCTAAGATTTTTCCTCACCAGCATGAAGTGAGCAGACTTAGTCATCCTATCCACGATGAACCAAATCGAATAAAATTATCCATGAGTCCGTTGAAGACCCATAAAAAATCCATACTAATCACCTCCCTCTTCCACACAGGCAACTCAATTTCTTGAAATAAACCACCAGGCCTCAAGTGCTCCACTTTCACTTGATGACAAACCCATCCACTTAATGACAAAATTAGCCACATCCTGATTTATTTTATTCCACCAATAAATCTCCTTCAATTTATTGTACATCTCTATCAAATCAGGATGAATAGTATATCTCAACTCATGAGCTTCAGCCATGATTCTTCCTTGTAGCCCATCAACATTGGGAACACACAATCTCCTTGGTACCTTAAGATACCATCACCATCAATATAAAAAGCCATCACTTTCTGATGGCCCACTTCACATGTAATCTGTATCAAAATAGAATCCATAACCTGCTTCTCCTTTACCTCAGCACCTAGAGATGACTTCACCACCTCTTACACCATCACACTACCATTCTCAAAGTCTAGGAGACAAATTCCAAGATTAGCCAAAAAATAAATATCTTTCACCAATTCTCGCTTATCCCTATCCATGTGAGATAAGTGATGTCATATAAAAATATAGCACTTTCGATGCTTAAAACAAGGAAAATTTGCAAGTTTTTTAGGTTGTTTTGTCAGATATGATGTGTTTTAGGTATGTTTTGGATGTTAAGATTTTGAAAAGGATGAAAAAGTTGATTTTGGCTACTTATGGGAGCAATTATAGATTTTCAGGATACTTTTTGAATTATTCGTGACTATAGCATGTGCAAAAATTGAAGAAGAGCTGAAAAATAACTTCCAACACATTCCAAGTCAACATGCGAACCATATGTAGCATATGTGGACTGCATGTGGGCAAAGCATGTGATAGAAGTCCAAAATCTTGAGAGACAAACGCATAGGAAATTTTGGTTCGGGCACATGCGGTTACAACATGCACCCACCCTATAGGCCACATGTACCACATACGCTCACTCTGCATGGCGCATGTAGTGACCACAATTAGCCACCGAGCCTTTTTATCCTATTTTATTTGGGCTTTGGTTTTAGGGTTTCTCACGTACTATAAACACTCCTTATGTGTTTTTAGTAGAAGTTGTGCACTCTTGATACTTACAAACATATTTTGATTTAGAGATTTGATTTTAATCTTAGAATCCTCCTGTATTGACTTTAATTGAACAATTCAATTAAGGTTTTAGGTTTTTACTTCTTATTATTGTGATTTCATCTTATTCTTTCAATCATGAATGTAGTTGATTACTTCACAGCCAAAATTTGGGAGTCGTACTTGTTTGATATTGCTACTAAAAAAACCCCATATACTTTTCTAGTTTTTCCTATTGATTACAATAGTTGAGAGCCACAATTCCACATATTACCTTGGGATTCAACCCAAAGTTTTATTGGGTTACTATATTTGGTAGTGATCATATCGTATTCTGAGAGGAGGTGTAGCTTGGACGTCACTAATAAGCTTCCCATAGATAACCTGCTAAGAGCATCAACAACCACTTTAGCTTTACCTGGATGATAATGAAGACTCATATCGTAATCCTTGAGAAACTCAAGACACCTTATTTGCTTGAGATTCAACTCCTTCTGGGTGAATAGATATTGTAAACTCTTATGGTCTGAGAAGATTTCAACATAAACCCCATACAAGTAATATCGCCAAATCTTCTAAGTAAAGACCACAACTAATAACTCCAAATCATGCGTCAGATAGTTGTTTTCATGAACCTTCAACTTCCTAGAAGCATATCCAACCACCTTTGCTATGCTGCATCAATACACAACCCATTCCAACTCAGGACGTATCACAATAAATAACAAAACCATCGGTACCCTCGGGCAGGGTCAAAATCGGTGCTGAAGTTAACTTATATTTCAACTTCTCAAAACTACCATGACAATTATTTGGCCATATAAACTTCACTTTATTTTAAGTTGGATTAGTTAATGAGGCAACAATAGAAGAGAAAATTTCCACAAACCTTCTATAATAATTGTCTAAACCCAAGAAACATTGAAAATCGGTTATAGTCATAGGTCTAGGCCACTTCTTAACCACCACAACTTTTTGTAGATGCACCATGATCCCTTAATTGGAAAAAACATAACCTATATAGGCCACAACACTCAACAAGAACTGGCATTTAGAGAAGTTCACATACAACTGCTAGTATTTTAAGGTTTGCAACACAAGGAAGAAGTGATCGGCATGATCCTCCTTACTCTTAGAATGCACCAAAATATTATTAATAAATAAAATTATGAATAATTCTATAAACTGGAAGAATACCAGATTCATAAGTTCCATGAATATCATCAGGGAATTAGCAAACCAAAGGACATCCCCCAAAAATTAAAATTTCCATATCGAGTACTAAAAACCAATCTTAGGGATATTCACTTCCCTAATCTTCAACTGGTGGCAACCTGATTGAAGATCAGTCTTGGAAAAATACTTAGATACCTAAAGCTGGTCAAGCAAATCATTAATCCTAGTAAGAGGGTACTTATTCTTTACAGTCACCTTATTCAACTGGCAGTAATCTATACATATTCGAAGGAACCCATCTTTCTTATTCTTGAAGAGAATTGGAGCACCTCAGGGAGAAACAGTAGGATGGATGAAACACTTATCTAGAAGATCTATCAACTTCTCTTTAAGTTCTTTAAACTCAGTTGGATCTATTTTGTTAGGGGGGATGGAGATAGGATAAGTGTTCGATAGAAGATCAAACCCAAAATTAATTTCTTTATTAGGAGAAGCACTAGGAAAATCATCAGGACATGCCTCAATAAACTCATAGACTATAGGGATATATCTCAAAGAATGACCTTCAGATATAGAATCCTTAACATGAAATAAATGGTAGATACACCCCTTGGTAACTAATTTTATGGCTCTAAGATAAGAAATTAACCTTTCTTTAGGCACTAGAGAACTACCTTCCTACTCAATCACCAAATCATTTGGGAATTAGAAACTGAACCATTGGGTTTGATAATCGAGAGACACAGGCATGATTGCATCCATCCTAAAGATCACATCAAAATTTAACATGTCCAACTCTATTAGATCCACTAACGTCCCTCTACCACACATAGATTCCACACAACCCCTATGGAATCTTATGGAAATAATAAAGTCATCCACCAAGGTGGACAAAGATAAGGGAACAGGAATACACTCAGGTTCAAAACCAAAATAAATATACATATAAGGGGTCACATAAGATAGAGTAGACCCAGGATCAAGAAAACAATATATATCACGAGAGAAGAGTTTTAACGAACCGATCACAACATTAGGAGATGCCTTAGATTCTTGGTGTGTGGCAAGAGCATAATGGCGATTCCAACTACTTCCAAAACTAAAAGTGGCACCCTTTGGTTCAGGGGCTGAAAAAGTGGAACAGGAACTGTATTTTCTCCAGAAGCAACCCTAGAAGGACAATTCCACTGCATGTGACCAATATGACCATAACTAAAACACTGATTTCTTCCCTAGTCATAAAACCCATGATAACCTGACCATAAAAATAATAAAGGGGATAGGATAGAGTTGGCTAGGACCTACATGCCTGAGATTGGGCACGTTGTATCTTAAACCCACTATTATTTTGAAAGCGGAAATAACTAGATGGCTTAGGGTATGCCCCATTAGCCATAGAATTGGAGCCCTAATTGCCCCACTTTTTCTTAGACCATTTCCCACCATTTCTGCTGCTTTATTGCTAACCTCTACCCTAGTCTGAATGCCAAAACATTTTGTTCTATCTTTTAATCCTCTCTGCTTGCTTTTTGTTTCCTCTTCTACTTATTGCATATACACCATAAGCCTAGAGTTATCCATATCCTTATTTAGCAAGGCTATTTTGCTCTCTAAAATTAAATCATGTGATAATCTAGAATCAAAATTCCTCATTATAGACCTCATGCTATATACTAACTCAGGAGTATAACTTGATAGCTGATGAGGCTTCAAGGCATACTCCTTTACTGTTATCCTACCTTGTTTTAAATTCACAAATTACTTAGCCTTCAACTCCCTCAACTCCTAAGGAAAGAATCAATAAAGAAAAGTGCTAGAGAAGTCATCCCACAAAGCATACTCAACATACTTACCCCTAGATTGGTCCTACACCTCATACCACAGATATGCCATATCCTTTAACGGATAAGAAGCAAAGTCGACACCTTTCACATCAGTATGAAGAATCATATAAAATGTCTTATCAATCTCATCAATGAAATTTTGAGTATCTCCTCAACCTTTGAACTAGTAAAAATTAGAGGACTCAACCTCATAAATTGTCCAACTCTAGTGACCTTAAAAGATGGAGCAAAGAAAGCAACATGCTCGGTCTGAGAGGCCACCAATTGGGTAAGCAAATGGATTGACTGGCAAAACTTAACATTTAACACATCAGCTTGAGGTATTCAAAGAGAGATAGGGGGAACTGGTGTAACTCCACGTGAGGTAGTATAATCAGGAGCTGGAGCTCTAGACTAGGTCTGAACTCTATAAGTAGTATGAGATCCATCAATATTATCATTAGATGGGACAAAAGAGTTTCCATGAGAAATAAATCTTTTGGAAAGAATGATGTAAGAAGTGAACAAATGGGAATTAAAGAAGATTTAAAGACCTTAACTCTACAACTTAATAGTAGATCACAAGAAAGAAAAACATTACTAAAGGCCTCATAGTCTCTCCCCCTTATAAATATGGCAAGCTACACACCCAAAGAAGAAACTCTAATTGACACAACTTTATGTATACCCAATGACACCAAACCTGGATTTGATACCAACTTTGGCATGACTATAACAAGGGACTGGTCATGATGTGTATCTCAAGTCCACCGAGGACTGGAGAAAATCCACGCTGCTTAGTCAAACCAAACAATGCCTAAAAGAGGATGAATTCCAAACATATAACAATATAAGATATAAAATCTCAAAGGAATCTATATATCCACTGAGCCTCTCTAAAATCAAAACTAATCTAAGTTGGAAAATGCCCTCGACTATAACAATGACAATGATGATGAAAATATTAATAAAAAGTCTTCAATTCTAATCTATGGAGGGAAATCGATAAAATAACCAAGTCTTCCAAAGTATGGAAGCTTACCACTTCACCATAATTAACCAACAAACTGTGATTATCTATCTAACACTCTATAAGAAAGGTAGAAGTGTCTTTGGTGCCTCCATCATATGGGGATACAACATCTGAAAATGGTTATTGGGTTGAGCACTAGTATGTAACTCAGGGTTAGGGGACAAAATAATGCCAAGTCAAACCCAATTCAAAACCATGTGAACATTATTTTATACATATATAAATAATATCTGGGATAGGGAACAAAGTTTATCATGTACTTTAAAACCATTAACTAGACTGTGTAGCATAACCATCATAACAAGACACCCATAGGCTATATGGGTTCAACTTTCCACTAGCTAAAAGGGCCTAGTGCATATGGTTTCACGAACTAGAGAATAATCACATAAACATATGCACTGTAGGGAAGTTGAACCTCCCAGCATATACCAAGAGTGAGTTAAGCCCTCCATCAATAACACGAGTGACTCTAACTTCTAAATCTTATAATAAGTGGGACTCAAACCTCTCAGTTATTTAGACCCCAGTATCAGTAATTACGGTTTCCAGTATTAGTCCCTTGGGATCTCTACTTTTAAGGCATGGCTATACAACCACCATTAAATCCTAATTAAAACTCTTCTCATATATTCCTATTTATTGAACAAAGAATTTACCGTTAAGGCTCACCATGGGTATCATCATACCCTTATACTTGCAAGCTTTTATCTTTTATTACTTGTACTTGGTGTTCTTGTCTATGATGTCCTTCTGTGCTCTACTTACATGTAGTATAAATGCATACTTGTATTTTTTTGGTGCTTTATTGTATTATATATGTATATTATAGAAATTTTAGTACTAGAGGCGTGGGCTACTATTGTGGGATATTTTCTGATTGCAGGTGATGTGCCTTTAGAATGTATTTTGTATTTTTTTATTTTTTACTTTGCTTGGTCGGCCTATGATACCTATTGAGTACAAGTGGACCGTACTCATCACTACTGTGCCCTTTCAATGTATATTTTGGTGCAAGTTGATTTGGGTGCCTTTAGAGTTATTTAAGGTAACGGCTGGACTTTCATACATCTAGGGTCCACTTCTATATTTTTGTATTAGTTTAAGTCTTTACAAGTATTAAGTGACAAATATTATTCCTGTTGGATATTCTTATGTATTTGACTCATTGATTGAATTAGTAGTTCATAAACTATTGACACTAGGTTTTGGAAGTTGGTTTAATATCTTTGGTTGTATGTTTTTTCTTCCATTTAATAATATATGGTTCAGATTCATTCTAGAAGCCTTGACTTGGGGTTATTTTTGTCTTTTTTCTGAAATACCTTAGGTTTTGACCCTTAGAAAATTCTTGTGTTTTTATTCACTGGAAAATATATGGTTAGAGCATACTAGTCGTATGCTTGGATACTATTTAGGGTCTTCTAAATTATAAGATTATTAGTGAGTTTCAATAGGTTTCTGTCCAAGATACAACTAGGTACCTTACTAGAAGTATGTTTACATATGAGTCATATGAGGTTGGGTCGTATGATTCTCTACACTTGGCCTAGGGGATTATTCTTGGGGGTATGGGTTTTAGGGTACTACTCGTATGTTAAGATACGAGTTAGTCCATTGTGTTTATTTTTTGGTCAGCATAAGGGTCCAAGGTGAGGTCTAGAGTATGAGATAGGGGTACCACTCATACCTAAGGGTACAATTTAAGGGGTATGGTTGTACCTTCCTATGAGTTAGTTTTTAGTTTTCAGCTTTTAAGCTGGGGTATTGTGAACATTTTTCATCCCAAAACCCTTAATTCCCTATATTATATATATCATGTTGTGCCCTCTCATAACACTTATTTGAAGATCAAAATACTCCAAAACACTCTTTAAACTCTTTCTTAAAGATTGGGGCTAGGGTTCTTTAAATTTGGTTGTGTTGAGGCTTAATAGTCAAGTTTCTTTAGGGAATCCTCTTGAACAAGGCATGTGGATCTTACCTCATTGTTAGTTCATAAATATCATGTGTTTTAAAGTGTGATTATTATTCTTAAATGGTGGTTTTAAAAACCAAAATTGAGGTTTTTTTTTGCATATTGTTGAGTATTGTTTACTTTTTGTTTAAATTATGTTTATACCTATTTTTCTTGATGGTTTGCACATATCGGTGCCTGGTAATTGTGGTTCAACAAATGTGTCATGGGTAACCCTAAACTTAATGGTTTTTACCTTGATTTTGTCTTGATAATAACATTCCCTCAAAGTGTTTGTGAAAATATATAAGAGAATGAAGTAGTCATATGACAATGGTGTTTTGAACTAAGGCATTGGCCTTATGAATATCAAAGGTGGTAAATGATTTTGTGAAGGCCTTGTTGGCCATGTAATGATCTAAATTATAACCTTGGTGGTTTAAACAATTAAAAATAGGTTTGAGTCCCCAAATATTAACTTGATTTATGTATTAGTTAGACAATGGGTTTGAGTCCCTAAATATTAAATTGAACAAGTGTATATGTTATACGATGGGTTCGAGTTTCAAAGTCAAATGAATGATTGGTCGATTTATAATGGTAATGGAATGTGGTATAATTTATAGTAGTGCTAGTATGGCGATACCAACAAAATACCTTCGGCAAGTAATTGGCTTAATATTTATGTATATAAAATGATGGTTTTAAATTTAGCTTAATAGCAGGATGTGTAGTCAGGTCATAAAAGTAGAGTCGAAAGGACTAACACTAGAAACCATGCTAGCCGGTACGGGGATCTTATGACTTGGTGGTTTGAGTCCCCCAAATAAATATATAAATGGGAGGTTCGATTCCCTCATAATACATTTAATGGTGCTTAAGTCACCTTGATTATGCTGGGAGGTTTGAGTCCCCAGTATAGGTATATATGGATTTGGATATTCTCTGTTTTGTGCAACTAAATGCACTGGGGGCCCTTCCAACTACGGGAGTCGGGCCCATATAGCCCGTGGGTGCCTTGGTCTATTATGACCATATTTAATGGTTTCAAAGTTTATGCTAATCTAGTTCCCTATCTCGACATGGTATATATATTGCATTGATTATATGTATTGGTTGATTGGTTTTGAACTATTGGCACTATTTTATCCTTATCCTTGAGTTACATACTAGTGCTCCAACCTTTAACTATCTTAGATGCTTTATCCCCATGCGATATTGGTGTTGGTCATACTACACCTCCTACTCAGTGATTGGACTCAGGATCAACTTATGTTAACTTAAAGCGATGATCTTCCATACTTTGAAAGGCTCTATTACTTATTTTAGTTCTTATACTTTTAATTGATTTAGTCTTGGACATCAATTTTGGCTATGGTCAGGGGTATGTACTGACCAGATATTATTTTACTTTAGGATAGAGGCTTTGTAGAACTACTATAGGTTGGTATGGGTGGTGTCAGCATTGGTGTTAGCCTTGGAATTGGTATTGGTATTATGCCTAATATCATTTAGCTGTATTTATGATTGTTCCATCCTATTATTTTATGGACATAGATTTGGTTATTGTTTTGGTTTTGGCTATGATTGTTGGTTGGTTTTGGATGGTTAGACTTGTTTGGGTTAGCCATGGTCATAGATCTATCCCAAAGTCTTTGAGTTGCTAATTATTTTATCTTGTTATATGTGATCCATCTGACTTAGGTAATATGCTTGGTTGGTTGGTTTGGGAAATGAGGTGGTCTCCAATCCTTGTTGGGCCTGAAATACTTATTATAACAAGGCCCTAGTTTGAGTCTTGTCATTTTCCCTCTTTGTATCTATTTGTGTGATAGGCTTACTTTTCAAGGTTTGCCCTGACAAGTGTCATCATTACCCTTATACTTGGTTTGTAACAAATTGGTATTAGAGCAACTAGGTTTATTGGTCATAACAATTTAAGGATAGGATGTCTAATAGAGTCTCACAGATTGGTACGTAGATGTTTGTATCTATCTTCAAGAGGCTATAGGATGTCTTTAGGAAATTTTCCTTATTTTATTTTGTATCATGCAAATTTTCTTCATACCTTGTGTTCTATGTGATGTTTCTCTCTTTTTACACTAATGGTGTAGACTAGGTCTCGCGAGATCAGAGATACAAAGCTCACTTTTTGAAAGAGAGCCAGTTGAGAGGGAAAGACTTGCATTGTGGATGGGATTGAGAGAGTGGATGGGTATATAGATCAGTCATATCAAGGAGTAGTTCTTGTAGACGTTCCCCTGAGTCTCGTGTTGAGCATGTTGGAGGTATGGGTCCTACTTTAATTCTAATGAGTTCTTCTACCCCATTCTTGGAGGGGTCGGCGGTACATTTTCAAACCCATTTATAAGGTTCTTCTATAGTTATGTCGGGTGTTCCTCTTAGTTCTAATGTGGATCCTTTAGATGCACCTACTTCTATTTTGGTTACTTATCAGACCCCAAGGACTATTCCTATTTTACCATCGACATCTGACTATAGTGTTTTGAGGTTAGAAGTTTATCCTTTCTCTTTGTTACCTTCTCAGATAGGAACTTAAATTGCCAGATTCACCATGCCTCTTCTTGTTATGAGTATAGTGTTTTCTTCTAAGGATCAAGAAAGGTTTGAAAGATTTACTCTTTTGATTTCTTCTAGATTTAGTGATGCTATGGATGAGGATGCCTATGAGTTCCTGATTGAATATCGAGAGAAGTAGTATAATCTAGGTTCAGTTTAGTCACATAGGGTTACTTATACTCTTATAAGTTGAGGGATGCTGCTAGAGATTGGTAAAGATCGTTTGTTGGTTGTAGACCGCTTAATTCTCTCGAGATGACTTGTGATCAGTTTGCTGATTTCTTTATAGAGAGGTTCATTCCTTACATTCTGAGCAATTGGATGAGAGGTGAATTTGATTGCCTGGTGCACGACTTCCTGAATGTTACAGAGTATAATGCATGCATTCATGGCTTGTCTTGATATTCTTATTCTAGAATTTGTACCAAGTCTAATAAGATTCAAAAGTTTATGAAAGGATTGGATGTTTTTCTTCAATTAGCCATATCTCAGATAGTTGTATTTGGAGCATCTTTTTGGAGTATAGTGATTATGCTAAGATGACTGAGGGTATTCTTATAGCATCTTAGGGAGACACCAAGAAGGTGCACTATTTTGGTGAGTTCAGAGGTCTCACCTCTTGAGGCAGAGATTTTTGAGGTTCCTATGGGTATCATGGCAGGCTGGTATAGGTAGCCTTGTAGAGTTTGCAGTGGGTCTTCTATTCTAATAGTTTAGGGTGGCCGTCCGATCCCAGTGGTACCTTCTCCTGTTGAGTTGAGTCATAGAGATTTCTATGTGAGGGATGAGACTATCTATTTGGCACCAGAGTAGTCCCACTATGTAATTAGAGCTACTCATATTACAACTATGAGAGGTAGAGGCTACAACAGAGGTGTGAGAGGTAGATGTAGTGGTGGTTTTGGGGCCAGTCATCTAGTTTGTGGTCATGTACAGTGCTATTCTATACCGTTTAGACCAGAGGCAAAAGCTTCTTAAGCTGTTATCACAAATATCTACCCTATTTTTTCAAATTTGCATATGTGTTATTTAATCAGGGATCAACTTTCTCCTATGTGTCTTCATATTTTTCTTTGGGTTTTGATTCAGTTAGTGAGCCTCTTGCCACTCCTATTAGTGTATCTACCCTAGTAGGAGGTTCTTTAGTGATGAATTGGGTGTATCGGTTTTGTATTATGACATTTTTTTGGCATGAGACTTATGTAGACTTATTTGCATTAAATATGGTTGATTTCAACATTATCTTGGGTATGGATTTGTTTTTTTGTATTGTCTGTGATTTCATGGATGTGTTCTCTATGAATTTTCCTGGTATGCCTCCAGATCGTGATATTGATTTTGTGATGGATGTGGAGCCGAACACCAAGCCTATTTTTATTCCTCCTTATAGGATAGCCCCAATAGTGTTGACACAATTGAAAGAACAGTTGTAGGAGTTATTGGATAAGGGATTTATCTGGCCTAGTGTATCGCCTTGGGGTACGCCTATTTTTTTTTGTAAAGAAGAAGTATAAATATGCGGATGTGTATTGATTATCAAAGTTGAACAATGTGATGATTAAGCATAGGTATCTTTTTTCTCGGATTGATGATTTGTTTGACCAACTTTAGGGTGTTATGGTGTTTTTTTGAGAAGGAACATTGTTCCAGGTATCCATCCATCCAAGAGTGACTAAGATGTATCATGACTCAAGACAGCATTACTGGTGCGGTGGTATATAGAAGGATATAGTGGATTTTGTAGCTCATTGCCTATGTTGCCAGTAGGTGAAGGCCATTATTTGAGACTTGGTGGGAAGGATCACTATGGACTTCATGACCGGGTTACGTCGCACTTCCCATGGATCAGATTGTGTTTGGTTCATTATGGATTAATTGGCCAATTCTACATATTTTATTTTTGTACAGATCTTTTTTAGTGCTGAGAGGCTGGCTCGTATCTACATTTCAGAGATTGTGAGACTGCATGGTGTGCCAGTGTCTATCCATTCACATCAGGGTTCTCTGTTCACTTTACACTTTTAGAAGAATCTTCTGGATGAGTTGGGTACTCAGGTTGACCTTAGCATAATATTTCACCCCCAGACAGATAGTCAGTCAGAGTGGACTATCCAGGTTTTGGAGAATATGATCCACACTTGTGTGATGGATTTTGGTGGTTTGTAGGAGTAGCATTTAGCCTTTGCAGATTTTCCATATAATAATAGCTACTATTCCAGTATCAATATGGCTTCTTTTGAGACTTTGTATGGTATGTTTATTCACTCTATAGTTGGTTGGTTTGAGGTTTTTCTAAGGTTAGAGATCGAGGCATAGACTTTCTTTGTGAGAGTTCAGATAGAGTTCAAATAATTTAGGATAGACTTCGAGTGGCTTAGAGTAGGCAAAAGTGCTATGCTGATCGTAGACTTCATTCCATGAGATTTGGTTTTGGTGATCGTGTTTTCTTTTGAGGCTCGCCCATAAAGGGTGTGATGAGGTTTTGGAAGAGGGGTGAGCCTAGCCCCAGGTATATTGGCCTATTTGGGATTCTTTGGGTTGTTGTTGATGTGGCTTATGAGTTTGTTTTGCCCCTAATTTTGTCATTCGTTCTTTCAGTTTTTCACGTTTCCATGCTTCGCTGTTATATTCCATATGAATCTTATGTCATTCATTAGGAGTCAATTCAGTTAGATGAGAGGTTTTCTTTTGTTAAGAAGCCAATCTCCATATTGGCTAGGGATGTTAGACAGTTGCACTCTAGAATTATTCTTGTGGTTAAGGTGTAGTGGAGGCATCGATCTGATGAGGCTACTTAGAAGGTCGAGTCTGATATGCATAGTTTTTATCCTCAACTCTTTGTTGATTCAGGTATTTCTCTTGCCTTTATTTTAAGGACAAACTAGATTTTTAATGGTGGATGATGTAGCGACTTGAATTCTGATAAAATATATATTTTTGTGAGATTTGACTATTTTAACCCTCTTCGTGGTTTTGTTGTGGTATTTCTGAAATGTGGGGATAATTGACATAGTTCCTGATGCATTTTTGTGCTATTTATGTTATTTTATGTTTTTTGGTGACTTTGAGAGACTTATAGTTGATTTCTGTTTATATCTTTTGTTTCGTGCAATGGATGGAAAAACGGATTATGCCAAGAGAATTGAAAAGTCCATTTTTGGATGGTAACATGGTTGGTGTGGTTTTATGGCTTTTAAATCTTATGTTAACCTTCGATTTGAAAAGTTGGGATTTTAGATTTTGGGAGTCAATTTTGTGAAAATGAAATTTGTACAAAAATCTGATATTGCCACTGAGTCTGGAGCATCAAATTTAATAGGGTAACATAGTTTGGTTGCATTTACGAGATTCAATGCATTCCAAGGGGCTCGCAGAGACTTGTAAATACACCAAGTCCCCAGCTGGTGCACTACTCAGTCAGTGCACCCACGATCGCGACTGGGCCGTAGAGCAAGTGTCGCGATTGCGACAACCCTTTTGTGATTGTGATAAGCCAGTCAAGGTTCTGTAATCGTGATCCAAGGTCCGTAATTGTGAGGCCTCTGTATATAAATACCTGTTTTTGCCATTTTCACCTTTTTGAGACTTGCAACTTAGGGTTTCGTGGTTTTGAACAACTTTCTCCCTTTCTAAGCTTGGGTATACTCCATTACACCTATTTCAACTAATTTCTTCCACCTTTAATGTTAATTTTGTTTTAAACATGGATTAAAGTATGAAATTTGAGGATTTTGGCACGTAAGGTCTAAAAATGGAATTTCACTTATTTAAACCCTAAAAAGTCATTCCTTTTTCACTTGAATGAGTTTTAATCCTACAATCATCAATTTCCCCTCTATTTCATCTTCAAAACAACTTTGATTCTTAATTTTTAAATGGATTTTAAAGATTTTACCCAGTAAAGTTTAAAAATACTTTTTCTTTGATTTGGTCCTTACTTTAAATTCATTTTCACTTGGGTTTTTAGCTGTAAACTCCTAAAACTATGGGGAACATATTATTGAAACAAAATTATAATTTTGCTTTTTTTAGAAAACCCATTTCGAAGGTCCGTTTTGACCTGATTTGAAACTAGGCAATATGAGTATCGTTGTCTTTCTTTTGATGCATAGATTATATTTTTTTGATGGTTTAGTTGATTTTGGGTTCATTTGTCAGTAGTGAGATTATGGATTGAAGGTTTTTGTTGTGATTTCCAGTCTTCAAGTTAGGTTATGGCTTAACTTCTTTCAGACTAGGCTAGGTAGTTAATATTTATACAAAATGCATGTTAAGGGTGTAGAAACTAATCTTGTAAATTGGCTATATTATTGTGTTTTGCCATGTAGGAGCCTATATGTAATGTTATATGGTGGTTTTTGAAACATTATGTGCTACGTATTACCGTGTGGGGTCTAATGTTATATTGATAGCCTTGTATACATGATGCTAGTTGTATCTTATTTGATGAAAATACATATTGTGGTACCAATTGTGTAACGCCCCAAATCTGGTACCCAAAATGCTACACGACGCTCATGACCTCGAAGGACCACAAGCTAACCCATGACTGATATTTGTACCTGTATACTGCATAAAATACTTTATAACGCGGAAACATGAACTAAAAGGCCATAAGGTTCAATACTGAACATGATCTGAATGATATAACATCTGTGTGGGGTTATAGAATACCCAAAACAAAACTTAACATACTGAAGTCTGAAACATGATAGTCTAGAAAGCCTCTAACTGACTGAACTGTTTGAGTAAGGAGTTGATGGGACATGTCCCCAACTAACTCCAACTAATAAACTGATTAATGAGATAATAGGGAAATAATCATATCCTCGAAAGATGAGGACTCACTACTAACTCTGTCTGCAGATATCTGGAATCTACTGTTACTCTGGAGCTTGTGTCTCTGAACTTATGGTATAAGACACCATAGCATAAATGCGTCAGTACTTTCAATATACTGGTATGCATGTGAGGTAGGCTGAATGTGTGGGGTTCATATGCATAAACAATAATAATAACTGACTAACTATCATAAGCATTAGAATACATGCATGAGAGATAACAACTAACACTAATACTGTGATAACATGATTACTAAATCTGAATATAACTGATAACATGAGTGACTATATCTAACAGTCCTGAATCTAATGGAACTATCTGAGTTCCGCACTGTATTTGAGTTGACTGTATCTGACAGTCCTGAAATTTGAAGAACTATTTGAGTTCTATTACTATGATTGATTGACTATATCTGACAGTCCTAATTCTGTAACATAAAACTCTGGGAAGTAGTTATCTAACCGACATGCCCCTGATACTTCATTATGGCTGAGTTGGGGTCCAATTTGTAACCCCAATTGGAGGGTGTCAATACCGTGCCACTGGTAAGGATAAGATGTGGGAGACCCTCATATGATATTGTCCCCTATACGAGAACGGTAGGGCTCTTATCTGACAGTGCTTATACACCTCATTAACCCTCATCGGACAGTGTTGATGTCTCAACCTATGCTGGCTACATAGTTCTAGAATGCATTGATGACGTCTAAGAATCACACCCTCATTTGATAGCGTGTGTTCCCATCCTTAGGTTCACTCAATGCTAATTCCTACTCCCATATGAATAGACTCTAAACAAGATTTACTGAACTGAACATGGGCTGAGTTACTGAATTCCATTGACTGATGGAATACTACTAATATCTGACAACTGACTGAGTTCATGAGATCATGGAGATTTCCTGAGTCATAAGACTATTGGAAGTCTAAGGATCATAGCATGACTAAGAGTATCGTGAAAACATGATATGGATCTAGGCACGCAGCTAATGTTTCGGGTACGAGTACCCCCAGGACTCGATGGAAGAAAACTGACCAAGCATAACTTACTTGAACATATAACTAACATCATAATCATAATACATTTATAGAATCATTTCATCAAAACATGTGATAGGCATAACTTGTACATACATGGGGATTTCATGGTATCATGCTAGTTAGGCACTTTTCATTCATCTAGGCATTTAATCAAACATATTGTAGGCATGGTACATGTAAACATCATGGTTCAATTCTAATTTCATCATTCAAGGGTTTAGTCATAGGTTTGGATGAATCGATGTCTATAATAATTTAACCCACATAGAATTTATCACCCAATATAAAGTAGAATTCAATTTCTCATTATCCACATAAACAAGAGCAACCTAATCATGAAATTCATAAGAAAATCCATAAACTTGAATTTAGAAAAAGGGATTCTTGGGCTTCATGGATGAAAGGAGTCCATGAATGAACACTATGAATACCTTAGTTCATGATTTCATGAGGATTGACGGTGAAACCTTCTTGAATTTGAATCCCCGATAGAAATCCTAGCTTGTTCTTGAGAGAATCTTGAGAGAAACTAGTATATTTTAGGTGAAGAATAGCAAAAACACATGTTATTGGGTTTAAATAGGGGTAGGAAATTGACTCTTTTAACCCTTGGATGCGTCTTTTAAAATTGTAAAAAAATTTCCAAACTGGAACTTTAGCACGACGCGACGCTAGTGCAGTGTCATTGGATTTTGACTATTGGAAAATTGAGGGATGGCATGATGCGGGGCCATCACGTTGTCACTTTTTTTGTAACCTGGAACTTTGGCGCGATACGGGGGAAATCACGCCGAGACACTGGAAACTGGACATTCTGAATTTGGGCCTTGGCGCGATGTGCCATAATCACAGACCCCTACTGGAATTTTCCAAATGCCATTTCCTCTTGTGGCGCGGCACGCCACTGTCTAATATGATGTTGTTTTATGATAGGAACTTGAAATAGTCGTAAATTCTGACCCGATTATCCGATTTGGGCAAATCTTATATCAACGGAAAGCTTATTGAATTTCCCACATTACAAAAAGTTAAAATCTTTAAAAATATTCATGGAATAATCATAATTTAATTTAGAAGCTAATACTAGACATTTTTAGATGAAATTAGCTAGAAAAAAGTATGGGGTATTACAAATTATATGTTTTGATATGTTCATACTCTATTGGAATATGAATCATGTTAGATATAATGAATGGATAAAAATAATTAGTGGATATTTAGCTCATGCAATGGTATACTAGTTGATAGTGAAAATACTCATTATGGTTGGTCGTGGAAATACTCGTTGTGGTTGGTTGTGAGCATTACATCCTGATAATCATTCATGAAACAATGGTACCACTATAAAAATACTGAGAAATATTAGGAATACCTTTTCATGATAGAAAATGTGACATCTTATAAAACCCTTCCTTAGGGATATGCTGGAGAGGAGATATGGATATATGGATGTATATGGGTCGACAAATCACCCATGGGTCCTACATCAAGAAGCTTTATCTCCATAGTTAGATACATAGGCTGTGCGACAGTTGCAGAGGTTGTGCGATGACCTCTTGCATTATATCATCATAATCATGATCATCATCATTATTTTCATTGTATTTACTTTATTATGCTTGCAACATTATTGTATTTCTATCTTGACTTGTTACTTATACATTTGTTATGTCTTCCATTACTTGTACTTGGCATTCTTGTTTATGTTGTCCTTATATGCTCTACATATATATGGTATAAATGTATACTTATATTCCTTTATTGTGCTTTGTTGTATAAAATTTATGTATTATAGAATGGTTACTACAAGCTATGTAGGCTACCATTTTGGGACAATTTTTGATTGTAGGTGACAAGCCCTTAGTTTGTATTTTGTATGCTTTATTTTCTACTTGGCTCAGTCAACCAATGATACCTAATGATACAAGTGGAAAGTACTTATCCCTACTGTGTCCTTTCAATGTAGATTTTGGTGCGGCTGCATCTCACATGGATAGATTTTGGGCACCTTTAGAGCTATTTAAGGTAGTCATTAGAGTTTCATGCATTTGGGTCCACTTCTATCTTTCTGTATTAGGTTATGTATTTACTATTTAGAGAAAGATATTGTTCCTGTTAGATATTCTGATGTATTTGACTCATGGATTGTATTAGTAGTTCATTGTTTTGGGAGTTGGTTTAATATCTTTGATTGTATGTTTCTACTTTTGTATTTTATTATATGGTTCGGCTTTGTTCTAGAACCTTGCCTTGGGGTTATTTATTTCTTTCCCCTTTTGTATCAGTTTGTGTGATAGGATTACTTGTCAAGGTTTGCTGCGACAAGTGCCATCATAACCCTTGTAGACGGGTCTTGACAACTTGTTTGATTTTATTAGTGTTGTTTTTTTATAATTATGGCTTTGATTATTGTGCATCTATCATTATTGTGCAATGTACCAACAGCTATAAATCTTCACAGAGTTGGTGATATAATATTGGCAGATACTTGATGTCTTAGATTTGGTACACGGACAAGGACTTGTCCCTTATAGGTCATGGCTAGTGGACACATACATAAGACCTTTAACATGTATGTACAATGTACTGGTGAGTATGGCAATTTCTTAAGTGAATTGGGGATTATGTGCTTATTAATTATATTGGTTCTTTGAGTGAACAAGCTAACTTGTTATTATTATATATGGCTTCCTTGAGTAAATCAAGCTTACTTGTTATTATTATATAGGTTCTTCTTAATTGTATTGGTTCCTTAAGTGAACTTCACTTACTTGTAATTATTATATACTGGTTCCTTAAGTGAACTGGATTATGTGCTTAATTGCTAAAGGTGGTTTCTTATGTATACTGGTATGTATGTTATTACTACTTTGGTTGTTATTAAGGATCCTTGAATGGTCTGGGTTTCTTTAAAGTTATGACATGGCTTTATGTTATCTATTACTTTCATCATTTGTATATGGTTTATATGACAGTTATGTCATGTTTGGTGACTTGGCTTATTGATGGGCACCATGAGAGTTTCAGGTTAATGTTAATAAAAGAAGAGAGTGTAATCTATATAGTCTAATTACATAGATGTAATGGGACAAGTGTAAGTATATTATGGATGAGTTATGATTACTTGTCCTTATCTTACCTATATTTGTTTGAAGGTATGAGAAGGGTAGTAGTCTGTTAACTTGAGGTGATATCTAGGTTAGCCCTCACTAGATAGGTGTTCGTGTTTGTTTGCCATATTATGGTAACTGGTCTAGTGGTTGTTGTATTTCAAGATGGAAATACGAGTGTCACCATCTTGTTAATTTTGGTTGTAGATTTAATAAACTGAAGGATACTAGGGTGTTAAAGTATGATCGAACTTATGAAACAAGGCTTAGGTTACCTAAATGTCTTAGTTATAGATGGTTAAGGGTAAAGAAACCTCAAGGGACAAGATTGTAGGACTCATAGATAATTTTCGGAGGGAGTTGTCTTGACAAGTAATGGATACATGATATTTTAAGACTGTAACTACTCAATACATGTATGATCAGTTAATGAATGCTTCTGATTTAATGTGCCTCTAGTTGTATGTTTCTTTTAAAATATTTATGTGATTTAATTTGGGTTGATTGATGATATTTTCCATTATGTGTGGTTTTGCACTGATACTTACCATGTTATACCCTTTTTGTGGTTTAGTCAGGTGTTTCGGGCTTGTCAAAGTAAGGATCCCCATCAAATTATGTTATTGTTTCTCAAAAAAAGCTCTGTCTATTCTATTATTACGATCCCCCCATGGGTCCTACCCTAAAACACCAATGTTTGGAAGGTGTATACAAAACATCCTACCATCATCATATTACATTAACTCACTTGCATTTCATTGTATTTCCTTGGTATGGTTTGACACTATATTTGAGTATTTACTTTTGTATTAAATTACCATGATTGAACGTTGCTTGTGATATTGCATATTCTATGTTTATTTTACTACATTATATCACATTATACTACCTTTTGGTTGATTTAAAAGTTGGGATGTTTATGAGACATGGGGTATGGCTATGGATTGGTTAGTAAGACTTGTAGTGTCACACTATTGGTAGCATGATATACACATAATTATACACTTTTACCTATGGTATCTTAGATTATTAGTTGAACATGGTGACTAAGCCTGATATACTATGTTAGTGAGTCGCCCTTATAAATGACTTCTATTTTTACTTGTTGACCACAAAAATGACTAGTGTTGACTTACCTAAACTAGTTTACTGCCTTGTATACTAATGTTTTTATGACTATTGTATTAGGATGCCCTATTAGGATAAAGTAGTATATTTGCTGGATATAGGTTGTTAGGGTGACTTAGGTATTTAGGATAGTGGTTCTCTCCGTCACTTGGGATTAGGATCGATTATTGATAATGCGTTGAGTAGTACACATTTGTACTCACTCTTGCTTTTCAAAATCCATTATCTTTATATCTACACCCTATGCAAGTATTGGTTTGATTAGAAAATAGTAGATTATATTTCCTTAGAGTTGACATTAAGGAGATAGAGGTAGTGGCTAATGGACCTTAGAGCTTACCCAAATCACTCTGCATTTATGTTACGCTTTATCCATATTTAAGATACTTTATATTATTGGTATTATTTTGTACTAGAGGCATGAACTAGTGATAACCCAACCTGGAAATTTCTTGAATTATTATTTCATATTTTATATTATGTAATTCACTATATTTTTTTCTTTTACATCCGATTTACTTTTAGTATTAAATTTGGGTAGGGAAAAGCTTACGTTACTGGAGAGTTTGACAAATTACATAATGAACTCTATTTTTGGTCATAACAAATTGATATCAGAGCCCAATGTTCATTGGTGTCATTAGTACAAGCCGAGTCTAGTAGAGTCTTCCAGATCAGTTTGGAGATGTCCATTATCTATCTTGAAAAGGCTACATAAATTTATGAGGAATTCATTTCTTTATCCTGTGTAGTGCATTCATAGCTAGTTATTACTCAAAATCTCCTAGTTACTCTCTCATAGATAATGATCAAGCATCCTTTCTTTGTTAGATATTTAAAGCTTATGCCTTCAGTGTGCAGTAGGGGAAGAGGTCAAATTATGACATCCTGACCAGCTAGAGGTTAGTATTGGGATTTCCTTCTTAGGTTCTGGAGTTTCTCTTGATATTATCTCTATTGAAATATATAGGTTAAGGATAGGGGGGACACCGCCTATGATCTTATCCATACCTATGCTTGAGGAATGCTTGGTTTGAGTGTTGGGTTTCCTTTAGGAATGGTTCCTACTTTGATTTGACATGCTACTTTCGGGCTTCAGACTCTAGATTTGATTTTAAATTCTCCTAGTGTTGATGAGACATTGTTAGGGATTAATACATATCCAATGATGTTACCTTTTATGTCCATGGAAGGATAATAGCTTTGTATAGTTCATGAGGACAATTTCTCCTTGATTTGATGGAGATCCTAGGTTTGATGCTTGTATGTTCTTTCTTGATTTCCATGAGAGATTATACAAGTTGGGCTTGGTGGATTCTAATGTAGAATATTTCACAACCTTTCTATTCCTTAGACTATCCAGATAGTAGTGGAGGACTTTTGTAGAGATTAGGCGAGTTGGGTCACCTCCTCTTTCATGGGATCAATTTGCTCGAGAGTTTGTAGATGAGTTTGAGTGGATACACTAGAAAATTGCAGGTAAGAGTCCCTATAGACTTGATGATGATGTCGATGTGTATAGTAGAGGCTAAGATCATCGTGGTTATTCTTAGAGAAGGTTAAATTGTGGTAGACTTTTAGGTCCTATTCACTTGGCTCCTACCTCATTGGGTTGCTTCATATATGGAGATTTTTGGCACTATAGCAGAAATTTTAAATCACATTGATAGAGAGATGCCTCATCAGTTGCTCAGGGAGATAATAAACCTTAATATCATGTTCCATTGAATGGACTCGAGGAAGGAACTTCTAGTACAATAGTCATAGGTATGGTTTCAGCATATTTTTTATCTTTATTGATATTATTTGGCTGTGGTTCTACATTCTCCTATGTGTTCACTTATTTGGTAATGGATCTTGATGTTATTCCTGAATTTCTCACTATATCTATTCATATTGCCACCTGATATATGATTCTTTATTAGTGGATTGAGTGTGTAGAACATGTGTTGTGACTCATTTAGATTATATCACAGGGTTAGACTTGACTTCTTGTGATATTATGAATTTTATGGCTATATTGTGGGATGGTGGCGGATCGATGATAGGTATTGGTAAATTTATCTTATAAAAGGTAATTTAGATATTTACTTTTGGGTTGTGATATCTATTAGGATTGAGGAAGTAATTCAATTAGTGGGATGGCAAAGTGTGAATAAAGAATTATCAACAAGTGGTAGTACTAGTATGTGTGCATAAGTTAGTTTGTTTTACAGAATCACATTGGTATATCTATGATTTGTTAGAGCATTGATGACAAAATCGACTTCTGGGTTGAACATTGATACTAATCAGATTGGGCAAGAAGACCTTGTGATGGATCAAACTTATGATGCGACTAACTTGGAAAGATTATAAGTTGGATTTTGGTTAGATAGGGAAAGATTTTCAATCATTATTGCCTTGCGATTTTTGATTTCCTTAGTGATTAGCTTTGCTTGCGTGGAAAGACTTATGGGTGTTGAAACACTCCTCAATTATACTTGAAAGAATTCAACTTATAAAGATTCTTGCTTTTGATTTGAAAATTTTTTTATGGAACAATAACTTGTTTGTAGTATTTGTTACTTTGGAAGCCAAATAATTTAATAAAATATTTTACTCATGAGTTTTGATTTAGAGTATCTGTTACTATTCCATAGTTCTTGATTTAAAGAAAGCTTAATGGGAATTGAGTTAAGGAAAGAGCTAAGGATATTGTACATAAGGAATTTTGATATATTGAGGATTTAGCTATGGGTTAGAGTTAGAAGTTGAAATTTTGACAATGTGGTTCATCAGTGGCTTAAGCAGAGTCCAATGGTGATTATTCCCTAAGATTTGATTGGTGGTTCTGGTTTCCATTAGTGATATATAGCAATTTTGTATTTGTTCTATAGGTTTAAGTACTTTTGATATGAAGAGTTGCTTACGTGTGTGTCACCCAAAACTAACCTCCAAGGAAAATATTGAACAATTGCTTAACTTTGATGAAACTCATGAACAGTGCGGAAACGTAAATGGGGGAATATGGAAGTAATCACTACGTAGTAATCGTATCTTGAATGATTTGAGTTGTAATCAATATAAGATGAACACTAGGACTGTGTCCCCTTGGCTTCTCAACTCTATAATTTTCTCTTGTTCAACCTACCTGTTCTGCTGCTCTGTATGAAAAGTCGACAAGCTATGTATTATTAATATTCTTGTGAACGTGTTGATAAATCTCCCCCTTAACCTTGTGAGGGTGTCGCCTTATTTTTCCTTGTCTATAACTTCTGTTCAACTCTAACCTTTTGAGTCTCGAGTTGATTAGATTAGATAATGGAATAATAAGATGGAAGTAAATCTCAAATTGCTAACATAATCCACTTTTCCCAATCTCAAACGCCCTTGTGAGCATGTTATCAAATACAGGAAATCCTTAAGCTTCCGCAGTAGCTCTGAGGTCAATTATTATGAAGAAGATTATGATAGATGCAGATAATTTAGAATAGATGAATCTACCATTTCCCTTATGTTGTTAATCCATCAGGGCTTCCATCACCCTAGTCAGGGAAGTTAGCCGCTAATGTTCATGCTAGAATCCATGATAATCAATAAAGAAAACATGTAATTAATTGCACAAGAATGAGAAGAATAAAATCCAAAATCTTCAATTGGATAATAACCCAAAATCTCAAGAATAATGTAAAGTGTGTAATAGAATGTCAAAGAATATAACCTAATAAAAAATAAACCCTAGATTATTTATAGTATCTAAAAATACCCTAGAAATTTTATTAAAAATGGAATAGGAAAAGTAATGTCGACACATGGTATGACTCGCTCGTCCACTCGCAAGGTCTTCTTATGAGTCATACAGTGTCATTCGTATGTTCTCCTGTGTATGATCTTTCAGGCTTCAACTATCTATTTTTTTATGACTCATGCTCCCGAGTCGTACCTTGAACATACGACACATGGCCATCACTCGTTACCACATGGGACTTGCTATTTCCTTGCTCTGGACACTGGTCAGCTTACAGTTTGATTATCTATTCATACTCAGACTTCTGACTCACCTTCTTATAAGAATTCAACTATATATCTGACTTTAATTTCTAATCTCATGATGGTTTCTTGACACGACTCATATCCTCATCTTATGACTCAGACTATCTAGTTGTATCTTGATGTTTCGGCTTTTTATGGAATATTTTAGGCCTTTTCCTTAGGATAATTGTGTGTTTTCAAGCAACCATGGTTGTATATAACATGGTGTTTTAGTGCTTTCAGGATAAGGACTGATTTTGAAGGATAACTTGGACAATTTGAGCAAAACAAAGACAAATTGAGCAGCGACGACTCAGGCGACGAATCATCAACCTTGCGACGATCCGTCAATCTAAACCATCGATAAAAAGTAGTAGGCATAGACTCTGGACGTCCTGTGATGGTACAGACAATGGAAAGTCGGCCTTGTGATGAACCGTCAGTGTAAACCGTTGCCATAATACAGAAGGCATCATCACTGGAAGTCCTGCGACGGTCCAGGCGATGGACCATCGACTTCACTATGGTTCGTCGTACTACCCGTTTCCCAGAAGTAGAACATTGATTCACTGGACACCCAATGACGGTGCAGGCAATGGACCGTCGGACATGCGACGGACCATCGCTTGACCCATCGACCAAAACACGGAGAATCTGAGTTTGAATTTTAAAACTCCAGGTTTATAATCATATAAATACCAAGTATTAGGGTTTATTCTGTATGTTTTGTCTTCTATTTCATACTTTCTCCTCTATTGAGAGTTTTGTACTACTTTTCATTGGGATTTGAATCTAGAGATTGAGACTTGATTATTAGTTTTCATATTTTCCATCAAAGATTGAGAAGAACAATATTGTGACTTTTTTAATTACTCTTCTGAAGTTATTTATGAACATCAATATAACTTTGATTTCTAAATGGACATGAGTAGCTAAACTCCCATAACTAGGGTTATTGGGACCTTGATGTAGAGAACTATTTTGGGGTTGTGAATGGGTTTGTTTTCTAACATCTATCGAAATTGGATGAATCTTTCTTCATTTTAATGACATCTCTTGGTTGCAAACTTGAGAAGTGAGCCTATGAACTCCACTTTTCTGACAAGAAAGTGGATGTCGGGAAAATAAGTGATTCACATGAATTCCATAGGTTTACCCTTTGGGTTAACGGGTTGATGTCTTAACAGGATCAACCCTCGTGAGAGTGTTATGTAATAATGCATGAAATCTTTAAGTTCGAGAGAAGTATAGGGTGAAATACTCATTAGGTTGAGAAACATGTGGGTAATCTTTAGAATTCAATAATTCTTGCAATTGGATACATAAGTTAGAATTCGAACACAAATTCGCAACCCTAATTGTTTGAATATCTTGGTGAGCATAACTCTAGTTAATTCATTCTCATTAGAATTACATCTACATTTACTCTCAGTAGTTGGACTTTTGTGTAAGACAAATGCAAATTCTAATAATAGTCATAATACTCAGTGAACACGGTATTCCTTGTGGGATCCGACACCCAACCCAGTTGTGTTCTATATTTGATAGTGACCGCTTACTCTCTCGTAAGAGAGTTGTAATTTACATGTATCATATCGGCTCTTTACTTAAATTTTCTCCTAGGCTTTTGTTTCTGTTATGCTTATGAGTCATCATACGATATGATGTGTTGACGACTAGTATGCTAACTCGTATCATCTGCAAACTTCCTTTTTTTCAGTTTCTTATCTTCCAATTTCTTTCTAAAACTTTTATTTACCTATTTTACATGCAACAAGAACAAAACCACCTTATATCTATTAAAATAACCCAGTACAAGCATAAATTCTTCGTTTTAAGCATTGAAAGTGTCATGTTTCCATGAAGCATCAACTCCCTCAACTTAGACTTTTGCATGTCCTCAGGCAAAACAAAAATTAAAAAATTCTCAACAAAACACCAATACTTAAACAAGAGGATCCTAAGATACCAACCAAAATGATTTTCAATTCAATTTCTCAAAATTTTTATTCCCCCTCTTAATTTTAGTTCTTCAAGAATCACATTGTGTACGTTGATTTGGCAGATAGAGAAACATAAATTAATCCAATGATGGAATTACATTAGTAACAAACAACCGGGCATAGCCAAAGTACATTAACCAAATAGTCTAGGAACCTAACAACATAACCCATGTGCACTCATAGTGAGAGAGATCCCATTCACTCAGTTAAAACCAATCAATTTTATTAGGGATATACAGAAGACGCTCTCACTCACAAAGAAGCACCAGCGATGTATATCGAATTAAGCTTGCCCATACGCTCTTTTCCTAGGTTTTCAGACAGTCGGGATAGGATCACTAAAGAAATTTATTCGTCATGTAACGTCTGTTAGGGGCTGGTATGGTATCTTTTTGGTATTTTTGATGACTATGCCCCCACTATGCTTTTCTCAAGGTCCACTTATTTTTCCATTTTTTCTTTATTTTATTTCCATCCTTATGTCTCCCTTTTTATTTTAACACATTCAGACTGGGCTAGGAACGGTTTTCTCACTTTTTTTTAATTTTATTTTTCTTTTCTTGCTATATTTATGTTTCTTTTGTTTTCTATTATTTTTTACCGCACCTGTCTATTTTAATTATTTTTTTTTCTAGATGTCTTTCTTCATACCCATTTTTTCTATGCACAATTATAATAGCCACCCTCAACTTAGGCAATTTGACTGAGTTGTGGTGCACAGTGTCCAAGGATGACCAGGGAAAATACAGGTTCATTCTTAGTGAAATGGGAAGGTGAAATTAGTGTATTAAACAAAAAATGTGTCAGTTAAGGTTCAAATATTTGGTTCAAAGGGATTTATATCATATTTGGTTGGACATTTAGACTCAAGTGGACTCAAAACAAGAATGGCCTATGATTTTTTATTACTCGACTATCCTGGACCCTAGGTAAGAGCAACTGGGTAAGTTCTAGATTCTGACACATCAAGAACTAAGTAGCGCTTTACACACACTCGCACAGGGTTATACTGCTAGGTACTACTTATTCAGTTATGCAATTGTTTGCCCTAGTTGTTCTATTCCTAATCCTAATGCCATTATCAGAATAAGAAATACTACCACAAATATAAATTCTCCTTCTATTTCAGCTATCCTATTGCAAAACTAAAATACAAAACATCAACAAAATCAAAAACCAAAAAAACATGCAGTTCTTAGATTTGCTTTAGATTGTGACCATGGGCTTTGAAACATGGAAAGTATAGCCCGTGGAGACCTTGGTACACCCCCACTCCCAACTTAAAGCCTATGAATAGTCCCCAGTGTATCTAAAAATATAATGCAAGGGATCAGGAATATACCTGGGCGCTCAAGGCGCCGAATCATGCAGTATCCTTATGTAGGCCCATAAGTTTGGTCCCACCATCGTCAGTCATATTCCCATCAACTGTTGGGACTGCCTACATAGTAGTGGCACCGGTTGTAACCGATGACCTCACTGGTAAAACAATTGGTGGGGGTATATCACTAACCCCCAGCAATTATCTGTTAACTTCCCAGGTCCTTATGACTTAAGTTTATGAGTTGTTTGGGTTTGATATGACTCACATAGGCAAGCCGTACCCAAACTAGAACCTACACTCAGTTGGACTTCTATGTTGTCAGTGGGTAAAACTCTTGTTATGACTTGTTATGTATAGGTATGAGTCATAAGGTGTCTCATATCCATTGCAACATAGAATTTCAACTTATGAGCTGATTTGAATACACAATCCCAAAACTACCCTTCCATTCCACAACATTTCAATCCCCATATTAGTACAAAAACACATAATTTCAATACACAATCTCAAGTTAACCCCCAACTTCTATTTTAAGCTTAACTACCAAGAACTAGGAATCCACATTTCAACACACAAGTAAATTAAACTTCAAAGTAAGTCTAAATTGTTACTCATTGTCAAGTTAAACTTGGAAAAAAAACATTGAGTTCAAAGAAAACTTACTTGAATGGTTGAGATGAGGTTTCTTGTAACTTTTGATTTTATGCCCCAATTTTTTACAAACTTAGTGTAATGTGAGAGATTCCAACAATTTGGTGTGTGTTTTGAAGTGCAATCGTACATTTAGATCTTGATGGTCAGCTAACAATGGAGATTTGAAGTGATTCAACTACCGGGTACCTGTATGGGGTTACTTATTTTGTTTTAAATAAAGTAAGCTGCACCAAGTTGACCTGCGACACTTGACCTAGTAAGCTGGGTTACTAGTTTTGTGTAAGACTTGTCCCCAGGCTTATGGGTCTTGTCCTCTATTCATAATGACCTGGAACTTTACCTGGGTTTTGAAGTTAATACAACTCAAGGTGATGACTCATACCCTTAGGGTATGATTCGTTATAAGAGTTGTAAAGATTCCAAAAACTTTTATTTTGATCTAAATTAACTCCCAGGTCCTTACGTCTCTTGGTCATGAGTTTTTAATTTAAGATACGACTCGGGAAGAGTCCATATGACCTAAAATTATGAATTTGTGGCTCTTTTCCAGCAATCTTTAGTCCTATACACTGAACAAACATATTATCCTGTAAATGCATAAGTACAAAAACATGGGTTGCCTCCCACTCAACGCTTGATTTAATATCGTAAAACAACGTGGCTAATTTGGATACTATATTTCTCCAATTAGCCTCATGAGTTGCCTACCATGAAGTTCTTGATTTAATGTTGTGACACAACGTAGTTTCCTTGGTTACTTAGACTTCACCAAGGTCCATCTCAAAAATCGCATTCACATCTATAGTGATACCCATATATTGCTTTACTCTTTGCCTATTCACCTTAAATGGGGCTTCACCATCCCACATCAATTCTAAAGTACCATATGAAAACACTCTTACCACAGTAAAGCAAGCATACCATCTAGATGTTAACTTAATAGGAAACAAGAGAAACCTTGAGTTGTAGAGCAATACCTGGTCGCCCTTTTTGAAAATACTTTTCTCAATCTTGCGATCATGACGCAATTTCATCTTTTCTTTGTAAACTACAGAACTTTTATAATCCCAGAGTTAGAATTCACCCAACTCAATAATCTTGTTCATCCTTGACTTTCTTGCATCATGCCACTCAAAATTCAGCTTCTTTAGAGCCCATAGTGCTTTATGTTCAAGTTTAATTGGCAAGTGACATGCCTTTCCATAAACCAGTTGATATGGAAAAGCACCAATGGTGGTCTTAAAATCTTTTTGGTAAGACTATAATGCATCGTTTAATTTGCATGACCAATCAGTCCTATTGGTATCACTGTCTTCACAAAGATGGATTTGATTTCTCTGTTGGACACCTCAACCTTTCCACTAGTTTGTGGATGCTAAGGTAAATCCACCTTATGTTTCACTCTATCTTTCTCAAGCAAACTTTTGAACAGACGATTACAAAAACGTGACCCACCATCACTAATGATAGCACGTGGCATATCGCATTGAGAAAAAATATTCTTTTTAAAAAATACAATGACACTACATGTTTTATTGTTGGGGAGCGCAAGTTCTTCCATCCATTTAGAAACTTAATCCATAGCCTATAAAATATATTTCATGTCAAATAAACTCACAAAAGGTCCCATAAAATCCACACCCCATAGATCAAACAATTCCAATACTAAAATTGGGGTCATAGGAAGTTCATGTCGTCTACAAATGTTACCTTGGTGTTGACATTGATCATAAGTTGATGCAAAATCACGTGCATATTTGTATATTATTGGCTAATAGTACCCACATTGAAAGATTTTATGGGTTGTATTGGTTTCTCTATGATGACCCTCAACTGGAGGAGAATGATAAGTCTCAAGTATACTCATCATCCCCACCTCAGGTATACATCTATGAATAATACCATCCATCCAAATTCTGAATAAATAAGGTTCATCCTAGAAAAATTTCCTTACCTCATACATTAAATTCTTTCTTTGCTGAATGGAAAGATCTTCTATGAATAGATCACCTGCTAAGTAGTTTGCATAGTCAGTAAACCATGGAATTAGATCTTGGGAAGCTGCCAATATTAGTTCATCTTCAAAACAGTCATCAACATTGATCCCATATTCGACTTCTGCATAGCTTCTTCCTAAAGTCTAGACAAATGATCTTCACCTTAATTCTCAGTGCTTTTTTGTCCTTTACCTCAAAACCAAACTCTTGCAACAAAAGGACTCATCTAATAAGTGTAGGCTTTGCATCTTTTTTATCCACCAATCACCTTAGTCCCAATCAAATAACATCTAAGCTTCTTAGAAGCAAAAACCATTGCTAACAACTTTTGTACTGTGATGGTGTAGTTCTTAGGAGTAGGGTTTAGTGCCATGCTTGCATATTAGATAGGATGAAGGATCTTTTCTTTTCATTGGCCTAGTACATTCCCTAAGGCCAATCCACTCGCGTCACACATAATCTCAAATGGCATGGACCAATATAGGGATACGATGATAGCAGCAGTCATCAACTTCTCTTCAGACATTCAAAAGCCTTCAAGAATGCTTCAGAAAACTCAAATTTGACCTCTTTCTCAAGAAGCCTACAAAGAGGGGTGGGAATCTTTAAGAAATCCTTGATGAATCTCCTATAAAACCTAGCATGTACCAAAATTCTAACAACACCCTTCGCAGAAATTGGTGGAGGTAATTTCTCGATCACTTCAATCTTAACTCCATCAACCTCTATACCCCTTTTTGAAATCTTGTGCCCAAGAACAATGACCTCTTTGACCATAAAATTGCATTTTTCCAAATTAATTACTAACTTTATTCCTCACACCTTAGAAGAGCATTTGCTAAGTGCACTAAGCAGTCATCAAAAGAATAACCAACTACTGAGAAATCATCCATAAAAACTTTAATGGTGTCTTCTACCATGTTAGAGAAGATTGACATCATACATCTCTGAAATATGGTTGTAGCATTACATAACTTGAATGGCATACATCTGAATGCAAAGGTCCCATAAGGACAAGAGAAGGTTGTATTCTGTTGGTCTTTAAGTACGATAGTGATCTGGTTGTAACCCGAATACCCATAAAAAAATAGTACCATCTTCTTCCCACAAGTCTATCTAATATTTTGTCCATGAAGGGCATAGGAAAATGGTCTTTCTAAGTCCATCCATTTAATTGTTTGTAATCCATGCATACTTTCCATCCTGTGACTGGCCTCATTGGAGCTAGATCATTTTTCTCATTAGGAAACAGTAATATAGCCTTTTTTGGAACACATTGTACCAGACTCACGCACTTGCTATTAGCAATGGGATACACTAAACCAATATCTAACCACTTAAATATCTTTTTCTTCACCACCTTATGTATAGAAATATTACGTCTGCACTAATGTTCTATACTTGAAATAAAATTTGGCTCAAATTTAACTTTATGAGTACAAAGATCAGGTGGTACACCCATAATACCTGCAATGGACTAACCAATGGCCCTCTTGAATTTCTGTTGCACTGATAACAAAGCTTCCACTTCTATTTCTATCAAACTAGATGTAATAATTGCTAGCAAAGTATTGTTGGCCCCTCAAAATTTATATCGCAAATAAGGCGAGAGGGCATTCAACTCTAAGATGGGTGGCTCCTAAATAGATGGGTGAATAGGTGGAGTGGCTCTATTTTTCAAGTACAAATGGAGCTTCTTTGGTGCATAAGTGTAAGAACAACTCCCATAGAGTGCACACAATATCTCATCATATTCATGAATACCATCTCTATCAAAGTTCATAATCACAATAGCTAAGGCTTTAACGCCTAACCTATTTTAATAGGAACTACATCAGAAGTATCTTTCCATGTAGTTACTGCATCACCATAATAAAATGAGTTTATCTCTTCATCAATCACATCAATCATAGATACCACTCTTAACTCATTAGGCTACTTCATGGATTTGGATACGTTCAATGTCACCTACTCATCATTGAGTCTCAACATCAAATATCCTATCTCTATATAAATCAATGTCCTTCCTATAGCCAAGAATGCTCTTTCCAAAATAATTAGGACTTGAAAGTCCACTTCATAGTCTAATATTAAAATATCGGCAGGAAAGATTAAAGTAGCCACCTTTACCAATACATATTACAGAATACCAAATGACTTTTCCACCATCCTATCGGACATTAGTTGTCTCATAGTAGATGGTTTGGGAGCTCCCTAAATAGTTCTACCATTGCTCTTGAACTGGTAGTTAGTGATCTATAGAAGATCTCCAGCAGATTTGATCTTGTAATTATATAGCATGCTCAACTTATTCTTAAATCTAAAATACACCTCATACATGGATTCCACAGGTAGTTATTTGAAATTGTAGATTTGATCTTTCAACTGTAGCATTCTTACAAGAGGGAAGAATCCATTTAGAAATTGTATACACAACTCTAGCCAAGTTGTGATTAAACCTCTCGAAAGTTCATCTAACCATAGTGATGCTTCTCCAGTAAGAAAAACAGGGAATAAGCTCAATCTCAAGGCTTCTTGGTCTACCCCTGGAATAGAATACGACATATAAATCTAAGTAAAATTAGTAATATGTATAATTTCATCATCAGTTGCTGATCCTAAAAATTCACCCTTTAAATTGAGCAATTAGATCATTACACTAGTAATGTCAAACTTATAGTTGCAGGGTAGAGCAGGAGGAGTGATAGCTCCTATATCACCAGGTTTAATATATCCCATGTCCTCATCTTCATCATATAGTTGAAGATGCTGATATGCAAGAATCATAGAATCTCTGCCTTCTTGAACTCTTCCTTGATGATTAGGCACTTGTCTTGGCCTGGCTAGAACTGCTTGCTGGGCTATCCTTGCCTCTTCAGCTAACCGTGCTTCCTCAACAACTTTGTCTTCATCAACTACTGCTACCAATAATTTTTTAGTCGGTCTATCAGCAATATTCTATGGATCATTAGGTGGGGAATGAGGCACATTCTGAGGGTCTCAACCCAAGCCAAAATAATATCATACAATTGTTATGCCATCCTTCTTGATGTTTGAAGGATTATTTTTGGTTCTGGATTAAAAGGGAGTAAGGGATTGCCATTACTCCCCATGTTTGACATATACCATGTATGCCAAATCAAAAATAAAAAATAAAAATTGCTCACTTCACTAAATTCAATCAAAAAATCACACCATCTTCCTTGGCAACGACGCCAAAATTTGATGTCGCACAAAACTAACCTCTACAGAAGTATGCTGCAGTCGATGCCAAATATAGTAACCCACCTAGGTTGGGCTCGAACCCTTAGGGAAAAAGTTGAACAGTTGTTTAACTTTGATAAAACTCATGAGCAGTACAAAAAAGTAAATGGGGGAATTTGGAAGTAATCAGCAAGTAGTAACCGAATATTGAATGCTTTGAGTTGTAATCAATAGAAAATGAACACTAGGACTATTTTCCCCTTGCTTCTCAACTCAATAAATTTCTCTTGTTCAACCCACCTATTGTGCTGCTCTGCATGTAAAGCTAACAAGCTTTGTATTATCAATAGTCTTATTAACGTGTTGATAAATCTCACCCTTTAACTTATGAGTCTCAGGGCGTCGCCTTATTTTTCCTTATCAATAATTTTAGTTCAACTATCACCTTTTATGTCTCGAGTTAATTAGATAAGATGATGGAATAATAAGATGGATGTGAATCTCAAATTACTATCTTAATCCTCTTTTTCAAATCTCAAACTCCCTTGTGAGGACGTTATCAAATACAAGCAATCCTCAAGCTTCTGCAGTGGCTCTAAGGTAAATCATTATAAAGAAGATTAAGATACATACAACTACTCGTCTTTTTCTAAGACTTCAACTTTAAATTTGACTTTAGTTTTTTTTTTCTCTTGGCCATTTCTTGATATGACTCGTATCCTCATGTTATGACACAGACTCTCCAGCTGCATCTTCTTTTTACCTAAATTTTCTCCTTGGCAATTGTTTTTGCTATGCTTACGAGTCATCATACAAGCCTTATAATGTGTTGACGACTAGTATGCTGACTCGTATCATCTGCAGACTTCCTCTTTTTTAGTGGCTTTTTTTTATTTCTTTCCAAAACATTTATTTACCTATTTTAACTACAATAAGCACAAAACTACCTTATATATACTAAAATAACCTCACTACAAAATTAAATTATTCATTTTAAGCTTCGAAAGTGTCGTATTTCTATGGCGCATCAATGCCCTCAACTTAGACTTCTGCGTGTCCTCAGAGAAAGCAAAAATAAAAACTACTTAACACAATAATGATGCTTAAACAAGAAGATCCTATGATACCTAAGACAATGAATTTCTATTCAATTTCTCAATATTTTTATTCCCCCTTATAATTTATCTTTTCAAGAATCACATAGTGTATATCAATTTGGCACACAGAGAAACATAAAGGAATCCAATGATGGCATTACATTAGTAACAGACAATCGAGAAAAAATACAAACCACATCAACTAAATAGTCTAGCAACCTGACAACATAACCCACGTACCCCCATAGTCAAAGAGATCTCATTCACTCAGTTATGATCAACCAATTTATTAAGGGATATAAAGAAGATGCTATCGCTCACAAAAAAGTACCGCCGCTGTATACAGAATGCCATAAGCTTTCCTATACACTCTTTTTTTTGGTGTTCAGACAGTTGGGACAGGATCAATAAAGGACTTTATTCATCTTGTAACATCTGTTAGGGGTTGGTATGATATCTTTTTGGGGATTTTTAGTGACTACACCTCCTTGACACTATGCTTTTCTTGGGGTCCACTTATTTTTCCATGTTTTCTTAATTATATTTCCTCCCTTATGTATCCCTTTTTATTTTAACACATTCAAATTGGGGCAGGTATGGTTTTCTCAATTTCTTTTTTTTTTTTCACTTTTCATTTTTTAATTTTTCTTTTGTTTTCTTTTATTCTTTACTGCACCTGCCCATTTTTCTTTCTACACATCTTTCTTCGTACTTATTTTTCCTATGCACCTTTTAATAGCGACCCTCAACTTAGGGGATTTTCCTGAGTTGAGAAGCACAGTGTACTAGGAGGACCAGGCCAATTCAAGTTCATTTTAAGTGAAATGGGAAGTTAAAATTGGCATATTAACCAAAATAATGTGTTAGTTAAGGTTAAAATATTTGGATTGAAGGTATTAATATCACATTTGGTTGGATATTTAGGATCGAGTAGACTCAAAAAAAAGAAATTCCTATGATGATTTTCTACTCGACTATCCTGGACCCTAGGTTATGGCAACCAGGAAAGTTCTAGATTTCGACACTTTGCGAACTAAGTAATGCCTAACACACTCGCACAGGGTTATACTGTTAGGTACAACTTATTCAGTTATGCAAATGTTTGCCCTAGTTCTCCTATTTATAATACTAATTTCATTATCAGATTCACTTTCGTCTTACACAAATACACACATCACACAGTTAACACAAAAATTTAGAAGGGGTATTAATTTTTCAGCACAGTAATTTCTAAATTAGGCAATTTTTAGCATAATCATTCAAAACAAGATATACTGACACAAGTATAAATTATCCTTCTATTGAAGCTATCCCATCACACAAAAAAACATAAAAACATCAACAAAATAAAAATAAAATAAAATATGCTAGTTCTCAAATTTGCTTTAGATTGTATCCACGAGCTTCGAAACATGTCAACTATAGCCCATGGCGACCTTGGTACACCCCACCCATAACTAAAAGCCTATGAGTGTAGCTAAAAATATAATACAAGGGATCAGGAATAAACCTGGGCACTGAAGGAATTAGATCATGCAGTATCCTTATGTGGGCCCTCAAGTCAGGTCCCACTATCCTCAGTCGTAGTCCCATCAACTACCGAGTCTACCTCCATAGTAGTGGGATCGGTTATGGCTAGTGCTCTCAATGGTATATCAATCGGTGGAGGTATATCACTAACCCCCTCAACATCAACACTCACCGGCCTTGAGTTACTGGCACCATCTTTTATTTTTTTGACCAGCACTTGTCGACCGCTCTCACTCTGTAGGCTATCTTTCTTAGCCATGTTCATAGCTTCCTTTTCTGCACTTTGGTTTCTTATTTATTCATTTTCTCTTAGGATTCTTCTACTGCTTCCAAAAACTCCCAGATATTTTCAATATGGATATCCGCCTCCACCTGAATAATCGACCGGTCATTCAACTCATCTACTATCTTCTTGATCTTTGCCACTTTAGAATTCACCTTAGCAATATCTAAGACTTGGACACTCTCTAACTGATTGGTCATCCACTACTCAAATGCATCCAGTCTACCCTATACCCATATGTCTTGGTCCTGGAGCTTTGTCTCAACCCAGGGCTTTACACCCCCTTTCATGTATTCGACCCTAGTCTCCAATGTGGCTAATCTCTTCATAACATCTTCCCATATGGGAGATCATGATCAAACTAGCCAGCATAGCTATGGGTCGATGTGGTACAGACCATATCAGAGAAGGGACACTTGATGTGCCTACTACCTCGGATGTGTATTTCAATTTACACACCTGCCTTATTTGTCCTCGCAACCTCCATCTATCCACTCTATCTGAACATCTCTTATATCATCTCATTCTCTCTCCTTTGTTATCTAGACATGGGGTTTGGTGCATCCTTGATCAACCCTAAATCTGTGATATTTATGGCATTGATCATCTCACAATCCCAAGAATTTACTGCACCCCTGCAACCAAGAAAATTTATGTAATCATACAATGGTAAGCCAATAGTATATTCTCTTTTCCCATAACCTGATCTCAAATCTCTCGATCTAAAAACTCTTACATATTAAACTCCTACCCAATCATCAATCCAGCTATCAAAGATACATGAATCAGGCTGAGTACATTGTCCTCACTAGTGGGACAAAGTTTGTGCCTGGCCAATGTCAATAACTCATTAGCCTCAAAGTTGAGTGTGTTTTCTTCTATCTTTTGTGAGGCCACTCCAGGGCCTCCTACTACCCAAACTGTTTCTTCTCCACTTACAATAATTAAGCTTGCAATCCATCTAAAGTGTTGCATTTTATTCTCTGACCCAGTTGTTTTTGCATAACTTTTGAATTTCATCCATGTAGAATTCTACCTCTCCTATGTTAACTAGAGGCTATAAGTTTGGTCTATTCAAGAATCGAGAAATAGTAAGTAGGGAAATGCTCCTGCACACTCGCTAAATAGTTATCAAGGCTATAGGTTCACAACCTTTCCAGAACTGCCACTACAGATACTGTCTCTTCAATTCATCTATATTGCTACTTAAAACTCCTACAATAATGCGGAACTATACTTCCCGAGAACTGTGGTTATCTACTGAAAGTCATACAGTCTGAATCACACCCCAAACCTAGGCAGCTTAGACATCCCGATAGTGGTCAATCCCCTCTCTAAATATAGAATTTATTTGGTTCTTTTGTTAGGGAGTCTGTTCAACCAATCATTATATATTTCTTGTATACTGGGGTACCCCCAATATTCCATAGTGGGCATCAAAGCAGGTGTAAGGCCTAATAGTGGGTCCTATCTTGTAATCGGAGTGGCATCGATTTCTTCCCCAGCCATACTCTTACTTTTTTGACTTTTTTTTAGCTTGATTCAATATTTTCTTTCGTTCTTACATCACCCAAAGATGCACTACTATCCTCTTCAGATAAGGACAGAATTCGTGGTGGTGATGTGTGGGGTTCTTCTTTCTAGGCCCCTTGGAGGTATATCGTCTGAAGTGATGACCTTTTTTTCTCTTGCCTATTGTTTGTCTCTTGCCCATATTATCCACTTAATTGGATATTCAACAAAGTCACCGCTACTGCTGGATGACTCAGTAGACTTATTTACCAATTTTTAGCCAGATTTTGGGGAAGACTTCTTTTTGGCTACTTGTTTGGAAGATGAACCATCTTTGGGAGGCATAGTACCTATGTACATTCACTCATTAGTAATTACTTAAGGAACAGAAAGAAAAAATAAAAAAAGTATGTGTCAGTGTGCATATTATTTGCAGGTATGCATGGGGCGTTAGAGTCGTGTAAATTGGGTACAACTTGTATACTGGAGTCGTATGATAAATAGTGTAGATAAGGATGTTCACTTGTCTGCTTACGAGTCCTCCTAACGAGTTGTAAGGACATGTTATAAATTGTTACCAATAATTAAGAGTAGATAATATACAAACATCAATTATATGTTAGCTTCCCAGATCCTTATGACTTAAGTTTATGATTCATATGGGTTGGATACGATTCACATAGGCAAGCAGTACCCATACCAGAACCTACACTCAGTCAGACTTCTATGTTGTCATCGGGTACGAGTCTCGTTATGACTCATCATATGTAGGTACGAGTCATAAGGTGTCTCATCCGCTACAATATAGAAGTTCAACTTATGAGTTGATTCAAATACATAATCCCCAAACTACCCTTCCATTCTACAACATTTAAATCCTCATATCGGTCCAAACATATATAATTTCAATTTAAGCTTAATTACCAAGAACTAGAGTTCCACATTTCTACACAAAAGTAAATTCAAATTCAAAGCAAGTCTAAATTGTTACTCATTGTCAAGTTCAAATCTAAATAAAAAAATTGAGTTTAAAGAAAACTTACTTGACTGGTTGAGATGAGTTTTTTTGCAATTTTTTATTTTCTCCCTGAATTTCTTACCATCCTAGCATAATGTGAGAAATTCCAACAATTTGATGTGTGTTTTGGAGTGAAATCATGCATTTAGAAATCTATGGCCAATCAATAATGGAGGTTTCAAGTGATTTGAATAACAGGTACCTGTATCAAGTGCCTTATTTTATTTTAAAACAAGTGAGTTGCACTAGGATGACTTGCAACCCTCGACCTGGTAATCTTGGTTACGAGTCATGTGTATGAATCATACCTAGGCTCAAGGTGACGACTCATACCCTAAGGGTATGACTAGTTTTAAGAGTCGTAAAGAGTCTAAAAACTTTTACCTAGATCTGAATTAACTCCCAGGACCTTACGACTCTTCCTCATGAGTCATTACTTTAAGATACAACTCGTGAAGAGTACGTGTGACCTAACTTTTTGAATTTTTGGCTCTTTACTACAATCTTTACTTCTGTACACTAAACAAACATATTACCCTATAAATGCATAAGTACAAAAACACAAGTTGCCTCTCATGCAACACATGATTCAACATTGTGGCACGATGTGGATAAGTTGGATACTATATTTCTCTAACAAGCCTCATGGGTTGCCGCCCATATAACACTTGATTTAACGTCGTGGAACAACATTTCATTTATTACTCAAACTTCACCAAGGTCCATTTACAAAATCACATTCACATCTTTAGTGTTACACATATAATGCTTCACTCTTTGCACATTCAAATTGAATGGGGCTTTACCATCCCGCTTTAATTCTAAAGAACCATACGGGAACACTCTTAGCATAGTAAAAGGACCATACCATCTAGACTTCAACTTATCTGGAAACAAGAGAATCCTTGAGTTGTAGAGCAATACCTCATCACCTTTTTCAAAAATTATTTTCTCAATCTTGCAATCATGATGCAGTTTTCTCTTTTCCTTGTAAAGTGAAGAACTTTCATAAACCCGAAGTTAGAATTCATCCAACTCATTTATCTTGTTCTTCCTTGACTTCGCTTCATCATGCCACTCAAAGTTCAGCTTCTTCAAAGCCCATAGTGCTTTATGTTCAAGTTCAATAGGCAAGTGACATGCCTTACCATAAACCATTTGAAAAGGAAAAGTACTATGGGGGTCTTGGAAGCTGTTCGGTAAGTCCATAATGCATTGTCTAATTTGGCGTGACCAATCAATCTTACTGGCATTCTCTATGTTCACCTAGATAGTCTTGATTTCCATGTTGGACACCTCAACCTATCCACTTGTCTGTGGATAATAAGGTGTTTCCACCGTGTGTTTCACTCCATACATCTCAAGCAAACTTTTGAATAGACAATTACAAAAATATGACCCACCATCACTATGGTAGCATGTGGCATGCCGAATCGAGAACAGATGCTCTTTTACATAAATGTAGTGACACTACATACTTCATTGTTGGGGAGCGCATGCATTTCCACTCATTTAGAAACATAATCCATAACTACTAAAATATACTTCATTCCAAATGAACTCACAACAAGTCCTAAGAAATACACACCCCATAAATCAAAAAATTCCAATTCTAAAATAGGGGTCATAGAAAGTTCATGTAGTCTAGATATGTTACCCTGGAGTTGACATTGACCACAAGATAAAGCAAAATAATGTGCATTTTTGTATATTGTTGGCCAATAGTACCCACATTACAAGATTTTATGAGGACATTTCCATTAACTACCTCGCTCGTAAAATGTAATGACCTAAATTGAAAATTTTCTATTTTTATTTGTTTTGACTATTTTTCCTTGTCCATAGTTTTAATACATTGATTTTGAGTTTCAAGGATGATTGACACGATTTCTGATGAAATTGGAAACTAGTTGTGCGAGTTTATGATTTTTATAGGTTTGAGGAGCCATACTGTTGACTTTGGTCAACATTTGTTGTTTTGAGTTTCATATGGCAAAATAAACTGCACCAATAGATCTAGAACGTCAAAATTTGGGTTAGTAGCAAGATTGGTGTGGTTTTGGGACATTTAAATCGCATTTTGATCCTTCATTTGCAAAATAATAGAAGTGGGTCTCAGGGTTAATTTATTAATAACAATATTTTTTGGAAAATACAATATCGCCATTGAGTCTGGAATATCAAAATTAGCAAAGTAGCATAAATATTTTACTTTTGTCGGATCCCAAATGAATCCCGAGGGTCCATTTGGAACATTCAAAACCATGCAAAATCAGTTGTTGCACAGCTGATATCTAGTGCATGGATCCTTCTTCATTAATATGGCCCCTGTCTAAAAACATAAATAAGGAATTCACCTTTCACCGTGACCAAGAGATGGTGGATGTGATCGCTATGGATAGTTAAGTCCTTCACCATAAACACGATGAGGCTATTGCAAATGCAAATGCCTGATTTATAAGCTTCAGGAGCACTAATTCTTGGCCGCAAAAAGAAAGGCCAACTTAATTTCTCGATCAGTGTTGACCCTTTTGAATGAAAAAGGTTGACAGTGATCATAAGGTACCATTCACTAAATGCTAAAAATACTCTATTTCTGCAATTTTACTGTATTTTTAGACCTCTAAGTATTAGGAAAGGCAATTTCAAGGGTTATCAATGTTGATTTTTGTGTGGGTAACTTATAAACGCATAATCACACTATTTTTCATTGATTTTATCTTTAAAAATATAATTACAACAACAATAAGAAAACATACCTATTATATCCCACTAAGTGGAAAATTGAGGGTTTAATTGATAAATCTTAGAAGGGATATTTCTTGGTTTTGGACCTCGATTTTAACCTATTTTTTCAAAGAAAAGGCTTCGTGTTAAGCACTTTAGACTTAGGTTTTATAATTTCAAGGTAGGTTATGTCTTAACTTCTTTCAGATCAAATTAGATAGTTAATGAACAAGTAAAGCATACTATGGGTAGGGAAAATAACTATGGGATTCACATTTTGATATTACTTATATTATTGTGTACCCATGTGGGGGCTTATATGTTGTTGTTTTTGTTGACTTGTGGTATCTAATATTGTACGTTGTCTGTATGGGGGCTTCATTTACATAGTGGCCTTATTTGTGCATCTATATGCCTTCATTCTAGATATAATGCCCATATGGGGGCTTGATTTGATAATGTAGCCCTTATTTGAGCATTGGTTGTTTTTATCATGATAATTACACTTGAGTTAGGGGTTGATATGATATAAATGATGTCTTTAATGCATATTTATTCTGATGGTGCCAAATATGGAGTTAATAATCTTGAATTGGGGACATATTAAGTTGATTGTTGGGCTCACTTATATATACTTACATGTTGATTAGCTTGGGTATCCTTATTTTAGGCTGATGGTGAGTATTACATCCTCATTCCATATATACTGGTACCACTGGAAAACACTAATTTTGAATAAAAATGAGACATTTTTATGAAAACTGTCTTTGTGAACATAATTCAGAGAGGAGAGTTGAGATTGAGATTGAGATTGAGATTGAGATATGAGATACAGTATATGAGTTCGAAAAAACCCCATGGCTCCTACTAAGTAGCTGGAAGCTCGATGGGTGTATATAGAATATCATGTGATGGCTTTCACCATTCATCACTATCATGATCAGGAACAGGGCCTGGACATGATGGATCTCAAGTCCCATGTGGATCGAAGATCACCCTTAGACCTAACTAAACCAAACATCACATCCCCCAAGGTCAGATGAATTTAAAAAATATAATAAGATAGCGTGCAATAAGTTTAAGAAAAATAAAAATCAAGTCCCATAGCCAAAGTCCGATGACCGGCCAAACAACTGACCGAGACAGCCCAGTATCCACAGTAGTCCAAACAAAGCCTTTTAAACAAAGAACCTAAAACTGAATACCAATAAAATGTCAGCACATGCCCCCAATTATAGCCAAAAATAAGTTTAAATAGTTTGAGACATAAAATAACAAAACATGAAAAGTATACTTCAATGTATGGAATCTCACCACTTCGATATCAGCCCAAGAGCTGGTCCCAAATCCTAATCAATGAATAGGTGGAGTAGAAGTATGACAAATTCCTGTATCGCGTGGGGATACATCATTCGAAAACGGTTAGCAGTTGGAGCACTAGCATAAAACTCAGGGATAAGGTTAACATAATGGTATGTTCAACAGATCAAAATCATTAAAAACCAATGCACATAATCAAATGCATATACATATTTATGTTACATGCCGGGAAAGAGAATAAGACTAAACATCCTCCTTAAAACCTTACATATGCACGGGGGACTCGAACCTCCCAATCATATACTAAGGTGACTTAAACACCCGATTATGTGATAATTTATGGGGGAATCAAACCTCCCCAATCAGGAAATAATAATGAGGGGGACTCAAACCTCCCTAGTCACTTTGACCCGTGCATCGGCGAACGCGGTTTCCAGTATTGGTCACTCAGAACTGCACTTTCATGACTCAGCTATATAACCCCATTAAAGCCCAATGAAAATATTTATTATACAATTCCATTCATGAACCATATTTTACCATAAGGAATACATTGTTGGTATCATCATACCAATTACACTTTCAAGGTAACAACAACATTCCAAAACAATTACATCACTTGGGGAAATTAACAACCTCTTTGGTTCAATTTTATAAATTCCCACATCTCTCATAATTAAAACTAATTTTATATCATGGGGTTGGGGTCATAACAACTTCAAAAGTCACAAGTTTAGAAAAATCATAATTCCCTAGTTCATTCACTGTACCCATGCACCGACAAGTTCAAAACCGTAATTAAAGCATCAGAAATCATATGTAAACTATGAGAAACATTGTGCAATTCATAAATATTCAAAACCTTAAACCCTTGTTTCAAAACCAGCATAAACATCTCATGAACAATACTTTAAACACTTACATTTAACAAATTAACAGTGAGGGAAGAGTAACATAGCTTAAATACCAAGAAATTTGGAGAGATATTTAACCCTTGAGCCCTTTAATGACCAACTTGTTGAAACCCTAGCTTGACTTGCTTGAGGGAATTCAGAGATCCTTTTGGAGTGTTTAAAAAGTTACTTAGATTTATTTTTGAGTACTAATGAAACCCCCTAAAGGGGATATAAGACATGATTTTTAATTTTAGCAAGAGGGGAAATTACCAGAAGGCCCTTAACTTAAAAGCTGAAGAAGTGCCACCATTGACTATGGGTCAACCATTGACTTGTAGTCACTCCTTAAGAAACGTCACCATGACTCATAACCAAGATAGTCTCTAGGACCCCCACATACTATTGACCCTATGACTTGACTGGTACAACTCATAATAAGACCCTACGACTCATAGGTTCTATTCTTATTCAACACATGATCCAATTTCGTAAACACTACACCCTATGAATTAAACCTAACAACTTGTAACAAATCCTTATAGCTCATAGTAAGTAACTCATACTCAGAGCAAAACTTAGCCACTTAATTTTTAATTTGGTTATGATTCTATCCCAATGACTCGTTATGAGTCTTTATGACTCGTGTCCCTAAGTCATACCCAAGATAGCAGCTCAGGTATCATTTATTGGATACCTTACGACTAGGGCTACCTGAACTATCAAGACACATTACGACTCGTCAGGGGAGTTGTTGTCAGATCAAAAAACATAGAACTTAGAAAATTTTTGAAGACCAGAAACCTGGGGCACTGCAATCACATTCACACTGTATTGAATTGCATTGAATATGCATCTTACTTGTTTTTTGAATTTACTTGACTTGATATTATTTTATATATGCTTTTATATGTCTATTAAAGTTGTTTTATTTTTGTGTATTCATTTACTAAAATTATTAGTGGAGATGATGTGAGCTACCATTTAGGACTTTTCTACTTGCATATGAAGGGCTCATAGTATATTTTACTTGTATTATTTTCTACTTTTCTCAGTCACCCTATGATACCTATTAAGTACAAGTGAACTCATACTCATCACTACTATACTTCTTTTATGCAGATCCAGGTCCTAGTCTGACACATAATATTTAAGTTTGTGCGAGATTGGGTAGATCTTTGAGATACTAATTTTGGACTTCATATTATTTTGGTTATGTATTTACCTACTTTCAGGGATAGGGATGTATTCTTAGTACTTTTCCAAGTTGTATTAGATGCTCTTAACTTATGACACCACTTCTTGGATTTATTATAGCATTCATTCAATTTTTCGATATTATTATACCGGTATTGGTCTGACTTCCTCTTAGAATTCTTGCCTTAATTTTATTTTTGTTGATGTCTATATTTTCTTGTCAGTTTAAGTGATCGACTTACTTTTAAGACTAGGCCCCGACAAGTGCCATTATGACCTAGTTTTTGGATTGTGAAAAATTAGTATCGGAGAATTCAAGTTCACCACGCTCATAAGTATAAGAGAAAAATGTCTAGTAGAGTCTAATAGATTGATATGTAGATGTTTGTATCTATCTTTGAGAATCTATAAGATGTATTTAGGAAAAACTATATATTTTGATTCCTTACTTTGTGGGTTATTCATATCCTATGTACTAAGTTGTGTTCCTCTCTTTTTTGCAAAGATGGTGAGGACTATATCTCTAGAGGTTAGGAATATTAAGACAGCACTCGAAGATTGAACCCAGACTAGAGGGTGAGGTGGGGGCATGGATAGGCATAAGGATTTGCCTCATTTAGAGGGTGAGGTGGGGGCATGGATAGGATACTACCCTAATTTTAGAGGGACTGTTGATTCAATTATTGACTCATTTGGATGGTTTTCCCTCAAGTGCACCAGGTGTTCCTCCAGTTCCAAGCATGGTACCACCATCAATGTTGCTATTTTCTTATGGTATTTTATTGATATTGAGTGATGATGATCATCCCCTTTATTGTACTATAAGGGATGATAGTACAGTATAAGGGGTAATAGGATAGTATAAGGGATTATATGGATTATCGTTATTGCTATATATACTTTCCATATACTGTACTATCATCCCTTATAGTACAATATAAGATGATGATCATCCCTTATATTGTACTATAAGGGATGATAGTATAGTATAAGGGATGATAGTACAGTATAAGTGATGATAATCATTTCCACCATCTGTACTTGCATCTGTTTATGATATTCCTCAAAATTTGAATGGAGTTCCACCTTTTATTCTAGTATTTGATCATGATATTCCTAGTTTAGGGGTACAACCTTCATCTATGATATCCTCATGGATGGATTCTCAGCTTGATAGACTTGTTATTTCTTTCGGTATTTCATGTACAGTTATGTCTTCTGATAATCATAATAGATTTAAGAGGTTTTGGGACCGCCCAAGTTTAGTAGTGCTATTGGTAAGGATACTGATAAGGTTTTGGTGGATTGCTAGGAGAATTTAATAATCTTAGATCCCTTAAGTCTCATGGAGTTGATTATACTACCTATCAACTGACGAATGTGGCAAGGGATTGGTGGATGTCGTATGTAAGTTGTAGATATTTGATTTGACGGCTATAACTTGGACTCAATTTTTTTAGCCTTTCTTAGAGAGGTTTGTTCCATATAGTTCAAGGAACGAGATACATGACGAGTTTAACCATTTGGAGTAGGATTTCATGACTGTTGTTGAGTATGAGGCTCATTCTCACACTTTATAAAGGTATTCAACAGCTAGTATTTCCACTAAGTCTGAGCGAATTCAAAAGTTGGTAAAGGGATATGATGTTACCTATCAGTTGGAAACAACTTAAATGGTAGTCTCAAGGGATTTTTAGAGTATTATTAAGCATGTCAAGATTACTGAGCCGATTATCCAATCTACTCAAGGAGGCATCAAAAAGGTCCATCATCATGATGAGTTTAATGGAAACACCTCTCGAGGTAGATACTTCTTGGTAGAGGTTCCTATAATTATCATGGTAATCTAATTTAGGCTATTTTATAGGGATTAGGTGATAGATATTTAGGTTTAGCAGCTTTGGGTAGTCATATATCTAGTCAAGGTGGTCATTCTAGTTCAACCGCATCACCTCAAATTGAGTTAGGTTTTATATGGTGTTTTGTATGTGATGATTTTGGCCATATGGCCAATGACTATCTTTGTCATATTTTTGGACCTACTCCCATATTGGTAGTGAGAGATGGTTTACCAAGTGGTAGGAGTGCGGTTAAAAGTGCTCGAGGTAGAGGTAGAGGTGCTTGTTGTAGTGGTCAGGGAGTTACTTAATCTGGGAGAAGACATGGTCAGTGTTATGCTATAGATTCTAGTCCTGAGAGAGAGGCATATGATGTTGTTATTATATGTATTCTCCAAATTTGCTTCAAATCTACTTTTTTATTATTTGACCATAGGTCGATTTTCTTCTATGTATGTACAGATTTTTCTTCTGGCTTTGATGTTGTGTGTGAGCCTCTTTCTATGTCTCTTAATATTTCTACCCACATAGAATTTTGTTTAGTGTGGATAGGGTGTACCAATCTTGTGTGGTAACCTTTGCGAGTCGTGAGACTTGGGTAGCTGATTGTCATAAATATAGTCAATTTTGATGTTATCCTAGGTATGGATTTGTTATCTTCTTATCGTGTTATTTTGGACTGTTATGTTAATACTATGACCATAGTTGTGTCGTATGTTCGAGTTTATCTTGGAAAAGGATGCTTAATTTGGGTCCAAAGGGTGTTATATCATTTTTGTATGCTCATCACATGATAAAGAGAGGGTGTATGTCTTACATAGCTTATATCTATAATACTAGTGTAGCCTCACTACCTCCTATGAATTGTAATAGAGTTATTCATAAGTTCATGAATGTGTTTCCTACGAATTTGCCTGGTACGCTTCCAGATTATGATATTGATTATGCTAATAATGTGGAGTTGGCACCAAGCCCATTTATACTCCTCCCAATAGGATAGACCCAGCTGATTTGAATGAGTAGTTGTAATATTTGTTGAGTAAAGGGTTTATTAGAACTAGTGTATCTCTTTGGGGTTCACATGTCTTATTTATGAAGAAAAAAGTTGGTTCCATGGTAATTGTATTAATTATTGATAATTTAACAAAGTGATGTTTAAAAAAAAGTATCCTTTTCCTTACATTGATGATCTATTTGACCAACTTCAGGGTGATTTAGTGTTTTTCAAGATCGATTTGAGGTTCGGGTACCAACAGTTGAAGAATAGAGCTTTAAATGTACTGAATATGACTTTTCAAAATTGGTATGATCATTATAAGTTCATGGTCATGTCTTTTGGATTGACCAATGCGCATACAACATTCATGTTGTTGATAAACTAGGTATTTCGACCATATCTCGACTCTTTTATGATTTATTTATAGATTATAACTTGCTTTATTCCAAGAGTGAGGAAAACTATATAAATTATTTGAGGATTGTGCTTCAGAGGTTGTGTGATAAGAATTTGTATGTTAAGTTTTCTCTAAGTTTGAGTTTTGGTTAGATTCTATCTCTTTCTTGGGTTATATGGTGACTAAGAATGGTATTATGATTTATATGGCCAAAATTCCAGTGATTCGTGATTGGGATAAACTTATTATCCTATAGATATTCAAATTTCCATTAGTTTGGTAGGTTATTATCGGTGTTTCGTAGAGGGCTTCTTGTTTTTTACTTCTTTGACTAAGTTGACTTAACAAAAGGTGACTTTTCAGTGGTCGGATGCGCGTGAGAAGAGCTTTCAAAAACTCAAGGAGTTATTGACTTACGCTCTTATATTGAATTTTCCCAATGTGTGGTTTTTATCGCGCTTTGTGATGGTTCAGGTGTTGGTTTAGGTGCAGCGTCGATGTAGTATAAGTATGCTGATTACTTATGCATTGCATCAGTTGAAGCCTTATGAGAGAAACTATCTTACCTATGATTTGGAGTTGGCATCTATAGTGTTTATGTTGAAGTTGTGGCATCATTACTTGTATGGAGTATCTTGTGATATTTTCTCAAACCATCGTAACCTTTAGTACTTATTCAGATAGCGAGATATTAATATAAGACAGCGATGTTGGCTTGAGTTTCTTAAGGATTATGACATTACTATTTTGTACTATTAGGGCAAGGCTAATGTGGTTGCGAATTCCTTGAGATAGAAGTTGACCAATATTGGTAGTTTAACTCATCTCTTGACACAAGAGTGGCCTTTATCCTGGGAAGTTCAATTTTTAGCTAACGAGATAGTACAACTTGATATATTGATATTCGAGCATGTTTTAGCCTTTATTGATGCTTGGAGCAGATTCAAGCTCACCGGTCTCTTTTAATTTTGGTGTATTAAGGATTAGTGGATGAGTTTTTGTACAGAGAGTTGGAGATTTATGATATTGATTTTAGAGGAGGTTCATTGCTCTAGATATTCTATCTATCCAAGTGTGACCAAGATGTATCAATATATGAAGCAACTTTATTGGTGGGGTGGTATGAATAAAGATGTAGAAGATTTCGTAGCTTGTTGCTTGTGTTGTTGGAAGGTGAAGGTAGAGCATCAGAGACTGGGTGGTTTACTTTAGAGATTATCCATTATAGAGTGGAAGTGGGAGTGATCACTATGGACTTCGTGGTTAGGTTTCCTCATACTTCTTGTGTTTCTGACATTATTTGGGTCATCATGGATCATTTGACCAAATCATCCCATTTTATCCCTATTTAGATTTTTTTTAGTGTTGAGAGGTTGGCCCATATCTATGTTTGTGAGATAGTTCATCTCTATGGGGTACTCGTATCTATTATTTTAGACAAGGCTCAATGTTCACTTCTATCTTAGCATAGCTTTCCACCCCCAGACTGGTGGTTAGTTGAAGCGGACTATTTAGGATTTGGAGAATATGCTTTGTCCATGTCTTAAGGATTTTAAGGATCAGTGGGAGCAATATTTGGCTTTACCAAAGTTTGCTTATAATAATAGAGATCATTTGAGTATTGAGATGGCCCTTTTTAAGGTATTGTATGGTACGTATTGTCGATAGCCTACTGGTTGGTTTGAGACTTCATAGGTTAAATCCCATGTTACTGATGTGCTTCACAAGTTTTTAGATAGAGTTCGGGGGATTCAAGGTAGGCTTTGGGCAGCCTAAAATAGTCAAAAGAGTTATGCAAACCGTAGGCGTTATGCCTCAAAGTTTAGGATGAGTGATAGAGTTTTTTTAGTATGTCTCCCATGAAGGGTATGATGAGGTTTAGGAAGAAGGACAAGCTTAGACCTAGGTATATTAGACCTTTTGAGATTTTTCAAACAGTTGGGAATATTGCTTATGACCTGGCCTTTTCTCCAAACTCTTTAGTCATTCATCAAGTTTTCAGGCATTTTTTCTTTGAACTTATATTCTGGATGAGTCTCATGTGCTTTGTTGGGACTCGATTTAATTGGATGAGTGTTTCACCTTTGTTAAGGAGCTAGTGTCCATTTTAGCCAGAGATGTGTGGTGTTTGTGTTCTAGAGATATCTTATGGTTAAGGTTCAGTGGAGGCATCATCCTATTACAGAATCTACTTGTGAGGTCGAGTGTAACATGTGTAGTAATTACCCTCAGCTCTTTACCAATTTAGATATTTACTTGCCTTTAGTTCGAGGACGAACTAGATTTTTAGTGGTGGATGTTCTAATGATGAAAATTGTGAATTTTTCATTCCTATGTGTTTTGACCATTTTTCTCCTCCCATAGTTGCTACATATTAATTTTGATGTTCGAAGATAGTTTTTACGATGTCAAATGCAATCAAAATAAGCTGTGAGAGTTTATGGTTTTTAGAGGCTTGAGAAGTGATACAGTTGACTTTGGCCAACACCTATTATTTTGAATGACGGATGGAAAAATTAAATTCGGTAGTAGATTTGAAAAGTTAAATTTGGGTTAGCAGTAGGGTTGGTCCAGTTTTGGGACTTTCAAATATCATTTCGACCCTTTATTTTGAAAATAGTAAAATAAGATCTCTGGATTTTATTTATTGATAATGACCATTTTTTGAACATCTGATATCATCGAGTCCGGAACGTCAAAATTAGCCTAGAATTATATATGATTTGCTTCTGTCGAACTACGAATGAGTTTCAAGTTTCCATTTGAAACATTCAAAACAATGGAAAATTATCTAGTGCACAGTTGATGTCTGTTGCATGGATCCTTCTTTGTAAATGCGAGCACCTCATGTAATGACCCAAAATTGTCTCCCGAAACATCACACGGTGGCTAAGGCTACAAGTAGCCCCAAGCTAACCCTTAGAGCCGGTTTTCACAAATGACACTCAATTCAAGATAAGAATGGACTCAACACTAGCATAGTCATATCACATGAAAGGAAATATAGAAAAGATACTCGGTCCATAATACCACAATATAGAGAAATCTCAACAAAACCACAATATCAAACCCTCAACACATCACAAGTCTGACGTTTGTCTGACAAGCCTCTATAAATAAAAATCTAAAGAGCCGTTGGGACAGGTCCCAAACTGACTCAAAATGAACTGAAGATAAAACATAGTCTCTCAAGTACGGCAAATATCCGAATATCAGTCCTCGAAACATGAGGACTCACCACTGTAGAAAAAGTAGACAAGGTACTTGAAGAATCATGAGCGAGGCTGGGACTGAGCACCTGAACGTACATATGCTACAATGTAGCACATAGACATATATGTGGATCAGGACTTGGAATGTACTGAGTATTTGGGGGTGAACGCATATGAATAAAATAGTAACAATCTTCTTTAATCAAATCATGTATGTATTATGAGGTGACTCACATGGCTTGAACAAGTATAAAATATAAAGCTCATAAGTCATGTAGAATGGAGCATGTAACACAAATCTCGTGAGTCATCATTGTTTAATCTCAAAATTCGAAATCTTGTCTTGTTCTCAATACCCAAAGGCTAAGAGACTTTAAACAATACTTTTAACTCATGCATAAGTCTCATGGAGAGTAAAACTTCTTCAATGCTCAATATTTCATAACTATTTGGAACTCATATACTTGGAATTCAGAATCATATAACTTGAAAACATACTTGAAGACATTTCATTCACTTTAGGAAAATATCTCATCTCAAGCTTTAGCAAAATTACTCCATCTCAAATGGAAAGGCATTCTAGCTTATGGAAACAACTTATCCCAAGGATTTATAAAAAGTACTATAACGAGGGAAGATGCTTTCATTTAGGAAATAACTCACATCAAGAAAATACTTTAGTTGGGGAAACATCTTTGAAATTCAACCATTTAGGAAAATAGCTTATAGGGAAGGAAAATAAGTATTTGATCTCAAAGTCTAAATATCAAGGGAGGTTCTGGTAACCGACATAAACCATGAGAGCTACATGGAGTCCAACATTTTATCCTCCTAAGGAAGAGACCCCATGTTGGGAAAGAGTGTCATACTCTTGCCAAGGAGTATAAACTAGGTCTAGTGATAACTAAATGAAAATCGGCCTCGAGCCCAATCATAATTATCACAAACTCGGCCTTAGGCCCAACCTATGGTGGCACGTAGTTTTGGGGTAAGAAACCATAGTAACTTACCCATTCGGTGCTAAATACTACTCCCTTTAGATTATCTGCGCTCATCTCATAAAAATCCACTTTTAGAATAATCATATGGTTCACCACGAATCCAATAATCAAATCGATAATCTCATATAGTGAAGTGTATTTCAAATCTCAAGGACCATTAGGTCAATTCATTTCTCAATCATCTCAAAATACTCAAAACACGGGTGCTCATAGCACAAGAGTTCATAATTTCACAAGTCTCAAATAGGGTTTACTAACCCATTATTCAAACTCAAGTTAAAGCTTATCAAAAGCATAATATATAGCATATAGATTCATAAATCATGTGAAAACATGGGAATTTCAGCAAGTTACCTCAAAATCTCAATATAGTCATATGCTTCAATATCTCAACAATGCAAATATTAGCTTATCAAGGAGTAAAATCATGGGGTTTATACCCAGCTGTAAATACTCAAGAAAACATGTAGAAATCATGTAATTTGACTCTTAATTCATGGGAAATGTCAATATAATGCATTCAATAATAATGGGTGACAACCCCAATTCAAATTCATGTAAAAATCTCATATATTTCAAGAATTTCATGATGTAAATAACCTTTTGGGAACAAGGGTTACCCTTGTGCAAAAAGCCCCACATACCTTGAATTAGAAGCTTTTGATGAACTCTCACTTTTGGAATTCTATTGGTGCTCTAGAATGAGGGTTCTTGAGGTCCTTGACTTGGAAACCTTGAATCTTGACTCAATGTAGGAAATCCAAGGTGGATTCTTGAGATTCTTGGAAGAGGTTTTGGATACTTAGGGTTTATGTTGAGAGAAAACTTGAGAAAAACCTCATAAGATACTTGTAAATAGCTTTGATTTAGTGTTTCCATAATCTTATAGGCTTGGAAAAGGTCCAAAGTGCCCTTTTAAACATCTGTACAAAACTGGAAAAATTGAATTGGAACCCGATTTCATTGGCCTCTGCGATGCGCTACTTATCGCAATGGCTCACTGAAATTTGACAATTGGGAAATTGGTAGCCTCCGCGATGTGGAGCCATCATGTTTTCCCACAAGTTTATACCTGGGTGTAACATCTCGTATTCAAGTACGTGTATTGGCGTATTCAAGTACGTGTATTGGTCTTATTTATATGGAATTAATTTTTTTATTTTATTTTATTTATACCGAAATTTGTCCGTCGATAGTTTCATGCGAAGGTTATTTAATAAGCTTTCCAATGATAAAAATATTTCCAAAAACGGATAGGTTTCGGATATAATCGAGCACGTTCAAAACTATAAAATAGTGGCCAGGATATTTGGGAATAGTAAATGTGTAGGAAAATTTCCTGCACACAAACTACTGAGGCCAGCCAAATTTTTGGGTCAATTTCGAACGATCATAACTCCCTTAATATAATGAACTGGGAGAGCTGCGACCTATGAAAAGAAAGATCTTTGAGTCTTCTTTCCAATGTAATTGGTTTCATCCAAATCCAATGTCTGAGTAAGGATGATAGAGTCCATCAATATATGGATAGGCTGGATCCATATCTGGTTAGAGATTGTACTATTGCCGCTTTGAACAAAGATATGGACATAGAGAGGATCCAAGCTTTTGCACAGAAAATGAAAGATCAGAGGCAGAGGAGAAGACCACAGGAATTAGAAAGAGGATATTCCAAGAGGACCAGATCTACAGTGCAGTTCATGGCATCCCAAGGAGGGTTCAGACCACAGTTTTCTTCTAGACCACCTAGGCCGTTATCTTCTTATTCTACAGCTAGTGCCCCACCACAGTTCCAAGGGTCCAGAGAAAATCAATTTAGGCACAGAAGTGAGAGTCAGAGTTTGTGAACAGTGAGGTACCAAGGTCAAGGGAATATGAGCCAATTGAGACCTCCTCGAGAGCCACGCAATAAATGTGGAAGGTATCATTTAGGCGTATATCGGTTTGGGACCAATGTTTTCTTTTGGTGCGGTATGTTGGGGCATATGATAAGAGAATGCCCATGAAGGGGCATAGGGGGTATGGTACAACCTGCGGGGTCATTTGTTGCATCATCATCATTGATGCCATATTCAGGAAGGGGTGCACAACCAATGGGTCATGTTAGAGGTGCTAGAGGAGCCACGAGTTCTAGCGAGGCTCAAAATCGTACATATGCTCTAGCGGATCGACAGAATTTAGAGGCTTCCCCAGATGTGGTTACGAGTACGTTGTATATCTTTTCATTTGATGTATATGCATTAATTGATCCCGGTTCTACATTATCTTATGTTACTCCATTGGTTGCTGGAAAGTTTGAAAGAATACCTGAACTGTTAGTTAAGACATTTGAAGTGTCCACACCGGTTGGGGAATCTATTATAGCTAGAAGGTTTTACCGAAACTGCATAGTAACTATTTGTGGTCGTGATACGATGGCTGATCTTGTGGAGTTAAAAATGGTAGATTTTGATGTTATAATATGTATGGACTGGTTGGCATCTTGTTATGCCACAATTGATTACTGCACGAAAAAAGTATATTTCTATTTTCCAAATAAATCAGTCCTTGAATGGAAAGGTGAAATTGGTGCGCCAAGAGGTAGATTTATTTCTTATTTTAAGGCAAGAATAATAATTTCCAAGGGATACATATATCATTTAGTTAGAGTAAGGGATACAGATGCGGAGCCACCAACTCTTCACGCTGTTCCGGTGGTAAATGAATTTTCTGATGTTTTTCTTAAAGATTTTCCAGGTTTGCCTCCTGAACGAGAAGTAGAGTTTGGTATTGATGCAATTCCAGACACCCAACCAATCTTCATTCCTCTGTATAGAATGGTCCCAATAGAATTACTAGAATTGAAAGAGCAATTGAAAGATTTGCTTGAGAAGGGATTCATAAGGCCTAGTATGTCCCCCTAGGGAGCACCAGTGTAATTTGTGCGCAAGAAGGATGGCTCGCTGAGGATGTGATTGATTATTGGCAATTAAATAAGGTGACTATTAAGAATAAATATCCTCTCCCAAGAATTGATGATTTATTTGATCAGTTACAGGGCGCCAAGTGTTTTTCTAAGATTGATTTGAGGTCAGGTTACCACCAAGTAAGGGTCAAAGAGAAGGATATACCAAAGATAGCTTTACGAACATGGTATGGTCATTATGAGTTTCTAGTTATGTCATTTGGGATAACAAATGCACCCGCAGCTTTTATGGATTTGATGAATAGGGTGTTTAATCCATTCCTAGATGTATTTGTGATAGTTTTTATAGATGATATTCTAGTTTATTCTAGATCAGAAGAGGACCATGCCAATTACTTATGAAAGGCATTGCAAACTCTTCGTGATTGTAAGCTTTAAGCAAAGTTCTCTAAATGTGAGTTTTGGTTAAAGTCGGTGGCATTTTTGGGTCATACTATATCTAGTGAAGGGATAAAGGTTGATGCTCAAAAGATAGAAGCTGTGAAAAACTGGCCAAGGCCCACAACGCCTATGGAGATTAGTAGTTTTCTCGGGTTCGCCGGTTATTATAGAAGGTTTGTTGAAGTTTTTTCTTCCATTTCAGCACCCTTAACCAAGCTAACCCATAAAGGATCCAAATTCCAATGGAATGATGCCTGTGAGAAGAGTTTTCAAGATTTAAAGAACAAGTTGATTTCTACACTTGTGTTGGTACTTCCAAAAGGCACCGAAGGTTATACAGTGTATTGTGATGCTTCCATAATTGGTTTAGGATGTGTATTGATGCAGCATGGTAAGGTAATAGCATATTCTTCTAGACAATTGCGGCCACATGAGAAAAATTATCCTACACACGATCTTGAGCTGGCAGCAGTTATTTTTGCTTAAAATATATGGTGCCACTACTTATATGGGGTTCATGTTGATATATATACTGACCATAAGAGCTTGCAATATATTTTTAATCAAAAGGATCTAAATTTAAGGCAACGGAGATGGCTTGAACTATTAAAGGACTATGATGTTGATATCTTGTACCATCCAGGGAAAGTAAATGTGGTAGCTGATGTTTGAAGTCGTAAGGCTATGATGGCACTTATAGAAAGGCAAGGGATGATTAAAGATCTTCATCGGTTAGCTAGTTTAGGAGTTCGCCTTCTTGAAACACCGGATAAAGAGCGTATCGTACATAATGTTACGGAATCTTCATTAGTAGCTAAAGTGAAAGAGAAGCAATATGCAGATCCTATTTTATTACAGCTTAAGAAGAACGTTCAGAGTGGTGTGACCAAGGCATTTGATCTTACGCGAGAAGGAGTACTTCAGTGCCAAAACAGATTGTGTGTGTCGGATCTAGACGGGCTAAGAAAGAAGATTATGACAGAGGCACATTGTTCAAGGTATTCCATTCATCCAGGATCAATCAAAATATATCAAGATTTGAAAGATATGTATTGGTGGAATGACATGAAGAAGAGCATTGCAGAATTTGTAGTTGAATGTCCAAATTGTCAAAGAGTTAAAGTTGAGCACCAAAAACATCAGAGGTTATATGGAATGCATTGATCTTCCAAGCTGGAAGTGGGACATGATCAACATAGATTTCGTTATTGGTTTGCCTCATACATCCCAGAAGTTTGATTCTATATGGGTGATTATTGATAGGCTTACCAAATCCGCATATTTCCTATCAGTTAGGACCCTTACACAGTTGAAGAGTAGGCGAAGCTGTACATTAAAGAGATAGTCAGATTACACGGAGTGCCAATCTCTATTATATCATATCGGGGAACCCAATTTACCGCAAACTTTTGGAAGTCTTTTTAGAGGTGTTTGGGAACACAAGTGAAGTTGAGTACAGCTTTTCACCCTCAAACAGATGGACAAGCAAAACGTACCATCCAAACACTTGAAGATATGCTACGAGCTTGTGTAATAGATTTTAAGGGAAACTGGGATGATCATTTACCTCTTATTGAGTTTGCCTACAATAATAGCTATCATTCAAGTATCAAAATTGCACCATATGAAGTTTTATATGAAAGGAAGTGTAGATCAACAATAGGATGGTTCGAAGTGGGTGAAACTCTTTTATTCATACCAAACCTTGTTTATCAAGCCATAGAGAAGGTTAAAGTAATTCAGCAATGACTAAAACTAGCCCAAAGTCGACACAAGTCATATGCGGATAGTAGAAGGAGAGGGCTAGAGTTTTCTATAGGTGATTGGGTATTTTTGAAGGTATACCCAATGAAAGGGGTAATGAGATTTGGCAAGAAGGGAAGTTGATTCCACGTTATACATGCCTGTATAAGATCACTAGAAGGATTGGACAAGTTGCATATGAATTAGAGCTAGCCCAAGAGCTCTCATCAGTACATCTGGTATTTCATGTGTCAATACTTCAAAAGTGCATCGGAGATCCATCACATATCACTTCTACTGAGGATGTGCAAGTTGCGGAAGATCTTACTTATGAGGAAGTGCCTATTGCTATTCTAGATCGCCAAGTTAAGAAAATGAGAAATAAAGAGATAGCATCTATGAAAGTACGTTGGAGAAATCGTCAAAAGGAAGAGATTACATGGGAAGCTGAGGAAGCAATAAAATCTAAGTACCCTCATTTGTTGAAAGATGAAGAGGAAGATCAAGAAACGGAGTTAGAACATTAACAAGTAAGTTTTTTTATATATGCATAGTATTTATGTGATGATGTGACTATTAATGATGGACATGAACTTGTTTCGGTTGAATAACTACGCTAACATTCGAGGACGAATGTTCTAAAGGGGGGAAGGATGTAACACCCCATATTCAAGTACGTGTATTGGCGTATTCAAGTACGTGTATTGGTCTTATTTATATGGAATTAATTTATTTTATTTTATTTTATTTATATCGGAATTTGCCCATCGATGGTTCCATGTGAAGGTTATTGAATAAGCTTTCCAATGATATAGAGATTTTCAAAAACGGATAGGTTTCGGATATAATCGAGCATGTTCAAAACTATAAAATGGTGACCGGGATATTTGGGAATAGTAAATGTGCAGGAAAATTTCCTGCACACAACTACTGAGGCCAGCCAAATTTTTGGGTCAACTTCGAACAATCATAACTCCCTTAATATAATAAACTGGGAGAGCTGCAACCTATGAAAAGAAACATCTTTGAGTCTTCTTTCCAATTCAATTGGTTTCATCCAAATCCAACGTCTAAGTAAGGATTTATACTCATTTTACTTTAGCCTATCAAAACAGATTTTTAGGGTCAACTTCAAACGACCATAACTCCTTGTAAGGACGAACTGGGTGGCGTACTTTATATGAAATGAAATCCCTTTGAATTATCCTTCCAACGACACCAATTTCAACCAAATCTGATATCGTAGCAAAGAGTTATGGTCGATCTACTTTAGCTTATCAAAATAGTCCATCAAAGGACTGATTTGACATTATTTAAATTTTAAAGGCATTTTCGTCATTTATTATTATGTTATGGATGGAAATATGTGTATATATACATGTATATGAGTTCAAAAACTCATTTTCATCATCAATTGTTGAGAAAGAACAAACCCTTGCCAAATTTGACCTTTAAATTACTTTTGATTCTACCGTAGAAATTCCAAAGTAATCCAATAACTGTGTTTGTCATCTCTAGAGCTTCGAACGACACCTATTATTTGTACAAACCGGATTGCATAATCAAGAGGTGAATTCTAAGTTATGAATATTGTTTTCCTTTGTTCTTTTCCATAGGTATATGTGTGGTAGAGGATTATATGTATTAGTTATTATTGAAAGGTGATGGAAATAGGGTTATGGACTATTTTGCATGGAATGGTTGTATTGAATTGTGGAAGGTGGATATGGTAATTGAGTTATGGAAGGTGTATATGGTAATTGAGTTATGGAAGGTGGATATGGTGATATACTATTGAATTGATGATTATTTATGTCTATGGATCAATTTGGTTCAATGGATTGGTTGGAAGGATAAATGAATCCAAACTTGATATTGGAGGATGTTGTATGAATATGCATGGCATGTGAATGTAATTGGAGTATAAGAGGGTTAAAGTGACACCCTTTATAGTGTAATTAAGGCTTACTACTTAACCACTAGTCTGGTGAATTCAAATAATTGAATTGTGACGTTTGGTTGCTAATACTAGATTGCTATATATGTTCATTGTAGATAAGTAATCCAAAAAGACGAGAAGTCCATTTGGGACTAGTATAGAAGGTTGATAGTTAGGTATGTAAAGTATACTCTATACCATAGCTTTGGCATGAAAGTGAACAATTGTTCTATTAAGAAAGTTTCCAAAGTTATTCAATAACATGTGATCCATAATGGTTTTGTATGATGTCCTACGTTACCCATGAACTTATTTCCACCCTACAAGATGTCAAGACATTCCAATACTTACTTGTTTTCAAATATTACATGTTTATTGCACTAATGAATGTCAGAAGGTATCCGGTTACTCAAACAAGATCCATGTGCTATTAATGACTCCAAAACGTTTCATTGATATACCAATAAGTTCCTACTTCATTGTTATGGCATTGATGACTCCAAAACACTTCATTGATGTGTCAATGAGTTATTACTTCATTGTTATTACATTGATGGTCTATTTATATGTCTCTTATTGATGTATCATTGTTTCAAAGTATAAAATATGGTGGCAACCAAAATAATAATCTCAAAGATTAATTGAACTAAGTGATGGAAGTTCTCTCTTATCGGGTGGTATCCCAGGGGCATAACCCTATCATGGGTCGATCCCTATTTATGTGTTTATGGGTGGTATCCCAGGGGCATAATCCTATCATGGGTTGATCCTAGTTGATATGTACTGGAGGCAGCCTAATGGTCACAGTACAGTACAGTAATGATTACAAAGATGATAAAAACGAAGGTAAAGTGATTGAATAAATACAATGTACAGGTTGTCACAAGTTCTAGTAAGTGTGGTCCACTCTTATTACGATTTATTTACTTGTTTATGATTTCTATTGAGCTCCTATATCATATGTGATTATCTACAGCCTTACATACTTAGTACATATTTTGTACTGACGTCCCCCATGGAGGACCTACATTTTATGCTGTAGGCACAGGTACCTCAGCTCATACACCGCACAAGTAGGAGCCAGGATATCAAGCTGCTTTTGATGAGCTCTAGTTTTCTTTGGGGCTTTCCATGTCATATCCAGTCACTTTTGGTATTGTATAGAATTTAGTTATATGGTGGGGGGTGTCCCAACCTTAGTTAAACTCTGTGTATTGTCTAGAGGTTTTGTAGACCTAATGTACAGTGAAGGTGGTGTTTTGTTAATAGACGTGATGGCTCCAATGGCCAAGTATTGTATATACATATATATGTGTGCTTGAGCTTATATAGGTGATTATTTCCTTTTATATGCGACATGATGCTATCCGAATTTCGGGTTGTCATAGAGGTATGCATAGGAAGTATAAGGTTATGAGTTGGTTCTCCTGGGCCTCCTCGGTTACGGGTGTCAGTCCGCCCTAATAGGATTTGAGGCGTGACACTAGGACTTCTCCGTGACGCGCCACTATCGCGGGGTTCCACTATAAATTAACAATTGCCAAATCAACCCTCTCCGCGACGTGCCAGGCAGTTAAATGATGCAGTTTTACAACTAAGGCTTAAATTAGCCATAACTTCTTATTCGAGTGTTGGATTTGGGCAAATATTATATCGATGGAAAGCTTATCAGATTTTCCACATGATAAAAAGTAAAAATTTGGGAAATTTTATATGGTTAACATGTTACTCACTTAGGAATAAACTTCTCAATCTTTTAGGACTGGTATCACGCCTCACGCGACACGCCTTATGGCTTAAAATACGAGGACACTTTGCGGGGCCTTACACCTAAACATTAATACGAAGAAGTAATTCACCCTTTATCACAATCATGAGATGGTAGCCATAATTGCAAGGGACAATGGATTCCTTCATCACAAACGTAACGAGGATGTCGTGAACACGAAGGCCTAATTCATTAGTCTTCGTAAATACAAAGCCTTATCCATGAAAAAAGGCTAAATTAACGTCCTGGTCATATTTGACCCTCACAAACATTAAGGGTTGATCGTATTTGTGAGGTACTATTCACTGAACAACATAAATACTCCATTTCTTTGATTTTACTCCATTTTTAGACCTCCAATCTTTTAGAAAGGTAATTCTCAAGATTTTCAATGTTGATTTTCATGAGGGAAACTTCTAAAAGCATAATCATACTATTTCAATTTATTTTATCTTTAAAAATACCTCTAAATGATGATTCAAAATGAAAACTTAGAGTTTTTACTAGTAATGTTTAAAAAGAAATTTTCTTTATTTTAGACCTCAATTTTAACCTATTTTATGTGAGTTTTCTCCTATAAACCCCTATAATTTTGGAAAATGTATTTTTGAAATAAAATTCTGATTTTACCTCTTTTATTTTCAAACTCATTTTGGACTCAGCTCGAATATAGGCAATATGGGCATCTTTCATTTTTGTTTAATGCGTGGATTCTATTTTTGATTGTTATAGTTCATTCGGAGACCGTTCGTAGGGGAAGTCTTCATGTTGAAGCACTTTAGATCAAGATATCGTGATTTTGAGGTAAGTTATGTCTTAACTTATTTTAGATTAAGCTAGATAGTTAATGAATAAGTAAAGCATGCTATGGGTTGGGAGAATTACTATGACGTTTATATTTCTATATTATTTTTACTATTATGTGCCTGTAGGGGGTTTATATGTTGTTGTTGTTAATTTGTTGTATATGGTATTGTGTGTTGCCCGTGTGTGGAATTTATTTGACATTATTGACCTTATATGTGCATCTACATGCCTTTATTTTAGATATAATGCCCGTGCGGGAGCTTGATTTGATAATATAGGCCTTATTTGAGCATTGATTTCTTTTATCATGATAGTTATACCGAGTTAGGGGTTGATATAATAAAAATAATATTTTTCATGCATATTTATTCTAATGGTGCCTAACATTGAGTTAATAACCATGAATTATGGACATATTGAGTTATTTCTAGGCTTACTTATATATACTTACATGTTGATTGGATTGGACATCCTCATTTTGGGCTGATTATGAGCATTACACCCTCATTTCATATATATACATTCATGAGATATTGTTACCATTGGGAAACACTATTTTAATTTAAAATGAGACATCTTTATAAAAACCTTCTCAGTGAACATAAGCCAGGGAGAAGATATGAGATTGAATATAAGATGGGTTGTGAAACCCCCCCCCCCTCCCTTCCCCATGGGCCCTATCTAGTAGGTGCAAACTCAGTAGGTGTATACAAGAATTCATGAGCGATTTTCACCATTCATCCTATTCACATTGCATTGCATATGCATCTTTCTTATTTTTTCTTAGTTTTTTGTTCTGTTTCTTTCAATTCATATATTAAAAATGTTACTACAGATAGTGTGTGCTACCGTGTGAGACTTTTCTTCTTGCAAGTAACATGCTCATATTATATTTTGTTTTCATATTTTTCACTTTGGTCAATCGGTCAATGATACCTATGTAGTATAAGTAGGTTATACTCATCTCTACTGTGCCCTTTTGGTGCAGATCCAGGTCAGAGTACGACACACAGCATTTGAGTTCGCGTGAGATTGGATGGATCTTTGAGGTTCTGATGTGCTCCAAAGTTTGGGGATGAATTTTGGACCTCATTTTATTTCTTTTATGTTCTTACTTACTTTCAGAGATAGGGATGTTTTTTCAGTACTTTTTGGGGTTGTATTAGATGCTCTTGATTTATGACACCATTTCTTGAATTTAGTATGACATTCATATAGTTTTTCACTATCATTATACTAATATTATTCTGACTTGATATTTGTATTATCTTATCAATTTGGGTGATCGACTTATTAATACTAGACCACAACAAGTGATATCATGACCTAATTTTTGGATCGTAACATAAACCTACTAAGTACTCCTACTGCATGTGCAATATCAAACCAAGTGTAATCAGTCATATATCTCAAACTTTCAAGTATGCTAGCATATTTCTTTTTGATTTATAACATCATTTTTACTTTGAACATGAAACAAGTGAACACTAAAATCAAAAGAAGGAATAACCTACTTGCAATCAGGGAAGTTATATAGTTTTAAAAATATCAACCTAATGTGACTAGCCAAGGAAAATCTCATCGCGTCTTCTAGTAACTTTCATTCCTCGAATAACATTTGCCTCACCATCTTTCATATCAAAATATCTTTTAAAATATTCTTTGTCTCTCCAATAATATTCATGTTAGAGCCAAAGATCAACAAATTATTAATAGGCAAGTAATAACATGTGAATTATTCCAAACTTATAATATATGCACTTATCACACCCATATATTTAAAGTCATTTTTAATCATGCAGGAATCAAACTTTTCATGTCATTGTTTACATACTTGTTTTAAGCCATATAGGGATTTAATAAATTTATAGGCTTTGATTTTTTGGCCTGTTTCAACAAAACACTCGAGTTGTTCCATGTAAATTTTTTCATTTAGCTATACATTTAGAAAAGCAGTTTTGCATTTATTTGATGAATCTGTAAATCAAAATATGCAAAAAGAACAATTAAAAGTCTAATGAATGTAATCTAGTTATCTAAAAAAAAAGTATCAAAACAATTCTAGGTCTTCTAGTTGTTTAAACCCTTTAGCAATTAGTCTAGCCTTATATTTATCAAATGATCCTTCTAGTTTTAAATTTTTTCATAAAACCTATTTGCACCCAGTTATTTTACAATCCGATGGTAAATCAACTAACTTTCATATTTTATTAGAAGTTTGTTATTCCATTTCATCATTTACAACTTTTTTTCAAAAGAATATCATGTGAAGATAAATCTTAAAGTGAGAGGGTGATATGCAACATTAAAACATGAAAATCTAGATCAAAATATTTTTGTACACTTGCTCTTATATTTCTTCTTAACTCAAAATTAATTTTTTTTTGTTTCTCAAAATAGTAGTAGAACTAGGTAGTGAAAAAATATTCTCATCAATCTTCTGATCCCCATGATTTTTAGAATAAAAAAAAATATTTTCATGAAAAATAGCATCACCAGATTCTATTATAATATTATCTTCAAGGTTAAAAAATTTATAGGTTGTACTATTTGAAGCATATCAAGAAAACTAGAAGTAGTACTTTTTTACCCAACATAGAGATGTTTGGATTCATTAACCATACATAGGTTAAGTGACCCCAAACTCTAGATATCCTAAATTTGAGTGATGACCTTTCCACATTTCAAAAGATGTTAATTTGATCTTTTTATGAGGCATATAATTCAACACATAACAGGCAGTCAAAAGAGCTTTCACCGAAAAATTTAAAGGTGCATTTCAACGAGCATCGCATTGATTAACTCACTCAAATTTTTATTTTTTATTTTTGCTACACCATTAGATACAAGTGAATAAGGAGGAGGAGTTTCATAAATTATACACAATGATCTAATAAAAGATTAAACTCATTAGATTCATATTCACGGTTTGTATCACTTCTACTTCTTTCTAGTTTCCTACCAAACTAATTTTCAACTTCATGGAGAAAAGTTTTGAAAGTCTCAAAAGCATCTCTTTTATTTTTCATTAAGTAAACATATGTAAACATAAAAAAAATCATCAATAAAAGTGATAAAATATCTATTCCTTTCTGAGTTAAAAATTTTTCAAATTCACAAATATCAGTATGAACTTATTCTAATAAATTAATTCTTTTTTCGACTTGAAAATGAGGCCTTTTAGTGATTTTGGCTTTATTACAAGTGTTATATTTTTTTAAAAAAAAATAATCATTAGAATTAATTCTAAACTACTCATGATTCTCACATAACAATCATTAATATGACACAAACGAGCATGCCAAAAATTAGTAGAAGAAAGCATATAAACAAAAATAGAATTTTTATTCATTTCAACATTCAACTCAAACATCCCAATACAAGCATACCCCTCAGCCAAAAAAATATTATTTTTGACAATTCCATATTGGTCATATCAAATTATCCTTTTGAAGCCTACTTTATTAAGAAGAAAATTAGACATCAAATTTTCCTCATGGAAAGAGTATAAATTACATCTTTTAAAGTTAATACCCTTTCAGAAGTGAAACTCAACTTGACAATCTCTTTTCAAGCACTTGAGTGGTATGAGAATATCCAAGAATGATGATTTTGGGCTCCTCAAAAGGAGTATATATTTTAAACCAACCTTTGTCCTAGCAAATATTATTATCTCCACAAGAATTAGTCCACCATCCATCAACATTCTCAATCATATTTATGTTTGTTATTACCTTCACAAATGGTTCTTCAATAATATTTTTCTGAGGTGTAGGCCCATATTTTTTAAATTTGGAAAATCAAGCAATATGTCCACTCTTGCAACAGACAAAGCACTGTCTCTTTTCTTAAACTTATTGATTATGTGCTTGGTTATCTCAACCATTATTATTCTTGAAATGTCTACCAATATTTTTCTTGATTTATTTCTTGTTATGCTTCAAAGAAGTATTTTATTAGTATCAAGGGTATTATTGTTTGACGTAGTTAAATTTACCTTCAGCGTAATTTTGTTATCTTCATTTTACATAAGTGCATTTTGACTCATTGCCTTTTCTTCTATGTGGATTCGCATTATCAAAGTCTCAAAAGAAATTTTCTTTTGTTTGTGGCATATAATTTTTGAAATTGCTTTCGAGAAAGTGAAAGTTTATCTATTATGCTACCAACAATAAGGTTATCTCCAATTTAACTTTCAAGAAAGTGAAAGTTTATCTATTATGCCACCAACAACAAGGTAATCTCCAATTTCAACTTCCTCGAACCTGAGCTCTCCAATAATTATTATAAAATCTTGAGTTTGGCTTACAACTGATTTGTTGTTCACTATTTTAAAATGAAAAAATCTGCTTCTAGCATACTTAAGTAAAAAAAGTATTTGATCCTTTCATCTCTTGAAATGAGTATCGTTGAACCAGAATGACTTATTAAGATCTCGCATTTTCATATCCACAGATATTTCAATTATTGTCATTTGAATCTCCTTGAAATTATTGGTGAAATATTACAACAATTATGATTGAAAATACAAAAAGATTGAAGAATATAAATTAATCTTCTTCTTGGCTGAGGCACGGATATGTAGCTCTCTATAAGGAGATTCAAGTTCACTGCAGCAAATGTTTTCATCGGTCCAACAGTAATCTTCTTAACTTGTCTCTTGAGGATACAATAACCTTCTCGTAAAGTGCACCTCAACAAACTTTGGACAAGAGTTGAGTTTAAAACTCCACAAAACAAACACCTTCCTTCAACTAATAAACTCTCTTTTTTTCTAATTTTAATGCAATCGAAATATTTTTATACATAAAAAAAAATATATAAGACCACCTTTATTTATAGATCAAGTATTCATCATTATATTAAATAGAAAGAATAAATGAAAAGATAAATGAAATAGAGATTACAAAAGTTAGAATTATTTCAAGGAAAAAGATGACCAAATTCATTAGTCACAAACAAAGAAACAAATGCACACAAGTGGCATTATGCAGCAAGTAACCGAACGTCATCTGCCTTGAAAACGCCATTACCTCAAAGTGTAATTGGCATATAATGCCATTAGAGGAAGAAAGAATATGTAGAAGCAACATTTGTCATTAGCAGAAAGCAACGGAAGGAGCAGAAGCTTAAATACATAATAATATTATACTGCATAATGTCCTAAAACAATGCATAATAATTTTATTAAAAAATAATAATACTAATATGCTAAAACACCATCAGTATATACATATGCATATATATATATATATATATATATATATATATATATATATATATATGGGTGTATTAAGAAACTTCAAATTCTTTGTGTAAAAAAAAAAAAATTGACACTATCAGCATACATATGTTAAATTTTCGTTATCATGGTTGTTATTGACATATACATGATAATTGATTAATATTTTCTTATGTTACTATTGTGCTACTATCATTATGAATGCATAGTTTTCTTTTTATTTTTTTGATACAGAAATTGGAAGTGGGGCTTTTGATTTCATTACTATGCCGATAGAAAATCAGGTAATCATTTGATTGGATTATTAATAGCATACTAAATTAAATTCTTTTGAATTCTAATATATGCCTTTCTTTATTCTCATGTTGTACTTGCAGATTCAAAGTGCCTGTGAAAAGGGAATGTGCCTCCGTTAGATTATTCTTTATTTTGAATTGTTCGTTCTAGAATAAAATAAAATAAATAAATAAAATAATATTGACAATTATTTTATTTGAATTGAATTATAGGTGAAGTGAATGAATGAACTGCAACAAGATTGTAATTTAGTTTCTCTCACGGATAAATTGGTTATACTGCTTGAATTCTTAAAAGATGTTGCAAGATATATGTAGATCCTCTAAAAATAATACAATTTAGTAAATCGAATACGGATGCAATATCATTTTTGAAAATTTTGAATAACATAATCTACGATCAAACACCTCCGTCGTCCTTTTTCCTTGTGCCTTCTTATTATCGAAGATTTATTCATGATTTTTTTTAGAAAATATAGTAGTCACTGGGCTAGTAGAGTAGTCACAGAGGTGTGATGGAGCACCTCCGGTAAGAATTTTATCAAAATTATATTTTAACAATATATTTTCCTTTATTTACATTATTTACTTTGATCATTTTTTGCATTTTATGATCTTTCCTTTCTTTTAACTTAATTGTGGCACTGGACAAGAACTTTATCTTAATTGGTGAACCTAATGTTGGTATTGCTAATGCTCCTATCTGATTTGTATGTAGTTTTTGTTGCATAATAATAATAATAATAATAATAATAATAATAATAATAATAATAATAATAATAATAATAATAAAATAATAATAATAATAATAATAAAATAATAATAATAATAATAATAATAATACAATCAATATATTTTCACAAAGTGGGATCTAGGAGGGTAAGTGTACGTTGCTCATACCTCTACCTCAATGATGAGATAGAGAGATTATTTCTAATTGACTCCCAACTCAAGCCAAAAAAGAAACTAAAAAAGAATTAGTAAATATACAAGGAATAATAGGTATTAACATACCAAACAATAACGTTAGCAAGACTATCACCAAGTAGTACGACAAACGATAACACACTTTGAAACAAGACTAGCACTATGACAACTAGCACGGATAAAAAATCAAAGACCTCCTACCTACTAGTAAGGACGCACTCCTTCCTACTAACCTTCTACCCTAATTCGCATCCTCCATACTTTTCTATCTAGGGTCATGTCCTTGGTAAGATGAAATTGCTCCATGTTATGTCTAATCACCTCTGTCGAATATTTCTTTGGTATACTTCTACCTTGCTTGAATCGATTCGTAGCCAAATTCTCACACCTACGCACTGAGGCATCCAATCACTTCCTCAACACATGTCCGAACTATCTCAACTTTGTCTTTCACATCTTGACTTGCACCAAAGAAACTCCTACCTTATCTAGAATAACCTCATTTCTAATCACATCTTTCCTAGTAAATCCGTACATCAATCATATCATTCTTGTCTTTGTCACCTTCATCTTTTGGATGTGAAAGTTCTAGACTAGCCAATACTCTACCCCCTATAACATAGCTAGCCTAACCACCACTCAATAAAACTTATCTTTGAGGAGGCACCATCTTATCTGTTATACCCCAAAATTTAGATAATTTTATTTTGATATCTCCTATATTTTTTAATGTGATTTATCATTTGAATAATAGAAAGAAATGTGAATGAGAAATTAAAAGTGTTTTTTTGGAATTTTTAGAACATATTTTGGGACATTTTAGGATTCGAAAATAGTAAGGATCCGTGATTAGGGTGTGCCACGGAGGCATGGCACACCCTGATGCGAAAAATAGTGGCCTGGCATGAAAAGGGTGTGCCACGCCGGATGGTTGCCGTATTAAGGTTGTACCACGCCCTTGGCATGGCGTGATAAGGGTGTATCATGCCCAAGGTCGCAGCAAGGTCAAATTTCAATTTTTTGAGGCTATTTTGGTGTTTTACCACCTAATCAATCCTACAACTACTATTAAATGAGATTTCCCAATCTCCAACTCAAAATTCCATTATTTTTCTCCTCCCTAACTCTCAAGAATGCCAAATAAGAGTTCTTCTCCAAAATTCAAGCTTCCACGGCTCCAATTCAAGTTTCTCTCAAGAATTTCATCGAGTTTAGATATGTGGGATTTGGACACGGATGATCTTTCATCCTTGTACACAAAAAGTTGACTTTTACTTAAATTTAAGGATTTAATGACAAGGGTTCATACCCACTTTTCTTATGATTGAGATTATGATGTTTCCTCATGAGTTGAACTTTATTTAGCATAACATTTCATGTTTACTTATGTTTTTATCCACAAAATTGATCTTATGCATTAAGTTTTGGTATTTTGATAGGAAATTTCTAGGAGATGGTAAATGATTATAATTTGTGCATAATGCACTCAGTTTATAATAAGCTCAAGCTTACTAGTTTAAGTTAGAAAGTATTACAGCATACTAAAAGTTTAAGTTTTGATCTGATGATCTCAAATAAGATATGAAATTCACAAATTTATTATGAGTATGATTTCGCAAAAGATGCATAGTTGGTTTTCAGTTTTATAAACCCATATGCTATTATAAGGTGAATTTCATAAGTATGACATCAGTGTATATAAATAAATAAATATATATATATATATATATCCTAAGTCAAAAGGATCGAGAAACTCAATGCCTCTATTTTTTAACTTAGAGTCAGACCCTATTTTCACACTATTATGGATATAAAAATAATGGTCAAAATTGAATTCAATTGTCAACTACCCATATCAAAAATAGAATTGACTACCGATTCCTAAGGAATGAACTGGAGTTACATCTCTTTTCCATTCAAGAGTTGTTCTTTCCTTAAGAACACATACGAGATTCGTCATTACAAAAAAGGATAATGGTAACCCTATTACTAACTACTTCATTTATTAGTTTCATAGTAATAGAATACATGCCTAACAAGACAAAATTTGAAACTTGCTATCCTCTTGCATAGAAGGATGATTCATTCGGATAGACATGAGAGTCTGAATACATTTTCAGAATCCATGTTGTATATTTAAAAGAGTTTGACCTCCTTGCTTCTTTCATGATACACTCCTCTTCCTGTCGAACCTCTTTTCTCCTCAGTCCACAGAGATAAAATGTAGGACTGGTACCAACAGTTTATCACGAAAGAAAAGAATCACTAAGTCAGGATCACTAACTAATACTAATCTAATATAATCGTCCAATATATCTAATATAATATAGAATACTAATATAATAGAAAAGAACTATGTTTTCTGTATATTTTCCCTAGTTTTGTTGCTACTGTGGGCTTTACATAATTGATCGAATTAGATAGATATCCCTTCAGCATAGGTCGTCAAAAGGATCGAAATTAAAAAAATCCAGGATCTTTCAAAAAATAGATTTCTATTCAAAAAGTGCATAACAACATGGATAAGCTCACACTAACCTGTCAATTTGGGATCCATATTTGATATTTTCCTTGGGAGGTATCAAGAAGGATTTGGAATGAAATAATATCGATTCATATAGAAAAATGGTTCTCTATTGACTCAAACACTATACCTATGGGATAGGGATCGAGGAAAGGGAAAAAACAAAGATTTCACATAGTACTTTTATCAATCTGATTTATTTCATACCTTTTATTCAATGAGAAAATGGGTTAAATTTTACAGAATAAAACCTATGGTATATAAGTAATGATATAAAATAAGAGAGGGAAATTATTCATACTAAATAAAATAAAATAAAAGAACCCAGATTCCAAATGAACAAATTCAAACTTGAAAAGGATATTCCTTATTCTTGAAGAATGAGGGGCAAAGGGATTGATCAAGAAAGATCTTTTGTTCTTATTATATATAAGATCATGATTCGATTTGCATATCATTGGTAAAGATAATAATCTTATACTTTGAGAATAATAAAAAATGGACAGTGTTCAATTAGAACATGAAAACATGACTAATCTAGTCCTAGTTACTCTTCGAGGTTAAGGGGAAGAAGGGGCGATTCTCGAATGCAAAAAAGGATCCAATGAATTTGAAAGAATTGAATGAGGAGTCGTATGAGGTGAAAATCTCATATACAATTCTATAGAGTGTCAGTAAGGGTGACTTGTATGTAAACTCTTCCACTATCACCCAAAAAAAAACTCTGCCTTACGTAAAGTTGCCAAAGTATGATTAATCTCTGGATATAAAATCATTGCTTATATACCCAGTATTGGCCATAATTCACAATAACATTTTGTATTCTTAGTAAGAGTAAAAATGGTTAAGGATTTACCCAGTGTGAAATATCACATTATTCTAGGAACCCTAGATGTTTTCATAGTAAAGAATCGTCAACAAGGGCATTCTAATGTGTTTTACATTCTTATCCAGGACTTGTATCATTTGATCATGCCATGTGAATTTCTAGAAACATCTGAAGTTTATGGCTAACCCAATAACGAAAGTTTTATAAGGGGGCTACCATGAGATAAAAGATCTTCTTTCTAAAGAGATTCGATTCGAAACTCAAATAGGTCAAAGGTTCAGTATTAAAATGATTTCAGAACTGTTCCCCAACTTTTTCCATGTCAACAAACTATTTGAAATACCTCAACATTTTAGAATAGGTCTGAGTCAAATAGTAATGATTCAAAGCACTTCTTTTTTATAACAGCCCGTATGTCCCTAGCATAATCTAAGTCTGAGTGCATAAGCATTCATATATAAATTTCTAAAACGCTTATTATTTATTAGTTTAGAGCCTTCCATTTCGTAGAAAATTCAATTAGCTTTCCAACGATATAAAATTTGCCCAAATCTGATAACCGGGTAAGAAGTTATGGCAATTTTAAATTTCAGTCGTTAAACACTATCATTTTAACCCTCAGCACATCGCATAGGCAGCTCAAATGAAAATTATCAATTTCCAGTGTGACTCCACAGTGATGGAACATCGCGGAGCAGACCAAATTCCCGTTTGTCAATTTACAGTGGGTTTTTGCGATGTTGGCACGTCACGGAGGTGGCCAAAATGGCATCCAAAGCTTTACCGCGATGGAACCGCATCGGGATATTTTTCCAATTCCCAGTTGTCCATTTTCTAGTGGCTTGGCACGATAGTGGCACGTAGGGCCAAGGCAAAAAATTGGGTTTTTTAGTTTTCAGCTTCCATTTTTAAATTTCTCCAAGGGTAATTGGGTCTTCTTCCACAGCCCTAATTAACCTAAAACACGCAATTTAGCCTCAATTGACCTAAATAGTCATTCATTATTCAACTATTCTTCAAAATTTAAGATCCCCTTTTAAAAAAACAAGAACCCTAGATCTCAAATTCAAGGTAATTTCTCAAGAACTCTCCATCAATCCTCCTAAATTCATTATCCCAGGTATGTTATATGTTTATCCATGGATTCCTTTCATCCATGAAGCGCAAGTAACCTTTTTAATTATAAAGTTATGATCTTTTTAAGTTATTTGATTTTAAATCATGATTTCATTCATTAATCTCCATGGACTTTGATTTAATACCATGTTTTAATGAAGTTATTATTGTTATTTGATTCCTCATGTTTTAGTGTTATCATTTGTTGAATTAAATCATGACTTAGTTTTTTCCAAGATAATTTCATGTCAATTATGCTGGTCCTTTAGTAATTCTATAATTATTTTAAATCATGAACTATAAGTGTCTGATAAAATGCCTACAAGAGCAATTGTTTAATAAAAGTCTTCATGCTATGTCCTTCAATGTTTTAATGTCATGCTACTACTATTGTTTCTAGCTGTTTACTTAATTTTGTCTTAGTATCTTCAAAATAACTTCAGATTATATCATGAATATTATCAGAACAATCAGTTAAACTTAGAATAGTCTAGTGTTTCAGCGTCATTCAATTAGGAGTACGATTTAGTACCGAGTAAGTGTAGGGATGGCGGCTTCCTTGTCAGATAGGCAGAGTCATTAGTAGCAGTCCCTATACTCCAGAACTACATAGCCATCATAGGATATGAGTAGTCACCGATCAGATTAGGCTTGACTATCTTGCAGGGGTTACCCATCAGTTCAGGCTTTACACCCTTAGTCCTTTGGACATAATATGAGTTTAGTGGATCCACACAGCCAGCGTTAGTACCTGTGGCACTGTATTAACACCCTTCCAACTAGGGTTATAAGTTAGACCCCGATTAGCTCAAATTAGGGAATGTCAGTTAGATAATACCTCCTACAGTCTCAGATATAGTCTCAGTTACAGTCCCAACTTAGTTATTCAATCTTAGTGTAGTTTAACCAAAGCATACAGATTTTAGTTATTTTCAGTATTTTAGTTTACAGATTTCATCCAGTTCATGTCATATGCTTTGTCATGCATCCTCAGTGTCGACAGATTTTCATATATTTTTAGTATTTTATAAACTTTCATGCATCTTCAGTATCTACATATTTCATGTTCTCTATTCAGTATTCCATGCTTTACATTTATATTCAGATAGATCATTACTCCTATTCATGAAACCTTACATGTTAAACTACCTTATTTAGCATACCAGTATATTCAAAGTATTGATCCCATACCTTTATTTTATGCTATGATGTCTCATATTATATGTGTTGATGCTCAGTTTTTGGATTGCACTTATCCCCTCAGATTCTCAACAGTACAATAGCAGTAGTGAGTACTCATCACCTGGGGACAGGCTATCATATTTCATGTCTTTATTTCAGTAGTCAGTAGATTTAGTTGGGGGCTTGTCCCATCTACTCTCAGTCAGTCAATCTTAGAGGCTTTTCGGACATTACATTTAATTAGTTGCTCAGTTTATCAGTACATTATTAGATTCAAACGGTTGTTTTCCTAGATTTATATTTTAGTTTGAATTCAGATTTTTAAAACCTTATGGCACTTCAGTTATTCTTCTACATTCATAATTATATCATTCAATGCTCACAGCAGGTACCAGCTCATGGGTTAGCTTATGGTCTCTCGGGATCGTAAGCACCATGTAATGACTAGGGGGTAGTCTTGGGTCATTAAAAACTTGGTATCAGAGCCTATGGTTTTAAAGTGTCCTAGAAAGTCTAAAAGTTGCATCGAGTAGAGTTTTGTGCATGGGTGTGTAGCGTGCCACACTTATGGATGATAGTCTACAAGGCGTTTAGGAAAACTTTCCCTTCTTTCAAGTATTCATGTTGTGCGATTGAGCATGATCTCAAGTTAAACTCTTAGTCTAATATGTTTCTTCCTTCCATTTATAGAACATGCCTCCCAAGAAGAATAAAATAATAATAGGAACTCGATCAGCCCCACAGCCCGTCCAAGCAAATCCTCTGGACAAGTATGTCTCTCACGAAAAATTCAGAGTAAAAATGAACTAAGAGTTGATCCCTGATGTAACTCTATTAAGACAGAAAAGTGCTTTGAGTCCCCTCCCACAAATCTAAAATGAGTCTTGGCTCTGTTACATGTATCTTTAATCTCCCTAGTATATATTGCAGGTATTTCTCTAGCCTCAAAGAACCTCCTTAGGGACTCTAGCATATGTCTTTTATAGGTTGATGAACACTATGTGTAGGTCCTCCCTACTCTCCTTGTACTGCTATACCACTCTTTTTATGAGATGGATGGCTTTAGTAGTTGAGTGTCCAGACATTAATCTGAATTGATTCTTAGAAATTGCCACAATCCTCTTTAACCTCAACTCTACTACCATCTCCTAAACCTTCATAGTGTGACATAATAACTCGATACCTCTATAGTTGTTGCAATTCTAAATATCACTTTTGTTCTTATAAAATGGAATAATTATACTCCATCGCCAAGTTTTGGGCATCTTCAACATCCAAAAAATGATGTTAAACAACTAAGTTAGCCACTCCATACCTGACTCTTCTAAGAACTTCCAAAAATCCACAGAGATCTCATCTACCTTAGACGCTCTACCCCTACGCAACCTATGAATATCACCCTTAACCTTCTCAACCTAATGTGCCTACAATAACCATAGTTGTGAAGCCTCTCAGAATGCTCTAAATGCTTTAACACAATGCTAGTTTACCTTTCTTCATTCAGAGTTTAAGAAAGTAAGATTGTCATCTTTGTCTAATAAGAATCTGCTCCACCTAAACTTTGTCATTTGCATTCTTTACACACTTCACTAGGTTAAGATCCTGAGCCCTCCTCTCCCTAACTCTATCTAGCTTGTACAACTTTTTGTCACCACCTTTACCCTTCCACTCTATGTATAAAATTTTGGAAGCTCATTCTTAGCCACCATAGTCTCCAACTTAGCTTTTTTTCCATCAATCTTATACTAATCCCAATTGTTCCATATCTCTTCCTCATCCTTACTTCTATCAAGATACTAAAGTTAAGGTCGTGATGGAAGCTACTTTGAACAAGCCTTAGTAGGCAACCCAAAACTCACAAGATAGAATGAAAAAGTATGAAAGAAAATCCTAATATGCAAGACTTTAACAAGAGAGTCAAAGCCAAAATAGGTAAATAACATTAAACTTTAGATAATTACAATGTGTCCTAAATACTGGTGTCATAAGTAAAGTTCATCGATAACAAGGTTTGAAAACTAAATAAAACCATAATATATCTTCGAATACAAGTAAAGACATAATAAAACTAAGAGGAGGGTTGAAAAATGCCCCAAACCTGGAGCTCACTCGTACCTTAAATAGTAATCCTGAAAGAACAAAATCAACTATCGCAAGTCATACTTGAATTAGGATCTACACCGAAAGGGCTAATTAAGAGTGAGTAGGGTCCACCTATACTCATTAGGTATTATTGGATGGCTGAGAAATGCGGAAGACATACAAGTAAATTATACTATGAGCATACCACCGAAATCAGAAAGGTTCCCAAATGGTAGCTCACACTGTCTCCAATAATAGTTCTAAGATATAAAACAATAAAGAAAACTAACTATCCAACAACAACACAAAAGGGAATTCACAACAATGTATACAATGGTATGCATGCAATGATGATGTGATAATGATGACAGTAAGCCATCATTTGTCTTTTCATACACAGCTTCCAAGCCTCCACCCTTCAAGACAGAATCCAAGGGGGTTCGCAACCTGTATATTTTATTATATCTTAGTACTATATCTCAATTCACCTCTCTGACTAATGTTCATGTATCAAGGATTTATAAAGTGCCTCATTTACCTCTCCAGTTATTGCCCACGGATCAAGGATTTTATAAAGAATTTTCTAGTGGTATCAATATCTCATCATATATGTATGTATCAAATAAATATAGAATGCTCACAAACACTCGTTACGAAAATAATGATCAAGTAATATGGTATACGTGTGCTCAAAATCAAATCAACATGCAAAAAATTTATGAACATCAAGCCTCGGTAGGCATCACCAAGATAAATAGTCATGTAAGATGCAAAAATATCATTTCAAAAACTCATCTCTTGGGTATTACTATCATGATAAAGGCAATTAATGCTCAAACGGCCCTATATATCTATTCAATCCCACTCATAGGCATCACAGTAATAAACATATAATTTATTACACTAATAAGGCTTATGATATCAAATAAAGCCCCACACGAGCTACTTGCAATATAAATTCTCTCAAGTCGACAATAATATACAAAGAAGCCCCCATATAGGCACATGATAATAATAATAATGTTAAAGATACATCCCTACACGTCTCATACTTTCCATATTCATTAACTATCTCACCCAGTATAAAGAAAGTTAAACCATAACCTACCTAAAAAGGTCAAAAATCCAAGCCTAAGCCATTCAAGAATGGTCTCGGTATGAACTAAAATTATAAAAAACATAATCTATGCATCAAAAGGAGGCAAATGATACCCATATTAGAATTAGTAAAAAAAATGGTATCAAAACGAAAAGGGTAAACCAGAATTTTATTTTAGAAATATATTTCCTAAGATCCTAGAAGTCTATAGTATAAAAGCCATATGAAAATGAGTTGTTATTAAGGTCCAAATAAAAGAAAAACTATTTAAAGATTGTTGATACCCAATTTTGACCTCCCGATACTATATTTAGGCTGTAATTTTAGCAAAATTATTAATTTCTAAATGTTAGTATTTTTTTGCATATTTTTTCTTGCATCAAATAGATTTTTGACGTGTCACATTCATGTTTTAAAATCTACAAATTATGTTATTAATTTTTTATGACATTTTTACAATTTATTAATTCAGATATAACATTTTACATAATTTATTAATATTTATTAAATATGCACACTTACAATTTACAAATACATTGCCTATTATTATTATTATTATTATTATTAACTATAATCTTATATGACAATTTTTACATAACCTCGACAACCTATTATCTTTTTCGTTATCATTATATTTGTTAAATAGCAGCCTAATTCAATTTAATTTCGTAATTCATTTAAATGCTAGGCTTTTTCTATTCGATTAACGACAATCTAGCCATATTTATATATGTCTATCACAATCTTAACCTAATTTTATCCAACTTATTACAATTCTAGCCTTACTTAACCCAATTTTAAAAATCCCAATTCATCTTCTTATCCTTTTAATCTCAGCCATAAATCAAGATTGATCCAACGGCTGAGATCAGATATACCCTTTATTTCCTTTTTAATCTAAAACCTAACCTAATCTCCCCATTTTATCTAAAGCATCCTCCCTATCCTCTCTCTCTATCTCCCTCTTTTCAAACCCTATGACAAAATCAACAACAATACCAACAAGCCACCGCCCCTCTTCTCTCATCCTCCACCGGCGAACAGCGCCACCAACCCACTCCCCGCCACGCCGTCGTCGCCATCACCGGCAAGAAACCAACCAGTACACCGGTGCCTCTCTAACCCCGCCATTACAACCATCCCCAATGTCGTCAATCGGCGAAACCCCATCGCTGCTAGAGAAGGCAACAAGACCAGCAGCTGTCGTCCGCTCCCGTCACCATCCTCCAAAGATCTTCATCAAAAGCGATGACCATACCATCCCCCGGTCTATGTGCCGCTACCTCATCATCTCTGCCACCCACGGCAGCAACAACAAACAACGGCCAGCACCCCAACCCCAGCACCGATGTCGCCTCATTTCTCCTCCCTTCGATGAATTCATCGACACTGCCCAAGTGAACTTTCTTCGATCAGCAACTCAACACCGTCAACGACCCTTTTTTGTCAAAATTGATGGGTTTTTGAGAATCCATCACCAATTTGGTTTTATTTTGTGTTTAATTTATAAGATTTTAATGATCTTCGATTGAGATTTTTCATTCACTTTTTCATAATTCGTCTTTCCTGACTTAATTAGAGCGACATAGGTTAGAAGCCTCAACTTTGTTTACTAAAATATTTGTTCTGATTTGTTGATTGACTGTTTGGATCACTGCTTTATGCGATCCCTTGAACATAATACACTGTTGTGATTAATTAGTCGTTTAATTTGATTAGTTGTTAATTATTTAATTATGCAGTGATGTAATTAATTAGTATTTTAATTTAATTAACTTTAAATTATTTGCTTATTCGGGTAGATTTTGTTTTGACTAATTTGCTCTATTATATTTACAAATTTTTTAATCCCCCACCCTTAATTAGGTTATGCATCATTGATTCTGATTGATATTTTATTCCTCTTTAGTTTAAATTATGGTTTCTAATTATGGTAAATTATGATTTGATTGGTATTTTTCTCTCCCTTTATTTAATTTGACTGACTATATTAATAAGTGTGATATTTATATTTAAGACAATTTTGTTGAATGATTACATCACATATTATGTTGATTGATATTTCTTTTCCTTTTATTTGTTTAGACTGATTTTTAAATTATTTGATTGATGAAATTGTGATTGATTGATTAGATAACATATCCTTTTTTCCTTTTTATGGCTTGGCCATAGTATCCCTTGCATATATAAACAACCTTTCTCTTCCTTCAAAGGGGACAACTTATACTCTCTAATATTTACACTTTCCCTACTCTCTATACTCTGCCTATTCTTTGCGATAAACAAGAACTTATAACTCACATGATCACAAGAAAGCTTTAAGCGAACAATAATCAATCTGACTTTATTACTCTTTGTACTCACTGTTGGAGCATTGATTTCGACCTTCTTGTGATCCTGTGTTGCTTGGGTATTCTTATTATTATTACTTGTTGCTATGTTTAACCAGTAAGTTTTTTGATGACGTAATTTTAATACCTTATATAATGATGCTAAAAAAACATGTCTTTAGGAATTACATGGACTTTTGTGTGTTGTATCCTAGTTGTGTCATTTCGTATTCGTAATTATATCATGATATTTTCGTTAGCCTCTTTGTGCTTGCCATGCTATGCCACTATGTTTAATAGGTTTGGGGGAATTGAAAAGTGGATCGAGGATTTGAGCGAGATTATGTTATTTCCTTTTAGTTTAGTCGATTCTTCTTTTTATTGGTGTGTAATATTGTATAAATGCTACACTGATGTACTAATAAATTGAGGACTGCTTGAGGGCAGGGATTTATGTACTTTACGTGCTACATGAATTACTTAGGCCAACGTAATTTAGGATTTACTAATTTACTTGTTCACCGCCAAGAAAGCATGTATTAGGATTAACAACTAGCTTTAAAATTAGAATCAACTTTTCGATTGTAACACTTTATTTTTGGACATCGTAAATAATAATTTTTGAAATCTTACGTGTGATTATTTTTGGTGACATAAAAACTAGTCTTGATATTAAAACAATCTTTTGCCTATCTGCTTCATGACTTTTTTTTTTAATTTTCAACATACTTGTAAAGTTTCAGCTTTAACACTATTTTTAGGCAAATAAAAAAGGGTCATTTTGCTTTAGCACTTTAAAACAACTTTTCAGCAAATAAATATCAGTTTTTTTTTACATTTTAAGTATTTTTTTCAGCAACCTAAATTAATGACAGTCTTTTAAGATAAACTTTCAACAATACAAGAATCGTCTTTAGCATTAAACACAATGTCCCACATATTTGAATTAAGCACAACTTGCGACTTCTTTTAAGAATTCTCAGGAATTTTAGTAGTATATTTTCAACAATCATAATTACAAATCTGATTAACTATTTTAAGACAGTAATTCTTAATTCCTTTTATTTATAATTTGATTAATTATATTTTGCATAATAAATTAATGGGTATTATTTCCAACATATTTACTCAAATTTGACATACTTTATTTTAATAACTTTACGACATTTTTAATGGTTTAAAAATCACTTTCTATCAATAAATAGTTACTTTTCACTTAGACATGATGTAACTATTCTTTACACAATAAATTAACGATCCTATTCTATCACGTTGCTTGACATATCCTTTTTATGAATTCTTACCACATTGTTTACATATTACTTTTTAACAATTGTTAAACACTTAGATATCATGTCTATAGTTTAATGACATCAAAATAATTAATTATTTTTATTTGCATGCTTACCATATTAATGAACTCTTTAATATCCAAGAGGTTAACGTGAGTCATTACTTGTTACTTGATGTCCTTCGTGTTTTACGCGCTTCGAGTTCTATGCAACATAACTTTCTTTTCGTCTAGAACACAAATCCAAAATACTAAAGTTCTTGGACGATAGGTGGGACATTAAGTATTACTAAAATGTTAGTTTTATCCTTGTCATAAAATGCCCTTAGACTTGATGTCCAGCCTAGGTGGGACGGATATTCATTCGGAAGTGATGATCCCAACGGATATTAACGGCGAGGCTAATGACATTATTACTTGTCTAAGAGCTTAGCCCTTGGGTCGAATGATGAGTAAACAAGTTGGGTTTCTGATCCAAATAAAACCAAAATATTTCTTTATTTGATTTGGATGATGTCATTATTTAATTTACATACATATTATTTGGGGTAATTAATTTATTATAGAAGCAGTCCCCTTTTGGTGCAAATTGTGGCATTTCTTTCTCCTCACTTATCCTATTTACATATTTTATTTATTTACTTAGAGGGTACAAGTTACAAGATCCTATTATACTAGAGGGTCTAAAATAAAATTGCTAGCAGATGCTATGAAGGAAAATAAGTCTTCAACCATAAAAAAAAGAAGGTTCAAGAAAACTATTGTAGTTGAGGAGAACAAAAAAATTACTGTTGTAGAGCTTTAAGGAGAGGAGGACATTAATTTAGAAATTGTTGATGTAACTAAGGAAAGAAAAAAGAAAGTATATATTATTGAGGGGACCAGGTCCTCCGGTTAAAAGTCCTATATCCATGCAGGGAAAAAAAACACATTATTGTAAAAAGAATGAAAGTCTCTAAAGGAATTGGTCCCTAGAAGAGAAAAACTAATGAAAAGGATGAGTCGAGTAATGATCCCAAAAAGAATAAAACGGAATTAAGAAAAGAAAGACATATCTACGGAAAAAAGGATTGAAAACCTGAAAACTCAGAAGGTCTTATCACAAAGAGTATTTGATCCCAAGATATATGAGAAACCTGGAATGGTGGCACTGGCAGAGTATGTCAGGCACCAAATATGGATATATTTATTGAAGGAAGCGGCACTAGTGGTATTTGAAAGTAAAGTTAGATTATTCTATTACTCAATAGATTTCTCTGAAGATGGATTGATTATATCTGCACAGGAGCAAGGAGAAAAAATAGGACTAGATGAGAAAATCATGGGAGATATTTTGAATGTACTTATTTTGGGTGTAAGGGTTGCTCTGAAGCAACAACCCATAACTGAGTTCATGATTGAAGCCTTAAAAGTGGGTGGGACTTTGATATATGGGGTTAAAAAGAGATTCCTCACAAGTCAGTTCCAGTTGGTATTCAAATTTGAGAACAAGGTTTTCTTTCCTAGATCAATAAAGAGGACCAATGCATCTAGTATTGACTTGTTCTTAATAGAATGTTTGAGTAAGTTTGAATTGATAAGCTTACCTTCTCTCATGATTGAGCACATAATAAAGGTGATTTATGAGAAAGAAGGGAAATATGGGATGCCATATGGGTACTTCCTAAACAACATGATTAATCATGGCGGAGTAATTAGGACAAAAGGGACCCCTAGAACAATAAAACAAAAGTTTAGCATGACAACCTTAGTGGAGAATGAATGCATTGAAGGGAAAATGGGAACTATGTCCCTAGTGTAAAAACTTTTGGCTACTCAAGAAATCTTATCCAAAGAAATGAAGGAGATGAGGATTGTTTTAGAAGCAAAGGACACTAAAATGGTGCACTTGAAACTACATAATCAGAAATTGTCCTTAGAGAGATCTTGTACCACTGAAGAACTTGCAGCAGAAAATGTAGAGCTCAAGGGAAATGTTACGAAATTAATTGGTTAGGTTCAAGGTTTGAATATTGAAGTAAAGACCCTCACTAAATAGTTGTTGGATGCTCATGCTACTGAGGCTCCTAGAATTGACATGTTGCTAAAATCACTCTTTCCTAAGCCCCCTTCTACCTGAGTCCTAGTGTGCCAGTCTCTATTGGGGCCTTTTTAAATAATTATTTGATGTTGTTTTGGTGTATTGAAATGGTTCTAACAATGATTGATTATCTAGTTATGTGCCTCATCAGTTTCCTTTATTTTAAAGTTGTTCTTCATGTTAGTGTTGCCCTAGTGAGCACGAGTTAACTAACTTGCGCTTATATTTATTATTTGTTTATTGTTATTCCTTTTTAATGATGCCAGAAGGGGAAATAATTACTTCATGTGTTAAGGAAAATATGTGTTTGTGTTAAGCTAATGATATTAGGGACCAGGTACCAAGTGCACATGTATGATAATGTGTTTGAGTCTGGAGGCATAGTGACAGGGAAAAGTATGCAAATATACTAAATGATTAATGGTCCATGATTATAGGGGGATTAATTTAAGCTAGATATCAATTGAAAACAAGGGACCAGGTCCCTACGTTTTGAAAGCATGGTATTGCATGATAGGGTGAACATTCATCTTCAGTTGTGGTAATCACACTGATTAAATATGATGAATGAAGCATGAGCATTGATGCTAAAAACTCTGTTGTTGGTTTGTCATCATTAAAAAGGGTTAAAATTGTTGTATCTTATTTTGATGATGAGCAGATAACTACAAGGGACTAGGTCCCTAGATCTACAAGGGTGTAGTATAACTGGCACACGTCTGCACAGTTTTATCCTCTAGTGTAACAAATTGTGCAAATGCTGCTTGCACTATTGAGCACACCTGGTCCAATTATATTTCAACCTTATTCATCACTCATCTATAAAAGGAAAAGGACACCTATGCATCAAGTAGTTTATGCAAATCCAAAAATTAAAGAGTGAAAGAAAGGCAAAACCTCAATTTCAACATTGCTTAAGTTCATATTTCTTGTATATACAAAAAGAGTGAGTGTTCTTGAGTGAATCCTAAATTGTAACAGATTACTCAAGTTATAAGAGTATTGTTTCTTATGTTTGTGATTTGAGAGGTTCTTAGGTAGAGTTGCCTAAGCTTGAAACTGTTTAAAGTTAACCAGTATTGGAAGAGTCTTGGCAGAGTTGTCAAGTTGAAGTTGTAGTAGAGTTATTACAAGCAGGAGGATCCTAAAGTTAGGCTTAAGTTCGAGTCTGTAATTAAGAGGTTGATTATAGTGAACTTTTGGGTACTTTTGAAGGGCAAGCCGTGGTTTTTCCTTCCTTGAGCAAGGGGGTTCAACGTTAAATCTTGTGTTCTTTAAGTTTCCTGCATTGTGTTGTGTTCCTAGTTAAATTACTGTTTTATTACCTGTTACTAATTTTTGGAGGATCTGGTCCTTTAAAATGTGGTGCAACCCCTAGGGTTTCAACATATATGTTGTTGCATCAGCTGAATACTCAATTACAAAGTCTCGAAAATGGCCCTCAGAATTTTTTGAGACTCTATAGTTATAAACCATAAATGATACTAGGCTATTTTCGATGTTCTGGACTCAATGAGAATATTGTATTTTCAAAAAGAGGTTGTTTACATTAAATTGGCACCCATGTCCCCTTTAAGACTTCTTTCACTAGTTTTTTGAATAAAGGTAAAAATAGTTGGTCGTCTTGAAATTTTAATTAAAATGTGGGCCCACAAGTGACCTACCCACGGCATCCGCATGTACAGGGTGCATGTGGGCCAAAATTTTTGGACCATTTTCCTTCATTCTAGAAATGGAAATTTAATATGTTACCAACTACTTATGGTCCTGTAACCTGCGTTTATTGTCCTAAAAGTATAAATATGTACCGCAGTCCACAACTTTTCATTCTCATCTTTAAAAATTTCATCTTTTCAATTTAATTCTCAACATACCTGACCAGTGTGGGATTCATGACCACGATGGGTTGATCACATAATTCCCTTACCTAGAAATTAATGAATGTAGCAAGTTTACCTTATTCTGGGTAAGTCCATAAGCTAAAAACCTACAAAAGAAAAAACAAGAAAAAAGTGAACACTAATATAGTGTATTGCCTCAGTCCCAGTGCTTGATTAAATGTTGTGGCACGATGTGGCTATGTTGGTTACTTAGAATTAACTAATAAGCTCATGGGTTGCCTGATAACGCTCAAACTACAGCTCTCTTAAGAGTGTAAGCGGTCGTTGTCAAATATATAACCCAATTGGGTTGGGTATCGATCCCACAGAGAATAGCCGGTCACTAAGTAAGCAAAGATTATTAGACTTTTGGTGCAAGTCTCGTAAAAGAGGAGGGATTGTAGTGTGCAATAATGTAACAAAGTGAAAATGGAAAATAGCAAAGTAAAAGGGAAGAAACTTTAGTAAGATGTAAATCAATGAGAATTGAGAGTTGGGGTTATGTCCACCTTATGAGTTATACGTCTCTATTGGCTATGAGTTATGCGGAATTCAGACATGCATGTGCTTATAGAGAATTGTATTCTATGGTAAATCCAAGCGTCTTTCGACCTAACAAGGACTATTTCACTTTAACTCTTTCGAGCTTAAAGCGTATCTAACGGTACAATTCTCTAAGAGGTTAATCCAGTTAGGGCACTAACTTTTTAATAGGGGTTGGTGCCCTATTACCTTGACATTATCTCTTTTTCAGACATATAACTTTTATTTCAAACAAGTTAATGCTATGTTGGCGTATTATATGCGTTTGCAACCACAAGAATTCGCATTAAGATGAAGAGAATAATGATATAAGCAGCATACGTGTCACGAATTCACAAACTCATAGCAATAGATAGTATCTCACAAGGCTTCCATAACCCCAACAGAGAAGTTTAGCTACTCATGAGTGCAATGGAAATCACAATAGACATTATTATCATACCAAAATAAGAGTATAACGTGAAGAATATGTTGGTAGGGTTTGTGGCGTGAAGACCTTGCAAGTAGCGTTTCTCATGTTGTGAAGATTTAGAAGTCGAATAGATGAAGAGAAAGTAATTAAGAATTAATTGAAAGCAAATTGTTTTGAGTTGTGGAATGTATGAAAGCAGAATAGTAGTAGAATGTCTAATTGAAGAATTAATTAAAAATCTCTAGCAGAATAGGGTATTTATAAAACCCATATCCTATTCCTACTAAGCTACTGCATTACTTAACCCAATCCTACTAGGTTACTGCATCATTATCCTACTCCTAATAAGTTACTGCTAGTCCCCAAAGTCTTTAGAATTGTTGTTTTTGCCCGGGACAGGTTTCCCATGCAACACTTTTGGTCCTTGGCGTCCAAGCTTTCCCTTTCTTCTTTCGTGAAGCTTCCTTTGGCGTCAAGTTATCCATAAAATTCTGAATTCTGCATCATTTGTACCTGAAAACTTGCTAATCACATTTGTTAGCTCGATTAGAGGAAAAAGGACTAAAAGTGCATGAATTATATAATTTTTCCTCAAAACTTAACCAAAAAAATGGGTAAATAATGGTGTTTAGGCGTGTGAATACGCCTAACATCATGGCCTCCCATGTTGCACTTGATTTAACATCATGGCACAACATGGGTATTTTAATTACTTATAATTCATCAAATACCCATAAGAGTACGCTCTGGGGTCATCAATACAATCAATCACTAACACCACCCTCATGTAGGTAGGCTGCTTCATTAATTTTTGAATGTTGAATGTGTCCTCCTTACCGTTGACTATGAATTTCAACTCTCCTTTCTCCATGTCAATTATCGCTCTACCTATGGCCATAAATGGTTTCCCCAACATAATGGGCATCTAGGTGTCAACCTCACAATCTAGAATGACAAAGTCAGTTGAAAATATGAAGTTATCCACTATAACAATCATATCAAATAAAATACCTACAGGTTTCTTCACCGTATGATCATCCATTAATAGACGCATTAAAGTAAGTTCTGGAGGGTTCAAGCCTAATCTCTTGAATATAGCTAGCGGCATTAAATTTATGCTAGATCCTAACTCACATAAGTCTTTGAAAAATCGAGATGCCCCAATAGTACATGGTATAATGAATGCATCGGGATTACTCTTTTTATGGGCCAAAGACCTAGTTGCGACTGCACTACAGTGGTGCAAACTATAATATCATTAATCATAGCACCTATCCTCTTTTTGACCAATAACTTCATAAACATAGCATATCCAGGCATCTGCTCCAATGCCTCATGAAAAGGAATATTCAAGCTCAATTCTTTTAGCATCTCAATGAATCGCTTAAATTTTCCTTTCCTTATTTTTCTGCTTCAGTCGCTGAGGAAAAAGTGGGGATGTTCTTGTAATTTGTTTTATTTAATACTCAATAATTAAATCCTTACCTCTTTCCATATCGATTGTATCATCACCACCTGTTTTCTTTTCTGACTCCACAATAAGTATCTCATTAATAAAAGCCTCATCATGCCTTGGAGCTTTCCCATTGAGTAGTAGGGGATCCATATTAGTAATACCACTCATCATGGTAATGGAAAGAACAAGACTGTTATTTTTTGAATTTTTTACAGTGATGCTCGAAAGGGTATCGGACTGCCTCTGATTCAAAGTTACTGACATCTGCCTAAAGTAGTGCTCCAACTGTTTGATGGCAGTGGTTTGAGATTCCACCTTTTAGGTCAACCCTAAAATTTAGGCCTTAATCTCTTTAAGGTTGATCTCCTAATTTTCATGATGCTTTACCAACTTAGTCGGCATCTCTTCCATTCTTGATTCTGTATCTCTTCTACTAGGTGGAATATACTGATATCCCTTCTATCTATAGTCATCCTTTATTCTCCAGTCACTATCTCATTCCCTACAATGATATTAGTATCTATCATTGTAGTTCTGACCTTGGTGCTCTTGCCCTTACGCTCAGAAACCTGCCATATGACGATCTAGATAATCTGCCTCCTCCTTTAATTCTAACTTATATTATTTAGAAGCTGACCCTTGTGCTCCTACTATGTTCACTTTCTAGGAACTGGTTAATGCAAACTCCTTTGATAGTAACCCTAGTTTGGTTCTTAGCAATTCAATATCATCAGCTATTTTTTGGTTATACGAGGCACCAATAGAATATGTTCCAAATCTTCTCTCAGCCTGTCGAGTTTAGCACCCTCGATTAGTGAGTGAGATCTGATCCAGCATCTCTGAAGCTGCTTCCCAATATAGTCTCACAAAAGCTTCTCCAGATATATTATCTACCATGGCTCTGGAGATCATGGTCAAGGCTCTGTAGAATATCTCTAATAAACTCGTCCCTAACATCCAATGTTTGGGCACTACAATCAGCTTCTTCTTGAACCTGAACCATGACTGTAATACCCCATATTTTTCCTAGCTTAAATTCGTTCCTAGAATGTTAAGGGTGAGCTTTAAAAATGAATATATTTTATTTCATATAGAATTTTCTAGATTTAGACCTTTCATTGTGTGGGAAATTGAATAAGTATACCATCGATACCGAATTCGCCCAATTCTGACACTCGATGAAGAAGTTAGAGCATTTTTAGCCAAGCAGTGTTCCACCTGGGCACTCACCAAATCGTGGTAGATGTCAAAATGGCAATCGTCAAATTCCAGTGGCCCTCCACAATAGCCCCGCATCGTAGAGAGCTCCAATTTCCCATTTATCAAAATCCAGTAGCCCAACGCGATAATCGCGCATTGCGCCAATGGCCAAAACGGCATGCCAAAGGGGCACTGCGATGGTGGCACATCACGGAGAACGCCCAGTTCCCAATTGTCCTATTTTCAGTGATCCACTGCAATAGTGGCATGTCGCGGTGGTCTTCTAGTTCGGAAAATATTGCTTTTCTAGTTTCGTTTAAATATTAAAAGGGGTAGTTTGGTCAATTCCCAAGGCTCCAAATCCGTCCAAAACATGGGATTAAACATATTCAAGGAACTTTATGCCTAAATTCAACCATTCTCTCTCAAAGAAAAATCCTAGATCTCCAAAGATTCTTCTCCAAGAAATTAAAATCCTCCATAGTTTCTCCAAGAAAGATTAAAATTGAGGATTTTCAAGACAAGATAATCAAGAACTCATCTCCAAGAACTTAAATAGGAAACCAAAATTCAAGGTTTCTTCATCTAATCATCTATCAAGGTATGTAGGGTTTATGAACAAAGATTTTCTTTCATCCTTCTGCCCAAAACCAAGTTTTAATTGCAATTTCATATGATGTTGAATGTTTATACATGAATTTTAAATTAGGATTCATGCCCATTATTGTTATTTACAAGATTATGAGTTTTTGAGAGATTTTTAAAGATGAATTGCATGTCTATTTTTCATCTTTTCATGCCTGTTGCGGTAATTTATAGATTTTGAGATGAATTATCATTGTCTTCATTATCAAGCATGGTTATTATGATGTTTTGACATGAGTTTAAAGCATCGGTTGTAATCCCTAAGATTTAGTATTGATATTTCAAGAAGATTGTGATTTTAAGCCTCTTTGATGATCATTTACCGAGATTCAAGAAAGAAGTTTATCTTTTGACCCTAAGCTAAGATAAGGAATCCATATTGTTCATATAGTTTGAAATTTAAAGAAAGAGAAGCATAATTGGTTTTTCATTAAAAACTCTTGTGCTATTTTAAGGTGGATTTCCTAAAGTTCTGAGTAATAAGTATGGGATTAGTATTTAGCAGCGAGTTGTGTATGATTCCAAGGTCTCTTGCCCCAAAACTATGAGCCACCATAGGTTTTAAGCACCCATAGTGGGCTAAGTCAGTGATCACTTAAGTTAAGGTTCTATTCTGATGGTAAGGATAGAACAGCTCATCCCAACGTGGGTAACACGTCGAACTCCATGATAGCTCACATGGTTTATGTCGGTTAGAAGAACCTCCCTAATAGTAAACGCTTTCAGAATAGTTTTAAAGTATTTCTCCCTACTAGTTAAAGTAAAAGATTTACAGAAAATCTTTTAGAAAAACTAAGTGCAAAGGCTCACAACTTTATTCAGATTATGCTTTACAGAAAGATATCAGCTACAGATTTCATCTTTAAGAGTGAGTTTTTCTACACTTAGACAGTATGATTTGAAGAGAGAATACAAGTATAGCTTTTAGAACTAAATGTTATGACTCACTAGATTTATAAAGTTTGATTTGCTATTCATGATTTCAGATTTTAGTATTTCAGATATTCCAACTTATGTGAGTCGTTGACATTTAGCATGCTTTGTTTTATAAATTATGATGATGAGATGTTGTTTCACTTATGCATTTCACCCCCATATACTCGGTACATCCTCAAAGTACTGATCCACATATATGTCTATGTGCTACATTTTTTCATAATGTAGGTTCAGGTGCTCAGTATCCGCAACGTGAGTAGTTCGAGTATCTCCATCTACATCCGACAGTTAAAGAGTCCTCATAGTTCGAGGACTTATTCATTCAGATTTTACAGTTTACTAGTTTATATGATTTGGTATTCTTTTCAGACATTTTGAGTTAGTTGGGGTTTGTCCTAGTGACTCTCTAGTTATTAGTAGTAGAGGCTTGTCAAACTGCTAGTTTTGATTCAACTTATTCAGTATTGAGATTTTAGACATTATTTCAAATATTATATTCAGATAGTTTTCTACATTTAGTAAGACTTCTATGTCTATATTTCCTTTATTATGAGATTCTGATTTAGTAACAGGAAGATAGGGTTAGCTTATGGCTACTCATAGTTTTGAGCACCACGTGACGTCTCGGGATCAGATTTCAAGCCGTTATAATGACTCATACATAGATTCTGACTGTAGTTGCCTAAAATTATAGATCTCATCCTTAAGCTACAACATCCTCGATGGAGGAAAGAATGGGTTTAATAATTTCCTGCGCAACTCATTTTGTGTAGTGATAGATCCTCTTGGTAATTCCCCTAACCATAAAGATGCTTCTCCTATAAGTGAAAAGGGGAACAACCTCAGTCTAAGAACATCTAATTCACTCCAGGAATGGTATACGAACTGCAGATCCCAATGAAATTAGCATGGTTCATATTTACATTATCTACAAGCAAACTCAAAAATACACCCTTCAGATTTAGGAGCTAGATCATTACGCTCAGATGTCAAACATGATGCCTGGAGCTGAAATGGGAGGGATAATGGTTCCCGTCTCTATTGGCTCAATATATCTCAGATCTTATTTATCATCTATATATGGCTGCACATATTGATATGCTGGGATCACTTAAACATAGCCACCTCTAGCTCTGTTCTAATTTCTTACGAGGGTTGTTCGGCAGTCTGCGTCTCGTCTCTGCTCAGTTAGATCTGCCTCCCTAGTTATCCGTTGAGCTTCTGTCGTCGCCCTTCTCTCATTTTCAGCTTAATCTAAAAGCTTACCAGTCTTTCAATCAACAATATCTTGTACTCATTCGGGAGAAGGGTGAGGCACATCATCACGAATCCCTTCAGGAATATCATCTCTTTTCTGTTCCATCATCCTACTAAGTGTTTGTGGGATCCTCTTTGGATTCAGATTCATTGGTAATAACAAAAACCAAAAGACCCATAAACTGCAACAACTTCAATTCAAAAATCAACATTGTACTCCCCGGCAATGGTACCAAAATTTGGCGACGTCCAAGTTCCACCTCTATTCTAAAGATGATATGGTTTCTGCCAAATATAGTAGCCTAATGAAGGTTGGGGTCGAATCCCAAGGAAATACGTGGAATTATTGCTCTCAACTGTTGTAATCAACGGGCAGAACTGGAAAAGTAAATGGGGGGTTAGGTTGAGTAGCAATATCGAACAAGTGACAAATATCAACTTTGATTTTAAAAAGACGTAGGTACACACTAGGATTGTGTTCCCCCTGGCTTCTCAACTCAGTAGCTTATCGTGATTTGTTGAACCAACTTGATACCTTGCATGTAAAATCGATAAGTTATGTACCTTCTAAAGTTTTTTGGACGAGCAGAAAGATTTCACCCTGTCCCTTTTGAGTCTCAGGATGTCACCTTACTAACCCTTATCTTGATCCCAGTTAACTATTACCTCTTAATTCTCTAGTTATTAGATGAAATCTAACCATCTTACTTAGATAATACCTAGTAGCATGGATCGATAATCAAACTCCAAATTACTATTGTCATTATCTTTTCCTAGTCACTACTCCTCTTTTGGAGTAAGTAGCAATAATCTAGGTGGGATCCTAACGTATGCAACTGCTAAGATAACTATTAAAGTGAAGATAATATGATGCATGCATGGGTATCGATTCAGAACAACAATAGCACTTCCCCTAGTTCATCAATCTGCTGGGAGTTGCACAACCCTAGCTAAGGGTTTTTAGTCGCTCATGCTTGTGAAATAATCAATAATATTCATGATTGAAAGCATAAGATGAAATCACAATAATCACAAGTAAAAACCCAAACTCATAACTGTATTAATCAACTGAAATCAATATAAGAGTATTCAAAGACTAATATCGAATCTCGGAATCAAAATATGTTTGTGAGTATCAAGAGTGCGTACATTTTACTAAAAACACATAAAGGGTATTTATAGTACATAAGAATACCCTAAAACCAAATAGAAGAAAAAAGAGTCGGTGGATACATGTGGTCTTCATATGAGGCATGGCCTGGGCGCATATGGTACATACGGCCTGAGACTTGGTGACCGCATGTGCTCAGACACAAAAATCCTATAGCTCTTCTCTTGGGAGTTTAAGCTTCTAACACATGCTTTGCCTATATGCGGTCCACATGTACTAAATGTGATTCACAGGTTGACTTAGCAAGTGCCAGAAGTCATTTTTCAGCTCATTTTCAATCCCCGCACATGATTTGGTCACGAACAATCTGAAAGGTGTCACGAACATAAAAAATTGCTCAAATAAGTAGCCAAAATACATTTTTCATCTTTCTCATGCACTTAGCATCCAAAACATGATTTCCTTCAAAACATACCCAAAACACATCATATCTAATAAAACAACCTCAGAAACTTGCATATTTTCATGTTTTAAGAGTCAAAAGTGCTATATTTCTATAGCACATCAATCTTCAAGTATCTCACATGGTCAGCCTCACTCTTAGAATAAACCAAGATATCATCTACAAATATGAACACCAAGGAGTCGAGATACGATAAGAATACTCAGTTCTACAACTACATGAATGTTGTCGGGGCATTGTTCAACCCAAAATACATGACCAAAAACTCATAATGTTTATATCGAGTTTGAAAATCCATTTTCAAAAAGTTCAAAGCTCTAATCCTTAACTGGTGATATCAGGATCTCAAGTCAATCTTATAAATCACCAAAGTACCCTGAAACTGGTCAAATATATCATCATGAAAGGAAGAGGATACTTATTATTAATAGTCACCTTGTTAAAGTTTTGATAGTCAATACACACACGCATAGATCCATCTTTCTTCTTCACAAACAAGATTGGGGCACCCTAAGGGGATACAATAGGCCTAATGAACCCATTACTTAACAAATCCTACAATTTCTCTTTCAATTTTTTCAACTCAGTTGGGGCCATCCTGTAAAAAGGAATGGAAATGGGCTTGGTGCCCTACTCAATATCAATAGAAAAGTCAATATCCTAATCCATAGGCATACCAGGCAATTCCATAGAAAACCCATCTATGAACTCGTGAACAACTCAAACAAAATCCAAAAGTGGCAGTGAAGCAACACTAGTATTTAAACCATATTCTAAATAAGATAAACATCCTTTTTTTCATATGAAAATCACGTAGAAAAGATAGAACTCCCTTTGGATCTGAATTAAGGATACCCTTCCATGATAACCTTGTCACACCTAAGGGAGCTAAAGGCATAATCTTGGCATAATAATAAAAAATGGAATGATAGGGATCTAACCAATCCATACCCAAAATAAAATCAAAGTCAACCATATCTAGGATAATTAAGTACACCTAGGTCTCACACCCTACAAAGATCACTACACAAGAGTGCTACACCCGATGCACTACTAAAGACTCTCCTACTAGGGTGTAGAAACAAGAAAAAGCATAGCAAGGGTATCATATGTAGAATAAAAACTTGTAACAAAGTATGTAGACACATAGGAGAACATAGATCCAAAGTCAAATAACATGGAAGAAGAATGATGAAAACTCAAGACGATACCTATAATAACTGCATCAGAGGCTTCTGACTCAGGTTTCACAGATATAGAATAGCACTGACCACGTCCACTCCCAGATTAAGCAACCCCTCATTCTCTACAAAGAGCTCTCGGAGCTCAATCTTGAACATATCAAATACCACCCTACCACTCTGTGAGCAACTGTTAATCACAAAAATAAGAGTAGGACAAAGCTTAAGCAAAGAACCCTACTGGGAAAAACCATACACGTACTAAGGATGGTTCCTAATTATATGACTAATATCTTCACTTATGTAATAAGATATACCACAAGACTCAAGTTGTGGGGGCCTAGAAGAACCAGAACAAACTTCCTTCATTGAAGAAACATGATTGGAGCCTCTACCCTCATGACCTAATCCCTGGCTACCTGACGTTGTAGAAACCATAGACGTACTATCTGAACCCTATAAAGCTTCATGCACTAGTCTACCATGATAACTATGAAAACCCTTGCTTAAGAAATCCCTACCTTGGGTACATATCTATTGAACTCACCTTGTTGGTGGATCTTCTTAGCACCACTACCACCTAAAGTACCCTGACAAATCAACTTGAGCATTTTCATATGCTTAATTATACTCTGAAAATAAGCCCCTGAAACCATCATTTGAACTGTATCCAACTAATAGAACCCACCAATCCATTAAAAATCTCCCTAATCCTCTCTGACTCAGTGGAGATATTGGCTGCAGAATATCTGGATAATGCATGAAAGCTTGCCTCATACTCAGTAATAGGCATAGAGCCCTACTCCAAGTGATCAAAATCATTTGACATCTGATCCCTCAAATTGGAAGGCAGGAACCTCTCTAAAAAAGCCTTAAGAATGGATTCCATGTTATAGTAGGCGAACCTAGTGGTATACAACTAGCCAAAGGCCTGCACCACTATTTAGCCATGTCAGTCAACTGATAGAAAATATAAGCAACTCCATGGAACTCAAGAAATCGAGGTTGTACATCCTCTTCTGACAGATAAATCTCAAAAGTGTCATCCACATGTCAAAAGGAGGCTAATGATAACTTATTAGTTATTTTTAAAATGGGTCCAAAATTAGTTCGAAAAATGGGATCGACAACGAAAGCAATAAAATCAAAATTTTATTTTAGAGACATCCTAGGATCATAGAGGTCTACAATAGGAAATCCACGTGAAAATGAGTTGTTATTGATGCCAAAATAAAAGAAAACTATTTTCGTGCTTTGCCAGCAAAACCCCCAAAAAAAATTGGAATTAAGATTTTAAAGTTATTTTAAAGATAAAATCAATGAAAATTAATGGGAATAAGAGTTTAGAGCTTACCGATGCTCAAATGGTGAAGAAAAAACTAAGAATTGTCTTTTTCAAAAACTCTAAGGTCTAAAAAATGGTGAAAATAGCAAAAAAAAAATATTTATATTGTTCTGTGAACAGCTTCTCACAAATGAGGTCAACCTTTCTTGTTTGTGCGGGTCAATGGTGACCAAGACAATTAAATGGACTTTACATTTGCAGAGGCTGATGATCATACCTATCACAGTCACGACTGCCCGATCAAATTTTCAATGAAGAACCCAACCCGGTTTGCAATTGCCCATTACAATCGCAGCCACCACCTTGAATTGTGGTGAAGAAGATTTTCCTTTTTCACATTCCCTGCCAGGGAATTTCAGTTATTGCATCATCTGAATCCTCCACTTTAAAATCTCTGAATGAACCCTCGAAATTAATTTGGGACCCCATAAAACTAAACCATATATTATACTAGGCTTTTTCGATGTTTCGGACTCAAGGGTAATGTCAGATTTTCTAAAAGAGGTCGTTTACAACAAATTAGCCTCCGGAACCCCTTAAAGGCTTATTTCACTAGTTTTTCAATGAAGAATCGAAATGCAAAATAAAGAATCTGGACTTAAATCAACTCCCATTCTAACCAAAAATAAACATTCTGGATAAAGTGTTGACTGAAGTTAAACTAATGCTTTTTAAAGCCTCTAAGAGCCTCAACCTCTCTCAAGTAATTTTTGAATGCAATCATACCAACCATCCCTACACCTAATAACCAGCATGTAACAACTATTGGGAAGGGGGAAATGGTCAAATCGCATAAAAGGAAAATTTCCTACTTCAGGTTGTTAAATTCTTGCTAACTTCATATAAGTCTCCTCCTTAGCCTCCACCTTTTTTTTACCTCTCCATTCTTCTGTTAGTCCCCTTGGTACTTGATGATAGGCGAATTTACGTGCCTATATCAATATATTTTGCCCATATTTTAGCCTAGTTTTGAGAACTAATTATCTATTTCATGCACTTTTAGTCCTTTTTCCTATAAATGAGCTAACAAACATAATTAGTAAAGTTTCAGGTATAAATGATGCAAAATACAGCATTTTATGGCTTACTTGACGCAAAAGAAAGCTCACAAACGAAGTGGAAAGGAGCTGGACGCCTAAAGGACCAAATCTGCTGCATGGAAAATTTGTCCCGGGCTAAAACAACAATTCTGAAGACTTTGGGGACTTACAGACACAAAGCTGGATTTTTACCAAGATACATTAACTTAGTGCAATTAGGTTATGTGTTTTACTATTCTATTTGGATTATGATATTGTAACCTTACCCTAGTACATTTGGGTCAAGGATTTCATTAGTATATTAGGATTTGGTTATTTATTTCATTAGCTTAGTAGGAGTAGGATAGGAGTATTATAAATACCCTATCATGCTAGAGATTTTTATTCATCTTCCAACAATTAATTTTCTTCCATCCCTCTCATCTTCCACTACAAACACTTCTAATCTACTCTTCTATTCTTAAAATCCACAACAAGAGAATCGTTACTTGCTACGGAATCACCAAAACCACACGCCTAAACACCTACTTTTCACGCCATCCACCATGCAAAACGTGATATCCTTCGCATTCATGGGTAACTAAACCTCTTAGTTGGGGTTATGGAAGCCGAATGAGTTACTATCTATAGCTGTGAGTTTGTGAGTTCAAGACACGTATATTGCTTATATCATTACGCTCTTCATCTTAATCTACATTCTTTGTGGTTGCAAACGCAAGAATACGCCAGTCTAACATTTAACTTGTTCGAGAGAAAAGTTATTTGTCTGGAAAAGAGATAATGTCAAGGTAGTAGGACACCCTTTCCTATTAAAAAGCTAGTGCCGTAACTGGACTAACCTCTTGGAGAATTCGTACCGCTAGACACGCTTTAAGCTCGAGAGAGTTAAAGTGAAATAGTCCTTGTTTAGGTCGAGAGACGCTTGGATTTACCATCGACTACAATTCTCTATAAGCAATTGCATGTCAAGACTCTACACACTCATAGCCAATAGGGACGTATACCTCTGAAGGTGGACATAACCCCAACGCTTCAATTCTCATTGTTTCACAACCTACGAAATACTCTCTTTTTACTTTGCTATTTTCAGCTTTTATTTCATTACTTTGGTTACTTGTTACAATCCCCCCTTCTTACGAGACTTGCACCAAAAGTCTATTAATTTTGCTTACTTGTTGGCCAAGCTATTCCCTGTGGGATCGACACCCAACCCAGGTTGGGTTCTATATTTGCTAACGACCGCTTTACACTCAAACGAGAGCTGTAGATTGAGCGTTATCAAAAATTGGCGCCGTTACCGGGGAATACGAGTGTCAATCAAGTTCGTGATAATTACTAGACCCTTTGGTCAAAGATTCTCGTACTTTTAATTTTAGTTTTTGTTTTTGTTTATTGCAGGTTTTTCTTTTAGTGCATGCCCCATACTAGGAGTTCTGGTCAACCGTTATTACCAATCAATCCGGAACCACAACGAATTAGAAGAATGGAGGCACAAGCTGAAATCGACAGGATGGCTGCTCAACACGAGCAAGCAAGATTAGCTGCTCTTGCCGCTGCTCAAGTCCAACAACAAAACATTGATAATCCTGGACGAGCAACAAATCCTGACGATGAAGATTTAGGAGATGACGAGTTGATAAACCCAAGGCATGGCGCTGAAATTGCAACACCTGCCAATCGAAGAGGTCGACAAGCTCGGTATAGGTATGATCGCCAACCTTTGCAACCAGCTTTCGACGATGATGATGATGATCTTGATGGTGCCGGAGCCACTGGAGCTATAATTCCACCACCATTAGCGCCCGGAGCCAAGTTCAACATCACAAGCACCATGATTCAGTTATTGTAACTCAAGGGGTTATTTGGTGGACTAGCAGGCGATGATCCGAATATGCATCTCATCAACTTTATTTCTACATGCAAGTTTTTTGACAATCCTGGTGTTGGTCAGAATGCTATTCGATTACGTCTATTTCCATTGTCTCTGTCTGGGGAGGCAACATTATGGTTGAATGGGCTGACTCCTGATTCTATTACAAATTGGAGGCAATTGAGAGACGCTTTCCTAGAAAGATTCTTTCCGCCATCCAAGAGGGCTCAATTAAGAGATGAAATCAGCAACTTTTGTCAGCTTCCCTCTGAAGCTCTTCACGAAACATGGGAGAGGTTCAAGACAAAGCTAACGAGATGCCCAAACCATCACATGACTAATGTTCACCTCATGGAGATCTTATATAGAGCCTTAAATTCAGTAACTAAACCAGTGGTAGACAACGCAGCTGGAGGTTCTTTTATGGACCTCACCTTTGGTCAAGCAAGCAACATGCTAGATCGTATAACGAAACAAAGTAGAGCTTGGCATACCAGGGATTCTGAGGTAGCAAGCCCCACTTTATCTATTGGCATGTCTGCAGACCAAAGAAGAAGAGAAGAAGAACGTGATCAAGACATGGCGCACATGAAAACCCAAATGGATCTTCTTACAAAGCATCTATTAGGGAAGACTGAAAAAGTGAAAGCTATTGCGTCAAAAGGAAGAGACGAATCTGATTCGGAAGAGGAGGCCAACTACTTGAACAATCAGGGGGGTTTCCGTGGGAATGCCCAAGGAAACCAAGGTCGGAACTATTATGATAAATCTTGAAGCAAAGACCAAGGTAGTTGGAAGAAAAATAATGAAAAGAGTGGTTTGTACGTTCCCCCTGGTAGACGTGATACCACCACATCTAATTCTATGGAAGACATGATGGCTAAGTTATTAAAAGGAGTGGAAGCAATGAGCGCGGGAGTTAAGGAGGTGATTGATGATCTGTCCTCCATGAAGCAACTAGTTGATTCTCATTCCACTTCTATCAAGCAAATAGAGCAGAAATTGAGCCAACTTTCAGCAGCATTCAATCAAAGAAAGGCTGGCACCTTACCGAGCGATACTGTGCAAAACCCAAGGAATGATGGGTCATGCATGGCCATCACTACCAGAAGTGGTAAGGTGCTGGAAACTTCAGAAAAAGGCAAGCAAGTGGTTGACGGAACAGCAGATATGGACGTCACACCTAGCGACGTCACAAGAGAAGAAGCCGCAACATCTAATTCCAACGTCAAGGACGTTTCACCTAGTGACGTGCAGCCTGAAAAAAATAATAAACGGAAGCAAGAGGAGAAGAAATCCATGGAGAGAACACTTCCATACCCACCACCACCTTTTCCACAAAGATTGAAGAAGGTGGCCGATGACACTAAGTTCAGCAAATTTATGACCATGTTGAAGCAGCTGACTATTAATGTCCCATTGGTAGAGGCACTTAAATAAATGCCTGGGTATGCGAAGTTTATGAAAGATCTTTTGACTAAGAAGAGGGCAGCAAGCTATGAGCTGAAAGATGATGTGCATCATTGTAGTGCAATTGCTACTCGATCGATAGTTCAGAAGAAGGCCGACCACAGAGCTTTCACGATTCCTTGCACCGTCGGATCTTTGGACTTTGCTAAAGCATTGTGTGACTTAGGATCCAGCATCAACTTGATGCCATTATCGATCTATAAGAAGTTGGGGTTAGGAGATCCTACACCAACTAATATGAGGCTTGTGATGGCGGATAGGTCGGTAAAACGACCGGTTGGTATTCTATGCGATGTCTTGGTAAAGGTATCTTCATTCATATTTCCAGCAGACTTTGTCATCTTGGATTGTGAAGCAGATTCAGAGGTTCCCATAATCTTGGGACGCCCCTTCCTTGCTACGGGAAGTGTGCTCATAGATTTGAGAGCTAATGAGCTTTCATTCCGAATAAATGATGAAGTTGTTCGCTTTGATGTTTGCAAATCAATGAAGCAACCCAAAGATCTAAGTGTATTTTCGGTGGATGATGTTGTCTTTGATGACGAGAAAGAGTTACTTGCAGAAGAGCAAGTTCTTGATTATCCTTTGGAGGCTTTGTTCATGAAAGAAGAGGATGATGATGCTGAAATTTCTGAAGATGATATTTGTGCTCTATCGGGATTAGGAACATATCGTTATACTCCCAAGAAGCTGGATCTTGATCTCAAGAATTGACCCACACCACCAGCTAAGCCATCTATTGAAGAACCACCCACGTTAGAATTGAAGGAGCTGCCAAGCCATTTGAAGTACGCATTCTTAGGAAGCGGAAACACTCTTCCAGTCATAGTGGCAGCCGATTTAGGTGAGCAACAAGTTGCAGATCTTATTGCAATCTTACGCAAGTATATTAGAGCTATTGGATGGACCATTGCGGATATCATTGGTATTCCACCTGGGATTTGCACACATAAAATTCAGCTTCAAGAAAAGTGCACACCCACCATTGAACATCAAAGACGTCTAAACCCACCAATGCAAGAGGTGGTGAAGAAGGAGATTATCAAGTGGTTAGACGCAGGAGTCGTGTATCCTATTTCTGACAGTACATGGATAAGCCCAGTACAATGTGTTCCCAAGAAAGGAGGTATGACGGTGGTTGCGAATGCAAAGAATGAGCTTATCCCACTCAGGCCCGTTACTGGATGGAGAGTATGCATGGACTACCGCAAGCTGAATTCTTGGACTCTCAAGGATCACTTCCCCATGCCATTTATGGACCAAATGCTAGATCGATTAGCGGGGAAAGAATGGTTTTGCTTCTTGGATGGTTATTCAGGTTACAATCAGATTTGTATTGCCCCCGAAGACCAAGAGAAGACAACGTTTACATGCCCATATGGTACTTTTGCCTTCAAACGCATGTCATTCGGGTTGTGCAACGCACCAGCCACCTTTCAACGTTGTATGATGTCTATTTTCTCTGATATGGTAGAAGACACTTTGGAGGTATTTATGGACAACTTTTCAGTTGTTGGTGAGTCCTTTGACGCATGTTTGGTGAACTTGAGCATGGCATTACAAAGATGTGTAGAGTTCAACCTTGTGCTGAATTGGAAAAAGTGCCACTTCATGGTAAAAGAAGGAATCGTTCTTGGGCACAAGATTTTCGAAAGAGGAATAGAGGTTGATCGTGCCAAAATAGAAGTAATTGAGAAGCTACCGCATCCAATTTCGGTGAAGGGAGTTCGTAGTTTTCTTGGCCATGCCGGTTTTTATCGAAGATTCATCAAAGACTTCTCCAGAATTTCTAGTCCATTGTGCAAGCTATTGGAGAAAGATGCGAAGTTTGATTTTAATGATGATTGCTTAAAGGCATTCAAATGCCTTAAAGAAAAACTCATTGAAGCCCCTATCATGGTAGCACCAGATTGGACGCTCCCGTTCGAAGTCATGTCTGATGCTAGTGGTGTAGCCGTTGGTGCTGTTCTTGGACAGAGAAAGGAGAAATTGTTTCATCCTATCTACTATGCGAGTAAGGTCCTAAATGAAGCCCAAAGGAACTACACTGTCACTGAACAAGAGCTCCTAGCGGTTGTGTATGCGTTTGAGAAGTTTCGTGCCTATCTATTGGGTACTAAGGTGATCGTTCATACAGACCATGCAGCTCTTAGGTATCTAATGACAAAGAAGGATGCAAAACCAAGGCTGATTCGATGGGTATTGCTGCTGCAAGAGTTCGATTTCGAAGTCAAAGATAGAAGAGGTTGCGAGAACCAAGTGGCTGATCACCTATCTAGACTTGAGAATGAGTATGTGGCGCAACCAGAAAATCAGATTAATGATGCATTCCCTGACGAGGAGATACTAGCGACAACAATGGAGAAATTACCATGGTATGCCGACTTTGCAAATTTCGTGGTGAGTAATGTGTTACCTTCCAATTTATCTTACCACCAGAGGAGGAAGTTTATGCATGACGTTCAGCACTACTATTGGGATGAGCCTTATTTGTTTCGAAGATGCGCGGATGGTATCATTCGATGATGTATATCCCATGAAGAAGTGCCTACTATATTGGAAGCATGCCACACTTCGCAAGTTGGAGGACATCATGCAGGGAATCGAACGGCAAGGAAAGTCTTGCAAAGTGGTTATTATTGGCCTACAATATTCAGAGATGCACACGACTATGTGAGAAGGTGTGACCAATGCCAACGTCAAGGTGCTATTTCAAAACACCATGAAATGCCCATGTCCAAAATTCTGGAGATAGAACTCTTTGATGTGTGGGGTATTGATTTCATGGGACCATTCGTGAATTCGTTTGGAATGAAGTACATCTTGGTTGCTGTGGATTATGTGTCGAAATGGGTTGAAGCTGTAGCATTGGCTGACAACGAAGGAAAGCGTGTTGTAGCATTTTTAAAGAAGAATATCTTCTCTCGCTTTGGAGTACCTCGTACTATCATAAGTGATGGAGGATCTCACTTTTGCAACAAGCTATTCAAATCTGTATTGGCCAAGTATGGAGTCAAGCAACATAAGGTAGCTACGCCTTATCATCCCTAAACTAGTGGACAAGTAGAAGTTTCCAATCGTGAGATCAAGCAAATCCTTGCCAAGACGGTTAATGCAAATCGGAAGGATTGGTCTCGAAAGCTAGATGATGCACTATGGGCGTATAGGACTGCATTCAAGACACCCATTGGCATGTCACCTTATCAGCTAGTTTATGGGAAGGCTTGTCATCTACCCATCGAGCTTGAATACAAGGCATTGTGGGCATTGAAGCACTTGAATCTGAATTGGGATGATGTGAAGAACCTGAGGTTGGAGCAGCTGAACGAACTAGATGAATTTCGTCTCCATGCATACGAAAGATCAGATTTATACAAAGAGCGGATGAAGAAGTATCATGATCAGCGGATTGTTCGACGAAACTTCCAAAAAGGTGACATGGTACTGCTCTTTAACTCCAGACTCAAGCTCTTCCCAGGTAAGTTAAAATCAAAGTGGTCTGGTCCATTTAAAGTCATCCAAGTCTACTCATCTGGAGTAGTCGAATTGGAAAATAATGAGGGTGTTATCTTCAAAGTGAATGGCCAACGTGTCAAGCCATATATCGGTCCTCTTGACTCGATGAATGACATGGCCATCACTTATCTCGACAAAGTCTAGGTACTCGAGATTACTACGTCGAGCCACGACAATAAATAAGGCGCTAGATGGGAGGCAACCCATCGTTTTATTGTTTTATCGTTTTGTTATTTTATCGTTTTATTATTTCGTCGCTTTAGTATTTTTTTTCTTCTTGATAAATGAAAATCCAAAAATAAGAGTCGTGCCACGACCAAAACTAAGGCGCTTGGTGGGAGGCAACCCATCGTACTAATCGTTTTCATTTTTTTTTGAGCAAATATAGGTGCAAGAAGTACGCGACGAGGAGATTGATCTCAATCGACGATTTGGACGCATTGTATGGTAAAGTCGGTAAGTTAGGAATGGTGATGCATAAGGCTATGAATTGAGTCTTTCTCACGTCATAATAGGCTTCGAGGAAGGCTAGGCCTTGGTAAAAATAGGCCACGAACGATGCACAACCTATTCTATAGCCTAAGGACTCGGAATCTAGTGTGCTATACACTATGCGCCGCCTATTCCTAGGTATGCTTTTGACTATGCGCCGCCTATGCTATGGCATTTGAGATACTGAGACCAAATGCCATAGACTATGCGGCGCATATGTCTAGAAATGCCATAGACTATGCGGCGCATATGTCCCATTATGCCATGGAGAATGCGCCGCATATGTAAGTGATATGCCGAGGGATATGCGCCGCATATGTGGTGATTTTGTCCCCAAATCCGATTGTAAATGGGTCATAACCCGACCCATACTCTTCCTATATAAAGGGGACTTGGTTTTATAACACAATCACATTAGAAACAACCCTAAAGGCGCCGCATATCACTCCAAATCCTCTCAAAATTTTCTTCCTTTGTTCTTCCAATCCACAACAACTTCTCCACAATCTTCAAGCAAGTAAGTGCTCTCTTATTCTTCATCTATTTATCGTAAGTACTACGTTGCTATGCTTATTATATTTTGCTAAATCATGTGAGATTGATGGTGATGTTCATGTGTTTGGATAATTGTTGCAAAAACGTGTGAGTGAATATCTACGTAGGGAATTCTTGACTTGTTTCCGACTTGAATTTTGCTCCGATAGCATTGTTATGATAATTGCTGAATTGATATGGATATGAATATTGCTTAATATTGTTGTTTGGATGCTTACATGATAAACCATCCCGTCCATCGGGATAAGGTTATAGTGCCCATCGACTTAGGAGGTTGTGCTTGTTGTAAGAATAATGATTCCATATGGTAACCCCTAGGTTGTAGTGTTGCTATATCCACCATGAAAGTAGTCCAATGGCTGCAAATAAGTGATGTAATGCTGATTTTCTTGTCGGAATACAATCCTGAAACGGATGTCGACGAAATCTGAGTACTCGACCACTTTCACTTCACTGATTTGTGCTAACAAGAATAAGTGTGGGGTGGTACCCCTAGTGCTTGCATATAGATTGTATAACGTGAGATTGTGCTGCAACTAACATTATTTCTAGTCTCAGGTACAATGGCACCTAAAGCAAAGCAAGGCAAGGAGAAGGCGACCACGTCCCGAAAGGACAAGAAGAGAAGTCGAAAAGACCAAGGAGAAGCACACCTACCACGCAGAATGTTCGGAATAAAATGGGTTCTTGAGGAAGAAGCCAAGGCATGGTACAGCAGCAACAAAGAAAAGAAATATGTGCACGTCGACTTGATCAACAAGGAGACCTTAGCAAAGAAGGAGCCGCAAATGTTGGCTAAAATAATGGCTTTGAAGCTAGATTTCATCTTCCGCGACATGGGAGAGTGCAATTTTGACTTGACAAGAGAGTTTTATGCCAACTGGTCGCCAAACACAACAGGCAACGAAGTCAAAATTCGGGGCCAAGTGTTACAGCTTACAGCGGAATGGATCAACTCTTTTCTTGGCCTACCTTCGGTCGACCCTGCACCATACAAAGAGTTGTACAGCAGGCCTCCTTACAGAGCAATAAGACACACGCTTTGTGGAAGCAGATCAATGGCAAGATGGGGCAGACATAAGGAAACAGGCCGTCACAACACCTTCCCCTATGCTCCACTAAATAGGGAAGCAAGAATCTGGATGCGCATTGTCAACTCATGCCTTATTCCTGGGACGCAATACACCAAGATATCGAGAGATAGAGTGTGTTTGGTTTATGCGTTGATGACGAATGTCCCTATCAACTTTGGGGCAATCATTCGATCCACCATGAGGAAGGCCAGACTCCACCGAAGGTCCCATTTCACATTCGACAATTTGTTGACAGCAATGTTGCGGAAGGAGGATATAGAAGAGGAACCAGCTGACCACAAACTCCCACATAACCCAAAGAAGGTTGACCTCACCAAGGTCAAAGATGCTGAAACAACGCATGGAGTCAACCTTACTACTGCGGAGAGACATGCTCGTGACGAGAGTTTCTTCCATCATCTCTATGGCATGACACGATTCACTATGATGAGTGGTGGACGTATTCAACTGCTGAAGAGCTCCAACAGCTGGACCACGACTACCCAATGAACAGACATGCCCGGGAGATGTGTGGAGTGGGCGTATATTTTGAGGAACCTCTTGACGATGACGTGCCAACTGATGATGATAGACGCTTGCTCGATTCTGATGATGAGGAGAACTCTGACGATGACTCTTATGATGATTTAGACGAAAGGGGTATGACCCCCGACATTGAGGAGGAGTCCGACTAAACCAGGTTCTTCGCATTTATTTTCCACTGAGGGCAGTGTCCCGTCTAAGTGTGGGGTGGCAGAATCTGCATGCTATACTTCTTTGTTTGCACCTATGTTTGTATGTTTGCTTGTTTACTTTGTTTTTTTAGTCCATTTTACTTTGTTTTTTTAGTCCATTTTTTTGTTGTTTTTTTTCGTTTGACGTTTTTTTTATTTTTTAGGAGTAAAATTTTTCTAACGCATGAAATCATTTTGATAGGCAGCATGAGATTAGAACAAGAGTATGTGCTACAATTGTGACTATTGAGACATTTAGGCTCTAGTTGTGACTTATTATGTGATATTGTGTGACTCAATTCCTTCACTTGTTGGGTCGAGAGTCTATATTACTTCCAATCTAGTCGACCATGTGTCTTGTGTGTGCGAGATAATAGTATATTCTATGTTTGTGGCGGATGCTAGAACTTGCCTGGTATGTATGCAAAGCAAAAATAAGGAGTGTAAGTTTAGGATATGATTTAGGCATTTCTTTGGCAACCTATACATGTTTACCTTCATTTTTACCTACCCATGTACATCATCCTAGTTAACCCTTTTGAGCCTTTAGCCTATTTCTTTGACAACCTTGTATGTAAGCCTAATCCATTTTTTTCAAGACCGTAATTTGATCCAAATTCCTAAGTGCTTTAAAGTGAAAAAGTCATGTGACAACATAAGAGGAAATTGGGTGAGTATGATGCTATAAATTGTAATGGTGCTTGAATGTGCTATGAAAAAGAAAGTGCTATCATAAGAGGTATGTTGTGAAAAGAAAAAGGAAAAGAAAGCTAAAAAGTAAGTAGTGCTTGAAATTGAAAAACAAAATAGGAGAACAAGGGTGGTAGAATAAAAACATGAAGAAAGGTTGAAAGAAAAAAAGTGTCAATGATACAAGGTGATGTATTAAAGCGCTTAGGAACCTAGTCACTATTCTTGGCCAAAATAGTCCTACCCGTCCCTTAGCCTACATTACAACCATCAAAAGACCTATTTGATCCTAATCTTAACATTCCGACATTTAGTGGAGTACTACATTAAGGGCAAGCCTATGGTTATTTGTTGCTACATATGAATTCTTTGTGAGAGTGAGAGCAAGGACATCTTAATACCCATGTTTGAAAAATATGCTATATTTGTGAGTGATTATGGGTACTATATTGTGAGACACACATGGTTGATGAGTTTTGGATAGTTGTATATGATTCTAGGTACCTTAACGTTTGCATGCGAGTTGATCACCATCACGAGTCTATGCTTGAGGTTAAATTGTTTCTACTTATAATCGGAAAGATACTCTTTGTTGATAATTGTTGTACTTGTCTTGATAAATGTTTTGTGTTGTTGCTGTAAAAACCTTAAGTCAATGCTTAGAAGGACATGATATGTTGTTCGAGGACGAACAAAGCTCTAAGTGTGGGGTGTTGATGATAGGCGAATTTACGTGCCTATATCAATATATTTTGCCCATATTTTAGCCTAATTTTGAGAACTAATTATCTATTTCATGCACTTTTAGTCCTTTTTCCTATAAATGAGCTAACAAACATAATTAGTAAAGTTTCAGGTATAAATGATGCAAAATACAGCATTTTATGGCTTACTTGACGCAAAAGAAAGCTCACAAACGAAGTGGAAAGGAGCTGGACGCCTAAAGGACCAAATCTGCTGCATGGAAAATCTGTCCCGGGCTAAAACAACAATTCTGAAGACTTTGGGGACTTACAGACACAAAGCTGGATTTTTACCAAGATACATTAACTTAGTGCAATTAGGTTATGTGTTTTACTATTCTATTTGGATTATGATATTGTAACCTTACCCTAGTACATTTGGGTCAAGGATTTCATTAGTATATTAGGATTTGGTTATTTATTTCATTAGCTTAGTAGGAGTAGGATAGGAGTATTATAAATACCCTATCATGCTAGAGATTTTTATTCATCTTCCAACAATTAATTTTCTTCCATCCCTCTCATCTTCCACTACAAACACTTCTAATCTACTCTTCTATTCTTAAAATCCACAACAAGAGAATCGTTACTTGCTACGGAATCACCAAAACCACACGCCTAAACACCTACTTTTCACGCCATCCACCATGCAAAACGTGATATCCTTCGCATTCATGGGTAACTAAACCTCTTAGTTGGGGTTATGGAAGCCGAATGAGTTACTATCTATAGCTGTGAGTTTGTGAGTTCAAGACACGTATATTGCTTATATCATTACGCTCTTCATCTTAATCTACATTCTTTGTGGTTGCAAACGCAAGAATACGCCAGTCTAACATTTAACTTGTTCGAGAGAAAGGTTATTTGTCTGGAAAAGAGATAATGTCAAGGTAGTAGGACACCCTTTCCTATTAAAAAGCTAGTGCCGTAACTGGACTAACCTCTTGGAGAATTCGTACCGCTAGACACGCTTTAAGCTCGAGAGAGTTAAAGTGAAATAGTCCTTGTTTAGGTCGAGAGACGCTTGGATTTACCATCGACTACAATTCTCTATAAGCAATTGCATGTCAAGACTCTACACACTCATAGCCAATAGGGACGTATACCTCTGAAGGTGGACATAACCCCAACGCTTCAATTCTCATTGTTTCACAACCTACGAAATACTCTCTTTTTACTTTGCTATTTTCAGCTTTTATTTCATTACTTTGGTTACTTGTTACAATCCCCCCTTCTTACGAGACTTGCACCAAAAGTCTATTAATTTTGCTTACTTGTTGGCCAAGCTATTCCCTGTGGGATCGACACCCAACCCAGGTTGGGTTCTATATTTGCTAACGACCGCTTTACACTCAAACGAGAGCTGTAGATTGAGCGTTATCAGTACTTGATAAAGAGGCCTCTCAAGACATCAAACACCTTTCTAGCCATCTCCTTAAAGCAACAAGTAGTCGTATCCCATATACTACATCCTTCCTCTCTACTCTTCCATACCCTAACTATTAACTTCTCCCCTATCTAGAGCACAATTTCCATAATTAGGCTACCCCGGTTAATCCTTGATCAGTCATCCACACCCTTCTTTCTTCTCTTATTTTTGATCTCCAAGTCCATCACCAAAATCCTATGTTGAGTTGAAAGGTTAACACTAGGTATATCCATAAAATCTTTACAAAACCCGCTATCACCCTTCCTAAGAAGCAAAAGGTCAATCTGAGTCTTGGCCACCAAATTATAAAATGTAACCAAGTGGACCTCCCTCTTCATCTTGAATTAGCTATCATCAACCAAAAAGCCCAAGCAAAATCTAAAAGTGAGGCTCGTCTTTCATTTCTTTCACCAAAAACAAAGCCTTCATGCACATCGTCATAACCCTTCAGTGATGACCCGATGTGCTCATTGAAATCCCCTCTTAGGAAAAGCTTCTTATTATTAGGGACACTCCTCACTATCTCATCTAAACCCTCCCAAAATCTCTCATTTTCTTCCTCACCCAAGCCTACATGTGGGACATAAGCACTAACAACTTCAAACTTGATCCTCCAATGATAAATTTAATCAACATCATCCTACTATTGACTTCTTAACTACTACTATTTTCTCCCTAAGCTCTTCATATTATAAGATACCTACTCCATTCCTATTCCTCATACTTACTGAGTACCATAACTTATACGCACCCCTTAGTACCTACCCATTTGGTTTCTTGGAGAATAGTTATATTAATCTACCTCTTCTTAAAAATTTTCACGAGATTTACAGACTCTTTTGATAAAGACCTTATATTTCAAAACCTTACTCTCAGCCTAGAAGTTCCTTCAAACCACCTTCCTCTACCCCTTACACCTGCCCCATACCTTGGCATCAACCAAAAACATGACACTGATCTATCAACATCAACTAAACTCACCAAAGAAGGCTAAACTAATAAGGGGGATACTAAATAGGCCAACAAAACTCTAAGAAAACACACCCCAGTCAATAATGCAATCCAAAAAAATATGGAATAGGCTATGACTAAAGGCAAGAAATAACCCTAACTAGACCGTAAATCGACAAGAAAGAAACTATACACAAGAAATTTAAATCACTAACAGCAAGAAAAAATCAAGAAATCAACATATGTTAATTCAAGATCCAAATAAAAAAATCAAGAGATGTTATATACTAGTTCTATATCAAAATGAAGAAATCATTTATATATACTAGTTCAATATCAAAATCAAGAAATCAACAGAAGTTATAAATTAGTTCAATATCAAAATCAGAAATCAACAGATATTATATACTAGTTCAATATCCAGCAAGAAAAAACATTATTATACTCCGAAATGCACGAGTTATGGTAAGAACAAGAAAAAGACGGTTCATTCAAAAGGTATAATGACAGAATAGTTGAGAACTCAGTTAAAATAATGTAGAAATTAAAAGCCGGAAGAAACTTAAGATTGAAGGGAAAAAATCATCGGGATTTGGACATTTTCTTGGTCGATTATCTAGATGTTGGTAAAGTTTGATGCTGAAATTGATCACCAGAATATTATCATCGGATCAATGTCAGAGAGTAGATCTTATTCCTGAAACATAGTAGAAAAAAAAGGAAAAAAATTGAATCAATCTATGGTGAGGTAATGTAGTATGGCAGAGAGCAAGGACGACAATGTACTATGTCGGAGAGCAATGTAGCAGTTAACAAAATCATTTGCATATATTTCTACGATAATTTTATTTACTTGTTTTTAATAATAATAATAATAGTAATAATAATAATACTAGTAATAATAATACTAATACCAACAACCAAGAGTTAAGTTCTAAAATGACCTCAAAATGGTTGATTTTTATATTTTGTCCTCCATAGAAAAAGTTTTATAAAATTGTCCACAATAAGGAGTAGTCATGATTTTTTGGGTCGTCTTAATAAACTTTTTCCATAAGGAAAATGTTCTAACTCTTACATATAATACAAACGATCATGAAATTTCAAGACAATAAATATGCACAATTAAACTAGAAATTATGTTTTATTGACAAAGATTGGTATTTAGATAGTTACTCGTAACACAAATGTTATAGGGAAAAGGATCAAATTTACCTCTTTACGTTAAAAAATGGCCAAATATACCCTTTATCATACTTAAGGGTCAAATTTATCCTCGTTATCATACTTTAGGACCAAATTTACCCCTTTCATCATAGTTTGGGGCAAAATTTACCCTCGATATCATACTTTGGGTCAAATTTACCCTCGTTGTTAAAAAACTTTTCATATATCCCTTACTTTAATAGAAAATACCAAATCAATGTTAAATTCCCCATTTTTTAAAAATAGAACACACTGTAATCTAACTCGCACGATTTAACTTGAGCCACAAAAAAGACACAAGTAAATATACCCCTTCAGTTTTATTGATCAAATTTTTCTGATGAGATTAAGCCAATGGATATTTATCAGTGTATAGCTCATGAAAAATGGATCTTCATTAGTGCAAACACAAACAAATACACCCCTTCCTCAGTTTATGGATCTACATCAGTACAAAGCTCATGACAAATGACACTTCGCGATCAAGTGCAACAGATTGGGCTCATTGAATGTTTCTATGAATGATTGAATTGAGGTGTCTCCTTATTTCCAAGTGTGACATCTCTTTATTCTAATTTTTTATATACAATTTGGATCTGTACAAATTTTTCATCATATTATTTGATCAGACTACTTCTCCGTTGATTCTAGAATCTAGATGCATATATAATTGTTACCAAATTTTGAAAATTGAACCTAGCTAGAATAGGAACAACATTCGTAATAGACATTTTCTCTAGTTATATGCTTGTAACGCCTTCAAATCTCATCCCGAAGCGTCACACGATGCTCAAGGCTACAAGTAGCCTCAAGCTAACCCTTTGAGCCTGCTACTAAATCTCATACTTACTCCAGGGATTCAAAATCAGATAATAAGAAGAAATCTCATCAAATCTCAACTGAAAAGACTGAAAATATAATGTCTGAAACACGAAACACTGAAAATATTTGGCAAATATCTAAAACTCTAGTATGACAAAGCCTCTACTACTCAAGATCCAGAAAGCCATTGGGACAAATCCCCAACTGACTCATACTCAACTAAAAAGAAATAACCATTGATGTCAAATCTGAAGGTCTTAGAAATAGGTCATAACCATGAGAACTCACCAACTGCAGAGTGTAGATCAAGGTACTTGGAGATCACTGACGATGCTGAGACTGAGTGCCTGAACCTACATTATAAGACAATGTAGCACATAGACGTATATGTGGATCAGCACTTTGAAGATGTACTGAGTATATGGGGGTGTATGCATTTACATAAACAATGTCATTACTCTTTATAAAATCTAACATGCAAAGATGAATGACTCACATGGCTTGAATAAGTCTGAAACATAAATCAGGGATAGTGAAATATGTAGTATAAATCCCGTGAGTCACTATACTTAACTCAAAAATCTGTATTCTCCTCTCATTCTCAAAACTTGTAAGCTAAAGGAATCTTTAAACTATGTTTTCTAAGCTCATACTTTCATCTGGAGTAGAATGGAACTTATTTGAAACTCAAGGACTTAGAACTTTAGAAACTTCAAAACATGGGGAAAACTCTAGACTCTTATGAACTTGGGAGTTTCTTCTAACCGACATAAAATATGTGAGCTACATAGAGTCCAACGTCTCACCCACGTTGGGAAAACTGTTCTACCCTTACCATCGGAATAGAACCTCAACTCTAGTGATCACTATCTCGGCCTCAGGCCCATAAATCTCAATCCTACGGGGGTATGTAGTTCTAGGAAAGTAGGATGCGCTAAACCCACACTTCCCGGTCTGTGCTAAATACTACTCCCGTACTCAAGCTTAGAATTTTTAGGAAATTCACCTCAAAACAACTCAAGGTTCTACAGTGAAGACCAAATTATAATTCTCTTAGCTTTAAATCATAAATACTAAATAATATGGATTCCTATCTTAACTTAGGCTTAAAAGCAATCTTTCTTTAAAATTAAAGTACTTGTTGATTGAATCATACTAAACAACATACTCTTCAAGAAACATCAAAACTCATACTTAGTTTCAAACTTATACTCATGCTCAAATAATCTCTGTTTCATAATAAAGCTTAAATCATGACATCAATCTTGGAAACATCAAATCAATACGAGGAGTGCAACTCATAGCATGATTTCTCAACTCATGTCATCAAATAGTGAAATAATCATGCAAATCAATACTTAAATAACTCGTAATCTCATAATCTTAAAATAAAGTAATTTGGGTATAAACCCGCTTGCAAAACTATGAAGTTCTTTAATAAAAATCAAAAAATTAGGCGCAAGAACGAAATGAGTGTCCTTGTTCAAACCCCGCATACCTTGAATTAGAAGCTTTCGATGAACTCTTGCTTTTGGAACTCTATTCGCACTCTTGAATGAGGGTTCTTGAAGCCTTTGACTTGAAAACCTTGAATCTTGACTCAATGTAGAAAATCTATGGTGAACCCTTGAGATTCTTAGAAGAGGATTTGGATACTTAGGGTTTTGATTGAGGGAAATTTTGAGAAAATCTCATATGATGCTTGTAGTGGCCCTAAATTCTGATGTTTGTACGGTTTAAGAGGCTTGGAAAAGGTCCAAAGTGCCCTTTTTAACATATGTACGAAGCTGGAAAAATTAAACTGGAAACCCGATTTTATGGGCCAGCATGATGCGCCACTATCAAGGTGGCTCAATGGAAATTGACAAATTGGAATTTGTGAGTCATCGCATCGCGGAGACATCGTATTGTCCCACTGGTTTGGACCTGGAACTTCAGCATGACGCGTCACAATCGCGCTAGGCTACTGGAAATTGACTATTAGGAAATTAGGGTCCTCCGCAATGCGCCACTATCACTGAGTTCCACTGGAATTTGACAATTGTTAAATAGACCCTCTCCGTGATACGTCAAACACTAAAATGATGGTGTTTTATGACTAGAACTTAGATTAGCCATAACATCTTGCCCGGTTATCGAATTTGGGAGAATCTTATATCGTTGGAAAGCTAATTGAATTTCCCACATGATAAAAAGTCGAAATTAGGGAAACTCTATATGGTTTAAACGTTAATCACATAGGAAGTCATTCCTTAACCCTCTAGAGATGAAATTAGGCTTAAGAAAAAGTTTGGGGTATTACAATATCTCCCCCTTGGTAACATTTGTCCTCAAATGTCACTGGCTAGGCTAAGGATATGGAGAAAACTGAGTATGCACAGCTAAAACAACTTGCTAAACTGACTCCACATCATTCTAAACTCTTAAATGCCTCTGAGAATGCATGAACTTATGTTAAGGATAGCTATATATAGCTGAAACTTTAATTGGAAAAGGGGCAGAATTAAGGAAGAATAGTACCTTCGGCTTGATCTAAACTCGCAGAGAAGGGATACGGGTACTTGGATCGCATATCCGCCTCAGCTTCCCAAGTAGCACCCTCGACTGACTGGTTTTTCCACAACACTTTAACCAAGGGAACCTCTTTGTTCCTCAGTGTACGGATCTAGTGGTCTAGAATCTCAACTGGAATCTCTTCAAATGAAAGACTAGTCAAGATATCAGGGCTCTCTAAAGGATCCACTACAATGAAATCACCAATGTGTTTCTTAAGCGTAGAGACATGAAAGATAGGATGCACAGCTGACAACTCTGTGGACAACTCCATCTCATAGGCTACTCTCCCCACATGACTTAGGATTTTATAGGGGCCCACACACTGGGGACTAAGCTTCCCCTTCTTGCCATACCTTTTCACCCCTTACATAGGTAAAATTTTTAGATACACCAAATCATTAACTTTAAACTCAAGGTATCTTCTTCTCACATCTGCATATGACTTTTGACGACTTTAAGTTGTCTTCAACCTTTCTCTAATAAACCTCACTTTCTCCATAGCCTCAAACACTTCATCAGGTCCAACCAAACCAGATCTACCTACTTTAAACTAACTTATAGGTGATCTACACCTCCTCTCATACAATGCCTCAAATGGTGCCATCTTGATGCTAGCATGGTAACTATTTTTATTGGAAAACTAAATCAATGAAAAATGCTCATCCCAACTACCCTTGAAATCAAGAACACATGCCCTCAACATACCCTCCAAGGTTTGAATAGTCCTCTCAGCCTGACCATCTGTCTACAGATGAAAAGTAGAACTAAGATGCACTTAGGTACCAAGACCTCTCTGAAAAGCTTTCCAAAATTAGGAGATAAACTGAGTACCCTCATTTGAGATGATGGAAAAGTGGACTCCATACAATTTAATTTACTCTCAAATATACAATCTAGCATAATCCTCAGTTGTATAAGATGTATGCACAGGCAAGAAATGTTTTTTCTTAGTCAGCCTGTCTACCACAACCCAGATAGAATCATGATGACGATGCAAAAGAGGTAAACCAGTCACGAAATCCATGTTCACCTCTTCCCACTTACAAGTGGGTATACTAAATTCTTCCATTACACCACTAGGCCATTGGAGTTCTACCTTAACCTGTTGGCAAGTTGCACACTTTACCACAAACTCTGCTATATCTTTCTTTATACCACTCCACCAATAGATTTTCTGCAAGTCGCGGTATATCTTGGTGACGCCGGGATGAATGAAATACCACGTGCCATGCACTTCAGCCATAATTCTCTGCCTCAGATCATCAACACAAGGTACACACTATCTATCCTGTAATCTCAACACACCATCTCCCCCTTGGGAGAAAACCTCTACCTTTTGATCCCTAACTGACTCCTTCAGTCTGACCAAACTAGGATCACTGTCTTGCTTTTCCTTCACTTTTGAAACTAAAGAGGATTCGGAACTACTCTGCACCAAAATATTTCCTTCAGCGAAATCAAGCAACCTAACACCTAATCTAACCAGATGATGCACCTCATGAGATAACTCTTTCTTGTCTTCCTCTACATGAGTAACACTACTCATAAACATCATGCTAGGGGCATCCGCCACTACATTAGCCTTGCCCAAGTGATATAACATGCTCATATCATAATCTTTTAGCAACTCTAACCATCTTCTCTATCTAAGATTTAAATCCTTCTAAGTCAAGATATACTGCAGGCTCTTGTGATCAGTAAGCATATCAACATGAACATCATAAAGATAGTGTCCATATTTTCAAAGCAAAGACCACAGTAGCTAACTCAAGTTGTGGATTGGGTAATTCTTTTCATGAAGCTTCAACTGTCTAGAGGCGTAGGCTATAACCTTACCCCTTTACATCAACACATAACCTAAGCCAACTCTAAACGCATCGCAATACACCACAAAACCATCTATACCATCAGGAAAAGTCAACACCGGGACTGAAGTGAGTCGAGTCTTCAACTCCTAAAAACTCTTCTCACAGGAATCCAACCAAAGGAACTTAACTTTCTTTTGGGTCAAACGGGTCATGAAAGACGCAATATATGAGAAACCTTCAACAAAACGGCAGTAATAGCCAGCTATACCCAAGAAACTCCTAATGTCGAATGGAGAGATAGGTCTAGGCTAATTTCTCATAGATTCTGTCTTTTAGGGATCGACTCTAATGCCTTCTGCTAAAATAATATGACCCAAAAAGCTAAGGACCTTAGCCAAAACTCACACTTGCTGAATTTAGTGAACAATTCATGATCTTTAAGAGTTTGCAAAACAGCTCAAAGATGATCTGCATGGCCATCCTCACTACGAAAGTAAAAAAGGACATCATCAATGAATACTACGACAAACATATTGAGATATTATTTGAACACTCGATTCATGAGATCTATGAAAGCAGTTGGAGCATTGGTTAGCCCGAAAGACATAACAAAAAACTCAAAATGACCATAACAGGTTTGAAATGCTGTCTTCAGGATATCACACTCCCTTACTTTAAGTTGATGATAGTCGGATCTAATGTCTATCTTAGAGAAATAACTTGCACCTTACAATTGATCAAACAGGTCATCTATTCTCAAAAGAGGGTACTTATTCGTGACTATAACCTTATTAAGCTGCCGATAGTCAATGCACATACACAAAGAACCATTCTTCTTTCGCACGAATAGGACAGGTGCGCTCCATAGAGAAACACTGGGCCTTATAAAACTTTTATCTAGAAGATCTTTGAGTTGTTCTTTCAACTCCTTAAGATCTACGGGTGCCATACGATATGAAGGAATAGAAATAGGTTGTGTATTGGGAAGAAGGTCAATTCCAAATTTTATCTATCTATCGGGAGGTACCCTTGGGAGATCTTCCAAAAAAACATTAGGATACTCATTAACTATACTGACTAACTGATTAGTTGGAGTTTAGACTTAGTGTCCTTAACTCAAACTAGATGATATATGCAAATTTTGGATATCAACTTTCTAGCTTTAAGATAGGATATGAAATAACTCTTAGGAGATACAGAACCACCCGACCACTCAAAAATTGGCTCATCTGGAAACTAAAACTTAACCACATGGGTACGACAATCTATAGATGCATAACAGGAGTGAAGCCAATCCATACCTAAAATAAGGTCAAAATTGACCATGTCTAGCTCTATCAAAGCAGCAAACATGACTTTATGAAGAACAGCAATGGGACACTTTTTGTACAACTTCTTAGAAACAACTCACTCACCTACTGGGGTAGATACGAGGATAGGCTCAGGGATCTTTTCAGATTTTATCTCAAAATTCACAGCAACCAAAGGTGTCACATAAGAAAAACTTGACCCATGGTCCAACAATACATACACGTCAAAATAAAAGACACGAAGCATACCAGTAACAACATCTGGTGAATCCTCCTGCTCCTGGCGGGATGGAAAAGCATAGAATTAGTTCTGGCGCTGACCGCCACCGATACTAGATAAAGTGCCTTGATGAGGAGTGAGATGGGCTAAAGGAGCTGGTGCACTGGTAGCCTGCGTCTGGGGGCGAACATCATGGTTCCCCTGCCTGGCATGCAGACACTCTCTAAGTCTATGGCCCAACTTGCCACAACCAAAACAATCCTTCTGATCAACTAAAAACTCATCGGGATGGTCCCTACCATACTTAGTGCATGGAGGACCACGAGGTCTATTACTCACACTGTTTTGGGATCTAGACATAGAAGGTCTATTCCCCTGCTCCTGCCTACCTCTAGGTGTGGGAGCACTAGCTGATGATTGTGCAGGCATAAACAAACGATTCTAAAACTATGGACGGTTCCTTCTATGGGATCTATTCTGGCCATACTCGTGCTGCTCTAATTTAGCCCTCTTGTTTCTCCTTACCCTATCTTTCTCTCTTATTTTATCAGTCTCAATCTATTGAGCATGTGTCATCAATCGAGAAAGATCCATATCTCTATTTAGCATAGCAGTCCTACACTACTCTAACACCAACCCGGATACACCAGTCACGAACTTACTCATACTAGATCTGGTGTCAGCTATCAACTCAGGAGCATACTTGGCCAACTGGTTGAACTTAAAGCAGTACTCTTTTACAGTCATGGAGCCTTGCCTCAAGTTCATAAACTTCTCCACCTTTATTTCCCTTATCTCTAACGGAAAGAACTTATCCAAAAATATATCCTGGAATACCTACCAAGTTATAGGAGCAGCATTCTCCCCTCTATTTTTCCTCCATGCCACAACCCAATCATGAGCAATATCTTTCAAATGATAAACGTCTAGTTCTACACTCTCCTGCTCATTCACATACATAACCTGGGTGATTTTCTTTACATCCTCAAGATACAATTGTGGGTCCTCACCTATCTTTGACCCAAAGAACTCGATTGGGTTTATCTATATAAAGTCATGAAGTCTGGCTGCGGCTGTATCACCCCCTTGCTGACGCGGAGATGTAGCCTAATTATTTACTTACACAGTAACAGTCACCACTTGGGCTAAAGTCTGGAAAGCAGCCTAAAATTTGGCCTGGGTCACATTCTCATTCAGGGGATCAAAAGGTTGAGGTGGGTCATTATTCCTACGGGCATTTGCTCTTCAAAGAGGCATTTTCTGTTATATAAATCACGAATTAATAGCAGATAGAGATAATTATGGGTACGATAGACTCTGAAAGAAAGAGATGACTTTTCCTAAAATGTCTCATAGCCTCTTGCTCATAGATGTGGCACACTTTACACCAGTGGTCAAAACTCGACATAACCCAGCTAGTCAGACTCCCTAGGACTCCTTAAACCTTAGGCTCTAATACCAAGTTTGTAACACATTGAAATCTCATCCCAAAGCATCACACGGTGTTCAAGGCTACAAGTAGCCTCAAGCTAACCCTTTGAGCTTGCTACTAAATCTCATACTTACTCCAGGGATTCAAAATCAGATAATAAGAATAAACTTATCAAATCTCAACTGAAAAGACTGAAAATATAATGTCTAAAACATGAAACACTGAAAATATCTGAAACTCTAGTCTGACAAAGACTCTACTACTCAAGATCCAGAAAGCCATTGGGACAAATCCCCAACTGACTCATACTCAACTGAAAAGAAATAACCATTGATGTCAAATCTGAAGGTCTTAGAAATAGGTCATAACCATGAGAACTCACCAACTACAAAGTATAGATCAAGGTACTTAGAGATCACTGACGATGCTGAGACTGAGTACCTGAACCTATATTACAAGATAATGTAGAACATAGACGTATATGTGGATCAGCACTTTGAGGATGTACTGAGTATATGGGGGTGTATGCATTTACATAAACAATATCATTACTCTTTATAAAATCTAGCATGTAAATATGAATGACTCACATGGCTCATAAGTCTGAAACATAAATCAGGGATAGTGAAATATGTAGTATAAATCCCATGAGTCATTATACTTAACTCAAAAATTTGTATTCTGCTCTTATTCTCAAAACTTATAAGCTAAAGTAATCTTTAAACTATTCTTTCTAAACTCATGCTTTCATCTTGAGGAGAATAGAACTTTTTTGAAACTCAAGGACTTAGAACTTTAAAAACGCTAAGAAATGGGAAAAACTCTAGACTCTTATGAACTTGGGAGTTTCTTCTAACCGACATAAATCATGTGAGCTACATGGAGTCCAACGTATCGCCCACTTTGGGAAGAGCTTTTCTACCCTTTCCATCAGAATAGAACCTCAACTCTAGTGATCACTATCTCGGCCTCAGTCCCATAAATCTCAATCCTATAGGGGCATGTAGTTCTAGGAAAGTAGAATGTGCTAAAGTCACACTTTCCGCTCGGTGCTAAATATTACTCCCGTACTCAAGCTCAGAATTTTTAGAAAATCCACCTCAAAACAACTCAAGGGTCTATAGTGAAGACCAAATTATAATTCTCTTAGCTTTAAATCATAAAGACTAAATAATATGGATTCCTGTCTTAACTCAGTCTTAAAAGCAATCTTTCTTTAAAATCAAAGTACTTGTTGATTAAATCATACTAAATAACATACTCTTCAAGAAACATCAAAACTCATACGTGGTTTAAAACTTATACTCATGCTCAAATAATCTCAGTTTCGTAATAAAGCTTAAATCATGACATCAATCTTGAAAATATCAAATCAATATAAGGATGTGCAAATCATAGCATAATTTCTCAACTCACGTCATAAAATAGTGAAATAATCATGTAAATCAAGACTTGAACAACTCGTAATCTCAAAATAAAGTAATTTGGGTATAAACCCGCTTGCAAAAATATGAAATTCTTTAATAAAAATCAATAATTTGGGTACAAGAACGAAAGGAGTGTTCTTGTTCAAACCCCACATACCTTGAATTAGAAGCTTTGGATGAACTCTCATTTTTTGGGACTCTATTCGTACTCTTAAATGAGGGTTCTTGAAACCTTTGACTTGAGAACCTTGAATCTTGACTCAATTTAGAAAATCTATGGTGAACCCTTGAGATTCTTAGAAGGGGATTTGGATACTTAGGGTTTTTGGTTGAGGGAAATTTTTAGAAAATCTCATATGATGCTTGTAGTGACCCTAAATTCTGATGTTTGTACGATTTAAAAGGCTTGAAAAAAAGTCCAAAGTGCCCTTTTTAACTTCTGTATGAAGCTAGAAAAATTGAACTGGAAACCCAATTTCATGGGCCAGCGCGACGCGCCACTATCGCGGTAGATAACTAAAAATTGACAAATGGGAATATGTGAGTCACCGCAATGCGGAGCCATCACGTTGTCCCACCGGTTGGGACCTGGAACTTCAGCGCAACGCATCACAATCGCGTTAGGCCACTGGAAATTGACTATTAGGAAATTGGGGTCCTCCGCGACGCACCACTATCGCGGAGTTCCATTGGAATTTGACAAATTAACATGGATCTATTTAAGTTACCCAAGTTATCCGCACCCCCCTACAAATAGTATCAAAGCCTATGCTAATTAAAGTTATGAAAGTAGTATATGTTTGGAGTTATTAGATTAATTTATTGATTATGATAAAATTAGATTTATATATCCACCAAAATATTATAAATATTGTTTAGATGAATAACGTACAAAAACCACAACAATATAAAGAATTAAAAATAAGGATAGAAAGTCTACAGTATAACATAATTGCCGGAGTTAGTAAAAACTCAATAAAGGCACAAAAACAAGAAATATCAAATTTAGAATCAACAATAGAGAGTCGAGAATATATATATATCAACATAACCTATATACATTTAAATAAAATGAACAAAGAAGAATTTATACTAGATGAAAAAACATATGAAAATCACGAAGGATTAAAAATAAAAATAGTATTCTCTAATTTAGGAAGGAGATATAAGAAAATAGGTGAATATTTATATTTAATGTTAGAAAAAGAAGAATTAATAAGAAGATAAGTTGGCAGCCATGGTAAGAATAGAAAGAGAAAATGAAGAGATGGACAGAAAAAAGGAAATAGATAAAATAAAACAACAAACCACAGAAGAAATATGAAAAATAGAAGAAACTAAAAATAGTATGATTACTGAATTAGAAAAAGAACTACAAATGCTAAAAGATTTATATGAAAAGAGACAGAAAGAAAAAGAAGAAAAAGATAAAGAACAAAAATCATTAAACGATATAAATCAATTTAAAGAAAAATTAGAAATAAAAAATAAAGAACCAGAAACCAGTGAATTAGAAATAAATGCAATAGATGCTGAATAAACAGATAATTATGATTTGGAAGATAGTGAAACATATACAGAAATTCTAGAAAACATAGGAAAACTAGAAATTAATGAAAAACAAGAAGTAATTAATAAAGAAAATCTAGAACTAATAAATACAGAAGTAAATACTCTAGATAAAAATATAATACCTAGTACATCAGAAATAAGAAAACCAACATATAATTACAAAAGTAAGTTTGAAGGATATAATCTAAAGGATGAATATAATAAATGGACATCAAAATAAATAATTAATTACAACTTTCTAGATTTAGACTGTGTAATAGACACAAATAAAAGAATACAACTATGGGTAGGATATATGTCAAAAATATTATTAGATAATAAAATAGATACAACAAACACACCAGAATATATAGAAAAGACATTAATAGGAACAGTAAAATTATGGTTTTTAAACCTAGCCAAAGCAAGTAAAAAGTACTAAGATCTGATAATAAAACAGAAGGAACATCAACAACTACTAAAATACTACCAACAGAAATATTGAAAAAATATGAAATAGCTATAAGCGATGAAGTTAGTAGTGTAACAACAGAAGAAGAAGAAGAGCAAAATAAAGAAAAAAATATAAATAGAAATTTAATGTTAAAACTAGCAATATGTAATATGTGTTATATAGATGAGTATATGTGCGTATTTAAAGAATATTATTATAAAGGAACATATAATATAGAAGAAAGTAAAGAAATAAGAAGATTATAATTTAGTAAATTACCTGAACCATTTAGTTCAAAAATAATAAAGAGTTGGGATGAAGCAAAAATAGTAGATACTAGGAGCAAGAATAAAATTTTTACAACAATGGTATAGAAATCTATGTGAAAAATATAGAGAAGAAATAAAAATGGAAAAAATATAAATAAGAAATTTAGCATGTTGCAAAGATAAAATAGTACCTCAATTTGGATGTGAAGAAAGATATTATAAGAAAAGAAAAAGACATAAGAAATACAAAAAATCAAAAGAAACCAAGAAAAAGATATTATGTAAAAAATTATAAACATAAAAGACCATATAGGAAAAATAAATCTATAAAAGAATGTACTTGTTGTGGAAAACTAGGACATTTAGCTAGAGATTGTAAACTACCAAAAAACCCAAAAAAGAAATAAATATCAGAAATAAAAATAGAAAATACAGAATATATGCAGATAGATTATATAGATTGTGAATTAGAAAGTGAAGATAGTATATATGAAATTTTGGAGAATGAAAAAGATAATGAAATAGATAGTGAATTAGATGAATCAAATGACTGAAGAAGATATAAAAATGAACCAAATAACTGAAGAAGATATAAAAATAATAACAAAGGAAGAATATTTAAATGAAGAAGGAACAGATCAAAAAATAATATTTGACAGTAATATATTTGACGAAATAAAAGGAAAAGAGTTAGACTTAAGTGTAGAAAAAATATATTTAGTAGAAAAAAGGAAGAATACTACATAGTAAGCCAAAAAGAACATATAATAGACTGTAGATATGCAAAAAGAAGAGCTAGTATACCACTAGTAACAAAAAGAATAATTAATAAAGAAATAAACGATATAAAAAGTAAAGACCCCATAAAATATGTACACCTTGGAGGAACAGAGATATTAATAAAAGCATGATTTAGAGAAGGAATAGATACACCAATAGAATTATATTTAGCAGATGATAGAATTATAAAACCTATAGAAAAAGATATAATAACTGTCATAAAAGGAAATTTAATATACCAAAAATTTAAATTTATAATAAGTGTGAATTATTCAGTAGCAATAACAGATAAAAATATAGATAAATCATTAGTATTATATTGGAAAATATCAAGAATTGAACTAACCCCAGGAACTAAAATATTTATAGCAAGATGTAAAAATCTATATGTATTAACAACAAAACATAAAATAACGGCAAAAAATAAAATTAATAAAATACAAATAGAAAGTCCTTTCGTACAATTTGTAAAAACAATTGATAATAATGATTATAGTTACAAAGACATAAATATAGAAGAAGATTTAGAAATAATAAATGATAGAATAAGCACAACAAAAAGAATAGCTCATAAAAAACCAGAATCATCAAGCTCATCAAAAAGAACAAGTTATGGAACAACTTCAACAGTTAATTTAAATCAATATTATATAATAGGAACAATAAATGAAAAAGAATATTTAATACTCTTAAACACAGGACAAGAAGAAAATTATATAGCAAAATTCTCGTAAAAAGTAAAGAAATAAAATCTAATAGTATTATATTCCCAGATCTACCAAGGAGTCTAATAAACATTAAAGATATGGCAGAAAAAAAGAAATAATAATAATAGGAGCCAGAAAAATAAAAATAGAATTTGAAATAAAGGAAGAAATGCAAAAAAGCAGACATAATATTAGGAATAAAATGGTTAGAACAAGAAAAACCATACAATATAGAACATACACAATTATCTATAACATATAATAAAGAAAGATTATTCATAATAGGAGTTTTAACATGATATGAAAATATATGTACTTGTAAAAATAATAGTCGAAGGATATTATAATAGGTATTATACACCTATGATAGATACAGGAGCAGAAGCAAACTTATGTAGATACAACTGTTTACCAGAAAGTAAATGGGATAAATTAAAAACACCAATAGTAGTCAAAGAATTTAATAATGAAGGAAGTTTAATTACATATAAAGCTAAAAATGTAAAAATACATAAATGGGATAAAATAATAGCAATAGAAGAAATCTATAATTTTGAACTAACATCAAAAGATATGCTTTTAGGAATGCCATTTTTAGATAAATTATACCTACATATAATAACTAAAACAGATTGGTGGTTTACAACACCATGTAAACAAAAAGTAAGAGCAAAAGGGGTTATTAATAAAATAAGAAAGAAAACTAATTAGATGGAAGGAAGTGAAAAATTACACAAAAGTTAAAAAATATAAAAAAAAATATAGAAGACACAGTAAAACTAGTTGTATTTTCAATAAATAAAAAAGAAATAACTATATTTTCAATAGATAAGGTAGAAATAATAAAGAAAAAATTAAGACAATTATATAGTGAAGATCCATTAAAAGGATGAAAAAAACATAAAACTACTATAAAAATTGAATTAATAGATAAAAATAGCATAATAACTCAAAAACCATTAACATATAATTTTGACGATTTAAAAGAATTTAAAATGCATATAGATGAATTATTAGAAAAACAGTATATACAAAAAAATAATAGTAAACACAATAATCCAGCATTTATAGTAAAAAAACATAGTGAACAATAAAGAGGAAAAAGTAGAATGGTTATTGATTATAGAAACCTAAATACAAAAACTGTGACATATAATTATCCAATACCAAATAAGATATTAAAAATATGACAAATAAAAGGATATAATTATTTTAGTAAATTTGATTGCAAATCAGGATTTTACCACTTAAAGTTAGATGAAAATTCTAAGGAATTAACCGCATTTACGGTACCACGAGGATTTTATGAATGGAACGTATTACCATTTGGATATAAAAATGCACCAGGTAGATATCAATATTTTATGGATAGTTATTTTAAACAATTACCTAATTGTATAGTATATATAGATGATATACTACTATATACAAAAACTAAAGAAGAAAATTTAAAATTATTAGAACAATTTACAGATATAATAGAAAAATCGAGAATAAGTTTAAGTGAAAAGAAAGCCGAAATTATGAAAAATCAGATAGAGTTTTTAGGAATACAAATAGATAAAAGTGGAGTAAAAATGCAACAACATATAGTACAAAAAATAATAAATTCAAAAGAAGAATTAGATACAAAAAAGAAATTACAATCATTTTTAGTATTAGTAAACCAAGTAAGAGAATATATACCAAAATTAGCAGAAAACTAAAGCCTTTACAGAAAAAATTAAAAAAGAACGTAGAATATAATTACAACGAAGAAGATAAAAAACAAGTCCAGAAAATAAAAATACTTTGTAAAGAATTACCAAAATTACAATTCCCAGACAAAAATAAAAAATTTATATATATAGTAGAAGCAGATGCTAGTGAATATAGTTATGGAGGAGTACTTAATATAGATATGAAGAAGAAAAATTAGAACATCATTGTAGATACTACTCAAGTACGTTTAATGAAATAGAAATAAAATGGAAAATAAATAGAAAAGAATTATGTTCATTATATAAATGTTTATTAGCATTTGAGTCACATATTGTATATAACAAATTTATTGTACGGACAGATAATACACAGGTATGTTGATGGTTAACAAAGAAAATACAAAATTCAGTTACAACGAAAGAGATTCGGAGACTAGTATTAAATATATTAAATTTTACATTTACAATTGAAGTAATTAGTACTAACAAAAATGTTATTGTAGATTACATATCAAGACAAAGCTACATAGACTGATATAATAGAAGATGATGCTTTAGAAAAGATACTCAAAACCCTAACTACGCTTTCAATGAAAGTTGACAGTATGGGTAATGAAATAGAAAAGCTAAAGACTAATGAAGTTAAACTGACGTCTAAAGCTATGAATCAGCTAACTCAGCAGTGTACAGAGCTATGTTGATCGGAAGACATTAAAATTCCAGAGCTAAAAAGAGACGTTGGGACACTCCATAAAATCCATAGCGTTTATCAATCTACAATTGCAGGTACAAGCAAAGGAGTTAGTGGACAAAGATATCAGAACATGAACATGAATAAGATTTTTGAAAAACCATTTATACCAAAAATACAAAAAATCCCCTTGTATATACCCCCACAAATTACCACATATCGAGATAGTTTGAACCAAGATAAAAAAGCTTATAACAATATAGCCCGAGGATTTATAGAAAATATCTACAAAGTACAAACTTTTCTAAACCTTAACCCCAGAGCTACAAATATCCAAGAACCAAACACAAACTATATAACCCAAAAATTACAAGGTTGCAGCAAACTAATCGCACTACCCAAAACTAACCCAAGCTTAATAAAAACTTGTTTTGACTATGGATTATTAAATACCGTATATACCCAAGATAGAGAAGAACTAACAGCTATAGAAGAATTACATAAAGTATTCACCACCTATAAATGAGTAACCAAAGCAAATCTATTTTACATAAAGTTTTATACTGCACCAGCAGAGATATTATACGACGAGATCAAACCAGTTATACAAGTTGTAAAAATAGGATTAATCAGAGATATGATTATACTGAAAGATGTTGTGCAGCAGCCAGAGATACCCAAAATCGAGATACCTGATTTTTACGCAAATAAATGACTTATTGGAATAGTTACAATTATTCAAGAATTAGCAAATAATTATATCAATGGAAACCCAATATGGAGCTATTATTCAAGATATCATCAAATGATTTAGTCAAATTCAAGAGAACTACAACAAACAGATATGGAAGATGTTAGACAATGGATAATGACGTTACTTAACCCAGAATAATCTACTGCAAGAGAAATTAGGAAAGAATTTGTTTCAGATGGCTTATTAATAAGATATTATAAGATAATTGGACACAAATATCCAGACCATCAATGTCCGAGATGTAATGGAGGAGATAATATTATCCCAGAAGTCTAGCTAGAATAAAAGAAAAAACCAACCAAGAAGATAAGGACGCCAGCTAGAAGATAAAAATCAATGGAGCAATAATAGAAAGACAAGGAGACAAAAATACTAAAGGAAAAAAGCGACATATGGAGAAAAAGCTAACTTTGTGAAAAATAAGATGCGTGAATCATGTAAACATTTAATAGCTTTACTATTTCTAGGGTAGACTTTTTGACTTTTCTTTTATTCATTTATTAGCTTTTAGCACTTGCCATTATTGGCTCTTTTAGGACAAATGTATATAGGAAACGTGTAAAGTTATATTAGGACAGATGTAAAGTAAAATAGTATACGTGTTTTCATTCTTAGGTTATAAATAGCAGAGCATTTTCTCAGTTAGAGGCAAGAATTTCATGTGTTGAAAGCAAGCCTACTCCTTTGTAAATAAAAAACTTTTGAATATTTAATAAAAAACAGATATATTTTAAAGCAAAAGTTATGGATAAACAAAGCCCAGAATTATCAAACCTACCAGAACAGGTATATTTATTTACAATTATGAATAGCTAAATTCATAAATTTCTGACAATCATGATATGACAAAATAAGTTCATGTTAGTTACTTTATAGTAGAATTATTCAAAAAATAGCATGTTAAGAAGTTTATTAGCAAGGTGGAAAAGGAGAAAAATCCCTAAGAACTATGTCATCCTAAAGGTGAAACCGGTGAGGCAAGAAAGCCGTGATAGGGGAGTAGCTAGAGTAGAGGCGTTGTTTAAGGGAAAAGTATCCAGATTACCATGTTAATAGTGACCGAATAACATGTTATTTAAGAATAATTTAGTATATAGTAATCTAAAATGATCATATTTTGTTCTGTGTATGATTGAAGGAAATATTTTGAAAATAGCATCATATGAAAAAGCATGACTACCCATTTATATGATGGAATGATACTATAAATCTAAAATACTTATTTTGTTTGTATTTAAAGATATAGAAATAGTAGATATAAGAAAAATTATATACGAAGAGGTATTTTATTTTAATGAAGATTTATTAAGTTCTATAGAAAACTTACACCTATATAATGAAAGCTACTGCTCATATTTAGATAGTTGTTACTCAGATGGATATTATACAGATTAGAAATGTTAGAATATATTAGAAAAAATACCGAAAACCAAAGTGACCTATATGAAGAAATTAATTATAGAAACCGACTCAAAGAAATAATGGAAAATCTAAAAGAAAAATTAATATGGATAAAAGAAACCTCAGAAAATTTAGAAAAAAGTACAGATAATAGTTTATATAAAATAAAAAACTCATTAAAAGAAGAAGAAGAAGAAGAAGAAGAAGAAGAAGAAGAAGAGATAATTAATAGTATTAATAACCTTAATTCAAATATAAATTATAGTACAATTAGAATAAAATATTACACAAAAATTAGTAAACAAGTAACTACTTTAGAATAAAATGATAGACTGTGAGTATTTAAAATATTGGAGACAAGATATGGAAGTAATAAAATTAACAGAAATACTTATGAAAGAAAATTTAATTGAATATTTTAGAATAAAAGATATAGAATATTTAGAATACCTTCAAAATAATATACAAGAATTACAAAGATTAAGAGAAAAAACTAAAGAATATTACAGTAAAGCATTTAATCAAATATCATCTAATCACCCCCCAAGATATGAACATTAATAAAATTAAAATAAATAAACTAAAAATAAAATTGATTAGAGAAGTTAAGAAATATCCACGCACAAATAAAAATAGATCTATTAAAGTTATAATAGATCTATTTAAGTTACCCAAATTATCTGCACCCCTACAAATTGTATCAGAGCCTATGTTAATTAAAGTTATAGCTAATTTTTTTAAAGTAGGAGTTAAATTTGACCCTTCTCCCAATGTTATAACTAGTGTGCAAAAATATTTTTTGTTCTTAATTGACAGGGTAGGCCATGGTGTGTAGAAATATACTCTGACAGTCTGACTATGTTCAAGTATACTTTTTTCAAAAGATCTCTTGATATACATTCTTTTTAATTTCAATTTTTAAAATGAGTTTCTAACATGAGTTTTAATATTCGAATTTAGAGTCAGTTTGCACTTAGTGGCTATACCAAGCTTCAAAGTATGAGTAATTTCCTCTTTCTTTGTCATCTCTTTATTTTAATTCTAAAATATTAGTAATGCTCTATTTAATATTTAAAAAAATCTTTAAAAATATTTAAATTGTGTTTTTTGTATATTTTTTTAAAGATATTGCTGAATATTTGAGAAGTTAATAATTTTTGCCAAAGCTTAATAATGAAATTTCTAACGCAACTAATCCAATTTATAAACAACGTTTCACTAGCTTACATTACCTTGCCCTTATCATGGGATGTTTTACTCCTCTGTTTTTTTAATTAATTTAATAATTTACTAACTGTTATAAAACAAGAAAGAATAAAGAAGAAGAGTAGAGAGAATAGAGAGAGTGGTTCTTATTTCTTCTCTTGAGGGATGAGAGATCATCAGATTGTCAATACAATGAACGAAACCCCTCTATTTATAGGAAAAATTTACTCCTAGTCTGAGTAAAAGACGGATGCTTCAAATCCTAATAGATATCAAAGTAGACCTTGATAGATCTTGATAGACATTCACTATAATGTAAATACATTTATAACACTCCCCTTTGAATGTCTAATTGGTAGATAATGTACCTCGTTAAAACCTTACTAGAAAAAATCCAGTAGGAAAAAAATCTAGTGAAGGAAAAAGAGTATATATCTCTAATAATATGCATTTCGGCTACCTTATTAAAAACCTTACAAGGAAAATCCAGTAGGACAAAACCTCGTAAGGGAAAAAGAGTACAGCGCGTATTAACTTCCCCTAATGAGAACATCCTTGAACCTTTGCATCCCGATCTTGTACACCATCTCTTGAAAGTTGCAACTGAAGGAGACTTGGTGAATAAAACAGCCACATTGTCACTTGAACGAATCCGTTGCACGTTAATATCACCATTCTTTTGGAGATTATGTATGTAGAAAAGTTTTGATGAAGTGTGCTTCGTTATATCTCTTTTTATGAATCCATGAAGATATATTATGCATGTTACATTATTTCTGTATAAAATTGTGGGTACATTGTCACATTTCACGCCACATTTTTCTCGAATGAGATGTATCATGGATCTCAACCATACTTATTCTTGACTTGCTTCATGAATAGCTATTATCTCATTATGGTTCGATAAAGTGGCTGGATAGACTGCTTTGTATATCTCCAAGATATGGCAGTATCCCCACATGTGAACACATTATATGTTTGAGACCGAGATTTATGTGGGTTAGATGAGTACCCAACATCAGCATGACCAGTAATATCGGGACTGCAATCTTTAGAAAATCATTAAAACTCATGTATCTTATCCCATTTCGATGTCTCATAGTAGGAATAGAAATATACTTTACTAACAAATTGAGTGAAAGGCTTTATTGGGTCTTGTAGTATTTTACAAGATACATGAGTGCATCAATTGTACTAAGATATGGTATTTCATAACCAATCCAAATTGGTATATTTCTTATTTTAGCAAATAATCTTATTACTTTTGAAAACTCTCCAAGAGTTTCAATAATTTTCAAGCTATAAGCTTATACAATATAAGGATTATCAATAAGTTTCCCAGAAACTTTTATATTTTGAATCCTTAAAGAAGTTTTTATATAAATTTTGTCAAGTGACTATTCAACATTTCATGTGTGACATCTTAGCTTCAAGTGTCTGGACTGCAAATCAAATAAGTTTTGCGTTTACCAAGATGCATCATTTCATGTCACTTGATAAATGTTTCTACATCAGCATGCTTAAATTAACATAGAATTCAGATCCTCATAATCTTTCATAATATTGCGCCAATATTGTATCAAAGATATTGATGATATATCATTTTGTACCGGTTCACAATGTGGCATAACATTTTGAGATCTCATCACTTCATTATTTTCAGGTACCTGAACCTCTCATAAGGTTTCATGAAGTGTTATGTCATAGGCTCTTCAAGCGCATATTATCTTCTTATTATGATTATTTTCTCCTTATTCTATTCAAGTACTATTTCATTTGAAACAGATTGGCCTATCACACTTCACACATGCATAGATTTTGTCCTTTAGATCCATAAAATAGGAGCACTTGCAGCTTAAATATGAGATGCGTTCGGCATTTGACTTGAATTATCTTTTGAATGAGGATCTGATGATAATTCCTAACATACTTCATATCTTCTTATAATCTCCTGCTTATGTTAGGAAAGCTAACATACATCCTCCATCTACTTTGATGGATCCATCGATGTGTATCACGAAATATTCATTAATCGTATACCGCACATCAAAACTATTAGATGGAATAGTTGGTTCACGACCTTGAACCAATTGAGGGGGAGAAATAATTATAATTTATTGGTCTAATCCAAACAAGTGTTATTGTATGCAACATATCATATTTCAGATCAACACATGAAGTTTTGTTCACATTAGCGATGATTTAGCTATTTATCGAAAGCATTCAATGCCAAATCATCATCATCAAGATAACTTTCTTGATTGCGCAATCTGAAAATTATGTTCTTAACTCAATTTTGTTGAGCAAGCAACTTTATGAATGTCAAACAGCAGGTTGACAATGAATGCACATGTGATCATCTTATTGATGCATCATTTTAACATATCACATGACAGATGAACGGGCCCTTATTCACCTTTTAAAATTTTCAGATTTGAAGGAATCCAATCCCAATATTAGTTGGTCCAACCAACTTATCATGCGATGTCACAATCGTTCATATCAATTTATGAATTTTTATTATAGTAAACTCTAAGTTTACTATGACATGTACTTTTTCTTTAGTAAATTTCAGATTTACTATTACATGAATAAATTTTAGATTAACTACTTCAGAAGTAGATTTCAAAATTATTCAACCTTTTTCAAAGGTGAGTTGTGATACAATCACAATCAAGTGCACGTTTGCATTAATAAGTTTCTCATTCCCCAGGAATGGAATATAATCGTGCCTTAAGCCTATCAAATTATGATAGCTTATAACCTCTTTCAAGATTTTGCTACTTCAGAAGCAAATTGAGGCATACATATGATATAGAGAATTTTTCTCTGGCATATCTTATAATCATATAAGCGTGTGAAAATATCATCACTTTTGATGATCATTATTATATTCGTGTATTCAATCACTTGTCTTCTTTCAGACATATTATGTACTGCTACCACATACACCTCAAGAATGAAGTAAGTTGTCATATTTCAGACTTATCATATATTCCTACCACATTCACTTCATGGAATGGATCATATTCAATGGGTCGAATTTCATAACTTTTCACCCAATACCTATTATTTTGCCTTAACCATCACAATATTATCAATATGGTGTATTGAGATTCAAACTCAATATTTTATCCATATAAAGACGTCTTAGGCATTAATCGATGGGACTTGAACCCAAATATTATCATCTCTTTTCATAATATTATTCTTGAGGAATGAATTTAAAATATAAATGGTTTCAAACCAATTATTTTTCCTCAAATCCAACAATAATTATATCATTAATAGAAAAATACAAATAACATAAGAAATTACTAACCTTGACCTTTAGATTTATAATCTCACCTTATTTGGCAGAGTCTCGTGCTGATAACCTGCTATAAAATAAGAAAGAATAAAGAAGAAGAGTAGAGAGAATAGAGAGAGTGATTCTTATTTCTTCTCTTGAGGGATGAAAGATCATCAGATTGTCAGTACAATGAACAAAACCCCTCTATTTATAGAAAAAATTTACTCCTAGTCTGAGTAAAAGACGGATGCTTCAATCCTAATAGATATCAAAGTAGATCTTGATAGATCTTGATAGACATTCACTATAATTTAAATACATTTATAACACTAATTAAATAATTCCATTTTATTTTGAATATCCTTACAGTTTGACAATGATCTTATAATAACTCCAAAAGAAAATTCTTTGGTTTGGCTATTATTAAGATGGAATCTATTTCCAAATTTTGCACAGTTCATATTATTTTTCTACTTAAATTTTAAATTTGAGTGGAGAATATGTCAATCACAAGGTAGGAATAAGGTTGTCTATGCCATACCAATACTCTCCTCATACCTAACAAGTGAGATTACACTAAAATCGTTGTTGTATTTAAATTTTAAAAAAAATTATCATATTACATTTTGGGAGATAATTTTTTTTGTTTTTCTTTTTTTGGCAGACTAATCTTTATTTAGAGGATTTGTTTGAATTACAATCAATATATATATATATATATATATATATATGAGAAACAACACAAGGATGATGCGGCACCTCTCTATGGTCATCACTCCTATTTATCTTTTTTCTCCTTTTTTTTGAGATTTTTCTGTTGTTTTCTTATTTTCAAATTAAAGAATTAGCAATAATTAATTGAGAATCATTAATAATTACTAATAATTATTAATAATAATTCTTCATCCCATTTAATTCCATTCTATCTTTTGATCTTTCATTTTTCACCCATGCATGTTTCATCAATTGAAAGTGACATTTATTTATCTTCAATTGCCATTTATTTGTATTGATGATGAAGTTCTAGGAGCATATATTTAATCAACTTAAAGTACTTCTCAAATCTCTGTTTAGAATTAGAATTCTAAAAACATAATTACTGGCCAGTTGAGTTGCTTGACTGAGGCAAGTTCACTTCTAATTTCTTCCTCTCTTTTTTGCTTTTAATATAATCTTTTTTTAACATAAAATATTAGTCCTGTTAATGATATGTTATTTGATTTTTTACGATTATGATACTCATATGCAACTACAAAGCTTTCTTTGATTCCGAATTCATTGTCTTCGTTAAAAAAGTATGGCATTTCCTATTATACTCTTTCTTTTCCTTGCCTCTTTTTCTCTAATTATCCTTATACTTTTTTTCAACATGTGGTAGAGGTAAGGCTTGTGAACACTACCACCTACAAACTCCATTTTGTAGAATTATACTAAATTAGTTGTTATTATTTATTTATAGCAGGTCATTCTTTGAAAGTTTTTACTCTAAGTATTTTTAATTAGATTGAGCAAGGTAATATCTTAAAGTTGGCTCTGCAACAATATAATTTCAGTATTATTTCATAAAAATTTACTTTCATTTTATTTGTGTTCAATCAGAACTCACATATTCTTTGATAGTTAATACTTAGAATTAGAACGTGTTGATTTCATACTATATCACAGGTATTCTAATTTGATCGAGGGAGATATACGAGCTCTTTTCACCGTGGGATCAAAGTACTACTTTGTATTCTTTTCAATTAAGTGTCGCTCATCCTCTCGTATATTTACTTGAAGGGAAAAAATCAAAAAATTACTCTGATTATCAATGTAATTAGTTTGTCTTAGGCTTGATGCTATTAGTTCCTTTTTGAGGAAGTTGAAGTAAAGATTAGCTTGTAATTCTTGAGAAATTTAATTTTTTGTGTAATACATATTATTTTAGAAAAGATGATCATATAACTTGTAATTCTTGAGAAAGTTAATACTATTATGTTCACTACTTATTGTTTCCGCTAATATTGAACTGAAACATAAGTAATAGGCATTTGACATATTTCATATACAGTCATTATAAAAAAAATATTCAATTAGATACAACTATCAATAATATTTATGTCAAGTATGAAAATATTTTTAGGAAGTCACACCCCATCAATTCTTTTTAACTTATCAGATTTAGTATACCTTTATATTTTTCTTTAAAAAGTGTGCTTATTTTTATAAGTTATTTTTATTACTATGTTTTGATATTTTCAAATTCGATTAATAGTACTTCAATAAATTTAAAAGACGATTATTGAATGATAAGGGTAAAATTGAATAGTAAATTAAAACTACAAAATGTACGAAGTATGCCTGTAGATGAGATGAAAATTAGACCAATCAAAACAAGAACACATAAAAAAAAATTGATTAATAGGCGCATAAAAAAATAAGTGGAGAGAATGAATTTGAAGTTCAAACATACATCTCTGAAGTCTAGCAAGGTATGTCAAAATGTAATTTTAGATAATCTCAAAGCAAGTAATTTATAAGACATTTTTACATGAATCGATTAGCATGCGATACACGTGCAACACAAATGTTCAGAAAATATTATGAAAAAATATGCTCAACAAGTCAACATGACGTGAGAGAATAACTCTTTTTGTTTCAGGATTGAAGCATTTATAAGCACTTTGATTTAAGGAATACCCCAAGAAAATGCAAGGCCTAGCTCGAGGTTGTAACTTGTGAAAATAAGTCATGGGTAACAGAGACAATCAAATACACGTAATCAATCAATCTATATGTATATATACAAAAGAGACATTAGATATTGCTGATATGGCATGCCTCAATGATGAAGAAATGCAATTATTATTTTTCTGATTTTTTTCATTAAAATTTTAAAATTAAAATTAATTAATCCTCACCTTTAACAAAAGACTTTTTAGTTTTTGCTAAATAAATTCTTTCAGTTACATCATAATTCTTCATTAACTGAATAAAATTTGAAAGGTTTTTGCACCATTAAAACTTTAAAACAATTACTATATAAACAACCATATAATGTACCTTCAACATCCCATTTTCATTACTTTGTACAGTGTACATCAATAGAACATGAAAAAATCGAATAAGAAGCAGGAATCATAAGAACAAAGAAAAAGAAAACAAAGTGTGAAACACTTTATGAAAAATAAAAAATTACTCTTCATTTGATATATTTTTCAATTTTGGCTCTTATATGAATATAGTAATTCTTCCTTTTCGCACTCTCTACCCTTTCGTTTTTAGCATACTTTAAATTTGTATGAGAATTTTTTAAAAATATTTTAAGAAAGGATTTATATTAAGAATTTTACATAAAATTAGGAGAAAAATAAAAGAAGAAGAATATGGAGTATATAAGGCAATATTGCCGAAATTATAATTTAATTTGTCAAGTAATTTATTATTTTGTTCCAAATATAGTCATCCTAAATTTATAAAGTATAACAATAAATTATATAAATGGCAGGAGATACAATTTTTAAAAAAAAAATAAAAAGGAAAGAAAGTTGGAAGATTTATGAGAGATGTAACAAAAAAAGGTAAAACAACAAAAATTAAAATATTTTTGAAATATTACGTGGAGAAAGGGGGGAAATGACATAAAATTTTAGAAAAAAATTAGGAATTAAATGGAGGATAATAGTTGTAATTAGAAAAGACTCATAATTAACTGTGAGGAAGAAGGAAAAATTAAGAAAAAAGGCATAAAGGAAAAAAAAAAAAAAAAAAGAAATGCTAAAGATTTGAATTTAATTGTGTTGTTTTTTTTGTTCTATTTTTTTTTTTTTTTGCCTTCTTATCATTTGTAATTTATTTCATATTAGTTAAAATGTTAAATTCATATAAACCTATATTTATTTATAGATGAATAATGTGAAGGTCGGAATTGAGTAGGTGATATGATGACACCTCTCTTTGACTATCATTTATACTAGAAAACTCAATCGCGCTTCATGCGGCAATAAGAAAGTGAGTGAAATTATATTTTTAATAATAAAAAATTAAATTTAAACAAAAACAAATGAAAGCTCAAGAATACGCGGAAAAAATTAGTCCTCCATTTGAAAATAAATGTAGAAGGAATATATAAATTGAATTATAACATCTCAAAATTTTTATTCGATTTTTTCATTCAAATTTTAATCTTTTGAGAAAGAAACAAAATTTAGTTAAGAATCTATGTCCAATTATTAACGGGGGAGAAAGAGATAATAGACTTCCATTGAATCAAGTTGGAAGAGTGAGGTTTATAAAGGTGTCAGGACTTCTCCTAGTAATGAGCATTTATTCAAGAAATGCAGCGATATGCCGTCCCATATTTGATTGATGGTGCAGCAGTGGTCCATTAATTACTTTTAATAATATCTTGTTATTTATTAAGGACCTCGTAAAAAAAAAAAAAGCTAGTACTAGTAAAGAGTCTTCAAGTAATCTAATCAGTTTAAGTTTTCTGATTAGAATATATTAATCTCCATTGTTTTGGTCAGATATGAAGATTAGTAGCGGTTTTTTTAATATAATTACAATAACAAGTTGATTATTTTCCTTTTTATTGACAATGTTGTGAGAGAGAAATAATAAAATTAAGGATAATTTCAACTCAGAATCTAAATGTTATGTGTTAGCATTGTATATATTTATGTGATCACAAATTAATTATTATGTTTCGCTTCTAGTGAATCAAACTATTTTATGACGAATATTTAAATATATATCTTATCATCATATTGACATGACAAAAAATTCTAATATGTAATTTGTTTTGTATAGTTTTTGATATACAAATTTTTAGTTTAAAATATTACACTAACCTAATCCAATTTAACAATAAATATTAATTAAATCGACGCTTAAAAAATAAAATATGACAACTAATTTAAGATGGAAAAAAGTAACTGTCTAAAGTTGCTCAATAATTGACAAAAATAGCGATATGACCAATGGAATTCGAATATATAAAAAAAAAAATTCTTGACCTTTTGCTGCTCAGATAATGTGCATAAATCTCATAAAAAATATCTAAAAATTTGAGGATAAGGCACAAGTACCCCACAAACTATATTCAAGCCTAAATTTTACGGAATCTTATTATCCCCCTTTAACTCTTTTTTTTTTATATATATATATTTTATTCTCTCTTTGTGCGGACGTGATTGTCAATCGATATACAAAGTGATATACACTTACATATGTGTGGATATTCACGGATATATACAAAGATGTACATAAATATAAAAACCACATAACCCCCAAAATTCAAACCAAATCACATTAAATCCTCTCCAAATGAGATTCAATCTCAGAGTTAGCTTCCAAGATGTTTACATATGTGTGGATATTCACGGATATATACAAAGATGTACATAAATATAAAAACCACATAACCCCCAAAATTCAAACCAAATCACATTAAATCCTCTCCAAATGAGATTCAATCTCAGAGTTAGCTTCCAAGATGTTTACAAGTTATTGCAGCAACATCCATTTGATACAACATCTTTTTGAATTTTAAATTTCAGATCCTCAACATTCAAACATCAAATTTCAATAATAGAGTATTTAAACTTTTGAAATCCCTACTAATTGATGATGTATGCATTTATATAACTGGAGATGGTGAAACAATTGTGTATTTTTGTAGCTTTATAAGTTGAAAGATGTTTGTGTTAATTAACGCATGTTTGAATTTTGATATATGTATAATGTACCAGACGTCATAAAGAGAGGAACGTTACCGATCAAATGAATTGGGAGGAGCATACGTCTTCCTTTAGGATATTTTTCATTATAGGTTGTCTAAGTTTTGAACTAAAAATATTAATGGGAGCTTGATCTTGTTAGGGTTACCGATTTTAAGTTATATTTTTCTTAGAAGGAAAATAAAAGTAATATCATAATTACTTTTATTTTTTTATGAAAGGAAAATATAAATTTTTTTCCATATTTGGCAAATTTCTTTCTTAGAGGAAAGATTTTGGAACTATATAAATAGACGATCTCCTTCTCATACCATAACACAATAGTATCTATAATGTAGTCGTTTAAGAGTTTTATTTAAGAGATATCTTCTCTCAATTTGTTTTTATGCTTTTTAATTTAAGTTTTTAATATGTAGGTCAATTGATCGAATCATATCAATAATATGCTTTTAGTATTATATTTTTCTTTGCCGTCTGAATTATCACCATGATGGTTTGCAACTAATAGCTTTCGCATGACGCCCTCTCGATTTCGAACTCAACAAGTGGTATCCGAGCCCACGGTTCAAATGATTCGATGGTCCAATTGTTGAATAAAGTTGCAACCAATTTGATGATAGTGAAAATAATTTGTCAAAATAAAACTACATGTGGAGATAAATTGTCAATCATATTTTCAACAATCCTGTTGGCACATATTTGAAAATAAAGCTAACTTTTAACTCTGCAAAAATACTTCAATATTTTTAACCCGAAAAGGGCTGATATATTTTAACCTAAAAAGGCTTTTAAAGCATGTCAAACAACAGTGATATATGAAGAATATGTGAAGAATGAAGATCATGCACCAGAAGGAGGATCAGGAATATTTTGTAGAAAATTAAGCCAAAAAGGTGAGATTTGTTAGGATTTTTTGCCCTGATTTTCTTACCAAATTTAAGTTTTATTTTTCTTAGAAGGAAAATATAAGTAATACCATAATTATTTTTATTTTTTCTGAAAGAAAAATATAAAACTTTGTCATATTTGACAAACCTCTTTCTTAGAGGAAAGATTTAAGAATTATATAAAATAGACGACCTCCTTCTCATACCATAACACAATAACATCTACAATGTAGTCGTTTAAGAGTTTTATTTAGGGGATATCTTCTCTCAATTTATTTTTATATTTTTTAATTTAAGTATTTAATATGTAGGCCAATTGGCCGAATCATATCAATAATATGTTTTTAGTATTATATTTTTTCTTTGTCGTCTGAATTATCATCATGATGATTTGTAACTAATAGCTTCCGCATGACGCCCTATTTTGAACCCAACAAATCTTGCCACTAATAAAAAATTCGACAAGTTACACATTTGGTCAGTAAGCTAAAAAGAATTACGTATGCTAGCCAAATATATATATAAAAAACCATACATTTGCTAGTATTATTTTTGGGCGGTTATTTATGTCAATTTCTCTAAAGAAATCGTTTGGTAAAGTGTATTAAAAATATAATGCATACATTAATTTTGTGTATTATTAGTACCTTATTAAGTACACTTTTTCAACTTATGTACAACATTAGCTATACACTCTATTTGATATTAGGGCATGTATAATTAATACTCCATCTTTTAAAAAAAGAATAACCTTTTTTAATTCGTTTAAAAAAGAATGACTCTCTTTTCTTTTTTATTTGTTTCAAGAAGGAATGTCTCTTTTCCTTTTTTTGTAATATTTTAATTTAAATTTTTTATGTGACAGGTTTAAGACCACAAGATTAAAAGATATTTTGATATATTTGAAATAATTTTAATTTAGAATCACAAAATTCAAAAATCTTCTTTATTTTCTTAAATGTCATATCAAATCAAATTAGGTCATTTTGTTTCGGAAAAAAGACATATTCCCCTCCCCCATCCTAAAGTTGCAATCAAAAACTCATTTTAGTCATTAAACTTCACCTTTACTTATTTACCCCGTATAAACTTTAAAATATATTATATGGCTCTCTTAATGACTGACGTGTCAAAAAAAATAAAAACACATTTTAGTAAAATAAAAAGTATAAAAAAATTAAAGTGAGGCCACTTGAAAATTCGCACCCATTATATTTTTTTTCCTTCTTCCTGACACTCCTCCACCCCATATTTCTTCTTTCACACCCCACTATCCCCATATCTTTTCTTCCTCATACTCCATCATCCCCATGTTTTTTCCTTCATCTATTTCTTTTATTTTTCACTCCTATTCATAAAAAATCTTAAATCAAATACACAATTATAGAAAGAATAAAATAAATAAATTATATAATAAATAAATTTTTTTATGAAGATCAAGAATTAACAAATTAATTTTATTTTAGCTCATAAATAAAGATGGTTACTTTTTTTTTTTTTTTTTTTTTTGTATGAAATCATCTTGACCTTAAATCTAATCATCTAGCTGACTCTCATAAGACAAAAAAGATAAGAAGACAGAGTGTTAAATGTTTCAGCCATGGACTTAACCAACAATAACAACTTGTAACACTCTATCTGATCTATTTTTATAAACTGATTTTCTCTTTCAACCTTTGCCTCTTCCACTTCTCTTACAAGATGAAAAAATTATGGCTTTCATTGCATCAATAGCAACAGCAAAATCAATTCCTTGTGACACCAGCGGCGGTATACCAATATGATGAAAAAAATTCTAGCATACAAAAATTCAATTCAAACCCATTGGGTAAATTCAATTCGACATTGGGTAAATTTTTTGATCTAGTCTCTTTTACATCAACTGATGTTTCTTTATTTAGCAAAGACATGTCATTTATTGCTCCTAGTTTGACCTCCTGTACAATTTGAAGTAATGCCTCCAATTTCGAGTGAAGCCTTTCCCTTGGAGTAATGGTGTACTTAAAAGGAAAAATCCACTTCACCATCAACATCATCACCTTGTTATTTACAAAGAAGTCCAAGAACCCGTTGTGGTTCCTCCTCCGCCCATCACCACCGCCGTTCTTGAGTACCAACTTCACAACCGCCAGCATCTTTCTCCTCCACCTCTGCCTCTACCGCTGTCGTTGCCACCGCGTGGTGGGGACCACAGTAGTCCGAATGCTCCATCTCCACTGCCGATTTCTTATATGCTTATTCTAACGGGAGAAAGCGTTTTAGGACGAAATTCACTCCAGATCAGAAGGTGAAAATGCTGGAATTTTCAGAAAGCGTTGGGTGGAGAATGCAGAAAAGAGATGAAGATCTGGTGAACAATTTCTGCTAGGAAATTGGAATTGAAAGGGGGAGAAGGAAGGGGGGGGGGGGGGGGGGGTGTTTATAATAATTTTAGAAAAAATAATTTATTTATGTGGCTTTGACGTGGATCTGACATGGCTCCAACATGACGTAAATGTGATGCACTCTCCATATTGAGAATGGTATAATTTTTTAGGGTGGTAAAAAACTTATATAAAAGTTGTTTAGCGGGTAAATATAGGGGCGGATCTACAGGGATTCACGGGTGGCATGATACCCGCAAACTTCAATCGAAAAATTATGTGTATATATATATATATTGAATAAAATTGGTATATTATTTAAGTGTCACCCAATGCAGTGGTTGAGGAAGTAGTGTCAGTGACAAACGCGCTGAAATTTTACGTAGTATACCAGAATTCAAGTTCAGACGCCAGCAGTATTTTGTTACTTTTTGTTCGTTATTCTATTTTCTATAAGTTTTTTTTCTCTTGACTTAATCTTTGTTTGACTCTTTTTTTTGGGTAATCTTTGTTTAAGAATTTTTAACTTAAGTGTGGAATATAATTAAAGATTCCTTTTTCCTTCAAATTTATAGTTAATCTCTCCTCGTAAATCATAATAATGATGCTTGACTTGATGTTATAATTTCTTAACAATATAATTAGGAATATCCATTGAATGTAGGCAACTATTTTGTACTTTCACGTTGACTGATAAGTTGAATTTAACTCTTATTTACACAATTTATAGTAATAACGACAATATTAAAAATAAATCTAGTGTATTGCCACATAGTGGGGTTTGGGGAGGGTATAATGTATGCAGTCCATACACTACCTCCGGAGAAGTAGAAAGGTTGTTTTCAATATTATTTATAATACTAATCACATTTTTATTATTTAATCTATTTGTCTATACAAATTGAAAAGACAAATAATTAAATCAAAACTCAAAGTCAATAAAATCGATAAAATATTTGTCTTATTTGGGGCAACTTAAATAGTAAAACGTAAAGTAAAAAATTAATTGATTTGCAACTGAATTCATAAAAATTAGGTTTTTCAATAATGTTTCAATGAAATTTTTCTTCAAAAATCTCATACTAACAAGTCAAATTTCAATGGGACGCCCATAAAAATTATCCTTTTTGAGTAGTAGCTTTAATATTAAAAGTGACATGGCACCCGCAACCTCGAAATCCTAGAACCGCCTCTGATCATGTATATGTAAGAAAATGTATTCATAGTCATAGGTATGCTATGTATAAGATTTAACATAACATCATTTATATCAATTTTATACATAGCATAATTATTCTCATAAGTGAAACAACATCAAGCCTACAGAGAACCCCAATTAAAATACATCACTATAACTGAAGTTGTTACAAATATGGTGTATACAATAATTATGTATATGGATTGAAATAAAACCTAATACAATTGACAATGTTGTATATATATACATAACTTGCTATGTATCAAAGTTTAAAAAAATAGACTGACTTCACTATGTATTTCATCCATTTACATAATAATGTTATGCATGTGAGCTAAAATAACAATATATCTCGAACGATTATCCTCAGTCCTATAGATAGCCATGATATGTATCAGGATTAAAGTAACAACAATTGATATGTTACGGCTATGTATAATAATACGAAAATTAAAAAAAAATAAAAATTCAAACACAAAGCACTGCACCTTGTTATTTTCCTATCTCTACTAATATTCTCCTCTTATACCAAATCTGGAGCTTTAACGCTAACATGCGGGACTTTCTTTTCCACTACCACCACCATCACTATAACCGTCGTCAATTCGCCGATTTTAGGTTTTTTCTTGATGAGTTCTGATCAAATTTTATAAGCATAAAGAATCCCTTGAGTTGTTGAAAAAATGAATGTTTTAAGTGCTTTTGCAGCTGGGTTTTTGATTTTCTTGATGTTCATTGAACAAATGAGATTGATGGAGACTGTTAATGTGTCATTAAGTTCAGTTTGTCCAGTGAAATCTGTTAAAGATTCGATTTTTTGGAGGTTTTAAGATTTGACTTGTCCATTAGAGGAGTTGATGTCGAGCAATTTTAGAAGAACGTTTGTAAATTCAAAATTTAAAAACTTTTTGATTGAGGTTTCTTGATTTTAGATATTTATTAAGCGTAAGAAAAGATAAGGTGAGATATATATATGCAATTTGGAGAGAAAAAGTATCAAAAAAAAATTTTATGATTATTTTTGCTAGTTGAGATTTTATGTAATAATAAAAACTTAAGTTGTAGATCTAAATAATTTTTTCATAAAATTTGTCCATTTTATGTCAATTATAACCCCCACTGGATTTATTGTATTTGGGCTCTAGTCCAAATATGTACTGCACACACATAGGTAGGCCCTTATATGAGCCCAATTTCATTCTCTCTCTCTGACGCTCATTGTCTATTTCAAACTATTTCTCTCACGGTCCGATCTATTCTCCGACGACTCCCGAAGAGGATCTATCTTAGTCAAAAATTCAAAACAGAGTATTGATATACCTATTTCGTTTCATAATAAATAAATTATTAAATTTTACTATACATATTAAGAAAAAAACATTACAATATAAATTTAACATAATTTTTATTTTTACCAAAATAAAAAAAAAAAACTGACCTTATTTTATTTTTATTGATTCGTTGTCAAATTATAAAGGTAAATTTAAAAAAAAAATTAAATAATTTACTTATTTTAAAACATCAATAAAAAAAACTGCACTTATTCTAAAACGGAGGAAGCATAATAATTTTGGCGACTAAAGTTTGCTTGCTTGTTTTCACTACTATTTTGCCAGATCTCTCATTATGTATTTTGTGGATCAAATGAGGACACCGCTTTTTTTTTTCCGAAAAGAGAACAATTAAGATTCCATTGCATATACTAGTTTTCTGATTTCCAGGTTGATTGATCACTCCAACTTATGCTCCCTCCGTTAAAAAAAATAAACTACTTTCTTTTTTGTTTTTTTTATAATATTTTAATTTTAATTTTTTAAATAACATATTTAGGATCATAACATTAAAGATATTTGATATATTTGATGTAACTTTAATTTAATATCATAAAATTTAATTTTTTTTTCTTTTCTTAAATTTTGTGTCTTTCTTCAACAGGGAAAATGATTTTCTGAGTCAATTAGTGATCATATGAGAAATCAAGCATATGATATAGTTCTCCGTCATCTTTGTCCTGATGCTTTTCGTACATATTTGTGCAGTTAAATATTATAGAAATTGGTGTTGAAGATGTCTTCAGCTCAAGATCCATTTTATATTGTCAAGGAGGAAATTAAAGAATCTGTTGGAATGCAAGTTTAATGACGTGAGGCTGGAGGATGAGGTGGTAGTGAAGCTGGAATCACAGGTGGTACGTAAGAGGGATAGTTTCAAGTATCTTGGGTCCGTGATCCAGGATAACGGTGACATTGACGAGGATGTCTCGCACCGTATTGGGGTGGGATGGATGAAGTGGAAGCTTGCGTCGGAGGTGTTGTGTGATAAGAAGGTGCCGCCCAAGCTTAAAGGCAAATTTTACAGGGTGGTAGTCCGTCCGGCCATGTTGTATGGAGCAGAGTGTTGGCCAGTTAAGAATTCCCACATCCAAAAAATGAAGGTGGCAGAGATGCGGATGTTGCGCTGGATGTGTGGGCTGACTAGAGGGGATAGAGTTCGGAACGAGACGATCAGGGAGAAGGTTGGTGTGACTTCAGTGGAGTGCAAGATGCGGGAAGTCCGATTGAGCTGGTTCGGACACGTGAAGAGGAGGGGCATGGATGCCCCGGTTCGTAGGTGTGAGAGGTTAGCGTTGGATGGTTTTAAGCGGGGTAGGGGTAGGCCGAAGAAGTACTGGGGTGAGGTCATTAGGCGGGACATGGAGCAGTTACAGCTTACCGAGGACATGACCCTAGATAGGAAGGTCTGGAGGACGCGAATTAGGGCGGAGGACTAGGGCCAGTTTGGGCCGCTAGTGTATGGATTTACTTGCTGGGGGTAGTATCCTGGTTATGATTCCGTGATTACTTGTTTTAGTACGAATCTGGGTGCATTCCTCTGTTTTCTTTTACTTATGACTGTCGTATTTATGTTATGTATTCTTGTAACCTTGCTCGGTGTTTTACTTGTATTTGTGTGGTATCTTGTGTCTTGAGCCGGGGGTCTATCGGAAACAGCCTTTCTACTTTTTAGAGGTAGAGGTATGGCCTGCGTACATCTTACCCCCCAAACCCCACCAGGTGGGAATACACTGGGTTTGTTGTTGTTGTTGTTGTTGTTTGTAAGTTAAATCTACCACTACTGTCTTATAATATTCGAGTGAAGTAAATATCATTCATTTGAGTTTTTCTATTTGATATTTTAATTAGTGTATTGTTCATCCTCTTGAATGGGAGAGATAGGTAGGAAGACTTGATGGTATTTTCTGTCCACCTCCACTCAATGGCGGATCCAGGATTTTCATTAAGAGGTTCGAAAAATAAAATGTAGTGCCTGAGAGTTGAAGTTGGAATCTCAAGGTGAATTTTAAATCCTCTCACCCAGTGAGCCAACCTCTAGTCTTATGTTTAGGTGATTCAAAATCTATATATATACATAAAAAAAATCAAAATATACTTTATATATAGTGGACCCCCTAGATCCGCCCCTGCCCCCACCCCCTCGTTGACTCTCAACATTTTGGTGGAGGGGTTGAGTGGTGTGCTTTTGAGACAATGCAGAGTTTCTCCTTGTCCATGGAATGAAATAAAGTACTCCGTACTTTAGAGATTGACATTGTTGTTTATGCCAGCTTAGTGGCCAAGAATTTAATAACAAACACCATAAGGATCTTATGAGATACTGATTCTTGTGGAATATTTGTTTCATTTTGTATTCTTGTCAAGAGATTGTTGCATATCATGTATATGCAGGCCATATCTCTGTATTTCTGTTGCCTTTTGAAAGTAAATGAATCGTCTTTTAGATAGAATAGAAACATGAAAAGCAATATATCTACAAGGTAGGAATCAAGATCTTAGAATGATTAAATGAACTTCAAAATTGTAAGCTGTAATGTAAGGGGGCATTAGTAGTCTTGACCCCCCAAAAAATTGAAAATGCAAGTACAGTAATTGAAGGTAAATATTTGTTGCCTTTAAGAGACAAAATCGAAACTTGGGTATATAAGGCTAATTTTGAAGCAGATTGGTAAAATTATTCTGCACTAGGAACACATGGAAGAAAAGAGGATATCGTTGTTCTCTGGGACGAGAAATTGCTGGAATATTGAAGTCGATAATTCTTATAAGTTCAGCCAACTATGCAGCTCGTTCATAGACAATTTTTGAACTGTCTAGTTCACCAACAAATGAGTGACAAATAACGTCATTTTCTATGTATCAAAGCTTCAGTCATTCATTTACTAGCAAGTGTTCTTTGTATGTATCCTTCACTAATATGTACATAGAAGAAATTTTTTGGCATGACTTGTAAATAATCCACAGGATGCAAATCCTACGATAAATGCATAATGATTGAATACTTAAAGATTAGGACTGGCCATCCATCATACTAAGCTGGCACTTCTAGATACAGAAGTCAACAGTCTTAAGTCTTTCAAGTATCAGTCAGAAGTTTCTTCTTTCCCTTGTATATTCGTACATAGTGGTACTACTGAGTTCCTTTATTTCATATTAGACTCCATCTATTTTTAGTTTTTGTTTACAGTAGAATGCAAAGTTATCTACTATCCAAAAAAATGGATCCAATATAATTTTCCTTAAAAAGCTTTTGAGGTGTGTTCTATGAGCTGGAAAATCCTAGTGTCATTGATCTGCATCTGATTTGATTTGAGATTAGATTCCATTGGAGCTCTGCAATGTTTATTGTGTTTTTCTTAATTTGTTCATAATTCTTTACCCGCATGCTTGTATATTGTTCACATAGCAATTTGTAATTGATCACAAAGTATCTAAGAAACCTGCTTAGCTTTTTCCACTATCAAAAGATGGTCCTTGGATCTTTTTCCCATAAGCTATATCCTGTTGAAAAGGGTGGGGTGGGGGTGGGGTTGGGGGTGTGATGATAGAGGAAAAAGAATGCAAGCTAATTTTGGAATTTCTTGAGGTTTGTGTCTATTATTGTAGAAAAATAGAAAAGCAAGCAAGATAAACAGAGAATTTTCTATGTTAAAAATGAAAAAAAATAAATCAAGAATTTTTTTTTCTCGAACCTCTTAACAAGCATTCCTTTACATAACTTTTCCTTCTCAAAAAGAATTTTCTCATGTTAGAATCTGTTTGTTCTCAATCTTGAAGTTTGTTGACTGCAGAATCTAATACTCTTGAAATTCCTGGTTGGTTGGATTGACAAGCTCTTGTCCACGTTTCATCGATGGGAGCAAACTCCTGCAGATAGTGGTGAGCAATTACATCTTACAAAGAAACTTCTTGCTGCATGTGAGAGCATTGACTGGCAGGTATGTGCCAAAACATGGCCCTTGAAACACGATTAATTTATACTTTTGCTCTAAAATAAAGAATTATCATTTCTTCCTGATTGCCTGTATGTGAATGAATAATGATGATTTCAGAGCCAGATTGCAATGATTCTTTTATGTGTTGCACCTGTCTTGACTCTTAAGGTCAGGTTATCAATTTGTACTGACAAATCTGTAGGATTTTTCTCTCAAGGGAAAAATTTGCTTCTGTGGATGTGAATTGATATTGATCTTCTGCAGCTTTAAATAACTTCAAATCCTTTTATCAGTACTAAGTTCCTGTTTTATTGATGAGAAGGTGGATGAATTGGACAAAACCATTGATGTTGCAGCGAGAGATACTTCTTGGTATGGTATTGATCGTGTCGAGATTGATAAAAGAAGAAGATGGACCAGCAATGCTCATGCTCAAGTATATATTCCCTCACCCCCCAAGCACACACACACTTTATATTTCTCCTTTTTTGTTCCTTAAAATAAAAGGGTAAGCGTTTAACTAGGTGGGAAGCACGAAAAAAGCAGCTGGAAAGGAGGCAAATGGGACAAGTACGTCTAATCTTAATGGAATGCGGTGAGAACTGTTGAGACTGACAGATTCTGACCAGAAAGAGCGATCCAGTGCATACTCTGCCTGAGATAATGATGACTTCATATCACCAGAATCAGATAGGCAACAACTTCTCTTAAGGTAATCTTTCTTTCATTTCTTTGTATTTATTTCCTCATTTGTCTTGTTTATATTTATAAATTTTTTCCAATCTCACTGAACTTGTTGAGATTTAGGCGCATTTGTTGTTGTGACTGGAAATGTTGCACACGGTTAATCCATTTATATTTGTGAGGAATCTTCTTAATGCTTTCGCAGTCTTTAATATGGAATCTTAACCCATTAATTCTATTTGTGGGAAGAGAATATGTATCATCAACCTCCCCTATATCCTAATGTCCTAGTCATAACTAAGGGTGTTCATGGTTTGGTTTTTAACCAAACCGAACCGCGATCCAAACCAAACCGATTAAAAAAATCGATATTTGGTTAGATTTGGTTTGGTTTGGTTTTGAATTTTAAAAAACCGATACTAATTTGGTTTGGTTTGGTTTTACTCTAAAATAACCGACAAAATAATTAAACCGAACCGATATATATATATTATAATTATTTATGTATTATTCATAAATATAATATAAATATTTGTTACACTTTATATTTTAATCATTATTTAACTTTAGTCGTAACACATTAAGTCATTTCTTCATCTAGTTAATAGTACCTTATGAGATTCTAAGTGAATTTCGCACTTTGAATAACAAATGATACTAACTGTGAAAATAATATCTTGTTGTATATTGAAATTTATAGCTGAGATCATTTGACTATAGACAATCATTTATTTTAACTTTTTTTTTAAACCTTGTTGAGTAAGAAGTTTATGTGTTCACCTTTGGGGGTTTTATCATATCATTTTGTTAAATGTAGTTTTAAAATATATTTTTAGAAGTGTTCATATGGTGTTGTTCATAGCTTTGCTGAAGTATAACACTCAGTTGACGTCTTAGTTTCACGATTGAGATAGAACACTCAGTTAACATCTCATATGTTAGATTGAATTTATTTTTTTTTAATTTTCAACTTTTATCATTAGTTAAAGTTATAAATCGAAAAAATCGAACCAAACCGAACTAAACCGACAAGAACCAAACCGACAGTTATTTTTTTATATGGTTTGGTTTGGTTTTAGAAATTTAAAAACCGACTAAGTTGGTTTGGTTATGATTTTGACCAATAACCGACCCATGAACACCCCTAACCATTCTATTTTTGTCCTTTCAGTTTTCTGATTGTCTACTCAAACATCATTTATAATGGAACAGTTTTCTGTATTTACTAGTTTAACCGCACATTATTTCTAATTAGATGATTTTTCTATTGCGAAAGTTTTTAGTGAAGTGCAAAAAGTTCAAATTACTTCTCAAAGATTCTTCATATTTTAATATAATAATATACACATAACATATATTTTATTATAAACACATATATATTTTACCACTAGAAGTTTCAAGTGGTTTATGGATCGTCACTTTTGCATTTGTCATGCAATACATCTTTTTCTTGCTGCTAGAGGCTAAGAGAAACGCATTGATTTGAACCATATTTGTAGCACGATTTTTTTTCTATATTTAAAATATTTCCTTATTCTCAAAGTTAAATCTTTGATGACTTACTCAAAACCTTTAAAAATTTGGTACTTCTTATATTTTTCTTATTCGAACGCTTTCATATTTATTTCTAGATTTTTCAAATCTTCTTAAAATTAAATTTAGTTGATATGAAATTCTTAAACTAATGAAAAAGTTATTAGTTGTCATTAATTCCGATGACTTCTAATAAGGAAAGATTTTACTATAAATATTTAATTAATTTTCAACTCTTAAATATTAGAAAAATAGTGACAAGACGATTTTGTCTAAAACAAAAATTTTTAGTGAAGGACAAAGAGTTCAAACAATATTTCTAAGGCCCTTCACACTTCTAATATATTTTGATTATAGATTATTACTGTTTAGTACCTACTAAATTATGTCAAGAAAACCTTAATCAACTATAGAATTTAGAGGATGTAGCAGAATCTTGGATCTATTTGATATGGTACAGCGGCATTCTCATGGTTTTCATTTTATTTATGCTTAGCCATTATGTAAACTTTCAGAAAGCTTTTTTTCTTTATTTATCCTTGGACTAGATTGGAGTTATTTTCTGGGGCATGTCTGACAACAGATTAGATGCCCTGTGCAGACAACAGGATGAGGAGCTAGACGAGCTTAGTGCTAATGTAATTAGAATTGGAGATGTTGGGCTCACCATACATGATGAACTTCTTGCACAGGTGAGATTTGGTTACAAGTATAACCTGCTTAATCAGTTTCTTGAATTTTTTGGTACTTAAACTAATGCAGCAGCTTTACTAATTTTCTCAATCTTCTGATCTTGTATTGAATCTTTTCTAGGAAAAATGTAGTTAAAACCATGTTTCATTGCAGGACAAGATTGTAAACGAATTGGGCATGGAGATGGACAGTACCTCCAATCGTCTTGATTTTGTTCAGGTGACCGCTAGTGCTTCTCTAGTTTTCAAAATTCTCTCCATTTGTTGAGAGAGACGCCCCTCTGAACGTTTATTGTTGTTAGTTGCAATCTGATCATGTGGAAACCACATTTTGGTGCATAAAAAGGTCGCCATGGTAATGAAGAAGGCTGGGGTCAAGGGACAGATGATGATGATCGCTTTTCTGATAGTTTTGTTCATTGTTTTTTTTTTCAAAATGACCTTCTGGACCTGTGTACTATGTCGGTTTTGTAAGTTGGACACTTCTACTGACATGTTTACATGTTTGTCATCTGGACACCTTAACCCACTAAAAAATAATATTTTAAACCCTTTTTTGGTGAGTGTAACACACTCTCCCCCATGTCAGCTGTCATGTCAGCTTACACGCCTGACACGTCTACGTCATTTTTAAAAAATAATTAAAAAAAAATTACATTAAATTCCAAGTCATTTTTAAAATGCTACATAACAAATTAGATATTAAAATTAATTTAATTAAATAAGAAAAATTTATAAATTGTAGAAAAATTTGAATAATCATGTTTTTTTTTTCCTCACAAATTAAACATCAAATCCATTCCGAATAATTAAAATTCTTCTCCAACTAATTTAAATTTTTAACTACAAATTCATATATACAAACATAATAAATTTTTGATTTTTAAATTTGAATATTTTTAACAAATTCACAAAAAGTTTAATTTTTTTCAAGTGAAATTCACTAATTTTTTTTAGTATTCACTATCACTCACTTTCAATTTTAATCCTCAAAAAAATAAAAAGATTTCAAATTTAAATTTTAATTAAAAAAATGAAAAGAATTGAATTGAGAAGGAAAATTAAAATAAAAAATAAAAAGTGAACGTGTGTAGGGGGAAGGGGGGCTGGAAGAGTGTTGGGGTGGGAGATGGGGGCTGGAAGGGGTTGGGTTGGGTTGGGGATGGGGCTGGACGGGGCTGGGTGGGGTGGAGAGGCTGGGGTGGGGTGAGGCTGGGGCTGGGTAGGGTGTGGGGATGAGGGTGGGGAAGAGCTGGATGGGTGTTGGGATGGGGTGGGGTGGGGAGGCTGGGGGTGGGGTGGGGTGGGACGGGGCTGGGTGGGGTGTGGGGGTGGGGATGAGTTGGGGTGGGGAGGGAAAAATATATTTTTATTTTTTAAAATTTTTTAAATTTTTTTTTTAAAATTTTAAAAGTATTTTTAAATTAAAAAAGATGGAGGGAAAAAAAAGGATCCTTTTTTTTTTTTTTTAAATTTTTAAAATATTTTTAAATTTTTAAAAATATTTTTAAATTTAAAAAGAAGGAGGAAAAAAAGAATCCTTTTTTATTTTATTTTTTAAATTTTAATATTTTTTTATTTTTTTAAAATTATTTTAATGTAAAATTGGTCAAAAATTGACCCCCACACGCACCCGAGATGAGTGTCTATATTCTCTTTGTCCTAGTCACCATGTCCTTGCCACATAGGCAAGGTCAACAGTCAAAGGGTGCAAATTGTTGCTTTTTGATGGATTCAAGGGACCAGATGACAAACATGTAAGTAGAAATGTTTAACTTACAAAACTGCATAGTACAAAAGTGCAGAAGGTCATTTTGCGTTGTTTTTTTCGTTGTAGTTTTCTTGACCTAGTTTCATTTGTTTCTGATAATTTGTTTTATTCAATTCATTCTGGTTTTCTCGACCGAGTTTATGTGTGCATTACTTTTAGGAAATAACTGCCTTGCATACATTATATACAAATTGAAAATCCTGGCATTGAAACTAGTACACAGATGTTATCATATTCTTGCAATAGGTCAAATAATACTTTAAGCCATGGAAATTAAGTAGATTTGCATCTCTTCGTCCTGAGTTGAACAGGTAATCCCAATTTCCACCAGCTAACTATTTCGTCTCTATTCCACTTGGTAAGTAAGAAGACATTATATTTTTAGGCTGTCTTGATCAGATTACATGTGCTAGTTAAACAATATCCTTTTTTCTGTTTTTAAATCCTGTAACAATTGAATATTCTTTTAAGTATTGAAAATGGTATAAAATATACTCTCCTTCCACTTTTGGTTTCTAAAATGTCCTTGTCATCCACCTGGATGGTTTTTCGTTCCCTTAACAGACCCTTTAGGAAAGCTGATTATGATTTTTAATTAATACGTGATAGCTTTTTATTGGTTAAAATTCTAATTAATCAAAAATATGTTAATCCACCAAACAAGCTCTATTACCACTTAAACCCGACTCAAATCCTAACCAAACCCTATCCCCACTTAAACCCGACTCAAATCCTAACCAAACCCTATTCCCACTTAAACCCGACTCAAATCCTAATTACTAAAGAGAAAAAACTTCTAAACCGATTCAACCTCCGATCACATTTCTTAAAAGACCAAAAACAAGAAAACATGCAATGAAATTTAGAAGTCTAGCTACTTGCCAAAATTTAGGTTACAAATTCTCGAAACCAAAAAGTAAAGCTGGACAAAAAGGACAATTAAATAGTATCTTAGCGTTTTGGTACCACTGCCCATTAATTTCAGCCATGAATATCCTATTTATCTATATCTCTAATCTCTATCTCTAATATTTAATCTCTAATCTCTAATATATTAAAAGTGTGAAAGATGTTAGAGATATTGTTTGAATTTTTTATCCCTCATTAAAATACTTTTCTTTAGACAAAATCATCTTTTTACTTTTTTGCTCAAATTATTAATTAACTATATTAATTTAAAATTAAGAAATCATGAATATATGATAAGTTTTCAAAAGTGAGAGTCCTAAAATATATGGTGAGAGTAAGAGGAATTATACAATTGGTAGGAAATTGATGTGGAAAATAAACTCAGTTAGATGTAGGATTTTATTAGTATTCGTTATATTATTATAACTGTTATGAAATATAAATTAAAAACAACAAGAATAAATAAAGAGAGGAGAGGGGAGACTTCTTTATTTCTCTTGAGGATGAGAAATCATAAGATTGAGAATACAATGAACAAAATCCCTCTATTAAAAGGAGAAAATACTCCTAGTTTATGACTAAAAGACAAATACTTCAAATCTGGATAACTATCAACTAGATCTTGATAGATTTTATTTAGATTTTTGATAGACATTCACTATGATGTAAATATATTTATAACACTCCTCCTTGAATGTCTAATTGATAGATAATGTACAACAACAACAAACCCAGTGTATTCCCACATAGTGGGGTCTGGGGGTAAGATGTACGCAGTCCATACCTCTACCTCTAAAGAAGTAGAAAGACTGTTTCCGATAGACCCCCGGCTCGAGACACGAGATACCACACAAATACATAGTACAACATAGAACAAGATTTCATAACATAACATAAATACGACACCCATAAGTAATAAAAAATAGAGAAAAGCACACAGATTCGTAATAAAACATGGAATAAGGTATCATAACAAGAATAATACCCCCCAAGTAATTCCCTACACTAGCGACCCAAACTGGCCCTAGCCTTCTGCCCTAATTCGCGTCCTCCAGATCTTCCTATCTAGGGTCATGTCCTCGGAGAGCTGTAACTGCCCTAATTGATATATAATGTGCCTTGTTAAAATCTTACTAGAAAAAACCCAGTGAAAAAAAATCTAGAGAAGGAAAAAGAGTACACATCTCTAATAATACGCATTTCGGTTGCCTCATTAAAACCTTACAAGAAAAATTTAGTGGGACAAAACCTTGAAAGGAAAAAAGAGTGCAACGCGTATTTGTTTCCCCTGATGAGAACATCAATGAACTTTTGCATCCCGATCTTGTGCACCATCTTCTTAAAAGTTGTAATTGAAGGAGACTTGGTGAATAAATTAACCACATTGTCATGAACGAATCTGTTGCACGTTAATATCACCATTCTTTTGTAGCTTATGTATGTAGAAAAACTTTGATGAAGTGTGCTTCATTCTATCTTTTTTTATGAATCCTCCGTTAAGATGTGTTATGCATGTTACATTGTATCTGTATAAAATTGTGGGTACATTGTCACATTTCAAATCACATTTTTTTTGAATGAGATGTATTGTGGACCCCAACTATACATACTCTCGGCTTGCTTCATGAATAGCTACAATCTTAACATGGTTCGATGAAGTGACTAAATAGACTGCTTGTATATCTCCAAGATATGACAGTATCCCTATTTGTGAACACATTGCATGTTTGAGATCGAGATTTATGCGGAGTTAAATAAATACCCAACATCAGCATGACCAATAAGATCGGGACTGTAATCTTTAGAATAAAATAAGCTCATGTCTTTTATTCCATTTTGATGTCTCCTAATAGGGGCAGAAATATACCTTGCTAACAAATTGATTGAAAATGTTATATCAGGCCTTGTAGTATTTGCAAAATACATTAATGTTGTGCACCAAATGCACTAAGATATGGTACTTTCATATTTCTCATTTCAGTAAATAATCTATTGCTTTTGAAAACTCTCCAAGAGTTTCAATAATTTTCAAGCTATAAGCTTATACAATATAAAGATTCTAAATAAGTTTCCCAGAAACTTTTATATGCTTCAAACATTTTGAATCCTTTGAAAGTTTCATATAAATTTTATCAAGTGACAATATTCAACATTTCATAGGTGACATCTTCAAGTGTTTGGACTACAAATTAAATAAGTTTTACACTTATCAAGATGCATCCTTTCATGTCACCTGATAAATGTTTCTACGTCGGCATGCTTAAATAAACGTAGAATTCAGATCCTCGTAGTCTTTTACAATATTCCGTCAATGTTGTATCAAAGATATTATTGATAATATATCATTTTACATCAGTTCACAGTGTGACATAACATTTTGAGATCTCATCACTTTATTATTTTCGGGTACCTGAATCTCTCATAAGGTTTCATGAAGTGTTATGTCGTAGGCTCTTCAAGAGCACATTGCCTTCTTATTATGATTATTTGCTCCTTATTCTTTTCAAGGATTGTTTCATTTGGAATCGATTGGTCTACCACGCTTCACGTATGCATAGACTTTGTTCTTTAGGGACACAAAATAGGAGCACTCGTAGCTTAAATATGATACTAAATTTGAGTCAACAGATGCTTTCGGCATTTAACTTGAATCATCTTTTGAATAAGGATCTGATGATAATTTCTAACATATTTCATAGCTACTTATAATCTCCCCCTTATGTTAGGAAAATTAACATGCATCCTCCATTTTCTTTGAAGAATCCATCTTTGTGCATTATGGTATATTCATTAATCATATACCGCGCATCAAAACTATTAGATGGAATAGTTGGTTCCTGACCTTGAACCAATTGAGAGGGAAGAAATAATCATAATTTATTGGTCTAATACATACAAATGCTATTGTATGCAACATATGATATTTCAGACTAACACATGAAGTTTTGTTCTTATTAGCAATGACTTAACTATTTATCGAAGGCATTCAATGTCAAACCATCGTCATCAAGATGAATTGACTTAATTCCACAATTTGAAAATTATGTTATTAACTCAATTTTATTGAGCAAGTAACTTTATGAATGTCAAACTACACGTTCACAATAAATATACATGTGATCATCTTATTGATGCATTTTTTCAACATATCACCTGATAGGTGAACGAGCCCTTATTCACCTTTTATACTTTTCAGATTTTAAGGAATCTAATCTAGAGTTTGTTGGTCCAACCAACTTATCATGATGAAAAGCAACATTAAAATTAATAAAGAATTTTCTAATTCTTCAATATATGCTCAATACTCAGTATGCACTTTTTTGAGATATCACAATCATTCATGTCAATTTATGAACTTTTATTCTAGCAAACTCCAAGTTTATCATGACATGTATCTTTTACTTTAGTAAATTTCAGATTTACTACTTTAGAAGTAGATTTCGAAATAACTCTTCTTAGTTATTCTGCCTCATTCGGAGGTGAATTATGATACCATCATAATCAAGTGCAAGTTTGCATTAATAAGTTTCTCGTTCTCCAGGAATGAAATATAATCATGACTTAAGTCTATCAAATTCTGATAGCTTATAACCTCTTTCATGATATTGCTACTTCAGGAGCAAATTGAGGCATATATCATATATTGCTACCATATTCACTTTAAGAGTGGAACAAATTGTCATCTTTCAGATCTGTCATATATTGCTACTACATTCACTTCATGGAATGGAGCATATTCAATGGACAAGTTTCTTGACTTTTCATCAAAAAACACATTATTTTGTCTTAGCCATCATAATATCATCAATATGGTGCATTAAGATTCAAACTCAACGTATCATCCATATAAAGACGTCTTAGGCATAAATCAATGGGACTTGAACCAAACATCTTATCATCATGGTGCATCAAGACTTTAATCCAAGATCTTACTCTCTTGGTGCAATGAAATTCAAATCTACCGTCTTACCGTCAATCAATAATATAATAGCTAAGTATATATTCAAAAACTAATTATCCAATAATGTAAAATATATAAGCTTTTAGCAAGTTTATCTAAATAACGATGATTAACAAATTAATTACTCAACATGAAATATTACTAACAATCTGATTGTTAAAGTGTAAAAGCAATTTAAAAATCACTTAAAACAGTAACAACCATGACCGTGTAAACACCGTGGGACATCCTTATCATTTAATGATATGCTATTGTCTCATTATAAGTTTCATAATTCAATATACTTACCAGTTACCCGGAAATGGTCTAAATGATTTAATATACTTAACAGTGACCTGGGATGGTCTAAATGGCCATTACTATCATCCTTTGGCCTCAATGTTTTTGAACGACTTGTTGGCTGTCACAAAGCAAATAATTTTACTAAATTGGCTAAAGTCTTGTACTGATAATGTGGCAGACTCTCGTTCTGATAACGTGTTATGAATATAAATTAAGAACAACAAGAATAAATAGAGAGAGAAGATTCTTTATTTTTCTTGAGGATGGGAACATAAGATTGAGAATACAATGAACAAAATCCCTCTATTTAAAGGAGAAAATTCTCTTAATTTATAACTAAAAGATAGATATTTCAAATCAGATATATCTTGATAGATTAGATTCTTGATAGACATTCACTACAATGTAAATATATTTATAACAATAACCAATATTAAACTATTTTATTAGTATTTTTTAGGTGGCTCGGTTTCTGTCGAATTGGTGTATCATCAGTATTTGCCAAGACGAGTCACTGTACTAATTAATATCTCAAATCAAATTACTTATATAGGAGAAAGTAGATTAAAAGGAGAATAAACAGAATTTTTTTAGTAAAAAGCTCTCGTTATTTAAGAATCAGTATTTTATTTGAAATCGAGTTATTTTAATATTGGTAAATAGTTTAGGGATGAAAATAAAAATCTTTCATAGTTAGCTAATTTTTTCTTGGAGAAAAAACTTTGGATTTATTTAAATTGACTAGTTTAACCGCACGTGCCTCTCACGTGTAACGTTTGATTATTTAAATTAAATGATTTTATCTATTACGGAGATTTTTAACGAATTGAAAAAGTTTAAATCACTTTTTAAAGATTCTTTAAACTTTAATATAATAATGTAAATATAAACATATATTTTAGTGTAAACACATATATATTTACCACCAGAAATTTCAAGTGGCTGATGGATCATCACTTTCATGCAATACCTCTTTCCCTTACAGCCAGAGGCTAAGAGAGACGCATCAATTTGGACCATATTTGTGGTACGATTATTTTTCTTTTCTATATTTGAAATCATTTTTTTATTTTTTAAAGTCAATTCCTTACAAAATCATTGATTACACTCTTATTACGTACTTAAAACTTTTTAAAAAATTTAAACTTTCAAATCTTCTTAAAATCAAATTTAGTTGATTTAGAATTCTTAAACTAATGAAAAAATTATTAATTTTCTTTAATTCTGATGACTTCTAATAAGGAAAGGTTTTATCATAAATATATTTAATTAATTTTCAACTCTTAAATATTAGAAAAAAATAATGAAATGACGATTTTGTCTAAAACAAAGACTTTTAATGAATGACAAAAAGTTCAAATAACATTTCTAAGGTCATTCACACTTTTAATATATACTAGTTTAAGTGTACGCGCCTCGCGCGTGTACCTCACATTATTGAGTTCAAATGTTATACTAAATAGCATATTTTGTCTAAATAACAAAGATATATACAATAATTAAATTCAACATCTTTTGGAGAATTGATTGAATTAAAACTAACATTTACCAAAAAAATGGAGAATTGATTGAATTAAAACTAACATTTACCAAAAAAGATTGTCAAAGCCGATCGATATTTATCTACCACCTGTAAACTGCAACAAAACAATACGATGATAGAGACATCAAAACAATATAATTACACAAAATTTTTGTCAAAGCCGTCTGACAGTCATCTACCATCTGCAAACTATAATAAAATAATACGATAATAGAGATATCAAAATAATACAACTAAACTTAATCTTTACGCAAAATAAATTCTCAAAACAGAGATATAAAAATAATATAATTAAACCTAACCTTTACCTAAAAATATTCTCAAAACTGATCGACATTCATCTACCACCTGTAAATTCATCTACGACCTATAAACAACAAGAAAATAATACAATAGCGATCACAAAGATTCAATTTTGATGAAAATAGTTCTTGTGTGGGCGAAAATTTTGACCCTAAAGAATGACTTGAATGAAAACAAAGAAGATATATATATATACACACACGTTGAATTCTATTATATTGACAAAAACAGTGAAGAAGTTGAGGGTTAAAAAACTAAGCATCCACCAATCTAGACATGCAACCGAATTAAGTTAAATGAGCATCAATCATATTTTTCCAATAAGTAAATTGATTTCTTTGGTAGTTTAACGTGCATCTCAATATTTTTAAGAGTCCTATTTTAGGAGTCTTTTTCTATCCTATTATAGGAGTCTTTTTCTATCACTGGTCTATTAATAAAAACGAACAAATGCAGCAAAAATAAATCTGTAGTGCTCGATCTATCGACCACTGGTCTATTAAGAAAAACAGGAAAACGCCTCACATCAAACATGCAAATCAAGTTCCAACTTCACCAAATATTGACAGTGCAACTCACAACAACAAGAACACCATTAAAATGGGTCCAATTCAGTACAAAAAAATCAAAATCAATACGCAATATAACTACAAAAATTTTAAAATTTTTTACTCATTATCCAAAGCAAAACACGATTAAACATGCAAAATCAACAACGTTAACTAAAAACACTCAAATTTCGACTAATTCAACGAAGAACAGTGCAATTTTTGTCAAAATCGAAGAACCCCAACACAAAGCATCATCGAAAAAAATAACTAAAATGGATACAAAACTGATCGAGGAATAAAATTAGACTTACCTGAGCAAGAGAAACTAAAAAATTTTGTTTGAGGAAGCAAGAATCGAGCAAATTTTTTTTCAAAAAAATAGGAAACAAAGTCGGGAGAAGGAAGGTTTTGAGGAGAGAGAAATGTAGTTGAAAATATTAAATGATTTAAATAAATGTTATGAAAATGAATAAATATAAAAAGAGATCATGTTGTATTTTTTAAAAAGTTATATTTTTTTTCAAGTTTTAAAAATGTAAAAAGAACCCACAACCCTGGGCAACTTTTTACCTTTTTCAAAATCCAACCCTAAAAAATAAATCAAACAGAAATTTGGTTCGCTCAAAATAAGTTTTGAAAGTGGGTTCGCTCAAAATAAGTTTTGAAAGTGGATAGTTATCAAAATTGTTTCTACAAAGTAACCTATGAAAGAGAAGTCAAGAAATATCAACACGATGATGATGGAAGGAAGAACAAATGACGTGGCAAAAACAAGAATACAAGAATATCTGATTGCTAAACAAATGCGAGTCACAATACAAGAGAATCCTCACTGTGAGTTGGTCTCCTTCGATCCCGATGCGGCTAATGCATTTCAACATTATGTCAATGAAACACTGGCCTTTGCTGTGAAAAAGGGACGGGTTTACATATGGTACAGTATCGCTGGAGGGAAAAGTGGAAGTGAATTTTATCTACGAGCCGCCTCAACAAGGAACGGAGGAAAGTTATCTGCTTTTATGCGATCCTGATGAGGAGAGATTGGTGGATGCAATAGCTATTGGATTAGGGATGAGGAAATTAGGGTTTATATTTACACAGACAATTAGTCAGGATAAGAAGGATTACATAGTTTCAACTGTAGAAATTCTAAAGGAAGCTGAATACATGCGGAGGGTGATTTGAAGGAGTGGGTCACAGCTATAGTGAAGTTTGAGGTGAATGAGGATGGTGTTGCCGATGTACGATATAACGACTTTGTCTTGGTTGTTGTCAAGATTGCTAATCACTAGGTGCACTGGATCTACTGCATATTTTTTTGATATATGAAGTTGTTCTCTTTGATTATTTTTTTATGTCCTGCTTATTGTGTCCATTAGTTGCTTGAATTCACTTAAAAATTACGTTTGTTTGCTTTTCTTAAATTGCATAAAGTGAGTGATTTTATATCATACCATGAAGAAAAAATGAAGGCAGAAAAGAAAAAAAACACCACACTATTGGTAAGAATTAGTGTAGAAATGTCTAAGATGCCAAGTTCAAAAAAAGTGCTAAATGTTGCTAGGTCATCGGTGTCCACCATCGTTGGCAATACTTTTTGTCTCCCTTTTACGTACTTAAATGACTTTTGACAATCAAGAATTAATTCTCTGGTTTGTGCAGAAATACCTTGGATCAAAGTCTCAAATACTTATCCGAGTGCAGATCAGCAAATATGGCTGATAGAGATGGTTCGGTGGTTGCTGGTGGTTTTCAAGGGGAGCTTATCTGTAAGCAGTGGGGAATTCAGGATTTCAAGGTCAGGTGCACCATTACTAATTTTGCCTAGTCTATTAAGATAAGATCTAAAATTTTGCCTATATAGGATGGAGGAGTATATTCTTTTGACTAACATTATACTTTAAGATATCTCAAATTTGACTTGATAAAATCTAACTTAAATAAAGTGTCTTAAATTTTGTATGGTTGAAGTTCACTCAAAATGACTTCTCTATCTCCCCGCCCCCCGTCGCCGTCGCCGACCTTCGGCGTCGACCCGACCCGATCTCTGGCTCCGATCGCCGGCCGTCGGCGCCGACCCTCCCCCGGGTCTCTCTCTCTCTCTCACTACCTTCTTTCTCTTCCCGGTTTCCGGCCCCCGTCGCCGTCGCCGGTCTTCGGCGTCGACCCGACCCGATTCCGGCGCCGATCCTTCCCCCACCTCGGTCGCCAGCAGCTGCGCGAGATCCAACCCCCCCTCGGTCTCCAGCAGCCCTGGCGAGATCCAACCCCCCCGGCCCCGGCGAGACCCCACCCCCACCTCCACCCCCCACCTGGGTCTCCAGCAGCCGCGCGAGATCCAACCCCCCCGGCCCTGGCGAGACCCCCTTCGGTCTCCAGCCAGCCGTCGATCGGTCTCCAACAGCCGCAACTCCGTCTGTACCCGCCGCTCGGTCGCCAGCAGCCGCAGCACCCGGACGACGACCATTCCCTCCGTCACCAGCAACCGCAGCTCCATCTCAGCACCGAAAATCCCCGGAACCCAATCTACGCTGGGTTTTTGTTCTCCGGCTTGGTCTACAAGCGTCACCCGGTGACTTCTAACCCTAATTATTTCATTCTTCGTATTATGCTAGTAGTATCCCCTGTACCTTGACTTGCGTTTGATTTGTGGATATAGTCTGTTGTCTGTTGTTGCTGTTGCTGTGGTCGTTTCTTGCACTGCACTGCTTTGGATTGGGTTATCTGCTTTTGATTTGTTGATATTGCCTGCTGTCTGTGGTTGATATTGCCTGTTGTCTGTTGTTGCTGTTGCTGTTGCTGTTGTCTGTTGTTGCTGTTGCTGGGGTCGTTCTTGCCCTTGATTATATTTTCTTATATTTCCTCATTTATTTATTTTCTTGTAGTAGTGGCTGTGGGTGGTAATGGTTGGATAGGGTCATGTTCGAGGGGGTTGGGGCGTGGGGCCGTTGTGGGGGCGGGGGATGAGGAAAGAGCGGGAGGGAGGCCAAGGTTTGGCCGCGGGGGTGGTAGAGGAGGGCGTGTGGATAGTGATGGTAGGCTGAGGGTTGGGTCTTGGAATATAGGGACCCTTCAGGGTAAGTCCATAGAGCTTGTGAAGATTCTTAGGAAGAGGAGGATCAATATCGCGTGTGTTCAGGAGACCAAGTGGGTAGGGTCTAAGGCTAGGGATGTGGATGGTTACAAGTTGTGGTACTCGGGGAGCGAGAGGCGTAGGAATGGAGTTGGCATCTTAGTAGATGAAGAGCTTAGAGGCCAGGTAGTAGAGGTGAAGAGGATCAACGATAGGTTGATGACTATTAAGTTGGTCATTCGGGGGTTTACCCTGAATGTGTGTAGTGCTTATGCGCCGCAAGTGGGCTCTGAGGGGGAAGAGAAGATGCGGTTTTGGGAGGCTTTGGAGGAGGTAGTGAGAGGCGTGCCTAGCTCGGAGAAGATTGTTGTAGCAGGAGATTTCAACGGGCACATCGGGGCGCTACCGGGAGGCTTTGGTGAGGTGCATGGTGGTTTTGGTTTTGGGGAGAGAAATGAAGAGGGGGCTACTCTATTGGAGTTTGCGAGGTCCTTTGGGCTGATGGTGGTGAACTCGGGCTTCCCGAAGAAGGACGATCACCTGATCACCTTTCGAAGCGCGATAGCCAGGACCCAGATTGACTTTTTGTTGCTGAGGAAAGGGGATAGGGTGTTGTGTAAGGACTGTAAGATCATCCTGAGTGAGAATCTTTCGACCCAGCATAGGCTCTTGGTGATGGATTTGGGCATAAAGAAGAATAGAAAGAGGAGGAGTAAGGAGGGTAAACCTAGAATTAAGTGGGGTGGCTTGACGCCAGTGAAGGCGTGGGAGATAGGGGAGAAGTTGGCTGGAATGGGGGTGTGGGAGTGTAGGGGGGACGTGGATAGTATGTGGGATAGGGCGGCTAGGTGCATCAGGGAGAATGCAAGTGAGGTATTGGGTGTTTCTAGGGGCCGGACCGAGCATCATAGGGGGGATTGGTGGTGGAACGAAGAGGTGGAGAAGAAAGTGGGGACCAAGAAAGGGGCGTATGCTAAGTTGGTTGAGAGTAAGGACGAAGAAGAGAAACGGGTAAACAGGAAAGAGTACAAGCTAGCTAGGAGGGAGGCTAAGTCAGCAGTCACGGCAGCAAAGACGGCCGCTCTTGAGAGCTTGTATGCAGGGTTACAGGGGAAAAGAGGGGAGAAAAAGTTGTTTAGACTCGCTAAGGCTAGGGAGAGGAAGGATCGTGACCTCGACCAGGTGAGGTGCATCAAGGGAGAGGACGGTAGAGTGTTAGTGGAGGACGGCCACATTAAGAGTAGATGGCAGTCGTACTTTCATAGGCTCTTGAATGACGAAGGGGATAGAGCTATTGTGTTAGGGGAACCGGAGCACTCAGAGGAGGGTCGGGATTTTAGTTATTGTAGACGTTTTAAGGTAGAAGAGGTTAGAGAGGTTGTTCGCAGGATGCGGACGGGTAGGGCGACGGGACCGGATGAGATACCGGTGGAGTTTTGGAAGTTCGTTGGAGAGGCTGGTGTAAGATGGTTGACTGGATTGTTCAACGAAATCTTCAAGACGGCAAAGATGCTCGAGGCATGGAGGTGGAGTACCATGATCCCTCTCTATAAGAACAAGGGTGACATCCAGAGTTGCAATAACTATAGGGGGATTAAGTTATTGAGTCACTCTATGAAGATTTGGGAGAGAGTGGTCGAGGTGAGGCTGAGACGGATAATGTCTATTTCGGAAAACCAATTTGGATTTATGTCTGGCCGCTCGACGACGGAGGCAATTCACCTGGTACGGAGGTTGGTGGAACAGTATAGGGAAAGGAAGAAGGACCTGCACATGGTGTTTATCGATCTGGAGAAGGCATACGACAAAGTCCCCAGGGAGGTGCTATAGAGATGCTTGGAAGTGAGTGGAGTCCCGCAGGCATATATCAGAGCAATTAAGGATATGTATGATGGAGCGAAAACTCAGGTGAGGACGGCGGGAGGAGACTCAGAGCATTTCATTGTCTTGACAGGATTGTATCAGGGATCTACTCTTAGACTCTTTTTGTTTGCTTTGGTGCTGGATGTGTTGACGCGGCGTATTCAAGGGGAGGTGCCTTGGTGTATGCTTTTTGCTGACGATGTAGTTCTGATTGACGAGACTCAAGGGGGTGTGAATGACAAATTAGAGGTGTGGAGACAAACTTTTGAGTCTAAAGGGTTCAGGTTGAGTAGGAGCAAGACAGAGTATTTGGAATACAAGTTTAATGAAGTGAGGCTGGAGAATGAGGTGGTAGTGAAGCTGGAATCACAGGAGGTATGCAAGAGGGATAGTTTCAAGTATCTCGGGTCTGTGATCCAGGGTAACGACGAGATTGACGAGGATGTCTCGCATCGTATTGGGGCGGGATGGATGAAGTGGAAGCTCGCGTCGGGGGTGTTGTGTGATAAAAAGGTGCCGCCCAAGCTTAAAGGCAAATTCTAAAGGGTGGTAGTCCGGCCGGCCATGTTGTATGGTGCGGAGTGTTGGCCAGTTAAGAACTCCCACATCCAAAAAATGAAGGTGGCGGAAATGCGGATGTTGCGCTGGATGTGTGGGCTGACTAGAGTGGATAGAGTTAGGAATGAGACTATCAGGGAGAAGGTTGGTGTGACTCCAGTGGAGTGCAAGATGCGGGAAGTCCGATTGAGATGGTTCGGACACGTGAGGAGGAGGGGCATGGATGCCCCGGTTCGTAGGTGTGAGAGGCTAGCGTTGGATGGTTGGGTAGGCCGAAAAAGTACTGGGGTGAGGTGATTAGGCGGGACATAGAGCAGTTACAGCTCACCGAGGACATGACCCTAGATAGGAAGGTATGGAGGTCGCGAATTAGGGCAGAAGACTAGGGCCAGTTTGGGTCGCTAGTGTAGGGAATTACCTGGTGGGGGCATTATTCTTGTTATGATTTCGTGTTCCATGTTTTATTACGAATCTGGGTGCTTGCCTCTGTTTTCTATTACTTATGGGTGCCGTATTTATGTTATGAAATCCTGTTTTGTGCTTTACTATGTATTTGTGTGGTGTCTCGTGTCTTGAGCCGGGGGTCTATCGGAAACAGTCTTTCTACTTCTTTAGAGGTAGAGGTATGGACTGCGTACATCTTACCCCCCAGACCCCACTAGGTGGGAATACACTGAGTTTGTTGTTGTTGTTGTAAATGTGTAATAATATAAAAATTAGGTACACATCATGTTTTTGATGCCAACCACATAAGATTCCTCAATTGATACAAAAATATAAATAGGTTGATACTCTCACGAATGGACATAATACAAGCATCATATGATGCAAACAATAACATCACATGATATCAAATAAAACAAAACAAAGAACTTCAGAAAGCTGGCACTTGTGCTACAAAAACACGTCACAAAGAAAATCAGAAAAATGAGTCTGCAGTCACGTAAACTTCAGGGTACAGAGAATTCTCGCTCATTGACTCAATCGTATGGCAAACTGAGAAAATACATGGATTAGGAATAAATAAACTACACGAACCCGATGTAGAAAAATCAACCGCCCCCTCCTCCCAGGTCAGGCTCTAGAGGAATAAAGAAAATAAAAGAGTACACAAAATCCTTAATACAATGTTAAGTCGTAGGTCAGCATGTCGTTAATCCTAAATATTAGTGTCAATGATGCATAAGCTAGCTGTGGAACACCTGGCTCGCTTGCTACAAGTCCGCAACTGAACAATCTATCACTAGCTAATAGTTGCATATCATCATCTGCAATAGAGCTGGTTTGCTAGAAAGCAAGTCGGGCAGCTAAAAAAAATAGGAGATTACAACATGGGGAATCAAACCCTCACTAATAAAGTGGAAATTAAAATAACAAATCAACTGAGCTACTAAGATTCCCCAGAATTAAGGACATTCAGTTGAAACTAATTTGTTAAATTTTCGAGTTGTTATACGACTTTCACCGGCACTTCAGATGTGAAATATCAGAGATATTAGTTTGTACTCCTTCGATTCAAAATAATTGTCGTCTTTCGTTTCTCTATAGTCAGTTGGATTTCAAAGTTAACTTAGATATTAGAATAATTTTTTTATGATTAAAAATTGAATATTCAAAAACTATTTGAAAAATATTATAAGTTGTAATCTTTCTCATATAAATATGATAAAATACATCTTAAAATATTGGTCAAAATTTATATCATTTGACTCTACAAGAAAATTGTGACAAGTGAAAAGAAAAAGATTCTATTAAAATTGTGAATTATAAACTCGTGACCCGAGTCTGTACCGTGGCAGGATACTACTCTACCACTAGACCATTGGTGCTTTAAAAATTTGAGAATTTATTTTTCTTTAATTTTGATTCGTATTCTTTTTCCTCTGTATGCGCATATTTAAGTTACAGTGAGTAAAGTTTGGGTTCAAATATTGAACTCTCACCTGTTTCTCCTTAGCAATATTTTAACCATATTATGCTCTATGCGTTGTGCAGACATGTATTACTTCTTTATAATTATTATGCATATTAAATAGCATATGAAAAAAAATACCAAGTGAATGATGCTTCAAATTTCTTTAATTATGTGTATAACCAAACGTTAAGATGTTTGGTTTGCAAAGAATTGAACAAAGTGAAGAGCCTCAGAAGGGAAAATTTGAGTAGAGCCTTAATTATAACTTTTATAGCAACAGTTTCAAAATTACGAAAAGTAGCAATATGCATTTTGTATTTAAGTAAATTATTGCTATAAAATACAAATACAAATTTAAATATCAGTTTCTATTTTAACTCCAATCAGTTAGTGTTAAAAATCGTTCCTTAATTCATGGAACCTTAATTATACAGATTTCTTTTCCATATATGACTCTTTTTCAATCAGCATCTTTATTTTACATCAACATCATTATTCAAAATTCAAAACACTTTATCCATAAATCAGCAATACAAGGCATTTTCAAAAAACAGATCAACGAGAAAAAAATTGATGATCGTCTAAATTTTTGAAAAAAAAATTAAAAAAGAAAACGCTACAAATACATGTATCGTTAAATAAATTTGATTCATGTTTTTGAATTTCATGAAAATTATATTTCGACATTGCTGAATTACCTATAACAACAATGCGATTACAGTCGTCGAATTAAAATTTGAGTTCGTATATGGATTTCATCAATTCTAGTATATATTTTTTTGTGCAAATATTTTTTTTTCAATTTCAAAGTTTGTAATTTAAAAATTGAAATACAATTGTTATATGTTAAATTTGAATTTTATTCGAGCATAACTGGAATTTTAAAATACAATTGTTATACGTTATGTTTGAATTTTATTTCATAACTGGCGAATTGAAATACAATTGTTATATGTTAAATTTGAATTTTATCTGAATTTGAATTAGATAAATATTGAATAAACATATTCTCAGTGATTGTATATAGTACATATTTAATAATTTTTTTAAAAAATATTTTGTAGTGTTCTGGACGTTGACAATGGGGAGTATACCTGTTCTTATTAAGCACTCTGGTAGATGGACGTATGAACAACAATATGAAGATTACATCAGTGATGCTAAGTTGTTGAGCATAAATGTTTCGTATTACCGACTCTACACACTATTGGCTTCTCATATTGATGTAGATTTGAACTGCAAATGCATTCAAATTGAATATCAGTTTATAGTTCAAGTTTGTATTTGTATTTTATAGTTTGCACCATCATATATATTTATATAATTCACACTTGTATTTTAAAGAATTGTTTTGTATTATGTAATTTATCATTGATGATGCTTAAGATGTTGCTTTCCTGAAATTGGAGAAGTCGTCAAGGTGTTTGATTTGCAGTTTTTGTTGTAGCAGTTTTGCTACTTTTAGTTGTAGGATTCTTCTGTAGCAGATTTGATGATCAGTACAGGTTGATGAATAATATTTCAGGCAAAAAATAATTGTTGAATTTTTTTGTTGACAATTATGTGATTCTACATTTTAAGATAAAAGTTTGATGTTATTGAATTTATTATGGTTAGTTTGCTATAATTATTTTACTGAAGTTGCAGAAATATACATATTGTATAAGACATATAAAATCATATAATCAATTAATACAATACAAACAATATAAAATTATAAATCATAAAATATACATATACAACCTACTATTCTGCAATAAACATATTTAAACCTAAAGATAATGAAAACTACACATGTAAACATTTATAATCTGAAAAATACATTTAAGAATTTGAAACATATACAAACTAGAAAAGAACATATGTATCACTCATAAATACATATGCATCAATATATGAAACTGGAAAAAACATATAACGACATATTAAATACATAATCAGAATTGAAAATACATATATATTTTACAAAAATAAATATACGTTAATCATACATAAATATGCGTTATTCTTAAATACATATGAATAACAAAAAAATACATATGTATTTTTTGTAAAAGTGAACCATATGCATATTTGAAAAAATACATATGAATTGGTCATAAATAAATATGTAAACTAAAAAAGTATAAATGTATTCTTCATAAATACATATTCATATGTGCTATGCATATTTAAAAAATATATATTCATTATTCATAAATACTTTTAAAATCTGGTAAAATACATATGTATTATTCATTAATCTATAAGCATGACTGGGAAAGACATATGCATTACTAATAAATACATATGCAAAACTAGACAAATACATATGTATTATTTATAGATCTATAAGCATAATTGAAAAGTACATATGCATTACTAATAAAAACATGTGCAAAACTGAAAAATAAATATTCATAACGACATATGGCTAACAGTTGCATAAACTAACCACAAAAAGAAATTTATTTTAGAAGATTGAACATCAATAATCTAAATATAAGAGAAAAAGAAACATTAACAAATTAACTTTCAACATTAAAGTAACATATCAAACTTAAGAAATGTTCAACTAAATTTTTGTCCACCTAAAGTTAACTGTTGTCAAATACAACAAATTTAAAATAAACATCAAATTTCATACAGTTCAGTGTCTTATGTTATCCCGATTTTCCTGGGATGCCTCATTGGTGCTTCATCATCACTTTGTGCCTTCTCTTCTTCTTTTCTCAAATCATAATCCCACAAAATTGAAGCATATCTCGTGCTAAGAAGATCTAGATCAAAATCAACATATGAAACACCTTCACCAAAAGTAAGACACTCAGCATATGTCACCATATATAAACCACAATTTTTGCTAATATATTTATCAATAAGTAAGTATCGATTGTAACATGAATATATACATATATACAAGTACTTAAATATTAGTACTTACTAGCTGCCACTTGATTGTTGAGGCAAATCATCCACAAAAGAAATATCAAACAAATTCATCTTATTATTGAGTTTGTAATTCGAATGATTGTTAATATCAATATCCTTCTTTTCGTAGAATTTGCATGCCATGAGACATAAAGGTATAACCTTAGCTAACTTTTCAATTTCAGCCAACACCACAACATTATTCTATATGATCTTCAATGTCGTTGAGCGTATGACATTCTATATATGGTGCAAATTTGGACAATACTCTTGCCATGTATATTTGGTCACACAACACCTACATACCATAAAAAATACAATTATAGGTCTAAACAGTATCACATATATATTTACAAAATACATCTTAAAGTTACATTACAACATATATACATAAATCTAGCATATGTATTTTATGAATACATCACTGTTCCAAAATTAAGTTATCATACATCAAAATACATATCACGTTCATCATCTCATGAATAACAAATACAAATGAACATAAAATACAAATCTTAGCTCTAATAAATACAAAATACATATCTAATCCGTAACAAATACATTACATATATTTTCAAAATATAAAATACATGTCTGAAAAGTAACAAATACATATCTTCACATTATCAACTATAATTCCATATCTTAACAATAACTCTCACATAAGCAGATAATTTATCAAAATGTATAAATAAAATACATATATGAACATACAGTTCAAAAATAATAAAAATACAAATACATAAACACTTACCTCCTTCACTTTCTCTTCTTTAGATTTATAATCAGATGAAACAGGACTTGATATTTTACTAGCTTCTTCTTTTTCGACTGACTTTCTCTTTTTCACCAATTTTTGAACTTTTATGAGTTTTGGAGATGATGATTTTGTCGATACTTTCCGTTTCATGATTTTTGCAATCTTCTCCGGATCATTACGCTGCTTCGATCTCACCTCTTCTATGCTAACACCTTTCTTCGACTGAATATTAGTAGATATTAAGTTAGCATCTTCATCTTGTGTTAAACCAAGACTGAAAGAGGGCAGTTCATCGAAAATAAAATTCACCATTGGAATACCTCCAATTGAATTACTACCTTGTCATGTTCTGCCATTATATCAAAACTCCAGAAATTTCAACACAAAAAAAAAACTTAAAAACCAAAAACGTAGAAGAAATTTGAAGAAAAAAACTGATAAAACTTGAATGTTTGAATTATATGAAAAATATAACTTTCAATAACTGTAAAATCAACTTACCTTATTTGATGAAAAACTTTGTTTATCACGATTTTGAGAGAAAAAATCCCCCAAAAAATCAAAACGCAGAATAAGTTGAAAAAAATTGCGACAATAAATTACATAAAAGAGATATATAGAAAATATAACATGCATTAACTGTAAAATCTACTTACCTTAATATATGGAGACAATATTTATCAAGAATTTGAGAGAAAAATACGGTATTTGAAAAAAAACAAAGAGTGAAGGGAACTGAAATTGGTAAAGTAGCGTGAAAAAAAGGTAAGTTAAAATTATGGGTACAAGTCACGCGCTTTTCAACAAAAAGGGCAAAATATTGCTACTTTTGCTATGACTTGTAATTTTGATAAACTATTGCTATTAATTGTAATTAATGTCTTAAGGTTGCTAGTTTATGCAATTTTTTCTTCTTGAAATTTATAATAATAAATTATTATGTGTTCTTAATATAGACCCCACTGTGTGTGGATATACTGGATTTGTTGTTGTTGTTGTTGATGATGTATTCTTAATATATAATTACTAATTGAATTTTTTTTTTTGTGAAATATTGATAGTATTTATGATTGAAGCGACAATTTTGTTTGTGATTTGAATTAACTATCCTAGAATTTTAGTATGTTTTTATGTTTACAAAAATAAAGGTGCAACAATGAAATTCAAGAAAAGTTTCAGTCAAACAAGCATTTACTATTATAAAGGTGTTAAGTGAAAATGAAATAATATGTGCAGTTGAGGAAGTTTTCTTATTTAGCCACATCTGTAATTAAAATTGTACACTCATTAGGCCTGTTAAATGGGCCGATCCAGTTCATCCCGAAACTGGTCCATGTTTAGTTATCGAGTTTTAGGTCGGTTTAGTACTGGATCAATCTTAATGGGCCAGTTTGATTCAGACCCAAACAGTAAAAATGTGTGAAATAAATCGGGACCGGCCCACGTAGCCTTGGTCTGATTTTGACCAGTCAAGACGCAAAAAAAAAAAATTAAACTTGAAATTAAATATTTTTCCAATATACATTATATATATACACCTATATATATTTTAAATACGTTAAACAAAATAAATACAATATTTATACACTAAATATATACTACTTTAGAAAATATATACACATGTATATTTTAAATATACACTAGTTTAGAGTCTATAGAAAATATATACACATAAACGTACAATATAATGTACGTACTACTTAAAATACCACTTGAAACAATATACATACAATATATATACACTATATATATGTATATATATATATACATATACATATATATATGTATATATATATATACTACTTTAGAAAAGATATAGACATGCATACGTTAAATATATACTACTTTAGAATCTATAGAAAATCTATACACATATAACATATATACATTACATATTATACTACTTTAGAAACATATACACATTAAATATATAATGTTTTAGTTTATAGAAAATATATAGACATATATGTAGAATATATACTACGTAAAATACCACTTGAAACAATATACATACAACATATATTCACTATATATATATATATATATATATATATATATATATATATATATATAGAGAGAGAGAGAGAGAGAGAGAGAGAGAGAGAGAGAGAGATGTGTGTATAAATATATATAGACATGTACATGTTAAAAATATACTACTTTAGAGTTTATAGAAAATATATAAACATATATGTAAATATATACTACTTAAAATACCACTTGAAACTGTCACGACCCAAATGGCCATGAGTGGTACCCACACTAATCTTCATGTGGGAGAACCATCTAAATCGAGTCATTACTCAATCACTTAGTCACTATTAAGATGATATTATTATAAAATCAGCATAATAACCATAATCCAAGACTAATCATTTATTAATGCGGAAATCAAACAAACTACTTACAAAAATTCCCAAGACCCGAAAGTCATCGTACAAGAACTACTAACAAAAATCATATCTAAAGAGATATCCAAAAATAAAGTACATAAAGAATGTTTCATTGTCCGAAAGATGGACAAGAACAAATAAGATGACCTATGACAGCCTTGAGATAGAGTGCTCACCCGTGGATCAAGATCAACTATCAAACTCTAGAGGTGAGGTCATGTTTGATCCTTTAGAACAATTTCTGTACTCAACAAAAGAAGAGTACAGGGTAGTATCAGTATAAACCACTATATACTGGTAGGTACCATAGGCCAACTCAACTTAATAACATGTACACAACATAAATCAAATAACAAGTAGACAAACATTATCACATAAAAAGTTCTCTATGAATCAATAATACAACAATAACAGGTCAAACAGTGCTCACGGACAGCCACATAACCATCAAGAGTATCAACCATATTGTAAACATCCACAAAATCAACACAAATATGTACACACATGCTATGAGACTTATTTTTGACCAAATAGTCATGACCTGGAGGAAATAATTTGTGTTCATGTACCGTACCAGCGTGGTACCCGATCTAACATAAATATAAATGTACCGGCGTGGTACTCGATCCAACATAAATATAAACGTACCGGCGTGTTACCCGATCCAATATAAATATAAATGTACCGACGTAGTACCCGATCCAACATAAATATAAATAAGTATTATCAATATCAATTTACACACCCCACAGCATACAACACAATGTACCAAGTTTATAAGTACACTTAAGGTCATAAGACAATTCCATCAAGTAAATTTTCAATAATCATTTATACACGCATCAACAGTCCAAACATTAACAATTTCAAGCATATCCAAATACCAACCAATAAGTATCTAATTTAGGAGCATACACACAATTAAGTCGAGTCTAAACTCCAATTAAACTATAACCTACCTCAACCCAAAAATCCAAATATATGCTACTTCGCAAGGGCCTTACCCTTCCGTAAAGATTAAGAATATTTCAAATTTGTTCAAATAAATAATTCTCATAAGAGAACGAATTTATTGACACCCATTTTATAAATTCTTACTCTAAAATTCTAGGACTAAACTCTATAATTATCAAAACAGTGATGATAATCATATGTGAGATTTATCAATTTGAAGCTAACGCAGAACAAGGATGCACATTGTGCACCGTACCTGCAGTAACTTTAGATATTAATTCTCAATTCCATTTTCATGCAATTTAGTACTCCTATTGAGTTATTACTAATGAAGTTGAAAGTTAATAAAGATAAAATACCACCCTACTCTCTTTACCTTTGTTTGTCATCAATAAATCCATTATTGATTCCTTAAACTAATTGGCCAAAAAAAACGTGAAATCAAGTGCAGTATTCTTATTTTAAAATATTCCCCCAACAACGAATCAGTTGTGGTAGTACTAAATAGAATATCAAGTTTAAGAAGAAAAAAAGTAACCTGAAATTTTAAGTCGAGTGATTTTTTCTTCAAACTGCAATGTCAAAATCGCTATATTTTGCCTCTCTTTCTGATGCTGCTAATATTATAAACGACAAATCCTACCCACTTAATTCCATTTTTATATTGACCGTATAAGTTAAATAAATTATAATTTTGACCCACTAAATCTCTAATTAAATTAATTATTAAAAAAATCCAAAACTTTTAACAAATCCTCAATATTAGTTTTGTGCTCCGTATAAATAAATTAAATATGTAAGTTGATTAAAAAGTATGTTTCAATCCTATTAAAAATATTAAAATGCCAAGTCAAGGTTATATTGTAAAAGAAAATAGGGAAGATGGAAAAATTTCACAAACGACCGGAAGGATCGTTACAGAAACAATATACATATAACATAAATAAACTATATATATATATATATATATATATATATACACACTACTTTAGAAAATATATAGACATGTATACGTTAAATATATACTACTTTAGAGTCTATAAAAAATATATACGCATATATGTAGAATATATACTACTTTAAATACCACTTGTGTATATATGTAGAATATATGTGTATATATGTTTGTTATGTTTATTACTTAGTGTAAAGTTTGATAGTAATATATTAAAAGTATTTAGTTCAAACTAGAAATTCAATTTAAATGAAAAAAATTACAAAGTAAGGAGTGAATTAATGTTGTATTTTATTGATTGCAAAATGATCCAAAACTTATAATTTACATGAATGAAAAATCTACAAATTTTGCATCATTTTTTCAACTCGTGCATGTTAGCATTAACGAAAACTGTCAAAGGATAGTCAAAATCAATGGGGGCAAAACTATGCATTGGACTTGATTGTGTTGAGTTCTCCCTTGAAGTCAGAATTTCTTCAAGATTCTGTTCGTCTTTCGGCTCCACCTCTATTCCGTGATTTCTTCGTTCCGCTCTAATCTAATCTCTAAGGTAAACTAGAACATTCATAACATTGCTTCCCAATGAGTGTCGGTTTTTTTCAAGCTGTTGTCATCCCTTACTAAAAGTGCTCTTCGATGCAATGGTTGACATTGACACATTCAATATATCTCTAGCTAATCTTGAAAGCACAGGATGTTATCTTTCATTATTCTTCCACCAATCCAATGCGTTGATCGTTGCTCTACGATCCTCTATCGGTTGTCGAAGATAATACTTAAGCTCTTTCCGAGAAGTTGTTGTGTATATTGAAGTCGCAACCCTGTCCCAAACATTTAAATTATAAAAGTAATCGGGGCCTTTCGTCGGTACAACTACATCAAGTAAATCGGCATAATGGTTATATAATGCTTATATGTAAATGTTCGCATCACTCATAACCGTAAACAAATTTGGTATTCTTCAGGCTTTCTCTCTAAGGAAGTATAAATAATAGAACTAAAGTCGCACATAGTATTATATTTCATACATGGATTTAGTATAGCACCAACCAAGTAATTTGGGGAAAGCGGATAAAAATATTTTTCAAATTTAGCAAACATAGCACTAACAATTTCTTCGTAATCTTTTCTATTCTTATATTCTTTAAGCAAACAAGAAATGTTGGTTAAATAAGTTAAAATATTGCAAACAGTAGGATAATAAGCACCGAAATATTCAACCGTAGCTATATAATTTTTTTCAAAAACTTAACAAGCTCATCAATTGCAGCCCAATCTGAATCATGTAGCATATAGTCTGGAAAAGAACCAAAATATTGATTAAAACTTATTGTAATAGGAAATTTATAAGCAAGATAAGTTTTTAAATAAGTATAAGTAGCATTCCATCTAGTATCACATTCTTCAGGTATTAATATCGGTCTAAGTCCATTTTATTCATATTTAATTTTAAATTCCCTCACTCTTTTTCTTCTATTATTTTCTTGAATAAAGCCAACAGCAAGCCGGACCTTTTCAATATAAAGCTAAAAAAAATTAAGACCATCTTTTACAATTAAATTATATATATGACAAGCACACTTAATATGAAATAATTCAGGTAACGACGGAGAAAGGTCAACTTTTAACTTGTCAATAGCAGCCTTGTTGTTAGATGCATTATCAAAAGTAATACATAAAAAAAAAATTCAACACCATAATATTCTGCAACTTTAATAATAGATTCAGAAATAAATTTTTCAGTATGTCTACGATCTTCATCATACAAAAAAGCTAGAATACGTTTTTGTATAACATAATTATTATCTATCCAGTGACAAGTAATAGTTAAATAATCATTTTTATTAACAGCACGATCAAAATCAGAAGTTAGAACAATTCTACATTGAATATTTTTTAATAATGTAGATAAATAATAAGCATATTGTGCATAGAGTCTAAAAATATGCCCAACAAGTATTTCTAGGAATACCATTAAATATAGGATTATAAATTGCTTGAATATAATGAATAAAAGCATCCGAAGAAGCAAAAGTGAAAGACAAATAACCCACAACTATCATTTTGCTATTTATTCCCTGTCCTTCATTTTATTATAATTCTTAATTAATTGACTGGTTTTTAGGTTCAATCTGGTTTGTGCTGGCCCACCAACGGCCTCATCACTTTGTGCAATAAGTAACTCTCTACCGTGATTTTCTCTTATATGTCTCATCAATGAACCCGTACCCCCTTGATTGCCTCTTCTTTTATACTCATATACAATTTCAGAAATATTGCATTGCACCTTAGTTTGTCCTTCTATTTTCATAAAAAAATTCCATACAATACTAGTTCTTCTATGAGCTCTTGGGGCATAGAAAGGACAGGAAGGAAGATTAACCAATTCAGATCTAACATTAGCATTTCCTACTGTGGGTGTCTCACCAATATCTTCATCATCTTCATCTAAATTAACCGCATCTACTTCATTTTCTTCTTTCATACCATAATTTTTCTAGGCTTCTACATAATTCTTATCGTGAGCACCTACACCTATTTCTTCCTCAAAAGGTTGGCTAACCGGTATCGGAGGCATACGGGTATATCTAGTACTTGAACTACCTCTACCAGAATCGCCACCAATTCATATTTTACTATCACTATCACTTTCGGGACATAAATTTTTTACACTTTTACCGATGTTTCTTAATTTATCCGTATTATAAATCAAACTGAAAAATATTTAAAATACACAAAAATAATAAAAATAAATATTCAACAAAAATTAAAGGTAAGAGATGGAACGACAATACCAAAATTTTAAAGTATCCAAAAGTTGCAACTTTAGAAAACTTCCACTTGATATTTGTAAACACAAAATTAAAAAATAAAATTGAACACTTTAGAAGATAATTAGAATATTTGAGAGAGATTGAGATTTGTGTGGAAAATGATTTGAAATTGTAGGATATTTATAAGATTTTTTTTTAATTTAATTTTTTTTTTTTTAAAAAAGAACCAAATTTGGCAAAATGGTCGTTGGATCCAAACGACATTATAGCTGTTGGGCAAACGGTCCATTTGATCGTTGGAAGGTTGACCCATCAGACAAGAAACCATTAATTTTTTTTAATTATACCAGGCAGATCCGGGCTGGGTAACCGGTGGGCTAGGTCCAGTTTTGTTACTAGGCCGGTTCATCGGGCTTGTCAATTGAGACGGCCCATTCAAGGACCGGCGGCCTAGCAATCCGGAGGCCCAACAAGTTGGGCCACCTTATTGAGTCGGGTTAAGCGGGCCGAAATGGGCCAGCACGGCCCGTTTGATAGATTTACACTCACTCCATGATTATAAAAAAGTATAAATTTTATTTATTTATCGTATATATTTGATAGCTATCACTTTTGTCATTTGAAAAATTATTGCATTTATTTTTAGCACTAATTACTATTTAATAATCTATTTTTTGTACGTATTTTATGCTAATTATGACATGCATACACTAAAGTTAAAAGAATACACATTTGGTTTTTAAACGAATATAATATTACATATATTGTATAACTTAAACTAGTTTTATATTGATGTGAAACACTTGCAATGCACGTACCTTAAACTAGTTTTATTAAAAACACAATCACAAAAATCAACTGATGCAATCAGTAGGAATTTGGATGAAATTTGTTAATCTGGGAGTTATAGCTCGAAGAAAATGACTGATGTAGCTTCAAGAGTATTGTAGAAAAAGAGAGAAGAGATTGATGCTATTTCATGAATAAATTAAATTACATGATTTCAATGAATCAATTTAGAAGGTTTTCCCCTTTAGTTATTACGATTTGGGTTGGGTTAAGATGGGTAAGGTAAATTTTAAGTGGAATTTGAATTTGGTTGATGGGTTAATAGATTTGAATTAATTAAAATTCAACCAATAAAAAATTATCTCGTATTATAAAATCTTAATCATTTCTCCTAAAGAGTCTGTTAAGAAAAAGGACAAAATCGAGTCATATATGGATGGCGTGGGCACTTTAGAGTTCAAAGATGGAAGGAGGGCATATTAATATCGTTTCTAATTCGTAAAAGGTAATTTAGGATCTTTTGTATTGAAAATATTCCAGAAGTTCTCTTTTTGGGTTAGGCTTGATTCGTTGATGGAAAGACAACTACCCATCTTATTAATATGGTGGCAATACATTGGTAAGTGTATCTAAGAAATTAAAAATTGGGTACAATGCTAATTTAATATTTCATGTAGTAGGTTAGCATAACCACAAGGGGTGTTAGCTAATTAGGTGGTCCATTAGTCAATTTAACTCTTAACCCTAATGTTATCTATATAAATACCATTATGTATGTTGATAGCCGTGTACTAAAAACATATAAATAGTTGAGGTTAGAGTTTATTTTTGCATTCATTTGAGTGATTGTTAGTTTGTGGACAAAGAAAATTCATTTGCTTTGTGAGGATTCTCAATGATCGGTAATCTTTATTATACTACTTAGTAAAGCTTTAGGAAGATTAGTGCATCCTGCAATATTCAAGATTTCATTTTTCAACCAGCAAGTTTAGTATTTAAGTTATTAATAATGAATTAAAAATCATTATGGATAATATTTCTCACAATTATTACTGGTTTGAATTGATAAAATAAATAGGTGGTCAAGGTGATATTTGATTTACAATTGGAGTTAGAAAATCACTTTGGACTTAGTACATTAAAGTTGATATTTTCTCCAGTAAATTGATTTAAGTCCACAATAAGATTAAAAATAGCATGACAATTCTTGGTGTTTGGGAATTGCCATAAGCATCAAGTCATCTACGCGGAAGAGGTATGATAGCTTTGACTTAGTTCTACTTATTTTTATTGAAAATTAATAACTATGAGAGGTTTGTTGATTAATGCTTCTAAAGAGTAATTTCATACAGAGAATAAAGATGTAAAGAGACATATGGTCAACTTGTCATATTATTCTAGCCGAACCAAAAAAGTTAGTGCTTGAAGTATTTTCATAAAGACAATAAAAATGTAGAGAGGCATAGAGTCAAATTACCGAATTTCTCTAACGGAATTAAAAAGTTAGTACTTGAATCATTTATTAAAATAAAAATGGATCTAGTGTTAATTGAAAATAATAAGTTTTGATCGTATTGTCGGGATTAATAAAGAAAATAAAAGTGTCTAAATGAATGAACTCTCCAGTCGATCAAATATTTTAATATCAATCTTAAGGATCATGTTAGCATTTTTTATCCTTTACTTTTAAAAATGATTAATGACTTTTTGAACGATAATGGTGTTATCAACTGCTCTTCTATTTTTAAGACACTGAATTGATTAGAATTAGTGATCTTTTCCCTTAGCTGGTTAATTTAATTGATGATACTTTTTAAATTATCTTATATATGATATTGCATATATCAATAGATATGAAATTATTCATGTTAGAGGCATTGAAACATTTAGGGCTGAGACAAAAATAAGTATTGTTCATATCCAAACTAAAAGAGTTGCACCCAAACACACCTTAATAGTAATTAATGACAAAAATTTATTTTGATAGAAAAATAGGTGTAGACCATCCAACCAAGGAATTTGTATGACTTGAAAGACTAATGACACCTAGGACTTTGGAGTTTTAAGCAGTCCTTCGGTTGTAGTCTTCAAAAATAAGATGTTTTGCAACCCTAAGTTGAATATCTTGATGGTTAAAAGTGAAAACGTCCTTAGAAAATTGAAATAAGAGACTTAAACATTATTTGGTTGTAGATCCAGATTCTCCCTCCGTCTTTCAGACACAAAATTTTATTTTTTCCTTCATCTATTAAGGGCACATGTGTGAAAAATTGAATATTCCCATCTCCTCATCAATCCAATTATTCCTCAACTGCATTATCAGAAATCCTCTTCTTATTGTATTGATGAAAATTAATTTTATTTATAAAAAAAAACTGAAAGGTACTACTTGCTTGGTGGATAAGAAAAGTCTAATTTATGTCATTCTTATAAAAGTAAAAATGCCATCATAAAGTTTATGTTTATGATGATTGTTGCCTACCCCAGATTATATACAAATGAAATTAAGTTATTGTAACAATCCACATGATATTTTTATGCTTTAGACTTTTTTTCAGTCTAAATTATATCATAACTTTATTTTGATGGGGTATGACCTGTGGGGATTGGTGGCATAATTCTAAAGGTGATAAAATGTATTTTGGTAAAGATATTTTTATTTTTATAACTGAGAAGTTTGATCAATGTAAAAAAAAAACAAAATTAACAAGGGTAGATATGAGTTTTGTCAATTTCAGTAGGTCAAGGTGGTGATTTATGATTTCATCATATGTTTTATATTGATCTCAAAACACTCAACAGTGATTTGAATCATTGATTGAGATTCTAGATTTTTTAAAAAAATTGAGTTGACTATGATCAACATTTGATCAAGGCGATCTTGGACCCCAACATATTTGGATTGTTTTATAAAAGTGATTTGCATTGTTGATATATGCTAAATGGATCTCAGATAAATTTTGGGTGCTTTTTTTGAATTTTGGTGATGCACAAGATACTGGTGTAGTTGATTTTCTAACATGTGATCATGATAGAGGGACCACGTTCGAGAAAAAGAAGATGCCTTGGTATTCATTTCGCGATGGGTTAACTGTATTTTTGAGGAAAGGAATCTATATCCAATCCAAATATTTCTTTGCAATCGTGAGGCAGAGGCCGCATTCACGATCGATTGGGTTTGGCATGTAGACCACAATCATAGTAGAGCTTTATGTTCATGAAGAAGGAATGACACCTAGTAATTCTATTTCAATTTCATCTTTCATAATATGATATTTGAAGCATAGGACACAGTTTGGGACATTTTCAAGGAGGATCTTCATGCTTTGATGTGGCATAAGAGTGTAACCTTGGTTCTATTATTTTATCTCTATTTCATCAATTACGTATTTTTTTAATTGGCCTATAATTGAATGGTAGAAATTGAGGATTTTTTAATATCTAGAATTGTATTTGTTCATTTTAAAAGTAGATCTAAACTTGATTTGTGATGAAAAATGAAATTTGAGGCCCTTGTATTATTGGTACTTTATAGAAATTTCTCCTTCATTTAGATCAAATAAAGTAATATATTTATTAATGTTATTAATGATAGAGGATTCTTCCAAAAAGGTATTTTTTTATGTTTTTAAAGTGATGTTGACATTATTACAGAAGAAATTTTTAGATGTTTCTTTTAACGAAGTGTTAATAGTACTAGATCCCAATACATATTGTGATTTAACTTTAGATTTAAATGATAAATCTATGATGATAAAAACTTACTAGATTTGATGTCGAAAATATTAAAATTACCGCCTAGATCCTATAATTTTTCAGGTTGTTTACTGATAACGCCCTTGGTAATAGAGTTTAACAACCCATACCGTCGTTATAGTATTGTTCAGGCGTAAGTACCCAAGTAAAGTTCTCCTGAGATGAGAGTTGATAAAAATCTCAGGCTAGGGTGGTTTCCAATGAAAATCTGGTATTGAATGATTTAGCGATCATTTATCTTATGGTGTAGCATTTGGTGATTTCAAGTTTATTTTACGATAGTCGAGAGGCATAGTGGTCTATAAAAACTTTTGAAATAATAAACAAAATTTCAGAAGATTGATTATGGTGATTGTCACGATAGAACAAATTTGTGTAGTCAAAAATTAAAGTATATGTGGTGATAAGGGAAAATTTGAATACTCCCCCAAACTACTGTTTAAGGGTCACAATAGAACTATTGTTTAAGGATCACTGCAGCAGTGAAGCTACTGAAGTAGTAAGTACCATTGTGGTAGTTAGGCAACCGCTATGACAGTGGCATAAAAAGTCAGATCCGTTTGGCGGCTACTTTGTTGCAATAGTGGGACTGCTGCAGCAGTCAAGTGGCCGCTGCAGTGGTCATCTAACAATATTAATACCTAATTCTTGATTTTAGACCTTAGTTTTTCTCCCCCCTCCCCCCAAAAAAATCCAAAATTTGTTCTTAGGCTTGAGAGAGGTAATTTTCCATTTTCTTGGATAATTTTTATCATTAAGATAAGATCATTACTCCATTCTAACATCATTTAATCTATTTAGTTCATAGAATTGTTAGAACGGGAGTTTATGGTGAAATTCTTAGGTTTAGGCCCTAATTTCATGAGTTGGTGGAAATTCCTATTAGTAATGATTCTGGGTTGTTATATTGTAACGCCTCAAAACCTGATCTCAAGATGTCACACGGTGCTCAAGCTACGAATAGCCTCAAGCTAACCCTGTAAACCTGCTACTAGGTCTATAACTTATTTCAAGATAAACTAATCAAGTAATAATGTTGTATTATATTAAAACTGAACTAGAATAAACTGAAGACACTGTTTGAATAACGAGTACTGAAAATTTGGAAAATAGCTAGTAGTCCGACAAGCCTTTACTTCTAATAAACTAGAGAGACATTGGGACAACCCCCAACTGACTCGGATTAAACTTGTAAACAATAAACCAAATAGTATGAAAGCTGGAAGTCTGGATAAATGGTCCCTCGAACCATGAGGAGTCACTAACTATAGGGATGTAGATAGAGATACCCGAAATCACTCACGATGCTGAGACTGAGCACCTGAACCTACATTATAAGATAATGTAGCACAAAGACGTATATGTGGATTAGTACTTTGAGGATGTACTGAGTATATGGGGGTGAATACATAAGTAAATGTAATATATCAATCTTATTAAAATCATAGAATATGCATGTTGTATGTAATGATTCACATGGCTAGAATAATTGAAAGCTAAAAAAAATAATAGATCATGAACAATTAAACATACAGTATAAAATTGGTGAGCCATCACCTTTAAAGTCTAAAAACTGTACTTGTATACTGTTTTCAAATCATGCAAACTAAGTGTAGAAAGGACTCACTTTTATCATCTGAAAACTGAAAGCAGAAATCTAATAACTGTTGTGCTATGTAAGATAATATTTGAGTAAAATTGTGAGCCTTTACACCTAGTTTATAAAATCTTTTTCTGTTATTATTTCTGTTGGAGAGGTTCTTCTAACCGACATAAACCATGTAAGCTATCATGGAGTCCAACGTGTCATTTTCCTAAGGAGAAAACCTCACGTTGGGAAGAGGTGTCATACTCTTGCCAAGGAATATAACCTGAACTAAGTGATCACATCTGTAACTGACATCCATATAAAAATAGGAATACTGAATTTGTACCTACGTCAGCTCATAGTTCTAGAAAAGTAGGATGCCCTAAACCCACACTTTCTGCTCGGTGCAAAATACTGCTCCCTTTAGTCTATATGCTCATTCTGTTGGAAATCCACTTTAAAACTCGTATAAAGATTTATAATAAAAATCAATTGTATATCGGTAAATCCATTCTGTAACTGAAAGTATAAAGTGGATTTCATATCAAAGCTATGATCAAAAGATCACATCTTTATCAAAATTTGAAAATAACTAGTCATGGGATGCTTAAAGCATAGTCATTCTTGAAATATCAACATACAAACTAGGGCCTAATAACCCATACTTCAAAATCATGTCAAAACATCATAATATCCATGCTTGATGCTATAAATATTGGTAATTCAATTCAAAATCTGGAAATTTCAACAATACGCATAAAAATTCTAAAGAAAACATGCAATTCAACACCAAAAACACTTAAAACATCATAATCTTAAAATAACAATAAATGGGTATGAACCCTAAATTGAAATCCATATAAAGTCATGTGAATTTATAATTTAAAACTAGTTTTGGGCACAAGGATGAAAGATTTATCCTTGTTCAGACCCACATACCTTAATTAATGAACTAGATGAAGAAGTTTGGATTTGAGATCCTATTTATGCTCTTGAATGTTGATTTTTTTGGAATTCTTGAATTGGGAACCTTGAATTTAGAACTATTTTGAGAAAAGAATGGTGGAATTTTAGGGATTCTTGAAGTTGAATGTTCAATCCTAGGGTTTTAATTGAGAGAAATTTGATGAACAATGAGCATATTTTACTCAATAATACACTTAATCATCTGTTTTCACGATTTAGGGATGTGGACAAAAGACTAAACTGCCCTTGGGATTTAAAATTCGTAATTGGGTTGCCGATTGAAGATTCACCACGATGCGGTGAGTGGGTCATTGTGATACCCACCGCGATGCGATAGAATTGCGGTGACTCACTAGATTGTGACAATTGCTATTTTTGGGTTCACCGCGATGCGGTTCAATCACGGTGACCCTCTGGAAATTGACGAATGCCTATTTGGCCTCCACCGCAACGCGGTGGCCTCCTCACCGCGATGCGGCCTAATCGCGGTGAGCTACTATTTTGCCAATTTGAATGTGATCCAATCCTCGTCCGAAAATTCCAAAACTTACCCGAGACATGCTATTATCACCCCTGAATATAATTTAACTCAAAAATCATTGTCTTGAAGCCCGGAAGGTCAACTTAAAAATCTTCAAAGTTTAAAGGGAACCAAAATGACTAAGTCCCTTAACTCTAAGATTTTTTTTTAGGTTCTAAGTGCTTCAAGTACGTACTAAGGGCTGGACTGAGCTAGAAATATTTAGGGTATTACAATATCTCTCCCTTGGGAACATTCGTTCTCGAATGAGGCTAACGAAACGGAGGTGTTGTAAATTGAGGCTATGACTGGTATGCACAACTGAAAAGCATGACTAAACTGATTTACAAATTCAAGAACTATCGAATGAATGGCTATATAAAGCTGAAACTTGGAATGAAAACAAGTGGTTTGAGGGAACTTGCTAACTTGAATTGAATTTGAATCTGCAGCGAAAAGATGAGGGTACTTGGTTTGCATATCTGCTTTTGCTTCCCAAGTGGCTCCCTCAATGGATTGATTTTGCCAAAGAACTTTGCCCAAGGGATCTTCTTTGTTCCTTACTCTACGAATCTGGTGATCAAGGATCTCAATTAGAATCTCTTCATAAGAGAGGCTATCATGAATATTTGTGCTTTCTAAAGGTACTACAACTGTTGGATCACCAATACACTTCTTTAACAAGGACACATGGAACACAGAATGAACAGAGGACAAATCTATAAGCAACTCAAGCTCATATGCCACCTTTACAACATGGCTCAATATGTTGAAAGGGCCAATATAGCGGGGACTAAGCTTCCCCTTTTTGCCAAATCTCTTCACCCCTTTCATAGGTGAAACTTTGAAGTAAACTAAATCACTAATTTCAAACTCCAGATCTCTTCTCCTCACATCTACATATGATTTCTGACGACTCTAAGTTGTTTTCAACCTCTCTCGAATCAACTAGACTTTCTCCATGGATTCTAACACCACATTTGGCCTTATCAATGCGGCCTCAGCCACTTCGAACCAACCAATAGGTGATCTACATATCCTCCCTTAGAGAGCTTCAAACAGGGCCATTTGAATGCTAGCATGGTAACTGTTACTGTAGGCGAACTTAATCAATAGCAAATATTTATTCCAACTACCCTTTAAGTCAAGCACACATGCCCTCAAAATATCTTCTAGAGTTTGAATAGTCCTCTCTGCCTGACCATCTATCTGAGGATGAAAAGCTGAGCTAAGATGGACTAAGGTTCCAAGACCCTTCTGAAAGGCCTTTCAAAAGTGAGAGGTAAACTGAGTACCCCTATCTGAAATGATAGACGACGGAACTCCATAAAATCTAACCAACACTCTAATATACAACTTAGCATAATCTTCATCTTAGTAAGACATATGACCTGGTAGGAAATGGGCTGATTTAGTCAACCTGTCTACTATAGCCCAAATTGAATCATGCTGACATCGCGAACGAGGTAACCCTATTACAAAATCCATATTCACCTCTTTCCACTTCCAAGTGGGAATACTGAACTCTTTCAAAGACCATCAGGACTTTGGTTCTCTACCTTAACCTATTGACAAACTGAATATTTAGCTACAAACTCTACAATATCTTTCTTCATACCACTCCACTAATAGATCTTCCACAAATCTCGGTATATCTTAGTAGCACCAAGATGAATAGAGTAACGGGCACCGTGCTCTTCATCCATAATCTGCTGTCACAATTCATCAATGCATGGTACACACAGTCAACTTTGGTATCTCAACACGTCATCTCCCCCTTGGGAGAAAACCTTACCTCCTGGTCTCTAATCGATGCCTTTAATATAACTAGGATGGGGTCTTGATCTTGTTTCTCCTTCAACTCAAAAACTAAGGAAGATTTTGCACTACTCTGCACCCAAACGCTACCCTTAGCCAAATCAACTAAACGAACACCCAATCTAGATAATCGGTGAACTTCTAGAACTAACTCCTTCTTATCACTCTCCACATGAGCAACACTACCCATAGACAGTCTACTAGGGGTGTCTGCAATAGTATTGGCCTTGCTCAGATGATACAAAACACTTATGTCATAATCTTTCAACAATTCTAGCCACCTTCTCTGATGGAGATGTAACTCTCTCTGCTTAAACAGATATTGTAAGCTTTTGTTATCCGTAAATACATCAATATGCACCCCATAAAGATAGTGCCTCCATATTTTCAAAGCAAACACAATCGTTGCAAACTCAAGATCATGAGTAGGATAGTTCTTTTTGGGGATCAACTCTAATGCCATGACTAGAAATAATATAACCGAGAAAAGCTACTGACCTTTGCAAAAATTCACACTTATTGAATTTGGCGAACAACTGGTGATCTCCAAGAGTTTGCAACACAATTCTAAGATGGTCTGCATGATCATCCTCACTATGGGAATAGACAAGGATATCATCGATAAAGACTATGACAAACATGTCTAGGTACTGTTTGAATACATGGTTTATTAAGTCCATGAGGCTGCTAGGGCATTTATCAGTCCGAAAGACATGACTAGGAATTCAAAATAACCATAATGGGTTCTGAAACCTATCTTTGGGATATCACATTCCCTTACTCAAAGCTGATGATAGCCAGATCTAAGGTCTATCTTGGAGAAATAACTTGCACCTTGGAGTTGATCAAACAAGTCATCGATTCTAGGAAGAGGATATCTATTTTTAATTATGACTTCATTCAGCTAATGATAGTCAATGCATATTCGCAAAGAACCATTTTTCTTATGCACGAATAGGATATGAGTGCCCCATAAAGAAATACTAGGCTTTATGAAACCCTTATCTAAGAGGTCTTTGAGTTGCTTTTTTAACTCTTAAAGTTCAGCCGGAGCCATATGATATGGAGGAATGGAGATGGGCTGAGTATCAGGAAAAAGATCAATTCTGAATTTTATTTCTCTGTCGGGAGGTACCCCTGGTAAATCTTCAGGAAAAACATCAGTAAATTCATTGACTACGCGAATTGACTGAACTGTGGGAGTCTTAGACTTAGTGTCTTCGACTCAAACTAGATGATGGATAAACCCTTTAGATATCAACCTTCTGGCCTTAAAATAACATATGAAATGACTCTTGGGAGACACTAAGTTGCCTTCCCACTCAAAGACAGGCTCATCAGGAAATTGAAACTTTACCACTCGGGTATGACATTCTATGGATACATAACAGGAATAGAGCCAATCCATACCAAGAATAAGGTCAAAGTAAATCATGTCTAATTCTATCAAATTGTCTAACATGGCCCTATAAAGGATAGTAATAGGACATTTTTTATAGATCTGTTTGGCAACAATCGACTCACACACTGGAGTAGAAACCAAGAAGGGCTCAGGGATCTTTTCAGGACCTATTTCAAAATTAACTGTAACTTGCAGGGTCACATAAGAGAAACTTTACCCAGGGTACAACAACGCATAAACGTTAAGATAAAAAACATGAAGCATACCAGTAACCACATCTGGGAAGCTCTCCTACTCCAGGCAGGATGGTAAAGCATAGAATCGATTATGGCACTGACTGCCACCGATACTAGATGATGCACCCTGAGAAAAGATTGAGCGAGCTACGGGAGCTGGTGCACTAGTAGCCTGAGTCTGGGGATGAACATCCCTACTTTCTTGATTAGAATACGGGCACTCCTTAATACCATGGCCCAACTGACAACATCCAAAGCAACTCTTCTGACCCAACAAACACTCACCAGGATATTTCTTACCATATCTTGCACATAAAGAATAACTAGGCCTTCCACTCACACAATCTGAGATCTGGACATAGAAGTCCTATCCTACTATTCCTGTTTGGTTCTAGGTGTAGGGGCACTAGCTGAAGATGGAGTTGGCAATGACGGACGACTCTGAAATTGTAAATGATTTCCTCCTACAAATTTTGACTGACTATTCTCAAACTGCCTAGTTTTAGCCTTCTTATTTCCTCTATCTCTTCCCATCAACTTTTCTGCCTCAATCTGTTGGGCATGAGTCATCAACATAGTAAGATCCATATCTCCAATAAGCATGGCAGTCCTACACTCCTTAACTACCAATCCAGATACTCCAGTAATAAACTTACTCATACTAGATCTAGTGTCAGCTATCAACTCAAGAGAATACTTGGACAACTTGTTGAACTTAAGGCAGTACTCCTTCACTGTTATTGAGCCCTGCCTCAGATTCATGAACTCCTCAACCTTGGCTTCCCATAACTCACGTGGAAAGAACATGTCTAGAAAAGCACCCTGAAATACCTTCCAACTCATAAAAGTTGCATTCTCACCCCTACCTTTCTTCTACATAACAACTCAATCATAAGCAACATCCTTCAACCTATAAGAAGCTAATTCTACACTCTTCACTTTGGTAATATGCATAACTTGGGTGATCTTTTTTACCTCATCAAGATACAACTGTGGGTCCTCAACTACCTTTGACCTAAAGAATTCAAGAGAATTCATCCTCATAAAGTCAGAAAGTCTGCCTGTAGCTAAATCACCCTCTTGTTGATGTAAAACTATAGCTTGATTATTGTCCTGAGCATAGCAACCCAAAATTCAGCATGAGACATATTCTTATTCAAGGGATCAAAAGGTTGGGGTGGCTGGTTATCATTTCTACGGGCATTAGCTCTATGAGGAGACATATTCTATCATGAAAGAGCACGATCTAATAGCATATCGAGATAGTTGTAAGAACAATGGATTTTAAAAGAAAAATGATGATTTTACGAGAATGTCCCGTAGCCTCTTACTCATAAATATGGCATGCTTCACACCCGTGATCAAGACTCTATGTAACATGGTTTGTCTGACTCCTTAGGGCTCTCTAAACTTGGCTCTGATACCAAGTTTGTAATGCCCCAAAACCAAGTCCCAAGATGTCACACGGTACTCAAGACTACGAGTAGCCTCAAGCTAATCCTGTAAGCCTACTACTTGGTCTGTAACTCATTTTAAGATAAACTAATCATGTAATAATGTTGTATTATATCAAAACTGAATGGGAATAAACTCAAGACACTGTTTGAATAACGAGTACTGAAAATTTGGAAAATAGCTAGTAGTCTGATAAGCCTCTACTTCTAATAAATTAGAGAGCCATTGGGACAACCCCCAACTAACTCGGACTAAACTTGTAAGTAATAAATCAAATACTATGAAAGTTGTAAGTCCGGATAAATGGTCCCTCGAACCATGAGGACTCACCAACTGTAGGGATGTAGATAGAGATGCCCAAAATCGCTGACGCTGCTGAGACTGAGCACCTGAACCTACATTTTAAGACAATGTAGCACATAGACGTATATGTGGATATGTACTTTGAGGATGTACTTAGTATATGAGGATGAATACATAAGTAAATGTAATATCTCAATGTTATTAAAATCATAGAATATGCATGTTGTATTTAATGATTCACATGGCTGGAATAATAGAAAGTTAAAAAAAATCATAGATCATGAACAATTAAACATACTTTATAAAACTGGTGAGCCATCACCTTTAAAGTCTAAAAACTGTACTTGTATACTATTTTCAAATCATGCAAACTAAGTATAGAAAGGAATCACTTTTATCATTTGAAAATTGAAAGCTAAATCTAATAACTGATGTGTTATGTAAGATAATATCTGAGTAAACTGAAAATTTAGAAAATAGCTAGTAGTCCGATAAGCCTCTACTTCTAATAAACTAGAGAGCCATTGGGACAACCCCCAACTGACTCGGACTAAACTTGTAAATAATAAATCAAATACTATGAATGCTGGAAGTCTGGATAAATGGGCCTTCGAACCATGAGGACTCACCAACTGTAGGGATGTAGATGGAGATGCCCAAAATCACTCACGCTGCTGAGACTGAGCACCTGAACCTACATTATAAGACAATGTAGCACATAGACGTATATGTGGATATGTACTTTGAGGATGTACTTAGTATATGAGGATGAATACATAAGTAAATGTAATATCTCAATGTTATTAAAATCATAGAATATGCATGCTATATTTAATGATTCATATGGCTGGAATAATTGAAAGTTAAAAAAAAAATCATAGATCATGAACAATTAAACATACTGTATAAAACTGGTGAGCCATTACCTTTAAAGTCTAAAAACTGTACTTGTATACTATTTTCAAATCATGCAAACTAAGTATAGAAAGGATTCACTTTTATCATTTGAAAACTGAAAGCTAAAATCTAATAACTGATGTGCTATGTAAGATAATATCTGAGTAAAATTGTGAGCTTTTACACCTAGTCTTTAAAAGCTTTTTCTGTTATTATTTTCTATTAGGGAGGTTCTTCTAACCGACATAAACCATGTGAGCTATCATGGAGTTCAACGTGTTATTCCCCTAAGGAGAAAACCTCACGTTGGGGAGAGGTTTCATACTCTTGACAGGAAATATAACCTGAGCTAAGTGATCACATCTGTAACTGACATCCATATAAAAATGAGAATACTGAATCTGTACCTACGTCGGCTCGTAGTTCTAGAAAAGTAGAATGCATTGAACCCATACTTTTTGCTCGATACTAAATACTGCTCCATTTAGTCTATATGCTCATTCTGTTGGAAATTCACTTTAAAACTCGTATAAAGATTTATAATAAAAATCAATTGTATATCGGTAAATCTATTCTGTGACTGAAACTATAAAGTAGATTTTATATCAAAGTTAAGATCAAAATATCACATTGTTATCAAAATTTGAAAATAACTAGTCATGGGATGCTTAAAGCATAGTCATTCTTGAAATATCAACATACAAACTAGGGTCTAATAACCCATACTTCAAAATCATGTCAAAACCTCATAATATCCATGCTTGATGCTATAAATATTGGTAATTCAATTCAAAATCTGGAAATTTCTACAATACGCATAAAAATTCTAAAGAAAACATGCAATTCAATACCAAAAACACTTAAAACATCATAATCTTCAAATAGCAATAAATGGGTATGAACCCTAAATTGAAATCCATGTAAAGTCATGTGAATTTGTAATTTAAAACTAGTTTTGGGCACAAGGATGAAAGATATACCTTGTTCAAACCCCATATACCTTTATTGATGAACTAAATGAAGAAGCTTGACTTTGAGATCCTATTTGTTCTCTTGAATGTTAATTTTTTTGGAATTCTTAAATTGGGAACCTTGAATTTAGAACTACTTTGGGAAAAAAATGGTGGAATTTTGGAGATTCTTAAAGTTGAATGTTGAAGCCTGGGATTTTAATTGAGAGAAATTTGATGGACAATTAGCATATTTTGCTCAATAATACACTTAATCATCTATTTTCACGGTTTGGGGATGTGGGCAAAAGACTAAATTGCCCTGGGGATTTAAAATCCATAAATGGGTTGTCAATTGAGGCTTCATCACGACGCAATAAGTGGGTCATCGTGATACCCACTGTGATGTGATGTAATCACAGTGACTCACTGGATTGTAAAAATTGATGTTTTGGGGTTCACCGCAGTGCGGTGCAATTGCGGAGACCCTCTAGAAATTAACGAATACTGATTTGGCCTCCACCGCGACATGGTGGCCTCATTATCGTGACACGGCCTAATCGTGGTGATCTATTATTTTGTTAATTTGAATGTGATTCAATCCTCGTCCAAAAATTCTGAAACTTACCCGAGACATGCTATTGTCACCCCAGAATATAATTTAACTCAAAAATCATTGTCTTAGAGCTCGAAAAGTCAACTTAGAAATCTTCAAATTTTAAAGGGAGTCAAAATGATTAAGTCCTTAACTCTTAGATTTATTTTCAGGTTCTAAGTGCTTCAAGTACGTACTAAGGGCTGGAGCATAGAATTACACTTTCCTTGAACATAAAGTAAGGGGATCTAGAGAAAATTATTGGGTGAAACCCCCTTATACTTTAATTTAGCTATGAATAAGGGTAACATCATGGGGGGTAATCCCTAAGGCCTAGAATTGAAGAATAGTTAATTGAATACTCTTTTATTATTTATTTTGGTTTTGAGCGATCTGAAGCTTCAATAAAAAGTTAGGCTCTTACAGCTAGCTTACATTTGGATTCTTCGGTGTTGAGATAGATTCTGGTTTAGTAAGTGTTGAGATTTGATTTTATATTTCTTGTGTGCTCCTAAAGTTAATATATGTGTATTGTTCTTCGGCCATGCTTGTAGTTGTGGTTTGGTTTTTAAATTCTTGAATGCATAAGCTAAGGAATAATTAAATTGATTAAGTATATTGTAATAGTTTTTGTACTTATGATCACTGTGGCATATCCTGAGTAATAGTGAACTAAAATACATGTTGTTATTATTTCAGAGGGTCAGGTACCACACTTGTATGGATACTTATATTATTGATATTACAAAAGGTTGGATACCATGCTGATATAGTACATGGATAAAGTTGGTCCCCTGCAGGTCATGACTAGATGAGTATAAATATGTTCCTTAACATTTGTATATATATTAGAGTTAGGTTTTGTGAGTCAAAGACTATATTATGCTGAATATAAGACTAATAAGCTTACTTTTATGAGGTTGAGGTGAACATATGTCCCTAAATATTGTGTTATTGAATTCACAAATTTTCTGATATAATTGGTATCTTTGATGGTTAAGTGTTTTAGTTGTGGACATTATTGGTCTATTTTGAGCATACTTGTTGACTGGTTGAGATCACTTTCTATATGTTGAATGTATTATGTACTTGCTATTTGATTTATGTGTATTGCATATTTCTAAGTTGATTCTGACTATGATAACTACCAGTGCGAAGTGATTTATACTGATAATCCACATGATTTTCTTTTGTTGAATTCAGACAGTGTCCCAGAGGCTTAGACTCTGCCACACCTATAGCATTTATAGTTGATTCTGTATAAGGATGAGCACCTCTATCTTTAAGTTGTCATGGGTCATAACATTAGTTCTTGTTCTTCTTTCGAACAATGAGACACTCTTTATTTTTTTGTTAGTATTGATGTTTCTCAGAGATATGATTTTATTTTAGAAGTTCTTTTATAATAACTTTCAAATCATGGGGACTTATAACAGTTAGTTTGACTAATTATGCACTTCAATTTATTGGGTTTTCAAGAGATTTATAATTACCATTGCCTATTGATTATTGAGAAAAGATATAAATTCACCACTGAACTTGTCTAAGGTTTGCAAATAGACACTTTAATTTTGTGGGTGACCTATTACCCCATACAAATTACATAGACCATATTAAATAGACCATTTTGACCAAAAATTTTCATCTATACTGAACTTAAAAAAGCGTGTGTTTGACACTCTCTCTTTGATTAATAATTTAAATAAACTATTAATAAAAGGGGTGGGTTTAACTCTTTAACCTGACTTGAGTATCTTCAAATTCCCACTAATCAGAGACAATACACTTCAATCTTTTCAATTTCTATCATTTCTCTTACTTCACTCTTTCTTTTTCTTTCTCGACAGACCTAAATTCACATTTTAAGGGAAGATTGATCTAAGTTATGATGATTTTATAGGTTAGGGTTTTCGCATTTGATTAGTTTCTCACTTCTAATTGTTTTTCGCATTTGTGATTTTTGGGGGTAAAATATATTTGTAGGGAATATTTTAGTGAAAACCATGTTAGTATGAACTTATTGAGTTATTTTGTACTGTGTGTTTGTAGGGTTTTTCACATATGTTGTTGTTATTGCTATGGTGTTGTAGTAGCATATATAGTTGCAATTGTATTTTTTTAGGTGTGGGTCAAGTGAGGGGGTGGGGGTAGGGGTTAGGGGTTTGGGGATGGGGGTTGGGGCCCACTTGTATTGTTTTTCTGTGGAAAATATTTGAAAATAATGCTCTTAAAGTTTTGTTCGACTATTTAGACTTATAATTTTGTTTACTAACTTCAATGTGTTTGTGTGGTTGAAATGTTGCTTTTTAAGGAATCTTTCAATATTTTTTCTTCTGATAACATTAAGATGGTATCATGGGCGTTAAATTGGATTTGGTCCCCCACCTAAATATATTGGTGGGACTGTGACTGAGGTTTTAGATAGGGATGTTGATATGATGTCCTACTTTAAGTTAAGGGACTATATAAAATGTCTAGGATATACAACCGAGTGTGATTTCTTTGTTAAATAGGATGGCTATTTGGTAGAAATAAAAAGTGATAAGGTTATTTGTGACATTATCAGCAAGTTAAGAAATGGAGATAAACTTGAGGTGTATGTTTCACATGGGGCTAGTGAACCTTGTCAGGCTCCACTTGAATTGGAGTTTGCCCCTAATGCAAGTGATAGTGGGGTAAGTAAGGAATATTTTAACCTTATTAATGAGGGTGATACTTCTAACCCTAATATTTAGCCTTCTTCTTATTTTTCTATCCAACTCTCCTAATGAGCCTCCTTCTTCTACTATGCCTTCTAACTCTCTTGACCCTTTAATAAATAAGGATCCGAGTGATGATGATTTAGAGGATGATTCAAATTTTGAAGGGGATATTGATTTTAGGTAAACTAAGAGGCATTTCAATATGTCACAAAGAAAAAGTAGAGGCACAACAGATGAACAGATTAATGTTGGTGAAAAAGGTCTAGATATAGTGTATGATGAGACAAATATTCGAACTAGGGATAGCCTAGTTGGTAAGCTAGGAGGTGATGAATCTTACTATCTAAGTGATGAATATCCTAGCTTTGAATTAGATGATGAAATAGGTTAGGGAGATGGTGAAAAGGTTGATAAAGTAGAGCATAAACCTATAAGAGGAAGATTGAAAAAACAGAGTAGTTTTTTTATGAAACCTGTGAAAAAATTATTTAAGAATTAGGATTGATTTCTCCAAGTGTAAAGGAATTTAGGCTAGCTATAACCAAATATACAAGGATAAAACCAGTGGGGATCTTATTGATAAAAAATACAATCCTATTCATATTTGTTTGTGATCACCTTTTAACTATCTTTGAAACTCAATGTTTTTGGCAAGTAAGTATAAAGACAAAATAAGTCAACAACCAAACATCAGAATTGTCCAATTACAGGAGATTATTAGAAAGGAGTTGGATATCCATGTTTGTAGGACAACGGTGAGAAGAGCTAGGTCTAGGGTGTTATAAGAGATTATGGGTGACCATATTGTGGAGTATGGTAGGATTTTGTATTACATGGATGATATTTTGAGGACTAAATCAGGAAGCACTTGAGTTGTTAAGGTTGGAGATGCTAATGAGACTGGACAGTTAATTTTTAAGGATTTTATGTATGCTTGCATACTTTAAAGAAAACATTCTTTGGAGGTGATAGAAGGTTGATCGGTTTGGATGGTTGTTTCATCAAAGGTGTGTGCAAAGGTCAGTTGTTGGCTATTTTTAGAGATGAAAACAACCAAATGCTGCCTATTGCCTGGGCAGTTATTGAGGTTGAAAATCAGTATACATGGGGATGGTTTAATGAACTACTGAGCAATGACCTTGATTTTGGAGAAGGCCATCAATTAAGCATCATAACTGATATGCAAAAGGTATGACTCTATTATTAACAAGTGTTTTCTATTCTTTTTCTTTACTTAAGTAGATTAATATACAATTTTGTTTTGTTAGGGGCTGGAAATTGCTGTAAAAGAGCCTCTGCAACTGGCTGAACATAGAAAATGTGCAAGACATGTTCTTGCTAATTGGTGTAAAATCTAGAAAGGGATAGAATGAAGAAAGTACTTTGTAGGATTACAAAATCCACATTTGAAGCAGAATTGAAGGAGAATATAGAAGAAATGAAGTTGTTGGGAATGGATTGTTTGGATGATCTTTTGTGGTATAATTTGGAGACATGGTCCAAAAGATACATTGAAGAGCATTGCAAATGTGATGTTGTGGACAACAATATGGCAGAGATTTTAATACATGGATACTACTTGCAAGGTTCAAAACAAACATCACAATGCTTGAGTAGATTAGGGTGAAGATGATGAAAAGAATTGGTGAGTTGAGACAGTTTTCAAATACTTAGATCACTAATAGTTCTCCATATGGCTCTGAATATTCTCTAAGAAAATATTAACAAGTCAATGCAGTGCAATTTATCTTGGAATAGAGAAAGGGGTTTTGAGATAGTTCACAGGGGTTTCACATATATTGTAGACATTATTAATAGGAGTTGCAGTTGCAGAGCATGGAAGATTAGGGACATTCCTTGTCCTCATGGTGTTGTTTCTCTTCACCACAAGGAATATGAGCCCATTAATTTTATGGACAGCTTCTATCACAACGATACCTACCTCAGCATATATGCTTATTTTATTCAGCCAATGAATAATATGAAAATGCGGCCAACATCAAATAATCCTATGTGAAACCGACATTAATCAAGAAGTTTCCTAAAAGACCAAGTAAATTTAAAAGAAAGGAGGCTGATAAAAGTAGAAAAACTGGAAAACTTAGCAAATGTGGTACTTTTATGACTTATAGCAAATGTGGTACACAAGGACACAACAAAAGAAAATGTCCTGTAAGAGATCAACCTGGTACAAGTCAATTAGCTAGAGTAGCTTCTCAGGCACAAGTATTTTTTTAATAATTATCTAATGTATATTTTTTTAAGTATAAGGATTAATTTCTTAAAACATAGAATGGAGATTCTACTGGAGAAAAAAAGGGAGATCAAGGGGCAGTGGTCCAAGTCAGTCAGTTGGAACATCTTATAAGGCAGCGGTATATTTATTTATTTGTCATTATCAAAAAATTTTAAGTATATGTACTAATATATCAATAATCAGGTCACCACAACCATTGCAAGTGGTAAATAAAGAGGTAAAGGAAATAAGGCAGTGTTTCAAGTGCTTCAAGTGTTCTAAATGTCCCAATTATTCCAAGTCAATCAGATGGAACTTCTGCACAAACATAGGTAATTTATGTAATTATTCTTAGAAAAGATAGATATACTGATTGAGTCTCAGTACACAGGTTTCTAGAAGTGGTAGAGGAATAGGAATATCTAAAGAAAAGGGTAGTGGCAGAAAAAGAGAGATGACTCAACAAACCCATGTGGATGTAGGCATAGGTAGAGGAACAAACCTGACTCAAGAGAGACAAACCAGTTCTGGCAGTGGAAGGGGCATAGGAAGGGGAATGCCTCCTCAAAGACAATACCATGAGAACACTAGAGGACATACAAGACCTTTCAAAAGGCCAAGAATGGTAGGGATTGGAAAATACTAAGCTAAAGACGGATTTACCACTCTTAATATAAGCAGTGTGTAGAATTTTTCTTGACTTAATCATATTTATTGCCTTTTAATTTCTATATGTAGCCTGGATTATTAAGTCGAAGAGTCATTACCATTGATGCAAAGGTGACAAAGAGGTCTAATATAGTAACTGTTGATATTGGCTACACACCAAGATAGAAATTTAAATGAAAAAGGAAGTCGACCATTACCAATAGCAAATTTGAAAGAATAAGGGTTAAAGTTATTCAAACCAGGTCTGCAGGTGCTACCAATACTCAAAGCAAAACCAGTTCAAGTAGGAAGACTCATGTGCCATAGAAGTAGGGCATTTTGCTAATGTGGTGTGTTTAACAGTTTCTAGAGATGGTGTTGTTGATATTGTCTCAATTAATTATTTTTGGTACATTTTGATGGTGTTGATGATACCATTTTGATCTTCTAATTTTGTAGCAATAAAACACTGTTTATAAAACTTTACTTTGGTAGGTACCTTTAGGTATTAAGCTATATTTTGTTAGGTACCAAACAAAACAAGATCAAGCTTTAGTTTTATTTCAAATTGAAACAATGATTATGTTGGAATAAAGTCCACATTTTGTTTCATTATGGTTGCCTTGTTACTTTATTAACTATATGAATAATAGGTTTTGAAAGCTCACAAATGTCATAAGTATCATAATATAATGATACAAAATAGGTTGCATAATCCAAATTTGATTTGATACAAAGCATGTTGCATAAGTCTTACACAATCAAACAAAATTACATCTTGTTAAGACACTACTATTTCGGCAAGAGAAAATACATAAATATTATTTTGTAAAGTAGAAAAAGAGAATAATTATGACAATTTCAATTGCACACAAGTACATTTGTCAACCTTCACATTCTTGGTAATGCTTGTCCAAATAAAAAAAGCACCACGACAATCGTTAAAATGGTTAAATGTAGGGCATGGCTTGGGTTATATGGTTCTCTCATTGAAGAGTTAGTGTGGGTGCCACTCACTTTAGTTTAGATGGTGACATAGAGTTAAAATAGATTCTTCTATTAAAGCTGATTAGTTCTAACATAGAGCTAGTTGGAATATATTGTAGAGATTTATAATAATAAGCTTGGATGGTGTGTCCCAATCTACCACATCATTTACATAAAAATCTGTCACTTTCGTAGTCTATTATTTGTTTGTTTCCACCTTTATGAATATATTTAGTAATAGTTTTCTCCATTGGTACTTGTATGCATAGTCTTGCGTACATTTCTTTAAGGGTAGAATAGGTTCAAACATCAATTTTTAATAATTTGCCAATGAAATTTCCAATTTTATGCAGTAGAATGTCATCATAGAACTTTGTTGGGAGTTGGGGAAGTCGTACCCGGACTGCAGTGAGAGTAGCTTTAGCTTTGGCTGGGTGAAGATTTGGAAATCATTTTTGAATGGGGAAAAAATGTCCATTTATGAACCAAAGATCATTGTGGATAACATGACTCATATTTTTCTCTTAAGAGAATTTGACTTTATTATTATAACTACTTGATTTTTTGGTGATTTTTATGAATTATTTATTTTTGTGTAATCTGATCATTTTACCCCACCCCATGATTTTTTGTGGTATTCCTAGGGTGAGAGGATGATTGGTACGATTATCAATGCATTTTAGTGTGATTTGTGCGAGTTTGTTATTTTGGGAGGTTATAAAGGCTTCATTGTTGACTTTGGTTGATATTTACTATTTTGTGTGTCGGATAGCAAAACGAACTGTGCCAGAAGATCCAAAAATTTGATTTCAGGTTGGTATCATGGTTGGTGTGGCTTTATAAATTTTTGTATCCTATTCTGGCTCTAGGTTCAGAAAGTTGTGAAATTGGGTCTTGGAGGTCAATTTTGTGAAAACGATGCCTTTTTGAAAATCTAATATCGCCATTGAGTCCGGAGCGCTGAATTTAGTAGGATAGCATAGTTCATTTGCATTCTCAAAATTACGGATGAATACTGAGGGGTCTACTGAGACTTGAAATTTTCTATGTCTCCACCGCTGGTGCATGAAAGCTGGTGTGATCGTTAAAGCGGATCTTTGGTCGCTTTAGCAGCCCTGGCTAGTTAGAAGGTACCACTTTAGCAGTCACTAGGATGCTTTAGCACCGATCACTAAAGCGGCCCAGAGTCTTCTTAAGTATCATATCACCAAGCATGGGTACAGCTTTAGCGAAACCTGGGCATTTTAGCACTGATCAGTAAAGTGGCCTAGGGCCTACTTTAGCGGTACCTGAATTTATATATATCCTTTTCTCGATTGTTCCACCATTTTTTAGACTTGGAGCTTTGAGTTTTAGAGTTTTGGGTTATTTTTTCTATTTTCAAGCTTAGGTAAGCACTATATCCCTATTTCAATTATTTTTCTTCGATTCTTGTAATTTAAATCTTGTTAAAACTTGACTCCAAAAGTAAAATTTGGGGATTTTGGCCCACAAGGTCTAAAATGGCAATTGATCAATTAAGACCCCAATTTCAACCCATTTTCACTTGGGTTTTCTTTTATGACTCTCTTTAATCATGGGTAACATATTTATGAGCTAAAATTTACATTTTACTCATCTTTTTTAAAAACTCATTTCAAAGATCCATTTTGATCTTGAATAAAAATTGGGTAATATGGGTATTGTTGGTTTTATTTTGACTCCTAGATTCTATATTTGTATGTTTTAGTGGATTCCATATCCGTTTGTATGGGGAAGCCTCCGTACTAAAGGCTTTTGGATAGAATTTTCTTCATTTAAGGTAGGTTATGGCTTAAATTTCTTTAGACTGGGCTATGTAGTTAATACGGATGTAAAAGCATGTTATGGGTATGGGAACTAATCACAAAAATGGCATTATTACTATTTTATGCCTATGAGGGGGCCTGTGTTGTCATTGTTTGGTGGTTTTTGAGACATTATTTGCTATGTGGGCTCATGTGGGGTCTTATATGATGTTATTAGCCGGGTATTTATGTAATTGGTTGTTTTCTTCTTGGTATAGAATGTCTAAGCTGGTATTTGTGTAGTATCAAATGCCATATTATTGTATATCTTATTCTATTGGTTTATGGACTATATTAGATTCATGGTTGGTTGGCATATTGAGTGAATTTTTGGCCCACATGGTTGGTATGTTGGTTGGATTCAGAAGTTCTCATTCTGATTGATTGCGAGCATTACATCCCTATATCATATACATTCATGAAATATTGGTACCACCGTGGAAGTACTAGCTTTTTCAAACAGAAAATATGAAATCTTTTAAAACCCTCTACGATGTATGTGCCGGAGAGGAGCTATGGATATTGGATTGGTATTGGATATTAGATTGTATATGGGTTGACAAACTCCCCATGGGTCCTACCTCGGGAGAACAGCTCGATATGTATATATGGAGGTTGTGCGACAATCTCATGCATCACATCATCATCATCTTCATTGCATTTCATATTTTGTGTACATTCTATGTTGTATTTGTGTATTTTGATTTGATGTCTATATAAGTTTGTTTCCCTTCTAGTACTTGTACTTGGTATATGTACATATTTTAGAACTGTTAGTGGAGTCGGTTTAGGCTACCGTTTGGGACATTTTCTTATTGCAGGCGATGTGCCTATAGTATGCCTTTTATATACTTTATTTTCTACTTTGCTCGGTTGTCCTATGATACCTATTGAGTATAAGTGAACCGTACTCATTTCTACTGTGCCTTTTTTGTGCTGATCTAGGTACGAGTGCGCCTCGCGGTAGCTGATTTGAGCGGTGTTTGTAGCATCTTTCAAGGTACGATCGGTCTATACTTCCAGAGTTGATCTATTACCTCCTCTTGTTTAGTTTATGTCTTGTTTTCATATTCAGAGACAAATTATGTTCTTTTTAGACTATTAGTTGTATATTCTGATTTCAAGATGTACTTAGTTGGTTGTTACATTGTGAAATCAGTTTTTTGGTGAGATTTATGGTATCATTGTTATGTATTTTTCGCTATTATCGCATATGTATGGTTTGGCTTCGTTATAGAAGCCCTACCTTGGGATTTGGTGTTGTTTTCTCATTTCTTATCAGTTTGGGTGATTGGCTTACTTGTCAAGGCTTTTTGCGACAAGTGCCATCATGACTCGTGGTTTATCGATCGTGACAGTTATAGTGTGTCATCATGACTCTTAGTTAATGGGCCGTGGCAGTTATAGTCAAGGCCAAGATCTGTTAGTGGAAAATTTTGAAATGGATTGCATAGTTCTTGAATGTCTTTTCTTAGATAATGGTGAATAATGTGTTTTCCTATGAGTTTAATGATAAGAGTGTTTCTAAGGAGCCTATAACCTTTCCTTTTTCTCGTGGAAAAAGGATATGATTTTAATTTGATCAATTATGGTTTCCTTTTTTGCTTCTCCATTTGTTGAAGGGGCAGGGTCTGTTTGGATTAAATTTCATAATTTGTCATATCCATATTGGCCACATATTCATTGGTAAGAGTTTTTTCTTTAAAGGTTTCACCAGTAATGGAAATTAAACATATGTCTAGGGTTTTAGCTGGAATGTGATTAACTTCTTTATCTTTAGTATTAGTCATAAAAAAGGGGGTGAAGGGATGGAATTGATGATGAAATAAGTTTTGGTGATCAAGAGGGAAGTGGGAGAAAATTTAGCTCTAGAGAAAGAATTACTGGTCTTTTTAAACCAACGTATTATTATTATTATAGAGAGGTTTGATTGTAATATGATTGTCATCGAAGAAATTCCATCATTGTGTATATTAATAAAGAAGTGTTACAATATTTATAAGCTCTTCAGTAGGTAATTTTAAAAATAATAAATAATCACGCATGTATCTCTACAATTATCAAAACCCTTCAATATATGATTATTTATTCAAAATGCTATTAAATATATAGATGGTCCCTTAAAGTTGGTTTTAGTTATTATTTTGACACTTTATATCAATATCTATTGAACACTCCAATCAAAATAAAAAATACCGATCTAATATTTCGTACTAATTGATCAAAATATATGTATCTTCTAAACTCATGTAACAAGGAAAAAACCAATGAAAAAAGTTTTTGTCATAACCCAAAATAGGCACGTGATGGCACCTGTTATTCCCTCTGGTATAGGTAAGCCTATCCCAACCTGAATTCACTATAATAGTAATATGTAATATGTAAAAGAAGTAAAGATCAAGATACATCCCAAATCTGGTTGTCATTAGTACAAGTTTCTAGTACAGAATGAAAACAGAAACCTAAGGTATCTTAGCCAAATAAAGAATAAGATAAATAGAGAGAGATCTGGGTAAGCTTTGTCAACGACTGCCTCGATCTCTACAACATCAACTTCGAAGAAATGCTATCTAGCATCTACCAGTCAAACCAATACTTGCATATGGTGCAGAAAAATAAGAAAGGGGATAAAACAAGAGTTGGCACGAAACAACGTCAACTTCGAAGAAATGCTATCTAGCATCTACCAGTCAAACCAATACCTGCATATGGTGCAGAAAAATAAGAAAGGGAAAAAAGTAAGAGTTAGCATGAAACCATGTGTACTCCTTAATCTTCGTCGATAATCGACCCAAATTCAAAGTGATAGTGAGAACCACCACCCAACTACCCAAGGTATTTCGAACAATCTATAACCTGCCAAAACATAGTACTTTATCATATCAGGGTAACCAACACAACAATTAGCAGGTATATCAAATACAGGGTAGGCACATTAACCCATGTAAGTCAATATTTTTCATTTTATATTCAATAATAAATGAAGTCATTTATGAAGAAAACTTACCAATGCAAAATATCAGGCTTAATTAATTACGACTAACCAGTAATATGGAATTAAGACAGGTAGAGTGCACATATATAAGGGTGCATCCCATGCTACCAAAAGGTGCTACCCAATTGTCTCCCGGATCAAGCCACCACCATACCCCACGTCTTATAATACTTTAATCTCCCAACGAATGTAAGATGAAATAAGATAACATAATAAAGTGAAATGAATGTTCAAACACAATATCACAAACAAGGTGTTATCGCGGTAATATAATACAAGAGTAAATACTTACACAATACCAAACCATACTAAGGAATGTCATGTAATGTAAATGATGCAATCTAATGTAGTGATGATGAATGTTTTGAAAGTTATCGCCTAGCATTATTTATATATCTACCAAGACTCATCACTCCCAAGTAGGACCGATGGAGGGTTCACAACCAATATACTCTTTATAAGATGAATCTCATGTCTCAAATTAACCTTACCAGTATATTCTCTGTGTAACCATTTTATAAGGTGTCTTATTTTGTTACAAAAATTAGAACATCTTAGCGGTACCAATGTCTCATGAATATGAATACATGATATGGGGATGTAATGCTCATAACCAATCAGTACGAAGAAGAAAATCCTTTCAATACACGTATAAGTCCGGTTAGAATCAACTTAATGTATCAATAACTCATGACAGCAGTTTCCACTTGGCACCACCAGAATAAATAGTCATGTAGTCATTAATAATATCATTTACAATCCCTCACACAGGCATCACTATAATGAATATGGAATTAATGCTCATACAAGTCCTATAATGTCAAGTCAAGCCCTCACTTGGGTGACACAATACTAAATAAGGTATTTAATGCTCAAAACATGACCAATAACATCAATTCCATAATAATGTTCACATAAGCCCCACACTAGCAACACAAAACAAACCACAACTCCCAATAACAATTAATCACGGAACTACCCAAACCTAGCTTGTTCCATTCATTAAGTCTCATCAACTATTCTAAGTATATTCATAGTCTAAGTATCCTCTAAAGCATCAATCATTCCATCAATAATGACGGTAATCACATGATTACCCCCTAACACGACACTATACCACAATCATCACAATGAGGTTTGCTAATAAGATTCAAATTCTAAAATAGGCATTCAATATCAATTATTCGAGAATCATAAGGTTACATTCTACTCTAAAGATATTTACAAGTATTAATACCAACTAATCAAGACTATAATCTAACCACAATCCATCAAAGACTCAGGTACCCATGGAGATGTTGGCGATTTACCTAAGCAGGACCCCAATCTTAAGCAATATCCAAAGTACAACAAACAAGCATGCAATACATAAACACTTTGAAAAAAGTAAAGGTAGATCTCAACTTGCCTTTACAGAAGATCTGCAATCCCAAGCATAGTCCAAAACCATAACCAGAAGCTCAACACTCTTGAATCAACACCAAATGTGTCCAATCTAGTCAAATATATCATTTATAAGTCAAAAGGAAGCTAAGGATACCCATATTGACTTTATTTAATATGGGTCTAAAATGGATTTGAAAAATCAGTTCGAAAACAAAAGGGTCAAATTAGAATTTTATTTAAGAATAACATTTCCCATATCAATAGGAGTCTATAGTTAAAAGCCCATGTGAAATAAAGTAAAACACGGACCTCAAATCGAAGGAAAATCAATTTACACTTTAGAGGGTAAAAAATCAAAAATCACTTTTAAAATCTAGGTATTGAAGTTGTTTTGAAGATGAATTTAATGAAAAGTGATAGAATAAAGGTTTAGGAACTTGAACTTAGTGAAAAGTGATAGAACAAAGGTTTAGGAACTTACCCACGGAAGAAATCTAAAAAACCCCTTTGAAATCACCTAAATCTGAGATCTAGAACTCTAAAAATAGAGAAAATACAGTTTGGGACCAAAAAAGGAGTTAGTATTCTGTCCAGGTCTGCTGGCCTTTGCGAACGCGGGATCTTGGTCACAATCGTGAAGTTGCTCGACCTGGACCATTGCGAATGCGAGCCTAAGGTAACACGAAGAAGAAATGGCACAATCCTTTGCGAACGCGAAGGTAGGGGTAGTAGAGCTTCATGAATGTGAGCCTAAGGTCGCGAACACAAAGAGGAAAGGAGCATGCACCAAATAATAGCTAAAACCAGCAAAGGCACAAGTCAAAACTCTATGAACAAATCTCGAGGATTTGTTCAGGACCCTATAAAAATAAATCAATAATAGAACTAGGTTGATTTCAATGTTCTGGACTCAATGGTGATATCGAATTTTCAAAAAAAGACCATTTTCAATAAATTAACCCCTGAGACCCTCTTAAGGCAAAATATAACTAGTTTCTAAACGGAGTGTCAAACTGAAAAAGAAGGGCTCGAGACTCAAACTAACCACTCTACCAACCCGAATTGAAATTTCAGAGCTAATGAAACTGTAAGAATCATCATCTAAGACTCGGATCACAAAATATTTACTGAAGTCAAACTAAGCCTTTTTAAGAGAGTTCAAAACCACAATTCATATAAAACACTCCCTCGATGTATTGGGAACTGTGTCAACCATCCTCACAACTCATAAACGAGAGCAACTATGGATAAGCGCAGAATGGTCAAAACATAGAAATTTCTTAACATCAGTACGAGGGTCATTATAGTATCTACCACTAAGATTCACGTTTGTCCTTGAACGTACAATCATAAATGCTAAAAATAGGTGTAGGATAGAAAATATCCTCAAGAGACATCAAGCAAGAACTCAACAAGGAGTCACAATCATAGGACTACCAATCTCACCATAGAACCAGAAATATATCACATAAGGACTCACCAGGTCACTACACTAACATCTAAAGACAAATTCTCAATGAAGCCAAATTTTTATATTTTTGAACTTCCTCTAGACCCAAAAACTGAGTCGACCACAACAGAAGTTCTAAACATACCCGGCTAGCTTAAACCTAACCAAGGCACCACATGACACCGACTATAGCCACAGGACCAAAAATTATCCTTGAACCCACCAAATGTGAAGGAACCCATAAATCACATCACTGCCCACCAAAACACTGAATCAACCTACCTAAGTCCTATACTATCAGTATCAAACCAAACCATGCTACAGCCCTAGGATAAAACTACTAGATCAAAAGTCGGTATCAAAGTTTCACAAAACCTCAAAAGTCACACTCAGCACCCTAGGTCACTACCTAATAGTCAAAACCTATAACTCAACCCTTTGAGGCAACTGAGAATCACCATAACACTGTATAAACCATAGGCATAAAATTTCTAAATGACACCAAAAACTCAAGATACTCATCACAATAACACGTGCAGTCCTAAATACACAAAAGTCATTAAGCAACTTGAAGTCCTCACTAACCTAGTAGAACAAAGAGTCTTTTTGACTCCATAAACATACGCAACATAGCTTAATAAGAAATAATTAGCCCATAGAAAAAGTGTAATAACCACTATATCTTATAACGGACGACCAAATAACGAATCAAAACTCAAGATAATCACCACTAACTTTGCATAAGCTACCAATAAACCACACTTTTGGGACTCCAAATACCTAACTCGAATCTGCTACTAAACTTTGAATATATCAAACTCCTCATGAACAAGTTCCTTAACCCTTCCTTAACTTAATTTTTTCATTCAGTATTTCTTCAACACAAGAACTATGAAATAGTAACATATACTCTAAATTAAAACTCATGAGCAAGAAGATCCGATTAGGCCACTTAGTTATAAAAGTAACATTTGCTTCAAATAAGTTTTCCTGTCCATTTGAAACTCTTTCCAAAACAAAACAAAACAAAACAAAACAAGAATCCCTCACAAGTTGAAAGCCTTCAAAACTAATCGAGGAGTGTCTCAATATCATATAATCCCATCATGCAACAAAGGTCAATCACTAAGAAAGTAATTAATACGCAAGGCATAAATGCCTAAAAACCTTTCCTTTTCTAATTAGAATCTTCCAAAGGTAATCCTTCTAAGTTGGTTCTACCAAATCCAACCCACCACAAAGATCTTCTTGCTCAATCTAGCAAGCATCACTCGTCATCCCATAAAGTCGCTATCATTAATTCGACATTAATCTAAACCATATATACATCAAAGTGACCCCTTACAACAACCAACTTATGCACACACATCGTAAACAACACTTGTAGGCAATTATATACAAGCTTTCCAATTGTAACTTCCTTTACTCAAAACTCATAATCAAAATACATCATTGATCCCAACTGACCCGCGACTTTTTAGAGAACCTCTAGATCACCTTCTATAAACTGAATATGCCAAAAACCACCATCAATACACTACTAGTCTACAATATAACCATCAAAGAAATCACATCCAAATATACCAAAATCTACAAAACTCAAGAAATTAAGCCTAATCTTGATATACACTCTTAGTGAGTTGTGACATAGGATCGGTACACCCAATCCACCATTAAAAATTATCTATAAGGTAACAATATCAATAGACTTAGTAAAAGACCATAAATCATATCAAGACTCGATATCAAAGAGGCAAACACATAGGAGGATATAGACCTAAATGAAATGCTACCAAGATAAATCAAAGGCGAACTAAAATCATACTTGTAACCATTGTATTAGAAACTCATGGCTCGTGTCCATCCTATGGAACCTAATATTGAAACTTATCATCTATCAAAACAACTAATAAATAATCTTTCTATCTAATTTGTAGGAAATTCCTTCTATTATGATCGAGACTACAGCATTGGAAGCAAATCAAAAAAGTCAAAGCCTGTTGAACTAAGTTTGCATAACCCAAAAGACCACCTTGATCTAACCCACTCCAAGCATAACTATAAAGATATTGACATCCATTATACATATTGCAATGATCACCAAATCTACCTTACAAACCTCTCATAAATCCACACAAACTCCTCTAAAAACTCTTGAGCAAGCTAATCCAATGAAAGACAAGGTGATCTAACTGGTTTACCCTCTACAAAAATTCTCCACCACTATCTAGCTGGCCTAAAGAATGAGAAAAAAGTGGTCTACTCTATTAGAATACACCAAAACCAACCTGTACAACCTTTCACGACAACCAAGAAAGAATATATAAGGTTCAAACCTAGGATATCCATAGAAACAGGGTGGACCTGACCTCATGAACTCTATATATCTAATCTATCTTTCTATGGACATAAAAGGTAAAGCCGTTAGATATAGAGTAATCACAGATAATACCTCATCAACACTAGGAGAACCAGCAGTAGTCACATACGCATCTTGAGTTTAAGCCCTAAAGTAGTATGTGAAAGCAAGATAAGAGCCACCCTCTGAAGGAAACACAACACTCAAACCAAAAAATCTTCAGTCATAGGTATGGTCATAGGTGGTGTTTAAACTGGACTCAACCCCTCTAAATCACTAAAACGACCACCACTAGAAACCCTAGAACCTAAAAAGGTAACTCTAACCAGACCTTTCTAGTTTGGACATCTCGATTTGACCTCTATCTTGTACCCTGGTTCTTTCATACATAAAGGTACAGGCTCTAAATTTCTAGCCATGAAATAGTGTATCCTCACCATCTGTGAGAGAGTGAGTAAGAACTTCTTGAGTTATACAAAGATCCAAATGCTTGATATAGAATGAAGGAACAAAATATCCTAAAGTCATATAGCCCTCAAAGATAGATAACGGATAACTCCGCATCAATCTACAAAACTCTACTAAACTTGGCTTGTACAAATGAGACCAATAAACCCTGGGTGATGATACCAATTTTTCATGATCCAAAATAGGTACGTGATGGCATTTGTTATGCCATCCTATAGAGGTAATCCTATCCCAATCCGAATTTACAATAATAGTAATATAGAAGCGAGAGAAAAGAGAATAAACCCAATGTATATATATAGGCCTAAGTCATCGATAGCTACTTAAAGTTTTCCCAAAATTTCACTTAAACCCCTCAACTCAAGCTTGTACCTATCAGGCCCCTAACCCACTCAAAATTTGATAAACCCAGGCCTTTTTTGCCTATATGGCACGTTGCGTGCTACATACTCAATGAGGATGTGTGAACCATGAAAATCATCTGATGTGGCAAAAGTTAACACTATTTAACATTAACTTTTCTATTCTCTTCACCCCTAAATTAAAAATACCTAATTTTTCTCATTCTCTCACATTCCTCTCATTCTCTAATCTCTCATAGCCCCATTCTTTCATAATTTCTCTAATTTCTCTCATCTCACTCTCAAATTTATCTCATAATTTCTCTAATTTCTCTTAAGTTGATTTTTTTCCTTATTTTATTCAAGAATGACGCAAAATTAAGTTAATCTTGAGTTACCCGATTTGTGTTACTGTTCTAAACTTTGTCCTATGAGAACTTCAAAGACTTCATCAAATTCAAGTTGTAAATTTTTTGGATGTAAAGTTCCAAAGGTTTGTAACATTTTCACAGATTTAAATTTTGTTTTTGAGAAAATACCCGATTACCCCCCTGAACTATACCCAAAAAGACTATGACACACCTCAACTTAAAGGGGGCCTATTACCCCCCTGAACTAATTAAAAGTGTAATTTTGACACCCTTAGTGCCTATGTGGCACACACGTGTGCCTACATGGACACTTCAGTGTGTTGTGCCACGTAGGCACTAAGGGTGTCAAAATTATACTTTTAAATAGTTCAGCGAGGTAATAGGACCCCCTTTAAGTTGAGGTGTGTCATAGACTTTTTGGGTAAAGTTCAGGGGGGGTAATTGGGTATTGTCTCTTATATTTTTGTTATTTTTTTTTTATAATTTTACTATTTTTGCATTTTAGGAAAATGGTGGATGTGGATACTTTAGAAGGATTAATCCAAAACCTTTAATTTATGTCCATCAATCTCCTGGAGTAAAATCGAGCTTAATGATTAGGTGCAAAGATGGTGAGAATTTGTGTGATCGACTAAAGGAAAATCTTAAAGATGTTAAACAAGGGAGGGACTCTTTGTGTGAGAAGTTGATTGCATTGACGCAAAAACTCAAAAAAGTTAAACTTGAAAAGGAATGTGCAAAGTTCAAATTTAATAGACTTATTTTTTTTCTTCTCTTTATTCTTATTGTTATATGGTTCTTTAATATGGTGTAAGGTAGTAGTTAAGCTTAGGTATTGAATAGGTAATTGGGTATTGAGTAGTTTATCCTAGTTAGTTTGTAGTAGAGTTGTTTGGGTAGTCTATTTTGTATTATTTTGACATGTTTAATGTGAATGAATTGACATATTTTGTATGACAATCACATTGTTAGTTACTTTATGTCCAGTTATGCAACAAGGTATTGCCACCCAACTAAGCATAACCATATATTTGTAACTACTAAAAGTATTGCTAAAAATGAACTAAAACAAAAATATTTGTAACTACTAAACACTTTAGAAGCAGCATATCATATTAAAACTGCTCAAAGTTGAGCCAAAAAATACTGCACACATCACTAAATAAGGTGTTCAAAAAAAGCTCAACATTGAGCATAATAGTACTACTACAGCATACCACAAAGTCATTAACTATTGCCTAAGGAAAAGTTGTTCAAAAACTAATAACACAATTTGTTCAAAAGGAGAGTATAACCCTCATTACAGTATCATATGTACAGATCATTTCTAAATGAACTACTTATCCAACTAATGAAGAAGACTTAGATGCATCCACTTTGTTTCTCTTATTTACTTTTATTTGTTGCAATTGTGTGTTGGTTAGGCCATGAAGTTTAAAACCAATATCTATATTAGTTGGTGAAACACTCCTTAAATTTGTACCTCTATAAAGAACCCTTTCACTTGATGTACCAGACTACAAATCCGACAAAATTGTAAGCCAATGAACATTGAAAACTTGAATGAAAACATAGTTATATGTAAAGAATGAAATGGAGATAAATACATACAGTTGGGTTCCAGTTGTTGGATCAGAGTAAACACCAAAACCAGTTGCAGGCCTTTTGTATCCAGTAGAAGCAGCAAATGAGGTAGCACTTTACAGCCTCTTATTGGTTGGCAAAGGTGGAACTTGACTAGAAGAAGCATTTCTTCTACTTTCAAATAGGGTCCATCTTACATTAGCAATTTTTCTTCCCAATCTTCTACCAGTCCATACTTAACCTCTACCAGTCCGTACTTGACCTTTACCAGTTCCTCCTTCACCTTCCCTATCAGCACCATATTGACCTCTACCAGAACTATCTTTACCTCTACTAATGCCACCTTGACCTCTACCATCCCCACTTGATACCTTTATTTGAGGTGTTCTTGGCACAACAACTGTGTCAGCACAAATAGATCCTGATTGACTGAATTATGTAGTTGCATATGTATGCAAGGTGGAGCTTGACTATAAATTATACCCCATCCTAGATTATAATTTCATGATCTTGGAAAGAACAATAAATGCAACACAATATTTTCAACAGCTTACACTAATAATAATAATAATAATAAGAAGAAGAAGAAGAAGAAGAAGAATATTAAGGCAGAACATATATACTTACTCTTGCTGCCTGACTTTCAGTGTAGGTATCTCTTGGCATTACACTGGTGTCACCACAAATAGAACTTGATTGTGGTGGTGGTGGTGGATTCCATAAGGGTGCATGCTGAGTGCTAGGTTGAGTACTATTACTGCTCCTCATCCGATTCTAGCAAACAAACAGAAATATAAAAAGTTAAAAAATAGGTTAACTTTACAACAATTGTTAAATATTAAGAAATGCATTTAAGTCTTACTCTTTTTGCACACAGAGTCTTGTTATGTCCAACTTGATTGCATCTTGAACAAGTCATCTTGATATTTTTTTGACAGTTTGCCCCACTTTTTTGGCTCATCCTTGCTCTTCCTTCTGTTTTTGCTAGGTCTGTCTGGCATCTTTCTTGATTTTGGAGACTCAACCGATGGGTTTGTGGTTTCAGTCCACATTCTCATATTGGTAATTGGTTGAATAAAATGGTTATAAGACTTAAGAAAGGTTTCTTTCCTATACCAGTGCTCTACATGTTTATTAGGATCTTCATTTGAGTAATAATAAGCATAAATAGCATGAGGACAAGGAATACCTCTTAATATCTATAACCTACAGTCACAATATTTCTTGTCTAAGTGATCAAAAAATATGTAACCTCCATCCCCAATTTCAAAACCATTAACTCCATTCCATAGTAATCTATACCTATTTGAATAATCCTTGTTATCTTCTAAAATAGTTCTTGCCATAGGTGCTATGTCTGAAATCTATGTTTCAGTAAATTTGATCATATCTACATGTCTATTCATTATTTTATGTCTGATATCCTCTAACATTGTGATTATAGACTTATGTCTAGCAGCTAAGATCCAAGAATTGAAAGTCTCAGATATGTTATTTTCTACAATATCACATTTAGAATGTGTTTTGAAATAAGCCTTACACCGAGAAGAAGGAGGATTAACCAACATGTCCTCAATTATTTCCTTCTTACCTAGTCTTAACATTATTTGCATCTCCTCTCTAAACTTGACTTCAAAGATTGCTTTTATACATCTCCAAAACTGCTTCCTTCTTTCTTGTCCTTTCTAGTGCGCATGCCAATGCTCCAAATATATGTAGCATATATTCTTCTCTCAGCATTTGTTATAGATCCATCAAAACAGAAACAAGATCCTATAATAAGTATAAGTATGATTAGAACAGGAATTTTAATAAAAGTAAATTCAAATAATAAGAAAAATAATTAAGTAGTGGTACCTTTTATTGGTCTGACATTACATTCAAGCCTTCACCAGTTTCCAAATATATATCAGCAATCAGATACCTTATGAACAGTCCCAGCTATGTTTTGTTTCTGTATCCACAATTGCCCATATAATAGGATACATTTCGTTATTCCTCTTTTTTCCCACAGAAACCAAAAACTCACCCTTACAAGATCCTTCGAGAAAGCATCCATCAAAACCAATAATTTTTTTAGACCCATCTAGTTATCCTTGCTTGAAGACATGAAAGCATACATAGAAATAAACAAAGTAGTTCTTCCCTGGTTCAGTTTCTTTGTCAATTTTTATCCAGCAAGAACTTCCAGGATTTGTTTTCTTGATCATATATGCATAGTCACACAATCTAGCGAATTCTAGCTTCCAATCACCGATATTCTCCCTCATAACAATCTGTTTAGACCTATAACAAATAGTTTTACCTACATAAAGACCCAACACCTCTCTTACCAAATCCTGGATTTTTCAAATTCTTATGTATGGCTGAGAAACAATTCTGTCCTTGAACTTTCTAGCAATCAACTTTGAATCACACATCTTGTTCTTGTTTAGAGGAATACACTTGTGAATAGGGTTATAGTTCTTAACAAAAATCACTTGAATACCTATCAATAGAACCAAACAACAACCAGTTATAATTAGCTACAATTCACTTCACCCTTATTCTATGTTTTTTATTAGGTTTTAACTCAACTGTCTTATATACTCTACAGCATAATCTGCAACAGCTTTTCGAAATTATTTTTCACCCTTAAAAATTATTCCAAGCTCAAACACAGCAAATTCACAATTTTTATCATACCTAACTTTCTTGTTTCTCCTTCTTCTAGGTAGATCTACTCCTCTAACAGCATCTAGATCTATCTCTTCACTATTTTCACTCCAACATTCAGAACTATCAAGATATTCCTCATCTTCACCCAACTTTCCAGCATATTTGTTAGCCTTATTTTTTCCAATATCCTCAAAGCCTCTATCTACACAACCAACAACTCCCACAGGTACTTCTTCAGTTTCAACTGTCTTTTTTCTTGTTTTTTTGTTTCTTTCTTTGTTATTGGCTTTGTTGTTCCTTTTTTGTTGTCTAAAAGCCCTCAACTCCTCATTAATATCTAAGACATCTTCTAAAGGAATATCTCCAAGATCTGAATCACTACTCAAGTAATCTGATAACTCACTTTCTATATTAATATCTTGTACATGGATATCCTCTACATCAGCGTCATCACCTTTTATACTAACATCTTCTAGGTTAACATATTCTATATCAACCTCTCTTTCTTCACCTAAGTTAGCATTCTCTATCTTTCATCAACACGAATAGATTCTCTCTCTAGGTTAACACTCTCATCAACGCCAATAGTTTCTCTATCTCAGTCTACACCCTCACTAACCTTATCCACTGACATCCTCACACAGTCTATAACCTCAGGTCCAGGTAAAAAACCTGCAGGTCCATCAGGGTCAAGTATTGGTTCATCTAAAAAGTGACAGACATAAAACTCAATGAAGTCCTCATGTTTTAAAGTCTTTAACTAGTTCAAGGAGATGTTGGTTATATTTAATTAAGTTGAACTCTTTAGTTACTGTATCTTGGTAATGAAACCCCCCAACAGTTCTATACCCTAATTCTCCAGTATAAAACAACAATTCCAGTAATAAAAAATGGTCTTTGTCAATAAACCTTAGTTCTGGCACACAACTTCCAACATATGTAGGGACAGGCATATTGGAAAAGCCCCCCACCTCCATGGTGAAATTTTGTAAAAATAATCTCCACTTGTTAGGTCACCTACAACTAATGGTAAAAATTCAAAGTTAGTAAATGGAATATACCCAAAGAACACACCAACAAGCTAAAAGCTACAACCTTTAAGGCATATGAAGAAAGTGATGAAATATTCCCAACAACACATCCCCTGTAGTGACATTTCAAAATCCTTAAAACTAAATTATACTAAAATTTAACAAATACAAATCATAAAAACACTTACACGAGGAAGATGTGAGCAAAACCCCTAAATTTCTTCTTCTATTTGACCAGAATTTTGGTTAAATTAGGGCTAAAATCGAAGAGAGAGAGAGAGTGATGGTAAAGGAGAGAGAAAGTAGGGTTACATTTCTGTCAAAATGGACCTTTTGACGTTTTAATTCTCAAGAATTATACGTGGATTTATTTAACACACATGGAGACGTTTGAGTGGACTAGTTTCCCACATAAACAGCGATTGGTGACACGTGCATAGGATCTCATGAGATTTGGTCAAAAAAGGCCTAGGTGGATCAAATTTTGGGTGGGTTAGGGGCCTGATAGGTACAGGCCTGAGTTGAGGGGTTTAAATGAAATTTTGGGACAACTTTAAGGGGTTATCGATGTCTTAAGCCATATATACATATATGTGTGTGTGTGTGTCCCATGTCTAGTTCACCAGTACAAGCCTCTTAGATATAATGGAAATAATAATCTATCTTAATGTGAATAAAGCATAAGATGAATAGAAAGAGATCTGAGTAAACATTGTAAAGCGCCAGCCACTACCTCGATCTCTATAATATCAACTCCGAAGGAATGCCATATACCATCTACCAATCGAACCAATACTTGCATGGGTGTGGAAAATAATAAAAAGGGGGGAAAAGAAAGAGTAAGTACGAAATCACGTGTACCCAACAAGCATCATTGATAACTGACCCTAATTCAAAGCGATGGAGAGAACTACTATCCTAATTACTCAAGGTATCTCAAACAACCTATAACTTACCAAAATAAAGTACTTTCTCTTATTAGGGTGACCCAACACAATGGTCAACAAATATTTAAATAAAGGTTAGGCACATTAATTCAGGTGAGTCAACACTATTCATTTTATATTCAACAATAAGAGAAGTCATTTGTGAAGAAAACTCACCAGCGCGATATATCAAGCTTAATTAATTATTACCAACTAGTAATATGGAATGAGTGCATATATATAGGGTGTATCCCAAGCTATCAAAAGGTGCTATCTAACTATCTCGACGATCAAGCCATCACCATACCCCACGTCTCATAATACCTCAACCTCCTAACCAATATAAGATAAAATAAGATAATGTAATAAAGTGAAATGAATGCTCAAACATGATATCACAAACTAGGCGTTATCACAGTAATACAGTACAAGAGTAAATACTAACACAATATCAAACCGTACCAAGGAATATCAATCAATATAAATAGTGCAATGTAATATAGTGGTGGTGATAGAATGATAATTAATGTTTTGAAAGTTATCTTATAAATTTCTGTATACACCTACTGAGCCTCAACGCTCTCAAGTAGGACTCGTGGAGGATTTCCAACCCATATACTTTTTATGATCTCAATCTCATGTCTCAATTCAGCCATACCAGTACATCCCTCGGTATAGCCATTTTATAAGGTGTCATATTTTCTTATAAGAATTATAATATCTCTGTGGTATCAACGTCTCATGAATATGCATGCGTGATATGAGGATGTAATGCTCACAACCAAGTAGTATGAAGATCAAAATACATTCAATACATGTATAACTGAGCTCAAAATTAACTCAATGTATCAATAACTCATGATATTAGTTTCCACTTGGCATCACCATAATAAATAGTCATTTTTTCATCAATATTATCATTTCCAACCACTTACTCGGGTATTACTATAATGAATATGCAATTAATGCTCACATAAGGCCTATAATATCAAATCAAGCCCCCACTCGAGTGACATAATACTAAATAAGGCATTTAATTCACAAAACATGACCAATAACATCAAGTCCATAATAATACTCACATAAGCCCTACACAGGCAACACGAAACAAACCACAAATCCCAAGAACAATTATTCATGGAACTATCCAAACCTAGCTTGTTTTATTTATTAAGTCTTATCAACTATTACAAGTCTATCCATGTCTAAGTATCATCTAAAACCTCAATTATTCCATCATTAATGATAATAATAACATGATTACCTCTGAACAAGGCACTAAATCATAATCATCACAATAAGATCCGCTAACAAGATATAAGCTCTTAAATAGGTATTCAGTGTCAATTATTCGAAAATTACTAGATTATCTATCTACACTCAACTCTAAGGATATTTACAAGTATTTTAATACTACCTAATCAATACCATAATCTAACCACAATATATCAACGACTCTAATATCCGCGGAGATGCTGACCATTTCACCGAAGTGATACCTCCAGTACTAAGCGATACACAAAATACAACAAATAAGCATACAACACATAAACACTTTGAAAAAAGTCAAGGTACATCTCAACTTGCCCTTACAGAAGATCTACAGGCCCAAGCACAATCCAAATCCTTAACTGGAAGCTCAACTCTCTCAAATCAACATCAAATTCATTTAATCTAGTCCAAGATGTCATCTATTAGTCAAAAGGAAGCTAATGATATCCATATTGATCTTATTTAAGGAAAGTCCAAAATGGATTTGAAAAACGAGTTAAAAAACGAAAGGGGTAAATCTAAAATTTTATTTAAGAATAATGTTTCCCATATTAAGAAGAGTCTATAGTTTAAAACCAATGTAAAATTGACTAGAAATAAAACCTCAAATCAAAGGAAAACCAATTTAAACTTTATCGGATAAAACCCCTCAAAATCACATTTAAAATCTAGGTTTTGAATTTGTTTTGAAGATGAAATTAATGAAAAGTGATAGAATAAATGTTTAGGAAAGAACTCATATAAAAAATCTTTAAAATCCCTTTGAAAGTCCCTAAGTTCGAACTTTAGAAGTTCCAAAATGCAGAAAGTACGATTGGGGCTAAAAATGGAGTTAATATTCTACCCAGGTCTGCTGGCCTTCGCAAATGCGGGCTGTTGATCATGTTTGCGAGGTTGCCTGACCTAAAACTTTGTGAACGCAAGCCTAAGGCCATGAGCTTGAAGAAGAAACAACACAACCCTTCGCGAATGCAAAAGTAAGGCCAATAGAGCTTCGCGAACGCAAAGATGAAGGGAGCATGCACTAGATAATAGCTAAAAACTAACAAAGGCACAAGTCAAAACTCTCCGAATGGACCCTTGCGATTCGTTTGGGACTCCACAAAAATAAACCAATAATGCTACTCGGCTAATTTCGACGTTCTGGACTCAATGACAAAGTCAAAATTTTAAAAAAGGATCATTTTCAACAAATTAATCCTTAGGACTTACTTAAGACCAAATTTAACTAGTTTTTAAATAAAGTGTCGAAATGCAAAATAAGGATTCAAGACCCAAACTAACCACACTTCAAATCAAAATTAATATTTTGGGGCTAATGGAACTATCAGGATCATCATCTTAGGCTTAGATCACAAACTGTTTATTGAAGTAAAACTAACTCCTTTTAAGGGCGTTCAAAACCATAATCCATTTAGAACATTTCCCAAACATATCGGGAACCGTGCCAACTATCCTCACAACTCATATTCGAGATAAAGCAACTATGGAGGACATAATGCTCAAAATACAGAAATTTCTAAAACCAGTATGAAGCTCGTTAAAGTTTCTTAAAATTTGGTCAATATTATTCCTTAATAGATTTTGGGAGATTAAGTCAAAAAAAAAAAAATATAAACAACAACTATGATGGTGGTAATAGATATAAGGCTTAACTCATCGATAGCCCCTTTAAGTTCTCCCGAAATTTCGCTTAAACCCCTCAACTCAGGCATATATCTATTAAACACTTCTACCCCTCTGAATTTGAATCATTTAGACATTTTTTTGATAATGAACTTCAAATTTAAAGTGTGTGCCACTCACAGTGAGGTGGCAATTTGACAAATAAAATAGTGTCACGTATCTGTATGAGTATAAAAATTATTTTAAAATATATTAAATTAAGAAAAAGAAAAGAAAATTATTTTAAATTAAAAAAAATCCTTCTTCACTTCTCTTCTCCATTTTCACACAATTGTCGCAATTCTTTAATCTCCATTTCCGATCAAAATTTGTTGGAGCTTTGCAATGAGATTCGACTAAATTTTTGAGGTGAAATAACCAGTGGGGTTTGTTCGCAACCCTTGGTTCTACACTTCCCAAAAATTCGAGCTCAAACAGAGGTAAAAAAATCCCGGTCAATAACTATCAACGAAATCGACCAAAATCAATACCAATTGATTTTTGGACAGGTAAGGAATGACAATGTCACAAAAGCCCCAATTTTTACTAATCCTAACAGTGTTAATTTAAAATTTACAGTTTCTAGCCCTAAATTATCGAATTTAGAGGGAAAAAATTAATTCGATGAATTTGGTTCAAAATTCACAACATGGATTAGTTGAAAAGGATATGGGGAATGGTTTGATGCCAAAAGTGATGTTAGGCGTATTTACACGCCTAAAGTGCCTTAATTTACCCATATTTTAGCTAAGTTTTGAGGAAAAAACTATATAATTCATGCACTTTTAGTCCTTTTTCCTGTAAGTGAGCTAACCAACGTGATTAGCAAGTTTTCAGGTCTAAATGATGAAGATTTCAGCATTTTATGGATAACTTGACGCCAAAGAAAGCTTCACAAAAGAAGGAAAGCAGCGGTTGGACACCTATGGACTGAAAGTGACGCATGGAAAACTTGTCCCGGGCAAAAACAGCACTTCCAAAGACTTGGGGACCAGCAGTAACTTAGTAGGATTAGGAAAAGAATTCAGTAACCTAGTAGGATTAGGATAAGTATGCAGTAGCTTAGTAGGAATAGGATATGGGTGTTATAAAAACCCTATTTTGCTGAACTTTTCAGCATTCATTCTCTTCTCATCCCCCTTTCTATTCTTTCCCTTCTTCCTTAATTCATTGTTGACATTATTTTTCATCTATTCGACTTTTAATTTTCACAACAAAAGAAACGCTACTTGCAAGGAATTCACACCACAAGCACTACCAAAGCATACTTCACGTTAGACTCTTATTTTGGTATGATAATAATGTCTATTGTGATTTCCGTTGCACTCATGAGTAGCTAAACTTCTTTGTTGGGGTTATGGAAGCCTTATGAGACACTATCTATTGCTATGAGTTTGTGAATTCTTGACACGTATGCTACTTATATCATTATTCTCTTCATCTTAATCTAAATTCTTGTGGTTGCAAACATATAGAATACGCCAGTATAGCATTAACTTGTTCGAAAGAAAAGTTACATGTCTGGAAAAGAGATAATGTCAAGGTAATAGGGCACCAACCCCTGTTAAAAAGTTAGTGCCGTAACTGGATTAACCTCTTGGAGAATTTGTACCATTAGATACGCTTTAAGCTCGAAAGAGTTAAAGTGAAATAATCCTTAATGGTCGAAAGACGCCTGGATTTACCATAGAATACAATTCTCTATAAGCACATGCATGTCTGAATTCCGCATAACTCATAGTCATTAGATACGTATAACTCATAAGGTGGACATAACCCTAACTCTCAGTTCTCATTTATAAAAACCAACCAAATAATCCGTTTTATTCTTCTATTTTCCGTTCTTACATTACTATTTTTGATACTCTTAAATTCACGCTACAATCCCCCCTTTTTACGAAACTTTCACCAAAAGTCTAATAATCTTTGCTTACTTAGTGACCAAGTATTCCCTGTGGGATTCGACACCCAACCCAGTTGGGTTCTATATTTGACAACGACCCCTTACACTCTTACGAGAGCTGTAGTTTGAGTGTTATCAAATTTTGGCGCCGTTGCCGGGAAATACGGTTGTCAACTAAATTTGTGATAGCTACTAGACCCTTTGGTCAAAGATTCTCGTACTTTACTTTTAGTTGTTGTTTTTGTTTTCTGCAGGTTTTTGTTCAGTGCATGCCAAATACTCGATGTTTGGGACAACCATTATTACCCATAAACCCTGAACCGCAACTTATTGGAAGGATGGATGCACAACGTGAAATTGAGAGAAGGGCTGCTCAACAGGAGCAGGCTAGACTAGCTGTGTTGGCTGCGGCTCAAGTGCATCAACAGAATATTGATAACCCAGGGCGAGCAGCAGATCCTGATGATGAGGACTTAGGTGATGATGAGCTACTAAACCCTAGGCGTGATGCTGAGGTGGCGACACAGGCAAACAGAAGAGATCGTCAAGCAAGATTTCGGCCTGAACGTCGAGCTATGCAGATTCTCTTTGATGATGATGATGACGATCTGGATGGAGTTGGCGCCACAGGAGCTATTATTCCTCCGCCATTGGCACCCAGAGCCAAGTTCAACATCACTAGCACCATGATTTAGTTATTGCAACTTAAGGGATTATTCGGTGGACTTGCAGGTGATGATCCGAATATGCATCTGGTCAACTTTATCTCAACATGCAAGTCATTCGACAATCCAGGCGTTGGACAGAATTCAATTCGGCTGCGTTTATTCCCATTGTCTCTATTTGGGGAGGCAACTCTATGGTTGAACGGGCTGACTCCTGATTCTATTACAAATTGGAGGCAATTGAAAGACTCTTTCCTAGAAAGATTCTTTCCGTCATCCAAAAGAGCACAATTGAGAGATGAAATTAGCAACTTTCGACAGCTTTCAACTAAAGCCCTCCACGAAACATGGAAGAGATTCAAGAAGAAGCTTATGAGGTGCCCAAACCATCACATGACCAATGTCCACTTAATGGAGATACTATACAGATCCTTGAATTCAGTAACTAAACCAGTGATGGATAATGCGGCTGGAGGATCATTTATGGACCTCACCTTTGTTCAGGCAAGCGATATTCTAGACCGGATGACAAAGCAAAGTAGAGCTTGGCATGCCAGGGATTCTAAGGTAACAAGCCCCACTATATCTATTGGCATGACTGCAGAACAAAGGCGAAAGGAGGAGAAACGCGACCAAGATATGGCGCACATGAAAACACAGATGGATCTTCTTACAAAGCATCTATTATCAGGGAAGACCGAAAAAGTCAAAGCTGTTGCGTCAAAAGGAAGAGAGGAATCTGATTCTGAGAAAGAAGCCAACTACGTGAACAATTAGGGGGATTTCCGAGGCAATGCCCAAGGAAACCAAGGTCGGAACTATTATGATAATTTTGGAAATAAGGATCGTGATCAAGGTAGTTGGAAGAACAAGACAGACAGAAGTGGCATGTATATTCCTCCTGAAAGATGTGACACCACTACATCTGGTTCTGGAAATATGTCCATCGAAGATATGATGGCCAAGTTGTTGAAGGGAGTGGAGGCAACCAGCACGGGAGTCGGTAATAAATGATTTGGCCTCAATGAAGCAATTGGTTGACTCGCATTCCACTTCAATAAGACAACTGGATCAACAATTGAGTCAAATTTCAGCTACATTAAATCAAAGAAAAGTTGGCACCTTACCTAGCGACACAGTGCGAAACCCAAGAAACGATGGAACATGTATGGCTATTACTACCAGGAGTGGTAAGGTGTTGGAAAATCCAGCCAAAGGTAGGCAAGTGGCCGACGATGTAGTAGATGTTGTCGAACCAGAGGACGCCGAAGAACCTGAAGAAGGCATCAATGACGTCACCCCCCAACGTCCACAGCCTGAAAAGATCACCAATCCAAAGCAAGAGGAAAAGAAAGTCGTGGAGAAAACTATTCCCCTTCCACCACCACCTTTTCCTCATAGATTAAAGAAGAGAGCTGATGATACCAAGTTCAATAAATTCATGTCAATGTTAAAATAGCTGACCATTAATGTTCCATTGGTTGAGGCGCTGGAACAGATGCCGGGGTACGCTAAATTCATGAAGGACCTTTTGACAAAGAAGCGGGCAGCAAGCTATGAGCCGGCGGATAATGTTCACCATTGTAGTGCAATCGCTACAAGATCGTTAGTTCATAAAAAGGCAGATCCTGGTGCTTTCACTATTCCTTGCACGGTTAGATCTATGAATTTTGCTAAGGCATTGTGCGATTTGGGAGCAAGCATCAATTTGATGCCACTATCCGTCTACAGAAAGTTGGGGTTGGACGACCCTACACCAACCAATATGCGGCTCGTGATGGCAGATAGGTCGGTAAAACGACCTGTTGGTATCTTAAATGATGTGTTGGTGAAGGTTTACACCTTCATCTTTCCTGCAGACTTTGTTATTTTAGATTGCGAGGTGGATTCTAATGTTCCCATAATCTTGGGACGCCTTTTCCTCGCAACTGGAAGTGTGCTTATTGACATGAGAGCTAATGAGCTTTTATTTCGGTTGAATGACAAAGTGGTCCGTTTTGATGTATGCAAAGCAATGAAGCAGCCCGAAGATATGGATGTGTTCTCTGTAGCTGAAGTTAATTATAAGGATGACAAAGAATTATCGGTAGAAAAGCAGCTTACTGATGAGTCACTATCTGATGAGCTGCTGAATTTTGAGCGTGAGGAGGCTCAAGAACATGAAGAAACTATGTGTGCTCTAACAAAAATAGGGTCCTATTCTCATACTCCTAAGCAGCCGGACCTTGATCTTAAGAATCAACTGTTACCAACAGCAAAGACTTCCATTGAAGAGCCCTAGTGCTAGAATCGAAAGAGCTTCCCAATTATCTAAGGTATGCGTTCTTGGGAAGTGGAAATACACTTCATGTGAGTGTGGCGGATGATTTAAGTGAACAGCACGTAGAGGCTCTCATCTCTGCTCTGAACAGATACAAGAGAGCTATGGGTTGGACTATTGATGATATAATTGGTACCCCTCCTGGGATATGTGTGCACAAGGGTCATCTCGAAGAAGATTGCATGCCTACAAGTAAGCCTCATTGTCGTCTGAATCCATTCAGAAAATGATCCACCATCTATCTCGATGAAGTCTAAGTAATCGAGATAGTTATGTCGTGTCGCGACAATAAATCAAGCCCTTGATGGGAGGCAACCCATCGTTTTTAATTGTTTTTGTTGTTTTTGTTTTCCTAGGATTTTGTCGAGCCACGACCAAAACTAAGGCGCTTGATGGGAGGTAACCCATTGTTCTAATCATTTTTGTTGTTTTTGAGTAAGTGTAGGTGCAAGAGGTGTAAAGGAGGAGATTGGTTTCAAATTTCGATTTTAAAGTATTGCATGTTGAAGGTGGTAAGTTAGGAATGAAGAAGCAAAAGGCTATGGGTTAGGCATTGCCTATGAAAATATAGGCAAAGAACAAGGCAAGGCCTATGTAAATCTAGGCCACGAACAAGGCAAGACCTATGCTATGGCCTAAGATCTCGGATTCTACAATGCCATAGCATAGGCGCCGCCTATGCAAAAGCCTTTTGTCTCTGAATCTAGTATGCCATGGCATAGGCGTCGGCTATGGTCACTTTTGGTCTCCAAATCCGATTCCAAATGGGTCAAAACCCGACCCAAGCTTGTCCTATAAATAGAACCTTAGTCTTAGAACAAAAATGCATTGCAAACCATACCTAAGCGCCGCCTACCTCTCCAAATTCTCTCAAAAATTTTCCTTTTGCTCTTTTAACTTTGCAAGAACATCTTCCAAGGCCATCAACCAAGTAAGTACTTCTTTGCTCTTCTTTTATATTCCGGAAGTATTACACTACTACGCCTATAATAAGTTGTTAAATCTTGAAGTAGTGTTGGTGATTTGAATATGGTTGATTTGTTGTGATACAACTAAGTAAGTGAAAGGATACGTAAGGATACTCTTGACTTGTTTCCAACTTGAATTTAATTTTGATACACTGTCATACTTTTGCGGAATTAACATGGTCAAGAAAATTGCATCATCTTGTAACTTGAAAGCTTTCATGTTCGAATGACTTGTTCATTGAGATGAAAAATCATGGTTAACCTACAAACATGAGATGTTGATTATTTCTATGCCATACCTTGATACAATCTCTATGTAGTAGTCTTGTGCAAAAGGGTACATCAATCCAAACATGAATGTATTGTCAAGATTACTTGAGATAGCATCAAAAAGGATAGTTAAGATAACAAAAAAAGTATGACTACACTGATTATATTGTTGGAACGTACCATTTAAACGTATATCGATGAAGTCTAAGTAATCGACAACGTTCACTTAACTAGTTTGTGCCAACAAATTAAGTGTGGGGTGGTGCTACTACTGCTTGTTTGTTGATTGTATCCACCGAGATGAAGCTAACATGACTATTATTTTAATCTCAGGTACAATGGCACCAAAAGCAAGACAAGGAAAAGAAAAAGCAACCACCACACAAAAAGGCCAAAAGGGGGACGTAAAGAGCAAGGTGAATCCTCCTCGCTGCAAATACCTCGCCGCATGTTCGGAATCAAATGGGTCCTAGAGGAGCAAGGAAAGGAGTGGTATAGGAACAATAAAGAGAAAAAATATGTTCATGTGGAGTTGATACATAAGGAAAGCCTAGCAAAGAAAGAACCTCGCATGTTGGCCAAGATCATGGCGTTACATCTTGATTTCATCTTCTGAGATATGGGAGAATGCAATCTTGATATAACACGAGAATTCTATGCCAACTGGTCACCAAAAACTACAGGGAGTGAAGTAAAGATTCGGGGCCAAGTTCTGTAACTAAATGCGGAGTTCTTCAACTCCTTTCTAGGTTTGCCATCTGTTGATCCATCACCACTCAAGGAGCTGTATAACAGACCTCCATACAGGGCCATTAGACACACATTGTGTGGAACAAGATCTATGGCATGATGGAGTAGACACAAGGATACCGGGCGGCACAACACCTTCCCATATACTTCCTTAAATTGGAAAGCTAGGATATGGTTGCGAATAGTCAACTCTTGCCTGATTCCAGGGACACAGTACACAAAGATGACACGAGATAGAGTGTGTTTGGTGTACGCATTGATGACGAATGTCCCTATCAATATTGGGGCAATTATTCGATCTACAATGCGTAAGGCTAGGCTGCACAAGAGGTCCCACTTCAGCTTTGGCAATCTGTTGACTGCAATATTGAGGAAGGAAGACATCGAAGAGAAATCAGCTGATCATAAGCTTCCACACAACCCGAAGAAGGTTGAACTCACAAAGGTTAAAGATGCTGAAACCATGCATGGCGTTAACCTTACCACTGCAGAACGTCATGCTCAGGATGAAAGTTTCTTTTGCCATCTTTATGGAATGACTCAATTTACCATGATGAGCAAAAGTCGTGTTCCAACTGCTACAGAGCTCTAACAGTTGGATTATGACTACCCAATGAATGAGTATGCGAGGGCGATGTGTGGAGTAGATGTATTTTTTGAGGAACCTCTTGATGACGATGTGCCAACCAATGATGATCGCCGAATGCCAGACTCCGACGTGGAGGAGAACTCTGACAACGACGACTCTGATGATGATTCCGATGAAGGGGGTATGACCCCAGACATAGAGGAGGAGTCCGACTAACCAGGTTTTTCTTATTTATTTTCCACTGAGGGCAGTGTGTCTCGTCTAAGTGTGGGGTGCTGGTATTTGTATGCTATACTTCCTTATCTGCATTTACATTCATTTATGTTTGTTTATTTTGATTTTTTTAGTAGTAAATTTTTTTTACTTTGCATGAAATTGTTCTAATAGGCAGCATGGTATGATAACAAGAGTCTGTGATACAATCATTACTATTGAGACGTTTAGGCTCTAAATGTGACTCATTGTGGGATAATTGTGTGGTTTAATTCCTTGATCTGTTGGGTCAAGAGTCTATACTACTCCCAATAAAGTCGACCATGTGCCTTGTGTATGTAAGGTGATAGTATATTCTGTGTTTGTGGCTGATGCTAGAACTTGCCTGGTGTGTATGTAAAGCGAAATAAAGAGTGTAAGTTTAGGAGATGATTTAGGCATTTCTTTGGTAACCTGTGATTGTTTACCTTCGTTTTACCTACTCGTGGACATTATCCTAGTCAACCCCTTTGAGCCTTTAGCTATTTTCTTTGACAGCCTCATATGTAAGCCTAATCTATTTTTTTTCAAGGCCATAATTTGATCCAAATTCCTAAGTGCTTTAAATTGTAAAGTCATGTGACAAAATAAGAGGAAATTGGGTAAGAGTGATGCCTTAGAGTGTATTGGTACTTGAATTTGTTATAAAAAAAAGTTGCTATCATAGAGGTATGTTATAAAAAGAAAAAAAGAAAAAGATAAAAAGATCTTTGTGTTTATCATTGAATAACAAAATAGGTGAAAAGGGGTGGTAGATGAAAGAAAGGTAGAAAGGTTGTTTTAAAGAGAGTGTTAATAGCATAATGTGATGTATCAAAGCTCTTAGTAACATAGTCACTATTTCTGGACAAAATAGTCCCACCCGTCCCTTAGCCTACATTACAACCTGTAAAAGACCTATTTGATCCTAAGCTTAGCATTCTGATATTAGTAGAGCATTACACTAAGGGCAAGCCTATGGTCATCAGTTGCAACATACGAATTCTTTGTGAGCGTGAGAGCAAGGAAAATCCTATACCCATGTTTTGAAAAAATGAAATACTTGTGAGTAATTATGGGTGATATATTGTGAGACACACATGGTTGATGAGTTTTGGGTAGTTGTGTGTGATTCTCTGTGCCTTAACTTTTGAATACGAATTAACCATCATCACGAGTCTAAATTGGAGGTTGAATTGTTTCTAGTAATGGTCAGAAAACTACTCTTTGTTAATAATTGTCGTGCCTGTCTTGATGAATATTTTGTGTTGTTACTGTGAAACCCTAAGTAGATGTTTATATGGACATGATATTTTGTTCGAGGACGAACAAAGCTTTAAGTGTGGGGTGTTGATGTTAGGCGTATTTACACGCCTAAAGCGCCTTAATTTACCCATATTTTAGCTAAGTTTTGAGGACAAAACTATATAATTCATGCACTTTTAGTCCTTTTTCCTGTAAGTGAGCTAACCAACGTGATTAGCAAGTTTTCAGGTCTAAATGATGAAGATTTCAGCATTTTATGGATAACTTGACGCCAAAGAAAGCTTCACGAAAGAAGAAAAGCAGCGGTTGGACGCCTATGGACTGAAAGTGACGCATGGAAAACTTGTCCCGGGAAAAAACAGCACTTCCAAAGACTTGGGGACCAGCAGTAACTTAGTAGGATTAGGAAAAGAATTCAGTAACCTAGTAGGATTAGGATAAGTATGCAGTAGCTTGGTAGGAATAGGATATGGGTGTTATAAAAACCCTATTTTGCTGAAATTTTCAGCATTCATTCTCTTCTCATCCCCCTTTCTATTCTTTCCCTTCTTCCTTAATTCATTGTTGACATTATTCTTCATCTATTCGACTTTTAATTTTCACAACAAGAGAAACGCTACTTGCAAGGAATTCACGCCACAAGCACTACCAAAGCATACTTCACGTTAGACTCTTATTTTGGTATGATAATAATGTCTATTGTGATTTCCGTTGCACTCATGAGTAGCTAAACTTCTCTGTTGGGGTTATGGAAGCCTTATGAGACACTATCTATTGCTATGAGTTTGTGGAATTCTTGACACGTATGCTACTTATATCATTATTCTCTTCATCTTAATCTAAATTCTTGTGGTTGCAAACATATAGAATACGCCAATATAGCATTAACTTGTTCGAAAGAAAAGTTACATGTCTAGAAAAGAGATAATGTCAAGGTAATAGGGCACCAACCCCTGTTAAAAAGTTAGTGTCGTAACTGGATTAACCTCTTGGAGAATTTGTACCATTAGATACGCTTTAAGCTCGAAAGAGTTAAAGTGAAATAATCCTTAATGGTCGAAAGACGCCTGGATTTACCATAGAATACAATTCTCTATAAGCACATGCATGTCTAAATTTCGCATAACTCATAGTCATTAGATACGTATAACTCATAAGGTGGACATAACCCTAACTCTCAGTTCTCATTGATAAAAACCAACCAAATAATCCGTTTTACTCTTCTATTTTCCGTTCTTACATTACTATTTTTGATACTCTTAAATTCACGCTACAATCCCCCTTTTTTACGAAACTTTCACCAAAAGTCTAATAATCTTTGCTTACTTAGTGACCAAGTATTCCCTGTGGGATTCGACACCCAACCCAGTTGGGTTCTATATTTGACAACGACCGCTTACACTCTTACGAGAGCTGTAGTTTGAGCGTTATCAAAAAGCCCCATCAAAAATTGCTTTGAATTCATCTAATTGTGTTTTGCCGGTGATTGCACATGTCGATTTGGTCGGAGACGATGTTCCAGTGAAAGTGAATCAAGTTGAGCAGCTAATTTGACTGAAATTGTTATGGAGGACATGAATTTTACAAAAGCCCCATCAAATTATCTCAAGAACACATCCAATTTGAAGCAAGTTGAACTTCTAAAAAAATAATCCCAAATTAATGTTGAAGAAAAATTAAATAATAATAATAATAATTATTATTATTATTATAACAACAACAACAACAATTCTACTAATTCCAAGAATAATTGTGGAGAAATAATTGAAGATATAAGCATTAGAAGTGAAATGGATGAAGAAGAAAGATTTGCAAACTCTAAATCCATCAAGAAATGGAGTGAAGAAGATAACAACAAGGGGTGGGGGTAGGGTTGCTTGTTTTTATTAATAAATCATTATTTATTTAGTAATTTTTTTAGAAAAATAAATATAAAATATTATTTGGAATTCATTCACGCTCTTACGGTGAGTGAATCCCTCGCGACTTGCCATGTCGGCCCACTGTATGATGGCCACGTAGTATATTTTAGACCACTGTTTTATGAAGCATTTGCCTATAAAAGGCATGTATGTTTCAGAAACTAGATAGAGTGAAATCACCCAACTCCAACTCATCTCAAATGTATAAACCCCTTCTCCAAAAAACCTGGTCCAACCTTGCTATCCTTGTATAAACTTTATAACAATTAACTTGTTTTTTTTAATAAAAGCCCGAAGGTTTCTATCTGATCTTTAGGGGGTTCCCGAAAGGGAAACCTCTCTCTTAAGCTGCTTCATGTAAGTTCTTATTTATGTATTTTTTCCCCACAAAAATATTTGTCTTTAAGTTTCTATGTTTCAATCCATGTATATCATGTAAAGTAGTTGCTTTATAAAATCTTTACCCTTAGTATATGGTTAGCCTCTTAATTTCTTGATAACAACGATGGATTAACCTGTAAATTTCTAGGAATTCTGGCCTTGATAGTCCGCCAAGTCTGCAGAATAGACATAAGACGAGTGTTAGTTGCCAGATAAAAATATTCCGGGGTGTGGTTAAAGAAGTATGGTATTAAGAACATAGATTAGGAGGAAGAGATGAACAGGGTAAGTTAAAAAAAAAGTAAAAGATTGGGGAAAACATAAATCATAAGAACGATAATAATGAAAAAAGCAATGAGAGAGAGGGAGTACTCAGTAGGATTTACAAATCTGATAACGCTTCACTCATAATTTCTCATTTTCAATTGACATCCTCTAACATCCTTTTCAATTGAAATATCCTTTTCACTTTGGTATCAGAGCGAGAAGGTTTTGGGAATATTACTTAATCAACCTGCTCTAAAAACTCTGTATGAAACAACATAGATCTTTCCAAGACATAAGGAGTAGCTATTTTTTCTTATACTACGAATATAGAAAAATTCGAGGTATAAAAATTAGAAAAACCAATCTAGAGGAAAGTTTAGAAAGATTAAAAACAGCCTGTAGACAAAATCAATCACTTAACAGATCTAGGAGAGCTTTTGAACTAGCAAGTACTATACATTGGGAAATACAAGGTTGCGAAAGTGACCTCGAACATAGTACTCAAATAGTAAAGTGGATTAAAATACGAATTAACAAACAAGCTTATCAACTAGGATAGTAAATGCCAATAAGATACATTCATTATATTAGAGAAGTACAGCGCCAATATTATAGGGAAGTTACTTATAAACGTGAGATTATAAAAATACGGAACCAATTTATAGAAAGATTAGAGAAATTAGATAAAGAAATAAAAAAGTTAGAGACAGAAATTATAAAGTTTAGAAAAATAGAAAATTACGAAATAGTTGCTATAGGTATAAATCATTATAAAAACATTTTAATTAGCGGACGATCTAGATTAATAGAGACTATACAAGAACTAGACTTAGATATAACTTGGTCAAATAATAGATTAAGATACCAAACTAAACTAAGCAAAAAATATCTTAACTTAAACCACTTAGGATAACAATATAGCTTCATTAAAGCGTCTAGACTATTTAGATCTTAGATTTCAACCAGAAAAGAAATATAGAATATTAAAAGATAATTCTAGTATAAGGTGTAATTTTAACCAAGGAGAACATATATTACACTCAGAAGATAAACAATATAACACAATAATAGACTTTTTGATTAATTCTAGCGAAAAAACACAAGAAAAAGATAACAGTATAATAAAAACGTTAGAACAGATAGAAGCTACTCAAAACAAACATAAAAAGACCTTAGAAAAAATAGAACAGAATTTAGACTATTTAAAATCTCAAGAACTAGAAATAGATAGAAAAATTCAATATCTAAATCATAAATTTAATTTAGAACAAGTACCTACAAAAATAGAAATCGAAAAACTAATAAAAACATTAATAGAAAAACCTAAAGAACTAGAAGCAAAAACAACACAATTAATATCTAGGCTTGTCGAACAAGTAGAAAATATAACTAGGGAAATTAAAGACTTACAAGAAATAACAAAAAGATTAGAAGAAATATCGCTTTCATGAGTGAGGAAGATACAAATTATTTAAAGGCACTAGAAAAATCACGAATTCATCATAGTGAACCAGAAGGACTATCTAGATATATACCTTCAAGTGTAACAGATAAAACTTTACTAAAGCAAAATAATACCATAATAGAACTATTAATAGATTTGCATAGAAAAATAGATTGTTTAATTAAAAATAAGGAAATAGTTACAACTCCAAAGGAACCAGAGTTACCAGAATTACACAAAAAGATAGATATTTTAATAAAGGATAAAGAAACCCAAGAAAAACAAAAACCTATTTCCGAAATAGAAGAACTTGTAAATCAATTAAAGAAAATTGAAATAACCCCTCAAAACGAACGCAAGAAAATAATAAGAAAACCACAAAGATGGACCTTTTATCAGATAGACGGAGAATCGTCGAAGGACAAGGAGAAAACAGACAAAGAATCAGTTTCTCAGAAAACAGGATAGGAAATAATAATATATTATCTAGAATATGTAGAAGACAATCTAATAGAGAATAAAATCAAGAGCTTAATGAAATAATAGATGTAGATAAAGATTTACAAATCTTTCAACAACATCAGTTAAAACTACTAAATCCTAAGACGTTATATAACGCAGGATATTTTTCTTCAGACAATCAATTATATAGACATTATAGAGAAGAATAAATATCAGCCTTAGGAGAAGATTCTAAAATATTAGACTTAGTAAATACTAATTCATTAAAACACATAAAGAATAGTAAAATGATTTTAATGCATATGGGATTAATTGTTATAGGAATAAAAGGATTAACAAGAAAAAACTTAGGAGCCAAAGTATTAATAACAATCTATGATGATAGATGGTCAGATATTAAAAAATCTATAATAGGATTAACAGAAGTAGATATGACTAATAATGGCGGCATTTTTTATATTAGTCCAGATTTCCTAATGAATCTAATAGAATTCGGAAGAAATATTAAAATAGGAATCCAAACTAAAGGATACGAGGAAATGAATAGTGGAAATAATTTACTAATGTGCATAGGTTTTATAGGAAAGTTAACTTTAAGTAGTAACACAAAATTTAAATTAAAAGTAAATGATGTAGTTGAGATAATGGGAAACAAAGGAATAAGTCTCATAAAACCAATAAAAATAGACCCAGAAATATACGCAGGATTAGAATGGAATCTAAATAAATTTACAAAACCAAAAACGTTTACACCAGACCCTCACTTACTATATACTACAAGTAAGGGAGAAACCTCAGTTAGATTTACAGATTATAATTACACAACGAAAAGAAACTTAGACGATGATGAGACAGAAAGTAATATAGAAACAGAAAGTGAATTTATGAATATCGAAGTTTTACAAGAAGGATATGAAGTAGACATAGCCATAGAACAAGCAGAAAATTTAGCAAACGAACATAAAAATATAACCTTTAAATGTAAGGGATGCCAAAAAGACAACATGAAAATAGATGAATGTATAGAACATTTCAAAACTTGCCTAAAACGAAGGGATAATTTAGGATACAGAAGTAATGAATCGTTCTTTAATAGAATTGAAGAAGATACAATCTCGGTACTAAGTTCTACCATTAGTTACAAAGAATTAGCTGAATTAGAACCAACTAGCTCCTCAAGCGCTAGCCCTTTTCAACAAACAAATCCATTGAAAAGGAGAAATTATGAGTGAAGCCTTATCAGATTTGTAAATCCTACTCAGTACTCCCTCTCTCTCATAGCTTTTTTCATTATTATCGTTCTTATGATTTATGTTTTCCCCAATTTTTTACTTTTTTTTTTTAACTTACCCTGTTCATCTCTTCCTCCTAATCTATGTTCTTAATACCATACTTCTTTAACCACACCCCGGAATATTTTTATCTGGCAACTAACACTCGTCCTATGTCTATTCTGCAGACTTGGCAGACTATCAAGGCCAGAATTCCTAGGAATTTACAGGTTAATCCATCGTTGTTATCAAGAAATTAAGAGGCTAACCATATACTAAGGGTAACGATTTTATAAAGCAACTACTTTACATGATATACATGGATTGAAACATAGAAACTTAAAGACAAATATTTTTGTGGGGAAAAAATACATAAATAAGAACTTACATGAAGCAGCTTAAGAGAGAGGTTTCCCTTTCGGGAACCCCCTAAAGATCAGATAGAAACCTTCGGGCTTTTATTAAAAAAAACAAGTTAATTGTTATAAAGTTTATACAAGGATAGCAAGGTTGGACCAGGTTTTTTGGAGAAGGGGTTTATACATTTGAGATGAGTTGGAGTTGGGTGATTTCACTCTATCTAGTTTCTGAAACATACATGTCTTTTATAGGCAAATGCTTCATAAAACAGTGGTCTAAAATATACTACGTGGCCATCATACAGTGGGCCGACACTCTCGGATAAGGGATAAGAAAGCAGAATGCAATAATGCAAGTCGGGTGCGCATTGGGCCCCATCGTCACATGCATTATTCATCTCTTTTCAGACTTATTTGGACGCGTGCTTCAACAGTTTTTCTTTCTTTTTAGAAAGTAGTGATAAAGGAAGCACTCATACTGACGCAGATATTTACATGACATAAAGTGGGCATCCCCACTTGACTAGCTACAAAGACATAAAGTGGGCATCCCCACTTGACTAGCTGCATTGTCCTGACTACAGATTATCTTGTTTTGTCTTCAAGTGTCCAAGTTGTGCAGAGCGATTGAATCAAAACTCATTCCTGAGTCATCATCCTCAGACGGGTCCTGTGCATCTTGGAATTGGAAATTGTTGTCTTCATCCTCTTCATTTAAAATATTATTGTCTTGCTCTGGTGTAACTCCGTCTGAATTAATGAGTTGTTCTGGTACAACTCTGTCTGAATTACTGGGTTGTTCTATTGTTTGTTCGTTTACATATTTATCCTGGGTCTGGCTACTGAAAAATTTATCTAAAGTTTGTTTAATTATAGTCTCTATTGTCTGATTTTTTCTCTTAGCCATTAGAGTCTTTTTAAGCTTATTTTCTGATCTTGTTAGTTTAGTTTGTTTTTTATGAAGAGCATCCTTCATCTTCACTTTTTGGCAAAGTGACAGCCATTAACGGATTTGTCTTGTCTTTACCGGTTACCGTTTGAACCGGACTAGCTGTACCAACATCTGGTACAGTGGATTTCTTAGCATTTAGAGGGAAATGCACACCCTTCTCATCCATTTTTTGAGGAGATGGAGAACTCTGATCTGATGCAGTTTGAGTTTTAGCATCTGTCTTGCTAGTTGAAGAATTTTGTCTGAGTCTTGTTTCTAATGTCTGAATTTGTTTAATAAGTCTATTGTTCTCCATGACCAGTGACTCCTTTTGAGCATTCAACATCTTGAAATTTTCCGTCATGGAAGAGCAATGGTCACAAAAAATTATCTTCCCAGTGTCTTTCTGTACATTATACTGGGGATCTGATCTGGATTTTGTCTAAGTGAAGGAGAAATATAGTAATTGGGTCCTAAGTATCCTCTAGCATGGTTAGTTGCTTCTGTAAAATCATTAAAACCTTTGAAAAGAGGAGTTTTAATACCTTGAATAGAATCTAAAACTTCGAGCCAAGTTTGGAAAATACCATTAGTTTTCCCATGTATTACTACATAGTATTTAAAACGAGGTTTATTTTTTTTTGACATATACTGGCACAAAGCGTTCATAGAAGCCATAAAATGATTACAACTTTGTTTATTATAGGAAATCAATAAATTGTCTACTAAACATTTTTGAGTTCTGTCTAAAATACAGTCTGGTCTTACTCTAAATGACATATTGCTTTCTGGGAATGCAACTAAATTAAAAGGTCCGAATTGAATTCGTTCCAGTGTCTCCATTGTTTCTAAGGGTCTAAAATGTAGGTTACCTAACATTGTCTGCTGGTACGAGTTTGAGGACGAGGCTACACCCTTTCCTTTGTCTGTTGGAGATTGTCTTGTTGGTCTCATTCTGAAAACAAATAAGTAACATTAAACTTATTTATTTATTTATTACTAGTTGTAGTCTACTTAATTGATCTGCTAGTGTATTTTCTTTGCCTTTAATGTGTTCAAATACTATGTTTTTGTATACAGATATAGTATCTGTGAAGTTTAACCATCTTCTTCTACTACTATTTTTATCGTTTATTTTTTGGTGAAATTTAACTATTGCTTCACAGTCTGTTCTAACTAAAACTTCTTCTTTGTTTAGTATATATAGTTTAAAGTTGTTTAAACCATATATTATTGCGAGTACTTCTAAGTCTATGGCACTCATATTTCCTTTTTCTTTGTAAGCGCCACTTTGATACCCACAAATTTGTTCTTCATTTTTAGTACTATATTTATTGGGTCTAGCTTTTAAGATAGCTCCCCATCCGAGGTCACTACCATCTGTCTGAATAATTAAGTAGTCTGATTCTAGGGGAATTTTCAGGTCTGGAATGTTTTTAATTTTTTCTTTACTTTTTTGAACTAATTTAATATCTTCCATATTAAAATTCTTCTGTCCTTTACTACCTGTTTTAGCATATAAAGGTCCAGCTATTTTTCCTAAATCTTGAATAAAATTACGTGCATAGTTTACTAATCCTAAAAACTTTTGTAAATCTTTGGTTGTTTCTAATTTGTCTGGCATGTCGAGTACCTTTTTTGCTATATGTGGTTGTAATTTTACTCTTCCATTTCCTAGAGTTATTCCCAAAAAATTAATATAAGTTTTGCATAGTTCCATTTTCTTTTTACTTACTATTATGTCGTGCTTAACAAATAATCTAAAGACTAGTTGTAAATGTCCTAAGTGCTCTTGCATAGTTTGACTAAATACTAAAATATCATCTACATAGACTAGTATGAAATGTTTATATTCTCCAAATATATTATCCATTTTTCAATTCGTTGAAAAATGGGCGGAGCTGTTTTTAATCCGAAAGGCATTACTAGCCATTCAAAATGTCCTCCTGGACATGTGAAGGCCGTCCATTCGATGCTTTCTGGATGCATCTTAACTTGCCAATAACCGGATTTGCAATCGAATTTACTATAAATTCTTTTGTTTTGGATTCTATTGATTAATTCATTTTTGTCGGGTAGTTTGTATGCATCTGTTCTAGTATTATCATTTAGTCTTTTGTAATTAATTACCATTCTAGCTTTTCCTCTTACCTGTTCGCTATGGTTTCGTACCATAAAGGCTGCTGATCTATGTCTAGATGTAGATCTTCTTATGACTTCTAGCTTTAAGAGTTCTTTTATCTGTATATCAAATTCATTAGTGTCTTCATTATTTGCTTCTATAGGGGCTGTCTTGATAGTATATTCCGGGTTAATTATATCTAATTTACACACTAATTCATTAGCGTCTCAATGAGCTAATGGTCTTTCTCTTATTATTTCTATTTCGTCTAGTATAGATATTATATTATCCAAATCTTTTGGACTATTTATTATGCCTATTTTATCTATTCCTTTTCTGAAATTATAGAACTGAGTTTCTATGCTTATTAGGGTGTATTCTTTTTCGATATGTTCTAGGCAATCTTTACCTTCTGCATTGAGTAGGGTATAATTTCTTACTTCTTCTAGATTTTCTTTTGACAGGTTACTGCATTGCGCATTTTGGCAATCTTTGCAGCAGGGTTCTGAAAATGATCTCTTTTTATGAGTATTTAAGGTTTTGTATATTGCAGGCAAGGTTTTTGTTTGTACAGGTGTATATGTTAGATCTTTGAAGAGCATTATTCCATCTCTAGTTAATAAGCATCCCCCTTTATCTTGTATACAGAATTTTAATCCTATAACAAAATCTGATCCTATATTCAAATCTCTAGCTAATATTCGATTTACTTTATAAATTGGGTTATAAAATTGATTACAAGTATTTAGGAAACTTATTTGTGCATTTTCTATGTAATAACGATTAATATTTTGAGAGCCATCCATTTGGGTGGCGAATATAGGTCTTTCAAGTGTTTTTATTAAGTGTTCGGGTACTATTGCTTATTAATTAAACAGCTAGTACATCCTGGATCTATTAGTGCTAACGTTTCTATTTCTACATTTTGTATTTTAATTTTTACTAAAACTTTAATGGTAGAAAATTCTTTATCTTCATTACATATTAATGTTGTATTATTGTTTTCTAAATTCATGAGTTCTGCTTCTAATTTCTCTAAATGTTCTGTGTTTACTGTTTCTTGTGTATCTGTTTCTTCTTTAGTTTTTCCTTTTTCGAGAACAAATAACCTTTGTTCTAAATCATTTAGTCGAGTTTCTAGAGTAGATACTCTTAAGTTAAAAATTTGATTATTCGTGTATTTTTGTCCATTATTTGTTTGTGATTCAACCTTTATTTTTAAGGTATTTTCTATACAATTTATACATGTTTCTAGGTAACATTTTTTGCATTTTGCTCTGTTGTCCTTACTTGGGTACCAACTACATATATGACACCTATTACTATCTAAACTCTTATTTCTCTGGAAATCATGTTCACATTCTTGAGTAATATTCATTAAATTATTTATTGCTAGGTTATTTAAATCTAAATCGTCTATTTCTTGGCCTAGTTCATTAACCAAGTTGTCTTCTTCTGAGTCTGAGGAATCAGATTTTTGATTATCTTTATCAGTTATATCAATACTTATTATTGAGTAGATACTTTCTGTATCTGACATATATTCATCTACATTTAATAATGTTTCTTGGAAGTCTTCTATTAGTTGTGAATTTCTTGTTCTATTATTATTTCTCTTTGGACATACGTTAGCTAAATGATCTATGCTACCACACGTATAACATTCTAATTTATTTTTGTAGTTTCTATCATTTCTGTATTTTCTAACATGTCTATCTCTATTAAGCCATGGTTTTTTAGCTTTAGATTTTCTTAGGAAATATTGTTTTTTGCTATACGATTTTTGATTATTTCGTTTCTTATATCTCCTATGTTGTTTTTGATCGTAATTCTGGGTTGTATATATAACTGATTTACAAAAATTCATTTCATTCTTTTTTAATTGTTTCTGTATTTGTATGTTTGTATATTTTTCAGTTAAGATATCCATTATATGTTGAGTTCTATGTCCTATTGTCCATTTAAAATTTGGGTTTGCTGCAACCCCATCTCTTTTATACCATCTTTCTTCGATTTCTCTTCCTAAGGCTCCGGGTAGTTTATTAAATAATTTTTTACCTAGTTCTTCATTAAATGTATTTCCGCTAACAGTACAGTAGTAAAAATAATCTTGTAAGAACTTTTTTATGTATACCCAATGTGATATACTTAGTTGTTCTAACTTAATTAAGGCTTCCTTTTGTAAAGCTATTAATCCACTATTTGGATCTTTACCGGTTAATAACATGTGCATTTTATTTGTAAAATTATAAGGGTTTGGTCCCATACTTAGTAGAATCTGGAAATCATGTGGACAGTTCGTCTTAAAACTTTCCCATGTAGCTTTTGCGGATTCTCCTAGGAAAGTTTCTAAATATTTATACATTGTTTCAGTATCAGTCTCAGTGTAATGTCTTAAGTAATCAGCGGCTACTATACCTTTCCATAAGTCTATTACTGTATCCCACATTTGGGGATCATGTGCAGCAATATTTAAAATTTTCCCTTTACTACCTCCTTCTTGTAGTTTAATTGGTTCTTCTATAGGCATTCTTTTTCCTGTTGGTTTTATATAATCTCCTTTAATTTCTGTATCTGGGTTTACCCTAATTGCAGGTCTTCTAGGTACGTTGCCTGTACTGTAATCTATTGGCTGCGGATTAGGATTTGTTTGTTGAAAAGGGCTAGCGCTTGAGGAGCTAGCTGGTTCTAATTCAGCTAATTCTTTGTAACTAATGGTAGAACTTAGTACCGAGATTATATCTTCTTCAATTCTATTAAAGAACGATTCACTGGTCATGGAGAACAATAGACTTATTAAACAAATTCAGACATTAGAAACAAGACTCAGACAAAATTCTTCAACTAGCAAGACAGATGCTAAAACTCAGACTGCGCCAGATCAGAGTTCTCCATCTCCTCAAAAAATGAATGAGAAGGGTGTGCATTTCCCTCTAAATGCTAAGAAATCCACTGTACCGGATGTTGGTACAGCTAGTCCGGTTCAAACGGTAACCGGTAAAGACAAGACAAATCCGGCATTCCCAGAAAGCAATATGTCATTTAGAGTAAGACCAGACTATATTTTAGACAGAACTCAAAAATGTTTAGTAGACAATTTATGGATTTCCTATAATAAACAAAGTCGTAATCATTTTATGGCTTCTATGAACGCTTTGTGCCAGTATATGTCAGAAAAAAATAAACCTTGTTTTAAATACTATGTAGTAATACATGGAAAAACTACTGGTATTTTCCAAACTTGGCTCGAAGTTTTATCCCCCATCTTCTATACTAGTTGCTGCTAGCTAATTAAAGCTACTTGTTCTAGCCCGTTTATTTTCTCTTTACTTCTTCTTAAACTTTTACTCCTCAATCTGTTGAGCATGGACCAAATATGTGTGTGTGTGTATATATATATATTATTGTGTTAACACTTTTTAAATTGTTTTGTAAGTGTTTTGATTTGGTTGCCTGTTCGGTTTTTGATTTTAAGGTTTTATTAATGGTTAAAAACATAACCAAATACTACTATATTAAAATATACTTTATCCCTAATTATATAATAGTGACTTTAGATTTTAAATGCATACCCTATTGTTTTCACAATTTATGGTTATTGTCTTAGGGTGAGTTTGATGTGATGGAAAATATTTTCCATCGAAAATGTTTTCTTGGAAAATGTTTTTCTGGAAAATAAGTTGGTTTTCTACTTATTTTCTCATGTTTGGTTGGTGAGTGGAAAATATTTTTCGAAAAATATTTCATGGTATTTGGTTGGTGAGTAGAGAATATTTTTTAGAAAAATATTTTCTAGTGTTTGATTGGTGAGTGAAAAAATATTTTTTAGAAAATAATACTAACTTTTAACTCGTATATCAGTGCCTCTAGCAACTTAACAATTCGTAAGAACTAATTTAAGTATAACAAATAATATCAATATCGAATACTAAAATATTACAATCACTAAATTTAAGCAATTATTAATTAGCAAATATAGGAGACAATTTTCAACATTTTGTCAGTATAATCTCAAGATACTATAATTAATAGAAATATAATGGAACGACAAACTTATTCAACCTCGTGAAACAAGTTACACCGATGACAAAATGAAATATGCAATTAGTAAAAGTAACATAGGTAAATCTTCCTCTATGCATATTAAAATAACAATACATTCAACGAACATTGAAAATGAGAAAAATTCGGGCTTCACCACTTTTTATTTCAAGTAGTAAAAAATTGAAGCAAAGCACAGTGAAAAATATTTTTGAGTAATGTAATTTTTAAGAAATGTGAATTTTTTGAGTCATGTGAATATGAGTATTGTTGGAGTGAGGAAGAGGGGTGGGGGTAGGGTCATAAGTCACATTTGTCATTTTCTAAAATATTTTTCACGAGGGAAGTCATTTTCCCTCAAATTGAGGAAAATGAGTTGTTGTGAAAAATATTTTTCCAACATTTTATTACAACCAAACAAGGGAAAATTGGAAAACATTTTCCAGAAAATATTTTTCATCATACCAAACACACCCTTATTGTTGCTATTTTCTTTCTAAAATCGTTGGCTTGGTGGGGTTCTTCCTATCAGTGTGAATTATAAATCAATATTTCTGTTTGACAGGTCGCTGCTACTTAACCAAAAAGAAAATAAGTTTATTTTGGTAAGAATATATTTGAATTTGCTTCTACTTGTAATTTGTGTAGACTTTTATGCATAAAGGTAGTGTGTATATATGAACATATGAAAATAAGAAAAGAAAATAAAAAAATCATCATTTTTTATCGGTTAAACAGTAAATTGTTAAGGATTAAAACTCAATAAATAAAAAATCGATAACAAATATCTTATCTTTTTCGTTATCGATTTAGCGTATTTACAAATAAAAAATCAAATCAATAATACACAAAATCGAACCGATCGATGCGCACTCCTACTCCTAACCATCCAACTGCTATTTCATCTCTATTATTTATTGGACATGCTCTAAATAATCCTTCTTTTATCGGATTATTGTCAATGTAATCATAAAACTAATTTTTCAAAAAATATAGATAAATTTCACTATTTTTGCTAGCTCAACACTAACGTTTTAGGGACAATACTCACAAAAATACCTAAAGTTTGACCAGATTACTAGTTGAGCATACTGAACTTTGCGGGAGTCCTATTACCCCCAGACTTTTTTCTTCGTATTTTAATGGCATATATCTGCCACTTGGCACATTGCGTGTTAGTCACACGCATTGAGCGCGTGAACAGTGTTAAAAACGTTATAAAACTCTTTTTTTTTTTTGTCAAACAGCCCCTTAATTTTATAATTATTTAAAGTTTTATATTTTTATTTATTTTTTCATTCTATTTCTCCTTTCTTCTTTCTTCTTTCTTGTTTTTCTTCAACAATGGTTTTGCTCTATTGTGAATTGAAATTGAATTCTTGAAGATTCCGTTTCGAACTCGCTAATTGAAACTCAATGGAAGATTTGGAAAATTCAAACTCAGAAACTCGCTAATTGAATCTTTCGAGTTCCATTAATGAAAATTGAATCTTTCGAGTTCCATTAACGGAAGATTGAATAGCTTCATACATGTACAGTCCGTATTTTTGTCTTCATACATGAAATTAAAATTTTTGAATCTTCCGAGTTCCATTAATGAAAATTGAATCTTCCATTGAGTTTTCAATTAGCGAGTTTCATTCAATTAGGAAGTTTCATTGAATCTTTAATGGAACTCGCTAATTAAATCTTTCGAGTTTCAATAAAAAATTAATGAAAGATTCTATTCAATAATTTGAAAAAACTTTCTTCATAAACTCAATGGAATTCAAAGTTTGAAACTTGAAGTTGAATTTGAAAACTTTTGGAGTGATAAGAATGGACTTGAAATTTGAAATTGACTCAATGGAATCATTTGAAATCTTTAATATGATTGTAATAGTGAAAAAATGTTGAAAACTAATAAAGCGGAGAAGAAGCAGCACGTGTACTTCACCTCCTAGCGTAAAAACTGGGGACAACGTTTCAGGGGAGATTAGTTCCACTTTAAGTGGTCGTTTGGTTTGAGGTATAAAAAATCCAAGGGATAAGTTATCCCGGGATAATATAAAAGATCACTTAATCCCTTGTTTGGTTGGAGGGATTAATCCAACCCGTGATAACTTATCCCACCATTTTTTCCTTAGTGATGGGATAACTTATCCCATATACATGGTGGGATAAGTTATCCCGGGATAATAATTTTCCAACCAAACGACCCCTAAAAATGTCCGAGGGGATTAATTCCACTTAAAAAAGTATAGGAGGGTAATAGGACCCCGCAAAGTTCAATATGCTCCACTGAAAATTTGGTTAAAGTTCGGATATTTTCGTGGGTGTTATCCCAACTCTTTAATATATTTCTTGCTAGAAGTATCCATGACCTCATTGATGATGAATGGGCTCAAATAATTCAATTAGGATAATTGTTGAATCATATAATATAATTCCAGCAGTAACAAAAACTTTAAAAGAAAAAAGACAACAACAATATTAATTGAAAGGACGGTTCAACATTTCTCATACGCAATAAGTAATGAGTTTAGATGTTTATGTAAGGCAAAATGACCTTCTGGATCCCTGTACTATGTTGGTTTTGTAAGTTGGACACTTCTACCTACATGTTTGTCATCTGGACCCTTGAACCATTCAAAAGGCAATATTTTGCACCCTTTGACCGTTGACCTTGTCTATGTGGCAAGGTCATACTGACTAGGACAAGGAGAGTGTACCCACTCGCCTGGGGGTGCGAGTGGGGTCATTTTTTAGCCAATTTAACATTAAAATAATTTTAAAATAAATAAATAAAATTTAAAAAAATAAATAAATAGGGTCATTTTTTTTTCTCCATCTTTTTAAATTTAAAAATATTTTTAAAAATTTTAAAAAACTTTAAAAATATTTTTAAAATTTTTAAAATAATTTAAAAATATTTTTAAAATTTAAAAAAAAATTAAAATATTTTTATAATTTAAAAAAAATTAAAAAGGATCCTTTTTTTCCTTCATCTTTTTAAATTTAAAAATATTTTTAAAATTTAAAAAAAATATTTTTATAATTTTTTTAATAAAAGGATCCTTTTTTCCTCTATCTTTTTTAATTTAAAAATATTTTAAAAATAATTTAAAAAATATATTTTTTTCCTCCCCACCCCACCCCAGCCCGTCCCCACACCCCACCCAGTTCGTCCCCACACCCACACCCCCAACCCCTTATTTTTTTCCTCCATTCTTTTTAATTTAAAAATATTTTTAAAAATATAAAAATAATAAATTTTTAAAAAAAAATCCCACCCCAACCACCCGTCTCTCCCAACCCTCCACCCCAGCCCGTCCCCAGCCCACCTAGCCCCACATAACCCCTCCCCCTTCCCCAGCCCGTCCCCATCCCACTTAGCCTCACCCCACCCACAGCCTCCATGCCCCCTTCCAGCCCCAGCCCCAGCCCCACCCCGCCCCAGCCCCTTCCATCCCCCATACCCCACCCAGACACACTTCCAGCCCCCTCCCTCTCACACACCCGTTCATTTTTTTTTTAATTTTAATTTTCCCTCTTAATTCAATTTCTTTCATTTTTTTAATTAAAATTTAAATTTGAAATCTTTTTTATTTTTGGGGGATTAAAATTTAAATTTAAATTGAAAGTGAGTGATAGTGAATATTGAAAAAAATAGTGAATTTCGCTTAAAAAAATTAAACTTTGTGAATTTGTTAAAAATATTCAAATTTAAAAATAAAAAATTTATTATGTTTGTATGTATGAATTTATAGTTAAAAATTTAAATTAGTTGGAGAAGAATTTTAATTATTTGGAATGAATTTGATGTTTAATTTGTGTGCAAAAATAAAAACATGATTATTCAAATTTTTTTACAATTTATAATTTTTTCTTATTTAATTAAATTAATTTTAATATTTAATTTGTTATGTAGCATTTTAAAAATGACTTGGAATTTAATGTAATATTTTTTTTATTATTTTTTTTAAATGACATGTCAGACGTGGCAGCTGACATGGCAGTTGATATGGAGGAGAGTGTGTTACACTCACCAAAAAAGGGTTTAAAATATTATTTTTTAGTGGGTTCAGGGATTCAGATGACAAACATGTAAGTAAAAGTGTCCAACTTACAAAACCGACATAGTACAGGGGTCCAGAAGTTCATTTTGCCTTTATGTAATACTAAGTTATGAATAAAATAAGGGCACACAAGTTTAAACACTCTCTTGAAATGAATAAAACGTGGGTAAAACGTTTTCAATTTGTTGGTAAATTATAAAACAAAAAATTTATCATAGCATACATGAAACTGCAATACATACCCAAGTGCTCATGTAAAATTGAACTCCCTTTTCTTCGATTAAAGCTACTCGTGACACTTTTGTATATTAAACCAAGTATTAAAACGTGTTGAAGGAAGAACCATGCACTAGAGTGGGTAAGATCTTCAAACATGATTATTGTTATCATTTTGAATCTTTCAATACAAAGACATTTTTCAGATATTATTTTTAAAAAATTATTTTCATTAATGTGAGGGAAACAAGGAATATGCATATACTAAAACTAGCACTAATTTCAACAATTGAAGAAGGAATCATGTACTAAAGTGGATAAAAATCTAAACAACATTGTTGTTTATCATTTTGTAACTTTCAATTTAAAAAAAAAATAAATTATACTTTAACACAAACATATTTTTCAGATATTATTTTTAAAATTATATTCTCATTAATGTACTAGGGAAAATGACCTGTGTTAGCACGAAATCAATATTGTGAAAAGTGAAATTATTAATTTTCTCTTTCTGTTCAATTTTATTTATCACTTTACGCTTCTCAAAAATCAAATCGCATGGAATTCGACAAATATTTTAAAATATATTTTTTAATAGTATTAATACTATAGGAAAGATTGCAACTTATAATATTTTTCACATAATTTTAAAATATTTAAATTTAAAATATTATATTAATTTACTCCAATTTAATTTCGAGAATTAGTCAAATTGACTATCTTATATGACTTTTATTTATTTTTAATATTTGATTCTAATTTATTAATATGAGTTATTACTTTAAAAAATTACTTATTGACATGTTATGGCAAGTTTGGGGGTAATTAGATGCGTGGACAAAGCACTAAATTATTGCCATGGCAAATTACGAAAACGGTACCCCACTGTGAGAACATTTGAATTGTCGATGCGATCCATATGTAAAGGATAAAAGAGTCAAAGCAATAGAAACATTTAAGCAAGGATCACACCTCATTTTTAGCCAATAAAATTGCCCCAATTCAGTAAAATGACAAAGGTAGGTAGATGAAATAATAAAAATAGCCTTAGCACTAAAATTTTTGACAAAAAATCCAAATGTTGAAACTAACTCGTCTAATATATATAAAAATATAAAACTAATGTAAGGGATACACACAATATGCATAAACTAAAAGGGAAAGGAAAAAAATAATACTTAAAATTAAAATAATATTACAAAAATAGCATCCATAATTAAATACTTACTAAATAACCATTTCCAATATAAATCATCTATCATTTCATCTTCTTCTTTCCGCTTTCCTGCATTACAACCATACAATGGATTTCACATAGAAATTAGAAAAAAACAAAATTCAATCCACCAAAATTCAATCAATTTCACCTCAATTCTCAATGTTAGATACCAAAATTGAAATCTTCGTCAAATTCAACAAAAAATTAACAGAAAAAACAGAAAAATTCATCACCAAAATCTACCGATACACATTCAAAACCTGCAACAAAAAAACGAAAACAAGAAAATCAAGCGATAAAAAAATGGGTATTTTTTACAAAAAAAAAAAGAACAAATCTAATATTTATTGCTCATCTGATCCGCCTGTTCATGTTAATCCATCAAAAATTGCTAGAAAAAAAAGGTCTATTTCCTATTTCCTGCCCACAGCAACAAAAAGAACAAACAAAAAATGAGAAAGTCTTGCATTTTATCTACTGTACTCATTTTTATTATTTATTATTTATCCTTCTTCTTCTCCGTTCAGGCTCTGTCGGAGCTCCAATGAGCGTAGTTTTATATTTGTGAATTGTAGAGGAAAAAAATTAAGGAATGTTTGAACAGTGAGGGTACAGGGTTTAATAAATTTTGTATATGCTTGCATAAATTTTCACAAAATTTTAGGTGAAGTTAACAAATTCATGAACAACGAATTACTGTATATGCCTGCATAAATTTTCTCTGTAAAAGGTGTATTTATATGGTATATATACTATATTAACGTGGTATAAAAGTGTATCAATGTAGTATAAAAGTGTATCAATGCAGTATCAACGTGTATCAATATAGTATAAAGGTGTATCAATGTAGTATAAAGGTGTATCAATGTAGTATAAAAGTGTATCAATGTAGTATAAAGTGTAATAATTGGTATAAAAGAGTATCAATTGGGTATAGGGTTTACATTAAAAGTGTATCAATGTAGTATAAAGTGTAATAATTGGGTATAGAACTGGTCTTTCTCTTGTTAGGTGTTTTCCTATTCCATGGTGTTCCTGTAACACCGTGCAAAATTTTAATCAGCAAAAACTAATCCATAAGATTTTTATGCTTGTGTTCTTTGATATTACTATTTGTCATTGCTTGTAAAATCATTTCGAATACATATTTCATTGAGAATTTATCTCTTTGGAGTTGCTTGAGTATTCCATGAAATGTTGAAAGTTTGATATTCAACTTTTTTCTTTTGGGATGAAGGAGTTTTAACAATCTTTAGACGTTTTTCCTGTTACATCTGGAAATAATTTCTAATTCGTTATGTTTTTTTTTTTGTAAAATTCTTGAAGAAATTGCAAAAATGACGGAGCTGAGATACTAATGTTGAATCTCAAACTTGAAAAATAATTGTGCGTAAAAATTATAACATATTAAGGTTGTAAGTAAAATGGGGTAAAGGGTAAAATAGGAATAGAAAATATTATATAAGGGCATGGAAAAATAAATAAGAAAACCTTTCAAACCCACCAAATTGGTGGTTCTAAAAATTGGACAATTCCATGATTTTCAAACCATGAAAGATTACCATACCATACCATGTCTTTTAAAAAACAATCAAAACAAATATGGTTTCCTTGGAAACCATACCATACCATACCACAGAAAACCACCATCCAAACAACATGTAAGAAGATTGCGGGTAGAGGTAGGCATGGTATGGTATATACCGAATTACCATACCGAATCAAATTTTTTGATACAATGATTTTGATATTATAGTATATGGTATATATTTAGCAAAAAATTGGTATATGGTATGGTATTCAGTATTTACAAATTATATACCAAAATACCGAATACCATACCGAAGTATATATAGTTACATAAAGTAACTTTATATATACCCACACACAAATATAATACTTAGCATTAGTATAAAAATGTTTAGACATTGCAAATTTCGCTACTCTATTTTGATTGAAATGTCTTTTTGGTATAATTGACTAATAAAAGGAATTGTTTGTGCTTCTTTTTCAATATTTCTACATGTGTAATATGTATTTATGATACAATTAAGACGTGCTTTTGAAAAGTCAAAGTAATAATACTCTAGTATACGAGTATATATTGTCGAAATTAAACAAACTATGATTACCGATTATCATACCGTAAAATACCAAAACAAAACGTCAAAATACTGAACCATATCAAATTAATATGGTATGGTAATGGTATAATATTTTTAAAAGCCGAATACCAAAATTACCGTACCAAAGTTTCAAATACCGTACCATACCATACCATACCATGCCCACCCCTAATTGCAGGGAACATTCGTATTTCAGGAAAGATCCCCAAAACACCATCACCTACTCTAAAATTTAAATACAAAATCTGTGAATCGAACTCGGATAAACTTCTGGCTATCCTAGAGTTAGTAACCATCGTTCAGTCTTTCCTTTTGTATCTCTATAACTATAAACTCGCTATTTATATGTATATGTTTAAAATCTTTTTAGTTCGTGACCTGACACATACAGTAAACTAGAGCTCTACATGGAGCAACTACTACTTTCTTGAGTCGTTTTCATCTTTTGCTTTTTGTCTATTATAAACCTGTGTAGAAGCATTTTCTGAAATGATAATCCCAACCTACAATAGTAATATATTTTTTATTGCAGAGGCCATTGACAATCAAAAAAATTATATTTGAGACTTTCGGCTTCATCAACATCACATAAGCAAAACTCCTCAATATCAGTATGTTTGTGCAATTTCTACAACCTCTCTTGCCTCTATATGGTAGCCACACAATTGTCCTTTGTTTTGAGAGCACTGCTAAGCTCCATAATAAATCTGGCTCCATTAGCCAAGTCAAAGTACCCAATATAACACTGTAATATAATACTGTAACTATTAAAAAATTAAGTATCTATCATTGTTTGTCAACTTGTAAACCTCTTTTGTGTGTTAGTGTATCATCCCAGCATTCAAAAAATTTCATTTTTTCAATACCAACTGCAATTTTAAAATGGTATATAACTTCAAATATCCTATTAATTTTCATATGAATTTCATAAAAACTATGTAATATATATATTATTATTAATACACTAAATCAAACAATCATAATATTATAATAACTAATTTAACTTATTTAATTTTAATATTACTAATTTCTAACATAACATATATTCAAATCAAACCATCCTTGCTAATCAATTTATTTCCTATTATAGTTCTCGCCAAAAAAAAAAAAAGGAATAGAAGAGCACTCCGACTTCACAAATTGATGACATATTGACAATTCCACAACCCCCGCACCCCCACCCCCCCTTCGATAGAATTATTAGAAATTGTCGTATCTTCCAAACTAAAACTAAGGTATTTTTCCAATAGAATTTATAATAAATGTTCATAAGTAGAGAATTTGGTGAAGATAAATCTAGAGAGTGAGAGAGAAAACCCTAAAAGCTTCGTGGCTTTGTCGCCGCTCCCCTCCTTAACTGCTCACTCAAAGCTTTTTGCTCTATTTTTTATGCCCAATTCTCAGGTAACCGTCTTTCTCTTCTGCTCAATTTTCAGCTTATATCGCTTTTTCTCATCGGTTTTTTTCTTCTTTTTGACTAGTGAAGATGAAGTATGTTTTTGGTATATTTAACTATGAATTTGTTGTTGCATATAGGTTTTTTCGAAGTGCGGTATCTAATTGATTGTTTTCTTAGCTAATTTTGGCTGGTGTTAGGTGAAATTAAGTGAAGAGTAGGGTTTTAGGTACCTGTGGTGGGAGGTGGCAGGCATCTTGTGGAATTAGTTGAGGCTGGCCCGAACACCACGGTTATCAAAAACCAAAGAGTAGGGTTTTAGATACTGGATAGGGTTTTGACAATGTCGAGGTCATTGAGTTGTTTTGTTTGCCTAAAGTTGTTATATTGCTGGTGTTGCTGAACTCTTCATTTGTTTTGATGTTCCCTTGTTTGGAATTTTATGCCATGTTGTGGTTTCTGTTTGCAAGTCGTTAAAATTGTAAATAAATAACTAGCTAAAATGTTTGAAATAGTTTTAGGGATTGTTACGATCTGTTTTTTTCTTCTTGTTGTTTTTGAGTTTTTATTTTTGAAAACATGTTTGTTTGAGTTGAAAAAATAAGTGTAGTTTTTATCTGAGTTGCTCGGACTCTCTACTTTCGGTGACTCACCCTTGTCGACTCGACATGGGTGTAATCCGTGTCATCTACCAATTTTTGGGTACTTTGACCCAAATTAATGGAGAGATTACCAACAGATTCAATGATTTCTGTAATCTAAACGAAAGCTAAGGTGAAATTGAAGTAAATGGAATACCTTGTTTATAGAAATTTCTATGTCACTCTTTTTTCCTTTTATCTCCTTCGAGGATTCTCCTCTTGGTCAATTTTTCTCCTCAATTTTTCCTCCAAATATCTCATAATTTAGGTTTTATAACTCTTTATCCTTTAGATATTTGAATTATATTTAACCAAATCCCTGCACTCGTATCCATACGTGGAGCCGTATCTTGAAACTTAAATTTGAGATCATGAAGGATCTGACCTTTAGGTCCACAGCCATATCAACACCCGCACTCGAGTCCAAGCAACTTGTTTTTTTCATCAATTAGAAAGTGGTTGAGGGAGTTCCTCATCTATTTCGACTAACACATCCTTATCAAGCACAAACACTGGCTGGCTTTTTCAGTTCTGTCTTTTGTAGATGCGTAAATAAATGTACCCGAATCAGTGTCATGTACCACAAGTAAGATGGTTTCTAGTCTTTTGAAGTGAATCCGTTTTATGTGGTCTTCTCTTGGGCTTTGCACTCTTTCTAAGCTTCTCTGGGTGAATTCAGTGTTACCAAGATTAAATTAAATAATATTGGGTCCAAGTGGCTCGCTTTCCTCTGTCTCCTTGTGCAGTTGGTGCTGCGTACTAAGTTTTACTTTTGAGTTTATTATGTATTGTTAGATAAACGTGAATTAAGCTGAGTATAACCTTTAGAGCGTGCAGTTATGCAGTGTCCTTAATTGTGGGGTTAGTCAAGATTTGTTACGTTAATGCAGTTCTCTTTTTTTTTTCTGTGTGTGTGTGTGTGTGTTGGTGTTGGTGTTGGTTTTGGTGTTGGTGTCTTTACTTCTTTAAAGGTAATGGTTGGTTATCAATAAAGATTCGTATGAGTTTAATTTTTCATGGTTGGCTCTCTATGCTATTCTATATCTTTGTAAATATTATGTTGGCCTTTTTTTGGCCTGGCACCTTTTGACCAACCATTTTTTGATCATTGCGTGTTGTGAATAACTTCAAGCATATCTTTTGGTAGAGGATGCATGTTTCGTTGAATTTAGTCATATGTTACCGGATATTTATCTTTAGTTTGTTGTTATTTGGTGAAGTAAAACTGATGTTAGTTTCACAAGATATTCTAACAGCCAGCTGCCTTCTTTGTTCCTTTTAGTTTTTGTTTGGGTCTAAGTAAAGTGAATTTTGTTTGAATAGAACACAGTGTAGTCAATTCCAAAGTGAGCCAGTTTGCACCAGCTATACAACCTCCTTCTTGGACATGACTTTCCTTTCATAGCTAAAAGTATCATTGCAACCCTCTTTATAGTTCATCCTCTTACTCCCCTCTTTCTTATTTGAAGATATACCTGCCAGACTGAGGTTGTGAAGCAACAAGTTCCAGAAACATGAGTAAGAAGAAACCACAGGTGTTCCTTGATGTTTCTATCGATGGGGACCCAGTTGAAAGAATGGTTTTTGAGGTACTAAGCTATCCACTAGCTGGCTTTGTTATCCCTGAATATATGTGTTTGAGATCACATAACAAGATTCTTACAGTTGACTCCCCTTGAATTCTCTTATTTGCAGCTTTTCAGTGATGTTGCTCCAAAAACTGCCGAAAACTTTCGTGCTCTTTGTACAGGTGACAAATATATGAGTACTGCTCTTAGTTTTTCATATTGGGTTTCTAGTTATATTCTATTCTGTGACACTTTTGCCTGGCACTTATTCCACTGAATTCTTCCCTTTAACATACTTTCAACTTGCATTCAGAACTTATTGTGGTTCCATAACATGACTTTGGGGCTTAGTGCTGCAAAATTGTTGTCCCAAATGTGGAAACTTAAATAGTGATGAAATGGGGACCCACTTTGAGTAAATTCTTAGTTCTCTCCTTTTGAAAGATCCAAAGTTTGTACTTCTTTTTTGGTGCCAAATTGTTACATACCCATCAAAATAACATAGTGAAAATCTGTTTCAACTTTCTTGCTGTCTCTGAATTTTCTCTTAATTGTGCTAAAACACTTTCTTATCAGATGCCCTTACCCATGTTAGAGTAACTACCCATGACAAGAAGGATAGGTACAATACTTTTATGGAAAAGACAAAAAGAGGATTGATAATGAACTTATTGCTAAATATTTTGTAAGCTAACTAGCAACTGCACGGCAAAAGAAATGTACACTGGCCAGCAACAAGTTTATTGATAAAGAGTTACTGGTAGTACAGGTGACAGGTAAATAAAATCCCCTATGTTCACTTTCTTCATGGAAGTTTGTCAGCCCAGTGTAACTTATTTTCTAAGAATTCTTTTCATAGAGAAGTGGTTCAGGTCGCCACTGTAACAAGTTCCTTTGCTGGGATATTTGCTGGTTGCTGGTGGTCCAAGGTGCCAGGGTCATTAGTTCCTTATGTTGTTATTTGGTGACATGTCTAGTCATATAGTGGGAACTGATCTTTGTCTAATTCCTTTTCTTGGATGCTTTTTCCATCTCCATGGTTAAGTGTTGTGGTATCCTCAACTGATATATGAAGAAATTGTTATTCTTCAGGGGAGAAAGGAGTCAGCTCCAAGTCGGGAAAACCATTGCATTACAAAGGAACCTTTTTCCATCACATTGTCAAGGGATCTGTGGCTCAGGTGTGTTTGTAGGTTCTGGGTATGTTGACAAGTAGTTTGAATGTGCTCCATAGCACTGTTACCTTAAAAATAAGTGCTCCATTGCACAGCTCTAAGCTTTGTGGTTGAGCATGGCTAAGAAGTGGTGTTTCCTTTTAGTCAGATATCCTTGTTTATGCTGTAGGATGCAGGGCTGATGGTCACAACTGCATTTCTAGTGATGTAGTTTTAAAGTTGTGCTAACTGGGTTGTTTGTCCTCTGTATTAATGAGCTTCAGTATATAATAAGGCTCGTTGTTCATGTACTTTTATTAGAGTTAACTAATTGTTTTTTCCCTTCTCTATTTCAGGCTGGTGACTTGCTGAGACAAGATGGTATGCCTTTGATCAACATACTACATTAAGTTTTGTGTATATGCAGCTGATTAAAATGCAGTGTTTATTGGACTAATCTTAGTTTGATGATTTAGTACTAATTTTGGGTTTAATTTTGGCCATTTATGTTATATCCCTAATACAAAAACTGTAGGTGAAATGTGATCAGCAAAATTAAGGTACCTGCATGCAGACAAAGACAATGCGTATGTTTTGGTTCGGCGTAGTCTTTCTGGGAATAGATAGATAATATAACACAGAATTTGAATTGTTGGATACTAGGAGTGTTACGGGAGAAGGGATCAGCTACAGAACAAGTTTGATAGGAGGGTTGTATACCTACAATTTATGTGAGTGAGTGTTGGGTACCTGAATATGTCCCAAAGATGAATAGTATACAATGGATGTGTCAAAATGAACATGCTGAGATGTGACTAGATACCATTAGAAATGATCAGATCTGTCTGCAGGGTGAATAAAGACTTTGCTGAACAGCAAATAATAAAAGCAAGGATCTATATAGAATATACTGTCTAGTTAGGATTAAAACTTAAAGAGTGTTGTTGCTTTACGTCTAGTGTGTCCAGAAACTCACATGTCCATGTGAATTTAAGTACTAAATTTTGAGAATCTTAGTTTTAGAGAATCTCTAATTCGTATTTGCCTTGATAAACAAATTATTAACATTGAAATGAAATGACCTGAACAGAGCAGGGTGAATCAGAAATTCTTGTAATTAGCCCCAATTAGTTTGGGATTGAGGCATAATTGACTGATTTATTGATGTGATGTTGTTGCCTTGTTCCATGTACAATGCACTCATCTGTGTGAGATCTGTAGCTTAGTAAGTTGGGAGAATGACATGCTTCTTCGTCTTCCCTCTTTGCCCCCTCCATACTATGTTGTTCTTTACAAAATTTCCAATATGTATCCTTGTATGTAGGAAAGCCTAGACTCAAACATTTGAACCCTGCCTTCCTTTCAAGAAACTATCTGTTACGAAGGAATCATGTTCCGCAGTTGATATTAGAATTTGTTGTGGGTGATAGTATCTATGTGTGCTGTCTTTTTTGCTATGTCCTAGGAGAAGTATGATATTAGCCAAGGAAACGAATTATATAAGCTTCTTACTGTTGTATAACCTGAGACACTGAAATATTAGTAAAATGACATATTGTAGTCTGGTTATGGCTATGCCATTGTTGTAGACCAACGGATGTAGAACACGTTTCACCCTTCTTTGAATGGTTTCTCAGTTGAGACATTAATGGCTGCAGTTTGTATCTGGCATTCTCTGTTAAATTGTGAGGATAAGCATTTGGTAATGTGGAGGAAACTTGGGATGAATTTAAAAGTGAATTTGTATGGTCTAGAGCCTCAAGAAAATAATAGTGTCAAATGGAAAATCTCCAAAACAAATTGTTGGAATAAGTGGTAGGCTTGAGTTGCTTTACATATTGAATTTGCCAATTGTAAATCCTGTTACCTTTTGTTGAGTTGAAAATGATCCTCATTTGGATATTTGAAAATGTAAGAATCTCTTGACTTAGTCAAACTTTGCAAGGGTGAAGGGGGAACAGTGCAACAGGTTCTCTGTTCTGGTTAAAATTCCAGAGTTAATGTACCTACTTCTTTGCAGGGAACTATGGGGAGAGCATCTACGGGGGAAAGTTTCCAGGTGAGACCTCTTTAATTTTTCCAACCTTTATTTTGGAATTTGCCTCCTATCTTATGACATGTTTGATGATCGTCTCATGTACTGAATGAATGCCCTACTTTTTTGGGAGGACTAAGATATTATGGATAGTAAATCAAAACACAAACAACAGTGTGTGTATTCCTTTTAGCAAAAAATCATTTATCTTGAAAGAAAATGGGTTTCCTTTTGTATTGCCTGTGAAGGTTGGGGCTGACTTTGATCTAATTCTATGCTGCTTGGGAGCTTCAATCCATTGGTATTGGACATTGTTCCTCTCAGATAATGGTAGGGGACATGAAGGCTATGTTGCCTGTGCTTTTGTCGATATTGTTTTTGGTTTTCTATTTATAGTAGTTTGAGAATTCGAAATTTAAATTGCAGTTTGTTTTCTTTCCTAGAGATTAAGCCTTGTTTTGATTGTTCTGTGTGGTTCATTTTGTTCAGAACAATCCCAGGGAAGTCTATTATAACTTTACTGCAGAACTGAGGTAATTGGTTATCAGATCAGAACAGTACTCAGCTGTATGGTAGAATTTCTGATTAGTTATCATTACCTAGAAAAACTTTCATGAGGGCAAAACTGTGGATTGGCTAAGCTTAGCAACTTCCATTGTAGTTTGTAATTTTATGGGTAATAATACTTGTGTTATCTGTATATAGACATCTTATGTTTGCTGTATATTCGACACCCCGACTGTTTGCTGGGTCTAGGTAAATCTTCTTACAGGAAAAAAACATTGGGAAAGATTCAGTAATGGATCCTTTTTATCAATTTCTGCATACACAACCTTACAAGCAATTGTAGTATAGACTAAATTACTTTTGGAAATAGCAATTGTAGTATAGACTATATTACTTCTGGAAATAATGGGTAGTGAGAGGGCATACTTTATACATTAAAATTATCTTGTTGGTGTCAGTCTTGTAATTCATGATATAGTTGCACTTATATGCAACTAGTTATCTATCAATTGTATTTATGAAATGTGTCCCAGCATCATCTTTTGGAGGTGCAATATTTGCAATTCTGGATTTATCACTTTGATGTGATATCTTGAACTAATTAAATCAGCAGAAAAGGCAAAAATTGCCCCTGAACTATCACAAAACGTCTAAATATACCCTTCATATAGTGAAATTTTTTTAAAAAGTTATTTAAAATCCACTTGACATTTTATATTGGTCCAATTTTAATTTGACCAGTAAATTAAATTATTTAAAAGGTGCACCCAAGGATGTGTCCTAGTGTTTCAGTGAAGTTGGGTTGAGCACCGTGAGGTCTCAGGTTCAATTCCCAATAGAGACAAACACTAGGTGATTTTTTCCCATCTGTTCTAGCCTTGATGGAAAGTGTTACCTGGTACCTGTTGCTGGTGAGAGGTGACAGGTATCCCGTGGAATTAGTCGAGGTGCGCGCAAGCTGGGCTGAACACCACGATTATAAAAAAAAAATAAATTAAATTATAAAAAGAATAAAATCAACCTTTCGAGGTCTCTATTTTTGCAATTTGAAAAAGGCCTTTGGAGACTGGTTTGTATTTTCCCCCTTTTGGCGCTGGAGGTTGATTTTGTTATAAATATAATAAAATAATACTTTTCATGAAATTGATCTCTGGAGGTCTGTTTGCCTTTTACTGGTTTTTGGTGCTGAAAAATCTAGAACTGGAGGTTGGCATTGTTAAAAAATATCAAAAAATATTTTTTGCGATCTTCCGGGTCGATTTTTCTTTTTTTCCTTTTGGCAGAATCTGACTTCTGTAGATCTGTTTTTCAAAATTTTTTTAAAACAACCTCCGTTAGGCCAATTTTTTTCACGAAAAATAAATTTGAAGAGTAAATAAAAAATAAGCTTTGGTTAGAGCTTGGATCGGGTAAGTCAGAAATCGCGTCAGTGTATTTATTTAATTGGGGTCAGTTTAAAATTGGCCCATTAATAAAATGCCACTTGGATTTTATATAACCTTTCTTAAATTCAGTGTTAACCAAAGAGTATAAGTGAGCCAAAAAATGTAGTCAGAGGGTTACTTTAGCAAAATAGGTGGATGAAAGGTATATTTAGTCCTTTAGTTATAATCCAGGGATATTTTTGGCCCTTCTCTGTTAAATCAATTGCTTGAGAGAAAAACTACGGACAATGTAACAATTGAAATTAATTTAATATTTCAGATGAGTCTCCGAAGATAAAACATGATTCCCAAGGTCTACTATCTATGGCAATTGCTGATCGTGATGCACGTGGTTCTATATTTTCCATCACCTTTCAGGCTGACCATCATCTTGACAGGTTTGTTATGATCTATCAAAATAATATTGTGCCTCTTATAAATGCGGATTGTAATTTCCTGTTCTGCTAAAAGCTTGTTTTAAGGATTGCTGCATAAACTTTTTTTAACAGGAAATGCGTAGTCTTTGGGAAACTTATTGATGGCCTTGAAGTTCTTAAGAAGATTGAGAATGTGGGAATTGAAGAGGGAAAACCTGATGTAACTGTGAAGATAATCAATTGCGGCGAGTTACCTGATGGTGAAACTTCTGAAGTTTCATTGTTCTTGGAAGTTTGCTTTGAAACACTGCTTTACTGTTTTTTTTCCCTGTAGTTTTTGTTAATTGAAGTGTCTGCAAGTTGTGAGGCTTCATTTGATTTTACTTCTTCTTGGTGCAGATAAGAGAAAGATAAATAAATTGAAAAATGGGAAGCACAAAAAATCCTCCAAAGAGAGTAGGAAAAAGAAGAGGAGATATTATACATCAGAATCAGAGAGCTCTACAGATAGTGATACTGAGTCTTCTGAGTCTGATAGTGATTCTGACTCCGATGTATCTTCTGATTCTGAAATTAGCTCATCAAGTGATGATAGACGGAGGAAGAGGAAGAGATCTCGAAGAGACAGGCATAGACGTGCTAAAAGAAAGGAGAAGCGACGTGAGAAAAGGCGCAAAAGGCGTGATAAGAAATCAAAACGCAAATCAAAAAGGTTGCTCTTCAGTATTCTATCTTTTGTTCCATATGTTAAGCTGTACAGTTTTAGATGCCATGTGTTCAGTAATGGGTGCTAACAATTGGAACATTTCCTTTTATCTCTGAAGATAATAATTTCGTGCCGTCTCTTAAAAATGTGAGTGAATTTAAGAGGCTGAAGTTCTTTTCTTCTTCTCTTTCCAATATTCTTTTACCAGGGCATCAGGCAGTCTTTCAGAAAGTGAGAGCGGACGTGATAGTAGTTCAGAGGACGATGATGTAAGACGAGCTTCCAAAGGAAAGCACCAAAGTATGGAAAAGAAAACAGGTATTTCAAAGAACCTTGTAATTGCTGGTCTCTATTCCCTCAGTTACATAGACATGCTCCTGGATCATCTCTGGTTTCAGGAGTCGATTCCATTGTCTGTATATGTGCATCAGAATTATCTTTTTGGATGCATGAAACTCTCTCAACTTGGGAGGCATAAAAGACGAGAACCTGAATCTGGCATGCTTTGGAATCTCTCTGCATTTTCAAAAGATGGTTCCATCCAGTATAACTGCAGCAATAGGCCATGAATTGTGGCAAACATTGTTAATTAACTGTAGAATAGTCTGTGTAGTTGTACAATAAGAACAATAACTCCTACTGATTGTTAGGTTTATCAAGTCTAAGATTACCCCTCAAATAATAAGCTTTTTTTGTATGATTCCTCTAGAATTAGAGTGAAGTGTCAAAAACTCACATAAACTATCATCTTTTTATGAGTTTCACGCCTAAACTATTGAGGGTGTGAAAAACACACCTAAACTATGACTCACTAGTTTGAGAAACACACCTCAAAATGAATAAAAATCAATTAAAAATATTTTAAAAATGAAAGAAAATAATGTGCTGGCAAAAAAGAGTAAAAATATGTCATGTGGACTGATTTTTAATGGCTAGACACACCTAAGGAGTTTGTAAGAAAATATTTGGTCTAGTCGGCTTTTAGGTGTGTTTCTCAAACTAATTGACAGTTTAGGGGTGTTTCTCAAACTAAAAATGATCATCGTTTAGGTTTGAAACTCAAAAAAGGGGATTGTTTAGGTGTGTTTTTAATATTTTACTCCCAGAATTATTGTATTTTTACCAGTCCTATTTATAAATCATTTCCTAGTCAACATTCTGTGTTAGGTGTGGGCGGTTGGATTGTTTTTATTTCTTTCACATCAGACGAGGTTCCAAGCGTACTATTAAGTTACCAATTCTAAATCAGGAGGGGAGCAGTCTGCAGTTAATCTCTTGAGTGATCGACACTATTGTTTGAGCTTTCTCTATATACACCAATGATCCTGCAACTCACCAGCAAATTCTATTGCATCGCTATGTGATTTTTCATGAAATTAGTTGATCTTTTGAGCTCTCCAACTTTCTTTCTGTTTCTGAGTACTTTCTTATCCTTCACTTGTTGCTGTTAATTACTGATCCTCTTTGCTCTAAGTTTTTCTAAGAAACTTGGAGTTCTATAATATTGTTTCTGGTTTCTTACAGTTCTTTCTTTGATGGTACTACTTCTGATTCTTCATCTCTATCTAGAAGTTTTTCTTGTACACACTTTCTAGTTGATGGAATTATGTATTGAAAATCTAGAGTTCGCTGGAGTTTTTACATTTACATTATGCAAGTCACATTTAATCTTTTCTATACTTCATATTGCAACCTTCTTGGTTCTTTGAAAATCTATATGGTGTAACTTGCTTGTTGGGTAACTGGTTTACGGACATTTCGGCAGAAGGAAATCATTCTCCTTCACTTGAGGAGGGGGAAGCAGTTTCTCTTCATCACAAGAAAGAGGCAGCTGACATTTTTGAAGGAGAGGAGGTAGAATTTCCCAAGGAAAACGGAGCGCGTCAAAGCAATAATACCAAAGTGGAAAATAGATCTGATAAGACTGTTGATAGGCAGCCTGATGTGGTGGATGATCACCCTGGCAAATCTAGGTTTATTCTTCATTTCGCATTGCTACTCAGTTATTCTTTATGCTTACAGATTCTTTCAGAATCAGAATTTTATTAGAAGTCATTGAGCAGGAGCAGAAGCATAAGTCCCAAAAGGACCATGAGTAGGAGTATGAGCATTAGTCCTCGGAGGAGTTTAAGCAGAAGTCAAAGCATTAGCCCAAAACGCGGCGTGAGCAGGATCCCAAGTGTTAGATCCAGACGTAGTGTAAGCAGAAGTCCAAGTCGCAGTGGAAATCTTCATCGCGTCTCACAGAGGAGGAGCAATGTGGTTAAGAGTGGCAGTGGTAGTCCTGCAAGAAGCTTTAGTAGAAGCCCAGTGAGAGGCAAGAGGGGAGGAAGTGTCAGTGTGAGTCCTCCTGTAAGAGCTCATTCACGACGAAGGAGCAGCAGTCCCTCAGCTTCTCCTAGAAGGGAAGTCACCCCAAGTCCATCCAGAACCTTATTACGGAAATCATTGAAATCAAAAAGTCGAACACCAGTTAGATCTTATAGGAGTCCAAGTGGAAGCCCTGTTAGGCCTTCTCGAAGGAGCACAAGCAGAAGTCCTGTTAGGTCTTCGCGGAGGAGTGCAAGCAGAAGTTCGGGTAGGGTTCCTTCGAGGCTTAGGCCGTCTGGAAGGAGCTCTAGCCGAAGCCCTGTTAAGTCTTCTCGGCGGAGTGTAAGCAGAAGTTCGGGTAGGGTTCCTTCTAGGCGAAGCCCAAGCCCAAGTCCAGGTAGGGCTCCTAGCAGAAACAATCGACGCAGCTATTCAAGGAGTCCTGGTAGTGCAGGTCGTAGGGCAAGATCACCAGCTTATGATCGTGGGAGGAGTTCTTCAAGAAGCGCTTCGGTGGATGGATCTACAAAGCGCATCAGGAGGGGAAGGGGCTTTAGTGAGCGTTATTCCTACGTTCGTAGATACAGGAGTCGGTCTCCTGACCGGTCCTCTGTTAGGCCATACCGTTACGGTCACAGTGAACGTGACAGGTAAACATCACAAGCCTTTCCAATTTGTACAGCAAACTAAAGTAGAAATCTTCTCTTATTAATTGGCTCTTTTTTTTTTTTGGAAGATATTCGAGATACAGGAGATCACCTAGGCGTTACAGGAGTCCACCCAGAGGAAGAACACCGCCCAGGTCTGGTATTTCTATTATCTGCTATTTTTGTTAGATTTATCTTTGTCAGGAATGCTAATCTGCAACTGCCTAAATGCAGATACAGAGGCAGAAGAAGCCGAAGCCGCAGTCTCTCTCCTAGTCCTGTGCGTTACCGTGCTCGTCGTTATAGTCGAAGTCCCATACGAAATCGTTCTCCTGTGGACAGATATCGCAGGTCTCCATCAGCTGAACGGCGTAAATCACCTTCTCGAAGCAGAAGCCGATCAGAGTCTAAGTCATCTCGGGGCTCACGATCACCAAAGCCAGCCAGCCGAGATAAGTCGGTATCATCCTCGGCAAGTCCCCCTGCTAAGACAGGTCTGGTTTCCTATGGAGATGGATCTCCTGATTCGGGATAGATGGAGTACATGTAGTTGCTGAGTAGTGCTCTGGACATACTCATTTGGATTTTCACCATTCTGCGATTATGGATTGGCTATATTGATAGTCTTTTCCTATGTAGTGGAATCTGGACGACGTGTTGGATATTATTAACTTGTGTGTTTGGTGTGCATGTGATTTATGCCTTGAATAATTTGTTATGCCCGGCTATTAGAATTGTTGTTGGTAGTAATGTTCAGACTTTTCGCTTACAAAAGTATTGGATGAGCATTGTCTTGCTATGTTATCTTGGATTTCTTCCGAGGAGTTTTGGTTTTATCATGTCAGTAAATGACTATTTTGAACTGGTTATTTGTTAGTTTTGGTTGTCCTTGACAGCTTTCATGGCTTGAATTTGCAGCAGCAGAACTTTCCGCGCCCATTGATATTCTGCTTCTTTGCATCTTTTTCTTTTTGATATATTTTGAAATATCTTGTGTTGACTGTTTTTAATGCGGGAATGATATCTTCACAATTCTATGGAGAATCATTTCAGCTTGCTGGCTATGACTTGCATTTAGCTGCAGGTAAAATAATTTTGATGGCACTGCCTTGCAATTCAGATATGAAAATTGAAAATGTAAATTGTTTTGAGCTGAAGGGCTGCTTTTGCTCTCTACTTTGGGTTGGGGGAGTTGCTGTTGGGTGGGATGGAAGAAAGGCACTTTCTTCATTCTAAATTACTTGCAGATGTTCAAAAGCCACTTCAATTTGTATTCATGGTCTAGCATTCTTCAATTTTCACATATCATTTTCACTTTGAAATGAAATCTCTCTTTTTTAGGTATCCACAATTTTCATGGCCAAACGCCCATGGTGGCCTTATCCCAAATCTATTTTCCACAATTTTCATGGCCAAACGCCTTCTACATGGTTGACTTTAATCGGATATTCCCAAATCTATTTTCAACTTCATTTAGTGAATTTATAATAAGTTTCTACTCAGCTAACTTTTGCTAATTTATTAAGTTTTATTATATCCACATACAAAATCAAGTCTCTAACATACTTTAAAATTAAGAGGTAATAAATCAAACCCCCCCTCCCCCTCCCCATAAACTTGTTCCGTCAATTTACTTTAACACTTAAACTAACCTTCTATTTATTTGCCTCCCGTGAATTAGTTTCACCCCTTAATATATAATACTACTCTTATGGGGAGAGTGCATTACACTCGTTGACACGTCAGTGCCACGTAAATAAAGTATTTTTTAAATATATATATATACACATTTTTAAATATATACAAAATTAAATTCAGAACATTACCTCACCCTCTCACTTTTCATCTTCTTCACAATCACCCATCCTCTCCCCTACAACCCCTGCAAACACCCCCACCCCCGTATTGAAAAACTGCTGCCACTCCTCCCCCGCCTTCCACCAACCACACCACCACATAATATATATATATATATATATATAAAATTAAATTAAGAAAATTACCCCCACCCCCCATTTTTAATCTTCACATCCACCCATCCTCCCCCCATTTTCCATCTTTCACAACCACCTATCCTCTCCCCTACAACCCCTGCAAACACCCCCACTCCCGTATATAAAAATTGCCGCCACCCCTCCCCCGCTGCCCGCCAAGCACACCACCACATCACCTCACCACCACCACACATATATATATATACCCATCACCATCAATTTCTCCACCCATCAAAATTTGAATCAAACACGTAATTTTATTTTTTTAAAGGAAAAGAAGATTGAAGAATTGGAGATTTTTTAATTGTTGACTTTAATATCATAAATCAGCGACTAAAAATCCAACCACCTTATAAATTCTTTCAAAATCAACAACAAATTCTCTAAAATCAACAACCAAACATTCAAATCATGTCAATTTTTTAATTTTTAAAAACAATTTCATTTTTTTTTTTTATTGATCTAAGTTGTTGAAGGAGAAGAAATTGAAGGTGAGGGTAACAAATTTGGTAATTGGAGGAGTAATTGGGGTTAAGGTTGAGGGAGGGGGGCTGGTGGCGGTGGTGGATTTGGCCGTGGAGGGTGGGGGTGACGGGTTGGGAAGAGAATTAGGGTGGGGTGTAATGGGGGTGGGGGTTAGGTTTTTTCTTTTAAAAAAAAATCACGCGTTTATTTTTAAATTGTCACATCAGCATTAGGGGTGAAATTAATTCTCTTTAAAGATATTAAGGGGGGTAAATAAATGCGTGTTAAGTTTAAATGCTAAAGTGAGTTGGAGTGACAAGTTTAGGAGGATTTTGATGCATTATCTCTAAAATTAATTAACCAAAAAGAAGAAGTCATATGCAAGCTCGAGAAAATCTCTAATTTTGGGTAGTTTGGCATCACCCTGGCAAAGGGACTACATTTGATGATTTGAAGACTCCCTTTTTTTTTTTACTTGTCCAAAATATAATATTTTATTTATTTATTTTTATAATTAAACAAACTAAGAGTGAATTAATTTTTTTGGGTTAGTTTTACCCTTCTCATTAAATAACCATTTCTCAACTTATTGAAGTACTAGTGAAAGTATTAATTGAGATTAATAATCATTTAATAAAGGTAATTTAATAACACAAACATCTAATTAATGCTTTTTAAGGGAAATGAAAAATACACACCGCAAGAGTAAAATGGAAAGGAGTAATGTTGTAGTTGCGTAAATGTTCACATAAATAATAGATTAAGGATCACAATTAAGATATATATACTTCGTTTCATATTAGTTAATACTTATGTTAAAAATATTTATTTTATTTTAGTTGTTCGAGTTCTAAAATCAAGAGATGTTTATTGTATTTTACCAATACTACCTCTATCATTAAATGACTATGTAACATGTAAATATTCAAATTCATATTTTCAATACATAATTAATAAGATTATTTTAATAAAATAAGCCTCTATTAAATATTTTCATAAGTGGTGTGGGGACAAGTAAAACGAAATGATGTTTGAAGATCATATATATCTTAATTGAGATTCTTAATTTACTCAATAAACATTTACTCACATCTGGTTTATTGGAGAAGACTAGGTGATATTTGTTTTTATCATTAAAATATCAGAAAATTAGGCAAAATGTATTACAAAAAACAAACAAACAACTCACTTTATCATTTTCTACCTAAAATAACCATTCGGCAAAGTTCTTTCCTGAAATAGCCGTTCCGCCAACTAAATTACCTTTAATTTAGCCACTTTGGACTTCTTCTTCTTCGCTGGTCCTTCACTTCTTCCTTCTTTCTACTTCTTTCCTCCTTCTTCTTCCTCCATTTTCTTCTTTTCCCTTTTCCTTCCTTTTGTGTTCTTCTTCTTCCATGTTCAATCATTAAAGATTCTTTAAAAGTTTGATTTTAAAATTACAAAGAATTATTTCGAGCGAATTATATATTAAAAGACTCGAAATATCGAGAGGAGTTTATATCTAAAATTTGGGATTTTCTAAAGGAGATTTTGAAGATTTTGAGATTGAATAAATTCAAGATTATTTTGGTTGGCAGGTTGGGTGGTTGCCCCTGTTATGAATCTAATTATTCATCTCACTTCAACATTAATTGCCACCACAATAATTGCAAAGAAGGATTCTCCGTCACCGTTCAACAGTCACCACTGCGTCCTCACCGTCTGTAGTGATCATAGTAGCCATGACATCCGAGCCATTAGGTTCACCATTGCTCTAGCATAGAGAGTTGCAAAATGATAAGAATATTTGAGATGAATTATATGTTGAATATTCATAAATTAGCCTTCAAAGTTCTTTGATTAAAAAGAAGGCAAAATGCCCTTCTGATACTTGTACTATGTCGATTTTATAAGTTGGATATTTCTAATTATATGCGAATCTTTGAACCCACTAAAAATATTTTAAATTCTTTTTTGGTGAGTGTAACACACTCTCCCATGTCAGCTGCCACGTCTGCCTTATCTGCCACGTCATCTAAAAAAATAAAAAAAATAATTTTTTTTTTTAAAAGTATTACATTAAATTTCAAGTCATTTTTAAAATGTTAAATAACAAATTAAATATTAAAATTAATTTAATTAAATATGAAAAATTTATAATTGTAGAAAAATTTGAATAATCATATTTTTATTTTTGCTCACAAATAAAACATCAAATTCATTACAAATAATTAAAATTCTTCTCCAACTAATTTAAATTTCTAACTATAAATTCATATATACAAACATAATAAATTTTCGATTTTTAAATTTGAATATCTTTAAAAAATTTACAAAAAATTTAATTTTTTTTCAAGCAAAATTCACTATTTTTTTTCAATATTCACTATCACTCACTTTCAATTCAAATTTACATTTTAACACCCCCCCCCCCCCCCCCCAAAAAAAAAAAAAAAAATAAATTTCAAATTTAAATTTTTATTCAAAAAGAAATGAAAAAAATTGAATTGAGGGAAAATTAAATCTGGTCATTTTATTACTGTACCTTTATTATTGATTGATTTATTAATTGTCCTATAGACCGAAAAGATGAATAATCTGATTGATTTATCGATAAGTTTACTTGACACCCGAAAATTTCGAATCCTGGATCCGCCTCTGATTACATATACATCATATAACTATTTATACAATATTGATACATTACATATACACTATATAACTATTTATACAATATCAATACATTACATATTTATTATAATACATTACATATACAATGTTCGAGAAGTTATAAATGAATTTCCCTTGATGCTTAGTAAAACTATTAGTTAACCCCCAAAAAAGGCCATTTAGTCGCGGGTTTTTTGCTGTTTAGCCACTGGTTTTTTGTCGTTTAACCATAGTTCTTCTGTGGCTAAACGTGATTTTTTTTTGTTCTTCAACTAATTTATTTTGTAAATAAAAATATGACTATATTTATTGTAAACTTATTAGTTTATTGTGTATATTTAAAATTATTTCTTAGAATATTGTAGTAATCTTTTGTTATCACTTGTGTTGTGAAATTATCCGTATGATAATTTGGTTAAGATTTCGCCTCATCTCCTACCAACACTAAAATGATGTAGACATTCACTTGTCTGAGAAGGCTGACCTTTGTCTACCCAGCATACTTTTACATAATATCAGAAAATGTATCAAAAATATTCCGTAAGTATGAATGTCCAATAAACATTCAAATAATAAATACATGAAAATCAAACTTATATTAATTTTTAAAAAATGATACTTCATTTGTTTTGATTTATATGACATACTTTCTTTTTAGTCACTCGAAAAAAAAAAAACATATTTTTTTTATTTAAAAGTCTTTAATGACTCTTTCTATTTTACCCTTTGATACACCTAAATTACAACTCCTTTAAGAAACGTAAGCGGTCGTTGTTAAATATATAATCCAACAATAGTTGGGATCGAGTCCCACAGGGAATATGGTGATAACTAAATCGTATATAATTCAAATGACTATTAGTCAACAATTTTCATGAAATGGGGTTTATTTTATAAATGATTTTGAATAAAGATCCAACTTGTTTCAAGTAAGCAACATTAAATAATGAATTATTGATCAATAGAGAAAACAAACTAGAATTGTGTTCACAAGCACTTTCGGGTTAAAGTCGATTGTGGATTCATATTGATACAAGTAAATGTCAAGCAATCGGCTCAAATGTTCACCTAAATGTTTCCCAACTTAATTACGTGATTTTTTCTTTAATTCTTTCGAACTTAAAGGAATAGAAATAGCAACCTCAATTTTAGTCTCAAGTTGATTAATTTCGTTAGAACTTTACTCATTAGACAGAGGTTAGAAACTTTGAATTCTTGTTGTTAAACTCCCTTTTCCGATTCTAACCTCTTTGTTCAAGCAAGTCAAACCTAAGACTTGTCCTAATGTTTGCAGCAACAACAACAACAACAAACCCAGTGTATTTCCACAAAGTGGGCTCTGGGGAGAGTAAGATGTACGCAGTCCATATCGTTACCTCCGAAGAAGTAGAGAGGCTATTTCCGATAGGCTTCCGGCTCAAGATAAAGAATAATAAACAAGGAGGATGAATGACACAACAAGAAAATCAGGAATAAGAAATAATATAAATGAAACCAGAGAAAAAATAAAATACGAGAAATAAAGGCAACACTAAATAGGAAAATAGGAACTAAGAAATAAGAAATAGGCCCCCACCTAGTAGTAACATACCCTCACATACCAACAACATCTACGTACATAGTCCTAGGGTTACGAACCCGGCTACACAAGATCTTTCCTGACTGCTTGCTATAACCCACACACTCACACTAGCCTTTTACCCTTATCCGCGACCTCCACACCTTCCTATCTAGGGTCATGTCCTCAGTAAGCTGAAGCTTCTCCTTGTCCTAATGTTTACAATCATTAGAAATTTGTAAAAAAAAATTAAAAGGAATAACAATACATTTACAAGTGTCAACCGAATCTACCTCAAAATTAACCCTAGCATCACTTTTCATCCATGAATTACACAACCCTGTTTTAACCTCACATAGTAGTTCTGAATAAGGAAGAAATATATTTCATTAATGAAAGATGAATTCCTAGAAATATGAAATTTTAGCCTTCAATCCTCCACAAGAAATCAAGAAATAACGTATAAGCCCCAAAATGAGTTTCTCCAGAGATCAGAAACGAAAAAATATGCTACGTATTCTAAACCCTAGACTAGGTATTTATAGGTTTAAAAAAAGTGGGATTTAAAATTTAAATTCAGATTGCCGCTTCCACTCTGATGCCTCACCCATTAGTTTGCTAGGGTCATGACAGATCGTCACATGAACCATCACTTGACTTCATCTTGACATCCATTTTCCTTTGTTCTGATGGGAGGGCTGACGGTTCGTCAATTTGTTCCGCTACACTTGAGATGTTCTAGACTCACATTGTTTAGTCCTGACAATTTGGGTGACGGCTCGTCAGGGCTTTCATGAATTGTCAGTGGAGCCGTCACCTGACTTTCTTTGATGACTGGTGTGACAACTCGTCAAGGCTCTGACAGTTCTTCAGATGAGCCGTCACACAACATTTTTAACCGAATTTCACCTTTTTTTGTCCTTAGCTCAATTTCCTGTACTTTAAACACAAAAAATCAAAACTACCAATTGTTTCTTAAAAACTCACGATTATTCTTAGTTAAAAGCATAAAATGTGCCGTTATTAGTCGGCATATCACCCTTATTGAGTGCCACTATTATGAAAGTGTATTCATTTATTTTAAAGAAAAGTCAATTAAAAAGGTCCAGTAACTGTCATGTACTTTTCTCTTTTATCTATCACTATTGATCTTTTGTGAGTCTGCGATTATACTGGACCATGTTACTAGATAAACTACACAAATATGCCATGTATTTAAAGTGGTACCAAAAAATGACTAAGCGTCCAATTTTGAGCTCTTTACGCTTCCTTTTTAATGAAACGATGGTGAACGACGTTACTTCTGTCAAAATTGTAAAGCTCACAATTTAAGTGAGTTATCTATTCTATTTTTGTAAAATGTGTAAAGCTCACAATTAAGTGAGTTATACATTTTATTTTTGTAAAATGCACATAAGTTTTTGGATCCTATTCACTGCCATCTCACAAGACTCTACATTTATTCTAGAAATGGTTAAACACTACATTGATGGGATTAATGCATCAATTTTTTAAAGGTCACAAATAAGTTGTTCAAACTCACCCTATCGGTGTATCTATTCTCGATGCAAACCACAGTAATATTCACGCGAACCTGAATATTTTACCTTTCAAAAATTTAAAACACGCTCTTCTCTCTCATGCAAACCCTAGCCACCACTCCATAATCTACCATGGACATCTTGGCCGCTGACCAGTCAAATTTTTTCTACTGACCAGATTCTCTCACTTTCTTCAGATTTTTGATTTCCCCATATTACCTACAATAGTAACTTCTCCCAATGATAATGCCTCCATGCTAGTTGATAACACCACTAATAAGGAACTTAGTTTGCCTATCGTTCCTACATAACCTAACGTGAATGAAACATCTACATCACAAGGGGAAACATATATGGATTTATTGAAACCATCAATTATAAATCCACCAAATAATACTGCAAAGCCACGAGTGGATCCCATCCCTATCAATAAGCCCACATAAAATAATAGAATACCAAGGATAACATGCACGAAAGAAGAAGTCAAACACATGAATAACATTGAGAATTTTCAATATATAGTGATTGACAAATTCTCATATGGGTGTCCTGAACTAGAGGAGCTGCGGATTCAAATCCCTAAACAATGTAGTGTTAAAGGTGATTGAAAAATTGGCCTCTTGCAAAATAGGCATACACTAATACAGTTTGAGCTTTTTGAAGACTTTGTGAATATGATGTCTAAGGATACCTTTAAATTACTTCAAAAGATGGATTGTCATATCAGATAAGATCATTTATTTATGATGCAACTTTCAAAGTGGGTGAGGGTACAACGCAAGTCATGACTTGGATCTCCTTCTCTTTACCTTATGTAACGACCTGAAATTTAATGAAATATGTGAAAATTTCATTTCTATATTATTTGACTATTTTACCCCTCCTCATAGTTGCATTGTAGTATTTCTGGGGTGTGTGGGTGATTGACATAATTTTGGATGCATTTTGGTGCCTTTTGTGCGATATTATGATTTTTGGTGGCTTCAAGAGCCTTATTATGGACCTGTGTGGTTATCTTTTGATATGTGTGATGGATGACTGAACGAACTGCGCTAGAAAATCTAGAAAATTGATTTAGGGTAGTAACATTTTTTGTTGAGTTTTACGGCTTTTAAATCTCATTTCGACCCTTAGTTTGGAAAATTATGATTTCGGATTTTGGGGGTCAACTTTGTGAAAATGATAATTTTTTTTTAAAATTTGATATCGCCGTTGAATCTGAAGCGTTGAATTTAGTATGCTTATATAATTTGTTTGTGTATATCAGACTCCGAATGAATTCCGAACACCCCATCGAAGTCCATTTTGGGCTTAAAAATCTGGTGCGTTAAGTTGCTAGTGCAACCTGGAAAACAAAGGGTAAAACTCATTTGAGGAACCCAATTTGTGTCTTCTTTTCCTGACAACCTGGTGCAAATATAAATAACTCTTTTTTGCTAGATTTTGCTAATTCTTTCACCTTGCCTCTTAAGAGTTGCACCCTAAAATAGTGTGAGAGCTTAAAAGTGAAGCTTGTGGGTGATTGGGAAGCAAAATTAACATCTATTTCTTAATTCTTGTATGGATTTAAGGTGAGATTTCATCCTTTTCTTACTTTAATTCTTGATTTAATTGTTCAAGACTCCAACAACCTTATTACTTGATTTATCCCCATATTTCACTCCCTTTTACCTGAATAATATTCTTAATCCTATAATTACTATATTTTTATCAATTTAACCTTCAAAACATCTTTGATTCTTAATTTTAACATGGATTTCAAAGATTTTATCTGGAAAAGCTTAAAAATATTTTTTTTTTGATTTGAACCTTATTTTTTATTCGACATGACTTGAATTTTCAACTGTAGATTTCTAAAAGTATGGAAAACACATTTTTATAATAAACTTTTGATTTTGTGCTTCTTTTTATTAACCCATTTCGGGGGTCCGTTTAGAACTTGACCAAAAGTAGGCAATATATGTATTGTTAACTTTATTTTGACACATAGATTCTATGTTTCTTGGTTTTAGTTGATTTCAGGAACATTCGTGAGAAGTAGGGCCTTATGGTTGAAATATTGCAGACCGATTTTGGCCTTTGAGGTAGGTTATGGCTTAACTCTTTCAGATTGAGATGAGTATTAAATATTGGTACAAAATGTATGTTAAGGGTAGGAACTAATCATGATAAATAGCTATCTATGTGTTGTGCTCGCATGGGGGCCTATATGTGATGAAATTGTTAAAATTAAAATATTATGTGATATGTGTGACTGTGCGAGGTCTTATGTGATGTTGATAGCCTAGAATACATGTGAATAATTGTATTATGTTATTAGAAATGCCTATTGTTTTGCCTTTGGTGTATTGTGATATATATATATTCATACTGTGTGGGCATCTGAATCATGTGGAGAATTCATGGATAATGAAAATAATGAGTGGATATTAACTCACGTGGTAGTGGAATGGAAACATTATGGATAGGTTATAGAAATACCCATTTTGAATGTGAACATTGTATCATCATTTTTATATCATCATACACACCATTTTACTTATTTGTTTTATTGCTTTATATATATGTTTGTTGTCATGTATGTGTACTTGGTTTGTGTCTGATGCTATGTTTGTGCTTTGAAAACACTGAAAATACTGGAACTATAGGAAAAACTAGAAATACTAGAATTACAAAAAGCACTAAAAATACTGGAATTATAAGAAATAATGGAAAATACTGAATATTGGTATCAAATATTGGATATTATGGACCTTTTCTAAAGGATTATGTCAGAGAAAACTCGATGGATGTGTGTCAACCTCAATCCTATGTGCCAAACTTTTGGCTATGTGTGAAACCTAAGGCTATGTGCCAAACTTAAGTTTGTGTGCCAAACTCAAGGTTATGTACAAATCTCAAGGTTGTGTGCCAACAGCAAGGTTGTGTGCCAACCTCATGCATCATCATCATCATCATCATATACATTACACCTGCTTTATTATTTGACTTGTCATCTATTTATTTGTTCTATATCTTGAATTGTTAATGTTTAGTTGTTCTATCTCCCTTTAATTGTACTTGATGATCTTGATTATTCATGTTTCTCTCTTGTTTTACTTGTATGTGATATTGTGTATGTTTTATCCCTATCTGGTATGTTGTTGTATTATATGTGGATATTATAGAACTGTTCGTGCAAGCGATGTGGGCTACTGTTGTGGGATATTTTCTCATACAGGTGACATCCCCTTAGTATGTATTTTGTCTGCTCTATTTTCTACTTTACTTGAGCGGCCTATGATCCCTACTAAGTACATGTGGATTGTACACATGCCTATTGTGCCTTTTTAGTGTAAGTCCTAGTTTGAGTGCGCTCCAACTTGGTTGATTCGGGCAAGATTTAGTGCTTTCAAAGTAGTGGTTGACCTTATGGCATCCGATTGTATTCTACTACCTTTCTTATAGACTATATCTTTACTTTTACTTCGAAGATAGAGTTTTCTTTTGTATTTGGACATCTTATGTATTTCATTTGGATTCGAGTTGTACTAGATATGTTCTTATACTATTGACACTAGGTTTTGGGAGTTATGTTTGCATATGTTAATTTTATTGTTTCCGCTTTTATCATATATATATGGGTCGACTTGTCAAGGTTTACCGCGACAAGTGCCATCATGACCCTTGTATTTTTGGATTGTGACAAATTGGTATCAGAGCAGCCAAGTTTCACTGGTTTCAATGGTATAAGTATGAGATGTCTAATAGAGTCTCTTAGATCGATACGTAGACATCCATATCTATCCTCGAGAGGCTATAAGATGTCTTTAGGAAACATTCCTTATTTTATTCCTTATCATGCGAAGTTCTTTCATACCGTATGTTCTGAGTTATGTTTCACTTCTTTCTGCGTAAATGGTGTTGATTAGGTTCGGCATGATCAGAGATGCAGAGCCTTATCCATAGGGCAAGCCTCGAGTCATGGATGGGCTCGAGGGAGTAGATGGGCTTGTGGATTAACCTTGTCCAGGAGGAGTGCTAGCAGAATTTTCCTTGAGCCTCGTGTTGAGCATGTTGGAGGTTTAAGTTATACTCCAGTTCCTCAAAGTTCTTCTACCTCAGTCTTGGAGGCACTTTTGGTTCATAGATTGAACCATTTGGAGGGTGCTTCTTAGTTTGTTTGGTACTTCCCCAACTCTGAGTGTTGTACTTTCACCTGTGCCAGAGTCTAGTTATGGTGTTCCTCTAGTGAGTGTGGATCCTCCATTTGTACCTATTTTTTTTTTTAGTACTTCTTCGACCCCGAGTACTATGCTTCCTTCAGCACCGGCTTATTAGTATGGAGTTCTGAGATCATGAGTTCAGCCTTCATATATGTTACCTCCCTAGGTGGGGTCTTAGCCAGTAGGACTTGCTATACTTCCTTCTCTTTAGTGATCCACAACACAGATGGTTGTATTTAAGGCATATTTTTAGAGTATTGTAGATCACACCAAGATGATAGAAGGTATTCTTCAAGTATCTCAATGTGGTGCCAAGAAGGTGAGCTATTTTGGTAAGTTCATAGGTCGGTCTTCTCATGTTAGAGATTTTAAATGTTCTCGTAGATATTAGAGTAGATAGTGTAGACAGCCCTGTAGAGTTATAGCGGTGGGTCTTTTGGTCCAGTAGTTTAAGGTGGTCGTTCAGGCTACTTGTACCTTCTCCTATTGAGTTGGGCCATAGAGGTTGCTTTGTGTGTGATGAGATTGGCCATGTGGATAAGGATTTTCCCCACCATATGATTAGAGCCACTTCTCTTTTAGCTGCGAGAGGTAAGGGTGCTACCAGAAGCGAGAAGGGCAGAGGTAGTGGAGCTCGTGGTGGTGGTCGTAGGGCCACTCAGGTAGTTGGTGGTCGTGGAAAGTGCTATGCTATACCAGATAAACCTGAGATAGAGGCTTCATGTAACGACCTGAGACTACCCTCTAGTCGTCACACGGTGCTTACGATCTCGAAGGACCACAAGCTAACCTATGAATGATATCTACTGTAAGCACTGGATAATAATACTAAAATAAATGCAGAATTAGGACAAAATTCCATAAGGTTTAAAATCTAAAATACTGATAAAATATAACATCTGAAATAACAATCTGTAAAATTAAATACTATCTAAAAAATCTTTCTAAAAGCCTCTAATCTGAACTATCTGAAAGTGAAGTTGATGGGAAAATCCCCCAACTAACTCCATCTACTGAACTACTATATCTACTAAAATATAAAATAATAGATTATCCTCGAATAATGAGGACTCACTACTTAATCTACTGCTGCTGGCCAAATCTGAATATGTCCGAACCTATGATATGAAACATCATAGAGCAGGAAAGTATGCATCAGTACATGGGAATGTACTGGTATGCTAGATAAGGTAAGGCTGAATGAAAGATTTCATATGCATGAGCAATAACTAACTGAACGATAAAGAGTAACTAAACGTGAAAGTACATGAATAACTAAAACTACTATCAATACTGGATATGCAATCTGTGCATGTAGATATGCTGTAACTGAGCTTTTCTGAAGCTAAGTACTAAGTTCTAATACTGAGTAACTGATAATCTATGATTACTGATACTGATTGACTGCATCTAACAATCCTAACTCTGTAGAACTGAGTTGAGTTCTATACTGAAGACTGAATTTGAAATTGTGGGAGGTAATCATCTAACCGACATGCCCCAAATAAGCTTAGATAACTAAGGTGGGGTCCAATTTGTAACCCCAATTGGAAGGGTGCTAGCACCGTGCCACGGGTACTAACAACTGCTGTGGAGTCAGTCCTAACTAACGGGTGACCCTTGAGATCAGCCCTAAGCTAGAGGGTGATCCCTGAGTATGTCAGTCCTATCTAACGGGTGACATCTCATAACCTACACTGGCTACGTGGTTTCGGAACTTAGGGATTGCTTTTAGGGACCCAGTCCTAACTAACGGGTGAGACCCTATCCCTAGGCTCGCTTGGTGTTGAATCTTACTCCCAACTAAAAGACACTGAACAGAGTATACTGAACTGAACTGGACTGATACAGAGTTTACTGAGTTTTCCTGAGTTTTGTAACTGAATGAGTTCTACTGATCATGACATGACTGATACTATTCTGTCACTGACATTGGCTCTAGGTAAACAGCTAAATTATCGGGCATTAAATACCCTCAGGACTCGATAGCATGAAAAGTAAATCAAAACATGGTCTTGAATAACATAATAATGTTCACTTGGTCATAATTCATCTATAGAGACATTTTATTCAAACACTTATAATGCATTAACTTGTACATGAATGGGAATACATGTTAGCATGCTATAATGGCATTATTTCATTCTCATAGACAATTTATCAAACACATGGGAGGCATTCTTGTTTTTACTAAATCATAAACACTTGGGGTAAACATGGTTATAACAATTAACTTACAAATTGAAGGGTTTATCATAGATATCATGTAACTCAACTCATACTAGGAACAATTCTTGAAACTTGGAATTTAAATCATGGATAACACATAAGCGTGGTAATTACAATGCCCAAACTTACAAATTCAAGGATTATAACATGGGGATTACTCAATTCAATATATATGCTATTCAATTTCATGGAATCGACCATTAATTATGGATTTAAAACTCAATAAATGCCAAAATATAAATACAACCCAATTTCATACACGTAAACCACGAATCATAAATCTTGAAGTTTTAAAAACAGATTCTTGGACTTTATGGGTGAAAGAGACCCATAGATAAACACCTAACATACCTTAATTTGTAAGTTTCTTGAAGTTCTTGGTGAATCCTTGAACTTTGTGCTTGATCTCTTGAACTAGAGTTTTGCCTCTTGTGAGAGAATGGTTTAATTTCGGGGAAAATTGGGTGAATAATGAAGTAACTAGGTTAATTAGAGGTAAATTTTGTGTTAAATGCTGACTGGGGTGAGGGGCAAAAGACGTTAATGCCCTTAGATTTAAAACTTGAAATTACTGAAAATTCCTAATTTTGTCACCTGACGCAATGGGTGCTATCGCACTGTGTCGCTAGAAAATGGACAACTGGAAACTGGACTGGTGGAACAATGCGATGCCATCACGATGTCTTGCTGGATGCGATTTTGATCCTTGGCGCAACGCGGTGGAATCGCTTTCCTCACTAGAAATTAACAATTATGAACTAGGTCAATAGCGTAATGAGCCAATATCGTGGAGTGACACTGGAATTGACAATTGCTATTTGGTCATGCTTCGTGACGTGTTGATGGCTCAGGGGGTACACTGTCTTACTAAAATGGCTCTAACTCTTTGTTTGGGTGTCCAATTTAGGCAAACTTAATATCGTTGGAAAGATAATTGAATTTCCTATGCAATGGAAGACTCTAAACTGAAATTTACTAAGTATTTCAAAAATTTTGTATATGATTACTCATGTACTAAGACTTATATTAATCTAGAAAAATATTGGGTATTACACTTCAAATACTGTGATCACAAGTATTATCCTCATTTGTTTTAGATATACATCTATGTTATTTGATTATGATATGACTTTTTCTTATGTGTCTGCGTATTTTTCTTTGGTATTTGATTTTATTTATGGGCCTCTTGTCATTCCTATTCATGTATCTACCTCGGTAGGTGATTTTTTAGTGATGGATCAGGTGTACCAATCTTGTATTATGACTTTTTCCAGGAGTTATAACATGGTAGATTTTCTTGTGTTAGATACGGTTGATTTTAATGTTATTTTGAGTGTGGATTGGTTGGCCCCTTATCATATTGTCTTAGATTATTTTGCTAATATCCTGACTTTAGCTCCGCTGGGTGTACCAAGGCTAACTTGCAAAGGTAAGCTTCATTCGGGTCTTAAGAGGGTCATCTCTTATGTTCATACTCATAGATTTGTTGAGAGAGGATTTTATCTTATTTGGATTATATTTGTGATACTAGTATTGTTTCATATCTTTCCTTAGATTCTATTTGTGTTGTTCGTGTGTTTATGGATGTATTTTTTATGGATTTTCCTAGTATGCCTCTGGATTGTGATATTGATTTTGCTATTGATGTTGAGCAGGGAACCAAGCCCATTTCTATTCCTCCTTATAGGATGGCCCCAATCGAGTTGAAAGAATTAAAAGATCATTTGTAGGAGTTGTTGGATAAGGGATTTATCCGATCTAGTGTATCACATTGGGGTAGGCCTGTCTTATTTGTGAAGAATAAAGATGGGTCTATGTAGATGTGTATTAATTATTGGTAGTTGAACAAGGTGACGGTTAAGAATAAGTATCCCTTCCTCGTAGTGATAATTTGTTTGACCAACTTTAGGGTGCTGCAGTGTTTTTGAAGATTGATTTGAGGTTAGGTTATCACCATTTGTGGATTAGAGCTTTAAATTTTTTGAACACTGCTTTTCATACTCGATCTGGTTATTATGAGTTCTTGGTCATGTCTTTTAGGTTGACCAATGCCGCTGCTGCATTTATGGAGTTGATGAACTGGGTGTTTTGATTGTATCTCGACTCCTTTGTTATTTAATTTTTAGATGTTATCTTGGTGTATTCCAAGATTGAGGCTGAGTATGAGGAGCATTTGTGGATTATGCTTCAGAGATTGAGGAATGAGAAGTTGTATGCTAAGTTCTCTAAGTGTGAGTTTATGTTTGGAGTCTATTTCTTTCTTGGGTCATGTGGTGACTAAGGAAGGTATTATGGTTGATCCAACCAAGGTTGCAGTGATTCGTGATTAGGATAGACCTACTTTGCCCATTGAGATTTGGAGTTTTATTGGCTTGGCCGATTATTATCGACGTTTAGTTGAGGAATTCTTTTTTATTGCATCTCTTTTAACTAATTTGACTCAGAAGAAGATTTTTTTCAGTGGTCTGATGCCTGTGAGGCAAGCTTTTAAAAGCTCAAAGATTTGTTGACTTCAGTTCTTATTTTGGCTTTGCCCAAGGAAGGCGTGGGCTTTACCATGTTTTGCAATGCTTCAGTTGTTGGATTGTGGTGCTTATTGATGAAGGAGGGTAAGGTGATTGGTTATGTATCTCGTAAGTTGAAGCCTCATGATAGGAATTATCCTACCTATGATTTGAAGTTGTGCGCGATTGTGTTTGAAGTTGTGGAGGCACTACTTATAGGGAGTCCATTGTGAGATTTTCTCGAATAATCATAACCTTTAGTACTTTTTCACCTAGATAGATCTTAATATGAGACAACATCATTGGCTTGAGTTGCTTAAAAATTATGACTTGACCATTCTCTATTATCCAGGCAAGGCTAATGTGGTTGTGGATGCCTTAAGCCGGAAGTCGACTATCATAGGTAGCTTGGCATATACGATCCGGATCGACCTTAAAGCTCTTGACTACATCTTTTGAGGCAAATACAAATGGGTCCAAGCCATGATCAAGCCAATAGCTAGTGGATGCATTCGGTGGACCCTTTTTAGTCTCCTAAACCCACAATTCCACGTGTGGATAATTGCTTGGATCTTGGAGCATGCTTTGAAGATCCCATGTAGGTTATTTCTAAAATAGCCACTTTTGGGCTATTTTTGTAATAGGCTAGTTTATACAAAGGTAAACACTATAAATATATGCCTTAGTCATTTCATTAGCAACCTTTGATGATATATGAATGAATGCTCCTTAGAGAGTGAATTGTAAATTTGGATTAGCATGTGTTGATATTTTGTTTTGAAATATGGGTTGCTAAGGAATCTGATTCCCTTGAGGTCTACGTATGAATTAGGTGCTCTTACGTAATATTAAGGAAGGTCGTTAATATTTGATACATCTTTCGGTTGTCCTTTTTTCTTATTATTTGTGTCTATCTATCTATCTTTTATCCCCCTTTATCCCTTATTTTCATGTTTCCTTTTGTTTGTGTGTTTATCATGTTTTCTCCTTATTTCCCTTCAGTTTTTGTATTCTGTTACTTTTGTATCTTGTCTCATATCATTTGGTATCAGAGCCGAGCTTGATTTTGTTCCCACAAAGTCCATCTTGGGTCTATTTAAATTTTTTTATTCTCGTTTTACCCCTAGGCTGAAACTTTTAGATTTAGATTTTTGTGTCTTTTTGTGTTTCTAGTGTTAGATCCTTGTTCCCTAACACTATTTGAGTGTAGATCTAAAATTTAAGCTAAATTAGAGTTTATTTGAGTGACCTACCATTGTTGGAGCTTGAGTTTGATGAAATTTTGAGGTGGGTTCTCAAATTGGTGATTTATTGTTGAGAATTTGGGCTTGAAAATGTTGGTATTGTATTTGGATTGTTGACGTGATCTTGGGGTTCAAATTTCATCAAATTTCGAGGTCATTTGCTTAAGGGTCAATTTTGAATGTTCTTCATATATTATTAAAGAAAAAAATTCAAAAAGTGGGCGTCTGATCCAAAAGAGAGGTGAGAGAAGGTGTGGTACTTGTTTATTCCAAAGAATATTCCAAGTCTTTAAAAGAAAGAAAAGAATCAAAAAGCATCAAAAAGGAATATTCTCAAGGAAGACACAAAGGACAGTATAAAGGAGGGGACCATAAGAAAATTCAAACTCTTTTGACCTTGAAAGAATAATTAAAGGGTCCAATTCCTTGTATTTTACCATCTATTACCACCTACAACACCTCCGAAAGGAAGCATGATTGAAATTCAAATTGGAAATAATTAATCTCCAAAACGTCAACCAACCCAAGTTGCTACTTTGAGGCAGCCACGTTAACTCAACCCGCCCAATTTCCTTAAGCTCAAATTTAGATTTTTAGTTTCTTTTCTTTGATTCTTAGGTTTCTTTTATTGGTTCTAATTCTAATTAACAACTAGTAGTCACTTACTTAATTGTGAATTAGTTTTTGAATCTGTTTTTTTGATCTTTTTTTTTCTTTGTGTGCTTTTCTCATTTTTAATTCATCGTAACTTCTTGATTCTAGTCCGCACATAATTTTTTTATTTGAGTCCTTCAAAAAAGAATCCATTCTGACCTCAAGCCACAATTGGTTCTATGTAATCTCCTTGGAGTACAAACGAGCTATCAATACTTGTGGCGCCAATTGAGTAACAATTAAAGGTGTGAACCTTGAGAGCTTGTGAGGTTATTTTCCTAACCATAACTTGTTTGTTGTTTTTATTTTTGTGTAATATTTCTTAAAAGGTACAATGGATCAAGAAGGTGAAACATCATATACTATGGATAATAATACCACAAATGCTATGTTAGCATCCATCATGGAGAAGCGTATTGCTATGGATAGTAGGATGGGTAGCATGGAAAATCCCCTTTTAAGGAAGATAGACAACATAATAGATTGTCTAATATTCCCTACCTCCGCCCTTCCCAATCCATAAAATCTTCAAGTTCCTTTGAGTGGACATGCTCTAAATGAACATCAAGGTAAAAAAGCTAACTCTTGTACTCTACTATATGAGGCTGGTATCCAACTAAGTAGGAATGATAGTTTATCTTTAGGTGAGCCTAATATCTCTTTACTTCATGATGATAATGTACAACTTATGAGTGTGGATACACTAGTTGACCCTAATGATGACAAAATTAACTCCTCCAGCAAAATTGATTTGTGTCCACCTAGTGTTGAGGCCATGTGGCTAGTGATAGTATATTTTATTGTGGAAGTCATGAGGACCAAATTGTGTGTGAACCTATCCCATCATGTGGGAATGTTTGTGAAGTTTTTAAAGGACCATAGGTGAATGGTGATGTTGAGAATGTTGGTCGATTGAATGAGAATGACCCCCTAATTGCCTTTGTTGATGATAATTATAGTATAAAGGGTATAAATGATTGTATTGGTAGTAATTTTGGGAGAGAGAAGTTTTTCCTAAACCCATATTTATAGACACTCTACCCATTTGATCTTGGTGATTATTTGAAAGATGGTGGTTCTTCTCTATACCACATGGTGCTTAGGCAAGAAGATAATCCAACTATGGGTTAGGGTGTTGGAACTTATCCCAATGACGGAGAGTTTTTCTTGGAGATTTCTAATCTACTTGAGGGACCAAAGTTGTGTAAGGGAAGGGTCTCCAAAAAAAATGAGAGTCATAGAGGGGTTTGGTGCTAACTGATATTTGGAGCCCATGAGAACCTTCATGAGTGGTTGATTGGCTACAATGGTTACTCTAACATACCCCTTTGTTCAAAGTTCTTAAATGGCCAAGTGGTTCTTACTTTTGGGTTATACACCCTTGATTGGTCATTTTGATGCTTGGTTATATTTTAAGTGTGTGCAATCTTGGCATGATGTTATGATCGATTGTACTAACTCTAACCCTCATGACATGAGTAGGGTGTGTTCATTTATCCTTTCTTTCATTTTGCAAGGTTTGGACTCGAGGATGAATCCTTTTTAAGAAGTGGAGGATGATATGATTCGGATCTGCCTTAAAGCTCTTGACTATATCTTTGGAGGCAAATACAAAGAAGTCCAAACCATGATTAAGACAACATCTCCTTTTAAGATCCTAAACCCACAATTCTAGGTGTGGATAATTTCTTGAAGCTTGGAGCATGCTTTGAAGAGCCCATGTGGGTTATTTCCAAAATAGCCACTTTTGGGCTATTTTTGGATAAGATAGTTTATGCAGAGGAAAATACTATAAATAGATGCCTTAGTTATTTCATTAACAACCTTTGATGATATATGAATAAATGCTCCTTAGAGAGTGAATTGCAAGCTTGGATTAGCTTGTGTTGATATCTTGTTTAGAAACATGGGTTGCTCGAGAATTCGATTCCCTTGAGGTCTACATAAGAGTTAGATGCTCTTGGTAATAATAAGAAAGGTCGCTAGATTTGATACATCTTTCAGTTGTTCTTTTTCTTATCATTTGTGTCTATTCATCTATCTATCATGTATCCCCTTTATCCCTTGTTTTGTGTTTTCTTTTATTTTTGTGTTTATCATATTTTCTCCTCATTTTTATATTTTTCCGCTTTTTTATCTAGTCTTATATCACTTAACCAAATTAGTAACTTAGTAACTTGACTTGGCTCTGAGTATGAGTAGCTCACTAAGATCTGTGAGGATAGGTTATGAGTGGTAGGGTTGAGTCGTATGTTGTCCAGTGTCCAATCTCTTTTGGTTCTATCTTGGATACGACTAGACCATATGAGTAACATGGTTTGGTAGTGAGTGGGTTTATGAAGTCGTAGGGTGGACAGTGTATGGGTGTCCAACTCAATGTATTGGTGATGACTCAAGGGTACGAGTCGTATGTTGTGGTCACCAGTCAAGGGGGGTCGACTCGTAACCACTTGCGGTCTTTTTATAGCTTTTAGCTAGGGCACTTTAGACATTTCTCACTTAAAACCCTTAAGACCCCACGTCCCTATAACACTTTTTGGTTATTTGTTCCACACTTTACAAGATTAGACATCCTCTTTACTCTCTCAAAATCCTCTCAAGTAACATTGGCTAGGGTTTCTCCAAAGTGGTTATCTAAGGGCTAAAAGATTAATTTCTCTCCATGAATCTTTGTAATTTAGGCATGTGACATTTTCCCTAATTGTTATTTTACTTAAGCATATGTTTTAATGTATGGTTTTCATGGTATTGTTATGGTTTTGAAATAAAGGTTGGGGTTTTGGATGTTCATGGTTGATTAATGTTTCTCATGATTTGATCATGGGTTTTCATGTTTTAGTTATGGTTTCCACATGTGGGTGCATGGGAATGATGATTTAATTGAGGGATCATGGTTGAGCCCTAAATTTGATAATTTTAGCTTTGGTAATGACATGCTCTCAACGTGTTTGTGAAGTTGTCAATAAGAATGATTTTGTCACATAGTTTGACTATTCTTGGAATCTTTGCATTGCATAAATGGTTAGAGAACATGAATTGGTTTTGGTTGGTTTCATATGGTTTTGTAAAGGCCTTGATGGTCATGCTTTGATTATAAATGGTTTTGGTTTAATTTGAAAATGGTGGAGTCTAATTTGGTTTAATGGTTCATGTGGCATTAGGTAATAGACTTGCAAGCTTTAATTTTGGAATGACGATACCAATCGTTAATGCCTAATTAAAAGACTCCTTGGTAAATGGTTGAGAATGTGTAAATGATTTTATATGGGCTTAAAAGGAGGTTGAGTAGCAAATCCATGGAAGGTGGAGATCCTGGGGTGACCGACACTGGAAACTCACGTTTGTCGATGTGAGGGTGGTCTTGGTGACTGTGTGCATAAAGTCACACTTTATATTTTTGTGATGTACAAGTCATCTTAGGTTATTTTTTCTGGTTGTACGGCTAACACACCCTGGGGCCCTTTTAGGAGGGGGTGCTGCCATATAGCCCGTGGGTGGTTTTAGGACAGCCAAGCTAGACGACCCAGGTTGAGGTTTCAATTACATGCTAAACCTTGTTCCCTGTCCTGACAAGATATATATATATACATATTTATTTGACTGCATATGGTTATTTGACTTGGTTTTGAATTGATGGCATTATCTTATCCTTATCCTTGAGTGATGTCACCCAAAACTACACTCCAATTAGAAGTATAATGCGATCGATTACAAATATAATAACCCAACTAGGTTGGGGTCAGTCCTATAGGGAAAATGTGAACAGTTACTTGTATTGATGTAACCCACGAGCAATATAGGAATAAATGAGGGGATTTGTAGTATCAATGGTAAGTAGTAGCCAAATTTTGAGTACTTTTGAGCTGTAATCAATAAGAGAGGAACACTAGGTTTGTGTTCCTCCTACATTCTCAACTCCATAAATTTCTCGTGGTCAACCCAACTTTCTGTTGTTCTGCATGCAAAGTCTACAAGATAGGTATTATCAAACGCCAGGTAAACTGGAAGATAAATTTCACCCTTTATCGGGTAAGTCTCAGGGTATTGCTTTGTTTCCCTTTGGTACAACCTCAGTCTACTATCACTAGGTAGGATCAAGTGATTAGATGAGATAATGGGAACTAAAAGGTAGAGGTGAATCCCAAATCACTGTCCTAATCATCTTTTCCCAATCACAAGCTCCCTTGCAGGGATAAATGCGAATACAGGCTATCTCAAGTTACTGAAGATACTTGAGATTAATTATCATAAAGAAGATTAAGATACATGCAGAAACCCTAGAACAGTTGAATCTCACACTTCCTCTACGTAGCTAATCCATCAGGGTTTCCACAACCCTAGTCGAGGAGATTAGCCGCTCATGTTTGTGCAAGAAACCATGATCATCAATAAAGAACACATAAAATCAATTGCACAAGAATAAGATTCTTAAACTCCCAAGTCTTTAATTTAATAAACCCTAATTCTCAAGAACAATTGTCAAAGTATTGTAATAAAATGCGAAATAATATAAAAGAACGTTCAAGAGTGAAACCTAATAAAACATAAACCCTAAGGTATTTATAGTATCTAAAAATAACCTTAAAATCCTAATGAAAATGGGAAAGGTTAAGTTATGTCGGCAGTCGGTATGACTCGGTCTTTACTCGTATCAACATCATATGAGTCATACCCTTCCTTGTCGTATCCGTTCCAGTGTCTGATCTTTCCATGTCTTCAACTTTCTGTCCATCTTACGACTCCATCTTATGAGTTATACTTGAGTGTACGACTCACGTCCTCCATTTGTGTCCACCTGGGACTTTTGTCCTTTTAAGTCTTGAACACTGGTTTATATACGACATCCCTATACTAGTTTTACTCAGACTTTCGACTCATATACTTCTGACACTTTCAATTATTGAATAGTAGCTTAGGTTTTGTTATGATCACGACTTTTTTATACGTATTGTATCCTCAGTATACAACTCGTATGGATAATTCATATCTTTTCTTCACTTGGTCTTTTTTTGGGGTCCTTAATTCTAAAATGCTTATGATTGTTGACACAACTCGTATACTCATCTTATGAATCTTATACATGAGTCATATCTTTTACTCACTTAACATTTTATCCTAGTGTTTACTTCTGTTATGGGTATGATTCCTCCTATGAGTCATATGTTGAGTATACGACTCATGAGCTGATTCGTATATTGATCAGTTTTGGTCTTTTTCAGATCCCTTTCTTGTCTTTTCATTCAAACACTGTTGTTGACCTGTTTTACCTGTAACATACACCAAAGTGCATCATACCTAACAAAACACCCTAAGTTCACGTGGGGATTCATGGCTTTAAGCATAAAAAATATCGTGTTTCCATTCAACATCAACACCTTAAACTTACACTTTTGCATGTCCCCAGGCAAATAAAACCAAATGAATATTTTCTAGAACCGAGACGATACTTAAACAGGAAGTTCTCAAGTAACCCATGGCAGTGATTTTGGATTTAATTTCATTCTTGTTGTTCTCCCTTTTAATTCTAATTTTCTAACTCAGTTGCGTATAATAATTTAGTACATGTAGAAACATGAAGGAATTTGATGATGGCATTACATTAGCAATAAACACTTGGGCATAAATACATTTTATTTATCAAACATTCTAGCAACCTAGCACTATAACCCACGTGTGCTCATCGTCAAAGAAATCCCATTCACTCTCTTTATGGATAAATCAATCTATTCAGGGATATAACAAATAATTTTCTCACTCATAGAAGTACCACTGGTCTATACAGAATACCATTGGCTTGCCCTTATGCTCTTTTCCTAAGTTTTTAGACAGTCACGATAAGATCACTATAGGACTTTATTTGGTTTGTAAAATAGGTTGTGGGCTGGTATGATATCATTTGAGATTCATTTAGTGACTACACCTCCTGGACACTATGCCTTTCTTGGGGTCCACTAACTTTTCACTTCTTTTATTTCTGCCTTTATGTCTTCCTTTTTCTTTTAAGCATATTCTACCTAGGTTAGCTGTAGTTTTCTAGAACTTATTTTTTCTTATTCTTTTTCTTTTGATTTTCATCGAAACTCTTCTTTCTTTTCTTTGTACCACACCTACTCAAGTTTCAACTATTTTCCTTTTTTCCCATTTTCTTCATACTCATTTTCTCTCACGCACCCCTATAATAGCCACCCTCAACTTAGACGATTTGCCTGATTTAAAGTGCACGGTGTCTATAGGAGGAACATGGCCAAAATAGGTTCATTGTAAGGTAAATGGGAAGGTGATCAGTGTAACAAGAAAAATTGGTCTATGAAGGCTCAACTATTTGGATCAAAGGGGATTCATTCATTCGGTTAGGGAATTTTAGGCTTGAATGGACTGACACAAAAAAGGGCCTATGATCATCTCCTACATAACTATCCTAGACCTAGGTAAAATAAACCAAGCAATTTCTAGATTCCAACACACCTCAAATTCAGTATATTTCATGCACACTCTCACAAGGCTATATTATTAAGTACTAGTTATCCAACTATACATCTATTTTGTCCCTAACTGTCCTATCCCTAATCCTAATAGCATTTTAAAATTCACAATAGTCTCACATATGTATACCAATCACACAATTATTTAAACAATTTTTTTGAAGGGGGCTCAAACACAACTTTCCTCAATAGCATTTCAATTCAACAATGTTTCAACAATCATGAATTAAACATCAAAATAAAATCTTTCAATACAACTGAAATTTTTTAAAATCTTCAAAAAAAATCATAATAAAAAAATAGTCCGCTGCCATAGGCGCGCTGATCTACTCCCTATCTCAGCTGCCTGCATCAAATCTGCAAGTCGTAATAGACTTTTATTTTTTTGGCTACATCATTCTTTTCAGCTGCTCCTATTTTTTTTGAAATAACCCCACCCCAACTAAAAATTGTTGCACTATCCATAGTGCTATAAAAATTAAAATAAAGTAAGGATAAAGGTCATACCTTGGAGATTAAGGCACCGACTCTGCAATATCAGCATATGGGCCCATAGATCGGGTCCTACTCTCATCAGCAATCATCCCATCAACCAAGACTGAATCAACAGTAGATGGGGGCACAATATCAACCCCTACAACATCAACAACTAGAGCTCTCAATCTGTCAGCTCCCTTGGCCATCTCGTGGACCCTTGTCTCACGGTCCCGCTCATCCTGAATACTCTCAGCAGAGGCCTTTTTCTCAATTGCTCAATCTTCTTTCCTTTTTTTCTTCTTCCCTTTTCTTTCTTTCTTCATCTCCTCAATTCCTAGTGCATCTAAGGCATGTCTTTATTTCCTTGCTTTTTATTATTGTCTTACATTAGGGATAGTGTGTAGTCTTTTAGTTTTAGGTGGTGTATACCACAACCACCACAAGTTTTAATTATCGTGTTTCTTTTCTTATCAGTTATAGTATGGTTATAAAACTGACATGTCTAATAAATATTGTGTTGTATTGTGTTGTGTTTTGGTTTAACTAGGAGAAAAATAAGTATTTAAGGCAGTTGATGTATTTGAATTTGATTTAATGGGAAAATTGATATCCCTTTAAAAAAATTATTTCTGAACTGTGTGATATTTATATATATGTGACCATTGTGAATCTCGTTATGGCATTAGGATTAGGGACATAATAAACATAGCTAATATTTGCATGAACCGGATAGGTAGTAGTCTGTGATGCAACTTTGTGCCATGTGTGTGTGAGATGCTTAATTTGTTCCCTTTGTGTGTTGAATCCAAAACTCTCCCAGTGAAAGAATCATAGACCGTTCTTAAAATTAGTTCACTTTTGTCCTGGAGACCTTCCAACTGTGAATAAGTATCCCTTTATCCCTATTTAGATCCTGATAGACCATTTTTCTTATTATACCTTTCACCTTCCCATTTTAGTTACAATGAACCTATTTTTGCCCTAGTCCTCTTAGACATTGTGCACTTTAACTAAAACAAATCACCTAAGTTCAGTGTGGCTATATTAGGGGTGCATGATGAGAAATAGTTGTGAAGAAGGATGTAAATAGGAGAAAATAAAGTAGGTTTAGGTGTGTTAGAAAAAGCAGAGTAAGAAAAAAAGAGCAATATGAAAAAGAAAAGAAAAGAAATAAAAAATAAAAGAATAAAAGTAATCGCACCCAACTTAAATGGTCTATAAAAGAATCAAAAGGGATAAATAAGGGTGGAATAAAATAAAAGTTTTTTAATAAGTCGACCGCCTCACGTAATTGTAGTGTCAAGGAGGCTTAGTCACTAAATTCCCAAATGTACCATACCAGCACCCAAGCCTACATTACAAGTCGAGTAAAGTCCTATAGTGATCCTAACCTGACTGTTTGTAAACTAAGGTATAAAAAATAAGTGCAAGCCTATAGTATTGTATGCACAATGTTGGAACTTCTTTGAGTGTTTGTGTCTCGTGATCATCCCTGCATTGACATGCATGATTCTATTTAGTGAGTGGGTCTTCTTTGATGTAAGGGCACATGGGTTGTGTTGTTAGCTTCTTATTTGTTTGGGTTGTATAGCTTGTATAGATGCATGATTGTTTGTTGGTAATGTAATGTCATATCTTGATTCCCTTGTGTCATATTGTTGTACTATATTGATACATACAGTTGGTTTTGAAAAGTTAAATCTAGAAGAGGTAATATTCTTATTCTTAAATTATAAATTGACTGCCATAGGTGACTTAGGTTTCTCCTGGGTTAAGTATCGTTGTGTTATTTTATTGTGTTTTTCTACATGAGGACATATAAATGTTCTAAGTTGAGGGTGTTGATGTTCTATGGTTTCATATCACTTTTGACACTTAAAACTACAAAAATATGTAGTAACTTAGGCCATTTTGTTAGATGTGATGTGTTTTGTAGAGAACCAGGTTTTGGGAGCTAAACAGAAGAAAAGAAGTTGAAAGGTGGATTTGGGCCCACCTGCAATGGCACTTACATGGCATAGGTGCTACCTATGTAGCATAGGTAATAGAGTAGGTGTCATAAGTTTGAAGTTTAGAGAATTATAAGTTGAAATTTTTGCCTTGCTACCTACGATGGGGCACCTACGACACGTAGGTACCACCTGTGGCCTGTAGGTCACAGCGTAAGTACAAGAAGTTGTATATTTAGAGAGATAATGCAAACTTAAAGACCATGTTACCTACATATGGCTATCTATGGACCGTAAGTGGTACCATAGGTAACCAACATAAGTTTTCCTTTTTTGTTTTGGAGAGGATTCAAAGGGTTTCTATGTAATATATAAATACTCTTTTGGCATTTTTTGGTTAGTTTATGCACTCATACTATTTACAAACATATTTTGATTCAAGTATTGACTTTTGATCTTGGGATTCTCATGTTCTTGGCTTTTGGTTGATTTATCAATTTGAAACTTATCTATTATTGTGAGACTAATTCTATGTCTTCTTCATTGAGTTCCATGGATTGTTTCGCAACTATTAGCGGCTAATTCGCTTAGCTAGGGTTGTGGGAACCCTTGCAAAATAACAAAGTAGGGGAAGTGTAATGGTGTTCCAAACCAATATTCTTTCATGTTTTGTGGTTTGCTTTGCTTTAATTGCTTTCTTAATGGTTGCAAATATTAACAACCTACTTGTTTTCACCACTTACTTCAAAAGAGAGGTAGAGATTATAAAAAGTGATCATGACAATAATTTAAGATTCATCACCCCACCTCATCATTACACTATCTCATCTAATTAACTTAACACTCAAAAGGTAATATTTAATTTAGGATCTAAGATAAGGGTTAGTAAGGAGACACTCTGAGACTCAAAATTTAAAGAGTTAAATTCACCACAGGTGTTCACAAGACAGTTAGTGATACATAACTTATAAAATTTTGCATGCAAGATATTGGGTTAGTTCAACGGAGCACGATAAACCTATGGAGTTATAGAGCCATGGTTTATGTAAGACCCTGCAAAATCCTAAGGTTAATTCAGTCCATTTATGCTTGTTAAGGTAGGGGAGTCCCATACTTAGAAGGTTCTAACTAAGTTCCCAGACTTATCCTATTATTGACCTTCGAAAGTTGGAAATCTTATTTTGCCACCTTAACGTCCTTTAATGGTCCGTATTTTTGTCAATTCATAATCAGAGAGGTCTATAGGTGGTTCCAAAAAAGTTTTGGGTTTTTTGGACCATGTTTAGACCACGTTTAGAAGCCCAAAATAGTGGACTAGTGCGATCTTGGCGCGCTGCATCGCCAATTGCATTGGTTGATATTATTGCAGGTTGCCAAGGTCAAAGTACTGAGACTCAACACGATGATGGCATGACGCGTTGACTATCACATTTATGCAATCGCTGCACTGCGTCGATAATAGCATCGATGCCCAATTTTAGTAATTAAATATTTGCATTTTTAAGGGCAGAAGGGTCAATTTCCCACCTCTATATAAGTCTAAAACAGGGGATTTAGCCCCAATTCAACCAAAATATAGTGTCTCTTTCAAGTTTCTCGCAAGAACAAGTTAGGGTTTTCAATTAAGGATTCAAATTCAATACACAAATTCAAGAATCTCTCCATCAATTTTTGTAAAATCAAGAACTAAGGTATGTCAAGTGTTGATTTATGGATTCCTTTCATCCATGAAGTCCAAGAACCCTCTTTTAAATTATTAAACATGATATTTATGCTGTGGGTTATTTGTAAACATGTTTATCTTGTTGTATGATTCCCAAGTTGGAATCTTTATGTTATTTTTTTATGAAACTACGTTAGCATGCAAGTTAAAATTCATGAATTGAGTTGTTTATGATGAGTAAGTTGATGATTGCACCTATACCCTAAGTTGTGCATCTAAGGTGTTTGACAAAATGCCTAAGAGGATGGAAATTGTGTATTATAGCTCAATTGTGACTCAAATAATAAATGCATGCTTTACCCTTATGACTAAGAATGACTTCCATAATATTATGTGCATTATGAGTATTTGATAGAATGTTCGTGAGATTAGGTTGATGAAAGTATGACATGTCTTTAAGTAACTCCATCCATGTACAACATTATAATAACCATGTACTTAATGAAATCCCCAACTTAATTTATTATGAATTGTTGATCTTGGTCATGTGTTCAAGAAGTGTCAAGTCTTGTCAGTTTCATGCTATCGAGTCCTGGGGGTACTTATACCCAACAATTTAGCTGTGTGCCTAGATTCAGTGTCAGTTTTCATGATACTCTTAGTATAGACATGATTATTAGAATTTATCCAGTTACATGACTTAGGAAAACTCAGTAATCTCAGTACCCTCAGTAATCTCAGTAACCTCAATAATCTCAGTCAGTTATCAGATCTGAGTAGTATTTTGTCAGTCAATGGAAATTTAGTGAACTTTGTTCAAATCAACTAAACAATACTATCAGTAGTAGTTTAGTTCAGTTTAAATTAGTTTAGTGTCTCTTCAGTTAGGAGTAGGTTTCAGCACCGAGTGAACCCAAGGATAGGGACTCACCTGTTAGCCAGTAGAGGGTGTGATCCTTAAAAGTAATCCTTTCATTCCAGAACTACGTAGCTATCTTAGGTTGAGATATACCCTACTAGTTTAGGGATTATACACCTCATCCGAGTTTTCCTACTAGGAGGGGTTGACAAAAGGGCTCCCTGTTAGAGAGGGTTTACGCACAACTTTTGTTTACCCATGGCACGGTAATGACACCCTTTCAATTGAGGTTATAAGTTTGACCCCACTAGTTCAGTTTTGGGGCATGTCGGTTAGATGATTACCTCCTACAGTCTTAATTTTGGATCCAGTCTCAGTAATAAAACTCAGTTCAATTCTACAGTTTTAAGACTGTCAGATACAGGAGCTCAGCTTAGTACGGAACTCAGCTAGTTCCATCAGAATTAGGATTATCAGACACAGTTACCCAGTTAATAGTATATTAATTATATGAAATTCATGTTACCAGTATTCAAATTTCAGGACTGTCAGATACAGTCAATCAGACCAGTTCTTCATAATCAAAACTGTTAAAAACAATCATTCCTTTATCAGTAATATGACATAAGATCCTCGGTACTCAATAGACTTAGTCATTCATTATCCCAATATTAGTACTCAGATATCAGTAAATCCACGTTATCAGAATTCATGAGGCAGTATTATCATGATCTGAGTTACAGTTACGTATTTATGCATGTATTCTCACATTCATATTATTCAGTCAGTTGGTATTGTTCATGCATATGAACCATTGCATTCAGCCTACCTCACTTGCATACCGGTATATTAAATTATACTGACGCATTTGCACTATGGTGTCTTATACCATAGGTTCAAAAGCACGCACTCCAGTGTATTAGTAGTATTCTAGTTTTAACAGTCAGAGTCAGTAAGGAGTCCCTATCATTCAAGGATGTTATTATTTGATTATTCTATTTTTTAGTACTTAGTTTAATTTAGCAGATGGAGTTAGTAGGGGGATTGTCCCATCAACTCTTTATTCAGACAGTTCAGTTAGAGGCTTTCAGCCTACAACACGTTCAGATATTTATTTTAGTTATTTTGGTATTATTATACCATATTTTCAGTTATGTATCAGTATTGAACCTTATGGTATTTTAGTTCATGTTTTCATATTTATGATATTATTATTATTCACTGCTCAGTTACAGATATCAGTTAAGGGTTAGCTTATGGTCCTTTGGGATTATGAGCACTGTGTAGCATTCTGGGTACCAAATTTGGGGTGTTACAAACTTGGTATTAGAGCCTAAGGTTCAACAACGTCCTAGAAAGTATGGAAAGCCGCATCTAGTAGAGTCTTATACATGGGTGTGTTGTGAACCACACTTATGTGCAAGAGGTTATGAGATGTTTTAGGAACACTTTCCCTTCTTTCAGTATTCATGTCGTGCGAGTGAGCATGGGCTCCAACAAAAATCTCAGTTTAATCACTTCTTCTCCTCCGTTTATAGAACATGCCTCCAAAGAGGACTCAAGAAAGAGGAATGGGAGATCAACCAACCCGACAGCCCGATCAACCTAACCCTTTAGGAAAACCCGTCTCTCACAAAGAATTCAAGACTGCATTCACTACTGTACCCAATTTAGTCACAGCTCAAAATGACCTGCCAGCTGCTATTCCGGCTAACCCATTGGCCAATCTACTACAACCAGGATTCGGGACTTCACCCAAATGAATCCTCCTTTCTTCTCAAGTTTTAAGTCTGACGAGGATCCATAGGAGTTCCTCGATCAAGTTCAGAAAATCACAGATATCATAGGAGTGACTTTCAGTGAGAGTACAGATTTAGCCGCCTATCAGCTACAAGATGTATCCCATATGTTTAACAAGAGGAGGGTAGATAGGGGTACATATACAAAACCCATAGAGTGGGAATAGTTTGCTACAACCTTCTTAGGTAGATTTTTTCCCCTAGAGTAGATTAAGACAAAGTGTTAGAGTTCATCAACCTCAAACAAGGTAGCATGAGTGTAAAAAAGTACTCCCTTAAGTTCACTCAGTTAGCCAAGTACGCTTCTCATGTAGTAGTAGACAGTAGATCTAGAATCACTAAGTTTGTGTCTGGGATATCAGGTAGAGTGGTTAAGTATGCAAGACTGTGATGTTGATTAACGATATGGACATTTCTAGGATTATGGTCCATGCTCAACAAATTGAGGAGTACAAACTTAAGAAGAAGAAGAGGGAAAATAAGAGAGCCAGTTCTGGTAGTTATAGTTTTTCTCAGCCAGGGCCGCAGGGTGGTAACTGTTCTCAGCATAGATGGAAGTTTCCAACCCCAGTGCCATCTTCAGCTAGTTCACATGCACCAAAGTTTAGAAATGACTTTAAAGATGGGGTACCAGGCTCCAAGGCCCATGGTGGTAAGAGAAGGTTTTTTTACTCATCTGCTTTAGGAAGAGTTCGGTAAGCATCATAAGGGTATATGTAGAGCCGACAGTGGATGTGTGTTTTAGATGTGGCGAGTCAGGTCACAAGGTCTGAGATTGTCCTAGGCCTAGCTCTATAAGCAAGCACGATCGTCCTTCAGCTTAGTCTGGTCGCCCGAATCAGTAGGGTGCCATTTACAGTGCTATTACTAGGCAATGCCCAAATAGACTCTATGCACTTTAATCCTGACAAGATTAGGAAAGTCCTTCTAGTGCAGCCACTGGTATGTACAGGTCCCTCATTTACATGTTCACGTTTCTTCAGATTCAGGAGCTTTTTTTTTCTTTTGTAACTCTTTTCATAGCAGTCAACTTTAAGATCAGACCAAATATTAATAGGACCTTTTACAGTCTCTACCCCAGTGAGTCAATCTAACACAGATCAACAAGTATTCAGTAACTGTCCAATTATGATATCTCAGAAAGTCAGGCCTTCAGATTCTAGTAGTAATGCCAGTATGTGTAGAAAATCAATAAGGGAAGATGATTCCTGACCCATTCCTACCTTAGTGCAAAGTTTTGTACTTCAACCCTCTCAATACTTACGTATGCTTTGCGTTTCAGTCCCACGAATATAGCTTATATCCATGCATTTTTCGTAGAATAGTATGTGTTCAAGTTACTCATATAAGGAGTCCAAGTTCATCCAATGTTGCGGATTATGTTCCATGAATTTAGAAATTCCAAACCTAGTTCGTGCAACTTATGACTCGTGCACTCATTTTATGCTTTACAATATGCTTAGCCCACACGATTCATGACTTCACTCCTAGTGTTCAATCAAACAAAGATTATGCCACGTATACCCTTAGTTTAGATCCCTCAGTGAATTCATAGTGTTAATGTTCCATCCCACAAGCCTCAGTTACAGTGTCAGTTCAGTAATTAATATTCAGTAAAGGACTCAGATAGTCCTACAGAACCATGACTTTTAGTTATCAATTACTTAGCCATCAGAATTTAGTACTCCCATACTAGTATAACCCTCAGTTATAGAAAACCAGCATTCAGTCTCAGTTATAGTCTTAGTTACAGTTACAGGCTCAATTACCATTTTAACTACAATCTCAGTCCTAGCCCTAGTCCAATCAGATTAGAAACTCAGTCTCATTTCACGATTTCCTGACCATAGCATATGGCTATTAGTTACTCTAATATTAGTATTTTAGTACCTCAGTCTACAGAATGTTCCTAAATTATGTAAGATGCCTGGTCTTGCATTCCTAAGGTAATACGATTTTCCCTTACTCTTGTTTCGTTACCTCATGTTACCCAGTCAGTCATTACCTTCTATGCATAACACTCTATAGTTTTAGTCCAGCTATCCCAAATCAAGTGCAGTTCAGTGTTACATGTCCAGTATTCCGCTATCAGTCATTTAGTTAATCAGATAAATTAGTATATCTATGCATTCGTGCTCAACGCCTATGTAAATATCTTCATTAGTCTCAGTTGCACTGTATAAGGTTTAGTCACCTTCTATTAGATGATGTTTCATAGGCCTTGCCTCCTAATACAAAAAAATCCCAGCCATGTAGCGATCTCCAATTCAGATGTCCTACTCAGGCCAGACCAAGATTCATTTTCTCCTTATCGTCACTAGAACTCTATAGAAATAATTTCATAGAAATGCTATAGTCGAGTAAAATTTTACAATATGAGTTAGTTTGCAAAGCCAGTAATTCAGTTTAGCAATCAGACAACAAATTCGTATGGTGTAGTTTCCCATCTTTCCACCTAGTCCTACCATCAGAAATCTCTGTAATGTACCTATTCCAAGATAGAAAGTACCAGTAGTTGCAAGATCAACTCAGTTTATATATTATGTCTTAGCTTCAGATCCCAGATATTAATCCGCGATTTAGTTCGTAGGTGCCCTGTGCATCATCCCAGTTTTCCTTAGTATCTCAGTCAAGTCAGTATTCTTCTAGGGACATAATGTCCCAGGAGGGAGATACACGATAACTCCCCGAACTCTCATGACATAAAACATGCCATTATCTCTTCTTATAATGAATCCAGTTTAGAGTAAGGGGGTACTTATGTGTTGACCCTCAAACTCCAATCTCAACCGTAAGTCATGTATTCAAGGTACTCAGTTTAGATCACGATATCTAGCTCATCTATCATGTTCCAGACTCAGTTATGTTCACGCATTTCTGCTCATGTATATCTAGTAATTAATTTTAGGCTCATTATCATTTTAAGTTTAAGGAAATAGTCTCCTTTGAACTTATCCAATTTCATGCTCAAATTTCTAAGATAAACTTTGTACTAATTTCCATTGTATATTTAGTCATGCATTTATGTGTCAGATCAGTCATGTATTTATGCATCAGATATGTATGTTCAATATAATATATTTAGCTTATCAGTCATTCCATTCATGAAATCATGCATCAGATATGCATGTTCAGAATAAATCTCAGCAAATTAGTGATGTCAGTCATGTACTCATGTTTCAGTTGTTCATGTTCAACATTTACTTCAACTTATCATTTCCCCCATCTCAGCCAGTCTCATTGGAGGATAAATTCCCGAGGGAGATATATTGTAAGACCCCACAAAATCTAAGCTTAATTCAGTCCATTTATGCTAGTTAACAGGGGGTCCCATACTTAGAAGGTTCTAACTAAGTTCCCAGACTTAGCCTATTATTGGACTTCGAAAGTTGGCAATCTTATTTGTCCACCTAAACATCCTTTAATGGTCTGTATTTTTCTTAATTCATGATCAAAGAGGTCCATAGGTGGTCCCGAACAAGTTTTGGATTTTTCGGACCACGTTTAGACCACGTTTGGAAGCCCAAAATAGTTGACTAATGCTATTTTAGCATGCCACATCGCCAATCGCATTGGTTGATATTATTGCAGGTTGTCAGGATCAAAGTACTGAGACTCGACGTAATGATGGTACGACGCTCGACTATCATGTCGATATCATCACTGCACCACGTCAATAATAGCATCGATGCCTAATTTTAGTCATTAAATATCAATATTTTTAAGGGCAGAAGGGTCAATTTTCGACCCCTATATATGACTAAAACACGAGATTTAGCCCTAATTCAAACAAAATATAGTGTCTCTCTCAAGTTCTCTCAAGAACAAGTTAGGGTTTTCAATTAAGGTTTCAAATTCAATACTCAAATTAAAGAATGTCTCTATCAATCTTCGTAAAATCAAGAACTAAGGTATGTCAAGTGTTGATTTTTGAATTCCTTTCATCCATGAAGTCCAACTTTCAAATTATAAAACATGATATTTATGTTGTGGTTTATTTGTAACCATGTTTATCTTGTTGTATGATTCCCAAGTTGGAATCTTTATTTTTTTTTTATGAAACTACGTTAGCATGCAAGTTGAAATTCATTAATTGAGCTGTTTATAATGTGTAAGTTGATGATTGCACCTATACCCTAATTTGTGCATGTAAGGTGTTTGACAAAATGACTAAGAGGATAGAAATTGTGTATTATAGATCTATTGTGACTCAAATCATAAATGTTAGCTTTACCCTTATGACCAAGAATGACTTTCATAATATTGTGTGCATTATGAGTATTTGATAGAATGTTCATGAGATTAGGTTGATGAAAGTATGACATGTCTATATGCAATTCCATCCATGTACAACATTATGATAACCATGTGCTTCATGAAATCCCCAACTTATTGTATTATGAATTGTTGATATTGGTCACTGATGATAGGCGAATATACACGCCTATATCAATATATTTTGCCCATATTTGTGCCATGTTTTGAGAACAAATCATATATTTCATGCACTTTTAGTCCCTTTTCCTATAAGTGAACTAACGAACATGATTAGCAAAGTTTCAGGTATAAATGATGCAGAATTTAGCATTTTATGGCTTACTTGACGCAAAAGAAAGCTCACGAAGAAAGGAAAGGGAGTTTACACGCCTAAGGACCAAAAATGCTGCATGGAAAATCTGTCCCGGGCTAAAAAAGCATTTCTGAAGACTTTGGGGACTTGCAGTAACTTAGTTGGATTTGGACAATGATACATTAACCTAGTACAATTGGGTTATGTATTTCATTAGTTTATTTGGATTATGATAATGTTACATTAACCTAGTACATTTGGGTTAAGTATTCCATTAGCCTAGTAGGATTTGGTTAGATATTTATTTACCTAGTAGGATTAGGATATGGGTATTATAAATACCCTATCATGCTAGAGATTTTTAAAGGAATCTTCTATTCAAAAATGAATCTTCTATTCAACAATTAATCTTTATCCATCCCTCTCTTCTTCCACCACAACAATTCTACAACTCTTCTAATCTTTCTATTAATTCTATTTTTTTCTTCTATTCATCTATTATTAAATTCCACAACAAGAGAACCGTTACCACGCTAAGGAATCACACCTCACGCCTATCACTTGAGCTACACGCAATTAACCAATATTGTGATATAATAACAATGTCAATTGTGATCTCCTTCGCATTCATGGGTAACTAAACCTCTCTGTTGGGGTTATGGAAGCCGAATGAGTTACTATCTATTGCTGTGAGTTTGTGAGTTCGCAACACGTATACTAATTATATCATTATTCTCTTCATCTTAATCTACATTCTTTGTGGTTGCAAACGCAAGAATAAGCCAGTATAACATTTAACTTGTTCGAAAGAAAGGTTATTTGTCTGGAAAAGAGATAGTGTCAAGGTAGTAGGACACCCTTTCCTATTAAAAAGCTAGTGCCGTAACTGGACTAACCTCTTGGAGAATTCATACCGTTAGACACGCTTTAAGCTTGAAAGATTTAAAGTGAAATAATCCTCTAATAGGTCGAAAGATGCCTGGATTTATCATCGAATACAATTCTCTATAAGCAGTTGCATGTCAAAATTCTACACACTCATAGCCAATAGAGACGTATACCTCAGAAGGTGGACATAACCCCAACGCTTTAATTCTCATTGTTTACAACTTACGTAACAATCTTTCTCTCTTTACTTTATTATTTTCAAGCTTTTACTTTAATTGTTTTGGTTACACATTACAATCCCCCCTTCTTACGAGACTTGCACTAAAAGTTTAGTAATTTTGCTTACTTGTTGGCCAAGCTATTCCCTGTGGGATGGACACCCAACCCAGGTTGGGTTCTATATTTGCTAACGACTGCTTTCCACTCCTACGAGAGCTGTAGATTGAGCGTTATCAAAAATTGGCGCCGTTGCCGGGGAATACGAGTGTCAATCAAGTTCGTGATAATTACTAGACCCTTTGGTCAAAGATTCTCATACTTTTACTTTCAGTTTTTGTTTTTGTTTACTGCAGGTTTTTATTCAGTGCATGCCCCATACTCGAAGTTCTGGTCAACCGTTATTACCAATCAATCCTGAACCACAACGCATTGGTAGAATGGAAGCACAAGCAGATATCGAAAGGATGGCTGCTCAACAGGAACAAGCAAGATTGGCTGCCCTTGCCGCAGCCCAGGTTCAACAGCAGAACATTGATAACCCTGCATGAGCAACAAATCCCGACGTGAGGATTTAGGTGATGACGAGTTACTAAACCCTAGGCGTGATGCTGAAATAACACCTGTCATCCGAAGAGGTCGACAAGCACGGTTTAGGTATGATCGCCAACCTATGCAGCCAGCTTTCGACGATGATGATGATGATCTTGATGGTGCCGGAGCCACTGGAGCCATAATTCCACCACCATTAGCGCCCGGAGCCAAGTTCAACATCACAAGCACCATGATTCAGTTATTGCAACTCAAGGGATTATTTGGTGGACTAGCAGACGATGATCCGAATATGCATCTCATCAACTTTATTTCTACATGCAAGTCGTTTGACAATCCTGGTGTTGGTCAGAATGCAATTCGATTACGTCTATTTCCATTATCTTTTTCTGGGGAGGCAACACTATGGTTGAATGGGCTGACTCCTGATTCAATTACAAATTGGAGGCAATTGAGAGACGCTTTCCTAGAAAGATTCTTTCCGCCATTCAAAAGGCCACAATTGAGAATGAAATTAGCAACTTTCGTCAGCTTCCCACTGAAGATCTTCATGAAACATGGGAGAGGTTCAAGACAAAGCTAGCGAGATGCCCAAACCATCACATGACTAATGTTCACCTAATGGAGATCTTATATAGAGCCTTGAATTCAATAACTAAACCAGTGGTGGACAACGCAGCTGGAGGATCTTTCATGGATCTCACCTTTGGTCAAGCAAGCAATATGTTAGATCGCATGATGAAACAAAGTAGAGCTTGGCATACGAGGGATTCTGAGGTAGCAAGCCCCACTTTATCTATAGGCATGACTGCAGACCAAAGAAGAAGAGAAGAAGAACGTGATCATGAAAACACAAATAGATCTTCTTACAAAGCATTTATTATCAGGGAAGACCGAAAAAGTAAAAGCTGTGGCGCTAAAAGGAAGAGACGAATCTGATTCGGAAGAGGAGGCCAACTACTTGAACAATCAAGGGGGTTTCTGCGGGATCGGAACTATTATAATAAATCTGGAAACAAAGACCAAGGTAGTTGGAAGAACAAGAATGAAAAGAGTGGTCTGTACGTTCCCCCTGGTAGACGTGACACCACCACATCTAATTCTGGAAGTATGGAAGACATGATGGCTAAATTATTGAAAGGAGTGGAAGCAACGAGCGTGGGAGTTACGGAGGTAATTAATGATTTGTCCTCCATGAAACAATTAGTTGATTCTCATTCCACTTCCATCAAGCAAATAGAGCAGCAATTGAGCCAACTTTCAGCAACACTCAATCAAAGAAAGGCCGGCACTTTACCTAGCGATACTGTGGAAAACCCAAGGAATGATGGGTCATGCATGGACATCACTACAAGGAGTGGTAAGGTGCTGGAAACTTCAGCAAAAGGCAAGCAAGTGGTTGACGAAGTTGCGGACATAGACGACAACACAAAAGGAGAAGATGCCGCAGCAACCACTCCTGACGTCACACCTAGTGACGTGCAGCCTGAAAAAATGGAAAAACGGAAGCAAGAGGAGAAGAAAACCGTGGAAAGAACACTTCCATACCCACCACCACCTTTTCCCCAAAGATTGAAGAAGGTGGCGGATGACACTAAGTTCAGCAAATTTATGACTATGTTGAAGCAGCTGACTATTAATGTTCCATTGGTGGAGGCACTTGAACAAATGCCTGGGTATACAAAGTTTATGAAGGACCTTTTAACAAAGAAGAGGGCAGCTAGTTATGAGCTGAAAGACGATGTGCATCATTGTAGTGCAATTGCTACCCGATCGATAGTTCAGAAGAAGGCCGACCCCGGAGCATTCACGATTCCTTGCACCGTTGGATCTTTGAATTTTGCCAAAGCATTATGTGACTTAGGAGCCAGCATCAATTTGATGCCATTATCAATCTACAAGAAGTTGGGGTTGGGTGATCCTACTCCAACCAATATGAGGCTTGTCATGGCGGATAGGTCGGTAAAATGGCCTGTTGGTATTCTATGTGACGTATTGGTAAAGGTTTCTTCATTCATCTTTCCGGCAGACTTTGTTATTTTGGATTGTGAAGCAGACTCAGAAGTTCCCATAATCTTGGGGTGCCCTTTCCTAGCTACAGGAAGTATGCTCATTGACTTGAGAGCCAATGAACTCTCATTCCGAATAAATGATGAAGTAGTGCGCTTTGATGTTTGAAAGTCAATGAAGCAACCCAAAGATCTAAGTGTATTCTCTGTGGCTGATGTTTTCTTTGATGACGAGAAAGAAGTGCTTGAAGAAGAGCAGATTATTGATAACCCTTTGGCAATTGTGCTCATGAAAGGAGAGAATGAGGATGCTGAAAATTCTGAGGAAGCTATTTGTGCTCTATCGGGATTAGGGACATATCGCTATACTCCCAAGAAGCTGGATATTGATCTTAAGAATCGGCCCACACCACCAGCTAAGCCATCTATTGAAGAGCCACCCACGTTAGAATTGAATGAGCTGCCAAGTCATTTGAAGTACGCATTCTTAGGAAGTGGAAACACTCTTCCTGTCATTGTGGCAGTCGATTTGGGTGAGCAACAAGTTGCAGCTCTTATTGCTATTCTACGCAAGTATATTAGAGCTATTGGATGGACTATTACGGATATTATTGGTATTTCACCTGGGATTTGCACACATAAAAATCAGCTTCAAGAAAATTGTACACCCACCATTAAGCATCAAAGACGTCTAAACCCACCTATGCAAGAAGTGGTGAAGAAAGAAATTATCAAGTGGTTAGACGCAGGGGTTGTGTATCCTATCTCTGATAGTACATGGGTAAGCCCGGTACAATGTGTTCCCAAGAAAGGAGGCATGACGGTGGTCGCAAATACGAAGAATGAGCTTATTCAACTCAGGCCCGTCACTGGATGGAGAGTATGCATGGACTACCGAAAGCTGAATTCTTGGACACTCAAAGATCACTTCCCAATGCCATTCATGGACCAAATGCTAGATCGATTAGCAGGGAAAGGATGGTTTTGCTTCTTGGATGGTTATTCAGGCTATAATCAGATTTGTATTGCTCCCGAAGACCAAGAGAAGACAACATTTACATGCCCATATGGTACATTTGCCTTCAAACGTATGCCATTCGGGTTATGTAACGCACCAGCCACCTTTCAACGTTGTATGATGTCCATTTTCTCTGATATGGTCGAAGACACTTTGGAGGTATTCATGGATGATTTTTCAGTTGTTGGTGAGTCTTTTGAAGCATGCTTGGAAAACTTGAGCATGGCACTACAAAGATGTGTAGAGTTCAACCTTGTGCTGAATTGGGAGAAATGCCACTTCATGGTAAAAGAAGGAATCGTTCTTGGACACAAGATCTCCAAAAGAGGAATAGAGGTTGATCGATCAAAAATTGAGGTTATTGAGAAGCTACCACCCCCAATTTCGGTGAACGAAGTTCGTAGTTTTCTTGGCCATGCGGGTTTCTATCGTCGGTTTATCAAAGACTTCTCCAAAATTGATAGTCCATTGTGCAAACTATTGGAGAAAGATGCGAAGTTTGACTTTAATGAAGATTGCTTAAAGGCATTCGAATGCCTTAAAGGAAAACTCATTGAAGCCCCTATCGTGGTAGCACCAGACTGGTCTCTCCCATTCAAAGTCATGTGTGATGCAAGCGGTGTAGCCATTGGAGCTGTACTTGGACAAAGAAAGGAGAAATTATTTCATCCTATCTACTATGCGAGTAAGGTCCTAAATGAAGCCCAAAGGAACTACACGGTTACTGAACAAGAGCTCCTAGCAGTTGTGTACGCGTTTGAGAAGTTTCGTGCCTATCTATTAGGTACTAAGGTGATCATTCATACAGACCATGCAGCTCTTAGGTATCTCATGACAAAGAAGGATGCAAAACCAAGGTTAATTCGATGGGTTCTGCTGCTGCAAGAGTTCGATTTTGAGGTCAAAGATAGAAGAGGTTGCGAGAACCAAGTGGCTGATCACCTATCTCGACTTGAGAATGAACATGTGGCGCAACCTGAAATTCAGATTGATGATGCATTCCCGGACGAAGAGATATTAGCGACAACAATGAAGGAACTACCATGGTATGCCAGCTTTGCAAATTTCGTGGTGAGCAATGTGATACCGGCCAAATTATCTTACCACCAGAGGAGGAAGTTTATGCATGACATACAACACTACTATTGGGATGAACCTTATTTGTTTCGACGATGCGTGGATGGTATCATTCGACGATGTATATCCCATGAAGAGGTGCCTAATATTTTGGAAGCATGCCACACTTCCCAAGTTGGAGGACATCACGTAGGCAATCGAACGGCAAGAAAAGTTTTGCAAAGTGGTTATTATTGGCCTACGATATTTCCAGATACCTACGACTATGTTAGAAGGTGTGACCAATGCCAACATCAAGGTGCTATTTCAAAACACCATGAAATGCCCATGTCTAAAATTCTTGAGGTAGAACTCTTCAATGTGTGGGGTATTGATTTCATGGGTCCATTCATAAATTCGTTTGGAATGAAGTACGTCTTGGTTGCTGTAGATTATGTTTCAAAATGGGTGGAAGCTGTAGCTTTGGCCAACAACGAAGGGAAGCGTGTTGTAGCATTCTTAAAGAAGAATATCTTCTCTCGCTTTGGAGTACCACGTACTATCATAAGTGATGGAGGGTCTCACTTTTGCAACAAGCTATTCAAATCAGTTTTGGCCAAGTATGGTGTAAGGCAACATAAGGTAGCCATGCCTTATCATCCCCAAACTAGTGGACAAGTAGAAGTTTCCAATCACGAGATCAAGCAAATCCTTGCAAAAACGGTTAATGCAAATAGGAAGGATTGGTCTAGGAAGCTTGATGATGCACTATGGGCGTATAGGACTGCGTTCAAAACACCCATTGGCATGTCTCCTTATCAACTAGTTTATGGGAAGGCCTGCCACTTACCCATTGAACTCGAGCATAAGGCATTGTGGGCGTTGAAGCAATTGAATTTGAATTGGGATGATGCTAAGAATCTGAGGATGGAGCAGCTGAACGAATTAGATGAGTTCCGTCTCCATGCGTATGAAAGATCAGACCTATACAAGGAGCGGATGAAAAAGTATCATGATCAGCGGATTGTTCGACGAAACTTCCAAAGGGGTGATATGGTACTTCTTTTCAACTCCAGACTTAAGCTCTTCCCAGGTAAGTTGAAATCTAAGTGGTCTGGTCCATACAAAGTTATCCAAGTCTACTCGTCTGGAGTAGTCGAATTGGAAGACAATAATGGTGGTGTCTTCAAAGTGAATGGCCAACGTGTTAAACCTTATATCGGTCCTCTTGACTTGATGAATTATATGGCCATCACTTATCTCGACGAAGTCTAAGTACTCGAAGTAACCATGTCGAGCCACGACAATAAATGAGGCGCTAGATGGGAGGCAACCCATCATTTTATCGTTTTATCGTTTTATCATTTTATCATTTTAGTATTTGTTTTGCTTTTGATAAATGAAAAAAATCCAAAAATAAGAGTCGTGCCACGACTAAAACTAAGGCGCTAGGTGGGAGGCAACCCATCGTACTAATCGTTTTCATTTGTTTTTGAGCAAATATAGGAGCAAAAGGTATTCAACGAGGAAATTGATTTCAATTGACAATTTGGATGTGCTACATGGTAAAGGTGGTAAGTTAGGAATGGTAATGCGTAAGGCTATGGATTAAGCATTTCTCATACCAAAATAGGCATCGAGGAAGGCTAGGCCTAGGTAAAAATAGGACACGAACATTGCCAAACCTATCCTATAGCCTAAGGTCTCGGAATCTAGTGTGCTATACACTATGCGCCGCCCATTCCTAAGTGTGCTTTTGACTATGCGCCGCCTATGCTATGGCATTAGGTCTCAGGATCTCATATGCCATAGACTATGCGGCGCATATGTCTCTAAATGCCATAGACTATGCGCCGCATATACAATGACTATGTCGAGCATTATGCACCGCATATGTGGTATTTTTGTCTCCAAAACCGCTTGGAAATGGGTCAAAACCCAACCCATTCTCCTCCTATATAAAGGGGACTTGGTCTTTAAACACAAATCACATTGCAAAGTGACCTAAAGGCGCCGCATATTCATCCAAAGCCTCTCAAAATTTTCTTCTTTTCTCTTCCAATTCACAAAACCATCTCCAAAAGCTTTAAGCAAGTAAGTACTCTCTTATTCTTCATGTATTTCTCGTAAGTACTACGTTGCTATGTATATTATGAATTGCTACATCGAATAAGATTGTTGGTGATGTTCATGTGTTTGGGTTGTTGATGCAAAATCATGTGAGAAGAATATATACGTTAGGATAATCTTGACTTATTCCTGACTTGAATTTGGTTATAATAGCATTGTTATACTATTTGTAGAATTGTTATGGTGATGAACATTGACTATCATGTTATGATCTTTTTACTTGGATACTTACATGTTAGTCTATCCCGTTCATCGGGATAAGCCTTATAGTTGCCTACCGACTTAGGAGGTTGCAATTGTTGAAAATATCCATACCATGATACAACCCCTATATAGTAGTGTTGGTTTATCTAACATGAAAGTAGTACAATGGCTGCAAATAAGTGATGCATTGCTGATTTTCTTGTCAGAATATAATCCAAACACGTATGTCGATGAAATCTGAGTAATCGACCGCTTGCGCTTCACTGATTTGTGTTAACAAAACCAAGTGTGGGGTGGTACCCCTATTGCTTGTTGATATATTGTATCGATCGAGATTGTGCTGCCATTAATACTATTTCTAGTCTCAGGTACAATGGTACCTAAAGCAAGGCAAGGCAAGGAGAAGGCTACCACTTCCCACAAGGGCAAGAAGAGAGGTCGTAAGGATCAAGGAGAATCATCCTAAATGCAACTACCCAGCCAAATGTTTGGGATCAAATGGGTTCTTGAGGAGGAAGCCAAAGAATGGTACAGGAACAACAAAGAATGCAAATATGTTCACGTCGACTTAATCAACAAGGACACCTTAGCAAAGAAGGACCCGCGTATTTTGGCAAAAATAATGGCGTTGAAGATGGATTTCATCTTTAGAGACATGGGAGAGTGGAATCTTGAATTGACAAGGGAATTCTACGCCAACTAGTCACCGAAAACCACGGGCAATGAAGTCAAGATTCAGGGCCAAGTGTTACAGCTCAACGCGGATTTGATCAACTCCTTTCTTGGCTTACCTTCGGTCGACCGAGCACCATTCAAAGAGATTTACAACAGGCCTCCTTATAGAGCAATACGACACACACTTTGTGGAAGTAGATCGATGGCAAGGTGGGGCAGACACAAAGACACAGGATGACACAACACCTTCCCCTATGCTTCACTGAATAGGGAAGCAAGAATCTGGATGCGTATTGTCAACTCATGCCTTATTCCTGGGACTCAATACACCAAGATATCAAGAGATAGAGTGTGTTTGGTCTATGATTTGATGACAAATGTCCCTATCAACTTTGGGGCAATCATTTGCTCTACCATGAGGAAGGCCAGACTCCACAAAAGATCCCACTTCACTTTTGGTAATCTGTTGACAGCACTCTTGCGGAAGGAGGATATCGAAGAGGAACCAGCTGATCACAAACTCCCACACAACCCGAAGAAGGTTGACCTCACCAAGGTCAAGGATGCTGAAATAACTCATGGTGTCAACTTTACTATTGCGGAGAGACATGCTCGTGATGAGAGTTTCTTTCGTCATCTGTATGGCATGACACGCTTTACTATGATGAGTGGTGGACGTGTTCTGACTGCTGCAGAGCTCCAACAGCTGGACCACGACTATCCAATGAACATGCATGCAAGAGAGATGTGTGGAGTGGGCGTATACTTTGAGGAACCTCTAGATGATGATGTGCCGACTGATGACGATCGACGCTTGCCAGACTCTGACGAGGAGGAGAACTCTGACGATGACTCTTATGATGATTCCGACGAAGGGGGTATGACCCCCGACATTGAGGAAGAGTCCTACTGACCAGGTTCTTCGTATTTATTTTCCACTGAGGGAAGTGTCCCATTTAAGTGTGGGGTGGGCGGTATCGCATGCTATACTTCTCTATTTTGATCTATGTTTGTTTATTTATATTTTTTTGTGTCGTTTTTTTCCTTTGTTTTTTAGGAGTAAAAATTATTTTTTAGCTTCGCATGAAATTATTCGAATAGGCAGCATGAGATTATAACAAGAGTATGTGCTACAATTATGACTATTGAGACGTTTAGGCTAGTTGTGACTCATTATTTGATATTGTGTGATTCAATTCCTTCACTTGTTGGGTCGAGAGTCTATATTACTTTCAATTAAGTCGACCATGTGCCTTGTGTGTGTGAGATAATAGTATATTCTATGTTGGTGGCTGATGCTAGAACTTGCCTGGTATGTATGCAAAGCGAAAATAAGGAGTGTAAGTTTAGGAGATGATTTAGGAATTTCTTTGGCAACCTACATATGTTTACCTTTGTTTTACCTACCCTTGGGCATCATCCTAGTTAAACCCTTTTGAGCCTTTAGCCTATTTCTTTGACAACCTCGTGTGTAAGCCTAATCCATTTTTTTCAAGACCGTAATTTGATCCAAATTCCTAAGTGCTTTAAAGTGAAAAAGTCAAGTGACAACATAAGAGGAAATTGGGTAAGTATGATGCTTTAAATAGTAATGGTGCTTGAATGTGTTATCAAAAAGAAAGTGCTATCATAAGAGGTATGTTGTGAAAAGAAAAAGGAAAAAGAAAGCTGAAAAGTGAGTTATGCTTAAAATTGAAAAACAAAAGAGGAGAGCAAGGGTGGTTGTAGAATAAAAGAAAGAAAGGTTGAAAAGAAAAAAGTGTCAATGATATAACGTGATGTATTAAAGCGCTTAGGAACTTAGTCACTATTTCTGGCCAAAATAGTCCTACCCGTCCCTTAGCCTACATTACAACCATCAATAGACCTATTTGATCCTAATTTTAACATTCTAACATTTAGTGGAGTATTACAACAAGGGCAAGCTTATGGTCATCAGTTTCTACATAAGAATTCTTTGTGAGAGTGAGAGCAAGGATATTTTGATACCCATGTTTGAAAAATATGCTATACTTGTGAGTGATTATAGGTACTATATTGTGAGACACACATGGTTGATGAGTTTTGGGTAGTTATATATATGATTCCTTGTACCTTAACTTTTGAATATGAGTTGACCACCATCACGAGTCTATGCTAGAGGTTAAATGGTTTCTACTAATGATCGGAAAGCTACTCTTTGTTAATAAATGTTGTGCATGTCTTGACGAATGTTTTGTGTTGTTTATGTAAAAACCCTAAGTTGATGTGTAGAGGGACATGATATTTTGTTTGAGGACGAACAAAGCTTCAAGTGTGGGGTGTTGATGATAGGTGAATATACGCGCCTATATCAATATATTTTGCCCATATTTGTGCCATGTTTTGAGAACAAATCATATATTTCATACACTTTTAGTCCTTTTTCCTATAAGTGAACTAACGAACATGATTAGAAAAGTTTCAGGTATAAATGATGTAGAATTTAGCATTTTATGGCTTACTTGACGCATAAGAAAGCTCACGAAGGAAGGAAAGGGAGTTTACACGCCTAAGGACCAAAACCGCTGCATGGAAAATCTGTCCTGGGGTAAAACAATATTTCTGAAGACTTTGGGGACTTGCAGTAACTTAGTTGTATTTGGACAATGATACATTAACCTAGTACAATTGGGTTATGTATTTCATTAGTTTATTTGGATTATGATAATGTTACATTAACCTAGTACATTTGGGTTAAGTATTCCATTAGCCTAGTAGGATTTGTTTAGATATTTATTTACCTAGTAGGATTAGGATATGAGTATTATAAATACCCTATCATGCTAGAGATTTTTAAAGGAATCTTCTATTCAACAATGAATCTTCTATTCAACAATTAATCTTCATCCATCCCTCTATTCTTCCACCACAACAATTCTACAACTCTTCTAATCTTTCCATTAATTCTATTTTTCTTCTTCTATTCATCTATTCTTAAATTCCGCAACAAGAGAACCATTACCACGCTAAGGAATCACGCCTCACGCCTATCACTTGAGCTATACGCAATTAACAAATATTGTGATATAATAACAATGTCAATCGTGATCTCCTTCGCATTCATGGGTAACTAAACCTCTCTGTTGGGGTTATGGACGCCGAATGAGTTACTATCTATTGCTGTGAGTTTGTGAGTTCGCAACACGTATACTGCTTATATCATTATTCTCTTCATCTTAATCTACATTCTTTGTGGTTGAAAATGCAAGAATACACCAGTATAACATTTAACTTGTTCGAAAGAAAGGTTATTTGTCTGGAAAAGACATAGTGTCAAGGTACTAGGACACCCTTTCCTATTAAAAAGCTAGTGCCGTAACTGGACTAACCTTTTAGAGAATTCGTACCGTTAGACACGCTTTAAGCTCGAAAGGGTTAAAGTGAAATAATCCTCGAATAGGTCGAAAGACGCCTGGATTTACCATCGAATACAATTCTCTATAAGCAGTTGCATGTCAAAATTCTACACACTCATAGCCAATAGAGACGTATACCTCAGAAGGTGGACATAACTCCAACGCTTCAATTCTCATTGTTTACAACTTACGTAACAATCTTTCTCTCTTTACTTTATTATTTTCAAGCTTTTACTTTAATTGTTTTAGTTACACATTACAATCCCCCCTACTTACGAGACTTACACTAAAAGTTTAGTAATTTTGCTTACTTGTTGGCCAAGCTATTCCCTGTGGGATTGACACCCAACCCAGGTTGGGTTCTATATTTGCTAATGACCGCTTTACATTCCTACGTGAGCTGTAGATTGAGCGTTATCAGTCATGTGTTCAAGAAGTGTCAAGTCCTGTCAGTTTTATGCTATCGAGTCCTGGGGGTACTTGTACCCGACAATTTAGCTGTGTGCCTAAAGACAATGTCATTTTTCATGATACTCTCAGTCAAGCCATGATCATTAGAATTCATTTAGTTACATGACTCAGGAAAACTCAGTAATCTCAGTGCCTTCGATAATCTTAGTAACCTCAGTAATCTCAATCAATTATCTAATCTTAGTTGTATTCCATCATTCATTGAGAATTTAGTGAACTCTATTCAAATAAACTAAACAATACTATCAGTAACAGTTCAGTTCATTTTAATTTAGTTTAGTGTCTTTTCAGTTCGAGTAGGATTCATCATCGAGTAAATCGAACGATCTGGACTCACCTATAAGCCAGTAGGGAGTGGAATCCTCAGAAGCAATCCTTGCGTTACAAAACTATATAGCCAGCATAGGTTGAGATATATTCGATGAGTTTAGGGATTATACACCTCATTCGAGTTTTCCTACTAGGAGGGGTTAACAGAAGAGCTCCCTGTCAGAGAGGGTTTGTGGATAGCTTGTCTTTACCCGTGGAACGGTACTGATACCCTTCAAGCTGGAGTTACAAGTTGAACCCCACCAGTTTAGTTTTGGGGCATGTCAGTTAGATGACTACCTCCCATATTCTTAGTTTTGGATCCAATCTCAGTAATAAAACTCAGTTCACTTCTATAGTTTCAGGACTGTCAGATACAGTCGCTCAACTCATTACGGAACTCAGCTAGTTCCATAAGAATCAGGATTGTCAAACATAGTCACCCATTTAATAATATATTGGTTATACAAAATTTGTATTACTAGTTTCAGATTTCAGGATTGTCAGATACAGTCAATCAGGCCAGTTCTTCATAATAAGAACTGTCAGAAACAGTCATTCCTTTATCAGTAATATGACATCAGTTCCTTGGTACTCAATTGACTTATTCATTCAGTATCCCAGTATTAGTACACAGATATCAATAAATCCATATTATCAGAATTCATGAGGCAGTATTATCACGATCTCAATTGCAGTTACGTATTCATGCATGTATTCTCACATTCATATTATTTAGTCAGTTAGTATTGTTCATGTATATGAACCATTTTATTTAGCCTACCTCACTTTCATACCAGTACATTCAATCGTACTAACGCATTTGCGCTTGGGTGTCTTATACCATAGGTTCAGAAGCAAGCGCTCCAGAGTATTAGTAGCATTCCAGTTTCAGCAGTCAGAGTCAGCAGTGAGTCCTTATCATTTGAGGATGTTATTATTTGATTATTCCATTTTTTCATTACTTAGTTTATTTCAGCAGATGGAGTTAGTTGGGGGATTGTCCCATCAACTCTTTATTCATACAGTTCAGTTTTAAAGGCTTTCAGACTATAGAAGGTTCAAACATTTATTTCAGTTGTTTTGGTATTTGTTTTACCATATTTTTAGTTATGTATCAGTAATTAACCTTATGTCCTTTCAGTTCATGTTTTCACTATTTATGATATTATTATTATTATTCAGTGCTCAGTTATAGATTTTAGTCATGGGTTAGCTTATGGTCCTTCCAGATTATGAGCACCGTGTAGTATTCTGGGTACCAGATTTGGGGCATTACAAACTTGGTATTAGAGCCTAAGGTTCACCAGCGTCCTAGAAATTCTGAAAAGTAACATTTAGTAGAGTCTTATACATGGATGTGTTGTGCACCACACTTTCGTGCAGGAGGCTATGAGATGTTTTAGATATAATTTCCCTTCTTTCAGTATTCATGTCGTGCAAGTGAGCATGAGCTCCAACCAAACTCTTAGTTTAATCCTTTCTTCTCCTTCATTTACAGAACATGCCTCCAAAGAGGACTCAGGAAAGAAGAACGGGAGATCAGCTAGCCCCTCAGGTGAATATGTCTCTCATGCAGAAGTCAGGACTCCATTAACTACTCTAACAAATTTAGTCACAGCTTAGAATGACCAGCCAGCTACTATTCCGGCCAACCCGGTGGCCAATCTGCTGCAACCAGGATCAGAGACTTCACCAGAATGAATCCTCCTCTATTCTCAGGTTCTAAGTTCGAAGAGGATCCACATGAGTTCCTCGATCAAGTTCAAAAAGTCATAGATATCATAGGAGTGACTTCTAGTGAGAGTACAGAGTTAGCCGCCTATCAGATCCAAGATGTATCCATTACATGGTTTAAGCAGTGAAAGATAGATAGGGGTGCAGATGTAGAGCCCATAGAGTGGGACGAGTTTGCTACGACCTTCTTACGCAAATTATTTTCCCTAGAGTAGAAAAAATCCAAAGTGTTAGAGGTCATCAACCTCAGACAAGGTAGCATGAGTGTAAAAAAATACTCCCTCAAGTTTACTCAATTAGCCAGGTACACTCCCCATGTAGTAGCAGACAGTAGATCTAGAATGACTAAGTTTGTGTCTGGGATATCAGGTAGAGTGGTTAAGGAGTGCAAGACTATGATATTGATTAAGGAGATAGACATATCTAGGATTATGGTCCTATTGATGAGCAAAAACTTAAGAATAAGGAGAGGGAAAATAAGAGATCCAGAACTGGTAGTTATAGTTTTTCACAGCTAGGGTCATACGGTGGTAACCGTTCTCAGCATAGATAGAAGTTTCCAACCCCAGTTCCATCTTGAGCTAGTGCACCAGCACCAAAGTTAAGAAATGACTATAGAGATGGGGTACCAGGCTCCAAGGCCCATGGTGGTAAGGGAAAGGTTTTTACTCATCCACTTTACGAAGAGTACGGTAGGCATCATAAGGGTATATGTAGTTCTGGCCGTGATGTGTGTTTTGGATGTGGCGAGTCAGGTCACAAAGTCTGAGATTGTCCTAGGCCTGGCCCTATAAGCAAGCACGGTCGTGCTTAAGCTCAGTCCGTTCGCCCGAATAAATAGGTTGCCAATTCTAGATCTATCAGTGGGCAACACCTAAAAAGACTCTATGCACTTTAGTCCCGTCAGGATCAGTAAAGTCCTCTTGGTGCAGCCACTGGTATGTATAGGTCCCACATTTACATGTTAACGTTTCTTCTGATTCAGGAGTTTCCTTTTTATTTTGTAACTCCTTCATAGAAGTCACCTTTAAGGTCAGACCAAATATTAATAGGACCTTTTCTAGTCTCTACCCTAATGAGTCAATCTAACACAGCTTGACAAGTATTAATTAACTGTCCGACTATGATATCTCTGAAAGTCAAGCCTTCATATTCTAGTAGTAATGATAGTATGTGTAGAAAATCAATAAGTGAAGATGATTCCTGACCCATTCCAACCACAGTGCAAGGTTTTGTACTTCAACACTCCCAATACTTACACATGCTTTATGTTTCAGTCCAACGAATACAACTTATATCCATGAATTTTTCATAGAATAGTGTGTGTTTCAAGTACCTCGTATGAGGAGTCCAAGTTCATCCAATATTGTGGATCATGTTCCTTGAATTTAGAAATTCCAAACCCAGTTCGTGCAGCTCATGACTCATGTACTTATGTCATGCTCTACAGTATGCTTAGCCTACACGATTCATGACTTCACTCCTTGTGTTCAGTCAAACTAAGATTATGCCATGTATACCCTTAGTTTAAACCCCTTGGTGAATTCGTAGTGTTAATGTTCCATCCCACAGGCCTTAGTTACAGTGTTAGTTCAATAATTAATATTCAGTAAAGGAGTCAGATAGTCCTACAGAATCATGGCTTTCAGTTATCGGTTACTTAGCCATCAGAATTAAGTACTCCCGTACCAGTCTAATCCTCAGTTATAGAAAACCAGCATTCAGTCTCAGTTATAGTCTTAGTTATGGTTACAGTCTCAATTACCATCTTAACAACAATATCAGTCCCAGTCCTAGTCCAGTCAGATCAAAAACTCAGTCCTATTTTAAGATTTCTCGACCATAGCATATGGCCATCAGTTACTCTGATATTAGTATTTCAGTACCTCAGTTTATAGAATATTCCCAAATTATGTTAGTCACCTGGTATTGCATTCCTAAGGTAATAAAATTTTCTCTCACTCATGCTTAGTTACCTCATGTTACCCAGTCAGTCATTACCTTCTATGCATAACACTTTATAGTTTCAGTCCAGCTATCCAAAATCAAGGGCAGAGCAGTTTTACATGTCCAGTATTTAGCTATCAGTCATTTAGTTAATCATATAAATTAGTATATCCATGAATTCGTGCTCAGCACCCATGTGAATCTCTTCAGTAGTCTCAGTTGCAGTGCATAAGGTTTAGTCACCTTATCTTAGACGATGCTTCATAGGCCCTGCGTCGTAATATACAAAAATCCTATCCATGTAGTGATCTCCTATTCAGATGTCCTGCTCAGGCCAGACCAAGTTTCGTTTTCTCCTTATTATCACTAGAACTCTATAGAAACAATGTCATAGAAATGCTCCAGTCGAGTATAATTTTACAGCATGAGTTAGTCCGCAAAGCCAATAATTTAGTTTAGCAATCAGACAACAAATCCATATGGTGTAGTTTCCCATCTTTCCACCTAGTCCTACCATCAAAAATCTCAGGAATGTACCTGTTCCAAGATAGAAAGACCTAGTAGTTGCAAGATCAGCTCAGTTCATATATCCTGTCTTAGCTTCAGATCCCAGATATTCAGTCGCGATTCAGTTTGTAGGTGCCTTGTGCATCGTTCTAGTTTTCCTTAGTATCTTAGTCAAGTCAGTATTCTTCTAGGGACATAATGTGCCAAAGGGGAGATAAACGATAATTCCCTAAACTCTCATGACATAAAACATGCCATTATCTCTTCTCATAATAAATCCAGTTTGGAGTAAGGGGGTACTTATGAGTTGAGCCTCAAACTACAATCTCAGACGTAAGCCACGTATTTAAGGTACTCAGTTTCGATTATGATATCCAGCTCATTTATCATATTCCAGAATAAGTTACATTAACGTGTTTTTGCTCATGCATATCTAGTAATTAATTTCAGGCTCATTAGCATTTTAAGTTTAAGGAAGCAGTCTCCCTTAAACTTATCAAGTTTCATGCTCAAATTTCCAAGATAAACTTGGTATCAATTACCACTACATACTCAGTTATGCATTCATGTGTCAGATCAGTCATGTATTCATGCATCAGATATGCATGTTCAGTATAATATATTTAGCTTATCAATCATTCCAGTCATGAAATCATGCATTAGATATGCATTCTCATAACAAATCTCAGAAAATTAGTGATGTTAGTCATGTACTTATGTTTCAGTTGTTCATGTTCAACATGTACTTCAGCTTATCATTTCCCCCATCTCATTCAGTCTCATTCATGGACGAATGTTTCTAAGGGGGGATATTGTTAGACCCCGCAAATTCTAATCTTAATTCAGTCCATTTATACTTGTTAAGGGGGGGGGGGTCCCATACTTTGAAAGTTCTAACTAAGTTCCCAGACTTAGCCTATTATTCTCCTTGAAAATTTGGAAATCACATTTTGACACCTTAACGTCCTTTAATGGTCTGTGTTTTTGTTAATTCATGATCAAATAGGTCCATAGGTGGTCTCGAAAAAGTTTCGGGTTTTTTGGACCACGTTTGGAAGCCCAAAATAGTGGACCAATGCGATCTTGGCTCGCCGCGTCGCCAATTACGTTGGTTGATATTGTTGCAGGTTGCCAGGATCAAAGTACTGAGACTCGATGTGATGATGGCGCAATGCGTTAACTATCGTGTCGTGCCATCACCGCCACCACGTCGATAATAGCATTGATGCCCAATTTCAGTCATTAAATGCCCACATTTTTAAGGGAAGAAAGGTCAATTTTTGACCCCTATATATGACTAAAACATGAGATTTAGCCCCAATTCAACCAAAATATAGTGTCTCTCATAAGTTTCTCTCAAGAACAAGTTAGGGTTTTCAATTAAGGATTTAAATTCAATACTCAAATTCAAGAATCTCTCCATCAATCTTTATAAAATCAAGAACTAAGGTATATGAAGTGTTGATTTATGGATTCCTTTCATACATGAAGTCCAAGAACCCTCTTTCAAATTATAAAATATGATATTTATGTTGTGGGTTATTTTTAACCATGTATATCTTATTGTATGATTCCCAAGTTGGAATCTTTATTTTATTTTTATGAAACTACGTTAGCATGTAAGTTAAAATTCATGAATTGAGTTATTTATGATGTGTAAGTTGATGATTCCACCTATACCCTAAGGTTTCCAAGTAAGGTGTTTGACAAATGCCTAAGAGGATAGAAATTGTGTATTATAGATCAATTGTGCTCAAATCATAAATGCACGCTTTACCCTTATGACCAAGAATGACTTTTATGATATTGTGTGCATTATGAGTATTTGATGGAATGTTCATGAGATTAGGTTGATGAAAGTATGACATGTCTATATACAATTCCATCCATGTACAACATTATGATAACCATGTGCTTCGTGAAATCCCCAACTTATTGTATTATGAATTGTTGATATTGGTCACGTGTTCAAGAAGTGTCAAGTCTTATCAGTTTCATGCTACGAGTCCTGGGGGTACTTGTACCCAACAATTTAGCTGTGTGCCTAGAGCCAGTGTTATTTTTCACAATACTCTCAGTCAAGCCATGATCATTAGAATTCAGTCAGTTAAATGACTCAGGAAAACTCAGTAATCTAAGTGCCCTTGATAATCTCAGTAACCTTAGTAATCTCAGTCAGTTATCACATCTCAGAAGTATTCCATCTGTCAATGGAAATTAAGTTAACTTTGTTCAAATCAACTAAATAATACTATTAGTAACAGTTCAGTTCAGTTTAGATCAGTTCAGTGTCTACTCAGTTTGGAGTAGGATTCAGCACCAAGTGAACCCAAGGATAGGGACTCACCCATTATCCAGTAGAGGGTGTGATCCTTAGAAGCAATCCTAGCATTCTAGAACTACGTATCCAGTGTAGGTTGAGATTTACCCTACGAGTTTAGGGATTATACACCTCATCCGAGTTTTCCTACTAGGAGGGGTTTATGGAAAGGCTCCCTATCAGAGAGGGTTTACTCATAGTATGTCTTTACCCATGGCATGGTACTGACACCCTTCCAGCTGGGGATACAAGTTAGACCCCACTAATTCAGTTTTACAGCATGTCCATTAGATGATTACCTCCCACGGTCTCAGTTTTGGATCCAGTCTCAGTAATAGAACTCTGTTCAGTTCTATAGTTTCAGGACTGTCAGATACAGTTGCTCAGCTCGGTACATAACTCATCTAGATCCATCAGAATCAGGACTGTCGGACCCATTCACCTAGTTAATATTATATTAATTATACAAAATTTATGTTACCAGTATTCAGATTTCAGGACTGTCAGATACAGTCAATCAGACCAGTTCTTCATAATCAGAACTGTCAGAAACAGTCATTCCTTTATGATTAATATGACATCAGTTCCTCAGTACTCAATAGACTTAGTCATTTAGTATCCCATTATTAGTACTCATATGTCAGTAAATCCATGTTATCAGAATTCATGAGTTGATGTTACCACAATCTCAGTTACAGTTACATATTCATGCATGTATTCTAACATTTATGTTATTCAGTCAGTTAGTATTGTTCATGCATATGAACCATTGAATTCAGTCTACCTCACTTGCATACCAGTACATTCTATCATACTGATACATTAGTGTTATGGTGTCTTATACCATAGGTTCAGAAACACGCGCTCCAGAGTATCAGTAGCATTCCAGTTTCAACAGTCAGAGTTAGCAGTGAGTCCTCATCATTCGAGGATGTTATTATTTGATTATTCCATTTTTCAGTACTTAGTTTATTTCAGTAGATGGAGTTAGTTGGGGGATTTTCCCATCAACTCTTTATTCAGACAGTTCAGTTTTAGAGGCTTTCAGACAACAGCACATTCAGACATTTATTTTAGTTATTTTGGTATTGTTATACCATATTTTTAGTTATGTATTAGAATTGAACCTTATGTCCTTTCAGTTCATGTTTTTCCATTTACGATATTATTATTATTATTAAGTGCTCAGTTAAAGATATTAGTCATGGATTAGATTATGGTCCTTCGGGATTATGAGCACCATGTAGCATTTCGGGTACCAAATTCAGGGCGTTACAAGTTAGTTCAATTGAGCACAAGAAACCTGTGGAGTCAGGAATCCAGGGGAAACACAGTCCTAGTGTTTGTTTCAGATTGTTTACAACTAAAAGCATTCTATTTTTATTAAATTTTACTGATTACTACAAATCCGCCCATTTACTTTTTTGTAGTGCCCGGTTATTCCAATAAGTTCAAGAGATATTGTTGGCCTATTCCCTGTGGGTTCGACCCCAAAATAGTTGGGTTACTATATTTTGACATCGACCTCTTTATACTTCTTGTAGGTGTAGATTTGGGTGGCATCACCCATCCACCACATCAGACCTGTCCACAACTTACAACTCTTTCTTTAGACTAAGCTATCTTCTCTGCTAATAGCTCTGCATCTCTAACTTCGCGGGATCTAATCCTTACCATTTTCATAGAAAGAGTGAAATATGCTTTATAATGCAAGTTATGTTAAACCCACATGATAGGGAATAAAATTAGGGTAGTTTCCTTACGATATTTTATAGCCACTCAAATATAGAAATGGACGTCTACATACTGATCCCTGAGATTCTACTAGACACCCTGTTCTTACACTAATGAGACTAATGAACCTTGTTGCTTTAGTACCAATTTATCACGACACAAAAACTATGGTTCATGATGGCACTTGTCGCAGAAAGCCTTTAGAAGTAAACATATCACAAAACCTATATAAAATGAGAAAAAAATACCCAAACCTATGGTAAGAATCCTAGAATAAAGTCGACCCACACATATCCAACATATAGCCGAAAATACATAACCAAAGATACTATAAGAATATCCCAAAACCTAGTGTCACAGTGAAAGAACCATCTAAATACATTGTGAATGTCCAATATTATATTTCATACTCCAAAAGGATCACAATTTATCTCAGAATACAAAAACAAGACACAATCTAAATAAGAGGAGGTAGTAGATCAACTTTGGAAGAACAGACCAATTGGTACCTCAAAATTACTCAAAATAACGCCTAAAATTAGCTACAGTGTGGTACACTCATATCAGGATTTGCACTAAAATAATGTAGTAGAGGTGAGTATGGTGCACTTGTACTCGGTAGGTATCATAGGCCAACTGAGCAAAGTAGAAAATAAAGCAAATAAAACATACATAATGGGCATGTCACCTATAATCAGAGAATGTACCAAATGGTAGCCCACTCCATCTCCACTAACAGTTCTACAATATACACATATACCAAAATGCAAGTACAAGAAAGAATCACAGACAGATAGACATCACATCAACAATGAAAATACAACGCATAATATACAAAGTGTATGAAATGCAATAAAGATGATGATGATGATGTAATGCGCGAGGGTATTGTACTACCTCCTTATACACCTATCGAGCTATGCTCCCAAGCTAATTCCCATGGGGGTTTGTCAACCCATATACAATCCAAAATACAATACCAATACCAATCCAATATCCATAACTCCTCTCTAGCATATACGCCGACATAGGGTTTTTAATGATGTCACCTTTTCTGTCAGAAAAAGTTAGTATTTCAAGTATTACCATGGTAGTACCAATGATTTATGAATATATATGGTATGAGGATGTAACACTCACAACCAACCGGAATGAGAATTTCCAAATCCAACCAATATATCAACCATGTGAGAAAAATTCCACTTAATATGCCAACCATACATGAATCCAATATAATCCATATGCCAATGGAGTAAACTATATAACAATATGTCATGGATACTACATAAATTCCAAATTAGAATTTTTCACCAAAAAAAAAACAAATATACATAGAAAAGGCCAATAACCTCATAAAAGACCCCACACAGTCACTTATAGCAAATAATGTCTCAAAATCACAAAATAACTACAACAACATAGTCCCCCACACGGGCAAAACACAATATTAAAGCCATTTCCATGATTAGTTCCCACGCCCATAACATGATTTTATATGAATATTAACTACCTACCTGAGTATAAAGAAAGTTAAGTCATAACCTACCTTAATGATGGAATCTCAACCCAAAAGCTCCAACTACGAAGCATTTTCCTCATAAATAGCCTCAAAATCAACTAAAATATACAAATATAAAATCTACGTATTAAAAGAAATCTAACGATACCCATATTGCCCATTGCTAGGTCATGGTTAAAATGGACCCTAGAAAGGCGTTTTTGAAAAACAAGGATAAAACCAGATTTTTAGTTTAAAAATATATTACCCATAATTAATGGAACCGATAGAAAAAAATCCAAGTGAAAATAGGTTGAAATTAGAGTTTAAATCAACGAATTATTAATTTAGGCCTTCCAAGCTAAAATCACCATATTTCTATTTTGAAATCAAGTTTTAAAAGATTCAACTAACAAGAATCAAAGAAAAATAATTGAAACAGGGATTTGGAGCTTACCCAAGCATGAAAATGAAAGAAATCACCCAAAAACTCAAAAAACACAAGCTCTAAGTGTCAAAAATGGTGATAAGTTGCGAAAGGGGGTATATAACACAACAAAGCATCGCATAAGAGAACATTGAGTTGCTTAACATGCCATCACTTAAGGATTCAAGTGTCACTTTTGCTATATCCTACGATACCCGCCTGGCCTATGAGTGTTGCGTAAGCGAACGACTATCGCTTAAGTGATAGTTACTTATGTGATGGAGAAGTCGCTTAAATAATACCCCCAGATAGCTATAAGATAGCTTGAGTGACTGGATGGTTGCTTAAGCGGATGCACCATTTGAGTGCTGCACTAGCTGGAGATTTAGAGAATTCTAAATCATCGCGGACCCCTCAAGATTCATCCAAAATCCCCAGAACACAAACGAACTATGCTACTAAACTAAATTTGATGCTCCAGACTTAATGTCAATATCAAATTGATGAAAAAAATGTCATTTTCACAAAGTTGACCCCCAAAACCTAATTTCACAGCTTTTTGAATCGAGGGTCGAAATGAGACAAAAATGCCATAAAAACACACCAACCATGTTACCAATCTAAAATTTACATTTTGAATCGACTGGCATAGTCTGTTTTTCCATCCATCACATAGAATAATAAATGTTGACCAAAGTCAACTATAAAGCTTTTTTAACCTCCAAAAACCTCAAACTTGCACAAATCTGACTGAAATACATTGGGAACCATGCCAATCATCCCCACACACCAAAAATATTATAAATTAACCACAAGAAAGGGTAAAATGGTCAAATTACACTAAAATGAATAATTCACAAAAATCACAAAAAATTAAGTCATTATATAAATGACCTACCCAATATCCAAACTGTCAATCCCAACAAGTCATGAATGACCTAGGCCAACTATAAAAATATATAAATGTAGAAAATGCATGAAAATGATGGAAATAATATAGAGGGTCATTACAACATCCACTATCAAAAGAAATTTTTTTCATAAAAATAAAGCATTAAGAAGTATTTGAAGGCTTAAATAGGTAGGGATACTTGGTCCACATATCATGCTTTGTCTTTCAACTAGCCTCCTTGACTGGACGGTAAGGCCAGTAAACCTTAACTATAGTAATGTCTCTAGCGCAACTACTTAACTTCTCTAGCCAAAATGGACAAACACTCCTCTAAAAATGCCAACTTCTCACCCGACTGAATTGAGTCCCACCAAAGCATGTGATACTCACTTAGGATATACGTCGACTGGATATATACATGAAACACTAGCTGAATGGTTGAAAAGAATGGATGAAATGTCCCCTTATACACTACCTCCACAACTGTTCATAGGATCTTAAATAGTCTAATATACATAGGGTTAAGCTTACCTCTCCTCCCAAACCTCATCATTCTCTTCTTTTGAGATACTCATAAGAATTCTCAATCATCAACTCTAAACCTCAAATCATGAAGTTTACAATTAGTATAAATCTTTTGCCTACTCTGACCTGCCCACAGCCTATCCTAAATTACTAAAACTTAGTCTAATGACTCATGAAGAAATTGTTTACCATGGGACCTAACCTTAGAAGTCTTGAACTAGCCAATAAGAGATCGATGGCATTGCGTACCATATAATGCCTCAAATCAAGCCATCCGAATATTAGAATGAAGCTATTATTATATGAAAACTCTGCCAAATCTAAAAATCGATCCTACTGACCTCTAAAATCAAACACACAATCACAGAACATATACTCTAAAACTACAATAGTTTGCTCTAACTTCCTATTAATCTAGGGATGAAATGTAATGCAAAGATCAACCTAGGTACCTAAATACTCCTTAAATATCCTCCAAAAACTAGAAAAATTTTGAACCTCGATCCAAAATAATAGACACAGGTACCTTATAAAGGTGAACCACCTTTCAAATACAGACATGACCTAATTTGTTTACACTATAGGAGATATGGATAGGGATGAAATGAGCAGATTTGATTAATGGAACCATGAAGAACAAAATTCTATCAAAACAAGATGAAGTCCATAGTAATCTGCTCCCACTTTAACTAGTGAATGGGCAGTCTCTAATGCAATACATCGAGTCTCTAATGCTCGGCCTTTACAAACTGACATAAAGGCAATGAGCCATAAAATTTGCTATATCTCTCTACAAACATTCCACTAGTAATGCTACCTAAAATCTTATACATTTTAGTTGTCTCGAGGTTAATAGATTATCTAGAGATCTGAGCCTCACAAAGAATAAACTAAATCAAATCTACGATCCTTAAAATACCAAAACAACCATAAAACCTTAGGACACCCTTAAAATATAAGGTAAACCACTTGGAAACACTTCTCAACACCTTCCTTGAATGTTACAAATCCAAGTACTCTCAAACTGATGACTCCAAATCTGCTACAACAGGGTAGATCTGGTCTCAACACTAGTAATAATCCTCCTAGAGTCAGAAATATTAAGACAAACCATAATGTTAGCTATGATTTGGATATCCATAGCCAACGACCATTGTGAAACTAAAATAAAGGCCAAGCTAACCACACTTACTACCTTTTAGCTCAATGTATTTTCTACCATATTCACCTTGCCCGAATAGTTGGAATAGAAATATCATATTTCTTTAATAACTCAATCTATCTACTCTGCCTCAAATTGATCTCTCACTAGGTTATAATATAATGAATACTATGGTGGTCAGTAAAGCTCTCACAATAAACCCTATCTATGTAATGCCTCTATATCTTAAGTGCAGACACTATTACCGCTAACTTTACATCATGAGTGAGGTAGTTGCACACATGCATTTTCAGCTACTTCAATGCATATGCAATAACATGGCCCATCTACATCAAAACACACCCCAAATAAACACCAAAAGCATCATGATAGATAATAAACCTCTTGTCCTCAATAGGAAAAGTTATAATAGAATCTTAAATAAGCAAGTTCTTAAGCTTAAAAAATCTCATCTCAAAACTTACACACCACTGTAATGGAACCTCCTTCCTTGCCAATCTAGTTATAGGATTGTAATAGAAGCAAATCTTTCATCGAACTACCTATAGCAGCCTTCTAACCCAATAAAATGATGAACCTCAAAAGATAATGTACGCTATACCAATAATGAATAGTCTTAATCATTGTTGGGTCCACCATAATACTATCCTTAAACACCACATGCCTCAAGAAAGCAACAGACTCAATCCAGAATTTGCACTTTGAGAATTTGGCATAAAGCCTATGATCTATCAAAGTATGTAGTGTAGTAGTGCAGTCCTCAAATATTGCTTGTGCTCCTCTATACTCCTCGAATGTATAAAGATTCCATTAATGGGAATCATCATGAAGGAGTCTAAATATAGCTTGAAAATAAGGTTCATCAAATCCATAAATGTACTTAGGGCATTAGTTAACCCAAAAAACATTACTAAGAATTCATAATGATCTTAACAAGTCCTGAAGGTTGTCTTAGGAATGTCCTCAACCCTGATCCTTAACTGATGGTAACCAAACCTCAAATTAATCTTACAAAATGATGCCACACCCTGAAGTTAGTCAAAGAAATATTTTAAATGAGGCATAGGATTCTTATTCTTCACTGTCACCTTATTCAACTTTATGTAACTGATACATATATGCATATAGACATTCTTTTTCTTCACAAATAAAATTGAAGTTCCCCAAGGAGATAAATTTAATTTGTTGATTCCCTAACCTAGAATATTATGAAGATGATTATTTAGATCCTTTAGCTCGCTAAGAGACATAGATATAGGTTAGGTGCCAAACTCAAGGTGTGAGGAAAACTCAATGTATCGCTAAGAAAGAAGGCTATGTGAGTCAGTAGGAAAAACATTAGAAATTGTAGATAATAGGAATGAAGAAAAGCGAAGGCCTTGACATAGTAACATTCCAAACATAAGCAAGGAATGACCTACAACCCCTCGATATCAGTCACCATGCCCATATATAAGAAATAATATCTGTCAATTCACAACTAAAGAAACCCTACCAAACAATCGAAGACATGACAGGAATGACTAAGGTAATAGTCCTGGCAAAGTATTCCAAGACACATGGTAGGGGGATAACAAAGTCGATTCCCAAAATCACATCAAAATCCACCATATATAGCATAATGATATCAACCCAAGTATCATACTCTGAATATTCTCCAAACATAATCTATATAACCAATCCACTACGTAGGAATCACCCATAAGGGTAGCTACTCACAATAGCATAAATAAAGACGACTCTAAAAATAAACCCAACCATAGTGCATAATATATAGTAACATATGAAAATATGGACCCGAGAACAAACAAAGAAAAAGTTATCTAATGGCATACAAAAATTATATCTGTAATAATAGCATCTAAAATCTCAGCCTGCACTCTACCCGATACAACATACAAATGATCCCTTATACTAACGAACTGGGTTCCTGCCTGACCAACTATCCTACCTACTTGAGGACAACCTATTGATTCTTAGGGACCACCCCTATGACCTCATGCACCACCCCAAGCTAGAGAGACCACTAATCTAACGGGTTGTGTAGTATGAACTAAAGACTGAATTATCTGACGCTGGTGACACTCTTCAGCAAAGTAACTGACAACACCACAATTGTGCCCAAGTGCATACGCAAGTGTACTTGGTCTCACCAAGTGGTAAAGTTGCCTTTTAGAAGACAATTATCGATCCCACAAGGACTTATGTTGACAACTATATTATTCTAGTTCACTACTGAGATTAAAGGGTGGAATTTTAAAGCTAAAGTCAAGTAAACAATGCCGATGATAAATGGCTTGGATAATTAATGAGACTAAAACCTAGGGTTAATGCATTACAAGCAATCACACTATTCTATTGAAATTCATTAATAAGTCACTTATCTTGGTTAGTGATTCACGGGGTTTATTTTATGCTGATGGTCTCCCGACCTCTAACCACCTATCTAACTTAGACCCATAACTACATCACTGAGTGGAGATGTGATAACTAAGCTAAACACATTTATATTTCATCCTGTAGTGAACAAAGAAAAGGTTTTAGATATATAACTATCCTAGAATTTAATTTAAATACCTTATTTTATAAAAGAATAAGAGCCCTATTCAGTTTACCCCATGTTACATCCTCTTGTTCCCCCTCCCGAGCTCACAAGATGACAAGAGATGTATTCTAAGGTTAGATACTCTTTAAAATAGTTAAATCAAGGATAAAAAACAACCAAATATGATAAGTAATCCAAACAAACTCAATTTAAAGAAATAGTAATCATGTTCTTAGCCTTAACCCCCAAAAGGGGGATTTAGCCAATAATGGACACAACTATAAACACGATGAATGAATACATGATATAATCCATAATAAACTAAAGTAGAAGAATAAAAACCCTAATTGAAGTATTTTACATCCCCTATCCAAGTGTCAAAGACTTCTAAGGTGAATGACAACAAGTACAAGAGTCCTATTTATAGGACACAATTTTTGCCATCGGTGGAACAAGGATCGCGTTGCAGGGCTCATTTCAGTCAAGTAGGGGCCGAGACGAGCCCTATTTGAGAGGTCAATATGTTTTGGGTCCGTAAGGAAGCTTCATATGCATATCATGCTCCCCATAGACCTTGGTAAGGTATTCCCTGTGCTGGTGACATCCAAAGTGTCCATTTTTCATCAAGTTGTGTCTTGTGCTTCCGTTGATCCATTACCATCCTTGTGGTGTTGTTTCCACTTGATTTACAGCTTGTATATCATTCATTTATCATTATATAAAATAAAAAAGAATCCTATGTCGTAAAAAACCATGGATTATAGCTCAAAACAACACAATATGAAGAACAGTGAACTAGAAACTTGAGCTAAGGTAGGCTTGCCCACGTTGATCTTTAACTTATTATTTTGTCTCTTGGATTGATTCAATTGACCATTGAACATTATAAACAAGTTGTTCCATACATAATTACACAATAATACCATTGGTATTAGGAACTCATTAAACATACCAGAATCCATTGAGATCAACTAGACACACGCCTAGCTCAAGCTAGTAACACCAGTTTTCACATTTGAAATCTAAGTGACCAATTTAAGTACAAACTTGTTTGGAAAATACCTTGAACATTGTAATCACATAATTAAACACTTAGATTCTTATTTATATCATTAGTAAAACATTAAGAACACAAGTTGTCCTCAAAACAAGGCTAAATAAGCTAGGATAACAACACTAAGGTGCATAAAGCCACCTCAGATTACCACCCCATACTTAGAACCTTGTTCGTTCTCAAAAAACACTCTACTCTGAGAATCATATGCTGAGTTGACCCTACACGTCTACTACACACAAGACACTCAATCTAGAACTACAATGTCAACACAAAATGCAAGTTTTTACACTAAGCATGTTACATACACAATTGACAGTTCAAAAATACTACATCAAAACATCCTAGCCTCAAGAATTGACTTACCTAGTTAGAAACTCATGCACATTGTTCAATAAAATATATCATATAATTCACCGAACATTTATCAAATATATGCCCTCACAAAAAGAAAGTTACCCATAATAACAAACAGTCATGTAGTCCTTAACAGAATGGGCAAGAAATCAAATTGTGCTCACTCTCACAAAGAATTCACAAGTTACAAATGATGAACCATAGGCTTTCCCTTAATGTAGTACTCAACTAATATCAGAATGTTAAGCTTAGGATCCAATAGGTCTTTAATTGTTGTAATGTAAGGTAAGGGATGGGTAGGGACTATTCAAGCCAGTAATAGTGACTATCTTCCCTAAGCACTTTAATACATCACCATATACAATTAAAACAAATCTCCAACAACCAGCTTTCACCTCTACTACCTTCACACATCTTTTATTTTTCCCCATCTCATTACGATCATTTGCATATAATATGGTGGGAGTATTCCTTATTCATAACTTTTTCAATTTGACTAAATTTGTTTTCTTTACATTACTCAACTTCTAACCATAACAGATAGCATTTTTATACACCAATAACTATCACTTTGGGTCTTTAATTTCACCTTTCTCCTACTTGAATTTCCAACTCCTCACTCTATTAATTTTACCCTAAAGTGCTTAGGAGCTTTTGAATTAAATTAAGATAAATCAAAAAAGGGGATTAGTCTACATATAAGGCTGCCAACGAATAAGCCAAAGGATCAATAGGATAAACTAGGATAATGCACAAGGGTAAGTAAAAGGAAGATATAAACTTGGCTATCAAATAAATGCCTATATCATCTAGTAAACCCACACTCTTTATTTCACTTTTCATACACACCAGGCAAGTTCTAGACATCATATACAATAAGAAATATACTACAACATCACATCACACATGACACTTGCTCAAATAAATTAGGATCATCATAGAATCTCAACCAAATAATAACATGAATTCTAATTAAGCCTACTAGTACAAGAATCATACACATGAGCCTCGGAGTTTCAAAAGTAGAAATTCACACAATCAATATGTTTTTTTACCATCAAAACACTTGAATCATGCAATCAAATATAGCACCAAAAATAATATATCACTTATCCATAACGCAAAAAAATTTAAATTTACCCTAAATATGGGAATTTTCCCACCCCACACTTAAAAATCTACTTTGTCGTGAAAGTATACATTAAAAAGTAGAGATAAAAATACTCCCTGAGGCCTCTAGGCCTAGATAGTAGTATCTTTATCCATCAAGAGGGTCCAGGGACCCCACACTTAGTCTTTGCCATGCTCCTTATCTTAGGGTTTTCGGTACTCAGACTTCCCATCAACTTGTGACTCAATAAAAACAAAAACTGGTGAAGTAAAAATTAATATACTAAAAATAAAACATACCTTAACTTGGGTTATCTCCCAAGCAGTGCCTGATTTATTATTGAGGCATGACCCAATCAACTTTTTCCTTCACCTTAATGATATAAATTTTACCCCAACTTCATATCTATCTTTTATATTTGCTCTTAGGGTGGTGGTATAAAGATTAATGAATCGGGTAATTGATGGTGCATTATAAACCACTCGACCTTGAATTGAGGTGTGTTTTTATGTTGTTTATCTAGATGATCACCAGGCTTGAACTAACACCAATAGGTAGTAATGAGATGGCATACATTAGGCTTGAACTAAAAATGATGGATAAAAATGAGAAGCCATACACCAAGTTTGAACATAAAATAGTAGGTAATAATGAGAGGACACATAAATTAGTACAATGGAACTCAATACCACTACCAATACTCCTAGAACTACCTGTAACCAATACGAGAACACCTCGATCGTATCACAACCAGATACTGGACTCAAACAAGAACTCCTTGAAACTATATTGTAACAAAAAACCAGTGATCCTTACATAGAAAATTTCAACTATAAAATTGATACTAAAACCATATCGTAACTGATGCCAAAGACATTTCAAAACTCAAAATAAATATTATAAATAAAGTATATGCTAGTTCTGACTAGAATTGGAATGCATTTATATAAATATAAACATAACTAGCTCTAGGGAAAAAATCTAGAGTTTTTAAGTATATTTCAAAACCATAAGGTCATAAATATTAATCTCAAGAAATTAAGTCCACTAAGGCAAGGTAGGTTCCTTATTACTAGGTTAAGGAAGAGTGGTCCATGTCAAATATTAATTTACCCTAGTAAAGGGGATAAAATATGGAAAAATCAAGTCTAGTTGAAACGCCCCAGACTTTGTCCCTTGCAGATTTCTTGAGTCTTAAATTTTTTGTTCATCATACAACTCACACCATAAGTCATAGGTATAGTGAAGGGTCTAGGGACCCTAGTCGTATGTTTGTCATTGTGTTACTGGCCAAATTCTATCCTAGTTATGAGAGACTCCATATAAGTTGTATGGTCTTATGATGAGAGGTAGGGTCCAATATTATGTTTTCCAGTGTCTAGCCCTTAATGTTCTTCCTTGGATACAACTTGAAGGTACTAGTCACATGGTTCAGTGATAAGTTGGGCAAGGGATTTGTATGTTAGATAGAATATGGTGTCTAGTAGTCTATTCTTATGATGACTTAAAGGTACCACTAATATGTTGTGGTGATAAATTAGAGGGTCAACTCGTACCCACCTGCGAGTTTTCCATAGCTTTTAGGCTGAGGGTATTTTGAACATTTCTCTCCCCAATCACTTAAGATCCATGTATTATAACACTTATTGGGCATTTGTTCTACACTTAGAAAGATTAAAACACTCTCTAAAATCTCTCAAAAACTTATCAAAAAAGATTGGGTTAGTTTTTTTTTTTAAGGTGGTCATCTAGAGGCTTAAGGATCTAAATCTCTCTATGAATCTTCATAACTCAAGCATGTTACTCTTCCTTCATTGTTTGTTCACAAAATTCATGTGTTTTAAACATTGTTCATGAATCAGTAATGGTGGTTTTGAAAAACATGGTTGTGGGTTTAAATTTCATAATATTGAGTATTATTTTCTCATGGTTTAAATTATAATTATGGATATTTTGACAATATATTGGCACATATGGGTGCTTGTGAATTGTGATTTAAACTATGGGGTCATGGTTAACCCTAACTTGATGGGTTTTGGCTTGAATAATAGTTTGATAATGGAATGCCCTTAACATATTTGTAAAAATGTCTATGAGAATGATCTTGTCACATGTTTAATTATGTTTTGACTAAGGCATTGGCCAAATGATATAAGTGGTTGGAAGATGGTTTTATGAAAGCCTCATTCCCCTCAAATTGGTTTAAATTACTAAATATGTTTGAGTACCTAAATGTTGAATTGAATTGATATCTTTGTTTAGACAATGGGTTAGAGTATCAATGTTGATTAATAATGGTTAAAGCATGTTATATGCTTTTAAATGGTGCTGGTATGATGATACAAACGGTATGCCTTTTGGAAGTAATTTGAATAATGGTTGTGTATGTCCAATGAATGTTATAAATTGGTATTAAAGTGTGATGAGTAGCTAATCCATGAAAGTAAAGTCCAAAGAATAAACACTGGAAATTATGCTAGCCGGTGCGGGTGTCTAAGTGATCGGGAGGTTAGAGTCCCTTGAATGGATATATAAATAGGAGGTTTGTGTCCCCCATATTATACACATTGGTGCTTAAGTCATCTTGATTTTGCCGGGAGGTTTGAGTCCCTCCATGAAGGCATATTTGGATATGGATATTCTCTGGTTCTTGTGGCTACATGTACTGAGCCCTTCCAGCTAGGGGAGAGTTGGCCCCATATAACCCGTGGGTGCCTTGTTATATGAAAATTATGCTACAAAACCCAGGTTAAGGTTTTTAAATATATACTAAACCTTGGGTATTACAACGATGTGAAACTTGCAGACCTCATTGGTTGTAATATTTATCTTAATAATCGGCTAAGGGAAGAATCGTTGTTGAAAGCTTCCACCATTTGTCTGTCGGGAATCTTGCCAATATTGCCTCGTGGATCAACTGTCTCTAAGCCTTCCTTGAGACAAATGGATTCCACTTCATAGGTACCGTTCACCTCACGTGAAGGCTCGCTCAGAACACGTACCAAGCTTTTATTAGAAAGGAACAAAACAAAGAGGAGTTCCTTTTTCCTGGCATGGTATATCTATATATATGTGGTTTATTATAATGATTTGACTTGGTTTTAAATGATGGCATTATTTTATTCCTCTATCCAGAGTTACATGGTAGCGCTCCAACCACTAACCATCATCAGATGATGTATCCTCATGCAATGATGGTACCAAAACTTTTTCTACCTTTCCTGTGCAGTAATCAAGTGCTTGAGTTAGTTTATGAGTTGATATTAAAGTGGAGAGCTTCCATACTTTGGAAGGCTTTATTTCATTGTCTTTATATTCTATGACTCAAACTTTTTTTAGACTTTATTTTTGGCTACTAGCGAGTGCATGTCCCTGTATTTTATTAACTTTGTATTCATAGAGGCTTTGTTGGATTATTATGGAATTCGGTGTGTTGTTTTGGTGGATTGTCTCAGTGACGAATGATTGATCAGTTACCGGTGATAGGTTTGGACATTTCATTAATAAATATTAGTTTTAATTTGCACTATCTTGTTATATGTTTGGAATTTATCTAAAATTTAAGATTGTTGAGCTGACTTGGTTAGGTGAGGGGGTGATCTCTAATCCATATGGGACTTGAGATACCTATCATGACTGGGCCCTAGTTTGGGTTGTGATAAATTTGGGATCAGATCCCAGTTTGTGGTCAATTAGGTGTCCATAAAGTCATGTCAGGTAGAGTCTCTTTTATAGGTGTGTAGTGCACTACACTTATAAAAGAGGAATCGAGACATTTAGGAATATTTGCCTTTCTTATTGTCTTACTTCGATATATAGAGTATAAGGTCTTATATTTCTTTAATTCCTATTTGCTCATTTTTTAGATCATGCCTCCCAGACGATCTAAAGCTCATGGAGACTCCTCTATTCCACCTAGGGATACTATTGGTGGGACATGCCCTACTTATAGGGTTTAGACTCGCTCTAGTAGTCCAGTCCTTGATTTCCCTCCTAGAGTGCCACTGGTTCCCTATAGCCCTTTTTGCGCTCCTCCAGGCAATATAACAAATGTTGAGTTTTGTCATTCATATATTGGCTCAGTTGGTAGCTTCTCAGTCTGAGTGTGGTACTTCTGTTACTCTATCTTTTGAGGCCACAAGGGTTAGTTAATTGATGAGGTTGAGTCCTCTAACTCTTACTAGTATTAAGGTTAAGGAGGATCCTCAAGATTTTATTGATCAGATAGAGAAGATCCTCCAAACTAGCATGCTTTGTATGTTGAAGGTGTGGAGTTTACTACCTACCAATTGATGGATGTGATATACCAGTGGTATGAAGAGTGGGAATAGTCTAAGGGAGGTAATGTTTACTCTGTACTATGGGATGACTTCTCTAATACCTTTTTGGATTCTTTTCTCAAGAGTTGAGGAGGAAAAAGAAAAGGAATTTTTTAACTTGAAGCAAGGAAGAATGACAGTCAAGGAGTATGCTTTGAAATTCCACTAGTTGTCCAGTTATGCTCTTGAGTTAGTGTCTGGCATGAGAGCTAGAATGCATAAGTTTGCTTTGGGTTGTCCCGTGAGTGGATTCTAGAGAGTAAGGATCCTTTATTAAATAAGGATATTGATATTTCTAGGCTTATGGTGTATATACATCAGGTTGAGGAAGAGAAGAAGAAGCAAGATGATATTGGTGATAGGCAAAGTAAGAAGTTTAGATTTTCTAATTAGGGTAGAGGCTAGTAGAAAAGTAGTAGAGATAGGGGAAAGTGTCCTAAGAAGAAGTGGGAGAGTTCTAGTTCTTTCTTTACATCTAGTACTTCTTACCCGAAGTTGTTGGGTGATCATTTTTCTCAGCATTATAGAGGGTACATGGCATAGCGTGGCCAATATCAAGATGGTAGGGCTCACTCCACTCTATCATATCCTCCTTGTAAATTTTATGGTCAACTTTACCATGGCTAATGTGAGAAGAGGAGAAATTGATGTTTTAATTATGGTTAGATTGGCCATATGCAGTGTGATTTTCCTTCTAGGGTTACTTCTGGGGCTAATAAGGTTCCTATTTCCTTTTCATCGGCTCCTGTACCAAAGAGTATTGTTTTTGCTTCTAGTACCAGCACTGGCCAAAATTGTTTATATACTCTTGCTTCTCATTAGGACACCGAGATATCTCCCGATATCGTTATTGGTATCGATATCAACAGTTAAAGATTAAGAAGGTGGATATCCCTAAGACAGCATTTCATACCCGGTATGGTCATTGAGTTCTTGGTGATGTCGATTGGTTTGACCATGCCCCTACAGATTTAATGGTCTTGATGAATAGGGTCTTTCATCAGTTTCTAGATTTGTTTTTTATATTATTTATTGAAGATATTTTTATGTACTCTAAGAGTGAGGAGGATCATGCTGATTACCTCTATTTTGTGTTGCAAACCTTGAAAGATCAGCTGTTGTATGCCAAGTTCTCTAAATGTGAATTCTGGTTGGACGTTGTTGCATTTTTAGGTCATGTTGTGTCTTGTGAAGGGATCATGGTGGATCCCCAGATAGTTGTTGTGGTTAATAAGTAGACTAGACCCACGACTCCAACCGATATTTAAATCTTTTTGGGTTTAACAAGTTATTATAGATGGTTCGTCGAAAGTTTTCTCCTATTACTGATCCATTGACAAAGTTGACTCAGAAAAAGGTAAAGTTCTTATGGTTGATGCTTGTGAGGGCAGTTTTGAGAAGTTAAAAGATAAGTTGACTTCAGCTCCGTTCTTGATTTTACATGAGGGTACAGAGGGTTTTGTTGTCTATTGCGATGCATCTCGATTTGGTTTGGGATGTGTGTTAATGCAGCATAGCAAGGTAGTCACTTATGCCTTTAGATAGTTGAAGGTGAATGATAAGAATTATTCGACTCATGACATAGACCTATTGGTTGTTGTATCTGTGTTCAAAATTTGGCATCATTATTTGTGTAGGGTTCATGTTGATATATTTTCTGATCATTAAAGGTTGCAGTATCTGTTCGTTCAGAAAGAGCTTAATCTCAAGCAAAAGAGGTGGCTTAAGTTGTTGAAAGACTATGATATGAGTCTTCACTACCCTCTAGGTATAGCTAATGCAATTGTTGATACTCTTAGTAGGTTATCCATTGGTAGTCTAGCTCATGTGGATGAGGATAAATGGGAATTAGTGAAGGATATTCATTGTTTGTCTAACCTTTAAGTATTATCTCTGGGAATTTGAGGAAGGTGTTGTGATTGTACAACAGGTGGCGCAATCATCTCTTAGTTCAAAAATAAAGAAGAAATAGGTATTATATCCTCTATTGATGAAAGTCAAGGATGATGTAGGTAAGCAGAAGGTGATGGCTTTTGAGATCAGTGGTGATGGTATCTTGAGGTACCAAAGAAGGTTGTGTGTTTTCGACATAGATGGGTTGCAAGGTAGGATTTTGGCCAAGTCTCATGAATCACGGTATACGGTTCATCGTAGCTCAACAAAGATGCATCACGACCTTAAGGAGATGTATTGGCGGAATAATATAACATGTGAAATAGCAAAATTTGTGGCTAAATGTATAGTGTGTTAGCAAGTAAAGTTGGAGCACATGAGGCCCGGTGGGCTACTACTAGAGATTGAATTGTTGATGTTGAAATAGAAGGTGATTAATATAGAATTTGTTACGAACCTTCTGTGGTCGTGGAACCAGTGTGACTCTATTTAGGTCATTGTGGATAGGATGACTAATTTCGCTCACTTTTTGCTAGTAAGGACTAATTATTATATCAAGGACTATGTAAAGTAGTTCCTTCAGGAAATGGTAAATTTGCATGGTGCACCTGTCTTGATTATTTTGGATCGTGGTACTCAGTTCTCGTCACATTTATAACACTCTTTTTAGCATGTTTTAGGGACTAAAGTGAGTCTTAGTATGACTTTTGACCCTCAATTAGATGGGAAACCTGAAAGGACTATTCAGACTTTTAAATATATATTGGGATCTTGCATAATTGACTTTGGTGGTAGTTAGATCAACGATTTGCCTCTAATTGAATTTTTTTATAACAATAGTTACCATTCTAGCATTGGTATGGCACCATTTAAGGAGTTGTATGGAAGGAGGGGTAGATCTCTTCTTGGGTGGTTCAAGGTTGGCAAAGCAGAAATTTTTGGCCTGAATTTAGTTCACCAAGCTATAGAGAAGGTGATGGTGATTTGGTATAGGCTTAAGATTGCTCAAAATCGCCAAAAGTACTATGCATATGTAAGGCAAAAGGACTTGGAATTTGAGGTTGAAGATTGGGTATTCTTAAAGGTCTGCTCTGGTATGGCCCAAATAATCAGTTTATGGACAGTGATATCACTGTCTTAACCATCGATTCTGGAATCATCGATCTATCCAATATCTCATGCACCATCTTATTAATCTCTGCCATATTATCTTCAGCTTTATAATATTAGTGTCTATTCATTTCTCAACTGTCGTGTCATCCTCGAATCAAAAACATCTTATCTGGTCTGGACTCGCCTATCCTGCAGCTCAAGATGAGAGTCAATCCATGGTTACATAACACCCTCCATGGGACCTACTCTAGCCTTTAATATATCTAGCCTTATTATAATATCTATCCAAAGGGCATGAGAAATAAACACAATACCAGGTGGCATAAATTGAGGTCTTGGCGACATGGATTGGACTGGTGGTGGGGCACTAGTACCCACAACATCTATAGGTGCAACTTCTGTCTATGACTCTACCTTAGTAGCCATAACTATAGCAGGGGTGTTAGTCTAATCGTCCTGCAGGAATATGCCTGAAAACATATCTGCTGCCTATCTCATCAATAGGGCCAAAGGGTTGGCCACATCTCTAATCAGGCCAATTTCAAACGTTCATCGATCCTAGATCATCTCATCAATCCCAAGGATTTATAGTACTCCTATAGCCATAAAAATCTGTGTAATCATGTAGGGGTAGGCCAACAGTGCCTTTTGACCCCCTATTTCCCTATCTCGCAATTCCCAAGACAAGAACTCACTAACATCAAACTCATAGCCGGCTATGATGACTATCATGGATTCTCAAACTGGTCTCAATACGTTATCTCCTACAGTAGGTCACAACTTGTGTCGAGCCAGCATCCACCATGCTTTTCTCTCAAAGTTGAGGGTACTATTCTTAATCTTCTGGGCGAACACCCCAGGGCCTCCCACTACCCAAATTTTATTTTCTCCATTTGCGGTAATCCTCTCCTTAATCCATCTAAATATCACCATCTTGTTATCCAAACCCAACGACCTCTGTGTAACTTTTGTCATTTTTCCTATCTAATAATCCATCTCTTCTGTGTTGACCATAGGGTGGTACTCTGGTCCATATAAAAATCTCCCAATGGTATAAGGAGAGATATTTACCCAAACTCCTCAAATCATTAGTGAGTCAATCGGATCACCACCCTTCCACAATTGACTTTATGGATATTATCTCTGAAGTTCTCCTTTGTATGTGGCATAAAATTCATGGACCAGTACTTCACTATATTTTCCTGATGCCCATGTCATCCAACCAAACCCATACTATCTGAATCTCTCCTCAAATCCAGGAAATTCTAACATCCCTGTGGTGGTCCTTCTTCTCTCCAAATACATCACCATTTTTATCTTAAAACTTGGAAGCCTGAACAACCCACTGTTGAATGTATACTGTAGTTTAGGGTACCCCCATTATTCAACAATGGGCACTGGGGCAATGGTAAGAGAAAGTGAGGGGTCCTATCAGGATATTAGAGGTACTTCATAAACATCTCTTGTATCTTTAGTATCTCAGAATTTAACTTTTCCAAATTGGATTCAGCCTCATCATCATTATCTTCATCATTATCAGCATTATCATTGTCAGAAGGTGGTTGAGGTATGTGTGGAGGCTATGTAGTAGGATTCTTCCTTTATGGGACCGTTGGGGGTGATTCGGAGTCCTAGGGAACTACCTTATTCCCCTTAGCCTTTGCAGCTACCTTCCCCTTTTTGTGCAACTTTCTTTTGGAGGTTCCATCATACATTTCCCCACTGCTTTTGGATAAGGTCTCATACTCAGTGTCACAAAATTCTGCATTGGCCTCTGGTGCTTACTTAGTGTCCTTATGTCCCACTTGCTTGGATGAGGAAGCTTTATTTGGAGGCATGGTTCCTGTAAACACACCATTATTAGTAACTAAGTAAAGTTCAATGTGCTTGTTCTGAGTCGGGTACGAGTGGTGGGTACTGGTTGTACCAACTAGGTATGACTCATATAACCCAATCGTATCTTGTTTAGTGTATGACCTTTTTCCACTGGTCAGCTTATGACTTCTTCTAACCAGTTGAACTGGTAGGGTACGACTCGTTACCAATAGTTATAAATAATTTGAAACATTTGTTCTAATTTAAGTTTTCCCAAGTGAATATGATAAGAGTGTATGATTCGTATGGTCTGGATACAATTCGAATGATCGAGTTATATCTATTCTAGAACTTTAAATTTGTTAAAATTCCATGTTGTTAGTGGGAAAGAGTCCCATTATGACTCCCATATCATTGGGTATGAGTCGTAAGAGGTCTTGTATCCACTGCAACATAGAAGTCTAACTTTAAAGTTTGAATCCGATTCAATTTCCTAAAGTACCCACAACTATTTTAAACTATTTCAATCATTTTAATCCACACATTTATATCAAATCCATTTCCAAGCATAGTTCTTCCCCAAGTTCTTATTTTCCACAAAAATAACACAACTAGGGTACCGACAATTTCGATAATTGTATACAACTTACTCAAATTAAGTTCCTAGCAGCAAGTACTACGTCATTTCACCTTGAAAGTAGAGAGAATAGTGCTGAAGGACTTACTTGGTAGACTGAGAATATTTTGTTCTTGTTTTTGAATCTTATTACTTTCCAAATTCGAGTTTAATTCTAAAAAATTGAAAGATTTGAAGGTGTTGGTAGCTAAATCAAGTTGAAACACTTTGTTTTTGTGGATTGAAGTTTGAAATTTGTTCGAAAAGGGGAATAGGTATGAGTAGTTCAATCGGGTGCCTTTTTTTTTAAGTCAAATAATTGGTCGGGTCAACCCGAGATTTTTCCTAGTACGCATGGGTATGAGTTGTTCATTTGACTCATACCCAAGTTTATGAGTATATTCTTTGACTCGTATAGCCCTGGGACTTTCCTGGGTTTCTGGAGTGGGTACGACTAAAGTTGATAAATCATACCTTGTGGGTATGACTCATTCTAAGAATTGTATCCATTCCAAAAACTTTTGCATTATTCTAATTTTGTTGCAGGTCAATACGACTCCTATTCACGAGTCGTACCATATAGATATGACTTGTAAAGAGTTTGTATGACTACTTTTCACCTTCTCTGGATTTTTTCTTCATTCCTTAGTCCTACACATTGAACAAAAATATTACCTATAAATGAAATAAGTACAAAAACATAGGTTTCCTCCCATGAAGCGCTTGATTTAACATCACAGAATGATGTGGCCAATTTGGGTACTCATATTTCTCCAACTAGCCTATGGGTTTCCTCCCACACAACACTTGATTTAACGTTGTGGCACAACGTATTTGCCTTGGTTACTTATGCTTCACCAAGGTTAATTTCAGCTACCTCATTTACTTCTTTAGAGTTTCCCATATAGTGCTTCACTCTTTGTCCGTTTACCTTGAACAAGAGATCACCGTATTCTTTAGTTGTAAAGCACCATAGGGATAAACTCTAATAACTGTGAACGGACTATGCCACCTTGGCCTTAGCTTACCTGGAAACAAATGAAGCTTGGAATTATATAGTAGTAATTGGTTACTTTTTACAAATACCCTCTTCTCAATCTTATGGTAGTGATGCAACTTCATCTTTTCCTTGTAAAGTGCTGAACTTTCATACGTCTGAAGCCAAAATTCTTCCAACTCATTGATGCTAATCAACCTTGACTTTGCTGTATCCTTCCATTCCAGATCCAACTTCTTTAATGCTCATAAATGTTTATGTTCAAGTTCAATTAGTAAATGGAAAGCTTTTCCATACAAAAGCTGATAAGGTGAAACACCTATGGTGGTTTTTGTAAGTTGTATGGTAAGCCCATAATGCATTATCTAACTTTCTTTTCCAATCAGTCCTATTGTCATTCATAGTCTTCGCTAGTATGGACTTGATTTATCTATTAGATACTTTGACCTATCCTCTAGTTTGTGGATGATAGGGTGTTGCCACCCTATGGTTGACTCCATATTTTTTAAGAAGACTTTTGAATAGGTAGTTACAGAAATGTGACCCACCATAACTAATAATGGCATGTGGAATACAAAATCAAGAAAAAATATTCTTTCTCAAAATGCAGTGACATTACGAGCTTTATTGTTGGGAAGTGCAATTGCTTCCACCCATTTTGACACATAGTCTACAACCACAAGTATGTATTTAATGCTATACAAACTCATGAAAGGTCCAATAAAATCTATGCTCCATACATCAAACACTTCTAATTCTAAAATAGGGGTCATAGGTAGTTCATGTCTTCTAGAAATAGAAACTTGTCGCTGACATTGATCACAAGCAGATGCAAAATATTGAGCATCTTTGTATATGGTTGGCCAATAGTAGCTGCATTGTAGTTTGTGAGGTGTGCGGGCTCCTCCATGATGACCCCAACTGGCGATGAATGACATGCTTTAATTTTGCTTATCATCTCCACCCCAGGTATTCCTCTGTGAATGATTTCATCTGCACAAATTTTAAATAAGTATGGTCCATCCCAGAAAATTTTTCTTACCTCATGCATGAACTTCTTCCTTTGCTGATATGAAAGGTCTTTTAGGATTAGATCATTGGCTAAGTAATTTGCATAGTCTGCAAACCATGGAATTAGATCTTGGGAAGCTGTTAATATCTGCTCATCTGGAAAACTATCATCAATCTTTAACCTAGTAGCAACCTTCTGTATAGCTTCCTCCTCTAGTCTAGAAAAGTTATCTGCAACTTAATTTTTTATGCCTTTTCTGTCCTTCACCTCAAAGTCAAATTCTTGCAACAACAGCACCCACTAAATAAGCCTAGGATTTGCATCCTTTTTAGCCATTAGGTATAACAATGCTACATGATCACTATTAACAATTACCTTTGCCCCAATCAAGTAAGATCTAAACTATTCAAAGACAGAAACCACTACCTATAACTCTTGATCCATCGCGTTATAGTTCTTTTGAGCAGGATTTAGTGCCTTACTAGCATAGTAGATTGGATGAAGGATTTTTCTTTCCATGGCCTAGTACAACCCCTAAGTCCAAACCACTTGCGTCACTCATAATCTTGAACGGTGAAGAACCAATCGGGAGACACAATGGTTGAAGCAGTCACTAACTTCTCTTTCAGGTTTTCAAAAGGTTTCTTACATGCATCATCAAAATTAAATTTTACCTCTTTCTCAAGAAGCTTACACAAAGGATTAGCAATCTTCTAGAAGTCCTTTATAAATCAGCAATAAAAACCTGCATGTCTAAGAACCTACATGTCCACGTAAACTCCAAATTCCCTTCATAGAAAATGGGTAAGGTAATTTTTCAATCACCTCAATCTTTGATCGATCAACCTCTTTCCTCACTTTGAAATCTTGTGCCCAAGCACAATTGTTTCTTTGACTATGAAATGACACTTTTCCTAATTACGTACCAAGTTGCATTCTTCATACCTTTGAGAGCATTTTTCAAATGTGATGATAGGCGAATTTACGCGCCTATATCAATATATTTTGCCCATATTTTAGCCTAGTTTTGAGAACTAATTATCTATTTCATACACTTTTAGTCCTTTTTCCTGTAAATGAGCTAACAAATGTGATTAGGAAAGTTTCAGGTATAAATGATGCAAAATACAGCAATTTATGGCTTACTTGACGCAAAAGAAAGCTCACAAACGAGATGGAAAGGAGCTGGACGCATAAAGGACTAAATCTGCTGCATGGAAAATCTGTCCCGGGCTAAAACAACATTTCTGAAGACTTTGGGGACTTACAGACACAAAGCTGGATTTTTGCCATAACACATTAACCTAGTGCAATTAGGTTATGTGTTTCATTATTCTATTTGGATTATAATTTTGTAACCTTACCCTAGTACATTTGGGTCAAGGATTTCATTAGTATATTAGGATTTGGTTATTTATTTCATTAGCTTAGTAGGAGTAGGATAGGAGTATTATAAATACCCTATCATGTTAGAGATTTTTAATCACTTCTTCAATAATCAACTCAACAATATAATTTTCTTCCATCTTTCTCATCTTCCACCACAAACATTCAATTCTTAAATTCCACAACAAGAGAATCGTTACTTGCTACGGAATCACCAAAACCACACGCCAAACACCTACTATTCACGCCATCCACCATGCAAAACGTGATATCCTTCGCATTCATGGGTAACTAAATCTCTTAGTTGGGGTTATGGAAGCCGAATGAGTTACTATCTATTGCTATGAGCTTGTGAGTTCAAGACACGTATATTGCTTATATCATTATTCTCTTCATCTTAAATCTACATCCTTTGCGGTTCAAACACAAGAACACGCCATTCTAACATCTAACCTGTTCGAGAGAAAGGTTATTTGTCTAGAAAAGAAGACGCATAGACCAACGCCAGTCTAACATTTAACTTGTTCGAGAGAAAAGTTATTTGTCTGGAAAAGAGATAATGTCAAGGTAGTAGGACACCCGTTCCTATTAAAAAGCTAGTGCCGTACCTGGACTAACTTCTTGGAGAATTCGTACCGTTAGTCACGCTTTAAGCTCGAGAGAGTTAAAGTGAAATAGTCCTTGTTTAGGTCGAGAGACGCTTGGATTTACCATCGACTACAATTCTCTATAAGCAATTACATGTCAAGACTCTACACACTCATAGCCAATAGAGACGTATACCTCAGAAGGTGGACATAACCCCAACGCCTCAATTCTCATTGTTTACAACACACGTGACATCTCTTTATTTTGCTATTTTCAGTTCTTACATTCTTGTTTTGGTTACATACTACAATCCCCCCTTTCCTACGAGACTTGCACTAAAAGTCTAGTAATTTCGCTTGCTTGTTGACCAAGCTATTCCCTGTGGGATCGATACCCAACCCAGTTGGGTTCTATATTTGCTAACGACCGCTTTACACTCAAACAAGAGCTGTAGATTGAGCGTTATCAAAAATTGGCTCCGTTGCCGGGGAATACAAGTGTCAATCAAGTTCGCAAAAATTACTAGACCCTTTGGTCAAAGATTCTCGTACTTTTACGTTTAGTTTTTGTTTTTGTTTATTGCAGGTTTTTCTTTTAGTGCATGCCCCATACTAGAAGTTCTGGTCAACCGTTATTACCAATCAATCCGGAACCGCAACGAATTAGAAGAATGGAAGCACAAGCGGAAATCGACAGGATGGCTGCTCAACACGAGCAAGCAAGATTAGCTGCTCTTGCCGCTGCTCAAGTCCAACAACAAAACATTGATAATCCTGGACGAGCAACAAATCCTGACGATGAAGATTTAGGAGATGACGAGTTGATCAACCCAAGGCATGGCGCTGAAATGGCAACACCTGCCAACAGACGAGGTCGACAAGCTCGGTACAGATATGATCGCCAACCTTTGCAACCAGCTTTCGACGATGATGATGATGATCTTGATGGTGCCGGAGCCACTGGAGCTATAATTCCACCACCATTAGCGCCCGGAGCCAAGTTCAACATCACTAGCACCATGATTCAGTTATTGCAACTCAAGGGATTATTTGGTGGACTAGCAGGCGATGATCCGAATATGCATCTCATCAACTTTATTTCTACATGCAAGTCTTTTGACAATCCTGGAGTTGGTCAGAATGCTATTCGATTACGTCTATTTCCATTGTCTCTGTCTGGGGAGGCAACATTATGGTTGAATGGGCTGACTCCTGATTCTATTACAAATTGGAGGCAATTGAGAGACGCTTTCCTAGAAAGATTCTTTCCGCCATCCAAGAGGGCTCAATTGAGAGATGAAATCAGCAACTTTCGTCAGCTTCCCTCTGAAGCTCTTCACGAAACATGGGAGAGGTTCAAGACAAAGCTAGCGAGATGCCCAAACCATCACATGACTAATGTTCACCTCATGGAGATCTTATATAGAGCCTTGAATTCAGTAACTAAACCAGTGGTGGACAACGCAGCTGGAGGTTCTTTTATGGACCTCACCTTTGGTCAAGCAAGCAACATGCTAGATCGTATGACGAAACAAAGTAGAGCTTGGCATACCAGGGATTCTGAGGTAGCAAGCCCCACTTTATCTATTGGCATGTCTGCAGATCAAAGAAGGAGAGAAGAAGAACGTGATCAAGATATGGCGCACATGAAAACCCAAATGGATCTTCTTACAAAGCATCTATTAGGGAAGACTGAAAAAGTGAAATCTATTGCGTCAAAAGGAAGAGACGAATCTGATTCAGAAGAGGAGGCCAACTACTTGAACAATCAGGGGGGTTTCCGTGGGAATGCCCAAGGAAACCAAGGTCGGAACTATTATGATAAATCTGGAGGTAAAGACCAAGGTAGTTGGAAGAAAAATAATGAAAATAGTGGTTTGTACGTTCCCCCTGGTAGACGTGATACCACCACATCTAATTCTATGGAAGACATGATGGCTAAGTTATTGAAAGGAGTGGAAGCGACGAGCGCGGGAGTTAAGGAGGTGATTGACGATTTGGCCTCCATGAAGCAATTAGTTGATTCTCATTCCACTTCTATCAAGCAACTAGAGCAGCAATTCAGTCAACTTTCAGCAGCACTCAACCAAAGAAAAGCCGGCACCTTGCCTAGCGATACGGTGCAAAATCCAAGGACTGATGGGTCATGCATGGCCATCACTACGAGGAGTGGTAAGGTGCTGGAAACTTCAGCAGAAGGCAAGCAAGTAGTTGACAGAACAGCAGACATGGACGCCACGCCTAGTGACGCCACTAGGGAAGACGCCGCAATATCCACTTCCAATGTCAAGGACGTGTTGCCTAGTGACGTGCAGCCTGAAAAAAATAATAAACGGAAGCAAGAGGAGAAGAAAGCCATGGAAAGAACACTTCCATACCCACCACCACCTTTTCCACAAAGATTGAAGAAGGTGGCCGATGACACTAAGTTCAGCAAATTTATGACCATGTTGAAGCAGCTAACTATTAATGTCCCATTGGTAGAGGCACTTGAACAAATGCCTGGGTATGCGAAGTTTATGAAAGATCTTTTGACTAAAGAGAGGGCAGCAAGCTATGAGCTGAAAGAAGATGTGCATCATTGTAGTGCAATAGCTACCCGATCCATAGTTCAGAAGAAGGCCGACCCCGGAGCTTTCACTATTCCTTGCACCGTCGGATCTTTGGACTTTGCTAAAGCATTATGTGACTTAGGAGCCAGCATCAACTTGATGCCATTATCAATCTACAAGAAGTTGGGGTTAGGAGATCCTACACCAACTAATATGAAGCTTGTTATGGCGGATAGGTCGGTAAAACGACCGGTTGGTATTCTATGCGATGTCTTGGTGAAGGTATCTTCATTCATATTTCCAGCAGACTTTGTCATCTTGGATTGCGAAGCAGATTCAGAGGTTCCCATAATCTTGGGACGCCCTTTCCTTGCTACGGGAAGTGTGCTCATAGATTTGAGAGCTAATGAGCTTTCATTCCGAATAAATGATGAAGTGGTGCGCTTTGATGTTTGCAAATCAATGAAGCAACCCAAAGATCTAAGTGTATTTTCTGTGGCTGATGTTGTCGTTGATGACGAGGATGAGTTACTTGCTGAAGAGCAAATTCTTGATGACCCTTTAGAGGTTTTGCTCATGGAAGAAGATGATGATGATGCTGAAATTTCTGAAGATGATATTTGTGCTCTATCGGGATTAGGAGCATATCGCTGTCCTCCTAAGAAGCTGGATCTTGATCTCAAGAATCGACCCACACCACCAGCTAAGCCATCTATTGAAGAACCACCCACATTAGAATTAAAGGAGCTGCCAAGCCATTTGAAGTATGCATTCTTAGGAAGCGGAAACACTCTTCCAGTCATAGTGGCAGCCGATTTAGGTGAGCAACAAGTTGCAGCTCTTATTGCAATTTTACGCAAGTATATTAGAGCTATTGGATGGACCATTGCGGATATCCTTGGTATTCCACCTGGGATTTGCACTCATAAAATTCAGCTCCAAGAAAAGTGCACACCCACCATCGAACACCAAAGACGTCTAAACCCACCAATGCAAGAGGTGGTGAAGAAGGAGATTATCAAGTGGTTAGACGCAGGAGTTGTGTATCCTATTTCTGATAGTACATGGGTAAGCCCAGTACAATGTGTTCCCAAGAAAGGAGGTATGACGGTGGTTGCGAATGCAAAGAATGAGCTTATTCCACTCAGGCCCGTCACTGGATGGAGAGTATGCATGGACTACCGCAAGCTGAATTCTTGGACTCTCAAGGATCACTTCCCCATGCCATTTATGGACCAAATGCTAGATCGATTAGCGGGAAAAGGATGGTTTTGCTTTCTTGATGGTTATTCAGGTTATAATCAGATTTTTATTGCACCAGAAGACCAAGAGAAGACAACGTTTACATGCCCATATGGTACGTTTGCCTTCAAACGTATGCCATTCGGGTTATGTAATGCACCAGCCACCTTTCAGCGATGTATGATGTCTATTTTCTCTGATATGGTAGAAGACACTTTGGAGGTATTTATGGACGACTTTTTAGTTGTTGGGGAGTCTTTCGAAGCATGTTTGGTGAATTTAAGCATGGCATTACAAAGATGTGTAGAGTTCAACCTTGTGCTGAATTGGGAGAAGTGCCACTTCATGGTAAAAGAAGGAATTGTTCTTGGGCACAAGATCTCCGAAAGAGGGATAGAGGTTGATCGCGCCAAAATAGAGGTAATTGAGAAGCTACCACCTCCAATTTCGGTGAAGGGAGTTCATAGTTTTCTTGGCCATGCTGGGTTTTATCGAAGATTCATCAAAGACTTCTCCAAAATTTCTAGTCCATTATGCAAGCTATTGGAGAAAGATGCGAAGTTTGACTTTAATGATGATTGCTTAAAGGCATTTGAATGCCTTAAAGAAAAACTCGTTGAAGCCCCTATCATGGTAACACCAGATTGGACGCTCCCGTTCGAAGTCATGTGTGATGCTAGTGGTGTAGCCGTTGGTGCTGTTCTTGGACAGAGAAGGGAGAAATTATTTCATCCTATCTACTATGCGAGTAAGGTCCTCAATGAAGCCCAAAGGAACTACACCGTCACTGAACAAGAGCTATTAGCGGTTGTGTATGCGTTTGAGAAGTTCCGCGCCTACCTATTAGGTACTAAAGTGATCGTTCATACAGACCATGCAGCTCTTAGGTATCTAATGACAAAGAAGGATGCAAAACCAAGGCTGATTCGATGGGTGTTGCTGCTGCAAGAGTTTGATTTCGAAGTTAAAGATAGAAGAGGTTGCGAGAACCAAGTGGCTGATCACCTATCTAGACTTGAGAATGAGTATGTGGCACAATCAGAAAATCAGATTGGCGATGCATTCCCTGACGAGGAGATATTAGCGACAACAATGGAAGACTTACCATGGTATGCCGACTTTGCAAATTTCGTGGTGAGTAATGTGTTACCTTCCAATTTATCTTACCACCAGAGGAGGAAGTTTATGCATGACGTTCAGCACTATTATTGGGATGAGCCTTATTTGTTTCGAAGATGCGCGGATGGTATCATTCGACGATGTATATCCCATGAAGAAGTGCCCACTATATTAGAAGCATGCCACACTTCGCAAGTTGGAGGCCATCATGCAGGGAATCGAACAGCAAGAAAAGTCTTGCAAAGTGGTTATTATTGGCCTACAATATTCAGAGATGCACACAACTATGTGAGAAGGTGTGACCAATGCCAACGTCAAGGTGCTATTTCAAAACACCATGAAATGCCCATGTCCACAATTCTGGAGGTAGAACTCTTTGATGTATGGGGTATTGATTTCATGGGACCATTCGTGAATTCGTTTGGAATGAAGTACATCTTGGTTGCTGTGGATTATGTGTCGAAATGGGTTGAAGCTGTAGCATTGGCCGATAACGAAGGAAAGCGTGTTGTAGCGTTCTTAAAGAAGAATATCTTCTCTCGCTTTGGGGTACCTCGTACTATCATAAGTGATGGAGGATCTCACTTCTGCAACAAGCTATTCAAATCTGTATTGGCCAAGTATGGAGTCAAGCAACACAAGGTAGCTACGCCTTATCATCCCCAAACTAGTGGACAAGTAGAGGTTTCCAATCGTGAGATCAAGCAAATCCTTGCCAAGACAGTCAATGCGAATCGGAAGGATTGGTCTCGGAAGCTAGATGATGCACTATGGGCGTATAGGACTGCATTCAAGACACCCATTGGCATGTCACCTTATCAGCTAGTTTATGGGAAGGCTTGTCATCTACCCATCGAGCTTGAATACAAGGCATTATGGGCATTGAAGCACTTGAATCTGAATTGGGATGATGTGAAGAACCTGAGGTTGGAGCAGCTGAACGAGCTAGATGAATTCCGTCTCCATGCATATGAAAGATCAGATTTATACAAGGAGCGGATGAAGAAGTATCATGATCAGCGGATTGTTCGACGACACTTCCAAAAAGGTGACATGGTACTACTCTTTAACTCCAGATTCAAGCTCTTCCCAGGTAAGTTAAAATCAAAGTGGTCTGGTCCATTTAAAGTCACCCACGTCTACTCGTCTGGAGTAGTCGAATTGGAAAATAATGAGGGTGTTATCTTCAAGGTGAATGGCCAACGTGTTAAGCCATATATCGGTCCTCTTGACTCGATGAATGACATGGCCATCACTTATCTCGACGAAGTCTAAGTACTCGAGATTACTACGTCGAGCCACGACAATAAATAAGGCGCTAGATGGGAGGCAACCCTTCGTTTTATTGTTTTATCGTTTTGTCATGTTAGTATTTTTTTCTTTTTGATAAATGAAAATCCAAAAATAAGAGTCGTGCCACGACCAAAACTAAGGCGCTTGGTGGGAGGCAACCCATCGTACTAATCGTTTTCATTTGTTTGAGCAAATATAGGTGTAAGAAGTATGCAACGAGGAGATTGATTTCAATTGACGATTTGGTCGCATTGTATGGTAAAGTCGGTCAGTTAGGAATGGTGATGCATAAGGCTATGAATTGAGCCTTTCTCACGTCATAATAGGCTTCGAGGAAGGCTAGGCCTTGGTAAAAAATAGGCCACGAACGATGCACAACCTATTCTATAGCCTAAGGACTCGGAATCTAGTGTGCTATACCCTATGCGCCGCCTATTCCTAGGTGTGCTTTTGACTATGCGCCGCCTATGCTATGGCATTTGAGATACTGAGACCAAATGCCATACCATATGCGCCGCATATGCCTAGATATGCCATACTATGTGCGGCGCATATGTCCCATTATGCCATGGACAATGCGCCGCATATACATGTGATATGCCGAGGGATATGCGCCGCATATAGGGTGATTTTGTCCCCAAATCCGATTGTAAATGGGTCATAACCCGACCTATCCTCCTCCTATATAAAGGGGACTTGTTTTTATTTCACAAACACATTAGAATCAACCCTAAAGGCGCCGCATATCATCCCAAATCCTCTCAAATTTTTCTTCCTTTGTTCTTCCAATCCACAACAACTTCTCCACAATCTTCAAGCAAGTAAGTGCTCTCTTATTCTTCATCTATTTATCGTAAGTACTACTTTACTATGCTTATTATTAAATGGTAAATCATGTGAGATTAGTGGTGATGTTCATGTGATTGGATAATTGTTGCAAAAATCGTGTGATTGAATGAATACGAATGAAATTCTTGACTTGTTTCCGACTTGAATTTTGTTTCAATGGCATTGTTATGATACTTGCTGAACATATATGGCTATGAATATTGCTTGAAAGTGTTGTTTGGATGCTTGCATGATTCACCATCCCGGCCATCGGGATAAGGTTATAGTGACTATCGACGTAGGAGGTAGTGTTGGTTGTTCGAATAGCAATTCCATGTGGTAACTCCTATGTTATAGTATCGCTATATGCACCATGAAAGACGTCCAAGTGGCTGCTCATAAGTGATGTAATGCTGATTTTCTTGTCGGAATACAATCCGAGGACGTATGTCGACGAAGTCTGAGTACTCGACTACTTTCACTTCACTGATTTGTGCTAACAAGATTAAGTGTGGGGTGGTACCCCTAATGCTTGCATATAGATTGTCTAAAGTGCGATTGTGCTGCATCTAACATTATTTCTAGTCTCAGGTTCAATGGCACCGAAAGCAAGGCCAGGCAAGGAGAAGGCTACCACGACCCGCAAGGACAAAAAGAGAAGCCGAAAAGACCAAGGCGAATCATCTTCCGCACACCTACCACGCAGAATGTTCGGAATCAAATGGGTTCTTGAGGAAGAAGCCAAGGCATGGTACAGCAGCAACAAAGAAAAGAAATATGTGCACGTCGACTTAATCAACAAGGAGACCTTAGCAAAGAAGGAGCCGCAAATGTTGGCTAAGATAATGGCTTTGAAGTTGGATTTCATCTTCCGTGACATGGGAGAGTGCAATCTTGACTTGACAAGAGAGTTTTATGCCAACTGGTCGCCAAACACAACAGGCAACGAAGTCAAAATTCGGGGCCAAGTGTTACAGCTTACAGCGGATTGGATCAACTCGTTTCTAGGCCTACCTTCGGTCGACACTGCACCATACAAAGAGCTGTACAGCAGGCCTCCTTACAGAGCTATAAGACACACGCTTTGTGGAAGCAGATCGATGGCAAGATGGGGCAGACATAAGGAAACAGGCCGTCACAACACATTCCCCTATGCTCCACTAAATAGGGAAGCAAGAATCTGGATGCGCATTGTCAACTCATGCCTCATTCCTGGGACGCAATACACAAAGATATCGAGAGATAGAGTGTGTCTGGTTTATGCATTGATGACAAATGTCCCTATCAACTTTGGGGCAATCATTCGATCCACCATGAGGAAAGCCAGACTCCACAGCAGGTCCCATTTCACATTCGGCAATTTGTTGACAGCAATGTTGCGGAAGGAGGATATAGAAGAGGAACCAGCTGACCACAAACTCCCACATACCCCAAAGAAGGTTGACCTCACCAAGGTCAAAGATGCTGAAACAACGCATGGAGTCAACCTTACCACTGCGGAGAGACATGCTCGTGACGAGAGTTTCTTCCGTCATCTCTATGGCATGACGAGATTCACTATGATGAGTGGTGGACGTATTCCAACTGCTGTAGAGCTCCAACAGCTGGACCACGACAACCCAATGAACAGACATGCCCGGGAGATGTGTGGAGTGGGAGTCTATTTCGAGGAACCTCTTGATGATGACGTGCCAACTGATGATGATAGACGCCTGCCTGATTCTGATGCTGAGGAGAACTCTGACGATGACTCTTACGATGACTCGGACGAAGGGGGTATGACCCCCGACATTGAGGAAGAGTCCGACTAATCAGGTTCTTCGACTTTATTTTCCACTGAGGGCAGTGTCTAGTCTAAGTGTGGGGTGTCGGCAGAATCTGCATGCTATGTTTGTATGTTTGCTCTTGTTTATTTTGTTTTGAGTCCAAATTTTTATTTTTTGTGATTTTTTTCGTGTGACGTTTTTTTTATTTTTTTAGGAGTAAAATTTTTTTAGCTACGCATGAAATTATTTTGATAGGCAGCATGAGATTAGAACAAGAGTATGTGCTACAATTGTGACTATTGAGACATTTAGGCTCTAGTTGTGACTCATTATGTGATAGTGTGTGATTCAATTCCTTCACTTGTTGGGTCGAGAGTCTATATTACTACCAATCAAGTCGACCATGTGCCTTGTGTGTGTGAGATTAACAGTATATTCTATGTTTGTGGCTGATGCTAGAACTTGCCCGGTATGTATGCAAAGCGAAAATAAGGAGTGTGAGTTTAGGAGATGATTTAGGCATTTCTTTGGCAACCTACACATGTTTACCTTCAGTTTTTCCTACCCATGTACATTATCCTAGTTAAACCCTTTTGAGCCTTTAGCCTATTTCTTTGACAACCTTGTATGTAAGCCTAATCCATTTCTTTCAAGACCATAATTTGATCCAAATTCCTAAGTGCTTTAAAGTGAATAAGTCATGTGACAACATAAGAGGAAATTGGGTGAGTATGATGCTTTAAATTGTAATGGTGCTTGAATATGTTATGAAAAAGAAAGTGCTATCATAAGAGGTATGTTGTGAGAAGAAAAAGGAAAAGAAAGCTGAAAAGTGAGTTGTGCTTAAAATTGGAAAACAAAAGATGAAAACAAGGGTGGAAGAATAAAATAAAGAAAGGTTGAAAGAAAAAAGTGTCATAGATACAAAGTGATGTATTAAAGTGCTTAGGAACTTAGTCACTATTTCTGGCCAAAATAGTCCTACCCGTCCCTTAGCCTACATTACAACCATCTAAAGACCTACTTGATCCTAATCTTAACATTCCGACATTTAGTAGAGTACTACATTAAGGGCAAGCTTATGGTCATTAGTTGCAACATATGAATTCTTTGCGAGAGTGAGAGCAAGGATATGTTGATACCCATGTTTGAAAATATGCTATACTTGTGAGTGATTATGGGTACTATATTGTGAGACACACATGGTTGATGAGTCTTGGATAGTTGTATATGATTCTATGCACCTTAACATTTGCATGCGAGTTGATCACCATCACGAGTCTATGCTTGAGGTTAAATTGTTTCTACTTATAATCGGAAAGCTACTCTTCGTTGATAATTGTTGTGCTTGTCTTGAAGAATGTTTTGTGTTGTTTCTGTAAAAACCTTAAATCGATGCTTAGAAGGACAAGATATGTTGTTCGAGGACGAACAAAGCTCTAAGTGTGGGGTGTTGATGATAGGCGAATTTACGCGCCTATATCAATATATTTTGCCCATATTTTAGCCTAGTTTTGAGAACTAATTATCTATTTCATACACTTTTAGTCCTTTTTCCTGTAAATGAGCTAACAAATGTGATTAGGAAAGTTTCAGGTATAAATGATGCAAAATACAGCAATTTATGGCTTACTTGACGCAAAAGAAAGCTCACAAACGAGATGGAAAGGAGCTGGACGCATAAAGGACTAAATCTGCTGCATGGAAAATCTGTCCCGGGCTAAAACAGCATTTCTGAAGACTTTGGGGACTTACAGACACAAAGCTGGATTTTTGCCATAACACATTAACCTAGTGCAATTAGGTTATGTGTTTCATTATTCTATTTGGATTATAATTTTGTAACCTTACCCTAGTACATTTGGGTCAAGGATTTCATTAGTATATTAGGATTTGGTTATTTATTTCATTAGCTTAGTAGGAGTAGGATAGGAGTATTATAAATACCCTATCATGTTAGAGATTTTTAATCACTTCTTCAATAATCAACTCAACAATATAATTTTCTTCCATCTTTCTCATCTTCCACCACAAACATTCAATTCTTAAATTCCACAACAAGAGAATCGTTACTTGCTACGGAATCACCAAAACCACACGCCAAACACCTACTATTCACGCCATCCACCATGCAAAACGTGATATCCTTCGCATTCATGGGTAACTAAATCTCTTAGTTGGGGTTATGGAAGCCGAATGAGTTACTATCTATTGCTATGAGCTTGTGAGTTCAAGACACGTATATTGCTTATATCATTATTCTCTTCATCTTAAATCTACATCCTTTGCGGTTCAAACACAAGAACACGCCATTCTAACATCTAACCTGTTCGAGAGAAAGGTTATTTGTCTAGAAAAGAAGACGCATAGACCAACGCCAGTCTAACATTTAACTTGTTCGAGAGAAAAGTTATTTGTCTGGAAAAGAGATAATGTCAAGGTAGTAGGACACCCGTTCCTATTAAAAAGCTAGTGCCGTACCTGGACTAACTTCTTGGAGAATTCGTACCGTTAGTCACGCTTTAAGCTCGAGAGAGTTAAAGTGAAATAGTCCTTGTTTAGGTCGAGAGACGCTTGGATTTACCATCGACTACAATTCTCTATAAGCAATTACATGTCAAGACTCTACACACTCATAGCCAATAGAGACGTATACCTCAGAAGGTGGACATAACCCCAACGCCTCAATTCTCATTGTTTACAACACACGTGACATCTCTTTATTTTGCTATTTTCAGTTCTTACATTCTTGTTTTGGTTACATACTACAATCCCCCCTTTCCTACGAGACTTGCACTAAAAGTCTAGTAATTTCGCTTGCTTGTTGACCAAGCTATTCCCTGTGGGATCGATACCCAACCCAGTTGGGTTCTATATTTGCTAACGACCGCTTTACACTCAAACGAGAGCTGTAGATTGAGCGTTATCAAAATGCTTTAGGCAATCTTCAAAAGAATCACCAACAAATAAAAAACATCCATGAACACTTCAAGTGGTGTCTTCGACCATATCACTCGACAAAGACATTCAGATATGAAAAAGATAAAGAAAGACGTGTTAAGCTTGTGTTTTCCCAAGAAAATTGACATAATTCATCTCTGAAATATGGCTGGAGCATTGGTTAGACCAAATTTAATTTGCTTGAATTAAAAAGTCCTATAAGGATATGTAAACGTAGTCTTATCTTGGTCTTCAGGTGCAATAATGATCTGATTGTAGCCTGAGTATTCATCAATAAACAACACCATCCTTTGCCTGCTTGTCTAGCATTCGATCCATGAATGGAATAGAAAAATGATCCTTCTGAGTCCATGCATTTAATTTTTTATAATCTGTGCACACTCTCCATCTAATGATTGGCCTCATAGGCACTAGCTTATTCTTATTATTAGGCAACTCAGTAATTTTACCTTTCTTTGAAATACGTTGTACTAGACTAACCTAGTTTCTATCAACAATGGGATACACTACACCAACATCCAACCACTTAATTATTTTTTTCTTCACCACCTCCTACATAGGAGGATTGAGTCATCACTCATGTTCTATAGATGGATCACAATTCGGTTCAAGTTGTATTTTATGAGTACACAAACCAGGTGGAATACCAACAATGTCTGCAATGGACCATCCAATGGCCCCCTGGAATCTCTGCAATATTGAAAATAATGCTTCTACTTCTACCTATCTTGATCAGCTATAATAATAACTGATAAAGTATTGTTGGCCCCTAAAAATGTATGTCGCAAGTATGATGGAGGGGCATTCAACTCTAACACCGGTGGTTCCTCAATGAATGGGAAAACAGGTAGAGTAGTTCTATTCTTTAAGTCTAAATAAAGCTTCTTTGGAACAAAATTATAACCACTCCCATGCAGTGCAGTAACTAACTCCTCATACTCATCGATACCTTTTGAGTCAAAATCAATGATCACAGCTGCCAGAGCTTCGGCACCTAGTCTCTCTTCAAAGGGAACAACCGTATCAGAACTATCATCACACAGAGTAATTGTGTCAATATCATGGAATGAATTTTTCTCCTTATCATATATATCAATCACAGATATTACTCTTAATTTGTCAGGCTTCTTCATAAATTTGCACACATTAAATGTCACCTGTTCATAATTGAGTCAGAGTATTAGATGTCCTTTCTCTTGATCAATCAACATCGTACCTGTAGCCAAAAATGGTCTTCTCAAAATAATTGGGACCTGGGAGTCCACTTCATAATCTAATATAACAAAATCAGTAGGAAATATAAAAGAAGACACTTTCACCAAAACATCATAAAGGATGCCAATAGGCTTCTTCATTATTCTATCAGCCATCACTAGTCTCATGGTAGTAGGTTTGGGAGCTCCCAACCCTAAATATTTGAATACTTCAAAGTAAATGAGGTTGATTCTAGCCCCCAAGTCACATAATGCTCGAGTGAAGTTGAAAAACCCAATAGTGTAAGGTATTGTGAAAGCGTAAGGTTGACCTTCTTCTCTACCAATGAGTAAGTAACTACAACACTACAATGATGAATGTTATTGACTGGCTCATAGCTGGTAGACCTTTTATTGGTGATCAAATCCTTTATGAATTTTGTATATCCTGATATCTGCTCTAATACCTCCACAAGCGGTATGTAGACAGTTAGCTCTTGTAACATAGACAAATATTTTTGATACTTACCTTCTACTTTTTTCTTTCTTAATCTTTATGGATAGGGAAGAAGGGGTATTGGAATAGGATTCAGCATAGGCTCTGTAACCTTTCTTTCTTCTCTATTTTGCTTGCTGCTACTCCTAATATCAACTAGCTAATCCTCACTCTTCTGTTCCTCAGCTATGGGTACAGGTGGGTCTGAAGTAACCTTACCACTCCAGGTTGCTTTGATTTACTATGGCTGATATCTAACCAAATTACTGCTTCAATTTCTTGATTGCTGTAGCATGTGACTCCAGTTTTTGGTTCAATCCTGGTAGATCAACTTTTTTATCCTTCAGGTAGTTCTATTGACTTTCCTGACCTTTTACTAGCTTATACAAATGCGCCTCCATTCTGGACTCTGTATCTTGACTACCTGGTGGAATATATTTGTCACTCTTCTCCTTATAGTCATCTTTACATCACCAATCACCATCTCTGTCTTTACTCCTATCTCTATAACTGTCATTATAATAGTTCCGACCTTGATTCCCTTGCCCTTGGCCTCGAAAATCCGCCAATCTACGATCAAGATACTTTGCCTCTTCTTTAGATTCAATCTTTAATGGTTTAGAAGTAGACCCCTATGCCACAACTGCATTTACCTTCTCAGCACTTATTGATGCAAATTATTTTGTAAGCAACCTAATATCTGTATGAAGCTGTGCAACCTCTTGTGCTACTATGCAATTTATTGCTCCATTAGTATTTGTTACTCTAATAGATTTTGTACCACCACCATATCCTGAATCTATAGTATTCCATCCTCTATTAGCTACCGCGATATTATCTAGTATTTCCTGTGTAGCATCCTAGTGAAGATGTATAAATATTCCCCCTAAAATAGTATCTATCATAGCTCTTAAAATATCATTCAATGATTTATAAAAGATCTCAGACAAGTTAGATCCTCTAATTCTGTGATTTGGTATCATGCTTAGCTTCTTCTTGAAACAAAACCATTCCTCATACATAGACTTCAGAGGTAACGTTTTGAAATTGTAAATTTCATCCTTTAACTGTAACATCTATGCAAGAGAAAAGAATTTGCTCATAAACTATGTATTCAACTCATGCCAAGTAGTGATTGATCCTCTTGGAATTTCCCCTAACCATTGTGATGCTTCACCTGTCAAAGAGAATGAGAACAACCTTAATATTAATGCTTCCCCATTAACCCCTGGAATATTATAATTTATGAATATCTCTAAAAACTTTTAAGGTGCAAGTTTGCATCATCCTTAGCTGCACCCGGAAATAAACCCTTTAGATTCAATAATTGAATCATAACACTAGTGATATCAAGCGTCACATTAAGGCTAAGGTGGGAGGAACATTAGCTCCAGACTTTGTAGGCTCAACATAACCCAGATCTTCATTATCTTCTTCGTATGGGTCTAGGTGTTGATATGCTAGAATAAATGGAGCTCTGCCTCTCTGAAATCATTGATTAATAACCTATCTCGGTATTACTAGTCCATCTTGCTGAGCTACATTTGCCTCTAAAGCAAGTCTGGCCTCTTTGGTTTCTCTATGTTCTCGCTCTAACAGTTGTTGTGTCTATAAGGCTGCAATATTCTATGGATCTAAAGAAACACATAGGAGTTCCATATTTAAATCCACTAGTGGGGGATCTTAAACCCCTTCACAGACTTATCCTAACATCCTTCTCGGCGTTTAAAAGATTCTCTCTGGTTTTGTATTAAAAGAGAGTAAGGGATTAACTCTACTCCTAATACTTGGCATACACCGGCATATGCCAAATCAAAAATAGAAACTAAAAACCTATGAAATTTACCATTTCAATTCACTACTCAAACTATTTTCCCCGATAATTGTTCCAAATTTGATGTCACCCAAAACTACACTCCAATTAGAAGTATAATGCGGTCGATTGCAAATATAATAACCCAACTAGGTTGAGGTCGATCCCATAGGGAAAACATGAATAGTTTCTTGTCTTGATGTAATCCACGAGCAGTACAGGAAATAAGTGAGGGGATTTGTAGTATCAATTGTAAGTAGTAACGAAATCTTGAGTACTTTAAGTTTTAATCAATAAGAGACAAACACTAGGTTTGTGTTCCCCCTGGCTTCTCAACGCTATAAATTTCTCGTGGTCAACCCAACTATTTATTATTCTGCATGCAAAGTCTACAAGATAGGTATTATCAAACACCGAGTAAAGGTAAATTTCACACTTTACCGAGTAACCTTATTGCCCCTTACTACGATATTAGTTCACTATCACTGGGTAGGATCAAATGATTAGATGATATGATGTGAACTAAAAGGTTGAGGTGAATCCCTAATCACTATCCTAATTTTCTTTTCCCAATTACAAGATCCCTTATGGAGATGAATGCGAATACAGGTTATCTCAAGTTACTGCAGATACTTGAGATTAATTATCACGAATAAGATTAAGATACATGCAAAAACCCTAGAACAGTTAAATCTCATATTTTCTCTACTAGTTAAATCACCAGTGTTCCGACAACCCTAGTCAAGTAGATTAGTCAGTCATGTTTTTGCAAGAAACCATGATTATCAATGAAGACCACATAAAATTAATTACATAAGAATAAACCCTAAAATCTCAAGAACAATTGTGAAAGTATTGTAATAATATGTGAAAGGATATAAAAGAACGTTCAAGAGTTCAACCTAATAAAATATAAACCCTAGGGTATATATAGTATCTCAAAATAACCTTAAAATCCTAATAAAAATAGGAAAGGTAAAGTTAAGTCGGTAGTCAGTACGACTCGGTCTTTACTCATATCAGCCTCATACGATCGTACCCTGCCTTATCTATTTATTCTAGTGTTTGATCTTTAAATGACTTCAACTTTCTATTCAGCTTATGACTTCATCTTATAAGTTGTACCTGAGTTTATGACTCGTGGCCTCCATTTGTATCCACGTAGAAGTTTTTTCCTCCTAAGTCTTGAAATTGGTTTATATACGACATCCCTATATGAGTTGTACTCAAACTTTTGACTCATTTACTTCTGACACTTTCAATCTTTGAACAACAACTTAGGCTCTATTATACTCATAACTGCTTTGTTCGTATCGTATCCTCAGTATACGACTCATATGGACAAGTCATATATTTTCTTCACTTGGTTTTTTGTTTGGATACTTGATTCTGGAATACTTATGATTATTTGACATAACTCATGTAGTCATCTTATGACTCATATCTTTTTCTCACTTAATATTTTGTGTTTGTGTTTGCTTCTATTATGGGTATGATTCCTCCTATGAGTTGTATGTTGAGTATATGACTCGTGAGCTGATTCGCATCTTGATCAGTTTTGGTATTTTTCAAATATTTTTCTTCTCTTTTTCATTCAAACTCTGTTGTAGACCTATTTTACCTGCAACATACACAAAAGTGCATTATATCTAATAAAACACCTTAAGTTCATATAGAAATTCATAGCTTTAACTATCTAAAGTATCGTGTTTCCATGCTACATCACTGAGTTACATGATAGCATTTACCCCGCTAACCGTCTTCTAGTGCTGTATCTCTACGCGATGCAGAAGCCATCCATACTACCATTCCTCTTGTTTAGTGACTTATATCCGGTGGCAACTTTTGAGTGGGATTGATGTGGTGAGCTTTTATACTCTGGAAGATCCCATTTCATGTTATGGACTTATTTTCATTATTGTTATTTCTTTGGTTTTGGTTTTGGCTATGATCGGGGGCATTTCCCCTGAATATTTTTTGATTTTTCTTAGAGGCTTTGTTCGACTACTGTAGGAGTGGGTGGTGTCGGTATTAGTGTTAGCATTGGTATTGGTATTAGCATTGGGACTGGTATTGCTTGGATACTTGATTGCGATTATTTGGTTATGATTATAGACTTACTTTACCATCTTTAGATTATTATTGTTTTATCTTGTTATATGTTTGGAATTCATCTGACATAGGGCGCAGAGCTATTAATGGTGAGGTATCGGGGGTGGTCTCTGATCCTAGTTGGACTGGAGATACCCAACATAACTAGGCACTGGTTCAGGTCATGTTAGATTGGTATCAGAGTCTAGGTTCATTATCAATTGGGAGTCCACAAAGTCGTGTTGAGTAGAGTATATCTTAAGGATGTGTTGTGTGCCCCACTCTTAAGGGAGAGAATGTGATACATTTAGGAATGATTCTCTTTCTTGTGTTTTATTTTTGAGCTGTAGAATCTAAGGTCCTAAAATCTTCTCTAATTTCTATTTGTACGCTTTTCAGATCATGCTTCCCAGACAATCTGAAGCTCATGGAAACTCCTCTATCGCACTGGGGGATAATGCTAATAGAAAACACTCTACTTATGAGGTCCAAACCCATTTTAGGGGTCCAGTTCCCGATTTCCCTCCTGGAGTTCCACTGGTCTGATATCACCCAAAACTAACATCCAAAAAAGTATGCTATGATCGATGCCAAGTATAGTAACTCGACTTGGTTGGGGTCGAACCCATAGGGAAAATGTTGACAATTTCTTAACTTTTATGAAACTCATGAGCAGTGCAAGAAAGTAAATGTGGGATTTTATAAGCAATCAGTAAGTAGTTATCAAATCTTGAATATTTTGAGTTGTAGACATTAGATGACGAAACTAGGATTGTTCTCCCCCTGGTTTCTCAACTCCATAAATTTCTCGTGTTCAACCCACCCATTCTGCTGCTCTGCATGTAAAATCGACAAGATATATATTATTATTAGTATTGTGAACGTATTAAAAAATCCCACCCTTTAACTTATGAGTCTCAGGGCGTTGCCTTATTGCTCCTTGTCTATAACTTTAGTTCAACTCTCACCTTTTGAGTCTCGAATTTATTAGATGAGCTTGTGGTGTAATAAGATAGATGTGAATCTCAAATTTCTGTTTTAATCCTCTTTTCCCAATTTCAAACTCCCATGTGAGGACATTATCAAATACAAGTAATCCTCAAGCTTCTACAGTAGTTGTAAGGTCAATTATTATTAAGAAGATAAAATTACTTGCAACTACTTTAGAATAGATTAATCACCCACTTTCCTTACATAGTTAATCTGCTAGGGTTCCCACAACCCAAGTCAGGGAAGTTAGCCGCTCATGTTCATGCAACCATCCATGATAATCAATAAAGTAAGAATGTAATTAATTGCACAATACTGACATGAATAAAATCTAAAATATTCTATTGAATAATAACACAAAAATCTCAAGAACAATGTAAAGTATGTAAAATAATGTTAAGGAATGTAAGAGAATGTCAAAGAATGTAACCTAATAAAATATTAACCCTAGCGTATTTATAGTATCTAAAAATAACCCAAAAATCCTAATTAAAACAAAATAGGAAAAGTTATGTCGACACAAGGTACGACACACTCTTTCGCTCGTAAAGTCTTCTTATGAGTAGTACAATGCCTCTTGTATGTTCTCTAGTGTCTGATCTTCCAGGCTTCAACTTTCTATTCTTGTTATGACTCATGCTTATGAGTTGCACCTTGACCATGCAACTTGTGGTCTTTACTCGTAATCACCTGGACTTGCTCTTTCCTTGCTTTGGACACTGGTTAGCTTATGGTTTGATCATCTAAGTCATACTTAGACTTCTGACTCATATTCCTCTGAGACTTCAACTTTGCATCTAACTTTAGTTTCTATTCTCTTGACGACTGTTTCGCTAGACTCGTATCCTTATCTTACGACCCATATGCTTAAATCATATCTTCTCTTTACTTAACTTCCATTTTTGGCTTTTTTCACTGTTATACTTACGAGTTAACCTACCAGCTGTATGATATGTTTACAACTAGTAAGGTGACTCGTATGATCTATAGACTTCATGTTTTATAGGTTTTTTTCTTCCAGTTTTATTCCAAAATTATTACTAACCGGTTTCACCTGTAACAAGCACAAAACCACCTTATATCTACTAAAACAACCTCAATACAAACATAAAATCTTTTTTTTAAGTATCAAAAGAGTTGTGTTTCCATGGTGCATTATGGTCCCCTTCAGTCCTTCTCGATCTTCTTAGGCTGACGTGACAAATACTGAGTTTTATCAGTCTATCCACATGTTCGCTCAGTTGGTAGAATTCTAGGCTGAGTGTGGTGTTCTTGTTACTTTATCTTCTAAGACCACATGGGTTGGACAGTTTATGAGGTTGATCCCTCCTGTGTTTACTGGTGTTAGGTTGCGGAGGATCCTCAAGGTTTTATTGATGAGATGGAAAAGATATTTCTTGTTATGCATGCTACTACTATCGAGGGTGTGGAATTTGCTGCCTACCAACTAAAAGATATAGAGTACTAATGGTATAAGGAATTTGAATAATCTAGGGGTGACGATGCTGAATCAGCCCTATGGGATGATTTCTCTAGTGTTTTTCTGTACAGCTTCTTTTCTCAGGAGTTGAGGGAGGCGAAGATAGAAGAGTTTGTTATATTTAAACAAGGAATGGTGTTATTCAAGGATTATGCCTTAAAGTTTCACCAGTTATTGCGGGATGCTCCAGAGTTGGTTTCTGGCATGAGGGCTAGAATGATAAAACTTCACTTTCGGGTTATACTGAGACTTGATTTTAGAGAGAAAGACTACCTTGTTGAACAAGGATATGGACATCTCCAGATTGGTTATGTAGATGCAGTAGGTTTAGAAAGAGAAGAAGATGTAGGGTAAAATTAGAGAGAGGCAGAATAAAAATCTTAGATTTTCTAATCAGGGTGGAGGTTAACAACAGAGTGGTAGGAAAGATAGGAAGTGGTCCAAAAAAAAGTGGGGCAATTTTGGGTCTTACTCGATGGCTAGTGCTCCCTACCCAAAGCCGTTGGGCGATAGGCATTTTTATGGTGGTGACAATTACAGGGAACAGGGTGCCCAATCTCAGGCTAGTGGGGCCTAATCATCTCTATCATATCCTTCCTGTAGATTTTATTGTCGATTGTATTAGGGTTTCTGTGATGAGGGAAAGGACAAATTCTTTAACTATGTTTAGCCAGGGCATATGCTTAAAAGCTTTCCTGTTATTAAGGTTGCCTGTGGGGCAAAAAAGGTTCTTGTTGCATCTTTATCAGCTCCGACAACAAAGGTGTACCATCTAGTTTTGGAATTGGTCGAAACTGACTATATGCTTTCACTACTCGTCAGAAATCTGAGGCATCGCCTGATGTCATTACTGGTATGTTTCCATGATGTTTATGGTTTACTTGACTCGGGGCTCACTCTTTCTTATGTGACTCCATTTGTGGCTGTGTACTTTGGTTTTGGTCCCAAGTATATTTTGGAATCCTTTTATGTTTTTACCTTGGTTGGTAACTCCGTGGTGGCTAGAAGAGTTTATAGGGGTTGCGTGGTGTCTGTGGATGGTTAAGAGACTTTGGTGGATCTATTTGGATTAGACTTGGTTGATTTTGATGTCATATTGGGAATGGATTTTTTGCACTCGTGCTATGATTCCCTAGACTGTCGAACCTGTAAGGTTGTCTTTAAATTTCCCTAATGAGCTAGCTATTGAATGAGAGGGTGGTTCCTTAGATCCTAAGGAAAGGTTCATATCATATCTTAGTTCTCGAAGATTAATCTCCAAGGGGTGTCTCTATCATTTGGTTTGGGTTAAAGATTCTAACTTAGATGGTCCTTCTTTACATTTCATCCTAGTGGTGAATGAATTTCCTATGGTCGTCTATGATGACCTTCCTGGTGTTCCTCCCGATAGGGAGATTAATTTTGGGATAGATCTTGTTCTGGACACTCATCTAGTTCTATTCCCTCATATAAAATGGTTCCAGCTGAGTTGAAGGAACTTAAGGAGCAATTAAAGGATCTTTTATACAAGGGTTTCATTCGTCCTAGTGTGTCTTCGTGGGGTGCACCAATTTTATTTGTGCGTAAGAAGGACAATTCCCTTAAGATGTGTATTGATTACCAATATTTTAATAAGGTGACGATAAATAATAAATACCCTCTTTCAAGGATAGATGATTTGTTTGATTAGCTTTAGGGTGCTAAGTTTTTCTCCAAGATTGATCTTCGATTTGGGCATCATCAGTTAAAGATTAGGGAGGTGGATACCCCTAAGATGGCTTTATGTACCCGGTATAGGAATTTTGAGTTCCTGGTTATGTCTTTTGGGTTGACTACTACCCCGACGACATTCATGGACTTGATGAATAATGTCTTTCATTAGTTTCTGGATTTGTTCATAGACGATATTTTGGTATACTCTAAGAGTGAGGTGGATCATGCCGATTTTCATGGCACATCAACACCCTCAACTTAGAAATTTACATATCATTAGATAAAACAAAAACCAAAAACTACTTAACATAACAACGATGCTTAAATTAAAGGATCCTAAGATAACTATGGCATTGATTTTCAATTAAATTTTCAACTTTTTTGATCCCCCTCCTAATTCTAACTATTCAAGAATCACACTGTGTACATCGATTTGACATACTGAGGAACACAAAGTAATCCAATGATGGCATTTTATTAGTTATAGACAACTGATCATAGACACAAACCACATTAGCCAAATAGTTTAGCGCCTTAAGAACATAATCCATGTGAGCTCACAGTTAAAGAGATCCCATTCACTCAATTAAGATCAATCAATTTATTCAGGGATATATAGAGATGCTCTCGCTCATAAAGAAGTACCGCCGATGTATACAAAATACCATAAGCTTGCCCATATGCTCGTTTCCAAGGTTTTCAAATAGTCTGATTAGGATCACTAAAGGACTTTATTCAGCTTGTAACGTAGGTTAGGGGTTGGTATGGTATCTTTTTGGGATTTTTTATTGAGTACGCCTCCTTGAACCTACGCTTGATTAGGGGTCCACTTCATTTTCCACTTTTTCTTTATTTTATTTCTGCCCTTATGTCTCCCTTTTTATTTTGACATATTCAGACTCGGCTAGGTACAATTTTATTTCTCACTTTTATTTTTTCCTTTACTTTTAATTTTCTTTTTCTTTTATTCTTTTCTTTTCTTTTACCTCACCTGTCCTTTTTCATTTTTTCCTTCTACACGTCTTTCTTCATACTCGCTTTTTCTATGCACCCCTATAATAGCCACCCTCTACTTAGGAGATTTACCTAAGTTGAGGTGCATAGTGTCCAAGAGAGGACCAGGGCCAAAACAGGTTCATTTTAGCTTAAACGATAAGGTGAAATCAGTACAAATAAGAAATGAGACCATTAGGCTCAAAGTTTTGGATTAAAGGGATTCGTATCACATTTGGTTGGACATTTAGGCTTGAATGGACTCAAAACAATAATGGCGTATGATCATTTCCCACTCGACTATCCTAGACCCTAGGTAAGGGCAACCGGGCAAGTTCTAGATTCAGACACACCGAGAATTAAGTAGCGCCGCGCTCTCACTCGCACAGGGTTATACTGGTATGTACTACTTATTCAGTTATAAAATTATTCTCCCTAGTTGTTCTATTCCTAATCCTAATTCCATTATCAAATTCACTTTCATCTCACACAAATACACATATCACACAGTTAACATAAAAATTTAGGAGGGTATCAATTTTTCTATGCAATTATTTAAAAATTCAACATAGTTCTTCAAAACAACATGTACTTCCTCAAGTAAAAATTTTCCTTCTATTTTCAGCGATCCGAACACACACAACAAAAACACAAAACATCAACAAAAACAAAAACAAAAGCATGCCGGTTCTTCAAAAACAATATTTTCAGATTGTGGCCACGGGCTTTGAAACATGGCAAGTATAGCCCATGGCGACCTTGGCCCACCCCCACCCCCAACTAAAAGCATATGCACTGTCCCCAATGTATCTAAAAATATAATGCAAGGGATAGGGAACATACCAGGTGCACAGGGTGGTGAATCACGCAATATCATCATGTCGGACCTCAGATTGGGTCCTACCATCTTCATCCATAGTCCCATCAACTGCCGGGACTGACCTCACAATATTGGAACTGGTTGTGGTCGGTGCAATCAAAGGTACATCAGCAGTCAGGGGTACATCACTAGCCCCCTCAGCATTACTACTATCGGTTTCAATCTATCGACTCTAGTTTTCATATCTTTTACCCACACCTACTGGTCTCTCTCACTCAGTAGGGTATCTTTCTTTACCTTCTTCAGAGTATCTTTATCACCACTCTGATGCTTTCTCTTCGTTCTCTCCATTCGTCTCTCCTCCTTCGATTATGAGATAGCCTAGATGTTTTTAATCTTAATATCGAGCTTAACCTTTGTAACCACGGGTGCTGGGATAAATGGCCTATCATACAACTCGTCCACCATCTTCTTGATCTCAGCCACTTTATATTTTACCTAAAAAATGTATGGGAATTGGCCGCTCCCCAACTGATGGGTCATTCACTGCTCGAAGGCATCTAATCTACCCTGCACCCATCTGTCTTAGTTTTCAAACTTTGTTTCAATCTAGGGATTCACCCCCCCTTCGATGTTCTGGACTTTGACCTCCATCATGGCTAATTTTTTCATCACTTCATCCCTCTGTGAGATCACTATCAGTCTAGTCGGTATAACTCTGGGTCGACATGGTATAGACTAAACCATAGGAGTGGCACTAGATGTACCCGCTGTATTTGAAGTCTGTGGCTTAGTACACACACCTCCACCTGTAGGGTCATCAGTCTCAGGAGCATTAGCCTATCCAGTCTGGCTTCTATATATCTTAGCTATTATCTCAGCTCCTCTCCTCACTTGTCTAGCCATGGAATTTGCACCATCTCTAATCAGCCCCAGAGCTATAGTGTTCGTATGCTCAATAAGCTCGTCAATCCTGAGGATTTCCTGCACCCTTGCAACCCAAAAAATCTACATAATCATACACAGATATGATAACAACAACTTCTCTCTACCCACACCTAATCTTGAATCTCTCGAGATAAAAACTCTCCGACATCGAACTCATACCCATCTATCAAACCAACTATCAAAGCTGTACGAACCAAGCTGAGTATGTTATCCCCAGTAGTTGGACAAAGTCTGTATTTGGCCAGTGTCCACCATGCCTTGGACTCAAATTTAAGTGTGTGCTTTTCTATTTTTATGAAGCCACTCCCAGGCCTTCTACCACCCAAACTGCATCCTCTATGCTCACAACATTCAACCCTGCCATCTACCTGAAGTGTTATATTTTATCCTCCGGCCTAGTTGTTTTCATATTATTTTCTGCATTTCATCCATGTGGAATTCTATTTATCCTATGTTTATTGGTGGATAGAAGTTTGGTCCATTGAAGAATTGTGAAATAGTAAGTGGGGAGATGTCCAACCGTACTCCTCAAATTGTCAATAAGGCTATGGGGTCACCTCCTCTTCATAACTTTCTCTATGGATAATTTCTCTTCTGATCTCCTTTTTACACCACATAAAACTCTCATACTAATGTGGGGCTATATATTTCAGGTGCTGTGGTCATCCACTGAAAGTCATACTATCTTAATCTTTCCTCAAATCTAGATAGCTCATACATACACGTGGTGGTCAATATTCTCTCCAAATATAAACTTTTATTTGTTATTCCACTTGGGAATCTGCTTAACCCATCATTATATATTTCCTGCAGTCCGGGGTACCCTACTATTCTATAGTGGGTACCAGAGCAGGTGTAATGGCTAGGGGTGGATCCTATGTATCGATCGAAGTGGAATCAACTTCTTCCTTACTTTCTCCATTCGAACTTGATTCTGAGTTGGATTCAACTTTTTTGTCCTCAACCCTACCCTCTTTAGACTGGGACTGTGTTTGGGGTAGTGAAGTATAAGGGTTCTTCTTCCTGGGTCCTCTTGGAGATGTGTCCTCTAGAGTGGCAACCTTTTTTCCTGAGGTCTTTGGTATCTTTCCCCAGCCTTCCCCTTAATTGGGTATTCAACTAAGTCTTCACTACTACTGGATGACCCAATAAACTCATTCACCAGCTTGTAGTCCGATTTTGGGGAAGGCTTCTTCTTGGCTACTTGTTTGGAAGATAAAGCACCTTTGGGAGGCATGGTATATGTGTACATACACTCATTAGAAATTACTTAAGGAAAGGAAAGAAAAAATAAGAAAAGTCTATGTCAGTGTGCATATTCTGTTTAGGGTAGACTAGGGGGTAAGAGTAGTATGAACTGCGTATGACTCATGTGACTAAGTCGTATTATAAATAACATAGATAAGGATATTTACTAGACTTCTTATGAGTCCTCTTGAATAGCCATAAGGATATGTTACGACTCATTACAAACAATCGTAAGCAGACTAGAAACAATACTCAATTATATGTTAACTTCTCAGGTCCTTATGACTTCAATTTATGAGTCGTATGGCTTGGATACGACTCATATAGGCATGTCATACCCATACCAGAACCTACACTCAGTTAGACTTCAATGTTGTCAGTATGTATGAGTCGTTATGATTCATTACATGTAGGTATGAGTCGTAAGGTGTCTTATAGCCACTGCAACATAGAAGTTCAACTTATGAGTTTATTCTAATACACAATACCCAAACTACCCTTCCATTCTACAATATTTCAACCCCATATCAGTTCAAAAACACAAATTCAACAAAGTACAAGTTCACCCCCAAGTTCTATTTTAAGTTCAATTTCTAGGAACTAGGGTAAAAAATCAATGCTCATAACTATTCAACTTGAAAAAACACCTAAAACTCAACTTACTAAGAAATTCAAGTCAAAATGTAATGCATTTAAGTTCAAAAACTTACTTATTTGGTTGAGCTCTTAAGTTTCTCAATTTCAACAATTTTCCACCCTAAATTCTTGAAAATTTTGTGTAATGAGGAGAACCAAAGGATCGTGTGTTTGTTTCGGGGTGAAATCGGGTGTTTGGAGCTTTAGATTTTGTCAATAATAGAGGTTTGCTGTGTTTGGATATCGGGTACCCGTATCGGGTTCCATTTTTGTTTAAAAGCAGGTAAGCTGGGATGGGTTGACGTGCGTCCACCGACTGGTAAACTTGGTTAAGAGTCATGTGTACGACTCGTACCTAGGCTTATGGGTGTTTTCCTCCTTTCGTAAAGGCCTGGAACTTTACCTGGATTCTATAATCGATACGACTCAAGGTGACAAATTATACCTTGGGGGTACAACTCGTTCTGAGAGTCATAAAGACTTTAGAAAATTTTACTTGGATCTACTTCAACTCCCAGGTCTTTGCGACTCTTGCTCATGAGTCGTTACTTTACGATACGACTCGTGAAGAGTCTATATGACCTATTTTCATGAAAATTCTGGCTCTTTTCTGCAATCATTAACCCTACACACTAAACACACATATTACCCTATAAATAAATAAGTACAAAACATGGGTTGCCTCCAATGCGGTACTTGATTTAACGTCGCGACACGACATAGTTGCCTTAGTTACTCAAACTTCACCAAGGCCCATCTAAAAAATTACACTTATCTCCTTGGTGTTCCCCATTAATGCTTTACTCTTTGCTTATTCACCTTAAACGAGGATTCACCATCTCGCTTTAATTCCAAAGTACCATATATGAGCACTCTTAGCAAAGTAAAGGGACCATACCATCTATACTTCAACTTACCTGGAAACAAACAAAGCCTTAAATTGTAGAGCAACACCTGGTCACCTTTTTTAAAAATCTTCTTCTCAATCGTACGATCATGATGCAGTTTCATATTTTCTTTGTAAAGTGCAGAACTTTTATAAGCCTGAGTCAGAATTTATCCAACTCGTTCATCTTATTTGTAACACCCTGAGTCTGTACCCTAGATGTTGTATGGTGCTTACGATCCCGAGGGATCACAAGCTAACTCATGACTAATATTTTCTTTGAGAACTAGATAATAATACTGTAATAATGCAAAAAATAGGATGAAATAACATAAGATTCACAATCTGAATACTGATAAAGAATAACAACTATAATAATATCTGATAAAACATCTGAAATCTAAAATACTGTCTGAATTGTCTAGTCTGAAAAGCCTCTATATGAACTTTCTGAATATGGAGTTGATGGGACAAGCCCCTAACTAACTCTAACTACTGAAATACTTAATCTACGATAATAATGAAATAGAAGAATATCCTCGATAGATGAGGACTCATTATTAAATCTGATACTGCTGACTGAATCTGTCTAAGCACGGTCAGGAACCTGAGCGTCCGAACCTATGATATGAGACATCATAGGGCAAAGAGAAAGTATGCATCATTACGTGAGATGTACTAGTATTCTAGATAAGGTAAGGCTGAATATAATGGTTCATATGCATGAATAATAACTGACTTAATGATATAGAGTAACAGAATATAAGAGTACATGGATAACTAAAACTGCTGTAAATACTGAGTGTACAATAGTGGCATATACATATATACGTATATAGTTTATCTAAGATTTTACCAAAGCTATGTACTGATTTTTTATAACTAGGTAACTAAATTACTGATACCGATTGACTGTGTTTGGCAGTCCTGATTCTGTAGAACTGAACTGACTCCTAAACTGAGACTAAAACTAAGATTGTGGGAGGTAGTCATCTAACCGACATGCCCCAAATAAGATAACTGGGGTTCAACCTGTAACCCTAGTTGCTAAGGTGTTAGTACCATACCACGGTTAAAGACAACTGAAGAGTCACCCTTATCTTTCAGGTGCCCTGAATGAGAATGATGGTAACCTCAACTGGAAGGTTAAAACACCGCATCAACCCTCAACTGGCAGGTTGATGTCTCAACCTACACTGGCTACGTAGTTCTGGAGTACAAGGATTGATTTTAAGAATCACACCTTCTACTGGTAGGTGAGCCCGCATCCTTTGGTTTACTCAGTGCTAAATCCTACTCCTATCTGAATGACACTGATTATTATACTTAATTGAACTGGAATGATACTGAGTTTTATCGAGTGCTGTAACTACCAGAGTATAACAATTTTCTGACCTAACTGAGAATGTTCTGTAACTATAGTAGCTCTATGTGAAAAACTAGATTTTTGAGTATTGTATACCCCTAGGACTCGATAGCATGAAAAGTAAAGCATAGCAAGATCTTGAAAAGCATAACAATGTCCACTTGTTCATAATTTATTCATAGAGACATTTTAACAAACACTTGTAGGGCATAAGCTTGTACATATGCTAGCATGTCATGATTTCACCATTTAATTCACATGGGCCTTCTGTCAAACACTTGGAGAGAACAATTTAATGCATATAATCATGGGTAATATACAAACATTGTCACTACAACACCCAAACTTACTAATTCAAGGATTATAATATGGGAATTACATAATTCAATATACATGCTATTTCAATTTCATGGAACCCACAATTAAACATGGATTGAAACTCAATTAATTTTATGAGCATGAATGCAATCCAATATTAAGCATGTAAATCATGAATCAATAAGATTGTAATTTAAAAAATGGATTCTTGGACTCTATAGGTGAAAGAAACCCATTGATGAACACCTAACATACATGAGAAGAAAAGTTCTTGAAGGTTCATGGAGGAATTCTTGAGCTTTATTCTTGTTTTCTTGAAAACTAGGGTTTTCTAATTGAGAGAGAATATTTTTAATCTTGAGAAAAGTGAGTAAATAATGATATAATGGTGATTTAGGTTTCATGTTTAGTATGATTAGGGGTTTTGAGAATTGACCAAATAGCCCCTGAAATAAAACCACAAAAACTAAAAATCTTGATTTTACATGCTAGCGCGACACGGTGAAATCGCACCAGCTTACTGGAAACTAGAAGTTTTGTATGACGTAGTACAATCACGGTACCCCACTGTATACGGATTTAACCCTTGGCATGTCACGTCATGATCGTGGAGTCACACTGGAAAATGACACTTGGGAAATTAGATGGTGGCGCGATGCGGTGGGATTGTGATGGCTCACTGTATTTTGACAATTGCCATTTGCACCCTCTCCATGATGAGGTGAAGTACCTGGTGGTACACTGTTTTACTAAAAGTGTGATAACTCTTCACCCTAGTATTGGATTTGGGCGAATTTTATATTGTTGGAAAGCTGACTGAATTTCCTATGCATTGGTAAGCTCTAAACTGAAAACTTCTGAGTATTATAAAATTTTTATAAAGGAATACTCATACACTGAGAGTTAAACTGAGCTAGGAAAATACGAGGTATTACAATATCTCCCCCTTGGGAACATTCATCCTCAAATGAGACTGATTAAGCTGAGAAACATTGATAGAATGAGTTTACACAGTGAACATGCATATTTGATGCATGGAATACGTGACTGAATCTACTGATAGGTTGAGTTTTCATACTGAACATGCATATCTGATGCATGAGTACATGGCTGAACTTATTCATAAATGCATGACTGTCATGAAGATGATATGCAATAGTAATTAATATCAAGTTTGTATCTGTAACTTAATATGGTATTGGGTAAATCTAAGGAAGACTGTTACCTTAAGATGAATCTGAGTTTGCAGAGAAAAGGTAAGGATACTTAGTTTGCATATCTGCTTTTGATTCCTAAGTAGCTGTCTCAACAGACTGATTCCGCTAAAGAACTTTGACCAAGGAAACTTCTTTGTTCCTCAATCTGTATATCTGACGATAAAGGATTTGGACTGGAGCCTTTTCAAAATAGAGATCATTCTGACTATCTATGCCCTCTAAGGGAACTATGGTTGCTGGGTCACCAATGTATTTCTTTAACAAGGATACATGGAATACTGGGTGCACTGAAGCTAGATATGAAGGCAAATAAAGATCGTAAGCTACCTTTCCAAAATGATTGATAATTCTATAAGGACCGACATATCGGGGACTGAGCTTTCCCTTCTTGCCGAACCTTTTCACCCCCTTCATGGGAGAGATTTTCAAGTACACAAAATTGCCGACCTCAAACTCGAGATCTTTTCTCCTTATACCTGCATACAATTTCTATTGGCTTTGAGCTTCCCTAAGCCTTTCTCTGATCAATTGAACCTTCTCTAAGGCAACAAATACTAAATCAGGCCCTACTACTAGGGCCTCACCTACCTCAAACCAACCAATTAGAGATCTATATATCCTACCATCAAAATTCTCAAATGAAGCCATTTGAATACTAGAATAATAGCTGTTATTATACATAAATTCGATCAAAGGCAAGTGGTCATCCCAACTACCTTTAAAATCAATAACATAGGCTCTTAACATATCTTCTACAGTCTGAATAGTCCTTTCTACTTGACCATCTATATGAGGGTGGAAGGCTGTACTGAGGTGAACTTGGGTACCAAGACCCTTTTGGAATGCTTTTATAGAAGTAAGAGGTAAACTGGGTACCTCTATCAGAGATGATGAATACTAGAACTCCGTGTAACCTAACCAACTCTCTAACATAGATTTTGGCATAGTCCTTATTTTAATAGGAGGTATGAACTAGAAAGGAAATAGAGGATTTGGTCATCCTATTATGATAACACAAATCGAATCATGCTGAGGACGAGTACGAGGCAAACCTATCACAAAGTCCATGTTTATTTCTTCCCATTTCCATGTGGGAATACTAAATTCCTCAACAGACCCACTAGGCTTTTAATTCTCAATCTTAACCTGCTGACACATAGAGCACTTAGCTACAAACTCTGCGGTATCCTGCTTTATCCCACTCTACTAATAGATCTCCCGTAAATCGTGGTACATCTTAGTGGCCCCTGGATGAATAGAGTAATGTGCACCATACAATTTTATATGAATTTATTACCTCAAGTCATCTACACTTGGCACACATAGCCAACCCTGGCATCGCAACACTCCATTTCCCCTTTGGGAGAAAACCTTTACTTTCTAATCTCTGACTGACTCTTTTAGCTTAATTAGACTGGGATCTCTATACTACTTTTCCTTTACTTTGGAAACCAGAGATGATTCTGAGCTATTCTGCACTGACACACTACCCTCTGATGAGTCGACTAAACGAACACCTAGCCGAGTAAGCTGATGAACTTCTTGAACTTACTTCTTCTTACCATTCTCAATATGAGCCACACTACCCATAGACAACCTACTGAGAGCATCTACCACTATATTAGCCTTGCCTGGATGATACAGAACACTCATGTCATAATATTTCAATAACTCTAGCCACCTTCTCTAATGCAAATTAAAATCTTTTCGAGAAAAGACATACTACAAGCTTTTAGATCTATGAACACATCAACATACACCCTATACAAATAATGCCTACAAATTTTTAAGGTGAACACTACAGCTGCTAACTCAAGATCATAGGTAGGATAATTCTTCTCATGGGGATAAAGGTGTCTAGAGGCATAGGATATGACCCTCCTTCTCTACATGAGAATATAACCCAAGCCTACTCTAGATGCATCACAGTACATAACAAACCCATCCAAACTATTTGGTAATGTCAAAACTGGGACTGAGGTGAGTCGAGTCTTCAACTCCTAAAAATTCTTCTTGCAAGAATCTGACCACTAAAACTTGACTTTCATGTGAGTCAATCTGGACATGGGGGATGCAATAGATGAAAACCCTTCAACAATCCAATGGTAATAGCTAGCTAAACCCAAGAAACTCCTGATAAGTATTGGAGAAATAGGTTTAGAAATGTTACTCACCGCCTCAGTCTATTGAGTATCAACTCTAATGCCATTGTAAAAAATAATATGACTAAGGAATGCTATTGACCTTAGCCAAAATTTGAACTTACTAAATTTGGCAGACAACTGATGAGTTCTGAGCGTCTGAAGTACAATTTTCAGGTGATCTGCGTGATCATTCTCACTACAGGAATAAACAAGAATGTCATCGATAAAGACTATAACAAACATGTCCAAGTAATGCTTGAACACATGATTCATCAAGTCCATGAAGGCTACTTGGGTATGTGTAAGACCAAAGGACATGACTAGGAATTCAAAGTGACCATACTGAATTCGAAATGCTATTTTTGGAATGTCACATTCTCTAACTCTAAAATGATGGTAGCCTGATTTGAGGTCTATCTTATAAAAGTAATTGGTGCCCTGAAGTTGGTCAAATAAGTCATCGATTCTAGGAAGTGGGTATTTATTCTTAAATGTGACTTTGTTCAACTGACGGTAATCTATACACATTCTAAGAGAATTGTCTTTCTTACGGATGAATAAGACGGGTGCACCCTATGGGGAAATACTAGGCTTGATATACCCCTTGTCTAAAATGTCCTTTAATTGTTCTTTTAACTCTCTGAGTTTAACTAGTGCCATTCTGTATGGTGGAATAGATATGGGCTGAGTATCTGGAAGAAGGTCTATTTCGAAATTAATTTCTCTTTTGGGAGGAACTCTAGGAAGATCTTTGGGAAACACGGCTGAGAATTCATTTACTACTGGAACTAACTCAAGACTAGGAATCTCTGAACTAGAGTCTTTGACTCGTACAAGACAGTAGATACAATATTTAGATATCATTTTTCTTGATCTAAGGTATGAAATCAATTGACCCTTAAGGGTTGTAGTACTACCCCTCAATTCAAGGACTGGTTCATTTAGAAACTAATAAATGAACAATTCTGTTTCTATTATCAACTGAGGCATAACATAAATGGATCCAATCCATGCTTAGAATGACGTCGAAATTCATTGTCTCTAATTCTACTAAGTCTGCTGAAATGACTTTCTAAGATATCATAACTAGATAGTTTCTATATACCCCGAGGCTATGATAGACTGATGTACTAGGGTAGAAACTGAGAAAGGTTCTGCTAAGATTTTTAGTTTGACTTTGAAATAGACTGCTATGTAAGGAGTTACAAAGAACAGAGAATCTCCTGGATCTAATAAGGCATAAACATATTATTAGAATATATGTAACATACCGGTGACCAGGTCAGGAGAACTTTCCTGAGCTTGTTGGGACTAAAGTGCATAGATCCTGTTTGGGCGTTGCCCACTAGTGGCACTAGAAGTAGAACCCTACTGATTCAGGCGACCGAACTAAGCTGAAGGATGACTATATTGACCATGAGAACCTTACTGAGGACAATATATGATTCTATGTCCTGGTTTGCCACACTCAAAACAAACATCACTGCCTATCCTGCAGACACCCTGATGGTTTCTGCCTCATTTTTGATAAAGGGGATTTATTAGAGCACTGCTGATACTACCCTGAGATGTAGATCCTGGTTACCTATCATTGTTACCATTTCTGAACTTACAGACTAGAGCAATGGTTGAGGATGGAGCTGGAACTAAAGACGTTAGATGAAACTGGGAACGATTACCGCCCTCTGACTTAGGCTGAGAGAAATTAAAACTACTTTTTCTAGCTTGTTTGTTCTCTCTCTATCTCTCCTTATTCTTTTCTTCTTATTTTTGTTGAGAATATACCGTGAGCCTTGATATGTCCATCTCCTTAATCAATATCATAGTTTTGCACTTCTTAACCACACTCTCTGATACCCTAGAGACGAACTTGCTCATTCTGGACCTAGTGTCTGCTACTACATGGGGATCATACATGGCTAACTGAGTAAACTTGAGGGAATACTCTTTCACTCTAATACTACCTTTCTTGATATTGATTAACTCTAACACCTTGGCTTCTCTCAGCTCTAAGGGAAAGAATTTATCTAGAAATACATAGCAAACTCTTCCCACTCTATGGGCTCTGCATCTGTACCCCTGTCTACCTTCCACTTCTTAAACACATATGAGCTACATCTTATATCTGGTAGGCAGCTAACTCAACACTCTCACTAGAATTCACTCCCATAATATCCGTGTCTTTTTGAACCTGATCGAGGAACTCTTGTGGATCCTTTTCAGACTTAGATCCTGAGAATAGGGGAGGATTCATTTGGGTGAATTCCTAAATCCTGGCTGCAGCAGAATTGGCCACTGGGTTGTCCTGAATAAAAGCTGGTCATTCATTCTGAACTGCTATGGAATTAGCTAGAGTAGTGAACGTAACTATGAATTTTGCATGGGAGACATGCTCGTCCAGGGGATCTACCTGAATGGATTGAGGTGATGACTGATTCCCTATTCTTTTTTTGTTGTTCTTTTTAAAAGACATGTCCTATAAATAGAAGGAAGAAGAGGATTAGACTGAGATTTTAACTTGAGCTTATGCTCACTCCCACAACATGAATACTGAAAGAAGGGAAACCTTTCCTATAACACCTTATATCCTCTTATCCATAAGTGTAGCGCGCTACACACCCATACACAAGACTCTACTAGATGTGGCTTTCAGACTCCCTAGGACTGTATTTAACCTTAGGCTCTGATACTAAGTTTGTGATGCCCCAAGTTTGTACCTCGAATGCTACACGATGCTTATGATCTCGAGGGACCATAAGCTAACCCATGATTGATATGTGCTGTGAGCACTGAATAATAATACTGTAATAGTGTGGAAAATAGGTTGAAAGCCATAAGGTTCACAATCTAAATACTGATAAAGAATAACAATTATAATAATATCTGATAAAATATCTAAAATATGAAATACTGTCTGAACTAGTCTAGTTTGAAAAGTCTTTATCAGAACCGTCTGAATGTGGAGTTAATGGGACAATCCCCCAACTAACTCTGACTACTGAAATACTGAATCTAGTGTAATAATGAAATAAAAGAATATCCTCGATAGATGAGGACTTACTACTGAATCTGATACTACTAACTGGATCTGTCTAAGCGCGGTCAGGAACCTGAACGTTTGAACCTATGATATGAGACAACATAGCGCAAAGAGAAAGTATGCATCAGTATGTTTAATATACTGGTATGCTAGATAAGGTAAGGCTGAATGTAATGGTTTATATACATGAACAATAACTGACTGAATGATATAGAGTAACTGAATATAAGAGTACATGGATAACTAAAACTATTGTAAATACTGAGTATACAATACTGGGCATATGCGTATCTAAGTATATATTGTATCTGAGCCTTTACTGAAGCTGAGTACTAATTTATGATAACTGTGTAACTGAATTACTGATGCTGAGTTACTGATATGGATTGAATATGTCTGACAGTCCTAATTCTATTAAACTAAACTAAGTTCTGAACTGAGATTAAAAACTGAAATTGTGGGAGGTAGTCATCTAACTGACATGCCCAAAATAAGATAACTGGGGTCCAACCTGTAACCCTAGTTGGAAGTGTCAGTACCGTGCCACGGGTAAAGTCAAATGAAGAGTCACCCTTATCTGGCAGGTTCCCTAAATGAGAATGGTGGTATCATCAACTAGAAGGTTAAAACACCTCATCAACCCTCAACTCATAGGTTGATGTCTCAACGTATGCTGGCTACATAGTTCTTGAAGTCAAGGACTGCTTCTAAGGATCACACCCTCTATTGGCAGGTGAGCCCCCATCATTGGGTTCACTCGGTGATAAATCCTACTCCCATCTGAATGACACTGAACTGAACTGGACTGATACTGAGTTTTACTGAGTTCTATAATTAACTGAGTATTACAATTTTGTGACCTGACTGAGATTATTCTGTAACTACTGTAGATCTAGATTTTTGGGTATTGAATACCCCAGGACTCGATAGCATAAAAATTAAAGCATAGCATGATTTTGAAAAGCATAACAATGTCCACTTGTTCATCATTCATTCATAGAGACATTTTATCAAACACTTTTAGGGAATAGGCTTGTACATATGCTAGCATGTCATGATTTCACCATTTAATTCACATGAGCATTCTATCAAATACTTGGAGAGCACAACTTAATGTATATAGTCATGAGTAACATACAAACATTGTAACTACAACACCCAAACTTTCTAATTCAAGGATTATAACATGGGAATTACACAATTCAATATACATGCTATTTCAATTTCATGAAACCTATAATTAATCATTGATTGAAACTCAATTAATGTCATGAACATGAATACAATTCAATTTTAAGCATGTAAGTCATGAATAAATAAGATTGTAGTTTTAAAAATGGATTCTTGGACTCTATGGGTGAAAGGAACCCATAGATGAACACCAACATACCTGAGAAGAAAAGTTCTTGAAGGTTTTTGGAGGAATTCTTGAGATTTGTTCTTGTTTTCTTGAAAACTAGGGTTTGATAATTGAGAGAGAATGTTTTTAATCTTGAGAATACTGAGTAAATAATGATATAATAGGCTATTTAGGGGCTTAAATTTGTGTTTAGGCTGATTAGGGTTTTGAGAATTGACCAAACAACCCCTGAAATAAAATCACGGAAACTAAAAATTTTGATTTTGCATGCTGGTGTGACGCGGTGAAATTATACTAGCTCACTGGAAACTGGACAACTGGGAACTGGAAGCTTGGCATGATGTGGTACAATTGAGGTACCCCACCGTACATGAATTTAACCCTTTTCTTGACGCGCCATGATCACAGAGTCACACTAAAAAGTGACACATGGAAAATTGGATGGTGGCGTGAAATGGTGGGATTGCAATGGCTCACTAGATTTGGGCAATTTCCATTTGCACCCTCTCCGCGACGCGGTGAAGTACCAGGTGGTACACTATTTTACAAAAAATACCATAACTCTTCACCTGGGTATCAAATTTGGGCAAATTTTATATTATTGGAAAGCTGACTGAATTTCCTACTTATTGTAAACTCTAACCTAAAACATTCTGAGTATTATAAAATTTTTATATAGGAATACTCGTATACTAAGAGTTAAACTTAGCTAGGAAAATATAGGGTATTACATTATTGATCCTTGAATTAGCTGCATCCTTCCGCTCAAAGTTTAGCTTTTTCATCGACCTTAGTGCTTTATGCTCAAGTTTAATAGGCAAGTGACATACTTTGCATTAAACTAGCTGTTAAGGAGAAGTATCAATGGGGGTCTGGAAAGTTGTCCGATAGTACCATAATGCATCCTCTAAGTTTTGTGACCAATCAGTCATATTGGCATTGACTGTCTTCGTCAAGATGGACTTGATTTCTTTATTGGACACCTCAACCTGTCCACTAGTCTGCGAATGATAAGGTGTTGCCACCTTGTTTTTCACTCCATACTTTTCAAGCAGACTTTTGAATAGATGATTATAAAAATGTGACCCAACATCACTAATAATAGCACATTATATGCCAAATCAAGAAAAGATGTGCTTTTTCAAGAATGTAGTGACAGTACGTGATTCATTTTTGGGGAGTTCCACCGCTTCCATCGATTTAGATACATAATCCACAACCACCAAAATGTACTTCATGCCAAACAAACACACAAAAGGACCCATAAAGTCTATGCACCATACATCAAATAATTCCAATTCTAAAATAGGATTCATAGGAAGTTCATGGCGTCTAGAGATGTTACCTTGTCACTAATATTGATCATAACCTGAAGCAAAATCATGTGTATACTTGTAATTATTGGCCAATAGTACTCACATTGTAAGATTTTGTGGGTTGTACGGGTTCCTACATGATGATCTCCAACTATTAAAGAATGACAAGATTTAGGTATGCTCATCATCTCCACATCATCTACATATCTACAAATAAACCCATCCGCATAAATTCTGAATAAATAAGGTTTATCCCAAAAAAATTTCCTTACCTCATGCATAAACTTCTTGCTTTGCTAAAAGGAAAGATCTTCTAGGACTAGATCACTTGCGAGATAGTTTGCATAGTCAACAAACAATGAAATTAGATCTTGAGAAGTTGCTAATATCTACTTGTCTGGAAAAATATCATCAATCTTGATCCCATTTTTAACATTTTGCATTGTTTCCTCCTCACGTCTAGAAAAATGATCTACAACTTGATTCTCAAGTCCTTTTCTATCCTTTACCTCAAAATCAAACTCTTGTAACAAGAGGACCCACCTAATTAGTCTAGGCTTTGCATCTTATTTGGCCATCAAGTACCTCAATGCTGCATCATCAGTGTGTACAATCACCGTAGTCCCAATTAAATATGATATAAACTTCTCAAAAGTAAAAAAAACTGCTAACAACTTTTGTTCAGTGACATTGTAGTTCTTTTGAGTAGGGTATAGTGCCTTGCTAGCATAGTATATGAAATGAAGGATCTTTTATTTTCATTGGACTAGTACAACCCCTAAGGCCATACATAATCTCAAATATCAAGGATTAATCAAGGGATACGCTGATAGGTGTAGTCATCAACTTCTCTTTTAGACATGCAAAAAGCATTCAAGCATGCTTCAATAAAATCAAATTTCACCTTTTTCTTAAGAAGCCTACAAAGAGTGTCTAAGAAAGAGGTGAAATTTGATTTCTGCTAAGGTAATTTCTAGATCACTTCAATAAAAGCATTGAAGTGATCTAGAAATTACCTCCCAAAAAGCCTTGAATACCCTTAGCAAAAATTAGTGGAGGTAATTTCTAGATCACTTCAATCTTTGATCTATCTACCTCAATACCCTTTTTTGAAATCTTGTACCCAAGCACAACATCTTCTTTAACCATAAAATGACACTTTTATCAATTATGTAACAAGTTACATTCCTCACACCTTTAAAGAGCATTTGCCAAGTTCACTAAGAAGTCATCAAAAGAATCACCAACAACTAAGAAATATTCCCTAATTACATTGATGGTGTATTCTACTATGTCAGAGAAGATTGACATCATGCATCTCTGAAATATGGCTGGAGAGTCACATAACTCGAATGGCATACGTCTGAATGAAAAGGCCCCATAAGAACAAGTGAAGGATGTTTTCTCTTGGTCTTCAGGTGAAATAATGATAGGGTTGTAACCCGAATAACCATCCAAAAAATAGTACCATTCTCTGCCCTAAAGTCTATCCAACATCTGGTCCATGAAGGGCACAAAAAATGGTCCTTATGTGTCCATGCATTCAATTTTCTATAATCCATACATACTCTCCATCCCATGACTGGCCTCACTGGGACTATCTCATTCTTCTTATTAGGCATAGTAGTAATACTGCTACATCTAACCACTTGATTATCTCTTTCTTTACCATCTCTTCTGTAGGAGGATTGAGTTGATGTTGATGTATGGCTCAAGTTGAATTTTATGAGTATAAAGACCTGGTAGGATACACAATATATATGCAATAGACCAATCAATGGTCCTATTGATTTTTTGTAGCACTAATAACAAAGCTTTCACTTTCATTTCTGTCAAATCAACTATAATGATTAAAGACAAAGTGTTGTTGGCCCTTAAAAATACATATCGTAGATAAGGCAGGAGGTCCTTTAACTCTAAGACGGGTGGCTCCTCAATAGATGGTTGATCGGGTGAAGTGGTTCTCTTTCTTAGATCCAAATCAAGCTTCTTTGATGCATAAGTTTAAGAACCACTCCTATAGAGTACACATACTATCTCATCATAGTCATCAATATCATTACTATGAAAGTTCATAATCACAGCTACTAAAGCTTCAATACCTAACCTTTTTTCAATAGGAACAATATTAGAAGTATCTCCCCAAGTAGTTAATGCATTAACATCATGGAATGGATCCATCTCTTCATCAAATGAATCAATCACATATATCACCCTCAACTCATTAAGTTGCTTTATTGTTTTGCGTACGTTGAATATCACCTGCTCATCATTGAGTCTCAGCATCAAATTTCCTAGCTCTAAATCAATCAACGTCCTTTATATAGCCAAGAATGGTCTTATAAAAATAATTAGGACTTGAAAGTCCACTTCTCAGTCTAATATCCAAAATCAGTAGGAAAAATGAATGAAGCCACCTCCACCAATACATCATATAGAATTCCAATTAGATTTTACACTGTCTTATTTGCCATCACTAGTCTCATGGTGGTTGGTATTGGAGCTCCTAACCCCAACTGCTTAAATACTACTAATGGCATAAGGTTGACACTAGCACCAAAATCACATAATGCATGAGTGAAGTTGAAAGATCCAATAGTGGAACGTATGGTGAAAGCACCACTATCCTTCTTCTTCTCTACCAATGATCTAGTAGCTACAACACTATAGTGATAAATATTGTCGACTGGCTTATAACTGACTGACCTCTTCTTGGTGATTATATCCTCCTCGAATTTTGCATATCTAGGCATTTGCTCTTATGCCTCTACAAGTGGGATGTTGACTGACAACTTCTTCAATATTGATAAAAAATTTTTGTACTTACTTTCTTCTTGCTTTCTTTTTAGCATTTGAGGAAAAAGAGGGCGAGGTCCTGGAATGGGCTTCATAATAGGCTCTTCAGCATCCTCCTTTCATTTATCTTACTTGCTACCACTCTCTACATCAATACAATTATCATCATTCTTTTGTTTATCTATAGTGGATACATGAGGATCTATGGTGGTTTTACCACTTCTAGTAGTAATGGCATGGCAGTGACCATCATTATTTGGATTTGCAACTGTGTTACTAGGAAGAGTGCCCATTGCCTTTGATTCAATATGGCTAATATCTGGCCATACTGGTGCTCCAGTTGCTTAATTGTGGTAGTATGTGACTCAACTTTCTTATTCAGCCTTAACAGGTCTGCCTTAATCTCCTTAAGATAGCTCTCTTTACTTTCTTGGCCTTTGACTAGTTTTGACAACATTACTTTGATTCTAGACTCATTATCCCAGCTACCTGGTTGTACATATCTGTCACTCTTCTCGTTAAATTATCTTTGCATCTCTAATCACCATATCGATCTCTACTCCTATCTCTGTATCTTTCATTGTAATAGTTTTAACCTTGATTCTCATGCCCTTAGGCTTGGAAATCCTCCAATCGATGATTAATATACTTTGCTTGCTTACCAGATTCTGTCTCAATAGTCCTAAAAGTAGATCCCTGTGCCCCAACTGTATTTGCTTTCTCAGTATTTATTGTCACAAACTATTTTATAAGCAGCTCAATATCTATCCAAATTTGTGCAACCTCTTGTGCTACAAAATTATAACCAAATCCATAATCATTAGATGCTCTAATAGCATGTTCACCTGTACTATACTCAACATCTCTAGTATGCCAACCTCGATTGGTCACTAAAATACCATCTAGAATCTCTTGTACAGCTTCCCATCTAAGACACATTAATGTACCACTCAAAATAGTATCTGCCATTGCTCTTGAACTGACATTCAGATATAGAAGATTTCTAACAGATTGAATTTTGTGATTATATGATTAGGTACCATACTCAATTTCTTCTTGAATCTAAACCACTCCTCATACATGGATTCTACATATAGATGTCTGAAATTGTACATTTCATCTTTCAACTGTAGCATCCCTGTAGGAAGGAAGAATATGTTCAAAAACTATCTATGCAACTCATGCCAAATAGTGATTGAACCTCTTAAAAGTTCCCCTAACCATAGTGATTCTTCTCCAGTAAGTGAAAATAGGAACAACCTCAATCCTAAAGCTTTCTAGTCCACCCTCAAAATAGCATAAGATGAATAGATCCCAGTAAAATTATCAAGATTCATGTTCGCACATCATTTGCTAATCCAAAAAATGCACCCTTCAAATTGAGCAATAAGATCATTACACTAGTAATGTCAAATTTAATATTAGGGGTAGAGTCGGAAGAATGATAGCTCCTATCTCAGCAGGTTAAACATATCCCATTTTCTCATCTTCATCATATGGTTGAATATTTGATATGCAGGAATCATCAGAGCTCTGCCTCTTTAAACTCTTTCTTAATGTTAGGCACTTGTCTTGGCCAAGCTAGTGCTACTTGCTGGGCTAGCCTAGCCTCTTCAACTAATTATGCTTCCTTATCCATTCTAACTTCTTTAGCTGATACTACTAATAATTGTTCAGTTCGTCTATTAGCAACATTCTGTGGATCATTAGGTAGGGATGGAGGCACAATTTGAGGGTCTTAAAACCTAGCAAAAACAATATCATGCATTTGTTCTGCCATCCTTCTTGGTGTTAGAAAAATTATTTTTGGTTCTAGATGTAACGCCTCAAAATTTAATCCCGAGACATCACATGATGCTCAAGACTACGAGTAGCCTTAAGCTAACCCCGTCTGCCTTCTACTACCGTCTGCCTTCTACTAAGTCTGAATCTCATAATAGTGGAAACATAGACATAAAAGTCATACAAAATATGGAAAACTGACTGAAATATCTGAGAATAATCTAAATATAATATCTGAAAATCAATACTGTGAGTCTGAATAATATCTAGTAGTGTGACAAGCCTCTACAACTAATAACTAAAGAGTCACTGGGACAAACCCCCGCTAACTCAAACTGTCTACAAATAAATACTGAATCATATAAACTAATAAGATACAAAAACTGAATGAATAAGTCCCCAAACTATAAGGACTCACCAACTGTCAGATGTAGATAAAGACAATGTAGCACATAGACGTATACGGGGATCAATACTTTGAGGATGTACTGAGTATATGGGGGTGAAATGCATAAGTAAAACATCATCTCATCATCATAATTTGTAAAATAATGCATGCTAAATGTAAATGACTCACATAAGCTGGAATATTGAAATACTGAAATCTGAAATCATGAATAACAAATCATACTTGTAAATCTTGTGACTCATAACATTTAGTTCTGAAAGCTATGCTAGTGTTCTATTTCTAAACTATACTGCCTAAGTGTAAAAAGAGCTCACTTCTGAATCTGAAATCTGAAAGCTAAAATCTATAACAATTATCTTTCTGTAAAGCATAATCTGAGTAAACTATGAGCCTTTATACTTACTTTTTTAAAATCTTTTCTGTTATTCTTTTACTTTAACTAGAAGGGAGGTTCTTTTAAACGACATAAATCATGTGAGCTAACATAGAGTCCAATGTCTTATTTCCTAAGGGGAGAACCTCACGATGGGGAGAGGTGTCATACTCTTGCCAAGGAGTATAACCTGAGCTAAGTGATCACATATATAATTGTCATCCACATAGAAGTGGAAACATTTTTATAATCTATACCTACGTTGGCTACGTAGTTCTGTGGAAGATAGGGCACGCTAATTCCACACTTCTCACTCGGTACTAAATACTACTCCATTAAGCTGCACTCATTCTATTGGAAATCCACTTTAAAAATATCTTAAGGGTTTATTCTAAGACCAATTATGCTTTTATCTAATTAAATCTGTAAATAAAGTTTTTTTGATTTCTGTAAACTGTAATAATCTGTATAGTGGATTCCAAATCTTATCTGAGGATTAAAAATCAAAGATTTACTAAAAATCTATAAATAATCTGATCATAAGATGCTTAAAGCATCATCTTTCTTGAAATATCAATATATAATCTTGGGTTTAATAACCCATGCATCAATCTCATGTCAAAACATCATAATAATCATGCTTGGTAATGAAAACAATGACAATTCATCTCAAAATTTGGAAATTACTTCAATAGTCATGAAAATATGAAAATAGTCATGCCATTCAACTTCATAAAGACTTGAAATCTCATAATCTTGTAAATAGCAATAATGGGTATGCACCCTAATTCAAATCTCATGAATATTCATTCAATATCATATGAAATTTTAATTAAAACTTGGTTTTGGGCACAAGGATGAAAGAAGATCCTTGTTCATAAACCCCACATACCTTAATTGAAGATTAGCTGAAGAAATATTGAATTTTGGATTCCTATTTGAGTTCTCGAAGATGAGTTCTTGATTATCTTGCTTTGGGAATCCTCAATTTAGAGATTTCTTGGAGAAACAAAGGAGGGATTTGATTTTTTTCTTGGAGAAGAAGCTTTGGAGTTCTAGGGTTTTTCTTTAAGAGAGAATGGATGAAAACAAGCCTAAAGTTCTTTGAATTTACTTAATCTAATGTTTTTGTATGGATTGAGGCCTCGAGAATTAGCCAAAATACCCTTTTTAAAACTTTAATTGAAACTGAAAACAAGATCATTTTTCCGATTTGGTAGGACATCCAATACGCCACTATCGTATTGACTCACTGAAAAATGATGAGTGAGAACTGGAAGATCTCCGCGGCACACCACCATCGTGGTACTCTATAGAAATGCCATTTAGGCCACCAACACAATGAGGTACAATCGATTTGGCCTACTGGAAAGTGTCAAATGGAAAATTGGACCTCTCTGCGATGCGGGGCAATGGCGAAGGTCCACTATTATTTGACAATTGGGATTTTAACCATCTTCGCGATGCAGTGAGTGACCAGGTGGCATGCTGCTTCGCTAAAATATCCATAACTTCTCAACCGAGTATCAGATTTAGGCAAATTCGATATCGATAGAAAGCTTATTCAATTTTTCACATGATGGAAGGTCTAAATCTGAAAAAATTCTACATGAAATAAATTTTATTCATTTCTAAAGCTAACCTTGACATTTAAATAGAGATATTAAGCTAGAAAAAAGTATGGGGTATTACATTGGATCAAAAGAGAGTAAGGGATTGATTGCCTTTACTCCTCGTGTTTTACATATACCTGCGTATGCCTAATCAAAAAATTAACACAAAAACTTTACCAAATTCAATCAACAAATCACACCATCTTCCCCGATAACAATACCAAAATTTGATGTTGCCCAAAACTAACCTCCACAGAAGTATGCTATGATCGATGCCAAATATAGTAACCCAAATAGGTTGGGGTCGAAACCATAGGGAAAACATTGATAGTTGCTTAAATTTTATGAAACTCACGAGTGTGCAAGAAAGTAAATGGGGGATTTTAGAAGTAATCAGTAAGTAGTTATCGAATCTTGAATGCTTTGGTTCTATACAATAGGAGACAAACACTAGGACTATGTTACCCTGGCTTCTTAAGTCCGTAAATTTCTTATTTTCAAACCACCTATTCTACTGCTCTGTATGTAAAGTCAATAAGCTATGTATTATCAACAGTTTTGTGAAAGTGTTGACAAATCTCACCCTTTACCTCATGAGTCTCACGATGTCATCTTATTGGTCCTTGTCTATTACTTACGATCAACTCCCACCTTTTGAGTCCTGAGTTAATTAGATGAGATAGAGGTGTAATAATACGGATGTGAATCTCAAATTACTATCTTAATCCTCTTTTTCCAATCTAAAACTCCCTCGAGAGGATTTTACATGAAATCCTCAAGCTTCTATAGTATCTCTAAGGTTAATTATTATTATAAAGATTAAGATATATGTAACTACTTTAGAATAGATGACTCTCCCTCTTCCTTTACATAGTTAATCTGCTAGGGTTGTCACAACCCTAGCCGGGGAAGCTACCCCCTCATGTTCATGCAACAATCCATGATATTCAATAAATAAAGCATGTAATTAATTGCACAATACTGAGAATAATAAAATATGAAATCTTCTATTAAATAATAACCCAAAAATCTCAAGAACAATGTAAACTACGTAAAATAATGTTAAGGAACATAAGAGAATTTCAAAGAATGTAAACTAATAAAATATTAACCCTAGGATATTTATAGTATCTAAAATTAACCTAAAATCCTAATGAAAATGGAATAGGAAAAGTGTAATGGCCCGCAAAATCCTCTTCCAGTCTAAGCCTTAGAACGTATTTGGTAAAGCAAAAACCTGAGTCAAAATGATTTGAAAATATCCTCCCAAGTATGAAATAATTTTAATCATGTGAGAATATTTTTGAGCATGAATTAAGATCACAGAGGTCCACTAACCCATGGTCGAGTTGAAAGCTTTCCTATAGTTCAAGTTTTAGTGACCGTCAAAATTTGGGTCAACTTTAATTGACCATAACTCTTTGTATATGGATAAATGGATGGATTACTATATATAAAATGAAATATTTTTGAATTATCTTTCCAACAATACCAATTTCCTCTAAATTTGATATCGGAGTAAAGGGTTATGCCCATTTTACTCCAGCCTGTCAAGATGGAAAACAGTGACGACATTTCTGACTGGCTACCACATTTCTGACGACCTTTTTGATGACATCATTAGATTCTAACGACATTTATGATAACTTCATCAGCCCTGGGCAGAAAATCATAAAATCAACCCTTTTTCTGACGACATTTTATGATGGCCTGTCACAGGTTTGACGCCCTGTCACAAACGTTGTCAGCCATTTTTTCCAGCAAATTAGAGCCATTTTTACAAGGGTATTTTGGTCATTTCCCACCATTTTTGAGCCTCTATAAATATGAGAACCTCTTTTAAAAACCTAATTTCAACATTTTTCTCTTTTAATTCTCTCAATGCTCTTGAGAAGAGAAATAACTAGGGTTTCAATCAAGAACCCTAATCTTCCAAAAATCATCCATAAATTCTTCAAGATTTCTTCAAGAATAAAGTTTCTCATAGTGTGGGCTTCAGGAAATATTTATTATAAGTGCGGATAGAGTCTCAAACATTAGAGTTCATCTAATTTCAAAGGTTCAGGTATGTAGATGTTGATTCTTGGGTCCCTTTCATCCAAGAAGCTCAAGAACCCTTTTTAAAACTAAAAGATTTTTAAGTTTATGAGTTGTCAGTGATTTGTATGAGTTGAAATGGATGTTTAATGTGTTGTTGAGTTTTGATTTATGTTTGCCTACAAAAGTTATGAGCTTTTATCCTAGTATGTGAAACTTATGTGATGTTTGTGATAGACCTCTTGAAGTTATTTTTTTTCATGTGATGTGTTCATGACTTTTGGGTAAAGAAATGGTTGAATAAGTGAAGAATGTTTCCCATAGGTTTGATAAAGAACTTAGGTGAAACATAAGAGCCATTATAATATGTTGAAGGTGAAACTCCAAATAGGGAGCTAGTCCATGCATGCCTAGTGTTTGATAAAATGCCTTAGTGAGTGAAATGTGCCAAATAGCATGAAATCCCCAAGTAGGTGTAAAATCGGTCATGTATAGTGGATGTTGAAAGACCCTAGTGAACAAATCAAGATATGATGGTTGTAAATTCCCTGATTTTGTGATCTTTGATATATGCTAAGCTTTTAATACATGTCAAGTGGTTAGCAAGTAAATAGTGACGTGTTAGAATAAAGTTTCCCCCAAATCAAGTGATATCCAAATACAAGACAAGACCAATATAGGTATGAAGTACTTGATGTTAGATCTCGTTGAATGGGGTATAATATAATAGCATGTCTTCCCTAGGATAGTATATGATGGTGAGCCGATGTTGATGATCCTTAAAGATTTAGAGTGACCCTTTGGTGGTTGTGGTGATGAATAGAGGTCTATATTTACTAAATACTTAATGAGATGTCCTAAGGATCTTGAGAGGGAAAGTATGTTATTATGCCCAACTACTTGAAGTGATGCTTTAACGATTGTGATAATACATGAATGATTGTAATGATGAATGAATGCTTGTAATACATGAATAAATGATTGGATAACTGTGATGATGCATGAATGATTTGTGATGAAGAATGATTATGTCTTACTTTTATGTTATCGAGTCCTGGGGGTATTTATACCTGAAAATAGAGCTATTGTCTAGAGCCCATGTCAGTTTCTCAATAACTCTAATCGAGCCGTGATTCTCAGAACTCAGTGAACTATAGAACTTTGTATCTTTGTATCGCTAGTAATCTAGCCTTAGATCTGCAATTAGCTCAGTTCTAATAGTATTCAAGTAATTCAATTCTAATCTCAGAAGCGATTCGAGTAATCTATTCAAGCTCTATATCGTCAGTCAGATACCATGATTCGATATATTTTTCGTCAGATACAAAACCAAGTGATCTAAGTGTAACTCAGTCAGACCTTTTGAGTAATATGATCAATGTCAGATTTAGTTTAGCCAGTGTTCAGTTGAGAATTTAGTTCTGAGTCTTTCAGTTGAGAGTAAAAACTAGCACCAAGCGAGCTCAAGGATGGGAACTCACCTACTAGTAGAGGCTGTGTTTCTTAGAAGTAATCCTTGTGCTCCAGAACTACGTATCCAGCATAGGTTGAGACATCACACCTGTTACTTGAGGGTGGATGAGAGACATCATACCTGCTAAATAAGGGTAGATAAGGTGGCTTGACTAGCTAGATGAGGGCTCCACCATTCTCGTTTGGGTACCTGCTAGATGAGGGTCACATAGAGTTGTCTTTACTAGTGGTGCGGTAATGATACTCTTCCAACTAAGGCACAAGTTGAACCCCACCTGTGGTAGGTCGGGGTATGTCGGTTAAGTGACTACCACCCACAGTTTCAGTTTCAGATTCAGTCTCAGTTTTAGAATCAGTATTCAAAAATCATGACTGTCAGATACAATCATCTATCATTATGAGTAATTCAGATAGTTCCATTGATATATGGGCCATCCCATCAGATAGACTAAGTCTCACATAAAGTTATTTGATATCATATTTAGGGATTTTCCATCAGACAGGCTTGATCACAGTATCAGATTTCTATTGAGTATTCTTGTTGTCAGATTCAAATATAATTATATTTCTTATCATTGATAAAGCTTCCGAAATCATCTGTTAGAAAGGTTGATCTATAATCATGTCAGTCAAAAGAAATAAGTCCAAGAATTCAGTTATTGATGTAAGCACATCCAGATCCTTAGTTATCAGTATCAAATGAGTCAGTGATTCAGTATCTCAGTGTCAGTAGTGAGTTCAGTCTGTAGTAAAGTGGTATCTGAGTTTCAGTTTCTAGAGCTGCGATAATTGTGTTCATGTTCTATGCATTTATGTATGTGTTCTCATGCGACATTTTCATGATTATTTTGTTTAGATATTACACATGCATGAATCCTTACATTAGCCTACCCCGTCAACATACTCGGTATATTTTTGTACTGATGCATTTGTGCTATGGTTTTTTATTTGACACCATAGGTTCAGAGGCATAGGATCCAATTTATCCTCAGCAGTTTGGTCCCAGTCAGCAGTAGTAGAAGCGATTCTTCTTCTTTCGAAGATGAGTCTCAGTTTACTACTATTGTTTCAGACTTTGTTTATTTTCTATTGACAGAGTTAGTTGGGGACATATCCTATCAAATCCACAGTTCAGACAGTTAGAGGCTTTTCGAACGAATGTATTAGTATTCAATTTTTTAGTTTTGAGTATGTATTGATGTGTTGAACCTTATGACTAGTTTCCTCATTTACTTTAGACATTGTGCAGTGAAACAAATATCAGTAAAGGGTTAGCTTGTGGTCCTTTGGGGTTATAATAACCGTGTGATGTCTCGGGATGAGATCTCAGAGTGTTATAAACTTGGTATCAGAGCCTAAGTTCAAGAGTATCCTAGGGAGTCTAAAAAGTCGCATATAGTAGAGTCTTGTACATGGGTGTGTAGCACGCCACATTTATGTACAAGAGGCTACATGATGTACTTAGGAGTAGCTTGCCTTCTTTCAGTACTTAGATCGTGCGAGTGAGAATGAGCTCAAGTTGATCCTCAGTCTAATCCACTTTATTCTTTCATTTACAGAGTATGCCTCCTCGCAGAGACTTTGTCCATAAGGTTGATGATCAGCCCCCTCAGCCAGTAGATCCTGAAAATGAGAGTGTGTCATATGCAGAGTTTCGGGAAGCATTTGAAGCGCTAGCCCAGGCGATGACTAATGTTCATGGTAACCATCAGGATGCAGTCCCACCTCAGCAAGATGGGAATTCTACCGCAGCCAGGATTAGAAGCTTCATGAAAATAAACCCTCCCAAATTCTTTGGGTCAGTAGTAGGTGAGGATCCGCAGTTATTTCTTGAGGAGGTAAAGAAGATCACCTAGATTATGCATGTGTCAGAGGAGGAGAGTGTTGAGTTAGCATTTTATAGGCTGAAAGATATTGCTCATGATTGGGTAGTGAAGTGGGAGAAGAGTAGAGGGGAAAATGCAGCTCCTGTCACTTGGATAGAGTTTCAGAGTGCCTTTCTAGATAGGGTTTTCCTGCTAGAAATGAGAGAACCTAAGGTATAATAGTTTATGAACCTAAGGTAAGGGTCTATTATTGTGAAAGAATATTGTCTTAAGTTCAACTAATTATCTAAGTATGCTCCCAACTTGATAGCTGACCCTAGAGCGAGTATGAGTAAGTTTTTGACTAGGGTATCAAGTGATGTGTTGAAATAGTGTAGAGATACCATACTTAATAGGGATATGGATCTTTCTAGGATAATAATGCATGCATAACAAATTAAGGCAGATAAGATGAATGAGAAAGAGTGAGTGAGTGAGTAAGAGAGCCAAGATGGGTAGTCGTGGTTTCTCGTAGGCAGGGTATCAAGGTGGTAGTAGTTCTCAGTATGGTCAGAGATTTTTAGTCCCAGCTCCATCTTCATCTAGTGTACTCGCACCTGTATTTAGGGGTGTCAGATTTGAGGGAGCGCCAAGCTCCAAAGCCCAGAGTAGTACTAGTGGTGTTCGTACCTACCCGTTGTGTGAAGAATGTGGTAAGAATCATAAGGGTGCATGTAGAGCCGGTAGTGATGTGTGTTTTGGATATGGAGAGACTGCTCACAAAGTTTGAGACTGTCCTATGCCAGGTCTCCGAAGTCAGCATAGTCATTGTTCAGCTCATATAGATTGTATGCACTTCAGGCTCACTTTGATCTGGAAAGATCCCCTGATATTGACCCGGGTATGTTATGAGCCCTTCATATTTATGTTATTAATTGATAGGTCCTTTTATCTTATTTTGACCTTATATATTAGCATGAGTCATGCATAAGTTTCAGATCTTGATCGGTCAATTATGACCCAGTCTGTAGGTGCCCCGCGCACTGCTTCGGTATTTTAGCGAAGTATGTTTAGAGAGACATAGAGTCCCTAGGGGGAGATACCCCATGGTATTGTGATATTTCATTCCATTAGATTCATCTCGATACATGTTTAAATTTTCCTTATAAAGTTAGCATCAATCATTGTTGCATTATCAAGTCGTGCTTTCAAAAGTTAGCTTAGCCGGACATTCATGCATTAGATATGCACATTTAGTAGAAAGAGTTAAACTTGTCAGCATGTTTTCAGTCATGTATTCATGAGATCAACCCAGTTATGAGTCCATGCATCAGATATGCATGTGTATTATGAGAATTCAGCTATGAGTATCATCAGTCGAGTATTCCATGCATCGTATATGATGCCCAGTGTGAGAACTCTATATGTCAGTCGTTCCAGTTGTATAGTCCTGATATGAGATGTTTCCATTTCTTGAGTAAGTTTTATTGATCCATAATCTCAGTCTATTAAGCGACATTCGATGACGAATGTTCTCAAGGGGGAGATAATGTAATACCCCACAAAATCCTCTTCTAGTCTGAGCCTTAGAACGTATTTGGTAAAGCAAAAATCCGAGTCAAAATGTTTTGAAAATATCCTCCCAAGTATATAATACTTTGAATCGTGTGAGAATCTATTTGAGCATGAATTAATATCATAGAGGTCCCCTAACCCATGGTCGAGTTGAAAGTTTTCCTATAGTTCAAGTTTTAGTGATCATCAAAATTTGGGTCAACTTCAATCGACCATAAATCATTGTATATGGATAACTAGGTGGCTTTCTATATATCAAATAAAATATCTTTAAATTATATTTCCAACTATACCAATTTCACCTAAATACGATATCGGAGCAAAGAGTTATGCCCATTTTACTCCAGCCTGTCAAGCTGGAAAATGGTGACAATGTTTCTGACGGGCTACCATATTTCTGACGACCTTTTTGATGATGTCGTTAAATTCTGACAACATTTCTAATGATGTCATCAGCCCTGGCAGAAAATCATAAAATCCACCCTTTTTGTGATGACATTTTGTGATGGCCTGTCACAGGTTTGACGGCCTATCATAAATGTCATCAGCCATTTGTTCCAGCAATGTAGAAACATTTTTGCAAGGGTATTTTGGTCATTTACCACCCTTTTTGAGCCTCTATAAATATGGGAACCTCTTTCAAAAACCTAATTTCAAAATTTTTCTCTTTCAATTCTCTCAATAGTCAATATTATCACAAATCCAATTATAGTTACATATTCATGTATGTATTCTCTCGATTATGTCATACAATCAGTTAGCATTGTTTATGCATATGAACCATTTACATTCAGCCTACCTCACTTGTATATCAGTACATTTAATCATACTAACATAATTGTGCTATGGTGATTTTTTACCATTGGTTTAGAAGCACGAGATCAAGAGCATCAGTAGCATTCCAATTTTAGCAGTTAGAGTCAGCAGTGAGACCTCATCATCCGAGGATATTATTATTTGATTATTTTATTCCTTCAGTACTTGGTTTACTTTAGTAGTTCGTAGTTAGTTAGGAAAATGTCCCATTAACTCCATGGATTTCAGACAGTTTAGAGGCTTTTAGACTACAGTATGTTCAGACAATTTATTTCAGTTTTAGGTATTTATATCCCCCGTTCAAATATTGTTTTATCAGTCATGTTATAGTTTTGAACCTTGCGACCTTACATCTCATATTCTGCTTTTATACTGTATATCATGCAGTGCTCAGTTACAGATATCAGTCATGGGTTAGCTTATGGTGCTTTGGGGTCATAGGAACCGTGTAGTGTTTCGAGCACCAGATTTGGGGCATTATAAACTTGGTATTAGAACCAAAGGTTCAATAGTGTCCTAGGAAGTCTGAAAGCCGCATATAGTAGAGTCTTGCGCATGGGTGTGTTGTGCGCCACATTTATGTACATGAGGCTATAAGATGTTTTAGGAATAGTTTCCTTTCTTTCAGTATTCATATCATGACAGTAAGTATGAGCTCAAGTTTAACTCTCAGCAGCAGCTAGGATTCGAGACTTCACCCGAATGAATCCTTCATCTTTTATCGGGTTCAAGTCAGATGAAGATCCTCAGGAATTCCTTGATCAGGTTCAAAAGGTTACTGAGATCATTGGGGTGTCAGTTGTTGAGAGTGTTAAGATAGATGCATATCAGTTGTAGGATGTGATTCACACATAGTTCAAATAGTGGAAGGCAGAAAAGGCCACAGATGCAGGGCCTATTAAGTTTGAGGAGTTTCCCACTGTCTTTCTTGATTGTTTCTTTACCGTAAAGCTGAGGGAAGCTAAGGTGTTAGAATTTATCAACCTTAGGCATGGCAACATGATAGTGAAAGAGTATTCTCTTATGTTTACTCAACTAACTAGATATGCTCCTCATGTAGTGGCAGATAGTAGAGCCAAGATGAGTAAATTTGTGTTAGGGGTAAATGATAGTATGGTTAATGAGTGCAGATCTACAATATTGATTAGTGATATAGACATATCCAAGCTTATAATCCATTCTCAATAGGTAGAAGAAAACTAGAAGATTAAGATGAGAGAGAAGTAGAATAAGAAGACTAGGATAGGTAGCTTCAATTTCAACCAACCTAAGTCAGAAGATGGGAAACATTCTCAATTCTGCCCAAAGTCATCTGTTCCATCTCCTTCCTCAGCCAGTTCTCCTGTTCCTAAGTTCAGGGAGGGTATCAAAAATAAGGCACCAGGCTCTAAATCTCAAGGCAGTATTAGTAGTGCCCGAACCAAAACCCTTTGTCAAACTTATGGTAATAATCACAAGGGCGTTTGTAGAGATGGCAGCGATGTGTGTTTTGGATGTGGCAAGATAGGACACAAATTCAGAGATTGTCCCCAGTCAGGTTATCAGGGTCAGTAGAACCATTCCACATCCCAGTCCGGTCGCCTAAATCAGCAGGTTGCCACTTCCAGTGCTACTAGTGGGCAACACCCAAATAGATTTTATGCTCTACAGTCCTAGCAAGATCAAGAAAATTCTCCTGATGTAGTTGATGGTATGTTACAGATCTTTCACTTGTATGTTTATGCTTTACTAGATCCAGGAACTTCTTTGTCTTTTGTTACTCCTTCTATAGTAGTTGATTTCGGAGTCAGTCCTGAAATTCTACTAGAGCCTTTCTCAGTATCTACCCCAGTGGGTAAAACTATCATATCTTGATGGGTATACAAGAATTGCCTGATTATGATATTTTAGAAAGTCACCTCAGTAGACTTAGTCAAATTAGAGATGATTGATTTTGATGTAATTTTTGGCATGGATTGGCTTCATTCCTGCAATACCACAGTCGACTGTAGAAATAGAATAGTCCAGTTCTAGTTTTTGAATGAACTTGTCCTAGAGTGGAGGGGTAGTACTTCAGGTTTTAGAGGTCATCTTGTTTCCTACGTTCGGGCATGAAAAATGATATCTAAGGACATGTTTATCATCTTATTCATGTTAAGGACTCTAGCTCCGAGACTCTCAGTCTTGAATCAGTCCCAGTCGTGAATAATATTCAGATGTCTTTCCCAAAGATCTTCCAGGAATTTCTCTTGAAAGGGAAATAGGCTTCGTCATTGATCATCTTCCAAATACTCAACCTATATCTATTCCACCATACAGAATGGCACCAGCAAAACTCAGAGAATTGAAACAGCAGTTAAAAAATCTCTTAGATAAGGGATTCATCAGACCCAGTGTATCCTCGTGGGGTGCACCAGTCTTATTCGTGTGCAAGAAAGATGGTTCTTTCAGAATGTGTATAGACTACTGTCAGCTCAATAAAGTCACGGTCAAGAAAAAGTATCCACTTCCCTAAATTGATGACTTGCTTGACCAATTTAACGGTACTAATTATTTCTAAAAAATAGACTTCAGATCAGGCTATCATCAGCTCAGAGTCACAGAATGTGACATTTCAAAAATAACCTTTCGTGCTCGATATGGTCACTTTGAATTCCTAGTTATGTCCTTTGGTCTTTCCAATGCCCCAATAACATTCATGGACTTGATGAATCATGTGTTCAAATAATACTTGGACATATTCATCATAGTATTCATAGATAATATTCTAGTCTATTCCTGCAGTGAGCATGATCAAGCAGACTATCTCAGAATCATGCTTTAGACTCTCAAAGATCATCAGCTGTTCACCAAATTTAGTAAGTATGAGTTTTTTCTAAGGTTAGTAGCATTCCTTGGTCATATCATTTCCGATGATGGCATTAGAGTTGATCCATAAAAGACTGAAACAGTAAGAAACTGGCCCAGACCTATCTCTCCATCAGATATTAGGAGTTTCTTAGATTTCGCTGGCTATTATAGACGGTTTGTTGAGGTATTTTCTTCTATTTCATCTCCTATGTCTAGATTGAATCAGAATAAAGTCAAGTTTCAGTGGTCATATCCTTGTGAGAAAAGTTTTCAAGAGTTGAGGGCTCGACTCACCTTAACTCCAATTTTGGCTCTTCTAGGTGGTATAGATGGGTTTGTGGTGTATTGTGATACATCTAAAGTAGGTTTGGGTTGTGTCATGTATCATAGTAAGGTCATAGCCTACTCCTTCAGACAGCTTAAACCCCATGAGAAGAATTATCCGACTCGTGATCTTGAGTTAGCAGCCATAGTTTTTTCCTTAAGGATTTGGAGGAATTATTTGTATGGTGTTCATATAGATGTGTTCACAGATCATAAAATCCTTCAGTATGTATTCTCTCAGAAAGATCTTACCCTCCGTCAGAGAAGGTGGTTAGAGATGTTGAAAGATTATGACATGATTGTCCTTTATCATCCGGGCAAGGCCAACGTAGTGGTTAACGCTCTCAGTAGACTATCTATGGGTAGTGTTGCTCATGTTAAGGATAGTAAGAAAAAGTTAGCTCAAGAAGTCTATCAGCTTTCCATACTAGGTATTTGCCTAGTCGATTTCACAGAAGGTAGTATATGGGTTCAGAATAGTTCAAAATCATCTTTAGTATTTGAGATGAAAGAAAAGCAAGATAGATATCCTAGTCTAGTCAAGTTGAAATAGTCAGTCAAGGATCAGAAGGTTAAGGTTTTCTCCCAAGGGGTAGATGGTGTTCTTCGTTGTCAGGTTCGTTTGTGTGTTCCAAGTGTAGATAACTTGAGGCAATGAATTCCTGTAGAAATGCATGGTGAGCATTACTCGATTCATCCAAGGGCCACTAAAATGTTTTACGATTTGTGGGAAATCTATTGGTGGATTGGGATAAGAGAGATGTTGTAGAGTTTATGGCTAAGTACTCTACATGTCAGCAGGTTAAGATAGAGTATTTGAAGCCTAGTGGGTCCATGCAGGAGTTCAATATTCCCACTTAGAAGTAGGAAAAAGTGAACATGGACTTTGTGATGGGTTTGCCTCGAACTCGTCATCAGCATGATTCGGTTTGGTTCATTGTAGATAGAATGACCAAATTAGCTCATTTCCTTCTAGTCCATATGTAACACCCTAAATTTGGTATTCGGAATGCTACACGATACTCACGACCCCGAAGGACCACAAGATAACCCATGACTAATATCTGTACATGTACACTTTATAACATACTAAATATAGTATGGAAATGGAGACTGAAAGGCCATAAGGTTCAAAACTGCATGACTAATAAAATATAATATCTGAGTGGGGTAATAGATACCTAAAATTGAAATACTATCTGAACATACTGTATTCTGAAAAACCTCTAATACATAACTGTCTGGATAAGGAGTTGATGGGACATGTCCCCAACTAACTCCAACTTATAAATTAATTAATGAGATAATAAATAAATGATCATGTCTTCGAAAGATGAGGACTCACTGCTAACTCTGACTACTGAGACTGGAATGCTACTGATGCTCTGGAGCTCGTGCTTCTAAACCTATGGTATAAGACACCATAGTGTAATTACGTCAGTACTTTGAATGTACTGGTATGCATGGAAGGTAGGCTGAATGCATGGGATTCATATGCATGAACAATACTGGATAACTGACTAATATGAACATGAGAATACATGCATGAATATGTTGTAACTATATCTGAGATCATGATAACATGAATTTACTGATAGCTAACATGACTGATAACTGAATTCTAATGACTGACATAATCAATGACATGAGTGACCATATCTAACAGTCCTGAATCTGATGGAACTAGCTGAGTTCTATACTATTCTGAGTTGATTGTATCTGACAATCCTAAATTCTATAAAACTATATAAGTTCTATTACTGAGACTGAATGACTGTATCTGACAGTCCTGATTCTGTCACTAAAACTATGGGAAGTAGTTATCTAAATGACGTGCCCCTAATACGCCATTATGCTGAGTTGGGGTCTAATCTGTAACCCCAATTAGAAGGGTGACAATACTATGCCACTGGTAAGGACAAGCCATGAGTGACCCTTATCTGATAGTGTCCCCAAAAGAGAAATAGTGGGCCCCTCATCTGACAGTACTTATCTACCTTATCAACCCTTATCTGATAGTGTTGATGTCTCAACCTATGTTGGCTACATAGTTCTAGAACACAAGGATGACTTCTAAGAATCACACCCTCAATTGATAGTGTGTGTTCCCATCCTTGGGTTCACTCGGTGCTAATTCCTACTCCCATCTGAATAGACACTAATAATGGATTACTGAACTGAACTGGACTGAATTAACTGAGTTCCATTGACTGACAGAATAGTATTGAGATTACCGTATTACTCAGCTTTCTTGAGTCACATGACTGACTGAGTTCTATGGATCATGGCTTGACTGAGGATATCGTGAAAACATAACACGAACTCTAGGCACACAATTATATTTTTCGGGTATAAGTACCCCCAGGACTCGATAGAAGGAAACTGAAAAAGCATGACTTTTTTGAGTACAAGACCAATATCAACAATACATAATCCATTGGCTAAGATATTTCATCAAACACTTGACATACAAAACTAGTTCATGTATGGAGATTTCATATTATCATACTAGTATGGCACTTTTCCTTCACATAGACATTTAATTAAATATGTGGGGGGAGGGGAGGGGAGCATGCTATGGTTATCCAATCGTCAACATATCTAATAATCAAGGATACATCAATCAACTTGTTAATTAAAGGGTTTATCATGAATACCGCATAATTCCTCACATACTAGAATCAATTCTTGTAATTAATGGTCTATAACATGGAATAAAACCAAACAACAACATGAACATCACTTTTCAATTAAATCAAATTATGAACATTCATAAATATATAAATCTTTGATTTTGAAAAGAGATTCTCGAGCTTCATGGGTGAAAGAGACCCATGAATCAACATATGACATACCTTAGTTCTTGATTTAGCGAAGATTGACAGAGAGACTTTCTTGAAACTGAATTCCCAATTGAAACCCTAGATTATTCTTGAAAGAAAATTAAGAGAAACTAGTATATTTTGGGTTCCAAGTCGCTAAATCTCATGTTAATAGGCTTAAATAGGGGTGGAAAATTGACCCTTTAAACCTTGGACGCATCTTTTAAATTGGTGAAAATTTCCCGACCTGGACCCCTAGTGTAATATAGTGCTACCACGCTGTGTCACTGGAATTTGACAATTGGCACGACATGGATTCATCGTGTTGCCACTTCGTTTGCGACTTGGAAGTTTGGCGCGATGCAGAGAAATCATGCTAGGACACTGGAAAAAGAACAATTTCCATTTTATCTAGAAAAAGGAAAATTCCCCATAGAATAAACATCATTCTATTTAGAAGCTAATACTTGACATTCTTGAGACAAAATTAGTTAGGAAACTTTAGGGTATTACACCATACCTCTTATTCAGCCGAGGATTATACCAAACTCTACATCAGGGAGTTGGTCAGATTACATGGTGTTCCATTGTCTATCTCAAATAGAGGTACTCAGTTTACCTCTCTCTTTTGGAAAGCATTCTAAAAGGGTCTTGGTACCCAAATTCATCTCAGTACAACCTTTCACCCCCAGACAGATGGTCAAGCAGAAAGGACCATTCCAACTTTATAAGATATACTGTCAGTATGTGCAATTGATTTCAAGGGTAGTTGGGATGATCACTTGCCTTTGATTGAGTTTGCATACAATAACAACTATCATTCCAGTATTTGGATGGCTTCATTTGAAGCTCTCTATGGTAGGATATATATATCTCCAACCGATTGGTTTGAAGTTAGTGAGGCCTCAGTTATAGGACCTGACTTAGTATTCGATGCCTTAGATAAAGTCCAGTTGATCAAAGAAAGACTTTGGGTTGCTTAGAGCCGACAGAAGTCTTATGTAGATGTGCATAGAAAGGACCTTAAATTCAAGATTAGTAACTATGTTTACCTAAAAATCTCTTCTATGAAGGGAGTGAAGATATTTAGCAAGAAGGGAAAGATCAGTCCCTAATAAGTCGGTCCCTTCAAAATTCTCAGTCGTTTCGGTAAGGTAGCTTATGAGCTCAAATTGACTTCAGATCTTGCTTTAGTGCATCCAGTATTTCATGTCTCCCTGCTAAAGAAGTGAATAGGCGAACTAACAGTCGTAGTCCCTATAGAGGGCTTATATGTTCAGAACAACCTCTCTTATGAAGAGATTCCAGTCAAAATTCTTGACTACCACACTCGTAGATTGAGGAACAAAGAAGTCCCTCTAGTCAAAGTTCTTTGGTGGAATCAGTTCATTTAGGGAGCAACTTAGAAAACAGAAGCATATATGTAAACCAAGTATCCTTACCTTTTTTCTGCTAACTCAGACTCAGCCCAAGGTAACAGCTTTCCATAAGCCTTTCAGTTTCATGTTCAGATTTCAGTTAAACTTGGTATCCAGTTCATGTTCAGAATTCTATTATAAACTTGGTATCAAATACCATTGCATATTCAGTCATATGTTCATGCATCAGATATGCATCCTCATTATGATAAAATCAGCTTATCAGAAATCTCAGTGATGTATTCATGAATTAGTCCAGTCATAAAATCATGCATCTGATATGCATGCTCAGTATAAATTCTAGTTCATCAGTCATGTCAGTCATGTACTCATGTTTCAGTTGTTCATATTCAGTATGTACGTTAATGTACCATTTATCCCATCTCTGTCAGTCTCATTTGAGGACAAATATTCTCAAGGAGGGATATATTGTAAGACCCCGCAAAATCCTAAGCTTGATTCAGTCCATCTATGTTTGATAAGGGGGTCCCATACTTAGAAGATTCTAGCTAAGTTTCCAGACTTAGTTTATTTTTGGCCTTCAAAAGTTTGAAATCTTATTTCATGATTTTAACATTTTTAATTGGTTTATATTTCAATTAGTTCATGATCAGGAAGATCAATAGGTATTCCCAAAAAAGTTTTGGATTTTTCAGAACTCATTTAGACCATATTTAGAGTCCCAAAATAGTGGACCAATGCGATCTTGGCACACTATGTCGCCTATTGCGTTGGTTAACATCGTTGCAGGTTTCCAGAGCCAAAAATACTAAGGCTTGGCATGATCATGGCATGATTCTTTAGGTATGGTTTCAGATCCATTGACGCACCGCGTCGCTTATAGAGTCAACGCCTAATTTTCCAGTCATTAAATAACCGTGTCATTAAGGGTATTTATGTCTTTGTTATCCGACCTTTAGCCCTCATAAACATGAAATTTAGCCCTCTTTTGGCTAAATACATTCATTAGTTCACAAATTCTTAAGAACAAAAACCCTAGAGCTATCTATTCAAGAATCATTTTTCAAGAGATTTAACTATCAACCTTCAAGAATTCATCAACTAAGGTATGTCAAGTGTTCATCCAAGGGTTTCTTCCACCCTTGGAGTCCAAGAAACCTTTTCAAAACTAAAGATAATGTTTTGGGTGAATTTTGTGATTTAGTTTGATTGTGGTCATGGCTATCATGTTAATGGATTCTCTAGTTCATGATGTAATCACAATATCTATGTGAAGTAAAGTGATATATGTGTAGTATAATGTGAAACCATGTTTAACCCTTGAAATTTTCCAATAGGAATGTGAATTATGATGCTTATTTATTGAATAACATTATGTGCATATGTTATGCTCACTAGGTGTTTGATGAATTGCCCTTGTGGGTAAATAAGAATAAGAACTTATGCCATGCTAGTTTATGTGCAAGTTGTATCATACAATTGTTTGATAAATTGCCTATGAGAATGAACTAATGTCATACTATAGTATGCTAATATGTATTTCTAATCCATGTACAAGTAATGTATTACAAGTGTTCAACGGAATCAAGTGAACTAAGATCAGTCCAATTAATCAATAAAATTAGTAACAGATCAATCCAGTATAGTTCAGTGTCTATTTAGATGGGAGTAGGATTCAGCATCGAGTGAACCCAAGGATAGGAACACACACTGTCAGCAGAGGATGCAATTTTTAGAAGCAATCCTTGCATTCTAGAACTATATAGCCAGCATAAGTTAAGACATCAACACTGTCAGTTGAGGGTTGATGAGATGGACTAACACTGTCAGATAAGGGTCCCACCATTCTTCTTTGGGGACACTGTCAGATGAGGGTCACTGATAGCTTGTCCTTACCAGTAGTATGGTATTGACACCCTTCTAATTAGGGTTACAGATTGGATAGCTATACTAGATTATTAGGGGAATGTCGGTTAGATGAATTCTCCCATAGTTTTAGTTACAAATATCAGGATTGTCAAATACAGTCACTCAGTACAGTATGGAACTCATCTAGTTCCATTAGAATCTAGACTGTCAGAGACAGTCACTCAGTATCAGTTATATCAGTTCTCAGTAACTCATGTTATCAGTATTCAGACTCAACAGTCAGTATTATCACAAATCCAATTGCAGTTACACATTCATGTATGTATTCTCATGATCATGATATACAGTCAGTTAGAATTGTTCATGCATATGAACCCTTTACATTCATACTACCTCACTTGTATACCAGTACATTCAATCATATTGAATCAATTGCGCTATGGTGTTTCAATACCATAAGTTCAGAATCACGAGCTCCAGAGCATTATTAGCATTCTAGTTTCAGCAGTCAGAGTCAGTAGTGAGTCCTCATCATCCAAGGATGTTATTATTTGATTATTTTATTCCTTTAGTACTTGTTTTACTTTAGTAGTTCAGAGTTAGCTGGGGATATGTCCCATCAACTTCACAGATTTCAGGCAGTTTAGAGGCTTTCAGAATACGGTATGTTCAGATAGTTTATTTTAGTTTTGGGTATGTCTATACCTTATTCAAATATTGTTTTATTAGTCATATTATAGTTTTGAACCTTACAGCCTTACAACTTATATTCCATATTTATTAGTGTATCATATAGTGCTCAGTTATATATATTAGTCATGGATTAACTTGTGGTCCTTCAGAGTCATGGGCACCGTGTAGCAGAACAAGTACCAGATTAGGGGTGTTACAAACAACTAAAAGATATAGCCTATTAATGGCATGAAGAATGGTAATAGTCTAGGGGTGATAATGCTGAGTCAACTCTATAGGATGATTTCTTTAGATCTTTTCTGTATCGCCTCTTTCCTCAGTAGTTGAGGGAGCTAAAGATGGAAGAGTTTGTTAACTTGAAGAAAGGAAAGACGTCAGTCAAGGAGTATGCCTTGAATTTTCACCAGTTATCATGGAATGCTCTAGAGTTGGTTTCTAGCATGAGGGCTAGAATGAGAAAGTTTTCTTCCAGGTTATCTTCCATGCAGTAGGTTGAGAAAGAGAAGATGATGCAAATTGAAATTGGCGAGAGGCAGAATAAGAAGTTTAGATTTTCTAATCAGGATAGAGGTCAACAATAGAGTATTAGGGATACTGGGAAGTAGTCCGAAAAGAAGTAGGGCAATTTTCCATCTTACTTGACGGCTAATGCTCCCTACCCAAAGCTATCAGGTGACAGGCATTTTCATAGTGGCAATAATTTTAGGGCACAGAGTGCCTAATCTCAGGCTAGTGGGGCCCAATTATCTCTATTATATCCTCTCTGATGATTTTATGGTTGGTTGTATTGGGGTTTCTGTGATAGGGGAAAGGATAAGTGCTTCAACCGTGGTTAGACAGGGCATATGCTTAAAAGTTGTCCTATTAGTAAGGTTGCCTCTGGGGAAAATAAGGTTCCTGTTGCATGTTTATCAACTTTGGCAATAAAATGTGTACCGGTTGGCTATGACACTGGTCAAAATCGACTATATGCTTTCACTACTCGTCAAGATTTTGAGGTGTCACCTGATGTCATTACTGGTATGTTGAAACTCTTTTCCTGTGATGTGTACTATTTACTTGACCCGGGGTTGGGGTCCACTCTTTCTTATATGACCTCATTTGTGGTTGTTCATTTTGGTTTTGATCCATAGTATATTTCAGTCCCCTTTTCTACTTTTACCCCGGTGGATGACTCTGTGGTGGCTAAAAGAGTCTATAGGGGTTATGTGGTGTCTGTGGATGGTTGGGAGACTTTGGTGGATTTGTTTGAATTAGACATAGTTGATTTCAATGTCATATTAGGAATGGATTGGTTGCACTCGTGCTATGCTTCCCTAGACTATCGGACCTGTAAGGTTGTCTTTAAATTTCTCTAGTGAGCCGATTATTAAATAGAAAGGTGGTTCCCTAGATCCTAAGAGAAGGTTCATATCATATCATATCTTAGAGCTTGAAGACTAATCTCCTGGGGGTGTATCTATCATTTGGTCCGGGTTAAATATTCTAACTTGGAGGGTTCTTCTTTACATTTCGTCCCGATGTTGAATAAATTTCCTAAGGTCTTCCCTGATGACCTTCCTGTTGTTCCTCCTAATGGGGAGATTAATTTTGGGATATATCTTGTTTTGGACACCCATCTAGTTGTATTCCCCCTATAAAATGGCTCCAGCTGAGTAGAAGGAGCTTAAGAAGTAATTAAAGGATCTTTTAGACAAGGGTTTTATCTATCCTAGTGTGTCTTTGTGGAGTGCACTAGTTTTATTCATGCGTAATAAAGATGGTTCCCTTCGGATATGTATTGATCTCCAATATTTAAATAAGGTGACGGTAAAGAATAAATACCTTCTTTAAAGGATAGATGATTTGTTTGATCAACTTTAGGGTGCTAAGTTTTTCTCCAAGATTAATCTTCAATCTGGGTATTATCAGTTAAAGATTAGGGAGGTAGATATCCCTAAGATAACTTTCTATACCCGGTATAGGCATTTTGAGTTCCTGGTTATGACTTTTGGGTTAACTAATGCCCCGACGACATTCATGGACTTAATGAATAAAGTCTTTTGTCAGTTTCTGGATTTGTTCATCATTGTGTTCATAGACGGTATTTTGGTGTACTCTAAGATTATTATTTCCTAAAACTATATTCCAATTAGAAGTATAATGAGGTCGATTAAAAATATAATAACCCAACTAGGTTGGGGTCGATTCCACAGGGAAAATATGAACAGTTGCTTGCCTTTATGTAATCCATGAGTAGTATAGTAAAGTCAATTAGGGTGGGTGGGTTGTTATCAATTGCAAACAGTAACCAGATCTTGAGTTCTTTTGATTTGTAATCCATATGTGACGAACACTAGGTTTGTATTCCCCCTGCTTCTTAACTCCGTAAATTTTTTGTGATCAACCCATCTGTTCCATTGTTTTAGATGCAAAGTCTACAAGATAAGTCTTATAAACTACTGGGTAAGCTCGAAGGTAAATTTCACCCTTTACTGGGTAAGTCTCAGGGTGTTGCCTTGTTTCCCCTTTCTAAGACCTCAATTCACTCGTCGGGGTAAGATCAACTAATTAGATGAGACGCAGGGACAAAAAAGTAGAGGTAGAAATCCCAAATCACTGTCTTGACTTCTTTTCCCAATCACAACCTATTTGGTAGGGATGCATGTGAATAAAGGCTATCTCATGGTACGACCGATACTTGAGATTACTTATTGGGAAGAAGATTAAGATACATGCAGAAACCCTAGAACAATTGAATCTCACACTTTCTCTACGTAGCTAATCCGCCAAGGTTCCCACAACCCTAGGTAAGGAGATTAGCAACTCATGTTTGTGCAAAAAACCATGATTATTAGTGAACAAAACATAAAATCAATTGCACAAGAATAAGATGAATAAACTCCAAAGTCTTTAATTGAATAAACCCTAAATCTCCAGAATAATTGTAAAAGATTTGTAATAATACGTAAAGGTACGTAAGAATGCGTAATAGAACATAACCTAATAAAAGATAAACCCAAGGGTATTTATAGTATCTAAAAAATAACCAGAAATCCTAATAAAAATGGTAAAGGTAAAGTAATGTCGACGGTCGGTATGACTCGATCATCTCTCGTATCGGCTCAAACTAGTCGTACCCTACCCTCTCATATCAATTCCAGTATCTTATCTTCCCAAGGCTTTAACTTTATGTTTAGCATATGACTTCTTCATAAGAGCCTTAACTGAGTGTACAAATCCTGTCTTCCAGCCGTATCCACCTGGGAATTTTATCCTTTCCAAGTATTGAACACTGGTTTGTATACGACATCCCTATACAAGTCGTAATCAGACTTTCGACTTATATACTTTTGATACTTCAACTCCTGGATAGTAGCTTAGATTCTATTATGCTTATGACTGACTCGTATCCTAGCTTAAAACTTGTAAACTTGAGTCGTATCTTCCTCACACTTAGATCCTCATGTTGGCTTTTGGTTCTATTACTTATACGATTCAGCATACGAATCGTATCAGATGGTTATGACTCAGGAGCAGACTCGTATACTAATTAGAGTTGGTCTTTTTCTTACTCTTTTCATTCAAATACTATTGTAAACCTTTCTTATATGCAATTCACACCAGAGTACATCATACCCAATAAAATATCCTAAGTTTATGCATAAGTTCGCGGTTTTAAGCATCGAAAGTGTCGTGTTTCCACGCCACATTAACACCCTCAACTTAGACTTTTGCATGTCTTTAGTCAAACAAGACCAATTAAATACTTTCTAGCATGTAGGTAATGCTTAGACAGAAAGATCGTGAGCTACCCATGGCAGTGATTTTGCATTTAATTTAAATCATGTCGTCCCCCTCCTAATTCTAACTTTCAAAACTCAGCTGCATCTAACAACATCACACGTACAAACATGAGGGAATCCATTGATGACATTACATTAGCAATAGACACTTGGAAATAGACAAAATGTTCATTAGTCAAACAATCTACCAACTTAGCAGCATAACCCATGTGCGCTCACAGTCAAAAAAATCCCATTCACTCTTCTGTTGAACAAATCTATTAAGGGATATAACAAATGACCCTCTCACTCATAAAGAAGTATTACTGGTGCACGCAATATGCCATAGGCTTGCCCATGTGCTCTTTTTTAAAATTTTAAGAAAGTTATGGTAATATCACTATAGGACTTTACTTGGCTTGTAATGTAGGCTTGGATCTTGTATGATATCATTTGGGATTCATTTAGTGACTAAGCCTCCTGGACACTACGCTTTTCTTGAGGTCCACATACTTTTCACTTTTTCCTTTGTTTCAACCCTTATGTCTCCCTTTTTCTTTTAAACACATTCTAAATGGGTCAGGTGTGGTTCTCTTAGTACCTATTTTTCTTATTCTTTTCTTTTCCTTTTCAATGGAATTTTATTTTCACCACACCTGTAATTTTTTATACCCTAACATAGCACCCTCAACTCAAGCAATTTTCCGAAGTTTAGGTACACGGTATCCATAGAACGACCAAAACCAAATCAGGTTCATTGTAAGTTTAAATGGGAAGGCTCTAGGTGTTACAAGAAAAATTGGTCTATTAAGGTTCAAATATTTGGATCAACAGGATTCATTCATTTGGTTAAGGCATTTTAGGCTCAAGTGGACTCATGTAAAAAAAAAGACCTATTATGATCACCTCTTACCTAACTTTCCTAGACTTATATCTGCGATACTGGTCATCCTGAAGACACTCATATCTGGTCGTCTTCTCAGCCTTTTTTTCTTTCTTCCTCTTTCTCCTCATCTCATGCCTTTGCTCTATGATTTCCTTAACCTATCTATCAGCCTAGTCATCCTAAATGTTAGGAACCTCAATTGTAGGAATCATAGTCTGACTACTATTTCGACAACTATCAGCCTTTTATAAAGTTCTTCAACCATCTTCTTCATATCAGCAATCTCGAATCTGATATCCGCAACATTGGGTTTCTTCCCTCTACCTATCTATCTAGTAGTCCTCGACTCAAATGTATTTAGGAGCTCTTGGACTCACCTATATTGCTCCTTAAACTACCTATTAATCTATATTTTTACTCTGCCTTTCATGTAACCAACTTTCAAATTCAACGTAGCTAACTGGGTCACCACCTTAGTCCATGGAGCTTGGGATATAATCACAATACCTAGAGGCATACCTCATGGACGAGGTGGTATAGACTGAACTAGTGTTGGGGTAATAGAAGTACCCACTGCATTGGTGTGGGAGCCCTTAGTCTATGCTTCTATCTCATTGTCTCAGCTTCCACAGGGATATCAGGCTGATCATCCTGCGGGAACAATCACACCATAGCATCTACTTTCTATCTAACTAGTTGGGCTAACGGGTTGGCCGTATCTCTTATCAGCCCAATATCAATCGTTCTCCTAGCCTCGATCATATCATCAATTCTAGAAGGCTCCAACACTCTCACAGCTAAACAAATCTGCATAATCAGGTAAGGGTTGGCCAACAATGCCTTCTGACCCCCAATTTCCCAATTTTTTAGCTCTCGGGCTAGGAACTCACCAACATTAAATGTGTACTTAGATATGAAGATAGCTATCATAGCAGCCCAGACGGGGATAAAAACATCATCTCCTATCATAGGACACAGCTGGTGTCGGGCTAGTGTCCACTAAGCTTTACCTTCAAATTTAAGTGTACCCTTTTGTATCTGTTGTGAATCTCTTATACCTTATTCAACCCACATAGCATACACACTATTTGAAGATATCCTCTCCGTAATCCATCTAAAAATCACTATCTTGTCTTATGAACCCAGTGTCCGCTTTGTGGTCTTTCTCATCTCAGCCATCCTGTAGTCCATATCTGTTGTGTTGGTCGGAGCTTGATACTTTGGACCATAAAAAAATCTCCCAATAGTTTGGGGAAAGATATCAAATCACATACCTCAAATCATGAGAGATGTGATAGGCTCACCACCTTTCCACAGTTGGACCTGTGGGCATTGCCTCTGTAGCTCACCCTTGTAGGTTGTGTAGAACTATGAACTAGAACCTCACAGTATCTTTTGGTCACTCTCATTATCCACCCAAATCTATAATTCCTGAAGCATTCTTCAAAGTCAGGTAATTCAAACATCCCTCTAATGGTCATTCTTCTTTCAGGATCTAAGACTCTTTATTTTTCCACCCGAAAGATGAAACAACCCTGTGTTAAGTGTATCCTATAGGTCGAGGTACCGCCATCATTCAAAAATAGGCACTGGAGCAGTGGTCAGTACGAGTAAGGGGTCTTTTCTATCTATGGGTATAACCTCTACCTCTTCGAGACCCTGAGCTTCTTCAGACATAGACTCTGCTCAGCTAGATTTTGCTTCATCATCATCGTTATCATCAGTAGGAGATGGTATATATGGAGGACACACAGTATCATTCTTTCTCCTTGATCCCCTTGGTGGGGGTGACTCAGACTCTTGGGGAACCACTTTTCTCTCTTTAGCTTTAGTAGTTGCCTTTCCCTTCAGTACAACTTTCTTTAATGAGGTTCCATCACACTCTTATCCACTACTTTCATACGTAGATTCATACTCGAAAACAATGGTTTACTCACTTTCAACAGGTGGTTTCTTGTTCGGTTTCTTGGCCACTTGTTTAGAAGAGGAGACGTTATTTGGAGGCATAATTCCTTCAAGTACACATTTATTAGTAACTAAGTAAAGAAAAGAAAATAAAAATCTAAAACCAAGGTTTAATATTTTTGTCTGGAATGGGTATGAGTGATGGTTACTAGTCATACCCACTGGGTACGACACGTATAATCGAGTCATATCTTAGATAGTGCATGACCTTGGTTTACTAGTCAGCTTGCGACTCCTCCTTACTACTTGTACCAGATGGGTATGACTCTTCCTAGGTGGGTAGAATTAGTGTGTATGTGCCATATGGAGTGGATAGGACTTAAGTGGTTGAGTCGTATCCATTCCTGAACATGAAATTTGTTAAACTTCCATGTTGTCAGCAGGCACGAGTCCCATTACGACTCCCACACCGGGGGTACTAGTCGTAAGAAGTCTCATATCTACTGCAACATATAAATCCAACTTTAAAGTTTGACTCCTATGAAAATTCCAAAAATACTAACTTCTACTATCAACTATTTCCATTATTTCAACACATGCAGACATATTAAAATCCATTTCAAACCCTAGTTCTATCCCCATTTTCAATTTTTGACAATAACAACAATAATAGGTTACCAACAACCAAAAAATTTGCATAATTCTTACTCAAACCAAGTGCATTATGTCAAATACTACTTATTTTAACTTACAAAGTAGAAAAAATAAGTTTAGGCACTTACTTGATTCTTGTAGATGTTGGGTTCATGATTTTAGATCATATTGTCCTTAATTTTGAGTTTAGAGCTCAAAAATTTAAAGATTCAAAGTTGTTGGTAGTTAAATCAAGTTGAAAACACTTTGATGTTTTTGTTTGGATGTTTAAATTTAAGTGAGAAATGGCTTGGGTGCGATTAGATACTATCAGGTGCCTGATCGTGTGCTACTTTTCTTTTTTTATTTAAGCAATGGTCTGGGTTAACCCGAGTTAAGATCTACTAAGCATGATGGGTCATTTCTGTGACTTGTATAGGCGTAGAGCTTACCTGGGTTTTTGAGGTGGATATGATTCTTAGTAACGAACTGTATCCAGAGGATACAACTCATATTGAGAATCGTATCCATTCCAGAAACTAATGTCTAAGTCTGAGTTTTCTCCATAATCAATACGACTCCTACTCATGAGTCATACCATATAGATGTAACTCATAAAGAGTCCGTACGATTACTTTTTCACCTTCTCTAGATTTTGTCTGCATCCCTTAATCCTGCACATTGAACAAACACATTACCCTATAAATGAAATAAGTACAGAAACATGGGTTGCCTCCCAAGCAGCGCTTGATTTAACATCACGACACGACATGGCTATGTTGGGTACTCAAATTTCTCCACGTAGCCCATAGGTTGCCTCCCACGCAGTGCTTGAGTTAACGTCGTGGCACGACATAATTTCCTTGATTACTCAGACATCATCAAGGTCAATCTTATCTACTTCACTCACCTCTTCTATATTTCCTATGTAGTGCTTTACTCTTTGTCTGTTTAGCTTGAATAGGCGATCACCATCCCTCTGTTGTTCTAAATCACCATAGGAAAAACTCTTGTTTCTATGAATGGACCATGCCACCTCGACCTTAACTTACCTGGAAATAAATGTAGCTTGGAATTATAAAGTAGCACCTGTTCACCATTTTCAAATACCCTTTACTCAATCTTTCGGCCGTGATGCAACTTTATCTTCTCTTTGTAAAGTGCTGAACTTTTATAAGCCCAGAGCTGGAATTTGTCCAACTTATTGATGTTATTTAACCTTGACTTGGCTTCATTCTTCCATTCTAAGTTCAACTTCTTTAACGCCTATAGTGCCTTTTGTTCAAGCTTGATTGGTAAATAGCAAGCTTTTCCATACATAAGCTGATAAGGTGAAGCACCTATGGGGGTTTTATAAGCTGTGCGATAAGCCCATAGTTCATCATCTAACTTTTTTGTCCAATCAGTACTATTAGCATTCACAGTTTTGCCAATATAGATTTGATATCTCTGTTAGACACTTCAACCTGTCCACTAGTCTGCGGATGATAGGGTGTTGCCACTCTATGGTTCACTCTATATTTTTCAAGCAGGCTTTTGAATAGGTAGTTGCAGAAATGTGACCCTTCATCACTAATAATAGCACGTGGCATAGAAAATTGAGAAAGGATATTCTTTCTTAAAAATGCAGTGACACTACGAGCGTCATTGTTAGGAAGCGCAATTGCTTCCACCCATTTTGACACATAGTATATAACTACAAGTATGTACTTCATGCCACATGAACTCATAAGAGGACTAATGAAATCTACTCCCCATAAATCAAACACTTTCAATTCTAAAATAGAAGTCATAGGTAATTCGTGTCTTCTAAAAGTAGTACCTTATCGTTGGCATTGATCACAAGAAGACACAAAATCATGAGTATTTTTTATATGGTTGGCCAATAGAAGCCGTATTGTAGGAATTTGTGAGCTATGTGGGCCCCTCCATGATGTCCCCCAACTGGCGGTGAAAGACCTGCTTCAAGTATGCTTATCATCTCCACCTTAGGTATACATATGCGAATGATTCCATCTGCACAAATCTTAAATAAGTAAGGTTCATCCTAGAAAAATTTTCTTACCTTTTGCATGAACTTCTTCCTTTGCTGATATTAAAATATTCTAGGACTAAATCACTAGCTAAGTAATTTTCATAGTCTGCAAACCATCGAATTAGATCTTGGGAAGCTTCTAATATCAGCTAGTCTAGAAAACTATCATCCATATCCAATCCCATAGCAACCTTATGCATAGCTTCCTCCTTCAGTCTAGACAAGTGATATGCAACTTGATTTTTTGTGCCTTTTCTATATTTCACCTCAAAGTCAAATTCTTGAAACAACAACACCCACCGAATAAGCTGAGGCTTTGCATACTTCTTAGCCATTAGGTATTGGAATGCTGCATGATCAGTATGCATAATTACCTTGGTCCTAATCAAATAAGATAACTTTTCAAAGAAAAAACCCACTGCCAGTAACACTTGCTCTGTCACAGTGTAAATCTTTTGAGCAAGATTTAGTGCCTTACTAGCATAGAAGATGGGATTTAGTGCCTTACTAGCATAGTAGATGGGATGAAGAGTATTTTCTTTCCGTTGTCCTAGTACAACCCCTAAGGATAATCCACCAGAATAATACATAATCTCGAAAGGTGAAGACCAATCAGGAGACACAATGTTTGAAGCATACACCAACTTGTCTTTTAGGCTTTCAAAAGCCTTCTTACATGCACTTCAAAATCAAATTTTACCTCCTTCTCAAGAAGCTTGCAAAGAGGACTACAATCTTTGAGAAGTCCTTAATAAATCTCCTACAAAAACCTGCATGCCTTAAAAACTACGAATTCCTTTCATATAAATTAGGTAAGGTAATTTTTCAACCACTTCAATCTTCATGCGATCAACCTCTACATCTCTCTTTGAAATATTATGCACGAGAATAATTCCCTCTTTGAGCATAAAATGACACTTTTACCAATTAAGCACCAAGTTACATTTTTCAAACCTTTGTAGAGCATTTGCCAAGTGACTTAGGCAATGTTCAAAAGAATCACCAGCAACTTAAAAATCATCCATATAATCTTCAATGGTGTCTTCGACCATATCAGAGAAAATAAACATCATATATCTCTGAAATGTGGTTGGAGCATTGCATAGCATGAATGGCATGCGCTTGAATGCAAAGGTCCCATAACGACATGTAAAAGTAGTATTCTCTTGGTCCTCAAGTGCTATAGTGATCTGATTGTATCTTGAGTACTTGTCAAGAAAACAATACCATCCTTTTCCTGCTAACCTGGCTAACTGTAATGACCCAATTTTCAGAAATCAAAATGTCACATGGTGCTCATAATCTTGAAGGACCACAAGCCAACCCTCTGCTGATATTTGTATCTAAACACTGTATAATATTGATAATGAATGCAGAAACTGGCCATAAGGTTCAAAAGCCTATAAACTGTCTGAACTATGGAGTTGATGGGACATGTCCCCAACTAAGACATGTCCCCAACTAACTCCGTCTACTAAAAAAAACAAAATCTGATACAAAATCATAAACGGATCATTCTTTAATGAAGAGGACTCATTGCTATGTCTACTTCTACTGACTAGGATTGAGCTGCTAAGAGTATTCTGGATCTCATACCTATGAACCTATGGTGTCAAATAAAACACCATAGCACAAATACGTCAGTACCAGAATATACCGAGTATGAAGATGAGGTAAGGCTAAATGCAAGGGCTTATGCATGTATAATTAATTAAATAAATAATCATGCGAGTACAAAATTATAACACATGCATGAATGCACAAACCATAATCACAAGCATCACGACTCTGAGTACTGAAACTTGGGTATTGCATTACTGATATCTGAACTCACTACTAATGCCTGAGATGCTGAACAATTGAATCTTCTGATACCGATAACTGAGTACTAGAGTTGATATCAGTCTTATCTAGATAGTGATCTAAAAAACTGATGATACTGACTGATAAACTAAATCTACTCATATCAATGACTGAATTTTGAGTTTTCTACTCTGGGCTGAATGCATCAGAGTTCAAACCTCTCTAGAGGATGTTTCCATAGTCTACTATCAATGATAAGAAAAGATCATTTCTGAATCTGACAATAAGAATATTCAACTGAATCGGAGACTGAGATCAAGCCTATCTGACGGTTGATCTTGGGATTTGATAATGATATTACTCAACTGAATCTGAGACTGAGATCAAGCCTATCTGATGGGTGATCTCGAGATCTGATAATGAGATTACTCGATTGAATCTGAGACTGAGATCAAGCCTATCTGATAGGTGATCTCAAAATCTGATAATGAGATTACTCAACTGAATCTGAGATTGATATCAAGCCTATCTGATGGATGATCTCGAGATATGATAATAAGATTACTCAACTGAATCTAAGACTGAGATCAAGTATATCTGACGAGTGATCAAGGGATCTGATAATGAGATTACTCAACTTAATATGAGACAGAGATCAAGCCTATCTAACGGGTGATCTCTAGATCTGATACAAAATAACTTTATATGGGACTAATCCTACTTGAAAGGTGGTTAATAAATCAATGGAACTATCTAAGTTCCTTACTAAGTAGATGACTGTATCTGACAGTCCTGATTTTTGAAGATTGATACTAAAACTACAACTGTGGGAAATAGTCACTTAACTGACATGCCCCAAATATCAACTAGTAGGGTCCAACCTGTAACCCCAGCTGAAAGGGTGTCAATACCGTGCCATGGGTAAAGACCTCTATGGTCAAGCCTATCTGATGGGTGACCCTCGCAGAAAGTCAAGCCTAAGGCATATAATGGTCAAGCCTATCTGGCGGGTGACCAGCCTTTCCTGATGGGTGACTCCTTCATCCTGTGTTGGCTGTACAGTTCTGGAGTTCAGGGATTTCTCTTAACGACTCTGCCTCTTTGACGGGGAGCTTCTATCTCTGCCCCCACTCGGTGCTAGATCCTACTCCCAACTGAAAGACTCTGAACTGATTTTTAACTGAACACAAACTAAGTTGAATCTTATACTAATCATGTTTCTTGAATGACCTGACTGAGTTAAGCTGAATTCACTTGGTTCTGTATCCGATGGAATACTACTGAATCTTGTTATCAGACTAAATGACATGGAACTTTGAATAGAGTACTCAATTACTATAGAGGTCAGACCTGAACACTTGAATACTACTGGATCTGAGCTGGGTACAGAATTGAGGCTAGATTACTAGCAATACTGAGACTACAAAGATTACTGAGATTACTTATATTTTGTATCTGTCTAAGAGTACAAAGTTCTATAACTCACTGAGTTCTAAGAATCGTGGCTTGAATAAGATTATTGTGAAAACTGCACGGGCTCTAGACTGCAGCTAAATTATCGGGTATAAATACCCTTAGGACTCGATAACATAAAAGTAAAACATAACCATCCTTGAATAATCAAGACCATGGACAATAATTCACCATCACAATCACTAAGGCATCACTTCAAGCATTTAGGAATCATAAATAGGTAATAGTATAGGGAGACATGCTATTGGATCATACTCCATTTAACAAGGCCTTTTATTAAGCACTTCACACATATTTAAGTCTTGGCATGTATCGGAGAACACATAGTTGGGGAACTTCATGCTATCATATTACAATTCATTCCTCAAACACTTATCATGTATTAAAGTCTTAGCATGTATCAAAGAGCACATAATTGGGGAACTTTGTGCCAACAAACACTTGGCATACATGGGCTTACACATAATTGGGGATTTCTAGTCAACATGCTATAATGGCTCTAATTCATTCACATAATCATTTTATCAAACATATGAGCAACATGATTTTCTTATTCAACAATTTCTACACCTAATTGACATGAACACATCGCTTAACAAGCAACTTGAGTAGGGTTTATCATGAACATCGCATGAATATCACATACTAGGGTCAAAGCTTAAAAACTTTGTAAACAAACATGAATCACAACTCAATCATAGCATGAACATCAATTCCAACTCACATGAATCATGAAAACTCATAAACATAAGAAACTTTGAAATTTAGAAAAGGGTTCTTGAGCTTCTTGGATGAAAGAGACCCAAGAATCAACATCTACATACCTTAGAGAAACTTTTTCATAAAAGCTCTTGGAGAGATTCTTGATTTCTTGATTTCTCTTGAAGAAGAAGGAAAAGTTTTGATTTTGTAGAAACCCTAGTTTTTGATGTTGAAGAGAATTGAGAGAAAACAATGATATTTTAGGTAAAATAAGGCCAAATCCCGTGTTAAGGTGTATATATAGGGGTTGGGAAAAAACCCTTTTTGTCCTTGGAATTAAACTGAGAAATCCTGATTTTACATGCTGGCGTGACGCACCCTAATCACGCCAAATCATTGGAAATTAGACAATCGGGAAAATGCTTGATGGTGCGACACAATAGAATCGCGTTTCCATCTTGGTTGCAAACTATAAAGGCACTGCGACACCTAAAAGGAGGTATTGCTTGGGCATCATCAAGAAATTTGCGCCGTTATCGAAGAACATAGTGTTGATTTGTGGATTGAAATCATTGAAGTTTTTTGGTATTTAGTTCTTATTGTTGTTCTTAGTTGGGCATACTCCAGTGTATGCCTAGGACACGAAGTAGATGTAATCCTTTAATCCCAGTCAATCCGAATCCTAAAAAGAACCTACAAACTCCTGGTAGGATGTCTAAGCCGAAAAAAGTTGGAAATCCTAAAGGGGTTCGGGATATTGAACCTTCTATCAAAGGAGTACAATATATTGTTGATCATTAAACTGGTGATATTTTATCTCAAGCTGATGTAGAGTCAAGGGCAATAGAATAATCTCAGAGAGTAGCTAGAGAGGAAGAGCGAGTTGAGCGGATAGAAGCAATAGACCACCGAGCAACATTTGATGGAAACCATAATAGAGATAAAGGTGCTTGTGTTCAAGTAATCCTAGCATATCAGTACATACAACCATACATAGATGATGAAGAAGATCTGGGATATGTTGAACCAATCGAGACTGGAGCCATTGTACCTCCTATTTTGCTCCCAAGCATTAAATTTGGCATTACGAGTTCCATGATCCAACTTCTCAATTTGAAGGGTGTGTTTGTAGGTCTGCCTGTCGATGATGCAAACTTGCACCTAGTAAATTTCCTTGGGATCTTCACCTAGTATACCAATATAGGGGTAAATCAGGAAGCACTTAGTTTGAGGCTTTTTCCTTTCTTACTTATAGGAGAAGCATCTTTATGGTTAGGGGAATTTCTAAGAGGCTCTATCACGACTTAGAATGAGTTACACAAGGAATTATTAAACAAGTTCTTCCCTTTATCATGGATTTTACAGCTGAAAGAAGAGATCTATAATTTCAGGCAGCTATAGTCAGAGTCCATGTACGAGTCTTGGTTAAAGTTTAAGAAGAAGTTGAGAATGGTGCCAAATCATTAATTATCAGGGACGAGCTTATAAGAGATATTCTACATAGCCCTAACCATAAGCTTCAGGGCCATGATAGACACCATCTCTGGATGAGCTTTTATGAGATTACAATGAAACGTAGCATCGAAGATGTTAGGTCAAATTTCACTCACTAACCGAGGGTGGAAAACTTGAGAGGCTGAGAGATGATCTGGTACTTATTCTATTGGTGCTTCCTATGACAAGAGAAAACATGATGATACAGTAGCACAAGAAATCATGTTACTAAGGAATGCTTTAGGGGTGCTATAAAAGTAGTTTGCAGTGGCTAATTATAAGAAAGTGAATGTGGTAGTAGCACAGGGTTCAGCTTCTAAAGCATACAAGTCAGAATTATAAGAAGAAGCTAATTATCTGGACCATTAGATGGCGGGTTTTCAAGCCCAAGGGCAAGGGAACCAAGGTCAGAAATGTTATAATAGATACAGAGAGAAGAGAGACAGGTACATTCCACCTGGTAGACGTGATGTATAATTTAGAATGGAAAAGATCCTAGCTAAACTAGTGAAGGGTCAAGAAAGTTAGGATACTATCCGCAAGGAGATTAAGTACGTTATTTTAGGGTTGACCCAGAAGGTCAAGTCATATGCCACTACTATCAAGATTTTAGAGTGCCAGTTTGGGCAGATATCAACAACTCTAAACCAGAGGCAACCAAGTACCCTTTCGAGCAACACAGTGCAAAATTTGAGAAATGTTCGTAACATACTTACTATTACCATAAAGAGTGGTGTCAATACTATGGATCCCCCAATACCTGTTGTTGAAGCTGTTGGTGATGAGACACCTGATATTGAGTTTGAGAAGGTAACACGTGATAAAGGTATAGTTGCTAAAGAAAATTGTAAGGGTCTAGTCATTAAGCCAGAAGGTAGATAGATTTTAAGACCACCCCACCTTTTCCTCAGCGGCTGAGGTAAAAGAAAGAGGTTGGTAAGTTCAAGTGGTTCATTGAGATATTGAGAGAACTGGTGTTAGAGAAGGTGCTTGGATACACCAGGTTCATGAAATAGTTGGTCACAAGGAAGAAAAAAGTGACTTTTGAGGATGTTGTTGTTGTGCACCACTACAGTACAATCATGACTAGGTCCTTGGAGTAGAAAAAAGGCGATCCTAGAGCGTTCACTATATCATGTACTATTGTGTTATCCAGATTTGCCTAAGCCTTGTGTGATTTAGGAGCCAAAATTAATTTGATGCAGCTGGCCATATTTAAGCAACTAGGCTTGAACCCTCCAAAACCAACTTCAATGCGACTATTGTGGCTGAACTCATAGTGAAGAATCCCGTGGAAATCTCTTTTAATGTGCTCGAGAGGGTGGATAACTTTATCTGTCTATCTGACTTTGTCATATTGGACATTGAAGTTGACACTGAGATGTCCATTATTTTAGGAAAACCATTCACGGTCATAGGCAGAGCTATGGTTGACATGGAAAAAGGTGAGATGAAATTTAGAGTCAACGGTAAGGAGGCGACGTTCTACATTTAAAAGTCAATAAAGTAGCCAACCAACACGAGGGTAGTGTCTGTGATTGATTGTATTGATGATCCTGGAGGATATTTCTATGAGTATCTTAATGAATTATGAGTAGTCAAGATACCCATATCATGCTGCGATGTTAAATCAAGTGCTACATAGAACGTAACCCATGGTCTTATTAGTGAAGTCTGAGTAACCAATATAGCCACGTCGTGACGTGACTCTAAATCAAGAACTGAGTGGGAGGCAACCCACTATTTTACTGTTCATATTTTTGTTGTTTTTGTCTTTTGGTAGGTTTTTTAGCTTTTGGACCTTACCCAGAACACAGTAAAAAATTGCTTCATTCATCGATTTTATGGTAAGGGGACTGTGTTATCAACCCATCATGGTCAAAAATCGCACACGATAATTTGAGTAATAAGTTGAAAAGTTAAAATTTTGTGGATGAAAAATAAGTTATGGACTTTAGCATTTAAATTTTACTTTTGGGACCTCAAAACTTAGGTTGTTGGACCATAAGTATCTGGAAAAAATATCAATATGCCAGGTTCGGGTTAAGGAAAAGCTGGTCAAATTTTTTATCCCGGCACTTACTTCCAACACCTGTGGGCCACAAGTGCTTTCTGGACCCAGGACCTGACCATGGGTACAGGTGATGTGGCATGGAAACACGACACTTTCGATGCTTAAAACCATGAATTTATGTATGAACTTAGGGTGTTTTGTTAGATATGATGCACTTTGGTATGAATTGCAGGTAAAACATGTTTATAACATTATTTGAATTAAAAGAGGAGAAAAAGACCTGAAAAAGACCAACTCTGATTAGTATACGAGTCTACTCTTGAGTTGTAACCATTCGTTATTACTCGTATGTTAAGTTAGATGAGGAGCAGAACCAAAATCCAAATAAAAAACCAAGTATAAAGAAGATATGACTCAAGTATCCCATTCGTAATGAGGGTACGAGTTGTATACTGAAGCTGTAAGCATAATGGAATCCAAGCTACCATCCAAAAATTAAAGTGTAAGAAGGATACGAGTTGGAAGTCTGAGTATGACACATATAGGGATATTGTATCCCAACCAGTGTTCAAAACCTGAAAAGATTGACGTTCTATTAAGGACAGGAGTTGTATATATAGTTACGAGATAAATTGAGTTTTGAAGACATGGGAAGATTAGAAACTGGACTGGTTATGATAAGGCAGGTTACAACTCGTAATCTGAGGATATGGGTGACGACCGAGTCAAACCGACTATTGACATAACTTTACCTTTCCCATTTTAATAGGATTTTTATGTTATTTTGAGATACTATAAATACCCTAGAGTTTATATTTTATAAGTTTATGCGTTGTGACATTATTTTGCATGCATTACTTACTGCTACATTATTTCTTGAGATTTTAAGGTTTTATTCAATTAAAGACTTTGGAGTTTATTCATCTTCCTCTTCTGAAATTGATTTTATGTATTTTTCATTGATAATCATGATTTATTACACAAACATGAGTGGCTAATATCCTCAGCTAGGGTTATGGAACCCTGGTATTTTAGCTACGTAAAGAAAGCGGGAGATTTAATTATTCTAGGGTTTCTGTATGTATCTTAGTTCTTTTTTGTATTAATTAGCCTCAAGTTGCCCCAGAAACTTGAGATAGCCTATATTCGCATCCACTTAATAACCAAGAAGCATGTGATTGAGTAGCGAGAAGTAAGACAGTTGTACGATAACAAAGTATGACTGGGCCCATAACAAAGGGCAATAAGGCGACACTCTAAGACGATAACTAAGTCAATAGGTGAAATTTATTTTTTGGATAATTCCTAAATTGTAGGCTTTGCATGCAGAACAATCGAATAATTGGGTTGAACCTGATAGATTTACGTAGTTAAGAAGCCAGGGGGAACACATTCTTAGCATCCATCTTATATTGATTTCAACTAAACAATACTAAATAATTTGTGACTACTTGCTACTGATAATAAAATCCCTCCCTATTTACTTTCCTGTACTGCTTGTGGATTACATCAAGTTTAGAAATCGTTCACATTTTTATTGTGGGATCGACCACAACCTTGTTGAGTTATTGTATTTGCCTACAACCGCATTATACTTCTAGTGGAGGTGTAGTTTTGGGCGAAATCATATTTTGGCATCGTTGCCGGGGAAGACGGTATGAATTGTGAATTGAATTGGTGAATTTCATAGATTTTTAATTTTTTAGTATTGATTTGGGCATACGTAGTGTATGCCAAGTAGAATGAGTCGAGGAAGTCCCTTAGTCCCTTTTGATCCAGAACCTGAGAGAATCCTTCAATCACCAAGAAGGATGACAGAACAAGTTAATAAAAGGGTTTAAGATCCCCCACCTGTGGATCCAAATGCAGCACTCCCACGTGGTCCAATTTATCCATAATATATTACAGACTTACAAACACAACAACTGTTGGATCAAAATGCAGAGAAGCCTAACAAGCTAGAGCTGCTGTAGAGGCAGGGGTAGATCAATAACATGGGTTAGTTAGGCCTAGATAGATTGTTGATCATTGAGTTCAGAGAGGCAGAGCTCCATTTGTATGGGCATATTAGCACTTGGAACCGTATGAGTATGAAGATGATTAAGATCTGGGTTACGTTGATCCTGCAAAATCGGGAGCCATTGTTCCTCTGACATTAGCCGCTAATGTGAAGTTTGATATTACTAGTGCTATGATCCAATTATTGAATCTAAAATGTGTATTTTTTTTATGCATCTAAGGATGATGTGAACATGCATCATACAAATTTTGTTGGGATCTGCACAAACTATAATATTCTAGGGGTTAATCAAGAGCATTACGATTAAGGTTGTTCCTATTTTATTTGATGGGAGAAGCATCTTTATGGATAAGAGAACTTCCTAGAGGATCTATCACTACTTGGAACGAGTTGAAGACATAATTTTTGAATAGATTTTCCCTTCTGCATGGATGCTACAATTGAAAAACAAAATTTACATTTTCAAATAACTTCCTGCAGAGTCCATGTATGAGGCATTGTTTTGGTTTAAGAAAACGCTGAGCATGATACCAAATAATAGAATTAGAGGATCTCACTTATCTGATTTCTTCTATAGATCATTGAATAAAAGTTGAAGAGCAATGATAGATACAATTTCATAAGGATAATTCATGCGTCTTCATTGAGAAGTTGCTCAAGAAATGTTTGATGATATTGTGGTTACCAATAGAGGATGACATAATCAAGATTCAAAATGTAGTGGTCGTACATATGCTATTGGGGAATCAAATACGATGTGGTAGCAAATGATATGGCAGCACAGATTTGTACAAATATCAGATTGCTGACAAAATAGTTTGCTTTGATGAGTGCTGAGAAAGTGAAAGTAGTTGCTACACAGGGGACAACATCCTAACCATTCAAAATTAAATCTGAAAAAGAGGAAAATTTCCTTGATCGTGGGTTGGGGGATTTTAGCTCAAGGTCAAGGAAACCAAGGTTAGAACTATTATAACGATAGATATAAAGATAAAGATGGTGATTGACGGAGTAAGAATGACTATAAGGAGAAAATTGACAAGTATATTCCACCAGAAAGTCGAGATACAGAGTCCAGAATGGAGACACTCCTGGAAAATCTGGTCAAAGGGCAAGAAAGTCAAGAAAACTGCTTAAAGGATATCAAATCCAATCTGTCAGGATTGAACCAGAAAGTTGAGTCACATGCTACAACAATCAAATAGTTAGAGTAGCAATTTGGTTAGATGTCATCCATAGTGAATCAGAGACAACTTGGCACTTTCTAAGTAATACAGTGGTAAATCCCATAAATGATAGTCAATGCCATGCCTTTACTACTTGGAGTGGTAAGGTTACTATAGATCTACCTATACCCACTGTTGATGAGCAAAAAATATAAGGAGGAGTAAGTTGATATGGGGTACAGTAGCAAGCAGAATGAAGAAAAAGAAAAGAGTCTAGAACCTATGCTAAAATCCATTTCAAGATCATGTCCTCCCTATCCACAAATACTAAAAAATCAACAAAAAGAAGGTAAGTATCAGAATTTTTTGTTTATTCTAAAAGAACTAACTGTAAATATACCGCTTGTAGAGGCATTGGAGAAGATGCCAGGTTATGCAAAATTCATGAAGGATTTGATCACCAAGAAGAGATTAGTTAGCTATAAGCCAGTAGATAATATTTATCATTGAAGTGATGTGGTTACTAGATCTCTGTTAGAGAAGGAGGAAGACCCTGTCTCTTTCATAATACTGTGTACAATTGGTCCTTTTAACTTTACTCAAGCACTATGTGATTTGAGGGGTAGCATCAATCTCATGCCATTGGACGTATTCTATAAGTTAAGGTTGGAAGCTCCCAAGCCAACCATAATGAGCCTAGTAATGGCGACAGAACAGTAAAGAAGCCTGTTGGTATCCTTTATAATGTTTTGGTAAAAGTGTCTTATTTTATATTTCCTACTGATTTTGTTATATTCGACTGTGAGGTGGACTTTAAAGTCTTTATTAGCTTGGGAAGACCATTTTTGGCTATAGGTAAGATGCTAATTGATCTGGAGAAAGGACATCTGATGCTGAGACTCAATGACGAACAAGTGATATTTAATGTATGCAAATCTATAAAGTAGCCTAACAAATTGAGTGTGGTGTGTGTGATTGATATGGTTGATGAAGAGGTAGATTTATTCCATGATATTGATGCAGTGTCTTTATGGGATGATGGTTCTGATGCAGTTGTTCTTGTTGAAGAAAGATTAGGTATTGAGGCACTTATAGCTGTGATCATGAATTTTGATTTTGAAGGTATTAAGGAGTATGAGGAGCTGGTACGTATACTGCAAGGGAGTGGTTATGACAATGTACTAAAGAAGCTTAATTTATATTTGAAAAATAGAACTACTGTACAGCTCGTCTATCTATTGAAGAACCACCTGTGTTAGAGTTGAAAGACCTTCTATCTCACTTAAAATATGAATTTTGGGGGGCGAACAACACCTTACTAGTTATTATTGCAGCTGATCTGAGTTAGTCAAAAGTTGAAGCACTATTGTCAGTATTGCAAAATTTCAAGAGGGAAATTGGATGGTCCATTGCAAATATTATTAGTAGTCCACATAGTTTGTGTACTCATTAAATTCAGCTAGAACTATTGTATTCCATTTATTAAACACCCGCATCGACTTAATCCTACTATGTAGGAGATGGTTAAGAAGGAAATCATCAAGTTGTTAGTGTTGGTGTGGTATTTCCCATTACAGATAGCAAGTGGGTTAGCCTGGTTCAATGCATTCCAAAGAAGGGTGGAATAACCGTTGTGCCTAATGAGAAGAATGAGCTAGTGCCTTTGATACCAGTCACTTGATGAAGAATATGCATGGATTATATAAAGTTGAATACTTGGACTCAGAAGGACCACTTTCTAATGTCGTTCATGGATAAGATACTGGATAGGTTAACAGACAGAGTATGGTATTGTTTTCTTGATGGATACTCCGGTTACAATCAAATTATGATTTCACAGGAAGACTAAGATAAGACCACCTTCACATGTCCTTATGGGACCTTTGCATTCAAACGACCATTTGGGATATGCAATGCCCCAAGCATATTATAGAGATGTATGATGTCCATTTTTTTTGGTATGTTGGAAGACATTATTAAAGTTTTCATAGATGACCTTTTAGTTGTGGAGGACTCTTTTGATGAATGTCTAAAGCATTTGGAAAAAGCTCTACAGAGGTATGAAGAATGCAACTCGATACTGAATTAGGAAAAGTTCCATTTCATGGTTAAAGAAGGAATTGTTCTTGATCACATAATTTCAAAGAGAGGCATAAAGGTTGATAAATCAAAAGTAGAAGTGATTGACAGATTACCTTATTCAAATTTTGTAAAGGGAATCTGGATTTTTCTAGGGCATGCAGGATTTTATAGACGATTTATCAAGGACTTCTTGAAGATTGCTAGTCCACTTTTCAAGCTTCTAGATAAAGAGGTAAAGTTTGATTTTCATGAGGCATGTAAGGATGCTTTTGAAAACTTAAAAGAGAAGTTGGTATCTTCTCCAATCATTGTGTCTCTAGATTGGTCTTTACCTTTTGAAATTATGTGTGATGTTAGTGGATTGGCCTTAAGGGTTTTATAGGACAAAGGAAAGAGAAGATCCTTCATCCCATCTACTATGCTAGTAAGTCATTATATCCTTCTCTAAATAACTATACCGTGGTGGAGAAAAAGTTATTAGCAGTGGTTTTTGCCTTTGAAAAGTTTAGATCTTACTTGATTGGGACAAAGTTGATTGTGCACACCAATCATGCAGCACTGCGGTACTTAATGGCTAAAAAGGTTGCAAAGTCGAGGATTATTCGATAGGAGCTGTTGTTGGAAGAATTTTATTTCGAGGTAATGGATTGAAAAGGAATAGAGAATCAAGTCGCATATCATTTGTCAAGGTTAGAGGAGGAAGCTATGAAGAAGATTGCTAAGGGTTTGGAGATTGATGACAGCTTTCCAGATGAGTGGATATTGGCAACTTCCCAATATTTGATTCCATGGTTTTTAGACTTTGCAAATTACATGGCAAGTGATCTAGTGCCAGAAGATCTTTCATATCATCAAAGAAAGAAGTTAAAGCATGAGGTAAGAATTTTTTTTAGGATGAACCTTATCTGTTTAAAATTTGTGCAGATGGAATCATTCTCAGATGCATACTTGATGTGGATATGATGAGCATACTTGAGGTGTGCCATTCATTGCCATTTGGGGGTCACCATGGAGGGGACCACATTGCTCATAAAATCCTACAATGCAGATACTATTAGCTGACCATATATAAAGATGCATATAACTATGCGGCTACTTGAGATCAATGCCAACGACAAGGTGCTATTACTAGAAGACATGAACTACTTATGACCCCTATCTTAGAATTAGAAATGTTTGATGTATGGGGCATAACTTTCATGGGGCCTTTTGTAAGTTTGTGTGGCATAAAGAACATACTTGTAGCTGTTGACTATCTGTCGAAGTGAGTGGAAGCAACTGCACTTCTTAACAATGAAATAAGGAGTGTCACAACATTTTTGAGAAAGAATATCTTTTATCGATTTGGTATGACACGTGATATATTAGTGATGGAGGGTCATTCTTGAAATCATCTATTCAAGAGCCTACTTTCAAAATATTGAGTGAATCACAAGGTGGTAACACCTTATCATCCGTAGATGAGTGGACAAGTTGAAGTATCCAATAGAGAAATCAAGTCAATACTGATGAAGTTTGTGAATGCCAATCGAATTTATTGGGCAAAAAGGTTAGATGATGCATTATGGGATTACTGTACAGCTTACAAAACCCCCATAGGTGCTTCACTTTATTAGGTTGTGTATGGAAAAGCTTGTCATTTACCAATTAAGTTTGATCATAAGACACTATGGGTGTTGAAAAAGTTGAATTTAGAGTGGAAAGATGCTGCCAAATCTAGGTTGAATGGAATAAATTAGTTGGACGAATTTCAGCTCCGGGCATATGAAAGTTTAGCACTTTACAAGGAAAAGATGAAGCTGTATCATGACCAAAAGATTGAGAAAATGGTATTTGAAAAAACTGACGAAGTGCTACCGTACAATTCTAGACTTCATTTGTTTCCTGGAAAGCTAAAGTTTAGGTGGCATGGTCCATTCACTATGACAAGAATGTATCCCTTTGGTGCATTAGAAATAATAAAGAATGACACAAATCCATTTAAGGGAAATGGACACAGAGTAAAGAACTATATGGGAAATACAAAAGAAGTGAAGGAGCTAGCAGATAAAAACCTTGATGAAGTCTAAGTAATAAAGGCAATTATGTCGTACCATGATATTAAATCAAGCACTACATGGGAGGCAACCCATGAGGCTAGTTGATGAAATATGAGAAATTAACATAGCCACGTCGTGTCACGATGTTAAATCAAGTGCTGCGTGGGAGGAAACCCATGGTTTTGTACTTAATTAATTTATAGGGCAATGTGTTTATTCAATGTGCAGGACTAAAAGAATGCAGCTAAACTCTAGACATGATAAAATGGTATTATACGAACTCTTTATGAGTCATGTCTAGATGGAACGACTCGTGAGTAGGAGTTATAATGACCTAGGATATGAATCAAAATTAGAAATTAAGTTCTGGAAAGTATATGACTCTCGATATGAGTCGTATCCTTTGGTTATAGGTCGTGACCAAGAGTTGTATCCTCTCTAGAACCCAGGTAATCTTTCAGGCAATACAAGACAAAGAAATAACCTGTAAGCCTGGGTACAAGTCGTATACACCACTTATAACCTAGCTTACTAGGTCAGATCTTAGATTTGACCCAACCCAGACCTAGGATTTATAAAGGGAAATTTGACCCGATAGGCCACTCGAGAACCCTAACTTGAACCCACAATTTTCCTCCAAAAATTTTGAACTTCAATATACCAAATAAAGTTGTTCCTAACTAAATATAAGTACCAAAATCTTTGAATTGGCCACTTGGTGTGATTTTTAACTCGAATATGAGGCAACTACGATCGAAAATCAAAATCCCCCATCCTACACTGATCAAGTAAGTTTTCAACTTATTTGAGGCATTACAATTTAAATTGTGTAATATATGCTATGGTATTCATGGGTAAAATACAATTTATTCATATATATTAGGTGGATTGATAGCATAATTTAGCATAATTTAGATATTTGTGTTGAAACTTGAAAATGAGGAAGAATTAGGGTTTAGAAATGGGTTTCTGTGTGTTTATATGTTGAAAATGCTGGATATAGCTGACTAAAGTAGTGGGTAGATTGGGAATTTCATTGGTGTCAAACTTTGAAAGTTGGACTTCTATGTTGCAGCAGATATGGGACTCCTTACGGCTCGTACCCACCGGTATGAGAGTCGTAATGAGACTCGTACCCACTGACAACATGGAAATCTGACAAATTCAGAGTTCTAGAATGGATACGACTCAACCTTATGAGTCGTATCCAGACTTTACGACTCGTATATATACAGCGTACCCACCTGGGAAGAAAATAACTTGAACAAAAGTTTTTGATCAGCTTAAGAATGTTGATCACAATTCGTAACCAGTCGGTACAACTAGTAAGAAGGAGTCGTAGGCATACCGATTGCCAACTTAACTGTACCTTTCCCATTTTTAATAGAATTTTTATGTTATTTTGAGATACTATAAATACCCTAGGGTTTATATTTTATTAGGTTACGTGTTGTGACATTATTTTTCATACAATTACTTATTACTACATTATTTCTTGAGATTTTAAGGTTTTATTCAATTAAATACTTTGGAGTTTATTCGTCTTTCTCTTGTGAAATTGATTTTATGTATTCTTTGTTGATAATCATAATTTCTTGCACAAACATTAGTGGCTAATCTCCTCAGTTAGGGTTTTAAGAACCCTGGTGGGTTAGCTAAATAAAGAAAGTGGGAGATTCCATTATTCTAGGGTTTCTATATGTATCTTAGTTCTCCTTTGTCATAATTAGCCTCAAGTTGTTGCAGACACTTGAGATATCCTATATTCGCATCCATTCAATAACCAAGAATCTTACGATTAGGTAGCGAGAATTAAAACAGTGTACGACAACCAAGTATGATTAGGGTTGTAACAAAGGGCAACAAGGCAACACTTTGAGACGATAACCAAATCAATGGGTGAAGTTTATCTTCTGGATAATACCTAACTTGTAGTCTTTGCATGGAGAACAATAGAATAATTGGGTTGAACACGAGAAATTAGTGGACAAGCCAGAGGGAACACATTCCTAGCATTCGTCTTATATTGATTTCATCTAAACAATACTCAAGAGTTGGTGACTACTTGATACTGATAATAAAATCCCTCCATTTAATTTCCTATACTATTTGTGGATTACATCAATCCTATCAACTGTTTATGTCTTCCCTGTGGGATCGACCCCAACCTTGTTGGGTTATTATATTTGTAATAGACCGCATTATACTTCTAGTGGATGTGTAGTTTTGGACGACATCAATAGGGAGGGGTACGTGTCGTGGGTAGGTCAAGTTGTAGGCCCACTTTTTAATTAAAATTTTGAGCCCACCAACATTTAAAAATGACCTGAAGTAGGCCCCACCTTTATAAAAATATTCTTACCCTCGTTCTAACTCATTCTAATACTTAAATATTCACTTTTACCTTTGAATTCAAACTTCCTACTTAAAACATAAACCAAACCCATACTTAAGAAAAGGGTAATTTGACACCTATTTGATATACCAACTTGTCCTAGCACTCTAGAAACAAGTTTCAACCTTGGTTTTTCTTGAGTTCTTCATAATTCTCTTCCAGAATTTCATGTAAAAGGTAACTTTCTTGGCTCTTAATGGTTATATATTAGTTTATCTACTATTAGAACAAGTTGATATGTGTGTTTCATTGAAAAATATATAGAAAATATCATGCTTGTATGAGGTAGCCTTGAAGTATCCTAAAATCATAATGTAGGCCCTAACCAAAAGTAAAACTTGAATGAAAAAAAGTAACACCATGGGTTGAGCATGTTTGTTTGCTTTGAAATTCATGATTCTTGATTATGTGTATACATTGGACTTGCTGGGATTTCAAATAGTTTATAGGGGTGTGAAAATTGAGGAAAAATTCAAACTTTTTTAATTTTGGGTTTCTTTCAACTTTTGCTATCCCTCACTTTTGTTGGAAACTGACAGCTGGTTTTTCAGGTTCACATGGCACCTAAAAAGAAGAAGGTCAGTACTTCAAGGATATGGGTAGAGTATCTCAAGCTTATCAATTTAGTGGAGGAGTATCTTAGGCAGCATCATATGGATGTAATAGTTGCGGTGACATGCAAAGCACGAGAGGACAGAGTTGCTTGGATGCCTAGTCAGCTGCAGCCCGGCTAAGAATGAAGTCTGCATAATTATCACCCCCACACAATCATCCACCTAATGTTGATAAGGAGGAGAAGGAGGAGGAGGATACAAAGTCCGAGTCTACTGCACAGGTTGCTGATCAGGACCCCAAGTCTGAGTAGGGGTCCTCGAATTCATCTGATTAGGTTAACTAGGAGTAGTCATCTGCGATGCCCCAATGTGAGGACGGTACCACCACTTATACACAACAGAAAAAGTTACCCCACTCTAAGGAGGGTACAACACAAGATTCCCATAATGTATAGTAGGATCAGACACCCATACCTACATATACCCCAGATGTATCTCCCGAGAAAGGACAGTTGAGGTGCTATATGGAAGGAATGCGACATATATATGATATTGATAGTCATATGTGAGATTTAGGTAGGACTACATGATGAATTTATAAGGATCATTGAATTGACTTATCAAGGCTAGAGCGAGTACCATGCTACAGGCAGCGTTTGACAAATATCAGCTAGAGTAGATGACCAGACCACTCGATTCCTACAGCCCAACTATGGTATAAGAGTTTTATGCATCCTACATAGATACCGTAGTCCTTACTATATTTTATTATCTAGGCATGATCAGATTTTCACGATAGCCATATCCTGATCACACACTAGTCAGAAGGGTCAAAGTTAATATCATAGAGAAGACTATCCACAGAGTCATATTTGGCCCAGATTATATTACTCTTGCATCTACTGCTGAGTGCAACCATATATTGAGGATTATAAGTAATCATTATATTATGTAGGATGTTGATCATAGAGCTAAGAGTGTTAATATGGGTAGGTGGATAGCCAATTACATTTCACCACTGGGTGATAAGGCCCTATGGATTAAAGGGCAAACAGTGATAAAAAAAAAAGGGCTTGTTAACACTTAAGGCCAAATTTTGATAGTTGCTGATTAGATACTTCCTTTTACCCACTACTTTAGATAACATATTGACATGAGAGGGAGCCACACTAGTTGCCTTTATGATGATGGTTATGATATTGATTTTGCTTCCATCCTTAGGTATGAGTTACATGATCGAGCCTTTGGTAAGTTGACGAACCTATCATTTCATTATATGATCTAGAGGATATGTGATGAGGTAGGTGTGCCTGAGTTACTAAGTATAGATGAGAGGGTAACTGTGCCTGCAACTGCACAAATGAGGAACATAAAGGGTCTGGCATATCTAAGCACTTTTAAGAGATCTAGACAATGGGCAACAGTACTATAGACCCAGTCTGAGGGCTCGACAATCTTTGTAAAGCCTGATGAGACAGATATAGATAATACGGTTATTGGTGTAGACATGAAGATAAGGGATCAAAGAGATGCTCTTTGAGTACACAGGGTGAGAGGACACAAGTTACTTTTTCTTCAGCCCCGGCATCGACCTCAGATCCGATTGATTCATCTACAGAGCCTGCTCGCCCATCCACTACAGGTCCTGTAATAGGTATGATTACTATATCTAATAAGTTCTTATAGAGCCTAGTGGATAAATAAAGGTCCACAGCTGCTCGGTTAAAGGTTTTTGAGACCGAGATAACTACTCTCTTTGGGCAGATGAATTAGGGGTTAGGACTAGATTTCAGTAGGCCGAGACCAGTTGGGAGGCTACTCAAAAGACGTTACTGTCAGAGCTGCGTGTTGATTTTTGTACATAGATTGATGACCTGGAGAGATGGGTCACATCTCGATACACATAGACAGGTGTGTCAGATCTAGTTCAGATAAGAGAGGATTTTGATATCCTATAAGTAGAGGTACGCTCTCTTATTGTATTCCGTGTAGCAGCTACTCCCTTGATGATACCCCTTGTAGTTCATATATCACTTTCATATACTCTGAGGTAGTTTGACTACTTTCCAGAGGATGATGAGGATATCCCAGTAGTTGGGACCAAGAGAGGTGGTCATTAACATGATTTACAAGATTCTATTATGACAGGGGATGAGGCCCTTAAAAAGGCCTAACATAATTCTTTAGAGACTGCATTCATCAATAGGTAGAGGCGTGATACTATAGCAGCGAGTGCATCATATAATAGTGCACCGCTACTACTACCACCTCTGCCAGCTTATATGCCCCCATTCGGGGATGCTCCTGATCCGAGCTCCTAGGGTGTCCCAAGAATTTTCTCAATTCCCTATGTTTGTTGTGATTTAGCAGATTAAGGAAAGTGCATAGTATCTAATTAGGGGTGGGCATACTGTAATACCCCGAAAAAATGCAAATCAATATTAGCGCCATATTTCAAGCTTACACATAGTACATACTAGTTCTTTGGTAAATTCATGATCAAGTTTGATGTCAATTAAGGTATCAAATATGTCCTAGCTATTAGGCGAATCAAAACATTTCTTACCAATTGAATTCTTAGGAAAGATATTAGTATAGTCAACTTCAAATGATTATATCTCTTGTTATACTATGAATTTTTGAGCTCATGACCCACCAACATATATATAATTAAATTATCTTTCCAACAATAACGATTTTGTCCAAATTCGATATCGGAGCAAAACGTTATACCCATTTTACTCCAGCATGTTAGCCTGGCAACTAACTGACAACATGAGCTGACGACTTATCACATATCTAATGACTTATCAGCTAATGTCATCAACCTTAGGTGTAAATTCATAAATTCCAGCATCAAGTGATGATAGGAGCTAACGGCTTATCACATATATGACGACATCAGCCCAATGTCATCAGCCGTAGAATTCAACATTTTCCAAATAATTTTGGAGGGGTATTTTGGTATTTTCCCTTCACCCCAAAGCTCCATAAACACTAAATTCAGCCTCAATTTCACCAAAATACATTTTTTCTCTCAAATTCTCTCAAGAAAAAAAAGAGGGGTTTCAAATTCAAGATCCAAATCTCAAGGATTCTTTCATCAATCTTCCCAAATCAAGTATCAAGGTATGTCATGTGTTGATTCATGGGTCTCTTTCACCCATAAATCTCAAGAATCTCTTTTTGAAATCCAAAATTTGTGTATTGATGAATGTTCATGATTTAAATTGAATTGAAATTCATGTTCATGTTGTTGTGGGGTTTTGATTTATGTTTTAAATTACATATTCCAATTATTGACCCTAGTATATGAAGATCTGCATAATAATCATGATAAACCCATTTCAATTTACAAGTTGATTGATGTATCCATGATTATTAGATGTGTTGATGATTGTATAACCAAAGCATGCTCCTCATGTGTTTGACTAAATGCCTATGTGAAGGAAAAGTGTCATACTAGTATAATAATATGAAATCTCCATTCATGTACAAGTTTATGCAGGTCAAGTGTTTGATGAAATGTCTTAATCAATGAAGTATGGATATATGTGTAGCCATTGTGGTGCTTTAGAACTTGTACTTCATGAAATCTCCAACTTATTATATTATGGATTGTGATGTTGGTCATGTATTTAAGAAAGTCATGCTTTGTCAGTTTCTTCCCATCGAGTCCTGGGGATACTTGTACCCAAAAAATATAGTTGTGTGCCTAGAGTTAGTGTCATATTTTCATGATATCCTCAGTCAATCCACGATCTATAGAACTCAGTCAGTCATATGACTTAGGAAAGCTGAGGGTGTGATTTTTAGAAGTCATCCTTGCATTCTAGAACTATGTAGCCAGTATAGGTTGAGACATCAACACTGTCAGATGAGGGTTGTTAAGATAGATAAACACTGACAGATAAGGGTCCTACCATTCTCTTTTGGGGACACTATCAGATGAGGGTCACCCACAGGTTGTCCTTACTAGTGGCACGGTATTGACACCCTTCTAATTGGGGTTACAAATTAGACCCCCAACATAGCTATATTACATTATATGGGGCATGTCGATTAGATGACTACTTCCCATAGTTTCAGTTACAGATCAGGACTATCAGATACAGTTATTTAGTCTCAGTAATAGAACTCAGATAGTTCTATAGAATTCAGGACTGTCAGATACAGTCACCTTAGAACAGAATGGAATTCAGCTAGTTTCATCAAAAACTAAACTGTCAGATACAGTCACTCAGTATTAGTTATTTTGGTTATATGGTTATCAGTATCTCATGTTATCAGTACTCAGATTCACTAATCAAGTTATTACTAACTCAGTTATAGCTATTATGTACTCACACATATATTCTCATGTTCATGTTGTTTAGTCAGTTAGTATACCATATGCATGAGTATACCATAAAAGCCTTTGCATTTATCCTACCTCATATGCATACCAGTACGTTCAATTGTACTGATGCATTTGTGCTATTTTGTTTTATACCATAGGTTCATAAGCACGAGCTCCAAAGCATCAGTAGCATTCTAGTACTCAGTAGTCAGAGTCAGCAGTGAGTCCTCATCCTTCGAGGACATGAGAATTATCTTATCATTTTAGTACTTAGTTTATTTTAGTAGTTGGAGTTAGTTGGGGACGTGTCCCATCAACTCCTTATTCAGAAAATTAGAGGCTTTTCATACTATCATGTTCAGTTAATTTATTATTTTGTTTTGGGTATTTCATACCTCACACAGATGTTATATTTTATTAGATATTATGTCTCAGTTTTGAACCTTACCATCTTAAAACCTTTATTTCTGTATTTACACAATATATTATGCATTGTTCATGTACATATATCAGTCATGGGTTAGCTTGTGCTCCTTTAAGGTCATGAGCATCGTGTAGCATTTCGAGTACCAGATTCAGGGAGTTACACATACCATGCCATCATGGGTTTTTATTGTCGTGCTTCTTTTTCTATCGGCCGCGATATGGTTTTAGAACTAGAATGTATAGGATAATTTTATTTTGTATTGTGTTGTTTTTGTATAATTAGGATATTTTAAAGTATTTAGGGTAGTAGTCATATTTTGACTGATTTTTGATACCTCTCCAAAACTTTGATTTTTTAAAAACTGTGTTAATGTATATTGTGTGAATTTTGTGGATCTTGTTATGGCATTAGGATTAGGGACATGGTAACCATTTATTGACAATTTCATGAATTGGATAGGTAGTAGTGATGATATTGACTCTATGCTATGTGAGTGTGAGGTACTACTTAGTTTCCTTTGTATGTCGAATTCAGAACTTGATTAGCTAGTCTTGCCTAGGTTGAAGGATAGTTGGTTAGGAAAGGATCATATGCCATTTTTTATTATTGTCCCATTTTAGCCAAAATGAGCTTCCATGTGTAAAGTATATCCCTTGATCACTATTTTGAGCCTTAGAGCCTATTATTTTAGTTTTTACCATTCACCTTCATATTTGTATTACAATTTACCTGTTTTGGCCCAGGTCCTTCTTTCAAATTGTGCACCTCAACACAGATAAAATGCCTAAGTTGAGGGTGGGTATTATAGGAGTGCATAGTGTAAAATAGCTATAAAGAAGGGTAAAGTAAGAAAAAGTTAGTAGGGCTAGGTGTGGTAGGAATTTTTTTTGTGAAAAAGCAAAAAAGAAAGAATAAAAGACCACACTCAACCCGAATGTGCATAAAAGAATAAATGGGAGAAATAAGGGTAAAATAAAAAGAAAATTGGATAGTAAGTGAGACCCAAAGGTTAGTGTAGTGCCAAGAAGGATTAGTCACTTTATATTTTGATATGTATCATACCATCCCCCAATCCTACATTACAAGCCAATAAAAGTCCTATAGTGATCCTAACTTGACTATCTCAATACTAAGGTAAAGAAAATAAGGGCAAGCCTATGGTATTTGACATGCATTGATTGGAACTTATTTGTTAAGTGTGAGTATCTGTTAACTGTCCTTGCATTGAAATGCATGATTACTTATGTGTGACTGGGACATCTTTGTTGTGAGGGAACTTGAGTGTACTTTGTATATATGAGTGGTTGTCTATTGCTAATATAATTTCCATACGTTGATCCCATTGTGTCACACTGTTGTGCTTCATGTTCATACACAGTTGGTTTTGAAAAGTGAGATTGAATGAGGTGATATGATTTGAATTTAATGTGATGCCTTCCTGCCTTGAATAGCTTAGATTCTCCTAGTCAAACATCATTTTTGTTTGGTTGCGTGTTTGTTGCCCAAGGACATGCAAATATTCTAAGTTGAAAGTGTTGATGTTCTATAGAAATATAGAACTTTTGATGCTTAAACAAGGAAAATAAGGAAGTTTCTGAGGCCTTTTTGTTAGATATGATCTATTTTGGGTATGTTTAACAAGAAACCATATTTTGGATGCAAAGTTCATAAAAAGGTGAAAAGGGTGTTTTGGCCACTTTTGGAGTGATTATAGATGTTTGGGATGTTTTTTGGCTTGATCTTAATAAAAACGTGTTCAAGAATTGAAGAAGAGCTAAAAAAGCTGACTCCCGACACCTACTAAGTTGACCCACGGACTGTAGATAGGACTTACAGAGCGCAGGTACACAAAATGGGTACAAAAAAGTCAAATTTTGAGAGCTGACTTGCAAGAATTGATCCATCCTCCATATGCGGTCTGTACCTGTGCCCTTTACCAAACCGTAGGTACCACCTTCACCCTGCCAGACTGCAAGTACAGAGAGCAGGTGACAGCCGACCATGTTTTCTCCTATTTCGTTTGGGCTTTATTTTAGGGTTTTCTCTTGTACTATAAATACCCCTTAGGTACTTTTTTGTAGGATTTATGCACTTTTAACAGTTAGAAACATATTTTGATTTCAAGATCCTTATTTGATCTTGGGATTTACGTGTATTGACTTTGATATATTATTCAATTTACGGTTGTGGGTTTTCATTCATCTTATCATTGTGATTTCATCTTTGCCTTCCAATATGAATGTTATTGATTTCTTCACAATTATGAGAGGCTAAAACCCATAGCTGGGGTTGTGGAAACCCTGGCAAATTGACAAAGTAGGGGAAGTACAATTGTTGATCTGAACCAATATCCATGGCATGCATTGCTTTATCTTCATTAAGATTGATTTCTTATGGGTGCACATATTAGGATCCCGCCTAGATATTGCTACTTACTCCAAGAGAGGAGTAGTAACTAGGAAAAGAAAAAGACAACAACAATAATTTGGGAGATAATTATTGATCTGTTGTGTACAACGGTATATAGTGAATGACCATTAGATATCATCAAATAACTTGAGATTCAAAAGGTAATAGTTAACTGGTATCAAGATAAGGGCTAGTAACGTGACACCTTAAAACTCAAAAGGTAAATGGTGAAATCCTCCTACACGTCCAAAAAACTATAGGAGGTACATAACTTATAGATTTTGTATGCAGGCTATTGGGTTGGTTAAACAACACACGATAAGCCTACGGAGTTGAGATTCCAGGGGGAACATAATCCTTGTTTTCACCTACGTTTGATTTTTAACCAAGTTAATACTGCTCTTTGCTCGAGACTAATACAATCAAATCCTTCATTAAATTTTCTTGTTTTGCCCATATACTTTAACCACTAAGATATGTGATGATAGGCGAATTTAAACGCCTATAGTGCTATATTTTACCCATATTTTAGCCAAGTTTTGAGGACAAATTACATAATTCATGCACTTTTAGTCCTTTTTCCTGTAAGTGAGCTAACAAACGTGATTAGCAAGTTTTCAGGTATAAATGATGCAGATTTCAGCATTTTATGGATAACTTGACGCCAAAGAAAGCTTCACGAAAGAAGGAAGGGAAAGCTTGGATGCCAAGGACCAAAAGTGATGCATGGAAAACCTGTCCTGGGCAAAAACAACATTTCTGAAGACTTTGGGGACCAGCAGTAACCTATTAGGATTAGGATAATAATGCAGTAATGCATTAGGATTAGGATAATAATGCAGTAATTTATTAGGATTAGGATAATGATACATTAACCTAGCAGGATTGGGTTAAGTAATGCATTAGCTTAGTAGGAATAGGATATGGGTATTATAAATACCCTATTGTGCTAGAGATTTTCATTCATTTTAGTTTTAATTCTAATTCTACTTCTTATTCCACAACTTACAACTCGGATTCTAATTCTTCCATTAATTCTACTTTTTATTCTTCTTCTATTCATCTAATCAATTCTTATTTTTCCACAACAAGAGAAATGTTACTTTGCAAGGGAGTTCACGCCTAACGCCTACCACACTCTACTACACGAGATCTTTATTGTGGTACAATGATAATGTCTATTGTGATTTCCTTTGCACTCATGGGTAACTAAACTTCTCTATTGGGGTAATGGAAGCCTTATGTGATACTATCCATTGCTATGAGTTTGTGAATTCGTGACACGTATGCTGCTTATATCATTATTCTCTTCATCTTAATGCAAATTCTTGTGGCTGCAGATGCATAGAATAACGCCAGTATAGCATTAACTTGTTCGAAAGAAAAGTTATATGTCTGGAAAAGAGATAATGTCAAGGTAATAGGGTCCCATCCCCTATTAGAAAGTTAGTGTCGTAACTGGATTAACCTCTAGGAGAATTTGTACCGTTAGATACGCTTTAAGCTCGAAAGAGTTAAAGTGAAATAGTCCTTGTTTAGGTCAAAAGACGCTTGGATTTACCATCGAATACAATTCTCTATAAGCACATGCATGTCTGAATTCCGTACAACTCATAGCCAATAGAGACGTACAACTCAGAAGGTGGACATAACCCCAACTTCTCAATTCTCATTGTTTTACATCTTACTAAACATTCTTTCTTTTTACTTTGCTATTTTCTGTTTTTACTTTACTATTTTGATTACATTATTTGTACGTTACAATCCCCCCTCTTTTACGAGACTTGTACCAAAAGTCTAATAATCATTACTTACTTGTTGACCGGCTATTCCCTGTGGGATCGATACCCAACCCAGTTGGGTTATATATTTGACAACGACAGCTTTACACTCCTACGAGAGCTGTAGATTGAGCATTATCAAAAATTAGCGCCGTTAACGGGGAATACGAGTGTCAATTAAGTTTGTGATAATTACTAGACACATGGGTCAAAGAATCTCGTACTTTTACTTTTAGTTTTTGTTTTATTCTCTGCAGGTTTTTATTCAGTGCATGCCCCATACTCGAAGTTCTGGTCAACCGTTATTACCTATCAATCCTGAACCACAATGAATTGGCAAAATGGAGGCACAACAGGAAATTGAAAGGATGGCTGCTCAACAGGAACAGGCGAGGCTAGCTGCTCTAGCCGCCGCTCAAATGCATCAACAGAATATTGATAACCCTGGGCGAGTAATAAATCCTGATGACGAGGATCTAGGTGATGACGAGTTACTAAACCCTAGGCATGCTGCTGAGATTGCAACACCTGCCAACAGAAGAGATCTTCAAGCAAGGTTTAGGCATTAACGCCGACCTGTACAACCAGCTTTCGACGATGATGATGATGATCTTGATGGAGCCGGAGCCACATGAGCCATTATTCCTCCACCATTAGCACCCGGAGCTAAGTTCAACATCACAAGAACCATGATTCATTTATTGCAACTCAAGGGATTATTTGGTGGACTAGCAAGCGATGATCCGAATATGTATCTCATCAACTTTATTTCTACATGCAAGTCGTTTGACAATCCTGGCGTTGGTCAGAATGCAATTCGATTACGCCTATTTCTATTTTCTCTGTCTGGGGAGGCAACTCTATGGTTGAATGGGTTGACTCCTGATTCTATTACAAATTGGAGGCAATTGAGAGACGCTTTCCTTGAAAGATTCTTTCCGCCAACCAAAAGAGCACAATTAAGAGATGAAATCAGCAACTTTCGGCAGCTTCCAACCGAAGCTCTTCATGAAACATGGGAGAGGTTCAAGACGAAGCTTATGAGGTTCCCCAACTATCACATGACCAATGTACACCTAATGGAAATACTATACAGAGCCTTGAATTCAATAACTAAACCAGTGATGGATAATGCAGCTGGAGGGTGTTTTATGGACCTCACCTTTGGTCAAGCAAGCAATATGCTAGATCGGATGACAAAGCAAAGTAGAGCTTGGCATACCAGGGATTCTGAGGTAGCAAGCCCCACTTTATCTATTGGCATGACTGCTGAACAAAGGAGAAGAGAAGAAGAACGTGATCAAGATATGGCGCACATGAAAACATAAGTGGATCTTCTTACAAAGCATCTATTATCAGGGAAGACCAAAAAAGTCAAAGCTGTTGCGTTAAAAGGAAGAGACGAATGTGATTCGGAAGAAGAGGCCAACTACTTGAACAATCAGGGGGGTTTTCGAGGTAATACCCAAGGAAACCAAGGTCAAAAATATTATGATAAATCTAAAAACAAGGACCAAAGTAGTTGGAAGAATGTCATGCCCCAAAATCCCATCGGGCCGGACTGGCACCCGAAGCCAAGAAGGCCTGGGAGAACCCGTTCAAATACATGTAATTTTACTTACATGTCACCAAAAATTTGGACAACACTTCGCTGTATATAGAGAATCTAATTACCTGTATCAGCACAACACGCACAAATATATAGATATATATATAACACTTGGCCGTCGGGGCCACCACGTATACAGATATAACATCACTATATAAACTTCCATCACTTTACCCTTCCTTATGTCTACAAAGCCTCCAGGATATACATGACATCACTAGGGTCGGGACAAACCCCCGCCCACACATGACTCCTGTACAATAACAAAATATAATGAACCGACTCGGAAAGCTCCGAAGCAAACTGGAGCTCACCAACAATAGTTGTATGATCTGGCTCCTATCTATGCTGTGAGTGAGTTGAAGCACCTGTGCCTGCAGCATGAAATGCAGGTCCCCCGTGAGGGACGTCAGTACGAAATATGTACTGAGTATGTAAATCTGTAAATAATCATATGTGATATAGGGGATCAAGAAAATCAGACGCAAGTGAATAAATCATAATAGAAGTGAACCACACTTCATAAACACTTTTAGGATCATGTACATTATCATTAATCTGAATTGGATTCTTGAATTCAAACACATTTGTGGAACGGTATACATTCGTTCATTTCATTCTTTACAATTATCATTCGCCACTACCTCCTCCTCCCGAACCTCCAACCACCTAACAATAATCAATATTGTACCGTACTGTGACCATTAGGCTGCCTCCAGTACATATCAACTGGGATCGACCCATGCTAGGCTTATGCCCCTGGGATACCACCCATAAACATATAAATAGGGATCGACCCATGCTAGGCTTATGCCCCTGGGATACCACCCACACGTATATCAAGTAACACACATAAGAGATCTTTCCAATAACTTAGTTCAAAAGCTTTTGAGATTATTACATTAGAGTTCATGCCAATATAGTACCTTTGCAACAACCATACATCAATAGGAAGCAAATAATAAACCTTCTATACAATAACGATGTAATAAGGACTCATTGGTACATCAACAATGTGTTTCAGAATCATCAATATTACAATAATGACATAGGAGCCTTTTGGTATATCAATGAAACATTTTGACACTTTATAGAATGGAAACAACTTCTTTGGTAATGTAGAACAATACATGTTTTTGGACAACCTCGGAATCTTACTTGATGGAACATTGGTATTTTCATGCCAAAGAACATTGTTAGAGTATGCTTTACATACCTCGTCGTAGATTCGGATACCAATTCAACACAACTTCCCGCCTTTACAAATCACTTATCTACAATGAAATGTTTGGCATCTAGTATTAGCAACCCAACACCACAATTCTCTTCCATAATTCCATACAACCAATATTTGCAAAACATTTCAAAAACCAACTTGAACAATAGGTTTATGTGTATATATATATAATCATCATTTCAATACCACATCATCAATACCACATCATCACACCAAATCCTTTCACAATTCAACATAATCCAACCATGCACAAGAATGATCCAACATCATTTCCAATCATCTTTCGACAACAATCAAATAACATACTTCTTATGCTCACATGCATATATATATATATACATATCCATATAAATAACACCAACATAATTTACATCCTTACCATAAAATGGCCCTTTTGATTTTAAAGTCCTGTTGGCCCAAATAAGGGGTGCTTCTCGAAGCCCTTGAGACGGTGAACACAACTACGGAATCAATTTGGATTTTCTACGGTTGAATCACAAGATAATTGGAGTTGAACTTAGGCTAGGGTATCCTTATTATTCAATAATTTGGATAAAAATGATGGATATGAGGCTAAGTGTATGTATATAAAGATCAATTTTCGTCCATGAGGTGATGGAAAATGACCATATTGCCCTTAAAATTTTAAGTAAGTCCGAATCTGTCCATGGTGGACTGTTTTGACAGGCTAAAGTAAATCGGCCATAAATCTTTGCTTCGATATTGTATTTGGGTGAAATTGGTATTGTTGGAAATATAATTCAAAGGGCTTTAATTTTATATAAAGTAGGCCACCCAGTTCGTCCTGTACAAGGAGTTATAATCGTTTGAAGTTGACCCTAAAAAACTATTTTGAGAGGCTGAAGTAAAACGAGTATAACTCCTTACTCAGATGTTGGATTTGGATGAAACCAATTGCATTGGAAAGAAGACTCAAAGATATTTCTTTTAATAGGTGGTATCTCTCCCAGTTCATTATATTGAAGGATTTATGATCATTCAAAGTCTACCCAAAAAACTGGCAGGCCTCAGTAGTTTGATTTTCCTGCACATTTACTGTTCACAATTATCCCGGCCGCCGTTTTATAGTTTCGAACGTGCTCGATTATATCCAAAACTTATCCGTTTTTGGAAATCTTTATATCGTTGGAAATATTATTCAATAAACTTTGTATGGAACCATCGACGGGAAAATTCCGGTATAAATAAAGTCGATTCCCATACACATATAATCAAACTATACACTTGAAACCATCTCAAAATAATCAATACTCATACTCAAACTCATATATACCTAACTTAGGATCAATAAATATACTCCGACACATATAACCATAGCTAATGTACATAATTAAGTATGGGGTGTTACATCCTTTCCCCCTTAAGGACATTCGTCCTCGAATGTAAATGTAGTTATTTAGACGAAACAAGTTCGAATTCATAATTGATATTCACGTCATCATATAGATATTATGCATATGTAAAAACTCACTTGTTAGTGTCCCAGTTACACTCCTTGCATTTCTTTTTCACCTTTGAACAAATAAGGGTATTTCGATTTCATTGCTTCCTCCGCTTCCCATGTAATCTCTTCCCTTTGTTGATTTCTCCAAAGTACTTTCACCGATGCTACTTCTTTATTTCTCATCTTCTTAACTTGACGATCTAATATAGCAATAGGCATCTCCTTATAGGTAAGATCTTCTATTACTTACACATCTTCAGTAGATGTAATAAGGGACGGATCTCCGATGCACTTTCGAAGCATCGATACATGAAATACTGGATGCACTAATGAGAGTTCCTGGGGTAGCTCTAATTCATAAGCAACTTGCCCACATCTTTGAGTAATCTTATATGGGACTATATATCGTGGACTCAACTTTCCTTTCTTGCCAAATCTCCTCACCCCTTTCATTGGCGATACCTTCAAAAATACCCAATCGCCTAACGAAAACTCTAGCACTCTTCTTCTACTATCCGCATATGACTTGTGTCGACTTTGAGCTATTTTCAACCATTGCTGAATCACCTTGACTTTTTCTATGGCTTGATACACAAGATCCGGTCCGAACATAAGAGTTTCACCCACTTTGAACCATCCTATTGGTGATCTACACTTCCTCCCATATAAAGCTTCATATGGTGCCATTTTGATACTTGAATGATAGATATTATTGTAGGCAAACTCAATAAGAGGTAAATGATCATCCCAGCTGCCTTTAAAATCCATAACATATGCTCGTAGCATATCTTCAAGTGTTTGAATGGTGCGCTCTGCTTGTCCATCCGTCTGAGGGTGAAAAGTTGTACTCAGATTCACTTGTGTTCCCAAACTCCGTTGGAAAGACTTCCAAAAGTTTGCAGTAAATTGAGTTGCCCGATCCGATATAATAGAAGTTGGCACTCCATGTAATCGGACTATTTCTTTAACATACAGCTTCGAATATTCTTCAACTGTGTAAGTGGTCTTAACGGGTAAGAAATGTGCGGATTTAGTAAGCCTATCCACAATCACCCATATAGAATCAAATTTTCGAGTTGTACGAGGAAAACCTGTAACAAAATCCATGTTGATCATGTCCCACTTCCAAATTGGAAGATCTATTCATTGCATATAGCCTCCGGGCTTTAGATATTCCACTTTAACTCGTTGGCAATTTGGACATTCAGCTACAAATTCTGTGATGTTCCTTTTCATGTCATTCCACCAATACATATTTTTCAAATCTTGATACATTTTGGTTGATCCTGGATGAATGGAATACCTTGAAAAATGTGCCTCTGTCATAATCTTCTTTCTTAGCCCGTCTACATCCGGCACACACAATCGGTTTTGGCACTGAAGTACTCCTTCTCGCGTAAGCTCAAATGCCTTGGTCGCACCACTTTGAACGTTCTCCTTAAGCTGTAATAAAATAGGATCTTCATCTTGCTTCTCTTTCACCTCAGCTACTAATGAGGATTCCGCGGCATTATGCACAATAAGCTCCTCGTTCGGAGTTTCGAGAATACGAAATCCTAGACTAGCTAATTGATGAAGATCTTTAACCATCCCTTGCCTTTCTATAGGCGCCATCATAGCCTTACGACTTAACGCATCAGCTACCACATTTGCTTTCCCTGGATGGTACAAGATATCAACATCGTAGTCCTTTAATAGTTCAAGCCATCTCCGCTGCCTTAAATTTAGATACTTCTGATTAAAAATATATTGCAAGCTCTTGTAATCAGTATATATATCAACATGAACCCCATATAAATAGTGGCGCCATATTTTTAAAGCAAAGATAACCTCTGCCAGCTCAAGATCATGTGTGGGGTAATTTTTCTCATGTGTCCGTAATTGTCTAGAAGCATATGCTATTACCTTACCATGCTGCATCAATACACATCCTAAACCAATTCTAGAAGCATCACAATACATTGTATACCCTTCGGTGCCTTCTGGAAGTACCAACACGGGTGTAGAAATCAACTTGTTCTTCAATTCTTGGAAACTCTCCTCACACGTATCATTCCATTGGAACTTGGATGCTTTATGCGTTATCTTGGTTAAGGGTGCTAAAATGGAAGAAAAGTCTTTAACAAACCTTCTATAATAACCGGCCAACCCGAGAAAACTACGAATCTCCGTAGGCGTTGTGGGCCTTGGCCAGTTCTTCACAGCTTCTATCTTTTGAGCATCAACCTTAATCCCTTCACTAGATACAATATGACCCAAAAATGCCACCGACTTTAACCAAAACTCATATTTAGAGAACTTTGCATAAAGCTTACAATCACGAAGAGTCTGCAATGTCTGTCGTAAGTGATTGGCATGGTCCTCTTCTGATCTAGAATAAACTAGAATATCATCTATAAAAACTATCACAAATACATCTAGGAATGGCTTAAACACCCTATTCATCAAATCCATAAAAGCTGCAGGTGCATTTCTTAGCCCACATGACATAAGTAGAAACTCATAATGACCTTACCTTGTTCGAAAAGCTGTTTTGGGTATATCTTTTTCTTTGACCCTCACTTGGTGGTAACCTGACCTCAAATCAATCTTAGAAAAGCACTTGGCGCCCTGTAACTGATCAAATAAATCATCAATTCTTGGGAGAGGATATTTATTCTTAATAGTCAGCTTATTCAATTGCCGATTATCAATACACATCCTCAGCGAGCCATCCTTTTTGCGCACAAAAAACACTGGTGCTCCCCAGGGGGACATACTAGGCCTTATGAATCCCTTCTCTAGCAAATCTTTCAATTGCTCTTTCAATTCTCACAATTCTGCTGGGGCCATTCTATATGGAGGAATGGAGATTGGTTGGGTGCCCGGTATTACATCAATACCAAACTCTACTTCTCGTTCAAGAGGTAAGCCTAGAAGATCTTCAGAGAATACATCAGGATATTCATTTACCACTGGTACAGTGTGAAGATCTGGTGATTCCGATTCCGTATCCTTTACTCTAACTAAATGACATATGTATCCCTTGGAAATTATTTTTCTCGCTTTGAAATAAGAAATAAATCTACCTCTTGGTGCGCCAATCTCACCTTGCCATTCAATAACTGCTTCATTAGGAAAATGTAAATACATCTTTTTTGTACAACAGTCAATTTTGGCATAACAAGATGCCAACCAATCCATACCCATTATAACATCAAAATCTACCATTTCTAGTTCCACAAGATTGGCCATCGTGTCTCGATCACACACAGTTACTACACAATCTTTATAAACTCTTCTAGCAATAATAGATTCCCCAACCGGGGTAGACACTTCCAACGGCTTATCTAACAATTCAGAGGTTCTTTTGAACTTTCCAGCAACCAAAGGAGTAACATATGATAATGTAGAACCGGGATCAATTAGAGCATATACATCAAATGAAAATATGGACAACGTACCCATAACCACATCTGGGGAAGCCTCTAGATTTTGTCGATCCGCTAAAGCATAAGTGCGATTCTGAGTCCCTCTGGAACTGGCGATTCTATTTCTATTTCTAGCGTGACTCGCAGGTTGTGCGCCCCTACCAGAATAAGATACTGGTGATGATGATGTAACAACTGATCCCGAAGGTCGTGCTACGCCACCTGCGCCTCTTCGTGGGCATTCTCTCATCATATGCCCCATCATACCGCACCAATAACAAACTTTTGTTCCCATTCGACATACGCCCATATGATGCCTTCCACATTTATTGCATGGCTCTCGAGAAGGTCTCGATTGGCTCATATTCCCTTGCCCATGATAACCCACAGATCGTGAACTATGACCCTCACTTGTTTGCCCAAATTGACTACCTCTGAACCCCTGATGTTGTGGTGGAGCACTAGTTGCAGAATAAGAAAATAATGGCCTAGGTGGTCTAGCAGAAAATTGAGGTCTAAAACCTCCCTGTGGCGCTATAAACCGCCCTATAGATCTGGCCCTCTTAGAAGATCTGCTTTCAAATTCCTGTGTTCTTCTTCTTTGCCTCTGATCTTCCATTTTTTGTGCAAATGCTTGGATCCTAGCTATATCCATGTCTTTATTCAGTGCAGCAATAGTACAATCCCTAACCAAATACGGATCTAATCCATTCACATACCGATGAACTCTGTCATCCATAGTAGTTATAACATTAGGAGCATATCTGGACAAGGAATTAAATTGAAGACTATACTCCCTCACATTTGTATTACCCTGCCGAAGATTTAAGAACTGATCCGCACGGGCCTGACGAGTCTCATATGGAAGATAATGATCAATAAATGCCTCTTTGAACTCTTTCTAAGTAGCTGGGGGTGCATCAATGCCCCTTGACCATTTCCAGTCTTCATACCAATATATAGCCTCACCTTTGAATCTATACGCGGCTAACTCCACTGTCTCACTGCCCGATACATGCATCACCTCTAGGGCCCTTTGGATCTTATCAATAAAGTCCTGCGGATCTTCGTTAAGATCAGATCCGATAAAAGTAGGCGGATCCATCTTAAGAAAATCTTGCGTTCGAAGACTAGTCGCCCTATCAGTACCGCTAGAACCCGCGGCAGGAATAGCTTGCCCTTGGACTTGCCCAGCAACTATACGAGTCAAAAGTTGTACTGCATTTCTAAGATATTGATCAACAGCATTAATAGGTGGCTCTGGGGATATGGTTCTCCTCCCCCTTATTTCTTTCGAACTAGGGGAAGTTTCTGATGCATGCTCAGCTGGAGCCTCACTTTGATTAGCTGATATAGTAGGTGACTTACTAGTCCCCTCTCCGATAGCCACATCTACTTGCTTACCGGTATTCTTGCTTCTGGTAACCGGCATCATTACTATAATAAGAGAAACAAACTGATTCAGTGGTCAACTATGACTTCATATACAATATAAGCTCTATCGCACGATCTAAGACATGAAGAAAAGAAACAATTCCTAAATGTCCATAGCCTCCTGTTTATAGATGTGGTGCATAACACACCGATAAACAAGACTCTACGTAGACACAGCTTTGTAGACTCACTAGGACGAACCGCTCTGATACCACTTTTGTCACTCCCCAAAATCCCATTGGGCCAGACTGGCACCCGAAGCCGAGAAGGCCCGGGAGAACCCGTTCAAATACCTGTACTTTCACTTACATGTCACCAAAAATTTGGACAGCACTTCGCTGCATATAGAAGAATCTAATTACCTGTATCAGTACAACACGCACAGATATATAGATACATATATAACACTTGGCCGTCGGGGCCACCACTTATACAGATATAACATCACTATATAAACTTCCATGACTTTACCCTTCCTTATTTCTACAAAGCCTCTAGGATATACATGACATCACTAGGGTCGGGACAAACCCTCACCCACACATGACTCCTGTACAATAACAAAACATAAGGAACCGACTCGGAAAGCTCCGAAGCAAACTGGAGCTCACCAACAATAGCTGTATGACCTAGCTCCTATCTATGTTGTGAGTGAGCTGAAGCACCTGTTCCTGCAGCATGAAATGCAGGTCCCCCATGAGGGACGTCAGTACGAAATATGTACTGAGTATGTAAATCTGTAAATAATCATATGTGATATAGGGGATCAAGAAAATCAGACGCAAGTGAATAAATCATAATAGAAGTGAACCACACTTCATAAACACTTTTAGGATCATGTACATTATCATTAATCTGAATTGTATTCTTGAATTCAAACACATTTGTGGAACGGTATACATTCGTTCATTTCATTCTTTACAATTATCATTCGCCACTACCTCCTCCTCCCGAACCTCCAACCACCTAACAACAATCAATACTGTACCGTACTGTGACCATTAGGCTGCCTCCAGTACATATCAACTGGGATCGACCCATGCTAGGCTTATGCCCCTGGGATACCACCCATAAACATATAAATAGGGATCGACCCATGCTAGGCTTATGCCCCTGGGATACCACCCACGCGTATATCAAGCAACACACATAAGAGATCTTTCCAATAACTTAGTTCAAAAGCTTTTGAGATTATTACATTAGAGTTCATGCCAATATAGTACCTTTGGAACAACCATACATCAATAGGAAGCAAATAATAAACCTTCTATACAATAACGATGTAATAAGGACTCATTGGTACATCAACAATGTGTTTCAGAATCATCAATATTACAATAATGAAATAGGAGCCTTTTGGTATATCAATGAAACATTTTGACACTTTATAGAATGGAAACAACTTCTTTGGTAATGTAGAACAATACATGTTTTTGGACAACCTCGGAATCTTACTTGATGGAACATTGGTGTTTTCATGCCAAAGAACATTGTTAGAGTATGCTTTACATACCTCATCATAGATTCGGATGCCAATTCAACACAACTTCCCGCCTTTACAAATCACTTATCTACAATGAAATATTTGGCATCTAGTATTAGCAACCCAACACCACAATTCTCTTCCATAATTCCATACAACCAATATTTGCAAAACATTCCAAAAACCAACTTGAACAATAGGTTTATGTGTATATATATATAATCATCATTTCAATACCACATCATCAATAACACATCATCACACCAAATCCTTTCACAATTCAACATAATCCAACCATGCACAAGAATGATCCAACATCATTTCCAATCATCTTTCGACAACAATCAAATAACATACTTCTTATGCTCACATGCATATATATATACATATCCATATAAATAACACCAACATAATTTACATCCTTACCATAAAATGGCCCTTTTGATTTTGAAGTCCTGTTTGCCCAAATAAGGGGTGCTTCTCGAAGCCCTTGAGACGGTGAACACAACTACGGAATCAATTTGGATTTTCTACGGTTGAATCACAAGATAATTGGAGTTGAACTTAGGCTAGGGTTTCCTTATTATTCAATAATTTGGATAAAAATGATGGATATGAGGCTAAGTGTATGTATATAAAGATCAATTTTCGTCCATGAGGTGATGGAAAATGACCATATTGCCCTTAAAATTTTAAGTAAGTCTGAATCTGTCCATGGTGGACTATTTTGACAGGCTAAAGTAAATCGGCCATAACTCTTTTCTTCGATATTGGATTTGGGTGAAATTGGTATTGTTGGAAATATAATTCAAAGGGATTTAATTTCATATAAAGTAGGCCACCCATTTCGTCCTGTACAAGGAGTTATGATCGTTTGAAGTTGACTCTAAAAAACTGTTTTGAGAGGCTGAAGTAAAACGAGTATAACTCATTACTCAGATGTTGGATTTGGATGAAACCAATTGCATTGGAAATAAGACTCAAAGATATTTCTTTTGATAGGTGGTATCTCTCCCAGTTCAGTATATTGAGGGATTTATGATCGTTCAAAGTCGACCCAAAAAACTGGCAGGCCTCAATAGTTTGAATTTCCTGCACATTTACTGTTCACAATTATCCCGGCCGACGTTTTATAGTTTCGAATGTGCTCGATTATATCCGAAACTTATCCATTTTTGGAAATATTTATATCGTTGGAAATCTTATTCAATAAACTTTGTATGGAACCATCGATGGGAAAATTCTGGTATAAATAAAGTCGATTCCCATACACATATAATCAAACTATACACTTGAAACCATCTCAAAATAATCAATACTCATACTCAAGCTCATATATACCTAACTTAGGATCAATACATATACTCCGAAACATATAACCATAGCTAATGAACATAATTAAGTATGGGGTGTTACAAAGAACAATAATGAAAAGAGTGGTTTATACGTTCCCCCAGGAAGACGTGACACCACCACATCTAGTTCTAGAAGTATGGAAGACATGATGGCTAAACTATTGAAAGGAGTGGAAGCAACTAGCACAGGAGTAACAGAGGTCATAAATGATTTGTCTTCAATGAAGCAATTAGTTGATTCACATTCCACCTCAATCAAACAAATAGAGCAGCAATTGAGCCAACTTTCAGCAGCACTCAATCAAAGAAAGGCTTGCACTTTACCTAGCGACACAGTGTAAAACCCAAGGAATGATGGGTCATGCATGGCCATTACTACCCGAAATGGTAAGGTGCTGGAATCTTCATCAAAAGGCAAGCAAGTGGTTGACGAAGTAGCGAACATAGTTGATAACGCAAAAGGTAGAGAAAACGCCACAGAAGCTGGCCACGACGTCTATGACGTCAACCCCAGCGGTTTGCAGCCTGAAACTACCAAAATTCGGAAGCAAGAGGAGAAGAAAGTCGTGGAGAAAACAATTCCTTATCCATCACCACCTTTTCCTCAAAGATTGAAGAAGATTGCGGATGATACAAAGTTCAGCAAATTCATGAATATGTTAAAGCAACTGACCATTAATGTTCTGTTGGTAGAGGCACTAGAACAAATGCCTGGGTATGCGAAATTTATGAAGGATCTTTTGACAAAGAAGCGAGCAGTAAGCTATGAGTTGAAGGATACTGTTCATCACTGCAGCGCAATCGCTACCCGATCACTAGTTCCGAAGAAGGCTGACCCCGGTGCTTTCATTATTCCGTGCACAGTTGGATCTATGAATTTTGCTAAGGCATTGTGCGATTTGGGAGCAAGCATAAATCTGATGCCACTATCCGTCTATAGGAAATTGGGGTTAGGCGATCCGACACCAACCAATATGAGACTCGTGATGGCTGATAGGTCGGTAAAATGACCTGTGGGTATCTTGAATAATGTGTTGGTGAAGGTTTCTTCATTCATCTTTCCTGCAGACTTCGTTATTCTGGATTGTGAGGTAGATTCTGAAGTTCCCATAATCTTGGAATGTCCTTTCCTTGCAACAGGAAGCGTGCTTGTTGACATGAGAGCTAATGAGCTTTTGTTTCGGTGGAATGATGAAGTGGTCCACTTTGATATATGCAAATAAATGAAGCAGCCCAGCGATATGAATATGTTCTCTGTAGCTGATGATCATTATGAGTATAAGAAAGCATTATCTGTAGCGAAACAACTTACTGTTGAGCCATTGTCTGCTGCGCTACTGAATGTTGAGCATAAGGATGATGAAGTTTATGAAGAACCTACATGTGGTCTAACAGAAATAGGGTCCTATTCTCATACTCCTAAACAGCCGGACCTTGATCTTAAGAATCAACCGTCACCAACAGCGAAGACTTCCATTGAAGAGCCACCAAAGCTAGAATCGAAAGAGCTCCTAGATTATCTAAGGTATGTGTTCTTGGAAAGTGAAAATATACTTCCGGTAAGTATGGTGGATGATTTAAGTGAACAGCATGTAGAGGCTCTCATCTCTGCTCTGAAGAGATACAAGAGAGCCATGGGTTGGACTATTGATGATATAATTGGTATCCCTCCCGGGATAGGCATGCACAAGGGTCATCTCAAAGAAGATTGCATGCCTACAAGTAAGCCTCATTGTCATTTGAATCCATTCAGAAAATGATCACACCATATATCTCGATGAAGTCTAAGTAATCGAGATAGCTATGTCGTGCCGCGACAATAAATCAAGTGCTTTGTGGAAGGCAACCCATCATTTTTCATTTTTTTCTTTCTTTCGTTCTACGAATTGTTTGCTTTTGATAAATAAAAATCCAAAAAGAAGAGTCGTGCCACGACCAAAACTAAGGCTCTTGATGGAAGGCAACCCATCGTTCTAATCGTTTTCATTGGTTTTGAGCAAATATAGGTGCAAGAGGTATAAAACGAGGAGATAGGTTTCAAATTTCGATTTGGACGTACTGTATGTTAAAGGTGGTAAGTTAGGAATGAAGAAGCAAAAGGCTATGGATTGGGCATTGCCTATGAAAATATAGGCAACTAACAAGGCTAGGCCTAGGTAAAACTAGGCCACGAACAAGGCAAGGCCTATACTATGGCCTAAGCTCTCGGAATCTAGTGTGCCATAGCATAGGCGCCGCCCATGCCCAAGTATGCCATAGCATAGGCGCCGCCTATTCTAGTGCCTTTTGTCTCTGAATCTCATATGCTAAGTGAAAGGCGCCGCCTATGCCTAGGAATGCCATGGCATAGGCGCCGCCTATGCTAGACAATGCTTTGCAAAAGACGCCGCCTATGCCAAGCATAGGCAAAGCAAAAGGTGCCGCCTATGGTCACTTCTTGTCTCCAAATCCAATTTTAAATGGGTCAAAAACCGACCCAAGCCTTTCCTATAAATAAGAGACTTAGTCTTAGACCAAAAACACATTGGAAACCTAGCATAAGCGCCGCCTATAGCCTCCAAATCCTCTCCAAAATTTTCCTTTTGCTCTTTTACTTTACAAGAACATCATCCAAAGGCATCAATCAAGTAAGTACTTCTTTGTTCTTCATTTATATTCCGTAAGTACTACACTACTACGCTTATTATGAATTGTTAAATCTTGAAATAGTAGAAGTGACTTGAATGTGGTTGATGTGTTGTGATACAACTAAGTGAGTGAAAGAATACGTAAGAATGATCTTAACATGTTTCCAACTTGAATTCGATTTTGATGCACTGTCATACTTTTGCGGAATTGACATGGTCACAAAAATTGCATAATCTTGTCAATAGAAAGCTTACATGTTGGAATAACTTGTTCATCAAGATGAGATTTATGGCTGACTACCAACATAGGAGGTTGTGATTATTTCTAGATGCTATACCTTGATTCAATCCCTATGTAGTAGTCTTGATATATCAAACATGAAAGTATTTCTAAGAATACAAGAAGTATTACTGCACTGATTTTATTGTTGGAATATAGCACCTAAAACGTATGTTGATGAAGTTTGAGTAATCGACCACTTTCACTTCACTAGTCTGTACCAACAAACTAAGTATGGGGTGGTGCCCCTTATGCTTGTTTATAGATTGTATACATCGAGATGATGCTAATATGAACATTGTTTTAGTCTCAGGTACAATGGCACCCAAAGCAAGACAAGGTAAAGATAAGGCTACCACTTCACAAAAAGGCAAGAAAAGAGGCCGAAAAGAGCAAGGAGAATCATCCTCGATGCAATTACCATGCCACATGTTCGGAATTAAATGGGTTTTAGAGGAGGAAGCAAAGGAATGGTATAGGACAAACAAAGAGAAGAAATATGTTCATGTGGACTTGATAAACAAGGAAAGCCTAGCAAAGAAAGAACCGCGCATGTTGGCCAAGATAATGGTGTTACATCTTGATTTCATCTTCTGAGACATGGGAGAATACAATCTAGATTTAACACGAGAATTCTATGCCAACTGGTCATTGAAAACCACAGGGAATGAAGTCAAGATTCGGGGCCAAGTTTTACAACTCAATGCGAATTTCTTCAACTCCTTTCTTGGCTTGCCTGATGTTGATCCATCACCATTCAAAGAGCTGTGCAGTAGACCTCCATATAGAGTCATTTGACACATACTCTGTGGAACAAGGTCCATGGCACGGTGGAGTAGACACAAGGACACCGGACGACACAACACCTTCCCATATGCTCCTTTGAATAAAGAATCAAGAATATGGTTGCGCATAGTCAACTCTTGCCTAATTCCAGGGACTCAGTACACAAAGATAACAAGAGATAGAGTGTGCTTGGTATACGCATTAATGACGAATGTCCCTATCAACATTGGAGCAATTATTCGATCCACAATGAGGAAAGTCAGGCTACACAAGAGGTCCCACTTCAGCTTCGGCAATCTATTGACTGCAATCTTGAGGAAGAAAGACATCGAAGAGGAACCGGTTGATCATAAACTCCCACATAATCTGAAGAAGGTTGACCTCACAATGGTCAAAGATGTTGAATCAACACATGGCGTCAACCTTACTACGGCAGAGAGACATGCTCGAGATGAGAGTTTCTTCCGCCATCTTTATGGCATAACTCGGTTTACAATGATAAGCGGAGGTCGTGTTCCAACTGCTGCAGAGCTCCAACAGTTGGATCATGACTATCCAATGAATGTGCATGCAAGGGAGATGTGTGGAGTAGGTACATATTTTGAGGAACCTCTTGATGACGATGTGCCAACCGATGATGATCGACGAATGCCAGACTCCGACGTGAAGGAGAATTCTGATGACGACGACTCCAATAATTATTCCGACGAAGGGGGTATGACCCCAGACATAGAGGAGGAGTCCGACTAACCAGGTTCTTATTTATTTTCCACTGAGGACACTGTGTCCCATCTAAGTGTGGGGTGCTGGTAATTGCATGCTATACTTCTCTATCCGCATTAGCATTTATGTTTGTTTTGTTTTTCTTTTTAGTAGTAAAATTTTATTTTTTTTTATTTTTTTTTTAGCTTAACTTCGCATGAAATTATTCTAATAGGAAGCATGAGATTATGACAAGAGTTTGTGATAAAATCATGACTATTGAGACGTTTAGGCTCTAATTGTAACTCACTATGTGATATTGTGTGGTTCAATTCCTTCATCTGTTGGGTCAAGAGTCTATGCTACTCCCAATAAAGTCGACCATGTGTCTTTTGTGTGTGAGGATATAGTATATTCTGTGTTTGTGGCTGATGCTAGAACTTGCCTGGTATGTATGTAAAGCAAAAATAAGGAGTGCAAGTCTATGAGATGATTTAGGCATATTTTTGGCAACCTATGATTGTTTACCTTCATTTTATCTACCCATGGACATCATCCTAGACAACCCCCTTTGAGCCTTTAGCCTATTTTCTTTGACAGCCTCATATGTAAGCCTAATACATTTTTTTCAAGACCATAATTTGATCAAAATTCCTATGTGCTTTAAAGTGTAAAGTCATGAGACAAAATAAGAGGAAATTGGGTGAGTATGATGCTTTAGAGTGTATTGGTACTTGAAATTGCTACGAAAAAGAGTGGCTATCATAGAGGTGTGTTATCATAGAGGTGTGTTATAAAAAAAAGAGGAAAAGAAAACTAAAAAGTTAGTTATGTTCAATATTGAAAAACAAAGGTGGAGAAAAGGGGTAGTAGAATAAAAGAAAGTAGAAAGGTTGTTTGAAGGAAAAATATTAATGGCATATTGTGATGTATTAAAGCGCTTAGGAACATAGTCACTATTTCTGGCCAAAATAATCCTACCCGTCCCTTAGCCTACATTACAACCTGTAAAAGACCTATTTGATCCTAAGCTTAGCATTCTGATATTTAGTGGAGCACTACACTAAGGGCAAGCCTATGGTCATCAGTTGCAGCATATGAATTCTTTATGAGAGCGAGAGCAAGGATACCGTTCTACCCATGTTTCGACAAATAAACGATACTTGTGAGTGATTATGGGTAATATATTATGAGACACACATGGTTGACGAGTTTTGGTTAGTTGTGTATGATTCTTTGTACCTTAACTTTTGGATACGAATTAACTACCATCACGAGTCTATGTTAGAGGTTAAACTGTTTCCACTAATAATCGGAAAACTACTCTTTGTTGATAATTACTATGCTTGTCTTGATGAATATTTTGTGTTGTTACTGTGAAACCCTAAGTCGATGTTTAGATGGGCATGATAGTTTGTTCGAGGACGAACAATGCTTTAAGTGTGGGGTGTTGATGATAGGCAAATTTACACGCCTATAGTGCTATATTTTACCCATATTTTAGCCAAGTTTTGAGGACAAATTACATAATTCATGCACTTTTAGTCCTTTTTCCTGTAAGTGAGCTAACAAACGTGATTAGCAAGTTTTCAGGTATAAATGATGCAGATTTCAGCATTTTATGGATAACTTGACGCCAAAGAAAGCTTCACGAAAGAAGGAATGGAAAGCTTGGATGCCAAGGACTAAAAGTGACATATGGAAAACCTGCCCCGGGCAAAAATAGCTTTACTGAAGACTTTGGGGACCAGCAGTAACCTATTAGGATTAGGATAATAATGCAGTAATTTATTAGGATTAGGATAATAATGCAGTAATTTATTAGGATTAGGATAATGATACATTAACCTAGCAGGATTGGATTAAGTAATGCATTAGCTTAGTAGGAATAGGATATGGGTATTATAAATACCCTATTGTGCTAGAGATTTTCATTCATTCTAGTTTTAATTCTCATTCTACTTCTTATTCCACAACTTACAACTCGGATTCTAATTCTTCCATTAATTCTACTTTTTATTCTTCTTCTATTCATCTAATCAATTCTTATTTTTCCACAACAAGAGAAATGTCTATTGTGGTTTCCTTTGCACTCATGGGTAACTAAACTTCTCTGTTGGGGTAATGGAAGCCTTATGAGATACTATCTATTGCTATGAGTTTGTGAATTCGTGACACGTATGTTGCTTATATCATTATTTTCTTCATCTTAATGCAAATTCTTGTGGCTGCAGACGCATAGAATAATGCCAGTATAGCATTAACTTGTTAGAAAGAAAAGTTATATGTCTGGAAAAGAGATAATGTCAAGGTAATAGGGTCCCATCCCCTATTAAAAAGTTAGTGTCGTAACTGGATTAACCTCTTGGAGAATTTGTACCGTTAGATACGCTTTAAGCTCGAAAGAGTTAAAGTGAAATAGTCCTTGTTTAGGTCGAAAGACGCTTGGATTTACCATCGAATACAATTCTCTATAAGCACATGCATGTCTGAATTCCGCACAACTCATAGCCAATAGAGACGTACAACTCAGAAGGTGGACATAACCCCAACTTCTCAATTCTCATTGCTTTACATCTTACTAAACATTCTTTCTTTTTACTTTGCTATTTTCTGTTTTTACTTTACTATTTTGATTACATTATTTGCACGTTACAATCCCCCTTCTTTTACGAGACTTGCACCAAAAGTCTAATAATCATTACTTACTTGTTGACCGGTTATTCCCTGTGGGATCGATACCCAACCCAGTTGGGTTATATATTTGACAACGACCGTTTTACACTCCTACGAGAGCTGTAGATTGAGCGTTATCAATATGAAAAGTCATGTGTACCCTTAGGATTCGACCCCAACCTTAATTGGGTTACTATATCTTGACAATGATTGTACCATCATCTAAAAGGAGGTGTTTCTTGGATGTCATCACATATCCCAACATGATATATATATATATATACATATTTGTCTGCCTGCATATGGTTATTTGACTTGGTTTTGAATTAATGGTATTATCTTATCCTTAACCTTGAGTTACATGCTAGCCTTTACCCTACTAACCATCTTCGGGCGCTATATCCTAATGCAATGCAGGAACTGGCCATACTGCCATTCCTCTGCTCAGTGACTTAGATCTGAGGATATCTTTTGAGTCGGATTGAAGTGGTGAGCTTCCATACTCTGGAATACCCCATTTCATGTTATGGACTTCTTTTTATTATTGTTATTTCTTATATTTTGGTTTTAACTATGGTCGGAGGTATGTCCTGACTGGACAGTTCTTAATTTTGGTTAGAGGCTTTGTCAAACTACTATAGGCAGGGCCAGTGTTGGTATTACTGTTAACATTGGTATTGGAATTAGTATTGGTATTGGTTGGGTACTTGGTTATGATTGTTTAGTTGCAGTTACAAACTTACTTTTCTATCTTCAGATTATTATTGTTATATCTTATTAGATATTTGAAATTCATCCGACATGAGGTGTAGGGCGGTTAATGGTGGGGTATTCAGGGTGGTCTCCCATCCTGGTAGGACTGGAGATACCCTACATAACTAGGACTTGGTATAGGTCATGTCATAAGGCTTTGTGGTTGAAGTGTTGTGGACCAATTTTTCCTTCGAGGTAGATTATGGCTTAACTCTTTCAAACTACGTTGTGTATTAAATGTTGGTATAAAATGCATGTTAGAGGTGAGAACTAATCATAATAAATGTCTATCTATGTGTTGTGCCTGTATGGGGGACCTATATGTGATGGAATCATTGAAATCAAAATATTATGTGATATGTGTGATCATGCGGGGTCTGATGTGAGGTTGATAGCCTAAACTACATGAGAATAATTGTATTATATTGTTAGAAATGCCTATTGTGGTGTATTTTGTGCATTGTGATATATATATAAAAATATATATATTCATACTGTATGGGCATATGAATCATATGGAAAATTCATGGATAGTGGAAATAATGAGTGAATATTGGCTCACGTGGTGGTGGAATGGAAATATTATGGATTGGTTATGGAAATACTCATTTTGAATGGTCGAGAACATTACATCATCATTTTTATATCTTCATGCGGTCATTTAACTTGTTTGTTTTATTGCTTTATATATATGCTTGTTGTCATTTATGTGTATTTGGTTTATGTCTTATGCTATGATGTGCTTTGGAAAAACTAGAAATACTGGAGTTACGAGAAATACAAGAAATATTGAAACTATGGGAAATATTGGAAAATTTTGAATATTGGTATCGGATATTACATATTATGGACCTTCTCCGTAGGATTATATTGGAGAAGACTAAATGACTGTGTGTCAACCTTAAGGTTTTGTGACAAACTTAAGGCTGTGTTCGAAACCTATGGTTGTGTGCAAACTTAAGGCTGTGTGCCAAACTCAAGGTTGTGTGCCAATCTCAAGGTTGTGTGCCAGTCTCAAGGTTGTGTGCCAACCTCAAGGCTGTGTGCCAACCCTATGCATCATCATCATCATCACTATATGAATTACACCCACTTTGTGTTTATATTATGCTTGTATTTCCATATTGACTTGTCATCTATATATTTGTTCTATATATAACTTGTTCAAGTCTAATTATTCTATCTCCCTTTAATTATACTTGATGATCTTGATTATACATGTTCTTCTTTTGTTCTACTTGTATATGATATTGTGTATATTTGTACCCTTATCTGGTGTATTGTTGTATTATATGTGGATATTATAGAAATTTTAGTGCAAACGGTGTGGCTACCATTGTGAGACATTTTCTAATTGCAAGGTGATGTGACTTTAGTATGTATCATGTATACTTTATTTTCTACTTTTCTCGGTTGGCCTATGATACCTACTAAGTACAAGTGGACCATACGCACGCCTACTGCGCTCTTTTGGTGCAGGTTCTAGTTTGAGTGTGTTGCAGCTTGGTTGATTCAGGCGATATTTGGTGCTTTCAAGGTAGTTGTTGATCTTCAGGCATCCGAATGCATTCTACTACCTTTCTTATAGACTATATCTTTACTTTCACTTTGGAGTCAGAATTTCTTTTGTATTTGGACATCTTATGTATTTTATTGGATTTGAGTTGTACTAGATACGTTCTTATACTGTTGACACCAAGTTTGGGGAGTTATGGATGCATATGTTGATTTTATTCTTTCTTCTTTTATTATATTTATGTGGTTCAGTTAATTCTAGAAGCTTTAACATGAGGGTATTTGTGTCTTTTTCCCTTTGTGTATCAGTGAGGTGAGAGGCTTACTTGTGAAGGTTCGCTGGGACAAGCGACATCATGACCCTTGTATTTTTGGGCTGTGACACCCTATCCCACTTTTAGGTGAAAGAATAGTTATTCTCCATGGCCTCAGTAGTGGGTAAACCAATTCATCTAGACATAGCCACAATAAATAAGACTTCACCTAGTTGTGCCAGAATAAAAGTATAGGTGGACTTAATGGCAGATTTACTTAGATTTATAGAGTTGGAGATTGAGGATCCAATCACAAAAGGATCTAGTTTGAAAAAAACATGCAATATAATATGATATGCTATTGAAGTATTGCTATAAGTGCAAACTTCAAATACATAATAAAGATGACTGTAGGATATTGCATCTAGAGTTAAGGAAGAACAATGAGGAAGGCAATGATGAAGAGTTGGGAGACAATAACTAGAAGGAATAACAACAAAGACATTTTCATAGAAGATCACCTGAAAGGAATCCTATTGGGAAGCTTTTTCCTAGAAAGATGAATCATATACATTCAAACAAGGAGAATGAGACTTCTATACTGAATAAGAAGAATAAGGAAGGTGTTACTACAAAGAACACCTTTTATGATTTTCCAGACACTGATAATGAAGAACAAGTGATGGAGACTAAAAATATCTCTAGTAGAAAAGGTTTAAAGAATAGCAAGAAGGAAGACATCGGTAATAACAATCAAGAGAATTCAGCTAAGGGTTGGGTTCATAATTTGTTTTACAAAAAGGACATACCTTAGGAAAAATTTAATGTTGGAAATGTAGAAATGGAGAACAAATTAGAGGGATAGATAGAGGATGGAACAACTATTACTGATTTAATAGTTGTAGAGAATAGAGAAGTAAATATAGAAGTTAATCAAGGTATAGTAGAAAATGCAGTACATGTTGCAATAATATCCAATGATGACTTAATTGATAGAGAAAAGCAACCAAGCGATACAAATGCCAAGGGACAATTAGAGGAGAAGATAAAAACCATGATCAATAAGTTAACTATTACTGAGAAGCAACACAGTGATGCTCCTGTAGTGGAATAGTAAAAAAAGGGTACAATAACAAATATCATTGACTTAACTATTAGTGACAAATAAGTGACTAATACAATTGCAAATGGGAAATCAGAGGAAAGTGTAGTAACCAACATCAATGATGTGATTATTAGTATGTCTGATGAAGGTTTATCTTGATCTATAGAGATGCCCATTTGTTCCAATCAAAGTAACCTGTAGTCAAGAAAGATGGTTATTCAAGCAGATGTGAGTGATTAGGCAATTGTAATTGATCAACCAAAGAGAATAGTGCAAGCTGGTAGCATGGTGATCGCTAAGAGTGATGAAGAACTAAGAGAAAAAGAGTTTCTTATTGAGCTATCAAATACTACCTGTCAATAACCTTTACAAGTTAATAGCTTAGGGGTTCTTGAAGTTGACACAACTGATAACGCTCAATCTACAGCTCTCGTAGGAGTGTAAAGCGGTCGTAGTCAAATATAGAACCCAATTGGGTTGGGTATCGATCCCACAGGGAATATCTTGGTCAACAAGTAAGCAAAGAATACTAGACTTTTGGTGCAAGTCTCATAAAAAGGGGGGATTTTATCGTGCAAAATAATGTAAACAAAGTAATAAAGTAAAAACGGAAAATAGCAAAGTAAAAAGAAAGAATGTTTGGTAAGATGTAAAACAATGAGAATTGAGAAGTTGGGGTTCTGTCCACCTTATGAGTTGTACGTCTCTATTGGCTATGAGTTATGTGGAATTCAGACATGCATGTGCTTATAGAGAATTGTATTCTATGGTAAATCCAAGCGTCTTTCGACCTAAACAAGGACTATTTCACTTTAACTCTTTCGAGCTTAAAGCGTATCTAACGGTACAAATTCTCCAAGAGGTTAATCCAGTTACGGCACTAACTTTTTAATAGGGGATGGGACCCTATTACCTTGACATTATCTCTTTTCCAGACATATAACTTTTCTTTTGAAAAAGTTAATGCTATACTGGCGTATTCTATGCGTTTGCAACCACAAAGAATTTAGATTAAGATGAAGAGAATAATGATATAAGAAGCATACGTGTCACGAATTCACAAACTCATAGCAATAGATAGTATCTCATAAGGCTTCCATAACCCCAACAGAGAAGTTTAGCTATTCATGAGTGCAATGGAAATCACAATAGACATTATCATTATACCAAAATAAAAATCTCACGTGTAGTGTTGTTTGGTAGTACTTGTGGCGTGATTTTAGTGCAAATAGCGTTTCTCTTGTTGTGGAAATTAAGAATCGAATAGATGAAGAGAAAGTAATAAGAATTAATAAAAAGCAAATTGTTTTGAGTTGTAGATGAGTGGATGGATAGGTGGATGGATGGGTGTATGAATGAATGGGTGAATGAATGGGAATTGATGGAATGGGGGAATGAATAAAAATCTCTAGCAAAATAGGGTATTTATAACACCCATATCCTATTCCTACTAACCTACTGCATTACTTAACCCATTCCTACTGGGTTACTGCATCATTATCCTAATTCTAATCAGTTACTGCATTATTATCCTAATCCTAATAAATTACTGCATTATTATCCTAATCCTAATAGGTTACTGCTAGTCCCCAAAGTCTTCAGAAATGTTGTTTTTGCCCGGGACAGGTTTTCCATGCATCACTTTCAGTCCATAGGCGTCCAAACGCTGCTCTCCTTCTTTCGTGAAGCTTCCTTTGGCGTCAAGTTATCCTCAAAATATTGAAATCTGCATCATTTATACCTGAAAACTTGCTAATCACGTTTGTTAGCTCACTTACAGGAAAAAGGACTAAAAGTGCATGAAGTCGGATCGCCTAACCCCAACTTTCTGTAGACGGATAGTGGCATTGATTCTATCACCCAGATCGTACAATGCCCTGGCAAAGTTCATAGATCCAACCGTGCAAGGAATAGTGAAAGCACCTGGGTCGGCCTTTTTCTGAACTAGCGATCTTGTAGCGATTGTGCTGCAGTACTCATAGCTTATTGCTCGCTTCTTTGTCGAAAGATCCTTCATAAATTTCGCGTACCCAGGCATTTTTTCTAGTGCTTCTACCAACAGAACATTATGGTCAGCTGATTTAACATATTCATGAATTTGCTAAACTTTGTATCATCCGCAATCTTCTTCAATCTTTGAGGAAAAGGTGGTGGTGGATAAGGAATTGTTTTACCCATGGCTTTTTTCTCCTCTTGCTTCCATTTTTCAGCCTTTTCAGGCTGCAACATACTCGGTGTGATGTCATGGGCATCGTGGGTGGTTTCTACGACAGCTTCTCCTTTTGCCTTATCATCGATGTCTGCTGCCTAGTCAACCACTTGCTTGCCTTTGGATGAAGTTTCCAGCACCTTACCACTTCGGGTAGTAATAGCCATGCATAATCCATCATTTCTTGGATTTTGCACAGTGTCACTAGGTAAGGTGCCAGCCTTTCTTTGATTGAGTGTTGCTGAAAGTTGGCTCAATTGCTGCTCTATTTGCTTGATTGAAGTGGAATGTGAGTCAACAAATTGCTTCATTAAGGACAAATCATTTATTACCTCCGTTACTCCCACGCTGGTTGCTTCCACTCCTTTCAACAGCTTAGCCATCATATCTTCCATGCTTCCGAAACCAGATGTGGTGGTGTCACGTCTTCCTGGGGGGACGTATAAACCACTCTTTTCATTCTTGTTCTTCCAACTACCTTGGTCCTTGTTTCTAGATTTATCATAGTAGTTCAGACCTTGGTTTCCTTGGGTATTACCTCGGAAACCCCCCTGATTGTTCAAGTAGTTGGTTTCTTCTTCTGAATCAGATTCGTCTCTTCCTTTTAACGCAACAGCTTTGACCTTTTCGGTCTTCCCTGATAATAGATGCTTTGTAAGAAGATCCACTTGTGTTTTCATGTGGGCCATATCTTGATCACGTTCTTCTTCTCTTCTCCTTTGTTCAGCAGTCATGCCAAAAGGTATAGTAGGGCTTGCTACCTTAGAATCCCTGGTATGCTAAGCTCTACTTTGCTTCGTTATCCGATCTAGCATATTGCTTTCCTGCCCAAGGTGAGGTCCATAAATGATCCTCCAGCCGCATTATCCACCACTAGTTTAGTTATTGAATTCAAGGCTATGTATAGTATCTTCATTAGGTGGACATTGGTCATGTGATGGTTTGGGCACCTCATAAGCTTCGTCTTGAACCTCTCCCATGTTTCATGAAGAGCTTCAGTTGGAAGCTGCCGAAAGTTGCTAATTTCATCTCTCAATTGTGCTCTTTTGGATGGTGGAAAGAATCTTTCTAGGAAAGCGTCTTTCGATTGCCTCCAATTTGTAATAGAATCAGGAGTCAGCCCATTCAACCATAGAGTTACCTCCCCAGACAGAGACAATGGAAATAGGCGTAATCGAATTGCATTCTGACCAACGCCAGGATTGTCAAACGACTTGCATGTAGAAATAAAGTTGATGAGATGCATATTCGGATCATCGCCTGCTAGTCCACCAAATAATCCCTTGAGTTGCAATAACTGAATCATGGTGCTTGTGATGTTGAACTTGGCTCCGGGTGCCAATGGTGGAGGAATAATGGCTCCTGTGGCTCCGGCTCCGGCTCCGGCTCCATCAAGATCATCATCATCATCGTCGAAAGCTGGTTGATAGCTCGGCGTTCAGGTCTGAACCTAGCTTGACGATCTCTTCTATTGGCAGGTGTTGTGATCTCAGCAGCATGCCTAGGGTTTAGTAACTCGTCATCACTTAGGTCCTCGTCGTCAGGATTTATTGCTCGCCCAGGGTTATCAATATTCTGTTGATGCACTTGAGTGGTGGCTAGAGCAGCTAGTCTCGCCTGTTCCTGTTGAGCACCCATCCTTTCAATTTCGTGTTGTGCCTCCATTCTGCCAATACATTGTGGTTCAGGATTGATAGGTAATAACAGTGGACCAGAACTTCGAGTATGGGGCATGCACTGAATAAAAACCTGCAGAGAACAAAAACAAAAACTAAAAGTAAAAGTACAAGAATTTTTGACCAAAGGGTCTAGTAACTATCACAAACTTAATTGACACTCGTATTCCCCAACAACGGTGCCAATTTTTGATAACGCTCAATCTACAGCTCTCGTAAGAGCGTAAAGCGGTCGTAGTAAAATATAGAACCCAACTGGGTTGGGTATCGATCCCACAGGGAATAGCTTGGTCAACAAGTAAGCAAAGATTACTAGACTTTTGGTGCAAGTCTCGTAAAAAGGGGGGATTTTATCGTGCAAAATAATGTAAACAAAGTAATAAAGTAAAAATGGAAAATAGCAAAGTAAAAAGAAAGAATGTTTGGCAAGATGTAAAACAATGAGAATTGAGAAGTTGGGGTTATGTCCACCTTATGAGTTGTACGTCTCTATTGGCTATGAGTTATGTGGAATTTAGACATGCATGTGCTTATAGAGAATTGTATTCTATGGTAAATCCAAGCGTCTTTCGACCTAAACAAGGACTATTTCACTTTAACTCTTTCGAGCTTAAAGCGTATCTAACGGTACAAATTCTCCAAGAGGTTAATCCAGTTACGGCACTAACTTTTTAATAGGGGATGGGACCCTATTACCTTGACATTATCTCTTTTCCAGACATATAACTTTTCCTTCGAACAAGTTAATGCTATACTGACGTATTCTATGCATTTGCAACCACAAAGAATTTAGATTAAGATGAAGTTTATAATGATATAAGCAGAATACGTGTCACGAATTCACAAACTCATAGCAATAGATAGTATCTCATAAGGCTTCCATAACCCCAACAGAGAAATTTAGCTATTCATGAGTGTGATGGAAATCACAATAGACATTATCATTATACCAAAATAAAGATCTCACGTGTAGTGTTGTTTGGTAGTACTTGTGGCGTGATTTCAGTACAAATAGTGTTTCTCTTGTTGTGGAAATTAAGAATCGAATAGATGAAGAGAAAGTAATAAGAATTAATAAAAAGCAAATTGTTTTGAGTTGTAGATGAGTGGATGGATAGGTGGATGGATGGGTGGATGGATGAATGGGTGAATGAATGGGAATTGATGGAATGGGGGAATGAATAAAAATCTCTAGCAAAATAGGGTATTTATAACACCTGTATCCTATTCCTACTAAGCTACTGCATTACTTAACCCATTCCTACTGGGTTACTGCATCATTATCCTAATTCTAATCAGTTACTGCATTATTATCCTAATCCTAATAAATTACTGCATTATTATCCTAATCCTAATAGGTTACTGCTGGTCCCCAAAGTCTTCAGAAATGTTGTTTTTGCCCGGGACAGGTTTTCCATGCATCACTTTCAGTCCATAGGCGTCCAAACGCTGCTCTCCTTCTTTCGTGAAGCTTCCTTTGGCGTCAAATTATCCATAAAATGCTGAAATCTGCATCATTTATACCTGAAAACTTGCTAATCACGTTTGTTAGCTCACTTACAGGAAAAAGGACTAAAAGTGCATGAATTATGTAATTTGTCCTCAAAACTTGGCTATAATATGGGTAAAATATAGCACTATAGGCGTGTAAATTCGCCTATCATCAACAACTAATATAGAGATGCAAATACAAGGGCCATACCTTTCTTTAATAATAGCCAGTAGTGTAACTAAAAGCGAATAAGGATGTAACCAAATGGTGGAGAAGCCTCAAGTCCTTGGTATCTACAAAAGTACAAATCTTTTTAGTACTCTCCATGCACTGGTGACACATTAGTTGAATGAAGATTCATTGTATATAGGGGAAGTTAATTTTAACAAAAATGATGTCAAGCATCTAAAATAAGAAAATGGTCAGCAAGTGGAGCATAAAGTCCTGAGGGATGTCAAGTCTATCTCTTAAATCAACAACAAAGGTAAATAAATCAAGGAGTAATGAAGATGCAAAATCTACTAGGGTTAATCCTAGGAGGCCAGGGAAAACCACTGTCAAATAAAGTTAAAAGAGTGTTTTGGAATATGAGGTCTGACAAAACTCTAATCTCATTCTACATGATACAAATTCTACAAAAATATCATCATTTGGCAATCATAAATCTGATAGAGCCATTTTAAGAAGTAAGGCAAATTCAGAAATATAAGAAAAAGCTAGGTATTCATTATTCCAGTTACAATCAGAATGGAAAAATATGAACATTTATTCAGTATCATATACAAGTGGGAGTATTGCTTAACACTGAGCAACAATTAACTTTGCATCTAACTTTTCAGGAAACTGGGTAGTCAATAGTCACAACCATTGTATATGCCAAATGTGAAGCCCATAAGAGACTTAGTTTATGGAAGGACATATACAACACCTTTCAAAGTTCTATTCTACCTTGTATTGTTGGTGGTGACTTTAATGTAATTTTGTAAGGTGAGGAAAATATAGGTGGGATACCTGCGTATTCTGGAGAATATAAAGATTTTACTTTTTGTTTAAATTCTTATGAGTTGTTGGATATAAACTTCAACGTTAGCCCTTCACTTGGTGAAATGGTACGACAGACAATGAATGCATTTCTAAAATGCTGGACAGAGTGGTGACAAACTAAGCTTTCCTGGGTTTAGCTTGGCATGTGAAGTTGGAGCATTTGGCTAGGACAGTGTCAGATTATACTTCTTTATTATTGACTTATGGAGGAAAATTTAATATGTTTAGAAAGCCTTTTAAATTTCTATATTTTTAGGTCATGCAGACCAATTTTAAGAAAGTGGTAAAAAATAGTTAGGTGTCACATGATACTATAGATTTATTTATTAGCATCAAGAAAAAAAATGAAGAATAATAAGGTTGCACTTGCTGCTATTAGTAGGGAGAGGTTTGGGGACATTTTCAAGTAATTAATAATAAGGGAAGAGATTGTCAAGACGCAAGAAGACTTACTTAAAGAAAATTTAACTGCTGGTAATAGAACTATTCTTCAGAAAGCACAAAAAGAACTAAAAAATATTTGCACTTTGAGGAGGAGTACTGGAGGAAACAGTTGGTATATAATGGTTTTCTGAAAGTGATAGAAATACTAGATTCTTCCATTGTCTAAAAAATGAGAGAAGTACAAGGTTTTCCATTAATAAAATTATCAGAAAGGATGGGCAATAAGTAGAAGGTGATGAATAAATGACAACAGAGGCTATTTCTTTTTACCAAAAGTAGTTCATAAGGGTAAATAACTCAGTAAAGATGTCTTTGATCAATTATATACTGACCCTAGTCACATACTAAATGAACAATAGATTAAACAATATGCCTTTAAAAAAAAGGTAAGGGCAGTAGTGTTTGAATTGAATGGAGAAAGTTCTAGTGGGCTTGATGGTTTTACTGGAATTTTTACTAAAACTAGTGGGATATTATTGGTGATGATGTTGTGAAAGTGGTAATTGTCTTTTTCTTTGGTTCTATTCTTCCCAAATCAATTTCTCATACTAATTTGGTTCTTTTTCCTAAAAAATACATTATTTAGTCTTTTTCAGACATGACACCAATTAGCCTGAGTAATTTCCTTAACAAAATCATTTCTAGAATTCTATATGATAGACTTAGATATTGTCTTCCCTGCTTATTTCAAGAGATCAGTCTAATCTTGTGAAGGGGAGAAATATTACTAAGAATGTTCTTTTGGACTAAGAAATAATTATAGATATCAGAAAGAGTAAACATCCAACAAATATATGGATTAAGCTGGATATGGCTAAAGCTTATGATAGGGCACACTGGAATTTTTTGAATAAAGTGTTGAAAAAAATGTTGAAAAAAATGTGATTTGACAAGATTTGGGTAGACAAAATTTGGATATCATTGCCTAACAATTGGTATTCTAAATTGATAATTGGTCAATCCTTTGTTTTTTCACTATACCAAGGGAGTTAAGTAGGGGTCCTTTATCACCTGCTTTGTTTATTTTATCTGTAGAGGTGTTGGATAGAGTCTTGAATTCTTTGTTTGATAATTAATAATTCAAAGGTTTTGGGATGCCAAAATAGAGTAACCACATTAATCACTTGGTATATGCTGACAATACAATATTATTGTTTCAGCTAACAAGAGGTCTTTATAATTGGTTATGAAAACTTTGGAAAACTATAATCTACAATCTGGACTGAAAATCAATAAGGATAAAAGTACTTACTATGTGTATCATAAAACAACACATTTTATTTAGAAGGTTGAAAGTTTTATTGTTTTTCCAATAGGTAAATTTCCCCTAATTTATTTAGGGTGCCCTATTGGTCATGCAAAGAAGAAAAAGGTGCATTTTGTTAAAGATTAAGAAAATGCACAGTAACTTAAAGGTCTAGAAAGGAAAATTATTGTCATTTAGAGGTAAACTTTTACTTATCAATAATGTTTTGAGTAGCATTTCTGCCTATTTTTTGTCTGCTACAACTCTCCCTAGATGTATTTTGAATGATCTTCATAGAAATTTTGTTGGATCCCTATGAAACTTTAATAAAATGGGTAATAGAAAGCATTGGGTTGCTTGGTCAGAGATTTATATTCCAAAGAAAGAAGGGGGGTTAGGTGTTAGGTCTCTTTTTGATATTTCTTTTTGATATTTCTAAAGTTTTTTTTGCTAATCTATGGTGGGTTTTTAGAATCTAAGAATCAATGTGGACCATCTTAATGTAGAACAAATATTGTAAAAGATTTAAGACTCAAATAGTGGAATGGTAGAAAGTTTCTCAAACATGGAAGTATATGTTAGAGGCCAGGAATTTTATTGATCAAGAGATTTGGTGAGAGCCCAAGTGTGGCCATTCCAATATTTGGTATGATAACTGGGAGCTTTGCAATATCATTTTCCTATTAAAAATAATGATGTTTTTATGACTTAATTTTTTGAGTCATGATGACACCTACTTTACCCCATAGGTAAGCCAAACTATAGTCCAAAACTACTAGTAATGGGCTAGATGGTGGAAAATGGCATAAATTCTAGAATTATGCAATCATAAATGAGAAGAAATAATAGAAATGTAACATCATCCCATTATATACAAGAGCCACTAATCAAAAGAACTACGAGTACTATTCATGTCTACATACAATAGTCTAAAAATAGGATGACTAAGAAAAAATAGAAGTCAACTCCGACTCTGAGATCTCATCTGTCTCAAAACTCTAACCAGTATAATTGCAGTGGAAATGGTGGTAACTAGTTCTCAAATTTGCACCAAAAAGGTACAGAAGTGTAGTATGAGTACTAACAGCATGGGTACTCAATAGGCATCATCGGCTGACTAATTTGAATCATAATATAAATATAATAAAATGCGAGATAAATAAGCTAAGTCGAGGAAAGAGGGAAAACTTGAAATAACGCTTTAAGTACTCAAATTAATAGCCAGAATCATAATATTAAGGAAAAGTATATAAATATCTACAAGACTATCCCCCATAAGCCAAAAGGTGCAACTACAGTAAATAATCCAATGCGGGCCTCCATAAGCCTGGAGGGTGCGATCAAGGAGAAGAAGTAATTGAAATTTCACTAATTAACCATATCTAAAAATCATAACCCCATATCCTTTCATATCATAATATACCAAACTCGAACCTATTCAATAACCATCATAAATATTCTCTTAATTCTGGACTTGAATTAAAACGCATATCATCATTTGCCAGACTTGAACTGACACTCATATCATGAATAATGTTGGAATCAGACTGGGCTTGATATCATAAATCATCGGACCTGAACCAAAATAAATCCCATCTCCCAAGTACCAATCTGGAATAAAGAATTATGTATTTAAACCTCTTTGGACTAAAGAATATAATTAAAGTAATGTACAAGGGTTATCGAGCCTATAAGGAACTAAGAATAATCTTTGCCTAAGGTGGGTCGGAGGAGACTGTTTCTAACCTCGATAATCCAATCTAAGATAAATTTTACTAAAACTAGATTAGGGCATCAAATTCCACTACAAGATACTCAATAAGCCTCATTAAGGCCTACGATAGCAATTTTACCTAAAGAGTGGGTAGCTTAGTCAATTACGCCTAAATTTGATCCCTTAATTGGCTAAATAATTCAATTTATGCTAAATGTACTTCCAAGACCTAATTTCCAACCCAAAATTAGCATAATATCACATTCATACTACCTGGATACTAAAGTAAGCTCGGTGAAGTCTGCTAAATCGACAACTTCCTTTTTTAGAATCTTCCACATGATGCAACACTATCAAAATAGTAATCTACTCATCAATATGAAAATCAAGGTTGAAATAACCTGGGTTTTGATCCTTAGGAAATTAGTTGTGGACTTTGGACATCAAAAACTAGGGGATACTAGTCATATGATAGGATACGGTTGGTGGGTCTTGGTCGTATATTAACTAGTGTAGGTTGGTTAGTTTCTGTCCAAGGTATGAATGGATCATGCTAGTCATATTTTAGGGTACTAGCGGTATGATGCCAATCGTATGTTTCCCTATGTTTAACCTAGATGAGTCTATTCTCCCCAAGGTACGGATTAAGGGCACTGGTCGTATATTAGGTACGAATTGGCATTGGTGGTTATATGTTGGATAGTTTTGGGGTTCAAAGAGAGGACTAGGGTATGATATAATGGTACCACTCATACCCTAGGGTAAGGTTTGGGGAGAAAGTCATACCCTCCTGCGAGAGTTTTATAAAGTTTAAGTTGGGGGTAATTTATACATTTTCCATCTTAACCTCTTAAGACCCCATGACTTATAACACTCTTGGGATATCATTTACCTTATTATTCTAATATTAAGCACTTAGAAACTCTCTCAAAATCTCTCAAGGCTCTTGGGTCAACAAAGGCTATGTTTCTTTAATAAGGCCAATTTGGGGCTTAAAAGGGTGGTTTCCCTCCATGATCTTCATAATTTAAGGCATGTTAATCCTCCCACGTTATTAGTTCCAACTAAAGGCATGCTTAATGTGTAGTTTTTATGGCATAATTATGGTATGGTTTTGGGTTTTGAATATATATTGGGGGGAGGTTTTGTTATAAATGGTTTAGTTATGGTTTTTTCATATTTTAATTTATGGTTTTCATGTTTTAATGGTGGTTTGAGCATATGGTTGTATAGTAATGGTTAATTGGTACTTGGTTTTGGTTTTAAAAACCATATGCCCTTAACATGTTTGATACAATGCCTTTGAGAATATTCTTACTATATTGTTGAACTTTCATTGAAAACTTTCCATGATATAAAGTGGTAATGGAACCCTAACTAGTTTGGATAATCTCTAATGGTTAAATGGTAAAATCTTGGTAGTCATAGTTATGGATAATTGAATACACTTGTGGGGTACATTGGAATCCCCTAAGCAAACTTAATAATGATCATCTTGTGGGGTACATGGGAATCTCTTAAACAACTTAATAATGTAATCTATGGATACATGGGAATACCTTGTTTAAAGAGGATGGCTAAGGACATTGCTTGCAAGCTATGGCCGGTGTGATGATACCACTATTTATAGCCTTGGTTAATAGTAAATTGAGTTAGTGGTTTGGTTGTATGCTAATGGTTTTAATTGGGCAATAATGGTGGGGTGTGATGGATAACTGTGAAGGTATAAGTCCAATGGGCGGATACTGGAAACTCATGTTTGCTGACATACGGATTGGTTATGGCAACCATATATAATAATTATGGGGTACATGAGAACACCCTAAGCTACTCTTGTATAATGTATCATGGAGAGGTACACGGGAATCCCTTACTCTTATGGTATTTTTTTTGTGTGTGGCTACATGTATTAGGTCCCGTTTAGGGGGTAACACTAGACCCATATATCCCGTGGGTAGTTCTAGGATGTTTAATCTACACATACACAAGTTAATTATTTTAAAGGCATGCTAAACTCGGTTCCCTCACCCAACACGAATAGACATATGTATGGTTGTGTACGTATATGGTTAGTTGGTTTTAAACATTGGCATTATTTTATCCTTATCTTGAGTACATGCTACCATTCACCTGCTTACCTATCTTTAGGCACTATATCCCATGCAATGTAGGAACCCATTATTCTTGTCCTCCTGCTTAGTGATTGAATTCACAATCAGCTTGTGTTGGGTTGAAGTGGTAAGCTTCCATATTACAAAAGGCTCTATTTCATCTCATAGATGTCCTTACATACTTTGGTTATTTTATAGACTATGGTTTTGGCTATGGTCGGGGGCATGTCCCGACCGAATATTGTTTTACTTTTGGTTAGAGTCTTTGTAGAACTATTATGGGTTAGTATGGGCAGTGTCGATAGTGGTCTCAGCCTTGGCATTGGTATTGGATTGGGGATGATATCATATGACTTTATTTGAATTATGATTTATTCATTTTGTTTTTTATTATATATATAAACATATTTGGGTTATTATCTTAGTTTGGTTGGTTATTAGATGGATTGACTTGGTTGGGATGGTTCAATAAATAGACTTATCCCAAGGTCATTATATCTATAAATATTTTATCTTGTTATATGTTCAAAATTCATCTGACTAAGGGTATGTGTTTGGAGGTTGTTTGGGTATTAGATATTTTCCCTAGTCCTGGTTAGACTTGGGATGCCTATCACGAAAAGGAATCATTTTAGGTCATGCCAAGTTGGTATCATAGCCCTAGCTTCATGGTCAACTAGGAGTCCACAAAGTCGTGTCGAGTAAAGTCTCTTTTAAGGGTGTGTAGCGCATCAGACTCATAAGAGAGAGGCTATAAGGCATTTAGGAATTTTTCTTTTTCTTATGTTCTATTTTCAAGCTTTTGAGTCTAAGTACTAGAATCTTATCTAATCCCTATTTGTTTGCTTTTCAAACAATGCCTTGATGATCTGATGCTCACAAAAACTTTTCAGTCCCAACTGGGGACAATGTTGATGGGACACAGTCTACTTATAGGATCCATACTCGGTATAGGGGTCCAATTTTGGATTATTCTATAGTTCCATTGATTCCCACTAGTCCTTCTCAGACTCCTCAGGCTAATAAATTGAACTCTGAGTTTCATTAGTCTATTCATATGTTGGCATAGTTGGTAACTACTCAGTCTATGTATGTTGTTCCTGCTACTTCATATTCTAAGGACACAAGGGTTGGCTAGTTCATAAGGTTGAACTCTTTGACCTTTACGGGTGTTAAAGTGGAGAAAGATCCTCAGGGATTTTTGGATGAGATGGAAAAGATTTTTTGTATTATGCATACCACGAATGTGGAAGGGGTAGAGTTTGCGGCATACCAGCTGAAAGATGTGGCATACCAATGGTACGAGGAATAATATCAGGCAAGGAATGACACAATGAGTCATCACTATTGGAAGATTTTAATAATACATTCCTGAACCGCTTCTTTTCTCAGGAGTTGAGGGAAGCAAAAATAGAGGAGTTTGTTAATCTAAAACAAAGGAAGATGTCAATCAAGTAGTATACCTTAAAGTTTCACCAGTTATCATTGTATGCTCTGGAAATGGTATCTAATATAAATGCCCAGATGATAAAGTTCACTTTGGGACTATCTCGTGAGTTGATCCTTGAAAGTAAGGATTCCTTGCTGATCAAAGACATTGATATCTCTAGGTTGGTTGGTTATATACAACAGGTGGTGGAGGAAAAGAAAAAAAACTTGAGTTAAGTAAGAGGCAGGGAAAGAAGTTTAGATTCTCTAAATGGGTAGTGACCAATAATAGAATGGCAGGGATAGTGGTAAGTGGCCTAAGAAGAAGTGGGGAAACTTGAGGTCTTATTCGATGGATAGTTCTCCCTACCCAAAGCCATCGGGTAATAGGGGTTTCCATGGTGGCAATAACTTCAGGGCATAGCGAGCCTAATCTCAGGCTAGTTTGGTTCAGTCGACTCCATCATGTCCTCTCTATAGGTTCTCTGGTTGTTTGCATTGGGGTTTCTATGATGGTGCAGGGATAGATTCTTCGGTTGTGGTCAACCAAGGTATATACTTAGAAACTGTCCTATTGGTAAGGTTTCCTCTGGGTCAAATAAGGTTCTGATTTTATCTTCTTTAGCTTCAACACCAAAGGGTTCACCCTCTAGTTTCGGCACTAATCGAAACCATTTTTATGCACTCACTACTCGACAGGAGTCTGAGGCATCGCCTGATGTCGTGAATGGTATGCTGCAACTCTTTTCTCATGATGTATATTATCTACTTGACCCGGGGTCCACTCTCTTATGTGACCCTCTTTATGGCTGTGCATTTTGGTTTTTGTACAGAGCATGTTTCAGACTTTTTTTCTATTTATAACCTGGTAGGTGACTCTATGACTACCATAAGAGTCTATAGGGTGTGTGTGGTATCGTTTGTAGTAAGAAGACTATGGTGGATTTGTACAAATTAGATATCATTGATTTTAATGTTATTTTGGGGATGGATTGGTTTTACTTGTGCTATGTGTCCCTAGATTGTCGGACCCGTAGGGTTTTCTTTAAATTTTCGAATGAGTTAGTTATTAAGTGGGAGGGTGGTTTCCTATCTTCTAAAGGGAAGTTTATATCATATCCTAGAGCTCAGAGATTAATCTCCAAGGGGTGTCTCTATCACTTGGTTCGGGTTAAAGATTCTAACTCAGAGGGTCCTTCTTTGCATTTAGTTCTGGTGGTGAATGAATTTTCTAAGGTCTTCCCTGATGAACTTCCTAGTCTTTCTCTGGATAGGTAAATTGTGTTTTGGATTGATCTTGTTCCGAACACTCATTCAATTTCCATCCACCTTATAAAATGGATTCAACTGAGTTGAAGGGGCTCAAGAAGTAACTCAAGGTTCTTTTGGATAACGGTTTCATTCGTCCTAGTGTGTCCCCATGGGGTGAATTGATGTTGTTTATGCATAATAAGGATGGTTCCCTTTGGATATATATTGACTACCGACAGTTGAATAAGGTAACGGTAAAGAACAAGTATCATATTCCGAGAATAGATGACTTTTTTTATTAGTTATAGGGTGCTAAATTCTTTTCTAAACTTGATATTTGGTTTGGGTATCATTAACTTAAGATTAAAGAGGTGGATATCTCTAAGACAACTTTCTGTACTCGATATGGGCACTTTGAGTCCTTGGTAATGTTTTTTGGGTTAACCAATGCCCCGACGACATTCATGTATTTAATGAATAGGGTCTTCCGATAGTTTTCAGATATGTTTGTCATTATGTTCACAAATGAAATTTTGGTGTACTCTAAGAGTAAGGTGGATCATGCTAACCACCTCTGTACTGTGTTGCAGATCCAAAAGAACAACAATTATATGCCAAATTCTCTAAATGTTAGTTCTGGTTGAATATTGTCACCTTTCTGGGTCATATTATTTCTAGTGAGGAGATCATGGTAGATCCACAGAAAGTTGCAGTGGTTAAAACGTATCCTAGACCTATGAATCCAACTGATATTCGAAGTTTCATGGGTTTAGATAGCTACTATAGAAGGTTTATAGAGAGTTTCTCGATAATAACTGCCTTGCTAATTAAATTGACTCAAAAGAGGGTTAAGTTCTTATGGTCTGATGCTTGTGAGGTAGTTTCGAGAAATTGAAGGATAAGTTAACTTTGGCTTCGATTTTAACTTTGCCTGAAGGCATGACGGGTTTGTGGTTTACTGTGATTTGTCCCGTGTGGGACTTGGTTGTGTTCTGATATAGCATAGTAAGGTGATAGCCTATGCTTCTAGGAAGTTGAAGATATATGAGAGGAATTATCCTACTCGTGATTTGGAGTTGTTAACAGTGGTGTTTGCATTGAAAACCTGTCAGCACTATTTATATGAAGTGCATGTGGACATATTCTCAGATCATAAGAGTCTACAGTATGTGTTCATTCAGAAAGAGCTTAACCTAATACAAAGGAGGTGGCTTGATCTTCTCAAGGAATATGAATGAGACTTTACTACCATCCAGGTAAAGCTATTGTAATTGTTAATGCTCTTAGCAGGTTATCCATAGGGAGTATTGCTCATGTAGACAAGGAGAAGTACGATTTTTTGAAGGATATTCACCATTTGGATAACCTTGGATTTCTCCTCTTAGACTCTAAGGATAGTATTGTGTTCGTTCAGAAGGTGGCACAGTCATCTCTTGTTGCTAAAATCAAGGATAAATAGATGTTAGATCCTGTCTTGTTGAGGATCAAGGGTAATGTAAGTGGGAAAAAAGTGATGGTATTTGAGATTAGTAGTTCTGGAACCTTGCGGTACCAAGAGAGGTTATGTGTTCCTGACGTCAACAATTTACGAGAAAGGATATTGGCTAAGTCACATGAATCATACTATATTGTTCATCCTAGTTCAATGAAAATAAATCATGATCTCAAGGAGATGTATTGGTGGAATGGTATGAAGAGGGATATGTCTAACTTTCTGGCCAAGTGTTTAGTGTGTCAATAAGTGAAAGTTGAGCACATGAGACCCAGAGGATTATATCAAGAAATTGAATTTCCTTAATGAAAATAGGAAGTGATCAACATAGATTTTGGTACCTGTCTTCCTAGGTTTCGAAATTAGTTTGATTTGGTTTGGGTCATCGTGGATAGGATGACAAAGTTGGCTCACTATTTGCCAGTGAGGACTAATTTCTCTATTGAGGATTATGCAAGGTTGTATTTTTATGAGATTGTAAAGTTGCATCGGGTACCTTTTTCAATTATATCATATCATGGAACGTAGTTTCCATCTTACTTTTGGTGGTCATTTTAAAAAGGTTTGGGGACCAAGGTGAGTCTGAGTACTACCTTTCACCCACAGTCGGATGGGCAGACAGAAAGGATTATTCAGATATTAGAGGATATGCTTTGTGTGTGTGATTGACTATGGTGGATCCATTTGAAGCCTTGTATGGTAGGAGATATAGATCTCCTATTGGGTTGTTTAAGGTTGGTGAGGTGGAGATGTTTGGTCCAGATTTGGTTTACCATGGAAAAGGTGAAGGTGATTCTAGATAGACTTAAGGCTACCCAAAGTCACCAAAAATCCTATGCGGATGTAAGGCGAAGAGAGTTAGAGTTTGAGGTTGGGGATAGGGTATTATTAAAAGTGTCTCCCATGAAGGAACTGATGAAGTTTAGTAAGAAAGGGAAGATCAGTCCCCGATATATGGGTCCTTACTTAGTTTTGCAAAGGGTTGGTAAGGTTTCATATGAGCTTCATTTATTCGGTGTTCCATGTATATATGTTAAGGAAATATATGGGTGATTCATAACAAATTATTCCTATTAGAGATATTGGTATCTCAGATTCTTTGTCTTATGAGGAGGTCCCAATTGAGATCTTGCATCGGCAGGTTAGTCAGTTGCGGACCAGGGATGTAGATTCTATTAAGGTTCTATGGATGAAACACAAGGTTGAAGAGAAAACTTTGGAAGCGAAAGAGGACATGAAGTCCAAATATTTGTTCCTGTTTCCCCTTTTCGGTATTCATGTGGAAGGTATGTGTTCTTCATCATACTTCTATTTTCAAACTTTGTTAAATAAAAGATTAATTTCTTCGAATCTTTTTTTCTAACTTAGTTAAAGGTTAGAGTTGAGGTGTTGGGGTGTAAATCATGCTTGTACTGCCTTGTTCCATCATTCAGGAATGAATGATCCAATTGGAGGAGAATTGAAACACCCTGGGTTTTGATCCTTAGAAATTTCCTGAGTTTTGGCTTCTAGACATCAAACAACTAGCGGGTACTAGTTGTATGATAAGGTACGAATGGTGGGTATTAGTCGTATGTTAGCCAGTGTTGGTTGGTTGGTTTATGTCCAAGGTATGAATGGATCATACTAGTCATATTTTAGGGTACTAGTGGTATGATGCCAATAGTATGTTGCCCTATGTTTAACCAAGAGTAGTCTATTCTGTCTAAGGTACGAATTAAGGGTACTAGTCATATGGTTAGATATAGATTAGACTTGGTGGTCGTATGTTGGACAGTTTTGGGGTCCAAGGGGAGGCTTAGGATACGAGATAGAGGTACCACTCGTACCCTAGGGTACGGTATGGGGAGGTGGTCGTACCTCCTGCGGGAATTTTATATAGTTTAAGTTGGGGGTAATCTGGAAATTTCTCCACTTAACCTCTTAAGACCCCACAACTTATAACACTCTTTGGACATCATTTACCCTATTATTCTAATCTTAAACACTTGGAAACTCTCTCAAATTTTCTCAAGGCTCTTGGGTCAAGAAAGGCTATGTTTCTTTAATAAGGTCAATTGGGGGCTTACAAGGGTGGTTTCTCTCTGTCATCTTCGTAATCTAAGGTATGTTATTCCTACCTCGTTGTTAGTTCCAACTAAAGGCATGTTTAATGTAGGTTTTTACGGCATAATTGTGGTATGGTTTTTGATTTTGAATATATGCTGGGGGTTTTGGTTATAAATGGTTTGGTTATGGTTTTCCTATGTTTTAATTATGGTTTTCATTTTATAATTGTGGTTTGAACATGTGGTTGCATGAGAATGGTTAATTGGTACTTGGTTTTAGTTTTGAAAACTAAATATCCTCAATATGTTAGATAAAATGCCTATGAGAATGTTTTTACTATATTATTGAACTTTCATTGAAAACTTTGCATGGTATAACGTGGTAATGGAACCCCAACTGGTTTGAATGATCTTTAATAGTTAAATGGTAAGGTCTTGGTGGTCATGGTTATGGATTAATTGAATATGCTTGTGGGGCACATGGGAATCCCCAGGCAAACTTAATACTTATCATCTTGTGGGGTACATGGGAATACCCCAAGCAACTTAATAATGTAATCTATGGGTACATAGGAATCCCTTCTTTAAATAGGATGGCTAAGAACGTTTCTTGCAAGCTATGGTGGGTATGATGATACCACTGCTTATAGCCTTGGTTAATAATAAATGGAATTAGTGGTTTGGTTATGTCCTAATAGTTTTAATTAGGAAACAATGGCAGGGTGTGATAGCTAACCGTGAAGGTGTGAGTCCAATGGTGGACATTGGAAACTCATATTTGCCGACATGAGGATTGGTCATGGCGACCATATATAATATTAATAGGGTACACAGGAATCTCCTAAGTTACTCTTGTATATATTTATCATGTATAGTGAAGGGCACACGGGAATTCCCTACTTTTATGGTATCTCCAGTTCGTACGGCTACACACATCAGGGCCCGTTTATGGGGTACCACTGGACCTATATTGACCATAGGTGGTTCTAGGATGGTTAATCTACACACACCCAGGTTAATAGTTTTAAAGACATGCTAAACCCAGTTCCCACTCCTGGCATATATATATATGTGTGTGTGTGTGTGTGGATGTGTATGTATGGTTGTGTATGCATATGGTTTTTTACATGGTTTTAAGGGTTGGCATTATTTTAACCTTATCCTGAGTGCATGCTAGAGTTCACCTGCTAACCCGTCTTTGGGCGTTGTATCCCCATGAAATATAGGAACCAGATATTCTACTCCTCCTGCTCAGTGATTGGATTTGGGATCAGCTTGTGTTGGATTGAAGTGGTGAGCTTCCATATTTTGAAAGGCTCCATTTCATGTCAACCCAACAGTACTCTAGTTATTTGGGTTTAAATTGGGGAATTAAACCATGTATTAATCGAAAACCTAACAAGAGTTTAATGAGGGAATGATAAATTCGAGCTCATAAACACTCGACATTCTCCCCATAATTAGGCTCCCATTTTCCTACACTCTCTAGGATTTTAGCTCTTGAGACTCAGGGCACCTCTTAAGCAGCTAAGTATCACTTAAGCATTACCTGTTGGCTCTGCCACTTCCGCTAAAGTGGACAAACAACCTCTTAAGTGGCCTCCACTTTATCAGTCTATATCCCGCTTTAGCAGCCTAGATAGGCAAGCCATGGTTGCTTAAGCAACTGGATAACCACTTAAGCAGCCTCAAGTGCCACTTTAGCAGACACACCAGCTGAAACTTGGAAAAGTTCAAGTTTCCGCCAACCCTTCAAAATTCATTTGAAATCCTAAAAAAGCAAATGAACTATGCTACCCTATCAAATTCGACTTCTAGACTCAATGGAGCCATTAGAATTCCCATCCAAGTTCATTTCAATGAAATATGGACACCACACCCATGGGCCATTTTTATCAAATTTTGACCAATAGCTCAGAATGAGTCTGGAGGCCTTAGGACCCAAACCAAAGGTCTTTCTAGCCTAAAATCGACGTTCTACAATTGATAAAACTGTCAGAATTTATATACAAGGATGTTAGACTGAAGCTTTTCACCCGATACATAATTTTTACCAACGAAGACTTCAAAATAAGAAATTGGCTCTAAAAACAAACGAACTGCCCGGTAACTGAACTGTCAGCTCCAATAAGTAATAATTGATTTGGGAAAGTAGGAGGAAAGATTTAAATGACTAAATATGTGGAAATGTAGAAGATGATCCAAATGATCATTACAATATTCACCATTAAAAGAACTTTTATCCACAAAAGTAAAGGGTTAGGATGTACCTACCCGCACATCGCTCTCAATCTCTCAAGTAGCCTCCTCTATTGGGTGGTGTCTACATTGAACCCTAACCATTGGAATCTCTTTAGAGCACAAACTCCTGACATCCCTAGCCAATATGATCACCGACTCCTCCACAAAGGTCAATGCCTCATCCCGCTAAATTGAGTCCAACTGAAGCACATGTGACTTATCATGAATGTAACGCAACAATATAAAAATATGGAAAAGAGGATGACTAGTTAAAAAATTTAGGGGCAAGGCTAACTCATAAGCTACCTCTCCAATGGGAGAAGGATCTCAAAAGGTCCAATATATCTAAGACTAAGATTGCCTTTCCTCCCAAACCTCATTATACCCTTCATGGGAGATACTCAAAGGAATACTCGGTCTCCACTTCCAAATCTCAGGGCACAAAGCCTACGATCTGTATAAGTTTTTTGCCTACTCTGAGCTGTTCTTAGCCTATCTTGAATCACCCTGACTCTATCCAATGACTCCTGAAGTAAGTCAGTACCATGGAGTCTAATCTTGGAGATCCCAAACCATCTAATCGGAGATCAACAACTTATACCATAGAATGCCTCAACTGGTGCCATCTGAATACTTGAATAATATCTATTCTTATAATTGAACTTTGCCAAAGCTAATTGCTGCTCTCACTGACCTCCAAATCCATAACCATGTTCAGAGCATATCCTCAAGAACTTGAATTGTCCACTTTGACTGACCATCGAATAAGGGATGAAATGTTGTGCTAAGATCTACCTGAGTACTCAACTCCTCTTAAAATGCTATCCAGAATCTAGAAGTGAATACCGGACCCCAGTCTGGAATAATAGGTTAGGCACTCATGCAGGCGAACTATCTCATAAACATAAATACGAACTAACCTCTCGACACCGAAGTACATTTGAATAAGAATGAAATATAAGAATTCGATAAACTGATATACAATAACCAAAACACCATCAAAACCACCGGAGGTACGAGGCAAACCACTAATGAAATTCATGGTGATCCGCTCCTACTTTCACTCAGGAATAGTAAGTCTCTGACTCATGCCACCAAGGCTATAGTTCTTGGCCTTCACCTACTGGCAACATAGGCAGTGAGCTAAAAAATCCGCCACTTTTCTCTTCATTCCACTCCACCAATAGAGCTACCTCAAATATCTATACATCTTAGCTGTATCCAGGCGAATAGATTATCTAGAGCTATGAGCCTCTCACAATATCGACTGAATCAAGTCTCCAACCCTCAATACATAAAGGTGGCAATAATACCTTAGAATATCCTCAGAATCTATGGTAGCCCTCTTGGAATCACCACTCAACACCTGATCACGGATGATACAATGTCTTAAATCTTCGAATTGATGATTCTGAATCTACTCAAATAAGGTATACCTCGCCTCAACACTAGAAATAATCCTCTTGGTCCAGAAATTTCAAGTCGAACAATCAAGTTTGCTAAAGACTGAATGTCCCATGCCAACGAACTTTGAGAACCTTTAATAGAAGCCATGCTACCTATACTCACTGTCTTTCAGCTCAAGGCATCTGCTACTATGTTCGCCTTGCCTGGATAATATAAAATAGAGTTATGATAATCTTAAGCAACTCCATCCATATATGTTGCCTAAAATTAAGCTCTCTCTGGGTCATAAGATGTTGAGACTATGATGATCAGAAAAGATCTAACAATACACGCCATATAGATAACGCCTCCAAATCTTAAGCATAAAAACAAATACGGCCAACTACAAATCATAAGTGAGGTAGTTATACTTGTGTACCTTCTTCTGCTTTAATGCATAAGCAATAAATTGACCCTACTGCATCAACACATAATCCAAAACAACATAAAAAGAATCACAATATATGGTAAATCTCTCTTTCCCAATAAAAGGAGCCAATATAGGAGCTGAAGCGAGAACCCTTGAGTTTCTAAAAGATCAACTCATACTTCTAAGACGGGGATGTAGGTCTGCTCAATCATAAATAGCCTCAACCTTCGTTGGGTCCACTATAATCCCATCCTTAGACACCAGATGTACTAGGAATTTCACTGACTCAAGCTAGAACTCACACTTTGAGAATTTAGCAAAAAGCCTATGATCTCTCAAAGTCTAGAGAACGATCCTAAAATATTGCATATGCTCCTCTTTACTTCTCAAATACACAAGGATGTTACCGATGAACACAATCACAAAGAAATCCAAATATGTCCTAAACACATGTTTTACCAAATCCATAAATGCTACTGGGCCATTGGTCAACTCTAAGGAATACCAGGAACTCATAATGATCATAGCAGTCCTGAAGGTTGTCTTTGGGATATCCTTAGCCCAAATCCTCAAATGATGGTAATCAAACCTCAAGTCAATCTTAAAGAACTCTGATGCTCCCTGAAATTGGTCAAATAAATCATCAATGTGAGGCATAGGATACCTATTCTTCACCGTCTCCTTATTAAGTTACCTGTAGTCAATGCGGATGTGCAAGGAACTATATTTCTTCTTCACGAATAAGATAGGAACACCCAAGGCGACACACTCAGTCCAATAAAACCCTCACCCAGAAGATTTTGAAGCTGAGAATTCAACTACTTAAGCTTCATAGGAGCCATATGGTAGAATGCTATAGAAATAGGTCGAGTGTCCAGCTCAAGATCAATAATAACTCAATATCGCGCTCAAAAGAAAGACTAGGTAGATTGGTAGGAAAAATATCAAAAAACTTACGGACTATAGAAACAAAGTAAAATAAGGGAATCTCTACTCTACCATCATGAATATAAACGAAATAAAACTCACAACCCCTCCATATAAGTATCCTAGCCCAAAATTAAGAAATAATCCCTATCGACCAGCAGCTAATAGATCCCTGCCACATAACTGAAGGTATGCCATGTATGGCTACGTTAATGTTCTTAGAAAAATAATTTAAGACCGCATAATAGGGGGATAACAAGTCCATGCCATAAATCACATCAAAATCCACAACATCTAATACAGTAAGATTAGCTTGAGTATCAAACTCTCAAACAATCACAACACATTGTTTATAAACCCAATCCGCTACTAAAGAATCACCCATGGGAGTAGATTAAAAAATGGCACAAATAAAGAATCCCAAGATAACTCTAACCACAGGGCATAATAAACGGACACCTAGGAATTAGTAGATCCCAAATAAAGTAAAGTAAAGGCCTCCAGATGCCATACTGAGATTGTACCTATAATAACAATATCTAAAAAATCTACCTCTGTCCTACCAAGCATGGCATAAAATTGACCTCGCCCACCATTTGGTTAGGCGCCTGACCAATCTCCTGCCCTACCTACTTGAGGAACTCCATAAGCACCCTGGGGACTAGCCCAACAAACCTGTATACCATTTTTAGATGGGAGCAGTACTTCCCTAGTTGATAGAATACTCTAAGCTGTAGGTACCACTGACCCATACCTAGGAAACTCTCTAGAGAAAAGGCTAAAGGCCCCACAATCATAACACACCCGGTTGTTGTACTATAATTAAAGGATCAAATTAATGCCGAATAACCACCTCATCTAGAAAATCCAAAAGATGAATATCTCAAAGGTTGACTACTACTCTATCCAGGATAATCACTGTAGCTAGACTGACCTCCATCAGTAATCTAAAGTGCAGCATGAACGATCCAACAAGACTGACACTGATGCTGATAAGACTTACATGGAGGGTACCATCATAAAAACCACTGCCTCTGAATCATTATCCATTCCAACTCCTATAAAAACCTCCCTGGTATCATGACCTCTTATTGCTACCCTCTTTGGCCTCACAATACAACTCCACTATAATCTTAGCATGATAAAAAATCTCAATAAAAGATCTACCACTGGAAACCAAACTCTGTGTATCTATGCAAAGAGGAAGTCTCAATTCCCAAATAAAACACCAAATCTGCTCATACTAGGTCGACAAACAGATGTAGCATGTATGGTCAACTCATAAAACCAGGCCTCATACTCTAAAAAATCATGGAGCCCTACTCTAATCTTAAGAATTGATTTGAGAGATGATCTCTAAGGCTATGAGGCATATACTCCTTCAAGAAAACCTCGGGAAACTGAGTCTATGTCAATGGGGAAGATCCAATTAGCCTGGAATCAAGATAAAGTCTCCACTAATATTGAGTTGCTGAACCCAACTAAAAAGTAGTGAAATCAACACCACGAGTCTCAACTAGGCCAAGATTATAAAGCCTATCCTTACATGCAAGTAAGAACTTATAAGCATTCTCTCCCGATGCCTAAGAAAATCTAGGCAAAGTTAATCTCAAAAATCTAACCAACATCCTTTACTCTTCAATGGGCATAGCAGGTTGGGCGACTTCCAACTGAACAAGTATTGGCACTAGAGAAATCTCAACTTTAGGAGTCGTAGCGATAAGCTATGCCCCTGATCCAGTACCATTTTGATCCGCAAACTGAGCACCATCATATGGTATACCACCAACTAATCCCAAGAGATGAACCAAAAAATCCTTGAGAAGTGACGAAGAAATAAATCCTGGTGGAGCTTGGCCTGGCCCCTAGACCACTACTGGTTGGGGTGGAGGAATCTCTGGCACAAGAGTAGTAATAGGGTCTGGTAAAGACTCTCTATCTTGGTATCTAGTTCGGGCTGCATCTATTGGCTGTCCTCGACCTCTAGGAAATTTATGTACAATAGTAGGGTCCCTAGTTGCAGACTCGAGGTCCTTGTGTTTAGTAGCAGTAGCGCGTGCCCTAGTCATCAATAAAAGAATAAAACCAAAAAAATCTCAGAAACTAACACATACTCTTAGCCCAAAATGAGTGAAGAAAGTAAAGATCTTCTAGGAATATCCTATAGCTAAACTCTTAGCATAAAATAAGTGAAGAAAGTAAAGATCTTCAAGGAATGTCCTATAGCCTCTCAAAGATAAGAAATGGATGTCATCAATTTGATCCACGATTCTCTACTAGATACTTGATCTTGTACCAACAACACTGGTGAACCTACCGCTCTGATACCAATTTGTCACGACCCAATTCATGAATCATGATGGCACCAACTTTACCCTACCAGTAGCAAAGCCAAAACGTAGCTTGGAACTAAAAGTAATGGGCTAAATGGTGGAAAATGGCATAAATGCCAAAATTATGCAAGTAAATAAATTACAAAACAAAAATCAATAAGACTAAAGCATAAATGAGGAGAAATAAGAAAAATGCAACATCATCCCACGACCTAGTATAGTTGGTACAAGAGCCACTAATCAAAAGAATATGTGTACTATACAAGTTTACATATAATAGTCTTGAAAATATATAAACTAAGAAAAAATAGAATATGGAGAATTGGTTAACTCCGACTCAGAGAGCTCACCTTGTCTCTAATCTCAGACCAACACATTTACAGTGCCAACTACGACAACTAGTACTCGAATCTGCACCAAAAAGGTATAGAAGTATAGTATGAGTACCAAAGTCATGGTTCTCAGTAGACATCATCGACCGACTGAGATGAATCATATTATAAATATAATAAAATACGAGATAAATAAGCTAAGTCAAGAAAATTGGGCAAACCTGGAATAGTGCTCACTGAAAGTAAATAACTAGAATCATAATATTAAAAAAGGCATATCTATGTCTACAAGACTAGCCCCACCAAGATAGAAGGTTCAAATAAAGTAAATAACCTAATGTGGGCCCCCATAAGCCCATAGGGTACGATCAAGGAAAATTAGTAACTAAAATTTCACTAATTGGCCATATCTCAAAATCATAACCGTGGATCCTTCTATACCGTAATACACTGGACTTGAACCGGTTCCATAATCGCCATAAATATCCTCTCAGTGACACATTTAAATCAAAACTCATATCATTATTTTTCAGACTTGAATCGAAACTCATATCATGAATCAATTAAATCAAAACTCATATCATTATTTGTCAGACTTGAATCGAAACTCATATCTTGAATACTGCTAGAATCAACCTAGTCTAAATATCATAAATCGCCAAACTTAAATAAATCTAATACTATCTCTTAAGTACCAATCTAGAATAAAGCATCAAGTATTTAAATCTCCTCAAACTAGAGAATGAAATTCAAGTAATACGTAAGACCTATCGAGTCTACAAGTAACTAGTAATAATCTTTGCCTAACGTGGGTTTGAGGGGCCCACTCTAACCCTAATAATCCACTCTAAGTCAAATTCTACCGAAACTAGACTGGGTTATCAAATTCTACTATAGGATCTAAATAAGCCTCATTGAGTCCTAGGATAACAATTTTACTTAAAAAGTGGGGCTAAATGAATTACGCCTAATTACTATCCCTTAGTTGGCTAAATAAGTCAATTTACACTAAATGTAATTCCAAGACCTAGCTCCCAACCAAAAACTAGTATAATATCACATTCATACTATAATTAATCTCAACTAAGAGAAAAGTTAGTCCAGCCTACCTGGACGCCAAAGAAAGCCCGGTGAAGTCCCTCTAAATTGATGATTTTCCTTTTCTAGAAGCTTCTGTATGATTCCACACTATCAAAATGGTAAGCTACTCATTAATACGATAACTATGATACCCATATTGCATTATAATACTTCAGGTTCAAAATCACATCAAAATTCCATGTGGGCCTGCTTGTGGAATCATATTCAAAACCGTCAATGCATCCCTCTATGATCAAGGATCATTTACCCTCAAGAATGGGTAAATTCCAAGCTCAAATGATACTAAAATCAACCCAATAATAATCTAGAGATTTGGGATAAAATTGGGGAATTAAGCTGTGAATTAATCAAAAACTTTCCAAGATTTCAACGAGGGAATGATAAATCCAAGCTCAAAAACACCCACGATCTCCTAATAATTAGGCTCTAAAATTTTCCACACTCTCTAGAGTTTTTAGCTCTTGAGAATTGTAGGAAAATAGGTGAAAATTGGGTAAGAGAACAATTTAATGCCCTCTAGGTTCCACATAAGTGGTAACTTGACCTCCTAAGTGGTCACTAGTAAACCGGCTAAGTACCACTTAAGCGGTACCCGCTGGGTCTGCCACTTTCGCTAAAGCAGACAAACAACCTCTTAAGTGGCCTCTGCTTTAGTTGTTTGTCTTCCACTTTAGCATCCCATTTGGTCAATCCATGGTTTCTTAAGCGATTGAGTGGTCTCTTAAGAGGCCTCCATTAAAGATACCAAAGTGTTGTTTTAGCGCATGCACCACCAGAGTGATGTACCAATGAAATTTGAAATTCCACCAACCCTTCGACATTTATTTGGAATCCCATGAATCCTATTAAATTTAATATTTCAGACTTAACAATGCCATTAAAATTCCAATTAAATTTTGTTTCGATAAAAGATAGGCCCCACACCCATGGGTTATTTTAATCAAATTCCAGCCAGTATCTCGAAATGAGTGCGGAAGCCTTGGGACCCAAACCAAAGGTCCTCTTAAACTAAAATTGACATTCAGGAGATGATGGAACTATCAGAATTACATACAAGGTTGGTACACTAAAGTTTTCACCTGATAGCCAATTCTTATTAACAAAGACTTTAAAATAGGAAATTGACTCTAAAAAAAACAAAATATCAGTAACTGAATTGTCATCCCCAGAAAGTCATAAATGACTTAAAAAGCTATAGAAAAGCTCTAAATGCTAAAATATGTGGAAATGTAGAAAATGAACTGGAGGATCATTACAGATGTATATCCAATTGAGGATGTAAATCAATTGTTTGATAAAGGTGGATGAGATACTAATTTATTGGGGTCACTATTTTTGGAAGAGTTTTGTGAACACATCACAGACAAGATGGTCGTTGACGATGATTTAGAAGAATGGGACATGCCATGGTAGATATTCAATACATTAGGTAAATTCAGTGTTAGATTTGTCGAGGAGGTAATTAGACAAGGAAGAGAGGTAAAAGATGAATTTTAATTATTATGGATAAAAGGGATGTCAATTAAGTTTTTTTTCTTTTTATGGAGATTATGGAAGCAAAGGATCCTTATTGATGAACTTCTTGTTAAGATCAAAGTATGTGATGACATGATTTGTAAATGTTGCGGAAATAATGAACAAGAAACTATTGAAAACTTGTTTATTAAATGTCCTATCTCTAATCAAATCTTGAAAAAGCTTCAGCTGGAGTAGAAGGACCTTTTCTACAACTAAAAGGCACAGTGTATAGGTAGTGGAATTTATATATCAGCCCAAAACTGAATCTATTGTACAAAATTGTACCCAAGTTTATTCTTTGGCAGGTCTGAAAGAGAAGAAATACAATTATTCATGGTGGAAGGATGTCATATATAGAGAAGGAACTGGAAATAAATAGAAACATCTTTTTATTTAGCATACAAACTTTCCTTAGTTAAGGAATTTTTAAGGTGAATAGCCACTGATGGTCAAATTCCGGGAATCCTATAGCTCTTTAGTAGGGTGCAAGGTGGTGATTTGGAAGGCTCTCGATGAGGGGTCCTACAAGAGCAACTCTATGAGATTCAACAAGTTCAAGATCATTTTATGTCAGAGATAGACTGGGCAGATTTATTTATGCTGAAGTTAGTAGGTTAGAGGATGGTACAAATATAATGGTTGAAGTAATAGCATAAAGAGCTGTGCTAGAGTACTGTATCAATGATAACTTAATTTATTTTGACTCTAGATACTGACTCACTTACTATAAATAAAGTATTAGATGGAATTTAGGAGGTACCAAGAAGTATTGCCACTGACATCAGGAGAATAAGGATGCTTATGAAGAATAGAGATGTGGTGGTGGTGCATACTCTAAGGGAAGACAACAAATTGGTAGATTTTTTCACTAACCATATTTTTTATTTTATAGGAATGAAAAGAATTAGTTATTCATCTTTCCAAATCATACCACAGGAAGCTAAAGAAATACATGACATGGCTAAAGCATAGATTCCAAACTTGAGATTAAGGAAAATGCAAAATCGTAACTATAACATAAGGGACATCACTGAAAATCATGTACAAAAATAAAGAAGAGCAGAAGTAGTGTCAAGCGGACATAAAAAGGGAAAATAAGATTTTATTAATACAGACATAACAGGAACCATAACAAATAAAAGCACAAAGGATAATGTGGGTGGGATATGTACCTGTTGTCCTTGCATTTTAAATAGTGGTATTAACTCAGTTTGAACTAATCTATTAGAATGTAAGGATGATAAGTATTTCTCAATCCACAAAGCACAATGCAATAGTGAAAAATAAAAAGACCAATAAGGAAAATATGTCAAGGGACAAAGAGCAACATTTGGTCCTATAATTGGTAAAAGTGGGAAAACATTGAGGCGAAAGGGTAAATACCTATTGTCTTTGCATTTTCTATAGTGGCATTAGCTCAAGTCTGAGCTAAACCTGTGGGAATGGGAGAAAGATAGGGTTTTATTAGATATTTAAGAATTCACCACAATCAAGGGTGGCATATAAAGTATTAGGAGGTTAATTTAAAGATTCTTACAAGGAAAAGTTACTATTACTATCTAGTAGACATAGAGTTGGATCAAAGAATGAACAAAGCACTGACGGTGATCCAATAACACATCTAAAGAAGGTATAGATCTTGATATCCCCAACTCATCCATCAAAATATCCTCGTGAATCGAGTGGAAGAAGTCTTCAAAGTGAAAGATTTCATGGGGTTCATGAGATTTTGAACATCCAGGTGAAAGCTACACTAACTCGATGAGGTAAAGGTCTAATTCCATGAAAATAAGATAAGGCTAGAGAGGTTGTTAACCCTTTCAAAATTGTTTCATCATTAGAAGGAACCGTGGATTCGAGGAAGTTGAAATCATGGGAAGATGATGAAGATGAAGTTGAAGGGTCAACTTTCCAATTTGATTCTAGACACTTCAGTGTCTATTTTGTACATATGTGTTGTATTTATTTTTTGTTTTGTATTTTTTTATTAGGTCTGGGATGGATCAAGATCTTGTTTGACTCCTTTATTTTTTATTACTAATAAAAAGGACCAAGAGGCCTCATTTGACCAAAAACAGATCTGAATAAACCTTACAGAAAGCATCATTATAATTTTAAGGTGATGATGATTGAATTGTTCTAACTCAAATTTGTTGCCATCGGTTGATGAATTACTACAATAACTACTATGATCTGAGCTATCATAATCACTAGCATTTGAATTTTTAAAAAAAAATATTGACCAATCAATATTTCTACTACTCAACATGGATTTCGAACTATAAAGATTTTTTAGGAGGCTGATATTTTGTAACAAATAAAAGACTATTTATAGAGTTTCATAACACATGTTAAGTGGGATCAACCTCACAATTTTGTAAGAGAATAAATACATAATTATTATTATAATACTACATACTTATAAATAATTATCGTCGGATCTTTTGCAGTCCAAATTCAAATTGGTTCTATCGAACAATCATTCTGTGTAAATCGTATGATGCAGATTTGCATTCGATTGTTCTCTTAACTCAATTGATTTAGATTAAAATTTAACTCTTGTGATGTATTTTGCGATATTAATGTTGCACGATTTCTCGATCGTTTAATTTCTAACGCTGTCATTTTTCATGAAAGTTCTTCACCCTCTATTATGCATCAATTCAACTTGGACAATTTATGTAATTTTTACAAAAATAAAATGAATAACTCACTTTAATTGTGATTTTTACATTAATAAATGGATAACTCACTCAAATTGTGAGCTTTACAATTTTTACAAAGTTAAAATGAATAGATTACTTAAATTGTGAGCTTTATACTTTTTACAGAATTAACGATGTTCTCCATCATTCCATTAGAAAAAAGGTGTAAAGTGTGGACTAAAATTGTGAGCTTAGCCTATTTTGGTACCACTTTAAATACATGACATAGTGTATTTTATCTTGTAACATGGCCCATTATTATTGCGGACTCATCTTTTATTTACCAATTTTTTTTATTTCACTATTCTACTCTTTCTTTATTAGCCATTATCAGTTTCTAGATAGCTCCCATCCTCCCCCAACTTTATCAGTATATCCATTGATAAAAGTTTAGAAAACGCAAACATCAATTTGTAACTTAGGCCATTTTTTATTCTTTTGTTAATATTTCTTTAATTTTTAGCCAATAATTACAGTAAAAATAAAATATAACTTTTCAAACATTAAAATCAAAAAGTAAAATTTTCTTTATATTTTATAAAATGTCATTCTAACTTCAACATATTAAATTTATAAAGTTCAAGTAGAAACACCAAACTGCACAAAAAAAAAAACCTATAAGGTTTCAATATAAACAGTAAAATATGAATTAAATAGACTGACTTGATATAGTAATAATTCAATCATTACCAAAGTAGAGTTAAACCTTGATTGATAATATCAACATCACAAAAATTTCGATCAAAAAGATCTCTCTCTCTCTCGCTTTCTAATTTTTCTTTATTTTTATGAGACTCTTTTTAGTTATTGTCACAATTATATTTAATCACTTCATTCATATAAGATTGCAAAGTCAGACATACATGATTTAATAGTTCCGCCTTTATTTCATCAAAAAATCTTTGAATGACCTCAACTTATTCATCAATGTTTGAAGGTGACCTTCAATATCGAAGATATTGAATTGCTCAAAAAATTTCAAAGTCCAAAATATTTAGATCATAATTATTAGGGGTTGAAAGCATACTTATTGTCAAATCTATTTGGTTGAGAGGCTTTCTATCATGATCTAAACCAGGGCCTGGCCATGACGGAAATTTCAAATCCACCGAGGACCGAAGACCGAAGACCACCCCTTTGCACCTAACCAACAACACAATATCCACAGTGGTCGAATGAATTTCAAACATATAGCAAGATAGATAAAAAATGAAGAGCGTGTCGATAATTGATAACCATCGATCGGCCCAAAAAACTGACCAAAGTCACCCAAATACACAATAATCCAACAAATCCTACTAATAAAGAACCAAAAAGTAGTCTTGGTCGGGACATCTCCTCGACTTTGACAGATGACAATGACAGTAATAATGTTAATGATAATGAAACTCTCAAATCTAATATATGTTAAGAACTGATGAAATATCTAAGTCTTTAGAAGAATGAAAGCTCACCACAATGAACCGACGAACCGAGCTGATCCACCTAACTCTGCACAAAAAAAGTGGAGGTATCTCCGGTACCTATATCGCATGGGGATACAGCGTCTGGAGACGATTAGCGGTTGGAGCGCTAGCATGTAACTCAAGGATATGAGATAAAATAATTTCATGAATATCAATTCAAAACCAGTCCAAAATCCAATATCTATAATAATATGCAAATGCATATATATATATATATATACATCACGTGCCGGGATAGGAAACAAGGGTTAACATGCACTTGAAAAACTTTATCCTGGACTATGTATCTCAACCGTCATAATATAAGGAGGCACCCACGGGCTATATGGGCCTAGCTCTTCCCCAGGTGATAGGACCCTAGTGTATGGGGTCACATGAACTAGAGGGTATACATATACACTATGGGAGACTCGAACCTCGTGGCATATCAAAGTGACGCAAGCACCCAATCATGTAATATAATATGAGGGACTCAAACCTCACAAGCATATGATAAAAATAAGGGGGACTCAAACCACCCTATCATTTATAAACCCGTGTCGGAAATTTACAGTTTCAAGTATTGGTCTCTCGGGACCTCCACTTTCACAACTCAGCTACACAACCCTCATTAAAGCCTAATTAAAATAATTACCGTGCATTTTCATCTATTGAACTAGGATACACATTTAGCCATACATTGTTGGTATCGTCATACCAACTACACTTGCAAAATAACATCAACATGCCAAACAATCATCATCAGTTGGGGGAACTCATAATCCCTTTTAGGTTCAATTTAAAATCATTATGCTTCATTAAAATTTTCTATATTAAGAAATAGTTCCAGAGTAGTTCAATGTACATATTTTTCATATTCGAAAGCAATTCCATAATATGGGGTTAAGGTCATAAAAACTTTGAAAGTCACAAGGTTGGAAAATCACGTTTCCTAGTTTGTTCACCAATCCCATGCACCAATTGACTTTAAAACCACCATTAAAACATAAACCATGCAGGGACAAATATGAAACATCACATAAACTACATTTATACAAAAACCCTCAACCCGTGTTTTCAAAACCAACCTCAATACCATATGACTAACACATTAAAACTTATGCTTTTAGCAAATTAATAATTGGGAAAGAGTAACATGCCTAAAATACATAGTTTCATGGAAAGAATTCAATCCTTGAGCCCTCGGATGACTTACTTCTTGAAAACCCTAAGTATGGTCACTTGAGAGACTTGGGAAAGCTTTTGAAAGTATTTGAGTTTGTTATGAATGAGAAATAACCCTTATTAAATGCCTTATGAATGTGGAGTTTTAATTGGGGAAGGAGGGAATTGTCCAAAATGCTCTTAATTTAAAACTAAAAATTAGTCGTTAATGGCTACGGGTCACTATACAACTCGTAAAGACTCATTATGACTAGCCACCAAGAGTCATAGCCAAGACAGTCTCCAGGACACCCACACATTGTTTACCCTATGAACTCAATGGATACGACTCATAGCGGGACTGTACAACTTATTGGGTCTAGTCATAGTCAACACAGAATCCGTTTGGGGTGAACACTTGATATTCGACGATTTGAACCCAACGACTCATAACAAATCCTTACGGCTCTTAGTGAGTCACTCGTACTCGGATTAGAACCTAGTTACACACTTACTGATTTGGTTATGATTAGGTCTCTATGACCTATCAAGACTCCCTACGGCTCATTAAGAGAGTCGTATTCAGGACAGTGAGGATAAATTTGTAGAAATTTTGAGGACCAAAAACCTAAGGTGATACATACTCTCCCCTTAGGATCATTTGTCCTCGAATGATAGGACAAGGCATTAGCACGATTTGACTCCAAATACACTCATACTTACCTTTAACAAAGACAGAAAAAAAGATGTTAAGGAATACATATACCTCAAGCACGATTATCCAAAACAGGAAACAAGAATGCATACTTAGACGTCATGTCCTCCTTAGCTTACCACGTAGCTTCCTCGACCTTTTTGTTCCTCCAAAGAACCTTTACTAATGCCACATCCTTGGTCCACAATCGATGAACTTGTCGATCCAAAATCCCAATCAGGACTTCCTCATAAGACAGAATCTAAAATACCTACATCCTCCACAGGAACAACCATAGAAAGATCACCCACGCACTTTCTCAACATTGAAACATGAAACACTAGAAGAATGGAGCTCAAACTAGAAGGCAACTCTAATTCACATGCAACATTACCAACCCTCTTTAAAATCAAGTATGGGACAACATAACGGGGACTGGGCTTCTTTTTCTTGCCAAAACGCATTACTCCCTTTATGGGAGACACCTTCAAGAACACCTAATTACCAACACTCAACTCCAACTCCCTCTGCCTCACATCCGCGTAGGACTTTTGGAGGCTTTGGGCGGTCTTAAGTCTATCCCAAATCACCTTCACTTTCTACCAGGCTTAGTGAACCAAGTCGGGACCAAATAAATTATTTTCACCAACCTCAAATCATCCAATAGGAGACCTACACCTCCTACCATACAAGGCCTCAAACGGAGCCATACCAATGCTAGAGTGATAACTGTTATTGTAGGAAAATTCTATGAGAGGTAGGTGGTCTACCTAACTACCACCAAAATCAAAAACCCAATCCTGAAGCACAACTTCCAAATCTTGAGCTATCCTTTCCACTTGCCCATCCATCTGTGGGTGAAAAGCGGTACTAATGGTTACCTTAGTCCCCAAACCTCGTTGGAATGACCTCCAAAAGTGAGATAAGAACTGAGTACCCCAATAAAATAAAATGGAAACTGGAGTACCATGTAACTTCACGATCTCTTCAAGGAACAACTTGGCATAATCTTCAGAAGAGAAATTATTTCTTACTGGTAAGAAGTGAGCAGACTTAGTGATGACACAAATCAAATCAAATTATTGGCGAGACCGCGGGAGATAGATAACAAAATCCATATTAATTATCTCTTCTTTCCACATCGGCAACTCAATCTCTTGAGTAAACCCACCGGGCATCAAGTGCTCCACCTTCACTTCCTGAAATACCACGCACTTAGCCACAAAATTAGCCACATCACTCTTCATATTATTCCACCAATAAATCTATTTAAGATCATGACACATTTTCATCAAACCAGGATAAATAGTATAATGCGACTCATGAGCTTCGACCAAAATTTTTCCTCGCAACCTATCGATATCAGAAACGCACAACCTCCCTTGGTATATCAAGATACCATCACCATCAATCTTGAAAATCATCACCTTCTACCTACCCACATCATTCTTGATTTGCATCAAGATAGAGTCTAACACCTACTTCTCATTCACCTTAGAACCAAGATATAACTTTGCCACCACTTGAACAATCACACCGCCATCCTAAAAATTCAAGAGACAAATTCTAGGATTAGATAATCAGTGAATATCCTTCACCAAATCCTGCTTCTCTTTATCCACATGAGATAAGCATCCCATGGACAACCTGCTAAGAACATCAGCAACCATGTTAGCTTTACCTGGATGATAGTGAAGACTCATGTCATATTCCTTGAGCAACTCAAGCCACCTCCTTTTTCTTGAGATTTATATCCTTTTGAGTGAATACGTACTACAGGCTCTTATGATTAGAATAAATATCAACATGACCCCATACAAATAATGTCACCAGATCTTTCATGCAAACACCACAACTAATAATTTAAAATCATGAGTTGAATTATTTTTCTCATGAACTTTCAGTTGTCTAGAGGCATAAGAAACCACCTTGCATACTGTATCAACACACACCCATGTCCCACCTGGAATGCATCACAATAGACCACAAAACCATTAGTGCCCTCAGACAGAGTAAAAACTAAAGCTGAAGTTAAATTATCCTTCAACTTCTTGAAACTACCTTCACAAGCATCAGACCATAAAAACTTCACCTTTTTCTAGGTCAACTTAGTCAATGGGGCAGAAATAGAAGAGAAGCTCTCTACAAACCTTCTATAATAGCCGTCTAAACCCAAGAAGCTCTGAGTATCAGTTAGAGTCGTGGGTCTAGGCCACTTTTAAACTACCACAAACTTTTGTGGATCCACCATGCTTTCATCATTAGAAATAACATGTCATAGATAAGTCACAACATTTAACCAAAACTCACACTTTGAGGACTTCTCATACAACCGCTGATCTTTTTAAGGTTTGAAATACAAGGTAGAGGTGATTAGGATGATTTGCCACACTCTTAGAATACACCAAAATATCATCAATAAAGACAATCACGAACAAATCCAAAAACTGACGAAAAAACCAATTCATAAGATCCATGAATATTATTGGGGAATTGGTCAAACCAAAGTACATCAGCAAAAACTTAAAATGACTATATCAGCAAATTTACAGTCACCTCATTCAGTTTGTGGTAATTAATACACATGCGAAGGGACTTATCTTTCTTATACATGAAAAGAGCAGGATTACCCTATGAAGACACACTAGGGTAGATAAAACTCTTATCCAAAAGATCTTTAAACTGCTCCTTGAGTTCTTTCAATTCAGTCGGAGCCATTTTATAAGGTGGAATAGAAATAGGATGAGTATCCTGAAAAAGATCAATTCTAAAAATCAATTTCCCTATTAGTGAAAAATACCATGTAGATCATTAGGGAAAACCTCGAGAAATTCACAGACCATAAAGATAGTCTGCAAGGAAGGACCATTGTATCTAGAGTCCTTAACATACACTAAGTGATAGAAGCACCCTTTAGAAACCAATTTTCGGGCCCTAAGATACGAAATAAACCTTTCCTTAGGTACTAGGGAACTACCTTCTGATTTAATTACAGGCTTATTAGGGAAGTGGAAAATAGCCCTTCGGATATGACAATCAAGAGATGCATAGCATGAACACAACCAATCCATCCCCAATATCATATCAAAGTCTAACATGTCCAACTTTATCAAGTCTACCAAAGTCTCCCTACCACAGACGAACATTACACAACCTTTATAGACCCTTCTAGTCACAATGGAGTCACTCACTAGTGTGGACATATAAAAGAGGTCCAAAATACATTTAGGATCAAACCTAAAATGGATAGCAACATAAGAGGTCACATAAGAGAGAGTAGACTGGGGATCAAGTAAATGATATAAATCACAAGAGAAGAGTTTGAGCATACCAGTAACAATATCGAGGGATGCTTTAAAATCCTGGCGAGTGGAAAGAGTGTACAAATGGTTTCGTCCAACACCGAAGCCAAAAGCAAAATTAGCACCTTTTGGTGCAAGAGCTGATGAAGTAGAAAAGGGAATCTTATTTGACCCAGAAGCAACCTTAGCAGGATAATCCTTCTGCATATGGACAATTTGACCACATTTAAAGCACGTGTTCCTTCCCTCTTCACAAACACCATGGTGCACTTGACCATAGAATCTATAGGAAGGATATAATAGAGCTGATTGAGCCCCCCAAGCCTGAGGTTGGGTTCCTGGTGCTCTAAACCCACTATTATACTAAGAATGATGATCACCCAATGGATTTGGATAAGGAGCACTATCCATAGAGTAGGAACTAGAGTTACCCCACTTTTTCTTAGACCATTTTCCACCATGTATACCACTTTGTTGCTGACTTTCACCCTAATCTGAATATCAAAACCTCTTCCTTTGTCTTTCACTTATCTCTACTTACTTCTTCTTTTTCTCTTCCACTTGTTGAATATACACCACAAGTCAAGAGATGTCAACATCCTTGTTCAACAAGGCAAGCTTGCTCTCCAAGATCAACTCATGGGACAACCCAAAGGAAAACTTCCTTATTCTAGACCTCATGCTAGACACCAATTCCAAAGCATAATATGATAGCTGATAAAACTTTAAGGCATACTCATTTACTGTTATCCTGGCTTGCTTCAAATTCATGAATTTCTCAGCCTTCACCTCCCTCAACTCTTGAGGAAAGAAGTGATGAAAAAAAAGCACTAGAAAGTCATCCCACAAAGTAGACTCAGCATTATCACCCCAAGATTGTTGCCACTCTTCATACCATTGGTATGCTACATCCTTTAACTGATGTGCTGTGAACTCTATACCCTCCACATCAGTAGCATTCACTATAAAGAAGATCTTTTCTATCACATTAATAAAATTTTGTGGATCTTCCTTAACTTTAGAACCAGTAAAAGTAGGAGGACTCAACCTCATAAATTGCCAACACTAATAGCCTCAGAGGATCTATCAACAGAAGAAACACACTCAATCTGGGAGGCTACCAACTAGGTAAGCAAATGAATTGACTAGCAAAACTCAACATTAGACATGCCAGCCAGAGGAGGGATAGGGGAACCGGTAGAGCTCCATCAAGGCAGTTAGAAGTAGCGACCCTAGACCAGGTCTGAACTCCTGGAGTAAGATAAGATCCATCCAAATTATCCTCAGATGAGACAGAAGAGTTTTCATGAACAACAGATCTTCTAGGAGGCATGATCTGAAAAACAAACATATGGGAATTAGAGGATATTCAAGACCTTAGATTACATAGCTTGAAATAGAACAACAAGAAAGGGAAACAATCCCAAATGCCTCATAGCATCTCCCTTATAAGTGTGGCATGCTACACACCCATAAATGAGACTCAACTTGACATGACTTTGTTGGACACTCAATGACACCAAACCTAGGCTCTGATACCATTTTTGTCATGGCCCAAACCAGGACCTGGCCGTGAAAGATATCTCAAGTCCATCAGGGATCAGAGACCACCCATTTACACCTAACAAACAACATAATATCCCCAATGGTAGGATAAATTCTGAATATATAATAAGATAGAACAAAATAAGATGCAAAAAATGAAGAGTTTGTCTATTACCAATAACTATCGATCGGCCAAAACAATTGACCAACATCACCCAAATCTACAATAATCCAATAAAGCCTACTAACACAAGAACCAAAACCATTATTGGATGGGAGATGTACCGGACTCAGACAGATGACAATGACAATGAAAATGTTAATGATAGTGAAATTCTCAACTCTAATCTATGATAAGAACTGATGAAATATCTAAGTCTTTTGAAAATTAGAAGTTCACCACTTCACCATAACGAACTGACAAATTGAGTCGATCCACCTAACTCTCCACAGTTAGCTGTTGGAGTTCTATCATGTAACTCAGGGATAGGAGATAAAATAAGGCCATAAATATCAATTCAAAACTATTAACAATATGAAAATACATATATATATATATGCATAACATGTCGGGATAGGGAACAAGGATTAACATATACTTGAAAACTTTACCCCGGACTGTGTAGCTCAACCGTCATAACATAAGAAGGCACCCACGAGCTATATGGTCCCATCCTTCCCAAAAGTGATAGGGCCCCAGTGCATATGGGCGTACGAACCAGAGGGTATACATATACACTATGGGGGACTCGAACCTCCTGGCATATCAAGGTGACATAAACACCCAATCATTATATAATATGGGGGACTCAAATCTCCCAATCATATGATAATAATAAGTGGAACTCAAAACACTCGTCCATTTTAGACCCTCACTTCAGCAACTGCGGTCTCCAGTATTGGTCTATCATGACCTCTACTTTCACAACTCAGCTACACAACCCCGCATTAAAGCCCACTTAAAACAATTACCACACATTATAATTTATTGAACTAGAATACATATTTAGACATACATTATTGGTACATCATACCAACTATACTTGCAACGTAACATCAACATATCGAACAATCATCATCACTTGGGGAACTCACAATCCCCTTTTAGTTCAATTTAAAATCATTATGCTTCGTTAACCTTTTCCACATTAAGCAATAGTTCAAGAGTAGTTTAATGTACATATTTTTCATATTCAAAACCAATTTCAAAATATGGGGTTGAGATCATAACCACTTTAAAAGTCACAAGTTTGGAAAATCATGATCCCTAGTTTGTTCACTAACCCCATACACCAATTGACTTTAAAACCACCATTAAAACATAAACCATGTAGGTAAAAACATGAAATATCACATAAACAATAGTTATACAAAAACCCTCAACCAATGTTTTCGAAACCAACCTCAATACCATATGAACAACACATTAAAACTTATACTTTTAGCAAATTAATAATTAGAGAAGAGTAACATGCCTGAAATACCAAGTTTCATGGAAAGAATTCAATCCTTGAGCCCTTGGATGACCTAGTTCTTGAAAACCCTAAGTATGGTTTCTTGAGAGAGTTGGGAGGTATTTTGAAAGTATTTGAGTATGTTATGAATGAGAAATAACCCTTCTTAAGTGCCTTATGAATGTGGGATTTAAATTGGGGAAGGAGGAAATTATCCAAAGTGCCTTCAATTTAAAAATTAAAATTTAGTAGTCAGTGACTACGAATCACTATACAACTCATAAAGAATTATTATGATTATCCACAATGAGTCGTAGCCAAGACAGTCTCCAGGACACCTATATACTATTAACCCTACAACTTCAATCGATACGACTCATAACGGGACCCTACGACTCATGGGGTCCAATGGTAGTCAACACAGAACTCATTTGGGGTGAACACTAGACATACTACGATTCGCACCCAACTAGTCGTAACAAGTCTTTACGGGTCTTAGTGAGCCACTCATACTTAGAGTAGAACCTAGTCACACACTTAATGATTTGATTACGATTGGATCCTTAGGACCCGTCAAGACTCCCTACGACTCGGTAGGAAAGTCATATCCAGGATAGTGAGGAAAAAATTTTAGAAATTTTTTAGGACCGAAAACTTGAGGCGTTATATTTCTGTACATTTCAAATTGTTAACATCATTCAAATCATTAACATCAACTTGTAATCTTGTATTATCTTGTTGAATGAAAAATAGGAGCACTTGATAATATGAAGTTGAATATTTTGGTCTAATGGTTGGAAAATTTCTCAATCAAAAAGGCTCTTGAAATATCTTTAGTCACAAATAAAATAGGTTTTGTTTTGATAGCTCCTACTATTTGATTTTTGTATTTCGCTAAGCTAATTTCTTAAGAATATATGAAAATATTATTTTTTATTCTAAAAGTAACTATCATGATTCAAAAGTTCTAAGTCATGATGGTATCTAACCAAACTTAGTAGGTGAACCAATCATATAACTAAGTCTATTTAAAAATCTAAAAGCAAAGGTAAACGAACAAATCAATAATAAATCATAATAGGCAATATAATTATAATGTTACTAATACTAAAATATGAGAACAAACTCTTACAATTCTGGTGTCAAAGTGCAAGATCCTATAGTATATGATTATAATCTGAAACAAATATCACTACATTTGTTTAGAAACAAAAGACATAAACAGGAATAAATGTAGAGACTAGTATGGCAGATCAAATAAGCAACGTGAGCTAACAAATTTGTCTATGGATCTCAATAAGTAGCACTTGCCTCTTCGTCATTGGCCAATGCTAGGAGCATAATCTGCACATAAAAAAGTGCAACAGAAAAAATAAGAACGAAAACACGTATGCTCAATAGCGTCATTGGTTGATCTTAAACTGAAGTTATGATGAGGGTTGGACTTACAAATGCTACTTCTACACATTCATTCTCATTAACATTAAATTATAAACACAATTAAATTCGACATTGAAAGATGTAATTATTACATAATTCAACTAATTATCAAAAATATACAACTAAAGCAAGTAATCATGAAATATCTCAACATCTAATTTTCAACTCAAAAACCTCAATACATCAGATATGATAAATGAATAAGTGTCACAAAATGTAATGCTATGTAATAACAAATGCAATCAGTATAGACATACATTTGCTTTAGATAATCATGACTCATGAAAGACTTATAAAATTTACATATTTGAAATAGAAAGTCTTCACATGCTAGTATATGTCAATACATAATATCATTCAAAACTCCCAACCAGACAGTATCCACATGCTAGTGTGAACGGTCTCAACATACTTTACAATAATAATGCCCTTAAGTATATGTATTGACATGTCAATGTATGTCATAAATATCAATACAAAAATTAGATATACATATTATCTCTTTGTAATAAGCAATTTCAAGAAGTTGTGCAATTAAATTATCTAAGTCACATAATCCACACATACGGTCTCAACGTGAAAAATATCATACCCAACATAATTGATCTCTCGATGTGTCTATTAACAAAATAAAGTCACATAAAATCTGATAAAATATAAAATTCATAGAAATTAGATACCCCGACATATCACTCGATGCTTACTTGGCATTCTTCACCTCACTTCTACATTATTCCTTTATTTTTTGTCTCATTTGATAATTTTTTTACAACAAACACTTATATAGAATCTAGAAAATCTCAACTCACCTAAAGTTTAAAGCAAAAATAATCAATTATGGCCTTGCCCTTCATCAATGCCTCCAAACAGTCCGATCTTTACAAACACGGAATCTTCATAAGCATATCAGGTCGTAGACCTCTATATTACATTACTCTTATCCCAAACTTAAAATGTCAATCCCGAGTTCTAAAGGTCAAAATATAATTTCACTTCAAAATTAGCTTACCCAAAATGGATTTTCCATAAAGAAGGGAAAAACTAAAATTTTAGTTCAAAAACATATTTCTCAAGATTAAAGGAAATCATCAAAGAAAACCCCCAGTGAAACTAGAGTGGAATTGGGGTTTGAAATAAAAAATAGTAAATTTGGGCCTTTCGGGCCAAAATTCCCACATTCCACCTTTACAATCCAAATTTAAACATGATTTAAATGATAAAATCAAAGAAACGTAGTTGAAATAGGAGGTTGGAGCTTACCCAAGCTTGAAAATGGAGAAAATCACCTAAAAATCCTAAACTCAAAGCTCTAACTCTCAAAATGGTAAAGAAAATGAGAAAAGAATCTTATATACCTAGGTGCAGATAACGTTCAACTTATACCATCATTTCAATGCAAGGCGATAGTTGTCAATATATACCCAACATTAGTTGGGATCGTCCTCGATGAGTGCAAGATAGCTTTCAACACCTATGCATGTTGAGAGTTAACTATCTATTAACCCGTAATGCAAGACTAAACAAAACATGAAAGTGAATTGGGGGGTTTGAGTGTTGAATTTTGTTGAACACAATTACCAAATCATACTAACAAGAGATCGATACAGTTGTTAAATTTATCAAATTAAGAGAGATCTTGTGGTTATGTTCTCCTAAGTAGTGTTTATGCATGGAGAATCAAGAGTTAGTCCAAGTTTGGCTAAGGATTTTGGGTAGGTTAGATTTAAGGTCTTAGAGTTAATCATTCGATAAAACACTAAATTTCACTCATGGATTCTTTTGAATACCTCATGAGCATGACAAGCTTACCAATCCATAACATTAACTTAGCATCCTTATTTCTAAGATGATGCTTATAAACGTAGACAATTCACTTAACACCATTATTTCTAAAATAGTGCTAATAAACAAGTTATTTCAAGGTGTTGTTTGCAATCACTCTTCACCCACATCCCTCTTTCAAGGATGATATGGGATCCAAGGCAATTGGGGTTTTCACCTAAAATTCTCAATTCAACTATAGAGTAAGAGCAAAACCCACAACAATTAACTAATTATTTAGACTATATTAACACCCACACATAGTTCACTAACTAATCAAACATAAACCCCAAGATATAAGACTAGTTACTCATGAAATTAAAAAGAGGAATTATACCCAAATTTGCATACACTTGATCCATAATAATCCAAATCAGAGTAAACCAAAACTTCAATCACAATTTACAACCAATATCTCTTGGAATCTACTTACAAAATTGTTCTCAACTCAAAAATAAAGTGTTTTATTCTTCTTCCAAAAATAAAAATTAAATGAAAGATACCCTAAAAACGTGAAAGGGCTTTGCCTTTTGTAATTTTGGGATTCAGCTTTGCGAAATTCCAATTTTGCCCTTGAAATTTTTTTCACTCTATCGTGATCGCCCTCTTCTAGCCGCGATCGTATGGCCTCTTTATCCGATCACTATGGGCTGATTTTCTTTTGACTGACCATGATCACGACCCTCGGGTTGCGATTGCGGTACCTGAGTATTGCCTGATCTTCAGCCTTTTTCTCCTCTTGCCTACTTCTCTTCTCTTTCAGCTTGATCTTAATTCATCTTCATCATATTTCCTACAAGATCATAAAAACTGGACATTAATCCATATAAATGGTGAATTAGTCTCATTTCTACAATAAAATCATTATATAGTGAAAGAATTTGGATGTAAATGAGTGACAAATTTGCCACTCATCAACACCCCCAACTTAAAACTTTGTTTGTCCTCAATCAACACTTCTACGTATTCAATGAGATAACTCAACTTATAAGCCCACTCATACAATGAAATGATCAGCATGATTACGAATTTGATTAGTAGTAACAATTCGCCAACAAGCATGGGAAAAACTAATAGTGCAACTCCCTTCAAACTCAATCACATTTTCAAGGATGCAAAAGATTTTTAAAGATAATTAAGCAACAACTACTAACTCTCAAGAGGTGACTCTCTATCTATACTAACTCAACTACACGTCTTTGCCTTATTTTCAGAATTGACAACTTCACCAACCTTCAAATTTGACATCCAGACTCAATGCGCCATCAAAATTTTCATTCGGAGTCATCTCGATGAAATATGGATGCTACACCCAAGGGCCACTTTTACAAAAATCTGCCCAATAACCGAAATGAGTCTGAAAGACTTGGGACCCAAACCAAAGGTCCCCCTAGACTAAAATTAATGTTCCAAGCTTGATGGGACAGTCAGAATTAGCATACAATAACGTTAACCTGAAGTTTACGCCCAATAGCCATTTCTTACCAAAGAAGACTTCAGAGCAATTAATTGACTCTAGAAACCAAATGAACTTCCCAGCAACTGAGTTGTCAGCTCCAGCAAGTAATAAATGACTTGGGGTAGCTATAGGAAATCTCTAAACAGTAAAAAAGTATGAAAGCACAGAAAATGACCAGAAGGGTCATTACACTCTTTTAAGCACTCATTTGATTTAAATTATATGAATTATTTTTATTATAATTCTATCTACTATCACTATCCATCACCACTAACCACCTCTACCATAACAACTGTCATGATCCAAACCCGTCGTGAATGGTATCCACACTAACCCTTCGATGTGAGAACCAACTAATCTTAACATTAATCAATACTTAACCAAATGTAAACGTCTAATAAATTCTATTAATCCAAAATCAAATCTAATCTCAAAATAAAAACATAAGCACAATAAAAGTTGCAGAAACATTGTACTTATAAACCCCTAGAACCCAAAAGTCGCTTACCAAAATTCTAGTAAAGAATATCAAAAAGAGGATGTAGCCCTAAAAACATAACAATGTGTTTAAATCCAGAACAATGGACTTGAAATATCAATAGAAGAATCCATAGTAGCCTAAAAGATGCAGTTCACCCTTGAAATTAGAATCAACCACTGAAATCGCAATTAAGGTCTCGTTGTAGCTTCTAGAATATGCTCTGCACTCAACAAAAATGAGAGCAAGTGTAGAATTAGTACACAAGAGAACAACAGTGTACTGGTAAGGCCATTTTTCCAACCCAAGATAAGGTATGTGAACATATAACTATAACTGAGTAAAACACGTCAACACATGCTCACTACTTAGCAACCGTTATTCAATCTACAACACTTTAACCATATTCAAGAGCCTTATTAAACAAATCATTATAAGTTAAACAAAAGTAACAAGTCAAGTCAAGTCCACCAACAAGACTCCAAGTCAATAATATAAGATTCAATACCATAACCAAGTCAACAACATATGACTCTAACACTAATTTTATCTCCATTCACAATATGAGAATAAATATATCAATATCCCCTTCTCCTTATGCCATTGGCCTAGACCTTCCAAGGGTACAAATAATTTTAATAAACTATTATTATACAACTCAATTCACACAAAAAATCACTTTTAACCACTAACATATAAGTCCAGTCATTCAAACCATAATAATAATTCAATGCTTAAAAATTTATTCATTCAAGGAACCAATGTAATGATAAAGCAAGTAATCCCCAATTCACTCATGAAACCATCACACTCACCCAAACCTTGTACATACACGCTAAGGAACTTATGATCGTCCACTAGTCATGACCTGCAGGGGATGAGGTCTGTCCGTATACCAAAACCCAACCATCAAGTTCTTGCCAAATTTATTCCACCAATCTCGTGAAAATGTTCAAATATCGATACATCCTACAATAACTAGTAGAACATCACAACAATCACAGAAACAATAATAACAACCATCATTTGTAACAACCACAAGATTTACATAAGCATTCATCGAATGTGATTACACTTAGAATGGCAAACAACCCTTTATAACCCCTTTTTCATTCCTTAACACATGCAGTAAACAAGGAATACATAGAAACAGTTACATTCACATATAATACAGATTAAATTATTACTACATTAATCATTACCTACCTCGATCGAAGCTTGCACCACTCAATTAAGCTTAAGCCTTATCTTTTCGTGTAATTTCCGCTTGATTTCGGTCTAGAAAACACGAATTCAACACACAATAAACTCAAAAACTTTCAATATTGAGGATTATAATCTGATCCTAACATCTACGGCCAAATTTATGATCATCCCACCCATTTTAGGATTTTTCTACCATCAACTCACCTAAAAGCTATTAATTTCATGATTAATTTAGTGAATTGATGAGATGTAAGAGAAATTTGATGATTAAGAACTAAAGACCACGGGTTTACTCATAATTTTACTCTCTTGTATTAGAAAAATAATAAAATAAAACATTAACCCTCCTCAAGACACGTAAACTAATGAGTCTAAGGTTAACTAATACCTTTATGATAAAAAAATTGAATGAAATCACTTATTTTGATCTTGCCCTTACCCAAAATGTGTTTTTGAATTATGAGGCATTTTTGAAAAAAAAATTGATAAACTAGAGATTTACCCCGCTAAAGCAAAATTAATCGGGTTTGACTTTCGCTATAGAGGGACTTTTCCTGCTATAGAATATGTTGCTATAGCGATTGTGGCGAGGCAGAACCTCAGGAATCCTCCCAGATTTGTCTTTTTCACAATACACCCTCGAAGTATTACATTTCGAACTAACCCCTTACATCTAGATCGATACCGAGAGTCTACTTACCCAAATTTATTTTCCAAAAGTCCTATGGGTGCCTTATCATATTAGCTAATATAAAGTCAAACTAAACTTAATCAATTGTTCCCAATCCATTTCCGGCTTGTCCTAGACCATACCTCACTCAGATTTCATCCAAGCCTAGTCTAGCCTGAAATTTCTAACTTTTAATCCAGGGAAGATCTTAATCCAATTTTTTGTATGAGAGACTTACCCATAATGATGAAGAGGGTCGTTACAACAACCATCACCATTGTCAATCATTATTGACAGGCGCTATTGGTATGTTATACAAACATAAATAGTTTTAGATAAAAATTTAGTACTATCGTATCCTAGATGTGATTACTAACCTTAGGGTAATTATACTGAAATTAATAATCAGTAATAGTATAGTTATCCTTACCAGAGGGTGCAATAACAATACTAAAATTAGTTATTCCAAAATAAAATAATGATAATGACAAAAATACCTCTAAGGCCCCTTAAATCATTTTTCTACGAAATAGTATTGATATTTTTGCAAACAAACAAATTATGCTTAACAATTATCTAATGCATGTTAAATCAAACAATCAATAAAAAATAAATATCAAAATAACTAATCTCATATAACTAATCATAACATAACTAAAAGGCTTAAGTCATTGATAACCCTGTAAACTTGCATCAAAATTTTACTTGACCCCCTCACCTCAGACTTGTACCTATTGAACACTTAATCCACCAAAAATTTAAATCATTTGAGCATCTTTTACCAATCAGCTAAAAACACAAAATGTGTACAACACACTCTCGCTTGCGTGGCAAATGGATGAATTAAGCTTGAATATTTGGCATTAAATCTAAAAAATAATTAAAAAATAAATTATAAATAAAAAAAGATAAATATATATATATATATATATATATTATTTTAAAAAACACCATCCACCTCCCTACCATCCACCTAACCCTTCTTTTCCTTTATTTTGTTTTTTAACCCATTTATGGTGCCATTTTCGATTTAATTTCTACATGAAGAAAGTAACAAATCAACTTTTAACAATGATCAATCCAACCTACATGAAGAAACAAACAAATATTTCTTTTGATATTCTTCTCTTCTTTGTATGGTAGATTTTTAAGGTATGAATTCTTTAACAATTTCGAAGCAAGTTTCAGTCGTGTCAATCTAGCCGATAAAAATAAAGTTCACCGGATTTTTTTGACTCAATTTGATTTAGCTTTTATAATTTTATCATTTCTTTCCTCCACAACCTTCAATTGATGTTGATATTGGTCGAATTCACTGAAGATTTGAGTTGTCACAACAGTGTTGTCGACTCTCAAACCATCCTTACTTTTGTCCACACTTATATTTTAAACTCCTCTACCAATTGCATGTTAACATCATCACAATTTTTTTGAGAAAATGTTCGACTATAAGAATCCTCAATTGGTGATTTGGGATTGATAGTGGTCATATCTCCTTTCGTCGATTCTTTGATTGGAGCATGAAAATCCTTTGAATTGCAAATAAAACCTGTCCTTGCATCCATTTTACATTGTGGAATTATTCCAAAAATTTCAAAATTATCTTGAGCAATTGTTTTTTGCATTTTATCCTACTGCTTATCCGAAATAGCACCCATTATCACTGTAAGTTTTTTTTATTTTTGAGAGCTGTGAGACAAATTCGTGACTAAATCTTTCGAAGATCGATGTCGAGAGAATTTTCACAGTAATTAGGGTGAAATGAGGAAGATGGTACCAACGTTTTTTATTTTTTAAAATATTTAAATTTTGACATTTTGAGGTTGACATGTCAGTTTTAATTGACTTGTTGAAAAAATTCCCTTGCTTCACTTGCCTTGGAGATGTGAATTGCACTTTTTGCCATATCAACAAAAAGTGTTTAATAGGTACATATTTTTAATAGTTGAATTATTTAATAGGTACAAAGGTCAGTTGAGGGGTGTAAGTGAAATTTCAACATAACATGTCTTAACACAAAATACCCCCTAGGTAATTATTAAGCTGGATGGTAAATGTAGAAATTTTATAAACTTAAATTATTACTACATATTTTGCATATGTTGAACGTCACATAATAATAGTTTGTTTGAATTGACTTTTGATTTTTAATTTATAAGCCAAAAGTCATACATAAGGATTTTTAATTTATGATTTTGATTTATTTTTATTATTTTAACTTAAATTAAGAGCACATTTGATACAAGAGATAATAGATAACCAATTTCAATATTAATCTTAGAATGAGTTTATTCCATGTTTGGTTGAGATAACTCATTTTGAGTTTAGTAATCATGGGCCTGTAGTGTTATTTTTATCCCATCTTAAGGGGTCGTTTGGTTGGAAGAGTTATCCCAAAATAATTAATTCTAAAATTGATTATTACACCATGTATATGGGATAACTTATCTCATCACTATGATATAAATAGTTGGTTAAATATTTTCGGGACTAACTAATACTTCTAGCAAATGCACGATAAAATAATCTTGCATTCTCCCAAAGCTATTATATCTTATACCTCACATCAAACTTAGAATAGCTGAATGGCAAGAAAACTTATTTACTAACCAAATGACCCCTAAGTATTGATAAATATTATACCTTTAGACACAAAAAAATGACGAAATGGTCTGATAGACCCCTGTACTTGTATGTGTTTGTATTATGGATCCTCCTACTCACTCTTTTACCAACCAAACACTTAAACTCATCAAAATACAATATTTTAAACCTTTTTCTCATTCAATTAATGTGTGTGTAACACAATTGAGTCCGCGTCATTTAAAAATAACACATAGAAAATTACATGTTAAAAGCCTAACATCTTTTAGCTCATTTTATTTACTCCTTGTTCAAAGAGATCCCTATTCTTTTCTAAACCTTGTTTCTCTCCTTCAATTCCACAATCTTATTAATTTTTTAAGGTGAGTGCAATTTTCAGCCTCCCCTTCTAAATTTGTTAACCTCTTCTTAAGCTAAAATAACATCTATTTATTTTCATTGTTATTGGTCTATCACTTTCATGTGGATGTGTGGGGAAGAAAAATTGGAGATGGTGATATTGATAACGGAGAAACGAGTAAGAATGAAGAATTTTTTTCTAGATGTTTGATGTAATTGGAGAAAGGTTTTTTTTCAAGTGTTTTGATGAAATTGGAGAAAGTTCAATTATTTATTATTTCTTTTTGGTATTTGATGAAATTTGAGAAAGTTTAAATCTTTTCTCTTGGTATTTGATGAAACTAGAGAAAGACTAATTTTTTTTTGAGTGTTTGAACAAAATGCTGAAAGATTGGCTTTTTTTTCTTTTTTGGATGTTTAATGAAATTGCAGAGGTATAAACTTTTTTTCTTGGCGTTTGTGGATCTTGTCAAAAGATTAAGGAGGAGAAGAAAGTTGTGTGGAGAGTGATTCTTGAAGAAAAAAGTTTGTATAGTTGGTAGGCATATATAAGTTGTGTGGGGAGTGATTATTAAAGAGAAAAGTTTGTATAAGTTGGTAGGCACACACACGCACGCACACACACATATATATATAAGTTGAGCAGTACCAGTGAATGAACAACAAAAATAAAATCAATTAATAACTACATGAGTTTGGCATGAAGAAGAAGATAATACTATATACAAAAAAAAATTAACAGAGAAGAAATTTGAAGAGAAGAAATCAAGCGAGAGGCAAAAAGAGCTCAAATTTTGAACTTCAATGGTGTTAGAATGATTGAGGAAGAAGATGAGTACAATGAACAACAAAAGTGACCAATTTTGCCTTTTTAGAAGACTTCACGTGCATAAAATGTATGTACCACATGCACTTTGAACAAAAATGCCACATAGGATGATAGGTCAAAAGAAGGGCTTAGAATTTTGTGTTAAAGGTTCAATTGACAAAAGAGTGAGTTGGAGGATCCAGAATATAAATACATACAAGTACAGAGATCTATCAAACCGTTTTGCCATAAAAAATGCTTGAAAATTAATTTTAGCTTTAATACCAGTCAAAATAATATATATCTATAATCTATAATCTATATCTATAATATATTAAAAGTGTAAAGACTGTTAGAAAAGTGATTTGAACTTTTTGCCCTTCATTAAAAGACTTTGTAAGAGACAAAATCGTGTTTTTACTATTTTATCAAATTATAATAATACATAAATACTTATAATAAGTAATTTTTGGAAAATAAAAACAGACCTTATTTAAAGCAAACTAAATCGTAACAGAAGTCTAATAAAAAACTAGGGTTGTACATCGCTAGGTTTGGTTTGGTTTTATGTATTATCGATTTGATTTATCGATTTTCGATTTCTAAATATGCTAAATCATTAAGCAAACCAATAAGATAGTTTTTATCGATTTTTGGTTTATTAGTTTTTAGTCCTAAGGGTTTGGTTTTTGGTTTAAACAATAAGAAAATACTCATAAAATAGAAAAATAGTAACTAACACGAAAAGAAACCGAATCTAAGTTACAACCAAAATCCTACATAATTTGTTTTAGTTTACAAGAATCCTCAAGTTTGAACTAAATGTCAGTTAGGAGAAATTAAGATATATATATATATATATATATATATATATATATATGTATATATGTATATGTGTATATATATATATATATGTATATATATATATGTATATGTATATATATATAACCCAATAGTAAAATAGTAATTTACTTAGTCTTATTGGGTGATCAGTTTATCCAATAACCCAATAATTTTTTTATGAAATCATTAAAAAATCGTTAACCCAATAATAATAAATCAATAGCATTTTTATCGGTTTGATTTATTGATCAGTTAGGTTTTTGCACACCCCTAAATAAAAACCGTCTATTTTTTGGACTTATAAGAGTCCTAACAAAATAAAAACTAACTTATTCTTGGAAAGTAAAAAACTACCATTAATATTTTGCAAACAGGGAAATACTTTGCACGTAGGAGTTCTAATACTCTAGTACCCAAAAAAAAAAGGACTCCTAATACTCTAGAAATCATATTTTTTTGCAAATAAAAATTACTTTATTTTTTATAGAAATCAAAAATATCGTAGGAGTATATTTTTATAGATAAAATAAAAAAAATGTTGTGAGTCTTTTTTTATTATAATATAAGAATTCTCTTTTATCCTAATACAAATCATTTAGAAGTCCAAAATTAATTTTTTTAGTTTATAAAAGGAGTTATTTTGTATAGTGATTGAATTATTATTCGAAATAGAAAGCACAAATAGTTAATTTTTCCTTTAATTTGATTGTATTTTTAAAAAATGAATTCTTATAAATTGATGATAAATAATTGCTTGACAATTTTTTAGATGTTATAAATGTATTTACATTATAGTGAATGTCTATATAGATAAGATCTATCAAGATCTAATAAGATCTAGCAAGATCTAATAAGATCTATCAAGATCTACTTGATATCCATCAGGATTTGAAGTATCTATCTTTTAGTCAGAAACTAAGAGTAAATTTCCCTATAAATAGAAGAGTTTTCTTCATTGTAAATAATCCTCAAGGATCCTCTTATTCATCCCTCAAGAGAAATAACAGTTACTCTCTCCTCTCTCTCTACTCTTCTTCTTTATTCTTAGTTATTTCATAACACATTATCAACACGAGTTTCTAACCAACTAAAAACAAATTGGCAAATAGATTTTAATTTAGATGTAAATTTTTTTCTCACTGGTTTGGACAGTTGGTTCCAACACATAATTCTATCAAGGATGAAATCTTTTCATTATTCATAAAGATAATTATAATAGTCATCCTTTATTTATGATATTTTGTGGTCACACAATAACACATCACAATATGTTCATTATTTTACTGTCTCTCTTATTTATCTTTGTAGTAGTTTATTTTATTGCAGGTTGAATTTTTTTATAGTTTTGGCTACGTGGGTTTTACATAGCGTGGACCGGATCTCATGAGGATAAAATATCGGTTTAGAGTCCGGATGCATCATGATTAAAAAAAGGAAAAAAGATATTGGGTTTAAGCCTCATCGATTTATAGTTTAAGACGCCTTTATATAAATAAGACGTTGAGTTTGAATCTCAATGCACCATATTGATTATAATATGATGACTAAGGCAAAATAATATGTATTTCATGAAAAGTGATGAAACACGTCTCATTGAATATGGTCTATTCCATGAAGTGAATGTGGTAACAATATATGACAAGTCTGAAAGATAACAATTTGCTCCATTCTTAAAATGAATGTGGTAGCAATATATGATATACTTTGAAAGATATATATACCTCGATGTGCTCCTGATGTAGCAATATCATGAAAAAAGTTATAATCTATCATAATTTGATACGCTTAAGGCACAATTATATTCCATTCTTGGGAAATAAGAAACTTATTAATACAAACGTGCACTTGATTGTGATGGTATCATAAATCACCTACGAAAGAGGCTGAATAATTTTGAAATCTACTTCTGAAGTAGTAAATCTAAAATTTATTCATGTAATAGTAAATCTAAAAGTTACTAAAGAAAAAAGTACGTGCCATGGTAAACTTGGGGTTTACTAGTATAAAAGTTCATAAATTGATGACAAACTTAGAGTTTACTAGAATAGAAGTTCATAAATTAATATGAACGATTGTGACATCTTGAACATGTGCATATTGAGTATTATACATATATTGAAGAACTAGAAGATTCTTCGAGAATTGTTTATGTCGTTTTTTCTCATGATAAGTTGGCTGGACCAACTACTACTGGGATTAGATCCCTTAAAACTTGAAAAGTATAAAAGGTGAATACGAGTCTGTTCACCTATCATGTGATATGTTGAAAAGATGCATTAATAAGATGGTCACATGTACATTTATTGTCGACCTGCGTTTGACATTCATAAAGTTGCTTGCTCAATAAAATTGAGTTAAGAGCATAACTTTCAGACTGTGTAATCAATACAATTCATCTTGATGGTGATGGTTTGCATTGAATGTCTTCGATAAATAGCTAAACCATTACTAATGAGAACAAAGCTTTATGTGTTGGTCTGAAATATGATATGTTGCATACAATAGCACTTGTATGCATTGGACCAATAAATTATGATTATTTTTTCCCTCTCAAATGGTTTAAGGTTAGGAACCAACTTTTCCATCAAATTATTTTGATGTGCGGTATACGATTAATGAATATACTATGATGCACAAAGATAGATTCCTCAAAAAAAATGAAGAATGTATGTTAGTTTTCCTAACATAAGGGGGAGATTATAAACGACTATGAAACATGTTAGGAATTATCACCAGATCCTCATTCAAAAGATAATTCAAGTCAAATACCGAAAGCATCTCATACTTAAGCTGCAAATGCTCCAATTTTGTGTCCATGAAGGACAAAGTCTATGCATGCATGAAGAGTGGTAGACCAATCGGTTCCAAATAAAACAATCCTTGAAAAGGATAAGGAGCAAACAATCATAATAAGAAGGCAATGTGCTCTTGAAAAGTCTACAATATAATACTTCATAAAACCTTACGAGAGGTGCAGGTACTTGAAAATAATAAAGTGATAAGATCTCAAAATGTTATGTCGCATTGTGAATCGATACAAAATAAGAAACCGTCGACAATATCTTTGATATAATATTGGTGCAATATTTTAAAAGATTATGAGGATCTGAATTCTACGTTAATTTATGCATGATGATGTAAAAATATTTATCAAGTGACGTGAAAGGATGAGTCTTGGTAAGCATAAAACTTATTTGATTTGCAGTCCAAAAACTTGAAGATGTCACATATAAAGTGCCGACTATTGTCACTTGACAAAATTTACGTGAAAACTTATTTAAGGATTCAAAATGATTGAAGCATTGGGAAACTTATCTATAATCCTTATATTATAAGTTTATTACTTGAAAATTATTGAAACTCTTTAAGAGTTTTCAATGCAATAGATTATTTGCTGAAATGAGAAATATATCAATTTGGATTGGCTATGAAGTACCATATCTTAGTGCAATTGGTGCACAACACTAATGTATCTTGCAAATACTACAAGACCTAATATAGCCTTTTCAATCAAAATGTTAAGCAAACATATTTGTTCTCCTACTAGGAAACATCAAAATGGGATAAAATACCTGAGTTTATTTTATTCGAAAGATTGCAGTCTCGATCTTGTTGATTATACTAATGCTGGGTATTTATTTAACCCGCATAAATCTCGATCTCAAACATACAATGTGTTTACATATGGGGATACTGTCATATCTTGGAGGTATACAAAGCAGTCTATCTAGCCACTTCATTGAACTATGCTGAGATAATAACTATTCATGAAGCAAGCCGAGAATATGTATGATTGAGGTCTATGATACATCTCAATCGAGAAAAATGTGGTTTAAAATGCAACAATGTATCTATAATTTTATATGAAGATAATGCAACATGCATAGCACATCTTAAAGAAGGATTCATAAAAGGAGATAGAACGAAGCACACTTCTCCAAAGTTTTTCTATACACATAAGTTGCAAAAGAATGGTGATATTAACGTGCAACAGATTCGTTCAGTGACAATGTGGTTGATTTATTCACCAAGTCTCCTCCGATTGCAACTTTCAAGAAGATGGTGCACAAGATTGGGATACAAAGGTTCAAGGATGTCCTCATTAGGGAGAGTTAATACGCGTTGTACTCTTTTTCACTTACGAGATTTTGTCCCACTTGGTTTTCCTTGTAAAGTTTTTAATGAGGCAGCCTATATGCGTATTGTTAGAGATGTGTGCTCTTTATCTTTCACTAAATTTTTTTCCACTAGGTTTTTTCTAATAAGGTTTTAACAAGGCACATTATCTATTAATTAGACAGTCAAGGAGGCGTGTTATAAATGTATTTACATTATAGTGAATATCTATATAGATAAGATCTATCAAGATCTAATAAGATCTAGTTGATATCTATTAGTATTTGAAGTATTTGTCTTTTAGTCAGAAACTAAGAGTATACTTTCCTATAAATAGAAGGGCTTCCTTCATTATAAATAATCCTAAAAAATCCTCTTATTCATCCGTCAAGAGAAATAACAATTACTCTCTCCTTTCTCTCTACTCTTCTTCTTATTTATTCTTAGTTATTTCATAACACTAGATGTGTATTTTCTAATTTAACAGCTTGGATAATGTTCGTTGCAGTTGGAGATGGTCGAACAAAAGCTGATTTAAGAATTGAACGGTAAAAAGACTTTAATTCGAATAAGACTCTAAATGGGTTAGTTAGACTATATGTTTATGTATTTTTGTTCTTATTTTTTAGATTGTTCTAGCTTAATTATACATTGCAATATGGGGCGATTTGAAAAGGATGCTGATAGTATATTAATTAGTGATTGACTTTAATTTGTGGCATCAATAAAAAAGGTGCATGAGGAGGTGGGAGTGGGAGAATCTAGAATTTAAACTATATGAATTCAATCTCTAAGGTGTCTTTTCCAAAAAGTTTTTTCTTCTCATTCAATCGTTGTGTTTTAAAATTATAGGTTCACACACATTAGATAAATTTTTATATATAAATTTATGCTTCACATTGAAAGTATTGAATTCAAATGAATTCAATGCGAAAACTCTGCATCCGCTCTGCTAAAGAGAATAATAAGGGAAGTTTTTTATGGTATTAACAATATGACTCCAAAGAAAAACAAGTGATACCCGAAGAATAAAAGATTATGAAAGAACGCATTTGATTGCGATTTGAGTCAAATTTTCTTCATAATTTTATTCTAATGTCAATTACTATTTTTTTAATAATATTACTTTTTCATATATAATTTTATTGATCCACAAAAGACAACGTGTCCAAAGCACTTACGTGAATTCTAAAACTTTAAAAGTGACACATTTGAGTTATAAAAAGGCAAAATGACCACCTTCTGGACCCTGTGTTATGTTGGTTTTGTAAGTTGGACACTTCTACTTACATGTTTGTCATCTAAACTCTTGAACCCATTAAAAAGCAACATTTTGTACTGTTTGACCATTGACCTCGCCTATGTGGCATTGAAATGGTGACTAGAATAAGGAGATTGTAGTCACTCGCCTGAGGGTGTGAGTGAGGGTCAATTTTTGGCCAATTTTATATTAAAATAATTAAAAAATATATTAAAATAAAAAATAAAATAAAAAAAGATCTTGTTTTTGCTCCATCTTTTTTTAATTTGATTTTTTTTAAAAAAAAATATAAAAATAATTGTTTTTTTTTTTGAAAAAAAAACCCTTCCCCACTCCACCCCAGCCCGTCCCTACCCTCACCCCCACCCAGCCCCATCCCACCCCACCCTCAGCCCCTTTCATAAAATAATTTTTTTTTTAAAATATTAAAATTAAAAAAATTTAAAAAGACTTTTTTTTCCTCCATCTTTTTAAATTTAAAAATATTTTTAAAAATTTTAAAATAATATATATATATATATTTTAAAATAACCTTCCCCACCCCCACCTCAACCTATCCCCACCCCCACCCCACCCCATCCCCAACCCCCACACTCTACCAGCCTCGTCCAGCCCTTCCCCACCCCACCAGCCCCGTCCAACCCCTTTCCACCCCACCCCCAACCCCCATACCTCTTCAGCCTTGTCCCCACCCCACTTCAGCCCCTTGCATCCCCCTACCCTACCCCACCCCAACACTTCCAACCCCCTCACACGTTCACTTTTTATTTTAATTTTTCCCTGTCAATTCAATTCTTTTCATTTTTTTTAATTAAAATTTAAATTTGAAATCTTTTAAATTTTTTGGGATTAAAATTTAAATTTAAATTTAAATTGAAAGTGAGTGATAGTGAATATTGAAAAAAATTAGTGGATTTTGCTTGAAATTTTTTTTTTTTTTGAATTTGTTAAAAATATTCAAATTTAAAAATAAAAAATTTATTATGTTTGTACATATGAATTTATAGTTAAAAATTTAAATTAGTTGGAGAAGAATTTTAGTTATTTGGAATGAATTTGATGTTTAATTTGTGAGCAAAAATAAAAATATGATTATTTTTTTTTTTTTATAATTTATAACTTTTTTTATTTAATTAAATTATTTTTAATATTTAATTTGTTATATAATATTTTAAAAATAACTTAAAATTTAATGTAATATTTTTTCTTTTTTTAGTGACGTAGCAGAAACAATACAGAGCCCGGTCATTTTGCCTTCGTAAAAACTCTTTAACAATTACAAGCACCCCCGCCGACGGTGATTTGCTTGCGCCGGCGCTGCAATCGGAGCTAGTTGATGGACTCGGAAGGTTGTAGAAGTCCATGGCGAGTGCTGGAGTTCTACAGTGGTATTGGTGGCTTGCGTTATTCTCTGCTCAAAGCCGCCGTCAATGCCACTGTTGTCCAAGCTTTCGACATAAATGACCTCGCTAATGACGTTTACCAGCACAACTTCCGTCACCGGCCTTTTCAGGTATTTTGAGCAAAATAAGTCACTACATGATTTGCTTTGTTTAACAATTACTCCCTCGTTTCAAAATAGTTGAGCCTTTTTGACTTACCCTCTTAAAACATTTATTAGGGTTTATTTTATCAAATTAGTCTTATTAGTTATGCTTTAAAAATATAAATTTGAGTAAATATATTTTGTTTAGTCATTTAATATTGGGGGTAGTATTGAAATAACATAACAAAATACAACTAAATTGAAACAAATATATTTAGAAAGAGGGCAACTAAAATGAAACGGAGGGAGTACATTAGTAATTTACTTTTACTTGATTCTTAATTATACTCCTTTTCGTTTTATGATGCTAAGTTTGTAATATTAATTAATTCAGTTACTGTAAATTTTATGTAGATGATGTCATATCAGATTTGATAAATTTATTGAATTTGTAGTGTTGTGTAAATTAGGATTGTGGGAGTAACTTTTTCATTCTTTATTCTGTCGACGAACACAGTATAAAGACCGCTCCACAGAATAAAGACCGCTTTGGATTAACTTTTTTGTTATTATTTGTGTTTTGTACTTTGACTATCATATTATTTCGTTGTAGTTATTGGCCTGGTACTATCGATTATTTTTGTTACTGTCTGTAATTTCTTCTACTCCTATTACTTCTTTTTATAGACTGCTTTGGATTGCTTTTGTGGTTGAACTGAGGGTCTAGCGGAAATAGCCTTTGGGTTCTGTGTACACTCTACCCTCCCTGCACCCTACACTGTGGGACTATACAGGGTATGCTGCTGTTGTGTTTTGTCGATCGACACGAAAGCGAAAGTGCAGAATAGAGAGAATGTGTTCTTTACTATGTATGAAACTTGTTACTTTTTTTACTCTCACATGAGAAAAAACTTGTTACTTTTTTGAGGGATGGCCTTGGCTCAGCGGTAAGCTTGCTTACCGTGGTGTGCCAGGGTCAGGGGTTCGAAACGCCCCTCCAGCGAAGCTGGGGTGAGGGCGCGTAGGTTAGGCCCGGAGTGGTTCCCCCCTCCCCGACACCTGCGGAGTAGGTATGAACCGGGTCGTCCCTTTTACATGAGAAAAATATTGTGGAAACTCATTTTGAAATGGAGGAAGCATTTTAGTCTAGTGAACTTTATACAAATGTCATTGATAATTTGTACTTGTCAAAAAAGAATTTCACTGAGAATTTGTTTATCCATTGGTAGTTTCAGATGTTTTTATGATACTTAACTAGTATTAATGAAGCTTACAATTTGGGCGACAATAGGGTAACATCCAGACTCTGAATGCCGCTGATCTTGATGGCTACAGCTCTGATGCTTGGTTACTTTCTCCTCCTTGTCAGCCGTACACTCGACAAGGTGATGAATTGCATTCCCCCCTTTTTTTAATGACCGTCGTGCCCCGCCAGCAACTGTGTTCCCACATTTCGCTTTTCTTTTTTTCTTCTTCTGATGGCCATATTAACTGAAACCTTTTTGTGTCAGGACTCCAGAAAGGTTCTAGTGATGCGCGAGCATCATCATTTCTTAAAATTCTGGAACTTGTACCACAGTTATTGCGGCCTCCATCATATCTTTTTGTGGAAAATGTTGTAGGATTTGAGGTTTGTATCTTTCCAATCCATGCTTCATTCTACCACCTATGTTTTTACTAATTTATCCACCTATCATATAATATATTGGGGCAGATGGTCCTCTTGGAATATATAAGGCCTTTTTCCTTTATTGCAGACTTCTGATACCCATGCGATATTGGTTGAAATATTGGAAAAGAATAATTTTGTTACACAAGAATTTATTTTGAGTCCGCTGCAATTTGGACTGCCATATTCTCGGCCTCGTTATTATTGCTTGGTAAGTCCCGTTGTCTTCCTCTTTGGGTTTGTATCACTAAAAAGGACTAATGTCCATCTTCATCACATGTATGTTTTCATTCATTGCACATGTTCTGGACTTCTTATATTTTTTTAAAGAGTTATCTTTCCATAATGTTGTTAATGTTTTGTGTATATGAATGAGCCGAGTAGAGTGAATAGTAACAAAGGACTTCATATACCTATCCCAACTAGTTTCTGTTTGATGTGTAGTTAATTGTTTGATGGATTACGCTTATATGATTGATAAGAAATGATTGAGATGCATTATGCGAACTGACTGAGATTTCCTCATTCAAGACAAAGTCTTTTATGGGAAAAAGATCACTGAGGACACAAAGAAAACAATTAAAGAAATTGGGAGAACTTGGGCATTTATCCTCTTTGGCTTATGAAGCTAAAATTCTCCTATTTTTCCCAGCAAATGCGAAAGGATTGGTAGTTTTACCTACTGATTGTTGTTGATTCCTCTTAACAACTAAATTTAACATATTGAAACTTGTAAGTCGCATCTTTCACGGCCTAAAGTGCATTGTGCTTAAGCAAACATGTCTTGCAGATACAGTATATTGTTTTATTTGATTACTAAAAGTCAAAGTCAATGTTCATATCTGGCATAGACGAGCAAAGCTATAAAAACCTTAGTCAAATGCTTAACATCTAGTAACTAACATGGTTCCTCTTAAACCTTCGAATGACCACATTAGTTTTCTAACTGCAGCTTCAGCTACCTCTTTTAATATGCTTAAACAATCATTACTACTCCCTCCTTTACATTTTATTTGGCACGCTTGTCTTTTTGGTCTGTCCGTAAAAGAACGTCACCTTACTATAATTAGTAAAAATTTAACTTTAAAATTCCCTTTTTACCTTTAGTGAAATGATTTACAACCACACAACTATAGAAGGATCATTTTAGACCACAAGTTTCAAAAGTCCTTTTTTCTTAAAAACACCATGCCAAGTCAAAGGATGCACACAAAATGGGACAAAGGAGGGAGTAGTAATCTTACATTTTAGATTATTTTTTTTCTTTTTAAAAAAATGCATTAATACCAAGTAACAAACAGGATGTGTATTGTAAACACAAAAAGAGATTATAGTTGGATGCTTCATTTGTAAAGAATTTGGATCACGTAATTGACTAATATTTTAAAGGTAAAAATTTAGTACTGTTTTGATTTTAGGCCAGAGGTTGCTTGGTATACCTTTTTGTAGTACTTAATCTGTTCTGAAGCAATTGTTTCAAGTTTACCTCAGGGCTTTGATGCAGTGGTAAGAGGAAAAACACGTAATGTATTAGGTGCATGTCAAAGGTTCGAACATTGTGGCAGACGAAAGTCTTTAAGCAGAGAAAAGTAGAGAGTTGGGTCCATTATCCGTCGAGTTTTGAACCGTGCAACCCTCAAGAATTTATTTGTTATAAAAGAATGTAATTGTCTGAGTTATCCTTATGTTTAGTTTATTATTATTACCTGTTATGTCAACTTAAACCCATTGGCAACAAGCAGTGATCTAGCATTTTCTCTGACCCAGTTTATGTGGCATACTTTCCTTTTTAGTCTGTCCCGAAAAGGATATCATGCTTCCTTATTTAGAAATCATTTGACTTAGATTTCCATTTTACCCTTGATGAGACAATTTATAGCCACACAAATGTCTATGTCTTTTCCTAGACCACAAGTTTCAACGGTCTTTTTTTCTTTCTTAACCTCCATGCCCAATCAATGCGATACCACCACATAAATTAGGCTGGAGTGTTGGAAAAGTGGGTGACATTATGGACATGCTTATAGATTGTAGAAGAGCTGCTTGAGTTGGAAACTAAATAATCAACAGTTTTGTCATTCTCAACATCATGTGAGTAAACTGTGTAATGCGAAGGACCTTAATGGAGCTACTGAGCCTGGCATTTCAATGGGATGGGAAAGGAAAAACTGAAAATACCGAACTCAATCCCTCTGCTATTTCGTGGACCATTTGGAAGGGAAGGAATGCAAGAATTTTTGAAAGCAAAACTGAATCTGTAATTAGCATGAAGTACAGATGTATCTCGATCTAAGTTGCTCGGACTCTCCAAAGATGTTGCCGCACCCGTGTCGGATCCTTCAAACATACACTATTTTTGGAGGATCCGACACGCACCCATAGACATATTTGAAGAGTCCGAGCAACTTAGATCTCCTTTACTTTTTTTGCAAATGATATAGATGCCATATTAAATTGCATTTACATTTGCAGCAGTGATGATTGCTCTCGCTTTATCTATCTTTACAGCACTTTCTTGTTGCTGTATTTTCAATGAAGTAACCATTAACAATTAAACCAAGTTGTTAAAGATGTTGGACATGGGAGTTCAGTAAAATTAGGATGCAAATGTGGCTTATTGGTGACCAAAAATCACTTCATAATAAGTTCTATCCTTTTGTATATAATGCAGTCAACTAATGTTTATTAATTTTTAATTAATTTATTTAGTTCGCGAAACAGAAATTTAAATCACTGGTGATACTTTACTGCAGGCCAAAAGGAAACCGTTATCCTTTGAAGTCCCTGAATTTAACAATCAGCTTCTTCGGACCCCTGCTCCTTTACTTGGACAGGCTGAAAGCACAATGAATAAGGAACAGCTGCAGTCACCAGAGTACTGGGATGAGCTGCTTCAAGCTTGTCAACCTGTAGATGATTTTCTTGTATTTAAAACTTTTGGTAATGACAAGGGCTCATCAACTTACTCTTTCCATGCCAATGATTCTGTAAAATCAGATATTAGCGATGAGGAAAATAATGTGTACTTTGTTCCATCAAGCCTGATTGAAAGGTGGGGAAGTGCCATGGGTATCCTTCTTCCTGTTGATTCCTACAGCTTCTCTGTTTCTTATGTCATAATATAGCTCTCTCTGCTCGTCAATTGTTGTTGGTTTACATCCTTAAACGGTCACAGATATTGTTTATCCTCATTCAAAGCGTATTTGTTGTTTTACAAAAAGCTATTACAGATATGTGAAGGGTACTGGCTCCCTGTTGGCAACTGTCCAGGTTAATCTTTAAAGCACCGTCATGATGTTTATGTTTCTCCTTGAATTGTTTTCTTTTTTCAGTTGTCTTTATACTATAATATAGAAATTAATTAAGAAAGTGACCCTTATTTGCTCTTTTGGTACTCCTTGTGATTACCTTGATATTTCTTGTTCAGGGTTTCCGTAGAAATGGAGAAGGAAACTGAATAGCTGAATGCAAATTTTTGGAAACTCTAAGAAACATAAGAGACTAGCGTTGGATGGTTTTAGTAGGGGTAGGGGTAGGCCGAAGAAGTACTGGGGTGAGGTGATTAGGCGGGACATGGAGCAGTTACAGCTCACCGAGGACATGACCCTAGATAGGAAGGTCTGGAGGACGCGAATTAGGGCTGAGGACTAGGGCCAGTTTTGGGCCGCTAGTGTAGGGAATTACTGGCTGGGGGTAGTATCCTGGTTATGATTCCGTGTTCCGTGCTTTAGTACGAATCTGGGTGCTTTCATCTGTTTTCTTTTACTTATGGCTGCCGTATTTATGTTTTGTATTCTTGTTATGTGTTTTACATGGTATTTGTGTATTTATGTTATGTATTCTTGTTCTGGCTGCCGTATTTATGTTATGTGTGTTACATGGTATTTGTGTGGTATCTGGTGCCTTGAGCCGGGAGTCTATCGGAAACATTCTTTCTACTTCTTTAGAGGTAGAGGTATGGACTGCGTACATCTTACCCCCCCAGACCCCACCAGGTGGGAGTGTGGGAATACACTGGGTTTGTTGTTGTTGTTGTTGTTGTGTAAGAAACATAAGATATCATACATACATGCAACCATGCATCTGCATAACATGCAGGATAAGTTGATTTTTTTTTTTAATCTTTGTAACCCATCACAATAAGTAGTTCCACAGTCTTTATAATTTTATGAGAGTTTCCTCAACTATTATGCCTCTTTTTCTATTTAAATTAATACATAACCTTTCCTTGAGCTTTTTGTTTCTATGAGACTTATGTGCATCTTGTTCACAATGATCATGCGGGTTCTCGTTGCTGCTAGTTTTGGTTGGTATGGAGGTTTCTCTCTCTTCCCACCCCCTCAACAGTAAAATGTTCGTTTAGATGTTAGATAATTACAGTAACAGGAGCAGTTATAGTACCTAAGGATGTTCTAGCAGTTAACGAAGGTGGAATGAAGACTTAAAGAGATGTGAAGTTTAACATTTTGTTAAATACTAGTAATACTTGTGTGAGGATTGTCATTGCTTGTCAAGTGGCATTTGTGGGCCCCACAACAATGCATCATTCATCTATCTCCCCATCTCTACACACATCAGCCCAAATAACCCCCTATCCCTGCTAATTGAGGCTTAAGCCCTAAAGTTTGCAGTAAATGTATAAATATACTAGCAACGACTTTGGCCCACCCCTTCTTTTTCTTCTTTCCCTCCGGATGTTGCATCATCCCTCTCACCAATATCCCCCTTCCATACAAGCCATGTATCTTAGTTGCCGCTTGGTCACTGTTATCAATTGGGTTTTCTTTGCTCCTTTATTAGTTGAGTGGAAATAATTAGACAAATGGATTATAAATGAAGAAATGAAAGTGGAAGATGGATTGACTATCGTGCCCAATGAAGCCCAACTATGTACTTCTCTAAAAACAAAATCCTTACACGATAACTTAATTCCAACAAAAAAATGTCAATTAGAATGATCATTTACTCAAAAAAAAAAGAGTGGTTTTCACTCAGTTAAGATTTATTTTCTCTTGTCCAATTTGTTCGAAAAATTTGTGCAATCATTCGTGGAGATCAAAGCAGAATTATGTGCCAAGGCCATGTGAATGATGCTTGTTGTGGGGAGAAATATGGTATTGTGCACTTGTGCCAGCTTGGTTCAGGGTAACCTTTGTGGAAGGTTGTCTACCTAGGGGTTGTTGAGTGGAATTTGAGGCTTTTGTACCTTACCGGTTCAGGAACTTCACCTAAGTGACGGGATGATGTGAAACATGCTTGGGAATTCTAAGAAATTTAAGATGGATTCTTCGACCCCACGTGAACACCAAGAACAATTATGGAAAGCCATAAAAGGATAGGAAGATTAAGACAATTGTTGGGGTAAACACAAACATAAGTATTAATTACCTAGACATATGTGAATGCAATCAATAATCTTAAATCTAGGATAGGAAGAAAGACAGGATTATTCTAGAATTGAAATGCAATCCATTAACTTAAAGAAACAATGAAGAGATTCTAGGAACTAATTAGATTTACGTTCAAATAAGAGATATAATCCAAAGGAAGAAGGGATATGACTAACTTGTAGTAACTTTTTGATAATGAAAAAATTTACAAGTTAATAATTCATGTGTTGAGTCATACTCCTTCTCCCTTTGTATTGTTGTAATTTAAGAGATGTTCAACCCGGTCTTTCAAAGAGTAACCTAAATTCATCATCCAAAATAAAATGCCCTTTAAGAAGAAAGACCATAAGATTTGCATTTTGGGTACTGTATGATAAGATGTGTCGTCAAGGTTCAAGTGTAAGTTCTACAGAGTGGTTACTGGTTAGACCAACATTGTATTATGGGGTAGAGTGTTGGTCAGTCAAGAATGTCATGTTCAGAAGATGAGTGTAGTGGAGATGAGGATGCTCAAATGGATTTTTGGGTATAGTAAGAGAGTATGACTAAAAACGAAATTATACGGCGTAAGCTGAGAGTCACCACCATTGCAGACAAGATGAGGGAAGCGAGGTTGAGATGGTTTGGGCATGTGAAGAGGAGGTGTGAGAGTTCGGTTGTAGCAAGAGTTAGGAGAGGTGATAGTAGTCCAAAAAAGAACCGAAAGGAAGTGATTAGACAGGACATGTAACTTGAGCTTACTAAGGACATGGCCCTAGATAGAAGGTGTAAATGTCGAGGATTAGGGTACAAACCTAGGCCAAGTGTGTCGCCCTTTAGGTGGGAAAAACGGGGCTAGTCCCCTCTCATATTTGCCTTATTAGTATTAGTATTTAGTAATCACGTAATTTCTTATTCTTCAATGTGGTTTACCATTTGTTTCATTTGCTTTGTATCTTGATATTTTGCTGTTATTTTTTTCTTGCAACCCTGCTTTGAAATAACCTCTCTTTTGAGCTGAGGGTCAATGGGAAATAGCCGTACATCTTACTCTTCGTAGACCCCACTTGTGGGATCACTCTGGGTATGTTGTTATTGCTTTCATGGATATTTAAAGAGTGGAGAATTAGGTCCAAGACAATTAGAAGCCCAAAAGGAGAAGGAAGACCATGTCTTTGGTCTTAAATTAGGAGGTTGAAGGATATTTTAGTATTCTTAGAATAATGGATCCTTGTATAAATAGCCTATTAGGTTTAGGTTATTCTTTGAGAGTTATGAGTTCATATCCCGTTCCTACTTGAATGTTAATGGTAATACCTTGTTCTTTCTTCTCCTTTTGGACTTCTAATAATCTTGAACCTTGTTCTCCACTGTTTTAAGATTTACAAAATGCCACTTGGCAAGCAACAACCACCCTCACAAGTTTTACCGCGTAATTAACACAAAGTAAAGTGTCTCATGACCTTGTTCAAATTCAGCAAAGGGGAAAAGGTTAATTTCTTCTCAGATACTCTTGGTGGACAAAGTTAATTGGTATATTTACTAGTGGAAGGATGCAAGTACCAGTCTAATAGCTGTGGTATGCACAAGTTGACCAGGAAAGCATCATTGTTAAAAAAATAATTATGGTCATTCATATTTGAAAAATAATTTAGTTACTTGTCAAAAAAAAAAATACTTATTGTTGTATAATACGCACTGCCCTGTTGGTTTATTCTAGACTTGCTTATGGAAGTAGGATATTTTGTGACTTACTTTTGTCTCTGAAACTAAAATACTTAGGTCCATTAGATTATGGCTGGTTTCTCTAGTTGCCAAGATGAATTGCTGTGTATCTAATGTTGTTTTTTTCTGTGATTCCGTGATTAACAAAATGCTCTTTCTGTTTTATTTAGTTTGATCTGGATATCTTATACTTGTGTTGGACAACTCATTCTATTCTCTCCGTGTTATTAAAAGTCATAGTTTTATCGCTTAAAGCGATGTGAAGATAGGAGTTATCGCTTCAAGGAGAATTGAACGCTTGATAAAATGATGTAAAAGTGATCCCAGTAAGCAGCAATCTCAATTTTGAGGATTTGGATTAGTAGTGGCATTATCGTATATTGGAGGCTAAAACTCTTATGCGTTCAGTAGTGTTTAACTTTCTGTAACTTGTACTCTTGACTTCACTTCACTTCACTTCACTTCACGCTCTTCAGTTCTCATGCACCTTATCAATTTTTTGTGCTTTTCTCCTTTTAAAATATTGCTGTCCAGTGATTCCATGGGGTACCATTTCATAAATACAGGAAAAGACAGAGAATAGAACACCTTCGCTGCAGGATCTGTCTCTTAGATACTTCACACCTAGGGAGGTACTCATTTCTCTTCAGTTTTGTGAATATTTCTCTTCTTATTTCTTTGTTTTCTTTTGGGAAGTAAAGCAATATAGATTCAAGACATCTCACAGCTCTTGATTGTAGGTTGCGAATTTGCATTCTTTTCCAGAAGACTTCCAGTTTCCACAACACATCAGTCTTCGCCAACGGTACATCTGTTTTTCCCGTTCTTATACTTCATTATTAATGAATCATTTTTTCCTTAACTCTTGTGATTTTCTAGTTCAAAAAGTTATTATTATTGGCTTGACTTATTATTGACTATCCAAATCAAAGGCGATCGATTATCTACCCAAGAAGATAGAGTCCCACATACTAGAAAAGGTCACAAATAGAGTTGAACCAAGTAACATTGTAAAGGCAGCTTTCTGTAGGGGAATCGCCACTCACCTCTTCCCCTAATATTCTCCCTTTACCACATCATGGAGGTTTACACATGGGCGGACCCACATTGACCAAAGGAGTGTCAAGCGACACTGCTTCGTTGAATTTTTTTTCTAAATGTATATATTAATACTATGCCTAAACAGATATATTTAATGAAATGACATTGCTTGACTCAACGTTGCTCTTGGTGCGTTGGTGTAAAGCTCGGTTTTGGTCTTTGAGGTTGGGGGTTCAAACTTCAACTGAAGCATTTTTGAGCAAAATTTATGTATTTTTTGCCAAATTTACTTTAAAATTATGGTTAAGTAGTATTGAACCCAAGATTTCTTCTAACTAAAAATGATGCTAAACCAATCGACCAAGGATATATCTTACTTTAAAAAGTGATAAATAATTTTTTGTCCTTTCTTCTATAAATATCAACCCTGCTTACTAAAAGGCCTGTGTACGCCAACTACATCACAGGGAGATCCTAGAGGCTCGCTCGGAAAGGCTACTGTGTAATTGTTGTTTGTTATTCATAGAAACTGATGTTGCATAGGCGTTATGGGCATTTTCAAATTTGTATTGATGTTTTAGAAAATCTTTCTATTTCTTTAGAGGTAGAGGTATGGACTGCGTACATCTTACCCCCCAGACCCCACCAGGTGGGAATACACTGGGTTTGTTGTTGTTGTTGTTGTTGTTTTAGAAAATCTTTCAAGTTCCTGTCATGCTATAGGCCATTTTGACTTTTCCTATTTCGGAGACAGTGTACCCCCTCTTCATTTACATGGTGGTGTTTGACTGGGCACCGAGAAAGACTTTTGTACATATCATCATTAACATTAGAACTTGTGGTCGTAAACACACCATGACATTTTTATGGCTATAAGGACATATCATTAAAGGTAACATATGAAGTTTAAAGTTAAGAATTTCCAAACACAGGCAAGTGTCATTCATTTGGATTCGACTACAGCAGAAAGAGTCATTTAACATGAAAGAGGGAGTATATCATGATTATGATCATTTCATTGTTTGAGTTGGATAGAAAATGTGTTGAAAATATGTCTCAGAAATAAAGTAAGAATAGATAATTTTAGTACTTTTAAATTATTAGTCCTATGTGACTTAGGAATTAGTTGCCCTTTTATTATTTGAGCAGGAATTAGTTATCCCGATTTAAATTGAAGTGTAGTTAGAAATTTAGCTATAAATATATGATTTGAGTTATTAATAAAATAATTTCCTTTGACAATACAATTGCAGTATTTTCCTCTCCAACTCTTTCTCTGTTATTTCTCTAATTTCAAAAAAAAAAAACCAACAATTGGTATCATAGCCAGTTTCTTGAGGAATGTGAGAGATGAATTCTGAAAACAACTTTTTCCAAATAGCTCCTCCTGTCTTTGATGGTGAGAATTACCATCTTTGGGCAGTAAGAATGGAGACTTATCTTGAGGCTTTAGATCTTTGGGAGGCCGTGGATGAGGATTGTGAGGTTCTTCCGCTGCCCAATAATTCCACGGTGGCCCAGATCAAAAGTCGAAAGGAAAAGAAAATCAAAAAATCAAAAGAAAAAACAACTTTATTTGCTAGTGTTTCTCTAACAATTTTCATGCGAATTATGGCCCCTAAATCAGTAAAAGAAATTTGGGATTATCTGAAGAAAGAATATACAGGAGATGAAAGAATACAAGGCATGAAGATGTTGAATCTAATAAGAGAATTCGAATTGCAAAAGATGAAGGAATCTGAGATCGTCAAAGAGTACTCAGACCGACTTCTTGATATTGTTAACAAGGTAAGATGCTTGACACAAAATTTAAAGATTTAAGAATTGTTGAAAAAATTCTTGTTACAGTGCCTAAAAGATATGAAGTATCAATTACTACCTTGGAAAACACAAGACCTGTCCAAGATTACCTTGGCAGAATTGTTAAATAAATTGCAGACGCAAGAGCAAAGGAGATTTATGAGACAGGATGGTATGGTTGAAAGACCTTTGGCAACCGACCACAAGACTCACAACAAGGGTAATAATGCAAGAAAAAATTACCCACCTTGCCAGTACTGTAGCAAATAGGTCATCCTCCATTTAAATATTGGAAGAGACCAAATGCACAATACAAGATTTACAATCAACTTGGCCATGAAGCTGTGATTTGCAAAAATAAATCTCAAAAATATGAAGCGGAAGCCCAAGTCACCAAAGAAGAAGAAGAAGAAGAAGATCACTTATTTGTGGCAACATATTCTTCAACCAAGAATCTCATTTTTGGATGATTGACAGTGGTTGTACAAACCACATTACATATGACAACACTCTTTTTAAAGAGTTTTTGTTTTTGAAAAATAAGAAAATCAGAATTGGAAATGGTGACTATATTTCTGCAGAAGGAAAAGGGAATGTTGCAATCAAAACAATTTCAGTTACAAAAATAATTTTAAATGTCTTTTACGTGTCCGATATTGACAAAAGTTTGTTAAGTGTTGGCCATCTAATGGGAAGAAGGATTTAAATTATTATTTGGAGATAAATATTGTCGAATCTTTGATTCCACTAATCATGAAATTTTACAAGTTAATATGAGAGACAAAGGTTTCTTATTTAATGCAACAGAAGGTGCACACAAGCCATGCAAGAACAAAGATGAATTGACAGATTTGTTTAAGAGGTCAAATTTAGCCGAAGCCGAGACAATTTCTGATCCAAGAAGGAGTGTTGAAAATATGTCTCAGAAATAAAGTAGAATAAATAATTTTAGTACTTTTAAATTATTAGAGTCCTATGTGACTTAGGTATTAGTTGTCCTTTTATTATTTGAATAAGAATTATTTATCCCAATTTAAATTGAAGTGTAGTTAGAAATTTAGCTATAAATATATGATTTTTGAGTTATTAATAAAATAATTCCCGTTGACAATACAATTGCAATATTTTCTTCTCTCCAACTCTTTCTTTGTTATTTCTCTAATTTCAAAACTAAAAACCAACAAGATGATCGGACCTTATCTAGAAATGCATATTCTCACAAGTGAACAATTAAATTAACAAACAAGTAAATTAATATACGCAAAACTGCCTGAGGTCACCTTGTTAGTTTAGTTAGTTTAAATGCTATCCTGGCAAGAATGAAAGAGGAGGGTCAGGTGTTTGTCCTGGGCTCTTGGCTTTACTTTATGATATTTCAGCAATTCCGTTCTGGGCTTCATAGAAGAATCACTTGCTAACCTATGCCTTTGGGTTTTTTTGGTGCAGTTATGCAATGTTAGGAAATAGTTTAAGCGTGGGAGTGGTTGCTCCACTCCTTCAATATCTCTTCAAGAACCCCTTATGATCATGCTATTAGCTGAAGCTCCATCTGTACAAGTTTTGCTGGATAAAATGCACAGCCAACAGTTTGTCCCCTGAACAACCTGATCGTCTAGTACAAGGACGCACTAAAGAAAAGCAGTGCTGACACGTTCATGCAGAAGAACAATCTCTAGCCAGCGCTTCTATGACTTTGGTTAAGAACATGGAGAATCTTGATCCAAGTGAGAGAGGCTCGTGTTTTGACTTCAGCAAACCGTGTTCTACTCACTTGTGTGCTCTGCTCATTGGCATTGTGCATAGAATGGTTCTCAGCTGCGCACAATATTTTGAAATGTATAAGATTGAAGTTGAAGGGGAGAACTGGTAAAATTGTTGTCATGTGACCAATCTTGAAAAAAAGTTGTGTACTATGATATATCCTTGTGGTCGGCTCTTCCACGGGCCCTTATAGCGTGAGTTTTAGTACATTGGGGTGCCTCTTTGTGTAAGATTGAAGTCACTGTCAACAGCAAGACTGCTGGCCTAATTTCATATCTAAGATCAAGTGGGTTGATTTTTTTTATTTTTTTTTATAATCAAAAATATTTTCTAGAAAATATTTTTCACTATACCCCGTATATAAGTGTACAGTTTTTTAGGCACACCGGATTTGCCTCTATAGCACATAAAAACAATTGGTAGCGCCAAAAGGATGCAGTAGTTAAAACTTTCAGCCGTTTGCGTGGAATTTACTTTCTGGAAATAAGAAATTTAGATCCGAGGTTTAAAGTTCACTTTTGAAAAATGAGAATTTATACCTAAGGTATGAAGTTATTAATCTTTCGTTCAGTTCTTTTAGGGCTCGTTTGGTAGAATGTATAAGAATAATGCAAAATATAGTGTATTAGTAATGCTTGTATTAGGAATGCTTGTGTTAGTTATGCTTGCATTTAGGGGTGTGCATCGGTCGGTTCGGTTCGATTTTACGTGTTATTGGTTCGGTTTATCGGTTTTTGATTTTTAAATATGTAAAATCAATAACCAACCAATAAGATATTTTCTTATCTTTTTTGGTTTATCGGTTTTTGTTCCTTAACGGTTCGGTTTTCGGTTTAACCAATAAGAAAATACTTATAAAATAAAAATAGTAACAACTAACATAAAAAAATGAAATCTTAATTACCGTCAAAACCTACGCAATGCATTTTAGTTTACAAGAATCTTCAAACTTGAACTGAATGTTAGTTAGGAAAAAATTGAATCCTAATTGTTGGAAGCTATAAATGCTTCAAGCTTTTTATTACGATAATAGTCGAACTTTATATTGTGACTTTGTTGCCCTGAATAGATTAATACTTTGTGAATCACTGAATTATGAATTAGTAGTTAGTAGTGCATATAATATATATACATACACATAAATATATACACACACATATATATAGAGAGATATAGATAGATAAAGATAGAGAGATTTAAATATATAACATAAATAGGGATAAAATAATAACTTAGTGTATCCTTATTGGATTATCGGTTTAACCGATAACCCAATAACCTAAAATCGATACCGAACCGTTTACCCAATAAATTTTTTATAAAACCAATAAAAAATTATTAACCCGATAACCCAATACTAATAACCCAATATCATTTTTATCGGTTCGGTTTATCGGTCGGTTCAGTTTTTGCATAGCCCTACTTGCATTAGTTATGCTTGTATTTTTCTTATGCAGTGTTTGGTTTGATGTATTAAAAAAAACATGAATTACATAATTTTTATTTAAATTTTTTTTTTTTTTTACATAATACCCTCAATATATATGTTGGAAAGGATGCAAAATTTTTTTTGAGGGGTAATAGAGTCTTTAAGCAATATAATGCATGCATTAGATTCATTGCATTACTAATGTCATGAATTTTGAGGTATTAGTAATACACACCTCAATACACAATAGAGTGTATAACTAATGCTTGAATTAGTTATACATAGGATAAAAAGGTATACCAAACAAGGTACTACTAATACACATTAATCTAATGCATGCATTAACATTTTAATACACTCTACCAAACTACCCTTAATATTCATTAATAAGAGAATAAGGGATCGTTTGGTAGAGTGTACTAGAAAACTAATGCATGCATTAGTTTAATGTTTATTACTAACACCTTGTTTGGTATACTTTTGCACCTTTAGTTATACACTCTATTGTGTATTGAGTTGTGTATTACTAGTACCTCAAAATTCATGGTATTAGCAATGCAATGGATCAAATACATGCATTAACATGATTAAAAGACACTATTATCCTTAAAAAAAATTCACATCCTTTCCAACATATATATGAAGGATATTTTTGTAAATTTTTTTTTTTTTTTAGAAATTATTTAATTCTTGTTATTTTTAATAGATCAAACCAAACACTGCATAAGAAAAATACAAGCATAATTAATGCAAGCATAGGTAATACAAGCATTACTAATACAAGCATTACTAACACACCATATTTTGCATTATTCGTATACACTCTAAACGAAGCTAAAAGGTATTAGTAATATCCTGAAGTGAATGACAAGCAAATGAAGTTGTTCTTAGTGAATAAATGCTTCAAACCTAATAATCCTTTAGTGCTTAGTTCCTCGTCACCTTCATATATCAAAAGTTTTAAGGAGGGACAATTTTTTTTTTTTTAAATGGTTTTATTAAGCTTGTCTAAAATTTGCAGCTTCAAATTTTCACATTTTTTAAAGGGGAAATAGGGAGATTGAATCCTCACCAAAATAGTGAAAGTTGAGATGAGCTACTAAGATTCTCCAACATTTGACACATAAATCTGATATCTGTCCAAAATTTTGGTTTAAAAAGTGAGAAACAAGTTCTTTTAAAGAAATTGAACACAATTTTAAGACACAAAAATAATGTAATAAACGAAGGGATCAAGAGTTGAGATAGCTCCTCCTCTAATATCTGCTCAAAAGATTTCCTTGCAAATACCGTTCAACTGCCATATAGTGACCTTGTAATAACCGTATAATAAATAACACTACAATACGTTAGCGTGGTGACCTATGACCTACAAATCATATTTAAGTAACAACATACTAGCTCCCTCCGTTTCAATTTGTTTGATTGATTTTCTCCTTGAAACGAAGTTTAAGAAAGTAACAAATACTTTTAAATTTGTGGTTTTAAAATTAAAGATACGTAAAATGTAGCAAAATACTCTTTAACTTTGCATGGTTTAAAATATGTCATGCGGATAATCAAAACTAAAGTAAAGAGTCATTTGTTTTGAAACGACACTAAACAGGAAAGTAATACAAACAAATTGAAACGGAGGGAAACTATATAAGATTCACTAGCATCAAAAAAATTGACAAGAAAGCTACACCATTGTAGAAAGACAGCTTGACGTGAGAATCAACTCTGAAGTATAATATTTTCGAGTTCTCCTAGCATGCCCAACATCTATATAATCCATTGACAATCCAAAAAATGAAAAACAACGTTTTCCTTGATCTCCTAAACTACTTACAAACCAAAGGAAAAGATCAAGAAAGATGAGTTTATCACCTCCTCAAGCTTTCAACTTTTCTCAGCTCCCTTCAAACTTGATCCCTGGCGATGCAAATCCACCATGGATGAGCAAAGGTGACAATGCATGGCAACTAGTTGCTGCCACCTTAGTGGGGCTACAAAGTATACCAGGCCTCATAATACTTTACGGTGGTGCAGTCAAAAAGAAATGGGCAGTAAATTCAGCCTTCATGGTTTTATATGCCTTTGCTTGTGTACTTCTCTGTTGGGTATGTTGGGGATACAGATTGTCATTTGGAGACAAACTTATACCAATATGGGGTAAAGTAGACGTCGTATTAGAACAGGATTACCTTTTTCATCAAGCGTTTCTGGGGTTGTTTCCTAACGCAACCATGGTGTTTTTCCAGTTTGTTTTCGCAGCTATCACTTTGATTTTAATAGCGGGTGCATTGCTGGGAAGAATGAATTTTTATGCTTGGATGTTGTTTGTTCCATTATGGCTAACGTTTTCTTATACCTTTGGTGCATATACTATTTGGTCTCCTAATGGTTGGCTATCTCTTAAGGGGATTATTGACTATTCTGGTGGATATGTCATCCATTTGTCTTCTGGTGTTGCTGGTTTTACGGCTGCCTATTGGGTAAGGACACAACATTTTCTTAATACAAGAAAAATCAAGATTTCCAACCGCTGAACTTTACTCGGAAATTGACTGGTTTCTAGTAGTCCCAAACTATCCAAATGATTTTGAAAAAACCAACACTTTAATATATTTGAAAATTCTTTTAACTTTAAACTTCTAAATTTATCGTTAGCAACATATTCTTCTAGCTATAGAAGAGTTGTGTGGATATGTTTAAGACCACAAGCTTTATGATACTTTTGATGCACTAGTTACTTAACCAGACAAACTTATACACTATATTTACCAGACATATATAGTGAGAGATTAGTCCTGTGTCAGGGATACAAGGGTTAGTTCCGAAATTTGCTTCATGTTAGTTTCTGAAATTGAATCTGTATCATGGTACAACATTTTGCTTTTTATCTGTTGTTGTATCACTGTTACAAAGCTAATTTCAAAAGTTGTTGCCACATTTGGTAATTATCCAAACTACCGCTATGTTTGATACTTACGCCTCATGAAACTGTTGCTATTTCTGAAAATTCTACATTTTGGTTTCTACTTCAGCTCAATCAGACAACACCATATAAAATGAAATAAATCGAGCCATCAAGGAAAAATAACTGAACACGGACAAGAAGAAAAAAAAAATGAAAGCTAAAAACTACAGAAATGTCTAGCAAAAGGGTTGCCTATGATTTTATTTTAATTAAAATTATTGCAGGTTGGTCCAAGATCAACAAAGGACAGAGAGAGATTTCCACCAAATAACATACTTCTGATGCTGGCTGGGGCAGGACTACTGTGGATGGGGTGGACAGGGTTCAATGGTGGTGATCCATATGCAGCAAGCATTGATGCATCCTTAGCTGTATTGAACACACATGTTGCTGCTGCTACAAGTTTGTTAACATGGCTCATTCTTGATGTCATCTTCTTTGGAAAACCTTCTGTTATTGGTGCTGTCCAAGGCATGATTACTGGCTTAGTCGCAATCACACCTGCTGCAGGTACCATAACAATTTTATCTTGGCTCACAAAGCTTAAACATATTTAAACTAGATAAAATACTAGTACAAAATTTTGATATTCTTCAACAGAATTATTCAATCTTTACGAAGATTATTTGACTAATTTCTACTCTCATTATGCTTTAAAGCTTTCACTGCAGTGATCTTTTCTCCAATGATTGAGACACTTTAACATTATCTAGGGCAAACAAGCACACTTTAAAACAACAATCTCTAGCAAAGATGACAAGTATTACGGAAAATAACATGTTTTATTTGTTTAATAGTACTACGCAAACTTAAAGCAACAATTCTTGGAAACTACCACATATACTCCCTCCGTCCCAAATTACCCGTCCCAAATTTTCTAATTTGATTTCTCATTTTACTTTTCTTTTTGCATTAATCAAGAAGAGATAATTTTTTTTTCATGTTTTACCCTTTTACATTAATTATTTTTTCTTTCTATTAAAATGTAAACATCATCTAATAGGGGTACTATGGTAAACTAGCCATGTTATTAATTATTTTTTCTTAATCAATGTGCCATCTCGATCAATTTGAGACGGAGGGAGTAGTAAATATCGTTGTGGTTATATATTTTATTTCTATCAGACTATGTAATAACTTCCACATTAAGGCATTCTTGTTTCTTTCATAATCACGAGCTTAAAAAACGTACACCGATAGTGTATAAGAATATACATTATCAAGTTTTTTTTTCATAATCACGAGCTTAAATAATGTACACCGATAGTGCATAAGAATATACCTATCAAGTTTTTTTCATAATCACGATTATTCACGAGCTTAAACAACGTATACTGATAGTGTATAGGAATATACACTATCAAGTTTTTCATACTCGCGAGCTTAAATAACGTACAATGATAGTGTATAAGAATATACATTATCAAGTTAAATTACCGATACTAAGAGTAACTGCTTATAATAAAAGGATGCCAACCTAGAAATGAGTGAATAGCGTGCTATGTCATGTACTATGTTGCATGTGTTAAGTGTATCTAACTTAAACCTGATATCTAAAGCCTTTACATATCTTGGTTTATAGGTGTTGTACAGGGGTGGGCAGCTATAGTCATAGGACTATGTTCAGGCTCTATTCCATGGTTCACAATGATGGTAGTACACAAAAAATCCGAGCTTCTTCAAAAAGTGGACGACACAATGGCTGTCTTCCATACCCATGCAGTGGCCGGTAGCCTAGGAGGACTACTCACGGGTTTCTTTGCCCACCCTCGACTATGCTACCTTTTCTATGGCTACTATAACAATTATTATGGCCTTTTCTATGGGCTTCATGACGGACAAGCCCACAAAGGACTCAGGCAAATAGGTCTCCAGCTTCTCGGGGTTCTGTTTGTGGTGGTGGTGAACGTTGTGATGACGAGCTTGATATGTCTATTGGTGCAGCTGATTGTTCCCCTGAGAATGTCAGAGGAAGACATGGAAATTGGAGATGAAGCTGCACATGGTGAGGAAGCTTATGCAATTTGGGGACAAGGTGATAGGCTTGAGAAATCTGCTGGATTTTCTGCTTATAATGATGACACTGCTGGTGCTGCTAGATCTGGTTATAACACGTCTAGAAGTCAGGTCGAAATGGTCTAATTCAGAATAATTTCGCAATATTGGTGATGTGCTAATGCATTTCTTTTGTGTTCATGTCTTTTTTTTTTTTAAAAAAAGAAAAGAAATTCCTGGTCTAGTTTTCTTTTAATTTGTCATAACTGATGATGATGTTAAGTGATCTTTTGCACTAGCTGCAGGCTGAAAGAGTGCTTTTGGGCATTCAATGAATGTATTTCCCGAAGAAGTGATAATAACAATAAGAAGAAGAGAACTACAAGGTCTTAATTTCTTGTTATACAAGAATAGTGGAAAGGAAAGTGGTTTGCTTCACATATTATGTTTTTGTTGCTTTTCTTCTTCCTGTAATTTTCCAATATAAAGAAAGAGGAAAAGTTGCAAGTCTTTTTTTTTTTTTTTTTTTTAAATCACAATTTACAACTAATAATATCTACAGACAAATATTGCAAAAAGATTGGAGGGGCTGAACTTCTATCCCTAGAATCCTAAGCTTGGCTATTGATCATGGTGTTTTGATGCACTAGATGTTAGATTTGCTTACTACTTGATTGTTATGCCATAGTAGTATCTTTACACTGTACAACAACAAGGTAATAAAAAGTTCCTTTTAATTGCCAAGAAAAACAAAAATATCTACAGACAAAAGAAGGGCGGCGATGCATCATCATGCATTGCATGGCTCACTCCTCAAGAAGTCATCCTAACTGTTTTTTTCTTGATTAAGCTATGGACATCATGTAGAATAGATGAGATTTCGTCTGGTGATTTGAAATTATGAGATGAAACTAGCACGCGGACAAGCAATTTCCTCTTATGATAAATCATGAGATGAAATCTCAAACTTTCCAAAAAGATTGATTTGGAAATTTTATATCATGATTTGAGTTTTCTAAATATAAAAACTGACCTACAAATTTATATTTTGTAAGAAGAAACTCACCATTTGTCTCTATCATTTTCCAATCATTTATTTCATATATGTAAGCAAACTTTATAGTTAGATGTTACTCCTTCCGTTTAAAAAAAAAAAATCTACTTTGACTTGATATAAAGTTTAAGAAAATAAAGAAGACTTTTAAATCTTATGACCTTAAATTAAAGTTGTGTCAAATGTACTAAAATGCCCTTTAATCTTATGATACTAAACATGTCATATGGAAAGTTGAAGTTAAAGTATTGTCAAAAAAGGAAAGGGATCATTCTTTTTGAAACGGACTAAAAAAAAAAGTAAGTCATTCTTTTTGAAAGTGGGGCGGGATGGTTGAAGTGGAAGCTCGCGTCGGGGGTGTTGTGTGATAAGAAGGTGCCGCCCAAGCTTAAAGGCAAATTCTACAGGATGGTAGTCCGTCCGGCCATGTTGTATGGAGCGGAGTGTTGGCCAGTTAAGAACTCCCACATCCAAAAAATGAAGGTGGCGGAAATGCGAATGTTGCGCTGGATGTGTGGGATGACTAGAGGGGACAGAGTTAGGAATGAGACTATCAGGGAGAAGGTTGGGGTGGCTCCAGTGGAGTGCAAGATGCGGGAAGTCCGATTGAGTTGGTTTGGACACGTGAAGAGGAGGGACATGGATGCCCCGGTCCGTAGGTGTGAGAGGCTAGCGTTGGATGGTTTTAGGCGGGGTAGGGGTAGGCTGAAGAAGTACTGGGGAGAGGTGATTAGACGGGACATGGAGCAGTTACAGCTCACCGAGGACATGACCCTAGATAGGAAGGTCTGGAGGGCGAGGATTAGGGCAGAAGACTAGGGCCAGTTTGGGGGCGCAAGGGTAGGGAGTGGGGGATTATTCTTGTTATTCTTCCTACTCTTATTTTTATTCCTATTCCTATTCTTCTTCTTGTTACGATTTCGGTGTTCCATGTTTTATTATGTATCTGAGTGCTTCCCGATGTTTCCTACTACCATGCGTTACTTTATATTTATATTTATATTTATATTTATATTTATATTTATATTTGTGTGGCGACTGTCTTGAGCCGGGGGTCTATCGGAAACAGCCTTTCTACTTCTTCAGAGGTAGAGGTATGGACTGCGTACATCTTACCCCCCCCAGACCCCACTAGGTGGGAATACACTGGGTTTGTTGTTGTTGTTGTTGTATTCTTTTTGAAACGGAGGTAGTATTACTCTTACCAAACTTTAAACCATTTACATTTGAAATAACCATTACTCTCACCAACATAAAATTAATTATTACTTCAATGCCTGCTTTACCATTCATTATTCACTATTTTTGTGAGAATGATGTAGTTACTAACGATATTGAACAACAAACGGCTCATAATGACAATGGTCATTCGTCTTCTCGATCATCTGATCGAGAAATGCATGTTCAACGTGAAGAGATTGTCTACAATGTGAGAAGATTATGTAAAAGAGCAGTACAGTACAACTCATGTTCAATAGCTTGTGGTATACTCTTGTTATGAACTTTTGCTTATTTGATAAGATTGTATAAAAAAGTGGGGCAATTTTGATATTTTTTACAACTTGTGGGCTTTTATGTTTTTGAAAAAATATAATTTAAAATCCCGGCTTAAGTCATTGACAGACCCTCAAAATTATTTCAAAAATTAACTTAGACCCCTCAACTAAGGCCTGTACCTATCAGACCCCTAAACCTCCCGGATTTTGATCCAATTGGGAAATTTTTGCCTACATAGCACATCGCATGATGTGTAATCGCATGAGGCACGTGAGGCATGAAAAAGCAGTCTATGTGGCAAAATTTAGCGTTAAATAACGTATACTTTTTCCATCCCCTTCACTTTCCCTCTATTTAACCTAATTTCCTTTTTTTTTTCATTCTCTCCATAGTTGAATTCTCTCTTAACTTCTCTCATCTCACTATCAAATTTATATCAAATTTATCTTAAATTATTTTTTTCTCTCATTTTTGATGAGAATGTCGAAAAATTTCATTAATGTTGAGGTTCCCGATTTGTGTTATTGTTCTGAATTTTGTCCTTTAAGAACTTCAAGGACTCCATCAAATCTGGGTTATAGATTTTTTGGATGTAAAGTTTCAAAGGTTTGTATCATTTTCACAGATTTTAATTTTATTTTTTTGGTGATTTTTTGATTATTCTACTGTTTTTGCATTTTAGGAAAATAGTGGATGTGGGTACTTTAGATGGATTGATCCAAAACCTTCAATTACTATGCATCAATACCCTGAGGTAGAATCGAGCTTAATGATTAAGTGCAAAGATAGTGAAAATTTGTGTGATCGATTGAAGCAAAAGCTCAAAGACGTTGAACAAGAGAGGGATACTTTGTGTGAGAAATTGAAAGATAGTGAAGAGAAGTTGATTGCATTGAGGCAAAAACTCAAAAAAGTTAGACTTGAAAGGGAATGTGCTAAGCTCAAATTGAATAGACTTGTTCTACTTCTTCTCATTGTTCTTACTGTAAAGTGGTTCTTTAATATGGTGTAAGGTAGTAGTTAAGTTTTCCTATTGAATAGGCAATTGGATATTGTAATGGTTAGTTTGTAATGGATTTGTAATGGTTAGTTTGTTCTAGTTGTTTGGTTAGTTTAGTTTGTAATAGATTTGTAATGGTTAGTTTGTTGTAGTTGTTTGGTTAGTTTAGTTTGTAATGAATTTGTAATGGTTAGTTTGTTGTAGTTGTTTGGTTAGTTTGTAGTAGTAGTAGTTTGTAGTAGTTGTTTGAATGAATTGACATGTTTTGTATGACAATCTCTTTATCAATTGGCTACTTTATGTCTAGTTGTGCATCTACTGAAGGTATAACCATATAGCCTATTTGTAACTACTGAAGGTATTGATAAAAATGAACTATATTAGAAGCAACATATCATATTAAAACTACTCAAGATTGAGCTAAAAAGTGTAAGCAACAGGATATCATATTAAAACAACTTAAAGTTGAGCCAAAAACTGCATACATCAGTAAACAAGGTGTTCAAAAAAAAGCTTAACATTGAGCATAATAGTTCTACTGAAGCATACACCAAAGTCATTAACTGCTGCCTAAGAAAAAGTTGTTCAAAACTAGTAACACAATTTGTTCAAAGTCATTAACCCTCATTACAATACAAATCATTTCTGAATGAACTACTTCTTCGAAGATCCAACTAATGAAAAAGACTTCTTTGTATCTATTTTTTTCTCTTATTTACTTTCATTTGTTGCAATTGTGTGCTGGTGACTGCATCTTTTCCATTTCACTTTAAGCCACTAGGTTTAAAACCAATATCTATATTGGTTGGTGAAACACTCTTTAAATTTATACCTCCATAAAGAACCCTCTCACTTGATGTACCAGGCTGCAAAATTAGACAAAATTGTAAGACAATGAACATTGAAAACTTGAATGAAAACATTAATATAGGTAAATAATGAGACAGAGAGAAATACATTGTACACTTGGGATCCAGTTGTTGGATCAAAGTAAACACCAAAACCAGTTGCAGGCCTTTTGTATATATCCAGTAGCAACAACAAATGAGGTAGCATTGTATGGTCTCTTGTACTTTACTGGAAGAAACATTTCTTCCACTTTCAAATGGGGTCCCTCTTGCATTGGCTATTTTTTTTCCAATCATCTAACACTCCCTCCTTAACCTCTACCAGTTCCCACTTCACTTCCCCTATCAATACCATATTGACCCCTACCAGAACTACCTCTCCCATCAATACCAGATTGACCCCTACCAGAACCACCATCCCTACCAGAACTATATTTACCTCTACCAGCAACACGTTGACCTCTACCAGCAACACGTTGACCTCTACTAGCCACACTTGACACCTTTTTTTGAGGTGCTCTTGGCACAACAGATGTGTTAGCACAAATAGATCCTGATTGACTAGATTGTGTAGTTTTATATGTTTGAAAGGTGGAGCTTGACTGTTAATAAATACAACACAATATTTTCAACAGTTTTCAATAATAATATTAAGCAGGAGAAGAATATTAAGGCAGTAAAACATATATAATTACTCTTGTTGTCTGACTTTGAGTGCAGGTATCTCTTGCCACTGCATTGGTGTCACCACAAATAGAACTTGATTATGGTGGTGGTGGATTCCATGAGGCTGCAAGCTGAGTGCTAGGTTGACTACTATTACTGCTCCCTATCCTATTCTAACATACAAAAAAATATATGAAAAGTTAAGAAATATGTTAACTTTACAAACTATTATGAAATTCATTTAAGGCTTACCATTTTGGCACACATAGTTTTGTTATAGCCAACTTGCTTGCACCTTGAACAGGTGATCTTGATACCTTTTTTTTGAGAGTTTTCCCTAATTTTGGCTCATCTTTGTTCTTTTTTCTGTTCTTACCAGGTCTGCCTAGCATCTTTCTTGGTTTTGGAGGTTCAATTGATGGGTTTGTGGTTTCATCCAGATTCTCATATTGGTAATTGATTGAATGAAATAGCTATAAGACTTAAGAAAGGTTTACTTCCTCTACTAGTGCTCTACATACTGATCGGGATCCTCAGTCAAGTAATAATAAGCACAAATGGCATGAGGACAAGAAATACCTCTTAACATCCATAACCTACAATCAGAATACTTCTTGTCCAAGTGAACAACAGGTGTTTAACCTCCATCCCCAATTTCAAAACCATTAACTCCATTCCATAGTACTCTACACTTATTTGAATATTTCTTGTTATCTTCTAAAATAGTTCTTGCCATAGGTGCAATGTCTGAAATCTATATTTATACTAATTTAATCATATCTATATGTCTATTCATCATTTTATGTCCGATATCCTCTAACATTGTAATTATGGACTTATGTCTAGCAGCTAAGATCTAAGAATTGAAAGTCTCACACATATTATTTTCTATAATATCATATTTGGAATGTGTTTTGAAATATTTCCTACACCAAGAAGAAAAAGGATTAACCAACATATCCTCAGTTATTTCTTTCTTACCTAGCCTTGACATTGCTTGCATCTCCTCTCTAAACTTTCTTCAAAGCTTGCTTTTGCACATCTCCAAAACTGCTTCTTTCTTTCTTCTCATCTCCAGTACACATGCCAATTGCTTCAAATATGTCTAGCACACATTCTTCTTTCAGCATTTGGTAACAGATCTATCAAAATAAGAACAAGACCCTATAATAAGTATAAGTATTATTAAAACAAGAATATTATTGGAAAATAAAGTTAAGTAATAAGAAAAATAATTAAGTAGTGGTACCTTTTGTTGGTCTGACATTACAGTCAAGCCTTCACCAGTCCCCAGATTTAGATCAGCAATCATATACCTTATGAACCATCCCCAGATATTTTTGTTTCAGTATCCATAACTGCCCATGTAATATGATACATTTGGTTGACACTATTTTTCCTCACAACAACCAACAACTCACCGTTACAAGCTCCTTTGAGAAAGCATCCATCAAAACCAATAATTTTCCTACACCCATCTAACCATTCTTGCTTGAAGGCACGAAAGTACATATAGAAATAAACAAAGAGGTTCTTCCCTGGTTTAGTTTCTTTGTCAATTTTTATCCAACAAGAACTTTCAGGATTTGTTGTCTTGATCATATCTGCATAGTCACATAATCTGGCAAATTCCAGCTTCCAATCACCTGTATTCTCCATCATAACAATCTGTTTAGCCCTATAATAAATAGTTTTAGCTACATAAAGACCTAACACCTCTTTTACCAAATCCTGAATTTCCCAAATCCTAATGTATGGCTGAGAAACAATTCTGTCTTTAAACTTTCTAGCAACCAACTTTGAATCACACATCTTGTTCTTGTTTAGAGGTATACACTTGTGAATAGGGTTATAGTTCTTAACAATAAAATCACCTGAATTCGTATTAGTAGAAGCAACCAACAACCAGTTTCAATGCACTTCACCCTTGTTCTATGTTTTTCATTAGGTTTTAACTCCAACTGCCTTTTATACTCTAAAACATAATATGCAACAACTTTTCTAAACTATTTTGCACCCTCAAAAATCATTCCAAGCTCAAATACAAAAAACTCACAATTTTCATCATACCTAGTTTTCTTGATTCTCCTTCTTCTAGGTAGATCTACTCTTCTAACAACATCTACATCTATCTCTTCACTATATTCACTCCAACAATCAGAACTATCAAGATATTTCTCATAACCACCCAACTTTCCAGCATATTTGGTAGCCTTATTTTTACCAATATCCCCAAAGCCTCTATCTACACAACCAACAACTCCCACAGGTACTTCTTCAGTTTCAACAGTCTTTTTTCTTATTTTTTTGGTTTCTTTCCTTTTTGTTGGATTTGTTGTTGGCTTTGTTTTTCCTTCTTTCTTGTTTAAAAGCCCTCAACTCCTCATCAACATTTGAGCCATCTTCTGAAGGAATATCTCCAAGATCTGAATCACTACTCAAGTAATCTGATAACTCACTTGCTAGCCTATTAACATCTTCTATATGAATATCTTCTACATCAACCTTATCACTTCCTTCTACACTAAGATCTTCTAGGTTAACATCTTCTACATCAGCCTTATCACCTCCTTCTACACTAACATCTTTTACATGAGCCTCCCTCTCTTTACCTAAGTTAATATTTTCTATCTCAACATCTTCTAGGTTAAAATCTTCTAGATCAACCTTTCTCTCTTCCTCTACTCTAATAAATCCCCTCTCTATGTTAGCACTATTATCAATACCAATACTTTTTCTTTCTAGGTCTGCATACTCAATAATATTAGGTGCAGGTAAAAAACTAGTGGGGCTATCACGGTCAAGAATTAGTTCATCTAAAATATGATACACATAAAAATCAATAGAGTCATCATGTTTTAAGTCTTTAACTTGTTCAAGGAGATGCCGGTCTCTTTTAACCAAGTTGAACTGTTTAGTTACTGCATCTTGATAATAAAATCTCTTAACAGTTTCATACCCTAATTCTTTAGTATAAAATAATAATTCCAATATGGAAAAGTGGTCCTTTTTAATATACCTTAGCTCTGTCATACAACTTGCAACATATATAGGGACACCCGTATTGGAAAAGTCTCCCCTATGGTGAAATTTTTTGAAATTTATCTCCATTTGTTACGTCACCTACAACAAAGGGTAAAAATTCAAAGTTAGTTAATGAAATATACCCAAAGTACACATCAATAAGCTAAAATCTACAACCTTAATGCATGTTAAGAAAGAGATGGGATATTCCCAAAATCACAACCCTAACAGTGAAATTTCAAAATCCTAAAAACTAAAATATGCTAAAATTCAACAAATTTAGAAATTATAAATCATAATAACACTTACACGAGGAAGATCTGAGGAAAACCCCCAAATTTCTCCTTCGATTTGAGTGGAATCTCGGTTAAATTAGGGTTATCAAAGAGAAAGAGAGAGAGAGTTAACACTGGGGAGAGATAAAGTGCCATCCAAAATGAATTTTGTGTCCATTAAAATGTAATAAGTATATGTGGATTTATTTAATACACATGGAGAGTTTTAAGTGGAATAGCTTTCCACATCAGCGGCATTTGAAAACACGCTCATGGAACCTGATGAGAATAGGGAAAAAACGCCCAATTGGATCAAAATTTGGGGGGTTAAGGGGCCTGATAGGTACAAGCCTTAGTTGAGAGGTCTAAGTGAATTTTCAAAACAAGTTTGAGGGACTGTCGAGGACTTAAGCCTAAAATACCAAGTTGCATATCCAAAAAAAAACTACAACTTCATCTCTTATGATTTCATATCATGATTTCAAATCATGATTTCATCTTACATGGTCATATAGGCCCTAAGACAAAAATATTTTGTAAAATTTACATAACTTCCAACCCTTTTGGAGCTAATTACTCCTTATTTCAACTTTTTTCAAAACTACTAAGAATTTCTGATTTAGTCCATACTGATATATCACATTCTTCTGGATAACATCACTTAATTTTACACGGATACAACACTTAATTCTAACAGATACATCACATTCCACATGGATACGTCACATTCTTCAAAACATATAACTTAAATTTACATGGATATATCACATTCTTTTAGATACATCACTTAATTTTACACGAATACATTACATATGTATCTGAGCTTTTAAGTAAAATCAGAAATTTATGTAATTATATAAAAGAGTTGGAATTTTAAGTAGTTAAGTTGTGGTGTGATCTAATTTTTTCAAAAATTTTCCACTAGATAAGTTGGAACTTAAATGCAGTCGAATGACATCGAAAAAGAAAATGTAAATCTAAAGCATTAATGAGAAGATAAGGAAAGTAGAGGTAAGAGATTGTGTGCATAGATACTTATGAAAATATTAAGGTTGGTTTATTGGAATTATAATTTTTCGAGTAATATTTCTAGAATACTCTAGTTCAGTGTCTAGGATTATCATTTTAAAGAAATATTTGGATTATTCTTTGATAGTTAGAAGATAAAAGTTATCTAGATTGTTCTTGTAGATGCATCTAGAGTAGCACCAAGTTCTCCTATCCAAAATCTTCCTTCACATTTCATAGTTTCCTCTTCTTTAGTTAAATCTTTTGATCTTAGTTAATGATTTTGGACCATCAGAAGGTCTCTCCAATTATACATTTATTTTGTTATTCTCTATAATACTAGCTAGATATATGCACTTCTGACCTTCATATTGTTGAACTCGATAATAACAGTTTTCTACTGCATTTTTCAGTCTAGTAAAAGTATTGAAACTACTTATGGAAATATTAATAAAGCAATAACTATAATCCATTTTGATTAATATTCCAGTTAAATTGTATCTTATAAATATGTACTCAAGGTTTGGGATAAACATGAAGATGATTTAAGCCAAGAATTTACAATATATCTAGAAAGATTTAGCGATGCTTACGCAACTTACTTATAAGCTCTTTAAGACTTTTGTCTACAAACTTATCATTCGACTTGATAGGTGGCTCCCTCAGTAAAATCAAGTAACTAAGGTAGTTAATCCTAGTTTTTTAGTTAGTAAAATGAAATAGCATTTATCACAATTAATATATAAAAAAAAACTTTAAAGAAATAATTAATTGGCTAAATAAAAATAAGTACACCAATCGTCTTCCATGTTCTCATGAGTGATATAGCCTCCTATATGGGATTAGGTGATATGACAATGAATAGCACAATTCATGCTAAACCTATACTTTAAGGTCTACTTAATGGGATCTAATCCATGCTCATCTTAAAGACTCAAAGAGGGACTTGGAAGTTAGTTCAAAGAGACTCAAGTGCACATATTCAAGACATACACTTTTTGAATGAGAAGAAGGAGTCCTTAGAGGCCATTGAAGCACGTGTGTGGGATAAATCAAGCTATGAGAGATAGCTTAGATGGAAGAGACCGAAGACTCACATGTGGACCGGATCAAGCTATGTGAAATATCTTGGAAGACAAGTTCGTACAATATTATCTTCACTTTGGCAAAGCATAATACCATCACCAAAGTGGGGGAGAGTTTGGTGACATGGAGCCTAAGTTTGAAGAGGTGTCTTTATTAGATATCCACTTTTGAACTATTTTAAATGGACACATTTGAGCCTTTTATGTAATGGAAAATATTATAAACAGTTGACTTATCCATTTTCTTCCTTAGTTTTTGTTGATTGAGATTTGACGAATACTCTTGAGAGTATAGGGTGAAATCCCTTAGTCTAGCTTAGGATTAGCAATAGTGTAGACTAAATTAGTTGGATAGAATTCCATGATTGATCCAAATTTTTTTTGCCTTGAATTGCATACTGAGTCACTGATTTGTGAATTCAAATTATGTTTCTCAATTCTCTATAAATCATCGCTTCTCTCTTGGCGAACTGTGGATTCAATTAGTCCTTTTTTCTTCTCTTCTCATCTCCTAATTTCTCATTTATCCTAATTTTTGTGTTGAGTTTCTTATTTGATTTCAATTGGTTTCAATCCCTAACTCCATCTATGGACATAATTGCCATGATAATGGGGGATACTTGGTTGGTCCTTGAGATTGTGCCTTTTTGGTGTAATGATTTTTGTGCTAAGTATTATGCTAACCTTCATACTATGAGAAAGTTTTGATTGTTTGTATCTCCTATATTTTTGCTAGATTTGAATTCGAGAAAAAATGCCTTTTAAGAAGATAAGGATGATATGACACATATAACATATGCTCGAACTATACTTCAAGGTCTATTCAAAGGGATGCAAGTCATGTCGACCTTGAGGACACAACAAAGTATATGAAAAGACCTTGTTAAGATTACAAAGGATAACTATTATGTGTGGATGATAGATTGAAGTGTGAAAGGTCTAGAGGAGAAAAAGAATAATATGGCAAGCTACTACCCCCTTTAGTGAGCTCAGGCTAAGTTTGGCGAGCACAAGCTAAGTTAGGCGATGGGTAGCACAGTTGAGAGAGCTACAACAAGATTAAGGCACACATTAGCAATTACCAAGGTGATATGAAGCCAATTGGATGATCATAAGGATCTTTTGGCGATTAAGAGCCAAGTTTGGTGATTACACAAGGCCTTGGGCAATCAAAATTCCATTTGAGCGATCAAGAAGGACCCTATTGGGTTATTTTCTAAATACCCACATTTAGGTTATTTGTGTAAATGCAATAACAATAAATATATGTCTTAGTCTTTATATTCCTTGGATTATTTTAAGATGAAGAATTGGTATATTAATATTTTGTAGAGGGTGGAATCCCTATCCTAGAGTAGCTTAGTTTTACTTAGATTGATGTGTGGATTCCCATTGTTGAATGAAAACTCCTTATCCTTGATTTCATATTGAGTCATTTATTTATGGATTCAAATTGAATTTCTCTCTTCTATTAAATTGAAGTCTCTTCTTCCTTGGTTAATTGAAGATTCAATTAGACATTCTTTCTTCTCTTCTCATCTATCTACAATTTTTGTGTTTGAATCGATTTCAATTGGGTTTGCTTGATTAAAATCACTTTATTTGTTTTCCACATCGATTTGATTCTAGTCATCCAACTAGGATTGCATCATTTGGTATAAGAGCTTAGTCTAAATAGTTATAATAATTCTTAACCCTTGGTTCATAAATCTAAAAATCATAAAAAAACAATTTGGATTAAAAAATTGAAACAATTCATTTTACTATTGTTTTATTTGAGTTTTCAATATTGGATTTATGATTCTTTAATGTTTATTTATTCTATATTTGAAATTTATCTTGGTTGGGGCTAAATTAAAGTTTTCACCATTGTTGAGGTGGAAAAAACTAGAGGAAGAGCAACTGGGTTTGTTGATCTAGGTAGAATTGAAGTTTTATTTATATTGGAGTCTATTCTCCTTATTGTTTGGAGTTCAAATTTGAAATTTGAGTGAAAGTGAAGTTGAAATCCATTAGGTTCAAAAACATAAAGTTCACCATGTGCATGGTATTCTTCATAGCTTGAAGAAAAAGGAAATGCGTTTGAAAATCTGATTGATTGGCTTGGACTTGAGGGTTTACAAGTATTGGGGTTTGATATCCATATCAAAAGGAGGTTAAATCTCAAATTTCATGAAAATTGGAGTTGAATTGAATGAGTTATGAATTTTTAAAGGTTCATAAATGTTCGTGGTGTTCCTCATAAAATTTTTATCTTGTTGAAGAAGAATATTTAAAAAAGTGATATTTGATCCAAAAGGTAAAACGAAAAGGAGTACTTGTTGGTACAATGGAATTTACCAACTAAGGCAAGTACTAGGTCAAAAGAGAGTCGGGGGGACCACAAGCTATAATTTTTTGGAGGCTTCAGGTGCACATTCTACCAAGTTTGATGAGTGAACAGTAACCAGTGCAAAACTTTGGTAAGTGAACAGTAACCAACACAAAATTTTGGCGATTGAACAGTAACCCGCTTAAAACTTCATGGAGAGTTACAAATGTGTTTGGCGATCCAAAATATCCTAGGCAAATTTTTGGTTACTTTCATGATCCAAATCCTACTTTGACGATACACTTGACACTATGGCGAGGATATGGTGTACTTTTTCGATTCTGAGGTGTTTCTAAAGATGTGATCCCATTCTTCTTCAATCAATCTCAAGTTTTAGTTGCATAGTTTTTATTCCTTGATTCTAATCTTGATTTCTTAAAGTAATTTTCAACTAGTAATTATTCTACCTAGTTGTTGGTTAGTGTTTGAGTCTGTTTATTCATTCGTAACAATTTTTCTAAGTTTTTCTCGTTTATCTTGTTAATTATTTCTTGGTTCTTTTCATTTGTTATTTGAGTTGTCTGCTATTTGGTCAACAAGTATCTATTATTCCAAAATGAATAAGTGACCTTGTGAATTGATTGGCAAAGGTAGTTTTGTATTGACTTCGGAAAGAGACTCTAGGAAGGTGAGTTGAGAGTTTCAAATACGAGCGGCATGATGACTTTTACTTCTAACTTATTTTTTGAGTTTTGCAGGTATGTACAAAGAAGTAATAAGGAAGAATTTCATTCATATTTTTTGAATATTAGGGATATGACATTAGTGAGTATATGTCATGCCCCGAGATTACCTTCAAGACACGGTCATAAACTAGTCGTCATATGTGAACCAAATGGGTCCTTGGTATAACATAACTATAATAAATAGTACAATTGATCTATAGTGCAAGTTTTAAATAAACAAATAAACGGGAGAAAAAAAAAGCTTTATTCTAAATATGGCAATGTTTAAATAACATCAAAAATATAAGTTTATGTTTAATGAAGCCTCTACTATTACTATAGAAAATAAAATGAGACAACACATTGTAACCTTTATTGAAAACAAAGAAGAAACTCTAAGCTAACTAGAAAACTAGAATAAGATTCTGCATCTTTGAATGATGAGAGAACTCATCAAGCAGCTAAAGTATAGATGCTACCAAATGTCTAGCAACGATCTTGAGCCTGAAAACCTGAACCTACATCACATGAAAATATAGTGCAAGATGCAGTCAATATAATAGAATGTATTCGTATGCAAGTTAATACATATATATATAAAGTAATAAGTTAAAACTAAAAGTGGGAGTACAAGAATATCTTAAATCATAAATAGAGATCAAAACATATATCATGAGAAAAGTCTTTAAGAACATCATATACATGCTAAAAACCTGAAGAAAATCATAAGTTGTACAATCTACATAAAACTACTTTTCTTGATGCATATAAATATATAGATATAATGAACTCCTAAAGGCTATAACTTGGTGGGAGTTTATTCTGACAAACATTAACTATGTGAGCCAATGATGCACCAACTTACAATCTGATTGGAGAGGGTTGATCTACACTTGTCAAGATGTAGAACCTATCTATTTATGGATCCAATCTAAGTCTTTTGAGCAAACATAAACCTATGATGGCACGTAAATCTAAGATAAGTGTTATCTAGAATGCAAGTCTGCTTGATTCTAAATAGTCCTTCCAAAAACATATCTATAGAGCTCATATCGTATCATGTAACATATATGGATGTTAAAACTGTTCATAAATCATAGTTCTGTGAGACAATGCTCAAATCTCTCTTTCATAAATATATCTTTACTTCTATGCATATAGCTTAAAATATGAGAATACTCAGTAGAAATCATGCATAATTTGTACATACTTAAATCAAATTTCACACTTCATAAATAATCTTAACACATTCTTGGAGAATCATAATAATATAAAAAAAATATTATTCATAGTAATTTATTAATACACATAAGAAATCTTTCATAAAGCTCTAACTTTGCATAAAAGCTATATCTTAAAGACAATTGGATAAGAATCCTAGCTTTAAATATAATTCATCATATTCTTAAAATACTTGGGCATGAGGATGAAACGAATACATTACTGATCTTGCGTACTTGAACAACGACAAACACTTGACGAGGAGAACTTAAGTAATTTGCTTGATTTGGAACTCTAGCTTACTTGATCTTGTTTAGACTTGTTCTTGAGAGATTAGGGAAAGAATAAGCACTTTAGGATATAATATATATATATATACACACTACCTTAAAAGCACCAACTAAAAAAAATTTAAAGTGCAATTACTGAAATACCTCAAAATTTGAAAACTCAACCGAAATTTTAAAAAAATAAAACTAAACAGGCGCTACAACCTTAAACCTGCAAGCTACGACCTTAGTGAAGCATCATCACATACTAGACAGATGCCAATCTCAACCATAATAGGAAACTTTGCATCCCTTGGATACCACTCTTCCAAAACCTTATCGAAGAGTCATCGCCTCTAATTCTCCAAATCTAGATAGATGTTAACAGGTATGCCCTTACTACTTCTTAACCAAAACTTACTCTCTTTCACATCAAAACATGTTCTTTACTATTTTGGCATTACTTTTGAACGTTAAATTTCCAACAACTTCCACCTTTGCTATCAACTTTAAGGTTTGATGTATTTCTTAGGGTTCCCCATATTAAAATCATCTTCAATTTTCAGAGTTCATTTTGATTACGATTCCTATTCTACTTTATAGATTTTAATGCTTAGCCCATTAAAATAAATTACATCTATGTATTTTGCCTGTATATTTATTTTTGGTAGTGGAAGAGAAGGTTACAATTATAACTCATTACTGAATATCTAGCAAATGACCAAAGGATCTAAGGACCTGTATTAATTCTTCAGACTTACCATTCATCTGAGTATTATCAAATTCCAAGAACTTTTATACTTTTTCTTCTTTTTTCTCAACCACTATTGTGGTATCTACAATCATATATAGTAATCTCTCCAACAAATCCAAGAACTTCGCAGTTGACCTATGGTGTACTAAGGATTTACACTTTATGCCAAATAATTTTGTTTATTACTAGGATTTTCCTTTTTATTTTTCTCATTTAGTATCATTCGTTAAGATTCTTTACCAGTATTATCTCATTCTTATCGACCTGCTTTAAAAATCATCTTGTTTTCTCACTTTTTCTCGGTTATGTACTTGATAGTTAAGAGTTTTACCAGCTACTAACCAAGAGTTCCAAATTGCTCCATCACTTGATTTGATGAATCATCGAAGAATTCAAATTTACCAGAGGAAACTACTTGGGAGAAAATAAAGTTAGTGTTCAATTCAATACAATAAGTTGTAAATTTGTATTTGTTGAATTTTAAACTTGAATCAAGCTGTAGTTATAGATAAGAATATTGTATGCTAATTTCTCTGTAAAGTGTTTCCCTTTCGTTGTTTAAATATCTAATACTCCTTTCTATATTAACAACTATGGCCATATCCTAGAAAAAGTATTCCATTATCTCTATCAAGAAATAGGTATCCCATTTAATACAAAGTTCAAACTTGTTAGGAATGTGCTTAAATATTTCTTATGAAACTTAGTTGTCTAAAGGTTACTTGTTCTGTCCTTTCGCAGCTTCTACTTTGTTGGTTGTTGGCATAACACCATCTCCAGAGCAGTTAAAAAAAATATAATTTGTTACAATAGGTAGTGATTTTCACAAATAGAACACAACTTTACAGATGGCTAATTATCCAAATCTTACTTCTCAGTTATTGTGCCAAGTTCACAATGTTACCCTACATGTATGTGCTTTTAAGATATATACTCTTAAGATTTTATTTAGAATTAATATTTACAGTTGGTTTGATGTCATCTTGTTTTTTGCTAGTCCCATTATTTATGGGCAGATAAAGAGACAGGTGAGATCTATGCCCAAATGAGCCTCCAACCTGTGAATTCTATAAGTTTTGTAATCTGTTATTTATAAAAAAAATTATGCAGATGTTAATGTACCGATGGAGATGAAGAATGTTTTACTATTAAAAACTTATTGAATTTCCTTCCATGTACTTGTTCTTGGTCAGGAGAGAGATGTCTTAGCTTTCCCATTCCAGATTTTGGACTGAAGTTCTTTTGCAAAGCTTTGACTGCCAGTGCTACAAACACACATAGTGGATTCTCTGTTCCTGAAAGAATAACAAAAAAGTTGTTCGCACCCCTGGAGAGATTTATGTTTTGTTGAATAAGTTTCTCTTGCCAAAAGAAAGTAAAAAAGAGTTGTAAATTTCCCTGGGTTTTTGTGCTGTATTTATATTTACTTGCTCTTTAGGATTACTTGATGCAACCTCCAACATGAGCTTGGTGTACGAGACTTGCATGAAAATACTTGGACATTCTGTCACATATACCGCAGTGAGCATGTTGAAATTGGATTGTACCAAATTCTATTCTTTAGTGTTGCTTTGGTGTTGTAGCTGTTTGTCTTTTAATGGTCACTTGGATGTTAGTTTGATTTTTTTCCACTTCTTTGTCTATTTGTGTAGGGCAGCCAAAGAGAAATTTTCTCATAATCAGATGAAACATATTTTTGGGAGTACAATGCCTTAGAGCTGGTGATTCTATTATATTTATTATGTATTGCAAAATCAAGGTACTAACAATTAGACATGCATGAATTTTCAATGTTAAGAAATAGGTTCTCATGTTAATCATACTTTACGAAATTTTTAACATTTTGATGGCATCCTAAATACCTTAGGTGACATAGCTGATTCATATTTTGAATTTTACCATTATAGGGATGAGAAGTCACAGTTTTTATTGGGAGTGAGGTGGCCTAACTGTCAGCAAACTTTTGTAATTTTGTTCTTTTGATTTGAATCTAATTAGCATGTTGGTATGTTTGAACAAAATAATCAGCGTCAACACTTCAATTTATACCTCACAAGTCACAACCCTTTCATATTTATCAATTTTTCCCAATGATTTGACTCCCGTGTACTTATTTAGGAGTAGAGCTCGATTAATGGAATAAGGTACTAGCACCAACTATTTCATTATAAGACAACTCATAATTCTCACATTGTATTAGGTAGGTGTCAGAAGATAAATGTCATAGCTCTACCACATACCTTAGTCTTAATGTATTTCCTACCTATTTAACCTTAGATTAGATTGGAGAGCCTGATAGGGTATCAAGATATCTATTTTAATAGGTCGTAGAAAAATTATAATCTTAGATCAAAATAATATGTATAAGAAAAGGCTGAAAATATTTTATATAGAAGGAGCTCACTAAACTACGTTGGATTGGTCTGTCTCATCTTAACTAAACCTTGAGGAAGTCTTGGAATGGAACAGTGGTCAGAAGCCTTTTGGTTTGAGTACAGAGGTATCAACATAGACCTTTTTGATAGCTATCCATTTCTATAAAGGTTGAAATTGACGAAAAGTGGCAATGTTAAACAAGCCTCGTTGGCCACCAATCATAAGAAGCAGTCCACTTTATAAGGTGCTTGTGTTTTCCAAGAAATATGAATCCATGACCAATGATTGTTTAGAAGTTCAGAATGTGTAGAATTTAGCAAAACTTGACAGTTATTACGCCTTTACTATGAGGTCTCCAAATAATTTTGTGATTTGGTTCGTGAAGATGACAAAATATGAAATTATTTTGCCTTTTCTTCCAACTATCACTGTATCTTGCATCTTGCATTTGACTCAAAGGTTTTCTGTTGCCAGGTTTTCTTATTTTGGGTATTTCAACTTTGCTATTTTCTTCCTACCACTTCAAATAGCCATCTTAGTTTCTTATATTCTTTTATATTGTACACTTGATCATTAGAATTTTACCTATGACTATATGTCCAAGAGTAAAGAGTTGTTGCTAACCGATTATGGATGAAACCAGATTTAATGGAGAATTAGGATTCTAAGAAAAAAAATTAAGTTCAACATCCCTATATGTTTTTTATACATGTCCTTGTTTAGCACCCCTATATATTTCTGTCAATTTGGTACGACTATGCATGTTTTTGTATTTGATGTTTTAGATAAAGTTTCGCGAACTCTTCACTTTTAATGCCGCATTCTTGTCTAATTCAGTTTTGTGGACTCTTCACTTATGCTGCATCCTTGTTGGATCTTCAAAAATACACTACTTTTGAAGAATTCGACACAGACATAATTACATTTTTAAAGAGTCTGAGTAACATAGATTTTAGATAAAGTGGTTCTTAAGATTTATGTTTATGCTTAGAAAGTGTGTGTTAGGGAATTTATTATAATAATTTGGTTCAAATGTGCAGTAGACATTCTGATTTATCTAAAAGAAAGTACATTTTGTTAAAGATAACCTTTTGAATTCATACATGTATTAGGGTAATAGATTGATGAGTTATCAATTTCTAAACAAATATAATAAACACTACGGAAGAGATAAAACTTCTATCGAATTATGCATAACCAGAATTATGCTCTTGCTTGAACATGTTCAACAAGAGTGAAAATACAGAAAAGACATTCCTGAACAAGAAGCAGAGTCGTGCCCAACAAAAATAGATAAAAAAAACATACTTAAATAGTGGAGGTAATCTGGACAACAAAGATAGCTAAGAATACTTTTTTCTATTTCATAGGACGTACTTTGTGGTAGTCAAGTAAGGAAGAGACTTTTGTTTTACACTGTAAATTATTCACGTCGAGATTAGTAAAATGCTTCTCTTCAGCAACAAGGAATTCTGCATAACTGTAAAGATACTTTTATGGTGCAACAATCCACCGTTCACTTAAAGAAATTTGAGAAGAGCATGTCAAGTAATATATCCATAATGTTGACATTTATAAATGCTAAAATATGCTTGTGATGCCACTCAGTTAATTCTGTAATGTAGATTCAAGGCATGTCTAGCCGTAATGATGCTTTCATGGTGAAGCTTCAGAACGAACATGTACTAGCAACTAAATTTATTATTCACAACACATACTGTTTAAATACTAAAAGACTATATTTTAATATGTTGTCCAAGTTTTAAATACTTCAGAAAATTTGCCTTTTATTTGATCAATACTGAAAAAGAGATAGTGATATTTATATAAATTATGATGATATATAATAGATTTATGTTGATTGCTTATGCTACAATACAATTGTATTTTATCAACAAATTCTATTAATAGTGACATTATTCATTCAGCTATATAGATATTACACATTTTTAAGTGAAAATCGATAAATTACGAATGGCGCCGCTGAAATATATATTTTGAGAAGAAAAGGACAACTAAAGGAAGAAAAGAGAGACGTTTGCAGTTGTTCTTTCAAGGAAGCTTGTCTTCTTATATTGTGGTGATTTAACATTAATAAGTTATATACATTTATCTTTATTCTTATTCTTATATGTATAATTCTTTAATCAATTTTTTAAAATAATTATGATATTATTTACAAAATTAGATACTGACTCGATGTACACGTGCAATGTACGTATACAGAAACTAGTATATATATATATATATATATATATATATATATATATATATATATATATATATATATATATATATATATATATATATTAAAAAGTGCAAATTTTGCTAGTAGGATACCACAACTCGATCCTATGAGTCGTGGCTCAAGGTATTACTTATACCTTCCCACTCATGGTTACTGGAGATATTTACAACCCTCATCTCTGATCATTATGGGTTAAGGTATGACCTATACATTGATATATAGTTTGTGCCTTCAATCGTGGCTTCTGAAAGATTTTTCAAATCTCTTGTTCGATCAGTATGTGTCATGGTATAACCCATACATTTAAAGCATGGTCCATACAATGAAGGTACGAGTTTGAGATAGTTTGTAATATTTCAAATCTTATCTCATGAATCCAACCTATGAATCGTAAAATGAACCTATGACTTGTACTGAGAGTCGTAATCACTGGATACTATTTACTAAAATGCTTATAACTTTTTACTCCAAACTCAGATTGATGAATGATTGGTGGTGTTGGAAAGAAAACTCAAAAATCTTTAATATGGTAGGTTAGGCCACATATATCTTAATATTCTAGGAGTAATAACTATTCAAAGTTGACCCTAATAGAATCTTAGAGCTTATTTGGTCATGAGAATTTTTCATTTTTTTGAAAAATTATTTTATTTTAGTGAAAATTATAGTATTCGGCCATAAGAATTCCAAATACAGTTTGAAACAATATTTGAAAAAGTGAAAACTAGTGAAACTTGTTTCCACTTTTTTCACTTCAACTTCTCTCACAAAAAGTCAAGAAGAACTCTAACTTACTTTCATGGCCAAACACAACTCCAACTCCAAAAATTTTAGTTTTCATGGACACACACCTAATTATACTGAGACTTAATCACAGATGAGTTTTTAGATTAACTTTGTGTTAGTGACTTATTATGACCTTAAATCACATCTAATACTCTTATAACATAAGAAATTTGACCTTAATTCCTAGGTATAATTATAAATCAATGGGTCAAGTCTAACTACAAACTTATGATGGCTGAATTCTTAGACAAAAAATTTGGGGTGTTACAATATATTTGTAGCGATGTGGACTATGAGTATAGTGAAAGAGCTCATAATTGTGGTGATAAGTCTTATGAAAGATACAATGATCCTTCTGAGTATAATAATAGAGCTTATGACTATGAGGATGGATCTTATAAGGTCTATAATGGTCCTTGTGATCATAGAGATAAAACTCTTGAGTACGATGGTGAGTCCTATGGTAGCAATGATAGTTTGAATGATAGTGAATGACATGGTGGTGAGGACTACTACTCTAGAGACGAACATGAGGTGAATGGGGCTTATGGATCTTGTAATGATGTTAAAGGGGTAGAAGAACCTTGTAGTGAATATTATAGTAAAGGTGAAGGTTATGTAGGTTCTCATACTTCACACAATGGTTATGAAGGAGTTGTGGGGTATAATATGGTCTCCTATATATGTTATGAACACATTTAAGCAAGTTGTGATAGAGGGAGAAATAAATATGGTAAATTTCCTTTCCCATATTGTGCTACTTCCTACCCTTGTCATAGAGGTATAAATATATAGGTGGAACCACTTTGAAGATGTTGTATGGATCATACGAGAAGTATATTTCCTATTTCTTGGGATACAATGACTTATGCTTTCTATCCTAGTTCCAATATGTCTTGTTCTTTATATAGTAAGTGAATCCCATACTATGTTAAGGGAAGATTGTATTTTATTAGGGGAATATTTTGATGATTGCTTATAGAAAACTAAAAGGTTTAAGTTGATTCTACAAGGAAGGCAAGCTACTCATCATGAAGTCAAAACTAAGGAGTTTCCATTGTAATCAAAGCAAGATACTTCTTATCGGGTTGGTATTAATAAGTTGACCATGAAAGTCGGAATATCCGCTCCTTGTGCACCAAAGTGAAGCTAGAGTTGAAGGAATCTCCTAATCCTTCTTAAGAAATCACTAACACTTATCCTAAATCCAATGATAATAAGACAAAAAATATTTAGAGTAGTAAGGGTGTGATAAGTAACAACTCTAGAATGAAAAAAGGAGAGGTTGTGTGGAATGACATGAGGGTTGTCACAACCTTATGATAACTCTTGTAACTTCTTTTATGTTTCTAGCTATCTTAATGATTGTGTAGGCATCCTTGGAAGCAAGCCTAGTGAAGGACCTCAAAGTGAGAAGATTTATGAGGTTCTTAAAAGCTTTCTAAAGGAGAAATTATGCTCCAATGATGATAGCTAAGGTAAAGCACATTCTTTCTATGAGCTTAATGGTACTATAGCTAATATCAACACTCTAAATATTATGAATGCAAATGATAATGACTTTAGTATGAGTGATATATTATCCTTATATGAGCGTAATGAGCCTTTACCTTGTAGAGTTCTTGATAACTCCTTGTGTCATATTGATAATGTCATTTATGGAAGTAATCCCACATTAGTTGATCCTTTCGATGACCAAGTTGATTTTCTTAGTGAGACCAATTTGTGTTTTTCTAGTGTTGGCACTTATAGTTTGAATGAAAATACATTATCATATGAAAGGGATGATCCTTTGGGTGAAGATAACATTGACTTGCTTGCTTATCTAAGGAATCTAATTGTTGATTATATTTATGATAATGGTATTAATTATGACCTCTTTTATGATACTTAGCCTTTGAAGATGAATTACTTGAGTCATGTAATGACTTGATCTATAATTTATTTAATAATGGTGGTGACTTGTCTGACCTTGGGAGTCCCTATCTTGAAAACAAAAGTTATTCTATACTAGTTGGCCCTGATTATACCAATCATATAGTTGAGTCTTTGAGGGCATGTAAATTAATAAAACCGGTGATGGTATAAGCATTGATCATCTTATATGGGATGTCAATGCACTAAATAAGGATTTGAGTGATGTTCTAAATGAACCTCAATTTAGTGATGATGGAGAAAGAGTTGATCTTGCGGACAGTCATGTCGGATCTTTACTTAGAGGTGATGAATCCTTAGATTTTGATTCTATTTTGTATTCTTATTATGAGAATCTTGAGGTGGGATGTGATTTTTGGGATATCAATTGGTATTAGATTTGGAACCATAATAGGCTACCTTAATAAAACAGAATTGGCTACCATAGTAAGAAGAGAGGATTCACAGTCATTATTTTTGGTGGGGGTAAAGAACGGGAGTTGGATGATGTTGTTCATTTTTGGAAACAGAATCAAATTATGTGTTAAGTTCCAAAGGGCCTACATGGTCCCCAAGAAGGTAGGAGATATTACTAGATACACCAAATTTAGAATATTTGTCATCCATGTTTGGTTGACAAAGTATTCCAATGCTAATTTTGCCCTCTCCAAATTTGTTGTGCTAGAAAATCTGAATTTTTGAGAATTATGATAGTTTCCATTGTGTTGATTTCTATGGAGGAGGTTGTGACATGCCCTTGTCATGTTGTCTCCAATCAAGATAGAGGTTGGTGAGATGGATCAATGAGTTGAGCGGAAAATATTAGCAGAGAAACTTAAGGAAAGTTATTATTCGTTTTTGGATTTTGGAGTCTTATATCTCGAGATAGGGGAATAAGGTAGACTCTTTAATAGATTGGTATAGTTAGTTTGGATATTTTTAAATCTTATTAGTGAACGTAATAAAAGATTTTGAGTGAGAAGATGTAAGTTATGATCATAAATCCTTGGCACGAGATGTAAAAAGAAGAGTATTGGCTGCTAGTGGCGTGAGTGAAACACCCTGAGTTTTTGTCCCTTGAAAATTCTTGAGCTTTGGGATCACTGGCTTGGTCAAGACTTGTGGTAATGAGTCATGAGATGTGTTTACGGATCGTAGGACCTTGGTCATTACCAAATCAGAAACTTAGTGGCAAGGTTCTTCTCTGAGTACGAGTGGCTCACTATGAGCCGTGAGGATATGTTACGAGTCATAGGTTCTAATCATATGATATCCAATATTTGATTCATTTCGGTTCGGTGTTGCTTACGAGTGAGACCCTATGAAGCGTAGAGTTATGTAATGAGTTGGTGGGGGGATTCGTAAGGTAGGAAGTATGTGGGGATCCTAGTCACTATCATAAATTATGGGTACGAGTCAAGGGGTGACTCGTAACCAAAGCCGATGTTTTTCTAACTTCTAAGTTGGGGAACTTTAGACATTTTGCCACATAAAAATCTTTAGACCCCACGTCCATAAAATACTTTTGGGGTATTCATTCAACACTTTAACAGATTAAACACTCCCAAAATTCTCTCTCAAACTCTCTGTTCAAGAAAAAACTAGGGTTTCAAAAGGTTGATCAACTAGAACTCTCAAGGGTGGTTTCTCTTGGTACATCTTACTATTTCAGGCATGTTACTCATCCCTCATTATTAATTTTGCAAAGGTATGTGATTTAAAGTATTTTTGATAAGGTTATTGTTTAATTTTCAAAACAAAGGTTGGATTTTTTTGAATTTTATGACTTGAACAATGTTTCTTATGGTTTATATATATGATTTTAATGCTTTTAATATGGTTTTGAACTTGTGAGTGCATGGGTATGGTAAATAAACTAGGAAATTGTGATTTTCCCAAAAATTGTGTCTTTTGAAGTGGTTATAATGCTAACCCCATAATTTTGAAATTGGTTTTAGTTATGAGAACTGTGGAATTTGTAAACTTGAACTATTGCATGATACAAAAAGCTATTTGGAATACAATGGTGTGATTTAATAAACAAAGAGAGTCGGTGTTCCCCAATATGTATTAATGAACAAAGGAAGTTGACTCCCCAATGTTAATGGGAATTATTTTGGCAATGATGTGTTACCATGCAAGTGTAGTTGGTATGATGATACCAACAATATATGCCTTAATGTGGAATATGGTTGAATGGGAATGTGTGACCCTTATTTTAATTAGGCTTTAATAAGGGTTGTGTTTTTGAGTTGTGAAAGTGGATATCCAAGTGACTAATACTGGAAACTGCATTTGACGACGTGGGGGTTAAAGTGACCAGGGAGGTTCACGTCTCCCTTATTATTATTTCATAATTAGGGAGGTTCGAGTCCCCCATAAATCATTATTATAATCGGGTGCTTAAGTCACCTTGGTATATGTTGGAGGGTTCGAGTCCCCCATGTGCATATATATAAGATTATTCTTCAATTCATGCGACTACACATACTGGGGCCCAACCAAAGGGTGAGACTTGGGGCCCATATAGCCTATGGGTACTATTATATGATGGTTGAGCTACACAATTCAGGCTAAGGTTTTAAACGCATGTTATGCCTTGTCCCCTATCCGAGCATGTGATATATATAAATGTATTTGCATTTGATTATATGTACTGGCTTGAATGATTTTATCTATTGATCATATTATTATGTTATCCTTATCCCCGAGTTTCATGCTAGCATTCATCCCGCTAATCATCTTTGGATGCTATATCCCCACGCGATGTAGGAACTGATCATACTTCTATTTCTTCTGCTCAGTAACTTGGATTTAGGATCAGTTAGTGAGTCAGATTAAAGTGGTGAGCTTTCATATTTCGAAAGACCCCATTTTATGTTTATGGTTTTCTTTACATTTTGACTATTCCTTTGGATTTAGTTTTTGGCTATTTCTTCTCTTTGGTTTTGATTAGAGGCTTCTTCAGGCTACTGTTGGTATGGGCAGTGTCGGTATTGGTGTTAGTAGTGGTATTAGTATTGGTATTGACATTGATGCTAGTACCAGTTAGTTTTGATTATGGACTTACTTTAATATCTTGAATTAATATTCTCTTACCTTGTTATATGTTCAGAATTTAGCCTACTTGGGATGTGGTATGTTTGGTTTGGTTAGGTATAGGGGGTGATCTTCGGTCCCCGTAGGACTTGAGATGCCCTTCACGGCCAGGCCCTAGTTTAAGTTATGACAAAGGTGGTATCAGAGCCTAGGTTAGGTGTTATTGGGTGTCTGAAAAAGCCATGTCGAGTAGAGTCCTTTTTATGGGTGTGTAGCATGCTACACTAATGAGGGAGAAGCTATGAGATAGTTAGGATTATTTTTTTCTTGATGTTCTATTTTAAGCTATAGAGTCTAAGGTCTTGATTCTCTCTAATTCTCATTTATTTTCTTTTTAGATCATGCCTCCCCGATGATCTGAAGCTCATGGAAACTCCTCTATCCCACTTGAGGACAATCCTAATAGGATACTCTGCTTATGGGGTACAAACTTGATCTAGGGGTCCCGTTCCTGATTTCCCTGCTGGAGTTCCACCGGTCCCCTCTAGTCCTCCTCGAGCTTTTCAAGCTAATGTGTCAAATGTGGAATTTGGTCAGTCTATTCATATGTTGGCTCAGTTTGTAGCTTCTCAGTCTGAGCATGTAGCTTTTAACACTCAATCTTCTTAGGCCATGAGGGTTTTCTAGTATATGATGTTTAGCCCTCCTGTGTCACCGATATTAAGGTTGTGTAGGATCCTCAATGTTTTATTGATGAGATGGAGAAGATGTTTCGGGTTATACATACTTGTAATATGGAGGGGGTAAAATTTGCTGCCTATCAAATAAGGATGTTACATACCAATGGTATGAGGAATGGGATCATTCCAAGGGAGATGATACCGAATTCGCACTATGGGATGATTTCTCTGGTGCTTTTATGGACCACATTTTTCCTTAGGAGTTGAGGGAGGCAAATGCAGAAGAGTTTGTTAATCTAAAGCAACGTTGGATGATGGTCAAGGAGTATGCCTTGAAATTCCATCAGTTGTCCGGTATGCTCCTGGGTTAGTGTCTAACATGAGGGCCAGAATTAGGGGTGGGCATGGTACGGTACGGTATTTTAAAATTTGGTACGATAACTTTGTTTTTCTCTATCTAAAATAACAATACCATTATCATACCAAATTTGTTCGGTATGGTTTGGTATTTTTAAATTCAGTTCGGTATGTTACCATATGGTAATTCGGTCACCATACGTTATTTGATTTCTACTTACATATATTCATATAAAAATTATGACTTTAAATTTTAAAAATGTCTCGATCATATTAGACTAACAACTATCTTTGTTAATTAATTACACAAAAAAGAACATTTCAATCACAATTGAATAGCCCGAGATGCAAACTCTAAACAACATTACCTAAACTTAAGCATAGTACTCCTAAATAATAAGCTTCCCAATAATTTATTTCTAAGTAAAAGTTACTTTTGTGTTCAATTGTCTAATGGGTGATATATAAATATTTTTAATAATATTAAATATAATATATATATATATATATATATATATATATATATATATATATATATATATATATATATGGATTTTACATGATATTAAAAAACTTTGGTGTGGTATACGATATTTTGATATTTATTGCATAAATACCAAAGACCATACCAAATACCAAAATAATTTAAAATTTCAACAAAATACCATACCAAATACCATAACATCTATACCACGGTATAAATTTTTTTGATTTTGGTATGGTATTCGGTATATACCATACCATGCCCTCCCCTAGCTAGAATAAAGAAGTTTACTTCTGGACTGTCCTGTGATTTGATTCTGGAGAGTAAGTCTGCCTTATTGAAAAAGGATATAGACATCTCCAGGTTAGTTGTGTATATGCAGCAAGTCAAGGAAGAGAATAAGAAATAGTCTGAACTTGGGGAGAGGCAGAATAAGAAGTTTAGTTTTTTATCAGGGTGGAGGTCGGTAGCAGAGTTATAGTGATGGTAGAAAGTGGCCTAAGAAGAAGTGGAAGTGTTCTGGTTCCTACTCTACGACTAGTGCTCCTTATTTGAAGCCGTCGGGTGATCGTCGTTCTTAGTATGATAGAGGATTTAGGGCACAGGGTGCCCAATCTTAGGCTGGTGAACTCAGTCTGCTCCATCTTATCCTTCTTGTAAATTTTGCAGGCAAGCACAACATAGGTTTTGTGAAGAGGGGAGGAACATTTGTTTTAAATATGGTCAGAGTGGTTACTTGCAAAGGGATTTTCCTTTTATGGTTGCTTCAGGGACAAATAAGATTCCCATTGCCACTTCATCAGCTCCTGCACCAAAAGATGTTGCTTTTTTTTCTAGTACCGGCACTGGCCGGAATTGCTTATATGCTCTTGCTACCCTCCAAGATTCTTAGGAATCTCCTGATACTGTAACTGTTATGTTATTACTCTTTTCTTGTTATATGTATTGTTTGCTTCATCTGGGGTATACTTTTTCCTATATGACCCCATTTGTGTTTGTGTATTTTGGTTTTAGTCCAGAGTGTATTTTGGACCCCTTCTCCATTTCTACCTCGGTGGGTGACTCTGTGATTGCTAGAAGAGTCTATAGGGGTTGTGTGGTATCTATTAGTGATAGAGAAACTCTGGTAGATCTAATAGAGTTAGACATAGTTGATTTTGATGTCATATTAGGGGTGGATTGGATACACTCATGCTATGCCTCCTTATATTGTCAAACCCATAAGGCTATGTTTAAATTCCCCAATGAGCCAGTCATTGAGTAGGAAGGGGGTTCGTTAGTGCCTAAGGGAAGGTTCATATCATATCTTAAAACCTGTATGTTGATTTCCAAAGGATGTCTTTATCAATTGGTCCAGGTTAAAGATTCTATCTCGGAGGGTTCTTTATTGACATCTGTTCCATTGGTTAATGAATTTCCCAAGGTTTTACCTAATGATCTTCTTGGCGTCCCTCTCGATAGGGAGATTGATTTTTAGATTGACGTTGTTCTAAACACTCATCCTATCTCTATTCCTCCATATAGAATGGGTCTGGCTGAGTTAAAAGATCTTAAGGAGCAGTTAAAAAACCTCCTTGACAAGGGTTTTATCCTCCCTAGTGTGTCTCCATGATGTTCTCCTATTTTATTCATGCGTAAGAAGGATGGTTCCCTTTGGATATGCATCAATTATCGTCAATTGAATAAGGTTACAGTGTAGAATAAGTATCCTTTTCCTCGGATTAATGATTTGTTTGACCAACTTTAGGGAGCTAGGTATTTCTCTAAGATTGATCTTCAATTCGGGTATCATCAGCTAAAGATTAGTGAAGTAGATATCCCTAAGACTGCCTTCTGAATCCGGTATGGTCACTATGAATTCTTAGTCATGTTCTTTCGTTTGACTAATGCCCCAGCAACATTCATGGATTTGATGAACAAGGTTTTCCATCAGTTTTTGGATTTGTTCATCATCGTGTTCATAGATGATATTCTAATGTATTCTAAGAGTGAGGCAGATCATGCCGATCACCTCCCTATTGTGTTGCAAACCTTGAAGGACCAATAAGTGTATGCTATGTTTTTGAAGTGTTAATTTTGTTTGAAGGTTATTTCTTTTCTGGGTCATGTCATTTCTAGTAAAAGGATCATGATGGATTTGCTGAAAGTTGTAGTGGTTAAGAAGTGGCCTCGGTCTATGACTCCTGTCGATATTGAGTTTTTTGGGTTTGGCTGGTTATTATAGGATATTTATGGCGAGTTTCTCGACTATAGTTGCCTAATTGACTAAGTTGACCCAAAAGAAGGTGAAGTTCTGGTTATCTGGTGCTTGTGAGGGTAGTTTTGAGAAGTTAAAAGATAAGTTAACTTCAGCTCCAATTTTGACTCTGCCTGAAGGCACTTATGGTTTTGTTGTCTATTGTTATGTGTCTCGTGTGGGACTTGTTTTTGTATTGATGTGGAATGGAAGGGTGATGAATTATGCTTCTAGGCTGTTAAAAGTTCATGAGAAGAACTACCCAACTCATGACTTAGAGTTGTTGGCTGTGGTGTTCGCATTGACGATTTGTAGTCACTATTTATATGGCATCCATGTAGATATCTTTTCTGATCATAGGAGTCTGCAATATGTATTCACCCAGAAAGAGTTAAATCTTAAGCAGATGAGTGGCTTGAGTTGTTGAATGACTATGACACGAGTCTCCACTTTCACCCAGGTAAAGCTAACATGGATGTTGATGCTCTTAGAAGGTTATCCATAGGTAGTATAGCTCATGTGGATAAAGATACGCGGGAGTTGGTGAAGGATATTCACCTCTTAGCTAACCTTGGAGTTAGTCTTTTGGACTCTGAGGATGATGGCGTACTTATGCAAGAAGTGGTGAAGACATCCCTTGCTGCTGAGATAAAGGAGAAACAGGTATTGGATCCTATCTTGATAAAAATTAAGGAAGATGTAGGTCAGAAAAAGTTTGTAGCTTTTAAGATCGGTGGTGATGGTATCTTGAGTTACCAAGGCAGATTATGTATTTACGATGTAGATGGGTTGAGAGAGAGGATCTTAGCTGAGGCCCATAAGTCTCGTTATGTCATTCATCCCAATTTAATAAAGATGTATCATGATCTTAAGGAGATCTATTGGTGGAAAATATAAAGCCAGATGTGGCCTTGTGGCTAAATGCATGGCGTGTCAGCAAGTGAAGGTTGAGCACTAGAGGCCCAATGGGTTAACTCAAGAGATTGAACTGTCGGTGTGGAAATGAGAGGTGATTAATATGGATTTCATCACTGGTCTTCCTTGATCTCAAAATCAATTTGATTTGATTTGGATCATCATGGATAGGATGACTAAGCCTGCTCACTTTTTGCCAGTGAGGACTAATTATTCAGTAGAGAATTATGCGAGGTTGTTCCTCCAACAGATTGTGAAGTTGCATGGGGATCCCGATTCTATTATGTCAGATCATGGTACTCAGTTTTTATTGTATTTTGGCATTTATTTCAGAGAGTTTGGGACAGAAGGTGAGCCTTAGTACTACTTTCCACCTGCAGTCAGATGGACAGGTGAAAAACACTATTTAGACATTGGAAGATATGCGCCGGGCTTATGTGATTGACTATGATGGTAGTTGGGTTGATCATTTGCTTCTTATAGAGTTTACGTATAATAAAAGCTACCACTCTAGTATTAGAATGGCTTCGTTTGAGGAATTGTATGATAGGAGGTATAGGTCTTCTATTGGGTAGTTCAAGGATGGTGAGGTGGAGATGTTTGGCCCAGATCCGGTTCACCAAGTGATGAAGAAGGTGAAGGTGATTCAAGATAGACTTAAAGATTCCCAAATTCACCAAAATCCCTATGGGATGTGAGGCATATGGAGTTAGAGTTTGAGGTTAGCGATCAGGTGTTCATGAACGTATCTCTCATAAAGAGAGTAATGTAGTTTGAGAAGAAGGGAAAGCTCAGTCCTCAGTATGTAGGCTCATACTTGGTTCTGAAGAGGGTTGATAAGGTTGCATATGAGTTGAAGTTTGCCTGTAGTTTGAGCTCCATTCATCCGGTATTCCTCGTGTCGATGTTGATGAAGTGTGTAGGTGATCTATCATAAATTGTGCCTATCAAGGATATTGGTATTTTGGATTTCTTATCGTAGGAGGAGGTCTTGGTTGAGATCTTATATTGGCAAGTTTGTCAGACGAAGGATGTAGCTTCGGTAAAGGTTCTATGGAGGAACCACAAGGTTGAAGAGGCTACTTGGGAAGCTAAAGAGGACATGAAGTCCAAGTATCCGTTCTTGTTTCTCCTTTGGATGATCCTGCATAAGGTATGTTTATTCCCTTGCATCTTTATTTTCTATCCTTTTTAAAGAAAAGATTGTAAATTCCTTAGTATTCTTGTTTTCTGTCTTAAAGGTAAAAGTAGAGATATCTAGAGTCTAATCGTACTAGTAATTACTTTATACCATCATTGGAGGACGAATGATCTAACTGGGGAGAATTAAAACGCCTCATATTTTTGGACCTTGAAAATTCTTGAGCTTTAGGCACACTGGCTTAGTCATGACCTGTGGTAATGAGTCGTGAGATATGGTTATGGGTCGTAGGACCTTGGTCGTAACCAAATCAAAAACTTAGTGGCAAGGTTCTGCTCTGAGTATAAGTGGCCCACTATGATACATGAGGATATGTTATCTGTCATTGGTTCAAATTGTATGGTGTCCACTGTTTTATTCATTTGGGTTTTGTGTTGCTTACAAGTAGGACCCTATAGTCGTAGGGTGATGTTATGAGTTAGTTGGGGGGGGGGGGGGGAGCCATAAGGTGGGCAGTGTGTATGGGTCCTAATTACTATCTTGGTTATGACTCGTGGTCACGAGTCGTAAGTTATGGGTACTAGTCAAGGGGTGACTCATAACCAAAGATGATATTTTTTATCTTTTAAGCTTGGGGTACTTTAGACAGTTTCCACTTAAAACCCTTTAGACCCCACGTCCATAAAACATGTTTAGGGCATTCATCAACACTTTAATGGATTAAACACTCCCAAAATTCTCTCTCAAACTCTCTGTTCAAGAAAAGGCTAGGGTTTTTAAAAGGTTGATCAATTAGGTCTCTCAAGGGTAGTTTCTCTCCGTACATCTTACTATTTCAAGCATGTTACTCATCCCTTATTGTTAATTTTGCAAAGGTATGTGATTTAAAGTATTATTCATAAGGTTATTATTTGGTTTTGAAAAGAAGGGTTGGGGTTTTCTGAATGTTATGTATTGAATAATGTTTCTTATGGTATATATATATATATATATATATATGATTTTTATGCTTTTAATATGCTTTTGAACTTGTAGGTTCATGGGTACAACGAATGAACTAGAGAATTGTGATTTTTCCAAAAATTATGACTTTTAAAGTGGTTATGACACCAACCCCATAATTGTGAAATTGGTTTTAGTTATGAAAACTATGGGAATTAGTAAACTTGAACTATTGCATGATACAAAAAGGCATTTGGAATACAATGGTGTGATTTATAATGACCAAAGGGAGTAGGTGTTCCCCAATGTGTATTTATGAACAAAGGAAGTTGTTCTCCCAAATGTTAATAGGAATTATTTTGGCATGATTTGTTACCTTGCAAGTATAGTTGTATGATGATACCAACAATGTATGCCTTAATGTAAAATGTGGTCAATTGAGTGGGAATGTATGACCTTTGTTTTAATTGGGCTTTAATAAGGGTTGTGTAGCTGAATAGTGAAAATGGAGGTCCAAGTGACCGATACTGGAAACTGCATTTTTTGACACGGGTGTTAAAGTGATCAGGGAGTTTCAAGTCCCCCTTATTATCATTTCATGATTAGGGAGGTTTCCGGCCCCCTTATTAGTATTTCATGATTAGGGAGGTTTCCGGCCCCCTTATTAGTATTTCATGATTGGGTGCTTAAGTCACCTTAGTATATATTGGAGGGTTTTAGTCCCCTATGTGCATATATGTGAGATTGTTCTCCAGTTCGGGCGGCTACACACATTGGGGCCCAACCAGAGGTGAGAGCTGGGGCCTATATAGCCCGTTGGAACTATGATATGACGATTGAGCTACATGATCTAGGCTAAAGTTTTAAACGCATGTTAAGCCTTGTCCCCTATCCCAATATATGATATATATATGTAATGCCCCGATTATCTGAACTGGAATGCTACACGATACTAATGACCCCGAGGGACCACAAGCTAACCCATGACTGATATATGTACCTGTACACTACAATATATAACGTAATAGTGCAGAAAGCATGAACATGTAGGCCATAAGGTTCAACTGAATAAAAATCTTTCAAAACATAATATCCATATGGGTGAAAGTTACCCAAAACAACTGAAAACTAAATCACATCTGAACTAAATCTGAATACTGAATCTAAAAGCCTCTAAGTACTGTCTGAATAAGGAGTTGAAGGAACATATCTCCAACTAACAAAACTAAGCTAAAATAATAAATGAAATAAAATAATATCGCCCTCGAATGGATGAAGACTCACTGCATCTCTGCGGATAGATGCTACTGCTGATCTGGAGCTCGTGTCTCTAAACTTATGTTGTAACATGAAAGAAAGCACGATAGCGCAAATGCATCAGTACAACTGGAGTACTGAGTATATGAGTGAGGTGGGCTAATGCAAAAGGGTTTACTTGCATGAACAATGCTAAATTACTGACTTATATGAATGTGAGAGTGTAAACATACATACATAGTAACTGAGATCGTGAGTACGTGATAGCTAGATCTGTATGCTAATACATGGTTTACCGATAACTGACATAGCTGAAACTGTAGTTCTGATAACATGGGTGACTGTATCTGACAGTCTTAAATCTGATGGAACTATCTGAGTTCCGCACTATAATTGAATTTGACTGTATCTAACAATCCTAGTATACTGATATCTGAAGAACTATTTGAGTTCTTTTGCTGAGACTGAGTCTGAAACTGCGGGAGGTAGTTATTTAACCGACATGCCCCATATATGCCATTATGGCTAAGCTGGGGTTCAATCTCCGCCCTGACTGGAAGGGTGTCAATACCGTGCCACTGGTAAGGACAACATGTGAGCAACCCTCATATAATAGGTAAATCTAGTGAGAATGGTGGGAACCCTCATATAGCAGGTTAATCTACCTCATCTACCCTCAGATAACAGGCTGCTATGTCTCAACCTATGTTGGCTACATAGTTCTGGAATGCAAGGATGACTTCTAAGAATCACACCCTCGCATACAGGTGAGTTCACATCTTTGGGTTCACTCAGTGCTAACTCCTACTCCCATATAAAGTGACTGAACATGATTTAACTGACTGTACGTGAGTGGAACTTACTGAATTCCATTGACTGATGGAATACTACTGATATCTAATAACTGACTGAGACCATGAGGTTTCCTGAGTCATATGACTGATTGAATTCTACTGAATCATGGCTTGATTTTTTTTATCGTGAAACATGACATGGTTCTAGGTACACAACTATAGTTTTCGGGTACAAATACCCCTATGACTAGATGGAAGGAAACTGACACAACATGGCTGACTTGATCATAAGATTAGAGTCCACAATTCACATTATCATAAATAAGGGATATTATACATCATGTAGTTCCTCAACATATTAAGCATGGTAGGGAGTGCATAGCTATATTTCATGTGCATATTGTATATCTCTATTATCATACATGCTTCATACCACAACATTAGCAACACATGAAAAGCATGGAATTTATATTAAAGTATATAGCTAACATGGACTTGTAAATTAGACATCATGGAACCATATAAACATGAATTTCTAGCATACTAAGCATTTTATCAATCACCTTGCATGCATTCTTTAAGGCATAGGTGTGTTTCATAACTTGTACCATTTTACACCACCTAAAGTTCATAGTTTTCAACTAACAAGTATATATATTGATGTGTGCGCAATCGCGAACACATTTAGGCGTTTAACCTAGAATAATTGCGAGGCCTTAAGCAACTTATATAATTTTTTGATGTGTTTATGTTAATTTTACAGATTAAGCTAATGGGACAGAGAACAAACAAGAATGGAGGCAAAGAAGTTGACATCTGGAGAAATCTGAAGAAAGGAGTGGCTGACAACATCTGTGACAAGGCGTCAGCCCCGTGATAGGCTATCACAGTTTCCGTCAAACGTAACCAGGGATTTAGCATGAAGTGAATGTTATGACGACATCTGCTGATAAGACATCAAAAGTATGACAAGCCATCAAAATCATCGTCAACCTTAGGCAGAAATTATCAAAATGGAGGAGGAGCTGACGACATCTATAACACACCGTCAGACTCTTGAAAGGCTGTCATGATTATTGTCAGCCTGAGACAGCAAAATCCAACATTAAAGAGAATCTGATAACGTCCGTGATAGGCCATCACGGGCGCCATCGACTATTTTGAGAAAAATCTGAAACTTTTCATTTTATTTCCTTATTTAGGGTTGACTATTTAAACCTTTGTTTTAGGGTTTTTATTAATATTCATTGAGGAATATATCTTACAATATACGAATTTTCTCTCTGTCTATCTTAAGAACAATATTTTAGAGTATTGCCTTGTGATTCAAACACAAGTTCACTTTTGATTTCATTCATCATTGTAAGTTAATCCTTCAATTATGAATTCAACTTGTGAACTTATCTATTGCATCATGAGTGGCTAAACATCTTTAAACTAGATTGTGGGATCTAAGGTTAGGTCATGATAAGGTTTTAATTAATTACTCAAGGTTTAATAGGTGTTAGGATTTCTTGGTAATTCTGATATTATAACTTATGTCTGTTGGTTGTAAACAATAGGCGTACCTACTTTGGTTTGCTTGAGAAAGAAATCATAAATAGTAGGAAGTGAATTATCGACAAGGACTCGAAAAGGCTTCATTTAATGATCAGCCTTATAACAAGGTTGATTAACTTGAGGTAAAATATGGATAGTGAGTTGCGATTCCCTAAGTCTGAAAGGATTAGGAAATTATACGCTTGAATAGGTCGAGAGACATTTGAGCATACTATCGATAAAGATAGCTTGTCATCCTAACCACTGTGAGAACCTTGAGTTATTTCTAGCATCTATCATGTACCGTAAACCCTAGTGAACATAATCCCGATTATTTCATAAAAATATTGGTTACAAACATTAATTTCAAAGTGACTAACAATTGTCTGAGAAATTTAAACCCCCATTTCAGGAAACAGTAAACTACCTGTGAATTATTTTGTAAACAACTTGAGTTCACACCCTATTCCTTGTGGGATTCGACCCCAACCTAGTTGGGTTTTATATTGACAATGATCACTTACACCCATTCCAGAGTGTAGTTTAAGCGTTATCATATATTCTATGAAAACACCTCTAGATATTATCTTGAAACTTAAACAACAATCATCAACATGTACATGCTCATATTACCACAAAAAGTTCTCAAAATAGTATTTAAAACATGGTTCTTGAGCTCTATGAATGGATTGGATCCATAAATGAACACTACACATACCTTGGAAAGAAGATTCTTAATGATTGACAGAGAAAGATTCTTGATGATTGACGGAGGAATTTCCTTAAAATTAGATCTTCAAGCTTGATTGTGCAACCCTAGTTGTTTTTCTCCTATTGTGCTCTTGGATAATGAACTTTGAGATGTTAATAGGGTTGTAGTGTGTTTATAATCTATAACTTTTGTAAGTTTAAGTTTAGGGACGTGTAAGGAGTGTTATAAGACTTAATTATCGTCAAAATAACTCAAAAACTAAGAGTTTTCGTGGCTGAAATCATAAGTGTGCGTCGCACACCTCATCGCACATGCTAAGATATGCGCCGCACATCCTATCACACAAGGTGAGGTGTACATCACACATGCTATCGCCACAACTGAGGTTGTGTGCCGCACATGCCATCACACACTTGGTCCAGTAGCCATGTGCAATTTGGTAGGCGTCGTACTTTTCTTTGCAAGGCCATAACTTCATGCTCGGGTGTCAATTTTGGTAAAATTGGTATTTTTGGAAAGTTAATTCGATTATCTACAATTTGGTGGGTCTAAATCTTCCAAAATATCACATATCAATCAAGTAATCCTCATTCAAAGGATACTCTTACGGAATCACACACTAAAACTTGATGGATTCGAAAGCTATTAACTTGCATTAATCTAAGTGACTCATATGAGTATGATTAACACATTATAAGCTATATTATCTCTAGAATACTCATTTTTAAGTCATGCACTAAAATTCAAATAACAGGATAGGAGGTTTCATACGTAGGAAAACTGGTTCACTTCCTAGCTTAGAAACATACGAGGTATTACAATATATATATGCATTTGATTATATGTACTGGTTTGAATGATTTTATCTGTTGATCATATCATTATGTTATCATTATGCCCGAGTTTCATGCTAGCGTTTATCCCTCTAACCATGTCTGGACAATATATCCCTATGCAACGCAGGAACTGGTCATTCTCCTACTTTTCCTACTCATAACTTGGATTCAAGATCAACTAGCGAGTCAGATTTAAGTGGTGACCTTCCATACTTCGGATGACCCCATTACTTGTTTATGGTTTTCTTTACATTTGGACTATTTCCTTGGACTTAGTTTTTTGCTATGGTCGGGGGTATGTCCCGATTGAATACTCTTTGGTTTTGATTAGAGGAATTTTTAGACTACTATTTGTATGGTCAGTGTTGGTATTGGTGTTAGTATTGGTATTGGTATTGGTATTGATGTTGGTATCGGTTAGTTTTGGTTATGGACTTACTTTAATGTAATGAATTAATATTCTGTTACCTTGTTATATGTTCGAAATTCAGCCTACTTGAGGTATGGTGTGTTTGGGTTTGGTAGGTACAAGGGGTGATCTCCGATCCCTGTGGGACTTGAGATGCCCGTCACGGCTAAGCCCTGGTTTGGGTCATGATAGTGGTGGATGCAAAAGTAATATTAGGGGCATTTTTTCAAAACTTCTACTCCCATTTGTTCAACTGATTTTGCTAGGTGTATAACCTATCTAGGAGGTCTAGCCTCAGTATCTTTATCACCTTAAATTTTGGACCCATGAATACTCAATATTCAGTACAAAAATCAAAGATCAGAGAGTTAAAGTCCAAACCAATATGACTCATTTTATGAGTTGTACAATAGGAACATGACTCATAGCATAAATTGTGATATCCTTCCCAAAAAGCCTACATCACCACGACTCATTATATAAGTCATGGATTGATGTATAAGTCATATATCAACTTGTATTGAGAAATTCCAGAAGCTTAACATGTCCTTCGAAACTACAATCATGTGTATGAGTCATACTGCCACAATACAGGTCATACTATGACCCCTATTAATCAAACTAGAGACCTGGAAAAATATTCCAATTACCATAAGTTAAGGTATGAATCATACCTTGTACCGCAACTCGTAGACTGAGCCGTGGTATCCTGTAATAGAAATCTTTTGCACATCTTATTAATGATATATCATCTTTCCCTTATCTTTTAACTCTTTCCACCATGTTTTGGTCACCAAAACTTTTATATATGAGATCCTACAGCCTATTATCACTTTAAGCTCTCAAGATCAAGTCTAAAATAAGTTCTTAACAAGTTCAAAGAAGATTAAGCAAGATAGGTTCTAAATCAAATAAATTATTCAAGTTTGGTTATATATATATATATATTTATATATATATTTATGTATGTATGTATATATATATATATGTGTGCATGTATATATGTGTGTGCGCGTATGTGAAAGAGAGAGAGAGTGATCCTAAAGCTTGTTCTCACTTTAAAATCTCAAGATCAAGTCTAGAATAGATTCATAAAATGTTTAAACAAGGTCGAGCAAGCTAGGCTTCCAAATAAAACAAAATCCTTAAGTTTTATTCATCAAGTGTTTGTCTTTGTTAACGTACACAAGTTCTTTGTGATGGGTTCTTTTCATCCTTACTCCTAAGTATTTTTATGATATATGCTAGTATAACGCCCTGAATCTGATACTTGAAATGCTACATAGTGATTATGACCCCAAAGGACCACAAGCTAACCCATGACTAATATTTGTACCTATATACTACATAATATATTGTATAACGTGAAAACATGAACTGAAAGGCCATAAGATTCAAAACTGAGACATGATATCTAATAAAATATAACATCTGGGTAAGATATAAAATACCCAAAACCAACTGAAATAAACTATATGCATATACGTAGTCTAAAAAGCCTCTAAAAGATGACTATCTGAATGAGGAGTTGATGGAACATGTCCCCAAATAACTTCAACTAATAAATTAATTAATGAGATAATAAAGAAATGGTCATGTCCTCGAAAGATGAAGACTCACTGCTAACTCTGACTACTGAGACTGGAATGCTACTGATGCTCTAGAGCTCGTGTTTCTGAACCTATGGTATAAGACACCATAGCGCAAATGTGTTAGTACTTTGAATGTGCTGGTATGCATGTGAGGTAGGATGAATGCAGGGGTTCATATGCATGAACAATACTGACTAACTGACTAATATGAATGTGAGAATGGATGCATGAATACATAGTAACTATAACTGAAATCGTGATAACATTAATTTACTAATGACTAATATGACTGATAACTGAGTTCTGATTTCTGATACAACTGATAACATGAGTTATTGTATCTGACAGTCCTAAATCTGGTGGAACTAGCTGAGTTCCATACTGTATTTGAGTTGACTATATCTGACAGTCCTAAATTCTGTAGAACTATCTGAGTTCTAATACTGAGACTAAATGACTGTATCAGACAGTCTTGGGTTCTATAACTGAAATTATAGGAAGTAGTCATCTAACCGACATGCCCTAAATAATGCAATAAAATTAAGTTAGGGTCCATGCTGTAACCCTAATTGGAAGGGTGTCAATACCGCGCCACTGGTAAGGATAATCTGTGAGTAACCCTCATATAGCAGGTCTCTAGTGAGAACAGTGTAAACCCTCATATAACAGGTTAATCCACCTCTTATACCCTTATATATCAAGCTATGATGTCTCAACCTACGCTGGCTACGTAGTTCTAGAATGCAAAGATTACTTCTAAGAATCACACCCTTGTATAATAGGTGGGTACCCATCCTTGGATTCGCTCGGTGCTAATTTCTACTCCTATATGGATAGAAACTGAACATGATTAGCTAAACTGACTGGACTGAGCTAACTAAATTCAGCTGACTGACGAAATATTACTGAGATCTGATAACTGACTGAGATTTACTAAGATTACTGAGTTTTTCTAAATCATGAGACTAACTGAATTCTACTGAATATGGCTTGACTGAGAGTATCTTAAAAACATTACATTGTCTCTAGGCATATAGCTAAATTGTCTGGTACAAGTACCCCTGTAATACCCACAAAGTTCTCTTCTAGTCTGAGCCTTAGAGCGTATCCAGCAAAGCGGAAAATCTGAGTTTAAAAGTTTTAGAAGTATCTTCCTAAGTATGAAACACTTTGAATCATGTGTAATTTCCCTAATTTCTACTTTCAGTAATTTAGAGAATTGAACAAGCATTCCATCTATACCAATTTCATCAAAATCTGACATCGGACGAAGAAGTTATGGCCATTTTACTGAGCATTGTTGAAATCGCAGGTTTGACGGTTGATCTCACGGATCACCAAGTCCTTGGTGGACCGTCAAGTGTCCTGTAAGACCAAGGTAGTGGCTTCCTTTTTCGATCATCATGTGACGGCCAAAGTGGTGGACCGTCAGAAATTTGACGAACCATTAAGGGGCCTGTCATACCGAGGCAGAATGTCCTATTCCTGGACCCTAAGTGACGGACGATTTGGTGGACCGTCAGATTTCTGATGGACCATCACTTCGAGGCAGAACATCCCAGTTTTGGCACTTGAGTGATGGACGACGTAGTGGACTGTCAGTCCCTTTAACGGACCGTCACAAACCTCGATCGGAATTTTCTAGACAAATTTTAAAGGGGTATTTTGGTCTTTTCCACATCCTGCCCCAGCTCTATCAATACCGGGCCAAGGGCTTTTAACTTCATTTTTCTCTCTTCCACCCAAAAATTAGGGTTTTTAAAATCAAAATAATCTCTTCTCCTTTCATAAAATTCAAGAGAGATCAAGAAGGATCTAGAGAAATCAAGAACGCCTTTCAAGAGACTTCAAGAAAAGAAATTCCCAGGAATGTAGATGTTTCTTCTTGGGTCCCTTTCATCCAAGAAGCTCAAGTACCCTTTTTTTAAACTTAAGGATTTTATGTTTTGTGATATTCCATGATTTGTATGAGTTGAAGTTGATTTTACTTGTGTTGTGAAGTTTGGATTCATGATTGTTTGCAAGATTTATGGTCTTTGATCCTAGTATGTGGAATTTATGTGATGTTGTGATGATCCTTTTTGAAGTGGTGTCTATGTGAGGTGTTCATAAAATTAGGGTGTAGAGATGGTTGAATAAGCAGAGTATGCACCCCATAGGTTGGATGAAAGGCTGAGGTGAAGCATAGAGGGGCATTGTAGTATGTTAAAGGGGAAACCCAAAGTTTTGGGCTAGTCCATGAACACCTAGTGTTTGATAAAATTCCTTAGTGAGAGGAATGATCCATAATAATAATATAAAATCCCCGAGTAGGTGTAGAACCGGACATGTCTAGTGGTTGTCGAAAGATCGTAGTGAGTAAGCTGAGAGAAAATAGCGGTAAATCTCCCAAGTGAGTGCTCTTTGATTTATTTTAAGTTTTGATACATGCTAAATGGTTAGCAAGAGAGTAATGACATGATAGTGTGAAGTTTTCCCGAAATCTCGTGATATCTAGATATATGTCAAGACCGGTATAGGTATGAAGTACTTGATGCAAGACTTCGTTGAATGGGGCATAATTTAATAACATGTATTCCTTAATGTAGTTTGTGATGATGAATCAATATTGATGACCCCCTAAATATTGGGAGCGTTCCTTTTCTAATAATGATGGTGAATAAAGGTTTATATTTCCTAAATGATAGATGCGATGTCGTAAGGTTTGTGAGGGGTAAAGTATGTTATGATTCTGAAATGCTTAGAGTGACCCCTTGGTAGTTGTAATGATAAATAGGCATTTTTGAATCCTTGGAGGCCTGAGGTGATGTTCTAATGATTGTGAAATTGAATATATGGTATGATTTCTGAGTTTCTTGTGAATATTCCTGAATGATAGTAATAATGCATGAATGCTTGTGATGCTTGAATGAATGATGATGCTTGACTTCTACGTTATCGAGTCCTGGGGGTATTTATACCCAAAAATAGAGCTGTTGTCTAGAGCCCATGTCAGTTTCTCAATAATTCCAACCGAGCCATGATTTTCAGAACTCAGTGAACTATAGAACTCTGTATCCTCAGACAAGTGTGAAGCTTAATAAAGCTCAGTAATATTAGTTTTCTCTGTATCGCTAGTAATCTAGCCTTCAGACCTATACTCAACCCAATACTAATGCAACTCAAGTGATTCAATTCTATTCTCAGAAATGATTCGAAGAATCTAATCAAGCCATGTATTGTCAGTCAGATACCGTAATTCGATATTATTTCTTTCAAATATAGAACCAAGTGATATTAACGTATTTTATTTAGATCATTTGAGAAACATGATCATGTAAATAGATTCAGCTTTATTGTGTTTATTCTAAGGATTCAGTGAGAGTCTTTCAGTTGGGAGTAGAAACTAGCACCGAGCGAGGGAAAGGATGGCAATTCCTCCCATCAGAGAGAGAGTCCAGAGTCATTAGTAGCAATCCCTAAACTCCAGAACTGCATAGCCAGTTACAGGAGTCCCCGTCAGTAGAGGCTATCACCATCAGAGAGGTTGACTATTATATTGCCTCAGTTCGACTTCCTGCGAGGGTCATCCTATCAGAGAAGCTTGACCCGAGAGTGAGTCTTTACCCATGGCACAGTATTGGCGCCCTTCCAGCTGGGGTTACAGGTTGGTCCCCACTTGTGGTAGGTCGGGGCATGTCAGTTAAGTGACTACTTCCCACAGTTACAGTTTCAGTATCAATCATTAGAAGTCAAGACCGTGTGGTACAGTCGCCTATCTCAGTAAGGAACTCAGATAGTTCTATTGATTCATGGACCATCCTATTAGATAGGCTTGGCCTCATATACAAATGCTTACTATAATATTTAAAGATCTCCCATCAGAGAGGCTTGATCTTCTTCTCAGAATTTATTGAGTATTCTTTTTGTCGGATGCAAATATAATCCTTTTTTCTTATCATTGATAAAGCTTTCGAAGTTATTTGTTAGAAAAGTTGAATCTCTAATTCTGTCCGTTGAAATCGGTAAGCTCAGAACTCATCCTTTGATATAAGTATACTCAGATCCTCAGTTATCAGTAGCAGATGAGTCAGTGGTTTAGTATCTCAGTGATGGTAGTGAGTTTAGCTCGCAGTAAAGCGGTATCCAAGGTTAAGTCTCTAGAGTTGTGATGATTATGAGTATGATTTATGCATTCTTGTATGTGTGCTTGTTTTCGTGCAGTATTTTCATGATCATTTAGGTTATACATATTTTGCATGCATGAGCCCTTGTATTTAGACTTACCCCATCTACATACTCGGTATATTTTGTGCTGACGCATTTGCGCTACGGTGTCTCATTTGACACCATAGGTTAGAGGCACAGGACCCAGAGTATCATCAGCAGATCAGTCCCAGTCAGCAGTAGTAGCAGCGAGTCCTCTTCTTTCAAGGATGAATTTCAATTTTCTATTATTGTAATCAAAATTTTATTTACTTTCAGTTGACGGAGTTAGTTGGGGACCTGTTCCATCAAATCCACAGTCCAGTCAGATTAGAGGCTTTTCAGATGAATGTATTGTATAGTATTCAGTTTTATGTTTTAAGTATTTATCGAGGTGTTGAACCTTATGGCCAATTTCTGCATTTATTCCAGATATTATGCAGTGTACAGGTACAAATATCAGTAAAGGGTTAGCTTGTAGTCCTTCGGGGTCACAAGCATCGTGTGACATCTCGGGATGGGATCTCGGGGCGTTACAGCCCCCAGGACTCGATGAAAGAAACTGACAAAGTAAGACTTTCTTGAATACATGATCACATCAACAGTCCATAATATAATAAGTTAGAGTATTCATAGAGTACAAGTTCTAAAGCACCACAATGGCCACACATACATTCATAATTCATTGACTAAGGTATTTCATCAAACACTTGACATGCATGAACTTGTACACGAATGGGGATTTCATATTATCATACTAGTAGGGCACTTTTCCTTAACATAGGTATTTAATCAAACACATAGCAAGCATATTATATGTAGACAACATTACACACCAAGTAAACAGCATGATTCAACTCTAATTTCACCATTCAAGGGTTAAATCATGGATTCACATGAAGCTACACCAATAATAATGAATTATACTTAAGATTTATCACTAAAAACATGGAATATAATTCAATTGGTCATTGTCAACATGAACAAAACAAACCCAACATGGAATTCGTAAAAAAAATCCCTACACTTGAACTTTGAAAAGAGATTCTTGGGCTTCACGGACAAAAGGAGTCCATGAATGAACACTATGCATACTTGGGTAATGAGTTTATTGAAGTTCTTGAACTTGAAGAATTTGCATCTCTTAGTTTCTTGAAGAATATTTGGATTTTGTTGCTTAAGGATTGCTCTTTGGGAGAAAATCCTAGTTTTAATGTTGTGGAAGAATAATGAATTTTGGAGCCTTGGTCGTATATTACTAGGTATATAAACGGGTGGTACAAGACCAAAAAATCCCTTTAAAAATAAACTTAAAAATTACTAAATGAGATATGCGATGGCTCATGCGATGGTCCATCGCAAGATCGATGGTCCGTCGTTTCAAGCCTCGTAGGTGGACCAGGATTAGGACTCACTACCTAAGTAGCAACGGCTTGCGCGATGGTCCGTCGCAAGTTCAAAAGTCCGTCAACCTGTCCATCGTACCTTATCCAGAAGGTTACTGTACTACCTTAGCTGCAATGGTCAAGGCGATGGTCCGTCGCTAGATCAACGGTCCGTCAACCTGGCCGTCGCACCTTGGCAATTCTGACAGTGTTGAGTAAAACGTCCATAACTTTTTACTCCGATACCGGATTTGGACAAAATTTGTATTGTTGGAAAGCTAATTCAATTTCCCACATGAAAAAAGTGAAAATAATAAAAATTACACATGTACAAAAATGGATTCATATTTCAAAGTAAATTTTTAACATTCTTGAGTCAATTCCAAGCTAGGAAAAAGTACGGGGTATTACAATATCTCCCCCTTGAGAACATTCATCCTCGAATGAGACTGAGAGAGAGGGGAGAATATAAATTGACGTACATACTGAACATGAATAATTAGAACATGATCTCATGACTGACACGGTTGATAACTGAATATATCATACTAAACATATATATCTGATGTTTGTGTAACTGATTCATGAATGTATGACTGAGTGTTCTTATGAACTAAGGTTCTCACAATGAGAATGCATATTTTAAGCATGATTATATAATCGAACTGACATATGAATTCATGAATGAATATTCAATTGTATTTAATACCGAGTTTATAATGAAATTCTGAACATGACATGGATACCAAGCTTGTAACTGAAATTTGAACATGAAACTGAAAAGCTTAAGGAGAACTGTTACCTTGAGCTTGATCTAAGTTAGTACAGAATAGGTGAGGATACTTAGTATGCATGTTTGCTTCTGTTTCCCAAGTATCTCCCTTAACGGACTAATTTCGCCAAAGAACTTTGACTAGAAGGACTTCTTTATTCCTCAGTCTACGAGTCTGATAGTCTAGGATTTCGACTGGAATCTCTTCATAAGAGAGTCTATTCTAAACATCTATTTTCTGAATAGGGACTACAACCACAGGGTCACCTATGCACTTCTTGAGCAAAGATACATGGAAGACTGGATGAACAGAGGCTAGATCTGAAGGCAATTCGAGCTCATAAGCTACCTTGCCGAAGCGACTGAGAATTTTGAAGGGACCGACATATCGGGGACTAAGCTTTCCCTTCTTGCCGAACCTCTTCACTCCCTTCATGGAAGAGATCTTTAGATAGACATAGTCATCAATCTCAAACTTGATATCCTTTTTACGTACATCTGCATAAGACTTCTATCAGCTCTGAGCAGCCCGGAGTCTTTCTCTGATCAACTGAACTTTCTCTAAGGCATCAAATACTAAGTCAGGCCATATGACTGAGGCCTCACTAACTTCAAACCAACCAATTGGAGATTTACATCTCCTACCATAGAGGGCTTCGAATGGAGCCATCTGAATACTGGAATGATAGCTATTGTTGTATGCAAACTCAATCAAAGGCAATTAGTTATCCCAACTACCATTGAAATAAATTGCACATTCCCTTAGCATATCTTATAGGGTATAAATGGTCCTTTCATCTTGACCATCTATCTAAGAATGAAAGGTTGTACTGAGATGAACTTGGGTACTAAGACCCTTTTGTAACGCTTTCAAGAAATAAGAGGTGAATTGGGTATCTCTGTCTGAGATAATGGATAAATAAACTCCATGTAATCTAACCAACTCTCTAATGTAGACTTTGGCATAATCCATGGCTGAATAAGAGGTATGGACTGGAAGGAAATAAGCTGATTTGGTCATCCTGACTACAATGACCCAAATTGAATCATGCTATTGTCGGGCATGAGGCAAACCCCTCACGAAGTCCATGTTCACAACTTCCTACTTCTAAGAAGGAATACTGAACTCCTGTATGGAACCACTAGGATTTTGATGCTCTATCTTAACCTGTTGACATGTAGAGCACTTAGCCATAAACTCTGCAACATTTTTCTTCATCCCACTCCACCAATAGATTTCCCACAAGTTGCGGTACATCTTTGTGGGCCCTGGATGAATAGAGTAGAGTGCACTATGCTCTTCTGCAAGAATTTGCTGCCTTAAATCATCTACACCTGGAACACAAAGATGACCCTGATAACGCAAAACACCATCTACCCCTTGGGAGAAAAATTTTACTTTCTGATCCTTGACTGACTCTTTCAACTTGACTAAACTGGGGTCTCTATCTTGATTTATTTTCACCTCAAAAAATAGAGATGATTCTGAACTACTCTGAACCCGTATGTCACCATCTTATATATCGACTAAGCAAACACCTAGTCTAGCAAGCTGATGGATTTCTTGAGCTAACTTCTTCTTGTTGTCCTCAACATGAGCAACACTACCCATAGATTGTCTATTGAGAGCATCAACCACAACATTGGCCTTGCCCAAATGATAAAGGGCACTCATGTCATAATCTTTCAAGAGCTCTAACTACCTTCTCTGATGAAGATTGAGATCTTTCTAAGAAAGACATACTGGAGACTCTTATGATCTGTGAACACGTCTACATGAACACCGTATAGATAATGCCTCCAAATCTTTAAGGCAAAAGTTGCGGTTGCTAACTCAAGATTATGAGTAGGATAATTCTTCTCATTGGGTTTGAGTTGTATGGAGGCATAGGATATGACCTTACTATGATCCAAGAGGACACAACCCAAACCTACTATGGATGCATCAAAATATACTACGAAACTGTCTGAACCATCTGGAAGAGCTAAGACTGGAGCTGAGGTGAGTCGAGTCTTCAACTCCTGAAAACTCTTCTCGCAAGGATCTGACCACTGAAACTTGACTTTCTTCTGAGTCAATCTGGGCATAGGGGATGCAATAAAAGAAAATCCCTCAATAAATCATCTGTAATAGCCAGCCAAACCTAAGAAACTCCTGATATCTAATAGAGAGACAGGTCTGGGCTAGTTTCTTACCACTTCTATATTTTGAGGATCTACTTTAATGACATCACCTGAAATGATATGTCCAAGGAATGCTACTGACTTAGCCAAAATTCACACTTACTAAATTTGGCAAACAGCTGATGATCTCTAAGAGTCTGAAGTACGATTCTGAGATGGTCTGCATGATCACGCTCACTACGGGAATAGACCAGAATATCATCTATGAAGACTATGGTGAACATGTCTAAGTATTGCTTGAACATACGGTTCATCAGGTCCATGAAAGCTGCTGAGGCATTGATAACGCTCAATCTACAGCTCACGTAGGAGTGTAAAGCGGTCGTAGTCAAATATAGAACCCAACTGAGTTGAGTATCGATCCCACAGGGAATAGCTTGGTCAACAAGTAAGCAAAGATTACTAGACTTTTAGTGCAAGTCTCGTAAAAAAGGGGGGAGTTTTGTCGTGCAAGTAATGTAAACAAAATAGTAGAGTAAAACAGAAAATAGCAAAGTAAAAAGAAAGAATGTTTAGTAAGATGTAAAACAATGAGAGTTGAGAAGTTGGGGTTATGTCCACCTTATGAGTTGTACGTCTCTATTAGCTATGAGTTATGTGGAATTCAGACATGCATGTGGTTATAGAGAATTGTATTCGATGGTAAATCCAAGCGTCTTTCGACATAAACAAGGACTATTTCACTTTAACTCTTTCGAGCTTAAAGCGTATCTAATGGTACAAATTCTCCAAAAGGTTAATCCAGTTACGACACTAACTTTTTAATAGGGGATGGGACCCTATTAGCTTGACATTATCTTTTTTCCAGACATATAACTTTTCTTTCGAACAAGTTAATGCTATACTGGCGTTATTCTATGCGTCTGTAGCCACAAGAATTTGCATTAAGATGAAGAGAATAATGATATAAGCAACACACGTGTCATGAATTCACAAACTCATAGCCTTAGATAGTATCTCATAAGGCTTCCATAACCCCAACAGAGAAGTTTAGCTATTCATGAGTGCGATGAAAATCACAATAGACATTATCATTATACCACAATAAAAGATCTCACGTGTAGTATGGTGTGGTGTGGCTTTAGGCGTGAATTCCTTGCAAAATAGCGATTCTCTTGTTGTAAAATTAAAAGTCAAATAGATGAAAAATAATGTCAACAATGAATTAATAAAGAAAATTTGTTTTGATGGATGGATGGATGGTGGATGGATGGGAATTGATGGAATGAGGGAATGAATTAGAAGTAGAATGAATAAAATTCTCTAGCAAAATAGGGTATTTATAACACCCATATCCTATTCCTACTAAGCTACTGCATTACTTAACCCAATCCTACTAGGTTAATGTATCATTATCCTAATCCTACTAAGTTACTGCTAGTCCCCAAAGTCTTCAGAATTGTTGTTTTTGCCCGGGACAGATTTTCCATGCGCCACTTTTGGCCCTTGGCGTCCAAGATTCATCTTCCTTCCTTCGTGAAGATTTCTTTGGCGTCAAGTTATCCATAAAATGCTGAATTCTGCATCATTTATACCTGAAAACTTGCTAATCATGTTCGTTAGCTCACTTACAGGAAAAAGGACTAAAAGTGCATGAATTATATAATTTGTCCTCAAAACTTGGCTAAAATATGGGTAAAATATAGCACTATAGGCGTGTAAATTTGCCTATCATCAGGCATTAGTAAGACCAAAGGACATAACCATAAACTCAAAGTGACCATACTGAGTATGAAAAGCTATTTTCAAAATGTCATATTCTCTAACTTTAAGCTGATGATAGCCGGATCTGAGGTCTATCTTAGAGAAATAATTGGCACCCTGAAGTTGGTCAAACAAGTAATCGATTCTAGGAAGAGGATACTTGTTCTTGACCATGACTTTATTAAGCTGATGGTAATCATCGCACATCATGAGAAAACTATCTTTCTTTCGCACGAATAAGACTGGTGCACCCCATGGGGACACACTAGGCTTGATAAATCCCTTATCTAAGAGATACTTCAACTATTCTTTCAACTCTTTGAGTTCTGTTATTGCCATTTTGTATGGAGAAATAGACATAGGCTAAGTATCTAGAAGAAGATCAATGCCAAAGTCTATTTCCCTTTCGGGATAAATTACAGGAAGATCTTCGGGAAAGACACATAAATATTCATTTACGACTGGGACTAATTTGTGATAAAGAGTTTCAGAACTAGTTTTCTTAACTCAAATAAGATGATAGACACATCCCTTGTATATCATTTTTCTTGCCCGAAGGTAGGAAATAAGCTGACCTCTGAAAGTGGATACACTACCCTTCCACTCTAGGACGGGTTCATTCAAAAATTGAAACTAATCTATTCTATTTCTGCAGTCGACTGTGGCATAGCAGGAATGAAGCCAATCCATACCAAGAATGACATCAAAATTAGCCATCTCTAATTTGACTAAGTCTGCTGAAGTGACTTTCTAAAATATCATAACTGGGCAGTTCCTGTATACCCGTCGAGCTATGATAGTTTTAGTAAAAACTGAAAAGGGCTCTGCTAGAATTTTAGGACTGACTCCGAAATCAATTGCTATAAAGACAAAGAAGCTCTTGGATCTAGCAAAGTGTAAATATGCACATGAAAGATCTGTAACATACCAGTAACCACATCAGGAGAATTTTCCTGATCTTGCCGGGACTGAAAAGCATAAAGTCTATTTAGGCGTTGCCCAGTAGTAGCACTAGAGGTGGCACCCTGTTGGTTTGGGTGACCAGACTGAGCTGGGGAATGGTTCTACTAACCCTGAGGAGATGTCTAAGGACAGTCTCTAACTCTATGGCCTGTCTTGCCACACCCAAAACAAATACCACTACCAGCTCTGCATATACCCTGATGATGCTTGCCACAAGTCTGGAAAAGAGGATAGGTGCGGGAACTGCTAATACTTCCCTGAGACTTAGAGACTGACGCTCTATATTTGTTACCATCCCTGAACTTAGGAGCTAGAGGACTAGATAAAGAAAGAGATGGAACTAGTGACTTAGGATGAAACTGAGAACGGTTTCCTCCTTCTGATTTGGGCTGAGCAAAGTTGAAAGTACCTATCCTTGCTTTTTTATTCTACTTCTCCCTCATCTTAATCTTTTGATCTTCTATCTGCTGAGCATGAGTCATAAGCCTGGCTAAAGTCATGTCACTATTCAACATCGCAAATCTACACTCGTTGACCACACTATCATTCACCCCAGAAACAAACTTACTCATCCTAGCCCTCCTGTCTGCAACCACATGAGGGACATATCTGGCTACTTGAGTAAACTTAAGAGAATACTCTTTCACCATCATGTTTCCCTACCTATGGTTGATGAATTCTAACACCTTATCTTATATCAACTCTAGGGGAAAGAACCTCTCTAACAATGAAGTGACAAAATCCTCCAACTCAATAGGCCCTACATCATCTGGCCTTTCTGACTTTACTGTTTGTACCATATGTGAGAAACATCCTACAACTGATATACAACTAGCTCAGAACTCTCAACAACTGATACCCCCATAAAGTCAGTATCCTTCTAAACCTGATTGATGAATTCCTGAGGGTCCTCATCTGAATTAGACCTAAGAAAGGATGGAGAATTCATTCGCTTAAAGTCGCGAATCCTGGCTATAGCAGAATTGGCATTGGGTTGGCCGAAATTACAGGTGGTCATTCATTCTGAGCAGTAACTGACTGGGAAAGAGTAGTGAATGAAGCTCTAAACTCTGTATAAGAAACATGTTTGCCCAAAGGTACTTCGGGCTGAAGGGTTGGCTGATTCCCGTTTCTTCTTTTAGGAGGCATATTTTGTAGAAGAAAGGGAGAAATGGATTATACTGAGAGATTGACTTGAGATTATGCTCACTGGCACGACATGAATACTGAAAGAAGGGAAATTGTTCCTAAAACATCTTATAGCCTCCTGCACATAAATGTGGCGCACAACACGCCCATGTACAAGACTACTTGATGTGGCTTTCAGACTTCCTAGGACTCTATTGAACCTTAGGCCCTGATTCCAAGTTTGTAACGCCCCAAATATGATACCCGAAATGCTACACGGTGCTCATGACCCCCAAAGGACCATAAGTTAACCCATGACTGATATCTGTACCTGTATACTACATAATATAGTGTATAATGCGGAAACATGAACTGAAAGGCCATAAAGTTCAATACTGAGACATAATATCTAATAAAATATAACATCTAGGTGGGTTATGAAATACTAAAAACCAACTAAAATAAACTATCTACACATATTGTAGTCTAAAAAGCCTCTAAAACATAACTGTCTCAATGAGGTGTTGATGGGACATGTCCCCAACTAACTCTAACTAATAAATTAATTAATGAGATAATAAAAAAATAGTCATGTCCATGAAAGATGAAGACTCACTGCAAACTCTGACTGCTGAGACTAGAATGCTACTGATGCTCTGGAGCTCGTGCTTCTGAAGCTATAGTAAAAGACACCATAGCACAAATGCATCAATACTTTGAATATACTAGTATGCATGTGAGGTAGGCTGAATGCATGGGGTTCATATGCATGAACAATACTAACTAATTGACTAATATGAACATGAGAATGTGTAACGCCCTGAAATCGAGTCTCGAGACGTCACACGGTGCTTAGGATCATAAGTGACCCCAAGCTAACCATTCTACTGGCATAACTCATAAGCAACTGAACAAAAAGTATAAATCTATACAAATCTGCAAAAAATAACTCTTTTCTGAATATGATACATACAAAAATAGAATTTTACAGGATTACAACTCTGCTTTTACAAGCAAAGCTAAAACAGAATACATCAACTTCTTCTAATTGTCTATGAAGCCTCTACTAGTACTGACTGTAGGTAGCCGGGTCATGACTCCTGACTAACCCAAATCAATACGACTGAATAAAGAAAATACAACCATTCTTGAACTGTATAACTAACTCAAGCCCTTGAATCAAAAGGACTCATCACCTGCTGACTGGATGCCGTGAACTGACTGGATCTAAAGATGTACACTATACCTTGTACCTACATTCCAAGAAAATGTATCCCACATAAGAATATGTGGGTCAGTACCATGGAAACGTACTGAGCATATGGGGGTGAAATGCATATATAAAATACTATCTTAATATCATCACAGTTTATAAAATTATGCATGACATTTGTAAATGGCTTATAAATCTTGAAAGAAATCTAAAGTATGAAATCAAACACAATGAATGGTAAAACATGCCAATCTGGATGTCATGAGACATTACACTTAATCCAACTATCAAGATTCTTTTCTTATTCTCTCATCAAGCAATATTAGTGAAATCTGGAATATTGAATACATCATAAATCAGCATTTCAAATCTCTTTTAAATCAGTAAAATCAATCTAAGAATGAGGGACGACTCTTTGGGAGGTTCTTCTAACCGACATGTACACCATGTGAGCACCCATGATGTCTCACGACTTGCTCCCGTAAGGTTAGGGCTGTCCTACCCTTGCCATCGGTGTAGAACAATCTCATCTCAGTGATCACTATCTCTATTTTCTACATATAGTAAAAGTTAACGTCTCAACCTACGGTGGCACGCAGTTCTGGGGTATGAAACCGTAGTAACATACCCAAATCGGTGCTAAATACTACTCCCAATACTATGCTCAAAAATCTCAAGAAAACTCCACTTTAAGGGTAATCTCATATTTCTTAAGTTGAATAAATGATGAAATCCGTAACTCGTTTCATAAAGTGGATTTTAACTCTGTTGTGACCAAAAGGTCAAATCATTCTATACTTCATCAAAAATAGTCTAAACATGGGTGCATGTAGCACATAAATTCTAAAAACAACAATCTCAATGTGGGTTAATGACCCTTATAGCGATACTTAATCAAAACATTTCAATATTTATGCTTTATATCACAAGCATGCATAATTTATACGGAAATCTGAAAAATTTCAGCCTTTGATCATAACAATAATCTCAAACTCATGGAGTTTATTTTCTAAGCATTCAAAATAATCATAGTATCTTGAACAACAACATAGGATAAGATTTATCACTTCAAATTCATGATAAAACATGTAAAAATCATGTATCTTTGTAAAATAATGCAAACTTTGGGCACAAGAACGAAAGGGTGTTCTTGTTCATAACCCCACATACCTTTATGGTAACGGATTCGTTGAAATATTGGACCCTCAATATTGATTGTGTAACCCTAGTTGTTTTTTCTCCTTTAGTGCTCTTGGATGATGAACTTAGACTGATAATAGGGTTATGATGTGTTTAGAATCTATTAAATACGTAAGGTTAAGTTTAGGGGTGTGTAAGGAGTGCCAAGAAACTTAATTGCCCTCAAAATAACCCAAAAACATAGTGTTTAAGTCACTTGAAACTATTACATAGGCATCACATATGATATCGCCAATATTTACATATGCGCCGCATATGATATCGCCTATATTTACATAGGTACCGCATATGATATCACCTATATTTACATAGGCGCCGGAAATGCTTTTCAGTGGCCGTGTCCGATTGGTTAGGCGACGCACTCTACTTTGGAAAGCTATAACTCCTAGCTCGAGTGTCGAATTTTGGTGAAATTGGAATCGTTGGAAAGCTAATTCGACTCTCTAAAATTTGATAGGTCTTGGGATGAAAAATTCCATGTATATTAAGACATATACATGTTTGAAGTTGACCCTTGTAGAATCAAATGTCAAACTTTGGATGAATCAATTGGTCTTCGCTCAACTTTGTTCTAGGTCATTGCTATGAACATTTTTCACCTCTAAAATACTCCATACACTAGGATAATGATCATGCAACTTGTATTCATGTGACAATAAATTGTATTAGAGCTTAGATGCACAGGAACGACGGTTAGAATTCTAGCACAAAAATAAGGGGTATTACATTATCTCCCCTTGGGAACATTCATCCCCAAATATGGATAATTAGACTGAAACACAGAGGAATCTTAGTCTTCAAGCCATCATATGTAACTGATTGAACTGAATCACTGGATCTCAATACTAATGAGCTACTGAACTGGTCTGCAAGTGCATCATAATTGCACAAGTAAAATAACTATATGGCAAAGATAGAAACGAGAGTGTCAACTTATGAGTAACTATTACTTTGCACTGGATCTGATCTCATGAGAAAGGATGAGAGGTTTATAAAATGAAAACTCGGGTTATTACAACACCCCTCTCTTGGGATCGTTCGTCCCCGAATGATAATAATTTGGTGAGATACTAGGTATAGACTGTGATGCTACACAGGATTCTTACGAACTGAATCATGACTTAATATCTGAAACTTAAACTGATGCATGAACTGAGCTGAATTCATAATTTAATTGGACACAAACACATTGCCTGTTGGAATGCACATACGCATAAGATTGCGGATAGTTAAACTAGCTGGAAAATTAAGAATCTATAGTAACCTATCTCCTTTCTTGCTAAACTAGACTGCAGGCTATATGGACTGGATCATACTGACTACCCATACTCAAATGGAGTATTTCTTTAGCACTTTTCTACGAACTTCTATTGACATTAGGGAGCAAAGAATTTTGGGCATTCTCTGAACAAGACATTTGACTAAGGAATTACAACATTGATATAACTCTATAGCATGGAATATAATTATATAACTCATAAACTAGGATAGGATTGCTAGGACATAGGCAACACAACTTCTTACTTTCAAGCTTAGCATCACTTCTCAACTGCTCTCTCAACTGTACTATTCCCCTTAAATACCATACTCATTTGATTCAACTTATAATTCTCATATTGGCACTGCAAAATCTTTCTACTAAGGTCTAAACTAAACTAAGTTCTCTCACCATGATCAAGCCTAACACTAAATCACAAGATACAACATACCAAACCACAATACTAGTCTAAACCACAAGGTTCAATATTCTATATCTTCTTAGAGCTCACACCTTAAGCATAACATGCCTCACCACTTCAATGACTAATTTAAAACCCTTGATATGGATTCACTAGTGCATATTGCATTCATCATCTTACACCCAACATGACATTCAAGCCTATCATTAAAAATGACATACAACATTAAGGCAAATACCCCTAAAGGCATACCTCGCATATTCTCTACACCTTTATCAACAACAATCTTCTTGCACTATTCTTAAAAACATACACACAATTTCTAACTAACCATGACATGCATCAAATACTTGGCCTCAATCTTACTTCACACTTTAGCCTTAGATAGAAAAGCATAAATAATCTTTCTTAATGAGGGTTATCAACCCTTTCACATATAAATCATTGCTTATCCACAATCATCACCACTATCTTAACACAGGAAGAGGTCACCGAAGGGCTAACACATATGAACCAGAAGCACAAAAATTACAATACATAACATTAACACTTATCTTTGTCCTGAGGAATAAAATATCAAAGGCATGGATTCATTAAAGAAATCTAAGATGAGGACATGCATGATATAATGCGAACTTCACTAGTATCATGAGTTTAAGAACTGGTCATACTCTGAAACATGAGTTTATACTTATCATGAGCTATTCAACATAAGATCGGTGTTCATAGATTCATAAGAGATAACTTAAATCACAGGGTGAAGCTGTTACATGCTTTCTAGAAGAAGAGAATGGGCTTGAGCACACATCATAGGTATAAGCATAGGCCTATGGCATGGATTTGTCAAGCAAGTGATGGATTAGGTGTTGTAATGACTAAAATCCAAGAAATACTCTAGAGTAAGAAGGGATAACTGTCTCATCATAACTCATTATTGACATGTACCACAATCTAATTCTCAAAACTCGATTTGGTTCTTCACTAACCATCTCCGCCTTAGGTCAAAGCTGGTATTCTAAGTATGATAGTCTACTCTATATCCTTGAGATTAAGCCATAATTTCATCATTCTATTATCTACACATAAATGCTAAACTCACAAGAATAAACTAATTTTGAACTTACCAACTTCATTCTTTAACAATCCTTCCATATGCCATCCTTAACTTTCTAGCTTCAATAATCATCATTGAAGACTTACATACTCATTTGCAACCATACTTACATCTCTAATCACATAATCATAACCTACCAAGATCACACTGCTATACTTATATTTTTCCCAAACCATGAGAATAAAATCATTCTAAAAAGACTCAACATCTTCAATCATAACTCCTTAACTTAACTATCAAGAAAAACATAAATTATCTAACTAGCCTTTCTCCACCTAGCAAATCAACATTACTACTAACCACACAATATGTAATAATCCTAAGAAAAATAATGCAGCCCCATAGCACCTTGGGCACACCTCTACACCAACTTAATTACGAACACATGATCTTACACTCTTGCATACACTATTCAGGCCTACTAGATCACCTCCATATAACTAGCATAAACAACCGAACCATCAACTGTTCAAACTTAATGTCTAGAGATAAACATGATTTACAACCCAATCTCACACACAATTTTGACTTCAAAACTATAGAACATAGCATTAAGAAAAACTAGTACACAATGGCAATCGATCATAATCATATGGCCTATCTTATTCATAATTTGTTAACGCATCCTCCTTCTTCACATCATTACTATTTACCCATCTTCATACCTAAATTACTTTTATAGCTCTATAAATTTCTACTAAACTTCCTCTTGCAATCTCAGGAAATCCTAAATTAACAATACTCAACCACCAAGTACTTTCATCAAAACCTATACTTTCCTAGCACAACAAATACCATCAATAACTCTGTTCATACTTCAAGCAAAGAACAATCCACCTTAACTAATAATATCCTTCTCTAACTTCACTAAACTAACAAACAAGGGTATATCACTTCATTACTAATTCAATCATAAGCAAAAATTCAGCTATACATATTCAATAAATCGCCCTTACCACCATTCTTTCCACTACACTTCTAAACCCACAAGTTCAACTGACACAAGACTTTCAACTAAACGTTACTACTTTTGTCACTACACAGAAACCCATACTTTCAACTAACACCAGAACAACAAGATAAATAATAAGTTTATAGTGAATCGAAATAGGCCCCACACGGCTTCACTAGACTTTGGTTTTGTATTTTGAACAAAAAATTTAGATGAATAACAAAGCAACTATGCTAGTGAATCGAAATAAGCCCCACACGACTTCACTAGACTTTAATTTTTCACAAACACATTGATAACAAAATTACATAATACAAGAGAAAGAAACTTGACACACAACATTCAATGATCTAAGAAGAAACTACTTTGTCATAATTTAATAACTCTTAAGAACGAGGGCATAACTTAAATTTCAGAGACTTATCACACACTAAAAGGCTCCTCTCAAGCCACTTTTTGAAACTTCTGCCAGTAAATATAAGAGCATTAACTGGGGAGGAAATTGGAACTTTCCGAACATATTACCTCAAGAACAGTACATAGATAGAGAAGTATAGATTATCATTATGGATTCTGAGGAGAAATTTGAAAGCATATCTGACTCGAGCTTAGTTCATGATTTCTACAGGCCTGATAAAGCACTTCAGTTTTCGGAACTCAAAAGTACTGATAGGATACTTTTGTAGCTCTCTTACAATTCCATAACTATCTATGGAGAATTAAGCTCAACTATTTCTGATACCTTGGAAATAAGGTAGAAATGGCCTGACTAGAGTAAGATGAGAATATGTATAAGTTTCTTGGAGAACTTTTCTATAGCATGATTTAAGACTTGAAAGAATGGAGACATTTCCTAAATGCCCTGTAGCCTTTCAAAGAAAAATACAGACGTCTCTGTACCGTTCTGCAAGACTCTACTAGACACGACTTCATAGAAACACTAGGACACTTGAACTCTGTGCTCTGATACCATGTTTATAACTCCCTGAAATTGGGTTCCGAGATGTCACACGGTGCTTAGGGTCACTTGTCCTAAGCTAACCCTTCTACTGGCATAACTAATACGTAACTGAACAAAAAGGATAAATCTATAAAAATCTGTGAAAAATAACTCTTTTCTGAATATGATAGATACAAAAATAGAATTTTACAGGATTACAACTCAGCTTTTACAACCGAAACTAAAATAGAATACATCACTTCTACTGACTGTCTATGAAGACTCCACTAGTACTGATCATAGGTAGCCAGTTCATCACTCCTGAATAACCCAACTCAATACAACTAGATAAAGAAAATACAACCCTTCTCGAACTATATAAATAACTCAATCACTTGAATTAAAAGGACTCATCACTTACTGACTGGATGTCGCAAACTAACTGGATCTGAAGATGTACACTATACCTTGTACCTATATTCTGAGAAAATATAGCCCATATATAAATATGTGGGTCAGTACCATGGAAACGTACTGAGCATATCGGGGTGCAATGCATATATAAAATAATATCTTAATATCATCACAGTTTATACAATTATGCATGACATTTGTAAATGGCTCATAAATCTTGAAAGAAATCTAAAATCTGAAATCATACACAATGAATGGTAAAACATACCAATCTGGATGTCATCAGCCATTACACTTAATCCAAATATCAATATTCTTTTCTTATTCTCTCATCAAGCAATCTTAGTGAAATTTGGAATATTGAATACATCATAAATCTGCATTTCAAATCTCTTTTAAATCAGTAAAATCAATCTAAGAATGAGGGACAACTCTTTGGGAGGTTGTTATAACTGACATGTACACCATGTTAGCACCAATGATGTCCCACGACTTTCCCCCACAAGGTTAGGGCTGTCCTACCCTTGCCATCGATGTAGAAAAATCTTATCTTAGTGATCCCTATCTCAATTTTTCACATATAGTGGAAGTCAATATCTCAACCTATGGTGGCACGTAGTTCTGGGGTATGAAACCGTAGTAATATACCCAACTCGGTGCGAAATACTACTCCCAATACTATGCTCAAAAATCTCAAGAAAATTCCACTTTAAGGGTAATCTCATATTTCTTTAGTTAAATAAATGATAAAATTCGTAACTCATTTCATAAACTGGATTTTAACTCTGTTGTGACCAAAAGGTCAAATCTTTCTATACTTCATCAAAAATAGTCTAAACATGGGTGCATATAGCATATAAATTCTCAAAACAACAATCACAATGTCGGTTAATGACCCTTATAGCGATAATCAAAACGTTTCAACATTTATGCTTTATATCACAAGTATGCATAATTTATATTGAAATCTGAAAAATTTCAGCCTTTAATCATAACAATAATCTCAAACTCATGGAGTTTATTTTCTAAACATTCAAAATAATCATAGTATCTTAAAAAACAACATAGGATAAGATTTATCACTTCAAATTCATGATAAAACATGTAAAAATCATGTATCTTTGTAAAATAATGCAAACTTTGGGCACAAGAACGAAAGAGTTTTCTTGTTCATAACCCCACATACCTTTCTGGTAACGTATTCATTAAAATATTAGACCTTCAATGTTGATTGTGTAACCCTAGTTGTTTTTTCTCCTTTAGTGCTCTTGGATGATGAACTTAGACTGATAATGGGGTTATGATGTGTTTAGAATCTATTAAATTCGTAGGGTTAAGTTTAGGGGTGTGTAAGGAGTGCCAAAAGACTTAATTGCCCTTAAAATAACCCAAAATGTAGTGTTTAAGTCACTTGAAACCATTACATAGGCGCCACATATGATATCGCCTATATTTACATAGGTGCTGCATATGATATCGCCTATATTTACATAGGGGCCGCATATACTATCACATATGCTTTTCAGTGGCCGTATACGATTGGTTAGGCGATGCTCTCTACTTCGCAAAGCCATAACTCCTAGCTCGAGTGTCGAATTTTGGTAAAATTGGTATCGTTGGAAATCTAATTTGATTCTCTATAATTTGATAGGCCTTGGGATGAAAAATTCATTGTAAATTAAGACATATACATGTTTGAAGTTGACCCTTGTGGAATCAAATGTCAAACTTTGGATGAATCAATTGGTCTTAGCTTAACTTTGTTCTAGGTCATTGCTATGAACATTTTTCACCTCTAAAATACTCCATAGACTAGGATAATGATCATGTAACTTGTATTTATGTGAGAATCACTTGGATTAGAGCTTTGACGCACAGGAATGACGGTTAGAATTCTAGCACAAAAATACGGGGTATTACATTATCTCCCCCTTGGAAAAATTTGTCCTCGAATGTGGATAATTAACCTGAAACACAGAGGAATCTTAGTCTTCAAGCCATCATGGGTAACTGATTGAACTGAATCACTGGATCTCAAGAATAATGAGCTACTGAACTAGTCTGCAAGTGCATGAATCCTCAAGAAAAATAACTATATGGCTAAGATAGAAATGAGAGTGTCAACTTATGAGTAACCATTACTTTGCACTGGACCTGATCTCATAAGAGAGGATGAGAGGTTTATGACATGAAAACTCAGGTTATTACAACACCCCTCTCTTGGGATCGTTCGTCCCCGAATGATAATAATTTGGTGAGAATACTAGGAATAGACTGTGATACTACATAGGATTCTTACAAACTGAATCATGACTAAATATCTGAAACTGAAACTGATGCATGAACTGAGCTGAATTCATAATTTAATTGGACACAAACACATTGCCTCTTGGAATGTACATACGTATAAGACTGTGGATAGTAAGACTAGTTGGAAAATTAAGAATCTCTAACAACTTATCTCCTTGCTTGCTAAACTAGACTGCAGGCTATATGGACTGGATCGTACTGACTACCCATACTCAAATGGAGTATTTCTTTAGCACTTTTCTACGAACTTCTATTGACATTAGGGAGCAACAAATTTTGGGCATTCTCTGAACAAGACATTTGACTAAGGAATTACAACATTGATATAACTCTATAGCATGGAATATAATTATATAACTCATAAATTAGGATAGGATTGCTAGGACGTAGGCAACGCAACTTCTTACTTTCAAGCTTAGCATCACTTCTCAAATGCTCTCTCCACTATCCTATTCCCCTTAAATACCATACTCATTTGATTCAACTTATAATTCTCATATTGGCACTGCAAAATCTTTCTACTGTCTAAACTAAACTAAGTTCCCTCATCATGATCAAGCCTAACACTAAATCACAAGTTACAACATGTCAAACCACAATACTAGTCTAAACCATAAGGTTCAATATTCTATATCTTCTTAGAGTTCACACCCTAAGCATAACATGCCTCACCACTTCAACGACTAATTTAAAACCCTTGATATGGATTCACTAGTGCATATTGCATTCATCATATTACACCCAACATAACATTCAACCCTATCATTAAAAATAATTTTCTTGCACTATTCTTAAAAACATACACACAATTTCTAACTAACCATGACATGTGTCAAAGACTTGGCCTCAATCTTACTTCACACTTTATCCTTAGATAGAAAATCATAAATAATCTTTCTTAATGAGGGTCATCAACCCTCTCACATATAAACCATTGCTTATCCACAATCATCAGCACTATCTTAACCTAGGAAGAGGTCACCAAAGGGATAACACATATGAACCAGAAGCACAAAAACTACAATACATAACATTAACACTTAACTTTATCCTAAGGAATAAAATATCAAAGGCATGAATTCATTAAAGATTTCTAAGCTGAGGACATGTATGATATAATGTGAACTTCACTAGTATCATGATTTTAAAAACTGATCATACTCTGAAACATTAGTTTATACTTATCGTGAGCTATTTAACATAAGATTGGATTTCATAGATTCATAAGAGATAACTCGAATCATAGAGTGAAGCTATTACATGCTTGCTAGAAGTTGAGAATAGGCTTGAGCACACATGATAGGTATAAGCATAGACCTGTGGCATGGATTTGTCAAGCAAGTAATGAATTTGGTGTTGTAATGACTGAAATCCAAGGAATACTCTAGTGTAAAAAAGGATCACTATCTCATCATAACTCATTATTGACATGTATCACAATGTAATACTCAAAACTCAATTTGGTTCTTCACTAACCATCTCCCCCTTAGGTCAAAGCTGGTATTCTAAGTATGATGGTCTACTCTATATCCTCGAGATTAAGCCATAATTTCATCATTCTATTATCTACACATAAATGCTAAACTCACAAGAATAAACTAATTTTAAACTTACCGACTTCATTCTTTAACAACCCATCCATATGCCATCCTTAACTTTCTAGCTTTAATAATCATCATAAAAGACTTACACTCTAATTTGCAGCCATAATTAATCTCTAATCACATAATCATAAACTATAAAGATCACATTTCTATAATTATATTTTTCCCAAACCATGAGAATAAAATCATACTAAAAAGACTCAACATCTTCAATCATAACTCCTTAACTTAGCTATCAAGAAAAACATAAATTATCTAACTAGCCTTTCTTCACCTAGCAACTCAACGTTACTACTAACCAGACAATATGCAATAATCCTAATAAAACATAATGCAGCCCCATAGCACCTTGGGCACGCCTCTACACTATAATTATGAACACATGATCTTACACTCTTACATACACTATTCAGGCCTACCAGATCACCTTCATATAACTAGCATCAACAACCGAACCATCAACTGTTCAAAATTAATGTGTAGAGCTAAACATGATTTACCACCCAATCTCACACAATTTTCACTTCAAAACTATAGAACATAGCATTAAGAAAAACTAGTACACAATAACAATCGATCATAATCATATGGCCTATCTTATTTATAATCTGTTAACGCATCCTCCTTCTTCACATCATTACTATTTACCCATATTCACACCAAAATTACTTTCATAGCTCTATAAATTTCTACTAAACTTCCTCTTGCAATCTCAGGAAAGCCTAAATTAACAATACTCAACCACCAAGTACTTTCATCAAAACCTACACTTTCCTAGCGCAACAAATACCATCAATAACTCTTTCCATACTTCAAGCAAACAATAATCCAACTTAACTAATAATCTCCTTCTCTAACTTCACTAAACTAACAAACAATGGTATATCTTTTCATTACTAATTCAATCATAAGCAAAAATTCAGCTATACATAGTCAATAAATCGCCCTTACCGCCATTCTTTCCACTACACTTCTAAACCCACAAGTTCAACTGACCCAAGACTTTTAACTAAATGCTACTACTTCTGTCACTACACAGAAACCCACAGTTTCAACTAACACCAGAAAAACAAGATAAACAACAAGTGAATAAAAATAGGCCCCACACGACTTCACTAGACTTTGATTTTGTATTTTGAACAAGAAATTTAGATGAATAACAAAGCAACTATGCTAGTGAATCAAAATAGGCCCCACACGGCTTCACTAGACTTTGATTTTTCACAAACACATTGATAAAAAAATTATGTTATACAAGAGATAGAAACTTGACACACAATATTCAATGATCTAAGAAGACACTACTCTGTCTTAATTTAATAACTCATAAGAACGAGGGCATAAATTAAATTTGAGGGACTTATCACACACTAGAAGGCTTCTCTCAAGCCACTTTATGAAACTTTTGAAACTTCTGCCAGTAAATATAAGAGTATTATCTGGGGAGGAAATTAGAACTTGCCAAACATGTTACCTCAAGAATAGTACATAGATAGAGAAGTATAGATTATCATTATAGATTCTGAGGAGAAATTTAAAAGTATATCTGACTCGGGCTTAGTGCATGATTTATACAGGCCTGATAAATCACTTCAATTTTCGGAACTCAAAAGTACTGATAGGATACTTTTGTAGCTCTCTTACAATTCCATAACTATCTATGGAGCATTAAGCTCAACTATTTCTGATACCTTGGAAATAAGGTAGAAATGGCCTGAGTAAAGTAAGATGAGAATCTGTATAAGTTTGTTGGAGAAATTTTCTATAGCACGATTTAAGACTTGAAAAAATAGAGACATTTCCTAAATGATCTGTCGCCTCTTAAAGAAAATACAGACATCTCCGTACCATTCTGCAAGACTATACTAGACACGGCTTCATAGACACCCTAGGACACTTGAACTCTGTGCTCTGATACCAAGTTTGAAATGCCCTGAAATTGGGTTTTGAGACGTCACACGGTGGTTAGGATCACAAGTGACCCCAAGCTAACCTTTCTACTGGCATAACTCATAAGCAATTGAACAAAAAGTATAAATCTATACAAATTTGTGGAAAATAACTCTTTTCTAAATATAGTAGATACAAAAATAGAATTTTACAGGATTACATCTCTACTTTTAAAACCAAAACTAAAATAGAATACATCAGCTTCTACTGACTGTCTATGAAGCCTCTACTAGTACTAATTGTAAGTAGCCGGGTCATGACTCCCGACTAACCCAACTCAATACGACTGAATAAAGAAAATACAACCCTTCTTGACCTATATAACTAAATCAAGCCCTTAAATAAAAAGGACTCATCACTTGCTGACTGGATGCTGCGAACTAACTGGATCTGAAGATGCACACTATACATTGTACCTATATTCTGAGAAAATATAGACCATATACGAATATGTAGGTCAGTACCATGGAAACGTAATGAGCATATGGGGGTGCAATGCATATATGAAATAATATCTTAATATCATCACAGTTTATAAAATTATGCATGCCATTTGTAAATGGCTTATAAAGCTTGAAAGAAATCTAAAATATGAAATCATACACAATGAATGGTAAAACATGCCAATCTGGATATCATGAGCCATTACAGCTAATCCAAATATCAAGATTCTTTTCTTATTCTCTCATCAAGCAATATTAGTGAAATCTGGAATATTGAATACATCATAAATTTGCATTTCAAATCTCTTTTAAATCAGTAAAATCAATCTAAGAACGAGGGACAACTCTTTGGGAGGTTCTTCTAACCGACATGTATACCATGTTAGCACCCATGATGTCCCACAACTTTCCCCCGTAAGGTTAGGGCTGTGCTACCCTTGCCATCGGTGTAGAACAATCTCATCTCAGTGATCACTATCTCAATTTTCCATATATAGTGGAAGTCAATGTCTCAACCTACGGTGGCACGTAGTTCTGGGGTATGAAATCATAGTAACATACCCAACTCGGTACTAAATACTACTCCGAATACTATGCTCAAAAATCTCAAGAAAACTCCACTTTAAGGGTAATCTCATATTTCTTAAGTTAAATAAATGATGAAATCCATAACTCGTTTCATAAAGTGGATTTTAACTCTGTTTTGACCAAAAGGTCAAATCTTTCTATACTTCATCAAAAATAGTCTAAATATGGGTGCATGTAGCACATAAATTCTCAAAACAACAATCTCAATATGGGTTAATGACCCTTATAGCGATACTTAATCAAAGCATTTCAACATTTATGGTTTATATCACAAGCATGCATAATTTATATGAAAATCTGAAAAATTCCAGCCTTTAATCATAACAATAATCTCAAACTCATGGAGTTTATTTTCTAAGCATTCAAAATAATCATAGTATCTTGAACAACAACATAGGATAAGATTTATCACTTCAAATTCATGATAAAACATGTAAAAATCATGTATCTTTGTAAAATAATGCAAACTTTGGGCACAAGAACAAAAGGGTGTTCTTGTTCATAACCCCACATACCTTTATGGTAGCGGATTCGTTGAAATATTGGACCCTCAATGTTGATTGTGTAACCCTAGTTGTTTTTTCTCCTTTAGTTCTCTTGGATGATGAACTTAGACTGATAATAGGGTTATGATGTATCTAGAATATATTAAATTCATAAGGGTGTGTAAGGAGTGCCAAAAGACTTAATTTCCATCAAAATAACCCAAAAATGGAGTCTTTAAGTCACTTGAAACCATTAAATAGGCGCCACATATGATATTGCTTATATTTACATAGGCTCCGCATATTCTATCATATATGTTTTCCAGTGGCTTTGTGCGATTGGTTAGGTCACACACTCTACTTCGCAAGGCCATAACCCCTTGCTCGAGTGTCGAATTTTGGTGAAATTGGTATCATTGAAAAGCTAATTTGATAGGTCTTGGGAGGAAAAATTCCATATATATTAAGACATATCCATATTTGAAGTTGACCCTTGTAGAATCGAATGTCACACTTTGGATGAATCAATTAGTCTTAGCTCAACTTTGTTCTAGGTCATTACTATAAATATTTTTCACCTCTAAACTACTCCATAGACTAGGATAATGATCATGTAACTTGTATTCATGTGAGAATCACTTGGATTAGAGCTTAGATGCGCAGGAACGATGATTAGAATTCTAGCTCAAAAATATGGGGTATTACAGAATGCATGCATGAATACATAGTAACTGTAACTGAAATCATGACAACGTGAATTTACTGATGACTAATATGACTGATAATTGAGTTTTGATGTCTGATATAACTATTAACATAGGTGATTGTATCTGATAGTCCTGAATTTGGTGGAACTAGCTGAGTTTCGTACTGTATCTGAGTTGATTGTATTTGATAGTCCTAAATTCTGTAGATCTATCTGATTTCTAATGCTGAGACTGAATGACTATATTAGATAGTCCTAAGTTCTATAACTGTAACTGTAGGAAGTAGTCATCTAACCGACATACCCTAAATAATGCAATAAAGCTGAGTTAGGGTCCAATATGTAACCCCAATTGGAAAGGTGTCAATACCACACCACTGGTAAGGATAATTTGTGAGTAACCCTCATATAGAAGGTAAATCTAGTGAGAATGGTGGGAACCCTCATATAACAGGTTAAGCCACCTCATCTACCCTCATGTATCAGGCTATGATATCTCAACCTACGCTGGCTACGTAGTTCTGGAATGCAATGATTACTTCTAAGAATCACACCCTCAAATAATAGGTGGATTCCCATCCTTGGATTTGCTCGGTGCTAATTTCTACTCCCATCTGGATAGACATTGAACATGATTAACTAAATTAACTGGACTGAGCTAACTGAATTATGCTGACTAATAAAATATTACTGAGATCTGATAACTAACTGAGATTTATTGAGATTACTGAGCTTTACTAACTCATGAGACTAACTAAATTCTACTGAACATGTCTTGACTAAGAGTATCTTGAAAATATGACATTGTCTCTAGGCATACAACTAAATTTTTGGGTACAAGTACCCCCAAGACTCAATGAAAGAAACTGACGATGCAAGACATTCTTGAATACATAATCATATCAATAGTCCATAATATAATAAGTTAGAGTATTCATATAGTACAAGTTCTAAAGCACCACAATGGCCACACATACATTCATAATTCATTGACTAAGGCATTTCATCAAACACTTGACATGCATGAACTTGTACAAAAATCGGGATTTCATATTATCATACTAGTCGGGCACTTTTCCTTCACATAGGTATTTAATCAAATACATGGTGAGCATAGTATATGTAGACAACATTACACAACAATTAAACATCATGATTTAACTCTAGTTTCATCATTCAAGGGTTAAATCATGGATTCACATGAAGCTACACCAATAATAATGAATTCCACTTAAGATTTATCACTAAAAACATGGAATATAATTCAATTGGTCATTATCAACATGAACAAAACAAACCCAACATGGAATTCGTAAAATAAATCCCTACACTTGAACTTTGAAAAAAGATTCTTGGGCTTCACGGATGAAAGGAGTCCATGAATGGACACTATGCATACCTGGGTAGTGAGTTTCTTGAAGTTTTTAAACTTAAAGAATTTGAATCTCTTAGTTTCTTGAAGAAGATTTGGATTTTGTTGCTTAAGGATTACTCTTAAGGAGAAAATCCTAGTTTTAATGTTGTGGAAGAATAATAAATTTTGGAGCCTTGGTCGGATATTACTAGGTATATAAACGGGTGGTATAAATGAAAAATCCCCTTTAAAAATAACTTAAAAATAACTGAACAGGATATGCGATAGCTCCTACGATGGTTCATCGCTGGATCGACGGTCTGTCATTTTAACCATCGTAGGCGGACTAGGGTAGGGACTCACTGCCTAAGTAGAGACAACTTGGATGACAACCATCGTAAGTTTAACGGACCGTTAACCTATCCATCACACCTTATCTAGAAGGTTGTCGTACTGCCTTGGCTATGATGATCAAGGCGACAGTCCGTCGCTAGATCGATGGTTCATCAACCTGGCCGTCGCACCTAGGCGATTCTGATAGCTCTGAGTAAAATGTCCATAACTTTTTCTCCAATACCAGATTTGGACAAAATTGATATCGTTGGAAAGCTAATTCAATTTCTCACGTGACATAAAGTGAAAATCTTAAAAATTCTACATGTACAAAAATGGATTCATATTTCAAAGTAAGTTTTTAACATTTTTTAGATAATTCCAAGAAGGAAAAAGTACGGGGTATTACAGCTAGTATAGTTCACAACTAAGGTTTATGTCCAATTTACTAAAGATTTATTCGTTTCTTATTTTACTTTGTTTCTATGAATAAGTTTCTCACATGAACTTATGATTTCTATCTAAATTATAATTTATTCATCAAAATTCATGCTTTATAGTTTATTTATAAACTATGAACTCTATAAAGATAAGCATTCAGTACCCCTCCTTTCAAACTATGGCCAAAGTTGCTATGATATAATCCAACTTCACAGGGGTCCTTACCTCTCTGAACTTAATTTTAGTATATTTTTGTCACCCCTTTATGCTAATGCGGCACCTTTATTATATAAAATAGGGTCCATGTCTATCATGACTCGAAACTACCCCTTGGTCGTAAGACAATGCTTAGAAGCACAATTGATGCCAAGCTAACCCATGGTACTGCATAATGCATGAGAAACTAATATAAAACATATATCAAACATAAACTGACTGAGTGGAAGAAAAATCTTGAGATAAGCTATTTTAATTCATTACTATTCAAAGTTTACTGTACTGTAATCTGAAAGAGAGAGGAACTTAAATTACATTACTGACTCTGACTGACCATCTATAAAGCCTCTACTAATACTGACTATAGGTAGTCATATAGTCGGGACATGACCACCAACTATCCCTAATCAATACATACTAATAACAAAATACAATACAAGAACTACAACTAATTTGAGTCCTCAAAATAAGAGAACTCATCACCTGCTAGATGAATACGGTGATCTGCCTGACTTTATCCTAAGAGTAAGAACTTAAATCTACATCACATGAAAAATATAGGCGGAAGAGATATGTTATTAGTACTTTGAAATGTACCGAGTATATGATATATGCATTAATAATAAAAATACTTAAAATATGCTTTAAAATTTAGGACATAAGCCATTTGCTGAAATATGCATTTAGAATATATATGTACATAAAGTTGTAAGGCATAGTGAAATTTCTAAATCATGAAATAAAATATTTCTGTAAACTGGGAAGTTGTAGAAACATGACTATCATATTTAATTTCAACTTAATGTTGAATATGATGTAAAACTATTCTGAGGATCATTTATGAATACTGAGTCCGAAACTATGAGATATGAATTAATGCATTGACCAAGTATAAACATGTACTGAATGAAATCTGAATAACTGAGTAAAAGGTAATACATAATTTGAAAATTGAACATAACTTGAAACATGAACAGAGGACTGTGACATCTAACTACAACCAACATACCCCAATCTGAGCAAAATCAGGGTCCATACTCTAACCCCAGTTGGAAGGGTGTGTAATACCCCTGGAAATTTTTCATTGAAATTTTGAGCATAAACGTGTTGGGTTCTATCTTCTAAAATGAATTATAAATTTTTCATGCGGAATGTCTTAGATTATGACCCACCATTGCGTAGATTATCAAAAATGATTTCCAACGATATGTGGATCATCCAAAACAGACACCCGAGCGACGAGTTACGAACATTCCAATCAAATCGTGAATAGTAGTGAATAGTAAAACGTGCAGGAAAAAGTACTGAGGCCTGGAATATTTTTTCTTCAACTTTAAATGATAATAACTCCTTGTACATAATGATCTTGGTGATCTACAATATATCAACGGAAAGCTCAGTGATTCCTCTTTCTAATGAAATTGGTTTCATCCAATTTGTATATCCGAGCAAAACGTTATGGCCGATCTACTTCAGCCTATCAAAAGTGAATTTTTAGGTCAATTTCAAATGATCATAACTCCTTGTACACAATAATCTGGGTGAGATACTATATATCAACGGAAAGATATAAGAGTCCTCTTTCAAATAAAATTAGTTTCATCAAATTTGGATATCGGAGTAAAACATTATGGTTGATCTACTTCAGACTATCAAAAATAGTCCACCAAAGGACAGATTTGAGAATTATTTGATTTTTAGGTGCGTTTTGGTCATTCCCCCTCACCCAAAATCCATCCAACCCCTATATTAAAGCCTATTAGAAGTATTATATGTTATATTTCATCAAATTCCCTCAAAAAGAAAATCCTAAGCTCCTACATCCAACTTCAAGAACCTCTAAAGTTCACCATTAATTCTGCAAATTTATTCAAGATTCCAAGTTCCTAGTTCAAGAACTTCAAGAACCTCCAAGGTTTACCATTAATTCTGCAAATTTATTCAACATTCCAAGTTCCTAGTTCAAGAACTCCAAGAACTATCATTCAAAGGCACGATTAACATCTCAAAAATGAGTATCGATCTAAAGTTCATCATTCAACGTGTGTGGGTTTTTTCAACATAAACTCTCTTTCGTTCTTGTGCCCAAAAGTAATTTTCTTTATAAAGACATGATTTTTATTTGATTTTTACCAATTTGAAGCATGAACCCATATCTAATGATGATTATTATAAAATCTTGATATTTATGATTTTGAAAGATGAATTTACATATGTGGAGATATAAAGCATGAATCTTGAACGATATTTATCATTTTGATATTTGGGTCATGAATTCCTATTGGAAATTGTGTTTTTTTGAGTAAGTGTGTGTTATAAGCACATTGATGTTGAATATTTTGAATTATTTGACCTTTTGGTCTTAATGGAGTTCTTTTGAACTCGGGTGTGAAAGAAATCCACAACGTGGGTGATTTTGATAGATGGGAAGATGCTTTTGATGTATATTTATATATTACTGAAATTGTTTTATTGTGGATTGTCTTTGAAATAATCTGAGCTAAGTCTAGGAGAAATATTTAGCACTGAGTGGGAGGTATAAAACCACCTTACTTTCCTAGAACTACGTGCCCTCGTAGGTGTGAGCATATAGTGATCACTAGTTTGTGTGAATTTTATATCGATAGTCATACTCCAATGTCAAGGATAGTACGGCTCTCCCCAACGTGGGTTGTACGTTGGACTCCATGTAGCTCACATGGTTTATGTCGGTTATAGGATCTCCCAGTGTGTGTGTGTGTTTCCTTGTGTCTATGGTGAATGGTGAAGTGATTTGAAAGTGGAATTGTGAAAGTTATTCTTTTGAAAGATTTAAATGATATTTACATTATAAGAATTGATATTCTTGATGAACTGAAAGTGATTGACAAATTATATGATGACTCACATGTGTTATTGTACTTATTTCATCCTCTCATGATTATAATGATTTTCTTTGGGCTATATGAGTCTTTCATACATCCTGTGTATTTCTAATAAATATTTATGATGATGATGTTTATAAAACTGCATACACCCCCATATACTCGGTTCCTTTCCATGGTACTGACCCACATCTTCGGATGTGGGCTATATTTTCTTGGAATATAGGTTCAGATGCTCAGTTCCAGGTTCAACAGTGATTCTTCAGGCACGGTGTTCTACATCCTTTGTTGTGATGAGTCCTCATGTTCCAAGGATGTGATGTCTAATGTTGGTTTCACGGAATCGTTTACATTTAATAACTGAGTATGAGTCAGTTGGGGCATGTCTCAATGGCTCATTGGTTTTATTGATTTTCTTAGAGGCTTGTCAGACTAGTATAGATGTTGGGAGTTTACTAATAAGTCGTATTTTGTTATCTTTCTTAAATTCTTTTATTCTTGGATGATGATTACTCTGTTGATATTTGAGGGTTATTTATGGAAACCCCATTGATTTGTCTTAAATAGAATAAAAATGGCTCAAAAGGTTAGCTTTGGGACCCATTTTTTGGGACATTACAAACTTGGTATCAGAGCCTAAGGTTTTAAGGTGTCCTAGGGAGTCTGACAAGCCGCGTTAAGTAGATTCTTGATCATCGGTGTGCAGCGCACCACATCTATGAGCAAGAGGCTACAAGGCGTTTTAGGAAAAAATGTGATTCTTTCTTTTAGAAGTCTATCGTGCTTAAAGTGTCTCTCTCTGCTATTGATTTGTGCTCTCCTCTTTCAGAAATATGCCTCCACGTTGAGCGAGATGAAATAATGATGGTCAGCAACCTCAACCCGCTGACCCATTGAATGAAAATATGTTTCATGCTGAATTTTGGGCAGCCTTTCAAGCGCTGGCCCAAGCTGTTACAGCAAATGTTCAGCTGCTGCCAGGATTCGTGACTTCATGTGGATGAATCCGCCAAAATTCTATGGGTCCAAGTCTAATGAGGATCCACGATTGTTTTTAGAGGAGGTGCAAAATATTACTCAAGTGATGCATGTATTTGAGGAACATAATGTGGAGTTGGTTGTGTATAGGTTGAAAGACCTTGCTTATGACTGGGTTGTTGCTTGGAGGAAAGGTAGAGGTAAGGGAGTTGTCCCTACGACTTGGCAAGAGTTCCAAGATGCATTCCTGGATAAGTTTTTACCTGAGATGAGGGAGGCGAAGGTGAAAGAGTTTATAAACTTGCGACAGGGCTCTATGACTGTTAGGGAGTACTGTCTAAAGTTCAATCAGTTGGCCAAGTATGCTCATGAATTAGTGGCTAATAATCGGGCTAGTATGAGTAAGTTTATGACTGAAGTGTCTAGTTATATGGTTAAGGAGTGTAGGTCTGCTATGCTAAATAGTGAAATAAATCTTTCTAGGCTGATGACTCATGCCCAATAGATTGAGGCAGATAAGATTAAGGAGAGAGATAGAATGAGAGCGAATAAGAGAGCTAGGTCCGAACAACACGGATAGGGTCAGACTAGATCACAGGAAGGGAGTCGTCCTCAGTATCAGGATCATTCATCTATGACAGCACCGTCATCTGCTAGTGCTCCCATTCCTAAAGATAGGCAGGAGTAAGGTAGCAGTTCATATGCATCCAGGTCCCAGTTTAGTGTTGGCAGTAAGCCAAATCATCCCCTGTGTCCTAAGTGTGGTAGGGCTCATTCAGGTGAGTATTAGGGTGAGAAGAGGGGTTGTTTCTGGTGTGTAACATGGGTCATAAAGTTAGAGATTGTCCACAGGATGGACAAGGGCGTTGTAACTATCTCCCTTAGACCCAAACTCAGGCTGTTAGTGCTCCAGTTCTAGCAACTCGTCCAGCCCCAACTCAGGGCACCTCTTCTAGCAATGCTGGCGGGCAGCACCAGAATAGATTCTATGCTTTACCATCCCACCAGGAATAGGATGAATCTTTTGATGTTGTTACAGGTATGCTTCGTATATTTCAGTTTGATGTGTATGCTTTGTTGGATCCTGGATCCAGTTTCTCATATGTTACACCTTAGATTGCTGTGAATTTTGAAATGAGTCCTGAGATTATTCCTAAGCCTATCCTAGTTTCTACCTAGTGGGTGATTTGATTGTTGCCCAAAAAGTGTATAAAAAGTGTCCTGTTACCGTTCTTCATAGAGTCTTATTGGCTAATTTGATTGAGTGAGAAGATGGTTAGAATTGTTAAAGGACTATTATATGAGTGTGTTGTACCATTTGGGCAAGGCCAATATTGTGGCGGATGCCTAAGTAGAGTGTCCATGGGTAGTGTTTCGCATGTGGTAGAAGGTAAGAAAGAGTTAGCTCGTGATGTACATCATTTGGCTAGATTGGGGGTTATGTTGTTTGACTCTGCTGAAGGTAGTATAGGGGTTCAGAGTAGTTTTGAATCCTCTTTGGTTTCAGAAGTGAAGGAAAAGCAATACTTAAATGCTAGTTTGGTCAGACTAAAGGAGTCAGTCAAGGACCAAAAAGTAGAGGTTTTCTCCCAAGGGGGAGATGGTGTGTTGAGATTGCAGGGTAGATTTTGTGTCCCAAATGTTAATGATTTGAGATAGAGGATTATGGCTGAAGCGCACGGGGCACAATATTCTATTCATCCTGGTGCCACCAAGATGTACCGAGACTTGTGGGAAATCTATTAGTGGAGTGGCATGAAGAAAGATATAGCAGCGTTTGTAGCTAAGTGTGCAACATTCCAACAGGTTAAGGTTGAACACCAAAGACCTAGTGGTATGATGCAAGAGTTTAGTATTCCCACCTGGAAGTGGGAAGTGGCTCCGTTTGAAACTTTATATGAGAGGAAGTGTAGATCACCCATAGGTTGGTTCAAGGTGGGTGAAGCAGCTGTGAGTGGTCCTGATTCGGTATTTGAGGCTATGGAAAAAGTTAAGTTGATTAGGGAAAGGTTGAAAACTGCGCAGGGTCGTCAGAAGTCATATACGGATGTTAGGAGGAGAGACCTTAAGTTTGAAGTTGGTGACCTAGTGTATCTGAAAATTTCACCCATGAGGGGGGTGAAGAGATTCGAAAAGAAGGGGAAGCTTAGTCCCCGATATGTTGGTCCTTACAAAATTCTTAACCATGTTGGTAAGGTAGCTTATGAGGTCGAGTTGCTTTTCGAGTTGTCCTCTGTTCATCCAATATTCCATGTCTCCATGCTTAGAAAGCATATTAGCGATGCTGTGGTAGTGGATTCCTTTGTGAGTACTGACATTCAAGAAAATCTTTCTTTTGATGAGATTCCTATTGAGATTCTTGATTTCAATGTCCGAAGACTAAGGAACAAAGAAGTTCCCTTGGTCAAGGTGTTATGGCGAAACCAATCTGTTGAGGGTGCAACTTGGGAAGCTGAGGTGGATATGCGATCCAAGTACCCACACCTATTTTCCGCGAACTCCGATCAAGACAAAGGTATCGTTCTTTCGAAAATCATGCACTTTTGATAAAAGTTGCAGCAGTTCAGCTGTCATTTATTATGTGTTCAACTATAGTTTCTTGAATTTATGCATTCTATGTTGCATTCGGAGTGAGAAACGATGTGGTGATGAGTCTAACAAATGGTTTCAGTTGTATGCTCTATTCCCTATCTAATCTTGGTATGTCTAGCGTCATTTGAGGATGAATTTTTCCAAGGGGGGAAGATGTAATACCTCGGGAAATTTTTTGTTGAAATTTTGTGCGTAAACGTGTTGGGTTCTATTTTCTAAAATGAATTATAAATTTTTCGTGTGGAATGTCTTAGATTATGACCCACCACATTGCGTAGAGTACCGAATAAGATTTCCAATGATATGTGGATCATCCAAAATGGACACCCGAGCGATGAGTTATGAACATTCCGATCGAACCGTGAATAGTAGTGAACAGTACAACGTGCAGGAAAAAGTACTGAGGCCTGGTGTATTCTTTCTCCAACTTTAAACAATTGTAACTCCTTGTACATAATGATCTGGGTGATCTACTATATATCAACGGAAAACTCTGGGAGTCCTCTTTCCAATGAAATTAGTTTCATCCAATTTGTCTATCAGAGCAAAAAGTTATGGTCAATCTACTTCAGCCTACCAAAAGTGAATTTTTGGATCAACTTCAAATGATAATAACTCCTCGTATACAATGATCTGAGTGAGATACTATATATCAATGGAAATATATGAAAGTCCTCTTTCTAATGAAATTAGTTTCATCTAATTTGGATATCGGAGGAAAATGTTATGGTTGATCTACTTCAGACTATCAAAACAGTCCACCAAAGGACAGATTTGAGAATTATTTGATTTTTAGGGGCGTTTTGGTCATTCCCCCTCACCCAAAATCCATCCAAACCCTATATTAAAGCCTATTAGAAGCATTATATGTTATATTTCATCAAATTCCCTCAAAAAGAATCCTAAGCTCCTACATCCAACTTCAAGAACCTCCAAAGTTCACCATTAATTTTGCAAATTTATTCAAGATTTCAAGTTCCTAGTTCAAGAACTTCAAGAACCTCCAAAGTTCACCATTAATTTTGTAAATTTATTTAAGATTCCAAGTTCCTAGTTCAAGAACTTCAAGAACCATCCTTCAAAGGCACGATTAACATCTCAAAATTGAGTATCGATCTAAAGTTCATCATTCAAGGTATGTGGGGTTTTTCAACAAGAACTCTCTTTCGTTCTTGTGTCCAAAAGTAATTTTCTTTATAAAGACATGATTTTTAATTGATTTTTACCAATTTGAAGCATGAACCCATATCTTATGATGATTATTATGAAATCTTGATATTTATGATTTTAAAAGAGGAATTTACATGTGTGGAGATATAAATCATGAATCTTAAATAATATTTATCATGATTTTAATATTTGGGTCGTGAATCCCCATTGGAAATTGTATTTTTTTGACAAAGTGTGTGTTATAAGCATGTTGATGTTGAATATTTGAGATATTTTGAATGATTTGAGCTTTTGGTCTTAATGGAGTTGTTTTGAACTCGAGTGTGAAAGAAATCCACAATGTGGTTGATTTTGATAGATGGGAAGATGCTTCTGATGTATATTTATACATTACTGAAATTGTTTTGTTGTGGATTGTCTTTAAAATGATATGAGCTAAGTTCGCGAGAAATCTTTAGCACCAAGTGAGAGGTATAAAGAGACCTTACTTCCCTAGAACTACGTGCCCCCATAGGAGTGAGCCTGAGGATGATTTATATAGTGATCACTAGTTTGTGTGGATTTGATATCGATAGTCCTACTCCGATGGCAAGGAGAGGATGGCTCTCCCCAACGTGGGTTGTACGTTGGACTCCATGTAGCTCACATGGTTTATGTCGGTTATAGGATCTCCCAGTGTGTGTGTGTTTCCTTGTGTCTATGGTGAATGGTGAAGTGACTTGAAAGTGAAATTGTGAAAGTTATTCTTTTGAAAGATTTAAATGATATTTACATTATGAGAATTGATATTCTTGATGAACTGAAAGTGATTGACAAATTATATGATGACTCATATGTGTTATTGTACTTATTTCATCCTGTCATGATTATGATGATTTTCTTCAAGATATGTGAGTCTTTCATACATCCTGAATATTTCTTATAAATATTTATGATGATGATGTTTATAAATCTGTATACACCCCCATATACTCGGTTCTTTTCCATGGTAATGACCCACATCTTCGGATGTGGGCTGCATTTTCTTAGAATGTAGGTTCAGGAGCTCAGTTCCAGGTTCGACAGTGATTCTTCAGGCATGCTGTTCTATATCCTCTGTTGTGGTGAGTCCTCATGTTTCGAGGATGTGATTTATGATGTTGGTTTCACGAAATCGTTTACATTTGATAACTGAGTATGAGTCAGTTGGGGCATGTCTCAATGGCTCGCTGGTTTTACTGATTTTCTTAGAGACTTGTCAGACTAGTATAGATGTTGGGAGTTGACTAATAAGTCATATTTTGTTATCTTTCTTAAATTCTTTTATTCTTGGATGATGATTACTCTGTTGATATTTGAGGTTTATTTATGGAAACCCCGTTGATTTGCCTTAAATAGAATAAAAATGGCTCAAAAGGTTAGCTTGGGGCTACTCGTAGCCTCAAGCACTGTGTGACTCTCCGGGACTCATTTTCTGGGGTGTTACAGGGTGCTAGTACCTTACCATGGGTACTAACATTGGCTAGCTTGGATTCATCAAATTGATGTCCCAAAGGACGAGGATGTCAAGCCTAAGCTGATGGGTAACCCCTTATAAAATATGGTGGTCCTTTAGTTCTAAAACTAAGGAACTGCTACTAACGGTCTCAAGCCTAACTACTGATAGATGAGCCGTCATCCCTACGTTCACTCGGTGATAAGTACTTAAAACACCCCGAACCTTGACCCTCTAAAATTTCCTCAATTTTGAGATCTCTGATCATCTTATGACTTATATTATAAATCAAATGGTGTGATAACAGATCTAGGGACCTAAGTCATATATTTTGCCAGTGTGTTGCTGGCAAAGTTATGTCCTGGTTATGAGAGACTCCATACGAGTCGTACGTTGATATGACTAGAGGGTTGAGTCTAATCATATATTGTCCAGTGTCTAGCTTTTGGTGTTCTGCCTTGGGTACGACTAGACCAAACTAGTCGTATGGTCTAGTGATGAGTGAGGAAAGGGAGTCATAAATTAGATAGAGTGTGGTGTCCAATCTTCTATCTTGGTGATGACTTGATGGTACTAGTCATAGGTTGTAGTGATGAGTTAGAAGGGCAACTCATACCCTTATGCGAGTTTGTTATGGCTTTAAACTGGGGGTACTTTGGACTTTTATCACCCAATCCTTTAAGACCCCACGTATTATTACCCCAGTTGGTCATATTTTATATACTTTAGAAGATTACAAACGTTCTCAAAACTCTCTTTAAAACCCTCTCAAGAAGATTGGGCTAAGGTTTCTTCAAGGTGGTCATCTAAAGGCTTAGGGATCAAAATCTCTCCATGAATCTTCATAACTCAGGCATTTAATCCTCCCTCATTGTTATTTTACAAAGAGCATGTGTTTGAATATATGATTTTCATGATATTTTTATGGTTTGAAATAATGGCTGGAGGTTTTGGATGTCCATGGTTGAATAATGTTTCTCATGGTTTGACGATGTTTCTTTCATGTTTTTAATATGATTTTGACATTGTGGAATGCATGGTTATAGTAAATGGATTTAGGGATACTTTTGATTCCCCCCAAATTACTTGGTTATGGTTTTTAAACATATGTGCCCTCAACTTATTTGTTAAAATGCCAATGGGAATGATTTTGTCACATACTTTAGCTATTCTTGAAATCTCTGTATTGTATAAGAAGTAATGGGGCTTAAATTGGGTTGGTTAGTTTTAAATGGTTTAGCAAAGCCTTGATGTCCATGGTTTTGGTTTAATTGGAAACTTGGGAGTCAACTTGGTTTAATGGTTTTGGTATTTTATAAAAGGATAGACTTGCAAGCTCTAATTTTGGTATGGCGATACAAACAATTAATGCCTAAACAAGAGACTCTTTGGTAAATGGTTGGAATGTGTAAATGGTTTTAATATAGGCTTAAAGAGGGTCAAGTAGTAAAGTCATAGAAGTGGGGTCCCGAGGGGGCCGACACTGGAAACTCACATTTGCTGATGTGAGGGTGGTGTTAGTGACTGTGTGCATGATGTCACACTTTATATTTTGGGAGATATACTAGTCATCTCAGGTTCTTATCTCCGATCGTGCGGCTAACATGAACTGGGTCCATATAGCCCGTGGGTAGTTTTAGGATGGTCAAGCTACTCAACCTAGGTTAAGGTTTTAAATGCGTGCTAAACCCGCTTCCGAATCCCGACATAATATATATATGTATTTATATGATTGTATATGGTTATTTACTTTAGTTCTGAATTATTGCATTATTTTATCCTTATCCCTAAGTACATGCTAGTGTTGACTCCACTAACCATCTTCGAGTATTGTATCCCCCACATAATGAAGGAAATGGCCATACTATCACACCTCCCTCTAAGTGACTTGGTGATTTGGGGACAACTTGAGTCAGACTAAAGTGGTGAGATTTCATTCTTTGGAAGGCCCAGTTCATGTTATGGTTTATCTTATGTGTTTATTATTCCTTTGACATTGGTTTTTGGCTATGGTCGGGGGCATGTCCCAACTAAATATTCTTTGACATTGTTTAGAGGCTTTGTATAGACAATTGTAGACTTAGGTATATTATGGGTTGTTTGGTTTGGTTTGCATGGTATGACTTGATTGGGTTGGTCTCGGTTTTAAATGTATCCCTAAGTTATTAAATTCTAAATACTCTATCTTGTTATATGTTCGGAATTCATCTGACACAGGTTGTATATTGGTGGATTAGATTGGGCACAGTGGTGTTCTCCGGTCTTTGTTGGACTTGAGATTCCCAGCATGACTAGGCCTTGGTTTGGGTCATGTCAGTACTACTCCCAACTGAATGACACTGAAGTATAAACTGATACATAACTGATAACTTATATACTCAAGTCATGGTATTTTGTACATAGCAATGCGTGTATAAATCTGACGTATTTAATAACATGCAATTGATATATATAACTAAATTCCTAGGTATCGGGTATTCATAACTCACCATCTCTACACATGATGACATTAATTGATACTAAGAGAAAATTCACAATTTAAACCCATAAACTCAATGGTATATCATAATAAGGGAATTCATTATTATGAACATGGAAAGATGCTATTCTTATGGGAAAACATGTATTCAGGGTTTAATTACAAAATAAACTGAAGAAATTAGGAAAACCTAATATAGTTTGATCATATGCTTGAAATATTGACTAATATCATGTAAAACATGCTTGAATTTGAGAATAGGGTGAAAGATATACTATGGGCTTAAGAAACCATAAATAATCATTAAAACATGCTTATGAGTGACAAATATATCATGGGGAATTTAATTTAGAGTAACAATTTGGGTAAAGCCCTAGTTTATGAAGTAAAATTCATGAACAAAAATTATAATATGGGCATGAGGATGAAAGGAAATCCTTATTTAATACCTACATACATAATTACTTTCGATTCTTGAATTGAAATTTTGAGGATTCGAACTTGGAGATGAAAAGCTCCAATTTCTTGCTTTGGAGAAGAGAAAATCGCATGTTTCTTGAGAAATTTGTATGTTTTGTTGAGAATCATGAATTTGGAGTTGTTTAGGATTTATATTCAGCTTTAAAATAGCTTAAAAACATAGTTTTGGAGTTAAAAGAATTGAAAAATACCAAAAAATCCCTTAGAAACTGTCCGAAAAACTCCTGGAAGTAGTCCCAACGAGTTAGGCTCGACTCATAGGGTTTGGCCATGAGTCGAGGCTTGAGTCATAGTCAAGAATCCCAATTTCATCCCTTACTATCGTGACGATGAGTCCTCCTGACGACTCGTAGGATCTGACTATGAGTCGTCATCAGGAGTCGTAGTCACTGACAACTTTGATTGTGCTTCAGTAATTTGGCCATAATTTTTACCCCAATATCAGATTAAGGCAAAGTTGATATCATTGGAAAAATAATTCAATTATCTATCTTCATGTGGGTATTGAGTTAAAAATAACTCCATTCGTCCCAAATTATGTGTCACCATTTGACCGAACACGATATTTAAGAAATAAGTATTGACTTTGTTAAAGTTACAAAATTACCCTTCTTAAAAAAATGAAGTAATAGTATTTAAAATTAAGTGGAACTACTTTTAATTGAAAAAACAAATAAAAAAGAAGTAATAGTATTTAAAGTCAAGTGGGACCACTAAGGGTAAAATTGTAATTTTGTTTTTAAAAACTTACCAAATAAGGAAATGCGACATTCATTTGGGGTCAAACCAAAAAGGAAATGGCAACACATAATTTGGGACGGAGGGAGTACTTAGTAATACAAAAGCTATGCTCGTTTGAAGCTGACTATAGTTATATTTTTCACAAGAATTTAATCGTTAAGGGATTCCTTGACTTGTCTATAAGTTAGGAGATATTTGACACCTTAATATATGTATAAATCACTTATCAAACTACCAAAACATTAGGTTTAATTTTGCATGAACTTAAAGCATGGTTATAATATTGGCTCGGATTTTTGGGGTGTTACGGTATTAAAGGTGCCATGTAGCTAAAATGATTGACAAAAGATGCCATGCCAGTTAAAAAGGTTGACAAAAATATGCTAAAATTTACTTCTGGGGGATAGTAGAACCCCCGTGAATTTAGAGTGTGTCGTAAAAAATTTGGGCATAGTTCAAGGGGTACTAGATACTTTATTCAACTCTATATTGAAGAGATATATTTTATACATGATTTCAGCATAAGATTTATGACATGATATATAGTTGAGTGTCACCATAGTAAGGTTGATGAACAATATGACATCTAGATAAGTTCATTATGATTTATGAGGTGTCTTGACATCCAAATATGTCACATAATATGATACAAAGTACTAGTATGTTTTGGGAGGATTATTTAGCACCGAGAGAACAAGTTTTAGATAACTCAAGTGTAACAACCCAATTCGTTGTTATTGAAAATACCTTAATAAATATCCAAGTTACTATGTCACATAAATTTTAAGTTAAAGTCAAATTAGACATTATTAAGAATATTAGAAATTTTATAACAAAAATTTAAAAGTAGGTGGGTCGACTACACAGACAGTTATAGTAATCCCTTACTCACTATAGCAGGCCTATTGTAGCAAAGCCTGGGACACTATAAAAGGTCCCGACAGTGCCCCACCTATGTTTAAAAACCATTTCCCCCTAATACTTGCCATACCATATCTTTTTAAAAGAACCCTAGGTCTATTCCTAACCCAAAGCTACTAGAATAGAGAGGCAAGGACTTAGAAGGATACATCTCAAGTATATTTTTGCAAATTCTCTGTTAGAATTACTTGAATCAAATCAAGGAATGTGGATTCAAGCACTTCATAGAAACAACTTAGAGTCAAGGTAGGTTGTAGTTTATGAGTAATAGACTATGTATTAGATAACATAATCATAATATAAATTTTATGGGAGAAATAATGATTAGGCCTGTCGTGTTATATTTGGATAGATACCGATAAAAATCTTCATGATAATAGTTAATGTAATATTGTTGTGGATTAATAAATTCCTTCTTTATGTTGTATATTGTATGATTCCTATGTGAAGTATTACGTGATTGGGTGTGCATATGTATAATTAGTGAACTAATAGAGCAGGTAATGTGACGGGTTATCCTAAATACATGATTAAAACGGTGTAGCAGAAGTATGGTGGTTAGGAGAGCCTAAGAATAATGAGGCTAGGATGGATGAATATGGAGTATGGTTTGGAGGAGGTTAGAATCAAATTGATCATAGGAGTAATTATAGACTTGATTTGGATTTCATGCATGTTCATAAGTGAAGTATTTGTGAATTGTCCTTCCAACATATTTGTGATTTGGTGAGTTGGTGGTTATTGGTTGTATACATAAAATGATGAACTTAAATTTAACTAAGTATCTAGAAAAATGTATGCTTGCATTGATGGAGCATTATATTATATCATAGTTGATATTTGATTGATATTCATCATTTTGATATTTAGAGAGTTGGATACCCCGCTAGTATATGTTACTTATATTTAGAAGGTCGGGTACCATGCTTGTATGGTACATAGATGAAGCGGGTCCCCTACAGATCATGACTATTATGCAGGTAAGTCCCTTTAGTATGTACAGACTGAGATGAGGTGATAATGGTTTGATGCATTATTGCATGTTCATAGAGATTTGATTGCTTAGTAGCATTTCATAACATATGATATTGAAATCGAGGTGTCTACGACTACTCTTACAAGGTGATTAAGTGATGAGTGTTTGAGTGTGGTTTATACTTGTGGTAATTAGAGAATTCATGGACTCCCCTCTTTGTTAATCAAATTTATACTTGTAATGGTAATTAAGAAACTAGTGATAGAGTGAATATTGCTCTTGTTGAGGTTATTGGTTACATAAGTAAGTAGTTGTAGAGACGTATTTGTTGATTTAAACTATTTGGTTATGTGTTGATTTTTAATTTACTCATATCTAATTTATGTTAAGTATGGTAGTGTTTATTTGAAGAGATAGTTCATGAGTTGTGTGATTTGTTAAGCAATATTTTTTACGTGGCCTTAATTTGATAAGAGGATAGTAGAATTATGGTTAAAATTGTGGAGACATTGTGGTCATTATCGATTTATTGAGTTGATTATGGAGATAGTATTCATTGTATAAGCATGGCACCATTATATGATAATTATAGGTTAATTATTGAGTTAGAGATATAAGGAGTTGATTAATTAAATAACGCTTCGTCGGATAGTGAGAGAGTTATATTTCATTAGATGAAAATTGGTTGGTTACTCGTAATTAAATTGGTTACCCTAGATAATAAGATTTAATCAAAAGTATACTAAGAAAGCATTGTTGGTAACGAAATTGTGTACTTGGTATTGAATTGATATATGAGTAGTCATATGTATCTTTGTAATTTCTATATAATGTTTACATGATCTAACCCTTGTCGACATGATGCCTACCAGTAGTTGTTGTATACTGATATTATTGTTGTTATATTTCATTTTTTGGTAATAGATATATTGAAGGCTGACTAGGAGTTTCTTATATGGAGCAGTAGTCATTCAGTGTCAATTTCTACATTTCTTATTGTGGAAGTTATGTCATTACTCATTGTTGTTCTTTTTACAGAAACTCTTGTGCATGTCTATACTAAGTCTTGTATAACGTTATAAGTTGTTAATTTTGTATATAAATGTCTAAAGACTTTCATTTTAGGATTATATTGAATTACACTTTAAATTGATCAACTATAAGTAAAGTTATTTATGATAATTTGTTAGGTAGTAAGGGCTCTCTTATCTAGTTAGAATATAGTAGGTTGACGCACGATACTATAATTTTAACACCCCATATTTTTGTGCTAGAATTCGAACTGTTGTACCTATGTGTATAAATACTAATCTCATGATTTGTATGTTAATACATGTGTCATGATCATTACCCTAGTTTATGAAGTGCTCTCGAAGTGAAAGATGTTCATAGAATTTACTTAGAACAAAGTTGAGCTAAAAACCTTTGATTTATTCAACGTTTAGTATTCGGTTATACAAAGTTTACTTTGAATGTCTATGCCTTTTGATATACATAAAATTTTACATATCAAGACCCACCAAGTTGTAGATAATTGAGTCAGCTTTCCAATGATGCCAATTTCGCCTTAATCTGATACCTGGGGGAAAAGTTATAGCCATTTTTGTGAAGAGAGGCAATAGGTCACCGCGATTACACCTCTCGGTGGTGCCTATAGCGGTGGAACCTATAGCGCTCAGCGGTAAGCCTAAAAATTGGGACTATCCAAATAGTAGGTCACCGCGATTACACCGCTCGATATTGCCTATAGCGGTGGAACCAATAGTGCTCAGTGGTAAGCCTCAAAATCGGGATTCTGCTGAAACTTTTGATTCTGAGGGGCAGTCTTGTCTTTTTCCTACAGCACCAGGTAGTAAAAATAGCAGATTATACGTCATTTTAAGGAAAATATCTCATTATTCATCAAATTTCTCTCCAAGAAACCCTAAAACTCCAACTTTAACTCAAAGAAATCCAAAGTTTCACTATTCCTTTTTCAAGATAATCAACAATTCAAGTTTTCCGGATTCAAGAACTTCAAGAAGAAGCATCAAGAATTTTATTAGGGATTCAAAGTTCAAGCCTCTACATCTAATTAATAAAATAATATATGTGGGGTTATGAACAAGGATACTTTTTTCATCCTTGTGCCCAAAACTTATTTTTAAAGATTAATTTACATGAATTGAAATTAGGGTTCATACCCAAAGTATCTTGTTTTGAGTTTTGGACTTATAAAGTGATTGAAGCATGAAACTCCGTATTTGTCTTGATTTAAATAATCCTCTTTTATGATTTGAACACCATGAGTATGATTTGAGACATTGATTACAGATTTCCAATTGAGTTGAAGTATTTCAAGAAGTATATTGAGCATGATGTTTTACTAAGAATTTGCATAAGTTTATAGAATGGGTTTTACGCCCTAAGATTTAATATTGATATTCCAAGAAGATTATGATTTTAAGCCTCTTTGATGATTGTTTACCAAGATTAAAGAATGAATTGATCTTTCGATCCTAATATAAGATAAGGAATCCACATTGTTCATATAGTTTAAGATTTAAAAAAAGAGAAGCATAACTGGTTTTCATTATAAACCCTTGTGCTATTTTAAGGTGGATTTCCTAAAGTTCTAAGCGATCAATATGGGAGTAGTATTTAGCACCGAGTTGGGTATGATTCCAAGGTCTCATGCTCCAAAACTATGAGCCATCGTAGGTTTAAAGCGCCCATAGTAGGGTAAGTTAGTGATCACTTAAGATAAGGTTCTATTCCGATGGCAAGGATACAACAGCTCTTCCCAACGTGGGTAAGACATTGGACTCCATGACAGCTCACATGGTTTATGTCAGTTAGAAGAACCTCCCTAAGCCTAAGTCCTAAAATAGAATAACAGATTTTAGAAACTAAGTGTAAAGGCTCACAAATTTACTCAAATATTGTCTTACATAAGACATCAGTCATCATATTTTAGCTTTCAGATTTCATATGATAAAGGTGAGTCCTTTTTCACTTAGCTTGCATGATTTGAAAATACTATAAGAGTACAACTTTTACATCTAAGTGTGGTGGCTAACAAGAATTACTTTTATGCTTTACTACTCATGATTTATGATTTGACAGTTTTAATTATTCAAGCCAAGGTGAGTCACTTACACTTGGCATGCAATTTTTGAAAGTATGTTTGAATATTGAATTATTGTTTTACTTATGCATTCACCCCCTATTCTCAGTACATCCAAAAGTACTGATTCACATATACATCTATGTGCTACATTGTTTAATAATGTAGGTACCAGTTCTAGCCCATACATCAAAATCAGACAATTGCAGCTTCCAGTCAGCAGTTGATGAGCCCTTTTGATTCAATGGTTTGGGTCAATCATAGTTCGAGTAGTATTTCATTTTTATTTATTCAGTCATATTGATTTGGGATAGTTGGGGGTCATGTCCCAACTACCTATAGTCAATATTAGTCGAGGCATCATACACAGTCAGTAGAAGATGTATTTAATTTCAGTCTTATTTGTATAAGTAGAGTTATATTCATTGTAACAGTCTTATTTTTGAAAATATTCTGCTAAATGTATTTCTTTCTCTTATTACTTTATCATTTATGTATTTTATTCAGTTGCTCATGAGTTATTCTAGTACAAGGGTTATCTTGGGATCACTTATGGTCCTAAGCACCATATAACGACTAGAGGGTAGTCTCGGATCATTACAAACTTGGTATCAGAGAACATATTTCAAGTGTCCTAGGTGTTAAGTTCTTGTGTGTTAGTTTAGTAAAAGGTAGAAAAAGAGTTATTAGTTAAGGTGAATTGTTGTTTGTCTTGAAGTATGAACGAAGTTATTGATGGTCTTTATTATGTTAGAAAAGTATAGGTTATTAATGAAGTAGTTGGTGGTTTAGCATTGTTAATTTAGGCTTCCCTTGAGGCTGCAAAAAGAAATTTGGTTGAAACTTATTGAGCTATGAGAGTAATTTAGGTATTTAGATGGGTAAATAGTCATAATGTGTAGAAGGAGGATATGCTAACGTATTTTAATAAGATATATTATATGATGATGACCGACTATTGTTGTTATGAAGTTCTAGTGGACTAGTGTTTCTTGATGCTTTATTTTATAGCTTCCAAGTGAGAATAGTTTGCGAGATTGGATTGTTAATCATGCCTAGCACTAGACACTAAGTTTGAATAGTAGATGATCATCAGGGTGGAAATAATGATTTCTTGGTTAGTATGGATAGTTGTATGGAAGTGATTTAGTAGGATTGAACAGTGTATGCAAGAGTTTAAGTTCATTTATTTATAATTTAGTATGATGTTTTAAGTATGATGTAAGGGTGTGACCAAGGTGCTATAGGGATTGCATTATTTTCTAAGGTTATTAAGTGTTGCGTGTGGTTAGTAGTACCCTTGAATTGATAAGTATGAATGAAGCTATGTGGTAGATGATGTCCTTTTCAGTTCACTTATGGGTTATAGGTTGATGGTGTTTGGTATGCTGGTTATGTGATATTAGTAGACTATGAAGGCAGTTAGTATAGTTCAGTAAGGGTTTGAAGATATCCATTGTTAAGTGTTAGAATCTAAGTTAGTCAGTGTTTAAGTTGTTATATGATGACTATTGTGCAATAGAAAGAAATATTTGTATCTCAGAAGGAAGCATTAGTGGTGATGATAATGGATAAGCAATGGTTTAGATGAGAGAGAGTTTGTAACGCCCTAAATCTGGTACTCAGAATGCCACACGGTGCTTATGACCTTGAAGGACCACAAGCTAACCCATGACTGATATCTATAATTGAGCACTACTTAATATACTGTATAAATGAGGAAAAAAAAGGCTGAAAGGCCATAGGGTTCAAAACTGAAGACTAATAATAATACTGAATGTGGTATAACAATACCAAAACAACTGAAAATACTGAAGTCTGAATATCTAGTCTGAAAGCCTCTAAACTGTCTGAATAAAGAGTTCATGGGACATGTCCCTAACTAACTCCAACATTTGTAGTAAACTAAACACTAAAATACTAAAATGATAAAGCATCCTTGAATGATGAGGACTTACTGCTAATCTACTTCTGCTAACTGAAACCTGAGCTGCTAAGTACGATTGGGAACCTGAGTGTTCGAACCTATGGTATAAAACACCATAGCGCAAAAGAAAAGTATGCGTCAGTACGTGAGAATGTACTGGTACGCAAGTGAGGTAGGCTAAATGCATAGAGTTCGTATGAATGAACTATAACTGACTGATAACATGAACATGAATGCATGAGGATACATGTATGAATACATAACTGCAACTGAAACATGGGGATTCTGAATATTGAATATACTGATAACATGGATTATTGATAGCTGATATAACTGAGACTGGGTGATTGTTGCTGACAGTCTTAATTCAAATGAAACTAGCTGAGTTCCATACTGAGCTGAGTGACTGTATCTAATATTTTTGAAATCTGTAGAACAATCTGAGTTCTATTACTAAGACTGAGACTGAGACTATGGGAGGTAGTCATCTAACCGACATGCCCCTAATCAGCTGTTATAGCTGAGTTGGGGTCTAATCTGTAATCCCAATTGAAAGGGTGTCAATACCACGCCACTGGTAAAGACAAGCTATGAGTGACCCTCATCTGGTAGTGTTCCCAAAGGAGAACGGTGGAACCTCATCTGGCAGTGTTAATCTACCTCATCAACCATCAACTATCAGTGTTGATGTCTCAACCTATGTTGTATACATAGTTCTGGAATGCAAGGATTGCTTCGAAGGGTTACACCCTCTACCGTCAGTGTATTCCCTCATCCTTGGGTTCGCTCGGTGCTAAATCCTACTCCCAACTGAATAGACACTAAACTAATTATACTAGGATAAACTAGACTGAGTTCACTGAGTTCCATGGACTGACGGATTATTACTGAATTTTGTTAACTGACTGAGTTCATGAGATTACCGAGTTCTCTTGAGTCATGTAACCGACTGACTTCTACTGATCATGGTGCGACTGAGATTATCATGAAACTGACACTGGCTCTAGGCGCACAGCTAAATTGTCGGGTATAAATACCCCTAGGACTCGATGGCATAAAAGTAAATCATGGCACAAGTTTGAAAGCACAACAATGGCTATATATATATCCATAATTCATTGACTAAGATATTTCATCAAACATTTGATATGCATTAACTTGTACATGAATGGGGATTTCACATTAACATGCTATAATGGCACTTTTTCCTTCACGTAGGCATTTTATCAAATACATGGGGAGAATATTTTGGTTATACCATCATCAATGCATCTAATTATCATGGTTGCATAAATCAATTTGTAATTTGAAGGGTTTATCATGAATATTATGCAAAACATCACATACTTGGATCAATCATTGGAACATGTAATTTAAAACATGAATCAAAACCCAACAATAACATGACATAAATTTCAATTCAAATAAATTATGAACATTCATAAATACAAAATCTTTAGATTTTTTAAAAGAGATTCTTGAGCTTCATAGGTGAAAGGGGCCCATGAATCAACACTTGACATACCTTAATTGTAAGTTTCTTGAAGTTCTTGGAGAGATTCTTGGAATTGGCTTTGATTTCTTGAAAGCTAGGGTTTTATTTCTTTGGAGAGAATGTTCTTGATATGGGTAAAAGTGAGTAAATAATGATTCGAAATGTTTTTAGGGATTAAATCCCGCACCTGGACGTGTTAAAACCTTAGGAAAAGACCAATTTATCCCTGGATGAGATATTGAATTTTTTTCAAAGTTTCCCGATTTGGCAGGCAGACATGATGCGAAGCTATCGCATCATGTCACTGGAAATTTCTAACTGGGAACTGGGCGGACGGCGCAACATAGTGGAATTGTGGATCAGCATTGGATTCAAATTTTTCTATGGCGCGACATGCTAGGATCACGTTGCCTTACTGGAATTAGAAAATTATGAATTAGGTCTTTAGCGCAACACGCCATTATCACGGAGCAACATTGGAAATCTATAATTGCTATTTTGACATACTCTGTGATGCGTTGCTGGCCTAAATGATGGTGTTTAATGACTGAAACTTTAAATCGTCATAACTTCTTACCCGGTTATCGGATTTAGCCGAATTTGGTATCGATGGAAAGCTACATCTTGAAAATTCCACATGTAAAAAATATATTCATCTCCAAAGAAAGTTTTTAACATTTTTAGGACGATCTTAAGCTAGGTAGAAGTACAGGGTATTACAGAGTTGATGATGCTCATTAAGAAAGATTATTTATGCTTTTTCTATCTAAGGCTAGGATATGAAGTATTATTGAGGTAAATCTTTGATATATATCATAGATAGTTGAAAATTCTAGTTATGTCTTCTTACGAATAGTGTAAAAAAGATGTTATTGATAGAGGTTTAGAGAATATGAGAAGTATGCCCTTATGGGTGTTTACTTTGAAGTTCATATATGGTTATAATAACAGGCTTGAATGTCGTGTTGGAATGTAAGTGGATGATTGCAATATGCGTTAGTGAATCCATAGGAAGAGTATTCGGTTCTACAAGGGTCTACTTTGAACTTAGAACAAAGTTGAGCTAAGAATCTTTGATTCGTTCAAAGTTTAGTATTCGGTTATACAAGGGTCTAATTTGAATGTGTATAACTTTTGATAAATATAAATTTTTACATATCAAGACCCACCAAGTTGTAGATAATTGAGTCAGATTATCAACGATATCAATTTTTCCTTAATCCGATACTCGAGTGAAAAGTTATAGCAATTTTAATGAAAAGAGGCGGTAGGTCACCGCGATTACACCGCTCTCTGGTTCCTATAGAGGTGGAACCTATAGAGTTCAATGGTAAACCTCAAAATTTGTATTCTCCAAAATAGTAGGTCACCGCAATTACACTGCTAAACAATGTCTATAGCAGTGGAACCAATAGCGCTCAGCGGTAAGCCTCAAAATCGGGATTCTACTAAAACTTTTGATTCTGAGGGGCAGTCTTGTCTTTTTCTTACAGGTCCAGGTCATAAAAACAGCAGATTAGACTTCATTCTAAGGAAAATATACTCATTATTCACTAAATTTCTCTCCAAGAAGCCCTAAAGCTCCAACTTTAACTCCAAGAAATCCAAAGTTTCACCATTCCTTTTTCAAGATAACCAAGAATTCAAGTTTTTTGGATTTAAGAACTTCAAGAAAAAGCTTCAAAAATGTCAATAGGGATTCAAAGTTCAAGCTTCTACATCTAATTAATCAAATAAGGTATGTGAGGTTATGAATAAGGATACTCTTTTCATCCTTATGACCAAAACTAATTTTTAATGATTAATTTACATAAATTTACATGAATTGCAATTAGGGTTCATACCTAAAGTATCTTGTTTTGAGTTTTGGATTTATAAAGTGATTGAAGCATGAAAGACTATATTTGTCTTGATTTAAATAATCCTCTATTATGATTTGAACACCATGAGTATGATTTGAGATATTGATTACAGATTTCCAATTGAGTTTAAGTATGATATGGTTGAACTATTTCAAGAAGCATATTGAGCATGATGTTTTACTATGAATTTGCATAAGTATAAAGCATGGGTTTTAAGCCATAAGATTTAGTATTGATATTTCATGAAGATTATGATTTTAAGCCTCTTTACCGATTGTTTGCCAAGATTCAAGAAAGAATTGATCTTTTGATCCTAAGCTAAGATAAGGAATGCATATTGTTCATATAGTTTGAGATTTTAAAGAAAAAGAAGCATAATTGGTTTTCATTATAAACCCTCGTCATGATGATTTCTATGTCATCTACCCTATAATTGTTGTATAAACTATGGGTTTCTAGTAAGGATTATTGTGGCGATGATTCATGTTGTACACTTGTCAAGAAGACATATTTTATTCTCTTTTTTTGTAACAAAGGGTGAGAGCATGAATTAAAAAAGTTAAGCGATTGCATAATATTAAAAGTGGAGTAGGGATTGGTGGGGTTCATTTTAACCTCGATGCGGAAGTGGGTAATATGGGTATCGTTGAATTTCTTTTGACGCATAGATTATATAGTTATGTGTTTTAGCTGATTCTTGATCTATGTATGAGGTGAAATCTTAATGATAAAGGCTTGATTGTTTTGGTTTGGTACTCGTGGTAGGTTATGTCTTAACTTTCTTCAGACTGGTTGGGTAGTTAATAATAATGTAAAAGCATGCAATGGATATGGGGTTGCATTATGGTAACTATGTTTAAGTTATTTATGTGCTCGTGTGGCGGTCTATGCGGATAATATTTTGTAGTTTTGAGACATTATTTACTATGTGTGACTGTGTGGGATCTTGAATGATGATGTTGGACTGCATGGATATATGTATGCTTGATTTGCACTCTTTTGATGGGAAAAGCCTAGATTTTGGAATTTATGTTTTCTCTTACACGTTTCACTTTATGGTTTATGGATTATATATGATCATGGATGGTTGGTTGGTTAATTTGAGTGGATTTTTGGACCTCGATAGCATATTGGTTGGATATTGGACATCCTCATTTTGGTTGGTTGTGAGCATTACATCCTCATATCATTTCCTAACACGACCTAAATCGGAGCCTTGTCATAATGGACATCGTAAGTCCAACCAGAACCAGACACCACCCCCGAAAACCCAATCTAACCAACCAACGAGTACCCTGAGTTGGATGAATTTCGAACACATAACAAGATAGCCAATTAAGAGATATAATGACTTTGGGATAGGTCTACTTATTACACCAACCCAACCAAGTCAATCCATCTACTAACCAACCTACCAAACCACAAATGAAATCCAATATACATAATATATATAAATCATAATCATTCCATACCCAAGTCCACAGTTATCCATACAAAGTCTCTAGACCACACCAAAGAGTATCTAGTCGGGACATTCCCCCGACCATAGCAAAAATTAAAGTTTATGAAAAGACAAGAGTATGTAAAATAATCCATAACATGGAATGGATGTCTTCCGAACTATGGAAGCTCGCCACTTCAATCCAACACCGACTGTTCCCAAATCTGTTCAATGAGCAGGAGGAGTAGTATGGCCGATTCATGCATCACGCGGGGATACAGCCGTCCAAAGATGGGTTAGCGGAAGAACACTGACAAGCACTCAAGATAGGAATAAAATAATGCCGACCTTTAAAACCAGGTAAACCAAGCAGACAATCATATGTATATACATATATATATAATCTATGCCTGGAAAGGGAATCGGGTTTAGAATGCCTTTAAAATCATTAACCTGGGTTTGTGTAGCTTAATCATCATAGTCCACCCACGGGTTATATGGGTTAAAAGTAACCCCTGGACGGTCCCTAATGCGTATTGCCGGATGAACTGGAGATACCATAGGAGTAGGGGATTCCCGTGTACCCTTTGCTATCCATGATACATATATACAAGTGTTAGGGGATTACCATGTACCCCTAAAGTATAGGGTCCCACGCCCAATCCTCATGTCGGCAAACATGAGTTTCCAGTGTACACCTTTAAGGTCAGCTATCATACCCTACCATTATTTCCCAATTATAACCATTACCACACAACCAAACCATCATTCCATTTATTAATAACCAAGGCTATCATTAGTGGTATTGTCATACTGACAATAGCTTGCAATCAATGTCTTTAGCCAATCCTAGGGGATTTCCATGTACCCCATAGGTTACATCATTAAGTTTACTTGGGGGATTCCATGTACCCCACAAGTATTTCATTATTACACTTGGGTTGGGGGATTCCCTTGTACCCTACAAGACATTCATTATTCAAACCATTTTCATTATGCATTTACTTGGTGGATTCCCATGTACCCCACAAGGTTTTCATTCAAAACAATTTCGTAGCCACAGGGCATTACCATTTTAACCATTCCAAACTATTCACACCATTCAAAACCATGTAAGTCTATTCAAACTATTTAAATCATTTAAAACCCATCCAAACCAATTTAACGTTCCATAACCAAATCATACCATGCAATAGATTCAGTAAAAGTTCAACAATATAGTAAAAAGATTCTCATAGGCATTTATCAAACATGTTAAGGACATACCTTTACCAAGACCAAAACCAAAGAATAAACCATTAAGTTTAGGGTTACCCATGACCCATTTGTTAAACCACAACCAACAAGCACCCACATGTGCAAAACATCACCAAAAATATGTGAAAATATAGTTTAAACCAAGAGTAAACAATACTCATCAATATGCACAAAGCCCTCAACACTGATTTTCCAAAACCATCATTTATGATTCATAACAAAGGTTTAAAACACATTAAATTATGCCTTTAGTTGGAACTAACAATAAGAGAGGAGAAACTTTCCTTATACAATAAGATTCATGGAAGAAAACTTGACTCTTGAGCCCTTTGAAGAACACTTATAGAAACCTAGCCTCCAATCTGCAAGAGAGTGTTTAGAGAGAGTATTTGGAATGTTTTGATCTTCCAATGTCGGTTATGAGAGGCTGCACTGAGTTATATAACATAGAGACAAAAGGGTTTTGGGATGGGAAATATTCGGACTACCCTCAACTTAAAAGCTAAACACCAAGTCCCAGGAGGGTACGACCCAACCCACTTAGTCGTACCCTAGGGTACGAGTGGTACCCTAACTCATATCCTAGACCTCACCATGGTCCCCTATGTTGATCATTATATGACCAAATTAGAAGATAAAGACATAAATCAAGATGAGAAGATCATTACATACCCCAATCATAATTTACACCCAAACAACTTCATCTTGACCTTTTACTAAGTAAATAAGGATGCAAAGAAATCCAACCCTTCCTTTAACTAAGTTAGAAAACAAAGATGTGTTGAAGAACATATACCTTACGCACGAGTTTCCTAAATAAAAAACCAACGCAAATACTTGGACTACATGTCCTCTTCCGCACTCCCAAATGGCTTCCTCAAACTTTTCATTCTACCATAGAACCTTTACCGAGGCCACCATATTTGCAACCGGTGAACTTGCCAATCTAAGATCCTCACCGGAATTTTCTTAAAGAACAAACCGGAATTTTCTTAAAGAACAAAGAGTCCGAGATACCAATACCACCCCAAGAAAACAACAAACATGGGACCACCCACATCTTTCCTCCACACTGGCACATAAAATACCAGATGAATGTGACTATGTTATAAAGAAAGTCGAATTCAACTTAGAATTTCCTAAGGACACATCACTACAAGAGCTTGAGTCTAGACATACACCACCTCCATGTTCAAGCCTATCAAAGGCTAAAAAAAGTTAACTTAGGCCACCGGGTTCTATTCCTTACATCTACCATAGACACTACTCCATTTCCATTACTATAGCCAAGCATCATGCCTTACCAAGCCTCTTAAGCACCCAGAACAATAATTGGTATATCTAATAATCAAAACATTCAAGCCTACCTCTTCTATACCCACGATATGATCTACCATTCCAAAGATTTAGCATCTTCTATCATTTTCACAAAGTTTTTCACCACCTACTCCCCTCCTAACCATTCCTTATGACAACAACCTCACCTCACCCTCCAAAACTTTAGTTCTAGGTCACCCCAGACTCTCTCCCACTTAGAGACTTCTACTTCTCTTTTATTTCAAAATATCACTACACCTCTGAAGCCACTATCACCCTAACATAAGAAGGGTCATTAAGGAACTAAAGTACAAGAATTACACACGCTACTCAAGGAGAGACCCCCAAAATAAGACACGGCACAATAGGCGCGGGGTACTCCATAGAAGGCACCTAGGTCATAAATGAAAAATTATTCCGATGAAACCACCCCATAGTAGGAATCCTTAGAATTAGACACTAAAAGATACACGATCATATACATCATAGGTAATGCAATGTAAGGTCAAGATTCATATAGAGGGAACAAGAAGAATGCAAAGTGTGAATCTTAATCATAAGCACTATTAGAATGCATGCAACGCTAATAGAGTTCTCTCTTAATCGAAATGAGAGAGAATCACTAAAATATAGTAAATGTACCTCGACCTTTCCTTAGATTCCTCCATTAACAGAAAATTTAAGATTAACTCTCGACCTTAATCTTACTAAACCTATAAGCACAATACTCCGCTCTAAAGGGTATCACAAAGGATGATCACTAGGGACACTTGGTTCTCCTATACCTAAAAGCTCATTCATCCTAATGCTACCTAAATTCCAACTTAGTTATGCAAACTCCACGCTCTAACTCATCCAATGACTAGACCTCTAATCCATATGTTCAACCTAAACCTATGCCTATATCCCTAAACTTTCCCACTAGTGCATTCCCAAGTCACCAACCTTGCCCCTTTCTGCACACCTTATCCAACCTATCACTCTAGGTTCAAGCTTAGTATCTATCTACCACTATGCACAACTGATGAAGCACCCCATATAGAATATACATATATGGTCCATCAACATTAACACTTAGGTTCAAGCTTAGTATCCATTTACCACTATGCACTACTGACGAAGCACCCCATATAGAATATACATATATGGTCCACCCCACAAGGAGGACACTCTAAATTCCTTATTCGTCCACTGAAAACCTATGCATCTCCAAGGAAAACCATTCCCCTTATGCATAAAAGAAAGAAAACACTTCACAAAGAATTGCCAGGATGGATGAAACCTTTATCAAGGGGTTCTTTAATTTCTCTTTAAGCACCTCTAATTCAATCGAGACCATTATATAAAGAAAGAATAGAAATTGGGCAAGCGTCCGAAGCAAGACCAATCCATAACTCAATTTCCCTATTAGAAGGACACTGTGAGGGTCATTAGGAAGGACCTCAGAAAACTCATTCACCACCAAAACCATATACAAAAAAGGACCTTTCAAGTTAGATACTTTAACCTAGATAAAATAATAATAGAGACACCTTTTTGGAGATCAATCTCCAAGGTCTAAGATATGATATAAATTTTCCCTTGATATCCAAGGAACCATCCTCCCATCCCATAATTGACTCATCAAGGAGCCTAAAGACAACCTTACGGGTCCAACAATCTAATTTTGCATAGCACGAGTGTAACGAATCCACCCCCATAATGACACTGAAATCCACTGAGTCAAACAAATCCACCAAAGCCCCTTTACTACCAACAGATACCACACCCCTCCCCCCCATAGACTCTTTTGGCAATCATAGACTTACCTATTAGGGTAGAAATAGAAAATAAGTCCAAAATAACCTTGGGTCCAGAACCAAAATACACAACCACAAATAGGCTCACATAAGAGAAAGGGGACCCCAAACCAAGTAAACTACATACATTATAAGAAATTTTTTTGCAACATACCAGTGTCAGCATTAGAAGATGCCTTAGACTCCTATGGGATAATGAAGGCATTGAGACGATCCCTACTAATGCAAAAGCCAGAAGCAACATCCATCGGTGCGAGAGCTAGAGAAGTGGTAATCCGTGTCCTATTTACCCAAGCGACAATCATTATGGGACACTCCTATTGCATATGACCCAACTGACCATAATTAAAATAATAATTATTTCCTTTCTTGCAAAAACCACGGTGCAACCGACCAAAAAATTGATAAGAAAGATAGGATGGTGCAAATTAGGCCCTACCGACCCAAGGTTGGGCACCTTTTACCCTAGAATAATTACCAATATAAAAATGCTTGCCTCCTAACGACTTTGGGTAGGGAGCACTAGCCATAGAACAGGAGTTAGGACCCATCGAACTCTTCTTGTTGGACCACTTACAACTATAATTTTGGCCTCTTCTTTGTCCAAAAAATTGAGACCTCTCACCCTGCCTATTTAGACTGACGTGAAAAAGTTGTAACTATCTAGGTTAATAGATGAATAGAGTGTCAAAACTTGACATTGGTAACCTCTGCTTGAGGTAAATAAGCATGAGTGACACTTTCTAAAGTAGGGTCAACGGATATATATGAAACTCCATGGGGTAAATTAGAAACTGCGACCCTTGACCGGGTTTGTGCCCCATGAGTTGGACTAGATCAATCCATGTTGTCCTTAAGTGTGACATGTGAGTTTCCAAGAACCTTAGATCGTTGAGGGGACATGATCTGAAAAGTAAACCAAAGAAGATTTAGGGAAGATTTTAAGACCTTAGACTCCATAGCCCAAATATAGAACAACAAGAAAGTGAAACATTCCTAAATGCCTCGTAGCATCCTGATTATAAGTGTGGTGCACAACACACCCATAAGCAAGAGTCTACTCAACATGGCACTATGGATACCCCATGATGCCGAAACCTAGGCTCTGATACCAACTTGACATGCACTGAATCGAGACATTGTCGTAATGGGCATCTCAAGTCTAACCAGGAAAGAAAACCACCCCTAAAAACCCAATCCAACCAACCAATGAGTACCTTAAGTTGGATAAATTTCGAACATATAAGAAGATAGTCAATTAAGAAATATAATAACTTTGGGATAGATCTACTTACTAGACCTACCCAACCAAATCAATCCATCTAGTAACCAACCTAACAAACCGCAAACTATAATCCAGCGTACATAATATATAAAAATCATAACCATTCCATACCCAAGTCCATAGTTGTCCATACAAAGCCTCTAAACCAAATCAAAGAGTATCTAGTCGAGACATGCCCCCAACCATAGCTAAAATCAAAGTCTATGAAAAGACAAGAGTATGTAAAGTAATCCATGACATGGAATGGATGTCTTCCAAACTATGATAGCTCACCATTTCACACCAACACCGACTATTCCCAAATTCGATCAATAAGTAGGAAAATTAGTATGGTCGGTTCTTGCATTGCGTGTGGATACGAGCACCTAAAGACGAGCTAGCGGGTGAACGCTAGCAAGCACTCATGATAAGGATAAAATAATGCCAACCTTTAAAACCAAGTAAACCAAGAAAACAACCATATACATATATATTCATACATATATATATAATCAATGCTAGGAAAGAGAACCGAGTTTAGTATGCCTTTAAAATGATTAACCTGGGTTTGTGTAGCTTAATCGTCATAATACACCCATATGCACTCGGGATAAGGATAAAATAATGCCAACCTTTAAAACCAAGTAAACCAAGAAAACAACCATATTTATATATATCCATACATTTATATATAATCAATGCTGGGAAAGGGAACCGAGTTTAGTATTCCTTTAAAATGATTAACCTGGGTTTGTGTAGCTTAATCGTCATAATCCACCCACAGGCTATATAGGTCCAATATAACCCCCGGAAGGGCCTCAATACATATTACCGCACAAACCAGAGATACCATAGGAGTAGGGGTTTCACGTGTACCCTGCACTCTCCATGATACATATATACAATTGTTAGGGGATTCCTGTATACCCCTCAAGTATAAGGTCGCCATGACCATCCTCTTGTCGGCAAACATGAGTTTCCAGTGTTCTTCTTTTGGACTCACACCTTCACAGTTAGCTATCATACCCTGCCATTATTGCCCAATTAAAACCATAATCACATAACCAAACCACCATTCCATTTATTATTAACCAAGGTTATCATTAGTGGTATCGTCATACCGACTATATCTTGCAAGCAATGTCATTAGCCCCATGTACCCCATAGGTTATATCATTAAGTTTACTTGGGGGATTTCCATGTACCTATAAGAATTTAATTATTAAGCTTTGCTTGGGGGATTCCCATGTACCCTACAAGACATTCATCATTCAAACTATTTTCATTATGCATTCACTTCGGGGATTCCTATGTACCCCACAAGGTTTTCATTCAAAACAATTTCGTAGCCACAAGGCATTACCATTTTAACCATTCACACCATTCAAAACCATGTAAGTCCATTCAAACTATTTAAATTATTTAAAAATCATCCAAACCAATTTAGGGTTCCATAACCAAATCATACCATGAAGTAGTTTCAATAAAAGTTGAAAAATATAGTAAAAAGATTCTCATCGGCATTTTATCAAACATGTTGAGGGCATACCTTTACCAAGAATAAAACCAAAGCATAAACCATCTAGTTTAGGGTTACCCATGACCTATTTGTTAAACCACAATAGACTAGCACCCATATGTGCAAACCATCACCAAAAAATGTGAAAACATAGTTTAAACCAAGAGTAAACAATAATCATCAATATGCATCAAAACCCTCAACATTGATTTTCCAAAACCACCATTTATGACTCATAACCAAGGTTTAAAACACATTAAATTAGGCCTTTAGTTGGAACTAACAATGAGGGAGGAGAAACTTTCCTTATACAAGAAGATTCTTAAAAGGAAACTTGACTCTTAAGGCATTTGAAGAACATTTATTGAAACCCTAGCCTCCAATCTGCAAAAGAGTATTGAGAGAGTATTTGGAGTGTTTTGATCTTCCAATGAGGGTTATGAGAGGATGCAATGAGTTATACAATGTAGGGATAAAAGTTTTTTGGGATAGGAAATGTCCGGACTACCCTCGTCTTAAAAGCTAAAAAACAAGTCCCAAGAGGGTATGACCAAGTCATACCCTAGGGTATGAGTGGTACCCTAACTTGTACCCTAAACCCCACCATGGTCCTCTATGTTAACCATTATACAACCACCTAGGTCTAAGTTATATCTTAGGGTAAAAAAAGTACACCTAAGCCGTACCTTGGACAAATTCATCAAGACTATACCTAAGATATCATACGACTTGGCATTATACACCTCGTATCCTACCATATGACTAGTATGATTCTTAGTCATATCTTGGATGGAAGCCAACCCAAATATACTGACTAACACATGAGAGAAGGCTACGCAAACCATATCTTAGGGTACTATTGGTACCCTTAAGTTGTACCATAGATAGAATTTCCAAAACACATGAATTTTTGAAAGGGCCAAGGTTTAGGGTGATTTATTCTCCCCCATTTAGGATCATTCATCCTCGAATGACAGGTAAGGGTAAGAACAAGCACTAGATAATAGATTAACACACATCAAACTTCTTTCCAACCAAATTATGAGACAAAGACATAAATAAAGATGAAAAGATAATCACATAGCCCAAGCACGATTTATACCCCAACACCTTCATTTCGACCTTTTACAAAGTTAGAAAACAAAGATACAAAGAAATCCAACCTTTTCTTTAACATAGTTAGAAAACCACAATGAGTTTCAGAAATGAATAACCAATGCGGATACTTGAACTCCATGTCCTCTTCCACATCTCAGATGGCTTCCTTGGACTTTTGATTCCACCATAGAACCTTTACCGAAGCCACCATATTTGCAACCGACAAATTTTCCAACCCAAGATCCTTTCCAAAATTTTCTTAAATAACAAAGAATCTGAGATACCAGTACCACCCAACAAAAACAATCGACACGGGACCATCCACACCTTTCCTCTACATCAGCACATAAAATACCGGATGAATATGACTCATGCTAGAGAGCAAGTCCAATTAAACTTTGAATTTCCCAGATACACATCACTACTAGAGTTTGAATCTAGACATACACCATCTTTATGTTCAAGCCTGTCCATAGATAAAAGGAGTTAAATTAGGCACCGGGCTCTATTACATACATCCACCCAAAACACTACTCTACTTCCATCACTATAGCTAAGCATCATGCCTTACCAAGCCTCTTAAGAACCCAAGACAGCTATTGGTATATCTACTGATCACAACATTTGAGCCTACCTTTTCTATACTTGCGGTATGATCTACCCTTCCAAAGATTTAACATTCTCTATAATTTTCATAAAGGTTTTCACCACCTACTACCCTCCTAACCATTCATTATGATAACAAACTTAACTCACCTTCCAAAACCGTAGTTCTAGCAGTCACCCAAGACTCTCCCCTACTTAGAGACTTCTACTTCTTCTTTGTTTCAAAACATCACTATACCTCAAAAGCCACCACCACCCTAACATAAGAAGGGTCATTAAGGAACTAAAATACAAGAATTACTCACTCTACTCAAGGAGAGACCCCCAAAATAAGACATGACACAATAGGAATAAGGTACTCCGTAAAAACCACCTAGGTCACAAATGAAGAACCATTCCGATAAACCATACCATAGTAGGAGTCCTTAGAACTGGACACTGAAAGACACACGATCACACATCATAGGTAATGTAACATAAGGTCAAGATTCATATCCAGGGACCAAGACGAATGCAAAATACAAACCTTAAGTATAAGCATTATTAGAATGCATGCAATGCTAATGGAGTGCTCAAGTAATTGAAATAAGAGAGAATCAGTAAAATAAGAGTAAATACACCCTGACCTTCCCTTAGAGTCCATCGTTAAAAGATAATTTAAGATTAACAGTTGACCTTAATCTTACTAATAGAAGCACAATACTCTGCTCTAAAGGGTATCACCAAGGATGATCACTAGGGATGCTTGGTTCTCCTATACCTAAAACCTCATTCATCTAAATTCTACCTAAAGTCCATTTTGGTTATGCAAACTCCGTGCTCTAACCCATCCAACGGCTAGACCTTTAATCCTTACGTTCAACCTGAACCTCTGGCCTATATGCCCCAACTTTACCACTAGTGCATACCCAAGTCACCAACCTTTCCTTCTTTCGCACACCTCATCCTACCTTTCACTATAACTCTATAATTTTTTCATAGATATCCCCGAGCTAACATATTTCTTTCATCAACATCAACACTTAGGTAAATGTTTAGTATCAATCAACCACCATAGCACTACTAATGAAGCACCCCATATACAATATACATATGTGGTCCACCCCATGAGGAGGACACTCTAAATTCCTTATTCACCCACCGACAACCTATGCATCTTGAGGGAAAATCATCCCCCTTATGCATAACAGAAAGGAAATACTTCAGGAGAATTGCTAGGACAGATGAAACCTTTATCTAAAAGGTTTTTTAATTGCTTCTTAAGCTTTTCTAACTCAACTGGAATTATTTTATTAAGAAAGAATAGAAATTGGGCAAGCGTCCGAAGCAAGACCAATCCACAACTCAATATCCCCATTAGAAGGACAACATGAGGGTCATCAGGAAGGACCTCAGAAAACTCATTCACCACCAAAACCAAATACAAAGAAGGACCTTCCAAGTTAGAATCTTTAACCCAAGCCAAATATTAATAGAGACACCTTTTTTAAATATTACTTCTCGAGCTCTAAGAGATGATATAACCTTTCCCTTGATAGCCAAGGAACCATCCTCCCATCCCATAATGACTTACCAAGGAGCCTAAAGACAACCTTACAGCTGAGATAGTCTAATGATGCATAGCACAAGTGTAACCAATCCATCCCCAAAATGACACCAAAATCCACCAAGTCAATCAAATCCACCAAAGCCCCTTTACTTCTAACAGATACCATATATACCCATAGACTCTTTTGGCAATTATAGATTCACCTACTGGGGTAGAAACAAACAAAGAGTCTAAAATAACCTTAGTTCTAAAACCAATATTCATAATTGCAAATAGGGACAGATAAGAGAGGGGACCCCGAACTAAGTAAACCACATACATTATAAGAAGAGAGTTCACAACATACTAGTGTCAACATTAGAAGATGCCTTGGACTCCTTAGAGATAGTGAAGCCATAGAGACGATCCCGACCAGTGCAAAAACTAGAAGTAACATCCCTCGGTGCAGAAGCTAGAAAACTGGTAACCAATGTCCTATATGCCCAAGCGATAATCATTATGGGATACTCTCATTGCATATGACCCAACTGACCACGATTAAAACAATAATTCCTCTCTGCCTCACAATAATCACAGTGCTACCGATCATAAAACTGACAAAAAAGATAAAATAGTATGGATTAGGCCCCACTAGCCCGACATTGGGTACCTTGTTCCCTAGAAGAATTACCAATCTAATAATGATTTCTCCTAACGGCTTTAGGTAGGGATAACTAGCCATAAAATAGGAGTTAGGACCCATCTAACTCTTTCTCTTGGACCACTTACCACCATACTATTGGCCTCTACTTTATACAAAAAACTGAGACCTCTCACCTTGCCTATTACCCAACCTTGCCTTATTTCTTTCCCGTACCAATTGGACCAGACTGGTGTCAAAAAATTGTCACTATCTGGGTTTATAGATGAATATAGTGTCAAAACTTTGCATTGGTAACCTCTCCTTAAGGTAACTAGGCATGAGTGCCACTTTTTGAAGTAGGGTCAATGGAGACCAATAGAATTCTATGGGGAAAATTAGAATCTGCAACCCCTGACTGAGTCTTGCCTTATGAGTTAGACTAGATCCATCCATGTTGTCCTCGAGTAGGGCAGGCAAGTTTCCAAGAACCTTAGATCATTGAGGGGATTTAATCTAAAAAGTAAAGCAAAGAAGATTTAGGGAAAAGTTCAAGACCTTGGACTCCATAGCCCGAACATATAACAACCAGAAAGTGGAACATTTCTAAATGTCTCATAGCCTCTTAATTATAAGTGTGGTACACAACACACCCATAAGCAAGTCTCTACTTTACACGGCATTGTTGACACCCCATGACACCAAAATCTAGGCTCTGATACCATCTTGACACGACCCACACCGAGGCTTTGTCGTAATGGGCATCTCAAGTCCAACCAAGATTGGAGACCACCCCCCAAAACCTAAGCCAACCAACCAACGAGTACCTTGAGTCAGATGAATCCCGAATATATAACAAGATAGACAATTAAAAGAAAATGACTTTGGGATAGGTCTACTTACTAGACTAACCAAACTAAGTTAATCCATCCAGTAACCAACCTACAAAACCACAAAGTATAATCCAATGTACATGATATAGATAAATTATAACCATTTTATACCCAAGTCCACAATTGTCTATACAAAGCCTCTAAACCAAACCAAAGAGTATCTAGTAGGGACGTGCCCCTGACTATAGCCAAAATCAAAGTCTATGAAAAGACAAGAGTTTGTAAAGTAATCCATGACATGGAATAGATGTTTTTTGAACTATGGAAGCTCACCTCTTCAATCCAACTTCGATTATTTCCAAATTTGATCAATGAGGAGGGGGAGTAGTATGGATGATTCCTACATTACGTGCGGATACAGCCGCCCAAAGATGGGTTAGCGGGTGAACTCTAGCAAGCACTCAGGATACAGATAAAATAATGCCAACTTTTAAAACCAAGTAAGCTAAGAAAACAACCATATGCATATATATCCATACATATATATATATATATATATATGTAATCTATGCCAAGAAAGGGAACTGGGTTTAGCATGCCTTTAAAATTATTAACTTGGGTATTTGTAGCTTAATCATCATAATCCATACATGGGATATGGGTCCAGTGTAACCCCCTGGATGGGCCCTGATGCGTGTAGCCACATAAACCAGAGATGCCATAGGAGTAGGGGATTCCTGTGTACCCTTTAAGTATAAGGTTGTGATGCCCAATCCTCATGTCAGCAAACATGAGCTTGCAGTATCGGTCCTTTGGACTCATATTTTCATGGTTAGCTATCACACCCCGTCATTATTGCCTGATAAAAACCATTACCATACAACCAAATGACCATTCCATTTATTATTAACCAAGGTTATCATTAGTGGTATTGTCATACCGACTGTATCTTGCAAGAAATGTCTTTAGCCAACCCTAAGGGATTCCCATGTACCCCATAAGTTACATCATTTAGTTTACTTAGGTGATTCCCATTTACCCCACAATTATTTAATTATTAAGTTTTGCTTAGGGGATTTCCTTGTACTCTACAAGACGTTCATCATTCAAACCATTTACATTATGCATTCACTTGGGGGATTCCCATGTACCCCGCAAGGTTTTCATTCAAAACAATTTCGTAGCTAAAAGGCATTACCATTTTAACCATTCCAAACCATCCACACCATTCAAAACCACGTAAGTCCATTTACACCTTTTAAAAATCATCCAAACCAAATTTGAGTTCCATAACCAAATCATACCATGAAATAGTTCTAATGAAAGTTCAACAATAGAGTATAACATTCTCATAGGCATTTTACCAAACATGTTGAGGGGATACCTTTACCAAGACTAAAACCGAAGCATAAACCGTCTAGTTTAGGGTTACCCATGACCCATATATTAAACCACAACCAAAAAGAACCCACATATGCAAAACATCACCAAAAACATGTGAAAACATAGATTAAACAAAGAGTAAACAATACTCATCAATATGTATTAAAAGACTCAATATTGATTTTCTAAAACCACCATTTATGATTCATAACCAAGGTTTAAAACCCATTAAATCATGCCTTTAGTTGGAACTATTAATGAGGGAGGAGTAACTTGCCTTATACAAGAAGATTCTTGGAAGGAAACTTGACTCTTGAGCCCTTTAAAGAACACTTAAAGAAACCCTAGCCTCTAATCTTCACAAGAGTATTTAGAGAGAGTATTTGGAGTGTTTTAATCCTCCAATGATGGTTATGAGAGGCTATAATGAGTTATATAACATGGGGATATAAGGGTTTTGGGATGGAAAATGTCCGAACTACCTTCAACTTAAAAACTAAAAACCAAGTCCCAGGAGGGTATGACCCAACCATCTCAGGGTACGAGTGGTAACCTAACTCATAATACATACCCCACCATGGTCCCCTATGCTGACCATCATATGACCACCTAGGTCTAAGTCGTACCTTAGGGTACAAAAAGTACCCCTAAACCGTACCTTGGATGGATTCATCAAGACCAAACCTAAGACATCATACAACTTAGAATTATACACCTTCTATCCTACCATATAACTAGTATGATACTTAGTTATATCTTAGATGGAAACCAACCCAAATATACTGACTAACATACGAGAGAAATCCACCCAAAACATATCCTAGAGAACCATTGGTACCCTTGAGTCGTACTATAGACAGAATTTAAAAACCTATGAATTTTTGCAAGGGCTAAGGTTTAGGGTTTTTCATTCTCCCCCACTTATGATCATTCATCCTCAAATGATGGTTAAGGGTAATAACAAGCACGAGATACCATATTAACACACATCAAACTTCCCTCTAACCAAATTATAAAACAAAGACATAAATCAAGACAAGAAGATCATCACATACCCCAAAGTATGATTTATACCCCAACACCTTTATTTCGACCTTTTAATAAGTTAGAAAACAAAGATACAAGGAAATCTAACCCTTACTTTAACCAAGTTAGAAAACCAAAATGTGTTGAAGAACACATACCTTACGCATGAGTTTCCAAAATAAAGAACCAGTGCAGATACTTGGACTCCATGTCCTATTCCGCATCCCAAATGGCTTTCTCAAACTTTTGATTCCACCATAGAATATTTATCAAATCCACCATGTTTGCAATCGGTGAACTTTCCAACCTAATATCCTTACTGGAATCTCCTTAAAGAACAAAGAGTCTGAGATGCCAATACCACCCAAAGAAAACAACCAACACGGGACCACCCATACCTTTTTACCACACCAGTACATGAAATACTGGATGAATGGGACTCATACTAGAGAGCAAGTTTAATTCAGCTTAGAATTTCCTAGAGACACATCACTACTAGAGCCTTAGTATAGACATACACCACCTCTATGTTCAAGCCTATCCAAAGCTAAAAGGAGTTGACATAGGTCATCGAGCCCTATTTCTTATATCCAATTAAGACACTACTCCGCTTTCATGGACAGATTCATTAATACCATACGTAAGACATCATACAACTTATATCCTACCATACGACTTGTATGATTCTTAGTCGTATCTTGGATAGAAACCAACTCAAATATAATTACTAACATACGAGAGGGGGTACCCAAACTATATCCTAGGGTACCATTGGTACCCTTGAGTCGTACCATGGATTGAATGTCCAAAATCCATGAATTTTTGCAAGGGACATGGTTGAGGGTGTTTCATATCCATTCATAAAATATTGGTACCACCATGGAAATATTGTAAATACTAGAAATACTTGAGTTTTCTAACTGAAAATGTGATATCTTTAAAACTTATCTATTGATATATGTGTTGGAGACGAGTTATGGATATTGGTATTAGATATTGATTGTATATGGGCTAATGAACCCTTTATGTGTCCTACTTCGGGAGCAAAGCTCGGTAGGTATATATGGAGGTTGTGCGATACCTCATGTATCATCATCTTTATGGCATTCTATATATATTATTCTTATTTTGTGTTGTGATTTTGTTCTTACTGCGATATCTATCTGTTTATATTTCTTTTCCCTACTTGGTCCTGGTATATGTGAATATCTGTGTTTTCTTATTTATTACTATTTGTAATATGTGTATATAGTAGAATTGTTAGTAGAGGCAGTGTGGGCTATCATTTGGGATATTTTTTAATTATAAGTGGCATGCCCATAGTTTGTATTTATATGCTTTATTTTCTACTTTTCTCAGTGGGCCTATGATAACTACTGAGTACAAGTAGACCATACTAACCCATACTGTGACTTTTCAGTGTAGATACAAGTATGAGTACATCATACGATAGTTAATTCAAGAGGTACTTAGATTTTATTCGAGGTAGTGGTTGATCTATGCACCCTGAGTTAACCACTACCTTTTTTTATATAGATTATGTCTTATTGTATTTAGAGATAAAGTTTATTTCCTTTTTGATATCCTATGTGTATTTTGACTTTGAGTTGTATTAGCTGGTTCTTACACTGTGACACCAGGTTTTGGGTTTGGGTTTGGTATCTTGATTGTATTTTCACTATTATCATGTTTGTGTAGTTTAGCTTTGCTTTAAAAGCCTTGCCTTAGGTTTTTACTATTGATTTCTCTATTCATATTAGGTTGGCTGATAGGCTTACTTGCCAAGGATTTTCTTGACAAATGCCATCATGCCACTTAGTTTTGGGTCGTGACAGGAGAAGACGTGGTCAATGTTATGCCATACCTTAAAGACCTGAGGTAGAGGCTTCTAATTTAGTTATTACAAGTATCATCTTAGTTTGTTACAGATCTACTTTTGTGTTATTTAACCCTGGGTACATTCTTCTCCTATGTGTCTACCTCTATTACTTATAGATTTGATGTTGTGTGTGAGCCTTTTACTATGACTCTTTATATTTCTACCATCGTAAGAGATTTTTTAGTTGTGGATCGGGTGTATTGATCTTGTGTGATTACCTTTGCATGTTATGAGACTTGGGTAGACTTGATTATCTTATTTATATTGATTTTAATGTTATTTTGGGTATGGATTGGTTAGCTCCTTATCGTGCTATTTTGAACTATTTTACCAAACTGTGACCTTAGCTACGTCGGGTATGCCAAGGTTAGATTTGAAGGGTATGCCTAATTTAGGTGTTATAACCCTTCTATGTGCTCATTGCATGATAAAGAAAGGATGTTTAACTTATTTGGATTATGCCTGTGATATTAGTTTTTCCTTACCATTTTTTTGGATTTTATTCAGGTAGTTTGCGAGTTCATGGATGTGTTTCTTATGAATTTCCCTAGTATGCTATCAAATATGGAGAGGGCGCAAGCCTATTTCTATCTCTCCCTATAGGATGGCCCCGACTAAGTTGATGAAGTTGAATATAGTTCCAACATTTGTTGAATAAGGGGTTCATTAAACCGAGTATATCTCAGTGGGGTGATCATGTTTTGTTTGTGAAGAAAAAGAATGGTTATATTCTTATATGTATTGACTATAGGTAGTTGAACAAGGTAAAAGTTAAGAATAAGGATCCCTTTCCTTACATTGATGATCTTTTTGACCAACTTCAAGGTGCTTTGGTGTTTTGCATGATCGATTTGATAATTGGGTATCACCAATTGAAGATTAGAGCTTTAGATATTCTGCAGATGGCTTCTTAGACTTGATATGGTAATTATGAGTTCTTAGTCATATCTTTTTGATTGACCAATGCCTCTACAACATTCATGGAGTCAATAAATAGGGTGTTTTGACCGTATCTCGACTCTTTAATGATTGTATTCATAGATAACATCTTGGTTTATTCCAAGAGTGAGGCTGATTATGTGAGGCATTTGAGGATTGTACTTCATATGTTTCATGATGACAAGTTGTATACCAAGTTTTCCAACAAGTGTGAGTTTTGGCTAGATTTTATCTCTTTATTGGGTCATGTGGTGACCAAGGATGGTATTATGGTGACCCCACCTAGATAGTGGCGATTCATGATTGGGTTAGACCTACTTCATTGCCAAGATTTAGAATTTTATTGGTTTAGTTACTTATTATCGGTGCTTTGTAGAGGGTTTCTCTTCTATTCATCTTCTTTGACCAAGTTGACTAAAAAAAGTGTTATTTTAATGGTCAAATGCATGTGAGAAGAGCTTTCAAAAGCTAAGTTGTTGACTTTGACTCCTGTTTTGACCTTGCCTAAGAAAGGTATCGATTTTATTATGTTTTATGATGCTTTTAGTGTTGGTTTTTGTTGGAAACCTTAGGGTTTGCACCACACACTAAGGGACCAGGTCCCTCAACGTTAAGCATATGCAAAATATATAAAAAGAACTAGGAAATAGGAAATAGTGCAAAAAGAGTAAGGACAAAAGAATTTTTACGTGGAAACCCAGGAAGGGAAAAAACACGGCTTTCCCCCACAAGCACCTCCAAATTCACTATAATCAAACTCTAGATTACAACCTTTACTGAAACTAACTTTGGGTTCCTTTCACTAGTAGTAACTCTACTACAAGCTCATTTTGTTAACTCTACCAAGGAACCTATCTACTGATGAGCTCTAATCAGTGTCAAACTTAGGTAACTCTACCTAAGAAACTCTCTCAATGAGAAAACACTACTCTTATAGCATGAGTAGTTCAGTTACAAATCAGCACTCAAGAACACTCACTCACTCTTTAAGCATACAACAGAGATAAGAACATGAGCAATACTTGATCATTCTTGAAATAGAGTTTTTACTGCCTTACTTCACTCTTTAAAATTGGTGAAAACCATTTAATGAAGAGGAATCTCTTTCCTTTAATATCTGATTAATGATTAGGGATGAAAGATCACTGGACCAGCTATCCAAGTTAGTACAAAATAACACCTGGAAGTTTGTTACACAAGAGGATAAAACTGTACAGATGAGGCGTGCTAGTTGTACTGTACCTCGCACGTCTAGGGACCTGGTCTCTTACAGTTTAGCTGCTCATCACAAAACTACATTAGAAATTTCCCCCTTTTCGGTGATGATAAACCAAGCCATACAATTTGAGCATCAGTGCACATTCATCATATTTAATCAGAGTGATTACCATATGAAGATGAATGTTCCCCATATCATCATGCTTTCTTCACATCCTACACATGGACCTGCTCCCTATTTTCATCTTACAACAAAAACTCTTCTTCCCCCTATCAACATGCACCTTTATTTAGTGCATTGTGCATCCCTGTTAACATGCACCTTTATTTAGAGCATTTGTGCACTCTGCCTATCCTTGTACACTTCCTCTTATCAACATTATCTTTACTGTAGCTCCTCTCACATAATTTCTTCCCTCTGCCAGTATACCAATAAAATCTGCAACTCAATTCACTGGTGCTTGGTCCATACTACATAAACTTAGTATTCTCCTTTTTAGCATCATTGAAAAGGATTAATAGTAAACCAAGAGTAAAGATAGTATATATTAGTTAACTCATGGCCACTGGGGCAACACTAACATGTAGAACAACATTAAAGTAAAGGAGACAAATGAGGTACACTAACAAGATTCATTCATTTACTTAAGTCAGTATCAGTTTAGTAAGTTAAAATAATCAAAATAAAAATAACTATCTTTAAAAGCCTTTATGAGAACCAAGATATGGAACTAACACAAGGTTGATGAGGAAATGAGGATAACATGGTTCAAGTAGAGGGACGGTTGGGTTAAAGGACTTAAGTAGTATCTCTATTTTTACATTTTTAGTAATATGAGCATCTAAAAATTGTTTGGTAAGGTCCTTTACTTAAGCATTCAGTTCACCCACTCTTGCCAGGAGTTTTACATTTGTAACTGCAAGTTATCAGTAGCACCTGGTCCCTCAGAAGACATCTTCTCATTCTATAATTTTAGTTGCACTAATTTAGCATCTTTGTCTGTTCAACTTTGATCTATAGTTTATCCATTTTCATTCCCAGCTTATCTTGACCAACTAGCAACTTGGATACTTGAGATACTCATTTAGTTTTTCCCTTTATGTATCCATTCTCCAAATTGATAAGCTTCCTTTATATCTGGGCATTCAGACTTACCCCATCTTCTGAGAATTCTATGTTGTAATAGAATTCCTTTACATCTATTTCATGGAGCCTAGGTATTTTTCCCTCAAATACATATACCCATCCTTGATGCTTGGTATAATCTACCAACTCATCATTCCAAGCTTCTCACATATCTTGGGATCAAGAGTTCTTCCTGAGAGAACCTTCTGAGTCATCAATATTTTATTCCATCTTTAACTACCCACATCTTTTATCTCTTTCTTTGGTCTCTTTACTTACCTCTTCATTTTTAATTGCAAATTTTCTATTCTTGGGAACAGGTCCCTCAAAGTCTTTCTTCTCTTTTCATAGCTATATATTTTTGCCTTATTCTGGAAAGGTTACCAGACTTTGACTTAGAAAACCTAAGGTGAAGTTTTCTATAACTTTGATTGCTGAAGGCTCAAGGTATTTTATGAGGGTATATTCAATTTGGTTTTATGAGTGAAATAGAATAAGAAGGACCGATTTGGTTTTGAGGAAGCAAAGAGTGATGTGTTGAGACTAAGAATGGGAAATAGCCTAATTTAGCAATTTGAAGAGATGACCTTTTTCATCAAAAGATGTTCCTTTTTGAATGGCATATATAGTTTTAATAAAAGTGACTCTTTATTTGGCAAAAGAATTAATAGTTTTTATGAGGAAAGGAAAAAACACATGGCTTTCTTAGACAATATTTTATGATTATTAAAGCATAATGCAGTGATACTAACCTAAGAGATGAGACCCGGTGCATCTCCTTTTTGAGTGAATCTAAAATTTATGTCAGCCATATTTGTCCATTTTCAAAGTTATTCCCATTGGTGCATACCTGCAAGGGTATGATACTGAGTTAGACTAATATTAACCTACTTTATCAAGGATACTTGTCTCCTTATTATAGTCAATTTTGTGGACAGGCATTGATTCACATATTAGGTTAAGTCAGTAATCATACTTTAATCTGTGCACACTCCCTTTTTGCTCTGGAATTTTTATGAACATTTTCATTCATCAAATCTGAAGGTTATCTTCACACACCCTATTGTTGAATATAAGCTTTCATAAGCCAAGGACTAAGTTCTTGAGATCAACTTTTCAAAATAAGACACTTCTAGCAAAAGTGTCTTGAGAGAAATACACACAGTCAGACCATTCATCATTGAGCTTTGAACCCTTTTAATCAATGAGATATTCTTGACTTTAATCCCATCTCATGCTTAGAATTATGATCTCTTGTCGTATTTGGGAACCTACTTGAGTCTAAATTTCTAGTAGTAGGACATTGGAGTGATCAAATTCTTCTTAGCCTATATTGGCAGTGATGGATTCCTCCTCACCTCTTTCAGAGACTCAAAACCCTAATGATATGCACTCTCCAGCTGAATGTCTTCAATATTCCTTAATTTTTCCTTAAGCCAATACTGCCATATTTTTTTCAAATGTCCATCTCTCCTATAGTAAGTGTATAAGAGTTTGTGTTTTTTGTTTCGATCGTTATGAGTAGCATTTTCTTTGGACTCACTGGGTTGGAATTTTCCTCGGTAGACTAGACCTACACCATTATTAACATGTTAATTAGTCCAGTTAGAAAGGATTAGTAAAGAATTAGTCCACTTAAGAGTCTTGTTCAATTTTTCTTTCAGGCAGAGCAGGTCCCTCCCTAATTCTTCATTCCAGTGAAGTGCTGACATAAGGTGTTTTATGAAGCTTTTAATTTCTCCTCAAGATTAATCTCAAACCTTGAGGCTTCCTTCTTCCCTTTACCATCAACACCATTTACTCTCTTCAGATTACCCATTATACTCTGATTTTAGAGTTCATCTATGTGAACAACTCTTTAGTTTTATTAATTTTGAAAGTTAAAGCAATCAGCTCATACTCTTGATTCTCTACTTTTTCTTCTAAGGCATTCTTTTCAGTAGTTAGTTCACATAGAGAGTCTATCAGCACACTCTCAAGCCTTTTTATCTTCCCAGCAGTGTAATTATCTAGATTCTTCTTAATGTTAAATAGGGTTACCTCTTATTCTTTTTCATCATCTTTGTTAGCGCTGAGTGAAAACAAGGAATCGTAGATAGCTAGATCTTTTTCCATTACTAGGATAGAGACATCTCCAGTCTTCTCATCATCACCTGAATCACTGGAGAAATCTCCCTATGCGGCCAAAGCTTGCTTTAGTGTTTAATCAGCTACATCCTTCCTTTTTGAATTGTTAGGGACCCGGTCCCAAATGTTTCCTTTGTCCCCTATAGCCTTAAGGTAATACTGATGATATATTTTGTGCATGGCATAGTCCTTGATGAAATGATCAAGACTTCCACATTTATAACACCTTTATAGTGACACATTTTCTGCTATTACTTTAACTTCTTTAGAACTAGCCACCTTTTCTCATAGGCTTAACAATTCTTTTTGCCAAGTAGGCAACATCAATGTCTTCTTCATTTAAACCTGAATTTGAGGCTTTTAGTGCCAAATATTTTTCCTTTTTGACTTTGTTCTTCTCTTCTCCTTGTTGTTTTTTAAGTTCACGAGTCTTCAAGTTTCCAATAAGTTCATCTATTGTGAGGGTCTTCAGATTTCTTACCTCAGTTATGGCATCTAATTTTCTTTCCCATGACTTGGGAAGAACAATCAAAGTCTTCCTTACTTGTTTATACAATGGAATCACTTCTCCTAAGAAATGTATCTCATTTGTGATGGAAGTGAATCTTGTATGTATTTCCTGTATCATCTCTCCTTCTTTCATGGTGAAGGTTTCATACTGAGTAGACAACATGTCTACTTTTGAATCCTTCACATCAGTAGTTCCTTCATGAGCAGTCCTCAAGCAATCTAGCTTTCTTTTGAATTTTCACAGGCTGAAATCCTATTATACTTATCAGGCCCTATACCGCAAACCAACAGTTTCTTAGCCTTATAGTTCTTTTTGATTTTCTTTCTATCTTCATCATTGAACTCCCTCCTACTTTTAACAAACATTCTTGTCACATCCCCGTCTTTGACTTCTTTTATAGGAACATAAGGACCATTAAGAATGATGTCCATCAGTTCACCATCCTCAGCCATGATAACTCAAACATCCTAGTTTTCCACCACCCATAATAATGTCCATTGAATCTTGGTGGTTTAGTTGTAGATTGACCTTCTTTTAGATTAGGTGGATCAGTCATTCTAACAAAGACACTCTAGGTGTGAACTTTTTAGAGTGACCAAGCTCTGATATCAACTGTTTGATCCCTTGGAGGTTGCACCATATAGTAAGGGACCAAGTCCCTCAACATTAATTATAGGCAAAATACACAAAAGAACTAGGAAGTAAGAAACAATACAGGAAGAGTAAAGACACAAGAGTTTTTACGTGGAAACCCAGGAAGGGAAAAAACATGGCTTTCCCTCACATGCACCTCCAAATCCACTATAATCAAACTCTTGACTACAGCCTTCATTAAACCTAACTCTATGTTCCTTTCACTAGTAGTAACTCTGCTACAAACTCATCTTGGTAACTATACCAAGGACCCTCTCTACTAATTAGTTCTAATCAATGTCAAACTTTGGTAACTCTACCTAAGAAACTCTCTCAAGGATAAAAAAACTACTCTTATAGAATGAGTAGCTCAGTTACAAATCAGCATTCAAGAACATTCACTCACTCTTTAAGCATGCTACAAAGATAAGAACATGAGCAATGATTGAGCAGTCTTGAAATAAAGTTTTTGTTTCCTCACTTCACTCTTTAGAATTGGAAAAAATCATTTGATGAAGAGGCATCTCTTTCCTTATAGTTGAGTGATAATTAGGGCTGAAAGATCATTAGACCAGTTTTCCTAGTCAGTTCAAAATAATACCTGCAAGTTTGTTACACAAGAGGATAAAACTATGTAGATAACGTGTGCCAAATATATTGTACCTTGCACATCCAGAGACCTGGTCCCGGCTGTTTAGCTACTCATCATCAAAACTACATATAGCATTTTTGGTGTTATATTGATGCAATAAAGTAAAGTGATTGCTTATTCCTCTCATCAGTTGAAGCCCCATGAGAGAAATTACCCTACCCATGATTTGGAGTTGGCAGCCGCAGTGTTTGTGTTGAAGCTGTGACATCATTACTTGTAAGGGGTTCCTTATGATATTTTCTTAGACCATCAAAGCCTTCAACACTTCTTCATTCAGTGAGATATTAATATGAGGTAGTGGTGTTTGCTTGAGATGCTTAAGGATTATGACCTCAATATTCTTTATCATCCATGCGAGACTAATGTGGTTGTAGATGTCTTGAGCTAAAAGTCGACTAGTATGGGGAGTTTAACTCATCTCTTGACAAGGGGTGTCCTTTAGCCTTGGAGGTTAAGAATTTATCTAATCAGATGGTTAGGCGTGATACTTCTGTTAGCCTCCCTAGGTAACATTTTAATAATGACAAACTAATGGTTGAATCATTGCAGGATAAAGGATGCAAGATACTGGAAGATTGCTGATGGTGAAAGAATAAAAGAAACAAAAAAGATATCCAATCATATGATGTTTAAGATAAAGAATTCAAGATACTGGAAGACTGATAATGGTGAAAGAATAGAAAAAATGAAAAGATATCTAATCATAAAGGATCACGGTACACAAACAGCATGGCAAGAAAATCAATCAAAACATCATGAAAATGGAAAAAGAATCACTATCCCAGAATCACGTATTGACTAGATAAATCAAGAGATCAATTAGTAAAAAAAAGAAAAATAAAGAAAGGCCAAAATCATCACATGGACATCAATCTCTACAAAACCAAAAGGAAAGATAGATCATGAACATATCTGATATGGACGTGATCTAAAGCCGCATATGGACATATCTGATATGGACATATTAAATGACTATATTCCTTAATCAAGGAATTAATTTAAATCCTTGATTGAGAAGAAATCTCTTGGGTTTCCTTATTAAGAGTAGCAGCCGATGACTATAAAAGATGAAGACCAAAGACAGACACTTTTTATGCAACTTCTAGGAGAAAATTCAAAGTGTCTCATTCTTAGTCTTATAAAGCTCTGTAACTTTAGTTTACAATTGTTAAATAAAGAGTAAGATTGAGTCAACTTTGTAACATCAACTGAAACTGCCTTATAAGATATGAAAAGCAAAATAAGTCATCAAAACTTGTTTCCTATCATTGTACTCAAACCAAAATGTCAATGATCTAAACAAACTTTGAAACCCAAGGGGACTGGATGTAGGCATTACATTGGTGTGCTGAACCAGGATAAATCTTTATGTTACTACTTTATGTTTTATTATTTACTTACTTGATTGTTCTAATTTAATCTGTTTGTGAAGTGTTCTGATCTGCAGGCAAGTCGACTATGAGGAGCCAGTAGTCGACTCACAAAAGAAAATTTTAATTCACCCCTTCTTGAATTTCAATATGTATCAGAGCAGTCTCACAGGTAGCATTTCTTAACTGCAAGTGAGCAAATATCAAATGGCTAATTATCAGATTCCCGTTTCTCTCTTTCAAGATGGTCACTTCTTCACAAGACCACCATACTTTAATGGACACCATTATTTCTACTGGAAGAACAGGTTCAGAATTTTTGTCCAATCAAATGATATCCAAGCCTGGGTTGTCATCAGGAAGGTCTAAAGTTGATTCCAGCACTCAAGGAGAAGTCAAAAGACAGAGTTAAAGAATCTAGCAGTTCTAACATAGAGGACCTTGAAAGCTTTAAGGTCACCAAAGAAAAGCAAGAGATAATTCAAACTAACGCACGTGCTATAAGTCTGTGTGCAGTTAGCGGAGAAGAATATGACAAGATTTCAACGTGTGAAACCGCAAAAAAATATGAGACAAACTGGAGGTAACCTATGAAAGAACCACCAAAGTCAAGAAATCAAAAATTACTGCCCTAGTCAATGAATATGAGTTAATCAAAATAAAATAAAATGAAGATATTGAAATGATGTTTGCCAGATTTAGTAAAATCGTGTGCAAACTAAAATCACTGGGGATTATTTATCCTCACAACCTGCAAGTTCAAAAGCTGGTCTAAAGTCTCTCAAAGATTTGGGAAACCAACACTTCCATTCTGCAAGATAGAGATATTCACAGCATGACATATGATAAACTACGAGGTAATCTTATCATATATGAGAAAAACTATATTAATACGTTCCACAAGAAGGAGAACAAGAAACTAGTAGCCTTTAATGTTGTTTCAACTGAAGAAGTGGACATTTATGGGGATGCAAATAGTGAAGGAATGGCACTCATAAATCGTGGAGTAAGGAAAATCATGAGATAGAGATAGCAAAGATCCTAAGGAGGCAAAAATAATGATTCAATTAGAAATGATGAATGCTGCTACTACTGTGGAAAGCCTGGCCACTTCAAACAGAACTGTCAAAAATTAAGAAGAAGATCATCCAGGAAAAATCTAAATTTGGAGCCTGGAGTGATAAATATAAAACTGAAGAAGAAGTAGGAGCCAAAAATATGTGCTTCATGGCAACAGGTGAATCTAGCGAGGTAAGGCTACACAATTGTCATAATTATAATACTCTTGAATCTAACTTAGATATAATTACTGACGAACTTTAAACCCTAACCAATGTTTTGGATTTTGGAGTTTTCACCCCAACCTAGGTTAGGGGGTAGTTATAGATGAATATAAAAAACTTGCTCAAGAGAAGAAAAGTTGTGAAGCTCGATTTAAACAAAAACTTGAAGAGGAACGACGAGACTGGCAAATAGAAGTTGAAGCATTTTAAATTGAAATTGACCTACTTCATGAAGAGCTTAATGATGCAAAAATAAAATTGAACAATTGTAAGGCATCCCCAAGTCATAGTTTTATAAGATCAAACTCCTTCAAAAATTATTCAAGTTCCTCAACAGGATTGTTTAAACTAGCTAAGAACTCTTTCTCCTATCGAGGGCCCATTTTTTTATCTATTGACAGAGAGAGAATAAATCCTACAATTGCAGATATAAGCCTAAAAATATGTGGATTTGTAAGCCCAGAGGAAGTACATCTAACCCACAAGGACCCAAAACCACTTGGGTACCTAAGCAGAATTGATCCTTTTATTTTGCTGGAACATGTTCACAAAAACAAAAATATGAGCTCCCAATGGCGGATGTTCCAAGTACATGATGGGAAATAAAGAAATCCTCTATGCCTTCAATGACATAGAAGAATAAATCACAAATTCAATGACAGTGTCTGAGGAAATGGCATCAGATTTGACTCAGAAAGTGATTTACAAAAAGGAGAAAATGCTAACAATATCTCTAACTGTTCGACTATACTCCCTTCAGAGTCAACTCTTGCACTGATAAAATAGAAATAAATAAAGAGGGAACTAAATTCAATAAAATTCTACAAGGTCAGAATCAATACAAATTATAATTATCAGTTGTTTCTCTCAAATGTTTTAAGCATCTTCATACGATTTTATTCATGAAAAAATTTCTTGAGACAAATTCTAGAACTTGAAAATTTGTCTTTTTTAATCTTTTCTTAAAAAAAGTGTTTTTAAATCATGCAAATTTGTTCTCTTAATATGTAAACAATTTTTGTGATCCTAGTCTACTTATATGTGCTGAATCTTCATCTCTCTAAGTAAGTGGTAATTTTATTCAATTTTTTAAAGAGAGATTCTGCTTTCAAAATTTTGTATAACATATTATGAAGGATATTGCTTTATAAAATCTCAGTACTATATCTTTTGCCAAATCTTTAAGAACTCCTAAAGACTTATTTTCGACATAAAAATCGTCAACTCTCTTTTGACCCTTATACTTTCTTTTCAAATCTTCCTCTTCACATGCCACCTTTTTCTCTTCCTTACTTATTACCTCCTCTGCACCCTCCCTCTTCCCAACACTTATCCACCCTTTCATCTTTAACCCTAACCCCTGGTTCTCTATCTTCAATGTATCTCTTCTCCTCATCTTTTCTCTTTATACTCATCCTTCCCCATCATTTCTACTTTGAGAAAGACTTGATCAATGGAAAATTTCACCAAGACTTCCCCTATCCTAAATTACTCCAACTTTGATCCTATCATTCTCTCTAAGTCCTCTAAAGAAGCCTCCTCTCACTCTATTCAGTCAACTATGTCCAAGAAATATACTGTGTCTAGTCTCATGTCATCCTCTAATAAAATAAGATCCTCTACTCGAGAGCCTCTTCCTCTGGAGGACATGCATAAGTTTTGGACTCTTACTCACAAAGAAAAGTTTCTCACCATCAATAATCGTTCTATTGTCTCTGGATGAGTCATCAATCCTCCCTCCTAAAGGAATCCCACTACAATATCGATCACTTTCTCAAAGCTCAAACCTGTCAATGATGTTTCTCTTGTGTGGCCTGGAGGTCTTTGAAGATCCCATCTTTTTTTTTAAATATTTGCCTTTCCCCTAATAGTGGGGAACTAGAAACCCTGGTTCTTGGTACTCGTGTTGTTCTAAATGACTTATTATTTGAGAAATTATTTGACAACAAATTCTCTGGCGTTTTCCCTTTCATGAACGACACCTAGCCTGATAATTTTAAAGTTAGTTTTGATGAAGCAAAGAAGGTTGTCTCAGATCCTGACTCAAATACCCCATCTTTTAGTTATATGTCCCTAAACTTCTGCAATGGAATTTTGGCTCATATCGTTGCAACCACCTTGATTACTTGAAAGGGGTCTCTTAGTAATGTAACTTGTAGATATATATTTTTTATCTATTGCCTAATCTACAAATACAAAATCAACTGGAGTGCCTGGATTCGTAAATACATGATGGAAAGTACATTTGACTCCCATGCCTCGGCAAGTTTACCCTACGGTTTTCTCATCACTTAAATTTTTATCCACTATGGAATTAATATTTCAGCCAATCCAGTGGTAGAAGTCTCTACCACCTATGATTCAAAGACCTTCGTAAGCCTGGGCTATGTTATGATTGAAAAAAAATGGTGTAAGGAGGAGTCTATCAAGAGTCAACCTGACACATCCAAGGTAAGTAAACCTATGCCTAAATCCATGTCCTATACAGATAAAGAGACTGAAGAAATCAAGAATAGGCTCACTGCCATTGAGAAAGAAATTTCCAGCATCAAAGAGTTGACTGTCAAGCTACTGCAGTAGAGCAAAGAGACAGGTACCGACATAGGTGAAGTGCGACACTCCCTTGATGTCTTCAAACAGGAAGGAGTGAGGTTGTTTAACAAGATGTTTTCCCAAGTTGATTCCATCAAGTCATAATCCTCTTCCTCCTTAAATGATCTTTCTATCTATGTTCAAAAATCTTACTCATACTTTACAAAGAGTGTGGAAATATCTTATGATTGCTTCTGCTCAAACATGCACAATGCTCTTACCTATTTCCTTGGCAAACGACACTGAACTCTTTTATTCAAAAGGATTTCTATCCCTTGACGTACTCTAGAATGTATAAAGACTCTACTTACTCCTCTCTGACATGTTTTTATTGTCACCATAACAATGCATGTCTAGTACTCTATGATTTTTGGCTTGTTACCTTGATGTACTTTTTTTGCTCTGTTCTTTTCCTTGTTTTGTGTCTGGGTATTTTTTTTACTGTGTTTGCTCTGTCCTTTTTATTATGTCAAAATGGGGAGAAGATGTGCATCAGCTAACAAGATAGGTAACAAAGGACGCAAGATATACATCAGTCAACTAGACAGGTAACAAAGGATGCAAGCGACTATCATCACATCAGATCCAACTACAGCCACCAAGGAAGAAAATTAGGGGGAGCTAGCCAAAAATCTTAAGAGGGAAGTCTACTGATGTTTAAGTTTGTCATCATCAGAAAGAGGGAGATTGTTAGCCTCCCTAAGTAACATTTTAATAATGAAAAAATAACGACTGAATATTTGCAGGATAAAAGGTGCAAGATACTAGAAGATTGCTGATGGCGGAAGAATAAAAGAAATGAAAATATATCCAATCATATGATGTTTAAGATAAAGGATGAAAGATACTGAAAGATTGTAGATGATGAAAGAATAAAGGAAATGAAAAGATATCCAATCATAAAGGATCACGGCACCCAAACAATATAGCAAGAAAATTAATCAAAACATCATAAAAATAGAAGGAGAATCACTATCCCATTATCACTGATTAACTAGATAAATTAGGAGATCAATCAGGTTAAAAAGAAAAAGGAAGGAAGGCCAAAATCGTCACATGGATATTAATCTCTACAAAACTAAAAAGAAAGATAGATCACAGATATATCTGATATAGACGTGATCCAAAGGCTCATATGGACATATCAAATGGCTACATTCCTCAATCAAGAAATCAATTTAAATCCTTAATTAAGAATAAATTTCTTGAGTTTCCTTATTAAGAAAAGCAAACGAAGACTATAAAAGATGAAGACCAAAGACAGACACTTTTTACGCAACTTCAAGGAGAAAATTCAAAGTGTCTCATTCTTAGTCTTCAAAATTCTATAACTTTAGTTTACAATTGTTATATAAAAAATAGTTACGAGTCAACTTTATAACATCAACTGAAGCTGTTCCATAAGATCTGAAGAGCAAAATAAATCGTTAAAACTTGTTTTCTAATATTGTACTCGAACCAAACTTGCAACGATCTAAGGAAACTTTGAAACCCAAGGGCTACATTGGTGTGTCAAACCAAGATAAATATTTGTATTATTACTTTACATTTTGTTATTTAATTTCTTGACTATTCTAAATTTAATCTGTTTGTGAAGTGTTCGAATCTGCGGGCGAGTTGACTATGAGGAGTCAGTAGTCGACTCATAAAAGAAAATTTCAATTCACTCCCCTCTTGAATTTCAATTTATACATTCGGGCATGTTTTAGCCTTTTTTAATGCTATATCTTCTTTTGATGGAGCAGATTCGAGCTCACAAATTTGATGATGAAAGTTTGAGCTTACCAAAATTAAATGATTTAAGATAGGCTTCGGACAGCCTAGAGAAGGCAAAAGCGTTATGCGGATCGTAGGCTTTGTTCCTTAAAGATTGAAATTGGTGATCGAGTATTCCTTTGTGTGTCACCTATAAAAGGCGTGATGGGGTTTGGAAAGAGGGGCAAGCTTAGTCCTAGGTATATTAGACCTTTTGAGATTCTTCGGATAGTAGGGGAGGTTACTTCTGAGTTGGTCTTACTTTCAGACTTTTTAGCCATTTATCCAGTTTTTATGTATTTATTCTTTAGTATTCTATTCCGTATGCTCACATGCTTTGTTGGGAATTGGTTCACTTAGATAAGACGTTGACCTTTGTAAAGAAGCCAGTATCCATTTTAGCCAGGGATATTAGATGTTTGCATTCTAAAGATATTACTGTGGTTAAGGTTCAGTGGAGACACTACCTATTTAAGAGGCTACTTGGGAGGTCAAGTATGATATGCGAAGTAGTTAACTTCAACTCTTTAACAATTTAAGTTTTTCCTTGCCTTTTAGTTTGAAGACGAACTACAATTTTAGTTGTGGATATTGTAATGACCTAAATTGTGAAATCTGTTTTTTATGTTTTTTTGACCCTTTTTATCTTTCCCGTAGTTGCTACATATTAATTTTGGGGTATTGCGATGGTTGGCATAATTTTCAATGCAATCGGTAATGGTTTGGGTGAGTTTGTATTTTTTAGAGGCTTTAAAAGCCATATTATTGACTTCGGGCAACAATTTATTTTCTGAGTATTGAATGATGAATCAAACAGTTCCACTAGGTCTGTAATGTTAATTTTAGGTTAGTAGTGTTGTTGGTTCGGATTCAAAATCTTTATTTAGCATTTGACCCTTCATTTGAATTTTTGTCAAAAAGGGGTCCCGAGGGTTAATGTATTAAAAATAATATTTTTTTCAAAAATTCAATATCATCATTATGTTTGGAACACCGAAAATAGCCTGGTATAATATATGGATTGTTTTTTTCGAGTCCCAAACGAATCTCGAGAGTCCGTTAGGAGGAGTTAGAACCATGAAAATCAGCATTTTTGTTGATATCTGGTGCAAGCCAGATATTTTCCTTCTTTGCAAATGCGACGAGGCTGTCGCAAACGCGAAGGCTTAAATTAGCAACCTTTGTGAACGCAAAGGCCATTTTAGTGGCATGGTCAAAGTTGATCCTTGCGAACGTGAAGGGTTGACTGTGTTAGCGAGGTACCAGTCATAGAACAATATATAAATCCTATTTTTATGATATTCATAATTTTTGGACCTACAAGCTTCGAGAAGAGGCAATTTCTTAGGTGGTTTAGTCACCATGCTTGCTTGGGTAAGCTCCAAAATCATATGTCTATTATGGGAAAATGACACCCCATATCCATTAGGACAAAGAAATTCCACTAAAATGACCATTTTCAAAGTCATAGGGTAGCCACTCTCCTATTTTAATTCCACCAACTAGCCATTTTTAAAAACTATATGGAATGTGTATAGAAACTATATAGAATGCGTATATAAATTGCATTGTTATCATATAGAATATGTATCTGTATAAGATATACATAGAAATTGTATTGGATGTGTGTAGAAACTATATAATTAATGTATAAAATATATATTTGAACAATTGTTGCAACTAAAGATTGTATAGGATGTGTATAAAAATTATAACCTATGTATATGATATGTATAAAAATTGTATCATGGGTGTATAGAATATGTTTTTGTAGAGGATGAGTATAGAAACTATATCAATATGGTATCGGGGTTATATCAGTATAATATAAGCACTATATCAATATAGTATAAATAATGTGTATATATACACACACACACACACACATACATACACGATGTGTATAAAAACTGTCTCGTTGTTGTATAGATTATGTATACAAAAATTGTATTATTGTTGTATGACATATGAGTATGTATGTATAATTGTTGTACAAAATATGTCCTTTTTACATAACAAATAAAAATACATAATTTTGTATTTGATTAAAAAAAATTTAGCAATTATAATATTATAAATTTGTATGTAATTGTTATAAAACTACAAAATTTCAAAATATAAGTTTTGAATGTTAAAAAATAGAATAGCTTATTAAGAGTTCAAACATAAAAAAGAAAAAGGAAAAAACAGACGAGAAAGTAAAAAAGAAATTGAACAAAGCCAGCGAATTGATCAAATTACAATTCCTTAGGCTATTTGGTGGATTACAATTTCTTGGAATGACTTTTCTTTTTCTCTTTTTATTTATCGTGAATGGGGGAATCCTTACACATAGTATGCCCGACCAGCATATTTTTTTTAATTTTACGACCCGTAACTCTTCCTCGGCCAAGCTTGGGCAGAATAACAAAGTAAGTATTAGTAGCAAAACAAAAAGTCTTCTTTGTCATTAATATCTTTGCTCGCGACAATTGTGACCTATCAGGAGAATCAATAAGAAAGTCGTGGAGTGCATAAGCTCCATTAGAGTTGAAGGAAGATAGTGCATCAAGCTGTTCGCAAAGGCCAACTTGATCCTCAAGGCTATTTGTGGAATATGTTTGGCCGACAAACTATTATTGTCCTTATAGTTCCCATTATTTTCCATTGATTACATCTTTAAAAGCACTTTTTAATAATGATTTTACAATGGACTTTGAGGTTCTTACCGGTAAAGATTAAAATATTTTTTCTTCTTCGGATCTAATTTTTTACCTGTTTTTGTAGGGGTTTTCAACTTTAGATTCCTATAACCATGGAGAATGTATTTCTAAAATAAACTTCTGATTTTACCCTTTTATTTTCGAACCTATTTTGGACTTGACTCAAATATAGATGATATGGGTATCATTAGCGTTCTTTTAATGCATTGATGTTATTTTTGAATGTTTTAGTTGCTTCTGAGGCCGTTAGGAAGGGGAAAGCTCCGCATTGAAGTACTTTAGGCTTGGATGTTATTGTTTTGAGGTATGTTATGACTTAATTTCTTTCAGATTGAGTTGGGTAGTTAATAAATAGGTAAGACATGCTATGAGTTGGGGGGAAAAATATAGGATTTATATTCGGAGATTATTATTATTGTGTGTTCGAGTAGGGACTTAGATTCTGTTATTATTGACTTGTGATATTTGATATTGTGTGTCCCCAGTTGGGGGCTTTATTTGACAGTATGGATCCTATTTGTGCATTTAATTGCCTTTATTTTAGATATGATGTCCATGCGGAGGCTTGAATTGTCATTTTAGGCCTTACTGAGCATTGATTGCCTTTATCATTGTCATAATCCAAAAAAGGATCATGATGGCACTCATTACGGCTCAGCCTTAATAAGTAATCAAATCACCCAAACTAATAAAGGAAAATCGAAATCAATTATAACACAAACCAAGGCGAGACTTGTAGAACGAAGTCAAACTAATAAAAGTACAATAATAGCAGAAAATCTAAAAGAAACGTCAAGTATCTCAAAACCTGGTGACACAGTGCAAGAGCATCTAGTACAATATTCAAAAATTGAAAATACACATTTGTCTGTGAATCTTAAATTAATACAAGTAAGGATAGATGAGGTTTGAATCAGCCCCCAACTCTTGAGCAAATTAATATTTCAAAAATTTGAATTTTCACACAAATCATCTGCCATATGTGGTGTTTGAATTGGGATCTATACCAAAAGGTTACAGTAGGGATGAGTACGGATCCACTTATACTCAATAGGTATCTTAGCCCAACTAAGCAATGCAAAAAATAATCTAAGTAAAGAAAGCTATAAGCACATCACAGTCAAATAGAAAAGTTCCAATAATAGCTCATGCAGTCTCTATTAATAATTCTAATATAAATTCTAAAAAGAAAGCACATACAAATACACACAAAAATTACATGGAACTAAACACAAGTTAAGAAAATCTAAAGAAATCATGAAAGATATGTATGCAATGAAATAAGGATGGAATGAATGGTAAAATTCATTGCATGACTTTCTGTATACACCTACAGAGCTCACAGCTCCCAGGTGGGACCTAGAGGGGCTCACAACCTATAAACCATAACTCATATCTCAGTATCTCAACTCACCTCTCCAGCTCATGTCTACTGAGAGGGTTTTTTTATAAAAGATGTTTTATTTTCTTTGGAAAATGGTGTTCCCTAATGGTACTAGTATCTCATGAATGTATATGTATGGAATAAGGATGCAATGCTCACAATCAAATCAATATAAGGATATCCAATTACAGGTATATAAGAGCCCAAAAATCAACTTAATATGTCCACAATTCATGATTAATCAACTCTAATTAGGCACCATCTAAATAAATATGCATGGAAAAAGTCTTAAATATCATATCAACTCCTAACTCAGGAATTTCTATCATGATAAAGGCAATCAATGCTTTTAAAGGCCTATTATAACAATTCAAGCCCCCCCCCCCCCCCCCGTGCATTATATCTAGAATAAAGATGCTTAATGCACAGATAAGGCCAATGAATATCAAATAACGTCCCTACGCAGGCATCACTCAATAGCAGATATCACAAGTCAACAACAATAGAATATAAGACCCTGCTCGGGCACACAACAGTAATAAAAATCTCAAAATATAAATCCCATAGGTATTTTCCTCAACCCATAGCATGTTTTACTTATTTATTAACTATTCCGCTCAATCTGAAAAAAAGTAAAGCCATAACCTACCTTGAAACAATAAAATCTATGCTTAAAGTGCTTCAACATAGAGATTTTCCCTTACTAATGACCTTGAAATCAACTACAACATTCAAATATAGAATCCACGCTTAAAAAGAAAGCTAAAGATACCCACAATTAAGTTGGGTCCAAAATAGGTTCAAAAAGTAAGATAAAAAATAAAAGAGGTAAACCAGAATTCTGTTTTAGAAATACATTCCCCAAGGTTATAAGAGTGTACAGCTCAAAACCTATGTAAAAATGAGTTAAAAATGAGTTCAAAATTGAAGAAAATCCATTTTTAAGCTTTACCAATAAAAGCCTCAAAATCTCATTTCAAAATAATAATTAAAAGGTATTTTTGAAGATATAATCAATGGAAAATAATAGGGATATGAGCGTAGAGGTTACCCATATAAAACACGATTAAACAATTTTTAAAAATTGACTTTCCCAAAGCTTGAAGGTCCAAAAATGGTGAAAACTTGAGGAAAAACGGATTATATTCAGCGGTCATCACTAAAGCGATCGAAAATTGCTTAAGCGGTCACCACTAAAGCGACACTTTGGCGCTTAAGCAGTATCCACTTTAGCGACCTATTAGTACTTAAATGGCTTCTGCTTTAGCGAATGATTGGTTGCTTAAGCAATTGCACCAGCTAATGCCTTGCACCAGCAAACTTGGAATTTCCTAAGTTTTTGTTGGACCCTCGGGATTTGTTTGGGACTCGATAGAAACAAATAATATATGCTACCAGGCTATTTTTGAAGTTCTGGACTCAACAGTGATGTTGAGTATTTGAAAACAGATTATTTTCAATATATTAACCCCTGGGACCCCTTTTTCATTATCTTTTAATGAAGGGTGCAAATGCAAGATAAAGGTTCCAAACTAGAACCAACCCTGTTGCTAACCTAATTTTGATATTTTTGAATCTAATGGAATTGTCCGAATTGACATCCGATAAAATGATAAAGTCATCAAAATCATTCCTGGTTGCATCGATAACCATGCCAACAATCCCCACACTCTATAATCAACATGTAGCAACTATGAGGAAGGAAAAAATGATCAAAACAAATCCAAAGAAAAATTTTATAATTTAGATTTTTACAACATCCACCACTAAGATTCTAGTTCGTCCTCAAACTAAAAGGCATGTAAATACATTCATTGGTAAAGAGTTAAGGCTAACTACTATGCATGTCAGACTAGACCTCCTAAGTAGCCTCTTTAATAGGGTGATGTCTCCACTAAACCTTAACCATAGGAATATCTCTAGACTCTGGCTAAAATCCACATTGGCTTCTCTATGAAAGTCAGTCTCTCATCGAACTGAACTGAGTCCTAACAAAGCACATAATACTTATTAAGAATGTAACACGAAGCATAGATACATGAAAAACTTGGTGAATGGCTTAGAAATTTGGAGGTAAGGTCAACTCATAAGCAACTACCCTAACTATTCGAAGGATCTCAAACGATCTAATGTACCACGAGCTAAGCTTACCCCTCTTACCAAAATTCATCATGCCCTTTACGGGAGACACATGAAGGAAGACTCGATCACCAATCCCAAACTTCAAGGAACTAAGCCTATGGTTCTAATCACTCTTTTCCCTACTCTGGGTTGCCCAAAACCTATCTTGAATCGTCTGAATCCTATCCAAAGAGTTGCGAAGTAAGTTAGTACTATGGGATCTAACATCTGAAGTCTCAAACCAACCAATAGGATATCAACGACGCCTATTATAAGACTCAAAAGGTGTTATCTCAATACTCAAATGATAGCAATTACTATAAGCAAACTCCGCTAAGGACAAATACAGGCCCTACTAACCTCCAAAGTCCATAACACATACGTGGAGCATATCTTTCAAAAATTAAATACTCCGCTCTAGCTGACTATTGGTTTGGGGTGGAAAGTTATGTAAGGCCAATCTGAGTACCTAAATTCTCCTAAAAAGTCTATCAAAAACTATAATTGAATATAGGACTCTATAAAAAATAATAGCACGAGAACCCTATAAAGACTAACTATGTCACGAACCTAAATATGAGCTAACCTCTCGACACTAACAAAAATTTAAAAGGTATAAAATAGGACGATTTGATCAATCAATCCATAATGACCCAAATATTGTCAAGCCTACGAGAAGTATGAGGCAACCCACTCATGAAGTCTATAGTGATCCGCTCCCACCTCCACTTAAGAATGGGTAATCTTTGAAGTAAACAACCTGGTCTATGATGCTCAACCTTCACTACTGATAACACACGCAATGAGCTACATATTCTGTTATATCATTCTTTATACCACCTCACTAGGAAAGCGACTTCAAATCATGATACATCTTAGTCACCCCTAGATGGATAAAATACCTTGAACAATGCGCCTTTTCCAAAATCACTCTCACCCATCCACCAATCATCAGTATATAAACTCAACAAAAATCTTCAAAAGACCATCAAAATCAAGAGATATTACATTAGCCTCACCACTCAACACCTTATCTCGAATCACCCGTAAACTATCATCATCATACTAGTTAGCATGAATCTGCTTCATCAAAGAAGATTTAGAATAAAGAGATGAGCTAAACTACCCGAGCTAAACTACCCATACTAGTAGACTTCTTGCTCAAGGCATTCATAACCATATTAGCCTTGCCTGGGTGATACATAATAGTGAGGACATAATCCTTAAGAAACTCAAGCAACACCGCTACCTCGTATTAAGATCTCATTGATTGAAGAAGCACTGAAGGCTTTGATGGTCTAAAAAAATCTCACAAGGAACTCGATACAAGTAATGATGTCATAACTTCAACACAAATATTATGGCTGCCAACTCAAAATCATGGGTAGGGTAATTTCTCTCATGAGGCTTCAACTAGCGATAGGCGTAATTAATCACTTTCCCCTCTTATATCAACACTGCTCTAAAACCATACTAGAAGAATCATAAAATAAGATAAAATCCACACGTTCTTTAGGCAAGGATAAAATAGGAGTCAAAGTCAATAACTCTTTGAGATTTTAGAAGATCTTCTCACATGCATTCGACTACTAAAATACCACTTTTGTATGAGTCAAATTGGTCAAAAGAGCCACAATTGATGAGAAATCCTCTACAAAACATTGATAATAACCTGCCAAACAAAACAAAACTCTAAATTGCAGTAGTATAAATAGGTTTAGCCCAATCATAAATCACTAATATCTTAGTCAGATCAACTATTATGCTATCCTTGGTCACCACATGATCCAAGAAAAAGATAGAATCCAACCAAAACTTACACTAGGAAAACATTCAACTTCTTATAACACAACCTCTGAAGTACAATCCTCAAATGCTTTACATAGCCGATATCATTATTGGAATAAAACAAGACGTTATCTTGATCTTAGGTGGATTTATGTACCTAAGTGTCATAATCTCTATGTATTTAGCCTAGTTATGAAGACTTATTGTGTGTGTAATAAGTATATAATTATATAATTAATCATCTAAGTGTTAAAATACTTGATTATAATATTTAAGGTGTGTTTAAAACAAGTTTGAAATTAAAATGATCACTTAGAGTTTAGATGAGAAAACTAGTGTTACTAGTTTGAGTTATATGTTGTTCTTGTTATATCTTGTTGATTCCTTAGTGTTTAAGCACTACTTGGGGTGTTTGATGATATAGGAAGGCTAGTGAGATGTCAATATCAATGATGTGATGTTATACAAGCTGAATTTGAAGAGGAAAGACAACCAAGAAGTCAGGAACTTAAAGCCAAATAAGTGGAGCAAACGTGGACAAAATTTAGAAATTCTAAGCACTAGGGTATGCCACGCTCTCTAACCTCCGACATAAGGGAATTCAATGCCCTTAGATGCAAACCAAAATTTCAAATAACAGTGAGCATCCACGATAAGGGCGTACCACACCCTTATTGCATAAATTCACTAATGTAGCACATCCATGATTTCAAAATAGGCACTTGGTTCCAACTATAAATAGGACACTCCTATGTTATTTTACACACCTTGGATGATCTTTGAGGATTAGAATACACTTTAGGAGTCTTATCTTAGGTTTTTAATCCTTTCTTTTAGTTTACTTTTAGATTATATACATAAATTTTGTTGTCTGATTTGTTGTAATTCCATGAGTGGCTAAACACCCTCTTCTAAGGTTGAGGCCAAGAACATGAATACTTAAGATTATATTTTATTTGGTTTTATGTTGATTATCATTATTGGTTGTTCATATTTTATTTTATTTACTAATTTATGGATTCACGAACCTTAGAATAAACATATATCTCTATTGTGACCCCAAAAGAAGGAACAATAGATTAAAAAATAAGATGTATGGGGTAGTATCTTAAATATTCAAAGGATTGATGTTAATATTTGTATTTAGGATAGTAATATACCTAATTATCCCTATTTGGTTCATATACGGGATGAAATATAAATGTGTTTAACTTAGTTCTCATATCCCTACTCAATGATGTAGTTGTGGGGCTAAGTTAGATAGACGATTAGAGGCTTAGAAGACCATAGTCATTTTATCAACCCCATGAACTAAAAACCAACATAATTAACTAAACCGACAAAATATTATAGCTAAGTAGGATTGTTCGTATATCCTTAACCCTAGATTCTTCCCAAATTGCCTCCAACACTTTACATTATCAAATTGTTTACGATTACTTTAAGTTTTCAAATCTCAAACATTATTGGTTACTCATGCACTTGTTTAATCTTTGTTTTAATAATAAAAATAGATTGTTACTGAGCACATGTCCCTGTGGGATCGATACTAGGCTTCTAAAGGCCATTTTACAACTTGGGTTACCACGTACACTTGCATATGCTCTGGGGCCCAACAAGTTTTTTTGTCATTGATGGGGACTTAAAAATTAGCAACTATCTTATTTTTAGATTTGCTATTTGGTTTCTCAAGTGCTAACAACTTGATCTTATCTTCTGAATTTGCAGGTACAGGTTTGAAACATAAGTAAGCTAGTAAGGGAAAGGGATTTGGTTGACCCATATTCTCAACCTAAGCGACGCTTACATCAGTTGCAGAGAGAAGAAATACTACTCTATTAGATATCCTAGATTTAATAGGAAGGGGCTATTCCTACAACATGGCCGAAGATCCAATAGCCCACAATACAATATGCAAAGTGGCAATCCCACTTAAAATTAATGTTACCTTTGCCATCTGCAAATCAGAACCCAGAGGTAGATTTGAGCTCAAACGAAACATAGTGTAGCTATTTCATAGCAGTGGGCAATTTGCAGTCCTATCACATGAGGATTCTCAATTTCATCTAAATATGTTCTTGGAAATCAGCGATACTTTTATCCCCACTGGAGTATCCACAAACTATATGAGACTCACTCTCTTCCCTTTTTCACTTTTGGGGAAAGTAAAGAAATGGTTGAAGGTACAACCTTTAAAAGCTATCACCACATAAAATAATCTGGCAAAGAATTTCCTCATCCAATTCTCTCCATCTGACTAGACTATAAGGCAACACGGTGAGATCCAAAGTTTTAAGCAGAGCTGGACAAGAACTTATATCATGCTTGGTAAAGGTTCAAATCTCTTCTCAGAGACTGTCCATGTCACTAACAGACTATGAGGTATTATCTTATACTTTTTTAAAGATCTTGACCATAACACAAAAGTTTTTCTAAATTCAGCTGTAGGTGGTCAAGAATTAAAGAAAACATATGATAAGATTTATACCTTATTAAATCAAATTACATAAGGAAATCCTAATTGTCATGGTGATATTTCTAAAAGTGTGGTGAAAAAACTTGCATGTATGATTGAGGTGGATAGCATCATAACTTTGGTCGTTTCTTCTCAGCCTTACAAAATCAAATGATGATGTAGTTCAGTAAGTTAAGTGTAAACCAACCTCCAGCTTAGGTAAATACAATCCAGCAGACCCATCATGGTGTGAGATTCCTAGTATAAATGGTCACTCTAAATATATGAGTAGAGAAAATCTAGAGTCAATAAATTTTTTGGGCAGTGAACAGAAAGGAAATTATCGCAATGCCTACAATCACAAGTGGCAAAGTCAACCCAACTATTCATGGGGTAACAATTAGGTTTAGACTTAGAAATTTCAGTAGCAGCAAAATACGTAACTAGTAATATTTAAGAAACTTTGAAAAAAATCCTGGCCAATCTAAGAACAATGGCTGTAGAAATAAAAAATTAGCAACTTGTCTAGAAGTACGAGTAGAGTTAACCCCAAAGAAGGCAGAGAAGATGCAAGTTGCATCTAAAGATGCTGAAATTTCAGGGAAGTCTTAGTACCCAAAAACTAAGAAACCTGAGCGGGTTCAAGAAACACCACCACCACTATTCTCTTAATGGCTTAAAAGTCTACGGAAGATACATGTTTCAAGAAGTTCTTTGATACTTTTGGAGAACTTCAAATTAACCTTTCATTGTAAGATGTTTTGCAGGGTATGACTAAGTAAGCCAAGTACTTAAAAGATATGCTAACCAATAAGACAAAGCTGGGTGACATTGAGACAGTGGCACTTACTAAGGAGTGTAGTTCAGTTATTATGAGGAAGATACCAAATAAGTTGAAGGACCTAGGGAGTTTCACCCTCTTATACAAATTAGTGATACTTATGTGGTCCATGCCTTAAGTGATTTGGGGGAAAGTATAAACTTGATGCCCTATATATTTTTTATAATTTTGGTTTGGGTAAGCCAAGGACATGCTCTGTAGTGCTCTAAATTGATGATAGAACGAGAGTGCATCCCAAAGGAATCATTGAAGATATCCTCATTAAGGTTGGTAAGTTCCTTATTCTTACTGATTTTATTGTTCTTAATTATGATGCAAATGACAAAGTACCGATCATATCAGGATATCCATTCTTGGCAATGGGATAAGCACTAATTAATATTTGAGAGGGAACTCTAGAAATAAGATTGGATAATAAAAAGGTGGTCTTCAAAGTATGCAAACCACGCAATCCACTCTAGTGCTATGAGGATTTATGTATAATCACATCTATGGAAGTGGATAAGTATGGGTGGTGAAGGTTGCACCATAAAAAACCTTTTTAGACCATCTCATAAATTTGCCGACGCCGCCAATTTTATAAAGAAGGGTAAAGCTGAAAGAAGATCTTGAAAAGGCTATTGTTGGAAAAAATATAGACCTTGAGAATAAGAACTCAAGAGGTCAGAAAATAAAGAGAAGATGGCTTTTGAGTAAGAGAAAAGGATAAGGAAATAACGTTGATGTAGTGATGTGGGTCATGCCGCGACACTAAATCAGGCGCTTCTTGGAAAGAAACCCAAGTTAAGGTAGGTATTTTGTTTTTTGTATTTTCATTTTTAATTTGCGTTGTTTTTGTTTTTGTTTTGAGTCACAGGTTAATGGGAAGTCTGAGTATCGTAGATCTAAGCTAAGAAGCATGGAAAAGACTGATGTAGGGTCCATCAGACCTTAGTAATGATAAAGATGCTACTAGCTACGCCTAGAGGCCTCAGGGAGTATTTCTATACTTGTTTTTTAATTATACTTCGGGGACAAAGTGTATTTTTAAGTGTGGGGTAGGGAATCTTCCTTGGTTTAGGGTGAAGTGTTGCTATAGGATTTTGTTTTATTTGTTTTTCTAGATTTTAACTAACTTTAAAGAAAAAAAATTATAAAAAAATTTTCCCTTTGTTTGTTAGTCTTAGTGGGTGTCAGTCTAGTAGGGGAACACTTCACCCACCCGTTGGTTTTTCTTTTTGATTCTCTTCTGAGGGAGTGTCTTTTGAATCCAGTATCCTTTTTAATTTTTAGGAGTAAATTTAAAAAACAATTGTGTTATGAATATGTAAGATGTTCATGCTAGTTGTTATGTATGATTACATGATGCAAGTGGTTTTGAATGTGAAAACATATTGATTATGTTGAATGACTACTTTTGCGACTCTTAGGCTCATTTATATGACTCTTGTGTGATATTGGCTTAATTCTGAATTTGTGCTATTACTTGGTTTAGAGTCTATAATGATTCTATTTGATTTAAGCATGTGTCATATGTGTTGTATAGTTGTTGTTATAAATAATATTGCCTTTTAATGTCTAGAACTTGCTTGGTGTGTATGTAAAATGAAATAAAGAGTGTTGGGTGTAGGAGATGATATAGGCATTTATTTGATAAACCATGTTTCATACCTTCTATTATCTACCCTTATGCATAATCTTAGTTACCCTTATTGAGTCGTAGGCCATTTCTTTGGTAGCCTCATATGTAGCTTATTCCTCTTTTTTGATTGACTGCATTTTGATCCAAAGCTCCTAAGCACTTATTTAAAGGATCTATATGGTTAAGGAGCATACAATTGAAGAAGAAAAAGGAGAATGTAAAGCCCCAAAATAGTAACTATTGGTGTTGAAAAAGTTGACGTGTTGGGGAAAGAGTGATGTAGTGAAAAGAAAGAAAATTATGCAAAATTGAATCATGTGTTGATAGAGATTGATCCCTCCTTAATATATATGAATTAGATTAAAGAGATGGGGTAAACAAAAGAGATGTGTAAAGGTAGAGGTGGTGATAGTTTAGTTGTTTAGAAAAGAGTTCTATGTTGAATTTGATGTATTAAAGAGCTTAGAGAAGATAGTCACTATTACTATCCAAAATAGTTCCTACATTTCCCTTAGCCAACATTACAACCCTTAATGTCCCATTTGATCTTGAGCCCTAACATTCCGATATTAGTATAGAACTACACAAAGGGCAAGCCTATCATTCATCTTATGCGACTTGCAAAGTCTTGGTGAGAGTGAGCAAAATTTGATTCTTAAACCCATTCTTATAATGAATTGTATATATGTGAGTGAATATGGGTATCTCTCTTATGGTGAGGGCACATGCTTGATGATAGTGGGTGACTTGTATAATCTATTTGATTGAGTAATATGCAGGATTTGGCCACTTTTTCACGTAAAAGCGATCAGAATTCAATCACACCGTTGGTGATGTCTCGATTCCTATTAGTCGGTCTACTATCCGGAATAAACCTTTGTCCGAATAATCTTGAATCAGATTCTTGAAAATTGGTTTGGTCAGATCATGAGGCTAAGATGTTTTAAAGTTACGTTCACGAGCTTTCAAATGTATATGACATGCTTGATGTAGAAATTGCTATCTATGTAGTCATTAGGGATGGCAATGGGGTGGGGCGAGTGCAGTGTGGTGAGGGTTTTAAGCTATGCGGGGCGGTACGAGTTGCAGATATATGCGGATTTAAATTAAAAAAGCTAAAAATTAGTATTGCTCTCATGAATATACCTAAAATTATATGTATTTTTTACTTAAAAATTGATGATACTTAAAATGACATGTATAACACTATAAATAAATAATTTTATAGTAGCTTTTTTAACATCTCTATTCATTTTAATAAAAATATATTATTTGATCATTACGTGTACACGTTATACTTTTTGATAATTTTTAGTGAAAAGTGATATAATAGAAATTAGTTATTATTTCCTAGTTGTAGATTTTAAAATATTATGATTTTCAATAGAGTTACAATTTTTTCAAAAATAAACATGGGGTGGTGCGGTGCGGTTATGTGCGAGTATGAATGTGGGGTGGGTTTGTGCGGGTTTAAAGGTGATACAGTGCGGTGCAATTTTAAAACTTACGGGTTTAGAAAAAACCTGCACCGCACCCGCATCGCACCATTGCCATCCCTAGTAGTCATTGCAGTGATAGCTTGAGTGTCTGGCTTTTTGTAGTGTTAATATTGGAGTCTTACTTAAATGATTCTTAATGTAAAGAGTTGTTTGAGGATGAACAAAGCGTTAAGTGTGTGATGATGATCTTAGGTGGATTTATGCACCTAAGTGTCATAATCTCTATGTATTTAGCTTAGTTTTAAGGACTTCTTGTGTGCGTAATGAGTGGATATTAATATAATTGAGCATCTTAGTGTTAAACTACTTGATTATAATTTTTAAGGTGTGTTTAAAATAATTTTGAATGAAAATGATCATTTAGAATTTAGACGAGAAAACTAGTGTTACTAGCTTGAGCTATGTGTTCTTCTAGTTTATCTCGCTAGATTCTATTATGTTTAAGCACTAATTTGGGGTGTTTGATGGTATAGGAAGCCTTGTGAGATGTTACACTCAATTATAAGATGCTATACTAGCTGAACTTGAAGAGGAAAGACAACAACGAAGTAAGGAACTTAAAGACAAATGGATGGAGCAAACGTGGACAAAATAAGCACTAGGGTGTGCCACACTCTCTAGCCTCCGATATAAAGGTGTTCTACACCTTTGGGCATAAACCAAAATTGCAAATTATAGTGAGCGTCCGCAATAAGGGCATGCCACGCCCTTATCGCGCCAATTCACTAGCGTGGCACGCCCATGGTTTCAAAATGGACACTTGGTTCCAACTATAAATAGGACATTCCTATGTTATTGCACATACCTTGGAAGACCTTTGGGCTTGGAATACAACTAAGGAGGCTTCTTTTAGGTTTTTATTCCTTTCCTTTAGTTTACTTTTGGGTTATATATATGAATTTCATTATTGTGAAACATTGTAATTCCATGAGTGGCTAAATCACCCTTTTCTAGAGTTAAACCTGTCAATTAGGTTGAGTTGGTCCAACCCGATTAACCCATCTCGAATAGAATCAGCCCAGTGATCGGTTCGATTAATGGACATCTAGTCTCGGGTTGGGCCATTTGAAAGCTTCAGCATGGTAGACCAGCCCATTTATATTTTTTTCTTCAAGATATCTGAAATTGGACCATTGAAGGATTTGGACCATTGGAAGGGGTTGGCCCAACGGCATTATAACCGTTGGCAGCAGTTGCCCGATGACCAAATGGCCCCAAATTCCATATTATTTTAAGAAAATTAATTATTTTCCTATAAATACCTCATTTCAAAAATCATTTGTCGCACACCTCACAATCTCAATCTCTCTATCAATATTCTAATTATCTCCTAAAGTACTCAATTTTATTTTTTAATTTTGCAATTACAATTATCAAGTAGAAGTTTTCTAAAGTCTTAACTTTCGGATACTTTCAAAATTTGGTATTGTTGTTCCATCTCTAACTTTTAATTTTTAATTAGTGTATTATTTTTTGAATATTTATTTTTTATTATTTTTATGTATTTTGAATATTTATTAGTTTAATTTGTAATATGGATAAATTAAGAAATATCGGCAAAAGTGTTAAAAAAATTATCCCGGAAGTGGTAGTGGTAGTCAAAAACGAATTGGTGGCGGTTCCGGTAGAGGTAATTCAAGTACTAGATATACCCGTGTGCAACTGGTACCAATTAGTCAACTCTTGAGGATGAAATAGGTGTAGGTGCTCACGATATGAATTATTTAAAAGCTCAGAAAAATTATGGTATAGAAGAAGTGAATAAAGTATATGCATTTGATTTAAATATAGATGATGATAATATTGGTGAAACACCCAAAGTCGATAATGCTAATGTTAGATCTGAATCGATTAATCTTCCTCCCCATCTTCCCCATGCCCCTGTAAGATCTCATAGAAGAACTAGTATTGCATGGAAATTTTTTTCAAAAATAGAAGGAGAAACTAAAGCCCAATGCAAAATTTGTGAATTGGTATATGAGAATAAAACTGGAGGCAATAAAGGGGGTACGGGTTTGTTGATGAGACATTTACGAGAAAAATACTCAATAGACCTAATTGCGGCATATGGTGGTGAGGTTGTTAGTGGGCCAACACAAAGTAGATTGAATCCAAAAACCGATCAATTAGTTAAGAATTATAATAAAATGAAGGACTGGGAAGAAATAGCCAAAATTATAGTTGTGGGTTGTTTGCCTTTCTCATTTACTTCTTTGGATGCTTTTATTCATTATATTCAAGAAATTTCTAATCTCATGTTTACAGGTATTCCTAGAAGTACTTGTCAGCCCGATAATTTTAGACTCCATGCATAATATGTTTATTATTTATCTGTATTATTGAAAAACATTTCATGTAGAGTTGCACTAACTTCTGATCTTGGTCGTGCTTTTAATAAAAATAATTATTTAACAATTACTTGTCATTGGATAGATAGTAATTTTTGTATGCAAAAACATATTCTAGCATTTTTGTATGGTGAAGATCGTAGACACACTGGAAAATTTATTTCTGAATCTATTTCTAAAGTTGCAAAATATTATGGTATTGAAAGAAAAGTTTAATGTATATCTTTTGATAATGCATCTAACAACAAAACTGTTGCTGACTTGTTAAAAGTTGAACTTTCTCCGCCGTTACCCAAAATATTTCATGTTAAATGTGCTTGTTATACATAGGGGTGCTCATGGGTTGGTTTGGATCGATTAGTGGTTAAAACCATAACCAAAACTAATTTAGTTAGTTTTTGAATTTCTAAAACCAAACCAAACCACAAAAAGAAAATAATCATCAGCTTGGTTCTTGTCGGTTTGGTTTGGTTTGTTATGGTTCGGTTTTTCAATTTTTTTGGTTATTGACTAGCCTACTCTAACCATCTCTAGAATAAACTCCTTTTTTTATCCATATAAAAGAGTATCACATTGAATAATTTCTCGTGAAATATTTGTACAGTGATGGACAAATAACACTATAAACTCTTAAAATCAGAATAAACACATTAAACAAAACCAACATTGAGATGAAAAGCACCAGGTTTGTATTGTAGGCACTAATATTATCCAACATACAAACACATATATGTACATTGTAAAACAAAGCTTTGTATTTTGTTGCAGTGTACTGCAAGAAGAGACAGAGTTGGGCAAACTTGAGCTATTTGTTTACTTTATAGACTGGCTAGGTGAGTTAATCATATAGGGAAATGATTGAATAAACAAGGAGACATAAAACTACCATCTGAACTAGGGACCATGGTAACTCGTATTGTGAAACCTGAAGTAGAAAAAGTGAGGTAGGGACCATAGGGTTAACTTATTAGTAATAGTAGGTAGAGTTGGGCTTGGATTTTGGGCTTTAGGTAATTGGGCTAAAGTATTGGTTAGGCTAGACATAGATTAAAATTGTATAAATAACATAAATACCAACCTTTTTGGAAGTAGTTACACTGTCTCCCACTTTTTTTATTACTTTACTCTCTCTCCCTATTAATATAAATAACATAATTGATATATACATAGCATGCTGTGTATATGTTGGGATTTTTGTAATATGTTTAGAGAGTTGAGATTTTTTGTAATATTGTAAACATAAGTTGTTTATTTGTGTAATTTTTAGATTAAAATTTAGTTTTAGATTAAATTTAATAAAATATTTATATTTTATTTATAAATTATATATAAATAATTATAATATATATATATAAAATTTATCAGTTCACTTTGGTTATTTTCACGGGTTTTTTTAAGTAAAACCATAACCAAACCAAATAGCATCGGTTTTTAAAAATTTAAAACCAAATCTAACTAAATCAAACCAAACATTGGTTTTTTTAATTGGTTTACGGTTCGGTTTGGTTTTTAACCAAACCCATAAACACCCCTAGTCATACATATAATTTAATCGTAAGAGATAGTCTTGAATTTTTTGAGCTTTATATTGAAAAAATAAGGCTTGTTGTTGGCTTTATTCAAGGAAATCATCGAAAAATTAGAATGAAAGAATTTAAAACTAAATGTCAACAAAATGAACTTAGTTCGATATTTATGTCTGAAGAATGTGATACTAGATGGAATGCTACTTGTAATTATTTATAAACTTGTCTTACTTATAAATTACCTATTACAATGACTTTTAATCAATATTCTAGTTCTTTTCCTAAGTGTATGCTACATGATTCTGATTGGGCTGCAATTGTTGATCTTGTTACATTTTAAAAAAAAATATATAGCTAGGGTTGAATTTTCTAGTGCTTATTATACTATTGTTTGTAATATTTTAGATTATTTAGCCAGCATTGCTTGTTTGCTTAAATAATATAAGAATAAAGAAGGTTACTAAGAAGCTATTACTTCTATGATTGCTAAATTTAAAAAATATTTTTATCAGCTTCTCCCAATTTACTTGATTGGTGCTATAATAAATCCATGTATGAAATATAATACTATGTCAGAATTTAGTTGTATTATTTATAATGTTTTAGAGATAAAGTCTAAAGAAGAAGAAGATTCTTCTTTGTTTACGGCTATTAGTGATGTGAACAGTTACATGGAAGCATTATACAACCATTATGCTGATTTTACTTGATGAAGTCGTATCGGCAAATATCACTACAATTGTTGCTCCTCAAGCTCCCGAGGAGCCATCATCTTCTAAAAGGCAGACAAATAGTAGTTATTCTGATTACTTTTTTGATTTAAATGTTCGGGACAGGGTGCAGCCTTCATCACACAGAACACATTCTAGAGAAGAGCTTAAGTATTATCTTCGACAACCGATAAAGGATCATAGAGCAAGGATCAACACACTGGATTAGTGTAAGAATAATGAAAGAGAATATCTTGTGCTTTCAAGATTAGCTAGAGATATATTGAATGTTCCAATGTCAACTGTTGCATCAGAGAGCGTTTTTAGTCAGTGATGACAACTTGGAGACAACCGACACTCATTGGGAGATAATGCTATGAATATTCTAGTTTGCCTTAGAGATTGTATTAGAGCGGAACGAAAAAATCAAGGAATGGAGGTGGATCCGACAGACGAACAGAATCTTGAAGAAATTATGACTTTCAGGGAGAACTCAGCACAATCAAGTTCAAGGCATGGTTTTGGCCCCATTGGTTTTGACTATCCTATGGCAGTTTCCATTAATATTAGCATGCATAAGTTGGAAAAAATGATGAAAAATTTGTAGATTTCTCAATCATGTAACTTATTAGTTTTGGATCACTTTGCAATCAATAAAATATAATATCCATTCACTCCTTACATATTCTTTTCATTTAAATTAATGTCTAATTTGAATTAAATATTTTTAATACATTACTATCAAACTTTACACAATGTCATAAACATAACAAACATATATACATATCATGAAAAAATAAAAATAATGTTAGCAAATATTACTTAGACAGCTAGTATTGACATATAAAAATACTATATAAGTTTATCTTTTAAGTAGTATATGTAAATTTTTAAATATATGTTCTCGACTTCAAGTATTATTATATTAAGTAATATACATTGTATATATATGTGTGTATATTTTCTAAAGTACTATAACATGTAATGCATATATGTTTCAACTTTCAAGTGGTATTTTAAGTAGTATATATTCTCTCTCTATGTATATATATGTGTGTGTGTGTGTGTGCGTGCGTATATTTTCTATAGACTAAAGTAGTATATATGAATGTATACATGTGTATATATTTTATAAAGTAGTATATATTGTATATATATGTGTATGTATTTTCTATAGACTAAAGTATATATTTAATATGTACATGTGTATATGTTTTCTAAAGCAGTATATATGTAATGTATATACGTTGTATGTATATTGTTTCAAGTAGTATTTTAAGTAGTACATATATTATATTGTATGTATATATGTGTATATATTTTCTATAGACTAAAGTCTAAAGTAGTATATATTTAATGTATACATGCGTATATGTTTTCTAAAGTAGTATATATGTCATGTATATACGTTGTATGTACATTGTTTCAAGTAGTATTTGAAGTCGTATATATATTATATTGTATGTATATATGTTCATATATTTTCTATAGACTAAAGTCTAAAGTAGTATATATTTAATGTATACATGCGTATATGTTTAGAAGTAGTATATATGTAATGTATATACGTTGTATGTATATTGTTTCAAGTAGTATTTTAAGTAGTTTATATATTATATTGTATGTATATATGTGTATATGTTTTCTATAGACTAAATTCTAAAGTAGTATATATTTAATGTATACATGCGTACATGTTTTCTAAAGTAGTATATATGTAATGTATATATGTTGTATGTATATTGTTTCATGAAGTTTGTTAAGTAGTATATATTTAATCTATACATGTGTATATATTTTCTAAAGTAGTATAATATGTAATGTATATATGTTATACGTTTATTGTTGAATGTATTTAAAATGTATATATGTGTGTATATATAGTATATATTGAAAAAATATGAAAATTTAAATTTAACTTAATTTTTTTCTTTTTTTTACATAAAGGACCGGTAACCAGCCCATTTCTCGAACTAGGTGGGGCTGAACCGGTCCAGATCGGTTAAAACCAATTCTACACTATGTGGGCCGATCATGGGTCGTTTGGGCATTTTACACTGTTGGGATCAGACCGTACCAGCCCATTAAGAACTGAGACCGGACCGAATTGGCCTACAGACCGGTAAAATTTAATGGGTCGGTACCTGTTTGGACCGAACCGGACTGGTTCATAGTTATATCTAGGGTTGAGGCCAAGAACATGAATACTTAAGCTTATATTTGAATTTGGTTTATGTTGATTATCATTATTGGTTGTTCATATATCCTTGTATTTACTATTCTACGGATTTACGACCCTTAGAATAAACACATATCTTGATTGTAAGCCCGGAAGGAGTAACAATAGATTAGAACGTGGGGTTATGTGGTAGAATCTTAAAATTCAAGGGATTGAAGTTAAGATTTATGTTTAGGATAAGAATATACCTAAGTCGCTCTATTTGATTCATATACTGATGAAATATAAATTCGTTTAACTTAGTTCTCACACCATCTCTCAATGGTGTAGTTATAGGGCTAAGTTAGATAGATGATTAGAAGCTCGGAAAACCATAGTCATGTTATCAACCACGTGAATCAACAACCAAGATAATTAGCTAAACCAATGAAATTACATAGCTAAGTAGGATTGTTCATAGATCCTTAACCCTAAATTCTTCCCCATTATTGTCTCCAAATACTTTACATTATCGAATTGTTTATGGTTACTTTAAGTTTTCAAATCTCAAATAGTATTGGTTACTCATGCACTTGTTTAATCTTCGTAGTACTACTAAAATTAGATCGTTGCTGAGAGAAAGTCCCTGTGGGATCGCTACTTGGCTTTTAAAGGCTACTTTACTACTTGGGTGACCACATATGCTTGCGTTTGTGCTAGGACACAACACAACTACAAATACAATAAAAAAATGTCGAGATATGGTCGAAATACCAAGTTCATCAATTCAATGAATGTTGCACGGGAATTGGTAAACCTAAAAGACATGACCAAGAACTCAGAATGACTGCATTGAGTCCGAAAAACCATCTTTTGAACATCAGAAGCCCTAATCTTTAACTGGGCATACCAAATCTCAAATCAATCTTGGAAAACACTGAAGCACCCTGAATTTGGTCAAAAAGATCATCAATGTGAAGAAGAGGATACTTGTTCTTAATCGTCACTTTGTTCAACTGCCTTTAATCAATACATAGAGCCATTCTTTTTCTTTATGAACAAGACTGGAGAACCCCAAGGAGACATACAAGGTCCAATGAACCCCTTACTCAATAAATCCTGCAATTGTTACTTCAATTCCTTCAACTCAGTCAGGGCCATCCTATATGGAGGGATGGAAATAGGCTTGGTGCCCAGCTCCAAATCAATAGCAAAATCAATATAATGATCCAAAGTCATACTAGGCAAATCCAGAGGGAACACATCTATAAAATCATGAACAACCCAAATAAAATCCCTTGGAGGCGAGATATAACACTAGTATCACGAATATAAGCCAAATAAGACAAACACCCTTTCTCTACCATGCGATGAGCACGTGAAAAGATATTATACCATTTGAACCCGATTTAAGTATAACTTTTCAAGCAAACCATGGCACACCCATTGTATCCAAGGTCACAGTCTTGACATAACAGTCTAAAATAGCATGATAAGCAGCTAACCAATCCATACCTAAAATAGCATCAAAATCAACCATATATAAGATAATCAAGTTTGCCCAAGTCTCACAGCCTGTAAAAGAAAACCACACAAGATCGATGGACTCGATCCACCATTAAAGAATCTCATATAAGGGTAGAAACATGAAGAGGCATAACAAGAGGCTCACATACAACATCAAATCGAAAAACAAAATATGTAGACACATAAGAGAATATAGACCCAGGTTCAAATAACATGAAAGAAAATTTGTAGCAAACTGGGACAATACCTTTAATGACTGCATCAGAAGCCTCTGCCTCAGGTCCCCTAAATATGGCATAACACTGACCACGTTTTCTCCTAGTCGAGTAACCCCACGACCACCTCTACGATCTTTATTAATATGTAACTCTATTACATAGCACTATTGAACCACCCTTACCACTCGGTGTACCACCTCTAACTGCATATATTGGAGTAGGGAAAAGCTGAGTTAAGAACCCTATTGAGTGGGTCCATGTACATGTTGAGTGAAACCCTTGGCCACATGTCTAAACTCATTACATACAAAATATCACATGTTTCTTGACTCACTCTAAGAAGGTATGGATAAGAAAGAATGACCGCCCTAGCCTAAAGAACTTATCTTGGAACCTCTATTTGCATGACTTGATACCTGGCTACCAAAAGCCGAAGAACCTAAAGGTCTAACACATAATCCCTGCAAAACGAACTGAACCATCCTACCATTATAACCAAAGGAACCTCTACTAGAGAAATCTCTACTACGAGAGGTGTGTTCACTAAACTCACACAAATGATGCACCTTTTGGGTACCTCCTAGAGTCTCCTAGATAATAAACTCAATAACCTTGGCATACTTAATAATACACTAGAAAGAAGCCTTTGAAACTACCTTCTAGGTTTTGCCAACTAATATAATCTATCTAATCCTTTCACAAACTTCTGAATCCTCTTAAACTTGATAAAGATAGAAGCGACTAAATATCTGAATAAGGTATGAAAATGTGCCTCATACTTGGAAAAAGACATAGAGCCCTTATCTAAATGATCAAACTCATCTCTTATCTGATCTTTTAAGCTATGTAGTATAAGCCTCTCCAAGAATGCCTCAAAAAACTGAGTCCAAGTCATTACAGGTGCACCAAAGGACTACAACTGAAAAGCGACCTCCACCAATCTTTGGCCACATACGTCAATTGATAGGCCATATAAATATCTCAATAAGACTCAAGGGATCCATGATGATGCAACTTCTCCTGGAAATCACGCAAAAACTCATAGGAATCTTCACCAAATCCATTAAACTTGGGCAGACTGAAGCAAATAAACTTCTCAAATCTCCTCTGATCATCAGAAGACATAGTTGTACTCAAAGTAATAAGAGAAATAGTAAGTCTGGTGGGCTAGGAGTCCACATGTAGAGGTACCATAGATAATGGCTGTATTCCAGAATTAGGAATACCAAAAGAAGATGTCAGCACTAAGGATGGAATATCACTCAAAGTCAGTAATACCACGTATACTTTTGGGTACACCCTCCAAATGACTGAAGAGACGAAACAAAAGACCATGACGTACTAGGGTATCAACTGAATCCTATGGAACCTAAGCTGGCTTTGCACCCCCTGTCCGATAATCATTCTTGGAATACACAACCTTAGGCTCAGAGAGGCCTCCCTAGTACATCCTCGAGCTGGGGAAGCTCCTTGTGTTTGTCCTCTACATCTTGATTGACCATGACCCCTACCTCATCCTAAAACTAGGGTTTATATCTTAGGTGCCAGCTCAACATCTCTAGACTCTCCTCACTATCTGTGCAGAAAAGAATAAAATACAAGTTTAGAATATTGGGCATGAACAACCCATACAATAAGGTATCAAATTGGAGAAGTTTTTTTTAAAGATATCTTATATTCTCTCGAAGATAGATACGCACATTTACGTATAAATTTGCAAGACTCTACTAGAAATTATACTCTTATATTTTTTAGATCAGTGAATCTAGATGCTCTGATATAAATTTTTCATGACCCAAAAATGGGTCATGATGGCACTTATGATGGCTCAGCCTTGATAAGTAAGCCAATTACCCAAACTACTTAAGAAAAAATCGAAATTAGCAATAACATAAACCAAATGAGACTTCTAGAATAAAGTTAGACCAATACAAGTACAATAATAGCGGAAAATTTGAAAGAAATGTCATATATCTCAAACTTGGGGATTCAGTGCAAGAGCATCTAGTAGAATATCCAAAAACTAAAAATACACATCTAGCTCTGAATCATAAATAAAAATAAGTAAGGATACATAAGGTGCAAATCAACCCCAAACTCTGTGAGTGAATTAGTACCTCAAAAATTTGACTCTCCACAGAAATCAATCACCATGCATGGTGCTTGAACTGGGATCTACACCAAAAGGGTGTGGTAGGGATGAGTACGGTCCACTTGTACTCAGTAAGAATCATAGGCCAATTGAGCCAAGAAGAAAATTTTCTAAGTAAAGAAAACTATTTGTATGTCACTTGAAAATAAAAAAGTCTCAAACGGTAGCTCACACCGTTTTCACTAACAATTCTACTACAAATATTGATAAAAAAAGCACGTACAAATACACATGAAAAGTACACAAATCCAAACACAAGTCAAGGGAAACTAAAGAAATCATGAAAGATGTGTATGCAATGCAATGCAATATAATAAGTATAGAATGAATGGTAAAAGTCATCGCATGACTTTCCGTATACACTTACTAAACTTGTAACTCCCAAGTAAGACTTGAAAAGGGTCGGGGGGTTCATAACCCATATACTATAACTCATATATCAGTATCTCGTCCAACCGCTCTGGCTCGGGTACACGACAAGGGTATTTATAAAAGATGTCTCATTTTTTAAAAAAAATATTGCATACCAATGATACAAGTATCTCATGTATGTATATGTATAGAATGAGGATGTAATGCTCACAATCAAATCAGTATAAAGATATCTAATCCATTTAACTCATATATAAGTGAGCCCGAAAATCAACTCAATATGTCCATAGTTCATGATTTATCAACTATCTGAATAAATATACATGCAAAACATCATAAATATCTTATCAACACCTAACTTGGGTATTTCTATCATGATAAAGAAAATCAATGATCGATAAGGCCTGTAATAACAATTCAAGCCCCTCGTACAGGCATTATATTGAGAACAAAGACATTTAAATACACAGATAAGGACAAAAAATGTCAAATAAAGACCCCTACACGGGGATCATGTAATATCAAACATCACAAGTCAAAAACAACAGAATATAAGCCCCTACTCAGGTACATAACAATAATAAAAATCTCAAAATATAAACCTCGTAGGTATTTTTTCCAACCCATAGCATGTTTTACTTATTCATTAACTATCTGGCTCAATATGAAAGAAGTTAAGCCGTAATCTACCTCAAAATGATGAAATTCTGGATTAAAGTGCTTCAACACAGAGCTTTTCCCCTATGACCAACCTCGAACTCAACTGTAACATTCAAAGATAGAATCTATGCATTAAAATAAAGCTAAAGATACCCATATTGCTCATATTTGAGTCGGATCCAATATGAGTACGAATACGAAAGGGGTAAAATCAGAATTTTATTTTAGAAATACACTTTTCAAGGTTACTAATTTAATCGCATGGGCCTCTCACGTGTAACGTTTGATTATTTAAAAGTAAATGGTTTTATCTATTGCAGAGATTTTTAATAAAGTGTGAAAGTTTAAATCACTTTTCAAAAATTCTTCACACTTTAATATAATAATGTAAATATAAACATATATTTTAGTGTAAGTACATATATATTTTACATCATCACTTTTGTATTTGTCATGTAGTACCTCTTTCCCTTGTTGTCATAGGCTAAGAGAGACGCATCAATTTGAACCATATTTGTGGCACGGTTATTTTTTTTATATTTAAAATCTTTTCTTGTTTGTAAATTCAAATCATTACAAAATCATTAATTATATTCTTATTATGTATTTAAAACATTTAAATTTGATACTTCGTATTTTTTTCTTAGTCTAATGCTTTTATATTTATTTCTAGAATTTACAAATATTCTTAAAATCAAATTTAGTTGATTTACAATTCTTAAACCAATGGAAAAAGTATTACTTGTCATTAATTTGATGACCTATAATAAGGAAAGGTTTTATCATAAATATATTTAATTAATTTTCAACTTTTAAATATTAGAAAAAATAGTGAAAAGAAGATTTTGTCTAAAGCAAAGATTTTTAATCAAAGACAAAAAGATCAAACAGCATTTCTAAGGCCGTTCACACTTTTAATATATTATATATATAAGAGTCTATAGTTAAAAATTCATGCAAAAATAGGTTTAATATAAGGTCCAAATTAGTGAAAAAATATTTTTAAGCTTTACTGGTAAAAATCTCAAAATTTCATTGCAAAACCATGATTATAAGGTATTTTCAAAGGTGTAATCAATGAAAAATAATAGGAATATAAGTTTAGAGGCTACCCATACAAAACACGATGAAGAAATCCTCAAAATTTTCCTTTCCCAAAGTTTGAAGGTCCAAAAATGGTGAAAACTCGAGAAAAGGGGGTTATATAGAGCAGTTGCTGCTTTAGCGACTAAATGATCGCTAAATTGATTGGGCACCGCTTAAGCGGTCACTGCTAAAGCGACACTTTGGAACTTATTTGTATATATATTAGAATTATTAGTGGATACTGTGCAAGCTACTGTTTGGCACTTTTATGATTGCATGTATGTGCTCATATTATTATTTTACTTATATTATTTTCTACATTGCTCATTTGGCCTATGATACCTACTGAGTACAAGTAGACCATACTCACCCCTACTATGCCAATTTTAGTATAGATCCGAGTATGAGCAAAGGATATGAAAACTTATTTTGTGCTTATCTGAGTGGTGACTGAGGTACTGGCGTGCTCTAGGGCTTCAAAACTGACTCTGAACCTCCTCTTACCTATTTTAGATGTCTTGTCTTAGTTTTAGAGAGAAATATTTGTATTTCAGTATTTCTGAGTTATATTTAGATGCACTATCCTTATGACACCAGATTTGGGGTTTATGGTATTTATTTCAAGCTTATGCTATGTTTTGTGTATATGTTGACCTGACTTTATTTCGCAAGTCTTATTTTATCTTTCATTAGTTGATGTTCGTTCTTCTTCTTCTTTTTGTTTTTGGGTGATTAGCTCACTTATTAAGACTGGAATGCGATAAATGTCATCATGAACTCGATTTTGGGTTGTGAAATGATCTTGGGTGTATTTATACGCCTAAGCACCATAACTTATCCATGTTTTAGCTAAGTTTAGAGAACAAAATGTCTAGTTTCTTATGTTTTTACTCTACTTCTATGTAATTGAGCTAACCGATGTGATTAGCATGATTTCAGGTATTAATGAGGTAGATAAAGACATAATAGGACTATGGAATGTGGATGGCATATGACACAAGAGAGAGTAGCAGCCTGGACCAAATGTGGCGCCTAGAAACTATGTCCAAGACTAGTTTGTCATTAATAATTAGTTCAGGAACTTAGAAGGCAATTATGAGAGAAAAGATTATTAAAAGAATTAATGCTGAATTTTTATTCATTATTGAATTTTTCTGTATTAGTTTTTGAAAGGAGAGTGGCAGCTTAGCTTGGGGAGAGAGAGAGAAAACGTTTCTTCTCTCTTATTTTCACTATTCGCACACCAAGATCATCTTCTAGTTTTTGGTATGATGAATATTTCTATTGTGATTTCTGTTTTATTCATGAGTAGCTAAGTTTATTAGTAAGGGTTATGGAAGCCTTGTAGCATATAATCTATTACTTTGGATTTTGAATTCATTATGCATTGATTTGTTTACATCATACTCTCTTTGCTTATCTTGAATTCTCGTGGTTGCAAACATAGAGGATATGCCTTAAAACGCAACTTGTTTGAAAGAAAGGTTGATGTTCAGAAAAGAGAGTAGTGACAAGAAAATAGGATTACCAACCCCTATTTCATATGTTAATGCCTTAGTAGGATTAACTACTTAGAGATTTCGTATTGTTTTTTGGTAAACGTTTTTTATTAGAGAGAACTAAAGTGAATTAATCCTTGATGGTTGAGAAATACTAGGATTATGTTGTTAAATACAATACGTTTGTCTGTAAGCACGATGCATGTATGAATTCGTAAAGCCCATAGTTAGAAAGAATTGAAAACTAGAAACACTAGGATTATGTTGTTAAATACAATACGTTTGTCTGTAAGCACGATGCATGTATGAATTCGTAAAGCCCATAGTTAGAAAGAATTGAAAACTACAAGGTGAACATAACCCTAGCTTGCTATTTCTCTGAATTTTAATACTACTACACGTACTTCATCTTGTTAAACCGAAATCATTAATATGTGAACTGAATCAAATCCCCCTATTTATTTTATAGAAAACGAATGATTAAAAGTCAACTAATCTGCATACAACTTAATTAACACCATATTCCCTGTGGGATTTGATCCCAACCTAGTTGGGTTATATATTTGACAATGACCGCTTACTCTCTCGTAATAGAGGTGTAATTTGGGTGTATCATGAAACCAACAATTGTTGCAGCAAATTAAACAAAATATGACCATTCAAATAGAGGTTTTGAATAGGTGGTTGTGCATGGTTACAAACTTTAACCCCATTTTGATAAGACAAAATACTAAGGAATTTGAAGTTTGAAGATATCACAAGTTCATTGCTTCATGTAAATTTGTACAAACTAAGACAAAAGATCTATATTAATGATTTTGGTTATAGTTTCTTGTGCGATGCCCAAGCGCTACTTTTAGCAACAACCTTCAAGATCTCCATTTGGGGGAAAGGTTTTGATTTAATTATTCGCATATCTTTATCATGCATGTTTTGAATGCAACAATTTTTTAATTTATAATTATGAAAACCCTCTAACCCCTACCCCTTCATTCTTCTAATCATCACCGAACTTTTATTTATAATGAGAGTGTTAAAAAGGATGTTTATATTAAAAATAGAGACTACCATGAAGGCAAAGAAAGTTTAGGGAGATCTCTATTTGTTTATTGTTTTACCTATATATATTTATGATGAAAATTGTAATACCCCGTATGTTTATAAGCTAGGAGACGAACCATTTTTCCTACATATGAAATCTCCTATCCTGTGATTCATACTTGAGTACATGACTTACAATGAGTATCCTAATGATAAGATATCTTATGATGTGTTAAGCATGTTCATATGAGTTACTTAAGGTAATACAAGCTAAGAGTTTTTGAATCCATCAAGTTTTAGTGTTCGATTTCATAAGGGTCATATTTGAATACGTATAACTCGATGTTAATGTGTTATTTCTGTGTATTTCTACCTACCAAATTATAGAGAATCGAATTATCTTTTCAACAACACCAATTTCATCAAAATCCGACACCCGAACTAGGAGTTATGGCTTTGCGAAGTAGGGTACGTCGCTTAACCAATCGCACATGGCCACTGGAAAGCATATGCGGCACCTATGTAGATATAGGCGATATCATATGCGGCGCCTATGTAAATTTAGGTGATATCATATGCGGCGCCTATGTAAATATATGTGATATCATATGCGGCGCATATCTTATGGTTTCAAGTGACTTAAATACTCCGGTTTGAGTTATTTTAAGGGTAATTAAGTCTTTTATCACTCCTTACATATCCCTAAACTTAACCCTACGAAATATATAGCTCTTAATTACATTACAACCCTACTAAAATTTTAAGTCCATCATCCAAGAGCACTAAAAGAGAAAAACAACTAGGGTTCCATAATTAAGCTTGAAGATCCAATTACAAAGAAATTCCTCCATCAATCATCAAGAATCTTCCTTCTAAGGTATGCGTGAGTTGATTCATGGAGTCCTTTCATCCATGAAGCTCAAGAACCATCTTCTAAATTATGTATTATGATGTTTATGTTGTTGGTGGTTGGAGTTTGATAATGCCTAAGATGAGATCTTTGTATGTTTTGTGTAAGGATATGGTGGTATTTAATGTATAAATATGTAACGCCCTGAAAACGGGTTCCAGAGCGTCACACGGTGCTTGAGGCTACGGGTAGCCCCAAGCTAACACTTTGAGTCATTTTTATTCAGTTCAACACGAATCAACGGGGTTTCCATAAATAACCCTCAAATATCAACAGAGTAATCATCATCCAAGAATAAAAGAATTTTAGAAAGATAACAAAATATGACTTATTAGTCAACTCCCAACATCTATACTAGTCTGAGAAGCCTCTAAGAAAATCAATAAAACCAGCGAACCATTGAGAGATGCCCCAACTGACTCATACTCAGTTATTAAATGTAAACAATTCTGTGAAACCAATATCAGACATCACGTCCTCGGAATATGAGGACTCACCACAACAGAGGATGTAGAACAGCGTGCCCAAAGAATCACTGTCAAACCTGGAACTGAGCACCTGAACCTATGTTCCGAGAAAATGTAGCCTACATCCGAAGATGTGGGTCAGTACCATGGAAAGGAACCGAGTATATGGGGGTGTATGCAATTGTATAAATATCATCATCATAAATATTTATAAGAAATATGCAGGATGTATGAAAGACTCACATATCTCGAAGAAAATCATCATAATCATGAGAGGATGAAATAAGTACAATAATACATGTGAGTCATCATATAATTTGTCAATCACTTTCAGTTCATCAAGAATATCAATTCTCATAATGTAATATCATTTAAATCTTTTGAAAGAATAACTTTCACAATTCCACTTTCAAATCACTTCACATTCACCATAGACACAAGGAAACACACACACACTGGGAGATCCTATAACCGACATAAACCATGTGAGCTACATGGATTCTAACGTACAACCCTAGTTGGGGAGAGTTGTCCTATCCTTGCCATCGGAGTAGGACTATCGATATCAAATTCACACAAACAAGTGATCACTATATAAATCAACCTCAGGCGCGCTCCTACGGGGGCACGTAGTTCTAGGGAAGTAAGGTCGCTTTATACCTCTCACTCGATGCTAAAGATTACTCTCGGACTTAGCTCAGATCATTTCAAAGACAATCCACAACCAAATAATTTAAGTAATATATAAATACACATTAGGAGCCATCATGCTTTCCATCTATCAAAATCAACCACGTTGTGGATTTTTTTCACATTCGAGTTCAAAACAACTCCATTAAGACCAAAAGGTCAAATCATTCAAAATATCTGTAATATTCAACATCAACGTGCTTATAACACACACTTTCTCAAAAAAACAGAATTTCCAATGGGGATTCATGACCCAAATATCAAAATCATGATAAATATCGTTCAAGATTCATGCTTTATATCTCCACACATGTAAATTCATCTTTCAAAATCATAAACATCAATATTTTATAATAATAATCATCAGATATAGGTTCATGCTTCAAATTCATAAAACTCAAATAAAAATCATGCCTTTGTAAAGAAAATTACTTTTGGGCACAAGAACAAAAGAGAGTTCTTGTTGAAAAATTCCACATACCTTGAATGATGAACTTTAGATGGATACTCGTTTTTGAGATGTTAATCGTGCCTTTGAATGATGGTTCTTGGAGTTCTTGAACTAGGAACTTGGAATCCTGAATAAATTTGCAGAATTAATGGTGAACTTTGGAGGTTCTTGAAGTTGGATGTAGGAGCTTAGGGTTTACTTTTTGAGGGAATTTGATGAAATATAACATATAATGCTTCTAATAGGCTTAAATATAGGGTTTGGACAGATTTTGGGTGAGGGGGAATGACCGAAACGCCTCTAAAAATCAAATAAATTCCCGAATCTGTCCTTTGGTGGACTGTTTTGATAGTATAAAGTAGATCAACCATAACATTTTACTTCGATATCCAAATTGGATGAAACTAATTTCATTAGAAAGAGGACTCTCATATCTTTCAATTGATGTATAATATCTTACCCAGATCATTGTGTACGAGGAGTTATGATCGTTTGAAGTTTACACAAAAATTTACTTTTAATAGGCTGAAGTAGATCGACCATAACTTTTTGCTCCAATAGTCAAATTGGATAAAACCAATTTCATTGGAAAGAGGACTCATAGAGATTTCCGTTGATATATAGTAGATCACCCAGATTATTATGTAAAAGGAGTTATGATCGTTTAAAGTTGGAGCAAAAACACGCCAGGCCTCAGTATTTTTTCCTGCACGTTTTACAGTTCACTACTATTCACGATTCGATCGGAATGTTCATAACTCGTCGCTCGGGTGTCCGTTTTGGATGATCCATATATCTTTGTAAAGCTTATTTGATACTCTACGCAATGGTGGGTCATAATCGAAGACATTCTGCACGGAAAATTTATAATTCATTCTAGAAGATGGAACCCAACATGTTTACGCACAAAATTTCAACAAAAAATTTTCCGGGGTATTACATCATCCCCCTCTTGGAAATATTCATCCTCGAATGACACTAGACATGCCAAGATTAGATAGGGAATAGAGCGTACAGCTGAAACCATTTGTTAGACTCATAACCACATCGTTTCTCACTCCGAATGCAACATAGAATGCATAAATTCAAGAAACTACAGCTGAACACATAATAAATGAGAGTTGAACTGCTGCAACTTTTATCAAAAGTGCATGATTTAGGAAAGAACGGTACCTTTGGCTTGATCGGAGTTCGTATAAAATAGGTGCGGGTACTTGGATTGCATATCCACCTCAGCTTCCCAAGTTACACCCTAAACAGATTGGTTTTGCCACAACACCTTGACCAAGGGAACTTCTTTGTTCCTTAGTGTTCGGACACTAAAATCAAGAATCTCAACAGGAATCTCATCAAAAGAAAGATTTTTGTTGAATGTCAGCACTCACAGAGGAATTCACTACCACAGCATCGCTAATATGCTTTCTAAGCATGGAGACATGGAATATTGGATGAACAGAGGACAATTCGGAAGGAAACTCGACCAAATAAGCTACTTTACCAACACGGCTAAGAATTTTGTAAGGACTAACATAACGGGGACTAAGCTTTCCCTTCTTCCCGAATCTCTTCACCCTCCTCATGGGTGAAATTTTCAGATACACTTGGTCACCAGCTTCAAACTCAAGGTCTCTCTTTCTAACATCCGCATATGACTTTTGACGACTCTGTGTAATTTTCAACCTTTCCCTAATCAACTTACATTTTTCCATAACCTCGAATACCGAATCAGGACCACTCACAGCCGCTTCACCCACCTCAAACCAACCTATGGGTGATCTACACTTCCTCTCATACAAGGCTTCAAACGGAGCCATGCCAATACTAGAGTGAAAGTTGTTATTATAAGCAAATTCTATCAATGGAAAGTGATCATCCCAACTTCCCTTAAAGTCAAGTGCACAAGCTCTCAACACAGCCTCTAAGGTCTAGATGGTCTGTTCAGCCTGACCATCGGTCTGCGGATGAAAAGCAGAACTCAAAAGCACTTGGGTACCAAGACCCTTCTGAAAAGCTTTCCAAAATTGTGAAGTGAACTAAGTACCCCTATCCGAAATGATAGACAAGGGAACTCCATGCAGTCTGACTAGCTCTCGGATATACAATCTAGCGTAATCCTCAGCAGTATCTGAAGTATAAACAGGCAAGAAATGAGCAAATTTAGTCAATCTATCAACCACAACCCATATGGAATCATGATGGCATCGGGAAGGAGGTAAACCAATCACGAAGTCCATATTTATATCTTCCCACTTCCAGGTGGGAATACTAAACTCTTGCATCATACCACCAGGTCTTTGGTGTTCAACCTTAACCTGTTGGCATGTTGCACACTTAGCTAAAAATATTGCAATATCTTTCTTCATGCCACTCCACCAATAGATTTCCCGCAAGTCTCGGTACATCTTGGTGGCACCAGGATGAATAGAATATTGCGCCGCGTGTGCTTCAACCATAATCCTCTGTCTCAGATCATCAACATTTGGGACACATAATCTACCCTGCAATCTCAACACACCATCTCCCCCTTGGGAGAAATCCTCTACTTTTTGGTCCTTGACTGACTCCTTTAGTCTGACCAAACTAGCATCTAAGTATTGCTTTTCCTTCACTTTTGAAACCAAGCGGGATTCAAAACTACTCTGAACCCCTATACTACCTTTAGTAGAGTCAAACAACCTAACCCCCAATTTAGCCAAATGATGTATATCACGAGCCAACTCTTTCTTACCTTCTACTATATGCGAAACACTACCCATGGATACTCTACTTAGGGCATCCGCCACAACATTGGCCTTGCCCAAATGGTACAGCACACTCATATCATAGTCCTGTAATAATTCTAACCATCGTCTCTGCCTAAGATCTGCAGAGGCCATACGGTAAGGAGGAATAGAAATGGGCTAAGTATTAGGAGGAAGATCAATCCCGAACTCTATCTCTCTATCAGGAGGTATCCCTGGGAGATTATCCAAAAAGATATCAGAAAACTCATTGACGACGTTAACAGAATGGAGAGTTGGAGTCTCAGACTTAGTGTCTTTGACTCTAACCAAATAGTAAATACACCCCTTGGAAATAAGCTTTCTATCTTTGAGGTAAGAGATAAAATGACTCTTGGGTGACACAAAATTCCCAGACTACTCAAAAACGGATGCACCCAAAAACTGAAACTTGACCACTCTGGTTCGACAATCAATAGAGGCATAAGAAGAATATAGCCAGTCCATACCCAGAATCACATCAAAATCTACTATGTCTAACTCAATCAGATCAGCCAACGAGACTTTATGAAGAACGGTAACTGGACACTTTTTATACACTTTTTGGGCAACAATCAAATCACCCACTGGGGTAGAAACCAGGATAGGCTCAGGAATAATCTCAGGACTCATTTCAAAATTCACAACAATCAAAGGTGTAACATATAAGAAATTGGATCCAGGATCCAAAAAAGCATACGCATCAAACTAAAATATACGAAGCATACCAGTAACAACATCGGGAGAGTCCTTCTGTTCCTAGAGGGACGGTAAAGGATAGAATCTATTATGGCGCTTCCCACCAGCATTGTGAAAAGAGGCGCCCTGAGCTGGGGCTGGGCGAGTCACTAGAACTGGAGCACTAACAGTCTAAGTCTGGGTCTGAGGGCGATAGTCACGACGCCCTTGTCCATCCTATGGGCAATCTCTAACTCTATGACCCATGTCACGACACCAGAAACAACCCCTCTTCTCACCCCAACACTCACCCGAATGAGCCCTACCACACTTAGGACACAGGGGACGATTTGGCTTATTGCAAGTACTGTACTGGGACTTGGATGCATATGACATGCTACCTTGCTCCTTCCTACCTCTATTCATGGAAGCACTAGCAGATAACGGTGCTGGCATAGACGAACGATCCTGATACTGAGGGTGACTCCCTCCTTACAATCTAGTCTGACCCTGTCCGTGTTGGTCGGACCTAGCTCTCTTATTCCCTCTCATTCTATCTCTCTCCTTAATTTTGCCTGCCTCAATCTGTTGGGCATGAGTCATCAGCCTAGAAAGGTTCATCTCACTATTCAGCATAGCATACCTACACTCCATAACCATATAACTAGACACTCCAATCACAAACTTACTCATACTATCCCGATTATCAGCCACTAAGTTAGGAGCATACTTGGCAAACTGATTGAACTTTAGATAGTACTCCCTAACAGTTATAGAGCCCTATCGTAGGTTCATAAAATCTTCCACCTTTGCCTCCCTTATCTCCAAAGTGAAAAACTTATCCAGGAATGCATTCTAGAACTCTTGCCAAGTTGTAAGGACAGCTCTCTCACCTCTACTTTTCTCTAAGCAACATCCCAGTCATAAGCAAGGTTTTTCAACCTGTACACTTCCAAATCCACACTATGTTCCTTAGATACATGCATCACCTAAGTAATCTTCCGCACCTCCTCTAAAAACAACCGTGGATCCTCATCAGACTTGGACCCATAGAATTTTGGTGGATTCATCCGCATGAAGTCACGAATCCTGGCAGCAACTGAATCACCTCCCTGCTTCTATGGAGCCGGGGCTGAGTTGGCCCTGAATATATGCAGTAACAGCTTGGGCCAGCGCCTAAAAGGCTGCCCAAAATTCAATATGAGATACATTTTCATTCAATGGGTCAGTGGGTTGAGGTTGCGGACCATCATTATTTCTTCTCGCTCAATGTGGAGGCATATTTCTAAAAGAAAAGAGCACGAATCAATAGAGGTGAGAGACACTTTAAGCATGATAGACTTTTGAAAGAAAGAATCACATTTTTTCCTAAAACGTCTTGTAGCCTCTTCCTCAGAGATGTGGCGCGCTACACACCGATGATCAAGACTCCACTTTACGCAGCTTGTCAGACTCCCTAGGATACCTTAAAACCTGAGGCTCTAATACCAAGTTTGTAATGCCCCAAAAATGGGTTTCGAAGCGTCACACGGTGCTTGAGGCTATGAGTAGCCCCAAGCTAACCCTTTGAGCCATTTTTATTTAGTTCAACACGAATCAATGGGGTTTCCATAAATAACCCTCAAATATCAATAGAGTAATCATCATCCAAGAATAAAAGAATTTCAGAAATATAACAAAATACGACTTATTAGTCAACTCCCAACATCTATACTAGTCTGACAAGCCTCTAAGAAAATCAATAAAACCAGCGAGCCATTGAGACATGCCTCAACTGACTCATACTCAATTATCAAATGTAAACCATTTCGTGAAACCAATATCAGATATCACGTCCTCAGAAAATGAGGACTCACCACAACAAAGGATGTAGAACAGCATGCCTAAAAAATCATTGTCCAACCTGGAACTAAGCACCTGAACCTATATTCTGAGAAAATACAGGCCACATCCGAAGATGTGGGTCAGTACCATGGAAAGAAACTGAGTATATGAGGGTGTATACAGTTGTATAAATATCATCATCATAAATATTTATAAGAAATATGCAGGATGTATGAAAGACTCACATAGCCTGAAGAAAATTATCATAATCATGAGAGGATGAAATAAGTACAATAACACATGTGAGTCATCATATAATTTGTAGTTCATCAAGAATATCAATTCTCATAATGTAAATATCATTTAAATCTTTCGAAAGAATAACTTTCACAATTCCACTTTCAAATCACTTCACATTCACCATAGACACAAGGAAACACACACACACTGGGAGATCCTATAACCGACATAAACCATGTGAGCTACATGGATTCCAACGTACAACCCTAGTTGGGGAGAGTTGTCCTATCCTTGCCATCGGAGTAGGACTATCGATATCAAATACACACAAACTAGTGATCACTATATAAATCAGCCTCAGGCGCACTCCTACGGGGGCACGTAGTTCTAGGGAAGTAAGGTCGCTTTATACCTCTCACTCGATGCTAAAGATTACTCTCGGACTTAGCTCAGATCATTTCAAAGACAATCCACAACCAAATAATTTAAGTAATATATAAATATACATTAGGAGCCATCATGCTTTCCATCTATCAAAATCAACCACGTTCTGGATTTTTTTCACATTCGAGTTCAAAACAACTCCATTAAGACCAAAAGGTCAAATCATTCAAAATATCTCAAATGTTCCAACATCAACGTGCTTATAACATACACTTTCTCAAAAAAATAGAATTTCCAATGGGGATTCATGACCCAAATATCAAAATCATGATAAATATCGTTCAAGATTCATGCTTTATATCTCCACACATGTAAATTCATCTTTCAAAATCATAAACATCAAGATTTCATAATAATCATCATAAGATATGGGTTCATACTTCAAATTCATAAAACTCAAATAAAAATCATGCCTTTGTAAAGAAAATTACTTTTGGGCACAAGAAAAAAAAAGAGTTCTTGTTGGAAAAACCCCACATACCTTGAATGATGAACTTTAGATGGATACTCGTTTTTGAGATGTTAATAATGCCTTTGAATGATGGTTCTTGGAATTCTTGAACTAGGAACTTGGAATCTTGAATAAATTTGCAGAATTAATGGTGAACTTTAGAGGTTCTTCAAGTTGGATGTAGGAGCTTAGGGTTTTCTTTTTGAGGGAATTTGATGAAATATAATATATAATTCTTCTAATAGACTTTAATATAGGGTTTGGATGGATTTTGTGTAAGGGGGAATGACAAAAACACCCCTAAACATTAAATAAATTCTTGAATCTGTCTTTTGGTGGACTATTTTGATAGTTTGAAGTAGATCAACCATAATGTTTTACTCCGATATTCAAATTGGATGAAACCAATTTCATTAGAAATAGGACTCTCATATCTTTTTGTTGATATATAGTATCTCACCCAGATCATTGTGTATGAGGATTTATGATCATTTGAAGTTTACCCAAAAATTTGCTTTTGATAGGCTGAAGTAGATCGACTATAACTTTTTTCTCTGATAGACAAATTAGATGAAACTAATTTCATTGGAAAGAGGACTCGCAGAGATTTCCATTGATATATAGTAGTTCACCCATATCATTATGAACAAGGAGTTATGATCGTTTAAAGATGGAGTAAAAATACGCGAAGCCTCAGTACTTTTTCCTGCATGTTTTACTGTTCACTACTATTCATAGTTCGATTAGAATGTTCATAATTCATTGCTCGGGTGTCTGTTTTGAATGATCCATATATCGTTGGAAATATTATTCGATACTCTACACAATGGTGGGTCATAATCTATGACATTCCGCATGAAAAATTTATAATTCATTCTAGAAGATAGAACCCAACACGTTTACGCACAAAATTTCAACAAAAAATTTCCTGACGTATTACAAAATATGTGAAATTGGTGGTTGAATATTTTTAATCTTGATAAATCCACCTATGCCTAAGCGGTGCATGTAAGGTGTTTGTGATAGTACCTAAGGGAATAGAAATCATGTTTTTATGATATAATAAGTCCTAAATGACTATTCCATGTTCTAAGTTTATGTTCAACGTGATCCCCATGCTATTGTCGTGAATTGAAGATGTTGTATAAGATGCTTATGATATTGTTGTGATATGGAATGACCATGTTATTGAAGCTATGCAAGTATATACATATTGTGTGCATTCCCGATCATGTGATAGTTTGTTGAGAATCATTCTTATTATGAAATCCTTACTTATGATATTATGAATTGTGGACTCTACTCTTATGATCAAGTTAGTCATGTGTGTCAGTTTCCTTCCATCGAGTCCTGGGATTACTTGTACCCGAAAACTATAGTTGTGTGCCTAGAGCTAGTGTCATGTTTCAAGACATCCTCAGTCAAGCTATGCTCCATAGATTTCAGTTAGTCATGTAACTTAGAAAAACTCAGAAATCTTAGTAGTTCAGTAGTCCCAGTAGTTTCAGTACTCTCAGTCAGACCTCAGATCTCAAGTAGTTTTTCTGTCAGTTGATGGAACTCAGTGAATTTAGCTTAGTTCAGCTAAGAAAATATTATAAACTCAGTTAATCAGTTTATAAATTAGTTCAGTTCAGTTAGTCAGTTCAACGCAGTTAATCTTTTTAGAGTCTTTTAGTTGGGAGTAGGGACTAGCACCGAGCGAGTGCAAGGATAGCAGTTTTTTTGGTTATAAAGGCAGAGCCATTAGCAACTATCCATGTACTCCAGAACTATGTAGCCAGCGTAGGACAAGAGTCACCCGTCAGATTAAGGCTATACTTGACTATTATATTGCCTTAGGCTTGATTTCCTGTTCAGGGTCACCGGTCAGAGAGGCTTGACCATAGTAGAGGTCTCTACCCGTGGCATGGTATTGACACCCTTCCAATCAAGGCAAAGATTGGATCCCACCAGTACAGTATCGGGGCATGTCAGTTAGGTTACTACCTCCTCAGTCACAGTTACAGTTACAGTTTTAGTATCAATCTTTAGATTAGAAATTAAGAATCAGGACCTTTAGATACATCCATCCATGTTATCAGTCATTCAGTATCTCAGTATCACTAAACTCATGTTGTCAGAGTTCAAACTTAAGTAGTGAGTATCTCTACGAGTTCAGTGGCAGTTACGTATGTATGTATGTATGTATTCTCACGTTCATATTAGTCAGCATGTTCATGCATATAAACCCCATACATTTAGCCTACCCCCACGTATACTCAGTACTTTAGTTGTACTAACGCATTTGTGCTATGGTGCTTTCTTTTTATGTTACACCATAGGTTCTGAGGTGCAGATTCCAGATCATCAGTAGCAGTTCAGTAAGCAGTGAGTTCTCATCTTTTGGGACATGATTGTAACATTTATTATTCCAGTATTTCAGTTTATTTTCATTTTAGGGAGTTAGTTGGAGACATGTTCCTTCAACTCCTTATTCAGACAGTTTAGAGGCTTTCAAACGATTATAGAGTTTTCAGAATTAGACTTTAGTATTTTCAATTTTGTTTTGGTACTATGATACCACCTTATTCCAGATATTTTATTATTCAAGATTGAACCTTATACCCTCTTTGTTCATGTTTCCGTATTTTATATGTATATTATGCAGTTACAGGTATAGATATCAGTCATAGGTTAGCTTGTGGTCCTTTGGGGTCATGAGCACTGTGTAGCATTTCGGTTCAGAAAATTGGGGCATTACAAACTTAGTATCAGAGCCTAAGGTTCAATAGAGTCCTAGGAAGTCTGAAAGCCACATCTTGTAGTGTCTTGCACATGGGTGGGTTGTGCACCACATTTATGTACAGGAGGATATAAGATGTTTTAGGAACAATTTTCTTTCTTTCAGTACTTATATCATGCCAGTGAGCAAAAGCTCAAGTTGAACTCTCATTTTAATCCTTGTTCCTCTTCTGTTTGCAGAACATGCCTCCTAAGAAAAGAAAAGGGAATCAGTCAGCCCCGCAGCCCGCAGATCCTTTGAATGAGAATGTGTCACATGTAGAATTTTGGGCAGCTTTTCAGGCGCTAGCCCAGGCTGTGACCACTAGTGTTCAGGTCAACCGATAGACTGCAGCCCCACCCCAGCAAGATGGGGATTCAGATGTAGCCAGAATCATAAATTTTATGAGAATAAACCCTCCAGAATTATTTGGGTCAGTAACAGGTGAGGACCCACATCTGTATCTAGAAGAAGTAAAGAAGATCACCTAAATCATGCATGTGTCAGAGGAGGAGAGTGTGGAATTAGCATCCTATAGGCTGAAAGATATTGCTCATGATTGGGTAGTGTTGTGGAAGAAGAGTAGAGGGGAAGATGCAACTCCCATGACTTGGCAGATATTTCATGATACCTTCTTAGATAAGTTTTTCCCATTAGAGATGAGAGAAGCTAAGGTAGAAGAGTTTATGAACCTAAGACAAGGCTCCATGATAGTAAAGGAGTATTGTCTTAAGTTCAACCAGTTAGCTAAGTATGCTCCTGACTTGATAGCTGACCCCAGAGCGAGTATCAGTAAGTTTACGACCGGTGTGTCCGGGTTAGTATTGAAAGAGTGTAGAACAGCTATGATTAATAGGGACATGGACCTTGCTAGGTTAATGATGCATGCTCAGCAGATAGAGGCAGATAAGTCTAAGGAGAGGGAGAGATATAATAAGAGATTCAGAACAGGTAGTTACAGCTTTTCTCTGGCTGGGTCACAGAATGGTAATTGTTCTCACCATAGTCAGAAAAATTCAGCCCCTGTTCCATCTTCAGCTAGTATGTCCACACCTAGCTTTGGAGATGTTAGTCATGGTGGGGCGCCAGGCTCTAAAGCCTAGAGTAGTGTTAGAAGTAAGCGTACTTATCTACTTTGTAGAGAGTGTGGCAAGAATCATCTAGGTGTATGTAGAGCTAATAGTCAGGTATGTTTAAGGTACGGTAAGCCAGGCCACAGAATGCGGGAGTGTAGAGTGTTAGCTCAGAAAGGTAGAGATTCATATGAGCAGGCCGCAAATCCCAGCACCAATAGTGGTCAGAATTGACTCTATTCACTCAAGACTCACCATGATCCAGAAATTTTCCCCAACCTAGATTCGGGTACATTATGAGTTTTTCATAATCATTGTATGCATTGTTAGATATCTTGCACTCGTTTGAGCTTATGTTTCCACATGAGTTAGTTAGTAACATTAGAAGGTCTAGTTTAGTTCGTGCATCATGCATTAGTTTTAGCTCTCCAATGTTTAGTTATAATCTAGTTCGTAGATGCCCTGTGCATCACCCCAGCATCTCAGCAAGGTAAACATTCCTAGAGGAACATAGTGTCCCAAGGGGGAGATACCCTACCTTTCTTGATGCTTTCATGTTCTTGTTATAAATTAGTTATCAAGTGTCATGGCATAATCAATCAAGCTTTCAAGAGTCAGCTCAGTCAGATATTCAGGCATTAGATATATGTGTTCAGTAGAGAAAGTACTATTTATCAGTATATTCACTCATACATTTACATATCATGTCAGTTATGTAATCATGCATCAGATATGTATGGATTCAGCCTTTTAGTTATGCATCAGATATGCATTCTCATTTTGAGAAAACTCACTTTATTAGAATCCTCAGTCTTATATTCATGAATCAGCTTCCCATGCATCAGATATACATGTTTAGTATGTTGAGCTCAGCTTTCAGTCATGTCAGTCATGAACCCATGTTTCACTAGTGTATTTTTTGTATGTACTTCATATTATCATCTTTCCTGCCTCAGTTAATTTCCATTCGAGGACGGATGTTCCCAAGGGGGAGATATTGTAATACCCTGCATGTTTCTAAGCTAGGGGATGAACCATTTTTCCTACATATGAAATCTTATATCCAGTGATTCATACTTGAGTACATGACTTACAATGAGTATCCTAGCGATAAGATAGCTTATGATGTGTTAAGCATGTTCATATGACTCACTCAAGGTAATACAAGCTAAGAGTTTCTGAATCCATCAAGTTTTAGTGTTCGATTTTGTAAGGGTCATATTTGAACGAGTATAACTCGATTTTAATGTGGTATTTCTGCATATTTCTACCCACCAAATTATAGAGAATCGAATTAGCTTTTGAACAACACCAATTTCATCAAAATCCGACACCCGAACTAGGAGTTATGGCTTTGCGAAGTAGAGTACGTCGCTTAACCAATTGCACATGGCCACTAGAAAGCATATGCGATAGCATATGCAACGCCTATGTAAATATAGGCGATATCATATGTGGATCCTATGTAGATATAGGCGATATCATATGTGGCACCTATGTAAATTTAGGCGATATCATATGCGGTGCCTATATAAATATATGTGATATCATATGCGGCGTATATCTTATGGTTTCAAGTGACTTAAACACTCCGTTTTGAGTTATTTTGAGGGTAATTAAGTCTTTTAACACTCCTTACATGTCCCTAAACTTAAAAATATGAAATATATAGCTCCTAATTATATTACAACCCTACTAACATTTTAAGTTCATCATCCAATAGCACTAAAAGAGAAAAACAACTAGGGTTGCATAATTAAACTTGAAGATCCAATTTCAAGGAAATTCCTCCGTCAATCATCAAGAATCTTCCTTCTAAGGTATGGGTGAGTTGATTCATGGACTTCCTTCATCCATGAAGCTCAAGAACCATCTTCTAAATTATGTATTATGATGTTTATGTTGTTGGTGGTTGATGTTCATGTGGTTGGAGTTTGTTGATGCCAAAGATGGGATCTTTGTATGTTTTGTGTGAGGAAATGGTGGCATTTAATATATAAATATGTGAAATTGGCGGTTGACTATTTATAATCTTGATGAATCCACCTATGCCTAAGATGTGCATGTAAGGTGTTTGTGAAAATACCTAAGGGAATAGAAATCATGCTTTTATAACATAATAAGTCCTAAATGACTATTCCAAGTTCTAAGTTTATGTTCAACGTGATCCCCATGCTATTGTCTTTAATTGAAGATGTTGTATGAGATGCTCATGATACTGTTGTGATATGGAATGACCATGTTATCGAAGCCATGCAAGTATATACATGTTGTGCGCATTCCCGATCATGTGATAGTTTGTTGAGAATCATTCTTATTATGAAATCCTTACTTATGATATTGTGAATTGTGGACTCTACTCTTATGATCAAGTCAATCATGTGTGTCAGTTTCCTTCCATCGAGTCCTGGGGGTACTTGTACCAAAAAACTATAGCTATGTGCCTAGAGCTAGTGTCATGTTTTAAGACATCCTCAGTCAAGCTATGCTCCATAGATTTCAGTTAGTTATGTGACTCAAAACAACTCAGAAATCTCAGTAGTTCAGTAGCCCTAGTAGTCTCAGTACTCTCAGTCAGACCTCAGATCTCAAGTAGCTCTTCCATCCGTCAATGTGAGAACTCAGTGAATTCAGCTTAGTTCAGCTAAGAAAATATTATCAGCTCAGTTAATCAATTTATAAATCAGTTCAGTTAGTCAGTTCAGCGCAGTTAATCTTTTTAGAGTCTTTCATTTGGGAGTAGGGACTAGCACCGAGCGAGTGCAGGAATGGCGGTTTTTCCCATTATAAAGGCAGAGTCATTAGCAGCAATCCTTGTACTCCAAAACTGTGTAGCCAGCGCAGGACAGGAGTCACCCATTAGATTAAGGCTATACTTGACTATTATATTGCCTTAGGCTTGATTTCCTATTCAGGGTCACCCGTCAGAGAGGCTTGACCATAGTAGAGGTCTCTACCCGTGGCACGGTATTGACACCCTTCTAATCAGGGCAAAGATTGGACCCCACCAATAAAGTATCGGGGCATGTCGGTTAGGTTATTACCTCCCGCAGTCACAGTTACAGTTACAGTTTCAGTATCAGTCTTCAGAGTAGAAATCAGGAATCAGGACTGTTAGATACAGTCATCCATTTTATCAGTCATTCAGTATCTCAATATCACGAAACTCATGTTGTCAGAGTTCAAACTCAAGTAGTCAGTATCTCCACGAGTTCAGTAGCATTACGTATGTATGTATGTATGTATGTATTCTCACATTCATATTAGTCAGCATATTCATGCATATAAACCCCATTCATTTAGCCTACCCCCACATATACTCAGTACTTTAGTTATACTGACGCATTTGCGCTATAGTGCTTTCCTTTTATGTTACACCATAGGTTCTGAGGTGTAGATTCCAGATCAGCAGTAGCAGTTCAGTAAGTAGTGAGTCCTCATCTTTCGAGGACATGATCGTTACATTTATTATTCCAGTATTTTAGTTTATTTTCAGTTTAGGGAGTTAGTTTGAGACATGTTCCTTTAATTTCTTATTCAGACAGTTTAAAGGCTTTCAAATGATTATAGAGCTTTCAGATTTAGACTTTAGTATTTTCAGTTTTGTTTTGGTACTGTGATACCACCTTATTTCAGATATTTTATTATTCAAGATTGAACCTTACGCACTCTTTGTTCATGTTTCCGCATTTTATATATATATTATGCAGTTACAGGTACAGATATCAGTCATGGGTTAGCTTGTGGTCCTTCGGGGTCATGAGCATCGTGTAGCGTTTCGGTTCAGAAAATTGGGGCGTTACAAAAATCTTACCAACATTATGGATAAGTGGGAGAAAGACTCCCTTCCCACTAACGATACCTATTACAATAATCCTTCATTACCTATGCAAATGACATCTCATCACCCAGCAAAATAGAGAGAATACCACACCAAACCTACTGATGACCAAATCAAAGATGACTATAGGAAGGGTATGGTGGATAAAACCAGATCCTACAAAGACACCATCAGCAACCAAATTGGATCCACAATTGTGAACTCCAATTTGCATACGGAAAGTCCATCTACATCCCTGGAAGTCAAGGCCTCAAACATAATATAATCTCTCTCTCCCTTGAGAAAAAAGAGAGATTATATATGCCTTGGAAACACTCGGTCATAATCAAGATCGTTGGGAGGAAACTTACCTATCAATACCTCAAAACTTAACTCACAGATCTCTAGATATCAAACTCTCTGTTTGCCCTTATAGATCTAGGTTAGGATTTCTATACATTGAAATACAATTGACAAGAAGTCCGCTCAACAACCATGCAAGAAGGGCCTTGGTTTATTGTTGGCCAATTCCTATCAGTGAAGAATATGGAACTGAACTTTATGCCCAGCCAGTGTAAAATCACTTCCACTACAATTTGGTTAGGACTCTCCCATCTCCCTACAAAATTTTAAGAACAGCAAATACTCCAGCAAATCAGATGCAAATTGGGAAACTGCTCAAAATTGATGCATACCCATAACTCTCAGAGAGAGATATGCCAAAATTTATTTTGAAGTCCCAATTGACCAACCCCTCCAAACATCGGTTATCAAAGGACAACATACTCAAAAAATCATCTACAAAGGTGAAGGGATTCTCTGCAAGGTCTGTAGGAGATTGGGATACACCCAAATACAATATCCACATAATCCCCAACCCGAAAATCCCAAAGAAGACTAAAGATGAGGCCCTAAAGGAAAAGCCAACGGAAGATACTTGGCACACGGTGCCTTCTAACCGGCGAAACAGGTGGAGAAACTTGAACAGGACCACGTCACAACCTCAAGGTAAAGTCCATCCAAACAACAAGGTAAAATAATTCGATGGAATCCCTGGTAAGTCCACTCAAACTACCTCTACTTCATGCGGAGGAGATCCTCGTCTAGGGTTACCATTATTAAATGGGCCTCGTGACCCAACTATCCTTAAAAGGCCTAACCATACTGGCCCATCGACCAGTATAGACCCTAGCTTAAAAGATAGAATTGACATCCCATCCTCTAACAATATTGGTCTTGCCCCAAACTCTTTAAATAATGGGCTCAAGACCCATCCCATCTTTCCTAAGCCTCATATGGGTACTAACCACACTACGGGGAAGCCCAATTCTGAGTTCAAAAACAATGCCAGGCCCAACCACCCATCACTCCCTCTTATGCTTACTCATCTAAGCCTGATAACAATTCAGGTACTCTCCAGCCCAATTACACTGGAAACTACCCCACAATCTAGGCTAACAAGGAATTTTTCCTTATTTCACCTAACAAAAAGGCAAAGGGATTTTTGAAGATCCTCGATCCCAGATATTACAAACCTTAGGAACTCAAATTTTTAGGCCCTTTAAAAAAAAGAATGACGGCTCCCCTCACTAAGAATCTGTTGACATGATAGATGTTGTCCATCCAACATTAAATGAGGATGTCCCCATAAATGGGAAAACTATTGGCTTTCCTCATAAGGTCGGAGTTTCTACTCAAACTACTCCCACTCACTCTACTTCTCTCTCTTTTGAAAACTCTTGCAATGGTCTTTCCCCCTCTGACCTCAGAGATACCAATAACCTTTCTCTTAGAACCCCTACCACTGAATCACCAAACAATATATTAGTTTGAAATGAGTTTGAATGGCCTGACAGTGCCACTAATATTGGAAATGGATGGAAGCAAAATCATAATTCTCATCCAGAACCCAGCCTACCTTGACTAGGTGATAAAAAAACACTAAACTAGGGCCTCCTCTACTACGACCAACATATTTGGCTAGCTGAAATATCCCAGATAATGCAGAACATGATCCAATCCAATAAAACATTGGAGTGCATGGCAAAATCTCTAACCTCCATGAGCATAGTAATCCCATTCTTTCCCCCTTTGAACCAAAAACTGCTACTCCAAGGTCCGACTTTTGTAGCAGAGTCTAGGGTCCCCCACTCTTAATATCCTTCTCTCCATAATCCACCATCATCACTTGCTCTGGATTAAAAAAAAAAGGGAACTAACTCTGAAAATGTTAAGGACCTTAAACAAGGAAATGGAGGACCTCTTGGCCAGCCTATGAGTTCCAAAAATAGAGAAAACTACTCTAGAATGACCACTCATTCTAGAGTTCACCAAGATGATCCACAAAAAGGTCATTATCCTGCTACCTCTAGACCTAGGAAAACTAGAAGTAGCCATTAGGCCACCAGACCCTATGATAAAGAACCATTTTATAGTAAAGATGAGGCCTATATCCAAAAAGAGAAAAAATCCAGAGGGCCCCTCGATCTCCTCCTCCAAGGGAAGGGGAAGGAAGTCATGACTCATACTCCCAAGTCTTTAAAATCAAAGATAATGAATTGTATACTATGGAATGTTAGGAGAGCCTATGCTGAGCTTAAAAGACACTGAAAGTCCATGATCAACATCCATAAGCCTATCATGTTGGTCCTCCTTGAAACAAAGATGACTAACCACTCCACCATTACTGATGAGATAGGGTTCCAATGCCACATCTAATCTAGTGCAACTGGAGCCTTGGGAGGGATAGTCATCATGTGGAAAGATGATTCCCTCAATATCAGTGAAATCACCATCAATAACCAAGATATTTATGTCTCTATAAAGGTTAGTAGCCCCCCTGCAAATTAGTTTTTTACTGTCATCTATGCTAGTAACAATTTAGATGAAAGGAAGCTCCTTTGGGACTTTCTCATTAACATTACCCCTACTATCCATAACTCTGCCAACAAGGGTTGGCTTATTGGGGGGGACTTTAATAAGGTTCTCAGATCCTTAAAAAAATTCAGAGGGAATACCATCAGAAATAATAGAGTTTCCCTCTTCTGAAATTGTATTAACCGATGTAGCCTTATGGATCTTGGATTCAAAGGGAGAAAATACACTTAGTCTAATATAAGAAACAAGAATAGACATGGTCTCATCCTAGAGAGGTTGGATAGATGCCTGGATAACTGTCATGGGTCCACTAGTACCCTGAGGCCATTGTGACCCATTTACCTAGGACCCACTCTGACCATTCCCCTATCCTCCTTCGCCTAGACAAGCCCCCTTCTTGCACCCTTAAACCTTTCAAGGTAGAAACCATGTGGTGCTCCCACTTTGGTTTCAAAGAGATTGTCCATAACATATTTCATAGTAGCCTTGATCTTACTAGGGCCACCTATGACTTTGAAGACGTTATTACTATATGGAATAAAGATGTGTTTTGGAATATCTCCCACAAGAAGAAACACATCTTGGCTAGGCAATCTGGGATTCAAAGTTCCCCTCACTACCCTACCAGTAGTTTTTTATAGAACTTGGAGTTTTCCCTTACTCAGAAGTTCAAAGACATTCTCAGGTGTGAATGTGAATTATAGAAGCTGAAATCCAGAATCAACTGGTTGATGAAGGGTGACTCCAACACAAAGTTCTTTTATACCTCCACCCTGAATAGAATGAGGAGAAATAGAATCAACAGTCTTCAGGATGACCTAATGAACTGATTTCACGACTAATATGGGATCAAAAACCATATCAAGGCCTTCTATCACTCCCTCTTAAGCACTAAACACCAATTCTAGGAGTCTATATAAAAAGAGCCCTTCTCAAATGGGTACTATTGACTCTAGACACCATGATCTCCTGGATGTTATACCATCCATTACTGAAATTAGGAAGGCCGTCTTTTTCTTTAAACCTTCCAAAGCCCCTGGTCCTGATGGCCTTCACCCTCTCATGTTACAGAGAAATTGGGACTCCATGAGCCCCCTCCTGAAATTCTGCACAGAAACCTTCACTTCTTTTAAGATGGAGAAAATTGTCAACTCTACTTGCCTTTGTCTTATTCCCAAATACAACAATGCCACCTCTCTGAGAAACTTCATACCCATTGGTCTTTGTAATACCTAATATAAGTTCATCACCAAGATCATTACTAATTGTATCAAGCCCTTTCTCCCCTCCATCATTAGTAGAACCCAAGCTAGCTTCCTCTTTAAGAGATGAACTTCCGATAATGCCATTATTGTCTAGGAATTTATCTCCACTTTATCAAAAATGAAAGGAAATCAAGATAACATAATCCTGAAAATAAACCTTAAGAAAACTTTTGATCGACTTGAATGGTCTTTTATAAGACAAGCTCGGTCTTACTTCAACTTCCCCAAGGGCCTGACCAAGCAGATCATGTCTTGTGTATCCTCTTCTAGGATTTCCATCTTGGTCAATGGAGGAAAGACCAACTTCTTCAGTCCTACCAGAGGGATTAGTGACTCGACCCAAACTAAGGCGTAGTCGTATCAGGCATCTCAAGTCCAACCCAGATCGAAGACCTCCCCCAATACCAAACCATAACCGTCATGTATATTATATTGGATGAATTCCGAACATATAACAAAATAGAACAATTATAATGGAAAGGCATTTAATAAAGTTCATAACCATCCAGACATCCAACTAAGCCTCCCAATGGTGCCAGCCCTAACACCAATACCAATACCAATACCAAGGCTGACACCAATACCGATATTGCCCATACCTATAGTAGTCACACAAAGCCTATAACTGAAATCCAAGAACATCCGGTCGGGACATGACCCCGACCATAGCCAAAACAAAAGTTCAAGAAAGAAACAAAAGTATGAAAAGAAGTCCATAAAATAAAATAGAGCTTTCCAGAGTATGAAAGCTCACCACTTCAGTCTAACATAAAGTTGTTCCCGAATCCAAGATCACTGAGCAGGAGGAGTAGTATGGATGGTTCCTGCATAGCATAAGGATACAGACCCTGAAGATGGTTTAGCGGGTGAATGCTAGCATATACTCAGAGTAAGAAGAATAATGCCATTAATCAAAACCAAAGTAAATAACCATATGCAATTACATACATACATATATATACCATGCTGGGAAAGGGAATCGGGTTTAGCATGCATTTAAAACCTTTAACCTTAGTTGTATAGCTTTACCATCATAATCCACCTACAGGCTATATGGGTCCATTGTTACCCCCTGAACGAGCCCCAGTGCTTGTAGTTGAATGAATCGGAGATATCGTAGGGGATGGGGATTCCCATGTACCCTTCGCCCTCTATGATACATAAAGACAAGTATAAACTTGGGGGATTAGTGTGTACCCCACAAGCATATGGTCACCATGACCACTCCACACGTTGGCAAACATGAGTTCTCGATGCCTATCCATTAGATTCACACCTTCATGGTTAGCTATTACAACCCGTCATTACTGCCCAATTAAAACATTTAGCACATATCCAAACCACCAATTCCAAGAGTCAACTATTAAGGCATTATGAAGTGGTATCGTCATACCGACTATAGCTTACAAGCAATGTCATTAGCCAATACTTAGGGGATTCCCATGTACCTCAGAAGATTTACAATTAAACCAAAACCATGGCCATTAAGGTCTTTTTAAACCAACCAAACAAATTTGGATTCCATTACCATATTATGCAATGCAAGGTTTTCAATAATGGTCAGACTATGTGACAAAATCATTTTCTTAGGCATTTTAACAAACATGTTGAGGGCGTAAGATTTCCAAAACCAAAATCAAGTATCAATTGACCATTCCCATGCAACCACATATTTCAAACCATAATTATAACATAAAACCATAAGAAAAAAAATGGGAAACATTATCCAACCAAGAATAACCAAAAAACCCAACCTATATTTCAAAACCCAAACATTATCACAATAGTACCATGAAAACATTCATTACAACATGCCTTTAGTTGAATAACAATAAGAGAGGAATAACATGCCTTAGACAATGGGGGAGATGGCTAGAAACCACCCTTTAGAGCCTTAATTGATTACCTTGAAGAAAACCCTAGACTTTCTTAAACCAAGAGCTTGAGAGAGATTTGAGAGTGTTTGATTGTGATAATTGGTTAAGGAAACCTCCAAAGGTGTTTTATGTCACGGGGTTCAAAAGGAGTTAAGAAAGGAAATGTCTGAAATACCCCCACCTTAAACTGTAAAAAGAATACAGGAGCGTACGATTGGATCGCTCAACTTGTATCCACATAATACGAGTGGTACCTTCTATTCGTATCTTATTCATAAAGTTGGACACCACATTCTGTCCAATATGAAACTACTTAGCCTAACTCATACCATCATCATACAAAAAGTACCTTTCAAGTCGTACCTCTAAGTAGAACATCAAGGCTAGACACTAGACAACAAACAGATGGAATCCATACACCTTGTATCATGAACATATGACTCATCACCACCAATCTGCAACTATGATAGAAACTCAACCACCAAACACTGGAAACCCTATGAGTTGGGTCATCTGACCTGTACCCACACTATATAACTAGCATGGTGAGTCGTATGATGACGAGAATGCTCAAGACTCGAGAAATTTGCAAGGGGAAAAACCAAGGGTGTTTTAATCCTCCCCTATTTTGATCATTCATCCTCGAATGATGGAATAAGTTAGTACAACTATGATTAAACCCCTAAACATCTCTACTCTTACCTTTAAGAAAAAAAAACACCAAGGAAGTCACTTTTTCACCTTTAACAAAGACAATAAGCAAAGAAATTAAGAATTAACACATACCTTGAGCACGAATTTTAGAACGAGGAATAGGAATGGATACTTAGACTTCATGTCCTCTTCAGCTTCCCATGTAGCCTCTTTACCTTATGGTTCCTCTATAATACCTTTATCGAGGCCATATCCTTGGTCCACAACCGATGAACCTGATGATCAAAGATATCAACTGGGATCTCTTCATATGATAGAGAATCTGAAATACGAATATCCTTGATAGGGACAATTTGCAATGGATCACCAATACACTTCCTCAACATAGAGACATGGAATACCTGATGAATGGAGCTCAAACTCGAAGGTAATTCCAACTCATATGCAACATTACCAACCCTCCTCAAAATTACATAAGGACACATATATCGGGGACTGAGCTTCTCTTTCTTCCCAAATTGCATCACTCTCTTTATGGGTGACACCTTCAGGAACACCCTATCTCCAACCTCAAACTCTTGGTCCCTCTACCTCACATATATATAGGACTTTTGGCAAGTTTAGGAAGCCTTAATCCTATCTCAAATCACCTTTTACCTTTTTCAAAGCTTGGTGAACCAAATCTGGGCCAAACATATCCGCCTCACCAAGCTCGAACCACCCAATAGGAGACCTAAACCTCCTACCATACAACGCTTTAAATGGAGTCATCCCAATGCTAGAGTGGTAGCTATTGTTGGAAGCAAACTCTATAAGAGGCAAGTGCTTAATCCAACTACCACCAAAGTCAATAACATAAGCTCGAAGCATATCCTCCAATGCCAGTCCTTTCTTCTTGCCCATCGACAGTGGGTGAAAAGCAGTACTCAGATTTACCTTAGTCCTCAACCCTTTTTGAAATAACAGCCAAAAGTAAAATAAAAATTGTGTACCACGATCTGAGATGATAGAAATAGGTACCCCATGCAACTTCACAATCTCCTGGAGATACAACCTTGCATAATTCTCAGCCAAGAAGTTAGTCCTCATAGGTAAAAAGTGAGCCAACTTTGTCATCCTATCCAAAATGACCCAAATCGAATCAAATTAATTCCAAGACCAAGGGAGACCAATAATAAAATCTATGTTAATCACTTCCCACTTCCATTTAGGTGGCTTAACTTTCACTTGTTGTCACACCATGCATTTGGCCATAAAATTAGCCACATCCCTCTCATATTGTTTCACCAATATATTTTCTTGAGATCATGATACATTTTTGTCAAACCGGGATGAACAACATAGCATGACTCATGCACCTCGGCCAAGATCCTCTCTTAGAAACCATTTACCTCAGAAACACATAACTTTCTTTGGTACCGCAAAGTACTATTACCACTAATCTCTAAGGACATCACCTTCTACCCACCTACATCACCCTTGATCCTCATCAAGATAGGATATAACATTTGATTCTCCTTGATTTTAGCACCAAGAGATGAGTGCACCACATCTTGCACCAATATACCACCATCTTAGAAATCCAAGAGGCAAACTCTAAGGTTATCCAAATGGTGAATGTCCTTCACCAACTTCCATTTCTCCTAATCCACAAGGGCTAGACTCACCATGGATAACCTGCTAAGAGAATCAACAACCACGTTAGCTTTACCTGGGTGGTAGTGAAGACTCATGTCATAATCCTTAAGAAGCTCAAGCCATATCCTTGCCTGAGGTTAAGCTCTTTTAGAGTAAACACATATTACAGGCTCTTATGATCAGAAAACATATCTACATGCACTCCATATAAATAGTGACGCTAGATTTTTAACGCAAATACCACAACTAATAGTTCCAAGTCATAAGTCGGATAATTTTTCTCATGCACCTTTAACGGCCTAGAAGCATAAGCTATTACTTTGCCATGTTGTATCATAACGCAACCAAGTCCCACACGGGATGCATCATAGTAGACCACAAATCCATCAGTGCCTTCAGGCAAAGTCAAGATCGGAGAAAAAGTTAGCTTATCTTTTTGTTTCTCAAAACTCCCCTCACAAGCATCAGACCACAAGAACTTTACCTTATTCTGAGCGAACTTAGTTAGTGGGGAAGGTATAGTAAAAAAACTCTCCACAAACCTCATGTAGTAGCCAGTTAAACCCAAGAAGCTCTGAATATCGATTGGAGTCGTTGGTCTAGGCCACTTCTTCACCTTTGCAAATTTTTGTAGATCCACTAAAATCCCTTCACTAGAAATGATATGACCTAGAAAAGTGACAGCATTCAACCAGAATTCACATTTTGAAAATTTGGCATACAATTGTTGCTCTTTCAAGGTCTGTAACACAATGTGGAGGTGATCGACGTAATCTACCTCACTCTTAGTGTACACCAAAATGTCATATATAAAAATAATGACAAATAGATCTAGAAACTGATGGAAGACCCTATTCATCAAATCCATGAATATCGCAAGGCAGTGGTCAACCTGAAAGACATAACCAGAAACTTAAAGTACCCATAGAAGGTATAGAAGGCAGTTATAAGGATATCTACCTCCCTAATCTTCAACTGGTGATACTCGGATCAAAGATTAATTTTGGAGAAAAACTTAGCACCTTGCAACTAATCAAAAATATCATCTACTCTTGGAAGAGAATACTTATTCTTTACCGTTACTTTGTTCAATTGCCAGTAATCAATGCACATCCGAAGGTAACCATCCTTCTTACATACGAATAACACTAGTGCACCCCACGGGGATACACTAAGAAGGATGAAACCCTTGTCTAAAAGATCCTTGAGTTGTTCCTTAAGCTCCTTCAACTCAGCTGGAGCCAATCTATACGGAGGAATAGAAATTGATGAGTGTTCGGAACAAGATCAATCCCAAACTCATTCTCCCTATCAGGAGGAATACCAGAAAGGTCATCGGGGAAGACATCAGGAAATCCATTCACTACCGGGACAAAATGCAAAAAAGGACCATCCGAGTTAAAATCTTTAACTTGGACTAGATATAGAGATACCCTTGGAGATAACTCTCTGATCTCTAAGATATGATATAAAATTCCCTTTAGGATCTAGGAAACCACTCTCTCACTCAATAACTAGATCATTAAGGATTTTAAAAATGACCTTACGGGTCCAACAGTCTAAGGACGCATAGCATAAGTGCAACCAATTCATCCCCAGTATAACATCAAAATCCACCATATCTAATTCAAACAAATCCACCAAAGTCTCTCGACCACCTACAGATACCACACAACCCCTGTAAACTCTGCTACCCACCACAGTGTCACCCATCGGGGTAGAAATAGAAAAAATATCTAAAATACACTTTGGACCAAAGCCAAATGCACAGCCACAAATGGGGTCACATAAGAGAGAGAGGGCCCCAGATTAAGTAAACAGTACACATCAAAGAAAAAGAGTTTCAATGTACCAGTCACAACATCAGGTGATGCCATAGACTCTTGTAGGGTAGTGAGAGCATAAAGATGGTTCCGACCATTTCCAAAACTAGATGGTGCACCCTTTGGAGTCAGAGCTAATGATGACGCAACTGGAATACTATTTACCCCAGAGGCAATATTACCAATAGGATAATTTCTAAGTATATGCCCTGACCACAATTGAAGCACCTGTCCCTTCTCCCATCACAGAACCCCCGATCCAATCTACCATAAAACCTACAGAAAGGATATGATAAAGCCGATTAGTCCCTACTAGTAAGATATTGGGCACCTTGTTCCCTAAAGTTGTTGCCACCTAGGAAATGCCTATCAACCGATGGCTTTGGGTAGGGAGCACTACCCACTTCAGTCCAATACAAAGTTGTTCCCGAAACTAAGATCACTAAACAGGAAGAGTAGTATGGTCTATTCCTGTATTGCATGGGATATAGCACCCAAAGATGGATTAGCAGGTGAATGCTAGCATGTACTTAGGAGTAAGAAAAATAATTCCATTATTCAAAACCAAAGTAACTAACCATATGCAATCATATACATACATATATATATCATTCTAGGAAAAGGAACCAGGTTTAGCATGCATTTAAAACCTTCAACTTGAGTTGTATAGTTTTACCATCATAATCCACCCACGGGCTATATGGGTCTAGTGTTACCCCCTGAACGGGCCCCAATTTGTGTAGCCACACGAACCGGAGATATCATAGAGGTTAGGGATTCCCGTGTACCCTTCGTCCTCCATGATACAAATATAAAAGTATAAACTTAGGAGATTCCTATATACACCACAAGCATATGGTCACCATAACTACCTCTCACATCAGGAAATATGAGTTTCCAGTAACCATCCATCGAACTCACAGCTTCACGATTAGTTATTACAACCTGTTATTATTGCCTAATTAAAATATTTAGAACATAACCAAACCACCAATTCCAAGAGCCAATTATCAAGGCATTATAAAGTGGTACCGTCATACCGACTATGGCTTGCAAGAATGTCATTAGCCAACACTTAGGGGATTCCCATGTAACCCACAAGTTTTCCAACTAAACTAAAACCATGGGCATCAATGCCTTTCCAAACCATTTTAAACCAACTAAATCAATTTAGGTTCCATTACCATATTATGCAATTCAATGTTTCCAATAATAGTAAGACTATGTGACAAAATCATTCTTAGGCGTTTTAACAAATATGTTGAGGGCATAAGATATCCAAAACCAAAATCAAGTATCAATTGACCATTCCCATGCAACCACATATTTCAAACCACAATTATAACATAAAAACCATAAGAAAAACATGAAAAAATATTATCCAACCAAGAATAACCAAAAAAACCCACCCTATATTTCAAAACCCAAACATTATCATAATAGTACCATGAAAATCATTCATTAAAACATGCCTTTAGTTGTACTAACAATGAGAGAGGAGTAACATGCCTTATACAACAAAGGAGACAGAGAGAAACCACCCTTTAGAACCTTAATTGGTTGCCTTGAAGAAAATTCTAACCTTTCTTGAACCAAGATCTTGAGAGAGATTTGAGAGTGTTTAGAGAGTATTTAATTATAAATAATAGGTTAAGAAAACCTCTAAACGTGTTTTATGTCATGGGGTTCAAAAGGAGTTAAGAAAGGGAATATCCAAAATACCCCCAACTTAAACTGTAAAAAGAACACAGGAGGGCACGGTTGAACCTCTCAACTCATATCCACACTATACGAGTGGTACCCTCTACTCGTATCTTGGTTAAAAAGTTGGACAACATATTCTGTCTAACATACGACTCTTTAGCCTAACTCGTACCATCATTATATGACAAGTACCCTTCAAGTCGTACCTTAAGCAAAACATCAAGCTAGACACTAGACAACATACGGATGGACTCTATACCCATCGTATTATGAACATACGAATCCTCACCACCAACCCGTAACTACGATAGAAACTCAACCACCAAACACTGGACACCCTACAAGTTGGGTCACCTAACCTATACCTATACCATACGACTAGTATGGTGAGTCGTATGATGACCAAAAAGCTCAAGACTTGAGAAATTTGCAAGGTCTAGGACCCAGGATATTTCAATTAGTCAGGGAGACCTCATGTCCCCATATATATTTATCCTATGTATGGAGCTTCTCTCAAAGAGAATTGAGTATGAAGTAGATATCTTGAAATAGAACCCCATTTTAATTAGTAATCGAGGTTCCAAAATCTTCTACCTCTTTTTGTTGATATTCTCCTCCTTTTTGCTAGAGACACTGTCTCTAATAGCACTACCATTATGGATACCCTCACCAATTTTAGCCACCATTCAGGCCAGAAAGTCAACATTAGGAAATCTAAGGTTTTTCTCTCTAAGAATGCCAAGAAAGATCTTAAACAAAACATTCGTAACATTCTTCCAATGTCTCCTTCCATCTATTTTGGGAGATATCTAGGCTTTCCCATCTTCCATAAAAAGACACAAAATGGGGAATTCCACTTTATCATTGATAACCTCAATAACTGTCTTGTAGGCTGGAAGACCAATTTCCTAAACATTGTTGGCAGAATAACTCTTGCCAAAGATTGCCTTAGTAGTATCCCCAACCATATTATGTAATATATACACCTTCCCTTCAAGATCCGCAAGCTCATTAACAGAGCTCAAAGAAACTTCATCTGGGGTAGTACTAGTACTAGGAAAAAAATGCATATGATTGGGTGGCATACCATTACTAAACCTAAAAATGAAGAAGGCATTGGCCTCCAAAAGGCTAGCATAAAAAACGATATTGCTTTATAGCCTAGCCTGGAGGATCAAAAGAAATTCTAACTCTATATGGGCCAGTATTCTCACTAATAAGTTCAATCATGCTACTTATATATTTGGAAAAAACTGTTCTAGGGCCTCGAAAGCTATTCACAGAGCCTGGAACCTCTGTAGAGATACCTCCAGTGGATTGTTTGCTCAGGGGGAAATGTTGATCTTTGTTAAGATAGATGGTTGCCTAACCACCCTCCCTTGGATAGCCTTATTCAAGGCCCCATTCCCTCAAGGGTAGAGATAGAAAGCTGGACACTATTTGGAATAATGAGGATTAGAATCTTAACTCACTTTCCTTCAGCCTCCCTGATCAAGTTACCCAGGCCACTAGAGATATTATATTCCATGATAAGAATCCTAACAAAGATACCCTTATCTGGAGACTCAGCTTTAATGGTTTTTAATCCTGTACAAGTGCTTATACAACCAAGGCACTGATCTCTATTGTGGTCTCTCCTGGATCTGTAAGCTTCATATTCCTAACAAAATAAAATTTTTCCTTTGGCAGCTTTACCAAAATAGCTTGCCTTCAAACTCTACTCTGGCAAAAAGAGGTTTAAACATTCCCCCAATTGTACCAATTTCATCAACTCCCAAAAAGATATTAGCCATATCTTCTTCCAATGCCACATGGGTGGTTAATTCTGGAATGACCTCATTTAAAAATCTAACGAAGATTCTCTTCACTCAACCCACTTCACCCCTAACAATTAGTCTATAACTTGGACTTAGCTGAAAAACACAGACTTTATCAGTGTTGTCCCTTGGAGTACCCTCCTGCCCTTTTTTCCTTTAGATTATTTAAAAAAATAAAAATAGTATCAGGTTCAACAATGGCAATGACTCTCCCTCTTTTGCCCACACCTACTCTAAAGTTGTGGAATACTCCCACTTTACTATAATACCAACAACAAAAACACCTCTACTACTATCTCCCTGAAGTGGGAACTTCCCATGATAGGGTCTTACAAGTTTAAGACTGACAGCTCATGTCTAAGCAACTAGGGGAAAGGGAGGATAGGGGAATCTTTAGAGATCATTCTGGCAATTGGACCCTTGGTTTCAGTAAAATCTATGTAACAACTACCAATAATCAGATGGATTTGCTTGCTCTCAGAGAAGGGCTCAACCTAGCTCTTCAGAAAAATCTTAAACCTCCGAAAATCAACATAGATTCCAAAGATGTAATTCGTATATTTCAAGATGGTAATACTTATTACAACCCATTACTTGATGATTGCCGGTGGATGCTAAAAGAACTAGTATGAGCAACCGTTAAGCACTGCTACAGAGAACAGAACATAGTTGCTGATATTTTGGCAAAGAAAGCTGATGCAATGGAGGTCTCCAAAAGTCTTCACCTTTTTGTAGTTCCTCTGGTGTATGCATTGGACCAAGTATGGGCAGACATCAATGGAAATAACTACTCTAGAATTGTTAGGACGAACAACTTTAACACCGGGCATAGCCCAAACCGCTTCACTGTAGAACCAGACTGAGTTTTACCTTTTGTAACCATTGTTATAGCTTATTTACTTAATGCAATCTTCTTAACCAAGAAAAAATATTTATGGTTATTTTTTTTATCGTAGAGTCTTTTGATAAAGGATAAAAAAATTCAATCGTCACTTTTTAAAGATCTTCATACTTTTAATAGGGTATAAATCAACAAAATAAATACATACAATGCACGTATCACAACTAATTTGAATATCATAAATTTGTATTTTTAATAGAATTTTAGCAGGTAGTGATTACTCTTTGTAAGTTCAAAGTTCAAACATGTGTCTTGAAGTTGAATTTTGGTATTCAAACTTTAGAACACATTTTGCTTTACAATCTCAAAATATATTTCCATAAAGTTGTTGCTAAAGCTTGGTACCAAACGAAAGCGTAATTATTTATTCAATTATATTTAATTATTATTTTTATCAAATCACTAATTATGTTTAGTACTTTTTACAAAAATTACCCAAATAAAACATACACATAATAATTTATCTTTTTATATAAATTTATTATTAATTAACTCGATATACACGTGCAAAGTACGTGGAAATCTTAACATCTACTTTATATAAATTAAAATATAAATTACTTCATATAAATTGTGTTCTCATCCGAACAATGTTACATAATTTTAAAGCTAATAATGTAAACATTGCGCAAATAAATATATGTAAATTTCTTATTTAATATTAAACACGCATGCAAGGCACGTACCCTAAAATAGTTTATTTGAAAATCACTTTTGAGAAAAATACATTTAAAAGCACTTATAAAAAGTTAAAATACTTTTTAAAATAAATTGTTCTTTGAAGTTTGACCAAACAAACTACAAGTTTGACCAAACATAATACTCCCTATAGACTTAACATACCCATTTTGAAATCAATAAATAGAGATACATTTTACATATTTACCATTGTATGCCTTTTAAAGTGTAATAATCAGTGTAATTATTAAATATTCCCTCTGTCCCAAATTATGTGTCATCATTTTCTTTTTAATCCGTCCCAAAATAAGTGTCGTCTTTCCTTATTTGGCAACTTTTTAAAGGCACAATTACTCTTTTACCCTTATTGGTCCCACTTAATAAAAAAAAGATATTGGCACATTTTTTGATAAAGGATAATTCGGTAAACTTTACCAAGTCTTCCCTTATTTCTTAAACTCCGTGCCCAGTCAAATGGCGACACATAAAATGAGACGGAGGGAGTATTAAAATTTGATACATATTTTTTCATCTCATGCATTACGTCTAAAATATTGAGTATTTCTATTTGAAACTAGTAATAATTATTTAATTTTGATTTTGAGAATTGACATCATTTATGCACCATTCATTAATTTTGTAAACAAAGGATGTATTTAGTATTTCTATCAAAGATAAAATGAAAAACATATGTATAAAATACTCTTGATTTAAAAACTTGAATAATAAATTAAAATAGATATTTAAAAAAATCAATTAATACAAAATGAAGAGAGTATGAAGAGGGTTGAGGATGAATTGGAATATATATATCTATATATCTACTAAATAACAAGAAAGTCTTGCCTATAAATTTGCCAAGTGACAGCCTATATAATTAACACAGGTATATTTTTAGGACAAGTTAGTTATTTAGTTAAAAATTGGTTAGTGAATGTTAAATTTCTAAAAAAGAAAAAACTCATTAAGAAATCAAAATAAACATAAAAAACTTATTGTTAAAAGAACCGGATCTTTCCTGAGGAAATAGGGTAGTCTTTTTAGGATTTTTTTCTCTCTTTTTAATTAATATTTATATTTATTATTTTTCTTTAAATTTTTAAAATTATAATGTTACTACAATTTATTATTAAAAATAAAAATAAATCTAAAAAAAAAAAGACAAAAACTAACCTCCACGCACTTACTCTCCGTTAACTCCCACTAACCTGGGGCTTTGGGCTGTAGGTAACAAAAGAGTTTTAAAATGAGGTGTAGGTGACACAAGTCTTAATAATTAATGGAGGTGACAATTACTTTATTATGGATTAAGAAAGTTGAGGAAATTTCAAAATAACCCACAAGTTTTTAAATTTACACTTTGATTCAAATATTAGTTTATATAATGGGAAACAGAGGGAAAGGGGGGGTGTTTCTCTCTCTTCTCATCCGTTGTTGTCTTCTCTCTCTTTTTGATTTTTATTGATCATTGTTGTTGTTGCTTTATTCATCATCTGCTGCTTCATTATCATCATCTTATACTTCATTATCCTCTTCATATTCTTCTTGTTGACCACTGTTGTTGTTATTACCGCAACTGCTGCTCTTTGACCAATTTCTTAGGTCAAATTTTATTTCGTACATCACTTTCAACTTTGGCATTTACTTGATAGGAGACTTTGGTAAGTCCAATTATGCTTTTTAGTTAAATTTGTCATCTAGGTAACTGCTATTGTGTTATTTTTTCAACAATAGCTAGCACGCGAACATGAATGCAACATAAGAGTCATCTGTTTAAACAGATCCATCATCTGTTGCACTGGATAGATATTTTGTTTCAACATAAGACTCATATGTTGGATTCATGTTTATGGTTTCATTGTGCCCGTAACATGAATCGAACAGATGGGTGATTTGTTGTACCATATTAATAATCTGTTCCAACAGACATTTAATCTGTTGCACCAGATTAGTAATTTGTTCCAACAGATAATTAATCTATTGCACCAGAATATTTATTTGTTGCAACATATTATAATTTTGTTGCAATAGATGAATAATCTATTTCAAATAATACAATATAGCTCCTGTCACAAACCCAACAGATAACCCGTATGTTGATCTCTTTGCTATTGATACGGGATTCAAATTATTTCTTAATCGTAGACATGTTTGTTGAGAAGAAGAAATAGACCGAATGAAAATTAAATAAGAATTAAAATGTCAAAGTGGATGAAATGTAAAATTTTTATTAAATAAAAAAATAAAAATACATAGGTAAAAGAAATATTTCATATGTTGGATTCATGTTTATAGTTCTATAGTGCCCATAACATGAATCGAACAGATGGGTATTTTATTGTGAATATTAATAATTTGGTCCAAAGATAATCAATCTGTTGCACAAGAATATTTATCTGTTGCAATATATTATAATTCTATTGCAACAGATAAATAATCTATTTCAAACAACACAATATAGCTCCTGTCACAAACCCAACAGATAACCAGTATATTGATCACTTGCTATTGATACTGGAATTTAAATTATTCCTTAATTGTCGACATGTTTGTTGAGAGAAAGAAATAGATAGAATAAAAATGTCCAAGTAGATGAAACATAAATATTTTTATTAAACAAAATAAATATAAATACATTTATACATGGGTAAAAAAAAATAATCTAATTATTATTATTATCATCATCATTATTATTATTGTCAGCCAGCCAATCTTTAACCGGCAGTAGCAGCGCCCTCCTCATTCTGTGGATCTCCCCCAACATCCCTACTCTGACAGCGGCCAACTTCCACTGTATGTCATGAACCTACCTTAGGAATTCTCGTACGGCGTCTCGTAAAATAGTGACATCCCATACTGGATCAGTCATATCTTGAATACGCATAAATTGATAAAAAAAATACAAAAACAAAAGTAAAGAAAAGAATCTGAAAGTAATACAACATATATTTACACAAAAAGCAAGAAAAAACTTACCGAGACAGGGAAAGCTATCAAGTCCTTGAAGAGAAAGTAGTTGATGGTGTAATATAAAAGACAAGAGCAAGAAATAAATAGATATGTGTAGTAGAATGAATGAGTAAGGAGGGGCCTATTTATAGAGGATTGAATTTGAATGAGTTAGGCAAAAAGGCGGGACTGTTCACCTCCATTTATTAATTACACTCAAATTAATGACTTTTTGATTACGGCGGAAAGTTATGACTTGATAAGTTCTTTTCAGCAACCATTTTTATTGAGTTGTGGCGACAGATTATATATCTGTTACATCAGATAACTCATCTGTGACAACAGATGTACTGTTTGTTGCAATAAATCTACAATCTGTTGCATTAGATAATATATCTATTGCAACATATATCTTTTTTAATAATCATCATATCTTTATCTTTAATCCAAATTTGGTGACTTTTTTATTATATAAATTAAAAAAATAGATTCAAAAATAAAAAGGCGCAATTGTTCACCTCCATTTATTAATTATATTCAAATTGGTGACTTTTTAATTACTGTGGAAAGTTATGACTTGATAAGTTCTTTTCAGTAACCATTTTTATTGAGTTGTGGCAACTGATTATACATCTGTTGCATCAGATAACCCATCTGTGACAACAGATATACCATTTGTTGCAATAAGTTTACAATTTGCTGCATCAACTGATCTATCTGTTGCAACATGTATCTTTTTTAATAATTATCATATCTTTATATTTAATCCAAATTTGGTGAATTTTTTATTATATAAATTAAAACACAAATTCAAACACAAAATAAAGCGACTGTTCACCTCTATTTATTAATTACATTCAAACTGGTGACTTTTTTGTTACTGTGGAAAGTTATGACTTGATAAGTTTTTTTCAGTAACCATTTTTATTGAGTTATGGCAACAGATTATACATCTGTTGCATCATATAACCCATCTATGAAAACAGATATACCATTTATTGCAACAAATCTACAATCTGTTGTATTAGATAATCTATTTGTTGCAACATATATCTTTTTTAATAATCATCATATCCTTATCTTTAATCTAAATTTGGCAACTTTTTTATTATATAAATTAAAAAAATAAATTTAAAAAAAAAAAATATTTCGAAGAGTGACAATCAGTTATTAAAATTAAATAACCGTTCTTTTACAGCTATAAATTATGTTTATCATTTATTTCCTTATTTTACGAACCATTTTTCATATGAAAAAAGTCATGACTAAAGACTTTTCACCCTCTTAATAATAATAATAATAATTTTTTTTTTTATTAATAATCATCTGTTGCAACATATGATCCATCTGTTTATGTAGATCCGATATAAAAAAGGAAAATACGTTATATACGCTAAAAGGAAAAACATAACTTATTTATTATTACTACTATTATTATTATAAGTATTACTATTACTAATTTCATTGTCTGAAGGACAATTTTCATCCAGCAGCAGCAGGACCCTCCTCAGCCTTGCTCTGAAGCCGGTCAAATCCCTCTGCAGTTCATCATACTGCCTTCAAAGTTTTCGGAAGGACTCGATATAAATCTTCTTGTACGAATCTAGATCAGCCATATCCGAAAGTGTAGTAGTAGAATGAATGAGTAAGAAGGGACCTATTTATAAAGGAAGGGGTTAGACAAATAGCCACGACTGTTTATTCTTTAATTAAATAAAATTGGCGACTTTTTGAATATGTAAATTAAAAAAATGGATATAAATAAATATTGTATCTTTATTGTATTTCGGAAAGAAAATAAAATTGCTTTAAAATAAATCTAACAAATGCGTAATTTATTGCAAAATACATTCTATCTGTTGGATAGTTTACAAAATATTAAAACTGTTGCAAAAAATGCATATACCTGTTTGATATTTCCAATAGATAAGTTCTATGTCGCAATAGATTGATCATCTGTCGTAATATATGTCTATAATTGTTTGATAATTTAAATAGATGTGGCATCTGTTGCAACTTGTTAATCATTTGTTTATTCAATTTAAGCCGTAGATGGGTTAGTAAGAATAAGGTGCGTGCAGATGGATGGATCCATTTTCATGTGTGGGAGTTAAGTATTACTGATAAGGTTATCGAGACAACACACACATAGTATAATATTTTTGTGAATGCAGTTTTTAATTAATTAGGCACTGATCATTCAAACAAGATCCTACATTATACAGTTAAGTTTGATGGTTTGAATTGATAAGTTCGAGGTCCCTATGATGATGGTGTTGATACCCTATTACGAATTACTGACGATTGTTGCTCATGTTTATGCCAGTTAAGTTATGAGAAGAGATCAATATTTGGTGTCACTGCAGAAATTCAATAGTGATTGGACTTAACTTTAAGTGTGCATTGAACTTTGAGAAGGCCTTCAAAGCCTCACACTGCATCAAATAAGAATGTTAAATCAATAGAAATTCTCCTAGCTTAAATTTATATCGAAGGGTTATTCGAGAAGATGATTATAGGCCAGAAGGATCCGAAGGAGAATTCCTACAATGGAAAGGGGAGTTGATAAAAGATTATATCATCTGAGAGATAATTGAAGAGGAGACATAGGGTAGAAAGGAACTTTTAGCGAATCTGGATGATGAAACTAAATTAAAACATGAGAAATTTAAATCAAGTGCAAATATGAAAGTGTATCCAGTAATGTAAATACGTTTGTTGTTTCTCTGAAAGAAAAATAATGCAGATGGATACTTTGCTAGAGAGCTGTGAGTAGGTAGCGTGGTTGGGATAATCACCTAGATAGAAAATAACAAAAGACTAAGAAAGTAGCCTTGCGAGTATCGAGAGTTGAGATGATGTACAGTAAGTCAAGAAAACTTACGCTTATAACAGCTACAGTTAAAATAAGGAATCTAAGAGAAGGCTACAATTTTAAAATTTCAAATTGCATCCCATGTCTTCTTGTTTGTGGTTCTGATTAGGTCCACTGTTGTTGACCTAATCAGAACCACAAACAATATTGAAAGGCAGATTGAGTATCACTACTTCCTTAGCAATATGGATTAATTTATTGTGTTTTCTTTCCTTAGAATACTTTCAACATATCTTGGAGAAGATCAGATGTTTTTTGTAGTAGGTGAATCCCGATAATTTTTAAGCATGCCTCCAGCTTGCCGATTTGGTATTCAAGCTTGTCGTTGCCGTATTTGAAGTTGGTATAGAGTTACTGGTCTTTTGTGAGCTCGGTCAGGAACACTTTCTTTGAAGTTGTAGCATTGTAGAAGGCCTTCAGAACACTTTATTCAGAAGCCTTAAATGATACATAGAGGGTCGCCATGTTTGTTTTAGGTTAAAATATGTTGATGCATACTCAAGTAGTGGTTCCAACAGTTGAATAGCTCACTTTTATCAAGTGTTGCTCAATGCTGCTTGATCAACGAACCTTTAAGGGATTTGATATATTAATTAGCAAGGAGTTATGTAATATTTAATCTTAACTGACTCTACCAAGCCTATCAAACGTTATGTAACTCCAGGCTCATTACCCTATAAAAACCTTTGCCCGAGTTAGTGCACAAATCAAACCAGCTCAATCTCTCAGCCTTTCTGCTGGTCTCTCTACTCCCATATAGAGGACAATATATCTGCCATACAAAAGTCTACACCATCGCCAAAAATTCTTGCTACAACGAAAGTCTTAAGAAGGCATGACTAGTAACCTCTCAATATCACTTTTATGACTTTCTTGACATCTCTTGCAATTATGTTAGAATGGACATAGCGAGCAATTGTTCTTAATTTGGTTTGTCCATTCCAATATAATTGCAAGAGACATCAAGAAAGTCATAAAAGTGATATTGAGATAGTACTAGTCATGCCTTCTTAAGACTTTTGTTGTGGCAAGAATTTCTAGTGACGTTGTAGACTTTTGCATGTCGGACATATTGTCCTCTATATGGGAGAAAAAAGATCAGCAGAAAGGCTGAGAGATTGAGCTCGTTTGGATTGTGTACTAACTCAGGCAAAGGTTTTTGATAGGGTAATGAGCCTGGAGTTACGTAACGTTTGATAGGTTTGGTAGAGTCCGTTTAGATCAAACATTACATAACTCCTTGCTAATTAATTTATCAAATCCCTTAAAGGTTGGTTGAGAAATCTGCATTTAGCAACACTCGAAAAAAGTGAGATATTCAACTGTTGGGACCACTACTTGAGTATGCATCAACATATTTTGACCTAAAACAAACATAGAGACCCTCCATGTATCATTTAAGGCTTCTAAATAAAGTGTTATGAAGGCCTTCTACAATGCCACAACTTCAAAGAAAGTGTTCCTAATCGAGCTCACAAAAGACCAGCAACTCTATACCAACTTCAAGAATGGAAACGACAAGCTTGAATACCAAATCGACAAGCTAAAGGCAAGCTTGAAAATTATCAAGATTTACATACTACAGCAAGCATCTGATCTTTTCTAAGATGTGTTAAAAGCATGCTAAGGCTAGAAAACACAATCAATTATATCCAAATTGCTAAGGAAGTAATGATACTCAATTTGTCTTTAAATCTTTTTTGTAGTTCCGATCAGGTCAAAAATAGTGGACCTAATCGAAACCACAAACAAGAAGGCATGGGATGCAATTTAAAATTAAAAAATTACAGCCTTCTCTTAGATTTCTTATTTTAATTGCAGCTATTATTGAGGTAAGTTTTCTCGACTTACTGTATATCATTTCAACCCTTGAAGATCGTGAGCCTGTATTCTTAGTCTTCTGTTATTTCTATCTAGGTGATTATCCCGACCGCGCTACCTAGTTGCAGCTCCCTAGCAAAGTGTCCATCTACACTATTCTTTTTTCAGAGAAACAACATACGAATTTACATTACTAGATACACTTTCATATTTGCACTTGATTCCGATTTCTCATGTTCTAATTCAGTTTCAGCAACCATATTTGCTAGAAGTTCCTTTCTACCCTATTTCTCCTCTTCAATTAGCTCTTAGATGATATAGGTTTTCATTAACTCCTTTTTTCCCACGTAGGTATTCTCCTACAACACCTTCTAGTGTATAATCATCACCTTGAGCAACCCAACCATATAAATTTGGGCTAGGGAAATAACTATATTGGTTTTTCATTCTTGTTAGATGCAGTGCTAGGCTTCGAAGGCCTTATCTGAGTCCAATACACCCTAAAAGTTAGTCCAATCGCTATTGAATCTCTTTACAATTATACCGAAACTAGATCCCTTTACAATGCTAGAACCCTTCACAATGCTAGACACATAAACATGAGCAACAACAGATATTAAATCTTAACAGGGTATTAGAACCATATTCATGGTCCCTTAGCCTTATCAGTTCGGACCTATCAAACTTAACTAAAAAATTGCATATATATTATTTGAATAATCAATGACTAAATGGCAAAAACATCATTCACAAAATTAGTGTACTCTATGTGTGTTTTCACGATAACATTATCAATAATACATACCTCCCATATATGAAGTGGTTCCATCTGCAAGCAGCTTATTCCTCTGAACCCATATTTACTGTAGCCTCATGTGTTGGTCGAGCAAAAATTGATCAACTTTAGTTCCTAATATCTATAAAGAAGAGGAAAAAATTAATGTCAAACAAAAGAAGAACAGAAAGAACATTATTCGTCTGTTGTAATAGATGTGAAGTCTGTTGCAACAGATGTGGAATCTATTAAAATACATCAAACCAACCTTGCTAGTGGTTTAAGTTGTTCGAACAGTTGCTCGATCTATTGCAACATCCACAACAGCATAAACTATAAAGAAACAACAAAGAAAAAATATCAAAAACAAAGAAATAACATCATTTATTCCAACACCTTAAACAACATCATCAACAACAAAGAAGCAAAGTCCTTTGTTCCAACACCATCAACAACACCACACCACAAGTTACAACAATACCAACCCCACCAACAACATCAACAATAAAGAAACAAACAAAATACATACAGAAAAATGATACTCCTAACAAGACTTTTAAACTTCTCCCAACAGATAACTTTTTTGCATATTATAATAAAAATTCTCAGTTTGTTTATTCAATACTTAAAATTTCCTTCAATTTTTTTAAGTAAATATTATATGGGTAAATGGTAATTAAATAAAAAAAGAGATGTAAATAACTTGCAAAGAAGAAGACGAGAATGTAAGAGCAATAGTGAATCAAAATAATAATTTCAATCGAGGAATCTCAGATATGGATCAGTTTAGATTCGAAAGGATCTTTATAAGAAAAAGAATAGAAAAGAGAGAAAAAAGATTGTGATAACCCTAAAGATAAAAGAAAGAAAAAGATGAGAGATGAATAAAATAATTTAGGGCTAAATGAGAGATAATATAATTCTAAATGTATTAAGGGTTTCAATATTCATTTAGTAATATTCATTAATAATTTGAGGGGCATGAGAAAGAAGACGGGTGACATTGAAAAGACAAGATAAGAATACTCAATGAGATTTTTAAGTTATCCAAGAAATATTTTTTACCGCCTTTAGTAGTACTAATTTATCTACTCGGACAGAAGCTTGCATTAAAATTAAAAGGAAAAAAAATTCAAATAGGTATATCTTCTGTTGTAACAGATATCAATATTTATTTGAAAAATCCCAACAACTCAGTTATCTATAACAATAGATGCAAATGTCCATTTGATAATTAAATCAGATATGTCATCTGTTACAACAGATATCAATATCTACTTGAAAATTTCCAACAACTCTATCATCTATCACAACAGATGCAAATGTCTATTTGATAATTAAATCATATATGTCATCTGTTGCAACATATATGAATATTTGTTTTAAAATTTCCAATAACTCAGTCATTTATTGCAACAGATTTCATTAAAATTGATTTAGGTAGAACTAGGAATGAATGAATGAGTTTATAGGGTCGAATTCAATTGAGTGTTTGCAATTACATGGTGTTGGTGTTGCGTTCATCCTGACCCGAGTCGTTGATTGATCACTCTGAGTTGAAAATTTGCATTAACTTAATGTTAAACTAGTATCTAAATTGATTTAGGTGGAACTAGGGATGAGTGAGTTTTCATTAACTTAATGTTAAGCTAGTACCTTAATTGATTTACGTGGAACTAGGGATGAATGAGTTCATAAGGTCAACTACAACTTTAATTGAGTCTTTGCAATTGCATGGTATTGGTATTGCATTTATCCCGACTCGAGTCATCGATCGATCACTCTGAGTTGAAAAAATTCTCATTAACTTAATGTTAAGCTAGTACCTTAATTGATTTAGGTGGAACTAGGGATGAATGAGTTTGTAGGGTCAACTACAACTTCAATTGATGCTTTACAATTATATGGTGTTGGTATTTCATTAATACTGACCTGAGTCATCGATCGATTACTGTGAGTTGAAAAGATTCTCATTAACTTAATTTTAAGCTAGTACCTTAATTAATTTAGGTATAACTAGGGATAAATGAGTTCGTAGAGTCAACTATAAAAACAATTGAGTCTTTCCAATTGCATGGTATTGGTATTGCATTTATCCCGACTCGAGTCATCGATCGATCACTCTGAGTTGAAAAAATTCTCATTAACTTAATGTTAAGCTAGTACCTTAATTGATTTAGGTGGAACTAGGGATGAATGAGTTTGTAGGGTCAACTACAACTTCAATTGATGCTTTACAATTATATGGTGTTGGTATTTCATTAATACTGACCTGAGTCATCGATCGATTACTGTGAGTTGAAAAGATTCTCATTAACTTAATTTTAAGCTAGTACCTTAATTGATTTAGGTATAACTAGGTATAAATGAGTTCGTAGAGTAAACTATAAAAATAATTAAGTCTTTGCAATTGCATGGTGTTGGTATTCCGTTCATCTCGACCCGAGTCGTTGATCGATCACTCTGAGTTGAAAAGATTCTCATTAACTTAATGTTAAGCTAGTACCTTAATTTATTTAGGTGGATCGAGGGATGCATGATTTCATAGGGTCAACTACAACTTCAATTGAGTCTTTGTAATTCCATGGTATTGGTATTGCGTTCATCCCAACCCGAGTTGTCGATCGATCACTCCGAGTTGAAAAGATTCTCATTACATTCATGTTAAGCTAGTACTTTAATTGATTTAGGTGGAACTAGGGATGAATGAGTCCACAGGGTTAACTACAACTTCAATTGAGTATTTGCAATTGCATAGTACTGGTATTGCGTTCATCTCGACCCGAGTCGTCGATCGATCATTCTGAGTTGAAAAGATTCTCATTAACTTAATATTTTAAAAATTATATCTTTTAAAATTTTAAAAATTAATAAAGATCAATTCGGACCAAATTAATAATTTCAAAACTTGTCATTCTTTTTCAAAATTATAAATCAACCCATACAAATCATCCATTTGCGTGAAAAAACTTTTCCTTATTTTAAATATGAAGTTGTCACTCTTCTCTCTATCTCTCTCTCAATAATATAGACAACAACTAATCAACATATTGCTCAACCCTTTAAAACAGATCGATTTTCTTCCTATTTTTGACCACATAGTTATTAGTTTCGACTTTATTCTCGCTTATTTCCATCGTCTTCTCTGTCTTTGCAGGTAACAGAGTTTGAGAAAAGTTCTACATTTGTTATTTATTCTAAAAATTAGGGTTTTTTAGTTAATGATGAAAAATAAGACTTTTAGTTTTATTATCTTCAAGAATAAGTTAACAATTTTAAGTTTTGATGCTAAAAAGTAGGAAGCCCCCAAGAAAATCCTAGGTTTTATATCAGTATTTTATTGACTATCATGGTATTTTTGGATGATATTTGTGGTTTTGTTGGTGGCTTTTGTTAGTGGTGTCGGTATTTATGGTTTTGGTGGTATTGTCGGTGGTCTTGGTGTTGGTATTGGTGACTTAGTAGTTGTCTTGGTAGCATTGGTAGTGGCATTGGTGGTGGAATTGGTTGTGGTATTGGTGGTGGTTTTGGTGGTCGATCTGTTGTGATAGGTGGAAGATCTGTTGGGAGATATTAAATAGGTCTTCAAACAGATTCCCCATCTATTCCAACTGATGAGTTATCCGTTGGAGTATTTTTTTTGCAATGTGGCGCAGAATAATTTATTGAAATTTGTCTTACCTTTTTTAAAAAAATTATGCAGACATCAAATGCAATGTATGTTTTATTTTTCTATTGTTTGTAGTTAAAAGATGTCTCCTAAAAGAAAAGAAACTAAAAGTGGATCAACTTCTGACACCCAACAAAAAAAGCTAGAGTACAGATAGATTCGGAGGAACTTTCTGAACCATCTCAGTCAAGGCAAAATGAAGATGAGAAAAGTGATAACTCCTTCTCACCACTGAGGCATGAATTAATGTCAAAATCCCAACATGATACTGCCAAAACCATTAATATCGACAAATTTTGAGTTGCAATGCTGATGGATCGCCCTAAAGAAGTAACTGGTGATCTTGTACTTAAATGTCAGTTGGGGAAACATTTTGATGAACTTAGGAGTATTATGAAGAATAAAAAAATAGACGAACTTTTTAAGAGGAGCTGTTTTGCATACTTTCTTAAGATGCCTGAGGACCGCACTCTCCGTTTCCCAATGAGCATGGTATATGGTTTTCTCAAGCACAGGACCAAGTACGCGGGAGATGATAAATATTTGAAAGAGGTTGAAAAAAATATGGATGAAATCTGGATCAACTACTGTGGCATGCCGGTTTATTTTGGATTGAAAGAGTTTGCCATAGTGATGGGCTTAAGATGTCTTCGTCCAAAAGAACCTCTCATCAAGAAAACACCCCACAAAGGGTCTAACAAACGCAAGGGAAAAAAGATGGGTTATTGGGTATTATTGGACGTAGCTACAAAGTGGAGGATTTGATGGCAAATCTCGAGGATAAAAACATACCAAAGCACTACAGGGAGAAATTGTGCTTAGTTTGGTTTATCCATTCCGTTTTATTGGCAAGAGACATCAGGAAAGTCATAGAAGATGATTTGTTGGCACTTGTTGATGATTTTGAGAAATTCAATGATCATCCCTGAGGATATGACAGCTACTACTTGACTGTCTAATATTTACGAACAAAGCTATCCACAAGGACGATCACATTACAGGGCTTTCTATGGGCTTTTATGAAAAAACTGATCACTATTTTTACTCATCAATTAATTTATATTGAATATAGTTATTATGATTGTTTTTTGCTTGCTTCCTATTTATATTTTTTAGGCTTGGGCATATGAAGCCATTCCTCCCTTCCGAAAGTAGTTCAAGGATTACCCAGATGAGGTTGCTCATCCAAGGATCCTTAGGTGATTGGCTGCAAAGGGAAGCAAAAAAATATTAACGAGGCTGATCTCTTTAACCCTCTGGATGATGTAGTATGTCCTTTTTCAACTAAAATAATTTGCCTCAAACAAAGATATTGAAACAGATGTGCCATCTGTTGCAACAGATGGGTCATCTATTGCAATAGATTAGCCGTCAACTGCAGCTGGTGCAACAGATGAATAATCTGTTGTGACAGAGGATCCATATTTCATAATAGATTAACCATCTTTTGCTCTGGTTCTCTGAACCCGACTCAACAGATTACCCATCTACTACAAATTATGCAATAAATGGGTAATCTGATGCAACATATTATCAATCTGTTGCGACATACAGATCAACTATTGCGGCAGCTAGATTATCTGTTGCATAAGTTGGCTATGTTAACATGTAACCCAACTGACTACAAATTATTATTATATGATTTAAATGTCTCATGTCTTTTTTATAGGTTGTGCATCCTTGGATCGTGCCTACTGAGCAGGAGTTGGGGATGACTTCTTTTATTACTCTAGGTCTTGTTGATACAAAAACGGACCCAACGGTAGAGTTAATAAAGAAGGAATTGGCTGGAACAACAACCACAAGAAGAGCAGTTAGGCAAAGTCAGCCTAATGTTGAAGCTCTTTATGACCAACCTTTTACTGCAACAGATTCGGGTGCTTCTTCTAGGGGTATTACTCGTGGATTTGTTGATGGTGGTGGTAGCCATCATGATGCTCCTGCTATTACCAGTCATGATTATGAGCATGTGGTGCTCAGGAAAAAAGAAATACGTTTAAAATCAACCCTTACACAGGTCCCTCTCACCCCTACACCAGTCCCTTCCACCCTTACAGTGGTCTCTCTTCACCCCCATGTTCTCATTGTAAATGCAAAGTGTGCAAGGATAGAGAGGATAAACTCCTTGAAAAACTAAAGATTATTGCTAAAACTATCAAAGAGTTGAAATCTAAGAGGGGTGTCATACCATCCAAGAAGGTGAGGGAGCCATACACTCCTACAGTGGCGGTTAGAAGGAAGGAAAAAATATTAGACAAATACTTTCCATTGTGAAAACAAAAACTTTGCAGCTGAAGTTCAGAGGCCGCTGAAAAAGGTCGACATATACGCGGCACTTGGCTACGAAAAGGAGAAGGAACTGCAAGAAATCATGAATGACAAGACGAAGGTTCCGAAAAAATACACCATGCATTCATTTACTGCCAAAGACTTCACGAATATGACAAATATGCATGAGTTGTAGAGGACAATGTAAATTTACTTTTGCTAACCTAGACTTCTTATCTACTCTATGAAGAAGAAGTTATGCAACAGATGTGTAATATGTTGTAACATTTGGGTATTCTATTGCAATATACACATCTGTTGTATAAGTTGCGTTAACTGGGTAATCTGTGAACTGATTCAGAGAACCCTCTGCAACAAAATCTTTTCACTGTGTTTTTCTTCTTTACAATTACTAACCTATTTAAAAATTGTCTTCTTATACCATAGTATGTTGATAAAATTCTCTACCTATGAGGGGAAGGTAATTAGCATACCCAGATGCTTATGATGTTGTCGATAGGATAATGGACATCAAATTCTACAATAATTTTAAGGATAGGTATGATGATCTCCACAGGCAATCTAGTCCCGGTGGCCGGAGATTTGATAAGTTAGTCTCTACATTTGAATAGGATGAAGATGTGATTAAATATGTTAGAGAGAAGAGGCCATATCCACACGGCAAGAGCTGGACTAAGGCAAAGAGAATCCTTGCAGTCATGAATGTAGAAGTTAAATATTTTCTCACTGTTGAGATACTACTCGACGAGGGAAATATTAAGGTTTATGATTGTAACTTACCTGTCTTCAACGAGGACACGTTTTTAACCTACGTGAAGCCACTCTTAAAGTTGTCCCCAAAGTTGTTGGCGCAGAGTAAGCTGATGGATCATTTGCCGGTAGAAGTCTTAAGGAATGATGAATCATAGGATTTTAAAGGTCGAAATAAGAACATCCAGCTCTACAAAAATAAAAGTGGTGCAGTGTGCGGGCCGTACTCGCTTGTATATATCGAGTGTTTGCTGACCGACATAAAAATGATCGGTATGTATGATGTTGTTATGGGAAAGATATAAGAGGTCTGGCATATAGGGTACTAACTAAATGGTTGGAGATCATGTATAAATAAGAATATGTACAAAGACAAAAACAAACATGATAACAATTTTTTATTTCAAGCCACTTTATTTTACATGTAGTGGCAATAATTTTTATGTCTGACAAAAGTTGAATTTTTATAATGCAACAGTTTGTCTATCTGTTATAACAGATATAATACCTATTATGATAGATTGATTATCTGTTGGAGTAGGTTGGTCATTTATTTCATTATACAGATGTTTTCCGATCTGTCTATCGCAACAAATATATAATCTATTGCAACATATAATATATTTGTTGCAGCTGATAGGTAAGCTGTTGGAACAAATAAAAAAAGTAGGAAGACCTGTTATATAATTTCCTGTAGATGACCCAACTAAATGGTTGGAGCCCGTGTATAAAGAAGAATATGTACAAAAATAGAGACAAACACGATAACAATTATTTATTTCAAGCCACTTCACTTTACATGTAGTGGCAATAACTTTTATGTCTGCCGAAAGATGAATTTTTATAATACAACAGATTGTATATCTGTTGTAACAGATATAATATCTGGTATGACAGATTGATTATTTGTTGGAATATGTTGGTCATTTATTGCATTATGTAGATGTTCTCAGTTTGTCTATCGTAATAGATATACAATATGTTGTAACATATAATCTATCTATTGAAACTAATAGGTAATCTGTTGGAGCAAATAAAAAAAGTAGGAAGACCTTTTAAATAATTTTCAGCAGATGACCTATATGTTGCAACATGTCTAAATTTGTTTGATAAGATATGCCATCTGTTACAACAGATGTATTATCTGTTACAATATTTGAATATAGTATTTTATTCAATTAACATGTTCAAAACTAAGGATTCAATTATATTCATAGACAACATAAAATAAATCGAAGCCTTTGGAAATTACATGAAATAATTCAACAAATAAATAAAATGTAAAAAAGTCATTATGGGTCTAAATGATCTACTCTACAAATAAACCAACAAGTTAAACCAAGGAGGATAGGTTATTATATTGACAGACTCAAGCTATAAAGATCTACTCAATATGGATAAGTTGTTCTTCATTCAGTGCTACGAATTTGGCTTTGGTCGTCGTGGATCTTTAATGTCGCTTGCGTATGGCTTCTGGGCTTTCGCTTCTCCGTATTTCCATAAAAGAGCAGCATATCTTTTGCGGAGTAATCTGAAATCAAGTCCATCATATGATACTTGTAATCCAACGCTCAAATACTCGACGTAAGCGGCAACAAAAAGACTGTAATTCCTGTGTTTTAAAAAAATAGATAATTCATATCTTGCAGTTCATGTAAGCGTTGTATAATTTATGGAATGAAACTAAATCATGACACTCATACTTACAGACTGCCAATGGTTTTTTGAGCAATTTCTTCAATATATTGCAATAAATGGATTACCCATTTTATCCCAGTATGATTCAATCGTCGACCACTCAGTACGAACCTTTTGGTCCAAAAAGCCACTTATGTCAAAGTAAGTAGGCAATATTTTGGCCAGCTTTTGTATCTCAGACGATGTCTCAGAATGTCTCCTTTCCTACATTGAGTCATAAACTCGAATGCACCTCTCTTTTAGAATGACGACAGCCAACACCCAATGAAATTCATCACCACAATTGATTGGGATGTACACTTCGTCGACCAAATGCCAAGGTAAGCCAGCTGGAATGTTAAAACCTGAGATGATGTTGATTAAGCATTCTTCATTTCGGGAAACTTCTGGCTATTGTTGGCAATACCTATCATAGGCATTATTTATGTATACTTTGTATAAATAATTGCCTGTCATGTACCTGTATTGTTCTTATGTTTGCAACTTGGCCTTTTTCAGAGGTAGTAAAAAATGGCATCGATGTGCTACACATATTATCAAATATTTTGGATTACGTAGTGAACAAATTAATATGCAGATGCAATTAAATAAATTATTAAATAATAATAATATGTATGGCATTTAAACCTCATCATTCCAACAAGTTTGGGGTGGTGACATCAAATAGAACCGATTCTTCGTTCCGAGATGTGCAACAACAAAGTCGAACATATCAAAACCAAAACTCGATTCATTCACTTTGTAGTGTTCATTATTTTATTTTCTACATGATGATTTATGTGTGTTAATATCATGTTCCTACAACAAGAATTGTATAAACCAATATCTTTAAAATTGATTTATGTACCTACCTACATGATGCTTTAACAGCTCATCGGCAGTCCATTCTGAATAGTCGTTGATCAACTTTGTTAGTCTTTTTGGAGCATCGTCTGAGATGTTGAACCCTTTAAATGGGTAATTCTTTCGTTCTCCCAAACTGACAAGCTTCACTTTTTCTTCTTCTTTGGAAGCAGTTGATGGATTATCGACTGTTATATTATGCTCATCAACAATAGCTTCTACTGTGACATCCACCTGGAAAGCCAGAATTATCAATGCTAATTACAGATATACAACAGGTTGTCCATCTATTGCAACAGATGAGTCTTATGTTGCAATAGATGGATCATCTATTGGAATAAATTCGAATAGGTGACCCAGCTGTTGTAACATAAGACTCATCTGTTGGTAGAAATTAAAATAGTACGAAAACCTATTTGATTTGCTCAAATAGATAGACATATGTTGCAACAGATAACACATCTAATGCAATAGGTTAAACAACAGTTGCAACAGATGTATATATCTATTTGATAATTTTTAGCAGATGTATCATATGTTGAAATAGATATGTGTCTGTTTGTTTGTTGGAACAGATGATATACATTCACCTTTTTCAGCTCATGCTGCTCTTCTGTAGCCCTTACATATTGAACAGCTGTGCAAGACAAAGACAGAGGCGTTGCAATTTTGCTTTTTTGGATGCTTGATGATGCCTTGAAAATATATTTCTTTCTCCTCTTAGCCACCTTGATCTCTAGTAGAGTGTATGGATATGAAATCCTCTTTGATGGAATGACACCCCTCTTAGATGTCATTTCCTTTACAGAAGCAGTTAGTCCATTAATAGCATTAATCACTCTATTATGTTTTGCCTTGCAGTCTTGACATTTGCATGCAGAAGATTCGCTAAATGTGGTAAAATCTGGAGAAAAATCTGTATAACCAGTATGATCATAATCATAATGGTTTCTTGTTTCAAAAACAGTAAGAGGAGCATCATTAGCCCCAACAGCAACACCACTACCACTACCATCATCAACAACAACAAACCCATCCTATAAAATTGTTTTTCTTATGATAGTTGTTGCTCCAAACAATTCCATTTTTATTCTATCAATGACTTTAAGGTCCAATAAAGTTTGCACAGATCATAAAGTAATAAAAAATGGCATCTTCAACTCCGAATAGGTCGGAACAAGCCACGGATGGACAATCTAAAATAAATCAGTACATATATTAGAATGATGATGAAATCATTTAAAATAATTATTAATTAAAATAAAAATTTGATTAGAATTAGACTTACCGCTTCTTTCGGGGATTAAAAAGATCAAGAAATTTTATATTTTTATCAGTTTTAGCCGACAACCATCTCAGGATTCTTGGACAGAAAATATCTTCCTAGTAGTTCACTTATTGCCTCAAATAAGGAATGGCTTCAAACGCCCAAGCCTATAACATAAAGCCAATAAATCAAAAGTATTATTGAATAAAAAAATGAATCATATCATAATAAAAGAAATATTTATCATGAAAGCCCATCGAAAGCCATATAAGTTGACTGTCTTTGGCGTTAACGGAGTCAACAAATATTTGACAGTCATTTTGAAGCTTTCATAACTCCAAGGATAGTTGTTAAATGCCTTAAGATCCTCAGACAAATTTATTAAATCGAGGCTTATATTGTTGTTAACGTCTCTCGCCCAAAGAATATTATGTACAAACCAAAACAAGCACAATGATTGTTTGTGCTTCTTTGAAAATCCTTTACCTTTCAACGCTTCTATCAAATTTTTGTTTTTGAAGCTTGGACCAATAATGGATACCAGGTCATCACGATCACTCAAGTTGCCTTTGACTTTTTTGGGTGTGCGGGATGCTTTTGTTTTGGATCAAAGTAGATATAACTTAAGAAGGAGAAGGAGGATAACATTTTAGTCCAGTAACTATAGCAAACTCCTTCTAACCAAAACATACAGGCATGCCACAGTAATTTATCCATACCTCATCCATCTTATCTTTGTTTGCATACATAAACCTACGCTTGAGAAGATCATATACTATTTTCATCTGGAAACGAGCATTGTTGTCCTCCAACAAATCGAGATATTTCCCAAAGTAGCTTTTCCTGAAATAAGAATCCAATTTTTGTTCTTAAAGTATTTTTTTGAAAGCGTCGAAAGATTTTTCCATGGCTGACTTAACCACGAAATCACCCATTAAATCTGTGGCACTAGCGCACTGTATTGTCACAGGATAATAATCAATGCTAAAGGTTTTGAACAATGCTTCGGTGGAAGGGCTAGTAGCATTTGGATCATCTCTTTTGAAACATTCCTCCTCCCCGTGTTCATTATCTTCTGCTCCTGATTGAGATAACACTTGTAAAGCAAGCTCATAGAGTGGTGGATGTAGCTTAGTTGTTTCACTTGTTCCTTTACTTGGACTTGATTCAGTTTCTTAAATTAACAGGACTATAATATAGATTATAATTGATTAATGCATCATTAAAAAGGACAACAGTATATCTATCATGCACAACAGTAAAATAACAGTCTCAGCAGACCACACATCTATTGCACTAGGTATGTTATCTATTGCAACATATAATCGACCTATTGCAATAGATTAGTAAACCATTGGAAACGATAAAACTAAATCACTAATTTGTTGCACCAGGTAGTTTATCTGATACAATATATAACCAACCTGTTGCAATGGATGAGTAAACCATTGAAACAATAAAAATAGATCATTAATTTATTGCACCAGGAAGGTTATTTGTTGCAACATATAAATAACCTGTTGTAACAGATGAGTAAATCATTGGAAATAATAAAAATAGATCACTAATCTGTTGCATCAAGTAGTTTATATGTTGCAACATATAACCAACCTGTTGCAATGGATGAGTAATTCGTTGGAAATAATAAAAACAAATCACTCATCTGTTACACCAGGAAGGTTATCTGTTGTAATATATAATCAACCTGTTAGAACAGATGAGTAATTCATTAGAAACAGTAAAAACAGATCACTCATCTATTTCACCAGGAAGGTTATTTGTTTTAATATATACCCAACCTGTTAGAATGGATAAGTAATCTGTTGGAAACAGTAAAAATAGATCACTTATTTGTTGCACCAGGTAGGATATTTGTTGCAGTATATAACCAACCTGTTACACATGATGAGTAATCCATTGGAAATAATAAAAACAGGCCACTATCTGTTGCACCAGATAGGTTATCTATTGCAGCCTATAAATAACCTGTTGCAGTGGATGAGTAATTCGTTAGAAACAATTAAAATAAATCACTCATCTATTGCACTACGTAGGTTATCTGTTGTAGCCTATAAATAACCTATTGCAGCGAATGAGTAATTTATTGGAAATAATAAAATAGATTACTCATCTGTTGAAACAGATCATTCATCTATTGCAAAATGAGTTATCTATTACAAAATGAGTTATTTGTTAGATTATTTCTAAACAGAAGAGTCATCTATTGCAACAGATGAATGATCTGTTAGATTGTTCATTTTTTGCATCAAATTTTTATTGTTGCATCAGATTTGCATTTGTTGAATCAGATGTTTCATCTGTTGCATCAGATGGTTCATCCGTTGCAACACCATTTTTATCAAGAAAAATAATAAATCAACCCAGCAACACCAACACAACACACACGCACAGTAATAATATCAACAGTGACAAAAAATCACCAACAAATCAAATCAACAGTTCGACAACAAGAAAAAAAATGCCAGAAATTAGAATTTTATTCAGTCCACATTTTAAATTTAAGCAAGAAATATTGAAATTGTTAACCAATACTAGAAGAGAAATTGGCTCAATTTCCTTTGTTTCTTCATAACTAAAAAGGCATAACTTTTTACCCATGAAAGAAGAAATGAGACGACGAAGAACTCAAAGTTGTTGTCGCCGAAGAAGACTTCACATCGATTGACAGTTGAAAGTCGAAAAGGAACTCGCCCAACTATTTATCGCCGGAGGTTGAAGTCGTCGGGTATTGAAGGGAGAAATTTTGCAGAACTGTTGGTTGGGAGAGAGTTGAGAGAAGTTGTCGAGAGAGACTGGTTGATTTGGATTGAAGAGGGATGTGAGTTGGGTTGATTTGTATTTTTGAAAAGATTAGAAAGTTTTAAAAATATTAATCAAGTCCACAATTAACCTAATCAAGTTTCCTAATGATGTTTGACCCTTTAAGTTGGTCAATGTCATCAATCTTTCATTCAAAATTTAAAAGACATTTTTCCTTCAATTTTCTCCACTAACCTACATATTAATTATATTTATATATAAATTATATTTATTTTTTGAATCTTTAACAAATTAATTCAATAAATAAAATATTATACTGATATTAGTATTTTTTTATTTTTTTTGGAAAATAAACAATTTAAGCTAAACAAATAGTATTTGTTTCTAAAAGTGGCAGCCTTAACAAATAGTTTGTTTTTAATTATTTCTTTTAAGTTTTTAAAAATATAAATTATGATAGTTACTATTATATTTTACAGTTTTTTTAAAATCAAATTTTACCAAATGGCTAAAGTTTGAATGATAAAATTAAAAATAATTTCAGTTTTCAAATAAAACGAAAAACAATGTGGGTTAATTAGTTTCTCTTTTGAAATAAACTTGATCTTTCCAAAAAAATGTTACATTTGAAGGAAAACAGGATAGATTGTAAATTTGTATAAATAGAAAATGCTTAATTAAAATGTGGGTTTATTTGATTTAATTTAAATTTATACATTAGTAAAGCAAGTTTTATGAATTAATCATTTATTTAACATTTAAAATTACTATTACTTTATTATTTTATTACTAATAATAAGAGGGAATAAGCAGGCAGCAAGTTGACGCGCCTACTTGTGCTGTCTACTTTAGCTGCTTCAATCGTAATTTTACTAATTCATCCCTAATTAATTATTATAAGTCACTTACGTATTAGAAAATTTATATTAATTACATTTATATTTTACTTATGTATAAGAGGCAGTTGAGAAGAGCTTTTCGTTGTCCTCCTTGCCGACCAATGCAGCTGCTTGCTCAGTGATTTTACTATATCACTTTTAATTAATTATTATATATTATTTAAATTAAAAAATTAATAAGATTTAATAAAAAAATAAAATAGATATTTATGATATGTCTGTTTTAGCTGCTTCAACTATAATATTACTATATCACCCCAAATCAATTATTGTAAGTCATCTAAGTATTAAAAATTATTATAAAGTCAGTTTAAGTATTAACAAATTAATAATATTTAATGTTAAATTAATTTGACGTCTTTTATGTGATTCACTTAATTTTTTTTACAAGTATTTTTTATAATAATTTTGTGATATCACTTTTAATTAGTCATTATAAGTCATTTAAGATATATCTGTTTTGTTGCTTCAACCATGATTTTACTATATCACCCCTAATTAGTTATTACGGTCATCTAAACATTGTGTCATTTAAATAGAAATAGAAGAAAAAGTATTATTAATCACAATAATTAAAAAGTTAAATTATTTTTAAAATATAATTGACTATTAATGACACAAAATTTTGAATAAGGAAAATAACATATATTATTTAGAAATTACATAAAATATATTTTAAATTACAATAGTTAACGGTTTAAAATATCTAAAAAAATATTAGATCTATTATATATTTTAAAAAATTACTACAAATCACAATAATTAACAACTTTAAAAAATTAAAGGTCAATATGTCTGCTTTGGCACAACTTCATTTGTCCTTTCCCTTGCTTTCATTTTTTTCATTAATTTAAATTTGTTTGTCTTATTTTATTTGTCTGTATATATTTCAACAAAAGTACGAAAAACTTCCTATAAATATAATAATAAATAACTTAAAAAAAATTAAAAGATATAAAATATTTGGCTGACTCTCAAAATTATATCAGTATTATTTAAATTGAAATAGAAGAAAGGGTATTATAAATCACAGTAATTAAAAAATTAATTTATTTTTAAAATATAATTGACTATCAATGCCACAAAATTTTGGACAAGGAGAGTAACATATATCATTTGAAAAGTACATATCAAGTATTATAAATTATAATATTTAATAACTTAAAATATCTAAAAAAAAAAAAAAACTAGTCTGTTATATATTAAAAAATATTATAAATCACAATAATTAACAAATTAAAAAATTTAAAAGATGTAAAATATTTGGTTGACTCTCTAAACTATATCAGTGCCACTTAAATTGGAATAACTAAAAGTATAATTGACTATCAATGCTACAAAAGTATGGATAAGGAGAGTAACATGTATTATTTAAAAATTACATAAGAAGTACTATAATTACAATAGTTCATAGCTTAAAATATCTTTTAAAAAAATTAATGTGTTATATATTTCAAAAAAAATAAAAAAAAGGATAATAAATCACCATAATTAACAACTTACAAGACATTAAATATAAAAAATATTTGGTTGACTCTTAAAATTATATCAGTGTCACTTAAATAGGAATCTAGAAGAGGTATTATAAATCTCAATAATAAAAAGGGAAAAAATATCGTTTCCACCCCAAACTATACAAGAAAAGTCTATTACACACCTAAACTATACTAGTGACCTATTACATACCTAAACTATAAAAAGTAATATTTTTTACACCCTGTAAAGCATTATACCACTTGCATGTGGTGTGGTGTATTACACGCGTCTGCCATATCAGCGCATCCAATTTATTTCTCTTCTTCTTCATCATTCACTCATCAAAATAACTTTAATTTTTCCTCAATTCGCCTTTGTTAGGGCTTGAATTATTATTTTTTTCCTACATTTAACGATTATTTTTGGGTTTTCTTATCTGAGCTTTGTGATTTTGATTGGAATTGTAATCAAATTCTTAATTTTGAGATTTTTGCTTGAAATTGAGATCAATTTATTGAGTAATTAAGGAAAATCAAACTGGGTTTTGTGACTTTTGATTGAAATGGTAATCAAATTATTGGGCAATTAAGAAAAATTCATCTGAATTTTGTTAGTTTTTCTTGAAATTGTCATCAATTTATTGAGTAATTAGAGAACACCCATCTGGATTTTATGATTTTTGATTGGATATTTGGAATTGAATTGCTAAGTTTTGTGGTGATGACGTTCGTTGGCAACGATGAGGAAGAAGGAATAGTGATGATGGTACCATCACCCTTATCAAATCTCTGATTTTTTGCTCTGTTTATTTGTTCATATGGATTATGGAATAACTGTTTCTCTCAATTTTTCTGTCTATTGATTATTTTGAAAGTCAACGTGTTAATCGATCATATTTTCTAGTTTTATGTTGATGTTCTATGTTGTTATAGTAGTACTGTTTTTTTGATCAATTTGGCTGTCTTTTGGATTTCATTATTTAGGAGCTCCATGGACGGAGGAGGAGCACAAGCTATTCTTTTTGGGATTGCAGAAAGAAGGTAAAGGGGACTAGAGAGAAATCTCTAGAAACTTCGTCAAGATTCGCACACCAACACAGGTTGCAAGTCATGCTAAAAAATACTTCCTCTGGCGAACTAACCTCAATCATCGTCGCTGTCGTTCTAGCCTCTTTGATATCACCACTGACTCGGTATATCACTCAAATCCCAAAATTTCATCCGTCAATATTCGTGACCGTTTGCATTCTCCGAAATGTCATCGAAGTGAAAATAACAAATTCAATTTGAATTTTGGCGAGCCCGTTTAAGCTTAGTTCGAAATTAGTGATTCGATTTTCGTTTTAAGATTTTGAAAGTAGTGAAATTGACATCAATTCGGTGGGATTGGAGTCTGGAGGTGGGGGTGATGAATAAGATAGTTGGTTGGGGTGGGGTTGGAGTTTGGGGGTGGGGGTGATGAAGAAGATTATGCTTTGGGGGTGGGGGTGATGAAGAAGACGATGGTTTGGGGTGGGGGTGGGGGAGGGGATATTGGGGGTTGGGTAGAATGAGTATTTTAATTTTTTATTTTTTTTACATTAATTTTTAATGTAGACGCATCTTTTTTTATTTAATTAATTATGTTTTTTCCACGTCAGATTTAGGGGGTAAAAAATATCACTTTTTTATAATGTAGGTGTGTAATAGGTCACTAGTATAGTTTAGGTGTGACCTCGACTTTTCTTATATAGTTTGGGTTGGAAACGATGCCTTTTTCCTAATAAAAAATTTAAATTATTTTTAAAATATAATTGACTATCAATGTCACAAAAGTGTGAACAAGGAGAGTAACATGTATTATTTAAAAATTAATTTAAAATCTTATAAATTACGATAGTTAACAATTTAAAATAACTAAAGCATATTAAAAATATAATTGATTATCTAAATTATATTTGTATCGCATAAATTGAGACTAAAAAACTCTTATACTTTTATTAGTGTAAAATAATTAACAAATATTTTAATATTTGTATCTATAATACAAAAAATTTAAATGCCAAAAGAAGGAAAGGGGAGAAAATGGAAAACAGTTTCCTAAAGTGAACTACCCATTCACAATGCTCACACGGTTATTCCCATTCCCATCAGGCATCACCCCACGTTCACAATGCAGTTATATGCAATACTCAATATCACATACAACTCACAAGCCCTCATCCGTTACGGCATTATATATCCAGACGTGATAAATGTTCGGAGGAGTTAATAGAAGCAAATAAGGAGAGGGCATAATTTTATGAAAAAAGGCTCACGGAATATACATACATTCTCGGCAACTAAAAAAGAGTATTGCATGCATTTTTCAATTGGAGAGATCAATAATATAGCACAATAAGAGGTCATTCTTTCTTCTCCAAGGGAATGACAGGGTACATGAAATAGATCCACAACTAACGCTTTCACGGTGTTTAGCACATGGTTCTCGCAATCAATAGTTTGGGAAAAGATTAAATTTATATGATATCACATTCAAGCTTTGTTTGACTACAATATTATAGAAAATCTAAGATCATCGTTATATTTGAGGTACTTTGTGCATACTTTATTGGGTCTCTACTTTATCTTTACTAATTTATATATTGTAGGTGAATGAAATCATCCATGTTGGGACATAGGGGGTAAAAGATGGGAGTAGAATATATTAAATAAAAGTTTCAACTTATCCATTCCGCAACATTACTTATGCTAATTGTTTTGAAAGTTCATGCAAATATCTATGCAATTAAATGATGAACGATCTGGCCTTTTATTTAACCAAGGTACGTTCTTTGTTTTCTTGTTCTATTTCTTTTTTTATTTTTTATGTTTCATTTTCAAATAGAGTTTTTCTGAATTTTTATAATAATACATTTATTAACATTCTGAATTTTACAGTGAATATATTAATATTTCTAAATTTTATTAACAAACTGAAATTTATAAAAACGGGAGAAGCTTGAATAACCGTCTCTTGTCTCTTTTTTATTTTGTTCAGTTTCTTGTCTCTTTTTTATTTTGTTCAATTTCTTGTCACTGTGGAAATAAAAGTTTGTACCAAAGGTTAATTCTTCTTATTTCTCTTTGATTTTGTTTAATTTAACGTTGTTGAATAAATTTATTTTACTTCTTTTTTTGTTTTTATCCGTCTTCTTTTTATAAGAACATTTTATATCTATTTGCTTCTAGTAGTTTTTCTTTCAGCCAGCGATTGCTTTGTCTGTATGCTTGGGTTTCTATTCATGTCTTCACACAACTACTCATTTCAATAAATTTCAATTTTATTTTTTGACCTTTTTCTTGGTCTATTCAATTTTTCTGCATATGCTTGCTTTTATGTCAATATTTTGAAATTTATTTTTAAAATTTTCATCATGTAATATGAATGCTGCCACAAAATGATAGCAATAGTAACATATTTGTATTTTTAATTAAATTGAACAATTTCTAAGGGAAAGATCCTATAATCTCAAACATACACAAAGGTTGTGTGTTAAATATTTTGTTTCATACTTGAGAGCTCTAATTTGAAAAATATATCTGCATTTGATTTTGATGTTAATAGCATAACTTTTATAATGTAGTGATAAAAATATTAATTGAAGGATTAAGGTTTTAAATTTAAATTTAATATTAAATATTTTAGAGATGGTTAAAATTTCGCCACTTCATTCTGATCGTAGGAGTTCTAAATTTAAAATGTCTTTTTAATAATATTTTGAAAAAATTATAGAAAGTGACAAATTTAATATCATAATTACAATAAATAACAATACTTTTACAAAATTACATTTTATAGTAAAAGTAGTATTATTTTGTCCAATAACTCCACCTCACCGCGTTTCACTCTATTAACTTTACCACTTTCCTATTTTTACTCCACTATTTCACTTCTCTCCAATCTAATTGTATCTTTTTTTTCTTTTTTTTTTTATTTATGCTTTTTTTCTTAAATTGTAGACAAATATTGTGCTCCATCAAATAAGATAAATATTAATTTACAGTTATTGCATGTTAACTCTTCTATATAATTTATATATTTTATATTTTTTTTGTATTTTTTTGATTCAACCTTGTTAAGTACAGATTTAAAGCACACATGAAATTTCACGTGAGATCAGTTGACGAGGAAGATGATGAGCAAGGAATTGCCCACATGCTTGAACATGTTGCTTTTCTTGGAAGTAAGAAACGCGAGAAACTTTTGAAGACCAAGGTAAGATCAAATGCTTACACAGATTTTCATCATGTGGTGTTCCCAAACACATGCTGCAGCCGCTCTCACTTATACAATTCTTGTTGCCAAACAAAATGGTTCACTATTTGAGGAATAAACAAAAAAATGATGTATAAAATAGTTGAAAACTATAATTTCTTGGCGAATTTCGATCGAAGCATTGTTTTCTTTGTGTCCTCATATTTACATATTTTCTTTAAAATAATAGCAATTACAATTTATGCAATTATTTAAATATTACGCAATTTAAATCTCATTTTTTCTAAATATTCTGTGATAGTAATTACAGATTCTTTAAATACAGTTTTTAGACTTTAAAACTTAAAATTTGAATTTAAATTAGTTACAACTTCTCAACCTTGTTATTAATTCAAAAGTATATATATATATATATATATATATATATATATATATATATATATATATATATATATATATATATATATATATATATATATATATATATATATATATATATATTTTAATCATTTATCACATTTCGAATACTTCAGGAACTAATAAAGAAACAGTATGTAGAAGATTTCTGAGTAAATAGAATATTTTAGCTCTATGAAATTGTATGTAGTTACGGTTGGCCTCATTCTCACCAATTATTCTTTTAATCAGCACCCTTATACGGAAAAGAGCATTGATAGCTCAATTTTAGATCAAATTCTCAGTTTTTTCCTCTCGGATGCTAATGCTAATGTGGGTTGCCTCCGTAACTATGGTTGGAAGGGGATTTCAAATGAAACCTCACTGTGCAATTCCCACATGGTTTAAGCATCAAAGTATTGAGGAATAGGATGTGAAAAAATGAGTTGAGAATGCCCCTCAAGTCTTCAATTAATAAAAAGTGACAAGTGGGTCCCACAATATAATTAAGTTAAAAAGGTAGAGTCGCACAAACCACCAGAGATAATTGTTCGACAACCGCATTAGTTGTCCCAACAACTATCAAAGTTGTCTAATAACTTCGCATAATTGTCGAATAACTTTGATAATTGTTGGGACAACTTCTATAGTTGTTGAGATAATTTTTATAGTTATTGGAGCGAAAATATTAAAATAAAAAAATTGATTTTTTTTAATCATTTTTACCTAATTTTTAAAACTTGAACGACCCCCACTTAAGTGATAAACTTATTTATCACTTTTAATATTGTTTAAACTACCTAAGAATAGATTTAAAATAAAATATTTCGTTAAAAGACATGAAATATTGTAACTATTTTTATTATTAAATTGATAGGTTTTGTTTGGTCTTGAATGACCATTGTTGTGCTTGACGTTTCCAACTTACTAATGGCAGAAGTGTTGTTCTTACCTTCCCTCAGCTTCTTAGTTAGTTTTCACTTTTTTCATACATGTTTACATAAAATATTTAACAACAGACGCTTATTTTGTGGACAAAATAAAGTGATCAATTTTCTAGGTAGAGGACAAATTTAGTATTGGCTCATAATGCAAGTTTTCAAATCATTGTAATGGTCTTTGTAGTGAATTTTGCATCATGCATGATATTCCAGGTGAAATTAAATTATGCATCTTCTCCGGAGATAGTGGTATGCACTGCACACATCTTAGCCTCCCTAGACGCCACTATGTGGGAATACACTGAATTTGTTGTTGTTGTTATAATTTATGCATCTATTTATCCAAAGAAAAAATTAAGGACAAATAATAATATGAGAAAAAAAATATTTCTTATGCATCGCAGAATATTTTTGCTATTTAATTGTCTAAGAAGAAGATAATTGTGTATAGATAACAATAATATGAAAAGATTTGTGTAAACTTCTATGGAAAGTGGGTTAAATCAAAATTAAAAACTCCGTGCTGTTATTTGATTTGCGTGCTTTTAAACTATTTATCTAATTTATTTATATTAATTTGATCATAATTTTTTTTAATTTAACTGATTTATATAAATGTCATATTATTATTTTGTTCACTTTATTTTTTATAAAAATTAAACATAATCAATTTTAATTTAGACATCAAAAATTAATTCGAGATTCGTTTGAATTAGATCAAGTTACTCTTTCTTTTTGAACAAGTGACAATTGATTCAACTAAATGGAATTAAAGTAAAGATGGTTATCATTACTACATCTACTGACTAATTTTGCGACGTTTCCTTCCATATTATGTTGATACATATAATCAGATCCTTCACACTACTTGTTACATTATACATCCTTTTAGAAGTGCTCATGTAATCTACGGAACACAAAATAATTTTGTTCATATTTTCTAAATTTGACAACTCGTTGTTTTTATTTTATCATTAGCAAATGTATGTAACGTACAAAATTATTTATTGCTTGAAGGTCCTAAATTTTATTTTATATTTTTTGATAAATATATTATTTTGTCAAGTAAATTTAGATTGAAAGTCATGGCCATAAAAAATAACTTTGACCATAATCAGCCTAGGAAATTACGTTCCTTCATAAATACATTTTTATAGTCTACGATCAAACTGTGACACTAACTTGCCATAAAGTTTTGCATTTTAATGAACATATGACAACATCACTATTAATATATTATGAATCTGATTTTAAATAATATTTTAACTTTAAACAATATTTTGGTTCTTTTGCATCTCTTTGATCATAAACAGCATTCGTACTTGAAATAGCATAAGGCTTATTATGATATGATTCTCATCAATTAATTAAGTTGCTCCATTCATTTTGCAGTCTGCCTCAATATTATCCATATATATAATATATAGGGAAAAGGATACTCTATAACATTTTCTAAAACAAATAGGAGTATATAATATATATATATATATATATATATATATATATATATATATATGAAGTTGATAAATATTTTTTAATATAGTAAAAGGGTGATAATATTTAGAATAAATATAATTGTGATAGTGAGAGAGGAGCGTATCTTTCTGTTAATAATTTGGATGATCTTTTTTCTATGAACTCAATAAATAATTTTTAAATTCATGAACTAATTTTTAAATTTTACTGTATATAATATAAAATTTTATGGTAATTAGATGAACAAAAGTTTTTTTTTTTCAAACTGAGTCTTTTTATAAATGATCTTGGATTAAATTATTTAAAATCACAATTGCTAAAAAATTTTCAAATATGATTAAGCAAATAAAATAATATTTTTAATACTTTCTACGCACACGTATATTAGTGAATGTAAACACGAGGGACTCAAAAGCTATTTCAGGAGTTGGTGACAATTTAGGATGTCACCCAAAGCCTTGCCGAGTTGAGTAAATGACCCGCTTCTTGTTTTCCTAGGACTAGGATATGCGAGAAAAAGGGATAGCATTCTTGGGGCTTAGGGTTTATCCTGCTCCTTTGCGCTGGCAAAATAGCTAAAAATGAAAGCTTTACTCCCTTCTCGTTCTTCTTCTTCTCAGATTCCTCCATGGCTAATCATCCTCTTTTACAGACGCCATTTATGCACTTCTTCAACCTCATCTCCACCAATAATCCCTCAAACCGAGTCCCACCATGTTGAATTCACCAAGAATCATGTAGTCGATGTCCTCCTCAGTCACAGAAACGACCCTGATTCAGCTTATCGCTACTTCCAAACTGCTAGACAACAGCGCAGTTTTCTCCACACTAAATCTGACCCTTTCTTTGTTCTCCTTCACATATTAGTCACTTCTTCAATTCATCAACATAAAGCTCAGCGTTTACTTGATTATTACGCTTCTAGTGATTCCGGTCCTTCTGCTAACGTTGTTTTCAATGGCTTAGTCAATTGCGGTAAGGCTTTTGATTTCGACTTGAATCCTCGGGTTTTTAATTTCTTGATTAATAGTTGTGTGAAAGCTGGTAGATTGAATGATGCTATTGATTGTTTTAATGGGATATTGGAACACGGTATAATGCCGTGGGTACCGATAATGAATAAGCTTTTGAAGATATTGGTGAGGCAGGATATGATTGGAGTAGCGCGAGATTTGTATAATGATGTAGTGTCTAGAGGAATTGATTTTTATGATTGTGGCACGGTTCATATTTTGATGTCTGCTTGTGTAAGGGAAGGGAAAATGGAGGAGGCTGTGAAGCTTTTCGAGGAGGGTAAGATGAATGGGATTAAGCTTGATGCAGGATTGTATAGCTTATGTGTTTATGTTGCTTGTAAGGAGCAGAATATAAGATTGGGATTGGAGTTGTTGGAGAAGATCAAAGACAGTGGTTGGGTTCCTTCTGAGGGCACATATACAAACATAATTACAGCTTGTGTGAAACAAGGGAATATGGTTGAGGCATTAAGGCTTAAGGATGAAATGCTTAGTAATGGCCATCAGATGAACTTGGTGGTTGCAACAAGTTTGATGAAAGGGTATCATGTGCAGGGCAATTTATCGAGTGCTTGGGATTTGTTTGATAAACTGTCTGAGTATGGACTCACTCCGAACAAGGTGACATATGCAGTTATAATAGAAGGATGTTGTAAAAATGGGAATGTTCAGAAAGCATTAGAAGTTTACAGGCAAATGAAACTTGCTGGTATTAAGCCTAATGTTTATGTTGAACATTCGTTAATAAAGGGATTTTTGAGTGTTAACTTGTTAGATGAAGCAATGAATGTGTTTGATGGGGCAATAAATTTGGGTACGGCGAATGTTTTCATTTACAATAGCATAATAGCCTGGTTTTGTAAGAAGGGTCTGATTGATAAAGCTCAAAACATCTGGGATAAGATGGTTGATAATGGAGTTTTACCTAGTATAACTTCGTACAACAATATGATTCTCGGAAATTGCAGAAATGGGAATATGGACAGAGCATTGAAGTTGTTCTCAGAGTTGCCAAAAAGGAATTTGAAAGCTAATGTTATAACGTATAGCATTTTGATTGACGGTTATTTTAGAAAAGGTGACGCTGATAAAGCTGAGAATATGTTTAATCAAATGTCCTCTTCAGGAATTTTCCCTACTGACTACACATTCAATACCGTGATCAGTGGTATGTCTAAGGTTGGCAAAACATCGGAGGCAAAAGATTTGCTTAAGCAGATTGTGGCAGGAGGTCTCCTCCTTCCAACATGCATGTCTTACAATTGCCTAATCAATGGATTTTTGAAGGAAGATGATGTCAACTCAGCATTGACTGTTTATAGAGAGATGTGTGATAGTGGGATTTCCCCAGATGTTGTCACTTACACAACTTTGATTGATGGGTTCTGCAAAAGCAATAACATTGATCTAGCTTTAAAAATGCTGAATGAGATGAGAAATAGAGAAATTAAGTTAGATGTCATTGCATATGCTGTTCTTATAGATGGCTTTTGCAAAAGAAGAGACATGAAAAGTGCTTCCGAACTTTTTGATGAAATCCTTCAAGTTGGTCTCTCTCCTAACCAGTTTGTTTATAACAGCATGCTAAGTGGGCTTAGAAATGTAAATAATATGGAAGAAGCACTAGTCTTGCGTGATAGGATGATCAGTGAAGGTGTTTCATGTGATCTGGAAACATACACCACATTGATTGATGGGCTTTTGAAAGATGGAAAAATAGTTCTGGCATCTGATTTGTTCACTGAGATGCTTGGAAAGGGTATAATGCCTGATGACATCACATATACTGTTCTTGTACAGGGTCTTTGCAATAAAGGTCAGGTTGAGAATGCATACAATATCTTAGAGGAGATGTGTAAAAAGAGTATAACTCCTAGTGTTCTGATTTATAATACACTAATTACTGGATACTTCAAGGATGGAAATTTGCAAGAGGCGTTTAGGTTGCATGATGAGATGCTTGACAAAGGTCTTACGCCTGATGATACGACCTATGATATTCTTATAAGTGGAACGTTGAAGGAGAATAGTTTGGATCTTGGTATTTCAATGCCGCAATGAACCAGATATCCTCTAGCAATTTGTTGGCGAGACTGCTGTCTGCAAGGTAAACTGAACTTGGTAACTAGTTGTTGCAGTGAATTAAGTTAGATGCCAATGAGATTCGGCTTCATTATAACCATTCATTTCTATATCACTTAGGTTGACAGCTTTAGTGCATGGGGTCCAATGAAATGAGAGCTTTGTCACCTCGAGTCCCTCGAAGGTGTGAATTCTAGTTCTTCATCTTTCTAAGTTGTCAGCTGTTCCACTGGTTCATGATTTCATTGAATGGTTTTATCTGATTAAGATATGAAATTGAGTCTACGAGTTCTAGCTGTTGGTTGAATGTTGGTGAATAAATAAAAAAACTGGATCTTTGTCTTTTGGTTGGTAGATTTTAACAGTTTAATTTGGATATGTTCGAGGTGTGCTGGTGCATTGTCATATTTGGACCTATAGAAAGGTGCATTTGACTAGGATTACTTTATATAGTTATTTAATGATATAAATATAGTATTGAAAAAATAATTATAAATTTCTCTTAATTTGTTGAATTATACAAAGTAGAAAAATACTAATCTAACTTTACTATAAGAGCCAAGTAATACGGTGAGTGTATTTTCCTCTTTTTGAAAAGTAGTATATGTGACGTCAAGAGATTTTACATGTCTTATTATATGTTAGCATCTATGTTAACACCTTCTTTAAGCTTTTCCTTTGGATATTATGAATGTGATTTACATTTTTTTATGAGCATTTTCTTATCGGTCAAACCAAAAATCAAACCGTTAAAGGACCAAAACCCGATAAACTGAAAACTGATAAAAAATATCTTATTTGTTTGGTTATCGGTTTAGCGTATTTAAAAACCAAAAACCGATAAACTGAACCGACAATATATAAATCCAAACTGAGCCGACCAATGCACACCCCTAAATTTGAAGGGAAAGTGTACTGATTATGTTATTGTGAATGAAAAAATCTTTACTCCTCTTTGTCTCAGGTCTCCTGTTTCCTAAATCTTCTTTCTTGTGGTTGGTTTTAGTATATCTAATACTTTTAAAACAAGTTAAAGTAATGGGTTGTGGAGTTTTAATTTTTAATCTATTTGCTAATTTTGGCTTTCGTATTTTATTTGGAAAGTTGGTATACACGATTCTCCTCTAGTGCTTTTAGGTCGAGTAAAGATTTGGACGCCTATCTCACATGCTCTTTGCTGATTTCTCGTATGAGCATGTCCTCAATGACTTCAGAGATAAAATAATATTTTAAAATTGAGACAATAGTGAATTTTGCTAAACAAAGTAAAGAGAAAATGGTATTAGATTCTTCAGAGTTAACAAAAACGCTATAATGGTGAATTTTGTTTTGTCATATAGGAGTCATGTAGGATCCACTGTTAAACTTAACGTTTTTTTGGGACAAATTCATTAGGTTCAAGGTAAAGGTCAAAAATGAACAGTTTTTGTTAAACATTAAAAATCATTTCAGTTATCAACATATATTAAGGACCAAATAAAACAACTCCTATACATTAAGGATCATTTTGATCGTTTTCTCGTTCTCCCCTTATCCTTTTATTCTTTAACCTTGAATTGAAATTGATTATGAAAGTAATGCATATTTGCCACAACAACTCACACGCACATGGTGTCTTCATTTATCCATCAAAAGAGCACCCACATGCAGACCAAAGGCTTTGGAAAGAAGAGCATAGAAAGAACTGGGAAAAGCAAAGGCAGTTATAGTTGGAGGGAGCATAGCAGGTATGTTGTGCACATGCTCTCGTTAGAGCAGATTGGGATGTTGTAGTTCTTGAGAAAACTCCAACACCTCCAACTGGTAGTCCCACTGGTGCTGGCCTTGGACTTGACCCTCTGTCTCACAAAATCATTGAATCTTGGCTTCAACATGGGCCTCAACTCCTTCAACAAACCACCTTTCCTCTTTCAATAGATCAAGTAAGTTCAATTTATTTTAATTGAATTATATACTTTTATTTGATGGTTTTATGTCAAACCAAATTTTTAACTATTATTAAATGTTTCTTTTACTATATACTTATGCATTATACTCCTTAACTCCTGCAAGAAAAATCCTAAAATGATGATTATTAGTAGCGTATTCAACACTATTAGCTATAAATTATTCTTCTCCTTTTGACTCATTTATCCGAAACTATTTGACATTGTATGGAATTTAAGATTGTTAATTTGTCTAGTCTTTTAAATGTTTAATGGTAGTGTGCCTAGTGTTGTTAATCCTTCCCATCAAAGTTGCAGCAAATGGTTTCAGACTTAGTTTTGTAATGGGATATGAACTTAGGATTTCCATGTTATTGCTCCTAAAGCCTCAATAATCAGCCCTCCCTTTTGTGATCTGGCTAGTGAAAGGTGATATTTCAATAATGAACACGTCAGGTCATGAGAAAATCATCGTACTGTATGCCCCTCTATTTGCTCGTCTTTATAGTTTGGAAGGGGAAAAACTAGAAGCTGTAGTATGGTACTCTTTCAAGAGGTGATGAATAACGTCTTATGAACTTTAAACTGATCATTGATGAGTATCTCTTGGTGTTTCCTTAGCATCAAGTTGTTCATCATTTGGCAGCACTACAGTGTCCAACACTCACAACAAAAGTGCCTTTTCAGTATAAGTTCGGCCTTTTCGGCACCACAGTGTCCTACATTTCCCTTACCATTATTATTTCTTGAACATTTGATTCTGCAACCTTATGGGCGCCACAATATAGTCTCACCTCTAAATAAGTACAAGAGAAATCGGTAGAGTATCTCTTAGAGTTCAGCTAATTTGTGAATACTTGTAGGAACAATTTCTTTTTTATTTATCCAGGGATTTGGAACATTATCGGAAGGTAGGACAATCAGTTCACCAGTTTCAAAAAAAAGGTAGGACAATGAGTTGAGCATTAGCGAACATGAGGGACCATATATAGCTTTCGCACCATGATTTGAAAGATATATTCCTATTCTGATTTTCTCTTGCCCACGGAGTCACGGATAATATGTGTAAATTTAGAGTTAAATGTTGACATTGAAGTGAGGTAGTGGCATGTTTGATGTCTATCTGCGTTCAAGATCCACATGAAATCATCATAATTTTTCCTTCATTGGGAAGCCATGGAAGCTACTCAGTGATCAATGATGGACCAGAATTTTGCACAAGCGGGTTCAGTTGGAGAAAATAGTAGTCGACAGTACAGGAAGAATCAGGCACTTTAGCTTACTATTTGCGCATCCACACTTCTTGGGTGCATATGGTTCGCCCCTTATAATGATGTGTCTAATATAGTTTTCAGTAGCTAGTTAGTTGCAAATTTGGTATTCTTCAATTTTGATTTTCATCCATCCTCATTCCTGAACTTATGGTCAACTACAGAACCAGGAAACAGATGGAGAAACAAAAGTGAGGCGGACATTAGCGGGGGATGAAAATTTCAATTTCAGAGCAGCTTATTGGGCTGATCTCCATAACCTTTTGTATGGTGCACTACCAGTAGATATTGTTTTATGGGGTTATTTGTCCCTCTCCTTTTCCATGTACGATGATAAATCAAAAGTGAAAGTTGAAGCTAAAGTTCTTGAAACAGGTGTTACAATTGACATTGTTGCTGATTTGCTTATTGCTGCTGATGGTTGTCTGTCTTCAATCAGACAAAGTTTCTTTCCAGACCTTAAACTGAAGTTAGTATATGAAGTCAATGAATGTTCTTCTTTTCCCCGCTTTTAATCAAGGAAATGCAAAAGGTTTGGTGTTTTTAGTGACTCCTATTTTCTGGTTGATATTCAGGTTACTGTGTGTGGCTTGGGTCTACTATTCAGGGGAATGGTGAGATTGATGAGGATGTCTCTAAACGTATTAGAGCAGGTTGGATGAAGTGGAGGCTCGCCTCGGGAGTGTTGTGTGATAAGAAGGTGCCCCTTAAGCTTAAAGGTAAATTCTATGGAGTGGCAGTCCGTTCGGCCATGTTGTATGGAGCGGAGTGTTGGTCGGTCAAGCACTCTCACATCCAAAAATTGAAGGTGGCGGAAATGAGAATGTAACGTTGGATGTGTGGGCTTACTAGAGGGGACAGAGTTAGGAATGAGGTTATCTGGGAGAAGGTGGGAGTGGCTTCGGTGGAGGACAACATGCGGGAAGGAACGCTGAGATGGTTTGGGCATGTGATGAGGAGGGGCGCGGATGCCCCAGTTCATAGGTGTGAGAGGCTAGCTTTGGATGGTTTTAGGAGGAGAAGAGGTAGGCCGAAGAAATACTAGAGGGAGGTGATTAGGCTTGATATGGAGCAGCTTCAGCTTACTGAGGACATGACCCTAGATAGGAAGGTGTGGAGGTCGTGGATAAGGGTAGAAGGCTAGTGTGAGTGTGTGGGTTGTAGCAGGCAGTCAGGAGAGATCTTGTGTAGCTGGGTTCGTAACCCTAGGATTGTGTACGTAGGTGTCGTTGGTATGTGAGGGTATGTTACTACTAGGTGGGGGGCCTATTTCTTATTTCTTAGTTCCTATTTTCTTATTTAGTGTTGCCTTTATTTCTTGTATTTCGTTTTTTCTCTAGTTTCATTTATATTATTTCTTATTCCTGATTTTTCCGTTGTGTCATCCATCCTCCTTGTTTATTATTCTTTATCTTGAGCAGGGGGTCTATCGGAAACAACCTCTCTACTTCTTCGGAGGTAGCGGTATGGACTGCGTACATCTTATCCTCCCATCCTCCCCAGACCCCACTTTGTGGGAATACACTGGGTTTGTTGCTGTTGTTGTTGTGGTTGTTGTTGTATTCAGGTTACTGTGCGTGGAGAGGGGTTCTTGATATTTCCAATAAGGAACACTCAGAAGCCATTATCAGCCTTAAGAAATTGTATCCAGATCTTGGGAAATGCCTGGAATTTGACCTGAGCTCTGGAACTCTTAGTGTTTTGTATGAGTTATTGAACCATAGGTTCAATTGGATATGGTAAATTAACCAGCCTGAACCAAACCTCAAGGTAATCTGCTTGTCAAATCCAGTCGCATGGTTGTTAAAGTAATGTCTCATGAATGAGTGTTCACATTTACCCTGATAACAGAAAAGAATACGTCTCTTTCAGTTTATGTGGCATTTTGACTGGATACTTAGTTTTATAAAGAAAGGTTTCAACTTTTGAAGCTTGTGTATTAAGCATGCCATAATACTTGTGTTGCCATAAAAGGTTGTCATCAAAGGTAAAATGGAAGTTAAGTTAAATTGTTTCCAAATGGAATGGATTAGAAAGGAAATGCTGCCACAGGGTTGGAGGGGGTACTATGGATCCTCTTATTTAGCGAGTATTGGAATAGAATGGACATGAATAAAGCAATGTGATTTATAAGATTAATAATTTCATATAGCTAAGACCAATAGATTTTGGATTGATGTAGAGTTGATTGATTTAAAGTGAATGTAGAACTCTTGCTCATCATGAATGGATCAACATGATGGTTCCATCAGATTAGATAATGATTGGAAATTAGGAGAGTGGATGGGTGGACCATTTTCTAGAAGACATCTTATATACAATCGACTGTAATTTCAACACATTTGAGTGTTACCGGGGGGGTAGACGGGGGACTTTGAGGGCTCTGGTACCATTACTTTATGCATGTTTCTCTAGATCATTATCTTGAATATTGTACGTTTATATTGAATTTATTAGTTCTGGAAACCAATAATTTGTGATGAACCCAGGGAATTCTTTGAGAATGAAGGTTAGCGAAAACTTGGTTCAAAACATGCATGAAGAAGCTGAGAAGACTTGGGTTCCCGAATTGGTCAGGGTAATTAAAGAAATTCAGGAACCTTTCCTAAATGTGATATATGATTGTGATCCTCTGGAGCAGATTTTCTGGGACAAAGTGGTGTTGATTGGAGATGCAAGCTCATCCTACTACTCCTTATAGTGTGAGAAGTACAACAACAACAACAAACCCAGTGTATTCACACCTAGTGGGGTCTGGGGGGTAAGATGTACGCAGTCCATACCACTACTTCAGGAGAAGTAGAAAGTAGAAAGGTTGTTTCCGATAGACCCCCGGCTCAAGGCAAGGAGATAGATATTGGATGCAGCTGTTTTAGGCAAATGCCTAGAGAAGTGGGAATTGGAAAATATGATATCTGCCTTTGAAGAATATCAGTCCACTAGGCTGCCAGTTACTACGGAGCAGGTTCTATATTCAAGGAGACTAGGTCGCATTAAACAAGGTTTTATCACTTTCAGACCATCTGTCCTTTTATCCAAAAGTTGCAAGTCCAGAAGATTGTAAAGAGCTTCAGCAAAATAACATGCCTCATTTCTACAATATTCCTTCGTTACTAAGTAATATCACTGGTTTCTATTCTTGTCTGGTTACTAAAGCATTGTTGGATGCGTAATTGAGACAAGCATTTCGTGTATATGCCCATTTTGCAAATGATTGTATTCTGGTGCATCCAAAATATAACAGGCAGAGTAGTGGTTGTATCAGCATACAATTCATGACCTCATGAATGTAGTATAGTGAAAATGTAGTTCATAGTATTTGACAGTAAATATATTTCTGTCATTGCTTATTCTCGTTTTAAGGAATAACACTATTGACACAGAATTATTGTGGTTACTTCTATATAAAATTCATGACATCTTGACATCATGTATGATATGAAGTGCAAATGAAGTTGATTTTCTTGATAGCTAAAGGTTTCTTTTTCCGGTTTGAAGATTTATCTCAACATTTTCTTTCCTGCTGTTATTTTTCCACGGCCGTGTGTTAATTTTTTTCAGTAGCTAATTAATTGTAAAATGTGGATTTCTTTACTTGGATTTTCATCCCATCCTCATTCTTGAACTAATGTCGATTACAGAAACAGGCAACAGACAGAGACAAAAGTGAGCCTCAATATTGGCAAGTGACGAACATTTCAACTTCAGAGAGGCTTATTGGGCTGGTCTCCATAGCCTTTTTGTGTGGTGCACTACAACTAGAGGTTTCTGTGATTATTTTCTCCTTCCTCTTTCCATGTATGATGATAAATTAAAACTGAAAGTCGTAACTGAAGTTCTTCAAACGGGTATTACAATTGACATTGTTGCTGATGATGCTTGTCGCCACTGGCCAGACCCAAAACTCCAGCCAGCCATGTTTGGCGCGGCCCGACAGCTGCTACCCCGACGAGATTTTCAATTTTTGGTCGTCTTTTTACGTCCCAAGAGGGATGTTTTCGTTATTTGACCTCCCCAAACCCATTTTTATACATTAGAAACGTCTCAAATCCCTCATAAGCATTCCCAAATCTCTCGCTCTCTTTTCCCCAAACTTCAACACTCAAGATCCTCTCTTCTTCTCAAACTCCCAACCTTAAAGATTCAAGAGGGATCAAAGGTTAAAGATTCTTTTCAAGGTTCCTCCTCGAATTTGTCATCAAGGGTATGTGCCTGTGGAACTAATTCAAGTCAAATAAGTCAAGGGATTCTATAGATTTCAAGCTAGGGTTTCCAATTTCAGGAGTCATTTCCAATTCTTTTCTCAAATTATGCTGAACAATCACCTTTCCAACAAGTTACACTTTCATAGTTTCTTATCATGTACACACACATACATATGAATTGTGAATTACTATTGGAAATGATTTTACGAAAGATGAAAAGATTTAACCATTTTGAACCCTTTTTCTATGAAGTTCGTGTCTAATCTTTATTTGAACTTGGGATTTGGAATTGTTACTTGAATGAATCTCCTTACGATAAATTTTAAGTTGAGAAATGTTGGGGGTCAAGAAGTCATGCTTTTGGTAAATTATTTTTAATACTCTAAACCTTATAGTGAGAGAGAAATTTACGCCATTCCTAGGATTTTCTCAAAACGATAATCTTATGGTGACTCTTAAAAACCCTCAATGGATTTTCAAATGTATCTTATTGTAAGTCTTCAAAATGGGGGGGCTAATGAGTTGACGAATATATGAAAAGGTTATGGCATGATATGAATGACTTGCAAGTCATGATATGACGATACCAATCAAATGAATGTCCCTATGAATATGAAATGTTTTCCAAACGATAACTTATGGCTTGGAAATGTAATAAATAGGCTTAAAAAAGTCAGTTCACCGAGAATTGTAAGTCATCTTGACCCAACGCCTGAAACCTATATTTTGTTGACACGGGGATGGTTTGCTCTTTAGCTGGACGACCTTATGATTTTCCTTTATAAGAATGATATGATGGACTAAATGATGTATATCTCAGTCCATGCGATAACCATGAATTGAGGTCCCGCCGGTTGGGTACAAACCAGACTCATGTAGATCGTGGATTACACGATGTCGATGATACTAGCTAGTTCAATACTAAGATAATGAAATACTTATGGTTTGATTTTGAGTTAGTATTTATGTTCCCTTCTTATGTTTCAGTTTCAGTTATATGATTGAGTTGCATACCAGTACGCGTCTTACTTGTTGACACCTAATTTTTGCCCTCCACAACTAAGTTTAATTTTGAGTTTCTTCGATTTTAAATAAAATTACAATATTTGTTTTATCTGAATAAAAACTTCTCAAAATATTTATCTAGGTAATTTTATCATTTTAAGTAACGATTATATATTCTCGTATTTGTTTATACGAGATCGTATAATTTTGTTACTTAAATAATTATTTTATTAAAAATTAAATTTTAATCAAGGATTATCTTGAAAATTAATTTAAATGGGCAAAGTATTGATTTAAACATAATGTTTTCAAAAATAATTTATTTGATTTTATTTAACCAAGAAACTCGAGATTAAATTAGTTAATTCGTTTCAAATCTTGATTCAATTTGTCAATTTATTAAATTTGACTATAATTGAAATCAACTTGACTACAATTGCAATGCAATTGGCCAATTGATTTTCAGTTAGGTTAAGATTTAAACACAATTGACTAAAACTCTAACAAATAGACTATTTGATAAATAGCCTAAACTTAATCTAATTTGGGTTATTTTGAAATAACCCCAAAACCCCCTTACAACCATCAGCCTTTTCCCATTCTTAAATTGGGGCATAAGCCCAAAATCCCTTTCGCCTAACCAGCCCAATCTCTACCGCCAAACCCGACCCATCTCTCATATTCTCCTCCTTGCCCGATATCAGCAACTTCGCCTAAACAACCACACCAGTTCAACAACGACAAAACAACAACATTCAACTATACCCAAAACAACTCCAATCCGATTCCAGTCAGCTTCAACCCGACACCAATATAAACCCGTATCAACAACAATATCAGATAGTAGGGATGGACGTTTGGTATTCGGTTTGGTATTTTTAAAGTTTGGATTCGATAATTCGGTAATCGGTATTTAAACGTAAATACCAAGTACCATACTTATAAAAATCGGTTCGGTAGTTCGGTAATCGGTAAATTAAACTTTGGTTCGATATGATATTTGGTAATACCATATTAAAGTTGGAGATGTGCAAATAAACGTTTAAACTTCAAAGAGTAGATTTATTAGAAATCCTAGTATTCTTTTTGTTGTTTTTTACAAATATATTACCCATGTCCAAGAGATTCCTTGGGATGACTAATACTCTCTCTCTCTCTCTCTCTCTATATATATATATATATATATATATATATTAGTAAAATTTCAACATTTTGGTATTCGAGATTCGGTTTGGTACAAGATATTAATACCGTTTGGTATTCGGTATACCAAAATGTTAAAATTTTACTCCCAAATACCATACCAAATACTGAATTACTGAATACCAATTATCAAATTTTTTAGTTTGGTTTGGTAATTCGGTTTTTGGTATTTTATGCCAAGCCTTATCAGCAAACAACAACTTTAACGACAATATCAACGTTAACAATAACCTCAACACAATAACCCAACCCGCGACCCAACAACTCGACGCACCAACGACACTAGAATCCATTCTCTTCCAATTTTCCAATTTGAAATTAAAGTTTGTACTAATTAGTACAATTCCATCTCACTTATTCAAAACCTTATCCAAATTTCAAATTCTAAAATCCCACATCGAAATCTCTTCCCGAAATTTCCAAATTTGAAGCCTATATAAATCCCTACTATTTTCTTATCTGGGTTAACGTTTTCACTGTAGAGAGAACTCTCAAAGGCTCAAAAGAAGCTTGAGATTTCTTAACAAAAAAACTCCCATAATTCTTGTTACATCTAGGTTTAGGCCTTAGAAAACTTTCCTTGAAAATCCTTCTCCGAACCCAATATGACTCTAGGGTACAAGCCGTATGTTGGGGTACGAGTGGTATGGTCCTGTTGTAAGTTGACCAGTGTTAGTTGGTGGGATGATTTTGATCACTGAAATGGTTATGACTTAAGGGTATGAGTCGTAAGGCTTGGATACGAGTCGTATCAATGACTTATATGGTGGGCAGTGTTTGATCCTCTTAGTAATTCATTCTGCCAGGGATACGGATCATGGGTACGGATCGTATGCTGAGGTTATGACTTGGTTAGATGAGTCGTATACTGGACAACGTCTGATCCAAGGTTACGGCCTGGGTAGGACTGGTGGAAACCAATTGTAAAAAAGGGAATGACTCATAAGAGGGTAAGTCGTATCCCTATAATGGGTTTTTAAGGAACTTAAGTGGGGGTATTCTGGATATTTCCTTACTTACCCTAATTATGACCCACGAATTCTAATACACTTAGGAGGTTATTTACCCTACTATTCTATTTATTAACACAGAAAACTATTCCTAAACATTCAATAATTCTCTCAATAGCTTTAGGGGCAAGAGAGCTAGGGTTTCAACTTGGGGATTGCTTTGAGGCTTACTTTGGTGATTTTCTTCCATCATCTTTCTTGGTTTAAGGCATGTGTCTCTTCCCTACTTTCTTATTTCTAAAAATGCATGAATTTTATGGTTGTTTTCATGGTTTTAGTATTGCATGGGTTATGGTTTTCCACTAATAATTGGGGGTTTTGGTGTAAATGGTTTGGTTATGGTTTCTTATGGTTTAGTTGTGTTTTTATATGCATTGATGGAGGTTTTGGGAAATTGAATTTCATGGTAATGGTTTAATGATCTTTGGAATTGGTTTTGGTTATATTATACCCCCAAAATGTTTGATAAAATGCTTATAAAGATATATTCATTGCATTGACTTTTTTAAATGGAACTCTTGCTTGTTTTCAGCTTATTCATGAAACTATAAATGGTTTACAAAGGTTAAAGACTTATTGGTTTTGCTTGTGGAGTACATGAAAGTCTCCCAAGAGGTTAATATGGTAAACGGATAGGGCACTTAAGAGTCTTCTTAACCTAAATAGTTTGGCTATAGATAAATCTTGCAAGTATGGTTGGTATGACGTTACCACTAATAAATGGGCTTGGTTAATAAATGGTAATAAGATTGGTTTGGACATGGTTTTAATTTGACATTAATGGCGGGATGTGTAGCTAAGCCGTGAAAGATGGAGTTTCTAGGGAAACCGAAATTGGAAACTCATATTTATCGATGGGAGGTGTCTTTGATGGCTATGTGCGAATGTCACATTTTACATTAGAGGTATGTACTAGTCATCCCATGGGATATTTCCTAGTTGTGCGGCTATACTTACTGGGACTCTTTCAGCAGGGGGAGCTAAGCCCATACTGCCTATGAGTGGGGTTAAACGACACGGTTACACAACCTAGGTAAAAGGTTTTAAATACATAATAAACATGGATTTCCTTTCCCGGTACTCATATATATGTATGGTTGTATGCATAATAGATGATTTTACTTGGTTGTTTAAATGGAATGACTTTATCCTTATCTTGAGATATATGCTAGCGGTCACTCGCTAACCCGTCTACTGGCGGCTGTATAGTCACGTTATGAAGGAATCCATCGTTCGACTCCTCCTACATAGTGATTGACTCGGGAATAATATTTGGATTGAAGTGGTAAGCTTCCATCTTTCCAGAAGGCTCCATTTCATGATATGGACATTCTTAGATATTTTACTTTTATTTTAGATATTGGTTTTGGCCATGGTTAGGGGCATATCCCAATTGAATATTTGTATTTTTTGGATAGAGGCTTTGTAGTACTTCTGGGGGTTGGTATGGGTGGGATCGATATTGGTATCGACCTTAGCATTGACATTGGTGTTGGGGCTGACATTATTTGATGATATTGTTGGTTGTTCCATCATATTACACTTTGGGATTGATTATTATATTATGTTTTTCTATTCTCTTTGTTTTGGTATGGTATGGATGGTTGGGTTTGGTATGGTTAGACTCAGTTGGGTCGGTCACGATCGCGATCCTATCCCAGAGTCTTGATGTGAACAATAACTCTATCTTATTATATATTCGATAACTCTGTAATAGGTGGTTGGGTTGGGTTAAGGTGCGGTCCCCGGTACTGGTTGGACTTGGGATGCCTATTACGTCTAAGCCCTAGTTTGGGTCGTGACAAGTTGGTATCAAAGCTTTAGGTTCATGGTCAATTGGGAAGTCCACAAAGCCGTGTCGAGTAGAGTCTCTTTTAGGGGTGTGTAGCGCGCCACACTTATAAGAGAAAGGCTGCAAGGAATTTAGGAATGTTTTACTTTCTTGAAATTCTCAGTCCTGGAATCCTCTCTAATCCTTGGTTATTTGTCTTTCAGATCATGCCTCCTAGATTTGGAATGTAAAAGAATCTTTTTGCCTCATCTAGGGATAATGCTGAAGGGGTACCTCCTACGTCTGGAGTATATCTTCGATCTCATGGTCCTATTTCTGATTGTGTTGGAGTTCCTCCTATTCCTCCTCCTACTCCTCAAGTCCCTCAGGGTAATATGACGAACGCGAAGTTTTATCAGTCTATCCATGTTATTTCTCAGATGGTCACTGCTCAATCCTGAGTGGGGTGCGGCTAGTGCTTTATCTGCTGAGGCTACAAGGGTTGGTCAGTTTATGAAGATGGGTCCTCCTACTTCTATGCGAGTGAAGGTGGAAAAAGACCCACAGGTCTTCTTGGATGAATTGGAGAAGATATTTTGGGTTATGCAGGCTTCTGATGTAAAGAGAGTTAGCTTTACAACTTATCAGCTCAAAGATGTTGCTTATCAATAGTATGAGGAGTGGGACAGAGATAAGGTGATATGGAAGATGAAGGGTTGTGGGAGGCCTTTTCTAATACCTTCATGGATCGTTTCTTTCCTTAAGAGTTAAGGAGAGCTAAGATAGAGGAGTTTGTGAACCTCAGGCAAGAGAGAATGTCTGTAAGGGAATATGCCTTTAAGTTTCATCAGTTGTCAAGCTATGCTCCTGATTTGGTGGCTAATATGTGGTTGAGAATGAGGAAGTTTTCTTTTGGGCTGAATATAGATTTGATTTTAGAGAGAAAGACTGCTTTGCTCATTAGGGATATGGATATCTCTAGGTTGACTGTTCATATACAGAAGGTTGAGGATGAGAAGAGAAAGCAAGCAGAATTTGGGTATAGGCATGGAAAGCGCGATAGATTTTTTTATCAGGAAGGTGAGCAGTCTCAGGGTGGTAGAGACGGAGGCAAGTGAAATAAAAAGAAATGAAAGAGTTCTGGTTTCTTCTCTGCTGTCAGTACTCCTTACCCACAATAGACGGGCGACAAGCATTACTAAGGTAGTGATAATATTCGGGCTCAGGTTGCCCAATCTTAGGTGAGCGGAGGCTAGTCTGTTTCTTTATGCCCTCCTTGTTGGTTCTGTGGTCGTCCTTATCAGAGATTCTGTGAGAAAGGTAGAGATAAGTACTTTAAGTGCGGTCAGGTAGGCCATCAACTCAAAGATTTTCCAGCTAATAAAGTTGCTATAGGGGTGAATAAGATTTTGGTGGCTTCATCTTCTGCTCTTACGCTTGGTGATATGGCATCTGCTTCTGTTACTACTCCTGGTTCTAGTGTTGGTCAGAACAGGTTGTATACTTTGGCGTCCTGACAGGAATTTGAGGCATTATCTGATGTTGTTACTAGTACGTTACAACTCTTTTCCCGTGATGTATATTATTTGCTTAATCTGGGCTCCACTCTTTCTTATGTGACTCCTTTTATAGCCGTATCTTTTGGTTTTGAGCTAAAAATTATTTTGGATCCTTTTTTTATTTCTACCCTAGTAGAAGACTAGGTGATTACTGAACGGGTTTATAGGGGGTGTGTGGCATCTGTTTGTGACAGGCAGACCTTGGTAGATCTGTTTGAGTTGGGAATAATGGATTTTGATGTAATTTTAGGTATGGATTGGTTGCATTCTTGTTATGCATCTTTAGACTGTCCGACTTGTAAGGTCATCTTTAGGTTCCTCGGTGAGCTAGAAATAGAATGGGAGGGTTGTTCTTTAGCTCATAGGTGAAGATTTATTTCTTATCTTAGAGCTTGAAAGTTAATCTCTAAAGGGTGTCTATATCACTTGGTCCGGGTTAAAGATTCCAACTCGAAAGGTCCTTCATTGCAGTCAGTTTCGGCAGTTAATTAGTTTCCAGAGGTCTTTCCGGATGATCTTCCTGGTGTTCCTCTGGATAAAGAAATAGAGTTTGGTATTGATTTGCTTTCAGACACTCGTCCAATATCTATTCCTTCATATAGAATGGCTCCGGCTGAGTTAAGTGAACTCAAGGAGCAAATTAAGGATCTTTTGGATAAGGGGTTTATTCGTCCTAGTATTTCTCTATGGGGTGCACCGATGTTGTTGGTGCGTAATAATGATGGTTCCCTTCGGATGTGCATTGACTACAAACAGTTGAACAAGGTAACTGTTAAGAATAAGTATCCTCTCCCAAGGATAGATGTCTGTTTGATTAATTGTAGGGTGCCAAGTTTTTTTCCAAGATTGATCTTTGGTCTGGGTACCATCAACTTAAGATTAGGGAGGTGGATATCCTTAAGTTGGTTTTTTGTACTCGATATGGGCATTTTGAGTTTTTGGTAATTTCATTTGGATTGACAAACGCTCCAATGGTGTTTATGGATTTGATGAATAAGGTGTTTAGTCAGTATTTTGATCTCTTTGTCATTGTGTTTATTGATGACATTCTGGTGTATTCGAGGAGTGAGGTGGATTATGCTAATCACCTCCGTGTGGTATTGCAGACCTTAAAGGAACATCAGTTGTTTGCCAAGTTCTTTAAGTATGAGTTTTGGTAGTATGCTGTCACTTTTTTGGGTCACATAATTTCTAGTGAGGGGATAATGGTTGATCCTCAAAAGGTTATTGCGGTAAAGGGGTGGCCTAGGCCAACAACTCCATTCGATGTTCGGAGCTTTTTGGATTCAGCCGGGTATTATAGGTGGTTCGTGGAAAGTTTCTCATCGATAGATGCTCCTTTGACTAAGTTAACTCAGAAGAAGGTTAAGTTTTCTTGGTCGGATGCTTGTGAGGGGAGTTTTTAGAAATTAAAAGATAGTTTGACGTCGGCTTTGATTTTGACTTTGCCAAAAGACAATGATGGATTTGTGGTTTATTATGATGCATCTCGGGTAGGGATTGGTTGTGTTGTGATGCAACATGGGAAGATAATTATCTATGCTTCCAGGTAGTTGAATGTGCATGAGAGGAATTATCCTACTCATGATTTAGAGCTATTAGCAATTGTATTTGCTTTAAAAATATGATGACATTATATATATGGTGTTCACGTGGATATCTTTTCTGAGCATAAGAGTCTTTAGTAAGTATTCACGCAGAAGGAGCTTAATCTCAGGTAAAGAAGATGGCTTAAGCTTCTTAAGGACTATGATATGAGGCTTCACTACCACCCAGGTAAGGCTAGAATGGTTGCAGATGCTCTTAGCAGGTTGTCTATAAGAAGTTTAGCTCATGTGGAGGAGGGCAAGTGGGAATTGGTGAAGGATATTCACCGCTTGGACAATCTTAGAGTTCTTCTCTTAGATTCTAAAGATGGTGGTGTGATCGTGCAAGAAGTGGTTCGATCATCTCTTGGTACAGAGATTAAGGAGAAGCAAGTGTTGGATTCAGTCTTGATAAAAATCAAGAGTGATGTTGGTGGACAAAAGGTAACGGTGTTCGAGATTAGTGGTGATGGTACTTTGTGGTACCAAGGAAAGTTATGTGTTCCGAATATCGATGGGTTGCGATAAAGGATTTTGGCTAAGGCGCATAAGTCGCGCTATGTTGTCCATCCTAGTTCGACAAAGATGTATCATGATCTCAAGGAAATCTATTGGTGGAATGGTATGAAGAGGGATGTGGTTGACTTCATGGCCAAGTGCATGGTGTATCAACAGGTTAAGGTTGAGCACATGAGGCTTGGTGGGTTGCATCAAGATATAGAGTTTCCTGAATAGAAGTGGGAGATGATCAATATGAATTTCGTTATCGGTCTTTCTGAATCTCTAAATAATTTTGATTCGATTTGGGTCATCTTGGATAGGATAACTAAGTCTGCTAACTTTTTGCCGGTAAGGACTACCTTTTTGGTGGAGGATTATGTGAAGTTGTATCTTCAAGAGATTGTGAAGCTGCATAGGGTGCATGTTTTGATTATTTCTGATTGTGGTACGCAATTTACCTCTTATTTCTAGCGGTCTTTCCAGAAGGGATTGGGGACTAAGATTAGTCTGAGTACTGTTTTCCATCCACAGTCAGATGGGCAAAAGGAGAGAACCATTTAGATATAGGAGGATATGCTTCAGGCATACGTGATTGATTATGGTAGAAGTTGGGTTGAGCATCTACCTTTGGTGGAGTTTACTTACAATAGCTATCATTCTAGTATTGGTATGGCTCTTTTCGAGGTGTTGTATGGTTGGAGGTGTAGATCTTCTATTGGATGGTTTGAGCTTGGTGAGGAAAATATGTTTGGTCCCGATTTGGTTTATAAAGCTATAGAGAAGGTGAAGGTGATTCGGGATAGTCTTAAGGCTGCTCAGAGTCACCAAAAGTCCTATACGTATGTCAGGCGTAGAGACTTGGATTTTGAGGTTGGGGACAGGAGGTTCCTAAAGGTATCTCCCATGAAGGGAGTAGTGCTGTTTAGCAAAAAAGGACTCAGTCTTTGGTTTATTGTCCCTTATGGGATTATACAGAGAGTTGGTAATATTGCTTATGAGTTGGAGTTGCCATCTTTTTTGGGTTTAGTTTATCTGGTCTTTCATGTTTCCATGTTGAGGAAGTGTGTTGACGATCCTTCTTTGGTTGTTCCTTTGGAAGGGTTAGACATCTCGAATTCTCTGTTTTATAAAGAGGTTCCGGTTGAGATATTGGATAGGAAAGTTCATGGGTTGCAGACCAAGGATGTGGCTCCGGTTAAGGTTCTATGGCGGAATAATAAGGTAGAAGAAGCTACGTGGGAAATAAAAGAGGATATGAAGTCTAAGTATCCACATTTATTTTCTGCTCCTGGTATTTGTGCGGAAGGTACGTGTTCTTAAACACATCTTTATTTTTTGAGTTTGTTAAAGGAAAGATTAATATCTTTGCCTCATTATTTTCAAACTTTGTTAAAGAGATGTTTGATAATGCAAATGACTCTGTGTATGGTTACCCCTACCTTATTGGTCATTCGGGGATGAATGTTCCTATTGGGGGAAAATGTTACATCCTAGATTTTGGCCTTAGAAAATTTTCCTTGAAAACCGTTCTCTAGACCCAATATGACTCCAGGGTACCAACCGTATGCTGGGGTACGAGTGGTATGGTCCTGTCGTAAGTTGACCAGTGTTAGTTAGTGGGATGGTTTTGATCACTAAAATGGTCATGACTTAAGGGTATGAGTCGTATGGCTTGGATACAAGTCATATCGGTAACTCATATGGTGGGCAGTGTTTGATCCTCTTGGTAATTCATTCTGCTAAGGATACAGATCATGGGTATGGATCGTATGCTGAGGTTACGACTTGGTTAGATGAGTTGTATACTGGACAATGTCTGATCCAAGGTTAAGGCCTGGGTACGACTAGTGGGAACCATTCGTAAGAAGGGTACGACTCATAAGAGGGTCAGTCGTATCCCTGTGATGAGTTTTTAAGGGACTTGAGTGGGGGTATTCTAGACATTTCCCTACTTACCATAATTATGACCCGCGACTTCTGATACACTTAGGAGGTTATTTACCTTATCATTCTATTCATTAACACATAGAAAACTATTCTTAAACATTCAACAATTCTCTCAATAGCTTTTGGGGCAAGAGAGCTAGGGTTTCAACTTGGGGCTTGCTTTGGTAATTTTCTTCCACCATCTTTCTTAGTTTAAGGCATGTATCTCTTCCCTACTTTCTTATTTCTAAAAAGGCATGAATTTTATGGTTGTTTTCATGGTTTTAATATTGCATGGGTTATGATTTTCCACTAATAATTGGGGGTTTTGGTGTAAATGGTTTGGTTATTGCTTCCTATGGATTAGTTGTGTTTTTATATGCATTGATGGTGGTTTTAGAAAATTGGATTGCATGGTAATGGTTTAATGGTCTTTGGAATTGGTTTGGTTATATTATACCACCAAGGTGTTTAATAAAATGCTTATAAAAATATGTTCATTGGATTGACTTTTTTAAATGGAACTCTTGCTTGTTTTCAGCTTATACATGAAACTATAAATGGTTGAAATGGTTTACAACGGTTAAAGACTTATTGGTTTTGCTTGTGGAGTACATGGAAGTCTCCTAAGAGTTTAATATGGTAAACAGATAGGGCACTTGAGAGTCCCCTTAACCTAAATGGTTTGGCTATGGATAAATCTTGCAAGTATAGTTGGTATGACGATACCACTAATAAATGACCTTGGTTAATAAATGGTAATTGGATTGGTTTGGGGACATGGTTTTAATTTGGGCATTAATGGCGGGATGCGTAACTGAGTTGTAGAAGGTAGAGGTTCTGGGCGAACCAAAACTGGAAACTCATATTTGCCGATATGAGGCATCTTTGATGGACACGTGCCTGTATCACGTTTTATATTGGAGGGATGTACTATTCATCCCATGGGATATTTCTTGGTCGTGCGGCTACACGCACTGAGACTCTTTCAGCAGGGGAGCTAAACCCATATGGCCCATGGGTGTGGTTAAACAACAAGGTTGCATAGCCCAGGTAAAAGGTTTTAAATGCATGCTAAACACGAATTCCTTTTCCCAAAACTTATATATATGTATGGTTGTATGCATAATGAATGGTTTTACTTGGTTGTTTAAATGACATTACTTTATCCTTATCATGAGATACATGCTAGCGGTCACTCGCTAACTCGTCTACTGGCGGATTTATACTCACGCAATGCATAAATCGGCCGTTCGACTCCTCCTATATAGTGATTGACTCGGGGATAACATTTGGATTGAAGTAATGACCTTCCATCTTTCTAGAAAGCTCTATTTCATGATATGGACATTCTTAGACATTTTGTTTTTATTTTGGATATTGATTTTGGCCATAGTTGGGGGAATGTCCCAACCGAATATTTGTATTCTTTGGATAGAGGCTTTGTATTACTTCTGGGGGTTGGTATGGGCAGGATCGGTATTAATGTCGGCCTTAGCATTGTCATTGGTATTGGGGTTGACATCATTAGATAATATTGTTGGTTGTTCCATCATATTACACTTTCGGATTGATTATTATATTATGTTTGATATTCTCTTTGTTTTGATATGGTATGAATGGTTGTGTTTGGTACGGTTTGACTAGGTTAGGTCGGTCACGGTCGTGATCCTATCCCATAGTCTTGATGTGAACAATAATGCTATCTTGTTATACGTTCAAAATCCAGCTCATCTGCAGCTGTAAATGGCGGTTGGGTTGGGTTAAGGGGAAAGTCCCCGGTCCTGGTTGGACTTAAGATGCCCATTACGTCTAGGCCCTGGTTCGGGTTGTGACAATTCTGGGTCCTTAGAATTATTTTAAGGAATCAGAATTCTAGTTTTATTTTGTTCAATTCGGTAGATTTAAAGTCTGGAGAGTTGGTGGTGTCACTGTCATCTCATCATCCCTGTTACTACTCCGGAACAGGTAAATATATCTTTCACTTCGTCATTTCTTCTTCTTTATCTTCTATTTCATGTTAGTATTCTTTTAGCATAACTGTGGGATTGTATGCTGTAGAGGGCCTTAAAGGCTATAGGATTTTTGTGTGGATTGATGGTTACACCGTTATGCGAAAAACATTGTTTTGGTTATTTTCATTTAATTTATTCTTTCCTAGTTGAATTATTTATCTATCTCTTTGAGGCAATCTTGGTTATGAAATCAAGAGTTATGGCGCCTCTTGATTGAGGAGTAATACGTATACCCTATGTAAACACACCTAGAGGCTCCGATTGATTTCTCGTATCAATATGGAGTTTTGAACAGTGACTGCATCAGTTTTTGTCTTGATTTGATTTCTCTATTTTATGAGCAAGGAGAGATGAATTGAACTCTCCCGTAGTTTAGTTTTTCGCCTTTAAGATGGTGTAGTGTGAGCAATAATATCACTAGCATCTTCACATCTTTTTCTGCATTAACCACCGTTGCTACGCTAATGTTGCAGATTAGTTTATTAAATTAGCTTTCTTGTTCCTTTACCGTTATGTTTTTTCTCCTTTTGTGACAAAATTTATCCATATTGAACTTAGGCTAAAAAAGAGTTATTTGTGATTCCCATAAACTGTTTGTATTAGCTTACTTCGAATAGAGGTTAAGCTATAATTTGGGATGTTTTCTATGTCAATCTTGACCTCAACAAGCTTTGAATATTAAAACTTGCTCGAATCTCTCCGATTGTCATGTATGCATTTATTTTGTATGTTATGTCAATCAAATACATTTATTCTTGTATGATATGTCTAATATTTTAAATCGTCAATTGAATAATTTTAAAGTATTCGGGTAGTTGAGTATAGAATAAAAAGGCGTGAGTCCTTTCTCCATGTTGGTTATTTTGTGCCATTTTTTTAAAGTATGTGATTATTATGGTTAATATGGTCTATAATTATAATGGTCATTATGGTTTGTGATCTATACCTTAGCCTGATAATTATGGTTTGCTTAAGTTGACGTGTGATATATTGTTTTGCTTGTTATACTATTAGTGAACACTTGTTAATCCTTATATTTTATGTCTTTTGCATGAACTCATTTTGAACGAGTCCAATTGGACTCCTCTTTCCTTCGTATCCAAACTCAGTTGAGTCATGCCTCATTAAAGGCCAAAAAATAAACTGTGTACACTATAAACAACATACATATGGGTTTTCCAGGTGAAATGTGACTGGTATACGCCAACATATGATGCATAGTGAAGGTGGAAGCAAATATACATCCATTTAAATATTGATATATAGTGAATATACGAAAAATACATGGATAAAAGGCTGATATATACAGACGAAATACACAACTGAAAGAGGACTGAAAAAGGCCCATTTAAATGGCCCCAAAACCAAGGCTGTCCAGATGTAAAGATGGCCATAAAGGAGCCCAAATCTCATCCTTTCTTCATTTATTTTCTTAAAATTGATTATTCGTTTATAATTTAATTTAATCAATTTAGATAAATCCTCGGGGAGAAAGTTTATGTTGAAATTATTTATTTTATTTGGTTATTTAATATTTTTGATTCCTCTACTTAAGCAAACTAATTTTTTAAAATAACTTAAGAATTTTCTTTCATAGTTATTAATAGTTTAAATCCACATTTAAAAAGTTGAGTTAATCATTTAGCCCAAAGTCTCAATCTGGATAAAATTATTAAAGTTAGAATTATTTTGAAACTTTGATGCTTAGTTTATTTTATTACTTAGAATAGATTAAATGGATTAGTAGCAAATAAATTTTGTTTATTCTAAATAGGATTTTCAAAATAAATTCAAGATTTCTCTAAAACAAGTTCAAGGTTTTTGTAACTTAAGAAATGTTTTCAAGTTTAGCCAAACAAGTTAAATCCGCCAGGAACCACACTTTGTGGATTTTCAAAAATGCCTAACACCTTCTTTCAAATTTACTTGAACGCTTACCTAGACTCTGGTTATTTTTAAAAGATTTTTATTTCAAAATTACCTTTTAAATGACTTCTTATTTTTTCTTAAATGAAGTGTCGACTCTAAATTATTTTTAAAATAAAATCAAATAGTTTTCTTTCTTTTTGCGCCACAAAGTTATGAAATATTTTTGACTTTTGTGAAAACGAATTGTAACAGAATGACGACTCCTTTGGAGATTTATCTAGGTTCTAACCATAAAAATTTCATGTGTTTGACTAATGTTTGTATTAATTGTTATTTTTGCAATTATGAGTTTAAATTTTAGCAATTATTAACTATTATATTTATGGCATACTTTCATATTTTTATTATGAAACTGTCTTGGGGTTTCGCGGATATCCCGACCTCTATTGTTTAATTTCAAATCAAGTATTGGAAATATAATGTTTTATTGACATGTTAGGTATCCGATGGCTGTTGTGTTTCCAAACCCAAGTTGTCCACTTGGGAACCTGATCGAAGATCACTCTAGATACCTAAGATAGAGCGAAACCAAAATTCATTTTTAGGCATGAGCCTAGGACGACCCAATACCTAAGGAGATATTGGGCCCATTAGAAACCTACCTTGCATCTGTTGACCACGAGTCAAAATAGACGACCATTCCTTATGTGTTAAATTGAAGGATATAATGCCGAATTGTATGGACCATTGTCCCTTGGGTTTGAGGGGTTTATTTAGATAGTTTCTTATAATCAAAAGAAGATCTTCATTAGAAGGATATTCAGACATTTTAAGAAGTTCAAGATCGAAGGACTTCTAAGGAGGTTTAGTTTAGATTTACTCCCCTGCGTGGGACTGATATCATGTATTTCTCTTTTCCCTCATTTTGTATTCCCATTTGATTTATTTATGAAGTTTGTATAATATTTTGGGGGCAACAAAATGTCTTACAAACGACGGTATATCCTTCAAACGCTAGGCTTACCTTTGGCTTGAAAGATCTCATGTATGCTAGGACGCATTAAAAATTATTTATCTGCTGAAGTGCTTCATTATTTTGCTTTGTCTATATTTGTTTGATTTGTCTCATATATTACTTTTATTCAATTATTAGAATTCATGAACTAATATTTTTACCTTTTGAGTGTTTTTCTTTCATTTTAGAGAGAGACTGATTTGTGTTGGTAATTAAACTTGACCGCTTCCCAAAGATTAAAAGCAAAGTAGTCATTGGCATCATCAGTCAAGAAGAAGAATGAAATTTTCTCAAAGGCGCACTTTTGGCGTTCTTCTATCTAGTATCTTGAAGTTATTGTTCTATTTTCTTGTAAATCATACTTTATGGTTTGATTTCCTTGTAATTGCATTTTTTAGTTGTAATGAAATACGTTCAGCCTGATTTTCCTAGTGGAATACATAGGCGGATTGTATTATCTTTGGTCACGTTATCAAAAATATTAAATATTTCTTTAGTTATACGAACTATGTTGGACTTGAATTTTCAAGAATGGAATACGTAGGCGACCTATGTCGGTTTCAATCAACCTCTTAGAAATTTTATCTTTTCATTTTATGTTAAAGCTATGTTTGATCTGATTCTTACCTCAATGGGCCACATAGGTGTCTTAATGACTCGATCATATTCCCCATAAGATTTTTATAGAATCTGGGACAAATTTTTTAGAGGATCTTAAAATTTTATCAAGAGGATATTTTTTCAAGTTACATGAAGATAACATTAAAGCATGTAACTGGACAGAAATTTTTGAGAAGGACTTAAAAATTTTGCAAAACTCGACATTTGCTACAAAACTGATCACCAAACGTTGCTAAAGTTGACATTGGGGCATAGTTTTTGAAAAGTTCTCAAATTTCAAGCTACATTACATCAGAAAGAACCCAAGTATTTTGCATTCTAGACTGGGACAAAATTATTAAGAAGTCTCAAAAATTTCATACTAAATGATGTCATAAGTTACAAGGAAGTTCAAGAGTTTCTATGTTATAAACTGGCGCAGAATTTTTGAGGAAGATCCTAAAAAATTTCACAAAAGACCGAACTTCAAGATTGCAAATCAATGATTAACACAGTGCATCAGGAGAGCAAGGCAATGCCAATACAGTCAGTTTCTTAAGACTAAAATTTTTTCTTTGGATGCAGGAATAGTGAAGTCACGAAGTTGACAACGCTAAGAATATCAAAGGACATTATTAGACCCACTGTGGCCTTGCCATAATAAGCCAAACAACTTCTCTTCTCCTTTTTCCTCTTGATTTATGTTTTTATTACTTCGTCATGATCTCTAACACTTTCTCTGATTTTGTAGAAAAACTAGTATATGTACCCACGTGATGCACGGATAATATTAAAATAATATTTTTAATTATTTTATATTGACATATCTCGTTCCAACATGCTAAATCATATTACCTTCAAAAAAATTAAATATCATATTATTTATCAATAAAAAATAATTTAGAAAAAAAACAAATCTAACCTTAACCATTTCCACCCCCGCCCCCTCTTCAATTTTAATTATAATAAATTATTTAATATTAAATAATTATTAATTTTGTTGTTGGTCTTTTACTTTTATATTTTTAATAAATTCAGACATGTAATTACAATCCTTACCTTCATTTCACATTTTTATTTTTTATTTTAATCTATCAATTCAACTTCAACAACTAACTATATTTTTATTAAAAAAAAATTTATCTTTCAATTTAATTTCAAAACACTTAATTGTATCAATTACAAAAACTCTAATTTCAAAATTCAAAGTTTACCACTCTCAATTCAATAAACAAAGCACATATAATTTAATATCTTTTTAAATTTTCAAACAAAGTTTAATTTCTCATAATTTTTTCATTCTTTGATTTTATCATTAATATTTTTAAATATTTTATTTGTACGTGTTCTTATATCTTCTAGATAAATTTAATTAAAATCTCCCATACCACTCTAAAAATCATCCACCCCCCTCACTCCCCCAATTTTTTATTTTTTTTTAACTTTTAACTTTTTTTTCTTGCTCTACCCAACCCCCTACCCCCAACTCCCCCTCCTGGCTCCTCCTAACATCTATTATTTATTTTATTTTTGAAATTTTTTTCTTAACACCACCAACCTCACCACGAACCCCACTCCCTTTTCTAAAAAAAATATTTTTACAAAAAAATTTAAAATTTTTTCTAACCCCAAAAGCATTTTAAACTCTTTAATTCATATTTTTTAAGAATTTTTTTTCCTATCACATCCCAACTAAACCTACATTCACCACCCCCTACCCTTCACCCACCTAGACCACCCCCTTTCACCGTTTTCATATATTTCAATTTACTCCGATCATATTCATCTCTTTGTTACTATTCATTTTTATTGTTTAGTATTAGAATACATATATACTTTTACGAAAATATTTTTTATTTGTGTCACGAAAAAAAATATAAGTAAGAAACAATTTGTTTTCTTAAAAAATATTTTTCATGAAAATTATATTCCTTTATAATGAACACATTCATAAAATCAGTAAAAAAAACTCGGTGATAAAAGATAAGAATGATGGTACACAAAATCTTGAATTTGTTTTTTTGGTAAACAGGAAATATTATATATAAATAATAGTATTTTTGTAACAAAATATTTATCAAATCAAAAAAAATTAACAGTACTCTTTTGTAGAACTAAAAACATATTTGTTTTGTAGCTTAAAATGATCAAAAATCATGAATCTAAAGTGTAAAAATAGATGAAAAGTATGATATGTAATTATTATACAAAATATTATTTGTGATGACACCATGAACATCTACATATTATAATTTTCAGATAATTTAGTACACAATAAAGTATGTAATGCATGTATATAGATTGTTCAAAAATATTTAAAGATTGACTTTTACAAATTTAAGAAAACACAGATTGATTAAAGTGCTGTACCTTGAACATTAATGGAGGAAGATGAAGAAAAAAAACATATTCTTCCTGCATATAAAAAATAAAAATGTTAAATCAAAAATAGTTTTTAAAATATGAAGAATTAAAAAATGCAGTAAATGAATTCATGAATTCAACTTTCATTTAAATTCAAATTCAAATACTATCATAATTATCTAGTTTATTAGTCTTCCTTATCCTTCCTTTTTTCAATGTAATACATAGTTATCTAATCTATATATTTGAATCAAGATAAATATCTAAAATTAATGAGATAATAATGATAATTTTTAAAATTACTATTTTATATTTAATATATAAATATATTTTATAGCATTTAAAAAGTATAAATTTATGTATTTACTACTTTCCACACATGATTTTCTAATTTTAAGCTAATGAAAATATGTTATTTTTTAAATAATAATAATAATAATACTAATAAGATTTTATCTTCAATAAACTATTATTATTATTATTATTATTATTATTATTATAAAAACTGCAACAATTACCGCAACATTTTTTTTCTAAATAAAAAAATTACTACTACGTGTCTTCTACTATTACTACTACAAATATTATTGTTTATTGTAATTACTATTATTATTATTATTATTATTATTATTAATATTATTATTATTATTATTATTATTATTATTATCTTTTGTTAAATATTTTTTTGTTAAATATATCATCCTAAACGTAATATTATTATAAATAACTAGAGTTTATCTAGGACCTTTCAACTATGATTGCTAAGTTTAAGCTAATAAAAATCTTTTATTTTTCTTTTAAAGTATTATTATTTTCAAATTCAAATATATAATAAAATAATTATTAAATAGTTAGAGTTTATTTAGGATTCTTCAACTATGATTGCTAGGTTTAAGCTAATAATTTTTATTGTTTTTCTTTTAAAGTATTATTATTTTCAAATTTAAATATATAATAAAATAATTATTAAATAGTTAGAGTTTATTTAGGACTCTTCAACTATGATTGCTAGAGTTAAGGTAATAATTTTTTTTTTCTTTTAAAGTATTATTATTTTTAATTTTAAATATATAATAAAATAATTATTAAATAGTTAGAGTTTATTTAGGACTCTTCAACTATGATTGTTAGGTTTAGCCTAATAAGAATCTTTTGTTTTTATTTTAAAGTATTATTATTTTCAAATTTAAATATATAATAAATAATTATTAAATAGTTAGAGTTTAGTTAGGACTCTTCAATAATTATTAAATTGTAACAATTTTTAGGTATTTATTTTATCATCTTGTACGGAGTTGTTTACTATAATATTTTTAGTTAATATTTTACCTATAATTTAAATAAGTTTTTTGAACTACTTATATTTTATTTTCAATATTATTTATTGAATTTTAGTTTTAATTATTGATATTGCCGACCTATGAATTTAAATTATATATTTTCTTATAAATATAAATGAATAAAGTATAGTACTTGTTGAATAAAATTACAAATGTGATTCTATTTATATATTTTTTTAATTAAATATTAATATTAATAAAATATAGTACTTGTTGAATGAATTGCAATTGTGATTATATTTATCCAAAAACATTCAAATATTTTGAGTTGATAAATATTTAATTATATCTTACTTTCTAATGCAATACACCTAACATAAAATCAAATTACATAAATCCAACTATTTAATAACATTTTAAATATGTTTCTTGAATTTTAGTGTTTAATTATTGTTACTTTTATCTTATTTAGTAAGATTCCAGTAACATAATCTTATTCATATAGGATGATTTTTTCAATAATTTAAGAGATTTTCTCATCTCAAGTTCAGATAAATATTATTCATTTATACTTTTTTTAAAAAATACTTCTTTATATTTTTAATTTTTTTCCATACGTATCATTAATTTGTTATTTCTTGTCCACGTGTTCTTTAAAAACTATTTTTCCCACTTATATCATTTCTATTATCATCTTTTAATATTATGTAAATGAATATAAAGTTTTATACTTTTATATTTTGTTTTTTCTTATTATACTTTTATTCCATTAATCAATATTCTTTTATTATTAAAATTCAACAAATATAATTTTAATTATAAAAGAAATTTAATCTCATCCAAATAAGAAATAGAATTCAGGATATTGTCATTTTGTTATAAACATTTAACAACTTTTAAGAATGATTTTTGGAGGCTGGATCCACAATTGCTTGAAGTTATCTAGTAAATTGCTATAATTGTAATCTAGAAATAAGATGATGAAAGAAGCTCATTTCAATTGTATATGATCTACCCTTATTTTTTTATTTATTAATTTAGTTTATATTATCCAAAATAAAGAATACAAATTTTTGAAAATGCAACCCTATATATCCATCTTGTAATTTATATACTTGTTAGTTTGAGTCGAGAAATATTTTGCAACTGATTAGATCAATTCCCATTTGAATAAACTAAAGAAAACCAAAGAGATGAATGAAGATTATCAATCCGTCATTTTTTATTTTTGTATTTAACCTTTTCAAATAAGTTACAAAATCTTGTTTCTTCACCATATTCACATTTTAATTCATATAATTCGCTAGAAAACTCACTTCAATTCATATAGTTCGCGAGGAAACTCAACATATTAGAGTGCGCATGTAGATAAAATGTTGATAACATTCATTATACTTTAAGCAAAAAAAATAAAAGATAACACTCATTATTCTAAATTAATGTAAATTTGAAAGTTGAAAAAAAAAGGAAGATATAACATCGTCTTCATATATTTCTACAATCATAATTAGAATCATTAGTCCTTTTTTGTGATAGCATAAACAAAAAAAAATAACCAAAAAAATTTACGCATGAACAATGCACCTTGATAGTTATTCAGAGAAATTAATGGACATTATCTATAAAATAATTTATCCATGATAGGTATATCTATTTCAAAAGATAAATATAATGTTAATCATAAATAATAAAAAAATAATAAAGAAATTAAAGTAACCATAAAGAATATATTTGTAACGCCCCGAAAATGGATCCCGGAGCGTCACACGGTGCTTAGGCTACGAGTAGCCCCAAGCTTACCCTTTGATCCATTTTCATTCAGTTCAACACAAATCAATGGGGTTTCCATAAATAACCCTCAAATATCAATAGAGTAATCATCATCCAAGAATAAAAGAATTTCAGAAAGATAACAAAATACGACTTATTAGTCAACTCCCAACATCTATACTAGTCTGACAAGTCTCTAAGAAAATTAATAAAACCAGCGAGCCATTGAGACATGCCCCAACTGACTCATACTCAGTTATCAAATGTAAACAATTCCATGAAACCAACATCAGACATCACGTCCTTGGAACATGAGGACTCACCACAACAGAGGATGTAGAACAGCGTGCCCGAAGAATCACTATCGAACCTGGAATTGAGCACCTGAACCTACATTCCGAGAAAATACAGCCCACATCCGAAGATGTGGGTCAGTACCATGGAAAGGAACCGAGTATATGGGGGTGTATACAGTTGTATAAACATCATCATCATCATAAATATTTATAATAAATATACAGGATGTATGAAAGACTCACATAGCCCGAAGAAAATCATCATAATCATGAGAGGCTGAAATAAGTACAATAACACACGTGAGTCATCATATAATTTGTCAATCACTTTCAGTTCATCAAGAATATCAATTCTCATAATGTAAATATCATTTAAATCTTTTGAAAGAATAACTTTCACAATTCTACTTTCAAATCACTTCACCATTCACCATAGACACAAGGAAACACACACACACTGGGAGATCCTATAACCGACATAAACCATGTGAGCTACATGGAGTCTAACGTACAACCCACGTTGGGGAGAGTCGTCCTATCCTTGCCATCGGAGTAGGACTATCGATATCAAATCCACACAAACTAGTGATCACTATATAAATCAGCTTCAGGATCACTCCTACGGGGACACGTAGTTCTAGAGAAGTAAGGTCGCTTTATACTTCCCACTCGATGCTAAAGATTTCTCCCGGACTTAGCTCAGATCATTTCAAAGATAATCCACAATAAAACAATTTCAGTAATATATAAATATACATCGGGAGCCATCATGCTTCCCATCTATCAAAATCAACCACGTTGTGGATTTCTTTCACACTCGAGTTTAAAACAACTCCATTAAGACCAAAAGGTCAAATCATTCAAAATATCTCAAATATTCAACATCAACGCACTTATAACACACACTTTCTCAAAAAAGACACAATTTTCAATGGGGATTCACGACCCAAATATCAAAATCATGATAAATATCGTTAAAGATTCATGCTTTATATCTCCACACATGTAAATTCATTTTTTAAAATCATAAATATCAAGATTTCATAATAATCATCATAAGAAATGGGCTCATGCTTCAAATTCATAAAAATCAAATAAAAATAATGCCTTTGTAAAGAAAATTACTTTTGGGCACAAGAACGAAAGAGAGTTCTTTTTGAAAAATCCCACATACCTTGAATGATGAACTTTAGATCGATACTCGTTTTTGAGATGTTAATCGTGCCTTTGAATGATGGTTCTTGGATTTCTTGAACTAGGAACTTGAAATCTTGAATAAATTTGCAGAATTAATGGTGAACTTTGGTGGTTCTTGAAGTTCTTGAACTAGGAACTTGGAATCTTGAATAAATTTCAGAATTAATAGTGAACTTTGGAGGTTCTTGAAGTTGGATGTAGGAGCTTAGGGTTTTCTTTTTGAAGGAATTTGATGAAATATAACAACATATAATGCTTCTAATATGCTTAAATATAGGGTTTGGACGGATTTTGGGTGAGGGGGAATGACCAAAACGCGCCTAAAAATCAAAAAAATTCTCGAATCTATCCTTTGGTGGACTGTTTTAATAGTCTGAAGTAGATCAACCATAATGTTTTACTCCGATATTTAAATTAGATGAAACTAATTTCATTAGAAAGAGGACTCTCATATCTTTCCATTGATATATAGTATCTCACCCAGATCATTGTGTACGAGGAGTTATGATCATTTGAAATTGACCCAAAAATTCACTTTTGATAGGCTGAAGTAGATCGATCATAACTTTTTGCTTCGATAGACAAATTGGATGAAACCAATTTCATTGGAAAGAGGACTCACAGAGCTTTCCGTTGATATATAGTAGATTACCCAGATCATTATGTACAAGGATTTATGATTGTTTAAAGTTGGATAAAAAATACGCCAGGCCTCAGTACTTTTTCCTGCATGTTTTACTGTTCACTACTATTCATGGTTCGATCGGAATGTTCATAGCTCGTCGCTCGGGTGTCCGTTTTGGATGATCCACATATCGTTAGAAAGATTATTCGATACTCTACGCAATGGTGGGTCATATCTAAGATATTTTGTATGGAAAATTTATAATTCATTCTAGAAGATAGAACCCAACACGTTTACGCACAAAATTTCAACGAAAATTTTTTCAGGGTATTACATCATCCCCCCTTGGAAACATTCATCCTCGAATGATGCTAGACGTGCCAAGATTAGATAGGGAATATAGCATACAACTGCAACCATTCGTTAGACTCATCACCACATCGTTTCTCACTCCGAAAGCAACATAGAATGCATAAATTCAAGAAACTACAGCTGAACACATAATAAATGACAACTGAACTGCTGCAACTTTTATGAAAAGTGCATAATTTAGGAAAGAACGGTACCTTCAGCTTGATTGGAGTTCGCGGAAAATAGGTGCAGGTACTTGGATCGCATATCCGCCTCATCTTCCCAAGTTGCACCCTCAACAGATTTGTTTCGCCACAACATCTTGACCAAGGGAACTTCTTTGTTCCTTAGTCTTCGGACACTGAAATCAAGAATCTCAATAGGAATCTCATCAAAAAAAAGATTTTCTTGAATGTCAGCACTCACAAAGGAATCCACTACCACAACATCGCTAATATGCTTTCTAAGCATAGAGACATGGAATATTGGATGAACAGAGGACAACTCGGAAGGCAACTCGACCTCATAAGCTACCTTACCAACACGGCCGACGTGGAGGCATATTTCAGAAAGAGGAGAGCACGAATCAATAGTAGAGAGAGACACTTTAAGCACGATAGACTTCTGAAAGAAAGAATCACACTTTTTCCTAAAACGTCTTCTAGCCTCTTGCTCATAGATATGGCGTGCTACACACCGATGATCAAGACTCTACTTAACGCGGCTTGTTAGACTCCCTAGGACACCTTAAAATCTTAGGCTCTGATACCAAGTTTGTAACGCCCTGAAAAACAGATCCCGGAGCGTTACACGGTGCTTGAGGCTACGAGTAACCCCAAGCTAATCCTTTGAGCCATTTTCATTCAGTTCAACACAAATCAATGGGATTTCCATAAATAACCCTCAAATATCAATAGAGTAATCATTATCCAAGAATAAAAGAACTTCAGAAAGATAACAAAATACGACTTATTAGTCAACTCCCAACATCTATACTAGTCTGACAAGCCTCTAAGAAAATCAATAAAACCAGGAGCCATTGAGACATGCCTCAACTGACTCATACTCAGTTATCAAATGTAAATAATTCTGTAAAACTAACATAAGACATCACATCCTCGGAACATGAGGACTCACCGCAACAGAGGATATAGAATAGCGTGCCCGAAGAATCACTGTCAAACTTGGAACTGAGCACCTGAATCTATATTCTGAGAAAATGCAGCCCACATCCGAAGATATGGGTCAGTACCATGGAAAGAAATAGAGTATATGGGGGTGTATGCAGTTGTATAAACATCATCATCATAAATATTTATAATAAATATACAGGATGTATGAAAGACTCACATAGCCCGAAGAAAATCATCATAATCATGAGAGGATGAAATAAGTACAATAACACATGTGAGTCCTCATATAATTTGTCAATCACTTTCAGTTCATCAAGAATATCAATTCTCATAATATAAATATCATTTAAATCTTTTGAACGAATAACTTTCACAATTCCACTTTCAAATCACTTCACCATTCACCATAGACACAAGGAAACACACACACTGGGAGATCCTATAACCAACATAAACCGTGTGAGCTACATGGAGTCCAACGTACAACCCACGTTGGGGAGAGCCGTCCTATCCTTGCTATCGGAGTAGAACTATCGATATCAAATCCACACAAACTAGTGATCACTATATAAATCAGCTTTAGGATCACTCTTACGGGGGCACATAGTTCTAGGGAAGTAAGGTCACTTTATACTTCCCACTCGGTGCTAAAGATTTCTTCTGGACTTAGCTCAGATTATTTCAAAGACAATCCACAACAAAATAATTTTAGTAATATATAAATATACATCGGGAGTCATCATGCTTCCCATCTATCAAAATCAACCACGTTGTGGATTTCTTTCACACTCGAGTTCAAAACAACTCCATTAAGACCAAAAGGTCAAATCATTCAAAATATCTCAAATATTCAACATCAACGTGCTTATAACACACACTTTTTTAAAAAAACACAATTTTCAATGGAGATTCATGACCCAAATATCAAAATCATAATAAATATCATTAAAGATTCATGCTTTATATCTCCACACATGTAAATTCATCTTTCAAAATCATAAATATCAAGATTTCATAATAATTATCATAAGATATGGGTTATGCTTCAAATTCATAAAAATCAAATAAAAATCATGCCTTTGTAAAGGAAATTACTTTTGGGCACAAGAACGAAAGAGAGTTCTTGTTGAAAATCCCCACATACCTTGAATGATGAACTTTAGATCGATACTCATTTTTGAGATGTTAATCATGCCTTTGAATGATGGTTCTTAGAGTTCTTGAACTATGAACTTGGAATCTTAAATAAAGTTGCAGAATTAATGGTGAACTTTGGAGGTTCTTGAAGTTCTTGAACTAGGAACTTGGAATCTTGAATAAATTTGCAGAATTAATGGTGAACTTTGGAGGTTCTTGAAGTTGGATGTAGGAGCTTAGGATTTTATTTTTGAGGGAATTTGATGAAATATAACATATAATGATTCTAATAGGCATTAATATAGGGTTTGGACGGATTTTGGGTGAGGGAAAATGACCAAAACGCCCCTAAAAATAAAAATAAATCTCGAATCTATCCTTTGGTGGACTGTTTGCTATATGTCATCAATAACAAGAACAAGGATCATTTTCTTACCTTTGTTCAAGTTGCTATATGTCATCAATGCTAGGTTCTTTTCCAGCTTTAGCCAGATCTAAATAAATTAAAAGAACAAGTCAAGACTCAAGCATAAAAAATATTAAATAAATAATTCACCAAATACAAGATTTTTTTTTTACCTTGTTCAAGTTGCTCAAGAGAATCTAAATCCTCCTCGATACTTATAGGTTGTGATTCACTTCGAAGCCAATCCTGTAGACACACTAGAGCTTCTACCAATTTAGAAGTTAATGAACTCCTAAATGAATCAAGAACACGCCCCCCAGTACTGAAAGCACATTCCGATGCTACACTAGAAATAGGAATAGCTAAAATATCTCGAGCCATCTCAGAAAGAAAGGGAAATCTAGCCGAGTTATACTTCCACCAAAGTAATACATTAAAATCGGACGTTCCAACTTCAGTATCTTCTGCAAGATATTTATCCAACTCTGACTTAGAATTCCCGGCTCCACTCCCAGATGTGTGTCTACTCAACTCCTCATAAAAGTCTCCAATATCAAACATAGAACTTGAACAAGAAGCGTCCACTTCTGAAGATAGTTTACCACATTTGTCTTTTGAAGCAGACGATGAATACTCATTAAACAATGATTTCATATACTCTCGCACATCTTTTTCTATAGTTGCTGCATTATCCCCAAACATCTTCTTAAGTGCAAAAGTAAGAGTGGTAAACTTGTGACGAGGATCCAAAACACAAGGTATAAAAAGCATCTTATTCATTTTTGTTGGATAACCCCAATATTTTTCAAATTTCTTCTTCATGTTTGTTGCCATTTGAGCCAACACAATATCATCATTTGATATCAATTTTGACAAACAAAAACCAACTTGACAAATTTCAAGAAAATGAATATTTGATGTAATATATAATGATCCAGAAACCTTCAAAGTGAGCTTAAAAAACAATTCAAGAAATTTTGCAATCCTTTTAACGCTATCCCAATCACTACACAAAAGTGAACCTACAGGTTGTTCTTCATCCACAATAACACTATCACCATCACACACAGAGATATGGCCAAACTCGAGATGATGTGCCAACCCAATATCACGATCAGCATAACTCAAAATTGCACCCTCATATTCAATATTCAATAGCCCTATTCAACATCAAGTAGGTGGAATTCCACCTTGTGGGAACATCTAAGCATAAAGATTTTTTTGCAAGATTTTCATCGACACAACATTCCTGAAAGTTCTTCCATCTAGCAGGAGATTGCCTAATGTATCTCACTGCTTGCCTAATTCGTTCAATTGAAATATTTGCTTCTTTTATGCCATCTTGAACGACAAGGTTTATTATATGCGCCATACACCTAACATGAAGATGCTTACCACCTAAAAGATTGGTCCCCCACTTAGTCAATTGCTTAGACAACTCAGCCACACACACACTATTTGAACTAGCATTATCAACAGTTACCGTGAAAATCCGATGCAATCCCCACTCATGCAAAAACTTAACAATGCCCTTTGCTAAATCTTCACCTCTATGGCTAGAAATTGGACAAAAATTGATAACTCTTTTATGCAAAGTCCAATTTTTATCAATCCAATGAGCAGTGATACACATATAATTAATTCTTTGCACAAAAGTCCAAGTATCAGTCGTTATACACACTCTTTGTTGAGTTTCCTTAAAAATGCTCCTCATTTTATTTTTCTCTTCATCAAAGAGATCAAAACAATCACGAGTAACAGTTGTACGAGAAGGAATTCGAAACAAAGGTTGTACCACTTTCATAAATTGTTTAAAGCCTTCTTTTTCAACAAATCTAAAAGGAAGCTCATCAAGAATTATCATACGACACAATGCTTTTCTACACTCTTCTTGATCAAATTTCCATGAAACAATTGATACATCACCCTTGTTACCCCCCGTAACCGGTTGAAATGCTATCTTTGATTGCCTAGTATCAACATTACAAGGTATTTTTTTGCATTTTCGTATATGACCAAGCATTGCCGTCGTGCCATGTTCTTTTGTATCAGCTAAATACTCTTTCTTACAATAATTACACACACCTTTTCTAATTCCTTCCGAATCAACTGTACTAGTAAAATGATCCCATGCAACAGATCTTTTTCTCCTTTCTTTCTTTGCTTTAGACTCAACTATTGAATTTTGATTCACTACATTCGAATCAGAAGCTACACTCTCACCAATCACTTTATCAACTGTAGTATCTTGTGACATGTTGTATGAATGTTACTGTAATTTTAAAATAAAAATAGTCAAACAACAAGCCAACAACAAAATTACAACATAACATGAAAAAATCACCAAAACTTGACAATGTGCAGTTGTGCAAAAGAAGAACTGAACTTTCTAATCTACTGCTAAGCCATTAATACAAGAAAACTTCTAAGAATAAGATCGAGGCTTCGAGCAAAGGAAAAAACTCAATTTGTTTACATTATATTGTGTTGTGCTTGAATCACATTAAAGGAAGCAAGATATCCGCTTCTCGGCCTTAAAATCCGTTAGCCATAGGCCATAGCCACTATTCAACTGTCATGTTCATATGCTAAAAGACAAACGATTTTTATTATTCAATATTCAAATCCTAATACATCATTTCAAACGATGTCCTCTTCTACTTTTATTTTTTCAAAAAACTTTCTACTTAATTAACCATGATTAAAGTATTAAACTATACTTAAAAAACTAGTAAAACTTCAAAGAATGAGATCGAGGCTTCGAGCAAAGACAAAAATTCTTACCTGTTGAGAGCAAAAGCAAAAAATCTTCTTTGATCTCTACAGAATATCAGCAAAATTTGAGCATCAACCCTAATCAGAAAGGAGGCAGAGGCAGCGTGAAAATTGAAACTTGAAAGATTTTGGATTTTTGGTCTCCACTCGGCAGTCGGCAGTCGGCACTTGAAAGAAGTCTCCACTCGGCAGTCGGCACTTGAAAGAAGTCTCCACTCGGCAGTCGGCAATTGAAACTTGAAGTGTAGCTGTGTAGCCCTAACTCTCCGTTCTCTAAAGTTGTCTAACCCTAATAAGAAAGTGGAACAGGAAGTGACGAAGTGTAAATGTGTATTGTGTAATCAGTAATGGGAAAGAATTTGGGCTTGGGATTTGGGCTTGGGATTTGGGCGGACATGGCCCATATGGATATTAATTTTTATCGGGTTATCGGGTGGCCCGATAAAAAATTTATCTCACCCGAGCCCCGAACCGACAACCCGTTAATTTTTTTTTTAAAACCGACACCCGAACCGTTAATAAAAAAAACCGACCCGTTAATCCGATAATCAAATTATCGGTTCGGGATAACGGTTTGAACCGAAATCTGCACAGCTCTAGTGTGGACGACTCCAAAAAGAACACAACACAATGTGGAACTTTTTCTTAGCAGTGAGATGGGACATAGTCTGAAGAGAAATATCAAACTCTTTGGATGCGAGCTGGAGGACGACTTCCACCACCATCAAACCACACCCCTATTAGAAGGCATGTGGAGTACTTCAGGATATTCTGATTTCAGTTTCACTTTTAGGATATTTCTAAACTCATACTGGAAGTAACTTCTCTTTCCTTCAAATCTGGATGATAATGCACTCAGTGATTAGGAAATTATGTCCAGGTAAATTCTTGCTTATGGATGTGAAGGATCCCACACTTATGATTAAGAGGTTACAAGGTCCTTTTCCATAAGCTCAAATAACTTATCACTCATCCCAAACCAAAGATCGTCTAAAATAAGATATTATCTTTTTCACTGATCGAGTCGAACTACAAGCAGCCTGATTCCTTGAATCTCAAGGATATGTAGGCTGGGCCCTTTTTTTGAAAACTCGACTACATTCCAACCTCCCCCCAAATCCTCTTATTCCCTCACTTTTCCGTTTCACCAAAATTTAAAAATTGGGATAACTTGTGAATTCTTTGAAAATCGTGCTTTAGAATCAAGCTTTATGAACTACAAGCGGCCTGAATTCTCATATAACTTGAGATATGTAGGAAACCCGATACTGGAGTTCGGCTATAACTCCCTTAAAACTTGTGCAAAGATCAAACCCCTTTCGAGAAACTAATTTGTGGTCGAACAAAAATTAGGAATTACAAACTCCCTTTGTCCAGGATTACTTGCATCCACCCAACCCAAAGGGAGGGGACAGTTGTTTAAATCTAAATTTTGCCCTCCACGACTAAGTTTAATTTTGAGTTTCTTCGATTTTAAATAAAATTATACTATTAATTTTATCGGAATAAAATTTTTTCAAAATATTTATCTGAATAATTGTGTCATTTTATGTAAAAATTAAATATTCTCGTATTTGTTTTAACGAGATCGTATAGTTTTGTTACTTAAATAATTATTTTATTGAAAATTAAATTTTAATCAAGGGTTATGTTAAAATTAATTTAAATGTACAAAGTATTGGTTTAAATATAATTAGTTCTCAAAAATGATTTATTTGAAAAATATTTGTTTTAATTTATTTATCCAAGAAACTTGGGACTAAATTAGTTGTTAATTCATTTCAAATCTTGATTCAATTTGGTCAATTTATTAAATTTCACTTTAATTGAACTTGGCCACAATTGCAATGCAATTGGCCAATTGATTTTTAATTAGGTTAAGATTTAAACACAATTGACTACAACTCTAACAAAAGGCTATTTAATAAATAACCTATACGTAATCTAATTGGGGTTATTTTTGAAATAACCCCGAAATCACCTTATAACCATCAGCCCTTTCCCATTCTTAAATTGGGCCACAAGCCCAAAATCCCTTTCGCCCAACCAACCTAATCTCCACCACCAAACCCGACCCATACCTGATATCAGCAACTTCACCCAAACACCACCACCACCTCAACAATGGCAAAACAACAACATTCAACTACACCCAAAATAATTCCAACCCGATTCCAGTCAACTTCAACACGACACCAACATGAAACCGTATCAATAACAATATCAGAAAACAATAATTTCAATGACAATATCAACGTTAACAACAACCTCAATACAATGACCCGAAAACCCAACGCACCAATGACACCTCAATCTATTCTCTTTAAATTTTCCAATTTGAAATTCAAATTTTTACTAATTAGTATAAATCCAGCTCACTCATTCAAAATCTTATCTAATTTTCAAATTCTAATTCAATTCCAGCTCACTCATTCAAAACCTTATCCAATTTTCAAATTCTAAAATCCCACATTGAAATCCCTTCTCGAAATCCTCAAATTTGAAGCCTATATAAACCCCTACTATTTTCTTATCTTGGGTTAACGTTTTTACAGTGGAGAGAACCCTCAAAGGCCCAAAAGAAGCTTGGGATTTCTTAATAAGAAACCCCCCATTATTCTGGGTCCTTTGAAAATTATTTCGAGGAATTGGAATTTTAGTTTTATTTTGTTTGACTCTGATAGATTTAAAGTTAGGAGAGTTGGTGAAGTCGTTGTCATCTCGTTGTCCCGATTGCTGCTCCGGAACAGGTAAACATATCGTTCTCTTTGTTAATCTCTTCTTCTTCATCTTCTTTTTTTTTTTTTTGCGTAACTGGTGGAATTGTATGCTGTAGAGGGACTTGAAGGCTATAGGATTTTTGTGTGGTATGCTGGTTATTCTGTTAAGCAAATAGTCTTGTTTTGGTCGTTTTCCTTTAATTTATTCTATCTTGGTTGAATTGTTGATCTGTCTCTTTGAGGTAATCTTGGTTGTGAAATCAAGAGTTATCGCGCCTCTTGATTGAGGAGTAACATGTAAAGTTTATGTAAACACACCTAGAGGCTCCAATTGATTTCTTGTATCAATTTGGAGTTTTGAACAGTAGCTACATCGGTCTTTCTCTTGATTTGATTTCTCTATTTTATGAGCAAGGAGGGGTGAAATGAACTCTCCGGTAGTTTATTTTTTCATCTATAAGACGGTGTATTGTGAGCAATAATACCACTAGTATCTTCACGTCCTTTTTCTGCGTTAACCACAGTTGCTATGCTAATGTTGCAGATTAATTGATTAAGTCAGCTTTCTTGTTCCTTTACCGTTAAGTTTATGAAAAAGTTTTACCAGATTGAACATAGGCTAAAAAAGAGTTATTTGTGATGCCCATAAACTGCTTGTATTATCTTACTTTGAATAAAGGTTAAGCTATACTTTGGGATGTTTTCTAAGTCAATCTTGACCTCATCAAGCTTTGAGTATTAAAACTTGCTTGAATCTCTCCGATTGTCATGTATGCGTTTATTTTGAATGTTATGTTTAATATATTAAATCAAATGCGTTTATTCTTGTATGGTAAGTCTAATATTTTAAATCGCCGATTGAATAATTTTAAGCTCTAAGGCTCCTATCTTGTTAATATTGGCTAAGTAATGAAGTATTCGGGTAGTTGAGTGTAGAATAAAAAGGTGTGAGTCCTTTCTCCATGTTGGTGTTTTTGTGCCATTGTTTTAAAGTACGTGATTATTATGGTCATTATGGTTTGTGATCTATACCTTAAATGCGTGATTATTATGGTTTGTTTAAATTGACATGTGATATATTATTTTGCTCGTTGTACTATTAGTGAACACTTGTTAATCCTTATCTTTTATGTCTTTTGCATGAACTCATCTTGAACGAGTTCAATTGGACTCCCCTTTCCTTCGCATCCAAACTCTATCGAGTCATGCCTCATTAAAGGACAACAAATGAACTGTATACACTGTATACAGCAGATATACGGGTTTTCCAGGTGGAAGTGGCTGGTATACGCCGACATATGATGCATAATGAAGCTGGAAGCAAATATACAGCCATATACATGCTGATATACGGTGAGTATACAAAAAATACAAGGATAAAAGACAGAGATATGCAGCTGGTATACACAGCTGAAAGAGGGCTGAAAAAGGTCCATTTAAACGGGCCCAAAACCAAGGGTGTCCAGATTTAAACATGGCCATAAAGGGGCCAAATCTCATCCTTTCTTCGTTTATTTTTTTGAAATTGATTTGATTATTTATTTATAATTTAATTTAATCAATTTAGATGAATCCTCGGGAAGCAAGTTTATGTTGAAATTATTTATTTTATTTGGATATTTAATATTTTTAATTCCTCTACTTAGGCAAACTAATTTTTTAAAAATAACTTGAGAATTTTTTTTCATAGTTATTAATAGTTTAAATCCACATTTAAGAAGTTGGGTTAATCATTTAGCGCAAAGTCTTAATCCAGATAAAATTGTTAAAGTTGGAATTATTTTTAAACTTTGTGCTTAGTTTATTTTATTACTTGGAATAAATTAAATGGATTAGTAGCAAATAAATCCTATTTATTCGAAATAGGATTTTTAAAATAAATTCAAGATTTCTCTAAAACAAGTTCAAGACTTTTATAACTTAAGAAATGTTTTCAAGTATAGCCAAACAAGTTAAATCAGTCGGGAACCACACTTTATAGATTTTGGATAGTGCCTCACCTTAGTTTGAATTTACTTGAAGTCTTACCTAGACTCTGTTTTTTTTTAAAAGGTTTTTATTTCAAAATTACCTTTTTAAATGGTTTCCTAATTTTCCTAGAATTAAGTGGTGACTCTAAATTATTTTCAAAATAAAATTAAATTGTTTTCTTTCTTTTTTTGCCATGAAGTTATGCAATATTTTTGACTTTTCAAAAATAGATCGTAACAATATTGACCGTCTCCAGATGCTATATCATTTTATGATGTAGGTTTGGAGGCATTTTCTCGTGGTTCTGTGAAATATTAGGATTGTTAGACAACTTCAACTTTGGTGAGCCCTTCATTCTCTGGATGGCATAGTCCTTTTGATGTCCAGACCTTGTCTCAATGTTTATGACATATCCTTGGCCTTGTCTTGACATAATTATTAAGTCAGGTTATGTAGAGGCTTATTGACCCAGGTAGATGTTAGTTTTAAATGTTTTTAATATATATCAGTCTTGTTCAGTTACTTTGAAATTTCGTCATATTTATGTTTTAATGATTTAATTGTATGTAAAATGGGTTTCTGAAGGAATCCTTAGGGGCTGCACCACAAGTGAGGGACCAAGTCCCTCAGAGTCATTCTTAAGCATTAGAAAAGTAAAACAATTATGTGGTGCTAGAAAAATAAAGGCAATGCGGGAAAGAACAACACAATTTTTACGTGGAAACCCAACATGTGAAAAATCAAAACTTGCCCTCACAAGCACTAAAACAGTCCACTATAACCAACCTCTTGATTACAGACTCGACTGTGAACCTAAATCTAGGTTCCTCTTATTTACAACACCTCTATTGCAAGCACACCTAGACACCTCTGTCGAGTTTCCCTTCAAAACTGATTAACTCTGACCACCTACAAGCTCAGATAACTCTACCTAAGCAACTCTCTCAAAAGAAAATACTACTCTTATAAGATAAGTAGTTCGATTACAAATCATTACTCACTCAAGAACTATTTCAATTTAGGCACACATAAAGCTAAGCACTTGAGCAATATTGAAATGGGGTTTTGCAGACTCTCTTAATTTTTTGTAATTTATGCAGAAACCGCTTGTTGAAGAAACGTCTATTTTCTTTTATAGCTGGGTGATGATTAAGACTTGAAAGGTCATTGGACCTGCTGTCCAAGTCAATACAAAATAGCACAAAATAGCACTTGTAAGTTTGTTACATAAGATGACAAAATTGTGCAGAAGGCGCGTGCCAGCCGTATTGTACCTTACACATCCAGGGATTTGGTCTTTGTAGTTTAGCTGCTCATCATCAAAACTATATATAGCAATTTTCCCACCTTTTTGATGATGACAAACAAAACCATATAGTTTGAGAATCAATGCACATTCATCACATATAATCAGAGTGATTACCACTTGAGGATGAATGTTCCCCTTATCATCATACTTTTTCTTTCATCATGCAACACAGGAACCTGGTCCCTTGTTGTCATTTGCAACAAACCCCCTGATTTCTTCCTCCTGTCATCATGCACTTTAATCATTTAGTGCATTAGCATACTTCCCCCTATCAACATGATTCCCAATTCTGCAGTTTAGCACATTAGAATTCCTAATTCTGTAGTTTAGCACATCTGTTCAGCACATATAATCATATACTTCTGGTCCTTATATATGAATTCAGTTGTTGCGCCCAAGCGCACATACAAGTGTAAGTGGTCTCACCAAGTAATACAGTGGCCTTATAAAAAGACAAATATCGATGCATCAGAGACTTGTTTTAATAACTGTCCTTTTCTTGTTCAACTATTAAGATTAGTTACTACAAAGGTAACCCAGATAGTTTTGAAAGTTTATAATTAAAAGTAAACTAAAGTAATGCAGAAAAGTAAAGACATTGGATAATCAATGGATGAAAATCGAGGGTTAAAGTACTACGAACAATCATACTAAGCTATTGCACTTCATTGGTTAGATTACTTATCTTGGTTGTTAATTCACGAGGTTGATTTTACGATTATGGTCTCCCGACCTCTAATCACTTATTTAACTTAGCCCCACAATTACATCATTGAGAGGGGATGTGAGAGCTAAGCTAAACACATTTCTATTTTATCCCATAGTGAACCAAGTAAAGCTTCTAGGTATATTCCAATCCAAGAGGCTAATTCAAATCCTTTTAGACCTTGCTCTATTCGCCTCTACGTTCTATCCACTCGTTCCTCTTCCTAGGGCTCATAAGACGATAATAGATGTATTATAAGCATTGAGAATCCTTAAAATAGTAATATCAAGTATAAATAAACAACCAAATACAATAATCAATCCAAACAAACTCAATTCATAGCAATCGTAATCATGTTCTTATCTTTAAACCCGGAAAGGGGGCGTTAGCCACTAATGGACATAGTTGTAATCCAAATAAATGAATACATGATATAATCCATGAATAAAATAAAGTAAATCAATAAAAACCCTATTTTAAGTGTTTAGAATCCCTTCTCCAAGCTCCAAAGATGTCCAAAAGTCCATAACAATGTGTACAAGTGTTGTATTTATAATAGCAAAGTTTAGCCATGTGTGGAGTAGGCCTCGCGCCGTACCACCCATTATAAGGGACTAGGGGTCGCGATGTGCCACTTATTCCACTAGAGTGAGACTTTCAATGCGCCACTTAGTCCAATGGAGTGGGGGTTGCTCTGCCCTTCCACCTCGAGGCTTCACTGAAAAGTCCATCTTGACGTTTAACCTTTGTCTTGTGCATTTGTCTTTCATAACAAGCCTTGTGGTGTTGTTTCCACTTGAATTTCAGCTTGTTAATCATACAAATATCATTATAATCATCTCACTAAGGATCCTATTGCATCAAACACCATGGATTAGAGCTCAACACAACACAATATCAAGAACGGTGAACTAGAAACTTAAGCTAGGGCTAGTGTCGTCCTTTAAATCTTTGGCTTTGTGTTTTGAGTCTTTGATTATTTCAATTGCACTTTGAACACTAAAAATAAGTTGTTCCACACATAATTAAACAATAATAATCTTAGGAACTCATTATACATATTAGAATCCATCACGATTAACTAGACAAACACCTAGCTCAACCTAATGATACTAGTTTTCTTGTTGGAACTCTAAGTGATCAATTTAAGTATAAACTTGTTTGAAAGACACCATAAATATTGTATTCACATAATTAAACACTTAGATGCTCAATTATATCACCATTAACACATTAGGCACACAAAAAGTCCTCAAATCAAGGCTAAATAAGCTAGGATAACATCACTGAGGTGCATAAATCCACCTCAGATCACCAGTGTCCCCCCTTTTGGCATCATTGAAAAGGATTGATAGTAAACCATAAGTAAATATAAGTGCAAGTTAATTTACTCATATACACTGGGGCAAAACTAACATGAAGACAACTTTAAATAAGGAGATCAATTAAAGATCACAAATCGAATTCATTCATTAGCAAAGTTTTAGTTACAGTAAAATCATACATAAAATAATGCATAAAAAACACTGTCTTTAAGAGCCAACGCAAAGAGAAAAATAGGAAACTGACAATGAATAGTTCTAGGGATAGGGATAATGAGACTTAAGTAGAACGTTTTTTTTGGGAAAAGGACTTAAGCAGCATCTCCATTCTTGTATTTTCGGCATTGAGAGTATCCAACAACTATCTGGTGAGAGCCTTTACCTCAGTATTCAGTTCCTGAACTTCACCAGTCAGTTTTGCTACCTTTACCAAGAGTGTTGCATTTTTGGCTGCAAGCTCATTTGTGGTACCTGGTCCTTCAGAGAACAACTTCTGATTTTGCAACTTTAGGTGCACTATTTCAGCATCTTTGGAAGCCAGTTTGATCCTTAATTACTCCATTTCCTTTCCCAACTTTTCTTGAATATCTAGCAATACATACACTTGAGACACCGATCTAACTTTTCCTTGTATGTATTCATTCTCCACATGTGTTGTCAGGCCTATCATCTGTTTGGCTGTCCCAGGTGTTCCCTTAGTTACACATACACCATAATGTTCAAATACCTTGTTCAAAGAATAGCCATATGGCATTCCATGTTTTTTTTCTTCATGAATTACCTTATGAATGTGCTCTATTATTAGAGTTAGAAGATTTATAAATTCAAACTTACTCAAGGACTCAATCAAGAACAAGTCAACACTAGAGGCAATTGTTCCTTTTTCAGACATTGGCAATAGGACCTTGTTGATGAACTCAAATGCCAACTGATAATCACTTTTTAGGAACTTATTTTTTTACTGCAGCTGTTGAGGTTCCACCTACCTTTGATGCTTTTTAGGAGAATACATATAAGGCCTTTTTCAGAAAGTATTTTATGATTATTTTGAGCTTCTTGTTAAGGTACTAACTTGAGTGATAGGACCAGACCCCTTCTCTTTTTTTGACTGAATTATGTACATGTGATGGCTTCAACTGTTCTCCTCATGAGCTTTTCTCATGAGTATATACTTTTAATGAATATTTTTGACTCCAGTCCTTTTTCTCCAGTCAGGAACCATGATTACTTGTTTGATTTTGGAGCCCACTTAAGTATGGGTTCCCAGTAAAAAGACAATAGTGTGAACAAAACTTTCTTGGACCATCTAGGTAAAGAATGCTTCTTTATCTTATTCAAGTACTTAATATATTTGGCTGTGTATTCTCTTCCCATGTATATTTGAATTTTATCATTCCTTCACTTTCCCATCTTTGATAGATCCCCTTAGAGTGCCCATTTTTTTGATGATTGTCCTCCTTTCCTTTCCATCTTTATTTTCTAGTGGACTTTAAAGACTTTAAGGTTAGGAATCTTTTCTTTCCCGCTTCCTTTATTTTCACCCCTAGATTGGTTATCACTGTCATGATAACTAGATCACTCTAGGTATGAACCTGATTCTGATACCAATTGAAGGAACCCTTAAGGGATCAGGTCCCTCAGAGTCATTCTCAAGTATTAAAAAACTTAAGAAATTATGAGGTACTGGAAAACAAAGGCAACGCGAGAAAGAACAACACAAAATTTTTACATGGCTACCCAACATGGGAAAAACCATGGCTTGCCCTCACAAGCACCAAAATAGTCCACTATAACCAACCTCTTGATTACAGACTAGACTATGAACCTAATTCTAGGTTCCTCCTACTTGAAATAACTCTATTGCAAGCACACTTTAACACCTCTGCCAAGTTTCCCTTAGAAACTTGTTAACGCTAGCCAGCTACAACTTCAGGTAACTCTATCTAAGCAACTCTCTCAAACGAAAACACTACTCTTATAGGATGAGTAGTTTGATTACAAATCATTACTCACCAAGAACTATTTCATTTTAAACACACATAAAGCTAAGAACTTGAGCAGTATTGAAATGGGGTTTTGCATCCTCTCTTCATTTTTTGTAATTTATGCAAAAACCGCTTCTTGAAGAGGCATCTCTTTACTTTTATAGCTGGTTGATGATTAGGGCTTGAAAGTTTATTAGACCAGCTATCCAAGTCAGTACAAAATAGCACAAAATATCACCTACACGTTTGTTACACAAGATGACAAAATTGTGCAGAAGGCGCGTACCAACTATACTATACCTTGCACATTTAGGGACCTGCACCCTCGTAGTTTAGATGCTCATCATAAATACATATAGAATTTCCCCTTTTTTGATAATGAAAAACAAAACCATACAGTTTGAGCATTAGTACACATTCATCACAATTAGTGATTACCACCCGAGGAAGAATGTTCCCCCTATCATCATGCTTCTTCTTTCATCATGAAACACAAGAACCTTGTCCCTTATTGTCATTTAAAGCAAGAACCCTGGTTTATTCCCCCTATCATCATGCACCTTAATCATTTAGTGCATTAGCATACTTTTATCTATCAACATGATTTCTAATTCTGCAGTTTAGCACACTAGCTTTCCCAATTCTACAGCTAAGCACATCAGTTTAGCATATACATTCATACACTTCTGGTCCTTACATATTAAGTCAGTGTTCCCTCTTTTGGAATCATTGAAAAGGATTGAATATAAACTATAAGTAAAGATACGTGTAAATTTATTAACTCATAGCCACTGGGGCAACACTAGCATGAAGACAACTTAAAATAAGGAGATCAACTGAAGATGACAAATAGAATTCATTCATAAGCAAAGTTTTAGTACCAATACAATCACACTTAAAATAGTACGTAAAACATACTATCTTTAATATCCAACATAAAGAGCAAAATAGGAAATTAAATATGAATAATTTTAGGGACAAGGATAATAGACTTAAGTAGAGGGAGGTTTTTGGGAAAAGAAATTAAGCCGTATCCCTATTCTTGCATTTTTAGCATTGTGAATATCCAACAACTATTTGGTGAGAGCCTTTACCTTAGCATTCAATTCCTGAACGTCACCAGTCAGTTCTGCTACCTTTGCCAGGAGTGTTGCATTTTCTGCTGCAAGCTCATTTGTGGGACTTGGTCCTTCAGATGACAACTTCTGATTCTACAACTACAGGTGCACTATTTTAGCATCTTTGGCAACCAGTTTGATCCTTAATTCCTCCATTTTATTTTGCAGTTTTTCTTGAGCAGTTAGCAACTCAGATACTTGAGACACATATCCAACTTTTCCCTCTATGCATTCATTCTCCACAAGTCTTGTCAGACCGATCATCTGTTTGGCTGTCCTAGGTTTATCCATAGTTCTACATACGCCATAATGTTTAAATACCTTGTTCAAAAGATATCCATATGGCATTCCATGTTTGCCTTATTTTTCATGAATTACCTTATGCATATGCTCTATCATTAGAGCTGGAAGACTTTTTAATTCAAACTTGTTCATGGACTTAATCAAGAACAACTCAACACTGGAGGCAATTGTTCCTTTTTAGACCTTGGAAACATTACCTTGTTGATGAACTCAAATTTCAACTGATAATCACTTTTTAGGAGCTTCTTTTTTACTGCAACTATTGAGGTCTTACCTACCTTTGATGTCTTAATCATGAATTCAGTGGTTGGTCATTGATTTACAATAGTTGTTACCCCTATAATAGATATATCCAGTATCCTTCCTAGAATTTCTTCATCTAGCTTAAGAACTTTTTCTTGCACTTGAGTAGTCAAACTCAATCCATCATCTAAGAATTCTATAGAGTAGTAGATTTCTCTCGCCTCGCCTTTGAATACAATAGGAATTGGTTCTTTCAACAGGTGTAACCAACCTAATTCCTCACATATTCTACTTATTCTACCATATCAGGCTTTTCATAAACTTTTGGATCAAATACTCTTCCCGACAGAACTTTTTGTGTTGTCAGGTTTCCAATCCTTCTTTCTTTGAACATATCTTTTATTTCCTCACTTCTTTTCTTCTATTTAAGCCCACTACTTAGTTCTCCTTCTTCATCAATCTTTCACTTCTTGGGACCTGGTCCCTTAGAGTCCACCCTTTTCTTGATAGATATATGTTTCTGTGTCACTCCAGTACAACTACTAATAATTGACTTAGAAGACCTGGTCCTCTCACCATCCTCAACTTCTAATTTTCTTTCTTCAGTAGCTGTAATAGCCATAGACTTAATGTCCTCCTTATTTTCAACCTCCACAACTTTCATATGTTTTTCTCCCTCAATGCAAAAAATTTCGTCAGCCGTCTTCGTTTTATGGTTGAAGCTTTGTTAGCCTTCATGTAATATTCCATTATTTTCTTGTTTGAACCTCTTTTAGAATAGGTTCTGATCACTTTCTCTTCAGAGATTGTCATTTTCTCCTTTCCTCTACTTTCCCTTAATTTTTTCACAGTCCATCTCAGAGGTACTTCATTCTCATCTTCTTCATTTTCTTCTTTTGTAAGTGGAAATATGTATTTTCTTCTATTTACTTTATCAGTATTTCCTACTTCTTGTTCCAGTCCATTAACTGAGCTTTCTTGGGTGTCATGTGCAAGCAGAAGTAGATTAGCTACCCAGATCTCATTTAAAGAAAGATCAACCCTTTTTATCAGAATTTCTTCACCAAATAACTGAGCAAAGGTAGGATTTGAATATGAGGTTGTAGGAGAACCAGGTGATTTAGATGTTTCAGAAGAATCAACTTTATTATATGACCCAGCAAATTGGAAGCTTTAGATGGCTTTGAAGTCCCGAAAGAAAAGGGAATCTTAGGTTGAGAATTTTCTTAGTCTATTGGTGACCCAAACCCTTCATTTAGATTATCTATCAGGATTGGCTAAGCATAGACTTACAGGGCTAAGGAGGGTTTAATGGTGACCGACTCGATTCTGGGTTTTGAACATTTTAAGAGAGATTCAGTTAGGATAAATGACTCAATTTGCTTTTGGGAACTAGAGTAGATGATTTCTATTTTTCAAAAGAATCAGGATGTTTAACTCGAGAATGTCCAGGTTGACTCTCTGAGTTTTTATTTACTTTAGGGTCTTTTGCTGGGTTTGAAGAAGTAGTAATGCCATCCATTTTTGATTTTGTGGTGAGAAAAAAAGTAAGGGACCAGATTAGTTCAGAGGCTACTAGTGGATTTAGAAGGATGATTCTGATAATTTTTGAGGATAAAATTCAAAAAGGTCTGATTTTCTAATTTTTTTTTACCAGACCAATGTCATTTAAAAGGTTCCTCTTGATTTGACATCTCTAGACCTATGAAGTGTGATACCTTGTTTTGTACAAAAAATTGACACTTTTATAGAAGAATATGTATATGGCCTTTTCAGACAACATTTTTTTGATTATTTTGAGCTTCTTGTAAAGGTACTAACTTGAGTGATAGGCCGAGGTACCTTCCCCATTTTGACTAAATTCTATACATGTGATGTCTTCAATTGTTCTCCTCTTGAGCTGTTCTCATAAGTATATACTTTTAATGAATATTTTTGACTCCAGTCCCTTTTCTCCATTCATGAACCGTGATTACTTGTTTGATTTTGGAGACCACTTAAGTTTGAGTTCCCAGTAAGAAGACAATAGTATAACCAAAACTTTCTTGGCCCATCTAAGTAGAGAATGCTTCTTTATCTTATTCAAGTACTTAATATATTTGACTGTGTATTTTCTTCCCATATGTATCTAAATTTTATCATTCCTTCACTTTCCCAGCTTTGACAGATCCCCTTAGATTGCCCATTTTTTGGATGGTTCTCCTATGTTTCCTTTCCATCTTTATCTACGATTGGACTTTAAAGACTTCAAGGTCAGGAATATTTTCTTTTATGCTTCCTTTCTTTTCACCCCTAGTTGGTTATAACTGCTATGATAACCAGATCACTCTAGGTATGAACCTTTTAGAGTGAACCTTGGCTTTGATACCAATTGAAGAAACCCTTAGGGACTGCACCATAGGTGAGGGACCAGGTCCTTCAGAGTCATTCTCAAGCATTAGAAAAGTAAAGCAATTATGAGGTGCTGAAAAAACAAAGACAATATGGGAAATAACAACACATAATTTTTACGTGGAAACCCAACATGGAAAAAACCATGCCTTGCCCTTATAAGCACTAAAACAATCCACCATTACCAACCTCTTGATTACAAACTCAAATGTGAACCTAACTCTAGGTTCCCCCTACTTGCAACACCTCTATTGTAAGCACACTTTGACATATATGTCAAGTTTCCCTTCAATAATGGTTAACTCTAACCAGCTACAAGCTTAGGTAACTCTAACTAAGCAACTTTCTAAAAATATAGCACTACTCTTATAAGATGAGTAGTTTAATTAAAAATCATTACTCACTCAAGAACTATTTCAATTTAAGCACACATAAAGCTAAGAACTTGAGCAGTATTAAAATGGGGTTTTGCGGCCTCTCTTTATTCTTTGTAAATTGTGCAAAAATTACTTGTTAAAGAGGTGACTCTTTTATTTTATAACTGGGTGATGATTAGGGCTTGAAAGTTCATTGGACCAGCTATCCAAGTCAGTACACAATAACACCTACAATTTTGTTACACAAGATGACAAAACTGTGCAGAAGGTGCATGCTAGCTATACTGTACCTTGCACATCTAGAGACCTGGTTCCTCGTAGTTTAGATGCTCATCATAAAAAATACATATAGTTATTTCCCCCCTTTTTATGATGAAAAACCATATAGTTTGAGCATTAGTGTACATTCATCATATTTAGTTAGAGTGATTACCACTTTAGAATGAATGTTCCCCCATCATCATGCTTCGTCTTTCACCATGCAACACAGGAACCTGGTCCCTTGTTGTCATTTTCAGTAAGACCCATGATTTATTCCCCATGTAATCATGTATCTTAATCATTTAATGCATTATAATACTCCCCCCTATCAACATGATTCTCAATTCTGCAGTTTAGCACATCAGTATTCCCAATTCTATAGTTTAGCACACCAGTTTAGCACATACACTCATACACTTCTGGTCCTTACATATAAAGTAAGTATTCCCCCTTTTGGCACCATTGAAAAGGATTTATAGTAAACCCTAAGTAAATTTAAGTGTTTGATGAATATATAAAGTCCAAAAAAAATTTGACAAATCTTTTAACCAAGGGTTTAGCAAGGAATATAATCCTCGAAATGTTGAGGGGATGAAGCTAAAGCCATAGATTGAGGTAGTATGGTGAATACCTATTTTTAGTAAAATGAAATCTGGTAAACCCTCAATATACACTATATTTTCTTATTCCTACGACTTAACGTAGTGTTTATAAGCTGAGCTTATTTTCGCTCTTAATGATTCCATACCCCTAAAGTTGTGTGTTTAAGATAGACTTGATGTAATCACCTTTGTGAGTGTAAAGGTGTGGTCACCTTTCATGAAAGATTTGGTTCGTCTTTCTAAAGTACTCAAGAGACCAAGGTCTGTGTAAGACTATAAAAACACTTTAAAGTTTCGTGGGGTCTAGATAAATCAATAACATGAAATGTGTTTGTGGGAGTCTCAACTTATGTCCACTTAGTTCAAGAGTAATTCACTTATTTGTTGTTGCCTCACTTCATTATATATCAATTCAAATCGAAAGATAGATACTTAAGTACATGTTCTTTTTTTGTTTCCTAGAAACTATTTCAATTATTGTTTATTTGCATTTTGTGGGAGACTGTTAGCCTTTTCCATTTATGAATGAGAATGCAAACAATGATTTCACTTCATTCATTTCTCAACAATTAATTGTGCAGATGAAATGCAAAGAAAAATTCTACATTCATCCTCTCAAATTAATTTTGTTGGTGAGAATGCAAAAGTTTCATATTCATACTTTAATTGTATGACATGCCTGACCTTAATGATGTAAGGAATATAGTGGATACACCCTAGATCCAATCTTACATGTGATAATATGAAGATTTGTTGTAAATATTATTTGATATAAATATGTGATATCTAATATTCTTTTTCATAATTTTATCATATTGTTTGATTAATATGATAAGGTCCTTGATTGAGTTTTGAAGGTTGACATCATGTTGGAGATCATGATAATGAGTGAGTCATGTTTCTTATAACTTAATCTAAAAATGTTCTTGATCGTAGGATTATTTATTAGGACATTATTGGTTTGGCTAGATCAATATGTATGTTGCGATCTTTATGAGATAAACATTAATTTATCTCATGAAATAAATCACATACATATATGATGCAATTGAGATATGATCATTGAATAAAATCATGATAATTACTGGTGGTTAGAATTACAATAAAATGTCACTAATTTATTATCTTGAAGAATGTGATGTAAGAGTTTTCTTTGACCCGAGATCATCATAGTAGTTAACAAGTTATTTATTATACTTTAATATCGGACACCCATGTCCATATGAAAATGGTTGAAATGATATTTAGTATGATTAAATGCTTGTAGAACTAATGATTGATTCAAGATGTAATTTGTCAACTCTTGGTATGAGTTTAAGTTCTATGTTGCAATATATCATAAATGATTGATCATGACCTTGGTTAGGGCAATTGAATAGAAGAAGAAAAGAGTTTCTTAGGTCATTCAATAGTCGACTATAATTTGACATGCACACATAGTTGATCACCTATTGGGATTTGATAGTTAGACCATATCCTAGAAGGATCCGAAGATATAAGGTGTAACATCCCGAGGCTACCCCCTGGACGTCACACAATGCTTAGAATCATAAGTGATCTCAAGCTAACTCATGGTACTGACATAATGCATGAGCAACTAAATAAACATGCATAAGAGCTAGACTTACTAAGCGGAAGCAAAATCATGAGATAATGTATTTCAATACATTACTGTCAAAAGTGTTCAACACTGATTATACAAAAGAAAATTGAAATTGAATACATCATCGCTGTCTGATTGTCTATGAAGCCTCTACTAATAATTACTATAGATAGCTAGGACATGACCCCCAACTATCCCTAATCAATACAAATGAATCAAAATAAAATACTACAACTATAACTGACTTGTGTCCTTAAATAAAGAGAACTCATCACCTGCTGGCTGGAAGCTATACACTGCCTGATCATAATTCTGTGAGCTACAACTGATACCTACATTATGAAACAATGTAACCACACAAACACATATGTGGTTAATACTTCTGGAATATATTGAGTATATGAGAGTGAATGAAATAAGTAAAAAAATTTATATAAATCATAAGCTTAAAACATGCATGCTAAGTGTAGATAGACTCACCATGCTCATAAATAAAACTGAAAGTTGAAATATCATAAAACATAAGTAATAAAGTATAATCTAGTAAAATCAGTGAGCTGTTATACTTAGTTTTCAAATCAATATTTCTTTGGGAGATTCTTACAATCGGCATAAACCATGTGAGCAATATAGAGTTCAATATCTGACCCATATTGAGGAAGGCCGCTCCATACCTTGCCTTTGGTATAAAATCTAAATTAGAGTGATCACTAAACTGAGCCCGTTTGGACAAGAGAGACACTCCTAGGCAAGGACCTCTTTACATATAGTGGCACGTAGTTTTTGAAAATTTGGGTGTGCTGAACCCATCTTCCCTTGGTGCTAAATACTAGTCCCAAAACGTACTAGTGATCATAATATATGAAATTCACTATAAAGTAAGAATATAGTTTTACAAGTCTGAATATCAATGATTCTTCTATTTCTAAATCATGCTCATGAGTAATTATGTGAATTTCATATTACGTTTGAGATCATAAGATTAGAACTGCGATCATAATCATGTTGTGATGAACTCTAATATGAAATAGTAAGCTTAAATTGCTTATAGACGGAATAAATCATTCTAAAATCATGTGCATATACCAAATCATGAAATTTCATGTCAAAATGCTAAAGATCAATTCATAATATCAATCACGTGAGTAAAAATATGAGAAAATACAAATTCTTGTACTAAATAAAGTTTAAGTCATAAAGAAGCATCATAATTTCAAAAACATGAAAAGTGGGTATGAACCCTAATCATCAAATCCATAAATTCATATAAAGACTAAGATTTTGGGTACAAGGACGAAAGGTAATCCTTTTTCAAATTCCATATATCTGGTCTTGTTGATTTCTTGAAGGAAAACTTGAATTGAATCCTTGAAAGTATGAATTTTTGGAGAGGAAACCCTTCTTTTGATGTTCTTGAGAGTTTGGCAAGATAGTAAACATAGATTTGTGTTATGGAGTGAGGGAAAATGCTTTAGTATAGGTTATAGGATCATTTAGGATGTACATGACCCATTTGTCGTTGTAATATTGAAGAAAAATAGGATTTTAGCATCGCCGTGACTATGGGCGTGGCACGATCTTATCAAGGAACACAACTATCATTCTACGCTCTTATCACGGAGAACATCGTGCCACACTCTTATTGTAGAGCACATCTAGCGTGCCACACTATTATTACGGACCTTTACTAGTTCACTCATGAAAATACGCATAACTTTTCACTCTGAAATTAAATTAAGGCAAAATTAGATGCGTTGGAAAGAGGAATCAAATAACTTTCTTTTGGTGGGTATTGAGCTCCAAATAAATATATATCTTAGAAGTTATACTTATTTGAAATTGAACCTTATAGGATTGAATACTAAAACTTAATCAATAACAAATGCTCTCAACTCAACTTTGCTTTAAATGTTTTCTATGACCATTATTCGCATCCAATGCACTTTACATATGAGGTAAATGATCATGACAATTATCTATAATTAAATAAATTACTTTTGGGCCTATAAGCATATAAAGAACGGCTAGAAGCTTAGCTAGGATTTTGTGGGGTATTACATAAGGATAGAGAAATTACTACATTATTCTTCTACAAGTTCTTGAGAGTAAATTATATGCTTCATGCTACTCAGTCATTAAGGAGTGTTTCTAGATGCCAACCTTGATTAGTATATTGATATGATCAACTTACTACCAGCTTAGTTTTGAACCTAGTCGCACACTAACGAGTACCCCGATCTTTGTTAATAGATTAATTATTTTATTATTTGATAGTCAAATTAGAGAATTTAGTTAGTGAAATAAATAAAGTATTAGTCCTAATAAAATATTATTATGTTCTTTTCTAGCACGACAAATCTATATTTATATACTATATTGAAAGCGTGAAGGGCCTTATAAATATCATTTGAACATTTTTCCCCTTCATTAAAAGACTCTACAATAGACAATATCGTCTTTTTACTTATTTCCTGGAACTATATACTACTATTTTTATATAATTAACCTATAAATTAAGGAGTCCTAAATATATATATTGCAAGAGATATTAGTAACTAATATTAGGGAGTCCTAATTTGAGTAGTTAACTTTGCGATCCGAATCAGGGCCTGGCCGTGATGGGTATCGCAAGTCTACCGAGGACCGGAGACAACCCCCTTAGCCTATTCCAAGTAACCAATATATATATGACAAGACAGGAAGATAAACCCAAAAATATATATGAGATCAAAAATTGTCCATAATACCAAAAATAACATCGAACATCAACCATAATGCCCATATCCACAATAGTCCAACAAAGCCTCTAACAAAATTGAATACCAGTAAAATATCGGGACATGCCCTCGACCATAGCCAAAATAAATCTAAAATAAATTCCAAGACAAGGGAGAATAAAACATGAAACAAATTCTTCTGAAGGATGGAAGCTCACCACTTCAAGACAACTCTCGGTCTAACTACGAACACCTGATCACTATGCAGGAAAGGTAGACTTGCCTTCGGACCTAGCATCGTGTGGGGATACAGCATCTGAAGATGGTTTCCGATTGGAGCGCTAGAATGTAACTCAGGGATAAAAGAGTAAAGTAATGCCATAATCCATAATATGAAAACCAGTAAAACCCAATGCACCACATCATATGCCATACGTAGATATATATATATATATATATCATATGTTGGGAAAAAGGGAACAAACCTTAGCAAGAGAGTAAAACCTTAACCTGGATAGTGTAACTCTATCTTCCTAAAGGCACCCACGAGCTATATAGGTTCAACTCCCCTATTGAAAGGGCCTTAGTGCGTGTTAGCCGCACGTATCAGAGAAAACCCGAGAAGGATAATACCATCCCTAAAATATAAAGTGTATCTCATGCACACGATCACCATGACCAAACCTCACATCAACAAATATGAGTTTCCGGTATTGGTCCCCTCGGGACCTCCACCTTCTATGGCTTTTCTACGCAACCCTTTTAAGCCCATATTAAAATCATTTACACATTCCCAATTATTTACCAAGGAGTATTTTAATTAGGCATTTCTCGTTGGTATCGTTATACCAAAATTAGAGCTTGCAAGTCTATCCCTTAATGCCATATGAAACCATTAAACCAAATTTGACTCTAAAATTTCTAATTAAATCAAAACCATGGACACCAAGGCCTTTCCAAAACCATTTGAAAACCAAACCAAAACAATTCATGTTCCGTTAACCATTTATGCAATGCAAGAATTACAAGAATAGTTAAACTTTGAGACAAAATCACATTCATTGTCAATTTCACAAACAGGTTGAGGGCACATAATTTCCAACACCATATATCAAGGCAAAGTCATCAAATTAGGGATTAACCATGGCCTCTTAGTTTAATTATCATTTCAATGCATTGCACAATGTTTAAAATCATACATAAAGTATAATTATTGCATAATAAACCATGGAAAAACATTTAATCCAATCACATTCACAACCCTCAACCCATAGTTCAAATCCATTATCAAAACCATGAATAATAACTAATTTCATGCCATTAATAAAATACAAGTATAGGAAAAGAGATACATGCCGTTAATTACCAAGAAACTCAAGGAAATTAACACTCTTAGGACCCTTGATGACCACATCTTTGAACGTCTTGATTTGAAAAGGAAAATTTGAGAGAGGACACTTAAGAGTGAATAATGACCTTCATATATTGAAAACTGATAGAATTAGGCCTTAATAGTGATTAATAATTATTTATAGGAGAAAGGACCTCATTACCTCTCTTTCATTTTTAATTAAAAAAAATAGTTGTAAAATAATATATGTCTGTGTCACAAACCTTATCACATAGGCTAGCCTTCGTGACACGGACCGTATCACGAAGATTATCGTCCGTGACACAAGGCTATCGCAGAGGCTTACTGAGTTGAGTGACTATATCTGATAGTCCTGAATCTGTAGAACTGAACTGAGTTCTATTCTGATACTGAATCTGAAACTGAGACTGTGAGAGGTAATCATCTAACTGACATGTCCCTCTCTGAACTGATTGGGGTCTAACCTATAACCCCAGCTGGAAGGGTGTCAATACCGTGCCACAGGTAAAGATTAGCAATGAGTAAACCCTCTCTGACAGGAAGCTCTTCCATCAACCCTCACTAGTAGGATAACTTGAATGAGAAGTATCAACCCTCATAATATCTGGCAGAAAGATATCTCAACCTACACTGGCTACATAGTTCTAGAACACAAGGATTGCTTCCAAGGATCACACCTTCTACTGGCAGGTGAGTCCCCATCCTTGGATTCACTCGGTGCTGAATCCTACTCCCAACTGAATAGACACTAAACTGATTTCTAGTCTTACTAGGTTGGACTGAGCTATTACTAAGATTACTGTTTAGCTGAACTGAACTGAGTTCACTGAGTTCCATTGACTAACAGAATACTACTAAATTCTATTAGCTGACTGAGTTTACTGAGGTCTAAATTGGATACTGAATTAGACTGGAATAATATGGATTCTACTGAATTTTTCCTGAATTCTGTAACTGACTGAGAGTACTACTGATTGTGTCATGATTGATACTATTCTATGACTGACCATGGCTCTAGGCAATCAGCTAAATTATTAGGTACAAGTACCCCTAGGACTCGATAACATAAATTAAGAGACATGGAATAACATGAAACATGTAAACTATGAACTTTATCATCATTCATTCATTGGGACATTTTGACAAACACTTGCATGATATAACCTTCCCATAAGCTAACTTGACATGATTTCATTCTCTTAATAGTTCACATGGACAATTTATCAAGCACTTGGTGAGCATAGTATATGCACATAGTATTGAATAACAAGTGAGCATCATAATTCATCTCTAATTTCACAAGTCAAGGGTTTATCATGGATTCACATGAATCTACACACATAATGATCAATTTCCCATGATATATTTATATATATATAATCATGAATTAGGAACTTAATCCAAATAGCAATCATGGATACACTGTAATTCCAACCATGGAAATCATAAAATTATTTATCTGAAGTTCAAAAGAGATTCTTGGACTCCAAGGGTGGAAAGAACCCTTAGATGAACACTTCACATACCTTAGTTAACGAATTTCTGAAAATTGATGGTAGAACTCTTGAGATTTGAATCTTGAATTGAAAATCCTAATGCTTGTTCTTGAGAGATTTTGAGAGAAAATGAGTATACTTTTGTGAATTAAGGCTGAATTTTATGTTTTGGGGGGATGAAGGTTGGGGTAAAAAGACCCAAATACCCCCAAGGATGCGGTCTTTTAAATGACTAAAAACTATACCATTGACGTGTAGACCAATGTGCCGCGTCTTTGGCATCAACGTGATAGCCAATGCATTATGTCGAGTCCGTATCAACTTACTGGAAATTGGCGCTGGGAGCTGGGGAAAACATTTATCAACACGATAGTCAATGCAGCGCTCCAAGATCGCATTGATTCACTGTTTTAGGTTTTCAAATGAGCTTTAATTAAAGTCCAAAAAATCTGAAACTTGTCCAAAAACACCTACGAAAATTCCTGATCAGGAATCAACCTAGACATCAAAATTTAATGGATGTAAAGGTCGCAAAATAAAATTGCCAACCTTCGTAGGCTAAAATGACACTAAGTCTGAGTACTTAGCTAAAATATTCTAAGTCTGGGACCCCTTGACAAGCCTAAAGGACTGAATTAAGCTTAGCATTTTTTGGGGTCTTACATTATCTCCCTTTTGGGAACATTTATCCTCGAATGAGACTGTTAAGACTGAGAATAATGAGAGACTGACTTACTTACTGGGCATAAACATCTGGAACATAACTATATGACTGATATTACTGGTATTTTGAATTATCATACTGAACATGCATATCTAATGCATAGGTATAGATGAATATGATTTATGAATGCATGACTGGGATTACTGATAAACTGAATCTATATACTAAACATGCATATCTGATGCATGGATACATGACTGAACTGGCTCATGAACGTATAACTAAACATTCAATGGTAACTAATACCAAATTTATAATTGAAACCTGAACATGAAACTGAGTAGGTTCATAGAAAAACTATTACTCAAACTGAAAAGTACGGATGGACTCAAGATCATTTTTAAAGTACGCATAAATAGAAACATGAGAACATGACTGAGATTGGAGCGTGATACATGAACTGAATATCGTGAACTAAACTGAGCCCCTTGAATACATGGCTTACAGCTGAGATTGGAACATGAGGGTCAACTTATGAGTATCCACTACTTCAAAGTGGATTCTTTATGTGAAGAGAACTGGGAGGTTTAAGACATAAAATCTTGAGGTTATATTACATCTCCCTCTTAGTACATTATGTCCCTCAAAGAATGTTGACTTGGCTGAGATACTGAGGAAAAATGGGGTGATGCATAAGGAACCTATGAACTGAATCATGACTGAATATCTAGAATCTGAAACTGAGATATGATACATAAACTGAGCTGAACATGCGCTATCTGATTGCTCCATCTTGGAATAATTTAATTCACGAGACATTCGAATAGAGTGACTAGATGGAAAGGCAAAAACCACACCATACAAACTTGTCTGTCTAACTGCTAATACTGAATTACTGGCTTTACGGATTAACTCATACTGAAAATTTATTCTCAACTATACTCTTTATCTTAGTACGACACTTCACCTGGGATTATTGAAAAATATTCACATGGGCACTGCGCACGAATGTATAAGTATACGGACTTATCTGATTAACTGAATGATTGATACTAAATACTGGGCAGGTAAGACTGAACTATACTTAGTCTAAATAACTGGACTAAAATTGTAGAGTATCATTCATATAAGGAAGGGACTGACTAAGTAACATGAGATAACTAAGCATGAATTTGTAAAAACTGTATTATCTGAGAATGCAATACCAAGCATATAACATGGTTCTGAAATATTCTATAAACTGGCGTACTAAAATATTGATAACTATATGCTATGGTTAAGCAAACCTGAAACTGAACTGAGTTACTGATCTGATTACTTGACAGAGGCTGACACTATAACTAAGACTGTAACTGAGACTACGATTGATATGGTAACTGGGACTAAACACACTGTAAGGCATGGGTGCAGAAGTCATGAGCTGCATGACCTGAGCTTGGAGTTTATGATTTCATGAAATATAATTCGTACTGCTGAGTGGACTGGAGCTCCTCATACTAGGAACTGGAAATGCATACGACTCTATGAAAAATGTATGAATATAAGCCGTGTTCATGGAGTTGAGACATAAAACATGCATAGGTATCGTGACAACTGAAGTACAAGCTTTAAAATGAGGTAAAGGTGGGTTGGGCATCATTCCCACCCATTACTTTTCTGCATATACTAATATTACTACTGATATATGGAAGCTTGACATCCTAATATATCATAACTGGACAGTTCTTGTATAACTGCCGGGCTATGATAACTGACCCACTGGGGTGGAGGCTGAGAAAGGTTTGGTTAATATCTATATGACCTTAGAGTTAGATGCTATATAAGGATTTACAAAAGAAGGAGTGGCTCCTGGATCTGATGAGACATAAATATGTAAATGGGAGGTCTGTAATGTACCAGTGACCGCATTAGGAGAACTTTCCCGATCTTGTCTAGATTGAAGTGCATAAAGCCTATTTGGGAGCTGCCCACTGGCGGCACTGGAAGTGGCACCCTAATGATTCGGGCAACTGGACTGAGCTGAAAGACGACTGTATTGACTTTGTTGACCATCCTTAGGATAGTCTCGAACTCTGTGACCTGATTTGCCATATCCAAAACACACATCACTACTAGCTCTACACATACCCTTATGATTCTTACCATATTCTTCGCAAAGTAGATTAGTACGAATACCACTCACACTACTCTGGGTTTTGGAGCCTGGTACTGCTGTACTAGAGAACTAGGGATGAAAACTTCTGACTAAATTGAGAATGTTTACCACCCTATGACCTTGGCTGGGCAAGACTAAAGATACCTATTCTAGCTCTCTTATTTTCTCTCTTCCTCTTCTTATGTTTTTGTTCCTCAATCTGTTGAGCATGGACCATAAGCCTAGATATGTCCATCTCCCTAATCAACATCGCAGTCCTGCACTCCTTAACCACTCTACCCAATATCTTAGCTACAAACTTACTCATTCTGGATCTATTATCGACTACTACATGGGGAGCATACCTAGCTAAATGGGTAAACTTGAGGAATACTCTTTCACACTCATACTGCCCTACCTGATATTGATGAACTCTAACACCATGGCTTATTTATTCTCTAAATGAAAGAATCTATCTAAGAAGGCTATAACAAACTCTTCCCATTCTATGGAATCTACATCTGCACCCCTGTCTACCTTTCACTACTTAAACCACATTTGGGCTGCATCTTGTAGCTGATAGACATCTAACTCAGCACTCTCACTGGAATTTACTGCCATGATAGCTGTGACTTCTGCACCTGATCAAGAAATTCCTGGGGGTCCTCATCTGACTTAGACTCGATAAATGATGGATGGTTCATTCGAGTAAAGTCCTAAATCCTGGTAGCAGCAGTATTGGCCACTGGATTGGCTGGAACTACAACTGGACATTTATTCTGGGTTGCCGTAGAATGAGCTAGGGTGGTAAAGGCTACTTTGAACTCCACATGGGAGATATGCTCGCCCAAAGGATCTGGATGGATAGGTTGAGAGACTGACTGATCTCCCATTCCTCTTTCATGAGTCCTCTTTGGAGGCATATTCCGTAAACAAAAAAGAAACTAGGATTAGAAAGAGAGTTTAACTGGAGCTCATGCTTACTCGCATGACATGAATACTGAAAGAATGGAAACTATTCCTAAAACATCTCGTAGCCTCCTGTCCATAAGTGTGGCGTACAACACACCCATGCACAAGACTCTACAAGATGCGGCTTTCAGACTTCCTAGGACACTGTTGAACCTTAGGCTTTGATACCAAGTTTGTAACGCCCCGAGTTGTTACCCCAGATGCTACACGATACTCATAATTTCGAAGGATCACAAGCTAACCCATGATGGGTACCTGTTGTAATAACTGAGTAATAAATACTATAATTATGCAAAAATAGGCAAAAACATATGCCATAAGGTTCAAAACTGTAAATAAATCTGAATGCAGTATCAAAACACCAAAACTGGATATAAGTACTGAAAAACTGAATAACTATTTAAATATACTCTAGTCTGAAAAAACCTCTAAGTTTCTGAACTGTGGAGTTGATGGGACAATCCCCTGACTCACTCCATCTACTGAAATAAAACTAAAATACTATAAATAATAAGTATGTCCTCAATCTATGAGTACTCACCGCTACTCTGAAAGCTGAGAATCTGAATTGTTAAGGTGTGCTCTAGGGCCCGTCCGTCTGAACCTATGATATAAGATATCATAGCGCAAAAGAAAACATGCGTCAGTACTTTGAATGTACTTGTATACTCAGTGAGATAGGCTAAACTGCATGGATTCATATATATGAACAATACTAACTGAATAACATGAGTATGATTGAGTAAGAGTACACGCCTCAATATGTATACTGTAACTGAGATCGTGATACACTGAATACTGAGTCTAAATACTGATTAACTAATTACTGAGTCTAGTGGGACTGTATTACTGATATTTGAATGACTTTATCTGACAGTCTTGAACTCTGTGGCACTGTACTGAGTTCCATACTGAGCTGAGTGACTATATCTGAGATCCTAAATTTGTAGAACTAAACTGAGTTCTATTCTGATACTAAATCTGAAACTAAGACTGTAGGAGGTAATTATCTAACTGACATGCCCCTCTGTGAACTTATTGGGGTTCAACCTGTAACCCTAGTTGGAAGGGTGTCAATACAATGCCACGGGGAAAGACAACCTGTAAGTTAACCTTCTCTGGTAGGAATCTCTTTCGTTAAACCTCACTGGTAGGATAACTCAGATGAGAAGTATCAACCTTCACAATATCTGCCAGGAAGATATCTCAACCTACGCTGGCTACGTAGTTCTGGAACACAAGGATTGATTCTAAGGGTCACGCCCTCTGCTGGAAGGTGAGTCCTTATCCTTAGGTTCACTCGGTGCTGAATCCTACTCCCAACTGAATAGACACTGAACTAATTTCTAGTCTGTACTAGTCTGGACTGGGCCGTTACTAAGATTACTCTTTAGCCGAACTGAACTGAGTTCCATTGACTGATGGAATACTACTAAATTGTGTTAGCTGACTGAGTTTACTAAGGTTTGAACTGGATACTAAATTAGACTGGACTAATATGGATTCTACTGAGTTTTTCCTGAATTCTGTAACTGACTGAGAGTACTACTGATCGTGTCATGACTGATACTGTTCTATGATTGACCATGGCTCTAGGTAATCAGCTAAATTGTTGTGAACAAGTACCCCCAGGACTCGATAACATAAATTAAGAGACATGGCATAACATGAAACATGTAAACTATGAACTTGATCATCATTCATTCATTGGGACATTTTGACAAACACTTGCATGATATAACCTTCCCATAAGCTAACTTGACATGATTTCATTCTCTTAATAGTTCACATGGACAATTTATCAAGCACTTGGTGAGCATAGTATATGCACATAGTATTGAATAACAAGTGAGCATCATAACTCATCTCTAATTTCACAAGTCAAGGGTTTATCATGGATTCACATGAATCTACACACATAATGATCAATTTCACATGATATATATTTATAATCATGAATTAGGAACTTAATCCAAATAGCAATCATGAAAACACTTTAATTCCAACCATGGAAATCTTAAAATCAATTACTTTAAATTCAAAAGAGATTCTTGGACTCCAAGCCTTGAAGGAACCCTTGGATGAACACTTCACATACCTTAGTTAGGAATTTCTGAAAATTGATGGTAGAACTCTTGAGATTTGAATCTTGAATTGAAAACTCTAATGCTTGTTCTTGAGAGATTTTGAGAGAAAGTGAGTATATTTTTGTGAATTAGGGTTGAATTTTATATTTTTGGGGACTGAAGGTTGGGGGAAAAAGACCCAAATACCTCCAAGGATGCAGTTTTTTAAATGACTAGAAATTGTACCATCGATGTGCAGACTGATGCGCCGCGTCATTGGCATCGATGCAACAACCAACACATTGTGTCGAGTCCACATCGACTCACTGGAAATTGACGCTGGGAGCTGGGGAAAATATTTATCAATGCGATAGTCGAAGCGGCACTCCAAGATCGTGTTGATTCACTGTTTTAGGTTTTCAAAGGAGCTTCAAACAAAGTCTAAAAAATCTTAAACTTGTTCGGAAATACATACGGACATTCCTGATCATAAATCAACCTTAACATTAGCATTTAATGGATGTAAAGGCCGCGAAATGAGATTGCCAACCTTTGTAGGCTAAAATCACACTAAGTCTGAGTACTTAGCTAAAATGTTCTAAGTCTGGGACCCCTTGATAAACCTAAAGGACTGAGTTAAGCTTAGGATTTTGCGGGGTATTACAATTCCCTTCATAGGGGACAGCTTCAAGAACACCTAATCACCTACATCATACTCCAACTCTTTTCGCCTCATGTCTACATAGGACTTTTGGCAACTTTGGGAAGTCTTAAGCCTATCCTGAATCACCTTCACTTTCCCCATATCTTGATGAACTTAATCAGGACCGAACAACCTTGCCTCACCAACTTCGAACCACCTAATGAGAGATCTACACCTTTTACCATACAATGCCTCAAATGGTGCCATACCAATGCTAGAATGATTGCTATTATTGTATGTAAACTCTACAAGAGGTAAGTGATCAACCCAACTACCAAGTCAATTACACAAGCTCAAAGCATATCCTCTAAAGTCTAAATGGTCCGTTATGCTTGTCCATCTGTCTGCGGGTGGAAAGTTGTACTAAGGGTCACTTTAGTACCCAAACCATGTTGAAACGACCACAAAAAATGTGATGAGAATTGAGTACCCCTATCAAAAATAATAGAAACTGGAGTGCCATGCAACTTCACGATCTCCTGAATAAAGAACTTTGCATAGTCCCTAACAGAAAAATTAGTCTTCACTGGCAAGATGTGAGCAGACTTAGTCATTCTATCCTTGATGACCCAAATAGAATCAAACTAGTTCTGAGACTGTGGAAGACCGGTAACAAAATCCATATTTATCACTTCCCATTTCTATACAGGTAACTCAATTTCTTGAGACAACCCACCAGGCTTCAAGTGTCCCACTTTCACTTGTTGACACACCATGCACTTAGCCACTAAATTAGCCACATCCCCCTTCATGTTGTTCCACCAATAGATCTCCTTAAGGTCGTGTTATATCTTTATCAAACTAGGATGAACCGAATAACGCAACCCATGAGCTTCAGCCAAAATTCTACCTCGCAGCCCATCCATATTGGGAACACACAACCTCTCTTGATACCTTAAGATACCATCACCACCAATCTCAAAAGCCATCACCTTCTGCCTACCCACATCATTCTTTATTTGCATCAAGATATGATCCAATACCCATTTCTTCTTCACCTCAGCACTAAGATATGACTTTGCCACCACTTACACAAATACACCACCATTCACAAAATCTAAGAGATGAACTCCAAGATTAGACAATTAGTGAATTTCCTTCACCAAGTCCCACTTCTTCTCCTCCACATAAGATAAGATCCCTATATAATATGCTAAGAGCATCAGGAACTACGTTAGCCTTACCTAGGTGATAATGGAGACTCATATCGTAGTACTTGAGCAATTCAAGCCATCTCCCTTGCATAAGATTCAACTCCTTTTGGGTGAATACATTTTGCAGGCTCTTATGATCTGAAAAGATGTCAACATGGACACCATATAAATAATTTTTCCAAATCTTCAATGCAAAAACCACAACCAACAATCGTAAATCCTAAGTTGGATAATTCCTCTCATGAACTTTCAACTACCTAGAAGCATATGCTACAACCTTACCATATTGTATCAATACACAACTAAGTCCCACATAGGACACATCGCAATAAAACCAAAAACCATCACTACCCTCGGGCAAAGTCAAAATTAAAGCAAAAGTCAATTTATCTTTCAGTTTCTCAAAACTCCCTTCATAAGCATCTGACCATAGAAACTTCACCTTCTTCTAACTCAGCCCAGTCAAAGGTCCAGTAATTGACAAAAAGCTTTTCGTAAACCTACTATAATAACCCACCAAACTAAAAAAACTCCAACTATCAATTAGAATCGTGGGTTTAGGCCGCTTCTTAACCAGTGCAACCTTCTGTGGATCCACTATGATCCCTTCACTAGAAATAATATGACCCAAAAAAGTAACAACATTCAACCAAAAATCATACTTCAAAAACTTAACATACAATTGTTGATCTTTTAGTGTCTGCAAAACAACATAAATGTGATCGGCATAATCCACCTTACTTTTCAAATATACTAAAATATCTTCTATAAACAAAATCACAAATAAGTCTAAAAGTTGATGATGGAATACCTAATTCATGAGATCTATAAATGCCACTGGGGCATTGATCAACCCAAAACACATGACCAAGAACTCAAATTGTCCATACCGAGTATGAAAGACTATCTTAGGTATATCCTCTTTCCTAATCTTTTAACTGATAATAGTTCGAACGGAGGTTAATCTTAGAGAAATACTTAGCACCCTGAAGTTGGTCAAATAGATCATCAATCTTAGAAAGAGGGTACTTATTTTTCATAATTACCTTGTTTAACTAACGATAATCAATACACATCCTTAATAGAACCATCCTTATTACACATGAAAATAATAGGAGAACCCCACAGAGACACACCAGGGAAGATAAAGCCCATGTCAAAAAGATCTTTTAACTACTCCTTAAGTTCCTTCAACTCAGCTGGAGCCATTTTATAAGGAGGGATATAGATAGGATGGGTGTTCAGAATAAGATCAATCCTAAAATCAATTTCTCTATCGGGAGGGAAACCAGGAAGATCATCAGGTAATACCTCATGAAATTCACTAACTATTAAAATGGATTGTAAAGAAGGACCCTCCGAGTTAGAATCCTTATGCCGAACTAGATGAGAAAGATATCCTTTGGAAATAATTATTTGGGATCTAAGATATGATATGAACCTTCCTTTAGGCACTAAGAAACTCTACTCCTACTCAGTAATTAACTCATTAGTGAATTTGAAAATGACCTTATGGGTTCAACAGTCTAAAAAGGCATAGAACAAATGCAACCAATCCATCCTTAAGATAATATTAAAAGCTAGCATGTCTAATTCAAATAGATCCACCAAAGTTTAGCTACCACCAACAGATACCACACAACTCCTATAGACCCCTCTAGCAACCACCGGGGTCAAAATAGAAAAGGGGTTCAAAATACACTCGGGACTGAAACTAAAATACACAGCCACAAAGGGGTCACATAAGAAAGAGTAGACCCCAGGTCAAGTAAATAATACACATTAAAAGAGAAGATTTTTAACATACCAATGATGATATCAGGAGATGCCCTAGACTCCTGACTGGTAGTAAGAGCATACATGTGATTCTGACCAGTGCTGATACTAGAAGTGGTACCCTTTGGTACAGAAGTTGACGATATGGAAACTGGAACCTTGTTAGCCCCCGAAGCAACCTTGTGCCAGGGCAATCCCTCAACATCTATCCCAGATGGCCATAATTGAAACACCAATTCTTTCTCTCATTATAAAAACTATGATGCAATCAACCATACAGACTATAAGAAGAATATGATAGAGATGACTGGGCCCCACTAGCCTAAGATTTGGCATCCTGTTCCCTAGAATCATCACCACTCTAAAATGATGATCTTCGGGTGACTGGATAAGGATAACTAGTTGTCAAATATGAACCCAAGTTGCCCTATATCTTCTTAGACTATTTCCCACTATCTCTACAAATCTACTGCTAACCTCCACCCTAATCGTGATATTTGAATTGCTTACTCTACCTCTTTCTCCTATGATTGCTTTTTGATTCGTCCATAACCTGTTGCATATATACTATAAGTCTAGAGATGTCCATATCCTTATTCAACAAGGCAACTTATCTCTCTAAAATCAACTCACGAGATAAATCGAAAGAAAATATCCTCATTCTAGCCCTTATTCTAGACACTAGATTAGGAGCATATCAAGATAAATGGAGGAATTTCAAGGCATACTCCTTCATTGACATCCTTCTTTGCTTTAAATTCACTAACTCCTCTACTTTTGCCTCCCTCAACTCCTGAGAGATAAAGCGGTCAAGAATAAAAGTAGAGAAATGTAATGACCTTTCAAGTCATTATCCATATTCTTGCTTTCTTTCTCTGACAAAGCTTCTCCACAGTCTTCCTAAATTATTAATGACTTGCGGGGACCGATAGTTCAGTTACCTGATGGTCTATTTGGGTTATAGAACCCCTTTTCTTAATTTGATGTCTTCGTTGGTTCAAATTTACTACTAAGCAAAAACTTTAGTAAAATTCCTTGTATGAAAATCTGACTTCACCAATGCGTCTAAAACATCAAAACTATGGGGTTTCATATCTTATTTGTTCAAAATAAACCCTGAATACATCCTGAGGTATTGGCCAAAGCTCGGAACCAAGTTCTAAGCTTCAGCCATGCATGGCATGCACTGAGGTACCATGGTTGTGGTGAAGAAGGTGCAACTACAAGACCATGACTGCGGTGATAGGAGGCCATGACAGCACCGTCAAAGGGCTGGGTGGTCCATATTTAAGTGCTATCTTACATGAATTTTGTGCCTCCACCTAAACCAAAAACCCAAATAGAGTGAAGAACTTTCTAAGTGTGTGTTGTAGGTTGAATTAGAGCTTAAACTACTTTTGTTATTGATTCTTGCTATAATCTAAGGTTAGAATTCCTCTAATTTGGTATTAATTTCATGGTTCTTAAAACAAAACCCCTAAATTATTATGGGTCAATTATAGACCTAAGATTAAGTGATTGACTCAAATTACTTGAGGGTTTTAACTCCCTAAAGATAGTTAGGCTATGGGTTGGTCTTGGAAACTCTTTTCCAAGGGTGAAACCCAATTGGGGTTTTGGTGTCCATTTAAAACCCATGGCATAATGGTGCTATAGTGGATATTTTCATTCTAGTTGTAATTCTTAAATTGTATTGTTGATAGCATTGCTTGTGGAAGAGGACGTTTCACGAAAAAAAAAGCTCATTTGTTCATGAGTTACTTAGATTCTAGGTTAAGCTTACTTGTAGACTAGATTGAGCTTGTTTGTAATGTAATTATTGATATCTTGTGAGATTGGGCGGGGAATTTAGACATTAAATGGTGAACTTGGGATTTACTAATTTCTATAGGCTATTAATTGGGGAGGTATGATGTTTGACCCTTAGTTTAGGACCTTGGTTAGCTTATTTGTGGTCTCATGACTAGTGTGAGAACACTATAGTTTTTATATTAAGACATGAATGGTATGCTTCTCTATCCTTAGGTGTGTTTTGACCTATATAATGCCTAGATAGCAAATGAACTTGGTGTTGGGTTGACTTAGGAAGGATTCTTGAAAAGAATTTCCCTATAGACCTAGAAGGATTGGTAAACCCTTATGTTGAGGTATAGATGACCTAGCTTAATTTTAAGTAGAAGCTAGACTTATGTTAGTAAGCTTGGAATTCTTGGGATTTAGAATTGGGACTTGACAAACCTTAAGCTTGAACTAGGCAAATGCTTAGTGACCTAGCTATGTGGTGATTGTCTAAACTATATATATATATAGGAGTTGTGATGGTTGAACTCAATTATCAAATTATCTTATAATCAAGACATGAATAATCTTGTTTGGTGATTATTGTGCATGTCTTTTAAATACTCATGCCCTTATTTATGCTCATATTACGTGAGAAGCTTATTAGTAAGGAGAAATGACAAGTGTTATCCTAAATCCTTACTTCTTTATATTGTGAACTTTTGTGAATATTTATTGGTTTGGCTATGTATGTAGATGTATATTGTTGTATTGAGAGATATATGATATTATGATGATGCCCGGTGAATCCGAAGGAATATGTGATATTATGATGATGCTTGGTGAATCTGGAGGAACATGTGATATTATGATAATTCCCGGTGAATTCGGAGGAATATGTGATATTATAATAATTCTTGGTGAATTCGGAGGAATCTGTGATATTATGATGATGCCCGGTGAATTTGGAAAAATATGTGACATTATGATGATGCCTGATGAATCCAAAGGAATATGTTGATATTTTGATGATGCTCGGTGAATCCAAAAGAGGTACGAACATTGTGATGCCGTGTGATAGAAATTTACTTATATGCATTGATATTTGTAAGGTTAGGCCATGTGGGGCCAATCTTCTATGTGCTTTAGATATGAGGTGTCTCTTTGTATATTGCTATTCATTTCTTGTTCCAATTAACTATAAGAGGTGTAAACCTTATTAATGCTAAATTAGTAACTAGAGGTAACCTATGCCTAATATTGGGTTAAGAGTTAGTGTTATGAGGAATCTTGCGTAGAATCAAGGGCTAACCTAATATATCTTCTTGACTTGAATAGGAGATTATATTATGAAATCTTGCCTAGTAAGGTGGCTTATGTGATAACTAGTTACTTCAAAAATATATGATTTCTATTTGGAGGCTAGATACCTAGTAAACTAGTTGGTGGACTTTACTTGATTAAAATATGAAAATTAGTTCATAAGGTTGTGACATGCTTAGTGATGATGGACCTAGTATTGCATGATGGTTAGTTAAATTATCTTTGAATATATGAGGTTGAGATGGCTTAATTGATAACTTATATCATAAAGATGCTAGATAAGGAATGACCTTGTGATAGGTGAACAACCTATAATATGGGGGGGCTTGTAATTTTCCCCAATGTGATGGCTACTAATGATAAGACTTGTAATCTATTGAATTATAGAAAATAAGGCTAACTAGTATCGACTTCCCACGATGTTTATCAATGAATTATAGAATTAATGACTGCATGTCTATGCTATGACTATGTTGCTTTCTTTATATTAAATTACGGTATGGGTATTTGGAAGTGGATTTTGGTAATGATCTATGGAAGGATTGATCTACCCACGGTTTCGGTTAATTGATGTAATAGGTGTGCTTTATTGTATTAATAGTTGTATTCTTTTGGTGTACTCTCAGTGGTATAGGATGCTGTGATAAGTTCTTGTTTGATATTCTTTTATGTACTCTCAAGTGGTATAGGACATCGTGACAAGTTCTTTGTTGTGCTCTCTCTTGTGTACTTTTTGGTGGTATGGGACGTCGTGGTAAGTTCTTATGCTTATTGTTCTAAAGATGGTTGATGATGATTATGGCAAGTAGATGCTTTGCTATTGTGTATGTGGATTTACACTTTTGAAATGATATTCAATTGTTATGGTGATTATGGAGTAAATTGAGATCGTATGTCATGTTATTGCTTTAGTAGTATAGATGTTGTTACAGTGGTATCAAAGAAGATTTAGGTTTGATCCCATCCCTTGACTTTAAGATTATTGTCTTACTTTATGTCGCCTTTATATTATATTTGAGTTCAGTCGGCTGATAATTCCTACTGAGTACTCATGTTTTGGTACTCATACTACACTTCTGTACCTTTTTGGTACAGACCCAATTCTAGTTGCCATCATTAAGCTAGTTCATGTGAATTGACTATTCGGAGATAGAGTGAACTCTTGGAGATCGAGTTGCCTTCTTTGCCCTCTACCCTTATTTGTATTTTGCTTTTGAGACAAATGTATGGGATTATTTAAGACATTTTAGACTCTGAGATTTTAAATTCCTCTTATCAAGTTTAGAAGCTCTTGTATTAATACTATCAGGTCGTGGGATTTGTGTTTGAATATCGGTTGTCCTTAGTTGTGAAATATTGTTGTTATATATTGTGTTCATATATAGGGTCCATTTTGGACGTTCTTACCAAGGTAACCCGTTGCAATAGCTCTGGGTTACAATATTGTCTTACCTACTGGTGGGATGTGGTAGGTGCCATCATGAATCAAAAGTCGGGTCATGACAAATTGGTATCAGGGCCTAGGTTTTGCTGATATTATTGATATAAGATCAAGTGTCTAATAGAGTCTTATGGATCAAAATGTTGACATTCATTTAATATCTTTGAGAGGCTATGGGACATTTTTAGGAGTCCTTTACTTATTTCATTCTTATCGTGCTAAGAGTCTGAGTTGGTTTGTAGGACATTCTAATGATTTTACTCTTTCACAGATGCCCAATACATGTACTTCAGTGATATGCGAGGTGGGTCCTGAGACCTAAACCCATGAGTTATCCCCAGTAGGGACCAGGGTGTACCTCCCCCAGACCTTATTTCTGTATCGATCCATAAAATCTACCACCTCATCCATCGATGGGCTAGGGACCAACCTAGGCTCCACCAGGATTCATTCCCTCTTTTTTGCTTAGAGATGCTTTAGTTTAGTTGTTGAGTTTTATTGATGGTTCGCAGAATATTGGAGCAGGAGTACAACCTGTAGCTGCAACTCCTGGATTTGAGTTTTCTCCTATTCTGGGAGTTGTTTAGCTGACAGTTATTCAGCCTGTTATGTCTGCTGAAGAGCAGAGGACATTGGGTAGATTCTTGAGGTTGGCTCTGCTTAGATTTGCTGGTGCTCCTGGAGAGGATGCATTTGAGTTTTTGACTGCTTGTGTGGATAGGCTTCGTAGATTAGGCCTTGTGGAGACTCGTGGTATGGACTACATGAAATTCCAATTGGACTTGTCTTCTAGACACTGGTGGAAGGGTTTTATGAGTTCTAGACCAGTTGGATCTTCCCCTCTCTCTTGGGCTCAGTTCTCTGAGATATTCTTGGAGAAGTTCATACTGTATTTCCTTATAGATCATTTAAGGGATCAGTTTTCTAGATTGGAGTAGGGTTCTATGACAGTCATCGAGTATAAGGCTCATTTCCATGAGTTGTCTAGGCATATAACTGCTATCTTGGAGACAGAGTATGGGAGGGTTCGCTACTTTGTGAGAGGATTGAGACTTCCTATTAGGATGGCTACTCAGAGTTTGATGGCTGCTGGTAGGACCTTTCATGAGGTTGCTGATCATGCTAGGGTGATGTAGGACATGCAACATGAGGGCCGTGATAAGAGGCCTAAGTATCAGGATAGATTTGGTGAGAGCCATAGTAGTTCCCGATTCAGAGGTGGTATTTCTTATGCTGGACATCCTCCGCGTCCATTTTTTAGCCTCAGAGTCGACTAGTTTCGGTAGCTCTTCAAACAACTGATGGGGATTAGTTTGTTTCTAGTGGGCTCCTTAGTAAGAACTGTGATCAGTCTATGAGAGGTTCATCTGTGGGCTATGCTAGGCATGGTAGTTATGCCGAATCATCCGATTATATGAGTTCTAGTTCTTCTCGCGAGTCATGTTTTGCTTGTGGATTTCCTGATAATTTCTCTAGAGAGTGCCCTAGTCATGGGGCGATGGTTGTTTTAGCTCAGAGAGCTACTCCCATTAGAGTAGTTCCACCTTTAGGTGGGGGTGGTGCTTGAGGTCATAAAGATTGTTATCAGGGCACTCAAGGAGGTACTCAGACAGGCAGTGCAGGTGGTCATTCAGGCGCCCAACCAGGTGGCGCGCATGGTCAGTTATATCCAGTACCAGCTAGGCCCAAGGCTAAGACTTTGGATGCTGTAGTTATAGGTGGGATTATGATATGCCATAAGTTGGCTCTTACTTTATTTGATCCTAGATCCAATTATTCTTATATATCTGCTTATTATGCTCCACAGTTAGAGTTGACTAGTGATTTAATATCTATGCCATTACATAAATCTACTCCTATAGGTGATTCTTTAGTAGTGGATCAGGTATTCAAATCATGTGTTATGATAGTTAGTGATGTTGATATTTATGCTGATCTTATTATTCTGGATATGCTGAATTTTGATGTGATTCTGGGTATGGACTGGTTATCCCGCTATCATGCGGTCATGGATTATTTTACCAAGATCGTTACCTTAGCTATGCCCATCATACCCCCAGTCGTATAGAAGGGAGCGATTAGTTATGATCCAATGGGTATTATTTCTTATGTTTGTGCTAGACGACTTACGTCGAGAGGCTACGAGTTTTATCTTGCTTATGTATGTGATACCCATGTAGAGAGTACGGCACTTGATCCCATTTCTATTGTGTGTGAGTTTCCTGATATATTTCCTAATGCTCTGCCTAATATCCCTCCTAACCGTGAGATCGAGTTTGCTATTGACCTTGAGCCTAGTATTCGACCTATTTCTATAATAACCTATTGTATGGCTCCTGCAGAGCTTAAGGAGCTAAACTCTCAGCTTCAAGATTTTCTTAGCAAGGGGTTAATTAGATCGAGTGTGTCCTTGTGGGGAGCCCCTATTTTGTTTGTAAAGAAGAAAGATGGGTTGATGCGGATATATATTTATTATAGGCAGCTGGATAAGGTGCTGGTGAAGAACCGTTATCCTATGCTCCACATTGATGATTTTCTTGACCAGCTTCATGGCGCAACAGTATTTTCTAAGATAGATTTGAGGTCCAGTTATCATAAGTTGAGGATTCGGGATGAGGATATCCCAAAGACAGCCTTCAAGACCCGTTATGGTCACTATGAGTTTTTGGTAATGTCTTTTGGGCTGACTAATGCTCCATTTATATTTATGGACTTGATGAAAAATGTGTTCATACCTTATCTAGACTCTTTTGTCATAATATTCATTGATGATATCCTTGTGTATTCGAGGCGTAGGGAGGAGCATGCGCGATATTTGAGGATTGTACTCTAGGTTTTGAGGGAGCATGTGTTTTTCACCAAGTTCTCCAAGTGTGAGTTTTTACTTGAGTCAGTATCTTTTCTCGGATACATGGTGTCCAAGCCGAGTATTATGGTGGATTCACTAAGATTTCAACAATTCGTGATTAGGATAGGCCTACATCTGGTTATTATAGGCATTTTTTAAGAGCTTTTCTACCTTATCAGACCCTAGTACTAGATTAACCCAGAAAGAATTTCCTTTCTGATGGTCCAAAGAGTATAAGTCGAGCTTTGGAAAACTCAAGGATTGTCTCACTTCAACCACGGTGTTAGCTCTTTCTGTTAAGGGCAAGGAATTCACAGCTTTTTGTGATGCTTTTGGTGTTGGGATTGGTTATGTTTTGATGCAGCAGGGTTGTGTCATCACTTATGCTTTTAGACAGCTTAAGGTGCATGAGCGTAACTACCCCACTCATGATTTAGAGTTGGCGGCAGTAGTTTTTGCGATCAAGATTTGGAGGAATTATTTATATGGCATTTGTTATGATATTTTCACCGATCATCATAGTCTTCAACATCTTATGACTCAACGAGAGCTTACTGCTCGCCAGCATAGATGGATGGAGTTGCTAAAAGACTATGATATTTTTATTTTGTACCATCCGAGTAAGGCTAATCTGGTGGCGGATGTCTTGAGTTGCAATGCGGAGACTATGGGTAGTTTGGAGTGTATTTTAGTTTATCAGAGGCCATTGGCATGGGACATTCATTCCTTAGCCAATTTGATGGTTCACCTCGATATCTTAAATCCATTAAGAGTTTTGGCTTGTGTAAAGGTGAGGTCCTCCCTGTTTGAGCAGATTCATGAGTGTCAGTTTGAGGATGATAAGTTGTACCTTCTCTATGATCGAGTAGTAAGCGATGATTCTGGGATACACACTATGGATTTTGCGGGTATCTTGAGATTTCAAGGTCGTATTTGTGTTCCTCGACTTGATGAATTGATTTGGTCTATTCTGCATGAGGCTCATAGTTCTAGATATTCTATTTATCCTAGTACAGCCAAGATGTATAGAGATTTGTGACAGCTATATTAGTAGGATGGTATGAAGAAAGATATGGCAAAATTCGTAGCCCGTTGCTTATGTTGTTAGCAGTTAAGGTTGACCATCAGCATCCCAATGGATTTACTCAGAGATTGCCCATTACCTAGTGGAAAAGGATCACCATGGACTTCATTAGTAGTTTGCCTCGTACTTTCTATGGTCACGATAGTATCTGGGTTATTGTGGATCATTGGACCAAGTCATCATATTTTATTCCTATTTAGATGACCTTCAATGCTGAAAGATTAGCCTAGATTTATGTTCAGGAGATAGTTCATTTGCATGGGATTCCTGTGTCTATCATATCAGATTATGGTTCTGTGTTTACGTTGAGGTTTTGGAGAGTATTTCAGGAGGATTTGGGTACTTGAGTGGATTTGAGTACAACCTTTCATCTGCAGACAGATGGTCAGTCCGAGTGGACTATTTAGGTGCTTGAGGATATGCTCCGAGCTTGTGTTATGGACTTTGGAGGTCAGTGGGATCATCACTTTGCTTTAATAGAGTTCACCTACAACAACAGTTATCATTCAAGTATTGAGATGGCCCCTTATGAGGCGTTGTATGGTAGGAGGTGTCGTTCTCCTATAAGATAGTTTGAGACATTCGAGGTTAGACCTTATGGTACTAACTTGTTGGATAGAGTCACGGTAATTTAGGATAGGTTGAGAGAAACCCAGAGTAGGCAAAAGGCCTATGCCGACTGTAGACTCCGTTCTTTGAGATTTAGAGTGGGTGATCGTATGTTCCTTTGAGTTTCACCTATGAAAGGTGTGATGAGTTTGGAAGGAAGGTTAATCTTAGCCCTCGCTATATTGGTCCTTTGAGATTCTTCATGTGGTTGGTGAGGTGGCCTATGAGTTATTTCTACCTTCATACTTTGCCATTGTCCATCTGGTTTTCCATATCTCTATGTTGTGGAAGTATATTTTGGATCCTTCTCATGTGCTTAGATAGGACTCGATCCAGTTGGACGATCAGTTGACCTTTGTGGAGGAGCCCGTGCTTGTTTTGGATAGTGATGTAAGGTGACTGCATAATAGGGAGATTTCGGTGGTCAAGGTTCAATAGAGGCATTGCTCAGTAGAGGAAGCTACTTGGGAGATCGAGAGTGAGATGCGGGCTCGGTATCATTACTTTTTCGAGACTTTAGGCACTTGCTTGACTTTAACTTTTGGGGACGAAAGTTCCTTCGTAGTGGATGTTGTAATGGCTCTTCAAGTCATTATCTATATTCATGCTTTCTTCTTTTGATAGAGCTTCTCCATAGCCATCCCAAGTCATTAATGACTTGTGGGGACTGATAGTTTGGTTACCTGACGGTCCGTTTGGGTTTTAGAACCCCTTTTCTCAATTTGAAGTCTTTGTTTGTCCAAATTTACCATAAGTAAAAACTTTAGTAAACAACATCGTGTGAAAAATTTGACTTTTCCGATGCGTTTGAAATATTGAAAACTATGGGGTTTCATGTCTTATTTATTCAAAACGAACCCCGAATGCATCCTGAGGCATTGGTCAAAGATTGAAACCAAGTTCCAAGCTTCATCCATGCATGACATACATTGATGTGCTGCGACTGAGATGGAGGAGGTGAGACCACAAGACCGCAACCGTGGTGACACGGGGGCCACAACCGCGCTATCAGAGGGCTGAGTGGCCCATATTTAAGTGCTATCTTGCATGATTTTTGGCCATTTTATGCCTCCCTCAACACATAAAAACCCTAATAGAGTGAAGAACCTTCTAAGTGTGTATTGTAGGTTGAATTAGAGCTTAAACTACTTGTGCGATTGATTCTTGCTATAATCTAAGGTAAGAATTCCTCTAATTTGGTATTGGTTTCATGGTTCTTGACTCAAAACCCCTAAATAATTGTGGGTCAATTGTAGACCCAAGATTGAGTGATGGACTCAAATTACTTGAGGGTTTTAACTCTCTAAAGATAGTTAGGCTATGGGTTGGTCTTGGAAACTCCTCTCTAAGGGTGAAACCCAAATGAGGTTTTGATGTCCATTTGAAACCCTAGAACAATGGTGCTATAACGGATATTGTCATTCTTGTTGTAATGCTTAAATTGTATTATTGATAGCATTGCTTGTGGAAGAGGAAGCTTCACAAAAAGGAAAGAAAAAGCTCATTTGTTCGTGAGTTTCTTGGATTCAAGGTAGGTTAACCTTACCCGTAGACTAGATTAAGCTTCTTTGTAATGTAATTATTGATATCTTGCAATATTAGGTGGTGAATTTAGACTATAGTTGATTAAATGGTGAATTTAGGATTTACTAATTGCTATAGGCTATTAATTGGTGAGGTATGATGTTTGACCCTTAGTCTAGGGCCTTGGTTAGCTTATTTATGGTCTCATGACTAGTGTGAGAACACTATAGTTATTCTATAAAGAAATAAATAGTATGCTTCTCCGTCCTTAGGTGTGTTTTAACCTATATAATGCCTAGATAGGAGATGACCTTGGTATTGTGTTGACTTTGGAAGGATTCTTGAAAAGACTTTCCCTATAAATCTAGAAAGGATTTGTAAGCCCTTATGTTGAGGTATAGATGACCTAGCTTAATTTCGGGTTGAAGATAGACTTGTGTTAGTAAGCTTGGCATTCTCGGAATTTAGAAGTGGGACTTGACCCACCTTAAGCTTGAACTAGGTAAATGCTTAGTGACCTAGATACGTGGTGATTGTCTAAACTATATATATATATATATAGGAGTTGTGATGGTTGAACTCAATTATCAGTTTATCTTGTGATGATGACTTGAACAATCTTGTTAGGTGATTATTGTGCATGTCTTGTAAATACTCATGCCCTTGTTTTTGGTCATATTATGCGAGAAGCTTATTAGTAAGGAGAAATTACAAGTGTTTTTGCTCATCTTTATATTGTGAACTTTTGTGTATGTTTATTGGTTTGGTTATGCATGTGGATGTATGTTGTTGTATTGGGAGATATGTGATATTATGATAATGCCCAATGAATCTGAAGGAATATGTGATATTATGATGATGCTCGAAATATTCAGAGGAACATGTTATATTATGATGATGCCCGATGAATCCGAAGGAATATGTGATATTATGATGGTGCCCGGTGAATCCAGAGGAATATGTAATATTATGATGATGATCGGTGAATCCATAGAAATATGTGATATTACAATGATGCTCGATGAATCCGGAGGAATATATTGATATTGTGATGATGCCCGGTGAATCCAGATGAGGTAAGAATATTGTGATGCCATGTGGGGCAAATTTACTTATATTCATTGATATTTGTAAGGTTAGGCCGTGTGGGGCCAACCTCCTATGTGCTTGAGATATGAGGTCTCTCTTGGTATATTTCTATTCATTTCTTGCTCTAAATCACTATAAGAGGTGTGACCCTTGTTGATGCTAAATTAGTAACTAGAGGAAACCTATGCCTAATATTGAGTTAAGACTTAGTGGTGTGAAGAATCTTTCGTAGAATCAAGGGCTAACCTAATATATCTTCTTGACTTAAATAAGAGGTTATATTATGAAATCGTGCCTAGTAAGGTCGCAAGATTGAGCTATCCATGATTTCGGTCAATTAATGAAATAGTTGTGCTTTATTGTATTATGGTTGTATTATTTTGGTGTACTCTCCGGTGGTATGGGATGCCGTGATGAGTTCTTGTTTGGTATTCTACTGTGTACTCTCTGGTGGTATAGGACGCCGTGATGACTTCTTTCTTGTGCTCTCTTTTGTGTACTTTTCGGCGGTATGGGACATTGCGGTAAGTTCTTGTACTTATTGTTCTAAAGATGGTTAATGATGATTATGGGAAGTAGATGATTTGCTGTTGTGTATGTGGCTTTATACTTTTGAAATGATATTCGGTTGTTATGGAGATTATGGAGTACATTGAGATAGTATGCCATGTCATTGCTTTAGTAGTATAGATGTTGTTACAGTGGTATCAAACCAGATTCAGGTTTGATCCTATCCCTTGACTTTAAGATTATTGTCTTACTTTATATCGTCTTTATATTATATTTGAGTTCAGTCGGCCGATGATGCCTACTGAGTACTCGTGTTTTGGTACTCATTCTACACTTCTGTACCTTTTTGGTGCAGACCCAGGTTCTAGTTGCCACAGTTGAGATAGTTCATGCGAGTTGCCACAGTTGGATATCGATATGAGATCAATATCCAAAAATCATCTACAATACCAAAATTAATACCGAACATCAACCATAATGCCCATATCCATAGTAGTCTAACAAAGCCCCTAACAAAACCGAATACCAGTAAATGTTGGGACATGCCCTCGACCATAGCCAAAATAAATCTAAATTAAAGTCCAAGACAAGGGAAACTAAAACATGAAATAAAGTCTTCTAAAGAATGGAAGCTCACTACTTCAAGTCAACTCTTGATCTAACTACGAACACCTGATCACTATATGGAAAAGGTATAGTTGCCTTTGGATACTGCATCGTTGATAACGCCCAAACTACAGCTCTCGTTAGAAAGTGTAAGCAGTCGCTGTCAAATATAGAACCCAACTGGGTTGGGTGTCAAATCCCACAGGGAATACTTGGTCACTAAGTGTTGCAACTATTAGTAGACTGTTGGTCGAAAAATTCCACGGAAAGGGGGGATTTGATGATGGCATGAATTACTAATATCAAAGTAACAACGGAATGCTTTATTTAGTAAGATTTAATCACAGAGAATAATAAGTTAGGGTTATGTCCACCTTATGAGTTCTACGTATCTATTAACTATAAGTAATGCGGAATGTAGACATGCATGCACTTATAGAGATTCGTATTATAATGGTAAATCCTAGTGTTTCTTAACCATCAAGGATTATTTCACTTTAACTCTCTTGAGCCTAAAGCGTGTAACTAATGGTACGAATTCTCCAAGAAATTAATTCGGTTAAGGCATTAACGTGTAAATAGGGGTTGGTAGCCCTATTTCCTTGTCATAATCTCTTTTCCAAACATGTAAATTTTCTCTCGAACAAGTTAATGCTATAATGGCATGTTCTCTATGTTTGCAACCATGAGAATTAAATTAAAATGAAGAGAGTAATGATATAAGTAGCATACACATCAAGAATTCACAAACTCATAGCAATAGATAGTATCTCACAAGGTCTTTATAACCCTAACAGAGAAGTTTAGCTACTCATGATAACAACGAAAATCACAATAGACATAATCATCATACCACAACCTAGAACAATCTTGGCGATGAGATGGTTTTTGGCGTCAATAGCGGAAGAACGTTGTTCTCCTATCTGATCCTCAAGTGTAGCGTATTTCTCCGTGTTCTAACTTACAGAATCTGTAAACTGAATAATACTAAAAGTGTCGAATGAATCAATGCTGAAAAATTCAGCAAATAAGGTTTTTATAACATCCTTGTCCAACTAAGTTACTGCTTCATCCCTAAGTATTTAGAAATATTGATTTTGCCCGGGACAAGTTCTCCATGCATCACATTCAGTCCACAATCTTCCAAAAGCTGCCTTCCTTCTTACGTGAAGTTTTCCTTTGCTGCCCAAAGGTCCACAAAGTGCTGAAATCTTCATCGTTAATACCTGAAAAATATGCTAATCACATAGGTTAGCTCACTTACAGAAAAATGGACTAAAAGTACAGGAATTATATATTTTATCCTCAAAACTTAACTATAACATGGGTAAATTATGGTGTTTAGGCATGTAAATACGCCCAACATCACCACCCCACACTTAAAGCTTTGTTCGTCCTCGAACAAAATATTATGTCCATGCAGACACCTACCTAGAATTTCACAATAGCAACACAAAATGCTCAACAAGACATGGACGACAATTATTAACAAAGAGTAGGTTTCTTGATCACTCCTAGAAATAATTCAACCTCCAACATAGACTCGTGATGATGGTTAATTCATATCCATAAGTTATGCCGCAAAGAATCATATAACACTACCCAAATATCATCAACCATGTATGTCTCACACAAGATATCACCCATAATCACTCACAAGTTTTGCATTTTTCGAAACATGGGTACAAGATTCTCCTTGCTCTCACTCTCACAAAGAATTCATATGTTGCAACTGATGACCGTAGGCTTGCCCTTAGTGTAATGCTCTACTAATATCAGATTCCTAAGCTTAGGATCAACTAGGTCTTTACAGGTTGTAATGTAGGCTAAGGGACAGGTAGGACTATTTTGGCCAGAAATAGTGACTATGTTCCCTAAGCGCTTTTAATACATCACATTATGCCATTAACACTTTCTTTTAAACAACCCCTCTACTTTCCTTTCATCTACCACCCCTTTTCACCTATTTTGTTATTCAATTATAAACACAACTATCTTTTTTTTTTTATAAAACACCTCTATGATAGCCATTATTTTTCACAACAAATTCAAGTACCAATACACTCTGAGGCATCACTCTCACCCAATTTCCTCTTATTTTGTCACATGACTCTACAATTTAAAGCGCTTAGGAATTTGGATCAAATTATGGTTTTGAAAAAAATGGATTAGGCTACATATAAGGCTGTCAAAGAAAATAGCTAAAGGCTCAAAGAGGGTTAACTAGGATAATGTAAAAAGGTAGGTAAAAAGAAGGTAAATAATTACAGGCTGCCAAAGAAATGCCTAAATCATCTCCTAAACTTACACTCTTTATTTTGCTTTACACACACACCAGGAAAATTCTAGCATCAGTCACAGAACAGAATATACTACACCCTCACACACACAAGGCACATGGTCAACTTGATTAGGAGCAGTATAGACTCTTGACCCAACAGATGAATGAATTAAACCACACACTTATCACACAGTGAGTCACACTTAGAGCCTAAATGTCTCAATAGTAATGATTTTAGCACAAACTCTTGTCATAATACCATGCCATCTATCAGAACAACTTCATGCACTTCATGCAAAATCTAAAATCTAAAAAAAATTTGAAAATTTAACTACTAACTACTAAATACGACTAAATATCAAAAACAAGAATAAATGTAGACAAAAAAAGAAGTACAATACAACATACAAATACCAGCACCCCACACTTAGACGGGACACACTGCCCTCAGTGGAAAATAAATAAGGAAAACCTGATTAGTCGGACTCCTCCTCTATGTCTGGGGTCATACCCCATGCATCAAAATCATCATCAGAGTTATCATCCACGTCTGAGTCTGGAAATTGGTGATCATCATCAGTCGACACGTCATCATCGAGAGGTTCCTCAAAATGTACCCCTACTCCGCATATAGCCCGTGCATGCTCATTCATCGGGTAGTCATAGTCCAGCTGCTGAAGTTCTGCATCAGTGGGAACACGACCCCCACTCATCATTGTAAACCTCGTCATGCTATATAAATAGCGGAAGAAGCTTTCGTCGCGAGCATGTCTTTCTGCAGTGGTCAGGTTGAGGCCATGCCTAGTTTCAGGATCTTTAACCTTCGTAAGATCAACCTTCTTCGGGTTGTGTGGAAGCTTATGATCTGCAAGTTCCTCTTCAATATGATCCTTCCTCAATATCGCAGTTAACAAATTGCCAAAGCTGAAATGGGACCTCTTGTGCAGCCTAGCCTTACGCATTGACGATCGTATAACCGCACCAATGTTGATGGGAATATTAGTCATCAGAGCGTACACCAATCATACTCTATCACGTGTGATCTTTGTGTACTGTGTCCCAGGAATCAGGCAAGAGTTGACTATCCTCAACCATATACAGGCTTCTCTGTTCAAGGAAGCATACGGGAAGGTATTGTGCCGACCGTTATCCTTATGACTAATCCATCGTGCCATTGACCTTGTTCCGCACAGTGTGTCTCTGATTGCCCTATAGGGAGGTCTCTGATAAAGCTCCTTGAGCGGTGATGGATCGACAGATGGAAGATTCAGAAAAGAGTTGAAGAACTCCGCATTCAGTTGCAAGATTTGGCCCCAAATCTTCACTTCGCTTTCGGTAGTCTTTGGGGACCAATTGGCATAAAACTCGTGTGTTAGATCAATATTGCACTCCCCCATATCTCAAAAAATAAAATCAAGGTTTAGTGCCATGATTTTAGCCAAAATGCGAGGTTCTCTCTTTGCCAGACTCTCCTTTTGCATCAAATCCACGTGAACATATTTCTTTACTTTGTTGTTCTTGTACCACTCCTTTCCTTCCTCCTCTAGGACCCACTTTATCCCAAAAGTGCGTCGAGGTATTTGCAGCAAAGAGGATTCAGCTTGCTCTTTTCTTCCCCTTTTCTGACCTTTCTGTGAGGTGGACACTTTTTCTTTCCCTTGTCGTCATTTTGGTGCCATTCTACCTGAGATTAAAATAGATTCATGTTAGCTCATCTCGGAAGATTTAATCGACAAACAAACAATAGTGGCACCACCCCACACTTAATTTGTTGGCACAAACTTATTAAGTGACTGATGTCGATTACTCAGACTTCATCGACATACATTTAGGTGATATGTTCCAACAATATGTTCAGCACAGTCATACTTTCATGACATCTTAACTATCCTTTCCAACTCTATTTCATGTAATCTTGACTATACTTTCATGTTTGGATTAATGCACCTTTTGAGCAAGACTAATACATAGAGATCGTATCAAGTTATGGCATAGAAAGAATCACAACATCTCATGCTTGTATTCAATCATGATCTTTATCTCGATGAACGAGTCATTCAAACATTCAAGCTTTCAACTTTGAAGATTATGCAATTAACTTTACCATTTCGATTCCTCAAAAAGATGACAGTGTATAACAATCAAATACAAGTCGGAACCAAGTCAAGAACACCCACACTTATTCTTTCACTCAACTAGATGTATCATAACAAATCAACCACATTCTAATCACCAATACCACTTAAAAATCTAAAATACCATTATAAACATAATATTGTAACAACTTATGGAATATAAAAGAAGAAATTACTTGGTGATGGACTCGGAAGATGATCTTGCAAGGTTAGATGAGCAAAAAGAAAAGTTTTGAGAGATTTGGGAAGGTTAGGCGGCGCCTAGGTTGAGCAAACAAGTGCATTTTGTCTTAAGGTTGAAGTTCTATTTATAGACCAAGGCTTGGGTCGGTTTTGATCCATGAAAAATTTGGTTAGGGGCCAAAAATAATAAGTAGGCGGCGCCTAATGCTTTGCCTATACTTGGCATAGGAGGCGCCTAATGCTTTGCCTAGTTGGGCATAGGCGGCGTCTATGCTATCGCCTAGTTGAGCATAGGCGGCGCCTATGCTATAGCCTTGTCGATTCAGAGAGCATAGGCAATGGCATAGGCGGCGCCTTTAGCTTTGCCTAGTTGGGCATAGGCGGTGCCTTTGCTATTGCCTAGATTAGCATAGGCCTTGCCTTGTCCATTGCCTATGTGAGGCAGTGAACATAGGCCATAGCATAGGCCTTGCCTTGTCCGTTGCCTAGATTTTTATAGGCATTGCCTAACCGATAGCCTTTTCTCCTTCATTCCTAACTTACCACCTTTAACATGGCTTCCGTTCAAATCAAAATTTGAGACCAATCTCCTCCTTTATACGTCTTGCACCTACACCTACTCAAAAACAACAAAAATGATTAGAACGATGGGTTGCCTTCCACCAAGCGCCTTAGTTTTGGTCGTGGCTTGACTCTTCTTTTTGGATTTTTATTTAACAAAACAACCTCCTCATAAAACAAAACGATTAAAAATGATGGGTTGCCTCCCATGTAGCGCTTGATTTATTGTCGCGGCACAACATAGTTATCTCAATTACTTAGACTTCGTCGAGATAGATGGTGGCCATGTATTTTATCGAGTCAAGTGGTCCGATATATGGCTTCACTCGTTGGACATTCACCTTAAAGACACCACCATTATTGTCTTCTAACTCTACTACTCTAGACGAGTAGACTTGGCTAATTCTGAACGGACCAGACCATTTAGACTTTAACTTACCTGGAAATAGCTTTAGTCTGGAGTTGAAAAGAAGTACCATATCATCCTTCTGAAAGTTTCGTTGGATAATCCGCTGATCATGATACTTTTTCATCCGTTCCTTGTAGAGGTCTGATCTTTCATACGCATGTAGACAGAATTCATCCATCTCATTTAGCTGCTCCAATCTCAGATTAATAGCATCATCCCAATTCAAATTAAGCCGCTTCAACGCCCACAATGCTTTATGTTCGAGCTCAATTGGCAAGTGACAGGCCTTCCCATAAACTAGTTGGTACGGGGACATGCCAATTGGTGTCTTGAACGCAGTCCTATAAGGCCATAAGGCATCGTCCAGCTTTCGAGACCAATCTTTCCTACTAGCATTTACAGTCTTAGCAAGGATCAGCTTGATCTCCCGGTTAGAAACCTCTACCTTCCCACTAGTTTATGGGTGGTAAGGTGTGGCTACCTTATGTTGCTTGACCCCATATTTCACCAACACGGCTCTGAACAGCTTGTTGCAAAAGTGTGATCCTCCATCGCTTATGATGGTACGTGGTACCCCAAAACGAGAGAAGATATTTCTCTTCAAGAATGCTACAACACGCTTACCTTCATTATCAGCCAGCGCTACTGCTTCAAGCCATTTGGATACATAATCCACAGCAACTAGGATATATTTCATCCCAAACGAACTCACAAATGGGCCCATGAAATCAATACCCCATACATCAAATAGCTCTACTTCAAGAACCTTAGACATGGGCATCTCATGATGCTTCAAAATCGCGTCTTGCCTCTGACACTGATCACATCTTCTCACAAAATAATAGGCATCCTTGAATAATGAAGGCCAATAATAGCCGCTTTGCAATACCTTCCTGGCTGTCCGATCACCTGCATGGTGACCCCCAACTTGGGAAGCATGACTTGCTTCCAATATGCTAGGCACCTCCACATGAGATATGCATCGCCTAATAACACCATCCGCACATCGTCGAAAAAGATATGGTTCATCCCAGAAGTAGTGTTTCACATCATGCATGAACTTCCTCTTTTGATGAAAAGAGAGATTCTCAGGCATCACATTACTTACCACGTAGTTCGCAAAGTCTGCGTACCACGATAACTCTTCCACCATCGTGGCTAGGATCTCTTCGTCGGGAAATGCATCATCAATATCAAGATCGGGCTGTGCTATGTGCTCATTCTCAAGTCTAGATAGATGATCAGCTACTTGGTTTTTGCAACCTTTTCTATCTTTTACCTCGAAATCAAATTCTTGCAGCAATAACACCTACCGAATTAGCCTTGGCTTAGCATCCTTCTTTGCCATTAAATATCTCAGAGCAGCATGATCTGTATGAACCACCACTTTGGTTCCCAACAAGTAAGCACGAAACTTTTTAAAAGCATAAACAACCGCTAGAAGTTCTTGTTCCGTGACGGTATAGTTCTTCTGGGCTCCATTCAAGGCCTTGCTCGCATAGTAAATTGGATGAAATAACCTTTCTCTTCTCTGCCCAAGTACAACACCCAAAGTTACCCCGCTTGCATCACACATAACTTTAAACGGTAGAGACCAATCAGGTGCTACAATGATAGGTGCTTTAACTAGCTTCCCTTTGAGGCATTCAAATGCCCTCAAGCAATCTTTACCGAAGTCGAACTTTGCATCCTTCTCCAAAAGTTTGTATAATGGACTAGCAATCTTGGAGAAGTCTTTAATAAACCTTCGATAAAAACCTGCATGACCGAGGAAACTACGAACTCCCTTTATAGAAATTGGGGGTGGTAGTTTCTCAATAACTTCGATCTTGGCTCGATCAACCTCAATTCCTCTTTCGGAGACTTTATGCCCAAGAACAATGCCTTCCTTAACCATAAAATGGCACTTCTCCCAGTTTAGTACCAAGTTGAATTCAACACATCTCTGCAATGCCATAGTCAGATTCGCCAAGCTCGATTCAAACGACTCACCCACAACTGAAAAATCATCCATGAACACCTCCAAGGTGTCTTCAACCATATCTGAAAAAATGGACATCATACAACGCTGAAAAGTGGCGGGTGCATTACATAGCCCAAATGACATACGTTTGAAGGCAAACGTACCATATGGGCATGTAAACGTTGTCTTCTCTTGATCTTCGGGAGAAATACAGATCTGATTATAGCCGGAATAACCATCTAAGAAACAAAATTATCCTTTCCCTGCCAATCGATCAAGCATTTGGTCCATGAATGGCATTGGGAAGTGATCCTTAAGCGTCCATGAATTCAGCTTCCGGTAGTCCATGCACACCCTCCACCCTGTGACAGGTCTGAGTGGAATTAGCTCATTCTTTTCGTTTGCAACTACCGTCATTCCCCCTTTCTTGGGCACACACTGTACCGGACTCACCCATTTACTATCGGAGATTGGATACACTACCCCTACATCTAACTACTTAATAATTTCTTTCTTCACCACCTCTTGCATAGGTGGATTCAAACGTCTTTGATGCTCAATAGTGGGTATGCAATTTTCTTCAAGCTGAATCTTGTGCATACATATCCCGGGCGGGATACCAATAATATCAGCGATAGTCCAACCGATGGCTCTCTTGTATCTCCTCAGAACAGCGATGAGAGCTGCAACTTGCTGCTCACCCAAATCAGCCGCAGCAATAACCGGAAGTGTGTTTTCACTTCCCAAGAACGCATACTTTAGATGACTGGACAGCTCCTTCAATTCTAACATTGGTGGCTCTTCAATGGATGGTTTCGCTGGTGGTGTAGGTTGATTTTTGAGATCAAGGTCCAGCTTCTTGGGAGCATGAGAATACGACCCTATTCCTGTTAGAGCACAAATAGTTTCTTCATAATCTTCAACATCCTCACGCTAAAAATTCATTAGCACAGCAGCCAATGGCTCAACAATAAGATGCTTCTCTACAGATAATTCTTTCTCATCCTCATAGTACACATCAGCTACAGAGAACACATTCATATCTTTGGGCTGCTTCATTGATTTGCATACATCAAAACGGACCACTTCGTCATTCATCCGAAATAAAAGCTCATTGGCTCTTAAATCAATAAGCACACTTCCTGTTGCAAGGAAAGGACGCCCCAAGATTATGGGAACTTCAGAATCCACCTCGCAATCCAAAATAACAAAGTCTGTAGGAAAAATGAAGGTGGAAACCTTCACCAATACATCATATAAGATACCAACAGGTCGTTTTACCGACCTATCTGCCATCACGAGCCGCATATTGGTTGGTGTAGGATCACCCAACCCCAACTTCCTATAAACGGATAGCGGCATCAAATTGATGCTAGCCCCCAAATCGCATAATGCCATGGCAAAATCCAAGGATCCAACAGTGCAAGAAATAGTGAAAGCACCAGGATCTGCCTTTTTCTGAACTAACGATCTTGTAGCGATTGCACTGCAATGATGAACATTATCTGCCAACTCATAACTTGCTGCCTGCTTCTTTGTCAAAAGGTCCTTCATGAATTTCGCGTGCCCAGGCATCTGTTCCAGCGCCTCTACCAAAGGAACATTAATAGTCAGCTGCTTCAACATAGTCATAAATTTACTGAACCTGGTATTATCAGCTTTCTTCTTTAGTCTCTGAGGAAAAGGTGGTGGTGGAAGAGGAATAGTTTTCTCCACCGCTTCCTTTTTATCTTACTTCCGATTATCAATCTTTTCAGGCTGCAGACGTCTAGAGGTGATGTCTTGAACACTCTCTTCAGCTTCTTCGGCATCTTCACATTCTGCATCAATAACATTATCTGCTATATCATCAACCACCTGCTTGCCCTTGGATGGATTCTCCAACACCTTACCACTCCTGGTAGTAATAGCCATACATGATCCGTCGTTCCTTGGATTTTGCACAGTGTCACTAGGTAAAGTGCCAACCTTTCTTTGATTGAATGCCACTGAAAGTTGATTCAATTGTTGTTCCAGCTGTTTTATTGAAGTGGAATGCAAGTCAACCAATTGATTTATTGATGACAAATCATTATTTACCTCATTTACTCCCGTATTGGTTGCCTCCACTCCTTTCAACAGCTTAGCCATCATATCTTCCATGGACATCTTCCCAGAGCCAGACACCATGGCCTCACGGTTTCCAGGAGGAACATACAAACCACTCCTGTCGGTCTTATTCTTCCAACTGCCTTGATCACGGTCCTTGTTTCCAGATTTATCATAATAGTTCCGACCTTGGTTTCCTTGGGCATTGCCTCGAAAACCCCCTTGATTATTCAAGTACTTTGCTTCTTCTTCAGAATCGGAATCATCTCTTCCCTATGACACAACAACTTTGACTTTTTTGGTCTTCCCTGATAATAAATGCTTGGTAAGAAGATCCATCTGCATTTTTATGTGCGCCATATCTTGATCACGTTCCTCTTCTCTTCGCCTTTGTTCTGTAGTCATGCCAATGGATACAGTAGAGCTTGCTACCTCAGAATCCCTGGTATACCAAGCTCTACTCTGCTTTGTCATACGATCTAGCATATCACTTGCCTCAATAAAAGTAAGGTTCATGAATGACCCACCTGCAGCATTATCAACCACTGACTTAGTCACCGAATTCAAAGACCTGTATAATATCTCCATCAAGTGGACATTGGTCATATGATGATTTGGGCACCGCATAAGCTTCTTCTTGAACCTCTCCCATGTTTCGTGGAGAGCTTCAGTTGGAAGCTGTCGAAAATTGCTTATCTCATCTCTTAATTGGGCTCTCTTGGATGGCGAAAAGAATATTTCTAGGAAAGCGTCTTTCAATTGCCTCCAATTAGTAATAGAATCAGGAGTTAGCCCGTTCAACCATAGAGTTGCCTCTCCAGATAGAGACAATGGAAATAACCGCAGCCGAATTACATTCTGTCCAACCCCTGGATTGTCAAACGACTTGCATGTTGAGATAAAATTAATCAGATGCATATTCGGATCATCGCCTGCAAGTCCACCAAATAATCCCTTGAGCTGCAATAGCTGAATCATGGTGCTAGTGATATTGAACTTGGATCCGGGTGCAAAGGGCGGAGGAATAATAGCCCCTGTGGCACCAGCTCCATCCAAATCGTCATCATCATCATCATCAAAAGGAACCTACACAGCTCGTCGTTCAGGTCTCATTCTAGCTTGACGATCTCTTCTGTGCACAGGTGCAGCCACCTCATATGCACACCTTGGATTTAGTAACTCATCATCACCCAGGTCCTCATCATCCAGATTTGTTGCCCGACCTGGGTTATCAATTTTCTGTTGATGCACTTGAGCGGCTGCCAATGCAGCTAATCTAGCCTGCTCCTGTTGAGCAACCCTTCTTTCAATGTCTCATTGTGCATCCATTCTGCCAATAAGTTGTGGTTCAGGATTTATGGGTAATAATGGCTGACCAGAACTTCGTGTATTTGGCATGCACTTTACCAAACCTGAACAAAACAAAAACAACAAACAAAAAGTAAAATTATAGAATCTTTGACCAAAGGGTCTATTAACTATCACAAACTTAGTTGACAACTGTATTCCCCGGCAATGGCGCCAAAATTTGGTAACGCCCAAACTACAGCTCTCGTTAGAAAGTGTAAGCGGTCGCTGTCAAATATAGAACCCAACTGGGTTGGGTGTCAAATCCCACAGGGAATACTTGGTCACTAAGTGTTGCAACTATTAGTAGACTGTTGGTCGAAAAATTCCACGAAAAGGGGGGATTTGATGATGGTGTGAATTACTAATATCAAAGTAACAACGGAATGCTTTGTTTAGTAAGATTTAATCACAGAGAATAATAAGTTAGGGTTATGTCCACCTTATGAGTTCTACGTATCTATTAACTATGAGTAATGCGGAATTTAGACATGCATGCACTTATAGAGATTCGTATTCTAATGGTAAATCCTAGTGTTTCTCAACCATCAAGGATTATTTCACTTTAACTCTCTCGAGCCTAAAGCGTGTAACTAATGGTACGAACTCTCCAAGAAATTAATCCGGTTAAGGCATTAACGTGTAAATAGGGGTTGGTAGCCCTATTTCCTTGTCATAATCTCTTTTCCAAACATGTAACTTTTCTCTCGAACAAGTTAATGCTATAATGGCATGTTCTCTATGTTTGCAACCATGAGAATTAAATTAAAACGAAGAGAGTAATGATATAAGTAGCATACACATCAAGAATTCACAAACTCATAGCAATAGATAGTATCTCACAAGGTCTTCATAACCCTAACAGAGAAGTTTAGCTACTCATGATAACAACGGAAATCACAATAGACATAATCATCATACCACAACCTATAACAATCTTGGCGATGAGATGGTTTTTGGCATCAATAGCGGAAGAACGTTGTTCTCCTATCCGATCCTCAAGTGTAGCGTATTTCTCTGTGTTCTAACTTACAGAATCTGTAAAATGAATAATACTAAAAGTGTCGAATGAATCAATGCTGAAAAATTCAGCAAATAAGGTTTTTATAACATCCTTGTCCTACTAAGTTACTGCTTCATCCCTAAGTATTTAGAAATATTGATTTTGCCCGGGACAAGTTCTCCATGCATCACATTTAGTCCACAAGCTTCCAAAAGCTTCCTTCCTTCTTACGTGAAGTTTTCCTTTGCTGCCCAAAGGTCCACAAAGTGCTGAAATCTTCATCGTTAATACCTGAAAAACATGCTAATCACATAGGTTAGCTCACTTACAGGAAAATGGACTAAAAGTGCAGGAATTATATATTTTATCCTCAAAACTTAGCTATAACATGGGTAAATTATGGTGTTTAGGTGTGTAAATACGCCCAACATCAATCGTGTGGGGATACAACGTTCGAAGACGGTTAACGTTTAGAGCGGTAGCATCTAACTCAGAGATAAAAGAGTAAAGTAATGCCATAATCCATAATATGAAACCCCGTAAAACCTAATGCACCACATCATATGCAATACGTCTCTCTCTCTATATATATATCATATGTCGGGGAAAAGGGAACAAGGCTTGGCATGAGAAAAACCTTAACCTGGACTATGTAACTCTATTGTCCTAAAGGCACCCACGAGCTATATGGGTTCAGCTCCCCTGCTGAAAGGGCCCCAGTGCATGTTACCCGCATATATTAAAGAAAACCCAAGAAGGCTAATGCCATTCCCAAAATATAAAGTGTGTCTCATGCACACGATCACCATGATCAAACCTCACGTTGGCAAATATGAGTTTTCGATATCGGTCCCCTCGGGACCTCCACCTTCTATGGCTTTGCTACACAACCTCTTTTAAGCCCATATTAAAACCATTTACACATTACCAATCATTTACCAAGGAATATTTAATAAACATTTCTTGTTGGTATCGTTATACCAAAATTAGAACTTGCAAGTCTATCCCTTAATGCCATATGAAACCATTAAACCAAATTTGACTCTAAAGGTTTCAATTAAACCAAAACCATTGACACCAAGGCCTTTCCAAAACCATTTGAAAATCAAACCAAACGAATTCATGTTCCGTTAACCATTTATGCAATGCAAGGATTCGAAGAATAGTCAAACTTTGAGACAAAATCATATTCATTGTCAATTTCACAAACAGGTTAAGGGCACATAATTTTCAACACCATATATCAAGGAAAAATCATCAAATTAGGAATTAACCATGGCCTCTTAGTTTAATTATCATTCCCATGCATTCCACAATGTTCAAAATCATAAATAAAGCATAATTATTGCATAATAAACCATGAAAAAATATTTATTCCAATCAAATTCACAACCCTTAACCCATAGTTCGAAATCCATTATCAAAATCATGAATAATAAGCAATTTCATGCCATTAATAATACACAAGTATAGGAAAAGAGATACATGCCTTAATTACCAAGAAACTCGAAGAAAGTGACACCCTTAGGACCCTAGATGACCACCTCTTTGAACCCTTATTTTGACTTGAAAAGGAAAATTTGAGAGAGCATATTTAAGAGTGGATAATGAACTTCGTATATTGAAACTTGATATAAATAGGTCCTTATAGTAATTGAAAATTATTTATAGGAGAAAAGACCTCACTACCCCTTTTTCTTTTTTAATTAAACGAAACAACCACAAAATAATACAGGTCCGTGTCACGGACCTTATCGCATAGGCTAACCTCCGTGACACGGATCATATCGCAGATATTATCCTCCATGACACGGGGATATTGTGGAGATTTACTGCCTCAGTGACCCAAAACTAACCCGAACCCCGTCCAAAACTTTTGAAACTTTTTTGAGTTACCCTTTTAACACCTCGAACATAATTTAAGTCAAGAAAATCAATATTTCAAGAATAGAAAGTCCAAAAATGAAATACCCAAAATTTTGATGGTGTTACATTGCCAACCTTCTATGAAAATCTTTCCTCGACTATTCTGATACGTACAAAGAATCTTTTCTCGAGAAAATCAAATTGCTCTCAAGTCTCCAAAGGCCAAAAAACAAATAAAAAATGGTATGCTTTTAATTCCAAGTAGTTTAGCTGTACGTACCTTGCACGTGTAATTTTTTATTATTTAAAATTAAACGATTTTATCTATTACGAAGGTTTTTAATGAAGTACAATGGTTGAAGAAAACATAAAATACAAAGCATGGGACGAGACAATATATAATAATATAAAAATATATTAAAAATTAAACCTAATCATAGTTTAAGAAAAAAAACTTACCATATTTTAAAGTCCAAATCCATTGCCATATTTTAAAATCCTAACCCACATATTCTAGGATTCAAAATTTTATATATATATATATATATATATATATATATATATATATATATATATAATTAAATAATAATTGGAGAAAAAAAAGTGAAAAAACGATTTTATCTATTGTAAAGTGTTTTAATGAAGGGCAAAAAGTTCAAATCACTTTTCTAACGTCCTTCATACTTTTAATATATTATAGATTATAGATATAAATATAGATATCATAGCTCTTATTTATCTTTATGTACCTTCTTATATATGTTTAAGTTACAAGAATTTGTAGTTCTAATCCTTAATTACAACCACTGCATATCATGATTTTTAATTGGAAATTGTTGATATCTTCAAATGATCTTTACTAAAGTGGTTCAAAGATTTAAATGGGTTCAAGATAGAGATTCTTCTACAACCTTTTTGATTCTTTTAGATTGCGTTATTTTTCAATTCTAATAGTTTAAAATAATTTACAAAGACTAAAACTACACATGATTGATTGATTTGAGTTGTAAGATTCACTTTCTTTTCGATTTTAGAAGTTCTTAACAATCAATGCTATTTAAATTTAGGAGTGTTATATTTCAAATTCTATGCACTTTCACGAGTGCTTTCAATTTCTTTCACAAAAATTTTCTTGATGGTATAATTTATATGAATATCATTAGCAATTCAAGTTTTGTTTTAAATAACTTGGGAAAAACGTGCAACAGACGTTTTCATTGATTCGTAAATTTAATATTTTAAATAAATTAAGTTCTTCTATTTAGAATAGAAAATTAAATAATATCTCTTGAATGAAATATATATATGATATATATTTGGTATTTATTTATATATGATATATAAATAATATATTAATAAGGAACTTGAATCCAATTTGAATTGGATGAATTAGTCACATGAAATTTAATATGATATTGAATTGAACTTTTAAAAAATTAATAGTCATATATGGAAAGTTCAAAAGGACTTCAGCAATGTAAGCTGCAAGTTTCAATTAGGAATTAGAATAGAATTCCTACGTGAATAATTTCATCAAGTTTAATTTTGGTATTAAATTTTTACCCCGAGTAAGTTATTAACTTCAAAGGTTTATAGATAATTCTATATAAAGGTTGATGGAAAAATTTCATAGTACAAGTTTTTTTGAAAAAGTTCATGAACAAGTTTACAAAAAAAAAAAGTTTTTATTATGAAAAAGGATTTTTCACAATGAGAAAAGTTTTCATCATGAAAAAGGTTTTTACTGTGAGAATAATTCTTATGAAAAAAATACTTTATTGAAAGTATGTGAGTTCTATACCAAATCAATAGAGAAAATATAATTGACATTGTTTTTTTGTTTCATTTATTGTGGGTTGAGATTTTTGAAAAATATTTTAACACAATATTCAAAATTCAATTTGTTCGTGATTTTCATTGATCAAGGAGTTGATAACAAAGATTGATCTCAGTGTAGATACATATAGAGTCTTCGTACCAGATTTGTCTTGAAACTTAATCCTTAGATATTATAAATTTTAAATGTAAGTAGATTTGTCTAGAGTTGATTCTCGTCTTTCACTATGTGTTACGAACATCCTGGAATCCTACAGTGGTATCAAATCCACAACTCTTTGTTTTTAGAATTTATTAGTAAATTCATCTTGCATATTATATTTAAAAAGTTCAATTCTAATAATTTGTATTGATATATTTTTTTCTTGTGAATAAAAGTATATTAGGTACATATGACGAATTAACTTCGAAGTTCATGACATGAATATATAAGGCCAAAGTTATCGATAGACACTCAAACTTATTGTCAAAATTCACTTAGACACCTAAACTAAGGCCTGTTCCTATCAGACCCCTAAACCCCCTACATTTTGTTCCAATTGGGCCTTCTGTGCCCTATCAGCAAAAAGCTCAAAGAGTGTGTTGCACACACACGATGACGTGGCAAAATGAGCTAATTGGAAGCTGACATGTGGCATTGTGGGTCTAATAATTATTAAAAATTAATTATAATTGTTTTTTAAAAGTATATACAAATGGAATTGAGGAAATTACTAAAAAATGATTCTAAAATTATTCAAAAAATAAAAAAAATTGATTATTTTAAAAAAAATTATAATTTTTTTTAAAATGAAATAAATTATTAAAAAATATTTAAAAAATTTAATTATTAATAAAAATTATAAATTTTTAAAAAAATGAAAATAAAAAATTACGAGGATATAAATTATGAAAAATAATATAAAATTATTTGAAAAATGTAAATAAAAAAATGATTATTAAAAAAAATTATAAATTTATTTGAAAATGAAATAAATTATTATAAAATTATTTAAAATATAAAATATTAATTATTAAAAAATTATAAAACTTTTTAAAAAATGAAAATAAAAAATGGCATTGAGGATATAAATTTTGAAAAACTAATTATAAAATTATTTGAAAAATAAAAGTAAAAAATTTATTATTTAAAAAAAAATATTTTGTTTTTAAAAATGAAATAAATTATTAAAAAATTAAAAAATTATTATTAAAAAAATTATAAAACTTTTTAAAATATGAAAATAAAAAATGACATTGAGGATCCAAATTATTAAAAAATAATTGTAAAATTATTTAAAAAATAAAAATAAAAGCCAAATTATAAAAATGAAATTATAAAATTATTTAAAAAATAAAAAACTAATCATTAAAAATAAATTATAAAATTTTAAAAAAAGTAAAAATAAAACTCCCCCACCTACCCCAGCCGCCCAGCCCTCAGCGTATTGTTTTATTAAAAAAAAAAATTGGGACCCCCTAATGCTTTTTATTTTTTTAAAAAGGGCCTTTAGTGTTAATTTTTTTTTTTTGTTATTAAAAAATTTTTGGGGCCCTCAATGCCACTTGGAATCTTTTTATTTGTAAATTAGTAAAAAAAATGCTCCTCACGCGCCTCCCATGATTGCACTCCACGCGCAGTGCCACATAGTAAAAAACGGTCTAATTGGAACAAAATGTGGGGGGTTTAGGGGTGTGATAGAAACTGACCTTAGTTTAGGTGTCTAAGTGAATTTTCGCAATAAGTTTGAGTACTTATCGATGCCTTTGGCCAATATATAATTATGCATTAGATACGATATACAAGATAATAACATATTGAATTTTATTTAAGTGCTTCATGCTTGTTCTTTATAAAATTTGATCATTTTTTTGGAATAATTACATAACTTAGCCAATATTGACTCCTAATTACCTTATTTAGCCTACTTTCAATTAATTACAATTTATACCTCCTCTTGCCTATTAATTTTTTATAATTACAATTTATAGCCTCTTTCGTGTACTTTTTTCTTTTTTTTTTTTTACTTTCTATTACTTTCTTTTTTTTTCCTTCTTTTTTTTCATTTTCTTTTTTTTTTCAATTTTTTCGTTTTCTTTCTTTTTTTCTTTTAATTTTTATTTTTTTTATTTTTCTCTCTATTTTCTGTTACTCTTTTTTTTTTTCCTTTTTTCAGTTTTTTCTTCATTTTTTCTTTTTCTTTTTTTATTTTCTCTTTCTTCTTTCTTTTTTCTTTTTGTTGTCTTTTTTTCATTTTGTCTTTCCTTTTTTTTTTTTTCATTTTCTCTTTCTTTTCTTTTTTCAGTTTTTTCATTTTCTTTTATATTTTTTTCTTTTATTTTCCTTCTTATTTTTTTTCTATTTTCTGTTACTCTTTTTTCAGTTTTTTTCTTATTTTTTCTTTTCCTTTTTTGTTTTCTCTTTCTTCTTTCTTTTTTCAATTTTTTCTTTTTTGCTGTCTTTTTTATTATTTTGTCTTTTTTTGTTCTTCTTTTCCTTTTTATTTTTTCTCCTTCTATTTTTTCTCTATTTTCTATTACTCTTTTTTTTTTTTGTATTTTTTTCTCACATTTTTCTCCTTTTTTCTTTTTATTTTTCTTCTTCTTTTTATTTGTGTGCACTAGCAAACATAAATATAAGTGCGAACTATAAAATATAAATACAGAGGCGAATTATAACATACAAATATAAGTGAAAACTATAAAATATAAATACAAATGCGAACTATAACATATAGATACAAGTGTGAACTATCATTTGTATTTTTTAATTATTGAAAAGGAACGATTGATTTTTTTTTTTTACAAATATTTATTTGTATTTATTTATGTGAGTTATATTTATTGATACAAATAAATACAATTTAGATTTTTATAAAAATACAATATGCATTTGTATTTTTAAAATCATTGATTTCATTTGTTTGTAATTGTATTTGTATCAAGTGATATTTATTTATTTACAAATACGAATAATAATTTTGACATACAAATATAAAATGGTACATTTGTATCAAATGATACATTGCATATTTATATATTGTAGAATCAAGACAATACAATTAATGCATTTACTTGTTTGTATACAAATGATAAATTGTACATAATCACGGCTAAATACAATATGAAATCAACTTACAAATACAAATACAAAATAATTTTTTAAAAATAAAAAGATATCGACGAAAATAGAATACAAATACAAATACAAATATAATCTAAAAATACAAACACAATAAAATCATAATACAAATATAATCCAATATAATATACAGTCAATTATAAAATACAAAACAGTTCTTTAAAATACAAGTGCGAATTATATAAAATATAAATGATGGTGCGAACTAACAAAAACAAATACAAGTGCGAACTATAAAATACAAATATAAATGCGAACTATAAAATACAAATACAAGTGCAAACTTTAAAATACAAATACAAATATAGCTGTATCAATAAATATAAAAATATAAATGACGGTGTGACTACAAATAGATAAATAATTATGGTATTTACGTTATCGTCAATGGCTTTGCTCGAGTAGTTATGTTTTTTAAAAATACAAAAATATAAAATAGAACAAAAAAATAATAAAGAAAAAAAGTACAAAAAAAAAAAAAGAAAAGAAAGAGAGATAGAAGAGAAAAAAATATATAAAAAAACAAAAAAAATAAAAATACAAAAAATTAGAAAAAAGAAGAAGAAAAAACAAGGAAAACACGAAGAAGAAATATTAAAAAAATAAAAAGAAAAAAATGGTAGTATTTTTGGCAAGACTAAATATGTAGTGTATTTATGTTTTTATAAATATAAACCACTAAGTAAAAGTGAATACAGCGGCTGTGAATCAAATACAACAACTAAATGGTACTGTATTTATATTTTATATGAATACAGAGTATTTATAAAACCGAATACAACGGGCGTAAATTGAATTCAATGGCTATAAATGGTAATTATGTAAAATATGGTTATGAAAGGTGAGTTTTCAGCAAAATGTAGCTATTTTTGAAAGATTCCCTATTTTTTACCTATGAGATAAAGTGTAATTTGGACTATGCATGTAAATGACTTAAACTAAATTCACATGCTATGAGTGATTATCACCATAATTATTCAAAGTTATTTTAATAATGATTTCTTTCCACTAAAATTTGAGTTCTTAACTAATAAGTAATAAGACATTTAACTCTCATAGATACATGTAGAATTCTACGGAAAGTCGTATTCGATGAAAGACGTATGTACGGCTTGGAGGGAGATCTTTCATATCTTTCGAGAATATAGCTATCCATCGAAATAAATACTTTTATTTATTTCTTATTTACAATACCAGGAGGTTGGTAGTTTGAGAATAAATTAAAATTATTTATTACATTAAATAGACGGATAGAAAGAATTATTTAATTTTTATACTATTGCCTACTACTCGGGGGGGTGTTAAATTTTGATTGAATCTTTTTGACATGATGGTTGAACTCAACTGTCAATAGGAACGACCTGACTATCGTAGAGCTTTTTGATATAGCGCTATTTAAGAAAGTTGTATAGAAATATAATTGGTAAGCGTACCTACCTTTAAAATATGTGTGACTAACAACTTGACTATTAGTGGGCTTATATATATTTATATTTATTTATAATATATTAAAAGTGTGAAAACTCTTATTAAAGTGATTTAAACTTTTTGTCCTTCATTAAAAAACTTCATAATAGACAATATAGTATTTTTACTATTTTTCTAAATTTATTATTTAATTATAATCATATTTATAATATTAGCTCCTAAATATATGCAAAGAATCGTAATAAAATAACGACTTTTAACTCCCAAAATATATGGTAAGTCTTTTCCTTTTTGTACATAAAAAGGAATCCTAAAATGTGACTCCTAAAATAGATGGTAAGAGATTAGAAAAATTAATATATAAAGAGAAAATTTTTATAAACTTGTATGAGATGAAAAACGGATTGTTATGGTTTTAAAAAATTTCATTAAAAGAAACCGGCAATTAAATTTCGTTGACTTACATATGCATATTTGAAGCAAGAGTTGTAACTTGTAAGTGCACCATTTGCTGTCAATTCTTTTTTATCTATAGTTAATTTTTTAAATAAAGAATGTATTATATCAATATTAACTAGATCACATTATTACAATAAGTAGTGAATGATATTTTTACTATATTTTAATTTAAGTTTTTTTTTTTTAGATTGTTCTTTGTTATTTGATTTATTAGAATTTTTACGTCAGTAAATTTTATTGACGATATTTGATATATTAATTTATTATTGAAATTTCTAATAAATTAAATATCATGTATTTTTTATAGACAATTGCTAATTGAGATTTTTTTTTTTGTAAAATCTTGATATATGTTATGATTAAAGAAACAAATTGATTAGTCTTTTTAATTCTATATGAATTTTTTAAAATCTAATAAATTGTGAATAAACTATCAGACCTGACATCTCGCTATTATCTTTTAATACTAGGCTCTAATGGTTGTTTTTTTTATGGTTCAAACTATATCCTTTAAAGTTTAAATAGATACAAAATTTTTTTTAACGTCAATTGCTACTTAATCGATGAGAGGCACGTGCAAAGTACATACATTGCATTAGTATATATATATATATATATATATATATATTTTGAAGGATTCCTTTAATCCACTAAAAGAAATAGAGCTTTCTTACGCCATAATAAGGGTCTATGGTAATTAGTGAAAATATCATTTAGATAAAAGTTCATGTTTTTATGATACATGTAAATATGTTCTTGCTTTGCAGTTTTTGCTTTTGTACATTTAATTTGTCAATATGTCTGCTACATTATTACATGGAATACTTGAGATTGATAAATTGGTATGAACAAATTTTGATGACTGATATATAAATTCGAGAATTATTCTCATGCATGAAGAGCTAACTAATGAGATCAATAAGCTTGACAAAACAAATCCTCTTGAGGATGACGCTAGGACATAAAAATTTATCAGAAATATTGACAGAACGTCTTCTAACCATATGCATCATTTTTCACTTCTATGAGTCTTGAACTCTAGAGAAAATATTTGGATTCAAAATAAGTTGTTGAACGTTTTGAGAAGATATTTAATTAGTGTAAGGTACACAAAGTAAAACAGTTAGATTCTAGTTATCTATGGCTTTATTTGAATCCAAGTTGACTGTAACTTCTTCAATCGGGCACACATCAATCATGAATGATATTATTAAATGAATTGAGAATTGACGTGTAAATTGAAAAAGGAGTTTCTCAAGATTTGATCTTTCAGTCATTATACGAATTTAAAGTAGAGTGTTTTCACTTAAAGAAGAAAGTACATTGAAAGAAAAATTGCAAGGAGTCTCTTGCAACTCCAAAGATAAGAAATAATGTAAGATCTATAATATTTTGAAAGAGTTCAAGATAAGTAGTAGGTTAAATAAAAGGATAAGTTAATATACAAGTTCAAAATGGTGCAAGAGGTGCAACATTAATTGCATACTGAATTTCTCCTTTAACGGCTACAAGCAAGATACTTATGTTGAAAAATTGTCATTATATTCCTAAATTTGTTTCGAACATAATTTCAGTTTTATGTTAGAGAAGTAAAGTTGTTGATTAATTTCAATAGCATGTTTACTATTTTTCATAATGATGAATTGTATGTGAATAGCTATTTTCAACATGATATTTTATATCTTACGTAATGTGAATGCTAATTCAATTATGCATGTTTTTAATCTTAAGAGGAAAACAAATGATCAAATAAATCATATAAATCCTAATTAGTAAGCTTGGTTATATTATAGAAAATAGATCTAACAAGTTGTATAAGGAAAATTACCTTGAAAAACATGGATTTGAATTATACCTAACTTGTGAAATCTTATCTCAAAGCAAAAATGACGAAAGCTCAATTTATTGAAACTGGTGACAAAGCTTCTGCATTATTCGGACTAACTTATATAGATGTTTGTAGGTCCATGAAAACTCAAGCTAAAGGTAAATATTGTTAATCTATCACCTTAATTGATGATATATGAATTGTGTATGTGATAAAACACAAATTCGAATCTCTTGAAATGTTCACAAGATGTCATAATGAAGTTGAAACTATACTTGTGAAAGTATTAAGATACTAAAGTTTGACAGATTATAGAATATGATAATTTACTAAATATCACAAAGAGAATAATATTTTCTTATGGTGAATGCCTCCAGTAACACCACAAAATATTGTATTAAATCGAACCATATTAGATATGGTGAGATCCTTATGGGGATCACTAATCTTCTAATAATTTTATGAAAATATGCTTTAGAAGAAACAATATACTTGAATAATAAAGTGATCATTAAGTCAGTCTCTGCAATACTAATGAAATATGAAAGGAATATAACCATAAATTTGACAAGTTAAAGTTTGGAGTTGTCCAACTTATGTTAGACGATTGCAATCGAATAAACTTGACTCAAAGTTTAATAAGTGTGAATTCACTAGATATCCAAAGAGATTGGGAAATATGATTTATATCACCTCTAAAAACATAAAGTGTTTATGGAAAAAGGAACAACCTTTTGGAAAAGGAGTTCCATTTGAAAGAAAATACCGCATAGAAATAGAACTTGGTGAATTTAAAAAAACTAATGAATCAACACAAGATCAAAAACATGAGATACAAGTTGATAAGCTTTTATTGGATGTCTTGAAATTAATAAGGAGGTTTTCATATTCAGTGGTTGAAGTTCAAGAACATAATGAAGTTCATAATTAGTTAATCAGTCAGTTCTAAATCAAATTAAACAATAAACGCAATATATAGGTGAGCAAAATTATAAATGTACCTCTCAAAAATTTATTGATAATATCATACATCAAATAGAATGAATCTAATCGTTAAGATAATAACTTAGATGAGATTGATCATAATGATGATAATTCGAATACTTATAAAGAGGTGATACAAAATTCCATTTATGAAAGTTGCTAAGCTACAAAGGATCCATTTATGAACTAAAGAAAATATTTTAGAAGTTGAAATGTTTGCTTTAACAAGACAACTGAAAAGTTCAATTGTGTGAAGATGAACTTTGTGTGTATGAAAGATTAGTTGGATCATATTATATTTTAGTGCAATATATTGCTGATATAGGATCTTATATACAGATATACCAGTATAACCAAATTTTGGCTGTTTAAATAGTTTTTTATGAAAACTTGAAAGAAATGACTTATTTCTTGAGAATAAAGATCTATGGACGTAGATGATCTATAAAGATAGATACAAGAAGCTACTTAATTTTTCTAAAATACATATTAACTAAAGCTATTGGTGCAAAGGAGTTTGATTAGGCATAAGTGAGAATTGAGAATAAAGTACATTAATGATTGACTCTAGTGCAAGTGGGAGATTGTAAGGGAAATAGTGGATATGCGCTGGATCAAATCTTACATGTGATTGTAACAACCTAAATTTTTGATGTTATATGTGAAATATGTGTTTTTGTATGATTGACTATTTTACCCCTCTCTATAGTTTCATTATAGTATTTCTGGGATGTAGAGGTGATTGACATGGTTTTCAATGCATTTTGGTGCTTTTTATGCGATATTATAGTTTTTGAAGGCTTCGAGAGCCTTATTATGGACTTAAATGGTTAAATTTTGATCCGTGCAATAGATGGATAAATAAACTATGCCAGTAAATCCAGAACATTGATTTTAGGGTGGTAACACATTTGGTGTGGTTTTATGACTTAAATCTCATTTTGATCCTCGGTTTGAAAAATTATGATTTTGGATTTGGGGGTCAACTTTGTCAAAATAACATTTTTTGAAAATTTGATATCGCTACTGAGTTTGGAGCATCGAATTTAGTATGGTTACATAGTTCGTATACGTATATCAAATTTTGAATGAATTCTGAGTCCTTGGTTTCTGGTGCATGTGCGATCACACCACTTGAGTGGCGATAGAACAAGTGTGATAGATAAGGTAGTATAATCGCACAAAGGGTGTTGGCAATATCCATACTTTCTCGTACTGCTGTGTGGGATTGCACATCTAGGTGTGCAATTGCAACACCTGATTACCTAGAAGGGGTATAAATAGACCCCTTAGGTCATGAATTGACTCATTATTCATCTTGCCTCTTGAGAGATAAATCCTAAAATAGTGTAGGAGTTTAAAAGTAAAGCTTATGGGTGTTTGAAAAGCTAGATTAACATCCATTTATTGATTCTCTTATGGATTTAAGGTTAGAATTCACCCATTTCTTAGTGAATTTCTTAATTAATTTCTCAAAACCCCAAAACCTTAGGACTTGATTTTAAACCCTAATTTTACTCCTTTTTACTTGAATAATATTTCTAATCCAATAATTACTAGTTTTTCCTCAATTTAATCTTAAAAAACATCTTCGATTCTTGATTTTAAAATAAATTTCAAAGGTTTTATTCGGTAAAGTTTAAAAATAATTTTTTTTCAATTTGAACCTTATTTTTAATTGGATCTGGTTTGCGTTTTCAGTTGTAGATTCATAAAGGTAGGAGCAACACATTTTTAAAATAAAATTTTGATTTTGCCCTTCTTTATTAAAAACCCCTTTGGAAGTCCATTTTGACCTCGAACCAATAGTAGGCAATATAGGTATCTGAAACACACTGGATTTTTGTCCCTTGGAAATTTCTTGAGCTTTGAGCTTAATGTCTGGATTACGACTTGACTATACGAGTCGTATGGTATCTTGATGGGTCAGGTGACCCTAGTCGTAGGATGTCTAGTAGATAGTGGTTGGGTTTTATAGCTTGGTTACGACGACTCATTAAGGGTGGTGATGAGTTATCAGGATAAACCTTAACCAAATCAGCAACTTAGTAGCTTGACTTGGATCTGAGTACGAGTGTCTCAGTAGGAGACGTGAGGAAAGGTTACGAGTCATAAGGTAAAGTCATAGGTTGTCCAGTGTCTGACCTACTTGAGCACTGTGTTGGTCACAACCCGACCCTATGGGTAATAGGGTCAGGTTACGAGTGGGATTATGGAGTCATAAGGTGTAAAGTGTATGGGTATCCTACTCACTGTCTAAGATACGACTCAAGGCTATGAGTCGTAGTGATGTGGTGATGAGTCAATAGGTGACTTGTAACCAAGGATGACTTTTTACAGTTTTAAGTTGGGGGCATTATGGAGATTTTCCACTTTAAGTCTCTTTGATACCTTGACTTGAAACCTTCTTTGAGACTTTATTAATACATTATTCCCAATAAAATACTCTCAAATTCTCTCTTAAACTCTCTGTTCAAGCTAAGGCTAGGGTTTCAAAGAAAGTGTTCATCTAGGGTTCTAAGGGTGCAATCTCTTCTAATTTTTTTGGTATTTTAGGCAGGTTACTCATCTCTCATTATAATTTTACTTATAATAAATGTTTTAATGTATGGGTTTCATGTTATTATTATGGTTTTGAAATAAAGGTTAGGAGTTTTGAATGCTTATGTTTGAATAATATTTCCCTATGGTTTAATTATAGTTTTCAATGTTTTAAATATGCTTTTGAACATGTGGGTGCATGGGTATGATGGTGGAATTTGATAATGGTAACTTTCTCTAAACTTGTGACTTTTGAAGTGGTTATGACCCCAACTTAGTATTGTAAAATTTGGTTAGTAGTTATGAGAAAGGTGAGAATTTGAACTAGGGCTAAATGGAATCCCTGAAGTGTTTGGTTTAACTTATTTCTTGAAAGTAATGCATGGTATAAATGGATAAATGGTTACGGATGGTTTTGAAAACCTTGTGGAGTACACAATAATCCCCCGAGTGATTATATAATAAAAATCTTGCTGGGTACATGGGAATTCCCTAAGTAATTTTAATAATGGAGTCTGCGGGGTACATGGAAATCCTCTAAGTGTTGGCTAATGACGTTTCTTGCAAGCTATAGTCAGCATGAAGATACCACTTAATAATGCCTTAATAATTACCTCCCGAAATTGGTTGATTAATTATATGCTAAATGCTTTAATTGGGCGATAATGGGGGTTGTGAAGTCATGTTTGTGGACATGAGGGTTGGTCTTGGTGACCATATGCTTGTGGGGTACATGAGAATTCCCTAAGTCTAAACTTGTATATATGTATCATGGAGGGATAGTGGTACACAAGAATTCTCAATCATCTACGATATCTCTAAATCGTGCAGCTACATGCACTGGGGCTCATTCATGGTTTAGCACTAGGACTCATTCAGGAGGTAACACTGGACTAATATAGCCCATGGGTGGATTTATGATGGTAAAGATACACAATCTAGGTTAAGATTTTAAATGAATGCTAAATCTTATTCCCTATCCCGTTATGATATATATATATATATATATATATATATATATATGTCTGTATATGATTGCATATGGTTATTTGATTTGGTTTTGAATTAATGGTAATACTTTTTCTTTACCCCTGAGTTACATGCTAGCGTTCACCCCGCTAACCATCTTTGGGTGCAGGAACCGACCATACTTTCACTCCTTCTGCTCAGTGACTTGGTGATTCGAGGATAAATTTTGAGTCAGATAGAAGTGGTGAGCTTATAAACTCTGAAAGACCCTATTTCATGCTATAGACTTTTTTATATTATTTTTATTTCTTTGATTTTGGTTTTGACTATGGTCAGAGGTATGCCCCAACTGGATATCCTTTGATTCTGGTTAGTGGCTTTGTTGGAATACTATGGGCATGACGGTATCAGTATTAGTGTTAGCATTGGTATTGGTATTGGGATTGGTATTAGATAGTTAAATGATTGTGGCTTTTGGTTTTGATTTAGACTCGTTATCATGTCTTTAATTTGAGGTTATCTTATCTTGTTATATGTTTGGGATTTATCCAATATGGGGTGTAGGGTGTTAACGACTTAGGTATTGGGGGTGGTCTTCAAACTTGTTGGACTTGAGATACCTAACACGACTAGGCCATAGTTTCGGTTGTGTCAGTATCATTGTCTTTGTTTTGATATGTAGATTCTATATTTCTTGGTTATAGTTGATTTTGGGATCATTCAGGAGAAGTAAGGTCATGAGTAAAAGTGTTGTGGACTGATTTTTGGCCTTGAGATAGGTTATGACTTAACTTTTTCAGTCTAGGCTAGGTAGTTAACCTCGTGCATCATCATTATCATCATCATTATTCTTATTGTGTTTACTTCACTATGGCTGTGATGCGATTGTACTTCTTCTTTGACTTATTCCCTATCTAATTATTCTATCTTCTTATACTTTTACTCAATGATCTTGTTTGTATATTATCCTTCCTTGTCCTACTTATATGTGGTATATTGTACACTTGTGATCTTTTTTATGTTTGCTGAAAATTATATGATTTATTAAAATTGTTAGCACAAGTGGTGTGGGCTACGTTGTGGGACATTTTTTTGATCACTAGAGACGTGCCCTTAGTGTGTATTTTATATGTCCTATTTTCTACCTTACTTAGTCGGCTTATGATACCTACTGGTTATAAGTAAATAGTACTCACTCCTACTATAACCTTTTGGTGTAGATCCAGGTTCGGGTGCACCCCACATTGCTTGATTCGAGCGAACATTGGAGTTTTTAAGGTAGTGGATGATTTTAGGCATCCCAATATCTTATACTATCTTTCTCTATCATTAGACTATGTCTTTACTAGTTTTCAGAGAGAAAATTGTATCTATTAGATTTCTTATGTATTTTATTTGGATTCGAGTTGTACTAGATACATTCTTATATTATTGACATCAGGTTTTAGGAGTTATGGCTGTATTGTGGTTTATGTTTCTTTCCACATTTGTTATACTTACATGGTTTGACTTTATTCTAGAAGCCTTACCTTGAGGCTATTTTTGTATTTTTACCCCTTTGTGTATCAATCTAGGTGATACACTTACTCGTTAAGGTTCACCTCAACGAGTGCCATCATGACCTTGATTTTGGGTTATGAAAAATTGGTATCAGAGCAACTAAGTTCATTGATGTCAATGATGTAAGAACGGGATATCTAATAGAGTTTCGCAAATCAGTATGTAGACATCCGTATCTATCTTATAGAGGCTATAGGATGTCTTTAAAAAATTTCCCTTATTTTGTTCCTTATCGTGTGGATTTCTTTCATACCTTGTGTTATAATTCATGTTTCACCCTTTTCTATGTAGATGGTGTTGACTAGGTCCTGTGAGAGTAGAGATATAGAGCCTTCATCCAGAGGGTGAGCCTTGACTCATGGACGGACTTAAGGTAGTAGACGGGCCCGTGGATCAGCCCCGTCTAGGAGTAGTGCTAGGGGATTCTCCCCTGAGCCTCAGGTTGAGTATGTTGGGGGTACGGGTTTAGTTATAGTTCCTCAGAGTTTGTCTACCCCAGTCTTAGATGGGTTGTTGGGCGGTTGCTGACCCGCTTAGAGGGTTTTCCTTTGGTTATGTTGGGTGTTCCTCCAAATTTGAGTGTGGATCCTCTAGTTATACTTACTTTTGTTTGAGTACTCCTTATACCTTGAGTACTATTCCTATTTTAGCATCTACATCTGAGTATAGTGTTCTGAGATCGAAAATCTAGCCTTCATCTATGGTACCTCCTCAGATAGGATCTCAACCTATCAAATTTACTATGCCTTCTCTTGTTGCAAACACTATTATGTCTTTTGAGGATTAGAAGAGGTTCAGGAGATTTACTTATTTGGTCTCTCTTAGATTTAGTGGTGCGGTAGATGAGGATAGTTCTGAGTTCTTGATTGATTATCGAGAGTAGTTTCATAATTTGGATTCATCCGAGTCACACGGGGTTGCTTATAATACCTATTAGTTGAGAAATGCTGCAAGAGATTGGTGGAGGTTTCTTGTTGGTTGTAGACCTCTTGATTCTCTTAGGATAACATTGGATCGATTTGTCGATGCCTTTTTAGAGAGATTTGTGCCTTACAATATGAGGGATTGGATGTAAGATAACTTTGATCACCTGGAGCAGGGCTCCATGACTGAAGATGAGTATGAGGTATGCTTCTATGCCTTGTCCAGATATTCTTATGCTAGTATTTCCATTGAGTTTGAGAAGATTCAGAAGTTTGTGAAGGGGTTTGATGTATCTCTTCAGTTGCCTATGTCTCAAATGGTTGTATTTGGAGTGTTCTTTCAGAGTATAGTAGATCATGATAAGATGATCGCAGGCATTCTACGAGCATCTCAGGAAGGCTCCAAGAAGGTGTGCTATTTTGGTGATTTTAGAGGTCAACCTCCCCATGGTAGAAATTTTAGAGGTTCTCGTGGGTATCAGGGCAGGCTAGTATAGGTGCCTTACAAAGTTCAAGTGGTAGATAATTTGACTCAGTAGTTCAGGGTGGCCGTCCAGGACCAATGGTATCTTTCCTATTGAGGTGGCCTATAGAGCTTGTTTTATGTGTCATGAGGTCGGATATTTGGCCAAGGACTGTCCTCGCCGTGTGATTAGAGCTATTCCTATTTTAGTTGTAAGAGGTAAAAGTAATGACAGAGGTGCGAGAGGCAGAGGTAGTGGAGTCTGTAGTGGTGGTCGTGGGATTACTCAACTAGTTGGTGGTTGTGATTATTGTTATGCTATACCCTCCAGGCTAGATGTGGAGGCTTCAGATGTTGTGATCATAGGTATCATCCCCATATATTTCAGATCTGCATCTGTGTTATTTGATGTCAAATCAACTTTCTTCTATGTGTCTGCATATTTTTCTTTAGGTTTTAATTCTATTAATGCACCTCTTACCATGCCTATTTGTATATCTAACAATGTAGGATATTCTTTAGTGGTGGATAGGGTACAACGATCTTATGTTGACATTCTCTGGCCGTGAAACTTGGGTAGATTTGTTTGTGTTAGATATGGTTGATTTCGATGTTATTTTGGGTAGGAATTGGTTGGCTCCTTATCATGTTGTCTTAGATTGTTATGCTAAGACCATGACTTTAGCTTCACCTAGGGTGCTAAGAATAGGTTGGAAGGGTATGCTTCATTCGGGTCTGGAGAGGATCATATCTTATGTTCAGGCTCGTAGATTGGTTAAGAGGGTATGTTTATCTTATTTGGCTCATATTCATGATACTAGTGTTGTTTCACCTCTTTCTTTGGATTATGTTTGTGTTGTCCATGAGTTTATGGATACATTTCCAACAAATTTACCTGTATGCCTCTGGATCGTGATATCAACTTTTCCATTGATGTTGAGCAGGGCACCAAGCCCATTTCTATTCATCCTTATAGGATGGCCCTAACTGAGTTGAAGGAATTAAAGGATCAATTGTCAGAGTTTTTGGATAAGGGATTTATCCGACCTAGTGTGTAGCCTTGGGGTGCACCTATCTTATTTGTGAAGAAAAATAATGGGTCTATGCGAATATATAATGATTATCGGCTATTGAACAAGGTGGTGGTTTAAGTATTCTATTCCTCGTATTGATGATTTAATTGATAAATTTCAAGGTGCCGCGGTGTTTTCAAAGATTGATTTGATAGCCGGTTATCACCAGTTAAGGATTAGAGCTTTGGATGTTCTGAAGATAAATTTTCAGACTCGATATGGTCATTATGAGTTCTTGTTCATGTCGTTTAGGTTGACCAATGCCCCAGTCGCGTTCATAGAGTTGACGAACCAGGTGTTTCAACCATATCTCGACTCCTTTGTCATTGTATTTATAGATGATATCTTGGTTTATTCCAAGAGTGAGACTAAGCATGAGAAGCATTTGCAGATTGTGTTTCAGAGATTAAGGGATGAGAAGTTGTATGGAAAGTTCTCCAAGTGTGAGTTTTAGTTGGAGTATGTTTCTTTCTTTGGTCATGTAGTGACTAAGGAGGTTATTATGGTTAATCCAACCATGATTGTAGCAGTTCGTGATTGGGCTAGACCTACTTTTCCAATCAAAATTTGGAGTTTTGTCGGCTTGGTAGTTTATTATCGGCATTTTTTAAGGGTTTTCATCCATTGCAGCTCTGTTGACCAAGTTGACTCAGACGAAAATTTCTTTCCAGTAGTTCGATGCTTGTGAGGAGAGCTTTCAAAATCTCAAGGATTTGTTGACTTCTGCTTCTATTTTGACTTTGTCCAAGGAGGGTGTGGGTTTTACCATCTTTTGTGATGCTTTAGGTGTTGGGTTAGGTGCCATATTGATGCAGGAGGGTAAGGTGATTGCTTATGCTTCTCGTCAGTTGAAGCCCCATGAGATGAATTACCTTACCCATGATTTGGAGTTGTTTGCGGTTGTTTTTTCTTTGAAGTTGTGAAGGGACTACTTGTACGGAGTCCGCTTAGAGATTTTCTTGGATAATCATAGCCTTTAGTACTTCTTCCTCCAGCAAGATCTTAATATGAGGAAGCGTCGTTGGCTTGAGTTTCTTAAGGACTATGACTTGGCAATTCTCTATCATTCAGGAAAGGCTAACGTGGCTGTAGATGCCTTGAGCTAGAATTCGACTAGAATGGGTAGCTTGGTATATCATTTGACCTAGGAGAGTCTTTTGGCCGTAGAGGTTCAATCTTTAGCTAACCAGATGGTTAGGCTTGATATTTCGGCACCTAGGCATGTTTTGGCATTCGTGGAGGCTAGATCTTATTTGATGGAGCAGATTCGAGCTCATCAGTTTGATAATACGGGTTTAAGATTGATTTGAGATAAGGTGTTTAGTAGTGAGGCTAAGAAAGCCTCACTTGATACAGATGGAGTTTTGAGAATTGGGGGTCGAGTTTGTGTGCTGAAAGTGGGTGATTGGATCAGATTGATATTGGAGGAGGCCCATTGTTCCAGGTATTCTAACACGACCCAAAACAGAGCCTAGTCGTGTTGGGCATCTTGAGTCCGACCCGGACCGAAGATTGCCCTAATACCCAACCATAACTGCCCTGTACCCTATGTCGGATGAATTTCGAACATATAACAAGATAAAACAACATTAATTTGAATGACTTTTAAGGAAGTTCATAACCATAACCAACCAAGTATCCAATCAAATATCCAATCGGTGTCAGCCCCAAAGCCAATACCAATACCAAGGCTGACACCAATACCGATACTGCCCATGCCTTTAGTAGTCCGACAAGTCCCCTATTCAAAATCCAAGAACATTCGGTCGGGACATACCCCCGACCATAGCCAAAACCAAAATCTAAGAAAGAAAAATAATGTAAAGAAGTTCATAGCATGAAATGGAGACTCCCGAAGTATGGAAGCTCACCACTTCAGTCTGACACAACGCTGTCCTTGAATCCAAATCACTATGTAGGAGGAGTAGTATGCCCAGTTCCTGCATCATGTGGGGATACAACTCCTGAAGATGGTTAGCAAGTGAACGCTAGCATGTACTCAGGAATAAGGGTAAAATAATTCCATTATTTAAAATCAAAATAAATAATCATATGCAATCATACACACATACACATATATTTTTATATATACCATGCCGGGAAAGGGAATCGGGTTTAGCATATATTTAAACCATTAACCTGGGTTGTGTATCTAAGCCATCCTAAAAATCCACCCACGGGCTATATGGGTTCAGCTCCCATTGCTGAAAGGCCCCCGGTGCGTGTTAGCCGCACAAATCAGAGGTATCAAGAAAAACTAAGGAATGCCCCGACCCCACGCCAACTAAGATACAAATATAATAGTAGTGTGAACCATGAACACAGGTCATCAAGACCAAACCTCACGTCGGCCAACATGAGTTTCCAGTATTGGTCCCCATTCCCCTCCCCCCTGGACCTCCACCTTCCATGGCTTTTCTATCATAAACCCTATTATTGCAAAATTAGAGCTTGCAAGTCTTATCCACTTATGCCATACCAAAGCCATTAAACCAAGTTGACTCCAAAGTTTCTAATTAAACCAAAACCATGTCCACCAAGGCCTTTACAAGTAATTTAAAACCAATAAATCCAATTTAGGTTCCATTACCTTTTTATATAATGCAAAGGTTTCAATAATAGTCAAACTGTGACAAAAATACCTTTTTATATAATGCAAAGGTTTCAATAATAGTCAAACTATGTGACAAAAACATTCTCTTTGGCATTTTAACAAACATGTTGAGGCCATTTAGTTTCCAAAACCAAAAACCAAGCATTAATTGACCATTCCCATGTAACCACATGTTAAAACCATAATTATAACATGAAAAACCATAAGTAGAATACGGGAAAACATTATTCAATTATGAACAACCGAAACCCCCAACATCTATTTCAAAACCCAAAACAATACCACAATAATACCATGGAGGCTATTTATTAAAGCATGCTTTTAGTTGAACTATCAATGAGGGAGGAGTAACATGCCTTAGACACCAAGGAAGTGGAGAGATTTACTCTTGAAAGCCCCTAATTGATTGCCTTGTAGAAACCTTAGCCTTTTCTTGAACCAAGAGATTGAGAAAGACTTTAAAAGTGTTTGATTGAGAATAGAAGGTTAATGAAGCCCCAAAAGGTGTTTTATGTCGTGGGGTCAAAAGGAGTTAAGAGGGGAAATGTCCATAATACCCCCAACTTAAACTGTAAAAATCCCACAGGTGGTTAGGAGTTGACCCTCCAACTCGTCACCACAACATACGACTGGTACCATCCAGTCATAACCAGAAAAGAAAGTTGGACACCCACACACTGTCCATCATACGACTCCATTATCTCAACCCGTGACCAGACCATACGACTTGTATGGTCTATTTGTACTCAAGACAAAATCCAAAGGGTTTGACACTGGACAATGTATGACTTCACTATACTACTCGTACCCTATCCTTACGGATCCTAGTGAGCCACTCGTACTCAGAGCCAAACCAAGTTCCTAAGTTTTAGATTAAGTGAAGGATCAACCCAGCGATCAATCACCAAACCATACGACTCGTACACACCAAGTCATAACCATAACAGAAACCTAACCATCACTCACTGGACACCTTATAAGTTAGTTCACCTGGCATGTACCCACACCATACGACTTGTATGGTGAGTCATTACAAGGGAAGTAAGCTCTAAGCTCAGGAAATTTTAAAGGGCCAAAACCCAGGGTGTTTCAATTCTCCACCACTTGGATCATTCGTCCTTGAATGATGGAACAAGGCAGTACAAGCATAATTAAACCCCTAAATGTCTCTACTCTCACCTTTAAGACAGAAAACAAAACACCAAGGAATTTACCCCTTTTACCCTAAATAATGATAGAAAAGAAAGATGTTACGAACAACACATATCTTGAGCACGAATTTCCTGAACAAGAAATAAGAATAGATACTTGGACTTCATGTCCTCTTCAGCTTCCTAAGTAGCCTCTTCCACCTTATGGTTCCTCCATAGAACCTTTACCGAAGCTACGTCCTTGGTACACAACCAACAAACCTATCGATCCAAGATTTCAATAGGGTCCTTCTAATAAGACAGAGAATCCAAAATACCAATATCCTTGATAGGAACAATTTGCGACGGATCACCCATACACTTTCTCAACATAGAAACATGGAATATCAGGTGGATGAAGATCAAACAAGAAGGCAAATCCAACTTATATGCCATATTTCCAACCCTCCTAAAAACCAAGAAAGGACCCACATACCGGGGACTGACCTTTCCCCTCTTCCCAAACTACATTACTCCCTTCATGGGAGACACCTTTAGGAATACCCTATCCCTAACCTCAAACTCTAACTTCCTATGCCTCATATCTACCTAGGAATTTTGGCTACTTTGGGCAGCCTTAAGCCTATCCTGATTACCTTTAATGAACCTAGTACGGACCAAACATATCTGCCTCACCAACCTCAAAATACCCAATAGGAGACCTACACCTCCTAGTATACAAAGCTTCAAATAGAGCCATTCCAATGCTAGAGTGATAACTATTATTAAATGCAAACTGTACTAAAGGCAAGTGCTCCACCCAACTACCACTATAGTTAATCATGCAAGCACGAAGCATAGCCTATAATGTTGGAATAGTCCTTTCTACCTTCCCAACTGACTGTGGGTGAAAAGTAGTACTACAACTCACCTTGGTCCCCAAACCTTTCTGAAATGAATGCCAAAAGTGAGATAAAAATTGTGTACTACGATCAGAGATAATAGAAATAGGTACCCCATGCAACTTCGCAATTTATTGGAGGTACAACCTTGCATATTCTTCAGCCGAGAAGTTAGTCCTTACTGGAAAAAAGTGAGCCAACTTTGTAATCCTATCTATGATGACCCAAACCGAATCAAACTGATTTCGATACAGAGGAAGATTAGTATCGAAATCTATGTTGATCACTTCCTACATCCATTCTGGAAACTCAATTTCTTGATACAATCCCTTGGGCTTTATGTGCTCAACTTTCACTAGCTGGCACACCATGCACTTTGCCATATCCCTCTTTATATTATTCTACCAATACATCTCCATAAGGTCATGACACATTTTCATCGAATAGGGATGAACAATATAGCATGACTCATGCTCCTTATCTAAGATTCTTTCTCGCAAACCATTCACATCAAGAACACATAATCTCCCTTGGTACCACAAGGTAACATCACCACTAATCTCGAAGGCCAACACCTTTTTATCCATCTATATTATCGTTGATCCTCATCAAGATAGGATCTAACATCTTCTTCTCCTTGATTTCATCACCAAGAGATGACCGCGCCACCTTCTTCATAAATACACCTCCATTCTTGAAGTCCAAGAGGCAAGCTCTATGGTTAGCCAAATGGTGAATATCATTCACCAACTCCCGCTTCTTCTTTTCCACATGAGCAAGACTCCCTATGGACAACCTACTAAGAGCATCCACAACCACATTAGCTTTACTTGAGTGGTAGTGAAGACTTATTTCATAGTCCTTGAGAAGTTCAAGCCACCTTCTTTGCCTGAGGTTAAGCTCTTTCTTAATAAACACATACTGCATGCTCTTATGATAAAAAAGATATATACATGCACTCCCTAAGACGTTTAATGAGAATACCACAACTAATAATTCCAAGTCATGAGTCGAATAATTTTTCTCATGCACCTTCAATTATTTAGAAGCATAGTCTATTACCTCGCCATGCTGCGTTAGAACTCAACCCATCCCCACATGAGATGTATCACTATAGACCATAAACCCCTCAGTGCCTTCAGGCAAAGTTAAGATCAGAGCTAAAGTTAGCTTATCCTTCAGTTTTTCAAAACTTCCCTCACAAGCATTTGACAATAAGAACTTTGCCTTCTTCTGAGTCAACTTAGTCAATGGGGAAACTATAGTCGAAAACTTTCCACAAACCTTCTGTAGTAACTAGATAAACCTAAGAAGCTCTGAATATTGATTTGAGTCATGGGTCTAGGCCTCCTCTTAACCATTGCAACCTTCTGCAGATCCACTATGATTCCTTCACTTGAAATGATATAACCTAGAAAAGTGACAACGTTCAACTAGGATTCACATTACAAAAATTTTGGATACAACTGTTTATCTTTCAAGGTCTGCGATACAACCTCACTCTTAGAATAAACCAAAATATCATCTATGAAAAGAATGATGAATAAGTCCAGAAATTGACGGATGACCCTATTCATCAAATCCTTGAATGCCACTGAGGCATTTGTCAACCCAAAAGACATAACTAAAAACTCAAAATGTCCATACCAAGTACGGAAGGTGGTCTTAGGGATATCCACCTCACTAATATTTTAATGATGGTACCCAAATCAAAGATCAATCTAGGAGAAAAAATTAGCACCCTACAACTGATCAAACAAGTCATCTATTCTTAGAGAAGGGTACTTATTCTTTACTGTCATCTTATTCAACTGCTGGTAATCAATATACATATAAAGGGAACCATCCTTCCTGTGCATAAATAACACAGGTGCACCCTATGAGGACACACTATGATGGATGAAACCCTTGTCTAAAATATCCTTTAGTTGCTTCTTAAGCTCCTTTAACTCAACTGAAGCCATTTTATATGGAGGAATAAAAATAGAGTGAGTGTACAAAACTAGAACAATCCCAAACTCAATCTCCCTATTAGGATAAACACCAGGAACGTCATCAGGGAAGACCTCAGGAAATCCATTCACTATTGAGATAAAATGCAAAAAAAGACCCTTCGAGTTAGAATCTTTAACCTGAACCAGATGGTAGCTACACCCATGGATATTAATATCCAAGATCTAAGATATAATATGAACTTTCCCCTAGGAAATAGAGAACTACCCTCCTACTCAATATTCGATTCATTAGGAAATTTGAAGAGACCTTATGGGTCTGACAGTTTAGAGAAGCATAGCACTAGTGCAACTAATCCATCCCCAATATGAAATTGAAATCCACCATATCTAATTCAAATAGATCCACCAAAGTCTCCCGACCACCCACAGATACCACAAAACCCTATAGACTTTCCTGGCTACCATAGAGTCATGCACTGGGGTAAAAATAAAAAAAAAAGTACTAAACACACTTGAGACTAAAACCAAAATGCATAGCCATAAATGGGGTCATATAAGAGAGAGCAGACCATGGATTAAGTAAATAATACACATCACAGAAAAGTATTTCAATATACTAGTTATGACATCAGGTGATTCCTCGGACTCCTGTCGGGTAGTAGAAGCATAAAGATGGTTTCAACTAGTGCCAGAACCAGATGGTGCATTCTTTGGTGTCAGAGCTGATGAAGAGGCAACTATAACCTTGTTTGCTCCCAAATCTACCTTGTTTATTGGATAGTTTCTAACCATGTTCCCTAGCAGACCACAACTAAAGCACTTGTCCTTTCCTTTATCATAGTAACCCGAATGCAATCTACCAAAAAATTTATACGGAGGATATGATGGAGATTACTAGGCCACACTAGCCTTATATTGGACACTCTATGCCCTAAAGTTTTTGCTACCCTAGAAATGCCTATGACCCGATAACTTTGGGTGGGGAACACTAGCCATCGAGTAAGACCCAAAGTTTCCCCACTTATTCTTGGGCCACTTATTACCATTCCTACTACTCTGCTATTGGACACTACCCTGCTTAGAGAACCTAAACTTCTTGCCCTACCTCTCCCTTATCTCAATCTACTTTTTCTTTTATTTTTTTACCTATTGCATGTACATAACCAACCTCGAGATATCCATTTCATTGATAAACAAGGTATCCTTACTTTCTAATATCAAGTCTTGAGACAACCCAAAAGAAAACTTTCTCATCCTAGCCCTTCTGCTAGAAACTATTTCCAAATCATACCGAGATAACTGGTAAAACTTCAAGGCATACTCTTTAACAGACATCTTATCTTGATTCAAATTTACAAACTCTTACACCTTTGATTTTCCTAACTCCTAAGGAAAGAAGTAGTCCAGGAAAGCATTAGATAAATCCTCCCATAGTGCTAAATTAATATCGTCACCCCTTGACTGATCCCATTCCTCGTACCACTGGTGCACTACATTATTTAGCTGGTAGGTGGTAAAATCCATTCCTTCCATATTATTAGCATACATAAAATGGAGGATCTTTTCTATTTCATCTAAAAAACCCTGAGGGTATTCTTTAACCTCAACACCAATAAAGTTTGAAGAGTTCAACCTCATGAATTGGCCAACCATTGTGGCCTTAGAAGATGGAGTAAAAGATGAACCACAATCAGACTAAAAATCTACCAACTAGGCAAACGTATGAATAGACAGACTAAACTCAACATTCATCACATCATCCTGAGGAGCTCGAGAAGGACTAGAGGGTACCGATAGAACTCTAGAAAGAAAATAATGAATTAGACCCCTAGATGGGGTATGGACCTTATAAGTAGAATGGATCCCATAAGCATTATCCTCAGGTGGGATATAGGGGTTTTTGTGAGATTCAGATAGTCGAAGAGGCATGATCTAAAAAGTGAACAAACAAGAATTAGAGGAGAATTCATGACCTTAGATTCTACAGCTCAAAAATAGAACATAAGAAAGAGAAACATTCCTAAATGCCTCATAGCCTCTCCCTTATGAGTGTGGTATACTACACATCCTTAAAGAGACTCTGCTCGATACAACTTTGTGGACTTTTAATTGACCATTAACTTAGGGATCTGATACTAATCTGACATGACTCGAACCAGGTCCTGGTCGTGTTGGGCATCTTAAGTCTGACTCAGATCAAAGACTGCCCCAATACCCAATCATACCTACCCTGTACCCTATGTTGAATGAATTCTAAATAGATAATACTATAAAACAACATTAATTTAAATGACATTTAAGGAAGTTCATAACCATAACCAACCATAATAGAGGGTACTACTGGTATAGATAGTCCACAAAGTCGTGTTGAGTAGATTCTCTTTTAAGGGTATGTAGTGTGCCACACTCATAAGAGAGAGGCTACAAGGCATTTAGGAATATTTTACTTTCTTGGTTTTCTATTTTCAAGCTTGGAGTCTAAGTCTTGAAATTTTCTCTAATCCTTGTTTGTTCGCTTTTCATATCATGCCTCGACTATCTAGAATATAAGAAAATTCTTTTGTCCCATTTAGGAATAATGTTGTGGAGTACGCCCTACACTTAGAGTTCGCACTTAATCTCAGGGTCCTATCCCTGATTATTCTGGAGTTCCCCCAGTTACTACTACTCCTCCTTAAGGTGAGGTTACTAATGCAAAATTTCACCAATTAATCATATTATTGCTCAGTTGGTTACTGCTAAGGCTGAGTAAGATGCATCTGGTGTTTCATCTACTAAAGACACAAGGGTTGGCCAGTTTATCAAGATAAATCCTCCTACTTTTATTAGGTAGAGTAGGGTCTTTAGAGTTTTTTACATTAAATGGAGAAAATATTTAGGGTGATGCAGGCCATAAATCTGGAAGGTGTAAATTTTGTAGCTTATCAGCTTAAGGATATTACATACAAATGGTATGAGGAGTGGGATAGGGATAGAGGTTATATTGAGGAGTTGTCCTTTTGGGAGGCCTTTTCTAATACTTTTCTATATTGCTTTTTTCTCAGGAGTTGAGGGAAGCAAAGATGGAGGAGTTCATAAATCTTAAGCAGGGAAAAATGTCTGTCAAGGAATATACCTTAAAATTACATCAACTATCAAGGCATGCTTCAGATTTGGTGGCTGATATAAGAGAAAAGATGAGAAAGTTCACTTTTGTGCTATCTCAAGATTTGATCCTTAAAAGAAAGAATTCTTTACTGATCAAGGATATGGATATTTTGAGGTTAGTTGTCCACACGCAGCAGGTGGAAGAAGAAAAGTGAAAATATGTAGAGTTTGGGGAAAGGTAGGGTAAGAGGAGAAGGTTCTCTGAGCAAGGTGGTGCTCAATATCAGGATGGTCGAGATGGCGGTAGGTGGCCAAAGAAGAAGTGGGTAAGTTTTGGTTCCATCTCTACTGCTAGCGATCCTTACTCAAAGTAGTTGGGTGATTGGTGTTTGTAAGATAGTGATAATTTTTGGGAACAAGGTGCCCAATCTCAGGCAAACGGGGCTTAGTCAGCTTCTTTATGCCCTCTTTGTTGGTTTTGTGGTTGTATTTATTAGGGATTTTATGATGAAGGGAGGGAAATATGTCATAAATATGGTCAGCCAGGCTCTATGCTCAGGAATTAACCAGTTGGTAAGGGTGCTTCGGTAGTAGTCAAAGATCTAGTTGCTTTATCTTCTACTCCTGCACCTAGTGGTACAACTTCTGTGTTTCTCCTTCTTTTATACCGACATAGGCTGGAATAGGTTGTATGCTCATATATCTCGACAAGAATTTGAGGCATCACCTAATGTTGTGACTGGTACATTACAACTTTCTTCTCATGATGTGTATTATCCGCTTTATCCAGGGTCCATCCTTTCTTATGTGACCCTATTTGTGGCTGTGTGTTTTGGTTTTGATTCTGAGGTTATTTTGTATCCTTTTTCTATTTTTTCTGGTAAGTGACTCCGTTATTGCTAAAAAGGTCTATAGGGGATATGTGGTATCTGTTGGTAGTAGAAAGACTTTAGTGGATTTGTTTGAGCTAGATATGGTGGATTTTGAAATTATTTTGAGGATAAATTGATTATACTCTTGCTACAGGTTCTTAGATTGTCGAACTCATAAGGTTGTCCTTAGGTTCCTTGCTTAAATGGTTATAGAGTGGGAGGTTGGTTCCCTAGATCCTAGGGGAGATTTATTTCTTATACTAGAGCTCAGAGATTAATATCCAAAGGGTGTATTTATCACTTGGTTTGGGTTAAAGATTTTAACTTAAAGGGTATTTTTTTACATTTAGTTTTGGTGGTAAGTGAATATCCTAAGGTCTTTTTGGATGATCTTCCCGGTGTTTCTCCAAATAAGGAGATTGAGTTTGGTATTGATTTGGTTTCAGACACTCATCCAATATCTATTCTTCCTTATAGAATTGTTCTAGCTGAGTTGAGGGAACTCAAATATCAACTTAAGAATCTTCTAGATAAGGGGTTTGTTCATCCTAGTGTATCTCTGTGGGGTACACCAATGTTGTTCGTACAAAAGAAGGATGGTTCCCTTTGAATGTGCATTGTCTACAGATAGTTAAATAAGGTAACTATCAAGAACAAGTATCATCTTACAAGGATAGATGACTTGTTTGATCATTTGCAAGGTGCCAAGTTCTTTTCTAAGATAGATCTTTGGTCTGAGTATCGTTAGCTTAAGATTAAGGAGGAGGATATCCATAAGATGGCTTTCCAAACTTGGTATGGGCACTTTGAGTTCTTGGTTATGTCATTGTTTTAACTAATGCCCTAATGACATTTATGGATTTGATGAATAGGATTTTCAGTCAGTTCTTAGATTTTTTTGTCATTGTGTTTATTGATGACATCTTGGTGTATTCTAAAAGTGAGGTGGATCATGCTAATCACCTCTGTATGGTGTTGCAGACCTTAAAAGAATAATAGTTGTATACCAAGTTCTCCAAGTGTGAGTTTTTGTTAAACGTTGTGACTTTTCTTGGTTATATTATTTTGAGTGAGGGGATCAAGGTGGATTCTCAAAAGGTTGTGGTGGTTAAAAGGTGTCCTAGACCTACAACTCCAACAAATATTTGGAGCTTCTTGGGTTTGGCTTGGTATTATAGGCAGTTTGTGAAAAGCTTTTTGATGATAGCTGCTCTTTTGACCAAATTGACTCAGAAGAAGGTCAAGTTTTCTTGGTCGGATTCTTGTGAGAGGAGTTTGAAGAAGCTGAAGGATAAGCTAACTTTGGCTCTAGTTTTAACATTGCTTGAAGGTAATGAGGGGTTTGTGGTTTATTGTGATGCATCTCGGGTGGGACTTGGTTGTGTTTTGATGCAACACGGGAAGATGATTGCCTAACTTCCAAGAAGTTGATGGTGTATGAGAGGAATTATTCTACTCATGGTTTGGAGCTATTGGTGTTGGTTTTTGCTTTGAAAATCTAGCGGCATTATTTGTATGGAGTGCACATAGACATCTTTTCTAATCGTAAGAGTCTACAGTATGTGTTCACTTAGAAAAAGCTTAATCTCAAGTAGAGAATATGGCTTGAGCTTATCAAGGACTATGATATGGGTCTTCACTACCACCTAGTAAAGCTATAGGTTGTCTATGGGGAGTTTGGCTCATGAGGAAAAAGGAAAGCGAGAATTGGTGAAGGATAATCACCGCTTGTCCAATCTTAGAGTTTATCTCTTGAATTCTAAGGATAGTGGAGTAATGGTTCAGGAGGTAGTTCAATCGTCTCGTGGTGCAGAGATTAAGGAGAACTAAGTGTTGGATCCCTTTTTGATGAAAATCAAGAGTGATGTTGGTGGGAAAAAGGTGATGGTCTTTGAAATTAGTGGTGATGGTACTTTGCAATATCAAGAGAGGTTGTGTGTTCCTGATGTCAACGGTTTGTGATAAAGGGTTTTGGCTGAGGCACATGAATCATGCTATGTTGTTCATCCTAGTTTGACTAAAATGTATCATACTATGAAGAAGGTGTATTGGTGGAATGGTATGAAGAGGGATATGGCTAACTTTGTAACCAAATACATGGTGTGTCACCAAGTTAAAGTTGAGCACATGAGTCTCGGTGGTTTGCATCACAATATGGATTTCATTACTGGTCTTCCTCGATCTCAAAACCAGTTTGATTTGATTTGGGTCATTATGGATAGAATGACAAAGTCTGCTCACTTCTTGCAGTAAGGACTACCTTTTCGATAGAGGATTATGGGAAGTTGTATCTTCAGGAGATTATGAAGCTGCATGGGGTACTTATTTCGATTATCTCTAATCGTGGTACATAATTTTCATCTCACTTTTGACGGTAGTTTTGAGAAAAGATTGGGTACTAAGGTGAGTTTGAGTACTGCTTTTCATCCGTAGACAGATGGGCAAGCAGAAAGGACTATTGAGACATTGGAAGTATGCTTAGGGCATGTGTGATTGATTATGCTGGAAATTGGGTCGAGCATCTACCTTTGGTAGTATTTGCTTACAACAACTACTATCATTCTAGTATTGGAATGATCCCTTTTGAGGCATTGTATGGTAGGAGGTATAGATCTCTTATCGGGTGGTCTGAGCTTGGTGACGTGGATATATTTGGTCCTAACTTGGTTTATAGATAATGGAAAAGGTAAAGGTGTTTTGGGATAGGCATAAGGTTTCCCAAAGTCGCCAAAAGTCCTATGCGGATGTAACTCATAGAAACTTGGAGTTTGAGGTTGGGGATAAGGTATTCCTAAAGGTATCTCCCATGAAGGGAGTACTTTGGTTCAGTAAGAAGGGGAAGCTCAATCCTTGATTTGTTGGTTCTTATGCAGTTTTGTGGAGGGTTGGTAAGGTGGCTTATGAATTGGAGTTGCCTTCTAATTTGAGCTCTGTTCATCTGGTATTTCATGTTTCCATATTGAGAAAGTGCATTGGTGATCCTTCTTCGGTTGTTCCTTTGGAGGGACTAGGTATCTTGTATTCTCTATCTTATATAGAGGTCCCAGTGAAGATATTGTATAGGAAGATTCATCAATTATGGACCAAGGATGTGACCTTGGTTAAGGTTCTATGGCAAAACCATAAGGTAGAAGAGGCTACATGGGAAGCGAAGGAGGACATGAAGTCCAAGTATCTACATCTGTTTTCTTTTCCTAGGATTCGTGCACAAGGTATGTGTTCTTCAATATACTTTTGTTTTCAAACATTGTTAAAGGAAAGATTAATATCTTTGCATCTTTATTTTCTAACTTGGTTAAGGGTTGGATTGATATTTAATAATACAAATGAATCCTGCTTGTGGTTACCCTACCTTGTCCGTCATTCAGGGGTGAATAATCCTAGATGGGGAGACTAGAACACCCTGGATTTCTGTCCCTTAGAAAATTTCCTGGATTTTGGGTCTTTGCACAGGATAGGACTAGGGTAAATGACTCGTACACTGGGATATGAGTGGTATGGATTAGTCGTATGCTGACCAGTATTGGTTAGTGAGTTGAATTTGGTTTCTGGAATGGATAAGACTAAGTGGTACAAATCGTATCGGTGGATATGAGTTGTTTGGTTAATTCACTTAATCTTAGACTTGGTAACTTAAGTTGGATCTGAGTATGAGTGGCTCACCAAGAGCCATAATCCAGGGTACGAGTCGTACCATGGACTCATATGGTGGTCAGTGTTCAATCCTCTTTAGATTCTATTCTTCCAAGGGTACGAATCATGAGTACTAGTCGTATACTTGGATACAACATGGTTTGGGGTAAGTCGTACCTTGGGACAGTGTTGGGTTTAAGGGAGATAGCCTTGGGTATGAGTGGTGGGTACCACTTATATTAGAGGTTACGACTAGTATAGATAGTCGTATCCCTCTGGCAAGATTTTGGTGCATTTTAAGTGAGGCTAATCTGAACATTTCCTCACTTAATCTAATAAGGCCCCACAACTTTTAACTTCTTTGGGAGGTTATTTTTCCTATTATTATTTTCATTAACACTTAGAAAACACTCTCTAATCCTCTCTAAAGTTCTTGGGCAAAGGAAGCTAGGTTTTTATCTTAAGGATTAATTTGGGGCTTGTGTTGGTGATTTCTCTTCATCATCTTCTTGGTTTAAGGCATGTTCTCTTCCCTCATTGTTAGTTCAACCTAAAGGCATGGTTTTATACAATGTTTTCATGGGTTGATTATTTTATGGCTTTGGGTTTTCAAATATAATTTGGGGGTTTTGGTTATAAATAATTGGTTATGGTTTTCCCATGCTTTAATTATGTTATTGCATACTTTAATGGTGGTTTTGGATAATCGATTGTGTAATACCCTGTATTTCCCTAACATAATTTAAGTCCCAATACATGAGTATTCATATAAAAAATTGTAGAAATACCCTTTATTTTTCGGTTTAGAGCCTGCCATTGCGTAGGAAATTCAATTTGCTTTCCAACGATGTAAAATTTACCTAAATTTGATAACCGGGTAAGAAGTTATGGCGATTTTATGTTTCAGTCGGTAAACAACATCATTTTGGTCGCTAGCGCATCGTGGATCCAGTCTAAATGACAATTATCAATTTCTAGTAAGGGATCGCGATAGTGGCGCATTGCGCCAAGGATCTAGTTCACATTTGGCAATTTCCAGTGAGCCTCCGCGATAATGGTGCATCGCGGAGGTGGCCAAAATGGCATTCCAATGGCTTACCGCGATAGCTCTGCATCGCGCCAAGCTTCCAAGTCCCAGTCGTTAATTTCCAGTGAGGCTCCGCGATCCTGGCGCGTCGCGCCAGGGCCACAAATTGGGATTTTTAGTTTTACCAGTTCCACGTTTTTTAATTTCGAAGGGGCTGTTTGGTCATTTTTCTAAGCCCTAAACTCATCCTAAACACAAAATTAAAGCCTAATAGGGCATCATATACCCATTATTCTCAGATTATTCAAAAGGGGATCCATTCTCTTCAAGAACACAAAAACCCGAGCTCTCAAATTCAAGGCCATATCTCAAGAACACTCCATCAATCCTCTCAAATTCATTAACCTGGGTATGTTAAATGTTGATTCATGGGTTTATTTAATCCATGGAGTCCAAGTATCAGATTTAAATTACAAAATTGTGATCTTTTCAAGTTATTTTGATTTTAAATTATGATTTCACCCATGAATCTCCATGAACTATGATTTTACACCATGTATAGATGAAATTATTGTTGTTATTCAATTCTCCATGTTTTAAAGTTATCATTCATTGAATAATCATGATTTAGAACTATTCATGTTGAATTCATGCTATTACTATAAGTTCCCTAACATTCCTATGACTTGACCAAACTATGAACTACAAGTGTTTGATAAAATGCCTATAAGAATACATGTTTGATAAAAGCCTTCATGCTATGTTCACTAAGCTTAAGTGTCATGTTACTATTATTTCCTTTGAGTCCTGGGGGTATTGAATACCCGAAAACCAAACCTGCCTATTTAGTCTCATCTCAGTATCTTTAGAATAACTTTAGAATACATGTTATGAGCATTACTAGACCAGTCAGTTAAACTCAGAACAATCTAGTATTTCAGTGTCTTTCAGTTGCGATTAGGGTTTAGCACCGAGCGAGTGTAGGGATGAAGGCTTCCCCATCAGATTGGAAGAGTCACTAGTAGCAGTCCTTAAACTCCAGAACTACATAGCCAGCGTAGGATATGAGAAATCACCCATCAGTATAGGCTTGACTATCTTTCAGGGGTCACCCGTAAGTTCAAGCTTGACACCCTTAGTCCTTCGGGATAGTACATCAGTATAATGGATCCACACAACGAATGTTAGTACCCATGGTATGGTATTAACACCCATCTAACGGGGGTTACAGGTTGAACCCCGATTAGCTTAGATTGGGGCATGTCAGTTAGATGGTACCTTTCACAGTCTCAGTTACAGTTTTAGTCTAGTAATTAGTTCAGACATTTAGTCTCAGTGTTGTTTGACCAAGGCATACAGATATCAATTATTTTAGTATTTCAGTTTACAGACTTCTATTTAGTTCATGTTATATGCTTGGTCATGCATCCCTAGTATCTACAGATTTTACGTACCTTCAGTATTTATAGACTTTTATACATACACCATATTTACAGATTTTACATATTTTCAGTCTCTGCAGATTTTATGCTCTCTATTTAGTACTTCATGTTTTACATGTATATTGAGACAGTTATTATTCCTGTTCATGAAACAATGCATATACGTGTACCTCATTTAGCATGCTTGTACATTCAAAGTGCTGATCGCATACTTTTATTTTGCTCTATGATGTATTATATAATAGGTGCTGACGCTCAGTTCTTGGATCGTGTTTAGACATCTCAGACTCTCAGCATTAGCTGTAGTTAGTCCTCATATTTTGAGGATGGATTATTTTATTTCATGCTTTTAGTCTAGTAGTTATTTAGAGTTAGTTGGGTCCTGTCCCTTCAACTCATAGTTATTCAGTTTAGAGGCTTTCAAATACTACAGTCAGTTATTCAGTATTCAGATTTCAGTCGACAAGTCAGTTATTTATTTAGTTTATCTCAGATTTGAGTATCTATTCACACTTAGATAGTTATTTCTTTAGATTCATAATTTAGTACTTGTTTCAATTATTAAAACCTAATGGCATATCAGTTATCCTTCCATATTTATGATTATGTTATTCAGTGCTCACAGCAGGTACCAGCTCATGCGTTAGCTTGTGGTCCCTCAAGACTATAAGCACTATGTGAAGCCCAGAGTGTACTCTTGGGGAGTTACAAACTTGGTATTAGAGCCTAAGATTTTAAAGTGTCCTAGGAATTTTGAAAGCCACATCAAGTAGAGTCTTGTGCGTAAGTGTGTATCACGCCACACTTATGGGCAGGAGGCTACAAGGCGTGTAGGAAAAGTTTCCTTTTTTTAGTATTCATGTCGTGCGAGTGAGCATGATCTCAAGTTAAACTCTCAGTCTAATCTGTTTCTTCCTTCCATTTACAGAATATACCTCCAAAAAATAATAACAAAAGAGGAGCAGGAAACCAGCCAGCACCTCTACCCGTCTAAGTAGATCCTCTGGATGATCATGTCTCTCACGTAAAATTTAGAGTTTCATTCACCACTCTACCAAACTTTGTAGCAGGTTAGAATGAATGACCAACTGCTTTTGATGCCAACCCAATGGCCAATACTGCTGCAACCAAAATTCAAGACTTCACCCGAATGAATCCTCCTTCCTTCACGGGATCTAAGTTTGAACAGGATCCACATAAATTCTTAGATATGGTTCAAAAGGTAATGGATGCTATGGAGGTGACTTCTAGTGAGAGTGCTGAGTTGGCTACATATTAGTTGTAGGATGTAGCCCATACTTTATTTAAGCAGTAAAAGGTAGATATACGTGTAGATTCAGGGCCTGTAGAATGGGAAAAGTTTGCTATAGCTTTTTTAGATAAATTTTTCCCATTAGAGTTGAGGGAGGCCAAGGTGTTAGAATTTATTAACTTGAGGCAGGGAACCAAGAGTGTGAAGGAGTATTCCCTCAAGTTTACTCAGTTAGCTAAATGTGCTTCTCATGTGGTAGCTAACAGCAGGTCCAACATGAGTAAGTTTGTGTCTGGCATATCTGGTAGTATGGTCAAGGGGTGCAGGACCACAATACTGATTAGGGAGATAGACTTGTCTAGGTTAATGATCCATGATAAATAGATAGAGGAGTATAAGATTAAGAAAAGAGAGAGAGGGAACAAGAGAGCTAGGATGGGTACTTTTAATTTTAACCAGCCAAGGTCAGAAGGTGGTAACCATCCTCAATTTTATCAAAGGTTTTCAGCCCTAGTAGCCTCTTCAGCCAGTGCCCCTATACCCAAATTCAGAAATGATAATAGGGAAAAAGCACCAGGCTCTAAGTCCCAAGGCAGTGTTAACAGTGCCTGTATGAACCCTCTATGTCAGAAATATGGCAGAAACCATCAGGGTGAGTGTAGAGCAGACAGTGATGTGTGCTTTGTGTGTGGCAATCCAGGCCATCAGATTTGAGAGTATTGATTAGTTGCTCAAATAGGTAGGGAGTTATGCCAATAGGGCCAGTCCAATCAGTCATCAGTTCTACCCGGTCACCCAACTTAGCAGGGTGCCGCATCCAATGCTACCAGTGGTCAGCGTCTGAATAGATTATATACTCTTCTTTCCCGCCAAGATTTAGAAAATTCTCCTGTAGTAGTTACTGGTAAGTTACAAGTCTTTCACGTACATATTTATTCTTTACTAGACTTTAGAGCTTTTTTTTCTTTTGTAACTCCATATATAGCCATCAATTTTAGAGTCAGTCCTGAAACTCTAGCAAAGCCTTTTTCAGTGTCTACCACAGTCGATGTTTCCATTATAGCCAGGCAGGTATACAAAAACTATCCGATCATAATATCTCATAAAGTTACCTCAGTTGATCTCGTAGAGTTAGAGATGATGGATTTTGACATCATTCTCATCATGGATTAGCTCCACGTATGCTACACCTTAGTTGATTGTAGAAATAGAATAGTTCAATTTTAGTTCCCAAATGAACCAGTTCTTAAATGGAGGGGTAGTACTACAACTCTTATGGGTCAGTTGATTTTATACCTTAGAGCGAGAAAGATGATATCCAAGGGGTGTATTTATCATTTTTTTTGAGTCAAGGACTCTAGCTCAGAAATTTCAACTGTTGAGTCAGTTTTAGTAGTAAATGAATTTTCAAATGTGTTCTCTGAAGATCTTCTTAGAGTTTCTCCCAAAAGGGAAATCGACTTTGGAATAGACCTTTTCCCAGATACTCAGCCTATATCTATTCTGCCATATAGAATGACTCTAGTTGAACTCAAAGAATTGAAAGAACAATTGAAGGATCTCCTAGATAAGGGATTCATCAAGCTCAACATCTCCCCGTGGGGCACACCAGTTCTATTTATGCGTAAGAAAGACAGTTCTCTTAGAATATGCATAGACTACTGTCAGTTGAATAAAGTCATAGTCAAGAATAAATATCCACTTCCTATAATCGATAAATTGTTTGACCAAATTTAGGGTGCCAGTTATTTTTCTAAGATAGACCTCACATCAGGCTATCATCAGCTTAGAGTTAGAGAATGTGACATTCCAAAAATAGCTTTCCAAACTCGATATGGTCACTTTGAATTTCTAATCATGTCCTTTAGTCTCACGAATGCCCAGCAACCTTCAAGAACTTAGTAAACCGAGTGTTTAAGAAGTACTTGGACATGTTCATCATAGTCTTTATTGATGACATTCTTGTTTACTCTAGTAGAAAAAATGATCATGCAGACCATCTCAGAATAGTGTTACAGACTCTTAGAGCTCACCATTTGTTCTCTAAATTTAGTAAGTGTGAATTTTGTCTAATATCAGTAGCTTTTCTTAGCCATATTATTTTTGGTGATGGCATTAGAGTTGATTCTCAAAAGACCAAGGCAGTGAGAAAATAGCCTAGACCTATCTCTCCATCAGATATCAGGAGTTTCTTGGGTTTGTATGGCTATTACCATTGGTTTTTTGATGGGTTTTCATCTATTGAATCCTTCATGTCCAGATTGACTTAGAAGAACATCAAGTTTCAGTGGTCAGATTCATGCGAGAAGAGTTTTCAGGAGTTGAAGACTCGACTCACCTCAGCCCCAGTTTTTACCTTCTCAGATGGTTCAGATGGTTTTGTTGTGTATTGTGATGCATCCAGAGTAGGTTTGAGTTGTGTCCCTATGCAGAGAGGAAAGGTCATAGCCTATGCCTCTAGACAACTTAATCCCCATAAGAAGAATTATTCGACTCATGATCTTGAGCTAGCAGCTATAGTTTTTGACTTAAAGATTTAGAGGCATTACTTGTATGGGGTGCATGTTGATATGTTCACAGATCACAAGATTTTACAACTTGTGTTCTCCCAGAAAAATTTGAATTTGCATAAGAAAAGGTGGTTAGAGTTATTGAAAGATTATAACATGAGTGTTCTATATAATTTGGGCAAGGCCAATGTAGTGGCTGATGCTCTCAGTAGATTATCTATGGGTAGTGTTGCTCATGTTGAGGATGGTAAGAAGAAGTTAGCTGAGGAAGTCCATCAGCTTGCCCGACTAGGTGTCTGCTTAGTTGACTCAACAGAAGGTAGTGTATGGGTGAAAAGTAGTTCATAATCATCTCTAGTTTCTATAGTGAAGAAAAAGAAGGATATAGATCCTTGTCTAGTTAAGTTGAAAAAATCAGTCAGAGATCAGAAAGTAGAGATTTTCTCCCAAGGGGGAGATGGTGTGCTACGTTGTCAGGGTCAGCTATGTGTGCCTGGTGTAGATGACTTGAGGCAATGAATTCTTTTAGAATCACATGGTGTGTTTTACTCTATTCTTCCAGGGGCCACTAAGATGTACCATAATTTGCGAGAGATTTATTGGTGGAGTGGGATGAAAAGGGATATTGTAGAGTCTGTAGCTAAGTGCTCTTCATGTCAGCAAGTTAAGATTGAGCACCAGAAGCCTTGTGGGTCCATGCAGGAGTTCAACATTACTACATGGAAATGGGAAAAAGTGAACATGGACTTTGTGATGGGTCTGCCTCATACTCATCTCAAAATGATTCCATTTGGGTTATCGTAGATAGGCTGACCAAATCAGCTCATTTCTGGCTAGTCCACCTCTTATTCAGCCGAGGACTATGCCAAACTCTATCTCAAAGGGTTGGTTAGGTTGCATGGTGTACCCCTATCTATCATCTCTGATATAGGTACCTAGTTTACCTCCCATTTCTAGAAAGAATTCCAAAAAGGTCTTAGTACCCAAGTCTATCTCAGCACAGCCTTCCACCCTCAGACAGATGGTTAAGCAAAAAGGACCATTAAGACTCTTGAAGATATGCTAAGAGCATGTGTAGTAAATTTTAAAGGTAGTTGGGATGACCACTTGCCTTTGGTCAAATTCGCATATAATAATAGCTATCATTCCAATCTTCAGATGGATCCATTTGAGGCTCTTTATGGTAGGAGATGTAGATCTTCTATTGGTTGGTTTGAAGTAGGTGAGACCGCGGTGGTAGGGCTTGACTATTGTTTAATTCCTTAGAGAAGGTTCAGTTAATCAGAGAAAAGCTTAGAGCAGCCCAGAGCCAATAGAAGTCATATGCAGATGTGAGGAGAAATGATCTCTAGTTTGAGATCGGTGATTTTATATACTTGAAAATATCTCCCATGAAGGGGGTAAAAAGGTTTGGCAAGAAAGGGAAACTCAGTCCCCGCTATGTTGGTCCTTTCAGAATTATCAGTCATTTCGGAAGGGTAGCTTACGAGATTGAGTTGCCTTCAGATCTAGCTTCAGTACACCCAATGTTCCATATCTCATTGTTGAAGAAGTGTATTGGTGATCTAGCTATAGTTGTTCCCATAGAAAACATAAATGTTCAGAATAGTCTTTCCTATGAGGAAGTCCTAGTCGAAATTCTTGATCATCAAGTTATTACACTAAGGAACAAAGAAGTTCCACAAGTCAAAGTTCTCTGGCAGAATCAGTCTATTGAGGGAGCCACTTGGGAAGCAGAAGCAAATATGCAGACCAAGTACCCTCATCTTTTCTTCGCAAATTCAGCTTTGATTTGAGGTACTAATCTTCTTAAGATTTCTCTCTATCATGCTCAGTTTTAGTTGCACATCATGTTCATGTCAGTCGTCCATTTAAAAATTAGTTCAGTCATGCATTCCATGCATCAGATATGCATGTTTAGTGTGTAAGCTCAGTCCATTAGTTTTCCTCAGCTTAACAAGTCTCATTCAGGGCGAATGATCCCAAGGGGAGATATTGTAATACCCCATATTTCCCTAGAATAATTTAAGTCCCAATACATGAGTATTCATATATAAATTTTTCAAAATACCCTTTATTTTTCGGTTTAAAGCCTTTCATTGCATAGGAAATTCAATTAGCTTTCCAACGATGTAAAATTCACTCAAATCTGATAACCGGATAAGAAGTTATGGTGATTCTAAGTTTTAGTTGTTAAACACCATCATTTTGGTCACTAGCACATCTCGGATCCAGTATAAATGACAATTGTTAATTTTCAGTAAGGGACCACGATATTGGTGTGTCGCGCCAAAGAGCCAGTTCATATTTGCCAATTTCCAGTGAGCCTCCGCGATAATGACGCGTCATGGAGGTGGCCAAAATGGGATTCCAAAGGCTTCCCATGATAGCTCTGCATTTTGCAAGCTTCTAGGTCTCATTTGTCAATTCCCAGTGAGGCTCCGTGATCCTGGCGCGTCGCGTTAGGGCCTCAAATCATGATTTTTAGTTTTTCCAGTTCTGCATTTTTTAATTTCCAAGGGGTTGTTTGGTCATCTTCCTAAGCCCTAAACTCATCCTAAACACAAAATTAAAGCCTAATAGGGCATCATATACCCATTATTCTCAGATTATTCAAAAGGGGACCCATTCTCTTTAAGAACACAAAAACCCTAGCTCTTAAATTCCAGGCCATATCTCAAGAACTCTCCATCAATCCTCTCAAATTCATTAACTTGGGTATGTTAAATGTTGATTCATGGGTTTATTTAATCCATGGAGTCCAAGTATCAGATTTAAATTACAAAATTGTGATCTTTTCAAGTTATTTTGATTTTAAATTATGATTTCACCCATGAATCTCCATGAACTATGATTTTACACCATGTATAGATGAAATTATTGTTGTTATTCAATTCTCCATGTTTTAAAGTTATCATTCATTGAATAATCATGATTTAGAACTATTCATGTTGAATTCATGCTATTACTATAAGTTCCCTAACATTCCTATGACTTGACCAAACTATGAACTACAAGTGTTTGATAAAATGCCTATAAGAATACATGTTTGATAAAAGCCTTCATGCTATGTTCACTAAGCTTAAGTGTCATGTTACTATTATTGCCTTTGAGTCCTGGGGGTATTGAATACCCGAAAACCAAACCTGCCTATTTAGTCTCATCTCAGTATCTTTAGAATAACTTTAGAATACATGTTATGAGCATTACTAGACCAGTCAGTTAAACTCAGAACAATCTAGTATTTCAGTGTCTTTCAGTTGCGATTAGGGTTTAGCACCGAGCGAGTGTAGGGATGGAGGCTTCCCCATCAGATTGGAAGAGTCACTAGTAGCAGTCCTTAAACTCCATAACTACATAGCCAGCGTAGGATATGAGAAATCACCCATCAGTATAGGCTTGACTATCTTTCAGGGGTCACCCGTAAGTTCAAGCTTGACACCCTTAGTCCTTCGGGATAGTACATCAGTATAATGGATCCACACAACGAATGTTAGTACCCATGGTATGGTATTAACACCCATCTAACGGGGGTTACAGGTTGAACCCCGATTAGCTTAGATTGGGGCATGTCAGTTAGATGGTACCTTCCACAGTCTCAGTTACAGTTTTAGTCTAGTAATTAGTTCAGACATTTAGTCTCAGTGTTGTTTGACCAAGGTATACAAATATTAGTTATTTTGGTATTTCAGCTTATAGACTTCTATTCAGTTCATGTTATATGCTTGGTTATGCATCCCCAGTATCTACAGATTTTATGTACCTTCAGTATTTATTGACTTTCATGCATACACAGTATTCACAGATTTCACATATTTTCAGTCTCTACAGCTTTCATGCTCTCGATTCAGTACTTCATGTTTTATATGTATATTCAGATAGTTATTATTCCTGTTCATGAAACCATGCATATTAGCCTACCTCATTTAGCATACCAGTACATTCAAAGTACTGATCGCATACCTTTCTTTTGCGCTATGATGTATTATATCATAGGTGCTGATGCTCAATTCTCAGATCGCGTTTAGACATCTTAGATTCTCAGTAGTAGCAGTAGTTAGTCCTCATATTTTTAGGATGAATTATTTTATTTCATGCTTTTAGTCTAGTAGTTATTTGGAGTTAGTTGGGGCCTAGCCCATCAAATCACAGTTATTCAGTTTAGAGGCTTTTAGATACTATAATCAGTTATTCAGTATTGAGACTTCAATTGGCATGTCAGTTAGTTATTCAGTTTATCACAGATTCCAGTATTTATTTAGACTCAAATAGTTATTTCTTTAGATTCATAATTTAGTACTTGTTTAAGTTATTAAAACCTTATGGCATATCAGTTATCCTTTCGTGTTTATGATAATGTTATTCTGTGCTCACAGCAGGTATTGGCTCATAGATTAGCTTATGGTCCCTCGAGACTGTAAGTACCATGTGATGCCTAGGGTGTACTCTCTGGGCATTACAGACTGTATGGGAATGGTCACATGGTAATTGGTTTTGGTTTTGGAAATACTATGCCCCCAATATGTTTGATAAAATTCCTATGAGAATGTTTTCACGACATGTTGGATTTTTAATGGAACTTATGCATGGTTTAACCTTGAAAATGGAACCCTAAATAGTTTAAATGATTTGTAATGGCTAAATGGAATGGTTTTAGGTCTAACAATCATTCTTGTGGCATACCATGAATCCCCCAAATAAGCATAATAATGGAACACTTGTGGGGTACATGGGACTCCCCTAAGTTAATTGGATAATATGATCTATGGGTACATGGGAATCCCTTGATCTCTAAAAGATTTGGTTAGGGACAATACTTTCAAGTTTATAGTCAGTATGATGATACCATTATGTATAGACTCGGTTAATAATAACGTTTTTGTTTGTTAGAAATGGTTTTAACTGGGCAATAAAGGCGGGGTGTGATAGCTGACCGTGAAGGTAGGAGTCCAATGGATGAACACTAGAAACTCATGTTTTCTGGCATAAGGGGTAGGTCATGGAGACCTTATATGATACTATGAGGTACTCGGGAATCCTCTAGGTACGTTGTACATATGTATCATGGAAGGTGAAGGGTACTTGAGAATCCCTTACTTTTATGGTATCTCCGATTCGTGTGGCTACACGCATCGAGGCACGTTCAGGGGGTTACATTGGACTCATATAGCCCGTGGATGGTTAAGGATGGTTAACCTACACATACCCAGGTTAATGGTTTTAAATGCATGCTAAATCTAGTTTACTTTTCCGTCATGGTTATATATATATATATATATATATGGTTTGTATACATATGGATGGTTTACTTGGTTTTGGTAAATGGCATTATGTTATTCTTATCCTGAGTTCATACTAGCGTTCACCCACTAACCCATCTTTAGGAAGATGTATTCCCACACGATGCAGGAACCAACCATTGTACTCCTTCTACTTAGTGATCGGACTTCGAGATTAGTTATTAGATTGAAGTGGTGAGCTTTTATCTTTCTGGAAGGCTCTATTTCATGGATTTTATTTCATACTTTGGTTTGTTTATGGATATTGGTTTTGGCTATGGTTGGGGGCATGTCCCAACTGGATTTTGGTAATCTTTTGGTTAGAAGATTTTGTGGAACTACTATGGGTTGAAATAGGCGAGATCGGTATTGGTGTTAGCCTTAGTGTTGGATTGGTATTGGGGATGACACCGGTTGACTATTTTTTTTTATTCTATCCTCTTTTATTTGGGATTATTTATAATCATTATGGAACTTATATTTTTATGGTTTGGATTATGGATTGGTTGGTATTGGTTATCAGTTGGGTATCGGACGGTTGGACTCATTTGGGTGGTCATGGATATAGACCTATCACATAGTCTTGAATTATGTAATAATGCTATCTTGTTAAATATTTGGAATTCAGCCGACTCAACATATGCGTAGGCTAGTTGGGTAATGGGTGTAGTCCCCGATCTTGGTTGGACTTGGGATGCCCATTACAACAAGGCTCTGGTTCGGGTCGTGTCAAGTAGTCTATACTCAGGAATAAGGATAAAATAAGGCCATTATTTCAAACCAATGTAAATAACTATGTGCAATCACATACATAAATATATATACCATTTTCGCAAAGGGAACCGGGTTTAGCATGCATTTAAAACCTTTAACCTGGGTTGTGTAGCTAAGCCATCCTAAACATCCACCTACAAGCTATATGGGTTCATCTTCCCTGCTGAAAGGGCCCCGGTGAATTTGCTGAATAAACCTGAGGTATCAAAGAAGACCAGGGAATGCCCCGACCCTATGCCAACCAAGATACAAATATAATAGTAGTGTGAACCATGCACATGGGTCATCAAGACCAAACCTTATGTTGTCAAACATGAGTTTCCAGTATTGGTACCCCATTTTCCCCCGAGACCTCCACATTTCATGGCTTTGCTATCATAACCCACATTATTTCTCAATTAAAATATTTACACATTCCCAACTATTTACCAAGGACTCTTAGGCATTAACCATTGGTATCGTCATACTAATATTAGAGCTTGCAAGTATTATCCACTTATGCCATACAAAAGCCATTAAACCAAGTTGACTCCAAAGATTCTAACTAAACCAAAACCATGGCCACCAAGGAATTTACAAGTCATTTAAAACTAACCAAACCAATTTAGGTTCCATTACCTTTTTATACAATGTAAAGGTTTCAATAATAGTCAAACTATGTGATAAAAGCATTCTCTTTGGCATTTTAACAAACATGTTGAGTGCATTTAGTTCCCGAAACCAAAAACAAAGCATAAATTATCCATTCCCATATACCACATGTTCAAACCATAATTATAACATGAAAAAACATAAGAAAAACATGGGAAAATATTATTCAACTATGAACAATGATGTTTGGTGTATTTATGTATTCTAGTTTTACTATTCTAGCATGATTAGTTTTGTTTTGAGGATAACTTGTGTGATTAATGTATTAATTATGATATAAATAAGCATATAAGTGTTCAAGGACGTGATTACAAGGGTTAAAAGTGTTTTCCAATAAGTTTGTACTTAATTAAGTCATTAAGAGTTCAATCGAGATAACTAGTTTTACTAGATTGAGCTAGGTGTGTGTCTAGTTGGTTTCATGAAATTATAGTGAGTGTTAAGAGCTGAAAATAGTTTAAATGTGTGATTATATGTGTAACAAATTTTTGATTATGTGAAAAAAGTTCAATTTGATTAAGTGTAGAGGTGGAACAATAAGTTGAAGATCTACTTGAACTAGCCTTGTGTTAGCTTATGTTTTAGATTCATCGTTGAAGATATTGTGTTATATGATCTCTAATTCATGGAGTGTAATTATGTATAAAGATTTTTGAGCTGAATATGGTGATATATGGAGGATATACAAGCTGAAAACCAAGTCAAAGAAACACCACAAGGCAAAGGAAGAAGCGTAGGAACAATAAGAGAAATATTGGATGCAAAAGGACATTACAGTGTGTGTAGGAGATTAGGGGGCGATGCCCCAGACATATCAGGCTATGGAGCCCTCACATCCTCCCTTGGATCAGTTCTAAACAGCCTGCGATGTCCCCTTTAGAGCAGTGTACTCAAAGAGGCAACACCTCCTCTATTTACATGCAACCAAAGTTTCCTTCTCCTATGTATACATGGCCTAGAGTTTGTTCAACTTTAAATACACCTCTTGTACATATTATTAAACATATTTGGATGTCTTGGAACATCTAGGATCTGCTACTACATGTTTTTTTAGGTTTACATTTTTTTATTTAGCATTCTATTAGATTATATCATGTATTCAACTTTTTGGATCATGATTATGACTATGAGTGGCTAAGAACTCCCTTTCTAGGGTTAACACCAATAACATGAGTACTATTTTTTTTGAATTAAGTTCATTTAATTTGCTTATCATTATTGGTTATGTGTTCATCTTGATTTAACTATTTGATAGATTGATCATCCAGAAAATATATCAATTGTCTACTTTGTGATCTCGGAAGAGGTATGAAGAACAAGCAGCCCACAGGACAATTAGAGAAGTGGCAATCTCACTTCCAACAAATTTGACCTCCTTATTTTAGAAGACAACAGTTGGAGGAAATTTTAAGCTCAAACAGAATATGGTACAACTTCTAATTAGTAGTGGACAGTTCATAGGGCTTTCACATGAAGATCCACAGGTCCACCTGTGGAGTTTTTCTGGAAATCAGTGACACATTTATTCCTATGGGTATGAATGCCGACTATGTGAGGATGAATCTTTTCCCCTTTTCACTGATTCGGGATGGAAAAAAGTGGTTAAATACAGAACTGGCAAATCCAATCACATCTTGGGATGACATGGCCAGAACATTTCTTATTCGGTTCTTCTCGTCTGGAAAGACTGCGAGACTTTGTAGTGAGATAGTGTGCTTCAAACAGAAGCCAGAAGATAATATTTATCATTCTTAGGAGTGGTTCAAAGATCTTCTTTGGGACTATCCACACCATCAACAGTCCAATGAGATACTTGCTCATGCTTTTGTAAAGGCTCTTGACCATAATACAAAAATTTTGTTAGATTCAGCTACAGGTGGTCAGGCTCTTGAGATGACTTATGATGAGTTGTGCACTCTACTAAACTGCATTGGTCGATAGAATCTCATGTGGCATTTAGACTCGAGGAGCGCTACAGAAAGAATTGCAGGTGTATTAGAGGTTGATCAATTCAGTGCCATATCTTCTCAGATCTTTGCCTTGCAAAATCAAATAAGTAGTTTGAAGTTGGGAGTAGCACAACCTATGGACATAGTCAATATAGTCCAACAAGATGCAGGTTGTTTGAAGTTTATGGAAATAGTGTCCATACAATTGCTATTTGTGCTTCAAATCCAAAATTTGTGATGTATGTTGGAAATGTTCAGAGGCCTAATTACGGTAATGCCTACAACATGATGTGGCAATCTCAGCCACTAAATCAGTCGTGGGATGCCCAACAACCACAACAATTTCAGCAATAACAGGCTCAACCAAATTAATCAACTAGCAACTTGGAAGAGAAGATGAAGTAGGTTCTAGTTAATCAGACACAATTGGCTGTAAATGTAAAGAACCAGTAAGTGAAACAGAAAAGCTTAAGAGTTAAAGTTGGGGCAGTTACAACAAGCAATGAATACCAGGCCTTAAGGTGGTTTGCCAGTAGATACAGAAAATCCAAAACAAGTAATGGAAATCACTTTGAGGAGTGGTAAAGATCTCAATAAAGAAACTCCAAAGGCAACGAAGGAGGTAGATGCAGATTTGAATCCCCTACAGGTATCCAAAAAAGTTGCTAAAAATTTAAGAAATTTTGGGAACTCAAAAGAAAAAATTGCTGCAGAAATGTAAAAGCAGATACTGTAACTCCCTTTCCCACAAAAGTACAGAAAAGTGAAGGAGGATGCATGTTTCAAAAATTCCTTTGACACGTTCATAGAACTACATATTAACCTTTTGCTTTTTGATGTTTTCTAGGGTATGCCCAAGTATACTAATTACTTGAGGGATATGGTTGCTAATAAGGTAAAGTTGCAGGATGTGGAAACGGTAGCACTCACTAAAGAGTGTAGTGCTGTAATGACACAAAAAATGCCTAAGAAGCTTAAGTACCCAGGGAGGTTCACCCTCCCTATTCAGATTGGTAATAGTGAAGTGGTCCATGCTTTGAGTGATTTAAGGGCAAGCATCAATTTGGTGCCCCAATCTTTGTTCAACATATTGGGATTGCGAAAGCCTAGACCGAGCACCATTCTTCTGCAGTTGGTAAATATGGTCATATCCCATTCAGAAGAAAAAATAGAGTACAACCTCATAAAGGTTGGTAAATTCATTATTACTGCTGACTTTATTATTCTTGATTTTAAGGTAGTTGAACAGGTACCAATCATCTTAGGGCATCTATTCTTAGCAACGAGAGGAGAATTTATTGATGTTAGATAAGGCACACTCACTATGAGGTTGGAGGATAAAGAGACGATATTTAATGTTTACAAATTGCTAAACACATTTTCCTATTATGAAGACTTGTGCATGATTTCTGTAATTGAAGAGGATGAGTGTGGGATGGTTAGTCTACTAAAAACCTCTTTGGACTACTTTATTGAGATTCCTAAGCCACTACCACCACAGCCCGATATAATGTAAATTGATGAGCCTGAAAAGGCTAAAGTTGAAAAATCTACTGCACTTGAGAGTTCACACCCAAGAGGGGTGAAAAGAATAACAAAAGGGAGACCAAGTGTGAGAAAGAGAAGGAAAGAGAAAGACTAAGTCATAGTTGTGTGGTGTCGTGATCCTAAATTAGGATCTACTTGGGAGGAAATAGAAGTTAAGTAGGTATGTTTTATTTTTAGTTTTTATTTCATATAGTTTATTGGTTTTGATTGAGTCGTAGGTTGATGGGAAGTCTGAGTACCGAAAACCTGAGCTAAGAAGCATGAAAAAGACTGAGTGTAGGGTTCCAAGACCCTCTTTATGTGTAAAGATTCTAATAGCTAGGCCTAGAGGCCTCAAGGAATATTTCTATCTCTTACTTTTAGGTTCACTTCGGGGATAAAGTAAATTTTTAAGTGTTTGGTGGGGAAATTCCTAATTTTGGGCTCAATTTAAAATTTTTTATGTAAGATATTCGTGTTGGTGCTATTTGTGACTACATGGTGCAAGTGTTTTAGTTTTATAAGCATGTTGAATTGTGCGAACTACTACTGTTGAGACTCCTAGGCTCATGTTTATGACTCTTGTACTTGGTGGCTTAAATTAATTTCATGCTATTATTTGGTTGAGTGTCGATGATAATCCTATGTGAGTCAGGCGTGTGCCATGTGTATGTGAGGTTATTTGTATATTCCTTGTTGCATGTGACATCTAGAACTTACCCGATGTGTGTGAAAAGTAAAATAAAGAGTGCGGGTTAGGAGATGATATAGGCATTTCTTTGATAGCCTTTTTTATACCCACTATTTGACCTACCATTGTGCTTAATCCTAGTGAGCCCCATTGAGCCTTTAAATTTTACTTTGACAGCCTCATATGTAGATTAATCCCTTTTTTTATAGACCTTAATTTGATCCAAAGATCATGCGCTTTAGTGTAAAATTAGTGAGTTAGGAGTGTGAAATTGAAGAAGGAAAAGTTGAAATTAAAGCCTTGATGTGTGAGAATATGCTAACACATTTGAGGCTTTTAACTTTAAATAATTTCAAGGTCTTTAGAAACTTTAGTTATTTTTTATTAGTTTATATTTGATTGTGCAGTTTAGGCTGATACAATAGAGAACCAACATGAAATGAAGCAAAGAATTTGAGATTTAAAGAAATCTGAAGACAAGTGTGGCTAATGATATTTGTGATAAGTCATCAGCCCTGTGATAAGCTATCAGGTTAGTTGTCATCAGTATTTATAGAATTGGTCTAAAGTGGAAGTTGTGACGACATTTTGTGATAAGCCGTCAAGGGTCTAATAAGTTATCAAGAATGTCGTCATCCTAAGAAGCCAAGGAGAACTGAAGCAAAGCCTTGTGACATTTTGTGTTAGGCCATCACGTTACTGATAGGTTATCAAGTTTGTCATTAGACTTAAGCAGGACGAGCCAAAACTGAAGAAGAAGCTGGCGATATTTTTGATAAGTCGTCAGCTTCCTAATAAGCTATCACAAATGTCGTCGACTAATTTGAAGGATTTCTGATTTTTATTAATTAATTTCCTTATTTAGGGTAAACTATTTAAAGCTTTGATTTTGGGTTTTCTAGACATGATTATTATTATTATTATTCCGCACAAGGTCGACACCTTGAGTTTGGGACAACATATTTTGATATGTTCTCTCTTTACTTCTTGACTTTAACAACACAACTACTTTTGAGAGATTATTATCAGTATTTTGGGATTTTTCCTTTGTGATCTAATTTGTGATTCACTAGTTATTATTCATCTCTGTAAGTTTATATTTCAAATCATGAATTCAATTATGTGTTTCGTTCGTTACATCATGAGTGGCTAAACTCCATTAACCTGAGTTATGGGATCTAGGGTTAGGTCTTGATGAGGTGCTAAGTATTCAAGATTTAAAAGGTGGTAGGATTTCTTGATAATTCTGAAGTTTTAATTAATGTTTGTTGGTTGCAAATAGTAGACACAACTGCCTTGATTTGATTGAGAAAGAAATAAAATATAGTAGGAAGTGATTATCAACAGGGACTCGGAAATACTTCATTTAATAATCAGTATTGTAACAAGGTTGGTTAACCTGAGGTAAAATCTGGGTAGTAAATAGAAATTCCCTAAGTTCGAGAGGATTAGGGAATCAAATGATTAAGTAGGTCGAGAGAAATTTAAGCATAACATCGATAAAGATATCTTGTTATCCTACCTACCATGAGAATCTTGAACCACTTTTAGCATCTGTTATATACCAGAAGCCCTAGTGAACATAATTCTGGTTATTTCATAAATTCTTGATTTACAAACACCGAAAGTAAAGTGAAAAACAACAACTTGTTAAACCTAAACCACCCATTTCAGGAAACATTAAACTATCAGTGGATTAAATCGTAAACAACTTGAGTTCACACCATATTCCCTGTAGGATTCGACCCCAACCTAGTTGGGTTTTATATTGACAACGATCGCTTACACCCATTCATTTTTGATAACTCTCAAATTACACTCTTGAATGGGTGTAAGAGATTGTTGTCAATATAAAACCCAACTAGGTTGGGATCGAATCCCACAGGGAATATAGTGTAAACTCAAGTTATTTACGATTTAATCCACTGATAGTTTAATGTTTCCTAAAATGGGGGGTTTAGGTTTAACATGTTGTTTTTTGTCACTTTACTTTTGGTGTTTGTAAATCAAGAGTTTAAGAAATAACCAAAATTATGTTCACTAGGGCTTCTGATACATGACAGATGCTAAAAGTGGTTTAAGATTCTCACGGTGGGTAGGATAACAAGCTATTTTATCGATGTTATGCATAAATGTCTCTCGACCTACTTAAGCGTTTAGTTTCCTAATCCTCTCAAAATTAGGGAATTTCTATTTACTTCCCAGATTTTAACTCAGGTTAACCAACCTTGCTACAACGCTAATTATTAAACGAAGTATTTTTGAGTCCCTGTTGATAATTCACTTCCTACTATATTTGATTTCTTTCTCAAGTAAATCAAAGTAGGTGTGTCTACTATTTGCAACCAACAAACGTTAATTAAAACTTTAGAATTATCAAGAAATCCTACCACCTTTCGAATCTTGAATACTTAGAACCTCATCAAAACCTAACCCTAGATCCCATAACTCAGGTTAATGGAGTTTAGCCACTCATGATGTAATGAACGAAACACATAATTGAATTCATGATTTGAACGATAAACTTATAGAGATGAATAATAACTAGTGAATCACAGAATAGATCACAAAGGAAAAATCTCAAAATACTGATAATAATCTATCAAAAGTAGTTGTGTTGTTAAAGTCAAGAAGTAAAGACAGAAAATATCAAAATATGTTGTCCCAAACTCAAGGTGTCTACCTATTGTAGAATAATAATAATAATAATAATAATAATAATAATAATAATAATAATAATCATGTCTAGAAAACCCTAAAACAAAGCTTTAAATAGTTTACCCTAAATAAGGAAACAAATTAATAAAAATCAGAAATCCTTCGGATTAGCCGACGACATTTGTGATAGCTTATCAGGAAGCTGACGACTTATCACAAATGTCGTCAGCTTCTTCTTCAGTTTTCGATCTTCCTGCTTAAGGCTGAAGACAAACTTGATAACCTATCAGCTACGTGGCGGCATATCACAAAATATCGTCAAGGCTTTGCTACAGTTCTCCTTGGCTTCCTTAGGCTGACGACATTCTTGATAACTTATCAGACCCTTGATGGCTTATCACAAAATGTCGTCACAACTTCCACTTTAGGCCAATTCTATAAATACTGATGACAACCAACCTAATAGCTTATCACAAGGCTGACGACTTATCACGAATGTCGTTGGCACACTTGTCTTCAGATTTCTTCAAATTTTAACTTCTTTGCTTCATTTCATGTTGGTTCTCTATTATATCAGCTTAAAATACAAAGTCAAACATAAACTAATCAAAAATAACTAAAGCTGCTCAAGAACTTGCAGTTATATAGAGTTAAAAGCCTCAAATGTGTTAGCATATGCCAACACATGAACACCCTCAACTTAAAACAATTGCTTGTCCTCAACCAGTCAAAACATAACTAAGAGAATACAAAGTACAAGTTGGCAGCTAGCTACTCATATTAGTTCATAATAATTTCACCATCTTCAAGGTCAGTCAATTTAAAACTCACCGTTGATGTTTTGAAGAACAACCATGCAACTCACAAGTATCAAGATATGGCAACAATTTAGCAACAACAATCATGCCATACCAAGATCACACTATCTGAACAAGTCGGTGACTTAGCAATATGCCCAATGTGCCCTCATAACAAAGAAATCCCTTTTTCACTCATATCAGAATTTACATATATAAACTTAGGGATAATAATAAGTCTCACTCTCAGAATGAAGTTCCAAATACTGCATGTCAAATGCCATAGGCTTGGCCTTATAGTCAGTACACAAATCTTCAGGTAGGTAAGTTAGGATCACTTTGGGGCTTTTCTTAGGCTTGTAATGTAGGCTAGGGGCTGGTATAATATTCATGGATATTTTATAGTGACTATGCCTCCTTGACACTACACTAAACTCTTAGGGTTTCACTTCTCAACCTTTTTTTCTTCCTCTTCTTTTATTGATCACACATGTTTAAGATGGATGCGGTCTTTCCAATCATTATATTATCTTTTTATCATCATTAACATAACTTTTTCTTTTCTTATTCCTTTTTCACCACACCAAACTTTTTATTCTTTTCTCTTATTCTGCCTCTCTTCATGCTCATTTTGCATCATGCACCCCTATGATAGCCACCCTCAACTTAGGCTATTTTCCTAAGTCAAGGTGCACAGTGTCCAAGGAGTAACAGGGCCAAAATAGGTTTATTATGAGGTAAATGGGAAAGTGAGAGGTTTCATAGAAAGAAACAGGCATATAGGCTCAAATCAGGGATCAAGGGATATTATTCACATTGGGAAGGTCATTTAGGCTGAAAGTGGGTTACAATAAAAAATAGCCTATGATCCTTTACTAACCCCTATCCTACAACCTAAGAAGGACTAACAGGGAAAGTTCTAGATTTGGCACACAGCAGGAGCTGAGTAAGACCTCACACACACATGGAACACAAGTACATCAGATATAACTACTTATCTGATTCATGCAATTTGTTCAGCAAAAATCATCAAGTCGCTAGACTAATGCCACAAAAAGATGTACTATAGTCACAGATGAATATAATTCACACAGTTATAAACTCAGATCAATGGAGAGGTGCTCAAAAGTCACAAAAAAATCTAACCATATCAAGTACATTTATTACTCCTAATTATCTACCAAAAATTGTTACAACAACATCCTACCTACACCCTCAACATAAAGTTGAAAATAAAATGAACCCAAGGATTAAGGCATACCTGGAGTAACTTAAGCTTGGGGGTCATGGTTTCTGACCCTGCTACTGCATCATCTTCTACCTTCTCTCCATTGGGAGCTTTTGGATTTATAGTAATAAGGGGTCTGCTAGATGAGGCACCTGCATCCCTGGCTTTCAAAACTTTCTCCCATCTCTCATTATCCGCTAAGGAATCAATTCTTGCTTTCTTCAACTTCTCTTTTTTTCCTTTTTTTGCCTTTTTTTCACTCTTCTTTCTTCCTCGCTGTCAGGATCTTCTCTCTTATCTTTGCACTTCTGCTCCCCTCTTTTTTTTTTACTTTGGTGAATCTTTAGTGAGGTTAAGCATTGGAATTTCTTTCTCAAATTCATGAATAGCCAAATCTATCAGCACCATAAATTGGTGTTGCTACAATACCCCAATATCTGCCTTTACCTTGTTCAAGGCCGCTCTAAATTTAGCAAGATCAACCCCTAACATTTCTTTTGTCCATGCATCAAATTGGTTCTCCAAATCTACAACCCATCCAATAAAATTCACAAACGGCTCAAGAGCAGCCTTGATTCTCTTGTCTACTACAGCAGCAAACTGTTTGGCAAAACCATGTAGCTGTACCTCACACTATTTGCCTTGTTTGGCCACTTTTCTAATATCGATCGGATAAAATAAAAATCCTATTAATGCTGTAGGAGCTGAGGGATTAGGTTTATTTTTAGGCATTGAACCTGCTTGTGCTGAATAAGTTGGCTGCGCAGTCTTAGAATCTTACACTTCCATATTAGGTATTGAACCGACATCTGTAACTGGAGGGTCTACTTCTACCTCTACACCTCTATCAAGTCTCAGTCCTGGATGATTTTCATAATACATTATGGGATTATGGGTCTTTCGAGCAGGAATGTCATCATCAACCCCTCAGCACAACTCTGTGATAAGACAAGGGAAATGATAAGTATTGTTGGTTCTTGACATTCTAATCTTCATCTCATTAGCAATGATTTCCCCAAAGTTAAGGGGGAGCTTCTGCATCATGCTTTCCACTTGGATAGCTTGATCGTCACCCAGAATGTTGTCTCCATCAGTGGGCATTATCCAGATAAGCACTATACCCCACCAAAACTTTTCCTCTTGAGTCAAAGAGGACTTATATATTCTCTTGTTTGGGTTGGTCACCCATGCCGGTTCCCCTTCGCCTATGATGTGGGCCAACCACGGATGTTGATTTGTTTGATTCTTAATTCGAGCATAGACTGATGGTGAAGTGGACTGAGGAGTGAAGTTAAGGCCGTGCAAAAACTTGTTGATAAATATGATTGAGATATCAACCCTTACTCCCCTTACTTGAACTCTATCCAATAGGGGCTGGTCTACAACTCTTTCTCCTAACCTATACATGTTTTCTAACTGAGCTTGGTAGTTCACGTAAAACTCTTAGACCAGTGTAGGGCAAAATGAGCTTCCCCCTTTTGTATTCCATCCCAAGCCATACTCTTGGAACTTCTGTTCCACTTCAGGATACCTACGCAGACCTTTGGTGATAATCCTCTTTTCTTCTTGAATCGGCCTTTTAGTCCTTCTTCTTTTAGTTCTATGGAGCCCAGTAGTGAATATGCCCTCTGCCTTGGGAATTTTCCATTTAGCATTGTCTCGAACTTTGGGGTTCTTATATTTGATAAGTGTTCCCCGAATTAGAGGCTCCTTATCATCTTGTTGTTCACTGGAAGGGGATTTAGATGTAGGTCCCTCAGACTATGGTCCTCAGACCCTTCATGTTATTCCTATTCAGATTTAGAATGTTCAAACTCATGATGCTCATGTTTAGAATATTCAGATGCCTCCTGCTCAGAAGCAGTTGTTATTTCAGTATCCTCACTATCCTCCACCTTAAATGGTTGGGGTGGTAGAGGCTGGTTAGGGATTTGCTTCTTCTTTTTCTTCCTGAGCATAGGTTCTTCCTCTTTATAGTTAGACATCTCATCGATGAGTCCCTGGCGTAGACTTTTCTATTTTTCCTTGCTTGTAAGCATGGGGCTCTTTCCCTTGGGTGCTATTAAAAGGTTTCCTGTAGCAATACAAAAACCATTAGTCAATCCTCAAGAGCCTAAACACAAATACATTAATCATTTAAGCTTCATATCCTTTGGAAAGGCTTATTCATGCTTCAGGTTCTAGGTGTGATGACATTTCTTGATAAGCAATCACGACTGTGATAGCTTATCATAATTTTCATCAACCTTAGATAGAACCTGTGAAACTTTATCATCTTCTGATGACAATTCTGATAAGCCGTCACAAATGTGATAGCCTATCACAAATGTCGTCAGCTCTAAATAGAACTCACTTTATTCTTAGTAGCCTTTGACAACATTTTTGATAAGCCGTCACAGTTGTGATAGACTATCATGAATTTCGTTAGCTCTTATCAGAACCCCACTTTTCATTTTAACTCAATTTTTGGATCCATTATTTCTTAAAATCCACTCAAGTTAGGATTTGAGAGCTGAATTTTAAGCCTTAGGCTTGCACAACAAACCCTAGTTCCGAATTTCAGCCCCTTTTATAGTTGAACTTGGTTCAAGTCTGATGGGAACTTGGGTTTTCATCAATCAATCCCTTACCACTTGAAAATAAAAGTCAAATTTAGAGCATACCTGATGGGAGCCTTCAATGTGATTACACACACAAGAGGAAGTAGGAAGAAATTCTTGATTGTAATTGCAAACCCATACACAAGGAAACTTGCTTTTTGTTTTACTTGGAAAAACTTTTTGAATAAGGAAATAAAATACTCGAAAAGTGAAATAACTTAAAAGGAAATAAAAAGAAGTGGGTAGGTGGAAAGGTTCGACTGGGCCCAGGTCGGATCTTTATAATTGACCCAGATTTGGTTGGTAAGTTACTTTCTAATGACATCTTATGATGTATTATCATAGGTGTGATGACCTATAACGAATGTCGTCAGCATTAACAGAACTTCAATTCAAATTGGCCTCTCTAGCGATAATTCCGAATGTCAAGGCCTTTTCTGCTGATTTCCTCAGTTTTCCACCTTCTGTGAACTAAATCCTAACTACAAAAATAAACACTTTACTGGAATATAAAATTTTGGGTTGCCTCCCAATAGCGCCTGATTTACTATTGCAGCATGACTTGGTTATCTTTGACTACTCAAACTTCGCCAAGAAAACCTATTGATACCCCTTTATCATCTTCATAGAATACATCAACGATTGAGAGAACACCCATATCTTTTTGCTGAGTCATGGATGAGTGTATCTCAAAGCGTGGTTCTTTATTATTTAGCCTAAACTTCAGCTCATTCATCTCCATATCTACGATCACTCTCCCGGTTGCAAGGAATGGTCTACCCAAGATAACGGGCACTTCAAAGTCCACCTCCTAATATAGGATTACAAAATTAGCAGCTAGAATAAAATTGGCTACCTTTACTAAAACATCGTGTAATATGCCCACAGGCTACTTTACAGACCTATCTGCCATCACCAATCACATATTTGTTGGGGTAGGATTCCCTAAACCCATTTTTTTTGTACACAACAAGTGGCATTAGGTTTATACTGGCTCCCAAATCACATAATGCTTAGGTGAATTTCAGGGAACCAATAGTACACGGAATGGTAAAAGCTCCCGGGTCTGCCGTTTTCCACACTAAATACCTTGTAGAGACAGCGCCACAATAGAGAAGATTGTTCTCTGGCTCATGGCTAACCTTTCATTTCTTGGTCACGAGGTATTTTATGAACTTTGTGTATTTTGGCATTGCTCAAGTGCCTCAACCAAAGGCACATTTATTGTCAATTGCTTGAGCATTACCAAGAATTTGCTAAATTTTGCATCATCAGCCTTCTTCTTCAATCATTGAGAAAATAGAGGTGGTGGTCTTGGGATAGTTTTCAACACCACTTCCTTTTACTTTTCTCTTTCCTTCTCTAAAGCATTAACAGAACTATCCAGCTTCTCAGACTTCACTAGATTGCTTTCTTCAGATTCATCAAAAACCACCTCACCATTAACAAATTTGCCCACGGAAAGATTAGGTAATATCCTACCACTCCTAGTTGTAATCACCATACATGATCCATCATTCTACAGATTTTGAACTATATCGCTTGGTAACGTTTTGCTTTCTCTCTGGTTGAATGCAGTAGAAAGTTGGCTTATCTGCTGCTCTAACAGTTTGATGGTAGTGGAGTGTGAGTGCACCAACTGACTGATGGATGTCAGATCGGTCTTCATGATGGTTATACAAGAGTTGGTGGCCTCAACGTTCTTCAACAATTTCTCCATCATGTCCTCCATGGACATTTTTTCCAAGCTAGTTGTTGCAGTTTCCCGATTTCTAGGAGGAATATATAAACCACTTGTGTCATTATTGCTTCTCCAGTTTCATTGCTCTTTGTCTTTGTAACCATGCTTTTCATAAACATTCCAACCTTGATTGCCTTGGCTATTGCCTCAGAAACCCCCCTGATTATTAACATAATTTGCCTCTTCTTCAGGCTCCACATCCGCTCGATCTTGAGATATTACATCTTTCACTTCTTAGTCTTCCCTAACAATAAGTGCTTGGTGAGCAAGTCCATCAGAGTCTTTATATAGGCCATGTCTTGATCCCACTTCTTATCTCACCTACATTGTTCAGAAGACATACAAACAGAAATAGTGGGGCTTGCTACCATAGACTCTCTGGTATGCCAAGCCCAACTCTATTTAGTCATACTATCTAGCATATCTGAGGCATCTTGAAAAGACAGATCAACAAATGAACAACCAGCAGTATTATCTATAATCGGCTTTGTCACAGAGTTGAGGGCCTTGTATAAAGTCTCCATCAAGTGTAGGTCCGTCACATTGTGGTCCAGACACTGTGTTAGCTTCTTCTTAAATCTTTCCCAAGTCTCATGCAAAGCTTCAGTAGGGAGCTGTCTAAAATTGTTGATTTTGTCCCTTAACTGTACCTTCCTGGAGGGTGGAAAAAACCATTCTAGGAATGCATCTTTCAATTGCCTCCAGTGGTTGATGGAATCAGGTGTAAGCTTATTTAGCCATAATGTTTCCTCCCCAGAAGAGACATAAGGAACAACCTCAACCGGATAGCATTCTGGCCCACTCTTGGGTTATCAAAAGATTTGTTAATAGTGATAAAATTCACCAGATGCAGGTTCAGATCATCCCCAAGAAGGACACCAAACAACCTCTTTAGATTGAGGAGTTGGATCATAGTACTCGTAATGTTGAACTTGGCTCCAGGTGTAAACGATGGAGGAATAGTTGCACCCATTGTACCTGCCCCATCCATTCCATCATCATCATCATTCAGATTATACTGGACTGGCTGGTACTCTTATCTTCTTTGGAATGGACAGTTTCGATTAACATTAAATGACAATTGTCCAGCTATCTGCTCTGCATGCCTTGGGTTACCAGGGTTCAATAAGTCCACGATCCCTAAATCTTCATCCTTAGGGTTTGGATGTTATGTATGTTGCTCGACATTTTACACATTCACCTGAGCTCTAGCTAAGGCTGCTAGTCTGTCAGTCTCTTGCTGTTCTACCATTTTTCCTATTCGTTGCAGTTCCAGATTTAGTGGTAATAACGTTTCTCTGAAACTTTTGATGCTTGGCATACACTATAAAATCCTGTAAATAAACAAAAACAACAAATAAACGTAAATATAGGAAACTTAACTAACAGTCAATTAGTGCATACAAACTTCAACTTCTAACCTTATTCCTCGGCAATGACACCATTTTTAATAACGCTCAAATTACACTCTTGAATGGGTGTAAAAGATCGTTGTCAATATAAAGCCCAACTAGGTTGGGGTTGAATCCCACAGGGAATATGGTGTGAACTCAAGTTGTTTGTGATTTAATCCACTGATAGTTTAATGTTTCCTGAAATGAGGGGCTTAGGTTTATTTACTTTCGGTGTTTGTAAATCTAGAGTTTATGAAATAACCAGAATTATGTTCACTAGGGCTTCTGGTACATCACAGTTGCTAAAAGTGGTTCAAGATTCTCATGGTGGGTAGGATAATAAGCTATCTTTATCGATTTTATGCTTAAATGTCTCTCGACCTACTTAAGCATTTAATTTCCTAATCCTCTCGGACTTAGGGATTTTCTATTTACTGCCCAGATTTTACCTCAGGTTAACCAACCTTGTTACCACTCTGATTATTAAATGAAGTATTTCTGAGTCCTTGTTGATAATTCACTTCCTACTTTATTTGATTACTTTCTCAAACAAATCAAAAAAGGTGTGTCTACTATTTGCAACCAACAAACGTTAATTAAAACTTCAAAATTATCAAGAAATCCTACCACCTTTTGAATCTTGAATACTTAGCACCTCATCAAGACCAAACAGCTGAAGAAGGGCTAAACCCAGGGCGACGCCTTACCTAGTACCGGGCTTAATAGTTAAAGGTTTTCTTCTCCAACACGGAATGGACTTACTCCTATACTATAAATACATGTTGTATCACATTTTTACACATCTTTTATCATATTTTGGAGAGCAAAGGGTTGCTACAACTTCTTCATTAGGTTTATATTATTTTTATTTAGTTCATTCATGTTTTTAGTCATTAATTACAAATTTGTGATTACGATTATGACTATACGTGGCTAAATACCCTATTTTGGGGTTAAAGCCAAAGACATGATTACTTTTGTTTTGAATTAAATTCATTAATTTTTCTTATCATTATCTTTGATTTAACTATTTTGAGGATTCACGACCCTTAGAATATATCAATTGTATACTTTTTGATCTCGGGAGAGTGAATAGGGGATAGAACATGGAAATGAACAAAGTATGCATTTTTTATTTTATAAAATAAAGAATTGAACTTAGCACCTAGGAAAGGGATGTACTTAGCAGTCGTACTTGATTCAAACATAGGATGATAGCTTAAATAACCTAATTGAATCATTACATCCCCGCTCAATGATGTATTTGTAAGGTTCAACTTAGGTAAAGAATTAGAGGTTGGGAAACCATAATCATGCAATTAGCCCTACGAATCTACAACCTAGATAAGCAAGTTAATGAATGAAATTCAAGACTTAGTATGATTATCGAAGTGCTTTAACCATGGATTTTCTCCCATTGATTGTTACAAGATCTTTAATTTCTGCATTGTTTACATTACTTACAAATTCCAAACTCTCTTTTGGTTACTCTCGCATCAATTGAATCTAAATGGTGAACTGAAATAGAATTATTGCTAAATCAAGTCTCTGTGGGATCGATACTTGGCTTTTTAAGGCCACTTTACTACTTGATAAGACCACATATACTTGAGTGTGCGTTGTCAACTTTTTGGTGCTATTGTTGGGGACTTGTATTTTGAAAACTATTTATTTTAGTTTTACTTTTAGATTTGTTTGGTGTTTCTATGCTTGATCTTGGTTTTATTTTTGCAGTAAATAGGTTTACAAAGTAATAAGCTAGAAAAGGGATTGGGACTTGGTTGAACCTAACCCAAAACCCGAGCAACTTTACCATCAATGAAGGAGAGAAGAAATTTTTCTCTTGAGAATTCTACAAATCTAAGGAGGCCAAGAGAATCCTTCTACTATGACTGAACAACAAGCACACAAGATGGTTAGGAAAGTGGCAGTCCCACTTCCAACAAACTTGACTTCCCCAATTTAAAGACCGGCAGCTGGGGGGAATTTTGAGTTGAAACACAATATGGTTCAGCTTGTCATTAGCAGTGGATAGTTTACAGAGCTTTCATACGAGGATCCACAAGTCCACTTGCAGAATTTCATTGATCTTAATGATACATTTATTCTGATTGGGGTGAGTATTGATTATGTAAGGCATACACTTTTTCCTCATTCACCATTGGGGAAGCAAAAAGATAGTTGAATGCGACGTCGGCTAATTTAATTACATCATGGGATAACTTAGCCAAAAAGTTTCTTATCAAATTCTTCCCATCAGGTAAGACTGCAAGGCTTCATAGTGAGATAGTGAGCTTCAAACAGAAGCCAGATGAAAATCTATATCATACTTGGGAATGCTTTAAGGCCCTTCTTCGGGACTGTCCATATCACTAACAGTCCAATAAGGTACTTGCTCATACTTTGGTAGAAGCACTTGATCATAATATGAATATTATGCTAGATTTAGCCATAGGTGGTCAAGCGCTAGAATTGACTTATGATGAGTTGTACACATTGTTGAACCGCATAGCACAAGGAAATCTAGAATGACATTCAGATTCTAGAAGTGCCACAAAAAATATTACGAGTGTATTGGAGGTGGACCAATTCACAACCTTATCAGCACAGGTGTATGCATTACAAAATTTGATCAACATTCAGTTCAACATCATCAAAATTGGGAGCAACATAACCCACAACCACAGTCAATTCCATCCAACAAGCTGCAAGTTGGTATGAAGTATGTAGTAATAGTAGTCACTTAACAGCTATGTGTGTCTCCAATCCAGAATTAGTGATGTATGTGTTCAATGCTCAAAGGACAAAATATGGTAATTCTTACAACATAAAGTGGAAGACTTAGCCTTGGAATGCACAGCAATAACAAATTCCATAATTGCAGGCCCAATTAAATTAGTCAACGACCAATATAGAAGATATGTTGAAATAACTCTTAGCTGGTCAAGCACAATTGTTTGAGAATATGAAAAATCAAAAGGAAGAATTATAGAATAAGCAAATGGCCACAAGAAGTTTAGAGTTAATAGTGGGCCAATTATCATTAATAATGAATACGAGACTATAAGGTAGGTTGCCAGCAGATATAGAAAATTTGAAGCAGGTTATGGTAATCACCTTAAGGAGTGGTAAAGAGCTTCAAGGAAAACCTCCAAAGATAACTAAGGAGGTAGATGCTGATATGGTGACCTAACAGGTTTCAGAAGAAGTTGCTAATAATTCAAGAAAGTCTGAGTACTTGAAAACCAAAGTTGTTGAACCAGAACTAAAGTTGTTAAACCATAAGTTCTTTGATACATTCAGAGAGCTTCACATTACCTTATCTTTGTTAGATATTTTGTAGATTATGCCCAAGTATGCAAAGTATTTAAGGGATGTGGTGGCTAATAAGGTGAAACTATAGAATATGGAAGCTACAACATTCACTGAAGAATGTAGCGTTGTGATGACACAAAAAATCCTTAAGAAATTGAGAGATCCGGGGAGGTTATCTATCCCTATTTAAATTGGGATTAAAGGGGTCCATGCATTGAGTAACTTAGGGGCGAGCATAAATGTGATGCCCCTATCATTGCTTAAAACATTGGGCTTGGGAGAGCCTAGATCAACATCCGTGGTGATACAGCTCACAGATGGATCCATAATATATACGGAATGAGTAATAAAGGACATCCTCATAAAGGTTGGTAAATTCATTATACCTTCTGATTTTTTTGTTCTTGATTTCAAGGCAGACAAACAGGTACCAATCATCTTAGGGCATCTATTCTTAGTAAATGAAGGGGCCTTGATTGATGTTAGTGAATGCACACTTAAAATGAGGGTAGATGATGAAGAGGTGGTATTTGATGTTTACAAAACACCCATTGTAAATTCCTAAATTAGAGATTTATGTGTGATCAATGTTATTGAAGGGGAAAAGTGTAGGGTGTTTAATCTGCCAAAGACCTCTTCAGATTACTTGATTAAGTGACCCAAGTTTAATCTACCGTTTCCCAACATGATGAAGGTTAAAGTAAAGAGAGATGTTGACCTTGAAAGTGCAAACTAAAGAGGTCAGAAACAAATGAAAAAATAGCTCCAAAAGAGAGTAAAAGGGTGAAGGAATATGGTTGAGTTGATATGGGTCGTGCCGCGATACTAAATTAGGCATTGCTTAGGAGGCAACCCAAGTTAAGTGTGTATGTTTTATTTTCATTTTTAAGTTTATATTTTACGTAGTTTTGTTTTTGGTTGAGTCACAGGTTGATGGGAAATCTGAGTACCGAAAACCTGAGCTAAGGAGCATGGCAAAAGGTGAGTGTGGGATCCCATGGATCTCATTTATCTGTAAAGATTCTACTAGCTAGGCCTAAAGAAATCAGGGAGTATTTCTATATCTTGCTTTTAAATTCACTTTGGTAAAAAGTAGATTTTTAAGTGTGGGGTGGGGGAAATTCCCAATCTTTAGCTCAATTTAAAATTTTTTGTGTAAGATATTCTTGTTGGTGCTATTTTTGTTTACATGATTCAAGTGGTTTTGTGTTTGTAAAAGCATGTTGATTGATGTGAATTGCTACTTTTGAGACACTTACGCTCATGTTTATGACTTTTACACTTGTTAGCTTAAATTTGAATTCATGCTATTATTTGGTTGGTAGTCTGTGATGATCCCATATGAGTTGAGCATGTGCCATGTGAGTGTAAGATTTTTTGTATATATATTGTTGCATGTGATGTATTGAAATTTCTTGGAGTGTGTGCGGAGCAAAATAAAGAATGTGGGTTTAGGAGATGATTTAAGCATTTCTTTGATAGCCTTGTTTTATAACTTCTATTTGTCCTACCCTTTGTGCATTATCCTTGTTAACCCCCATTGAGCCTTTAGACTTTTCTTTGGTAGCTTCATATGTATCCTAATACTTCTTTTATAGATCATAATTTGATCCAAAAAGCTCCTAAGTGCTTTAATTGAAAAATTGAATTAGTAAGGAGTTTGAGAAATTGAAGAAGAAAAAGGCGAAATTGATACCCCAAGGTAATAGTTAGTGGTGTTTATATTTTATTTGTGGTGGATGAATGTGATATAATTTTTGATAGAAATATTTCCATGATTGTAAAAAAAAAAAGAAAAATTGATTCATGTGGTAGTAAATTATGTGTCCACCAAGTGTTTGTGAAAATGCTTAAAAGAGATGGGGAAAAATAAGTGAATGGGGTAGATAGAAATGGTGTAATTTAGTTGTTGGAAATTGGTTTTAAATGTATAATATAGTGTATTAAATCACTTAGAGAGGTTAGTCACTATTCCCAAATAGTTCCTACCCATCCCTTAGCCTACATTACAACTCGAAAAAGACCTATTTGATCCTATACTTGACATTCTAATATTAGTGGATCACTACACTAAGGGAAAGACTATGGTTCATTGTGTGTAACTTGTGAATTCCTTGTGAGAGACAGTGTAATTTGATTCTTGTACCCATCATGTAATAAATTGCTTAATTGTGAATGATTATGGGTAACTCTCTTGTTATGAGGGGAACATGTTTGATGAATGTGGGTGATTTGTAGGATTTACTTGATTGAATGATAAGCATGAGTTTTCTAACTAGGTGAGTCAATTCTTGAGGCTAGGATGTTTTGGAGTAGGATTCTTGAGCTTTCAATTGTGTATAACATGCGTAGTGTTGTAAACTTGCATTTTGTGTAATCATTTTAGCACTAGCTTGAGTGTATTGCATAAAATAGAAGTGTAGAATCTCCATCTCATGAGGTTTATAGTAAAGAGTTGTTCGAGGATAAGCAAGGGTTTAAGTATGGGGTGGTGATGTTGGGTGTATTTATGCATTCTATAATCACTATGCTAGCCTTTTTAGCCTTATTTTGAGGATGACTCATGTTCTCTATAGGTTTATAGTGTTAAATCATGTGTTTATGATGTTCAAAGTGAGTTTCAAACAAGTTTGTACCTAAAAGATTCATTTAGAGTTCAGCCAGGAAAACTAGTGTTACTAGCTTGAACTAGGTACTTGTCTAGTTGATTCCAGTAGATTCTATTGTGTTTAAGTGTTACAAATGGTTTTTATGTGTAATTATATATGAAAAAACTTGTTGATAATTCTCAAGTGTCAATTGTATCAAGCCAAGGGTCAAAACAATGAGTTAAAGATCAAAGTAAAATTAGCCCATGCTTAGCTCGTGTTTCTATTTCGTTGTGTTAGATGTTGTATTGTTTTGAGATGTAAGTTGTTATGTTTAATGATATATGATGCTTTTTAAATGGATTATGATGATATATGAAGGACATACAAGCTTCAAATCAAGTGGGAACAACTGAAAAAGGCTCGGAATGGCTCAACGAAGCCACAATATGTAGATTGACGCACTTTTGGACCCTTCGAATGTATTGGGCGCGTGTAGACTGTAGGAGTTTCCAATGGACTCTTGAAAAACACCAATAGATTCATAAGAAGCCTAAAATATTAACCAACTTATGTGTAGTGGCCCTAACCACGATTAAACTGCGATGCAGGTTCATTTCGGTGCTCTATTGCCATAAAAAAACTCTAAACAACAAATTCCAGAGGCTTAGGGAGATTTGGAGGCGATGCCTTTCCTGTAGTGGGGCTAAACCCAGGGTGATGCCTTACCTATTTCTTGGCTCAATATTTGAAGGTTTTCTTGTCCAACACGAAACGGGCTTACTTCTATACTATAAATACATGTTGTATCATATTTTTACACATTTTTAGCATATTTTGGAGAGAAAAGGGCTGCTATACCTTCTTCATTAGGTTTTTATTATTTTTATGTAGTCCATTCATAGTTTTAGTCGTTAATTATAATTTTGTGATTACGATTATGACTTTGTGTGGATAAACGCCTTTTTCTGGGGTTAAAACAAAGACATGATTACTTTTGTTTTGATTTAAGTTCATTAATTTTGCTTATCATTATCTTTGATTTAATTATTTTAAGGATTTGTGACCCTTAGAATATATTAATTTTCTACCTTTTGATTTTGGGAGAGGGAATAGGGGAGAGAACATGGAGATGAACAAAGTTTGGGTTTTATTCTTTTATAAAATAAAGAATTGAACTTAGCACCTAGGACAGGGATGTACTTAGGAGCCGTACTTGATTCAAACGTAGGATGATAGCTTAAATAACCTAATTGGATCATTATATCCCTGCTCAACGATGTATTTGTAAGGTTCAACTTAGGTAAAGTATTAGATATTAGGAAACCATAATCATGTAATTAACCCTACGAATCTACAACCTAGATAAGCGAGTTAATGAATGAAATTCAAGACATAGTATGATTGTCAAAGTTCTTTAACCCTGTGTTTTCTCCCATTGATTGTTATAAGTTCTTTAATTTCCGCATTGTTTACTTTTCTTACAAATTCCAAACTCTTTTTTGGTTACTCTCGCATCAATTGAATCTAAATTGTGAACTGAAATTGAATTATTGCTGAATCAAATCTCTATGGGATCGATACTTGGCTTCTTGAAGGCCAGTTTACTACTTGATAAGACCACATACACTTCCGTGTGCGCTTGAGAGCTATCACTTATGATACTTAAAGTAAAGACTTGTTCGAGGACGAATAAGTCTTTAAGTGTGGGGTGGAGATGTTAGGTGTATTTATGCACTCTAGTGTTACTATTCTAGCTTGTTTAGTATTTTTTTGAGGATAACTTGTGTGCTTAATGTGTTAATTATGATATAAAGAAGCATATAAGTGTTCAAGGACATGATTACAAGGGTTAAAAGTGTTTTCCAACAAGTTTGTACTTAATTAAGTCATTTAGAGTTTAATCGAGATAACTAGTTTTACTAGCTTGAGCTAGGTGTGTGTCTAGTTAGTTTCATGAAATTCTAGCAAGTGTAATGAGTTCCAAATGATTTAAATGTGTTATTATATGTGGAACAACTTGTTGATGATGTGCAAATTTTAATTTGATTAAGTGTAGAGGTGGAATAATAAGTTGAAGATCAACATGAACTAGCTTTGTGTTAGCTTGTGTTTTTGATTTATCATTGAGGATAATGTGTTGTATGATCTCTAATTCGTGGTTTGTAATTATGTAGGAAGCTTTGTGATCTTAATATGGTGATATATGGAGGATATACAAGCTGAAAACCAAGGCAAAACAACACCACAAGGCAAAGGAAGAAGCGTAGGAATACTTAGAGAAATATTGGACGCAAAAGGACATTGTTGTGTGTGTAGGTGATTAGGGGGAGATGTCCCAGCCACAGCAGGATATGATCCCACGTAGCCTCCCTTGGAGTAGTTCTAAATAGCCCGATATTCCCCATCTAGAGTAGTGCACTCAAGGAGGCGACGTCCCCTCTATCTACATGCAGCCAAAGTTTCCTTCTCCGATGTATACATGACCAAGACTTTGTTCAACTGTAAATACACCTCTTGTACACATTGTTAAACATCTTTGGACATGTTGTAATATCAAGGAGCTGCTAATACACATTTTTTTAGGTTTATATTCTTTTATTTAGCATTCTATTAGATTATATCATGTATTAACCTTTTGGATTATGATTATGACTATGAGCGGCTAAGAACTCCCTTTCTAGGGTTAAGCCAACAACATGAGTACTATTGTTTTGAATTAATTTTGCTTAATTTTCTTATAATTATTGGTTGTGTGTTCATCTTGATTCAACTATTTGATGGATTGATCACCTAAAAGTTATATCAATTATCTACCTTATGATCTCGGGAGAGGAAATAGGAAGATAGAACGTGGGGATGAACCAAGTAAGATTTGTATTCTTTTATGCAGTAAGGAATTCAAATTACCATCTAGGATAGAAATGTACTTAGAAGCCTTACTTGATTTATATTTAGTATGGTAGCTTAAAGAACTTAATTGGATTATTATATCCCAGCTCAACGATGTAGTTGTAATGTCCAAATTAGGTAAACGGTTAGAGGTGGGGAGACCATGATCATGCAATTAAACCTATCAATCTACAACCAAGATAAGCAATTTAATGAATGAAGTTCATTAACATAGTATGATTTTTCGAAGTGGTTTAACCCTGGGCTTTAATCCATTGATTGTTTCAAGACTTTACTTTATGCACTGTTACTTTGTCTTCAGTTACAACTTCCAAACTCTTTTTTTGGTTACTCTTGCACTAAAGTAATCTAAACTATGAATTAGAATTGAATTGTTGATGAAACATGTCCCTTTGGGATTGATACTCGTCTTTCTTTAAGGCCACTTTACGACTTGATAGACCACGTACACTTGCGTATATGCCATCAAAGAACTAAAACCCTCAACATCTATTCAAAACCCAAAATAATGCTACAATAATACCATGAAGCCATTTATTAAAATATTCTTTTAGTTGAACAAACAATGAGGGAGGAGTAACATGCCTTAGACACCAAGGAAAATAGAGAGATTCACTCTTGAAAGCCCCTAATTGATTGCCTTGTAGAAACCCTATCATTTTCTTGAACCAAGAGCTTGAGAGAAATTGTAAGAGTGTTTGATTGAGAATAGGAGGTTAATAAAGCCCCAGAAGGTGTTTTATGTCATGGGGTTAAAAGGTCTTAAGAGGGAAAATGTCCAGAATACCTCTACCTTAAACTGTAAAAATTTTGCTGATGGTTACGAGTTGACCCTTCAATTCATCACTACAACATACGACTGGTACCACCCAGTCATAACCAAAATAAAAAGTTAGACGCCCACACGCCGTCCACCATACGACTCCATTACCCCAACTCGTGACCAGACTATACGACTCGTATGGTCCAGTAGTACTCAAGATAAAATCCAAAGGGTTTGACACTGGATAATGTAAAACTTCACTATACTACTTATACATCTATCCCTAAAACTCATAGTGAGGCACTCGTACTCAAAGCCAAGTCAAGCTACTAAGTTTTATATTAAGTGAAAGATCAACCCAATGACTCATCATTAAACCACATGACCCATACCCACCAAGTTGTAACCACAACAGAAACCTAACCATCACTCACTGGACACCTTACATGTTGGGTTACCTAACCCGTACCAATACCATACGACTCATATGGTGAGTCATTACAAAGGCAGTAGGCTCTAAACTCAGGAAATTTTCAAAGGACAAAACTCAGGGTGTTTCATATTCTATCCATCTTAGAGTGACTAAGATGTATCGTGAGTTGAGATAATATTATTGGTGGGGTAGTGTGAGGAAGGATGTAGCAGATTTTATAGCTCATTTTCTTTGTTACTAGAAGGTGAAGACCAAACATTTAAGTCCTGGTGGATTGCTTCAGCGGTTACCCATTCCCGAGTAGAAGTGGGAATAGATCACTAAAGGTTTTGTAATTGGGTTTCCTTACACTTTTCATGGATTTGTTAGTGTTTGGGTTATTTTATATCAATTGATCAAGTCTGCATATTTTCTTCTGGTGCAAGTCTCCTTCAGTTCTGAGAGGTTAGCTCATATTTATATTTGTGAGTTTGTGCGACTTCATGGTTCTAGTGTCTATCATATCAAATTGATGCTCTGCGTTCATTTCTCACTTTGGAAAGATTTTTCAAGATGAGTTGGATACTCGGGTTAACCTTAGCATAACATTTAACCCCTAGACTATCCAGGTTTTAGAGGATATACTCCACACGTATGTGATAGATTTTGGTGGCTAGTGGGAGCAGCACTTGGATTTAGCAAAGTTTTTTTTATAATAACAATTATCATTCCAGTATAAATATGGCTCCTTTTGAGGCATTGTATGGGTAGGCATTGTCACTTGCTATTGGATTGGTTTGATGTTTCTGAGATTTTAGGTACAAACTTGATTTGTGAGTCTTTCGATAGTGTCTGTAACATTCAAGATAGGCTTTGTGTATCTCAGAGTAGGCAAACTGCTACGCAGATCTTATACTTCATGTCTTGATATTTGGTGTTGGTGATCGAGTTTTTGTTTGAGTCTCACCCATGCAGGTTATGATGAGGGGTAAGCTTATACATGGTATAGTGGTTTATTTGAGATTCTTTGGAATACTAGTGATATGGCTTATGAGTTATCTTTGCCTCCAATTTTGTTAGTTGTTCATCCAGTTTTTTATTTTTCTATGCTTCATCTCTATATTCCTAGAGTCTTATGTTATTCGTTGGGAGTTGATTCAGTTAGATGAGCAATTATCTTTCCTTGAGGAGCTGGTCTTTATTTTGGCTATGGGTGTTAGACGGTTGCATTCTAGAGTTATCCCTGTGGTTACGGTTCAGTGATGACATTGATATGTATATGAGGCTACGTGGGAGGTTGAGTTTGATATGTGTAGTTCTTACTCCCAACTCTTCGTTGATTCAAGTATTTTTTGCCTTAGTTCGAGGATGAACTAGATTTTTAGTAGTGGATGATGTAACGGCAAAAAAATTTGATGTTATATGTGAAGTATGTGTTTTTTGTGATTTGAATGGTTTACCACTCCCCATAGTTGCATTGTGGTATTTCTAGGGTATGGGAGTGATTGTCATGGTTCTCAATGCATTTTGGTGCCTTTTATGCAATATTGTGGTTTTTGGAGGCTTCGAGAGCCTTATTTGGACTTATGTAGTTATTTTTTAATTCGTGCGACAAATGATTGAACTACTATGCTAGCAGATATGAAATGTTGATTTTAGGGTAGTAACATGTTTGGGGTAGTTTTATAACTTTTAAATCTCATTTTGACCCTCGGTTTGGAAAATTATGATTTTGGGTTTTGGGGGTCAACTTTGTGAAAATGACATCTTTTCAAAAATCTGATATCTCCATTGAATTTGGAGCATCAAATTTAGTATGGTTACATAGTTTATTTGTGTTTATCAAATTTTGAATGAATCCCGAGGCCTTGGTAGAAACTTGAAAGAATTTCTAAGTTTCAATTGGTTTCTGCTGCGTGTACGATGGCACCATTTGAGTGTTGATCACACAAGTGTGGCAGAGAGGGTAGTGCAATTCCACCAAGGGTGTTAGATATCTCCACACCTCTTCCTGCTACCAGGATGTGCGATTGCACACCTGGGTGTACGATTGCATCACCTAATTACTTGGAAGGTGTATAAATAGACCCCTTAGGTCATGAATTAGCTAATTATTCATCTCGACACTTGAAAGATAAACCCTAAAATAGTCTGAGATATTAAAAGTGAAGTTTGTGGGTGCTTGGGAATCTAGATTAACATCCAATTCTTGATTCTCTCACTGATTTAAGGATAGAATTTACGCTTTTCTTAGTGAATTTCTTGATTAATTGCACAATACCCCAAAACCTTAGGACTTGATTTTAAACCCCAATTTCACTTCTTTTTACTTGAGAAATGTTACTAATCCTATAATTACTAATTTTTCCTTAATCTAACCTTCAAAAACTACTCTAATTCTTGATTTTAAAATGAATTTCAAAGATTTTACCTGGTAAAGTTTAAAAATGGGTTTTCTTCAATTTGAACCTCATTTTTAACTCGATTTGACTTAGGTTTTTAGTTGTTATTTCCTAAAGGTATGAGGAGCACGTTTTTAAAAGGAAGTTATGGTTTTGCCCTTCTTTATCGAAAACCTGCTTCAGGGGTCTATTTTGACCCCAGAAAATAGTAGGCAATATAGGTATTGTTGGCTTAGTTTTGACACAAAGATTCTATATTTCTTGGTTTTAGTTAATTTTAGAATTATTTGTGATAAGTAAGGTCATGTATTGAAGTGTTACATACTAGTTTTCTGCCTTGAGGCAGGTTATTACTTAACATTTTCAGACTAGGCTCGGTAATTAATTTATATACAAAATGCATGTTAAGAGGACACGAACTAATCATGAAATTAGGTATTTTAATATGTTGTGGTCGTGTAGGGTCTTATATATGATGTAATTGTTAATTTTGAGATATTATGTGATATGTGTGACTGTGTGGGGTCCTATGTGATGTGGATAGCCTGAAGTATATGTGAATAGTTGTATTATGTTGTTGAAATTCCTAATGTGGTACCATTGGTGTATTTTGCTTTATTCATATTTTATTCGTATATGAATGTTGTGGAATTTCATAGATGATGGAGATATTGAGTGAATGTTGGCTCACGTGGCTGTGGAATATATCACTATAGATGGTTGCGGGAATGTATCATTGTGGTTGGTTCGGGAAATACTTATTGTGATTGGTTATGAGCATTGCATCCTCATATCATATTCACTCATGAAACATTGGTACCACCATATAATACCCCGTACTTTCCTAACTCAGTTCAACTCTTATTGTACAAGGGTTCCTATTTATAACCTTTAGTATACTTTGAATTTTCTAGTTTAAGACCTATCAAGGTGTGGAAAGTTTAATCATCTTTCCAACGACATAAATTTAGCCTTAATCCGATAACCGGGTAAGAAGTTATGACGAATTTAGTTTCAAGCAGTAGCCCAATGCGATTATACCGCGTCACGGTTATGTTCTTGTTCCCAATTGGTATTTTCAAGTGAAGCACCGCAATAAGTACCTCATTGTGGAGGAGTTCTAGTTCACACTCATTAATTTTTAGTGATGCAACGCGATACCACCGCATCGCGCCAAAGCACATTTTTGCACTTGTCTGTGGAAATACACTTTCAGCCAAATTCCAGTGGCTCATTGCCATGGCACCGCATCGCGGTGATGGCCAAAATTGGGTTTTTCAGTAATGAAAATTTAATTCTTTCCAGGGGTAGTTGGGTCTTTTTCTATGATCCTATTCAGTATAGAACACCAGATTAATGCCCTAATAGCCTAATTAATCATTATTTTATTCAATTCCCTCAAATCATGAACATTCTCTCTCAAATAGAAAACATTAGCATTCAAGATTCAAGGTCAATTCCCAAGAAAAATTCCAAGAAACTTTAAGAATTTAACTACTCAGGTATGTTAGGTGTTCATCCTCAGTTTTTCTTCCACCCTTGGAGTTCAAGAACCCTTTTTAAAACTGCAAGCTTTCAGTTTCATGATTTACATGCGCAAATTGAGTTTTATTCATGTTTGTGTTGTTGTATGGGTTTTCAATTCAAGATTTAATTATAAGTTTCATGAACATATGATAGCATGTATGTTGATTGATGTAATTTCCATGCCAAAACCCTTGAATTGCAAGTTTAAGTTGTAATCATGATGCTTATGTGTTGTTTATTAACATTTGCATTAATTATGCTCCCCAAGTGTTTGATAGAATGTTCATGTGAAATGAATAGTATAATCTTGACATGTTAGCATTTTTTCCCATTTATGTACAAGTTCATGACCTCGAAGTTTTTGAGAAAATATATCAATGATTGAATTGTGGACAATTGACTATTGCTATGCTTTCAAGATTTGCTATGTTTTATCGATTATGCTATCGAGTTCGGGGATATTTATTATCCTAAATCTAGCTAATTACTTAGTTGTAATAGTTATAGACGAGTCTCGACAAAGGTCAAGAATAGTAGTACTCAGCCAGTTAAAAGAACTTAGATAACTCAGTACAGTACAGTCAGTTGACATGATCAATGTCTGTTCAGTCAAGCCTAGTACAATCTAGTAATCAGTTCAGTGTCGATTCAGCTGGGAGTAGGATTCAGCATCGAGTAAACCCAGGTATAGGGGCATTTTTGCCAGCAGAGGGTTTGACCCTTAGTAGCAGTCCCTGTGTTACAGAACTACATAGCCAGTGTAAGGTAAGTCGTCCTCCTGCTAGAATAGGGTTGACACAATCATATATATATATATATACTTCATGAGTCTTCCTGCCAGATTAGGGTTGACCCAATATTGTTAATATCCCGTGGTAAGGTGCTAACACCCTTCCAACTAGGGTCACAGGTTGGACCCCAAATTAGTCTATATCGGGGTATATCGGTTAGATAAACACTCCCATAGTTACAGTTTTAGCCTCAGTATTTATTAAAGCACTCATACAGTACTACAGAACCATGGCTATCAGTTATCAGTTACTCAGCCATCAGAATTTAACACTCAATTTTAGTATGATCTCAAATACACGATGTATATCTATATGCGCAGTATAGCATGTTTAGTAGGTACAGTTTTGCATGTACTCTCATCTAGTTACTTCATGATTTTCATTCAGTTAGTTATCAACTCATGCATATGAGCCCATGTATATCAGCCTTACCCTAATTAGCATATTAGTACATTCAACGTACTGATATTTACTCTTTCTTTGTGCTATGATGTCTCATATCATAGGTTTGGAAGCTCAAGTTCCTGACCGTACTTAGCAGCTCAAGCTATCAGCAATAGTTATAGTGGTGAGTCCTCATATTTCAAGGACAAAGTTTACTTATTTCAGTGTCTTTGCAGTTCAGTAGTTATTTCAGATGGAGTTAGTTAAGGGTTTGTCCCATCAACTCCATATTCAGACAGTTAGAGGCTTTCAGACTAGCATAGATAGTTATTCAATTTTCAGATGTTATTATCAGTTATACTTAGTTACTATTATTTCAGTATTTTGAGAACCTTATGGCATTTTTAGATCTCTTCTACATCTATATTTTCATATTGTATTCAGTGCTCACAGCAGGTACCAGTCATAGGTTAGCTTGTGGTCCTTCAGGGTCGTAAGCACCATGTGACGCCCAGGGTGCACTCTTAGAGTGTTACAAACTTGGTATCAGAGCCATGTTCTAAAGATCCTAGGGAGTCTGAAAGCTGTGTAAAGTAGAGTCTTATGCATGAATGTGTAGTGCGCCACACTTATGGACAAGAGGCTTTGAGGAATTTTAGGAAAATTTCCCTTCTTTCAGTGTTCATATCATGTGAGTTAGCTTGAGCTCAAGTTAAACTCTATGTCTAATCCAACTTTCCTTCCATTTACAGAACATGCCTCCCAAAAAGACCAACGAAAGAAGAACTGGGAACCAGCCAACACCTCCGCCCGTTCAGGAAGATCTCCTGAATGAGTGCGTTTCTTACGTAGAATTCAGAGCAGATTACACCACTCTAGCCCATTCTGTGGTAGCTCAAAATAAATACCCAGCTAATGTTCAGGCCAACCCAGTGGCCAATACTGCTGCACCTAGAATTCAGGACTTCACCCAAATGAACCCTCCTTTATTTTCAGGGTCTAAGTCTGAAGAGGACCTATAAGAATTCCTTAATATGGTGCAGAAGGTAATAGATATTATGTGGGTAACCGCTAGTGAGAGTGCTGAGTTAGCTGCCTACTAGTTGTAGGATGTGGATCATACATGGTTTAAGCAGTGGAAGGTAGATAGGGGCGCAGATGCAGGGCCTATAGAATGGGAGGAGTTTCCTACTGCCTTTCTAGATAGGTTCTTCTCATTGGAGTTAAGTGAAGCTAAGGTTTTATAGTTCATTAACTTGAAGTAGGGCAGCATGACAGTAAAGGAGTATTCTCTCAAGTTTACTCAGTTGGCCAGGTATTCTCCCCATGTGGTAGCTTATATCATGTCTAAGATAATCAAGTTCATATCTGGTGTATCTGATAGTGTGGTCAAGAAGTGTAGGAGCGCGATGCGGATTAAGGAGATAGACTTGGCTAGGTTAATGGTCAATCCTCAATAGATTAAGGAATAAACGACCAAGAAGAAAGAGAGGGAAAACAAGAGAGTTCAAAATAGTAGCTTCAACTTCACTCAGCCTAAGTTAGAGGGTAGTAATCGTCCTCAATTCTGCCCAAAATCCTCAATTCTAGCTCCGTCCTCAGCCTATGCTTCGATGCTTAAATTTAGAAATGGTAATAAGGATAGTGCACTAGGCTTTAAATCTCAGGGTAGTGTTAGCAGTTCTAGAACAAATCCTCTCTGCCAAAAATATGGCAGAAATCATCAGGGTGTCTGTAGGGCTGGCAGCGATGTGTGTTTTGGGTGTGGTAAACCAGGTCATAGAATCAGAAAGTGTCCTCATGTGGGTTCACAGAGTTAGCATAATCATCCCCCAGCTCAGTCCGATCGCTCGTCTCAGCAGGGTTCCGCTTCCAGTTCCACAAGTGGTCAACACCCAAGCTGGCTCTATACACTCCAGTCCCTAAAGGATCAGGAAAGTTCTCCTGGTGTAGTCAATGGTACATTTCAAGTTTACCATTTTCATGTTTATGCTTTGTTAGATCCAGGAGATTCTCTATCTTTTGTAACCCCTTATATATCCGTCAACTTTGGAGTCGGTCCCAAAATCCTAACAGAGCCTTTCTCACTCTCTACCCCAGTGGATGAGTTTATCATAGCCTGGAGGGTATATAGGAACTGTCCGGTTATGGTGTTTTAGAAATTTACTTCAGCAGACTTCTTAGAGTTAGAGATGATAGATTTTGACGTCATTATCGGCATGGATTGGCTCCATTCATGCTATGCCTCAATTAATTATAGAAATGGAGTTGTCTTGTAATGCCCCGAGAACCTATCTCGAGATGTCACACGGTGATTAAGGCCACACGTGGCCTCAAGCTAACCCTCTAAGCCTTTTATCACTTTCAGAGCTCACTGTAACTCTTATCATGCTAAAATAGGGAAGAATAATCATATCATGAACTTGAGCATACTTAATTATGAAGAAATACTGGCCTATAAAAATAAAAGACTAAAAATTTCTGTACATACTGGTACTCTAGACTGACAAAAGCCTCTACTACATAAGACTGAGGGGCCATTGGGACAGATCCCTAACTGACTCATACTGAACTGAAAAGAAACAACCATATACTAACAAGGAAAAATCAGGGACATAAGTCCTCGAACAATGAGGACTCACCAACTGTAGAAATATAGATAAAGGTACTAAAGATCACAGTCGCTGCTGAGACTAAGCACCTAAACCTACATTATGAGTAAATATAGAACACAGAAGAGTATGGGAATCAGTACTTGGGAATGTACCGAGCATATGGGGGTGTATGCAGCATTAACAAAATTATCATAAATATATAAGAAAATCATGCATGCTATCAACAATGACTCTCTTCGCTTGAATTAGCTAAAATATATTCCTTGTAAATCATCAATAGTAATGCAAGCATTGTAAATCTCATAAATCATTATACAGACCTCAAACTCTTCAACTCAAGACTTAGAGTAACTTGGTAACTCCAGAAACGTAAACTCTTATGGACTTGGGAGTTTCTTATAACCGACATAAACCATGTGAGCTTACATGGAGTCCAACGTCTTACCCACGTTGGGGAGAGCTGTTCTATCCTTGCCATCGGAGTAGAACCTTAACTTTAGTGATTACTGTCTTGGCTTTTAGCCCTTAATCTTTATCCTAAGGTGGAACGTAGTTCTAGGGAAGTAGGATGCACTGAACCTATACTTTCCGCTCGGTGCTAAATACTACTCCCAGACTCAAGCTCAAAATCCGTTAGTAAATCCACCTTAATCAACTCAAGGGTCTACCATAGAGACAAAAATCATAAATATATCTCATCGGTAAATCATAAATAATTTGTGGATTCCTAACTCGACTTAACTCAAAACAATCTTTCTCAACATTAAGTGGGCTTGCTTATTAACTCATATCAACATCAACGGGTTGAAGTCGTTCATTGTTTCTATGAGCATTACGAGGAACCATTATCTGTCATAAGAGAGCACGAATTAACAACAGAGAAAAACAGTCATAAGCATAATGGAATTTTGAAAGAAGGAACCAACTTTTCCTAAAATGTTCATAGCCTCTTACTCATAGACGTGGCGCGCTACACACCGATGATTAAGATTCTACGTAGCGCGGCTTGTCAGACTCCCTAGGACTCTTTGAACCTTAGGCTTTGATACCAATCTTGTAACGCCCTAAGAACCTATCCCGAGATGTCACACGGTGCTTAACGCCACACGTGGCCTCAAGTTAACCGTCTAAGCCTGTCATTACTTTCAAAGCTCACTGTAATGCTAATCATGCTAAATAGGGAAGAATAATCATGTCATAAACTTGAACATACTTAATTATGAAGAAATACTGGCCTGTACAAACAAAATACTAAAAATTTCTGTACATACTAGTACTCTAGTCTAACAAAAGCCTCTACTACATAAGACTGAGGAGCCATTGGGACAGATCCCCAACTGACTCATAATGAACTAAAAAGAAATAACCATCTACCAATAAGGAAAAATCAGGGACATAGGTCCTCAAACCATGAAGACTCACCAACTGCAGAAATATAGATAAAGGTACTCAAAGATCACTGTCGCTGCTGAGCCTGAGCACCCGAACCTACATCACGAGAAAATATAAAACACAGAAGAGTATGGGAATCAGTACTTGGGAATGTACTGAGCATGTGGGGGTGTATGCAGCATTAAAAAAATTATCATAAATATATAATAAAATCATGCATGCTATCAACAATGACTCTCTTCGCTTGAATTAGCTGAAATATATTCCTTGTAAATCATCAATAGTAATGCAAGCATTGTAAATCTCATAAATCATTATACTCAACTCAAACTCTTCAACTGAAGACTTAGAGTAACTTGGTGACACCAGAAATGTAAACTCTTATGGACTTGGGAGTTTCTTATAACCGACATAAACCATATGAGCTTACATGGAGTCCAACGTCTTACCCACGTTGGGGAGAGCTTTTCTATCCTTGCCATTGGAGTAGAACCTTAACTTTAGTGATCACTGTCTTGGCCTTTGGTCCTTAATCTTTATCCTATGGAGGTACGTAGTTCTAGAAAAGTAGGATGTGCTGAAACCACACTTTCCGCTCGATGCTAAATACTACTCCCAGACTCAAGCTCAGAACGCGTCAGTAAATTCACCTTAATCAACTCAAGGGTCTACCATAGAGACCAAAATCATAAATATATCTCATCGGTAAATCATAAATAATTTTTGGATTCCTAACTCGACTCAACTCAAAACAATCTTTCTCAACATCAAGTGGACTTGCTTATTAACTCATATCAAATGTCAAAACTTCAAGAAAGCATCACAAAATTCATTCTTTACTCTTAAACTCAAATGTCAATATATATATTCAATAATCAACTTCTCATGGAAAAGCTTAAAATCATGACTCTTATCATTTATCACTTGGAAATCATCAATTCTAAGTCATAGTAGCAATATACAATTCATAGCATAAGTTCTCAATTTAGGAAATAAAACAATGAAATAGTCATGTCTATCAATCTTGAATAGCTCAATTCTAATAACTCAATCATAAAGTAATTTGGGTATAAACCCACTTTGCACAATCATGAAATTCTAATAGTAAAAATCAATTCTTTGGGAACAAGAATAAAAGGATATTCTTGTTCAAGCCCCACATACCTTGATTATGATTTTGAGATGAAGAAACTTGATTGGAACTTCTTTTCCCACTTCTTGATTTAGGGTTCTTGATGTTCTTGATTTGAAAGTTTTGAATCTTGAACTAATTTGTGAAAACTACGGCTCAATTTTGAGATGTTTAGACAAGAATTGAATGGGATTTTGGAGTGAAACCCTAGATTTTAGATGGGATAGAAGAGCAAAAAGAGGATTTTCTCCTTTATTTGTATATATATAGTGGGTAAGGACGGGTGGAAAGACCGAAATACTCTTGAGCAAATTTTCTTGAACTGGAGCCCAATTTTTTTTCCCTGGCACGATGCGCCATGATTGTATTCCTTCACTAGATTATGATAATTAGAAAACTGCTCAGTGGCACGATGTGATGAAGTTGCATTTGCCACCTTGGTCGTGACCTGGAATAGCACCACGACATAGTGGAATCGCTTTGGTGCACTAGAATTTGACAATTATGATATTGAGCCTTGGAGCAACGTGCCAATATCACGAAGGCTCACTGGAAAATGACAATTGCCATTTTGGCTGGCTCCGCAATTCGCTAAAGTGTCAGGTGACACACTGTCTCACTAAATTGGCTCTAACTCTTCACTCGAGTGTCGGATTTGGGAGAATTTTGTATCAATGGAAAGCTTATTCAATTTTCCCCATGACAAAATGTAGAAATTAGATAAATACAATACTTTTTAAACATCAATCACTTTGGAAGTCTTTCCATTCGCACAAAAGACAAATTTAGGCTTAAGGAACAATCGGGGTATTACAATATCTCCCCCTTGGAAATATTCATCCCTAAATGTTGCTAGTTAGGCTCAAGACCAAAGAGGAAAAGGGAAAAATACCTTATGGGAACAATTTTCTTGATCGAATTACTTCACTCTAGACTTTTGAGAACTTCACAGAATGCACAAATCATAGAATGAATATTTATACAACTAAATACGCTGGATTAGTAGGAAACTGAATTAAAGAAGAATAGTACCTTTGTCTTGATTAGAATTTGCGGAGAAGAGTTGAGGGTACTTAATTCGTATTTCTTCTTCTACTTCCAAAGTAGCATCCATAACTGACTGATTTCACCACAAAACTTTAACCAAGGGAACTTTCTTGTTCCTTAGTCTATGGACTTGATAATCTAGGATCTCAACCGGAATCTCATCATACAAAAGGCTGCCCTGAACATCAAAGCTTCCTGATGGATCAACCACAACAGAATCACCAATGTGCTTCTTGAGCATAGAAATGTGAAAGAAAGGGTGTCAGATGACAACTTTGCAGGCAACTCAATCTCATAAGCTGCTTTCCCAACACAATGAAAAACTCTGTAAGGGCCAACGTAACGGGGCTAAGCTTCCCTTTATTTCCAAATCTTTTCACTCTTTTCATGGGAGAAATTTTCAAGTATACCCAATCATAACCTTCAAACTCAAGAGCTCTTCTTCTCATATCTGCATACGACTTCTGGCGACTCTGGGTTGTCTTCAACCTCTCTCGAATCAACTTAACTTTCCCCATAGCCTCAAATACAACATTAGGTCCAATCACAGCAGCCTCACCTACTTTGATCCAACCTATGGGTGATCTATACCTCCTTCCATACAAGGCCTCAAATGGAGCCATTCCAATGCTAGCATGAAAACTATTGTTATACGCAAAGTGAATCAATGGAAAATGTTCATCCCAACTTCCTTTGAAATCAAGAACATATGCCCTCAACATATCCTCCAAAGTATGGATACTCCACTCAGCCTGACCGTCAGTCTGCGAATAAAAAGCAGAGCTAAGATAAAATTGGGTGCCAAGACCCTTCTGAAAAGCTCTCTAACACTGAGAAGTAAATTGAGTACCTCTATCAAATATTATAGACAATGGCACTCCATGAAACCTGACTAACTCCTGAATGTACAGCTTAGCATAGTCCTCAGCGGTGAAAAATATATGCACTGGCAGAAAATGTGCTGACTTAGTCAATTTGTCTACAACAACCCAAATAGAATCATGATGATGTCGAGAGAGAGGTAAACCGATCATGAAATCCATGTTCACCTTTTCCCATTTCTAAGTAGGAATACTAAATTCTGCATCATACCACCAGGTCTCTGGTGCTCTATCTTTACCTGTTGGCAAGTTGCACACTTCTCTACGAACTTTGCTATATCCTTCTTCATACCATTCCACCAATAGATTTCTCGCAAATTGCGGTATATCTTAGTAGCACCGGGATAAATAGAATACCGCGCTCCATGTGCCTCAGTCATAATCCTCTGCCTCAAGTCATCAACATTAGGAAAACATAATCTATTTTGAAGTCTCAATACACCATCTACCCCTTGGGAGAAAACCTCCACCTTTTAGTCTTTAACGGACCCTTTCAGTTCGACATATGAGAATCCATATCCTACTTCACCTTCACTTTTGAAACTAGGGAAGATGCGGAACTACTCTGAACCCAAACATTACCCTCAGTTGAATCAAGCAATCTAACACCCAACCTAGCCAGACAATGCACTTCACGGGCTAACTCCTTTTTATCCTCCTCTATATGTGCCCATGGACAATCTGCTAAGGGAATTTTCCACTATATTGGCCTTTCCTGGATGATACAACACGCTCATATCATAATCCTTCAATAATTTTAACCATCGTCTATACCGCAGGTTCAACTCTCTCTGAGTAACCACATACTGCAAACTTTTATAATCTGTAAAGACATCAATATGAACACCATACAAGTAGTGTCTCCAAATTTTTATAGAAAAAACTCCTGTAGCTAACTCGAGATCATGGGTTGGGTAATTCTTCTCATATGGCTTCAACTGTCTGGAGGCATAGGCTATAACCTTTCCTCTCTGCATTAGTATGCAATCCAAACCAACTCTAGAGGCATCACAATACACCACAAAATCATCTACACATTAGGAAGGATCAACACAAGGGCTGAAGTAAGTCGAGTCTTCAACTCCTGAAAACTCTTCTCGCATGAATCTGACCACATGAATTTAACTTTCTTTTGAGTTAACCTGGTCCAAGGTGCAGCAATGGAAGATAAACCTTCGAAAAAAATGACAGTAGTAGCCAGCTAGACCCAAGAAACTCCTTATATCAAACGGAGAGATAGCTCTAGGCTAATTTATCACTGCTTCTACCTTTTAAGGAATCAACTCAAACACTTTTAGTAGAAATAATATGACCCAAAAAGGCAACTGACCTTAGCCAAAATTCATACTTGCCAAATTTGGCAAACAACTGATGATCTCTAAGGGTTTGCAAGACAATTCAGAGATGATCTGCATAGTCATTTTCATTTCGGGAGTATACAAAGATATCATCTATGAATATAATAACAAACATATTTAGGTACTGTCTGAACACCCGATTCATGAGGTCCATAAAAGCTGTTGGGGCACTAGTTAGCCCGAAGAACATGACCAGGAACTCAAAATGACCATAACGGGTGCAGAAAGCTATCTTTGGAATATCACACTCTCTAACTTTAAGTTGGTGATAGCCGGATCTCAAATCTATTTTCAAGGAATAACTACCACCTTGTAGCTGATCAAACAGGTCATCAATTCTTGGAAGAGGGTACTTGTTCTTAACTGTGACCTTGTTGAGCTGATGATAGTCAATGCACATACGCAATAAATCATCTTTCTTTCGTATTAATAGAACGGGTGCGCCCCAAGGAGATACACTAGGCCTTATGAAATCCTTATCAAGAAGATCTTTGAGTTACTCTTTCAACTCCTTAAGTTCTGCGGGGGATATACGCTACGGGGGAATAAAAATAGGCTGTATATTGGGAAAAAGATCAATCCTGAATTCTATCTCTCTATTGGGAGGTACCTCTGGGAGATCTTCTGGGAAAACATAAAAAAATTCATTAACAACGCTAATAGATTGAATAGTTGAAGTCTCAAACTTAGTGTCTTTAACTCAAACCAAATGATAGATATAACCCTTGGATATCAATTTTCTAGCTTTAATGTAGGATATAAAATGACTCTTAGGAGCTACAGAATTTTCGGACCACTCAAAAACTGGCTTATTAGGAAACTGAAACTTGACTACACGGGTACGGCAATCTATAGATGCATAACAAGAGTGAAGCCAATCTATACCTAGAATAATGTCAAAATCAGTGATGTCAAGCTGAATCAAGTCTGCAAACATGACTCTATTAAGGACAGTGATAGGACACTTTTATACACTTGCTTAGCAACAACAGATTCACCTACTGGGGTAGAAACTAGAAAAAGCTCAGGAATATTTTCAGTACTGATCTCAAAATTCACAGCCACCACCAGAGTCACATAAGAAAGACTTTACCCAGTGTCCATCAACACATACACATCAAAATAAAATACACGGAGCGCACCAGTAATAACATTTGGTGAATCCTCCTGCTCCTAGTGGGGTATAGCAAAGAAGCGATTCTGGCGCTGACCACTAGCAGTACTGGATGAGGCACCCTGAGGAAGAGTAGGATGAGATAAAGGGGCTGGAGCACTAACGGCCTGACTCTGAGGACGAATATTGCGACTCCCTTGTCTGGCATATGGAAATCTCTGAGCCTATGGCCCAACTTACCATAACCAAAACAACCTCTCTGTTCAGCCATACACTCTCTAGGATGCATCCTACCATACTTAACACATGGGGGATAGATATATCTATTACTCACACTGTCTTGAGACCTAGACACAGTAGGATTATTACCCTATTCCTGTCTGATTCTGGATGCGGGAGCACTAGCTGATGAAGGCACTGGCACAAAAGAATAGCTCTAGAACTGAGGGTGGATCCCTCCAAAAAATATAGTCTGACTATACCCCTACTGGTCTGATCTAACTCTCTTATTCCCCCTCACTCTCTCTCTCTCTTCTTTACCTTATCTGCTTCAATCTGTTGAGCATGTATCATTAATCTAGAAAGATCTATATCCTTATTAAGCATAGCAGATCTACACTCTTTTATGTCATAACCCGACACACCATCCAAAAACTTACTCATACTGGTTCTAGAATCAACCATTATACCGGGAGCATACTTAAATAACTGATTGAACTTAAGACAACAATCCTTCACAATCATGGAGCCCTATCTCAAGTTCATAAATTCTTCTAATTTTGCTTCCCTCAGCTCCGGGGCAAAGAATCTATCTAAGAACGCATCCTGGAACAACTGTCAAGTCATGGTAGTGGCATCCTCCCCTCTACTCTTACTTCACATCTCCACGTAATCATTGGCAATATCTTTCAAGTGATAGGAAGCTAGCTCCAGACTCTCTTGTTACATGCATAATTTGGATGATCTTTTTCACCTCATTAAGATATGGGTCCTTACCTGTCTTTGACCCATAAAACTCTGGTGGATTTATTCACATAAAATCACGAACCCAAGCCACCACTAAATTACTTTCATACGTAGGTGGAGCTGTGACCTGAGCATGGTTCTGAGCATTGGCGGTAACCGCATGGGCTAGCACCAAAAAAGCTGCCCGAAATTCCAGGTGGGACAGTATCTCACCTAAAGGATCAATGGGTTGAGGTCATTCATTGTTTCTATGAGCTTTACGAGAAACCATTATCTGTCATAAGAGAGCACGAATTAACAGCAGAGAAAAACAATCATAAGCATAATGGACTTTTGAAAGAAGGAACCAACTTTTCCTAAAATGTTCGTAGCCTCTTACTCACAGATGTGGCGCACTACACACCGATAATTAAGACTCTACGTAGCGTGGCTTGTCAGACTCCCTAGGACTCTTTGAACCTTAGGCTTTGATACCAATCTTATAACGCCCTAAGAACCTATCCCGAGATGTCACACGGTGCTTAACACCACACGTGGCCTCAAGCTAACCCTCTAAGCCCGTCATTACTTTCAAAGCTCACTGTAATGCTAATCATGCTAAATAGGGAAGAATAATCATGTCATGAACTTGAACATACTTAATTATGAAGAAATACTGGCCTGTACAAACAAAATACTAAAAATTTTTGTACATACTGGTACTCTAGTCTGACAAAAGCCTCTACTACATAAGACTGAGGAGCCATTGGGACAGATCCCCAACTGACTCATACTGAACTAAAAAGAAATAACCATCTACCAATAAGGAAAAATCAGGGACATAGGTCCTCAAACCATGAAGACTCACCAACTGCAGAAATATAGATAAAGGTACTCAAAGATCACTGTCGCTGCTGAGCCTGAGCACCCGAACCTATATCACGAGGAAATATAAAACACAGAAGAGTATGGGAATCAGTACTTGGGAATGTACTGAGAATGTCGGGGTGTATGCAGCATTATAAAAATTATCATAAATATATAAGAAAATCATGCATGCTATCAACAATGACTCTCTTCGCTTGAATTAGCTAAAATATATTTCTTGTAAATCATCAATAGTAATGCAAGCATTGTAAATCTCGTAAATCATTATACTCAACTCAAACTGTTCAACTCAAGACTTAGAGTAACTTGGTGACACCAGAAATGTAAGATCTTATAGACTTGGGAGTTTCTTATAACCGACATAAACCATATGAGCTTACATGGAGTCCAACGTCTTGCCCACGTTCGGGAGAGCTTTTCTATCTTTGCCATTGGAGTAGAACCTTGAGTTTAGTGATCACTGTCTTGGCCTTTGGTCCTTAATATTTATCCTATGGAGGCACGTAGTTCTAGAAAAGTAGGATGTGCTGAACCCACACTTCCCGCTTGATGCTAAAAACTACTCCCAGACTCAAGCTCAGAACGCGTTAGTAAATTCACCTTAATCAACTCAAGGGTCTACCATAGAGACCAAAATCATTAATATATCTCATCGGTAAATCATAAATAATTTTTGGATTCCTAACTCGACTCAACTCAAAACAATCTTTCTCAACATCAAGTGGACTTGCTTATTAACTCATATCAAATGTCAAAACTTCACGAAAGCATCACAAGATTCATTCTTTACTCTTAAACTCAAATGTCAATATATATATTCAATAATCAAATTCTCGTGGAAAAGCTTAAAATCATGACTCTTATCATTTATCACTCGGAAATCATCAATTCTTATTCATAGTAGCAATATACATTTAATAGAATAAGTTCTCAATTTAGGAAATAAAACAATGAAATAGTCATGTATATCAATCTTGAATAGCTCAATTCTAAAAACTCAATCATAAAGTAATTTGGGTATAAACCCACTTTGCACAATCATGAAATTCCAACAGTAAAAATTAATTATTTGGGCACAAGAATGAAAGGATATTCTTGTTCAAGCCCCACATACCTTGATTATGATTTTGAGATGAGGAAACTTGATTGGAACTTCTTTTCCCATTTCTTGAGTTAGGGTTCTTGATGTTCTTGACTTGAAAGTTTTGAATCTTGAACTAATTTGTGAAAACTACGGATCAATTTTAAGATGTTGAGACAAGAATTGGATGGAATTTTGGAGAGAAACCCTAGATTTTGGATGGAATGGAGAAGGAAAATGAGGATTTTCTCCTCTATTTGTATATATAGTGGTCAAGGACGGGCGGAAAGACCAAAATACCCTTGAGAAAATTCTAGAACTGGAGCCCAATTTTTTATATGTGGCACAATGCGCCATTATCATGGACCTTTACTGGATTTTGACAATTGGGAAACTACTCAGTGGCGCGACGCGATGAAGTCGCATTTGCCACCTTGGTCATGACCTGGAATAGCACCGCGATGCGGTGGAATTGCATTGGTGCACTAAAATTTGACAATTCTGATATTGAGCCTTGGAGAGACATGATAATATCATGAAGGCTCACTGTAAAATGATAATTGCCATTTTGGATGGCTCTGCAACGCGCTAAAGTTTCAGGTGGCACACTGTCTTACTAAAATGGCTCTAACTTTTCACCCGTGTATCAGATTTTTGCAAATATGGTATCGATGGATAGCTTATTCAATTCTCCATATGACAAAAAGTAGAATTTAGTGAAATACCACACGTTTTAAAAATCAATCACTTTGGAAGTCTTCCCATTCGCTCAAAAGATGGATTTAGTCTTAATGAACGATCGGGGTATTACATGTCTATTTTCAGTTACTGAATCAACCTGTTCTAGAGTGGAGGGGTAGTACCACAACTCTTAAGAGTTAACTTGTTTCATACCTTAGAGCAACACAATTAATATCCAAGGGGTGTGTATTTCATTGGGTATGAGTGAAAGACTCTAGTTTTGAGACTCCTAATCTTGAGCCAGTTCCAGTCGAAAGTGAATTTCCAGATGTGTTTCCCAAATATCTCCCAAAGTTTCTTCCAAAAGGGAAATTAACTATGGAATAGACTTTCTTCCTAATACTCTGCCCATCTTTATTCTTCCAGAAAAAATGGCTCCAGCTGAACTTAAAGAGTTGAAAGAACAGTTGAAGGACCTCCTAGACAAAGGGTTTATCAGGCCCAACGTATCCCCTTAGGGTGCAACAATTCTATTCGTGTGAAAGAAAGATGATTCCCTTAGAATATATATAGACTACCATTAGTTGAACACTATCACAATCAAGAATAAGTATCCACTTCCTAGAATTGATGACTTATTTTCCTAACTTTAGGGTGCCAGTTATGTTTCTAAGATAGACCTCAGATCAGGCTATCATCAGCTTAGAGTCAGAGAATATGACATTCCAAAAATAACTTTCAAAACTTGGTATGGTCACTTTGAGTTTCTAGTCATGTCATTTGGTCTTACCAATGCCCCAGCAGCTTTCATGGACTAGATGAACTGAATATTCTAGTAGTACTTGGACATGTTCATTATAGTCTTCATCGACGATATTTTTGTCTAATCTTGCAGTGAAAATGACCATCTAGACCACCTCAGAATAGTATTGTAGATTCTTAGAGCCCATCGATTGTTCGCTAAATTCAGTAAGTATGAATTTTGGCTAAGATCAGTAGCTTTCCTTGGACATATTTTTTCCATTGATAGAATTAGGGTTGATCCTCAAAATATCGAGGCGGTGAGAAACTGTCCCAGACCTATCTCTCCACAGATATCAGGTGTTTCTTGGGTTTGACTGGCTATTACCGACGGTTTTTTGAAAGATTTTCATCTATTGCATCCCTCATGTCCAATTGACTCAGAAGAAAGTTATGTTTCAGTGGTCAGATTATTATGAGAAGAGTTTTGAGGAGTTGAAGACTCGACTCACTACAGCCCTAGTTTTGACATTATCAGATGGGTCAGATGGGTTTGTTATGTACTTTGATGCTTCTAGAGTTGCATTGGGATATGTTTAATGTAGAGGGGTAAGGTTGTGGCCTATGACTCTAGACAACTTAAGCCCCATTGTAACGCCTCAAAAATCTATCCTAAGACGTCACAGTGCTTAGGACTACAAGTGATCCCAATCTAACCCTTCTATTGGTATAACTCATAAGCAACTGAATAGGTATGTATAAAATGACTGAGTTTACTATGCGGAAACATAAAAATGATGAAATTTGTGAAATTACAATACTGATAAAACTTTTACAATCTGATAAAGTCTGAAAAGAGGGACTGAATTTACATAAGTGACTTTAATTGACGTCTATGAAGCCTCTACTATACTGACTATATATAGCTAGTACACGACCCCAACTACCACTAATCAATACATAGGAGTAGGAAAGTAAATTATATAAATAACATCTAACTAAAGTCCCCAAAGTAGAAGGACTCATCATCTGCTGGCTGAAATCTTTAACTGTCTAATTCTGACTGTACATACCACAACTTGTACCTATATTATGAGACAATGTAGCACATACACATATATGTGGATCAGTACTTTGAGGATGTACTGAGTATATGGGAGTGAATACATAAGTAAAACATTATCATCAGATTCTATAAAATCATGCATGCTAAATGTAAATGACTCACATAGGCTTGAGTAATCTGAAATCTGAAGATCATAAATCATGAATAGTAAAGCATCTAGTATAAATCTTGTGAGTCATAGAACTTAGTTCTAAAATCTGTATTTCTATTCTATTCTCAAATCATATAGGCTAAGTGAAAAAGGGCTCACCTTTTTATGTATGAAACTAAAAGCTATAATTCTGTAATCTGAAATCTTAAGTAGAATAATACCTGAGTAAGTTTGTGAGCCTTTACAGTTAGTATTTTTAAAAGCCTTTTTTATTAATCTTTTTTGTTAGCTAGCAGGGAGGTTCTCTTAACTGACATAAACTATGTGAGCATTCATAGAGTCAAATGTTCTTGTCCCCCTAAGGAGGAATCCTCACGTTGGGGAAAGGACTCATACTCTTGCCAGGGAGTATAACCTATCTGTGTGATCACGTATCTGTCATCCACATAGAAATGGGAATAATCTAAATCTTATGTTGGCATGTAGTTCTAGGGTATGGAACCGTAGTAACATACCAATCTCGGTGCTAAATACTACTCCTATTAAATTTGTATGCTTATTCTGAAGAAAATCCACTTTAAAATAGTCTAATAGTTTGTAATAAAAACCAACTATATATCTGTAAAGCTAAATCTATAATCAAAATCTGTAAAGTGGATTTCATATCTATTCTGAAATCGAAAGGTCAAATCTTTATCAATAATCTGAAAAGAATCTAGTCATAGGGTGCTTATAGCATAACAATTCTTGAAATAACAGTCTTAAATTAGGGTATCAATCTCATGTTAAAACATCAAAATATCCATGTCTGATAATGTAAACATTGATAATTTAATTCAAAATCTGGAAATTACTACAATATTCATGAAAATATGAACATAATCATGTAATTTAACTTCTAAATTACTGGAAATCTCATAATCTCATAAATAGAAATATTTGGTATAAACCCCAACTTTAATTTTAAGGGAAATCATATAAAAATTCAGTAAATTTGTAATTAAAATAAGTTTTGGGCACAAGGACGAAAGGATTGTCCTTGTTCATAACCCTGCATACCTTAATTGATGATCTTAGATGAAAAGCTTGAATCTTGAATTCCTATTATGCTTTTGGAGATGAATTCTTGGAGTTCTTGTATTGCGAATCCTTAATCTTGAGTTTTCTTGGAGAATTAATGTAGGAATTTGGATTTCTTGGGGAAAAAGTTTAAGGATCTAGGATTTTGTTTTGAGACAGAGTAGATGAAATAAGCATAAAATGCCTTAGAATGTGTTAAATCTTGTGTTTTTGAAGGATTGGGTCCTTAGGGATTTACCAAAATACCCCCTTTAAACTTTTAAACAAAATTGTAAAACATGACATTTTTCAGAACTGGGTGGCCACCGCGATGCGCCACTATCGCGGTGGTTCACTGGAAATTGGACAATTGGGAACTGGGCATGCAACGCAATGCACCACTATCGTGGTGCCCTATAGTTTTGCCATTTTGGCCACCAACGCGATGAGGTAATATCACATTGGGCTACTGGATTTTGACAAATGGGAAAATGGACCACTCTGTGAAATGCCAATATTATGGAAGACCACTGGAATTAATGATTGCTATTTTTACCTTTTTCGCAATGCGCTGATAGTCCAAGTGGCACTTTAGCAACATAAAAATGCTCTAACTTCTCAACCGAGTGTTGGATTCCAGTGTCTTGAGGCGATGTTGAGGAGGCACCCCACCTACAGCGGGGATATAAGCAGGGCTCAGCTTTGCCTGGAATGACGCTCTAGCTTGGATGGTGCCCCACCTAGAGCGGGACTCAACCTATGGCGGGGCCCCATCCATTCTCGGGCTCACAAAAGTGCTGAATTCGAATCCATCACGAATTGATTCTACTCCTATACTATAAATACATGTTATATCATGTTTTTACATATCTTTGGACATATTTTGGAGATCAGCGGGCTGCTACAACTTCTTCTTTAGGTTTTTATTATTTTTATTTAGTTCATTCATGTTTTTAGTTGTTAATTACCAATTTGTGATTACAATTATGACTATGTGTGGCTAAATGCCATTTTCCGGTGTTAAAGCCAAAGACATGGGTACTTTTGTTTCGAATTAAGTTCATTTGATTTGCTTATCATTATTAGTTGTTTGTTCATCTTTGATTTAACTATTTTAAGGATTCATGACCCTTAGAATATATCAATTGTCTACCTTTTGATCTCGGGAGAGGGAATACGGGATAGAATAAGGAGATGAACAAAGTTTAGTTTTTTATTCTTTTATAAAATAAAGAATTGAACTTATCACCTAGGACAGGGATGTACTTAGGAGCCGAACTTGATTCAAACGTAGGATGATAGCTTAATACACTTCTTAAGTGGACTATTACATCCCCACTCATTGATGTAGTTGTAAGGTTCAACTTAGGTAAAGGATTAGCGGTTGGGAAATCATAATCATGCAATTAACCCTACGAATCAATAACCAAGATAAGCAATTTAACGAATGAAATTCAATAACATAGTACGATTGTTCATAGTTCTTTAACCTTTGGTTTAATCCTATTGATTGTTTCAAGATCTTTACATTACGCATTATTTACTTTTCTCTAGTTATAAATTCCAAACTCTCTTTTTGGTTATACTTGCATTAATTGAATCTAATTTGTGAACTAAAATAGAATCGTTGTTAAATTAAGTCTCTGTGAGATCGATACTTGGTTTTCATTAGGCCACTTTACTATATGATAATACCACGCACACTTGCGTGTGAGCTTGGGCGTTGTCACTGCCCATCAGTTTGGGGGTGAAATGTGGTGCTAAGGTCAACCTAGGTGCCCAATTCTACTGAGAGACTCAATCTGAAATAATAGAGACATGTACTCCATGTAAGTGAACCACCTCCCAAATGTAAACATTGGCTAACCTCTCGACACTGTAGGAAACTCAAATAGGGCTACAATGTGCAGACTTAGTCAATCTATCCATGATGACCCAAATGCTATCAAAATCATGGGAAGTGCGAGGTAGTCCACCTATGATTCCATAGTAACTCACTCCCACTTCCACTCGAGAATGGGTAGCTGCTGAAGCAATCCACCATGCCTCTAGTGCTCAGATTTTACCCGCTGACAATAAAGGCATCGAGCCATAAACCCTACTATAAATCTCCACATACCACTCCACCCATAATGCTACCTCAAACCCCTATACATCTTAGCCTTCCTAGGGTGAATAGAGTATTTGGAGCTATGATCCTCACGAAGAATTAATTGGATCAAATCTCTAACCCTTGGAACACAAATACAACCATCAAACCTCAAGAAACCCTTAGAATCTATGGTAGTCCACCTGGAGTCACCTCTCACCACCTACCCTTGATGCTATGAAGATTGCTATCCTCAAACTGATGAACTTGAATATGCTCTAACAAGGTAGATCTGACCTTAACACTAGTAATAATCCTTTGAGGGTCAGAAATATCTAAACGAACTATCTATCTAGATAAGGACTGAATTCCCAAAGCCAACGACCACTGATAAACTGAAATAAAGGCTAAGATACCCATACTCACTGACTTCCAACTCAAGACATCCACTACCACATTTGCTTTGCCCGGATGGTAGGGAATAGAGATATCATAGTCCTTCAGTAACTCAATCCATTTACACTGCCTCGAATTAAGATCCTTCCGAGTCATAATATACTGAAGACTTTGATGGTCAGTAAAGATCTCACAAAGAACCCCATACAAATAATGCCTCTAAATTCTAAGAGCAAATACTACCGCCGCCAACTCTACGTCATGGGCGGGGTAGTTGCACTTATGCACCTTCAGCTAGCTCAATGCATATGTAATAACACAGCCTTGCTATATCAAAACACACCCCAAGCTAACACTAGATGCATTAAAATAGACAGTAAAACCCTTACCCTCAACTTGTAGAGTCAGAAAAGAAGCTACATTAAGCAAATCGTTGAGCTTCAGAAATCTCGCCTCACAACTCGTAGACCACTGAAATAGAATTTCCTTCCTAGTCAATCTGGTCATAGTGGCTGTAATAGAAGAAAAAACCTCAACAAGCCACCAGTAGGCCTAGCCCAACTACAAATAGCCTCAATCTTTGCTAGGTCCACCATAATCCCATCCTTGGACACTATGTGCCCCAAGAAAGATACAGACTTAAGCTAGAACTTGTACTTTGAGAACTTGGCATAAAGTTGGTGATCTCTTCAAATGTGGAGCATAGTCCTCAAATATTGCTCGTGCTCCTCCCTACTCATCGAATATACAAAAATGTCATCAATAAGTACTATCACGAAGAAGTCTAAATACAGCCTGAACACGCGCTTGATCAGATCCATAAAAGCTGCTGAAGCATTGGTTAACCCAAAAAGACATCAGCACAAACTCATAATGACCGTAACGAGTCCTAAAGGCTATCTTAGGGATGTTTGCAACCCACCTCTCAATTGATGGTAACTAGACCTTAAATTTATCTTAGAAAGCACTGTTGCACCCTAAAGTTGGTCAAAAAAATCATTGATATAAGGCATAGAGTACTTATTCTTCATAATCACCTTATTCAACTAAAGGTAGTTAATAGAGTACTTATTTTTCATAATCAACTTATTCAACTAAAGGTAGTCAATACACATATACATTAACCCGTCCTTTTTCTTCACAATTAGAACTGGAGCACCCTATGGTGACACACTCGATCTGATAAAGCCCTTACCCAGAAGATCCTAAAGCTAACTATTCACCTCTTTTGGATCAGCAGGAGCCATAGAAATAGGCCGGGTGCCTAGCTCAAGATTAATAATAAACTCTATACGACACTCAAGAGGAAGGCCAGGTAGGTCAGTTAGAAACACACCAGGAAACTCTCAAACAACTGGAACTGAGTCAAGTGATGACCTCTCAGCACTAGCATCCCAAACATAGTCAAGAAATAACTCACAACCCTTCAATATTAGTCTCTTAGATTGAATGAAAGAAATAATACCCATCTGAGAGTGGCTAACAAAACCCTGCCATATAACCGGGGGAGTGTCGGGAAAGACTAAGGCAATGTCTTAACAAGACAATCAAGGACCGCATGTTAAAGAGATAGAAAATTCATACCTAGAATCACATCAAAATTTATCATATCTAGGAAAATGAGATCAACGTAAGTATCAAACTCTCGAGTAGTCTCCAAACAAGATATATCTAGGACAATGAGAACAACCTAAGTATCAAACTCTCGAGTAGTCACCAAAACAGATCTATATACCTGATCCACTACTACAGAATCACCCACAGGGGTAGGTACACATAATGGCACAACTAAGAACTCCGTATAGAAACTCAACCTTGATGCAAAATAAGCAAAAGTATATTAAAATGTGGAACTGGGATCAAATAAAGCAGAAGTTAGCTGATAGCATATAGAAATTAAAACTGTGATCACAATATGTAATGAATCAACTTCTGATATACCAGGTACAACATACAAGTGAACCCATCCACTACTTTACTGGGTACGTCATGACATGACCACGAGCCTAGCCATGACGAGTATCTAAAGCCCACCGAGTGTCAGAGACCACCTCCTTTGCCAAATCAATAGAACACAATATACATAATAAAAATAAAAAGCGAAAGACAAACCAAGTATATAGGAAAGAATAATGAACCAAGATAAGGTTTATGAATTCCACATAATATCCCAATCCACAGTTGTCCATAAAAGCCTTTAATAGAAATAAAATATCAAACTAGGTCGGGACATGCCCCCTACCATAGCCAGAAGGGAATCTAAAGTAAGAAAGAAAATGGATGGAAATGATAAGATTTTATGAAGGATGGAAGCTCACCACTTTAAAGCAACTCAATGAACGTGCTAATCCACCTAGAACTGTCCAAGGGTAAAAGTAATGTCTTCGAAGCCTACATTTTAAAATAATGTAGCATCCTAGGACGGTTAGCAGGGTGAGCGCTATTATGTAACTTAGGGAAGGGATAAAATGATCTCATGATCAAGTCAATCCAACACCATTCAAAAACCATATGCACACATTCATATACATACATACATACATACATATATACATATATACATACATATATATAAGATGTTATGATAAGGAACAAGGTTTAACCATAAATTTAAAGTATTAACTTGGACAGTGTAGCTCAGTCCATCCTAAAGACACCCATAGGCTATATGGGTTCGGCTCTTCCCATCGAAAGGGCCCCGATGCTTGTTAGCCGCATTAACCAGAGAAAAAAACTAAAGAAAATGAACACATGGTCATATAGACCCCTACCCCAGCAAACGTGGTTTCCAGTATTAGTTTCCCCAAAACCTCCACCTTCCACGACGAGCTACACAACCCTCTTTAAGCCCAATTAAAACCATTTACACATACTCTCATTCGTTAACCAAGGTGTATTTTAATTAGGCATTTTTACGTTGATATCGTCATACCAAATGAAGATTATGCTTGCCAATTCCATTATTAGCCAAATTAACTCCAAAGTTTTCAATTAAAAACCAATCCATGGCCACCAAGGTCTTTCCATAAACCAATTTATATTCCATTAACCTTTTATGAAATGCAAGGTTTCAAAAGTGAAGTAATTTATTTATATATCCATGTTTCAAACCAATTTTAGAAGTTAGGTTGAGTTTAAAGCCAATTCCAAACCATTAAACCATCAAATTTGGGGAAACCCATGTTTCCAATTCCAATTCTAACATCCGTGCATTTATTTAGTTCGAAATCATGAGAATAAGGCATAAACAATCAATTTAAAACCATTGAAATTCAATTCATGCAATAATCATTTCAAATCCCTTAACCCATATTAAAAAACCAACAATTAAACCACATGGATAACAATTAAATACATACTTTTATATAAAATCAATTTAGGGTAGAGATATATGCCTTACACAAAGAATAATTTGAAAGCAATTTAAAACTTGGGACTCAGAGGATGAATGCTCAGTGTAAACCTTAATCTTTTCTTGAGTTTTGAGTTTGAGAGTTAAAGAGAGAATAGATCTTTGAAAACTGATGAAAATAATTCTATTTAATGTCTAAGGGTCATAAATGAGTGAAAAGACCCAAATTCCCCTCACCCCAAGTAAGAAAATTAAAAACTGCAAGAAAATTATACCTTGGCATAGCACGCCAATATCGCGGAGACTATCTTTCATGCCACTCTAATATTGCAGAGGGTAGCCTCCATAAAACGGTGAAAATGCAGAGGATAACCTCCATGGCACGTTGCCATTGTGTACCCCTACTGCATAGGGGTCCCAAAATATCCTCGAACCCTTTTCAAAAATTTTGAAACTCGCTCAGATTACCTTCTTAACACCCCTAAGCACATTTCAAGTAAAAAATAAATACTACATATATGAGAAGCCCAAAAATAAAATACGCAAAATTTTAAGGGTATAACATTAACCCCTACCCCTTATAATCACTCATCCCCAAATGTTGAGTTAGGATATTTTTAGCATGAGAATAGCAAGAACACACCCGAATCAAATGACAAACTTAGAAAGTAATAAGAGGAAAACAAAACTCATACCTTAAGCACTTTCAGTCGACGCATGGAATAAGAATGGATACTTGGCCTTCATATCCTCTTCAGCTTCTCAAGTAGTTTTTTCCACCTTTTGGTTTATCCAAAGGACTTTTAATGAAGCCACATCCTTCATCCTCAACCTACGAACTTGCCTATCCAAAATCTCAATCAGGACTTCCTCATAAGACAAGGAATCCAAAATACTAACACTCTCCAAAGGAACAATCGAAGAAAGATCACCTACACAATTCTTAAACATTGACACATGGAAAACAGGATAAATAAAACCCAAAATCATATACAAAACTGTAACACCCCGTACTTAATTACGTGCATTAGCCATGGTTATATGTGTTGGAGTATATGTATTGATCATAAGTTAGGTATATATGAGTTTAAGTATGAGTATTGATTACTTTGAGATGGCTTCAAGTGTATAGTTTGATTATAGGTGTATAGGAATCGACTTTATTTATACCAGAATTTGCTCATCAAAGTTTCTATGCAAAGTTTATCGAGTTAGATTTCCAACGACATAAAGATTTCTAAAAACAGATGAGTATCGGATATAAGAGAGCATGTTCGAAACTTGAAAACGGTGGACGCAATGAACAGTAAATGTGCAGAACAAAAGTACTGCAGCCAAACAGATTTTTGGGTTGACTTTAAACGATCATAACTCCTTGTACAAAATAAACTGTATAATCTGCCATATATAGATGAGAATCCCCGAGAGTCTTATTTCTAATGCAATTGGTTTCATCCAAATCCAACATCTGAGTAAGGAGTTATACTCATTTTACTTCAGCCTCTCAAAACAGATTTTTAGGGTCAACTTAAAACGATCATAACTCTTTGTACAGGATGAACTGGGTGGCTTAATTTATATGAAATGAAAGCCCTTTGAATTATATTTCCAAAAATACCAATTTCACCCAAATTCGATATCGGAGCAAAGAGTTATGGTCGATTTACTTTAGCCTATCAAAACAGTCCATCATGGACAGATTCGGATTTACTTAAATTTTTAAGGGCAATATGGTCATTTTCCATCACCTCATGGACGAAAATTGGTCATTATATACATATAATTAGCCTCATATCCATCATTTATCATCCATTTTTTGAAGAATAAGAAACCCTAGCCAAATTTCAACTCCAATTATCTTGTGATTCAACCGTAGAAAATCCAAATTGATTCCGTAGTTGTGTTCACCGTCTCGAGGGCTTCGAGAAGCACCCCTTATTTGTGCCAACAGAACTTCAAAATCAAAAGGGCCATTTTATGGTAAGGATGTAAATTATGTTGGTGTTATTTATATGGATATGTATATATATGCATGTGAGCATAAGAAGTATGTTATTTGATTGTTGTTGAAAGATGATTGGAAATGATGTTGGATTATTCTTGTGCATGGTTGGATTATGTTGAATTGTGAAGGGATTTGGTGTGATGATGTGGTATTGAAATGATGATTATATATATATATATATATATATATATATACACACACATAAACCTATTGTTCAAGTTGGTTTTTGGAATGCTTTGCAAATATTGGTTGTATGGAATTATGGAAGAGAATTGTGGTGTTGGGTTGCTAATACTAGATGCCAAACATTTCATTGTAGATAAGTGATTTGTAAAGGCGGGGTGTTGTGTTTAATTGGTATCCGAATCTACAACGAGGTATGTAAAGCATACTCTAACAATGTTCTTTGGCATGAAAACACCAATGTTCCATCAAATAAGATTCTGAGGTTGTCCAAAAACATGTATTGTTCTACGTTACCAACGAAGTTGTTTCCATTCTATAAAGTGTCAAAGTGTTTCATTGATATACCAAAAGGCTCCTATTTCATTGTTGTGATATTGATGATTCTAAAACACATTGTTGATATACCAATGAGTCTTTATTACATCGTTATTGTACAGAAGGTCAATTACTTGGTTCCTATTGATGTATCATTGTTCCAAAGGTACTATATTGGCATGAACACTAACATAATAATCTCAAAATCTTTTGAACTAAGTGATGGAAGTTCTCTCTTATCGGGTGGTATCCCAGGGGCATAAGCCTATCATGGGTCGATCCCTGTTTATGTGTTTATAGGTGGTATCCCAGGGGCATAAGCCTAGCATAGGTCGATCCCAGTTGATATGTACTGGGGGAAGCCTAATGGTCACAGTACGGTACAGTATTGATTATTGTTAGGTGGTTGGAGGTTCGGGAAGAGGAGTTAATGACGAATGATAATTGTAAAGAATGAAATGAATGAATGTATACCGTTCCACGATTGTGTTTGAATTCAAGAACCCAATTCAGATTAATGATAATGTACATGATCCTAAAAGTGTTTATGAAATGTGGTTCACTTCTATTATGATTTATTCACCTGTGTCTGATTTTCTTGATCCCCCATATCACATATGATTATTTACAGCTTTACATACTCAGTACATATTTCGTACAGACGTCCCTCATGGGGGACCTGCATTTTATGCTGCAAGCATATGTGCTTCAGCTCATTCACAGCATAGATAGGAGCCAGGTCATACAGCTATTATTGGTGAGCTCCAGTTTGCTTCGGAGCTTTTCGAGTCGGTTCCTTATATTTTGTTATTATACCGGAGTCATGTGTGGGAGGGGGTTTGTCCCAACCCTAGTTATGTCGTGTATATCCTAGAGGCTTTGTAGACATAAGGAAGGGTAAAGTCATGGAAGTTTATATAGTGATGTTATATTTGTATATGTGGTGGCCCCAATGGCCAAGTATTATATATATATATATTTGTGCGTGTTGTGCTGATACAGGTATTTAGACCCTTCTATATGCAATGAAGTGCTGGCCAAATTTTTGGTGACATGTAAGTGAAAGTACAGGTATTTGAATGGGTTCTCCCGGGCCTTCTCAGCTTCGGGTGCCAGTCCGGCCCGATGGGATTTTGGAGCGTGACAAAAGTGGTATCAGAGAGGTTCATCATAGTGAGTCTACAAAGCCATGTCTACGTAGAGTCTTGTTTATCGGTGTGTTATGCACCACATCAATAAACAGGAGGCTATGGAAATTTAGAAAATTATTTCTTTTCTTCAGATCATAGATCGTGCCATAGAGTTTATATAGCAAATAAAGTCATAGTTGACCACTGAATCCATTTGTTTCTCTTATTACAGTAAGAATGCCGGATACCAAAAGTAAGAATACTGGCAAGCGGGTAGACGTGGCTGCCAGAGAAGGGACTAGTAAGTCACCACCTTTACAAGTTAATTAGAGTGAAGCTCAAGCTAAGCGGGTATCTGAAATGTCTTCCACTCCAGATGAAATAAGTGGGAGGTGAACCACATTCACAGAACCACTTGTTAATGCTGCTAGTCAGGATATGAGGGATGCAGTACGACTGTTGACCCAGATTGTTGACGGTCAATTCCAAGGGCAAGCTATTCCTGTCGCGGGTTCTAGCGGTACTAATAGGGTGGCTAGTTTTCGGACGCAAGATTTTCTTAAGATGGATTCGCCTACTTTTACCAGATCCGATCTTAACGAAGATTCACAGAAATTTATTGATCAGATCCAAAGGGCCCTAGAGGTAATGCATGTATCGGGCAGAGAGACAGTGGAGTTAGCCGCGTATAGATTCAAAGGTAAGGCTATATATTGGTATGAAGACTGGAAATGGTCAAGGGGCATTGATGCACCCCCAGCTACTTGGAAAGAGTTCAAAGAGGCATTTATTGATCATTATCTTCCATATGAGACTCGTCAGGCCCATGCGGATCAGTTCTTAAATCTTCGACAGGGTAATACAAGTGTGAGGGAGTATAGTCTTTGATTTAATTCTTTGTCCAGATATGCTCCTAATGTTATAGCTACTATGGATGACAGAGTTCATCGGTATGTGGATGGATTGGATCCGTATTTGGTTAGGGATTGTACTATTGCTGCACTGAATAAAGAGATGGATATAGCTAGGATCCAAGCATTTGCACAGAAAATGAAAGACCAGAGGCAAAGAAAAAGAACACAGGAATTTGAAAGCGGATCTTCTAAGAGGGACAGATCTACAGGGCAGTTTATGGCGCCACAGGGAGGTTTTAGATCTCAATTTTCTGCTAGACCACCTAGACCATTATTTTCTTATTCTGCAGCTAGTGCTCTACCACAACATCAGGGGTTCAGAGGCAGTCAATTTGGGCAAAGAAGTGAGGGTCATAGTTCGCGATCAGTGGGTTATCATGGGCAAGGGAACATGAGCTAATCGAGACCTTCTCAAGAGCTATGTAATTGATGCAGAAAGCATCATATGGGTGTATGTCGAATGGGAACAAATGTTTGTTTTTGGTGCAGTATGACGGGGCATATGATGAGAGAATACCCACAAAGGGGCGCAGGTGGCATAGCACGACCTTCGGGATCAGCTGTTGCATCATCGTCATTGGTATCTTATTCTGGTAGGGGCGCACAACCTGCGGGTCATGCTAGAAATAAAAAAAGAGTCGCCAGTTCCAGCGGGACTCAGAATTGCACTTATGCTTTAGCGTATCGACAGAATCTAGAGGTTTCCCCAGATGTGGTTACGGGTACGTTGTCCATATTTTCATTTGATGTATATGCTCTAATTGATCTCGGTTCTACATTATCATATGTTACTCCTTTGGTTGCTGGAAAGTTCAAAAGAACCCCCGAATTGTTAGATAAGCCGTTGGAAGTGTCTACCCCAGTTGGGGAATCTATTATTGTTAGAAGAGTTTATAAAGATTGTGTAGTAACTGTGTGTGGTCGAGACACGATGGCCAATCTTGTGGAACTAGAAATGGTAGATTTTGATGTTATAATGGGTATGGATTGGTTGGCGTCTTGTTATGCAAAAATTGACTGTTGTACGAAAAGGATGTATTTACATTTTCCTAATGAAGCAGTTATTGAATGGCAAGGTAAGATTGGTGCACTAAGAGGTAGATTTATTTCTTATTTCAAAGCGAGAAAAATGATTTCCAAGGGCTACATATGTCATTTAGTTAGAGTAAAGGATACGGAATCGGAATCACCAGATCTTCACACTATACCAGTAGTAAGTGAATTTCTTGATGTATTCCCTGAAGATCTTCCAGGTTTACCTCCTGAACGAGAAATAGAATTTGGTATTGATGTGATACCAGGAACTAAGACAATTTCAATTCCTCCGTATAGGATGGCCCCAGCAGAATTACGAGAATTGAAAGAGCAATTGAAAGATTTTCTAGAAAAGGGGTTCATTAGGCCTAGTATTTCCCCTTGAGGAGCACCAGTGCTGTTTGTGCACAATAAAGATGGCACATTGAGAATGTGTATTGATTATAGACAGCTGAATAAAGTGACTCTTAAAAATAAATATCCTCTTCCAAGAATTGATGATTTATTTGATCAGTTATAGGGTGCCAAATGTTTTTCTAAGATTGATTTGAGGTCAGGTTATCATCAAGTGAGAGTCAAAGAAAAAGGTATACCCAAAACAACTTTCCGAACAAGGTATGGTCATTATGAGTTTCTAGTTATGTCATTTGGGCTAACTAATGCACCTGCAGCTTTCATGGATTTAATGAATAGGGTGTTTAAGCCATTTCTAGATGTATCCATGATAGTTTTCATTGATGATATTCTATTTTATTCTAGATCAGAAGAGGATCATGCTAATCATTTGCGATAGGCATTGCAAACTCTTCGTGATTGCAAGTTGTATGCAAAATTTTCTAAATGTGAATTTTGGCTAAAGTCAGTGGCATTTCTGGGCCATATTGTATCAAATGAAGGCATACAGGTTGATACTCAAAAGATAGAAGCTGTAAAGAATTTGCCAAGGCCCACAACGCCTACGGAGATTCGTAGTTTTCTTGGGTTGGCTGGTTATTATAGAAAGTTTGTTGAGGGTTTTTCTTCTATTTCAGCACCCTTAACTAAACTAACGCATAAAGCATCCAAGTTCCAATGGAGTGATACATGTGAGGAGAGTTTCCAAGAATTGAAGAATAAGTTGACTTCAACTCCTGTGTTGGTACTTCCAGAAGGTACAAAAGGGTATACAGTGTATTGTGATGCTTCGAGAATTGGTTTAGGATGTGTATTAATGCAGCATGGTAAGGTGATAGCATATGCCTCAAGGCAATTGAGGGCACATGAGAAAAATTACCCCACACATGATCTTGTGCTGGCAGTGGTTATCTTTGCTTTAAAAATATGGCGTCACTATTTATATGGCGTTCATGTTGATATATATACTGATCACAAGAGCTTACAATATATTTTCAGTCAGAAGGATCTAAATCTGAGGCAGCGAAGGTGGATGGAACTATTAAAAGATTATGATGTTGATATTTTGTATCACCCAGGGAAAGCGAATATAGTAGCTGATGCGTTGAGTCATAAGGCTATGATGGCATCTGTAGAAAGGCAAGGGATGATTAAAGATCTTTATCAATTAGCTAGTCTAGGAGTTCGTCTTCTCGAAACTCCAGACGAGGAGCATATTGTGCATAATGCCGCGGAATCCTCATTAGTAGCTGAGGTGAAAGAGAAACAAGATGCAGATCCTGTTTTATTGCAACTCAAGGAGAATGTTCAAAATAGTGCGACGAAGGTATTTGAGCTTTCGCAAGAAAGAGTACTTCTATGCCAAAATCGGCTATGTGTGCCTAGTGTTGATGAGCTAAGAAAAAGAATTATGACTGAGGCACATTTCTCAAGGTATTCTATTCATCCAGGGTCAACCAAAATGTATCAAGATTTGAAGGATGTATATTGGTGGAATGACATGAAAAGGAACATTGCAGAATTTGTAGCTGAATGTCCAAATTGACAACGATTTAAAGCGGAACATCAAAAGCCCGGAGGCTATATGCAATGCATAGATCTTCCAATTTGGAAGTGGGACATGATCAACATGGATTTTGTTACAGGTTTGCCTCATACAGCTCGAAAATTTGATTCTATATGGGTGATTGTGGATAGGCTTACTAAATCCGCACATTTCTTACCCGTTAAGACCACTTACACAGTTAAAGAATATTCGAAGCTGTATGTTAAAGAAATAGTCCGATTACATGGAGTGCCAACTTCTATTATATCGGATCGGGGAACTCAATTTACCGCAAACTTTTGGAAGTCTTTCCAACGGAGTTTGGGAACACAAGTGAATCTGAGTACAGCTTTTCACCCTCAGATGGATGGACAAGCAGAGCGCACCATTCAAACACTTGAAAATATTCTATGAGCATGTGTTATAGATTTTAAAGGCAGCTGGGATGATCATTTACCTCTTATTGAGTTTGCCTACAATAATAGCTATCATTCAAGTATCAAAATGGCACCATATGAAGCTTTATATTGGAGGAAGTGTAGATCACCAGTAGGATGTTCGAAGCGGGTGAAACTCTTATGTTCGGACCGGATCTTGTGTATCAAGCCATAGAAAAAGTCAAGGTGATTCAGCAACGGTTAAAAACAGCCCAAAGTTGACATAAATCATATGTGGATAGTAGAAGAAGAGGGCTAGAGTTTTCGTTAAGCGATTAGGTATTTTTGAAGGTATCGCCAATGAAAGGGGAGATGAGATTTGGCACAAAAGGAAAGTTGAGTCCACGATATATAGGCTCGTATAAGATTATTCGAAGATGTGGGCAAGTTGCTTATGAATTAGAGCTACCCCAGGAACTCTCATCAGTGCATCCAGTATTTCATGTATCGATGCTTCGAAAGTGCATCGGAGATCCATCCCTTATTACTTCTACTGAAGATGTGCAAGTAACAGAAGATCTTACCTATGAAGAGATGCCTATTGCTATATTAGATCATTAAGTTAAGAAGATGAGAAATAAAGAAGTATCATCGGTGAAAGTACTTTGGAGAAATCAACAAAGGGAAGAGATTACATAGGAAGCGGAGGAAGCAATGAAATTGAAATACCCTTATTTGTTCAAAGGTGAAAAAAGAAGTGCAAGGAGTGGAACTGGGACACTAACAAGTAAGTTTTTACATATGCATAATATCTATATGATGGCGTGAATATCAATTATGAATTCAAACTTGTTTCGACTAAATAACTACATTTCACATTCGAGGACGAATATCCTTAAGGGGGGAAGGATGTAACACCCCGTACTTAATTACATGCATTATCCATGGTTATATGTGTTTGAGTATATGTATTGATCATAAGTTAGGTATATATGAGTTTAAGTATGAGTATTGATTACTTTGAGATGGTTTCAAGTGTATAGTTTGATTATAGGTGTATAGGAATCGACTTTATTTATACCGGAATTTTCTCGTCGAAGTTTTTATGCGAAGTTTATCGAGTTATATTTCCAACGACATAAAGATTTCTAAAAACATATGAGTATCGGATATAAGCGAGCATGTTCGAAACTTGAAAACGGTGGACGCAATGAACAGTAAATGTGCAGAACAAAAGTACTGCAGCCAAACAGATTTTTGGGTCGACTTTAAACGATCATAACTCCTTGTACAAAATAAACTGTATGATCTACTATATATCAATGAGAATCCCCGAGAGTCTTATTTCTAATGCAATTGGTTTCATCCAAATCCAACATCTGAGTAAGGAGTTATACTCGTTTTACTTCAGCCTCTCAAAATAGATTTTTAGGGTCAACTTAAAACGATCATAACTCCTTGTACAGGACGAACTGAGTGGCTTAATTTATATGAAATGAAATCCCTTTGAATTATCTTTCTAAAAATACCAATTTCACCCAAATCCGATATCGGAGCAAAGAGTTATGGTCGATTTACTTTAGCCTATCAAAACAGTCCACCATGGACAGATTCGGATTTACTTAAATTTTTAAGGGCAATATGGTCATTTTCCATCACCTCATGGACGAAAATTGGTCATTATATACATATAATTAGCCTCATATCCATCATTTATCATCCATTATTGAAGAATAAGAAACCCTAGCCAAATTTCAACTCCAATTATCTTGTGATTCAACCATAGAAAATCCAAATTGATTCCGTAGTTGTGTTCACCGTCTCGAGGGCTTCGAGAAGCACCCCTTATTTGTGCCAACAGGACTTCGAAATCAAAAGGGTCATTTTATGGTAAGGATGTAAATTATGTTGGTGTTATTTATATGGATATGTATATATATGCATGTGAGCATAAGAAGTATGTTATTTGATTGTTGTTGAAAGATGATTGGAAATGATGTTGGATTATTCTTGTGCATGGTTGGATTATGTTGAATTGTAAAGGGATTTGGTGTGATGATGTGGTATTGAAATGATGATTATATATATATATATATATATACACACATAAACCTATTGTTCAAGTTGGTTTTTGGAATGCTTTGCAAATATTGGTTATATGGAATTATGGAAGAGAATTGTGGTGTTGGGTTGCTAATCCTAGATGCCAAACATTTCATTGTAGATATGTGATTTGTAAAGGCGGGGTGTTGTGTTTAATTGGTATCCGAATCTACAACGAGGTATGTAAAGCATACTCTAACAATGTTCTTTGGCATGAAAACACCAATGTTCCATCAAATAAGATTCCGAGGTTGTCCAAAAACATGTATTGTTCTACGTTACCAACGAAGTTGTTTCCATTCTATAAAGTGTCAAAGTGTTTCATTGATATACCAAAATACTCCTATTTCATTGTTGTGATATTGATGATTCTGAAACACATTGTTGATGTACCAATGAGTCTTTATTACATCGTTATTGTATAGAAGGTCTATTACTTGGTTCCTATTGATGTATCATTGTTCCAAAGGTACTATATTGGCATGAACACTAACATAATAATCTCAAAAGCTTTTGAACTAAGTGATGGAAGTTCTCTCTTATCGGGTGGTATCCCAGGGGCATAAGCCTATAATGGGTCGATCCCTATTTATGTGTTTATGGGTGGTATCCCAGGGGCATAAGACTAACATAGGTCGATCCCAGTTGATATGTACTGGGGGCAGCCTAATGGTCATAGTACGGTACCGTATTGATTATTGTTAGGTGGTTGGAGGTTCGGGAGGAGTAGGTAATGGCGAATGATAATTGTAAAGAATGAAATGAACGAATGTATACCGTTCCACGAATGTGTTTGAATTCAAGAACCCAATTCAGATTAATGATAATGTACATGATCCTAAAAGTGTTTATGAAGTGTGGTTTACTTCTATTATGATTTATTCACTTGTGTCTGATTTTCTTGATCCCCTATATCACATATGATTATTTACAGCTTTACATACTCAGTACATATTTCGTACTGACGTCCCTCACGGGGGACCTGCATTTCATGCTGCAGGCACAGGTTCTTCAGCTCATTCACAGCATAGATAGGAGCCAGGTCATACAGCTATTGTTGGTGAGCTCCAGTTTACTTCGGAGCTTTCCGAGTCTGTTCCTTATGTTTTATTATTGTACAGGAGTCATGTGTGGGCGGGGGTTTGTCCTGACCCTAGTTATGTCGTGTATATCCTAGAGGCTTTGTAGACATAAGGAAGGATAAAGTCATGGAAGTTTATATAGTGATGTTATATTTGTATATGTGGTGGCCCCAACGGCCAAGTATTATATATATATATATATATATATTTGTGCGTGTTGTGCTGATACAGGTATTTATACCCTTCTATATGCAACGAAGTGCTTCCCAAATTTTTGGTGACATGTAAGTGAAAGTACAGGTATTTGAACGGGTTCTCCCGGGCCTTCTCGGCTTCAGGTGCCAGTCCGGCCCGATGGGATTTTGGGGTATGACAAAAACTAGCTTATAAGAAATATTCCCAACGCATCTCAAAATCTGATACGGACCAACACAACTAGGACTGAGCTTCCCCTTCTTCGCCAATGATATCACTTATTTGATAGGAAATACGTTCAAGAATACCCAATCACCTACATCAAACTCCAACTCCCTTCGGCTCACATCCGTATAAGACTTTTGGCGACTTTGGACAGTCTTGAGTCTTTTCTTAATTACCTTTACCTTCTCAATGGTCTGATGAACCAAGTCAGGACCATATAATCTATTCTCACCAACCTCAAACCACCCAATTGGATACCTATACCTCCTACCATAAAGAGCCTAAAAAAAAGCCATCTGAATACTTGAGTGATAATTGTTGTAATACGTAAACTCAATGAGAGATAAATAATCCACCCAACTACCTCTAAAATCAATCACATAGAACCTTAGTATATCCTCTAAAGTATTAATAGAATACTCTAATTTCCCATCTGTCTGAGGGTGGAAAGTGGTGCTAAGATTCACCCGTGTACCCAAACCCTTCTAAAATAAATGCCAAAAGTGAGATGAAAACTACGTACCTCTGTCTTAAATGATGGACACTAGATCAGCATGAAATTTCACAATCTCCTGAACAAATAACTTAACATAATCCTCTCCTATATAGTTAGTCCTCAAAGGCAAAATATGAGTTGACTTAGTCATCCTATCCACAATGACCCAAATCGAATCGAACTGGTTATGAGACCGCAGAAGACCTATAATGAAATCCATGTTGATAATCTCCCACTTCCATATGGCATTCATATCTTTTGAGGTATTCCATCAGGACTGATAAACCATATACTCAGAAACAAAATTTTCCATATCCCACTTTATATTGTTCCACCAACTGATCTCGTTCAAATCATGATACATATTGGTAAAACCTGGATGCACTGTATACCTTGACTCATGAGCCTGAGTTAATATCCTCTCGCGTAGCCCATCAACATCAGGAATGCACAATCTGCCTTTGTACCTCAGAATACCATCTCCCCCAATTTCAAATAACATAACCTTCTGCCGGCCCACATTATCCTTAATCTGTATAAAAATGGGATCTAAAGCCCGTTTCTCCTTTACTTCAACACCAAGAGATAATTTAACCACCTCTTGAACAATAACTCCCCCATCCTTAGAGTACATACAAACTCACAAATTAGTCAAATGGTGAATATCCTTCACCAAACCTCACTTCTCATCATCCACATATGATAAGCTACCCATAGATAACATGTTGAGAGAATTAGCAACAATATTAACTTTTCTTGGATGATACTGAAGACTCATGTCATAATCCTTGAGTAACTTAAGGCACTGTCTTTTCTTGAGATTCAATTCCTTCTGAGTGAACATATACTGCATGCTTTTATAATCTGAATAGATATCCAAATGTACCCTATATCGATAGTGGCACCATATCTTCGAAGCAAACACTACAACCGCCAACTCCAAGTCATAAGTCAGATAATTTCTCTCATAAACCTTTAGCTGTCTGGAAGCATAAGCTACAACCCTACCATGCTGCATTAACACACAACCCAGTCCCACATGGGATGCATCACAGTACACAACAAAACCATTAGTTCCCTCAGGAAGGGCCAAGACTAGCGCAAAAGTCAACCTATCCTTCAACTTCTTAAAACTACCCTGACAAGTGTCAAACCATAAGAATTTCACCTTATTCTGAGTCAACTTAGTCAACAAAGCAACAATAAAAGAAAAACTCTCCACAAACCTCCTAAATACCCAGCCAAGCCTAAGAATCTCTGAATATCAGTTGGAGTCACGAGTCAAGGACATTTTAGAACCGTCTCTACTTTATATGGATCCACCTTGATCCCCCAATAGAAACAACATACCCAAGGAACGACACAAAATTTAGCCAAAACTCTCACTTAGAGAATTTAGCATACAACTTCTGATCCTTAAGGGTCTGCAACATAATTCAGAGGTGACTAACATGACCTTTCTCACTCTTAGAATACACCAAGATGTCATTAAACACTATAATAAATAAATCCAAAAAAATTTTAAAGACTCAATTCATAAGATCCATAAATGTCACTGGAGCATTAGTCAACCTAAATAACATGACCAAAAACTCATAATGACCATAACGGGTTTGGTAAGCAGTCTTAGGAATATCAACCACCCCAATCTTCAACTGATGATAACCAGATCGAAGATCAATCTTAGAGAAGAATCTTGAACCCTAAAGCTGGTAAAATAGGTCATCAATTCTGAGAAGAGGGGACTTGTTCTTCACTATCACCTTATTCATCTGGCAATAATCTATGCACATTTGAAAGGACCCATCCTTCTTATGCACGAAAAGCACCGAAGCACCCTATGGGAAACACTAAGACAAATGAAACCCCTATCAAGAAGATCTTTTGACTATTTCTTAAGATCCTTTAGCTCAGCCGGAGTCATTCAAAAGGAGAAATGGAAATAGGACGGGTATCCAACAAAATATCAATCCTAAAATCTATTTATTTATCGGGAGAAATACCAGGAAGGTCATTAGAAAACACTTCGAAAAACTCATTAACCACAGGGATAGATTATAAAGAGGACTTTTAAAATTAGAATCCTTAATATATACTGCCAAGCTCCCTCTGGAAATTAATTTCTGGGCTCTAAAATAAGAAATAAATCTTCCCTTAGGCACTAGCGAACTCCCTTCTCACTCAATCACTGGTTTATTCAGGAAATGGAAACTGACTTTTTGGGTCCTACAATCAAGATACGCTTAACACGAATGGTGCCATTCTATCCCTAAGATAACATTGAAGTCCACTATATCTAATTCAATCAAATCTACCAATGTCTCTCTTTAAAAGATAAACACCATACAACCTCTACAGACCTTTCTAGCCATAATAGAATCACCCACCAAGGTAGACACAAAAAAGGGATAAAAAATACTCTTAGGACCAAAACCAAAGTGCATAACCACATAAGGAGTCACATAAAAAAGGGTTGACCCTTAATCAAGTAGACAATACACATCACGAGAGAAGAGTTATATCATACTACTAATAATATCAGGAGATGCCTTAAATTTTATCAATTAGCAAGAGCATAGAAGTGATTTTGGCTAGTACTAGAAGTAACGCCTTTTGTTGCAAAAGTTAAAGATATGGCAACTGAAACTTTATTAACATCTGTAGAAACTTTGGATGAAGGACAATCTCTCTGCATATGACCCAACTGACCATATCTATAACATCAATTTTTTCACTCTTCATTTTAAGCATGATGAAGATGCCCACAAAATCTATAAGGGGGATAAGGTGGGGCTAACTGAGCTCCACTAGCCTGAGATTGGGCACCCTGTGCCTTAGTACCACTGCCTGCCTAAAAACGATAATCTCTCGAAGGTTTAGTATAAGGAGCACTAGAAGAAGAATATGAATTCCCCTAATTCTTATTCTTAGTCCACTATTTGCTATCTTTTCTACTATTTTGTTGACCCCTACTCTGCCCTGAATATTTGATCTTCTTATTCTGCATCTCTTCAATCTCTGCCTATTTCTTCTTGTCATCCTTATGCTGCTACATATAAACTACAAGTTTGGAGATATCCATGTCATTATTCAGCATAGCAGCCTTACACTCCAATACCAAGTCATGAGACAACCCAGAAGAAAACTTTCTCAATTTAACTCTCACAGAGGACACTAACTTAGGAGCATAACGAGAAAAATATTGAAAATTCAGAGCATAATCCTTCATGATCATATTCCCTTACTTCAGATTAACAAACTCTAAGTCTTAGCTTCCCTCAACTCTTGTGGAAATAATTGATCAAGAAAGGCCTCTAAAAAGTCATCCCACACAGCCTGCTCAGCATCATTTCCCCTCACCTTCTCCTACTCTTCATACCACTGATAAGATATATCTTTTAATTGTTATGCAACAAACTCCACACCCTGTACATTAGTAGAATGTATCACCCTAAAGATCTTTTTATGTTATCAATGAATCTTTGAGAATCCTCCTTAACCTTCTCCTATAAAGGTTTAGGGATTCAACCTCATAAACTGGACAACTCTCGTAACCTCATAAGAATGAGAAACAGAACCAACCCGGTCAGACTGATAAGATTGAGATGCCACTAGTTGAGTAAGAAGATGAATCGACTAACAGAACTCTATATTAGAAATACCATATTAGGGCGCATGGGCATAAGCAGCATCAACCTAGGAAGATATGAACTGATGGAATTCCACTTGGGGTAGTGCAATTATGATAAGGGACCTTAGACTGGGTCTGTACTTCGTAGGTAGGGCGAGTTCCATTCAAATTATCCCAAGGTAAGACAGGGCTCCAAACTGAGCTTCTACGAACATTAGATCTTCGAGGAGGCAAGATTTGAAATGTAAGCAAGCCAAGTGTTAGAGAACTTTCATAACACTAGACTCTACAACCCAAAATAGAAAACAAGAAAGGGAAACATTCCTAAATGCCTTGTAGCCTCCTCTTTATAAGTGTGGCGTACTACACACCCATAAAAAGGACTCTACTCAACACAGATTTATGGACACCCAATGACTCTAAACCTATGCTCTGATACCAAGCTTTTCATGACCCATCCTTGGGCCTGGCCGTGATGGGTATCTCAAGCCCACCGAGGGCCGAAGACCACACCCTTTGCCAAGTTAACAAAACACTTTATACATAACTAAAATAAACAACAAAAGATAATCCAAGCAGTATATAAGAAAGAATAATGAACCAAGTTAAGCTCTAAGAATACAACACAATATCCCAATCCACAGTTGTCCATAAAAGCCTCTAATAAAATTGAATATCAAACTACATTGGGACATGCCCCCAACTATAGCTAAAAGGGAATCCAAAGTAGGAAAAAACTGATGGAAATGATAAGATCTTCCAAAGTATGAAAGGTCACTACTTCGCAGCAACTCAACAGATATGCCAATCCACCTAACTTTGCATAAGGGTAAGAGTAGTGTCTTTAAACCCAACATTATGAAACAATGTAGCATCTTAGGATGGTTAATGGGGTAAAAGCTAGCATGTAACTCAGGAAGGAATAAGTAATGCCACAAATCAGTGCAAAACTATTCTAAAACCATATGAACACACACGCACACACACATATATATATATAAGATGTTGGGATAAGGAACAAGGTTTAACCATGAATTTAAAACTATTAACCTGGACTGTCTTGCTCAGACCATCCTAAATTCACCTATGGGCTAGATGGGTCCGTCTCTCTCCACGGGAAGGGCCTCGATATGTGTTATCCACATGAAACAGTAAAAAATCTAGGGAAAGCTAAAGCCTCTAGGACAACTAGCCATCTCCCAAATATATATATTTGTATATATATATATCAAGTGTGACTCGAACACATAATCATATAGTCCCCCATACTGGCAAATATGGTTTCCAGTATCAGTCTCCTCGAGACCTCCCCCTTCTATGGCAAGCTACAAAACTCCATTTAAGCCTAATTAAAACCATTTACACACACTCTCATCCATTAACCAAGGAGTATTTTAATTAGGCATTTTTTATGCTGGTATCGTCATACCAAATAAATATTACGCTTACAAGCCAATTCCATTATGTCATTCCAAAACTAATTAGCCAAATTGACTCCAATGTTTTTAATTAAAAACCAATCCAAGGCCACCAAAGCCTTTACAAAAACCAATTTATGTTCCACTAACCTTTTATGCAATGCAAGGTTTCAAAAATAAAGTAATTTATGTATATATCTATGTTTCAAACCAATTTCATAAGTTGGGCTGAGGTTAAAGCCAATTCCAAACTATTAAACCATAAAATTTGGGGAAACCTATGTCCCCCATTCCAACTCCCACATCCATGCATTTGTTTAGTTCAAAATCATGAGAATAAGGCATAAACAATCAATTCAAAACCATAGAAATTCAATTTATGCAATAACCATTCCAAATTCCTTAACTCATATTATAAAACCAAAAATTAAACCACATGGATAATAATTAAATATATATTTTTTTGTATAAAATCAATTTAAGGAAGAGAAACATGCCTTAAACAAACAAGAATTTGAAAGCAATTTAAAGCGTCGAACTCAGAGGATGAATGCTTAGTGAAACCCTTAATCTTTTCTGGTGTTTTGAGTTTTAGAGTGAAAGAGAGCAATTGATCTTTGAAAAATTGATGAAAATAAGTCTATTTAATGTTTAAGGGTCGTACATGCATAAAAGGACCTAAAAGCCCCTCGCCCCAAGTGAGAAAATTAAAAATTGCATGAAAATTAAGCCTTGGTGTGGCTCTCTCATTCTTAGGAGCTATGATAGGATCAGGTGATGGATCCCTAGCTTGATATCCATCTAAGGTTGCTGCTCTATCCTTCCCCTAACCTCTAGGTTGACCTCAACCCCTAACCAAAACTCTAGCAACGGGCTCAGGGTCCTAATCTCCAGCTCTCGCACCCTTATATCCTATTTATCTACATAAAGAGTGAACCAATAAAGATTAAAACCAACCTAGACCCAACGCACAGAAATGGATCAAAACAATGAGATTTTTTCCCTAAAAATGCTTTATAGGCTCCCATAAATAGGATACAGACATCTTTACACCGATCCTCGGGACTCTTCTAAACATCAGCTTTAGTACCAATAATACCAGTGAAACCTAGTCTCTAATACTAAGATGTCATGGTCTAATTTCTCAAGTCATGATGGTGTTTACATTATCCCAACAGTAGGCAAGCTAAGCCATAGCCCAAAATAATAGTAATGAGCTAGTAGGAAGAAACCAAAAAAGATCACATATAATGATAGCAGTATTAATAGTAAGTGATAAACAACAAGGAAATGTTATAATATATCAAAACGAAAGAAGGAAAAAAGACCAAATATACAAATGAATCCCTCCCAAGACTTGGTAAGGTTGATACTAGAGACACTACTAAAGAATACCCAGAGTACTAGATAAAATCCAAAATATATGCAATATATACAAGTTGTCTCGAGTACAAAAGACTAGATTGGAAGAGGTCGAGGAGGACCAGCCTTGGACCACAGTATGTTCACCCTTCTCTAAATCAGTACTGAAAGGTAGGAAACTCATCAACATCAACTTCTATTACTTGGATCTGCATCCGGAAAAAGATTTAAAAGTATAGTATGAGTACCAAGGCAATGGGTACTCACTAGGCATCATCGGTTGATTGAACTTAATATAGAAAAAGTATAACTAAAATGCGAGGGTGTAATCTAAGTTAACAGTAAACGGGGATAGAAAGGTAAAAATTACTAAGCTACGCAAATATAATAACGGAATAAATATAAGTGAGACAAAAAATAAGTAGATCAGTAATAATAGACAAATCAAACATAGCCTAACTGGCCCCCCATAATCTCGCCAGACACACCGAAGAAGACAATAAACCTAATCATACCCCATAAGCCAATGGGACACACAAGAAGCAATTAAAGAAAATAAATATAAATAATCCATAACTAAACCGATCCCAATAAATCTATTAGTCACCCCGATGTAAATCGAGCTTGAACCAACACCAATAGGTAGTAATGAGAGGCCAAACGTCGGGCTTAAATCGATGGTGGTAGATAATAACAAGAGGCTACATGTTGGATTTGAATTGGAAATAGTGGGTAATAACAAAGAGGCCACATATATGATATACAACAGAACTTATAATCAGATGATAGACTTGAACCGAAACTCAGAGGAACCATAGCTCTTAGAATAACCGCAATCAGTACCAGAACTCCTAAGTAATCATAACCAGATGTCGTACTTGAACCGAAAATCATAGTAACCATACCCAACCGTAAAATTAAAACCCCAACCATTCCATAACCAATGCTAAAGTGGTACCAAAATTCACAACAATGATAGAAATAAAGTATATGCTGACCCTAAAATAGTAACTAAAAATTACATATAAATAGCTATTCACATAGCATAATTAAAAGAGGATGAATCCAAGGTTCCACAACTTAATTCCACATTCTAAAATGATATATTCTATATTATACTAAAAGATAAGATACCAAAATTTGCTAGAATAGGGTCTTAACCGTATAAATTTGGCATGATATATATATATATAGTGCGGAAACTATAAGTACTTGTCCAAAACTAGCATAATAGTACACAATTACCGTAATTAAGCTCAGTCTAAATATAAGGTAAGCCTAGTCTAAATAGATGCCAAAGCTAAAAATCTTCCCGAGAAGCCTCCAAATAGTGCCCCACAAGAACCCGGACTTGAATAACTTATTGTGGGTAGTCGAGATTCTTTTGAGTTAATTATAATGCCCAAAAAATTACTTCCAAAGCCTCTTAACGTATTTGTATGCATAAACAAAGAACTCCAATATCTTATGAAATACATGCCAATAATGTCCAAAAATGTGAGAAACACATATGTAAACTTATCTATATATGTCTCAAAAGAATGTGGTTGAAAGTTCTTCATATATATACCCACTTAATGTCAATTCATAGTATATATATTTAAAGTTAGGAAAACTTGTGGGCCAAGTGGAAGCAACCAAATATCGTCCACCCCTCTCCACTTCCACGTAGTAGTGCGTGGTGACATACCAAATATTTTTCTACATTGCTTACACATACGGGTATTGCATAAGTTTGTGGTAAAATAAATACTATGTCATAGCATTCCTTAGTTATTTGTTTTAACCTTATTAATTCTTCTATATTATTTTTAAGGTATACTATATGTTTCATATTTCTAGTTTTTATATAGTCAAGTAGATTCTTTTTCATAAGTGTTTCTATTAATCTTATTTGCTCAATATCTTGTCTCCAATATTCTAAGTATTCGTAGTTTATCATTTTATCCTATAGTAGTTGTAATTTTATAAATTTATATGTAATAACTTATTCTAATCGTACTATATTTGATATGTGATTCTATGTTATCTATGTGATCCATTAACATTTGTTGTTTGTGTATAGTATTATATAAACTATCATTTGTATCTCCTTTTTCTAAGGTTGATTTTATTCTAAGTAATTTTTCTTCTAATTGTCTTTTTTCTTTTTTAAGTTGATTCCTATAATTAATTTCTTCATATAGCCAACTTTGTTTTTCTCTAACTCTTTTAATATATTCTAACATTTTTAATTTGTTTAATATCCATCTGAATAATAATTATCTAGGTATGGATAGTAGCTATCGTCGTCATTTAAGTTTATTCGTTCTAATTCATCTTCTATCCAATTTTCATCTTCAATATCAAATAACTTTTCCCATATAATTTTCTTTATATCTACTGTCTCTTTATCCTTAAGTACATATAAAACAAGTATCTTAAATTCATCTATCATTTCATCAGGTAAATAATTATTCATTTCTCATATGAGGCTATTTTTCAAAATATTCCCTCCAATCATATACATAACAAAATATGATCATTTTAGATCACTATATACTAGATTATTCTTAAATAACATGTTCTTCGGTCACTATTAGCATGGTAATCGGGATAATTTTTCCCTAAACAGCACCTCTACTCTGGTTAATCCCCTATCACGGCTTCTTTGCTTCACCAGTTTCACCTTTAGGATGGCATAATTCTTGGGCATTTTTCTCCTTTTTCACTTTTCTAATAAACTTCTTAACATGCTATTCTTTGAATAATTCTGCTATAAAGTAACTAATATGAGCTTATTTTATAACCCATGATTGTCAGGAATTTATGAATTTAGCTATTCATAATTATAAATGAAAATACCTGTTCTAGTAGATTTGATAAATCTGTGCTTTTCTCATCCATATCTTAGTGTAAAACTGAATATCTTTATTAATTATATGAGAGGATAATTTTTGTGTACAAGAAGGTTTGCTTTCCATATAGAAAGTGTTGCCTTAACTTAGCAAATGCTTCTGCTATTTATAACCTTAAAAGAGAAAATGTGTATACTATTTTATATTATTCCTACTTTACATTTGCCATCTTTACGAATGTTATCCTACAAAAAACAAGACTAATAATGGCTTTTTGGCAAAAAAAGTCAAAAAGGCTAGTATAGCTTACATAATAAGTCAAAAAGGATAGTAAAGGCTAATAAATGCTTACATAATTTACGTATCACTTTATATTTCACATGCCACAAAGTTATCTTATTCTTCATATGTCATTTTCATACTTTAATGCTTTGTCTCCTTGCTTTTATTATTTCTTCATCTGTCTGTGCTGCTTTATATCTTTTGTCATTTATCTCCCAGTTGGCCTCTTTTGTTCTTATCTTCTATCATTCTAGATGAACTTCTGTAATTACATTATTTTCTCCATTATATTTCGAACATAGATGGTCTGGATATTTATGTCCTATTATTTTACAGTATCTGGTCAATAATTCTTCTAAAATAAATTTTTCCTTAATTGCTCTAGTAGTTGGTCATTTTTTTGGATGGAGCAACGTCATAATCCATTGTATAACTTCTTCCATATCTGTTTTCCTTAATTCTCTTGAATTGGAATAAATCATTAGCTGATCTCTTGAATAATAACTCCATATTGGATTTCTATTTAGGTAGTTATTTGCTAATTCCTGGATAATTGTAGATATTCCAATAATTCTTTTATTCACATAAAAATCTGATATATCTATTTTGGGTATTCCAACTTGCTGTTCAATACCTTCAGGTATGATCATATCTCGTGTTATTTCTATTTTCACAACTTGTATAACTAGCTTAATTTCATCATACAATATTTCTGTTGGTGCCGTATAGAACTTTACAAAAAATAGGTTGTCTTTGGTTATCTTTTTATAAGTGGTAATTGCTTTATATATATCTGTTATAGCAGATAATTCACTTCCATCTTGGGTATATACAGTATTGAGTAGTCCATAACTGAAACAGATTTTAAATAGATTTAGGTTAGTTTTTGGTAATGCAATTAACTTATTGTATCCTTGTAGTTTTTGTTTATATAATGCGTATTTGGTTCTTGAATATTTGTAGCTCTGGGTTTATGGTTTAAGTAGGTTTGTATCTGGTGGATGTTTTCAATAAATGATCTGGTTATATGATTATAGGATTTTTTTGTCTTGGTTTAGGCTATCTGAATATGTAATAGTTTGTGGGGGTATAAACAAAGGGTCTTTTGGAATTTTTGGTATAAATGCCTTGTCAAATAATTTTTTCAAGTTCATATTTGGGTTTCTTCTAACTCTTTTGCTTGTACCTGCAGAAATAGATTGATAAACGTTATGGGTTTTTTGGAGTGTCCTAACGTCTCTTTCTATCTCTGGAATTTTATTGTCTTCCGATAGACATTTCTATGCACACTGCTGAGTTATCTGATCCATAGCTTCAGACTTCAGTTTAACTTCATTAGTCTTTAGCTTTTTTGTCTCATTTCCCATACTATCCACTTTCAGTGGAAGCGTAGTTAGGGTTTTGAGTATCTTTTCTAGAATATTGTCCTCTGTAATATTAGTTTAGGTAGCTTTGTATTGATATGTAATCCGCAATAACATTCTTATTAGTCTTGATTACTTCAATTGTAAATGTAAAATTTAATATATTCAATACTAATCTCCGAATTTCCTTCGTTGTAACTGAATTTTTTATTTTTCTTGTTGACCACCATCGTACCTGTGATTTATCTGTTCGTACAATGAACTTGTTATATACAATATATGACTCAAATGCTAATAAACATTTATATAATGAGCATAATTCTTTTCTATTTATTTTTCATTTTATTTTTGTTTCATTAAATGTTCCTGAGTAGTATCTACAATGATGTTCTATTTTTTCTTCTTCATATATATATTTAAGTACTCCTCCATAACTATATTCACTTGCATCTGCTTCTACTATATATGTAAACTTTTTAGTTTTGTCTGGAAATTATAATTTTGGTAATTCTTTCAAACTATTTTTATTTTTTGTACTTGTTTTTATCTTCTTCATTGTAATTATACTCTACATCCTTTCTTAATTTTTTCTGTAATGGCTTTAGATTTTCTGCTAATTTTGATAGATATTCTCTTACTTGGTTTACTAATCCTAAAAATGATTGTAATTTCTTTTTTTTTGTATCTAATTCATCTTTTGAATTTATTTTTTTTTGTACTATATGTTGTTGCATTTTTACTCCACTTTTATCTATTTGTATTCCTAAAAATTCTACTTGGTTTTTCACTATTTTTTCTTTCTTTTCACTTAGACTTATTCCTGAATTTTTTATTATACCTGCAAATTGTTCTAGTAATTTAAAATGTTCCTCTTTAGTTTTTGTATATAGTAGTATATCGTCTATGTATGCTATACAATTACGTAATTGTTTGAAATAACTATCCATAAAGTATTGGTATCTACCTGGTGCCATTTTATATCCAAATGGTAACACATTCCATTCATAAAATCCTTATGGCACTGTAAATGCAGTTAATTTTTTAGATTCTTATTCTAGCTTTAAATGGTAAAATCCTGATTTACAATCGAACTTACTAAAATAATTATATCCTTGTATCTGTCTTATTTTTAATATCTTATTTAGTATTGGATAATTATATGTCATAGTTTTTGCATTTGGGTTTGTATAATCAATAACCATTCTACTTTTTCCTCTTTTTTGTTCACTGTGTTTATTTACTATAAATGTTGGGCTATTGTGTTTACTATTACTTTTTTGTATGTATTGTTTTTCTAATAATTCATCTATATTCATTTTAAAATCTTTTAAATCATCAAAGTTATATGTTAATGGTTTTTGGGTTATTATACTATTTTTATCTATTAACTCAATTCTTACAGTAGTCTTATGTTTTTCTCATCCTTTTAATGGATCTTCACTGTATAGTTTTCTTAATTTTTTATTTATTATTTCTACCTTATCTATTGAAAATATAGTTATTTCTTATTTATTTATTGAAAATATAACTAGTTTTATTGTGTCTTCAGTATTTTTTATATTTTTTAATTTTTGTGTGATTTTTCACTTCCTTTTATCCAATCGGCTTTCTTTCTTATTTTTTTAATAACTTTTTTTGCTCTTACCTTTTGTTTACATGGTGTTGTAAACCACCAATGTGTTTTTTGTTATTATATGTGGGTATATTTTATCTAAAAATGGCACTCCTAAAAGCATATCTTTTGATGTTAGTTTATAATTATAGATCTCTTCTATTGTTAATATCTTATCCCATACTTGTATTTTTATATTTCTAGCTTTATAGGTAATTAATCTTCCTTTGTTATTAAATCCTTTGACTACTATTGGTATTTTTAGCTTATCCCATTTGTCTTCTGGTAAATAGTTATATCTATATAAGTTGGTTTCTGCTCCTCTATCTATCATAGGTTTATAATATCTATTATAATATCCTTCTACTATTATTTTCTTAAGTACATATATTTTCATGTTAAAGCTCTCTTTATTAAAAATTTTTCCTTATTGTAGGTTATAGTTAATTGTGTGTGTTCTATATTGTAGGGTTTTACTTGTTCTAACCATTTTATCCCTAATATTATATCTGCTTTTTGCATATCTTGCATTATTTCAAATTCTATTTTTATTTTTCTAATTCATATTATTATTATTTTTTTCAGTTGTATCTTTAATAATTATTAAACTTCTCGGTAGGTCTGGGCATATATTACTATTAGATTTTATTTCTTCATTTTTCACTAGGTATTTTGCTATATGGTTTTTTTCTTATCCTATATTTAGGAGTATTAAATATTCTTTTTCATTTATTGTTCCCGTTATATAATATTGAGTATAATTAACTATTGAAGTTATTTCGTAATTTGTTCTTTTTTATGATCCTGATGATTCTGATTTTTCAAAGGCTATTCTTTTTGTTGTGCTTATTCTATCATTTATTATTTTTAAATTTTCTTCTATATCTATGTCTTTGTAACTATAATCATTGCTATCAATTTTTTTTTACAAATTGTTCAAAATGACTTTCTATTAGTATTTTATTAATTTTATTTTTTCTCGTTATTTTATGTTTTGTTGTTAATACATATAGATTTTTAAATCTTTTTGTAAATATTTTACTTCCTTGGGTTAGTTCTATTCCTGGTATTTTCCAATATAGCACTAATGATTTATCTATATTTTTATCTGTTATTGTTACTGAATAATTTGCACTTACTATAAATTTAAATTTTTGGTATATTAGATTTTCTCTTACAGCAGTTATAATACGCTTTTCTGTAGGTTTTAATATTCTATCATCTACTAGATATAATTCTATTGGTGCATCTATTCCTTCTCTAAAATATAATTTTATTAATATTTCCGTTCCTCTAAGGTGTACGTATTTTATTGGGTCTTTACTTTTTATATCGTTTATTTCTTTATTAATTATTCTTTTTGTTACTAGTGGTATACTAGCTCTACCTTTTGCATTTCTACAGTCTATTACATGTTCTTTTTGGCTTACTACGTAGTATTCTTCTTTTCGTCTACTAAATATGTTTTTTATTATTGGTATTTAAATATTTTTTCTACACTTAAATCTAATTGTTTTCCTTTTATCTCGTCAAATATATTATTATCGAATATTATTTTCTGATCTGTTCCTTCTTCATTTAAATATTCTTCCTTTGTTATTATTTTTATATCTTCTTCAGTCATTTGATTCATCTGATTTACTATCTATTTCATTATCTGTTTCATTTTCCGAAATTTCATACATACTATCGCCACTTTCTAATTCGTAATCTATATAATCTATTTGCATATATTCTGCATTTTTTATCTTTATTTCTGATATTTGTTTCTTTTTTGGG